>OY728158.1:542861750-547861750 GCA_963277665.1 Viscum album
AGATTTTGGAAGAAGGTAAAGATTAGTCTATGATACATAAAGTATTTTAATATCCTTGATCACATTAGATTTGTGTCCAATCAACTATAACTATCACCTAACATATCTTAAGTACATGATGCATTCCATGTATCCATCCTGAGGATGTAAATACCAGAAACACCACATGTAATCAATCTAGAGGTGGTATAATTGGAGAATTATCAATCATATGGTTATCAACCAGTGTTTATCTTATATCATAGAGAGAAGTTTTTACGAAACAAGGTAATGCACCTGGTTTAAGTGCTACGGAGAAATAAAAAGTTTGAGGAAGAGATGTATGAACCAGAGGAGGTGATGAAAAAGAATTATGCAAATCTATTTTAGAGTGGGAAATGTAAATGTCAAGGGTGAAATTTCTAAATGTGGAATACTATAGTCACCCAAATTTTTTTAAATAAAATTACCCATGAAATTTAATTAAATATTTTATTATGTATATTTATTATAGAAAACACAGGTAAATGTTTTGTTTTATTATGTCATCTCATATTTAAAAGACTATTATCCATATATACCATTGATAATATAGTTGTTGAACTGTGATCATATGATTAGTATAAATATTGGGTTTTAATAAATCTAGTTGACATAGACTAAGGATGTGATGGATTCAACTAGTAGGTTCATACCCTATGATGCCCATTTATCCATGTTTCTAAGGTAGGTAACACCACTTTTCATTACCCTCGAACAAGAAAAAGTTGAGATCCAGCAACTAAATAATTAGTGAATCCATTTATGGGAAAATTAAAAGCTCATCGAGATCACATTCCAAACTATATACGTTGAACCACCCTACAAATGTCTCACCATCTCACACCTTACCTATATAAAACATGCTGGTGTATTAAAGGGATATTTATCATGAAAATAATTATATGAAATTTTATATTTTATTTTAAATTGAATAATGTTTTTATTTACATCTTATCGATACATTATAAAATATTTTCATATTGATATAATAAAACCGAAATTTTATTTCTAGGTGATATTAAAATTCAATAAAGGCATTTTTTCTTGAATTAATAGATTTTTGAAATAAATATTTTAATTTAAAAAATTATTAAACAATTTTTATTAAATATAATCATTTATATAGTCTTTATGATGTCAAATGTAATTTTTATATGTGTGCAAAAATAGGTTTTGTTAAAGACCATTCATTTCTCTATAAATGTCACTTATTATTTGAAATTTAAAATTCATCAATTTAAAAAATTAGTTTTATTTAAGTGTATTTTTTTGAATCATAATTTCAAAATTATCCAATTGTTAATTTTTCATAATTTTATGAGATAATATTATTTTTTGTTAAACATTAAATACAATATAAATAAATAGGTTTTATTATGATAAAACAATACCCATAATGTGATTTAACAAATACAATAAATTGTATTCAAAACCAGATATATGTATTAACATTAATATAATGTGATTTTATCTTTATTAGATTAATTTTATAAAGATTTTATGAATTCTCCAAGACCTATAATATATTTTCAGTATTGAAAATCATTTCATTATGAGTATGACTCACTTCAACATCAAAAAGAGTATTATATTAATATGATCAGACCGTTTAATTATAAAATAATGAAAACCACCCCTCTTTGTCACAATCCATGGAAAAAACAAGGGGCATTGGTGGTTTATTTATTTTTTTATAGAGTCCAAAACCCATGTTTGTGAAATGATAAAGAATTCTCCACTTTTTTTCTATATATAACCACCGAAGATCCCATTTCTCCTCACTAAATATCCTTGGATAATGTACTTACTCTATTATACCATCTATATATACTTCCCAATATTCCCAATTCTATCGATTATATCCTCCCAATCATTTGGAATTAAAGTCTAATGGTAAGAGTTCTTTTCTTTCTCTTCTCTATTCATGTATCATCATTATCTTATTACGTTTTTCTCAAATTTATAATGTTTGTATATGTTATTCCATATACCCATTAATTATAATAAATTACTAAAAGATTAGATAACACTGCCACTCTCATTAATCAGTTACTTGAATATTTATACACCCTCGTTATACTGCCGAAATTTCACTATGATTTTCCATGAAAAACAAATGTTTAGTGAATACCCATACCCATTTCCAATCTAGGATTTTCACTATAATTCACTTATACTTATTTTAAAGAGGAAATAAATTTATTTATTCCACACTCATTGATTTTGGAATAAAATTTGATGAAAAATGATTCCTTGTTTTATGATCTATGTGGAACACTTAAGAATGACAATGAAATGAATGTTATGGGTGCACACATAATTATCTATCTCTCCAATGCATTAGGAAATTTTTTATTCTAAAGATAATACATGAAAGGGATTATGCAGTGAACCTAATCAAGAAATTTACTTTTTCTATAATAATATCTTGTAAGTTATCCTAAACCTATGTTTATGATGTTGTGATTTAAGTTGATGCCACATTTCCCATGATGCCTTTATGATTATCATGCTATATCATCCCTCGTTGTCCATGTTTATGATTCTCACTCCTTTTATACCCCATTGATATTAATATAGTAAAAAATGTATTATTTTATTCATTTTATGTTATATTTATTCTTTTAATGTGATTTATAGTTCACCACTTTATTTTTTATGTATTTAGGTTAGTAAATTTAGTTTTAAGTATGAATGAATAATATAATAATGTTAAGGATGTTTTTGATAAGAATAATGTATTCTATTTTTTTATGTTCTTTTGTACTCTACCTAATTCCTTGGTAAAATATATTTATATATATTTTTGTTTATATTATGTGTAATATTATGTAATTAATCATCAATTAATGTGAAATAATGAACAGGTTCATTATAAATCATCAACTGAAACATATGATGAGTATTTTACACTAATAATTCAAGTCTTTGTGGGACCTGAAAAGTACAAGGGAATCAAAAGTTAATCCGAATATATTGAGGATTAAAAAATATATTTATATCATGACTTGTGTTTCTTTCTAAATTGACAAGGATCAAAGAGTTTTGATTTATCAAAAAAATATTCTAGTAGATCCTTTACTTTTCCATTATTAGAAAAAATAGATAAATTTTTCACATTAAATTTTCATAATATTCTATTCCTTAACAAAGGTAATAACTCCATTTCACCATTGATGGTATATCATAGCTCTTACAGTCTGGAAAATTTTATGTGTATACATTATCAAGAGTATTTGTAGAAAGAATAAACTCATCTTTTAAAGAACGAATTGTAAATTTTCCACTCCAAATGATCAAAATATATCTCTCATAAATTAATTGAATTATATGAATAAAGTTGTTCTTAATTCTTGAAAAAATAAAACATTTTAAATTAAGGTTTTTTCCCAAAATAAGAACTTTAACTATTCTAATAATTTCTACTTGAGCATCATCTCCAAATGTGAAATTTCCACCGTTAATATTTATTATATTACTAAATAGTATTTTTTTCTAGTAATGTGTCTAGAGAAACCACTATCCATGTATGAAATATTTTTTCGTACATTATTTATTCTCATGAAAAAAAGATCAGCATTTCAGAACCCACAACTTCTTGGGATTAGTATTATTATAACGTATAATTCTAAAAATTTACTATGCTGATACAATGTTAACTCTATTGAAAAATAAGTGAGTTGAAATCATAAATATTGAATTTTATTAAAATAAAAAAATTATTATAGTGTCCAACACATTCAAATTTAGTGAAAAATGGAGAATTTTTTTGGATCAATGTAAATTTTATTAAGTTTTTTTATAAAACACATTTCGAAACATTCCTATGTGGAATAATTTTATTATACACATTATTCAATTTTTTTACCAATAGAGAAATAATGAGAGATATATTTCAAAATATAAATTTTAGATTTATGTTTTATAACTAAATTTTTATCCTTAGTCGAATTTGTATTAAAATTATGTTTTACAATATAATTTCTTAAAGTTGTTTTCTAAAAATTATTATATTCATGTTTTTTTGAAATATAATTTTTCTCAAATTGTTCTTTATCTAAATATTTAGAAAGAACTGATATCTAATTAGTTAAATTTGATATTCCGGGAATTTCTTTGAGATGTTTTTTTAAGAAATTTCATGTTTTTAAGTTATTTTAATATATTTATTCTCTAATAGAGTTGAAAATATTTCATAAAAATATGATAAATAATTGTTTTATTCTAATAAATAATATTATTCATCAAAATATTTTGAAATTTTTATATCAATATAAATATCAAGGTAGTTTCATTAAATATGTGGTTCGTATGAAATTTTATGGTTACCTTTTCCATGAAGCAGTAATTAATTTTCACAATCTCAGCATATATTCTGATATCATTCTAATCTAATTTACCACTATATGATGATTGATCATATGAACTAGCACATACAATAGAACTCCATGTATCTAAATCTATTAGAGAATTCTTTTTGTTCTTATAGTACTTTTTGGAATTCCTTTCAGAATTCCTTTCCTTATTATATGATCTTTTCAGCATAGGATAATCCGGTCTGATATGTCCAACGTTCATGCATTCATAACATATTACTTCAGAAGAATCCTTTTTATATCTATATTTTAAATCCTTCTTTCCAAATATCTCATTCACCCACTTTTTATGATTATCGAAATAATTGCCAGACTATACTGATGAACTAGTATCTAAATTTTCAAGAACATTCTTCTTTTTATAATACATCAAAAATTTCTCAGTAGATTTGACATTACTATTCAAATATTTTTTTATAAAATATAAATACTTCATTCTGATTTTTGATATTTTCACTATCCCTTTTAAATCATCACTCATACATCATAATAGTTCAAATAAAATCATCATGTGTAAGATTTGTAATTCATCTAGTATCACCGGAAGTAGCTCTCTTAGATTCTAATGATCAAATCCAGATATCAATAGATTTCTCAACTAAAATCGTATCTTTATTATATTTATCTCTAAGAGATTTTTTACTATTTAAAATATTCATAAATCATTAGTGAATATTGGAAACTCACCAACTATGTTGAAAATTAAAATCTCGATAATCAGCATGAAGAATAACTCTTCTAGTTTCAATAACCTTTGATGTTACAAAATTTGGGACATCATATTTCTTCCAAATACAATTTTTGGATTTATAAGATGATATTTGACTATACAATTTTCTATTCACATAATATAATAGAGTAATATTTACTATATTATTAAGATAGTATTATACCATTTCTTGATTATTATAATTATTTTCATCCTTATCAGGAATATTATAGTTTCCAATCAATATGATAAAATTTTCAACATGAGTGTTAATAAAAGACGTCTTCATTACATCTTTCTAGCATACATAATCGGAGCCATAAAAAATAGGCGGTATACAATGATTTAAATTCTCCAGAGTGGAAACAATTAATCCTTCCATATTATAGAATGTAGAAACACTATCTACAATAAACATTATTGTAATAACAGTTTGTAAAAAACATGGGGTCAATTGTAGTTTAAATATTAAACTAAAATAAAAAACCAATACCTATTTTGTTAAAATGATCAGTCCAAAAAATATTCCAATGACCATAGTATAGGTATAGGTATAAAAATTCATTCCATAATTAATTTATTTTATTAGGATCACTGAAAACATGAAAAAATAGATATTAGACAGATTCAGTAAAAAATATTTCAATTGTAACTTGCATAGACGGGTATGATTATTTTTGAAACAATTAATTTAAATTATTATTACTAGGTAATAATGAATTAAAAGATTTATGAAATAAATTTTAATCTTTAAATTTTAGTGTAATGGATTTTAGACATGATGAGTTATGATATCCATAGTTTCAATATAATAGTAAGGTATATATTTCCACATGAGTAGATGAATCGATATGATGACTGTAATTTCTCTATCTTAGAAAACCCTAGGATCCCCCAATACAATAATATATGTTTTCTACATCATTATTAATCAGGAAATCCCTATATAAAAATATAAGTATAATCACTTTCTTCTAATCCCCCCAAATCCCTTTATCAGCCTAATTAGAATCACATATTTTACTATACTGAGAAACCCTCTATATAAACCACAATGAGAACAATAAAATATAATGGGAACAATATGTTATTAATTTTAAAATTCCTTACATATAATCCTTAGAACAGAACTCTATGAAAATTTATAATGCTTAAAAATGAGGTGTTCAAGAAGATTGATCTTTAGACGTGTTGAGTAAGAAAATTCATCATCACCTAGCTCCCCTAATGTACTCATATTTATATTAATCCCTCCATTAATCATATTTTTATGGAAATTATAGTTTGTTGTAATGAAATTTGATGTTATTCACTTAAAATATAATCAAAACATCACCATTCAATGTTGTTTTGATAGAAATTTTAATACACTATAATCAATACCTTTCAATAAAAACAATTCCTACAATCTTATTATAATCTCTTAAATGTTATATGGGATTTAATATTATTCAATACAATGAGCTAAAATATGGTCCATCTAATGGATCTGAACTAGGATCAGTCTAGTTGATATAACTGCAGTCATTCTGATGGACATAATAATAGAAAAGCTGATATTCAGGATACTTTTCAGTCCGATAGACCAAAATCTAAGTCAATATGATGTATCCAACTGAATAATGTATATTATATATTTTATTATATAAGAAATATTTATAATATTATAAGAAGAAAAAATTATACAAAACATTGAAAAATACATGGGATATATAAAGTATGTAAAATTTTCTTACAAGAAAGTGTATATAAATTTCATAACTGGGGAGACAAAAGGGATATAGTTGCCTTTCAACTCAGTAGAAATACTAATATATTTTGATATAAAATTTTGAATTTCAAATATCTACTCAGACCAAATTGTTTGAATGTTAATCCTGAAAACTAATCTAATATATTCAATAGTTTAAACACTTATAAATATTTCTAACAAATTACATCAATTTTCATACTTTTTTTCCAATAAAAACCTTGAATTAATCATTATTCCTCTTTTCCATGGATTAAAACCTATATTAGTTAGGACCCTCTCTAATTTTATGTTTAATGATTATCTATTCTTACCAATAATTTATTATTTTACAACAACATATATAAATGTATAAAAAATTATGTGTATATATATATATATATTTAATTATCATATTTTAAGAAATAATAAATTTTAATAATATTTATATAAAATATTTATCATTAGTATGTATTCCACCATCATGATCATTATTGATTTTATAAATATCAGCCATAGGGCTTTTTAAAATCCATTTCCCATGATAATATATATCTTATTTACCAAGGAATTCAAATGAAATAAAATTATTAATCACATTTACCTTCTTTTACAGCTTGATCTATTTTTTAATTAGTTAATTTTAATCTATTAAATTTAGTTATCAATGCTGCAATGTATTTCTTAAAACTCTTTTCACTGTCTTCATAACCAATTGATTTTTTTTGTTTTTTTAATATTGTCCATAAATGATATTTTTATATCTTTTTCATCATATAATTCACTAACATCAATGCATCATTCATATTCTATTTCCTATTTTATTATAATAAAAAAATTAATTTTTTATAATGTTATATTTTTATTATAAAATCTCATACCAATTTTTAATTAAATCATTTAGTTTATTTCTTTCATGGTATTTTTATACGAACATATTCATTCATTATAGCATTACTTTTTCATATGATATTATACCAAAAATTAATCACAACACCATAAAAAATATTCAAGTGTAAATTAAATTTAAACTAGAAATTTTTATTTCTAAAATTTATTAACAATAATGAAACCATCGTTTCATGTTGTTAACCTTTTTTATTTTTCATTGGAGCTATTATATATTTTTATTTTCTATCAACTTGACTTACCTCATGTATTTAAAGGTAATAATCATGTATTATTTTATTTAATAATACATAATCCCTAATCATTTTATATATAACAAGTAAATTTTGTAAGAAAAAAACAATTTATCCCCATGAAAAAGTCATAATGTCAAATCTGTTAGGGGATATTATCAAATGTTTTTTTTCTTTATTATATTCACAAATTTTCCCAAAAAACCTATAATTTAATAATTTATTTATTTTATTTAGGTGAATAATAACAATATAGATGCATCATTAATCACCCATGAATCTATATACTTTCCTTCATTTATTGTTTTTATCCATCACATTGTGGCTACTTTTATTTTCATTCATTATCATACACCACAACTTCTTGGTGTTTTTTAAATGCATCACCCTAGTGAGTTCATTTTAATACTAAGATAAAAAAATATTATTCATATTTATAGTCATTCTCTATATGAAAAATTTCAATATTATTCAAGGTAACTATAATAACCACTATCATGATTGGTTATGGATTTATGTGGAATTTAAATTTTCATTGATGTAAATTAAGGGTTTTTTGGTTCAAGTGTTTTGATTTTTTCCTATTTCCTTAAAATAATTATTTATTTTTGTTTATCAACATGATCAAGAGAATTTATTTTGTTTATGGAGGCTTGGGGATGGTATTTTCACTAGTCTTCAGATATTTTACTATAGGTGGAATACCATGTCATTAGAGATGTCATTATAGAATGGAATAATATTGATCTAATCATTATAATTTTTATAGTTTAGACTATATATCTTTCTAATATTATTAGGGTGATGGTTTATTTTGTAACTAGAGGATCTTGATTAAACCTGGGTGATATATTATAATAAAGAGTCTGTGGGTTTTTTAAATCATGGTTCATGGAAATCTCCCCAAAACCATGGTGCTTCATAGTGAGGCATTCTTGTGGGGTGGTATGTCATTATGCAACCTATGATGGGTTCTTCATGAGGTATACAACAGTGTTTTCTTTTCTTTACCATTTAGTGGCGAGTTGTTCCATTAACTATTTTTTCACACTACATTGTGTCCCTAGAAGTGAGTCATTACATCATGGACCAATTGGTCACACAACTACGACCATCCTTTTTTTTGTGAGTGGGGAAAGGGGTCTATTTTTAGACCTTTTATTTTCATTATATTATAGGATTTATCTCTCCCACTAGTTAAAATAGAATGGGATCCAACCACTAACATTTAAATATCACCACATGTATAACCTTATTCACAATGGGTTCAAGATATTTTTTCATAGTTAATGTGGTATATTCCCCACACCTCTTCATGTTTAATTTAGTTTAATTCTATATCATATACAGGTTAATATTTTAATGATGGTTTTATTAGAATGTGGTGGAATTGTCTCAAAACAACATGGTTTCATTATGTGGTGGCAGGAAGGTGTTGAAAGAATCTGTATGTGACTTGATTCTCTCTATTTTTATAAAGTTAAGTTTCGAAGTGGGTTACCCTTGGGGATTTGATAATTTTGGGTCGATTGAATATTGAATGAAGGGGATTTAATTTGTAGCAGTACTAATGCCCTGACATCAATTGTTAACAATCCATTTCTCATAGTTTTATCTATCGGATGCCAATTAATTAAATTTTAATGATTATTCCTCATTTTATTAAATTATATAATTGTTTATAATTGTTTATAGTTAATTTTCCATGGTTTGTGATATAAGATATGCAATTCAGACTATTGTGTGGTTAAGTGTAGTTTTTTCTAGGAATGAAAAGAGAATTTATTAATGAAGATTACCACTATATAATGGTTGGTGGTACATATGATACATACCCATTTTTATTTTTATATATGATTTTTCTTGACTACGTGGTGGTTTAGCAATTGTCAATTTTTAATGGGAATAAGATTTCTATCCAGATTATTTTACATGGGATGGAAGTTATTAGAGTTCCATATAGTTATTAATTGCATTAATAGTAATGTAGTATAACCCAATAACTTAATCCCTATAGGTATATGATAGTATTTAATTTTTTATAGGGATACTAATAGGTTTTTTTGGATTTAAATGTGTCTATGATTTCCAATGTTGGTTTTCCAAGGGCCAGTATGGTGGGTATGGTGTCATTATGGGTTTTGATGATTAGTGAGATAACTGGTCATATAATGATGGGTTAGAAAACCATATTGATATTTAGTGATGGTATATACACAATAAATTGTTGGGATAAGTCCTATGAAATATTATGTGACACAATGGGGATAGTTTCCCCCATGTTATTTTTGTTAGGAGATCTCATCAAGAAAAATCTGATGGTAACCCTAGAATGTGTTATTGGATTCAAGTTCTTATATCATAAAAATGAGTTTCTAATGGTAATTGAGTATCAATAACATAATATGGTCCATGAGAATCCTCACTATGGAGATGAAACATGAAATTATAAGAGAGTTGAACATTCCATTTATTGCTCGGGTTGAGTGTGGGATTTGGGTTTTGAGATATCCATGGGGTGAAGATATTTTTTAGTATCAAGGAGAATAGATCAGTTTGTGTATAAAGATCATACTGGAATCCATTACAGGTGATATGGGAATGTCGATGGGTTTCATTTTTTATACCTTTTATTAAAAGGGCTTTCTTGGAGAGTTTATCCAACATGGTTAGATTGTTAGACTAGTGTGGATGGTTAGAAACTTCATTTGTACCCATAAATTTTTTTTTCATATATTGAAATTATTAATGGGTGATTCCATGAGGGGATTATTAAAATATTTCAGGAGTTTGGGTCTATAATTATTCAACTTATACTAGCTGCTTCTATTTTGATCACACATGGGATTCATCCCAAAGGGATGGTTCGACTGAAATTGGTGGTTGCATATATCCTTTCCGTCCTTAGGATACACTATATATATATGATTTTATCCTTGTAACAAGACCCATTTTGTGGTTTGGATTGTATGGGAGGTTAAAATGTTAATTACATGCTTAGAACTGCCTTTTTTCTATTTTAAATAGGTTATGATGAGCCAATTTCATGTTTTTATGAACATGATGAGATGTTCTTTAGTTTAGTTACATGACATGGTCATGGTCTATTTTTCCCTTATCTAGTTGAGATTCCAATGTTCCCAATAGATTTCACATTATTAACAATACCACAATGATATATCAATATTTTAGGACTATGATAGATATTATTCACTTGAGATAACCAGAAAATGTATGGTAAGGTGTCATATTATCTAATGTATAACATGATAAATCAATGGGCATTCTTATATTGAATATGTTTTTATATTTTTTTCATTATTTACATACATATACATGATGGAATATATTTGGACACATTGGTGGTACCCTATAGAGTTTATTGGTCAGAAATTTTATGAACACCATGGTATGAATACAAACATTAATGAGGAATTTCAACTAATAGGTTAAAAAATTGATTATGTGGGAAATGCCCATTAGGTATTTTATATGGAGTTTTTGTGTGGATTTGGGTTGGTAGTGGAGCATCCTATTTTTTAATTTTTAATTTTTATCATCCTAGTGGGTGATCTATAAGATGCATTCATCTACGACTATATAGGAATTTATTATAGTGTGGGTCTATGTTTTTTATGGTTCACCATTAATATTTATTATATATATATATATACTGTTATTTATGGATTATTTAAGACGTTTTTATAGTTATTTTGTATTTATTCCTACAATATGCTCTTAAAATTTTATTTAAAACCCTCACTAATTATCTATTGACCTTAACATGCATGGAGAAGTTCCTATGGTATTGTGATTATCTTGTCTGAATATCATTTAAGAAACATTATATAGGGAATGAAGTCATTATCATGGTGCTTTCAATGTATATTGATATTTAGGAACATTTTAGTTAGATATTGGAATATGGAACAACTTATGATTGTCCTCCAGATAGCAAGTCATGAGCACCATTATGGGAGGATCTACAAATTCCTTGGGTTATTAAATTTTGGTTCTTGGTATTTAATGATACAATTGAGATATTTTCATAAAAATGATTTTATGATTTATGTTTTTTATTAAAATTTATTTTATATTCTTGTAGTGGAATGTTTTTTCATTCTTGAATAATATTAATCATGTCATATTATCATGACATTCATATGCATAGGTGTGACTTATTAATTTTTATGAAATAAGGTTTAGTTGTTTTATGCGTTAAAAAAATATAAAAAATTCATTTTTATATAATTTCCTGGTGTTAATCTATTCCACTATACCATATCATATTTTAATATCATTTAATTGGATATTATCATGGGATTTCATCTTATTATGACTATATATCATTTATGAACATGTGTTTATGGGATACACCTAATGGGTTTTTTAGCCATTAAAGGATTTGGTGATGGATTGGTATAGGCAAGGTGTACCTATGATGTGAATTGATATAGGAATGGATTTTCTAGATATATTTGATACTCTAGACTGGTTAAAGCACTTGGAGTGATTTTTGAATAATGATGTTTCTTCCTCGAATTCTAAATGGGGTTGGAATGACATTTTTTGGAGTTGGTGGACCAACCATCACATCAGTCACATATGCCCATGTCCCGTTCATGTGGTTTCTAATGGGTTTTATTCACTAAACATGAAAAACGCAATCATTCTTCCATCTATGATGACTCCTGAACCTACATTCAAAAGTAATGTTCTCACTGGGAATCTTGTGCAATGATACTTAAGAACTCACATTGGTTGAGAGGATGGGAGGTCGGGATCATTAAACCCTTTTGGGGAGAATGGTCTCATACTCTTGGACTTTATTATAGATTTATGATATGTTTATGAATAATTCCTTTAATTACCAAGTATAATGCATGTCACCAATGAATTAACAATTGATTATCAACATGTTTGTAGATCAGAGTCATCTATAAGAATTAGAGGTTCCTCATTAGTGGATATTAATATATATATATATATATATGAGGTTATCCTCAAATGGTACCCTTTTATGAACAAATTATAGATTCTTTTATTGTTTTTATCATCATTTTGGTTTCAATACACATAATGGTGTACTGTGGATTTTATCATCATCTAAAGAGTCAAGAGTTTCTTTGATATTGGGATGAAAACAATAATAAATGATTCTTATATATCCACATGAAATGAATCCAAACCCACATTGTTCGGGGCCACATAATGGGACACATCATACCTTTGAAGGCTATGTGATAAAGAAAAACCCATGAATTTTAACATCATTCGACAAGGAAGACCATATAAAAGGATTATGGAAAAATATAGTGTGGTAATTATTCAAAATCATCCCAAAACATGGGAGTGATATGGGATCCTTGGTTGAATAACATCCTCTTGGAAAGGTGTCCCAATGAGAATACATTTTAATTTGGGTGATTATGTTTGGACCTCATGCAGGCTCCCTACATATCACATTTAGATGGGAATCAAATACCACATAGTTCGGTAGTGAGGACCCATGCCTATGGAGGCCCTCAGAAGGTTTTCCTCAAAAGAGATATGTTCTTTAAGGATGGAGATTGCATGGTTGGGTATTACAAATTAGATTATTCCAATTGTCTAGGTTTCTTGGGATTATACCAATTAAGATGATGACCATGTTTGGTTTGGGATTGTGAAGATATCGTAATCTCCACCATCTTTTATGCCCACTTGAGTCGTGATCAGTCTGAAAAATTATAGGAAGTGGAAGATATGGGAAACCACACAATATGCTTTGTACGATTGTGTACAAGGCCGAAACCCTATGGGAGAGGGAAAGAGAGTGGTTGCTAGAACCTATTCCCTCCCGTCATTATACCCTAGACCCAATGAGAGAGAGAAAGTGATGTGAAATTCCCATCTCCCCACTTATTTATGTACACTAGTATTTATCACATATGATGATCAATCTAGCCATGACCCATGGGTATATAGAAGGAGGAACGAATGAAGTAGAATAGGTTTTGTAAAAAATGCTAAAGGATAACTCCATGGGGGGTTCCCTAGTCTAGGTTATGGATAATATAGGAGGATATGACACTAAATATAAAATTGAAAATAACGTGTGATCCTCTCCCTCCATGTCTGGAAGTAGATGTCCCTAGTCATAGAGTCCACTAAAGTAGGAATTTTTCCTAAACCAAGTGTTAATGAAAAATAAATATCTAACACTAACGCCTAGGTTGGGGTCCACAAGACTATGTGAATTCATATTTACATGCACCAAGAGGAATCTACTCATTAAGTAAGACATGTGTGGGAATCATATGATCATAGGAATGCATATCTAAATATGAGACATGATGGTGTGAGTCTTACCATTAGATTAACAAATCTCGTGGTTTTGGTAGAGGTATCAGCATTATCTCCCTCATATGTGAAATCCATGTTAAGAGGATCCCTACCAATAGTATCGTGGAAGAGGGCATATTGGTGCATCTTATAGGTGAAGGATGAGCAATCCATGGAAGTATCTCATACAGAAAACCTGGGTGGATTGAAAGGTATGTGAAATGGTAGGCCCATATGAGCCAAGGGTGTTTTGGTGATAGACCACCTAGGAAACAACACATGGGTGACACATTCCTCTGGGATCTAAGGGACTTATTTGGTGTCCCTGTAAGGATATCACACATACCCCATGTTTGGAAAGGGGCCATCATGCTAGTTCCATTTCACTAGGTATGAAAGGGTTCCTCACATGGGTGTTGAGTATTTCAGACCCTATAAAGATTTAATTCCACTATCACCATTAATTAACCATTCTATTGGGCTTTGGAGAGATACATGGAAGGTTTCTGAGGGAATTGGAAAAGGACTTGGGAGAGTAGAGAGTCATGGTGTCACCATGATTTTTACCATGAAAATGAGGATCCCTTGGTATGGGACCCTAGTTGAAGGAGAGACCCCATGTAGGTTCAAAGTACATGTTTTTGGTGTAGGTACACCATGGAGGAGTCATCAAACATTCAGTTCCATGTAGGGGATTTACAAATGAATAACTTCATAGGCAGAATGAATAATAAACCAGTAACTGGACTGTGGGGTGACATGGCCTTGGGTCAATCTCTCAGTATGTTAAAGTCTAGTGACTATCCTCATGGGTCTCCGGAGGTTATAGTGGGGAGACTATACAATCATATCATATTAGAACATCGGTACACATAGAATAAATATAAGATAAAAGAGGAATTATTTAAAAAATAAAATATTGGAGTGGAAGAGAAATAATAAACATTTATCAAAAGTGGACAACTCTAGTTTATTCAATGTATTCATGTAAAGTTGATGACCCAAACTAAAAATAGTGAACATACAATATTATTTCCAATTCATACAAATGCAGGACTCAAATAAAGAAAAGAACTATATATCCCATAGGTGATCCCCACAATCATCCTCAACTCTAGATCAGTCCTTTGATCATAAATCCCAAGTATAGGAACACAACAACAAGAAGGATTCCAGGTCATACAGAAAATATTGTCTACTTGGGTACCATAGTGAAATAGAAGAAATATTATGGTGTGAGATATAAATCTTAGTAGGTTGGCACCCACATTTTCTATCACAATACAGACCGGGCAATATAAAATTAAACAGTGTACAAACATAGATAAATAATTTACGAAACTAATGAAATACACAATCACCCATCCAGTTTCCTTAGGGACACCTGACTGATATATATGATTCGTCTTATTTTCAGAATACGATTATGATCATTTCACTATATATATAGTATATATATAAATATTTCAAGTTGGATTGATACCTAACATATAAGCATCCATCACCTTTTTGTTATATGATATGATCTAATCAAAGGGTAGTAATCCATATATATATATACATAGAGTGGAATGGGATGTAACACATAGGCATCCAACACTAGTCTATGAGGTGTTATGCTCTACTCATGTGGTAGTAAGCTTGAAATACCCATAAAGTGTCGATCACCACCCCCATCACTTTGGATGGAGAGTGTGCACGCAATGGAAACACTCGAAGATGGAACATGGATCTCGAAATCCAATCACCAATATCAAAGTTATGGTGATGGTTTCCATGCCCAGAATCGATGTAAAGGAGCATGAGTCTCCATGCTCGTCGGACCTCCCTTACCATCATATCACAACATCTTTTAAAGGTGCATTTATATTATAAATAATGAAATAAAACATCCAATACATATGTTTATTAATCCATTTATAAAATAAATATAATTAAATTTCTGATACAATCTAAAAGAAAATACATATCATGGTTTGAATTTATATCCATCTCATTATAAACATAATGACATTTATTATACAATGAAAAATGAAATACGAATTAAGCATTTAAATACCATGTTCCTTTCCATAAAATTATTTACATGTCATATAAATCCTCTAACAAGGCATATCGAATGGGAATGATATATACATACCCATGGTAATTCCATTTAAAACCATTTAATATAATGTAAGAAATCAATTATGAATTAACAATTTAATCAAGGAATTCCATTTGGTGTGAACCACCCAAATCAAGGTCATATCAATCAATTTTTCTAAGAATATAATATTGGTTTAAGGTTCAATTTCCAAAGGAAGGGTTCATGTTCATTACCCTGAAAGATTATAACATCTTCCAAAAGTCATTATATATATTCCTTTTGCCTTAACCAAATCACTAGTTGGAAAAACCACAGACAAACCCCAAGGGTCATCTTCATGAAAAGGCCTATGTAAAAAATTTAATTACAAAAATTGGTGCATTCAAGTCTATGTAGAAAAATTACCCATGGGGTGTCTTGGGATCATTGAAATTCACATGAGATAATGACCACTTCATTAAAAATACAAGCGATGTTATGAACTTGTAAGGTACATTGAATCTATAAACATTTATATCAGAAATTTAGAAATACATTTTATAACATCAATGAAGGCTCGATTCAAACATGGTATTTTCAAAACCATGACCTCAAGGAATAAAAGAATAAAAAGTGACATAATACAGTCATGCAAAAAATTTTAATCACTACATTTTATATTGAAGACAATGCACCTCCGTTGAAAGGGGTTTATTATGAAATCGTGACAATACTTATCAAGAAATCATTTACCACATCAAAATCTTCATTCAAGAATCATACTGAATCTAAATATAATGTGAACTTAATATGTAGATAATAATAAATTAATTTATATCATGGAAATGGGTTATAAGAATGTCCTTAAAGTGTTAATTAAATTAAAGGGCAATGTGAATGGCCTTGCCTCAAAGAGGAACCAATCCGAGAAATCTAGACCTGATAAATTAGATAAAGAAAACATGAAACCATTGTGTTTAGGTCAACTCAATTAAGGAAAAATACCAAAAATTCATTAATTATAAAACCCCCATTTATAAAAGGAGAAATAGTAAGAACGCATGGAAACCCATATAGTAAAAAGTTGGCGGTGAACCAAACCGAAACAATCTGGCTTGCCATCGATGGAGGATGCTAGAATACCCATGAATGGGTCTTGAGGACCCTTTGAATAACGTATCCCCGAATTTAAACAAAAATTCATAATTACCCCAACCCTAGAGTTTCTGCCGCACCTCACCGTGTGATAGAGAGGTAAAAATTGGACAATGAGAGGGTGGAGAAGGGAGAAGATATCCTTTCTATGAATGATATTAGAGATAAATTATGTGAATATTTTGAAATCGACATTCAATGGAAGTGATGGAGAGGAGGGTGTCATGCAGATCAAAGGGGATCCCAAGGGTGGAGGTGCTGCGCGAGTGACATCTGGTAGGATGATTATTTAGGGCATGATTTTTTTAATTTCTAATTTCAATTAAATTAATTCAATTAATAAAAATAGTTCACCATGCATTATTTGTGCCACATGGTTTAGAAAACCATGAACCAAGCATGCGCCATCCACTAGACACCTAGAGAACCCCAAATTATTTGTTTGGTAGGGTTAATCTAACTGTGTGCAAACAGTGTAGTGAATAGTGTTGACGTACTACCCAATAACCACTAAATGTCTGGGCTAGGTGGAAGGTTAGGTAATATCTATGTAGAATGTGGAAAAAACTTTATCTACCTACATAAGGTCACATAGCTTCTAACTAGGTCCGCACGGATTCAAACAGTCTGCATTCCCTGTATAGATCAATTAAAAGCTGAATTTCTAGGAAGGGTGCTCCCAAAACTCCACTAGAGAGTCGGGAAAAATTGAGGGCCTTCACCAATGTCTAAAAACATCACATTGAGTGGTTATAACTCTCGTAATTAATTTCCATTGTTTAATTTTAAAAATAACCCATCTAATAAATGGAAAGTTCAAATTCATTTTTTTTAGTCTGGTTCAAAACATAGATCATTAAAACCATCCCACCATTGAACATACCATCCCTGAGAAGCCTGCCAATAATAATGTAAAAACCACCTTACCAACTTGGGTCATGAATATTTGTTTCATATGGTCATTTTTCATTTCTAAACAACCAATGATCCTCCAAACATCCCTTTATGAACACAATAATTATGCCATTAAAACTCAAGCCAATGCTCGTTTTCGAAGAAAAAAATCACACAAAACCTTGCTGGGATTATTTAGATAGTTAAATGATTTATTAATCATATTGTTAATAATATAGCCACAAGAAATTTCCAAATTTTTATTTAACATTTACGAGGGCCAATTAAAAGTCACATAATCACCACCACTGGAATTTTATTTTAATGCATTCCCTTAAGCATATTGTATATGCTCCTGGTATGTTGTTTAGATGATCAAAAAGTCAATTTCACATAGACCTCAATTATCATAGTTGAACTATCTTCTCATGAAAAATCCTTGATGAATCATACCACAATAATCTCCACTAGAAAATGTTCCAGAGATGGTCATTCACCATCCAACTTTTGAAGGAGGGGTAACGAGTCAAACCACTCCAGACTACATACAATTCTGAATACACCTAACATATATGACTGGAGTACTTCAACAAAACTAAAATGAGTTCCTCCAATGAATCTTTCATTTACAATGAACACATCCACTGGTGTACAAACCACATACTATAAGGGAGACATTTTACAAGTCTAACAGGTTTACAATAGATCAAAGACTATGCTTAGAGTGGCATTTTCCTGGTGGTTGTGTCAATGAAATGGTTAATATTTGAGAGTCCACCCAACGTGTCTCGGCAAAAGAACCTAAAAATAACACGGAGAAAACCAATCCATGTTGGAATCCATGTTTCTAGCATGAAACACATATACCACCACCCAAAAAACTCAACGGATTTTAAAAACATTAGCACAATGTAAGACCGATTCTATCTTAGTGCATTAAGGACAATGTCATGATATGGGACATGCCATCCACATAGAATAATACACAATTATTAGTTGAATGAATTCCAATAAACCATTCTCAATTACTAGAAATAAGAATACTTAATCCACAATTGGTATCTTGACGGAAGAAGCTCAGCTTCACCTACCAACCCACCATAAAAAAAATGACAAGCATATACCCCTAAAGGTACCTTGTGTTCATCCAAGATTTACCACTGAAGTCTATCAAATACCAATGATCATTATTAGAGGTTTCATAAAAAATACTCACCAACGTCATGTTGGCGAACAAGAATAGACAAGGTTCCACACTCACCAGCCCCATGAGCATTTAAGCTGATTAACCATTTCCAAATGGTCCAACATGGTGGGTTCCTTCTACATGGGAGGACACATTGACCATAACTAAAGTGATTCTCCCCACCTATAACTACCATATTCATTGAAAATAAAGTCATCGACTTCTCACAATCATGATAGATCATATTCACCTCAAACATAAACATAAGGAATTTGGAATGAAAAAAAATCAACCTGACTACCTTGTAAAAGCACCAGTGTCACAAGAAAATCATCTTGATAATTGAGATAGACATTATTTCATAACTCACATGTCACAATACTATAGAGATAACCCAAGTACATACTGAACAACACAATTCACAATGATTTAACCAGACACAACCAATTCATTACCACATTTAACACTCGACATGCATCATTTATATCAATGCATACTACTCAAGGTTATAGAAGAAAATGTTACATCCTAAATACTACCCATTGGCTTACTAGCCATATACCTTCCAGTATTGGATGATCATAAAAATATTTAACCCAACATCACATTTCCACATACAACAATTTACTTAGATAGTACATTGCCATGTAATGCACTTCCAAGGAGAAGAAAGGGTCAAGAGACCAACAAAACAACAAACTATGCCAGAGCCATGTCTAACAAGCTGAAAACTAGCATTATGTAATTCTCAATCACATAACAAGGTCAAGGAATCCATGAAAACCCATCTGAAAATTGGTGTTATTGAAAATCTAAACATCCAACAAGGGACATCGACATCCGCATGATAAAAACATTAGAAAACTCATAGAATTAGAAAGGAATTTATGTTCTATGGTTTCCACCTATAATGGTTTCTACCCTTATGAAACAAAAGAATAGACCCTAAAAATGTCACATTAAATTGAGGTCTCATGGCCCAAAATCTGATCATCTAATACATGGATAAAGAATAGAATTATTACAAAAAACACAAACACTTTTATTCCAAGGAAACTAAAAGGAGAACGTCAAACCATTATTATGAAAGAGTCTCTACCAAGTAAACCTCAAAAGATTCCATTTATAATCCCTATCTAATATAATCACATTTAAATATTTAAACATTTAAAAAATATAATTCAAACCAACAAGCACCATTTTAAAACAAAATAAAAAATAACTTTATTAATATAACATTATATGTTAAAAATAGGAAAGTTTCATAAAACATCCAAATAAAAAATTAATCATTTATTAAAATCTCACCCTTTCTAGGAAATTTATGGAATAAATTACTTTTTAACAGATAAGGTGACCTATTGTGTCCCGATAATCTATCCTAGGTTAATCAAAATGCAACACAATAGCATGTTTTCTAGTTTTGTAATGTTTTAAAACACCCAAATGGGTCATCCCATAAGAAACCCACCCCAACTGGCCTAAATGGGTATAGTTTTATTTTAAAATCCAACCATTTGATTTTAGATAAAAAATAAACATATTTTAATATTCATAGCCATTTTGAAATACACCATTCCACTAAATTTAATATGGGTTTCCATTTTCTAATTCATTGAGTTCCCATACATTTCATGGATTCAAAATTGGATACAATTATTTGAAACCAATTCACTTAAAAATTAAAACATTTCCATCCTTTTAAATGGTTTCTAATACATGTGCCAAATTTTCATAGTTTTAAGGCTCCCATACACCTAATAACTTCAAAATTTTTCCCGTTAAATTTCCATCCAATAATTTTTTTCCCATGAAATCATTTACATATCAAAACAAAACTATCTTTTCATTACAATCAGTTAATACATATCAACATGTTGTAATCACAATTCATCGAATATTAATCCCAAAACCGTGCTATAACAAGTCCTAAACACATAATTATTCTATTAATATAGAGGCATTCCATGTATATAGGAATGGAATGAAAAATAACAAGAAGCATGTCATAATAGATAATTATGTTGTATATAAAATAATTTTATGAACTACATAAAAATGGTAAAAAAATTCATAGAATAGCCCTCAAGGAACACAATCAAACTTAGTAGGAAACCTACTAATACTACTAAACTGAAAGGAATATACATAAAATGTTAATTTTATATGGGCCTAATATGATTCATGTAATTATTTATCCTCTACAAACAAAGAAAAGAGTAAATTCCCATAAAATTCCATAAATCATCACCATAGGAATGTACCCCAGTCACTCTAGGTGATATCATATCAACTGTAATAGGAAAAATTATGAAAAACAATCCCAGTCTATGTGACTTATTCATTTCCCATATGTGTGGTGTTTAGACCCAAGAATGGATATTGACCAAGTGCTAACACATTCCTAGTATCCTGTTTACACAACTAAAATAATAAGTCAAATTAAAAATTTATGCTATGATGCAACATAGTCACGTCTCGGCCTCACTAACCAATAACCTAGTAGTTGGAGCGTTGGGTCTCATGGCCTTAGGCATATCTCCCAATATGCCAAAAGATGCATAATGGCAGTGAGGGTCTCATAGGGTGATAATGGGGAGACTATACCCTCACATCAGAGTAGCACTATGATAAATTTAGAATAAATAGATCATAATAGAGGAAGT
Source organism: Viscum album (assembly GCA_963277665.1). Lineage (NCBI taxonomy): Eukaryota > Viridiplantae > Streptophyta > Magnoliopsida > Santalales > Viscaceae > Viscum > Viscum album. Next base: position 542,884,021 of record OY728158.1, read on the forward strand.
AATAAATAAATTAGAGGAAATAGTGAAAGAAATATAAATAAAATTTAATAAAACAAGAGAATTACAATTTATAAAAAGTATTCATGTATAGTTGTAGACAAAAAACTGAATATAGTAAATATACAACATGTTTTAAAATTTAGAACAAAAAAAGTCTCACAAAAAGAATTGATCTAAAAATCCAAAAGATGATCCCCATGAGCATCATGAGCTCCAACATAGTACATTGATCCTAACTTCTAGGTACATGGAGACCAAAAAAGAAGGGTCCAAGGCTTGGTGGACAATAGGGTCTACTCAGGTACCCTAGTGAAACGACGACCCGGGAAGGGTGTGAGATAAAAATCTCAGTAGGAAAACACCCTCTATGTATATCCCAATCTAGATTGTGCAATATAAAATTAAATAGCGTGAAGGCATAGATATATAATTTTCAAATCAAAATAAATACACAAACACCCATCTAGTTTCCAAAGGTACACTGTACAGTTATACCCACTTCAACTCATAGATGAAATAAGAATCTGAGAGCATCACTATATATATATAGTATATGTATATTATTGGGTGAACCAATATGTTACATTCTTACATCCATCACCAGTCTATGAGATGGTAAGATATAATCCTGAAGAAGTAATCTAAATATATATATTGGATTGGACTAGGATGTAACAAACATGAATCAGACACTAGTCTATGAGTTAACAACCTCTACTCATGATGTAGTAAGCCCAACATCTTAATTGAGTGGGTTTTGACATACCCATCACATGTGATGGTGAGCATCCACACTATGGAAACACTCTAAGATTTCACATAGAGTTAAAAATCCCATCACCCATATCGAATTATTGGTGAGGGTTTCTAGGACCAACACTGATGTAAATGATCGTGAGTCTCCATGCTCAATGGACCTCTCTTACGATCATATCACATCCTCTTTTAGTGGTTCATTTATAACTGGCATGGGGAGAGAAAACCTCCAAACCATATCTTTATTATTCCATTTAAAAAATAATTTTACTATCATTTTTGGTTGAAGCAATGAGGTAGTACATATCATGATTTTCATTTATATCCATTTCATTATAACTAGAATAACATTTATTTGACAATAAAAAAGGAAATACCTCTTAAGAAATAAAAAATATATTCATTTCATTAAAAATATTTACATATAATATAAATAATTTAACTAGGAATACCTAAGGGGAATGATCAAATAATCCCTAGAGTCATTTTATTTAAAAGAGTATAATACAAGGAATGAAATTAATTTTTACTAACAAGTTTAATAATGTAATTTCATTTGGTGTGAGACATCCCACTCAAAAACACCTCACTCAATTTACCAAAGCATATAAAATTGTATTAAGGTTCTAGAACCAAAGTAAGGGATTATGTTCATTACCCTTAAAATAATATATCATCTTTCATAAATCAATATATTAATTCTTTTTTCCTTAACCAAATAATTAGTTAACTCATAACATAGAAAGGCCACATACAAAACCTAAAGACCATGTTTAAGAAAAGGGTTAAGGAAACAATTCAATTACTAACATTGGTAATTTCAAAACAATGTAGAACAAACACCCTTGGGGTGCCTTGGGTTCGTTGAAACACACATGAGTCAAGGGACACTTCATTTAAAAGACAAGCTCAACTATGCCCTTATATGTTAAAATTGATTTCATGAGCTTCTATAATGAGAAAGGGGGAACTCATTTTATATCATTGAATAAGGCCAGGTTCTAATATACTATTTACTAAAGCATAATGTTGAGGAATAAATTAAATACTATGTCCATAATATAGTTAAGCAATAAAATTATAATAAGCTTGATGATAGTGCACCTCTGTTGGAGTGGTTTTATTATAAAATAATGAAAATCCTTATCATGTAATCTTTAATCACATTAAATTCTTCATTCTATAATGATACTCTATTCAAATTTATTGGGAATTTAATCTACATATTTCATTACATTAATTAAAATAAAGGACATGTTTAGTAAGAAATTCATTAATGAGATATTTAAATTAAAAGGAAATGGAAGGATATCCTACCTCTACAAAGAACCTAGCTGAACACTCATCACAAGATGAATTTGATGAAGAAAAATTGAAACCATCATAGCACTACCAACACACCTAAGGAAAAACAATGGGAATTCATAAATTAAAAAACCCCAAATAAAATTTAAGAAACAATAAGAATGGATTGAAACCCCAACCTAAAATCATTTTCGGTGAAACAAACCAAAAAAATACACATCACCTTATCCATAGGATGTCAAAATACACATGAAGGGTTCTTGAGAGACACATTGGATATTCTAACACAAAAATGAAACAAAATATTTTCATTATCCTAACCCTAGGGTTTATTCATCACCTCACTAAGTGATGAAGTGGAAAAAATCGGCCAAAGAGAGGGAGGAGAATGGAGAGGAAATATTTACCTTATTGGATCATAGATATAACTTGAGAAAATCCGTGTAAATTGACAAGAAAAAGATGTTTTGTAGAGGGGGATGATGTGTGGCTCAAAGGGGATCCCAAGGGGAAAGGAGTGATGCGAGTTATATGGGGAGGATGAGTGTTTTGGTTTAAATTTATTTTCATATTATTATCAATTAATATTAATAAATTTTTAATAATAGGTCAGAGTGAATAGTTTAGGCCACACAGTTTAGAAAATAGTGCACCAACCATGCACCCTCCACTGGACACCTAGAAAACCCCTCACGGGTTTTCATACATGGTTAACACAATCACATACTATCCATGATGTGAATAATTTTTAGGTACATCTTAATTACCACCCACCATGTATGATAGTTTTATGGTTTGGTAAATCACGTGTAGCACATGAGACAACGTCTCTTCACTAGTATACGACCACACAATTTCCTTTTGGGTGCAGCACTATTTCAGACAAACCATGGGCCACATTCAAACCCTTAAAAGTTGATTTTTCTAGGTCCGATACTCCCAAAAAAACTCAAGAAACCTAATAAACATCATATATCTTCATGAAAGTAAAAAAAATTACATTGAATGGTTCAAACTCTCAAAATTATGTTCATAATTTCAGTTTTAAAAAATATCTTTCCAATAAATAAAGAGAACATGTTATTTTAATTTTTGTTTTGTTCAAAACATAGATAATAAAAAAGGTGCCTCATACATGGGTGGTTTTGACTTCTAGGATGCATAGGAAGAGTCTATTTGAGCCTCTAATCATGTTGTTTGTGTGTGTATAACACACAGAGGAGAACCAAAAGTTCAAACCCACTACTTCATACTTTGCCAGCTTCCCCCTACACCCCTACATGGTCATAATATTGGGCTCCAATCCTGACCCTTGGGGCCAGTCAATTTTATACGATATCTAAACTCCATGAAAAATAATGATCTACACTTTAAACTTTCTTGGCCCAATTTAGGCCCTTTGTTTCTTTTACACATGGATTTCCAATATTATCCTTTTGGTATAATGATACAATACTTGTAAAACTATACATTAGTTTTTTATATCTGAGAATCACATTTTTAATTTTATTGAAAAATTGGTGGAATAAACTTTTCATTATTAAAAATATCCCCCATAGTATTAGATTCTTCTAGAACAAAATGAATTTAGTTCTATGGCCATTGTAGGACACATTGATGCATTCCAACATCAATTGGTAATCTTTTGAGTTATATCAAATATGGAATGACTCAATATTTTTTAATTAATCCATGGATCCTTGTGAGTGTATTATTACAATTTCTAGTGTCATATGAACAACCCAATGAAAATTATGTCTTTTGGGCCATCTCTGTGATTTTCTTTTTTCCTATGTCCAATATAAAGAATACATTGCGGGTGAGACTTTTGATTTTCTTATGCCTACCATTATGGATTTTCATCCTAACAAGTTTGACCCCTTTTATCTTTTTATTAATATATTATTTTCTAAATAATGAAAATAATAGGTTTATTAAGTTGATACATGACTCTTACCCAAAGTTCTTACTATGGGTTTTCATCATGGGGAATACAATGTATATTTTTGTGGATAGTTTAATGTATTGAAGGATAAAATAATGTGAATGGTTATTTTGGTCCAATATCATTGACCATAAGATTTGAAATAATTACCAAATTAATTCCCATTATCTATTAATATCTTTAAATTAATCAAATACCCCAAGGTATATTTTTAGTAACAAAATTGTGATTTCCAGATAAAAAATATCACGTGAGACAAGAATGTGGGGAATGGATGTGGGCCATGACAGAAAAGTTTTTTCATCACAATATTGTAAAGTTAAATGGTAATAGAGAAGGTCTCTTTGTTGGAAGAAAATTCCTTTGATTGTTAGAGCCTTTTTGTGGGTGACATTATGAAAATCCAACTAGGGCCTGTTATAACATAGATAAAAAATGACATCCCCAATTTGATAGGATTAGAAATCTGGGGGATGAATTCTTGAAAATCTATCTTGTGAGTATTCATATTAAAAAAAATTGTATCCTCAATAATTTCAAAATTATACAACCAATGGTCAGGATATTTGTGAAGATTTAGTTTCTCAAGACCGCAATAGGGGTGTTACTCAATTTGATTTATCTAAAAATGAATAGAATATTTGTAATGGAATTTCAAATGAATGGGAAATTGTTTTGTACGTGAATTTTAATTATCTAATGGAGGTTAAATTCTTTTAAAAACATATTTTAGTGGGGAAGGACCCTCAAAGAAAACGTTTTAAAGATTGTGTAGTTTAATGTCATACGACTAGGACATGGACTGTGATGTTTTAATGCCTTATGATAGAGATGTTGTTGTAAAGTTTAACATATTTTGAATAGGAAGTTATGTGATACTGTTTAATGTCTTACAAAAAGTACATTGAAGGCTATAATTTCAAGTACATTAATATTTAACAAAATATCAGTCCTTGGCCTTTCGGTAGAGTTTAGATTTAGAATATTCCACCATCGCTAGGTATGAAGGGTGGGGGATTTGTAAGTTGTAATTTGTGGGCTTCCAAATAGATGAAATGAGATGTTAAATGTAAGAATGAATGTATATTTTCCTCATGGATTATAAAAATAGAAGAGTCATCTCTTAAGGGTGAATGCACTACTATTTCGAAAAACCTTTTTAAGGGAGAATTTATGATAATTCATTTGGGGTGTGTTACATCATTTCCAAACAACGACATCCACTAGTTGACATTACCATTTAGTGGGTATCATTATTAAAATCCAATTAGGATGTGTTATATCATAGTAAAGAATGATATTTCCTTCGGTATCAAACATTTTACTATCGATGACTAATGAAATCTTATAGAGATTTAATTTTCCCTTGAAACATAATTTAGTTTATATAGAAAAAATTCATGGGTACAGAAAGTGTATTTCATACCAAAATCAATTGGGAATGTCAGGATATGTTTCTATACAAAATTATGACCCATATTCATAGAAGAGTGATTAGTTTCTTCTTACATATTATCTAATGATGTAGGATTGTATTGTCAGTACATATCTCAATTGAATGAGAATCAAGCTATGCATAATTCCTTAGGGATCATGCAGTTTAAAATTATGAGGAAAGGATGAATCATGATGTTTATCATCATACACTAAGGATGATATGGTATGTTATTATTTTGGGTCTTATGACTAGTAACAAAAAAATTAATGAAATGATGATTTAAATGAGGCCTAGTCATCCAAGGATGTTTTGGCATACTTCATGCACGAAGGGGGAACTGTAAACAAAGATCATCGAGTTTGTTTGGTCCATATATGTGACACAGGGTGATGATATCATTGTGATTTATGGAGATAAAATAGGCTTATCCATAAGATAATTATGAAATTGTTTGGAATTACTGTTTGGTGGGAGTGATTATGAAAAGAAAATATAGGCATGTTACAACTTAGTTAAATGGTGACATACCCTAGCCGATATGGCCATTTGGTGGGTAACATTTTGAATATCCAAATAGGGAATTTACAACAATGTCATGAAAGTGGTGTCCTTGGGTATCATAAATTCAATTGATTATAGATGAATAAAGCTTATGGATACACTAAATTCCTCAGTATTAGGAGTATGAAATTTGGAAGGAGCATATTTAAGTATAAATGATGTATTTCGACCAACACTGGCTAAGGTTTTTGGAGTTTCCCATATATATTTGGATTATACATAAGAGGGGAGATTTTTGTTTCCCTATTAGACTTCCAAACGAGGGAACCCAAATTTGGTAAATAGAAGAGGGTGCATTTTTCTTTACCCTGTTGATGGGTGCATTTAATAGAGCCTTGGAATCATTACATATCCCATTGAAATGAGATTCAATTCACACAAATTTTTGGGAATTAGGTTTTGTGGGATATAAATACCAAATATAGTGGTCCTCTCAGGTGAGGTCTGTAGTTATGTACGGTTTCATGTCTTGTAAGGGTTAAAAAAATATGTTATATAAAATCATGTGGAAAGGATCCAAAGTGTACATGTTACGGTCTTGCATGTAGAACCATGAAGAACCTTTCATAAACTGATATGACTTTTTCATGGGGGATACCCTTAACAAATCTCCTTATCTTAGATGAGCTATGCTCAGTGTGAGAAACATGGAATTGAAAAGTTTCTTCATTCCTTGTAGAGTTAATTAATGAAAATACTTAGGATATTCGTATCACATAGTCAATGAACCAAGATATAGGATTATGGAATCCCTACACATCTCATTTAAATGAGATTCATGTTGTACATAGTTCTGGACCCCAATGATGTTTCACAACATATAGTGAGGATGAAGGTGAATCAATGTGAAGAAGGGGAAATGTTGTGGTTGGGACCTTGAATTGGAATTTTAGAATCAATTTTTTCCATTGAATGTATAAAACTAGCCACACATCATTCTTGAAAATTTATTTTCCACATTAATAAGTTTTTGATTTGGGGAGAGGGTTTTTTTTTCTATAGTTATACCCTAGGTTAGAGACTCAAGTGTCTCTATATATCTCATTGGAATGATTATCAATCCACACATAGTTTTTGAATATAGATGTGGTGGAACACCAAAACTGATTAATATGATCCACTAGAACAAGGATCATAATGCTATGCAGATTCACATCATGCAATAGGGTTGAAAACCAGGCAGTTTAATATATTATAGATAAGATGTTGTTATACAGTTTAACGTCTTGTAAAATATAATTTTGGGCAATTTGGTTTAAGTTCACATATATCAAACTATGATTACTTGTAGTTTTTGGTCATATTACTAGGAACATATGATGTTTCTTTTACGGTCATGCATATAGGACCATGATTCTATAAAGTTTAATATTATACAACAAGGAAATTCGTGTCATGAATTTTATTATCTTATGACATGGAACAATTGATAAAAATTTTATGTCTATGAGGAAAAAATAAACTATGTAGTTTATGGTCATGCATCTTGGAGGTGTCACTCCTTTTTCAAATGAATTACATTTTGATAAACATTACATTGGTTGGATCTATAATGATATCTCCATCCATCGACATCAAGTAATAATAACCATTAGTGTAGAAATATTTTATGGATAAGTCCCTTACAAAATTAGATTGATATTTATAGGCTTCTACCCTAGTATTACTTGAGTCATATAGACTAGCACAAGTTATCCTTTGAGAAATGAACCGAGTCAGAACATTATGTTCAAAGCTTGTGTTGCCCAATTTTGATTGACCTCCATGTGATGCATGATGTTTAATATTATTGCATAAAGTAACTATAACTCCTCCACCTATTTAATATATTGATCATACATGGATTTCTAATCAAATAATACAACATGGAGTGATGGAAATGAAACATCCATGTGTAAGACTACATCTATTCCGTACACTAGTGAATAAGTGATTGACCTTGTGGTGGTACAAGTAAAAGTCTGGTAGGACCATAAGGTAGGAAATAACTTATCAGGCCAATAATTTTTATCTTTATCCACAATTTTATTGAGTATGTTTTATAGGGTATTGTTGATGGCCTCTATCTTCCCATTATCCACTGCATGATTTATTAATGAGTTGTTGGATTTGAAATTATAGTAAAAAAATGAAATTGCGTAACAATATTGAAATTGGATCCATTTTCCAAAAAAATGTATGAGTAACACTAAATGTAGTAATGATGAAATCCATAATGATATTGATGATGATTTTGGCCTTGACTTCATTGATGGGTACTCCTTCATCTCATTAGGAGAAGAAGTTAGTTGTAGTGAGAATATACATGAATTGTGTTTCCCTAGCAAGAGGATATGGTCTCATGACATCCATTCCCTAAATATATACAATTTATACTTGTATTTGGATGTTTTTAAACACTCAGGATATTGATGGATGATGTTTGAATTCAACTATAATGAATGTAAATATTTTTTAAAATTTGTGTAATTGTGCGTCTTAGTGGGACAATAATACCTCAGTCTTTAGATTTGATTGTAAACATGAAAACATGACTAGTGCGAACCAAAGGCTCCCAAATTTACTACATTATAGATTGTGGATGTTTGTTCTTTGTTTATACATCAGAGAAGGACACCCTGAACGCCTCGCTTATAGAGGAATTTCTGGTGATTTGGGCCCTTAAAAATAGAAAAGATGGTTTCCGAATTTATGATTTTATCCTTTTTATCTCTGTCTAATGGGAGTAATACGTTTTTAAGGTAAAATATAATGGCTATCATTCATTTATTTATCAGATCATATGGTTCAAGAATAGGACTGATTTTATCATTCTCTTCCATGTTGACATGACTAAAAGGTGAGACCATTCAACGATGTGCAATTCTAATGAAGTTTTCCCCAGTACGGATCGTCCAAATACATAAATTCATTTTCCATTTCATCTTCCTAGTAATTAAATGATCGTGGTACATGATTCAATGTTTGTTCTAAGGGTAACTCTTCCATTAGCCCCCATACATAGTCAATCAGTGGGTTATATCTTCTTTTAAGATGGAATAATCCATGTTGATCTATTTGATCCCCAAATATTAATCAGATTTAACCTCTAAATAGACCAATTGTATTTTGAGCACTTAATCTATGCCATAATTGGAGCCCTCAAACTCAGCCTCATTATTTTACACCCTTCTGAAAATAAGATCAATTATTAAAAACTAATTTTTCCGAAGAGATGAGTGTGAATCCCAACCAGACATTGTGGAGAATAGGGTCTTCTATTCCCTTTCTCCTTGGGCTCCTATAAGTACCATAAAAATATTTTTACTAGGTATGCAGTTTGTCTTGAATAGTGAAGTTATCTTCATCATGAGATTAAGTATTCAATGAATTTGTTTCTACAAATTGGTGTTAGGCATGAAAATCATTAAAATTCTAGTCTTCCAAGATTTATAAGGTACAAACTATATATCAATATTTTGTAGGAAGCCCTTCCACCATGAAAAAAATCCAATAAACATATGTTGACTAAGGATTAAATTAATACAATTATTATGAGAGATCAAATGGACCTTATGGTACTACAAGTAGTGCCTCATCCACAACTGGAATTTCACATTTTTAAGATGGTGTATTTACGATTGACACCCAAAAGAAAAATCCATTTTTGATGGGAGGAAATCACCTACACAATTTCATAGAAGAAAGTTCAAAAAATGTTTCTATATGTTATGACTCATCACAAAAAGTTTTTATTTGCGATGAAAGACTTATCCATCACAAAGAACTCCTGTAAAGAGTTGTAAATAAAAATTTTCAACGGTTCGTCGTAAATATGTATTTGTGATGGGTTGGTTCAAACAAGAATTTTTGATGGAAATTTGTTTTCTTCAAAAATTATATATTTAAAAAAACCAAAAAAAAATATTTTTAAAAAAATTTAAAATAATTAGAAAAATTAAACCAACCAACAAACTAAAAACTCATTTGACACAAAATATGTTATCTCACCCCCTGAATATAAAATAGTTTTTAAAATCTCCAATCATGTACTATTTCCATTTGGTGGGGGGGGGGGGTTCACTGGAAGGTCCCATAGGAGAAAAATAGTTACCCACACCATGTGAAATATGTCACATATACTATAACATCTTCTCATCTCCCAGACATTATTGTTCATGCTCCTCCACCCAATTTATTAGTATCTAGTTTATCATCAAATACTACGCTTTAAAACATTACTCATACCATATAGAGTATAGTTATAACCCACCTCCAGGAGATCCCATTGATCTAGTTTATGACATCATAGAAGTACCATAATAAGTGGTAGATGTTAATTGTGAACCAATACAAGTCACTCGATGTTTCAGGACAACATGTAATGTCGCACGTATTAAAGCCCCCCCCATCAAATACTAACTATCCAATGGTATCCACTTCACTCTCAACATGAATCTAGGATGAATGAGTAGTCAAAGTCTCATAAATTTATATAAAATATAATTTTTAATTATAATAATAGTTGAATTAATATTAGTAAATATTTTTTAAAAACTACTTACTAAAATGTGGCGTTATTGGTCATCAAAAATATGTCATGTAATAGGATAAATTTATATCATCTTAAAAACATCAAACTCAGTAATAGAGGGTTATGTATATTACTTCATAATATTAAAAAATATATATTTATAATATATATACATTAATAATAAAGATTATTTAAGATATGTCATCAATTTTTACCAAATGTATGACTCCCAACATTCTGTATAACCTCATTCCCCCCAATACTAATGTATAGATGAGAATATTATCCAAAAAGTATCTTATTATCAATATTAAAACAATACATCTTATACCAGAGTTGATAAATAATCAAGTCATTGTGCGACACAAAATTGATCACAAATAGTAGCAGAATCACATTCCATGGCTCTCTTTTTGAGGTTGATTAAAAACTGATGAAAACATTGACACATAAAAATATCGCATTCCTCCTAGATAGGAGCTCTTTGAATTTCATCTATCAATAAAAAATTATACAATACAATTGAAAACATAATTTCAATAATTAAATAAATTTAAATAATATATATTATTTAATAACATACAATCTAATGATCTAAAATCTGGAGGAAACATGCAAATGGTACTAGATCATATGACACCCATGGATCAGAAAAATAATTTCATAGAATTGCACCAACCTAACCAATAGAAAAATATGAAAAACTATTCAATAAAAACATAAAATAATATGATAATTATTTTCAAAATTTATACTAAAACATAATATGAAATAAATGTCTTAAAAAATTAAACATACCTCAGTAAAAAAGGATTAAAATCCATAGATGGGAATCTCCCCGGAATAGGGTCTAGAATCATCAGTTGAGGAATTCTGCATCTCCTCCTAATTGGTTCAACCTATTGTATATTAGTTGAATCATGATCATTATTAGGAAGATTGACATCAGTGAGAGAATGAAGAAGATGATTGAGATAATATCTAGTGATATAAAATAAATAATATAACATAAAATAAAATTTTAATAAAGATATCAAATATAAAAAATCTTAGAATATAATAAGTTTTCTTGTAAGAAGTTTTTAATAAAAATATAAAATATAAAACACTAATAAAAACTAGAATAAAATAATCATAACTATACGAAGTTTAAGTACATTTATTATATAGAAAACTAATAAATATTTGAATATATTGAAAAACTATTAATAAAAACCAAAACATATTGATCTAACATTTAATTATTTGTTAATATAGATGTCAATTATAACAATTAATAACCATACATAACATAATATATTTATGTATAAATTTTTTAATACAAATATCAGATAAAAATATAATTACTAGCATTAATGAAGGAACATAATAGATCATTAGGTCCAGCCATCGGAAATAAACATTCTTACATGTAAAAATTTGTTAATTAAAATATAAAATATTCTGAAACTAATAAATACTATAATATAGGATATCAATTTTCACCAATATCCTCATATTCATTTACGAAAATTTCTTCATCTTCATTTTTGACATCATCAACATCTATGTGACTTTAATTTTCTTCATCCCTTGTTAGTTTATCAACATTATCAATATCATAATCCCTTAAGTGGGTGGTTTCATCATCAATATTTATATCTTTTTGGGGAAGAGATATATTTGTAGTTGTTTCTTGAAAAATTTCAATATGTTTCACTACCATAGAATAACTCTCATTTTCAATAAACTAATTTTCATGGTATTTAATTTTTAGTACACTTCACCATCCATTCAATTATCTCGAAACATCCCAATTATTATCATAATAAACACAAAGTGTTTGAAGTTATATTATAACTGGTTCATTTGAGGCAAGAAGTATGTTAAACATAACATCAATAGCGCCATGCTGTCAATGAACTCAAAACCATCAATCAGTATCAAACCAATGACATTTAAACATTATTACATAATTTGTTCCTAGATAAAAAAACTCAATTATTTCATCCATCATTCCATAAAAATCAATATTACTTTCTTTATGATGATTTCCTTTCAATAAAAAACAACAATTCATTGATTTATATAATCCCCCATAAATGCATGTATGAAATTGAAATCCATTAACCACATAACCATTATAAGATTTTATCAATTACAATGGAGGGATTTTGAGAACACATAATCAAATATCAATTATAAATTTTTTTGTTATTACCAAAAAACAATAATTTTTTTTAATAATAGATATTACTATAAAATTGTTTTAATGTTCCATTGAAAAAAATGCAACATACCAGTATTAGAAACCAATATGGAAAATTCTATTGATGACATTATTCAAGAGTAGAATATGTCATTTTTATAAATTTTTTATTATATGGTCTTCATAAAGACTACAAAATAAAAAACATAAATAAATTTATCTACTAAAAAAATTAAAAAAATAATAAGTAGTACATAAGGAAAAAATTGTTCCCTTTCAAAACAATTCTGGAGAACATATGTATGATCTCTATATAGATCTTTATATATAAAATATCATTAATGATATACCCCAAAATAGTGATTGGACTAATTATAAATGGAAAATTTATGGTCTATGACATCCCAAAAATAGTTCTCTTTGGGACATGTGAAATTAATTTTTGAATGATAAACCGACTCAAAATAATAAGAGATGAAATTTCAAATTTCCTACTACAAGTATTCTTCTACAATCGACCTTTCAACTGATATATTGTTAAATAATTTTCTAATTTAATTTTTCAATACATATTCAAAAAGGGTATATACATCAGAATTGTAATGGCCCTCCATATTTATCATCATACATCAAAAGAAATATTAAATGTTTCATTTAATCAAATAAGCTTGATGGGAATATGTTCTCCAATTTACCTAAAATTAAAACATCTGATTTTTTAGAAAATTCAATGAGTCACGATCCAATATTTATAGACATATATACCAATAAAATATTATATATCATTCAAAATGAACCATATTAAAGATTTCAATAGCCCTATAATATAAACAGTCAGTAATCCTTCAATCAAGACTTGGCGATCATGACCCTTTGACCGGTAATATTCCTATATTTTATGAAATGATAAAAATTAGAATATTAAATATCTGGTATCCTTAATTCTATAATATTTCGATATAATAATAAATAGTTTTCATTTATAAGTTACTATATTTCTATTGGATTCTTTATTTTTTGTGATCTTTCATCTTCAAATAATTGAAGTTCATGACATCTGCATTATGATCAAGATCAAACTGTGCCTATACATTATCTTCTGTCTTAAAAAGTTTATCCAACATAGTATAATTTATGTTATCAAAAAACTATTCCTAATAATAATTAATTATAACATGTGATGATCTAAAAAACTTAAACAAAATAGAATCTATCAAAAAAATAATTTGTTTTATCTAATTATGGTATCTCCAAAAATCATTTATTTTTGATTGTTTATGTTTGGACGAAAAGGAATAAGAGATAATGCATTGAAAATATATTTTACTTGATTAAGTGAGAGCACTACTAGAGTTTCATCTATTTCAATTCATCATTTTGAAAATTTATTTATGTTCCTTCCAAAAGCGTTATTCACAAAAAAATAATATCTGATGATGGTCAAAATAACATACCTTTCTAGCATTACCTTGAATAAATGTTTTGTTATCATCCATGCAGTACATAGATGATTTTAGACCTTCTATGATCCATCTAGATAACATAACATATGAAGAAATGTATTTGATCATCCATATTAATGCTATCATAAATATAAAACTCTGATATGCAATTATATCAAAAATTCTAACATTATTGTTCCATAATGACATTTACCCATCAATTACTAGTTTCAAATGAACATAAAAATTATTATTTAGATATCCTTGATATAGTAGTTCCAAATATATGTATGGTCCCTTCATCAAAATCCAATTAGTTAAGTCATAAGGAGTAATCAAAATTTTCCAATAATAATATTGAATTATGTAAGCACCAAATGAAAAATAACATCTGTTAAAGGGGCCAACCATTTGTTATGAGGTTATAAAGGAAAATAAGTTTTAATACGATCAAGGAATTTCCATTAATCACTATCACATAGATGATTTAATATCTTATTGATGAAAATATATGATTTATGCCATGCCGTCAGCTTGGTTTTGTTGCGATACATAAATATACATTATAAATGGGGTTTAATTGGAAATTACCTCAAAGGGTTTATATCATGTCTGTACTTTTCATGTATTTCCTCTTTATACCTTGATTCTCTACATGTAGAAAAATTATATAATGAGTTATAGTCAACATAATATAAGATGAATTAATTTGACCATGCATGTATCTACTAATAAATAATACTCAAATTAGCAACCAACCTCTTAATTTAATCGAAACATGCATGTAATATATTTTCTTCGGGAAATTATGATTAAACCAAAGATAAAATCTAATCGAAACCATTATTTAGAATTAAAAAATATGAATTAACAGGATGAAATTTTGTAGTAAAATCTGGTTTTCTCATCTAACATCTTGAATATATGTGTTCTTCATCAAATATTAATAAATTGTAAAATTGATAAGGTTGAGATTCAATATATGGAATATCAATATAATTTTTTTTCTTGAATAGATTGGACAACATCATCATGTACTAAATTTTTAAATGATGGATCCATACCTAATTTTATTTTATTATATACTAAATTATATTCACCATGGTTATACAAAAAACATTATATTTTTGAAATCAAAAATATAGTAGATGTAGTCTGACATTTTCAAATGTTTTAAATTTCTTAAGATTAAATTTATGACATAGAAATTTCATTGTTCCTTCATAAAAAATATGAATTTGATGATGAAAATGATATAATTGTTTCAAAAAAATTAATGTATATTGGATTTAAAAAAATTCCTTTCAAGTTTTTGTGATGATGTATCAATTAAAAATAACACAATAGAAACAAATTCCTTCTATTTAAGTCCATAGTTCTATTTAAAAAAATAAAAAATAATAATCATTACTCATTGTGACTAATTAGAAATAATTATAGTATTTTAAAACCATGATTTTTTTTATAAAACGTCACTGGGTTGTGGCATTGGGTTTGAAATATATTATTAGGCTAATAGAGGCATGAAACATATAATATAATAATATTAAATATATTATTTCACATGAAAACTATTTTCTAAAAATAATTGAATATCTGTTAAAAGATTTCTTGTATCAGAAATATGATATCACTATTATGTATGGGATACATGGATTACCCTAGGAATGACATAACGGTTGTGGCTATTGAATGTTTGGTTACATTTAATGCTAGGTTAATTCACATAATATTTATATTATAATTTTTTATAGAAAAAATTCTTCCTCGCAAAGCATGTATCTTTTGAAAAATAGGAGACCATCATTAGGTTTTCAATATGAGGTTTACCATAGGTGCAACAAAATTTGTTTTTGGGTCAGGTGTTTAGTAACATCACATGTGAGAGTATTTCTTTTAATATTTTATTAATATTATATAAACATATATATAATACAACATTAATATGAATTATCAATAATAATTATTTAAATTAATACAACATTTATACGAATTGTTGTTATTTTGTAATAGTTACTAATATTTTAAATTTCATAACAATGTTGAAAAATTAATTAATAACTGTTAATTATTAATAATTAAAAATTATTTATTAAAAATTAATAATTATTAAAATTATAAATATTATAATGAAATTCTTAATAATTACTATATATAACATTAATTTTTGACTAATATAAACACATCAAATATATTATTTGTATTTTTTATACTAATATGAAGATCGAATATATATATATATTCGCACAGAGAGAGAAAGAGTGATTTATATATATATATATATAATAAACCATACATATTTTGTAAAAGTTTTATATATAAATATTCATATATTAATATATATTTATCAAAAACCATACACCTTTTCCTAAAAAATATATATATATTCATATATTCATATACACACACATATATATATATATTAATAACCATACTCATTTTTTATATAAACATATGTATTTTTATTAAAAAACATACATTTTTATTAAAATTTGTATATATATATTGACATGTTCATATACATTCATATATATATATATATATATATATTTTCAAAAACATTACATGTTTATTTCAAATTTTCCCTATTTAATATATATATTTATATCGGATTTCATGATTAATATAAATATATAAAACAATATACATGAATTACCATAAAATTTTGATATAATACATGATAAACATTACTATATCATCAGAATGAAAATTGAAATATGAATATTAAAATAAAAATATTGAAACCACCGATATATAAAATGATTTCAAAGATGAATTATTATAATTCCACATATATTATAATTATGGTTTTAATTAATATTTTCTTTGTTTTATAATATCATATAATTTATGAAATTTAATGGTAATATGTGATTAAAATCAGTTGTTTTTTCAAAGTTTTATATTCCCTTAAATTGTATTTTTTCTATATATTATTTATTTTGTATCTGATTAAATAAAATCAACTAATATTAAAGGATTATAAAAAAAATTATAAATTAACAAAATTAAAAATTAACCACAATTTAATTAGTAATTGATATGAATAATGACTAACAAAACATTATGTTAAAATATTAATTTTATTTAGAAAAAATAGTTTTCTAATATAGTACAAGGTTTAATTAAGAAGTTAGATTTCCCAATTGTATGTTATGAATTTTTTAAAATGAAAATAATTTTTAGAATTGGAACATCAATAATATATGTGGATGAACCTAAAATATAAAATAGAAACATCTAATAAATTTAAAATATAAGCAATGATAAAAATACATAAAATTCAATTTAAATAACATGTCTACCAGATAAAAATGGAAATATGAAATAATAAATTTATAGTAATCTTAATTACCAAATAAATCATGAAAATCAAATAACATTTCTTAAACTATGGTTTCCCAAAACTAAATCATGTAGAAAAATTAGAGAATTATATTAATAGTGACTGGAGAGGGAATTGACCAATTAAAAATCAATGTGAAAATCCAAAAATTATCATAATTCCTCAAAAATTATATCACCATAACCATGTTTTACAATTGAAAAATTAAATATATTTTTAATAAACTCAATGAAATATTGTGTAAAATAACTCAAAAAAATTGAAATTAACTTATGAAAATATAGTGTACATCAATATAAGAATCAATAAACTTATAGCAACCATAAATATCAAATGAACCATAATAATATGGTAAAAATATTGACCTATGTTTTGGCCATATAATTTTTTTAAATTAATATGAAAATCACCAAAAAATAAAAAATATGGAAGTAGAGTGTGTCTATGGGTGATATGAGTCTAAATATGAAAAAAACAATGGTATGAAGGTTTTTATTTCGAGATTTTAATGAGTAGTTTTTAGATGGGGTTGTATGACAGGGTTATAATTCCAGTGAATTCAAATGTGGCGTAGGAGAGCATGTCACATGTTTTTGGTTGATTTCCTTTTATGATTGGTTAATAGAGACATAAAACCATCACAAATGGTTTTCATAAAACACATTTATGACTGACATCAATATATATAGAAAAATGTTTTCATGGAAAAATTATTTTCAATGGATATATGAATCTATATTTATTAGTCATCACCTATAATAATCTAGTGATGTGGAGCATATGTGCTCCAAAATTATTTTTATGGAAATGGATCTTCTATAAAAATTATACATTTTTTGAGATGGGTTGATTTTCAAATTGAAAAAACTAATTTTAAGAGACTATTTACGATTCATATATAACCCATCATAGATAGTCCCTCAGAATAATCCATTTATCTTTTAGTGATTTTTTGAACAGTGAAATTAATTCCAAGAAGCTCTTCTCGATATCTGAATAACGAGTCTCATCATCAATCATGGTATGAATGAGATAATAATGGTCATTTTCATTCACAGCATCATTATTTTGTGAATGGAAGGCACCTAGTGATCAATCTGCATTCATCAAATATAGAACGAGTAGTGTGCCCTCAATGGGAAGCAGTAGCACTAGAAAGCTCAAGGGATATTTCATGAGATTGTCAAATGCTTCTTGATAATCACTAGTCCATTGATATGGGACCCCCTTCTTTTTCAAGAGGTTCAGGGATAAGTGTCTATAAATTCTACTCCAATATTTTAGGTTTCTAAGAGAAGGCATGATAAGGATTTATTTTGTCTTCTCAAAATGGACTTCAACATCATGATGGTATAAAAATATGATGAGAAACATTCTGGAGGACACACCAAAGGCACATTTCAAGGGTTTTATTGATGTTCTATGTCATCTATATTTTTTATGTTTGTTTAGGGATCAAATAGGTGATTAAAAAGTTGTCAGGGCTTTACCAAATAATCGTCAACATAACATTCGATGAATTTTCCTAGGAATGGGGTTGAATATTTGATTCATGGCACATTAGTATGTCACACCAACATTATTCAATCCAAAAAGAAATTAACTGATTGAAAAATACCCCCGGGGGGAACAAAATGTGATGAATTCATAATCTTATAGGGAGATTCAAATTTGGTTATACATTGAATATCAATCCATAAAGGAGCGAGCTTGATAACTATCCATTGTACCAATCAATATATCTATGATAAGGATTGGTAAATCATATTTTTAACAGTGAAAATTGGGATCTCTAAAGTTGATGAAAACCCTATTTTTTATATTCTTCAATTTTAATAGGATGATGTTGCAATACCATTTCAGATACTAAATTCACTGGATGAATCCATATTTGAAAATAGTGTCCACTTCATCAAAATTTTTGGAGGTTTGAGTCAAGAATGTCCTTCTAGTTTCCTATTTTTATCCTTGGGGGTCCTCATGCAAGACCATGATATGAGTGGCCACCTCATTGTCAAGGAATGTAATTTCAGTGTAATTCTAGGTGAACAGATTTGGATGTGGCTTCATGAAGGGGGTTTATACCAATTTTTCTTTATAATTCATTGTCCCAATATACTAATTGGGTAATGAATCTTCTATTGATCCCATATTTACATCTATGAGTTCTTGTTATTGGTAGAGAAATGCTCCAAAAATACTAGAAGGGTGTCCCTGATATCTTGCTCCACTCATTCTTATTTATGATTATCCTATTATATATTTTCCCTACATTTAGGGGTAGTAGATGTTTAAGACAATATATCTAAGTTTGAGGTGGAGTAAATATTTTTAAATTTAGATGACAAAGAAACTACCTCTGACCTATCATTAGAGATAATGACCTTTTGAAGATTATGGGGTGGAATTAGGGAATTCTCACACATTATTTCATCAATTTATAAAGAGTCAATGTGTTATTTAGGACCACCAAGTTTAGTCTTCTTGAATTATACCATAGAATTCATGAGAGAAACACTTGAACTTGGACCCATCCCTACAATCTAATTGATGGGTATCACATAATCAACACTGAGCTGCATGAAGGGGTTAGTCAAGGAAATCACTGGACTGGTTAGGGAATTGATTCAAGCAACATTTCTGATCATGTGATGTTTACGTTCCCTTTGATAGAATCCTATATTAATTTATTACGATTCATCAGATTTAAATGCATCCTTATCACCATTAAATTTCATAATTGAAAGTTAATGAAATACTTGAAGCACTGATGGTATGATGGGGGAATAGACACATGGTGATGTAAACAATACCTTCCCAACAAAACAATAATGGTTTAACCTTACCAAAAAATTAGGAATTATGAGTTAGATACAAGATCCTCGAACTGTGTCTTAATCATGATCTATCATAGTGGTTCCTTCTCACTCTTATCATAAATTTGTAGTGTTGTATAAAAGGATGGAAAAGTGGGACCCATTATAAACTAGCTGATGAAGTGTTCAGAAAATAATGATGTTGAAAACTGACTAGATATCAACATCGTTAATCCTACTACATACATACAAAGGTCTTATTTATCATTTTATAAAAGATTATTTGTCTTATTTCACAGAGGATATGATTGTCTGGAATTTTCAAGATCTATCTATGAATGATATTCATTGGTAGAAAAAACCCCATCCATAAATACTTGAGGAGTTGACAAAGCCTCTACGAGTTCTTCCTGAAGGTATTTTGACAGTATCAATACATCCGGGATTGAGAACATGGCTATCACTAGGGATAAATACTTTATATCATCATGATTCTAGTACAATGGACCTCACATCACAAAATGATGTCTCCCATTTCTAGGCACTTTAGGAACTGTGGTAATTGTTGTAGGCAAGTCAACCATTGGAATTGGTATTGAAGGAACTTACAGCCTTAGTGGATTAGTGTGATTTGGTGTGCCCACGTGCCGAGGTTGATTTGGAAATGACTTGTCTTCTAGTCAATCTCCATGAATGATGTTGTTTGGGAAAGTCTCACTTGTGTGTGTGTGTGTGTGGGGGGGGGGGGGTCATGCTCTTATAGAGCTTAATGGAGGGATCTCCCATGTGTTTCAGTTTCATAAAAATTTTTAGTGGGTATATGACTAGAGTATTTACATATGGTATGACCCTCTATTCCCCTATATTCTCATCTCTAGGGGACTCTTTCCCTATATCTCAAATCAGATGTATGGAATTTGGAATTATAATTACAATAATCATATTAATAGGAATCCATTAAGTGGATAAAATTAATAGAATCTAATATCTACTCATCATCTAACAAGTATTTCATCTGGTGGCTTCAATATTGTGGTACTGATTGGTCAGGTGGTACCCATGAATCTTGGATTGGAGGTATGAAGTCTGATAGTGTTAATGTTAACTATAGGCATGGTATTGGTTCATCTTAATTTTGTATCTTCTTATTCCTCCTTTCATTTCACTTTTTAAAAGAATAGGATTTAGAGTAATGTGGTACTAATGTATTTTTTGATCCATAGAGAAATGTCTAGTGGAATAGTAGACTGCTTCATCTATACCTATAGGATATAATGGGTCTAGTTGATAGTTTTGATGACCATCCAATCATAGACATTATACTTCCCATACTAATAATATCCTTCCATTCACTCTTCTCCTTCACATCGGTGGTAGAAAAACATTACACCAGAGCAAGTGGATTTCCTAGCTTCACCTTCCCAGATTCAACAATTTTTTATAGGAAGTATTAAAATAAAAACAATACAAGATTTTATTCCATAATTCTTGATATATGGGGAAATAATATAGAATAACTTTTTCACCCTCTGGGTGGGGAATCTTTGGTGTTGTTAATATGAACAAATTTTTCTCCAATGTTGAAATGAAGTTGCTCGGGACATGGACATTTTGGAAAGAAAAAACCCTATTCATAATTTTCTCAAACTATTTCTTCCACAACTCCTTTTTCTCATCCCAATGAGGTAGATAATATTTTAGATGATCAAGATGGTGAACCACATGATATAGTGTAGGATTTTCAGTTGGAGTGGGTGCATGGACTAGTTTATGTTTTACATTAGTATCTAACTCTTTTTCAATTATCATTACCTAATCTAAGGGAATTACTCAGATCCTAGCCTTTGATTGTATGATGGATTATTTCACAATTTGTGAAACCAAATAAAGGCCATTAAAAACTCATTTATATTTCACAGGGATGAATTTTGTGTGTAATTGTTCTTCATTAGTCTCAATACATGTGGAAAATAAGTCTTTATGAGGAAGATATTTTTTCAAGGATTATGTAAACCCTTTCCATGAAGTGATGAAATCTAAGACCCTCTCATCCTCCCTCTGTTTTCAATTTTAACGGTTGAGGGATTTTTTCTTCAACATCATCTAGCTAAATTAGAAGAGAAAGTTAAGATGTAGATCATTCTAACCTATAAGTGACTGATCCAGTAAGCTAGTATAATATACAATGGATGTTCCTTATATTGATTTCATGATGATCCTATATTCCCAGGCCTCATATAGTTTAGGGTTATGCATCATGGGATTATAGTGAGATATGAAATTCCAAAAATGATGATCTGGGTCTTCCAAACCATTGAAAATTTAAAATGTATGGCTTCCAATGACTGGTAGTGGAATAGTTGGATCAACCCTTTCTAGGTAATGGTTTTTTATACCTGAATAGATGCATGTCATCACTCCATGTATTCCAATCGATTCATTGGTAACTCAATATAATTCAAGAGTCCTTGAGTAATGTTTGGATTAATAAATGATTTATCATGGGAAACATCGAGTAGAGAAAACTATGGAGGCCCAACTGGTATCTTCCATGGGTAACCTATAGGGGTAGTCCAGTAATGATGAGCCTAGGACTATTCTGGTTGAGTACCCTATAGAGTTAATAACAAGATGAATATATAGGATTCAATTATATTTATTTTTGGGACCCCACATTGAGGGATTTTCTAGATCTATTTTGGTCGCTGTAGTAAACCCAATTTATTGGGGTACACCGGTTGGAATATCGCGATGAAGATATATTTAGAGAACATATATATGATGAATTTTTCCTAATATTTGTTCCACATTGAGTTTTATAAATTCCTTCATCTCTTACATTTCCATAGAAAACCTTTACTCATGTTTAAGGGGTCCAACCATTCTAGGGAGTAACTGAGGCACAACCTTAACATTTCCTTTTCCTTTGTTGGGTTCTCTTAGAAGAGGTAACAGTGAAGTGATTGAGGGACTCCCAAATTCAGGTAAAGACTCTGGTTTCAGTTATCCACAACCTCCTTCAATTATTTAAGTATTTATTTCATTATCAACTAAAATATCATCCTTAAACTTTTCCTTCTTGGACTCGTGTTCTATAGGATATATAGGGGTAGTGTTAATGAAATTTCCTGATGTGTAACATATTATAATAACTTCATCAATATTTTCTTGTGACAAGTTTTTTCCCACCTGACATGAGGTCTTGTCCTCTCTTTAAATTACTCTCTTAGATATGTCTGAAAAATAGTGATCTAAACGAAATCTCTATACATTCCAGTCATGAGTATTCCAAATAATGATACCAGGTCATGGGGTGGGAAAAATAATGAGGATTTACTTTCTAGTTCTCATCCTATCCAGGAGACAAATATCTTCCACTCATGAAGAGATTGTCGAACAGGAAAATTCATCATCCCTAAGTGTAACATCACGTTACATTTTAAGGTACTTTTTATTTTTCTAAGTACCTCTGTTGTGGAGTATCAAATTTGGGTGTGTTTGGGTGAACTTTTAAAGAAATCTAAAGGACAGTTTGTTGTGCATGGTTTGAAAAACCATGCAACCAAACCGTGCCAACCTTGAAACTTGGATAGTAGCTTCTGCATGGGCGGCACATGGTTTGTATAACTGTGCGGCCAAACCGTGTGAGAAGGGTGGCTGAGGTAGTAGATCATGCATGGTTAGCCCATATTTTTTCAAACCGTGTGGCCAAATCGTACAACCACTTAAATGAGATCCTTAAATTATGGATATCACACAGTTTTGCCTCTAAGTGCCTCATTTTTCCTCATAAGCGGCCTTAACTCAGGATTTATCTTCTCCTAAGGTCAGAGAGGGTTCTACCATCATTCTAGAGGTGATCCAAAGGCTCCTCTTGGTGAATTGAAGACGGATTCTTGAGGTATGTGATCGTTATTCATCGTTATTGATCGGTTTCTTAGATCTACTTAGATCTACTTCTCTTCTTCTCTCGGTTTCTTAGATCTACACCCGTTATGGCTAGATATAAGTGTGTGGTACCAAATTTGATGAGATTTGGTCTTGATCTTTCTAGGAGAAGAGATCTAAGGTGGGTTCTTGAAGAAGAAACCCAATTTTATAGAGCGTCCTAGACCGTTATGGCTTTGGTCAAAACATTCGAGGTAGGTGGTTCCATCCTGACATTCCAAATTGATTATCATTTTATTTTCTTGATTTATTTAAATTGTTGATTTAAATTCAATTTCTCAAGTTTGATTTAAATTAAATTGATAAAAACTCGATTCCAGTGAATCGATATATTTGAAATGGTTTTGGCATGAAAATTTGGAAAACCCCAATTCCATTGAATTGGGTGTGTTTAAGGAAATTGACTGATTTCAAATGTTGGATTTAAATCGTGGATTTGATGGAAATGATTTCAATTAAATTTTCAAATTTAACTTTTGGAATAAATTGTGTAATGATGGAATTAGTTTTGAATTGATTTCCAACTGGTGAAAATGGATTAAAATGATTTGATAGAAACCCATTGGTTTTATCTTGTGAAAAAGGCATGTTTTGAATAAAACTTGTTTTGGTTTTAAATGGAATGAAATTGGAATTTTTGAAATGGAAGAATGGGATTGATCATATTTTAAGCATTCTTAAAATAGTTCACCCATCATGTAAGAGCGCATGAAATCCTTAGGTAGTTAGTGAGTTATTTGGATACAATCTATGTTATGACAACGTTCTAAAACATACTTGTGGATGGTCACATCCCCAACAGGTTGGTGATGAGTCTCCTTTGGCCAGTGTCATAGGGACGTGTGTATACACATTTTGCTGAGTTCACATAGAGAGTGCGGAATCCTATAACTAGTTAATACTATCGTACCTTTTGGAAGATGACCATGTTTCTCGCTTATTTATTTATATTTGAGATATAAATGTATGACAATGATTGTGAAATACTTTACAAGCCTGATGAATTTATATAAACAATTTTATATAATTTTTTTACATAATCCATTATTTTAGAAACATTCCATAATTTGTAAAGCCTTTGATTGAAATATTTATTCCCATCATTTGAAAATATTCAGCATATTTTGTTAGAATATGCCTTTGAATTTCCAAACCTGTTTATTTGAAAATTGGAAGATTTTCCATTTGATAATCTATATTTGGCATATTTTATGGAATCTTTGGTGGTATCCTACTGGGTTTAGGCTCACACCCTACTTTTTCTTTCGGGTGTTTGTATATTTCCTTCTTCCCGGATCGAGCAAAGGGAAGGAATCTCTTGGAGGAGGATTAAAGTGCTGATCTTCTCTTGGTGTATTGTGTCTTTAGGGACTTTTGGGTTATTTTTTTCCCTTTTTAGTACTTGGGCTGTAGTACTTTGGGCTCTTTGTGCCTTTTTTTATTCTGGTACATTACTCCCGGTGGAATTTCTTTTGCAATACATACTGTTTTCGTTTTCTATTGCTTCCGCATTCTTGTGGCAGAAATCATTCCCACATGCTTATTGTGTGATGTCAGGTGCTAGTCGCCAACCCATGGGGATCAGGAATGCCCTTTGGGCTATGTCAAGGCCGGCTTGGTTATCGAGTTACCAGGGTACCCGGGCTGGTTTATGACAAAGTTGTATAAGAGGCAGGTTAAGAATCTTGCCTTGATGACAGTATGCATTTGAGTATTCTTTTCAGGACTTATGAGGTAGTTGTGATTGATTTCATGACCATCTCTCACCATAATGAACCTTAAGTCACCAGGGTTGGTTAGGGAAATATGACTTGTGGATTAGTTCAAGTATTTTATCTCTTTTGATTTGGAAAGAGTGGAATACAAATCTTGTTAATCCCTTCTATTAAGAATAGTTTTCTTTATTACTCTGTTTGAGTGTCAATAAAATGTATTTTTATGTTGTGTGGAAACATGCCTTCGACAAGACGTGAGAATAGTATCCAAAAAGAGGCTGCTGCTGAATCTCAGTAAGCGAGTCCTATTGTGGATCCGAGTCTGGTTGAGGTGATTGTTCGCACTGTCCAAGCTCTATGACATTAACCACCTCCAGTTCTTGTTCAGACTCTAGATATAGATCCTCATAGTGATATTCTACAAAGTCATTCTCAAGAGTTCTTATGCTAGAAGCCATCAGTTTTCAAAGGCTCCACTAATCCTCGACTTGCTGAGGAATGGTTGAGTAAGATTTAACATCTATTTGGGTTCTTGGAGATGCCTGATGTGATCAAGGTGAAGTGTTCCACCTTCGTACTGGAGGGACCAAGTAGGAGATGGTGGTACATGATGGTGACGGCTGGGAAACATGATGGTTTGGAGTGGAAAGACTTTAGGGTTCTTTTCACTAACCAGTTCTATCCAGAATCAATGGTGTTGGCCAAGGCTGTGGAGTTTTTCAAGCTTGAGCAGGCCAACAAAACCGTGACAGAGTACTCAAATTGTTTTTCTGAGCTGGTATAGTTTTCTCCTGAGATTGTATCTAATGAGAGGATGAAGGCTTAGCGATTCTAGTTGGGACTTTGATCAGATATCCATTATTAGGTTTTCCTACTAAAGC
The DNA here is from genome assembly GCA_963277665.1 of Viscum album. Taxonomy (NCBI): domain Eukaryota; kingdom Viridiplantae; phylum Streptophyta; class Magnoliopsida; order Santalales; family Viscaceae; genus Viscum; species Viscum album. Next base: position 542,910,875 of record OY728158.1, read on the forward strand.
TTCCCACTTATACTGATGTGCTGGATAGGGTGATGATGGTTGAGATTGACTTGGCTGGAAAGTCAGGGTTGAAGTAGGTTCTTTTCCCTCTTAGTGGCAGTGTGGGTTCCTTTAAAGGAAAACAGAAGTGTGACTTTTCTCATGGTAGTGATCAACAAAAGAGTCATCCCAAACCTCCAGTATCACTAGGAGGGTCTTCTTTGACTTGCTATCAGTGTGGGAAGCCTGGTCATTCTAAGAGTGTTTTCACTGAGGCACCCAATATCTGTATCTCCTGCGGATGTTTAGGGCACTTACAGAGATTCTTCCATCACTTCTCTACTCCACGTGTTGGAACAAGATCATCAACACCTTCAGAAATTACGGGCCAATCAAATGCTTCACGTATGAAAGGGTTACATCCACAGGAATCTGGAATGAAGCTTCTTCACGCAGTGGAAGAGTCACCAGAGGTAGCTGATACAGGTCCTGCAACTATGAGAGGTACCATTACTATAACTTCATCTTTAGTGAATTTTTTTTTGATACTGGTGCATCTCACTCTTTTATTTCAACCCATTTTGTTAATCTGCTTAATCTACCTATGGAACTGTTATCTTGTGTGATGGATATTACTACACCCCTTGGTAAAATGAGAGAGAAGGGTTTTCATATTCTTGCATGTGTCTTCTCTCTATAAGATGTTGATCATGCTTGGAATATCTTGGTTCCCAACATAAAATCTTTTGACGTCATATTTAGGATGGATTGGCTCATTCCCAATAAAGCCCGGATCGATTTTTATCTTCGATGGGTCTATCTTACTACACCCAGTGGTGTACCCCTTGCTTTTCACGGAGAATGGGACCCAAGGTCAAGTAGAGATGGACCCTCTTATCCAGAGTTGGGGAAAGTTATATCAGTTTTTTCCTTTGATCTAGAGAGAGATTCAAAGTGTGGTGATCTTCCTTGAGTCGTCGTTGAGTATCCCGATGTGTTTCCTTCTGAATTATCTGGTTTTCCACCAATAAGAGAGGTTGACTTTTCAATTGACTTAATTTCTAGTACTCAACCAGTTTCTATTCCCTCTACCAAATGGCTCCAGCTAAACTAAAATAATTGAAGCCTCAGTTAGACTATCTTCTTGAGAAGGAATTTATACGCCCGATTGTATCACCTTGGGAAACACCATTTCTCTTGGCCAAGAAGGCTGATGGTTCTATTTGCTTATGTGTTGATTATCGAAATCTCAATCGAGTTACGACAAATAACAAATATTTGTTACCATGAATTGATGATTTGTTTGATCAATTGAAAGGGGAAAAGTGGTTTTCAAAAATTGACCTTTGATCAGGTTACCATCAGTTGAGGATAAAATAATCTGACATTCATAAGACTGCTTTTCAGAGTAGGTATGGCCATTATGAGTACCTTGTTATGCCCTTCGGCCAAACAAATGCTCCTGAAGTTTTCATGGCTTTCATGAACAAGTTTTTCTGTAAGTATCTAGATAATTTCGTGGTAGTATTTGTGGTTGATATTCTTGCCTACTCCAAGTCTGAGTAGGAACATGTGCATCATCTGAGAATAGTTTTGAGTCTTCTAAAGAATCAACGACTTTATTCCAAGCATTCAAAGTGTGATTTCTGTATTCGGAAAGTGAAATTCTCAGGACATGTCATGTCAGAACAAGGTATATCAGTTGATCCTGAAAAGGTGAAGGCTGTTATGACTTGGGAACAACCATGAAATGTTTTTGAGATTCGGAGCTTCTTGGGCTTAGCAGGATATTATCACCGGTTTGTTAAATAATTCTCAAAGTTAGCTTCTGCAATGACTGCTCTGACTCGAAATGGAGTGATGTTTTCTTAGAATGATAAATTTCAGAGTTCTTTTGTTGAGATAAAGATTCTTTTTACTACTGCACCAATGATAACTCTTCATGAGGTTGGGATAGGTTATGTGGTCTTCTCTGATGCATCGGGTTCAGGTTTGGAATGTGTCCTCATGCAGGGTAACAATGTTTTTGCCTATGGGTCTCGTCAGCATAAGACTCATGAGAAAAACTATCCTACCCATGACCTTGAACTTGGAGCTGTAATGCATGCACTTAAGTGTTGGAGACATTACCTTTATGAAGAAAGGTTTATTGTGTATTCAGACCACAAGAGCTTGAGTTATATCTTCTCTCAAAAAGATTTGAAACTTCGCCAAAGGCGTTGGGTGGAGTACCTGCAATCTTTCGACATTGACATTTCATATACCCCGGGGAAAGGGAATGTAGTTTAAGATGCATTAAATAGGAAACTTCCATCACATGCTATGAAAGAATCTTCAGAAGAGTGGAGTTTGATGGATCTTTTTGCTTAGTTGAATATTGGAGTTTAGTGGAAGGGGAATGATGTTTCTTTAACCAGTGTTCAGTTAACTTCTTCTCTCCTCGAGTTAATTCTTCAAGAACAATAACCTGATGATGAATTCCATAGCATTAGGGACTCTCTTTATGGTGGGTAGACCGGCGCTCAGTGGTCATTCTCCAAAGAGGGTGTTCTGTGTTATCAAAACCATTACGTTGTGTCGTTAGCGTCAAAGAAGGATGTGATGGGGGTTTCCATAACTCTTAGTGGGATGTAAACCCAGGAACCACGAAGATGTTCTATGACATATGAAGACAGTTATGGTGGCTAGATATGAGATTTGACATTGTTGAGTTTGTATCTCGTTGCTATACATGCCATCAGGTGAAAGCCGAGCACCAGAAACATTCAGGTTTGCTTCAACCGATTCCAGTCCCTACATAGAAATGGGATGAAATCTCTATGGACTTTGTGGTTGGGTCACCTCAAACCTAGAGTAAGAATAACACGTTATGGGTTGTGATCGATAGACTGAACAAGTCATCTCACTTTAGACCTATTCGAGATACAACCAAAGTTGAGGAGTTGGGAAATATCTATGTGAAAGAAGTTGTTCATTTTCATTGAGTTATGTTTTCTATAGTCTCTGATAGAGATCCTTAGTTTACATCTCGCTTTTCGAGAGGCCTATAAGAGGAACTGGGTTCTCAGGTCCATTTGAGAATGACCTACCATCCAAAGTCAGATGACCAGATAGAGAGAGCTATTCAGATCCTTGAGGATATGCTACGCGCATGTGTTCTCAACTTTGGTGGATCTTGGGATGATCATCTGGGGCTAATTGAGTTTTTTTATAACAAAAGTTATCAGTCCGCGATCAAAATGGTTCTTTTTGAGTCATTGTATGGCCATCCTTGTAAATCCCATTTATGTTGGTTGGAGATTGGTGAAAGTTCTTTGGTAGGACCGAGTTTGTTCCAAGAGACGATAGCTAAGATCCAGTTGATTCACCACAGAATGTTGACAACACAGAGTCAGTATAAGTCTTATGTTGATCGTCACCGTAGACCTTTAGAGTTCTCAGTTGTTGACTAGGTGTTCCTGAAAGTTTCCCCCCGATTAGGTCATCGACTGCTTGGGAGGCAAGGGAAGCTTGCTCCTCATTTTGTGGGACCTTTTGAGGTTGTTAGTTTTGTAGAGAAAGTTTCTTACCATCTAGATCTACCACCACTGCTGACGTCAATACATTACATGTTCCATGTATCACAGCTGCGAAAGTATCTGTCTAATCCATCTCATGTTGTGAGGTGGAGTGATCTTGAGATTGAACCAGATTTATTTGTGACCAAGTGACCAGTCAGGGTTGTTGATTCTGAAACCAAGGTACACCGTGGGAGAACGATACCCCTGGTCTGTGTACTATGGAAGTATGGTTCTAATTCTCATGAGACGTGGGAAAGGGTGGATCTAATGAGAGAGCAGTGACCTCATCTTTTTGACATGGAGGTTTCTTCATTGGATTTCTAGGGACAGAAAAGTATTATGGTGGGGAGTTTGTAACATCACATTATGTTTTAATGTACTTTTGATGTTTCTAAGTACCTCTATTGTGGATTAGCAACTTGGGGTGTGTTTGGGTGAAATTTTAAAGAAATATATAGTATAGTGTGTTGTGCACGGTTTGCGCACAGTTTGAAAAACCGTGCGACCAAACCATGCCAACCATGAAACCTGGACAGTAGCTTCCACACGGGCGGCGCACAATTTGTCTAACCGTGTGGCCAAACCATGCGAGAAGAGTAGCCGAGGCAGTAGCTCACACACGGTTAGCACACATTTTTTCAAACCGTGCGACCACTTAAAAGAGATCCTTAAATTTTGGATCTCACTCAGTTTTGCCTCTAAGTGCCTAATTTTTCCTCATAAGCAGCCCTAACTCCGGATTTGTCTTCTCCTAAGGTCATTAAAGGTTCTCCCATCATTCTGGAGGCGATCCATAGGCTCCTCTTGGTGAATCGAATCCGGATTCTTGATTTATGTGATCGTTCTTCATCTTTCTTGATCAGTTTCGTATATCTACTTAGATCTACTTCTCCTCTTCTCTCGGTTTCTTAGATCTATGCCCGTTATTGGTAGATCTAAGTCCGTGGTACCAAATTTTATGAGATTTGGTCTTGATATTTCTAGGAGAAGAGATCTAAGGCATGTTTTTGAAGAAGAAACCCAGTTTTCTTGAGCGTCCTTAACCGTTGTGGTTTTGGTCAAAACCTTCAAGGTAGGTGGTTCCATCCTGACATGCCAAATTGATTATCATTGTATTTTCATGATTTGTTTCAAATTTTGATTTAAATTAAATTTCTAAAGTTTTCTTTCAATTAAATTGATAAAAACTCGATTCCAGTGAATCGATATATTTGAAATGGTTTTGGCATGGAAATTTGAAAAACCCCAATTCCATTGAATTGGGTGTGTTTAAGGAAATTGACCGATTTAAATTGTTGGATTTAAATTGTGGATTTTATGGAAATGATTTCAATTAAATTTTCAAATTTAATTGTGGGAATAAATTGTGTAACGATGGAATTGGTTTTGAATGGATTTCAAATTGGTGAAAATGGCTTAAAATGAGTTGATAGAAACCCATTGGCTTTTTCTTGTGAAAAAGGCATGTTTTGAATAAAACTTGTTTTGGTTTTAAATGGAATGAAATTAGAACATTTGAAATGGAAGAATGGGATTTATAGTATTTTAAGCATTCTTAAAATAGTTCAACCATCATGTAAGAGAGCATGCAAGCCTTAGGTAGTTAGTGAGTTATTTGGATACACTGTACAATACGATAATGTTCTAAAACATACTTGCAGTGGGTCACATCCCTGATGGGTTTGTGACGAGTCTCCTATGGCCAGTGTTATAGGGATGTGTGTATACAAATTTTTCTGAGTTCACATAGAGAGTGCGGAATCCAATAACTGGTTAATACTATTGTACCTTTTGGCAGATGACCATGTTGCTCGCTTGTTTATTTATATTTGAGATATAAATGTATGCCAATGCTTGTGAACTGCTTTACATGCCTACTGAATTTATATAAACTATTTTATATAAATTTTTTACATAAGCCATTGTTTTAGAAACATTCCACCATTTGTAAAGCCTTTGCTTGAAATATTTATTCCCATCATTTGAAAATGTTCAGCATATTTTGTTAGAATATGCTTTAGAATTTCCAAACCTATTTATCTGAAAATTGAAAGCTTTTCCATTGGATAATATATATTTGGCATCTATTATGGAATATTTGGTGGTATCCTACTGGGATTAGGCTCACACCCTACTTTTGCCTTCAGGTGCTTGTATATTTCTTTCTTCCAGACTCGAGTAAAGGGAAGGAATCTCTTAGAGGAGGATCTAACTGTTGATCTTCTCTTGGTGTATTGTGTCTTTAGGGACTTCAGGGTTGTTTTTTTCCCTTTTTAGTACTTGGGTTTTTGTACTTTGGGATTTTTGTGCCTCTTTGTATTCTAGTATATTACTCCCAGGGGAGTTTTTTTTGTAATACACACTGCTTTCATTTTGTATTTCTTATGCATTCTTGTGGAAAAAATTGTTCCCACTTGCATGTTGTGTGATGCCAGGTTATAGTCGTCAACCCATGGGGATCACGAATTCCCTTCAGGCTATGTCAGGTCTGACTCAGTTATCGTGTTACCAGGGTACCCGGGCTAGTTCGTGACACTAAGGAATGGGGGTTTTCTTGCTATATTTTCACAACTCTTTGAGATTGGTATTCCAAACACAATTATTCTGTTAAAAACCCACAACCATGTAGGCTGGGTTTACTCCAGGATTTCTATAGATGATTCTTTTGTGGATATCTTTTTCATTTTATTGATTCATTTTCAATCATTGGCTAGGTTCATGATTCAGTTTTCACTCGAATACCCTGATTCTGAAGACCTTTCCACTATCTCTAACACCTTACCTATATTACGATTAACTTTCCTTATGCGGGAAGCCTTATCTATATTATCTGATTCCGGTTGTAAAAGTATTTCAGTCGATTTCTATGTATAGTCCAAGAATTTGTGATAGTCAATTGGGTCCTTTTTCTGTTTAGAATATCATAAGTTTTAATCATAGTCTATTTTTTGAAGCTGGCCTGATGTTATGACATTTCATGATGACATTCATGAAAGTAGTTTTTCATTGGAGATAAATTTAAGTAAAAGTTTTCCATGTTCACTATATCCCTTGATTTGAACATTAGATGAAGTATCAATTTTCATCTTATGCAATTTGTTTAAAGCGTTGAGGCATGCATGTTGAAAGGATCCTTGATGTTTCCCCAATTTTGGATATCGTGTAGCTAAGAGAGCTACCCAGTCAATTAGTAATTCCATCCCTTATATTTACATTATGTGAACATGATACTCTCTATAGGGTAATACATTCTATATCATGGGATTTAGAGGGTTCCATATATTGATTCCAATTTTATAAAACAAATATTATGATACTTCCTCTATAATGTTTAACTAAGGAGTGGATAACATCCAAGACATATGCTGAACATCATATTTATCCCACTATTTCACCATGATAAATGTGTCTTTTTCATCATTCTTTTGTGGTTAATCCACCTTTTCAAACCAAAGATGATTCTTTCTTGTATACTTATCATAAGTAGTGATATTTTTGGGGACATCCTCTACTATGTTGAATGATAGGCACGATTGGGGTGGTTTAGAGAATGATAGTCGCAATGGGTAGTCTTCTTGATGGTAAATGATTTCAATTATCGATGACCAGGAATAAAACATGATTGGGAACATTTTCCCATGTTTCTGGGGGTATGAGTAATTTATTTTCATTAAATAACCATTGATATGACCTTCTTGAAAATGTGAGACACTACTGTTGAGAGAACATTCATAACTAATGCTATATTGGGGAAGACTACCATTGTTTCTTGTTGTCCGACTATAAGTATAATTCCTACATATTTAATCATGGATAGGACCTCTACGGTTGATGATAGTACATGGGATACCCTATCACTATTTGAACATCTGGATATGAGGATGAATGATGTGAGTCTCATCTGGAGAGAGGCTCTCGAGATCGATCAGATTAAGAACATTAATATACCCTTCATGGGGAAGCATCCTGGGAGGCCATTAAAAATTACTTATAATGTCCCTATTATTTGGTTATAGGATTTTGGTATCCTGATCTTATACAAAAACTAATATGAGGGCTTTAGTAACTCCATCATCAATCAGAGATTATTCTCAGATTATCTCTTCATTTTGTACCTTTCTCTATAGAGGATGATTTTTGTATACCTTCTTGCGATAAAATGGGTCCACAAGCAAGGGGAAGTGGTTTTTAGGTATAGAATATTGTTTGAATATCTCTAATGTCTCTTCAAATGATTTTATATAGGATTATAAATCATTTTTAGGGGTATGTGCTTGCCTTGGAGTGGCCAATCGAATAGTCCAATTACCTCCAGTTGTAACGGTGCTATTGACATGATCAATTTGTCTGTTTATCATGTGGGAGGATTCCCCATGACCCTCTTGGTTTAGATCAGTGGTGTGTTTCTACTATAGTGTAAATGATTTATGAGTAAACCAGATTAAGGGGAAGGAGTTATATATCATCCACCCCTCCACTATTATTTATGGTATGATATTATAGAAATTTCATCTTATGTGCGATGGAATTTATGCTTTTCCATTTACCATTTTGTGGATATTATTGGTGACCTCAGCAACTAGAACATATATATATACCAAATTCATATTTTTATTAGTGATGTGTTCCTTCTCCTATCCTCATATTACTAATATTGGATGCTAGGAGTACATAGGTGAAATGGTTGAGGTATGGGTATACCCCTATTCATTGTCAGTATAATATTGCTGATTAATATAGAAGCCACTAGATGAAACTACTGACAAGCTTGATTAATGCAAGAAGGTGTGTGTGTCCACTCATGCATTGTTGATGAATTTGAATGCTAGTATTCATTGAATACTACTACATAAGGTATTTGGTTGGCATGATTTATGTGGGAATTTTTCTTCTCCTACAGAAATATTTCCTCCAAATTTTGTTGGAAGGATTCTGTGGATGTTTCCAGATGAGTCTGCTAGCATGCTTCCTTAGGGCATGAAGTTGCAAGTTCATGATTTCTATTCATTTCCAAATGTTTTTGGATGGTTTCTACATAGGGGGTATATGTGTGTACAAGCCCCGTTTTGATTGGTTTATTCCATCAATGGTCTATGTTGTGTGCCTAGGTGTGGATGTCTTGGGCTAGGCTAATATGGAAATCACCTTTATCATTTTGGGTGTTCACTATCACGCAACATTGGCCAAGGGGATTTCTATATTGTTCCATTTAGGGGGACCTTATTGTCTTCTGGGAGAGGCCATTAGTGGTATCTTATTTTTCCACCCCAAGATAATGGAGGAGTTTATTTTTTATAAGGATAATATTTGGAACAGTTGGAGATGGTGATCGATGTCATCTACTTCTGGAACACCAGTCACTATGTAGAAGACTGGTGGGGCTTCATGATTTATAGAGAATTGAAGGTAGCCTACTGGGTTAATAATGTTCCAATATGGATGTACTTAAGAAATGTAGTGTTTGTGAAACAACATTATAGATTTTGGGATGGGGATGATTTCATATTCTTGGATGAGTACCTGGTATGAATGGAACCCATGACATTCATTTTTGATAGTTGGTGTCAGTCATTTGGATTAAAGGAAGTAATTTTTTTTAATGTTCATAAAATATGGGTGATAAACACAAACATGAAAACCCCATCATAGTTTCATCTGAATAAACAAACAATTTCATGATTGATGGTCTTATCTGGACCTCTTCTATTTTTAGAGATAATGGGGAATGGAATGTGGGTGACACCATTATATTGTTTATGAATTTAGATTATGTTAACCATTTTTGTTTCTTCCTATAATTCCATGTGGGGTTTGAATGATTATTTTTTGGTTTTGGTGGACCAACCATCACATCAAACACATGCACCCACATCACTTTCATGTGGTTTCCAATGGGGTTTATTTATGGTACTAAAAACACCAAATAGTTCCTATATCTATGATAAATCATGGACTTACTTTGCAAAGGATCTGATTGGTAATTTTGGACAATGATACTTAAGAAGTTAGATTGGTAAAAAATATGGGAGTTCAGGCTCATCCCAACCTTTTTTGAGGAATGGTTTCCTACTAGAGGACTCTCTTACATATTTATGATATGTTTTCAAATCATTCATTATTTCCCAAGTATAATGTAAGTCACCATTGAACATACAACAAATTATTAGCATGTGTGAAGATTAAAATCATCATTATGTCTTTGAGATTGTTCATAAATATAGATATCATTATATATCAGATGTTCTACATCAATGGTTCCCTCTTATGAAAATATTAAGGATCCAATTTCCATTTATTATCACGATGAAAATTTTATATCACACGGTGAATAACTTTATAGTTTATCATCATCCAAGGAGATGGGAGTTATATTAATTTCACAATCAGTCCCAAGAGATGGCATTCTAAACCCTCATTATGAAAGGAATTATAACCCTCACATCTTGGTTCTACCTAAAGTTAGACGTCATACCTTTTAAATGCATGTGATAATGACCAAAAATTTTGTTTAACATCATGATAAAAGGACATCTAGATGAAAGGTTCCTCGCCAAGGATGGTGTGGGACATATGATAAAGTAACCTAAAAAAACAAGAAGTTTTGTGGGATCCTACGTTTAATTATACCCGATAGGGAATGTGTCATAGGGATAATAGGGATGATTTTCAATGTTTTTGTTAGGGCCTCAGGGTGTCTTCCAATGTATCGCATATAGATGTGAATCAAATACAGTGTAGATTTATGGAAAGGACCAATTTCTATGGAGGTCCTCAGGGGGATTGTCTCACAGGGTATTTGTCCCATTGGGATGGTGACAACGTGGTTGGGGCTTATACTTGAAATTATTCCAATGAGGTTGGGTTATGAGGATAATACTATATCAAAGGATTACCTTCTTATATTTGGGATCATGTGGATATGATGATAGCCACCAACTTCTAAGACCACAATAGTCATGATCGGTGTGAGAAACAAGTTGAAGTAAAAGATCTTGGAAATGACACAATCTGTTTTTTCTACTAGTGGATGAGGTAAAACCCCAAAGTGAGAGGTAAAGAGAGTGGGTTCTACTGTAGTTCCCTCCAGTTGTTGTAATCTAGATGAAAGGGAGAGTGAAAGGGATTTGAAATTACCATATCCTCTATTATTTTGGTAACTGGGATTGTCATGTTTAAAAATCTATTTTGTTACGGACCATGGCTTTGGAGAAGGAGGAAGGAATGAAGTTGGTGATTTCTTGCATGAAAGGATTAGGGATTACTCTTAGAGTAATTCCCTAGTATTTTTTCTAGGGAAGATAGGAGGATAAAAAACAAACACTAAAATGGAAATTCAATCATGATCCTCTCCTTCCCTATATATAATTTAATGTTCCTGACTGATAGAGACAATAAGGGAAATGCACTATCATAACCCTAGTATTTGAGACTAGAAAGTCCTTAACACCACCAATATGGATGGGGTCCTCTTGACCATCATAATTCATATCTATATTATCTTTGAGTACTATAAGGCCCTAGCCTTAAACATTACTTAATCTTGAGTTATTACAAGATTACACATTGAGGATATTTTCAGGTTTATAGTTTTAGGGAATTAAATCATAAATCATGAATTACATTACACATTTAAACAAGGTGGTTACATTAAATACAATATTTACTTTTCCCATCAAAGGAAACATGTTTAAAACAAAACATGGATTCTTTCATGACACCTCCTTAACACTATCATCACATCATGTACCATTCCCTTGACCTATGAAAAACATTTAAAAAACATGGGAGGAGCATAAAAAGCTCAGTAAGGGATATATAAGTATGAAATAAAAACATTAGTCCATGTATACATAAGAATTAATGAAATCATACTTTACTCATAAAACATAATCACTTTAACATACCTCATCAAATCATGAATAAATCATAGAAGTCATAAGAAATAAAGGTAACTTGACTCATTTATAACATTCTTACATAGGGAGTAACCCTCATGGTTATGTTTAGAATACCCATCACAGTATATTCTATATATCTCTTCAGAGAAACCTTAGTGTTTAACCCCTTCATGTTACCCAATGCATTGGAGAGCTATATCGGTCTCACCCTCCCTTAGTTTATCATGGAACCACCCGTCTTTATAAACAATTCCCAAGAACCATAACATAATCGTATCATATAAAAAAAGCATAAAGGTAACATAACATTTCCACATTTCAATCACAAGATATCAATAACACATTGATATAATAAAAATACTATAAAAACCATTTTAAATACCAAAATAAAATAAAAGTAAAACTTGGTATTTAATTTTCATTTAAAAAAAGTTATGGCTTGTAGAGGAAGCTGAAACTCAAATAATGGTCACGGCGGCGGAGAAGCCGTTGCCGCCACATACGTATGACAAAAACATTCCCTTTTGTCATTTAGTAAAATTATTTGTATAAAAAGATACCTTCTGAATAAATGTAAAAGTCAAAGGGATTTATACACTGTATAAAATAAAGTTGTGTATAAAACAAAATATGCCTCAATGAAAGGAGATTGAGACGAATTCCTATACCTCGTGTCTGACTTGACTCGATCATTCTTTAATCTCATGAATAATAAACTTGAGTTAATTTTTAATTTCTTAAGAACCTTTTTCAAGTTCATTATTCCTTTTATATCACTTATTACCATGTTATGAACACTATGTAATTATTTAAGTTAATAACAGTCGTTTTGTCGATCATTGGTACTTGAGTTAAAAATAAACTCCTTATAATTACAAGTTGTTCATGTGGTAAAATATCCATTATATCCAGAATTATATTCATGATATAGATATCATATATATCATATATATCTATTATATACATACATTTATAATATTACATAACATTTAGATGTAAGAAATGAAATGCACCGTTCATGGAGATGGTAAGCAGTACGTATGCATGAACGCTACCTTCATTTCTATTTCATATTTAATGTAATTAATTCATAATGATATAAAGGTATATTATAATTCCAGTATAATATAATATATAATATCATTAAATCCATCCTTTATATGTCCCACATATGGCATTAATGAATCAAATAACTTTGAGGGGGCGGTAGTCCGCACTTCCTAAAATGAAGATATCACGTTTACCCATAATGGAAACCATAAAGGTATGCCATAAATGAAAAATACAGAAGCATAAGGAAAACATAAAAATAATATATATCATATATAAATAAAGTTACATATTAATGGCTACCATGAAAGGTGTTAAAATAATATCGAACAATCATCGATTCGTGAGGCCGAAATTCGCCATCCATAGAAACAGTATGTTATTTAACCATTAGATAGAGGTGTGTGTAAGTGTAGCTCAAATCCTTCTCATAAAAATATCCTAGTATATTTAATATACTGGTGTTTTTACAAAATAAAGTAATAAAAATATTTTAGGGGGTTGGAGAAGATAAATAAAACAAAAGAACACAAGTGAAGACATTACCTTTAAATCGGGTAACTCCTCTTGGATTGAACCAAAAGGGTTTCTTGAAGAGATTTCTGCCTAAGGTAAGGCTTCTAGGATGAATAGATGGATTTGGAGAGATAAAATGAGCAGATCCTGGCCAAACCAATGGCTTGAGATGTGTGGGTAAGGAGGTATAGGTGGGGGCCTTTTATAAGAGGGAGGAGGGGCACTCTTGGAAAGTCAAAAAATGTTACTTTATATTAAAATGAGTTTAGGATTTTAAAGGTCCCACATTGAAATATTTCGAGTATAATGTGATAAGGATTATAAATATACTCATACAATAGGTTTTTGACATGTTTAAGTCATAGATTTTACATAATCTTTTCATTTTATTTAAATCGTTCATTAATGAGGTAATCACAACATCATCATGGTGTCATAAAAAATTTAATTTATTTAATGTCTAAAAATTATAAAAAAATACTATGAGGTAGGAAATATTTTTATCTTTCCAATGAATATTTATAGTCCAATAGATCTCTTATTTAAACAAAATTAAAATTGTTTTACTTAGGTGTTACATACTTTGCTATATTTAAATTTCTTTAAAAATAAAAAGATTAAAAGTCACTATCACACAAAAGTGATTCCATGGGGTCCCAAAGTTTGGCACAAGGAAACCCATGGTCGGAAATGACACAACTAGTAGAATTAGGACATATGTTGGGGTCATTTTTTATTATTATGATATTATTTTACTACCCTTAACTACCCGATTACTAATTAATCACGATAATTAAAGATAATTACCATCGTTACTATTCATAATGTCAAAAAACAAAAGAGTCTTAATTACATAATTTGGACCTTCTGATTCAAAATATGGAATCAATTTTACTAAATTACAAACAAAAAAATTTCAATAATTAATTTAAAAATAATTCTTGTTGTCAAAACAAATAGACAGTTTTTTTGAAACAATTTCTATCAAAAGATTGACAATTGTTTATGTCCAATTTCAAAGTGAAATTAATCCCAACGACCACCATTGGATTAAATGGTAAAAATTTATTCTTTTGACACTTTAAAACTAATTAAAAAGATAATCTATCCATATAATTAAATTAGATGAAAAAGCAGTTTTGAAGTAAAATGCAGTATTTTTCACTATTCATTAAAAAAATAAACATTGTCAGAGAAATACCAAAAATTTATCCAAAGTAAATTTCAATGTCCCAGTTATAAAGAATAAGTTTATTTTGAAAAATGGAGCTTATAAAATTTTCAAAATATAGATTTAAAAATGGTTCTCCATCAAAAGGCGGTAAAACAATCTTTTAAAAATATTAGAGAATTATATGCTTAAGATTGGATTTATTCTCATTTTAAACCTCTAAAACACTATCTAATTCCTAAATAAACATAGATAATAAAATCAATAATTATCTACATACTTGGGATGTTACATCCATCCCTCCTTTAGAAAATTGCATCCCCACAATTTATTTACTTATCGAATAAGTGGGGGTATTTATCCCTCATTGCATTTTCAGATTCCCATGTTGCCTCTTCAATCATGTGGTTTTTTCACAAAACCTTTACTTGATGAATCACCTTATTCCGTAAAACTTGCTCCCTATGGTCAAGAATCTGTACTGGTTGTTCTTCATAAGATAGGTTCTCTTCTAACTGAACTACCTCTGGACTCAAAACATGAGATGGATCTGGCATGTACTTCCTTAATATTGAAACATGAAAAACATTGTGTACTTGAGATAAACTCGGAGGTAAAGCCACTCGTTATGCAATTGATCCAACTCTATCCATAATTTCATGTGGTCCAATGAACCTTGGACTCAGCTTTCCTTTCTTACCAAATCGCATCACACTTGTCCATGGTGAAACTTTGAGGAAGACATGATCACCTACCTCAAAAGAGAGATCCTTCCTCCTGTTGTGCACAAAATTTTTCTGCTTGCTCTGAGCTATTCTCATGTGTCTCTGTATCAACTAAACTATTTTTCCACTCTTCTACCAATTCTGATCCTATAAACTTCCTTTCACCCACTTCATCCCAAAAAGATGGAGTTCGACATCGCTTCCCATATAATGCCTCAAATGGTGCCATCTGTATACTAGAATGAAAACTGTTATTATAAGAAAACTCAACCAAAGAAAGATGTTGGTCCCAACTTCCATGATAATCCATCGAACAAGAACGTATCATATCCTCCAATGTCTGAATTGTTCGTTCTGACTGCCCTTCTGATTAAGGATGAAAAGCTGTACTAAAATTTAATTCAGTACCGAACGACTTCTGAAGGCCTTTCCAAAAGTTATAAGTAAACCTGGGATCACGATCAAATACAATGGAGATGGGAACTCCATGTAACTTGAATATCTCTTTAAGATACAAACAAGAAAGTTGATCTAGAGAAAAAGTAGCTCATATAGTAAGGAAATGAGAAGATTTAGTCAAGCGATCAACAATAAACTAGATTGCATTATTACCTCAAGGTGTCTTCGGAAATCCAACAATTAAGTCCGTGGATATATTCTCCCATTTCCTCTCTGGTACTGGTAAAGGTTGAAGCATCCCTTTCAACAACTGCCGCTCTGCTTTAACCTATTGATAAGTCAAACACTTCATAGTAAAATCAGCAATATCGCTTTTCATTCCATCCCACCAGTAGTACTCCCGAAGATCTCTATACATCTTAGTACTGCCTGGATGAACTGAAAACGGAGAACTATGAGCTTCACATAACAACTATCTCTTAAACTGTGAATCACACGGCACACACAATCTCTTACCAAATCTCAAAACACAATCATTATCATTGTTGAATTAAAGAAACTAACCCTTCTGAACTAGCACTACCTTTTTCCGCAACTCACTGTCTTGCTTCTGTGCTTACATAATTCTCTCTGATAGAGAATATTTCACTGATACCTGAAACAAAACAGAAGAAAATCCTACACCAACAACTTCTATGCCAATTTTCATAAAATCCTTAACCAAAGGATCATGTTCCAAACACAACATTGTTAATGAAACATTACTTTTTCGAATTAAAGCATCAGCCACTTTATTTGCTTTTCCCGGATGGTAATGAATTGTACAATCATAATCCTTGATTAATTCTAGCCATCTCCTTTGTCTCAGGTTCAATTATTTCTAAGTGAATATATAATTTAAACTTCTGAGATCAGTATATATTTCACACTTTACACCATACAAATGATGCCTCCAAATTTTTAAAGTGAAAACAACAACAGCTAATTCCAAATCATGTGTAGGGTAATTTACCTCATGAGTTTTCAACTATCGTTAAGCATAAGTAATTACCTGATCATTCTATATTAGGAAGTAACCAAGTCCTTTCAATGAAGCATCATTGTAGATAACAAACTCACCATTCCTGGAAGGTAGTTCCAAAACTGGAGCATTCACCAATCTTCTTTTCAATTCTTGAAAACAATCATCACATTCTTTTGTCCAGATAAACTTAACACCCTTCCGAGTTAGCTTAGTCATTGGACTAGATAACCGTGAAAAATTTCTAACAAACCTTAGGTAATAGCCTACCAAACCAAGAAAACTATGAATCTCAGTTACATTTGTGGGTCTTGGACATTCTTCAACAACCTTTGTTTTTGCAGGATCAACAGTTATTCCATCTTTAGATAGAATATGACCAAGGAAATAAATTTGTTGCAACCAAAACTCACACTTGCTGAATTTCCCATAAAATTTATTTTATTTTAAGGTTTTCAAAATAACCCTTAAATGACTTTCATGCTCCACTTTAATTTTAGAAAACACCAAAATATCATCAATGAAAACAACCACAAACTTATCCAAGAACTCATGGAAAATTCTATTCATAAGGTCCATGAATACAACAGGTGAATTGGTTATCCCAAAAGGAATTACTACAAATTCATAATGGCCATATCTTGTACGAAACATGGTCTTTAGAATATCTGCTTCCTTTTCCTTCAACTGATGGTACCCCGATCTCAGGTCAATCTTTGAAAAATACTGAGCTCCCTGGAGCTGATCAAACAAATCATCGATATGAGGCAAATTATATTTATTCTTAATAGTGATGTTATTTAAGTCTCTATAATCAATGAAAAGTCTCATAGAACCATATTTATTTTTAACAAATAATATAGGATCACCCCATGGTGATATGCTAGGTCGAATGAAACCTTTCTCTAAAAAATCTTACAATTGCTCCTTCAACTCTAAAAGTTCAATTTGAGCCATTCGATAAGGGGGTTTTGAAATTAGCTTAGCATCAGAAACTAAGTAAACAATAAATTCAACTTTCCGATATGGTATTATTCTAGGCAACTAATCAGAAAAAACATCAGGATACTCATTTACCACTGCCACATCATTAATCTGAACGGTTCCTTTATTTTCAACAATATGTGCAAGGTAACATTCATTTCCATATATTACAAGTTTCTCAGCCTCTTGATATGTTATCAACAATAAGGGTTCATTATTGTACACAAAATGAAAGTATTTAGGAAAAGAAACTTCTTTAGCTCTACAATCAATCTTAGAATGGTAAACAGAAAGCCAATCCATACCCAAGATAACATCAAACTACACTAGAGGTAAAACAATAAGGTTTTCAAGTAGGTTCTTTCCACGGATAAGGATAGGAAGACTCTTATAAATTCTTTTTGCCTCAATATTTCCCCCAGGTGTTTTTACCACAAGTTCAGGAGTCATTTCTTGAGATGGAATTCCCAATTTACTAGAAAAGTTTTCAGAGATGAAAGAATGTGTAGGCCCCAAATCAAACAACACATTAGCATAATCCGAGAAAACAAACAAAGTACCTGATACCACTTCATTTGCTGGCCCAACATCTGCTGAAGTAGTTACAAAGGATTTCACCACTCCTTTTTGCTTGTAGTCTGACTTCTTCCCATCATTTGAGCTCTCTGTCGAACACTCTGTTGCATAATGACCCATCTCATTGCACTTGAAACATTTCACTAACTATAAATGAAATTTGGTCATACCATCACCCTGATCTTTTTCAGTGAAATCACGAGCCTTATATCCCATCTTACCACATCTTTAGCACTTTACAAAATTCATAAGACATTCCCCAGCATGCCTTTTACCACATTTATCACAAACTGAAAACTTAGTTTTCTTACCATCATACCTTTTTGAAGAATTCTTCTCTTTCTCCTACCACCTCAGTCTCTTCTTCTTTTGGTTGTTATAGAACACTTGATCATCGACAAAACTCCATTTCCACCTTCTTATCACATAGAATAATCTTTTAATAACTCTTGATGTCACGAGAAGCTAAAGACCTTCGATATTTTGGCTTTAATCCTGAGTAAAAACAATTTATTTTACTATCAAGGTCTCGGATAAAATTTGGAGCATACCTTGCCAATCGAGTGAACCTCTCTTCATAAGCAGCCACTGAGTTGTCCTCTTGACTCAATTCCAAGAATTTTTTTTCCATATTAAGTCGAACAGCCTTAGGAAAATACTTCTCAAGAAACATACCTTTGAATTCATCCCAGACGAGAGCATCAATCTCATCAGCGTACCGAATATTTTTAACCATCGACCACCACTGATCTGCTTCACCCTCCAAATGGTAAATTGTAAGACTAAACTTTTGATTTTATGAACACCCCATGACATCTAGAATATTATCCAGTGCTTTAATCCACCCTTCAGCTAGCACAGGGTTAGATGATCCTCTGAATGATGGGGGCTGTTGCCACATGAAATGTTCCACCACTGACATGTTCCTCTGCGGTTTATCTGGATGATCTTGTTCATGGATACCACCACCATTTATCGCTTGAGTCATATGCACCATTACAGCAACAAAATGTTCAGTACCAATTCCGACCATCTTAGGATGCTGATTCGGAAGGTCATTTCCTTCTGTATTCCTTCCTAGCACTACTTCCCTATTTCCTCTACGGAAAACCATTCTGAACAAACATGTCTTAGATGAAGCAACATGGTAATCTTCAAATGCTATATCATTTCAATTTTACCATTAAAAAAATATTTTTGGATAATCATTTAATAGAATTCTAACTCCAAAAGTTATCTAAACTGACCTCTGATACCAACTATAAGGCCCCAGCCTTAAACATTACTTAATATTGAGTTATTACATGATTACACATTAAGGATATTTTCAGGTTTATAGTTTTAGAGAATTATATCATAAATCATGCATTACATTCCACATTTAAACATGGTGGTTACATTAAAGACAATATTCACTTTTCCCATCAAAGAAACACGTTTAAAAAAAACATCGATTATTTTATGACACCTACTTAACACTATCATCACATCATGTACCTTTCTCTTGAACTATGAAAAACATTTCAAAAACTTGGGATGAGCATAAAAATATCAGTAAGGGATATAAAAGTACGAAATGAAAACATTAGTACATGTATACATAAGAATTAATGAAATCATACTTTACTCATAAAACATAATCACTTTAAAATACCTCATCAAATCATGAATAAATCATAGAAATCCTAATACATAAAGGTAACTTGAGGCATTCATAACATTCTTATGTAGGGAGTAACCCTCATGGTTACGTTTGAAATACCCATCACAGTATATTCCCTAAATCTCTTCGGATAAACCTTAGAATTTAACCCCTTCATGTTACCCAATGCATTGGAGAGCTATATCAGGCTCACCCACCCTTAGTTTATCACGGAACCACCCATCTTCATAAACAATTCCCAAGAACTATAACATAATCGTATCACATAAAACAAGCATAAATGAAACATAACATTGTCACATTTTTAATCACAAGATATCAATAACACATTGATATAATAAAAAAATTATCAAAACCATTTTCAATACCAAAATAAACAAAAAGTAAAACATGGTATTTATTTTTCATTTAAAAAAAAGTTATGTATTGTAGAGGAAGTTGAAACTCAAATAATAGTCACAGCGGCAGAGAAGTCGTTGTCGCCGCATACGTACGACAAAAACATTCTCCTTTGTCATTTAGTAAAATTATTCGTATAAAAAGAATCATTTTGAATAAACATAAAAGTCAAAGTGTTTTATACACCATATTAAAGAAATTTGTGTATAAAACAAAATATGCCTCAATGAAAGGAGATTGAGACGAAGTCCCTTACCTCGTGTCCAACTTGACTTGATTGTTCTTTAATCTACTGAATAATAAACTTGAGTTAATTTCTACTTGATTGAGAACCTTTTTCAAGTTAATTATTCCTTTTATACCACTTATTACCATATTAGGAACACTATGTAATTATTTAACTTAATAACGGCTATTTTGTCGATCATTGGTACTTGAGTCAAAAATAAACTCCTTATAATTACAAGTGGTTCGTGTGGTAAAATATCTATTATATCCAGAATTATATTCATGATTTAGACATAATATATATCATATATATCTATTATATACATGCATTTATAATATTATATAACATTTAGATGTAAGAAATGAAATGCACCGTTCATGGAGACGGTAAGCCGTACGTACGCATGAACTCCACCTTCATTTCTATTTCGTATTTAATGGAATGAATTCATAATGATATAAAGGTATATTATAATTCCAGTATAATATAATATATAATATCATTAACTCCATCCTTTATACGTCCAACATATTACATTAACGAATCAAATCACTTTGAGGGGGCGGTAGTCCGCACTTCCTAAAAAGAAGATATCGCGTTTACCCATAATGGAAACCATAAAGGTATGCCATAAATGAAAAATACAGAAGCATAAGGAAAACATAAACATAATATATATCATATATAAATAAAGTGACATCTTAATGGACACCATGTAAGGTGTTAAAAGAATATTGAACAATCATCGTTTCGTGAGGCAGAAATTCACCGTCCACAGAAATAGTATTTTCTTTAACCATTAGATAGAGGTGTGTGTAAGTGTAGCTCAAATACATCTCATAAAAACGTCCTATTATATTTAAGATACTGGTGTTTTTACAAAATAAAGGAATAAAAAGATTTTAGGGGGTTGGAGAAGAAAAATAAAACAAAAGAACACAAGTGAAGACATTACCTTTAAATCGGGTAACTCCTCTTGGATTGAACCAAAAGGGTTTCTTGAAGAGCTTTATGCCTAAGGTAAGGATTCTAGGATTAATATATGGATTTGGAGAGATAAAATGAGAATATCTTGGCCAATCCAATGGCTTTAAAGGTGTGGGTAAGGAGGTAGAGGTGGGGGCCTTTTATAAGAGGGAGGAGGGGCACTCTTGGAAAGTCAAGAAATGTTACTTTATATTAAAATGAGTTTAGGATTTTAAAGGTACGACATTGATATATTTTGAGGATAAGGTGATATGGGTTCAAAATATACTCATCCAATAGGTTTTTTACATGTTTATTTCTTAGATTTTACATTATATTTTCATTTTATTTAAATCGTTCATTAATGAGGTAATTGCTGCATTATCATGGTGTCATAAAAAATTTAATTTATTTAATGTCTAAAAATTATAAAAAATACTATGATTTAGGAAATATTTTTATATTTCAAATGAATATTTATATTCAAAGAGTTCATTTATGTAGACAAAATTAAAATTGTTTTACTTAGGTGTTACATACTTTGTTATATTTAACTTTCTTTAAAAATAAGAAGACAAAAGGTCACTATCACACAAAAGTGATTCCATGGGGTCCCAAAGATTGGAAAAAGGAAACCAATGGTTGGAAATGACACACAATGTATCATTAGGACACATGTTGGGGTCATTTGTTATTATTATGATATTATATTATTACTCTTAACTACTCGATTACTAATTAATCAAGATAATTAAAGATAATTACCGTCGTTACTATTCATAATGTCAAAAAACAAAGGAGTATTAATTAAATAATTTGGAAATTTTGATTCCAAATATGGAATCCATTTAACCAAATTCAAACATAGAAATTTCAATAATTATTTTTAAAATAATTCCTGTTGTCAAAACAAATAGCAGGTTTTTTTGAAACAGTTTCTATCAAAAGTTTGAAAATTGTTTATCTCCAATTTCAAAGTGAAATTAATACCATGACCACCATTAGATTAAATGGTAAATATATATTCTATTTACACTTTAAAAACAATTAAAAAGATAATCTATCCATATAATTCAATTAGATGAAAAAGAAGTTTTGAAGTAAAATGCAGTATTTTTCACTATTCATTAAAAAAATGATCATTGTCAGAAAAATACCAAAAATTTATCCAAAGTAAATTTAAATGTCCCAATTATAATTAATAAGTTTATTTTGAAAAATAGAGCTTATAAAATTGTCAAAATATAGATTTAAAAATGGTTCTCCATCAAAAGACGGTAAAACAATCTTTTAAAAATATTAGAGAATTCTATGCTTAAGATTGGATTTATTCTCATTTTAAACCTCTAAAACACTATATAATTCATAAATAGACATAGATAGGAAAATCCATAATTTATTACTTACTTGGGATGTTACATGTACCCTACAGTACTTGTGGAAAAAATTTGGGATACCATCTACTATAAAAATTCATATTTTAATGGGAGATAAAATGGTATACCTCTAACCATTGTTTTAGAAATCTGGTGGTATATTTGGATATTTAAAATTTTCACCCCTTAGAGGATAAATCAAATAAAATATGATCCCCTAAATTATTTTCTTGAAGAGGTTTTGGAGGTGGCTTGCACAGGTGGTGGCTAAGCGGGACATGTAGGTCCCATACAAGGAAAACCTTGGCAGACTAGAATGGTTGTGTAAACCAAGGGTGTTTTGGGGATAAAACACCTAGGTAACCACACTTCAGAGAGAGTTTTCTCTAGGTTCAAATGGTCTCCTCAGGTTTCCCTAGAAGGATATCATGAATGTCAAAGTTTTTGTAAATTTCTTTCATGTTATGACTTATCCACTAGAAAGGAATGGGTTCCGCATGCATGTGTTGTTTATTTCATATAATAAATGACTTAATTCCAATATCCATTTTAATTACATATTCTATGTGTTTTTTGAGAGCTATATAAATTTATTTTGGGGGCCTGCGTGAAGGTCATGGCTGAGTAGAGAAACAATGATTATCCATGATTTTTTCATCATACAAATGAGGATCCCTTGGATATTATTTTAATGAAAACATGGGTCCCTAGCATTGGGAGATACCCCCATAATATTCAAACAGTAGGTTCCCAGCACAGGTACACTACGTAGGGGTGGTTTAACCTCCAGTTCCATGTATGGTTGGTGTGTTAATGTTCCTCATGTAGGTGTGGTGGTGCATTCTTGAACACAATGTAAAGGATTGTGGAAGCCTCACATAGAGCAGGCTGTGTACATGTAGGACCTCCTAGTAAGACCACCTGGATTAACTAGATACATCATAGAATGGGGGATAAACCCTCATACACCTTCTTGATATTAGTTCCATGCTGCAATCCTGAATCTTTAAACTACTCCTTTCACCACCGTCACTAATCCCCACGATAAATATAGATTCAAACCACATACTATTTAGGATGAGTTGAGAACTCTCTAGGTCACAAAAAATCATCATCTAATTCAGAAATTCATCCTATATAAGGAATCATTTCAATTTGAGTGCAACTTTTTTTGTTTAAGTGGGGATCACATCTTGATGTATGTGGAAAAGTGCATATAACATATGTTTTAGTCTCTAAATTTTGATCATGTTCATTGGATATGATTTGGTAGAGTCCCAGAGAAGTTGGTTTTGGGTATTGATTTTGATGAGATTGTCAAAGATGTTCCAAGAAAAATGGGTCTAGGATGAATTGAGAGTGGTTGGAAGCTTTAGTTTTTGGAATGATGCAAATGAGGCAGGTGATTCTGAAGTATATTTTGGAATAGGTGTGATTCATTGTGTTCTATTGGAAAGGGGGAGAATAGTTTAATTCTAGCGTCTTTATATTGTATATGATGGAATATTTAATAGAATATTAAGAACATTCTCCTATTATTTATGATATCTAACTTATGAAATCATGAGTTATGTATAAGTATTGGGTGATAATAAATTATATATAGACTCATGTTTGGATGAGATCAATATGTGTAATAGGAAGGAGCCAGTGGGGAGTAATTTATTAACTCTGAGATGGAAATTATTTTCTTTACTACATTCAAGTTATGGGTTTGAATGATTTATATTGTCCCCTCCAAGGGAGGGGAGAACACCTAATCACCCACTATTATCCCATTTGGTTCCTCTCCTCTTTTTTTTTCAAATTCTAAATCTATTCCCCTAATTTCATATATTTTATTATTACCTAATGTAATTTTTTTCTATTGTAGCTTTTCTTCAATTTTTATATCTATATCAGAGTTTATAAAATTATATTCCTTACCTTATCAACATATGATCTCCATTTTTATATGTCATCAAGAATCTATTGATGGCATAGGTAGGTATGTAAATTAAACATAGGACATAGATTAACACATAATAGCGGGGGGGGGGGGGGGAGTTCCCAGTTATCATAACAACATAATAAATATTACATATGAAGATAATAATATTTCAATTTGGTATGGGTATCCCCATAAATATTGATTTGATCACTTCCCCCATCTCCCTTAGATGTTTGAATTTTATATAAATCATAACTCATCTTCTTTTTTTATTTGGTTAAGTATTCCCAGGATTCCACTTCCCTTCCAAAATTATTATATCTTTAAAATTATTGGGAATTTAATTACTTATTACATATTTTTAGATTATATAAATAAGTCATTCTATCATCTTATCACCCTCATATATTTTAGGATGTTGACAGCCTGAAGCCTCCATTGAAATATATATAGACTGATATTTGTGGTTAATGTTGGGATATATATAATGTTCTTTGTAAATACTATTCAAAATATGATCTAGAATCACTTAATGAAGGTAATTTATCTAATTTATTTTGTTAATATATTTTATATTCTAAAAAATTTGGGGATTCCCTTGTCATGATAATGACATAACTAGGTGGAGAAACTGATTTTTTTACACTATTAAGACGTATGTGGGATTATATTTTTTACTAAGGGTGGATGGACCTCTGAAATTATGGATAGTTTTTAGGCATAATATGTGTTGAAAATATATGATCGACTCAGATTAATGGTTATTCATTAGAAAAATATTCAGTAATTGTTTTTATATATCAAGGGATAAGAGATTCTATCCATGGAAATCCCTCGATGGTGCATGATAGAGTATCTACCTAGTCACCTCATGAGTGGTATTCATCTGGTAATAAGTAAACCACACCTATTAGTGGGAGGTTTTTTTAATTAATTCAACATATTGTGGTTGGATTTTTATATGGGAGGAATGTGTAAATACAGTGATAGATATACCATTATCTTTATAGAGATTCTCTCAGGTTTGTTTCATGGTTAGTGGAGGTAATGAAAATTGTACAGTTAATTATTAAGTAATGGGAAATAGAGGATCTTCTTGAGCTCTACTAGGGGTCATGGATAATTGTTATGTTGGTTTGGTTGATTGGTTCTATAAATTCATATAATCTATGCTACATAAATGATTTCTGAAATTAGATGAAGATGTTATGGGTAATGTTGAATATGATGGAGGGTATGATTTCATAGATAGGAAATAAAATATAGAAAAAAAAGGATCATTGGCTCTGGACAACATGACGATTTTTTATTATTAGAACCTAAAGGTCCCCCATAATGAATATAATATCTTGAAGGACCCATATCAAGATTCTTCTATTTGTTTGGATGATATAAAGATTTAAAAAATATATTAATTACGGTAAAACAATCCAGTTATAGGTGTATTTGATTCAAGGATGTATTCAGTAATTATTTTGGTGAAACTTGGGAAATTAAAATCTTTTTCAAACTCCCCAAGTTTATTTAAACTATATTGAAATGTTATGTGGTAGTATTTTTGATGTAATGAAATCCAAATTTGGATGGAGCCATAGAGTAAAATTTGGAAAGGGGTAAACTCTCTATTGGAAAGGGAGGTGGGGACGAAAGAGTGGTGGATTCTAAACACGAGTTTGTTAAAAAAATTATAAAGGAGGTACCTAAGGATGGTTATTCAGAAGAAGAAAATATATATCAGTTATATTATAGAGATATCTGTTAGAATGATGGAGTAACACCAATACGTTATTTTCATTAGGAGTTTTATATAATATATAAAGAATAAATTATAGAGGAGACCATCAATTTACGTATTTGGAATATTATTTTGATATGATGTTTTCTAAGAACCAGAGGTTTTATACATATGAAAAAATTTATTTAAGAAATATATATCATATTAATCCATCTTTATAGGAGTATATAAGATCTTGGTATTAGATTACTTCTAACATTGAGAATCTCATTCAAATGGAATTATAGTGGAATCAATTTAATATATATTAATGTCTTTATAGGGCATTCAGTTTTAAAAATTTAATGTTTGTTTTGAATGATTCAATTGATTTTAGTGATTTATAATTATATTTTATATTATTATTTTATTATAAGGGTTCCCATACAACCATTAAAAATCATATTATATTAAATTGGAAAATATTATTTAGAGGAGAAGGTTATTTTTGGAGTTCACTCATTCAATGAAAATGAAGTGTGTGTGGTTTCCTGATCCTAAAGATAAGTATTTATGTTTGAAATAAAATGTATTTCAATTACATTCAATATATTATTTGTATATATAGTGTTTCTATGGTGTATTTTTGGGTAGGATGTTGACTTTTTCACAGTTTCATGTGACCCTATGAGGTGTAGTGATGATAAAAAATGGTGAGTTTATTAGTTGTAAACTTCTTGGAGATGTTTTAGAAAAATATAATGGTGAAATAGTGAAATATAACATATAATTGTGATCTATAATGAGATATAGTATGTTTATCATGGGTTTGTGTAAAGGACCAATGTGTTCAATGATATATTGAAAATAAGGGAATATAAAATGTTTTAGTTATGAATCTAGGGTTCATATATATAGTTAGTTAAAGGGTGGGTTTTGTTCATGAAACTTTAGATATGATGGTTTTAGGTGATATAGTTCTTGGAAATTAGTATAAGAAAATTTATATAGAGGGGATTATAATAATGATTGTTTTCTGAGCTGACCCTTATTTCCAGACAGGTTTGGTTAATATCAAGAAATTTTTTTCTGTTTATCATGTAATTGTTTGTGAATATTTTTTCTTATTAGTACATAGATATGAGTGGTTTGGTAACTGTTATAACCAAATAGTTTGGGTGTTTGATTTGTTAACAATATGTATAGGTAATGAAGGTTTTACCCAACTATAAAATGTATAAACATTGAATAAATTTTTAAAAGATAATTTTCATTAATGATATGAATAATTGGTGCATGTGAAATCACATGGATAAATTAGTTAAAAAAAACCCTAAGATACCCTGATATTTGATATAGTAAAACGTATATTGAAATATCTTTCATGGTTAATGAAATTATGGTGTTCATTGAAGAAGGATGAAGTTGTAATTAAGTGAAATATTTAGGTTGAATTTTTTATGTGAGATGCAAGAGAAGACCCTAATACAATGTAATAAATGATTCTTTGAATATATTTCATATATAAAATATGCATATAAAGTTAATAAATTATTAATTTTTTTAGTTTTAATGTTTGAGTTACATGAAATAGCTTATATTATCATCTTGTCACAAGTGTTATTTTTTTTTTAAAAAGGGGTCCATAAATATTTGAGTAGCTATCTAGTATAAGTAGTATCTTATATCAATTTTAGTGTGATTCTATATAATCATAAAACCTAGTGAATGTCATCACATGGTATGAGAGACTGATTTAGGGTATTTTATAGATATTCAATATGGAAGAGTGGTCATAGTGTGGGGAAGCACTATGAATGTTTTTTGTGAAATGAGTACTATGGTTTCTTACATGAATTAGTTCTAGTTAAACATAATTTTTGATGTGGGAAAATTAAAATTGTGTCATATAAAAAAACACAAATGGAAACACCTCAATGTATATAATATAGAATTAATGTTAGGAATATTTTGTTTCATTCCACATCAAAGGTAATCATGGGACAAATAGGGATTTTTTTAATTTTCAGTGAAAATGGATGTTTTTAAAACCTAAATTAAAATTTGTATGATTTTGATAAAACATATTAAAATAAATAAAACACCACGTCTAAAAATATATTTCGACCATGTAGTGTGTGTATTCAAAATATCAAAAGGATTGTGTTTTATGGAAACAAAATTCATTTTAAAAATAAATATTTGACAAAAAAATAATAGGTTAATTAATGAAATAATCTAGAGCATATTTTACGAAGGGCTTTTACAGATTTTGGGATATATTTATCTAAAAATAGTGAATTTTATTGTTATGTTATAGCACTACATTGTGAAAAATACCACACTAAAAAATTGGATATATCAATAATTCTACACCACAATAAGGCTAGATGATCTGTGAATATATAGTTTCTAAAAAACCTAGTTTGTGAAATAAAATTTGAATAAATGGATCCTGATTTATGGTATAATTTATATTTAAATGTCTCTTAATAACCTCAATAAATGTGTATTATAATTTTTTAATTGTTCAAGTAAACTAGGAGATGATGTTTTTATCCGACACCTCAGAACAAAATGGATATATGTAGAAATTATATAAAACTAATCATAACATTTATAGAGGATACAACTCAAAGGAATAAATTTATATGAAAATTAGAAGAAAACATGAATATAGATTGATCATGTTGCTAAATTTAGGATTTATAGAAGAAAAAAAGGGAGGATCACTTCAATACATGGATGAATTTTTGTTATAAAGAAATAAAATAATTCTATTTTATAACTATCTAAATCTATAACAAGAATGTGATAGTAATATCAAATCAGAGAATACACCGATTCATTCATCACATAATGTCATTCATTACATGTAGAATTAATGTATGATGGAAAAATAAATGTAGAACCTAATAGATCATCCATTAGAGGAAGATGCTGGATTGTTTCTTAGTGATCCACATTGATCAAAAGAACAACATCAGGTCTATAAACTATTGAGGAGAACCCTAGAGTCTAGAAAATTTTCATCCTTATAATAATTTTGTGTACTTATAGATATGAATAGTATATTCCCTTGGATATATATTAATTCTGTTGTAATACATATACAAAAAATAAAATTATTATTTTTAAATTCTTGTATACCCATATAAAATCATTTTTATAACCCTTGTATTACCCCTTAGTATTGATACATGTAAATTCCTTGTGTGCGTTTGTTTTACATTACACATCTGTTTTATCTATTAATGAAAGGGAGAGAAATAAAGAGAGGCACATGAGCCTTAGCCCAGTTGGTAAGGACTCCGTAAGTGCATCCATGCGACCAGGGAACAAATCCATGCAGAGGTAGAATTTACGGGTTACTATAGTAGGACTGTAGCAGTACTGTAGTGGGAACTGTGTAGTACTATAGCAGAAACTATAGCGGGAACTGTAGCAGGCACTGTTTGGCATTGTAGGAACGGAGAATATGCCCTCGTTTGAGCCTTCGGGCCACCGATTTGGTCCCTGAGTCCTGTAAGGCCTTCGGGCCA
The DNA here is from genome assembly GCA_963277665.1 of Viscum album. Lineage (NCBI taxonomy): Eukaryota > Viridiplantae > Streptophyta > Magnoliopsida > Santalales > Viscaceae > Viscum > Viscum album. Next base: position 542,940,573 of record OY728158.1, read on the forward strand.
CCCAGGCCTTCGGGTCAGTAAGGCCTTTGGGACACCATAAGTGCAGATGCAAACCAGAAAACCTACAAGGAACAAGATCTACAAGGAGGATGAGCAAGGAGCTTTCACCACAGCAGAAGCTAAACAGATTGCAAGAATGAGAGGGTATGGCACCTGCCATCAGGACAAGCCTGTGCATGCACAGGAATGCCTAGTCGAACAGCCATGCGAAGGTGGAGAGCTGATTTCATGATGAAGATGCTGGGGAGGAGAAGTTCCAAGTACTTAGTCTGGGTTGTATGTAATGTTTGAAGTCTACGGGCAATGAATTCCTCTAAAGCCTACGGGCCATGTAATACTTACACCTACATGCCTTATAAGGGTTCCACCTCACCCCTTGAAAGGTGGATTATCAAAAATTAATAAAAAATGAAGGCCTTCAGGCCATTGGTGGAGTAATAAATAGAGATTGAACATATTCCTATTAATTTGGGAATACGATCAATATATAAAAATGACTAATGAACAATAATATGTTTTTTTATATTCACCATGATTCACAACCACCTCATGGCTTTTCATGTAAACTTAGTCTCAAGTGCTGGAATTGAATCCAAATGGTTTTTGAAACGTTCGTTTAATCTTATTAAGAATTTTTATTTTTTATGCACATAGACTCTATGATGATGCCACCTTTTTCAATGGAATTAACTATATTGGTTAGCATAAATAAATTGTGATATCCCAATAGAATTTTGGAAAGAATGAATTGGAATACGTACTCCAAGATTCAAATATATTTAAATATTTTTTACTGTTAGGTGATTTTATGATATATAATATAATGATTTTTTCATTGTATAATTAATTTCATAATAATAATACTCATTTTATTATTTATTTGGATATGTGGATCACATTACAAGTAATATATTGTAAATTTGTGGGAGAAAATAAGGATATAGAGGCCACCTTCAGAGATGAAGGTAAATATGGATTCAATGAGAAGCCAATGTAAAGGGATGATAAATACTAACTCCTCAAAAATTCCTTGAAGAAAAATATTAATAAGAAGAAGAGTCTTAATAAGACCACCACATAAGTGGATGCTAGAAATTCAAATTCAATTATTCTATCTGATTCTAACAATATATATAAATATTATAGTGGATATAGAAATTCATATTTTCCCCCTAATATCAATTAATTTATGAATTATGGGGATGTCATGGAAATTAAAACTATTCGTAGGTTCATCGAATGTTCATATAGTGATCAAGATGAGATTAAACCATAATTTGAAATGGTGGATCTATATAAGATCAATCACCATGTGGATATATATTCTATTGATGAACTGTGCATTGAGAAAAGGCCAAATATAGTTTTATTTTCATATAAAATAACGAATACGTGTGAAATGTGAAGGATAAAATTTACCTATTCAAAGAAAATGAAATATATGAAAGGTAAAATCTAGTCATTGGGAAATACATTAATGAATATATTATCCCTCTCAATATTCAATGTTTTGTGATGAGGAGGTATTAAATGAATCTAATTCAATCCTAAATGAAATTAATATTAATATTATATAAATATATTTTATTTTCAACAAGAGTTATTCAAATGATATTTAGTTTATAGAAAAATATTAAGTGATAATTTCCAACATGGTGATAGAAACAAGTTTAGAATGGAAGATTGAAAAATGAAAACAATAAGTAAAATAAAAATAAAGGATATATATATATATAACATATCTCTAAACATAATGTACCTATATCATTTATATTATTTTTTAATATTTGGAAACAACATGAATCTATGGAAAGAATCCCATTGGATTAATGATAATAAAAGAACTAATTCATCAATATCAAAACAAATATGACAATAATATTTATGATATATTTGAGGGATACATTATTCTCACTATCTCTAAAAATATGTAATGGGACAACAATAATAAAATTACAAATTAATATATAAGGAGATCTTTCATTCTTAAGGAATATATAGAGAAGTTCTACACTGAGGGGATATTTATTTGATTGAATGTTTGGAATTAATTAGAGGAGATAAATGAGACTTAATATATAGTGAATCAAACATGTATCATGTTACACCCATATTACCCCTTTTGTAATTAAAGGAATAAATTATATAAGATAAAAGAGGAGGAATATGTTTTAGTTGTGAGGTAGTGGGATGATCACATAAAAAAATAATCAATTAATAGTATGACTTTTGTAATTCATATATCAATAGAATAAGGGATGAATGGGTCATTAATTATTGGTTTTCAAAGATCACACTATATGGGAAGTGGAAAAGATAGATTTAAGGTCCCGCTATTTTCTAAAAAACCATGTTTAATGATTGAAGAAAATAACATATATATAACAACGTTGATTAATTAAAATTAATTTAACATTGCGAAAGTAACCCGTGATGGAAAAAATTATGAATCATGGAGATGGAATTCAGAAGGAAATTCTTATATTCATAATTGATAAAATAACCACACAAAAAACATGGAAGGACACCGAAATTCCTCAAATAGAGGAGGTCAAATGTTCCTGTCACTATATTTTTATTTGTTTCTAAAATATGTATGTATGTGGTACATTATTTAGGGAGAGACATGATATATGCGGTTTTTTGTGATGAATGTAGATATTATTTATATTATATATTTTCATATATGGTCATAATGTAGAAAAATATTAGAAAATAATTCATTCTAAATTCTAATAATAATTGTTATTGCTCCATTAAAATATTCCAAAAATGATATGAGGTCCTCATAATAAGTATCATGGATGAACCAAACTAAACAAAGGGTGATAAGTTTCCACTTTTTATTTCCAACATAAATATGAACTTTGGAACCTAAAATTATAATTTTCTAAATTATGGAGTGAATGAAATAATTTTATAGTCATATAAACCCATATTGTGTTTTCCACAGTGAATATAATTTAATCAAAATGAAAGGATGAATTGGTCGATGTATAATTATCATTCATGTATTTTGGGTTTATTTTTTATTATAATTACATTTAGGTATTATATAATTATTCCTATGATACTTGGAAGATACTAAAGGAAGTAGTTTTACTAGAAGGTGGTTCCCCATGATAGAAAATCATTTAAAACATTATATTAAAGAGATAATGTTATTTTTGGGGAGTTTTTGTTGATCACTCAAAGGTTTATTATCATTATTTGAAAACAAATATTCCCTATGAAAAAATGAAGTTACATAAATATCAGTTATTATCATATATTTATAAAAAATGATAAGATTTAATTAGTCCAACATGTGGAACTCCACAAATTTTTTTCTTTATTTCATTTCTATTGATGAGTTTTTTTAGTGAGTTTGGGATTTCAAATTTCCAAGAAGATTATTTAATATCTAACAACAATCATTTATTGATTTTTTTGAATGAAATATATAAAACTCGAGATTTCAAAATCAATACCTTTTTTCCTTCACTATGTTCTATCAATATAGGATTTGAATAGGTGTTGGAAACTCAAATGTTAAGAAATAATTTCACTTACAGAAAACCATAGTGTCAAATTAATCTATAGAGAAAAAAGTGTCTCAAAGATTGATTGATGATTTATTATATTAAAAACATTATATATATATTAGAATGTTTGGATATTAATGGGGATAAACCTATCCCAACAATAATATTATAGATACATTTAAAAAATAGTATACAAGGATCTTATTGTAATGAGGGTAAAAATTTTAGAAGGAAAAACTATAAATCTTAGAACAATATGAGAGACGAGTTGAATTTAGATACGGGAGAAATAGTGGAATAGTATGGAATGGAAAATAAAATTTTGAATAAGATTTATAATATTGATTATAGTGGGGGGTGTAAATGTATAGACACAACCCCAGTTTTCCTAAAGCCGATGTCTGCTAAAAAATACACTGTTTTGATTTCAAGGAATCAATCTCCAAAGGGTCGATCAGTTTTGTAGTCTTTTTTACAATGATACACAAATGAGTATTCTATTACAAATGAATAAATTGATTACAATATATTTTTTTTATTTCTAAACAAATAAATATAAGGATAACTCTAATCCATCAGGTAAAAACCGTGAAAATCATTCTTAGTACGCTTCTAGGATTCCTATAGAAAGAAAAATAAAATGTGTGAGCTCAAATTATCATTAAGGAAAAAATATAGTGGATTAAATAAGAAATAAATGAGAATAATCAATATGGAATGTTTAATAATTAAACCCACATTCCATATAATCCATAAAATGAATTTAAGTATATAAGAAGTATGGAAGGGTAATAACTTTAAGAACACGCCATTAAATTAACTTGATAAATCAACATTAGTATAGAATGTTATGAAACTGAAACACATGCCATTTATTCAATGAAATAAAAATGAAATGTATCCCCAGATATGTCGACACATTATCTCATGGATTAATAATAGCTAAATCATGAAAATGAAATGAATCCATAGATATGTCGATGAAAAATATCATGTATGAATAATATTAGAATTTAAAAGAAGGAAACGATTAATTATGGGATTCCATTTATCCTAGGTACATTATACCTTTACTATCAAGACCATTCACAAGACGATTTACAAAACATTGTGTAAATAACCATCTAACGCGGCTAGCCAAATGACTCGTCCCATGAGACTACCGATGCATTGATGGGGTATCTATAACCAGGCCCTACCTATATCGTACCAGTCTAAAACATTCCCCATCTATGAAATAATGGATTTAACAATGTACCTTATCAAATATCTATATGGAGTAAGAGATATAGATTTATCAATATTAACCGAGATTGTCAAATAACATTCAATGTAGACACCATATGTAAAATGTTATTCGATTTAGGCAATAATAATTACCAAGATAAATGAAATGGGTAATTTAAGGGAAATTCAATGTTTAATTATCATAAGAGATTGGATATTTCAAGTGTACTAATAAATAGATCAAGGAAGGGAATTTGAATAATTTCCTTTTCTAAATAAATCATAAACCATCTAGAGGAAGTCTAAAGAAAATATCAATACAACAAATCCTATGTGGATTACAAATAGAGGGTTATTGCCATTGATGAAATAAAATAATGTATTTTAAAAATTTTCTTGGAAAAAATATAATTTGATCTTGAAAAAACCTTTTAAAATATTATTATTTAAAAATAAACCTTTTAAACGTGAATAAGATTCGTCAATGAAATGACAACTGATGAATCCGTACATGTCATACGAGGTAAAAATTATATTCTTGTTGTATGGAAACTGGTTAGAAAATTCATCATTAGGAATGTGACAAGAACATTCATTCGAATCATTAGTAAAATAATAAAGGGTAAAATTCCATTACCAAATATCTTTAAGAAAATTTTTGATTTTTTTTAATAAAACAGTGTTTTTAGAAGAAAATAGGTTATCTCACTAAAGAGAGAAATAATGTTGGTGTTTCTAAAAAAACATTTTCTATAACATTTTGAGTACTGAAGAATTGAATATTGGTACTAATACTTGATAATGGTTTTGAATAACTAGATAATAATTAAATTTAATATTAAAAAATGGATATATAATTTCCTCGAATAGAAATACCTTGGAAAGATCATTAATGATATTATTGAGGAAAATAATCATTAAACAACCTAAATTGTCCTATACCACATTAAAATATTTTCAATCATAATTATCATGAATGAATATCATTATTTTAATTTTTACAGTATCCAGAAATAATTTATATTCATTACATATCATGTAGAGGGTAGTACATACACAATTCAAAAGTAACTAGGTTCATAACAATAATTAAGCCTTAATGGAATGTAAATTGAGACCAAAATCCCTTACATATGAATATAAGAGACCCACATGTGATAATAATAAAATTAAACATCTAAATAAAATGAATATATTATGTTTCATTATATTATAATTCTATTTGGATGTATGTACACTATATATAAAAAATTAGGTGCAAAATAATAAATTAGGTCTCCTAGAAAGAAAAGTGATACAAGAATTCCTTACCTTAAACTTAATTTTATTGTGTGGTATTTAGACTCATATATATTAGTTTAAAACATTAAAATACTAATAAAAAATCTATAATAATTATTATAATATCATATATTAACTACTTACAATATTTTATTACCGATTGTTAACATTCTTCCATTATTTTGATTATTTTGGGTGTTAATTGCCGAGTTTGTCGAGTATGTTTTAACATGTTATTTGTTGTTATTATATAATATATTATGATATAATAATAAATAAAATTTAATATATGACTAAATTATCATATATATTCATTACATATGTATTTATAATGGTTCATAATAGTTTGATTTTATATATGAAGTGCGTCGTTCATGGATACAGTAGATAATATGTCTGCTTGCACGCTACGTAAATTTCATTATTATTTTAAAATAACTTAAAATAAATGAAAAATATTTATATATTAATTAAATTATCATATATATATTATATATATTATATATATTATATATTTTTTAAAAAAAAATTCATTTATACGTTCTACGTATAGCATGAAAGAATCATATTGCATTGAGGAGGTGGTAGTCCACACTTCCTCAAACAAAATTATTGTATTTACACAACATTAACTGCATAAATTTGTGTTATAAATAAAAATTATAGATGAATGAGAAATAAAATATATCATATATATATTTTGTGTAAATCATAATAACCACCTAGACATGTAGTAGGGAAAAATTGAACAATCATCATTTCGTGATGCAGTAGTTTTCCATACATAGAAACATTATGTTTGTTGCCCATTAGGTGGTGGTGTGCATAACTATAGATTGAATTATCATCATAAAAACATTATAGTATATTTATTATACTTTTTTGGTTATATAATAACATAATAATTATATTTTCTGGGTTGGATAATGTAAATAAAACGAGAGATATTGAGAAAAGACATTATCTTTTAATCGGGTAACTTCTTTTAGTTTAACCAAAAGGAATACATGGAAGGTATTATTCTAAAAAATTATATTCTTGGTATAGGGGAGGTATTTTGGGAGAATATTTTTTCTTATATTGGACAACCATAAGAGGTAGTAGAGGTTTGAGAAATGGGTGAAGGTGGTGGACTTTTATAGGGAAGGAAACAGACTCACTTGGTATTCTTGAAATGATGTTATTTTTTCACATGTTATTACCTAATACAATTCATACCAAACCACCAAAACACATAAATGGAAGTTTCATGGGAGAATTATTTCCATAAAATTGTGTTTGGAGAAGTTTATAGGTCATTTGTGCCCTCATACATAGGGTTTAGTACATTTTTATGCATAATTACACATTAATCACTATAATTAATTTTAATCCCTTTGACTAAAAATTTGTGTAAAAAAAATAAGATGATAATAATCGACCAGAAACATTATATTGAATAAAATGGTGAATTTTTTATTTTCAAAATTCAAATCACAGGTGTAAAAAAAATAGAATTATTGCTACTCTCAAAAACAGATGGATTAACTAGTTTTTTGTAGCAAAATGTTCAAATGTGTGTTATGTTTTTATATTCCATTTAAAAATGTAAATTTCATACAATGAACTAAATTGTATTAATATATTTATAATTTATCCAATTTTACTTTAAATAATATTAAGATATAATTTAATATTACTAATTATTTAAATTAAATGGTGGGTTTTAACAAAAACACATTAGTTATCACTATTCACTAAAAACAATGTTTCTCAGAAAAAAAACCCTAAAAATTATTATTAAGAAATTTTTTACAATATAAATTAAAAAATAAAGTATATTTTATCATATTAAATTCAATTTTTATTAAATTATGATTTAAAATAGGTTCTCCATTTAAGGGTGGTAAAAATGCCTTAATAAAAATATATGTTTTTATGTGAAATAGTGGGTTTTCTCTTATCCTTTGCTTAAAAAATACAGTGAATAAATATAAATGATATTTTATTTAATACATAACATATTTATAACATTAATATCACTCACTAATTGTAATAATTTTAATATATTAGAGAAAAATAGCATTGTGAGCATAAAAATAGTTCTAAAAAAATATCATGTTAATATTCAGTTAGTTCTTATATTAATTTATAATATATTTGTAACCAATTATTTAGTTTTATAAACCATATATTTTCATAATATATTTAATACTATTAATAATGGATCATGTATATCTCATTATATTTAATAATAATTTTTCAATTATTGATTTTTTGTCGGTAAGTCTTAGTATTGTGTATAGTATAAGCCATCAAAGAAGGCAGGTTTTCATATAACAAAATATATAGGGGAATGTCTTTGTTGAGTATGATGTACAGTAACTCAAATTTTTCTTGCATAGAAATATATAAAATATATTTTAATTGTTAATTATATTTTAATGTATAGAAATATTATATTATTTTATGTGCTTGCTACCACGTTTCATATACACTATCGAATATAATGTTCTTACTTTATATTTTTGGGGCATCACATTCATCCCACCTATTTTAAATTGCATTCTCACAATTTAAACTCCATCTTATTAATAGATTTTTTGTTATTTCCTACATTGAAATCCCACATCATGAGAAGAGTTCATGAAATATCTTCTAATAATAAGAGAATAAAAAGTACAAAGGTCACATGGTCTACCATGAAACTAAGACTTTATATAAGAGAACATTACTAGAATATAGAGATATATACATAGAGGAAATTGGTAAATATTAATATTACGTAAATTAGATCATTAATAAAAAACAAATGAATGATAAATGGAATGTTTAGGGACACATATCCATAAATCTATGATGATTTAGAAGACCATCGGTTCAATATTAATTATGGTATTAGGACCACATTTTATATCTAAATAATTTTATTAATTTTGGGTAATTCTTTTACTTACCATTAATATTGTGAAATATTCTTACTTGGTAGGTTTCAAATCTTTTTGAACAATCTTAACTTTTGGTTGTGCTTTAATCAAATTTTAATTTATTCCTTTACTACGTGTACTCAATTACCAATAATGAAATTTTTTATGCCTAAAGCACTAAAAGAAATTTTTAAATTTTTATAAGGCTTATAAATTATTGAAAAGTATTACTATTTGTCTCTAACTATCTCTCGAAATAAATATCGTTAATAGATTAATTTGTAATCATCAAAAGTGTTACTACTGGTTCATCATTAATATTAATTAATTAAATTATTTAAATAAAATTAATGAAAATTTAACAAAGACCATCTTTAGGTTAGTGGTTGGTATGAAACCCTTATCTTCCTTTGGTCATGTGTTCATGTCCCGCAGCCTTGCCGGATTTGATTGGTTTTTACCTAGATTACTTGTTTCCCTTTTTTCTAAAACCCAATTAATATAATTTCTAAAAATAAATATTATTGAAATCCTTGAAATTAGGTTAATAACTAAATATAATATTAACTATAGTTTTCAATACAACCTCAATACATAAATACGTCATCCATTTTATTTCCACATAGGTCGTTTCTGGGTCAACAGATTATCTATAATATCATTAATTGGATCTCAAAATCAAGACACCATATCTTAAATAAAAAACATCATATGATTAACCTAGGTTACATGTTATTTATCCAAAACCATCATATTAGTTTACAATGGAAAGTATTTTATCTTATACATATCCCCTGGGAGTGTCATACCAGGTACGCAGTAACGCCTATTATCGTGTACTAGGTTACCCCAAGTCAAGCCCAGAACACCTTGTCAAAGTTGTTACTCCTATGTACATTTGTACAATAACTATGCCCACTTGTAGTATCTATAGTGGGATGTATTTCTAGGAAGACCCATATAATCTCTACATTACCAAAAATATATGGTTTGAATCAATAAATATTAGCATATTATAACTTAGGGTTATGTTCTATAATCCAGTTTTCATAAATAAAGTTCCCAATGTTATGGCTAATGTAACATCCCAAGTAAGTAATGAATAATAGATATTTTTATCTATGTCTATTAATTAATTATATAGTGTTTTAGAGGCTTAAAATGAAAATAAATCCAATCTTAAGCATGGGATACACTAATATTTTTAAAAGATTGTTTTACTGCCTTTTGATGGAAAACCATTTTTGAATCTATCTTTTGAAAATTTTATAAACTATGTTTGTCAAAATAAACTTATTATTTATGATTTGGACATCAAAATTTACTTTTTTTGAATTTTTGGTATTTTTCCGATAACGTTCATTTTTTAATGAATAGTGAAAATGTTGTATTTTAATTCAAATCCTCTTTTTAATATAATTTATTTATATGATTAGATTATCTTTTGAATTGGTTTTTAAGTGAAATTAGAATATATTTTTACCATTTAATCCAATGATGGTCATTGGAATCAATTTCACTTTGAAATTGGACTTAAACTAGTGTCAATCTTTTGATACTTATTGTTTCATAAAAACACGCTATTTGCTCTAACAGCGTGAATTAATTATTAAATTAATTAATTCAACTTATATGTTTTAAATTTTGTAAAATAGACAACATTTTTGAATTCGGAATATCAAATATAGCTTAGGGTGAAGTTTTGGTATTTTTCTGAAAAACTTCAATTTTTGATGAATAGTGAAACAACTAAGTGGTACTTAAAAAACTGATTTTTCCTTTAAATGAAAATTTACCACCTATGTGAATTGATTTTCAAAAATCCAACATACATGGTTGTCATTAATAAGTAAAATGTGGTTCAATGAGGTTAAAATAATTTTTTGGTGAATAGTAACTTTTATATTTGTAATCGCGATTAGTGGCAATTAGTGTAGTTTAAGTTAAAAATAATGTTTTAATAGTATGAGATGAGCTTGACACATATCCTACCCTCATTGGATGTGTCATTGCCGACCAAGACAATCCATGGGTCAACTTGGGTACCCCATGGAGCCACTTTGGTTGGGAAATGACATAAAGAACTTTTTATTTAATGAAAAAGTAAAAATGACACAAACATAATATGTTTTACAAAAACAAATTTTAAATGGGGTTATACAAGTCAGATTTTTGACTATAAATATTCATTGGAAATATAAAAAGATTTCTTACATCATAGTATTTTGTTTATAATTTTTAGACTTTAAATAAGTTAAATTATTTATGACATCATGATGATGCAGCGATTACCTCATTAATAAATGATTTAAATAAAATGAAAAGATAATGTACAATCTATGACCTACACATGTCCAAAACCTACTGGGTGGGTATATTTCGAACCCTTACCACCTTATCCTCGAATTATATCAATGTGGGACCATTTAAATCCGAAACTCATTTTCAAATAAAGTAATATTTCTGTACTTTCCAAGAGTGCCCCTCCTCTCCTCTTATAAAAGGCCCCCACCTCTACCCCCTTACCCACACTCCCAAAGCCTTTGGCTAGGCCAAACCCTGCTCATTTTGTCTCTCCACTTCCATCTATTACTCCTTGAAGCCTCACTTTGGGTATAAGTCTTCCCAAGGAATCCTTTGAGCTCAAACCAAAGGGAGTTACCCGATTTTAAGGTAATGTCTTCACTGGAGTCCTTTTGTTTTATTTTGTTTCTCCAACCCCCTAAACTCTTTTTATTTATTTCTTTTGTAACAACTACAGTATCTTAAATATACTAGGAAGTTGTTATAAGAAGTATTCGAGCTACACTTACACACACCTACATCTAATGGTTAAAGGACATACTGTTTCCGTGGATGGTGAATTTATGCCTCCCGAAACGATGATTGTTCAACATTCTTTTAACACCTTCAAAGGTGGTCATTAAGATGTCACTATATTTATATATGATATATAATATGTTTATGTTTTCCTTAAGCTTCTGTATTTTTCATTTTGGGCATACCTTTATGGTTTCCATTATGGGTAAACGCGATATCTTCATTTAAGGAAGTGCGGACTACCGCCCCCTCAAAGTGATTTGATTTCGTTAATGCCATATGTGGGACATATAAAGGATTTAATTAATGGTATTATATATGATATTATACTGGAATTATAATATACATTTATATAATTATGATTCCATTCCATAAAAAATAAAAAATATAAATGAAAGTAGCGTTAATGCGTACGTACGGCTTACCGTCTCCATGAACGGTGCATTCCATTTCTTACCTCTAAATGATTATGTAATATTATAAATGCACGTATATACTGGATATATATGATATATATGATATATACATCATGATTATAATTCTGGATATAATGGATACATGAACAACTTGTAATTATAAAAGGTTTATTTTGACTCAAGTACCAATGATCGTTAAAACGATCGTTATTAACTTAAATAATTACATAGTGTTCATGACATGGAAATAAGTGATATAAAAGGAATAATGAACTTGAAAAAGGTTCTTAAGAAAGTATAAATTAACTCAAGTTTATTATTCAGGACATTAAAGAACGATCGAGTCAAGTCGGACCCAAGGTATGGGACTTCGTCTCAATCTCCTTTCATTGAGGCATATTTTATTTTATACACAACCTTATTTATACGGTGTATAAACCCCTTTGACTTTTATGTTCATCCAAAATGAATCTTTTTTATATGAAGCGTTTTACAAAACGACAAAAGGGAATGTTTTTGTCATACGTATGCGGCGACAACGACTTCTCCGCCGCCGTGACCATTATTTGAGTTTCGGCATCCTCTACAAGCCATACCTTCTTTTTAAAAGAAAAATTAATACCATGTTTTACTTTTATTTTATTTTGGTATTAAAAATGGTTTTCATAATGTTTTTATATCAATGTGTTGTATTGATATCTTGTGATTGAAAGGTGAGAATGTTATGTTTCCTTTATGCATGTTTTATGTGGTACGATTATGTTGAGGTTCTTGGGCATTATTATGAAGACGGTTGGTTCCGTGATAAAATAAGGGCGGGTGAGCCCGATATAGCTCTCCAATGCATTGGGTAACGCGAAGGAGTGAAACGTTAAGGTTTCTATGAAGAGATTTAGGGAATATACTATGATGGGTATTCCAAACGTAACCAAGAGGGTTACTCCCTACGTAAGAATATTATGAATGCCTCAGGTTACCTTTATGTATTATGATTTCTATGATTTATTCATGATTTGATGAGGTATGTTAAAGTGCTTATGTTTTATGGGTAAAGTATGATTTCATTCTTATGTATATATGAACTCATGTTTCCTTTCCATATTTTTTTTATATAACCCATACTGAGCTTTTTATGTTTATCCCATGTTTTTTTAAACGTTTTTCACAGGTCAAGGGAAAGGTACATGATATGATGATAGTGTCAAGGGAGTGTCAAGAAGAATCCATGTTTTATTTTAAATAATTTTTCCATTGATGGGAAAGAAGAATACTATCTTTATGTAACCACTTTGTTTATATGTGGAATATAATGAAAGTTTTATGATCTAATTCTCTAAAACTCTAAACCCGAAAAGATCCTCAATGTGTAATCTTGTAATAACTCAAGATTAAGTAAGGTTTAAGGCTGGGGCCTTATAGTTGGTATCAGAGGTCAGTTTAGATAACTTTAGGAGTTAGAATTCTATTAAATGATTATCCAAAAATGTTTTTTTGGTCAAATTGAAGTGATATAGTATTTGAAGATTACCATGTTGCTTCATCTAAGACATGTTTATTCATAATGGTTTTCCACAGAGGAAACAAGGAAGCAGTGCTAGGAAGGCATGTAGAAGGAAATAACCTTCCGAATCAGCATCCTGAGATGGTCGGAATTGGAAATGAACAATTTGTTGTAGTAATGGCATAGTTGACTCAAGCGATAAATGGTGGTGGTATCCATGCACGAGATCAGCCAGATCAACCGCAGAGGAACATGTCAGTGGTGGAACATTTCATGAGGCAACATCCCCCATCATTCAGAGGATCATCTGACCCTGTGTTAGCTGAAGGGTGGATTAAAGAACTGGAGAATATTTTCGATGTCATGGGGTGTTCAGACAATCAAAAGGTTAGTCTTGCTATTTATCGTTTGGAGGGTGAAGCAGATCAGTGGTGGTCAATGGTTAAGAATATCAGGGACACTGATGAGATTGATGCTCTCGACTGGGATGAATTCAAAGGTATGTTTCTTGATAAGTATTTTTCTAAGGCTGTTCGACTTAGGATGGAAAAACAATTCTTGGAATTGAGGCAAGAGGAAGACTCAGTGGCTACCTATGAAGAAATGTTCACTCGATTGTCAAGGTATGCTCCAAATTTTATCCAAGACCTTGATAGCAAAATAAATCATTTTTACTCAGGATTAAAGACAAAATATCGAAGGGAATTAGCTTCTCATGAGTTTAAAAGTTATGAAAAGCTTGTTCGATGTGCTGAGAAGGTGGAAATGGAGTTTGCCGATGATCAAGTGTTCTATAACAACCAATAGAAGAAGAGACCGAGGTGGCAGGAGAAAGGTAAGAATTATTCAAAAAAGTCTGATGGTAAGAAAACTAAGTTTCCAGTTTGTGATAAATGTGGCAAAAGGCATGCTGGGGAATGTATTCTGAATTCTGGAAAGTGCTACCGATGTGGTAAGATGGGACACAAGGCTCGTGATTGCACTGAAAAATATCAGGGTGATGGTAAGTCCAAATTTTATTTACAGTTAGTGAAATGTTTTAAGTGCAATGAGATGGGTCACTATGAAAATGAGTGTCCGACAAAGAGCTCGAGTGATGTGAAGCAGTTAGACTACAAGCAGAAAGGGGTGGTGAAATCCTTTGCAACTACTTCAGCAGATGTCGGGCCATCAAATGAAGTTGTATCTGGTACTTTGTTTGTTTTTTCAGATTATGCCAGTGTGTTGTTTGATTCGGGGTCTACACATTCTTTCATCTCTGAAAACTGTTCTAGTAAAATGGGAATACCATCTCAAGAAATGACTCCTGAACTTGTGGTAAAAACACCTGGGGGAAATGTTGAGGCAAAAAGAATTTATAAGAATCTTCCTATCCTTATCTGTGGAAAGAACCTACTTGCAAACATTATTGTTCTACCTCTAGTAGAGTTTGATGTTATCCTGGGTATGGATTGGCTCTCTATTTACCATGCTAAGATTGACTGTAGAGCTAAAGAATTTTCTTTTCAGAAAGACTTTCAGTTTGTGTACAAGAATGAACCCTTACTGTTGATAACTTATCAAGTGGCCAAGAAACTTGTAAAAGATGGAAATGAATGTTACCTTGCACACATTGTTGAAAATAAAGGAACTGTTCAGATTAATGATGTGCCAGTGGTAAATGAGTATCCTGATGTTTTTCCTGATGAGTTACCTGGAATAATACCAGATCGGGTAGTTGAGTTTACTGTTGACTTAGTTCCGGATGCTAAGCCAATTTCAAAACCCCCTTATCGAATGGCTCAAATTGAACTTTTAGAGTTGAAGGATCAATTGCAAGATTTATTAGAGAAAGGTTTCATTCGACCTAGCACATCACCATGGGGTGCTCCTGTTTTATTTGTTAAAAAGAAAGATGGTTCTATGAGACTTTGCATTGATTATAGAGCCTTGAATAACATCACTGTTAAGAACAAATATCCTTTGCCTCATATCGATGATTTGTTTGATCGGATCCAGGGAGCTCAGTTTTTTTCAAAGATTGACTTGAGATCAGGGTACCATCAGCTGAAGTTAAAGGAGGCAGATATTCCGAAGACTGCGTTCTGTACAAGATATGGCCATTATAAATTTGTAGTAATTCCTTTTGGGCTAACCAATGCACCTGCTGTATTCATGGACTTAATGAATAGAATTTTCCATGAGTTCTTGGATAAGTTTGTGGTGGTTTTCATTGATGATATTTTAGTGTTTTCTAAAAGTAAAGAGGAGCATTAAAGACATTTAAGGGTTATTTTACAAACCTTAAAAGAAAAGAAATTGTATGGGAAATTCAGCAAGTGTGAGTTTTGGTTGCAACAAATTTCATTCCTTGGTCACATTGTTTATAAAGATGGGATAACTGTTGATCCTGTAAAAACAAAGGTTGTGGAAGACTGGCCAAGACCCACAAATGTAACCGAGATTCGTAGTTTCCTTGGTTTGGCAGGCTCTTACCGAAGGTTTGTTAGAAAATTTTCATGGTTATCTAGTCCAATGACTAAGCTAACTCGGAAGGGTGTTAAGTTTATCTGGAAAAAAGAATGTGATGATTGTTTTCAGGAATTGAAAATAAGATTGGTGAATGCTCCAGTTTTGGAACTACCTTCTAGGAATCGTGAGTTTGTTATATACAGTGATGCTTCATTGAAAGGACTTTGTTGCGTCCTAATGCAGAATGATCAGGTAATTGGTTATGCTTCATGACAGTTGAAAACTCATGAGGTAAATTACCCTACACATGATTTGGAATTAGCTTCTATTGTTTTAACTTTAAAAATTTGGAGGCATCATTTGTATGGAGTACAGTGTGAAATATATACTGATAAAAAAAGTTTAAAGTATATATTCACTCAGAAAGAATTGAACATGAGACAGAGGAGATGGCTAGAATTAATCAAGGATTATGATTGTACAATTCATTACCATCTGGGAAAAGAAAATAAAGTGGCCGATGCATTGAGTCGAAAAAGTAATGCTTCATTAGCAATGTTGCATTTGGAACGTGATCCTTTGGTTAAGGATTTGATGAAATTTGGAATAGAAGTTTTTGGTGCAGGATGTTCTTATGTTTTGTTTCAGGTATTAGTGAAATCTTCTCTATCAGACAGAATCAAGTAAGCACAGAAGCAAGACAGTGAGTTGCAGAAAAAGGTATAGATGGTTCAGAAAGGTAAGTTGCATGAATTCAACATTGATAATGATTGTGTTTTGAGATTTGGGAAGAGATTGTGTGTGCCTTGTGATTCACAGTTGAAGAGAGAGTTGATATGTGAAGCTTATAGTTCTTCGTTTTCAGTTCATCCTGGCAGTACTAAGATGTACAGAGATCTGTGGGAGTATTACTGGTGGGATGGAATGAAAAGAGATATTGCTGATTTTACTGTGAAGTGTTTGACTTGTCAACAGGTTAAAGAAGAGCGGCAGTTACCGAAAGGGATGCTTCAGCCTTTACCAGTGCCAGAGTGGAAATGGGAGAATATATCTATGGACTTCGTTGTGGGATTGCCGAAGACCCCTTGAGGTAATAATGCAATCTGGGTTATTGTTGATCGCTTGACCAAGTCTGCTCATTTACTTGCTATACGAGATACTTTTTCCCTAGATCAACTTTCCCGTTTATATCTTAAAGAGATAGTCAGGTTGCATGGGGTTCCTCTCTCCATTGTATCCGATCGTGATACCAGGTTTACTTCTAACTTTTGGAAAGGCCTTCTGAAGTCTTTGGGTACTGAATTAAATTTTAGTACATCTTTTCATCCTCAATCAGATGGGAAGTCGGAATGAATAATTCAGACCTTGGAAGATATTCTACAAGCTTGTTCGATGGATTATCAGGGAAGTTGGGACCAACATCTTTCTTTGGTTGAATTTTCATATAATAATAGCTTTCATTCCAGTATACAGATGGCACCATTTGAGGTGTTATATGGGAAGCGGTGTCGAACTCCAGCTTTCTGGGATGAAATGGGTGAAAGGAAGTTGATGGGACCAGAATTGGTAGAAGAGATGGCAGAAAAAGTTCAGCTGATTCAGAAACACATGAGAATAGCTCAGAGTAGGCAGAAGAGTTATGCGGACAACAGGAGGAAGGATCTCTCTTTTGAGGTAGGTGATCATGTTTTTTTCAAAGTATCACCATGGAAAAGTGTGATGCGATTTGGTAATAAAGGAAAGATGGGTCCAAGGTTCATTAAACCATATGAAATTCTGGAGAGAGTTGGATCAGTTGCTTACCGAGTGGCTTTACCTCTGAGTTTATCTCAGGTACACAATGTTTTTCATGTTTCAATGTTAAGGAAGTACATGCCAGATCCATCTCATGTTTTGAGTCCAGAGGTAGTTCAGCTGGAAGAGAACCTATCTTATGAGGAACAACCGGTCCAGATTCTTGAACACATGGAGCAAGTGTTATGGAATAAGGTGATTAATCAGGTAAAGGTTTTGTGGAAAAACCACATGATGGAAGAAGCAACATGGGAATCTGAAAATGCAATGTGGGATAAGTACCCCCATTTATTTGATAAGTAAATAAATTGCGGGGATGCAATTTTCTAAAGGGGGGAAGGATGTAACATCCCAAGTAAGTATTGAATAATAAATATTTTTATCTATGTCTATTAATTAATTAGATAGTGTTTTAGAGGCTTAATATGAAAATAAATCCAATCTTAAGCATGGAATACACTAATATTTTTAAAAGATTGTTTTACTGCCTTTTGATGGAAAACCATTTTTGAATCTATCTTTTGACAATTTTATAAACTATGTTTGTCAAAATAAACTTATTCTTTATGATTGGGACATCAAAATTTACTTTGTGTGAATTTTTGGTATTTTTCCAATAAAGTTCATTTTTTAATGAATAGTGAAAATGTTGTATTTTAATTCAAATCCTCTTTTTAATCTAATTTATTTATATGATTAGATTATCTTTTGAATTGGTTTTTAAGTGAAATTAGAATATATTTTTACCATTTAATCCAATGGTGGTCATTGGAATCAATTTCACTTTGAAATTGGACTTAAACTAGTGTCAATATTTTGATACTTATTGTTTCATAAAAACACGCTATTTGCTCTGACAGCGTGAATTAATTATTAAATTAATTAATTCAACTTATATGTTTTGAATTTTTTAAAATAGACAACATTTTTGAATTCGGAATATAAAATATATCTTAGGGTGATGTTTTGGTATTTTTCTGAAAAACTTCAATTTTTGATTAATAGTGAAACCACTAAGTGGTACTTAAAAAACTGATTTTTCGTTTAAATGAAATTTTACCACCTCTGTGATTTGATTTTAAAAAATCCGACATACATGGTTGTCATTAAGAAGTAAAATTTGGTTCAATGAGATTAAAATAATTTTTTGGTGAATAGTAACTTTTATTTTTTTAATTGCGATTAGTGGTAATTAGTGTAGTTTAAGGTAAAAATAATGTTTTAATAGTATGAGATGAGCTTGACACATGTCCTACCCTCATTGTATGTGTCATGGACGACCACTAAAATCCATGGGTCAACTTGGGTACCCGATGGAGCCACTTTGGTTGGGAAATGACATAAATAACTTTTTATTTAATGAAAAAGTAAAAACAACACAAACATAATATGTTTTACAAAAACAATTTTTAAATGAGGTTATAAAAGTCAGATTTTTGACTATAAATATTCATTGGAAATATAAAACGATTTCCTACATCATAGTATTTTTTTTATAATTTTTAGACATTAAATAAATTAAATTATTTATGACATCATGATGATGCAGCGATTACCTCATTAATAAAGGATTTAAATAAAATGAAAAGATAATGTAAAATATATGACCTACACATGTCCAAAACCTTTTTGATGGGTATATTTAGAACCCTAATCACATTAGACTCTAATTATATCAATGTGGGACCATTTAAATCCGAAAATCATTTTCAAATAAAGTAATATTTCTTTACTTTCCAAGAGTGCCCCTCCTCTCCTCTTATAAAAGGACCCCACATCTACCCCCTTACCCACACTCCCAAAGACTTTTTCTCTGCCAAACCCTGCTCATTTTGACTCTCCAATTCCCTCTCTTACTCCTTGAAGCCTCACTTTGGTCAGAAGTCTTCCCAAGGAAGCCTTTGAGCTCAAACCAAAAGGAGTTACCCGATTTTAAGGTAATGTCTTCACTTGAGTTCTTTTGTTTTATTTTGTTTCTCCAACCCCCTAAACTCTTTTTATTTATTTCTTTTGTAACAACTCAATTATATTAAATATAATAGGATGTTTTTATAAGAAGTATTCAAGCTACACTTACACACACCTACATCTAATGGTTAAAGGACATACTGTTTCCGTGGATGGTGAATTTATGCCTCCCGAAACGATGATTGTTCAACATTATTTTAACACCTTCAAAGGTGGCCATTAAGATGTCACTATATTTATATATGATATATAATATGTTTATGTTTTCCTTAAGCTTCTGTATTTTTCATTTTGGGAATTCCTTTATGGTTTCCATTATGGGTAAACGCGATATCTTCATTTAAGGAAGTGCGGACTACCGCCCCCTCAATGTGATTTGATTTCGTTAATGCCATATGTGGGACATATAAAGGATTTAATTAATGGTATTATATATGATATTATACTGGAATTATAATATATCTTTATATAATTATGATTCCATTCCATAAAAAAATACGAAATAGAAATGAAAGTAGCGTTCATGCGTACGTACGACTTACCGTCTCCATGAACGATGCATTCCATTTCTTACCTCTAAATGATTATGTAATATTATAAATGCACGTATATACTGGATATATATGATATATATGATATATAAATCATGATTATAATTCTGGATATAATGGATACATGAACAACTTGTAATTATAAAGGGTTTATTTTGACTCAAGTACCAATGATCGTTAAAACGACCGTTATTAACTTAAATAATTACATTGTATTCATGACATGGAAATAAGTGATATAAAAGGAATAATGAACTTTAAAGAGGTTCTTATGAAAGTATAAATTAACTCATGTTTATTATTCAGGACATTAAAGAACGATCGAGTCAAGTCGGACCCAAGGTATGGGACTTCGTCTCAATCTCCTTTCATTGAGGAATATTTTATTTTATACACAACCTTATTTATACGGTGTATAAACCCCTTTGAATTTTAGCTTTATCCAAAAGGAATCTTTTTTATATGAAGCGTTTTACAAAACGACAAAAGGGAATGTTTTTGTCGTACGTATGCGGTGGCAACGACTTCTCCGCCGCCGTGACCATTATTTGAGTTTTGGCTTCCTCTACAAGCCATACCTACTTTTTAAAAGAAAAATAAATACCATGTTTTACTTTTATTTTATTTTGGTATTAAAAATGGTTTTCATAATGTTTTTATATCAATGTGTTTTATTGATATCTTGTGATTGAAAGGTGGGAATGTTATGTTTCCTTTATGCATGTTTTATGTGATACGATTATGTTGAGGTTCTTGGGCATTATTATGAAGACGGTTGGCTCCGTGATAAAATAAGGGCGGGTGAGCCCGATATAGCTCTCCAATGCCTTGGGTAACGCGAAGGAGTGAAACATTAAGGTTTCTCTGAAGAGATTTCGGGAATATACTGTGATGGGTATTCCAAATGTAACCAAGTGGGTTACTCCCTACGTAAGAATGTTATGAATGCCTCAAGTTACCTTCATGTCTTATGATTTCTATGATTTATTCATGATTTGATGAGGTATGTTAATGTGCTTATGTTTTATGCGTAAAGTATGATTTCATTCTTATGTATATATGAACTCATGTTTCCTTTCCATATTTTTTTTATATAACCCATGCTGAGCTTTTTATGCTCATCCCAAGTCTTTTTTTAAATGTTTTTCATAGGTCAAGGGAAAGGTACATTATATGATGATAGTGTCAAGGAAGTGTCAAGAAAGAATCCATGTTTTATTTTAAATAATGTTTCCATTGATGGGAAAGAAGAATACTATCTTTATGTAACCACTTTGTTTATATGTTGAATATAATGCAAGTTTTATGATCAAATTCTCTAAAACTCTAAACCCGAAAAGATCCTCAATGTGTAATCTTGTAATAACTCAAGATTAAGTAAGGTTTAAGGCTGGGGCCTTGTAGCTAACCTTCCTATAATACCAATTGTCGCGACCCCGCCCTAGTTAGCCCAAAGATGGTGTATGCTACTAAATTCATTTTGATGATTACAAGGAATCAATCCCCAAAGGTACGATCCATTTAGTAGTCTTAGTAAACCAGATATATAAATGAGTATTGTATTACAAATTAATTCATTGATTACAATAATTTTTTTCTTCTTTCTAAATAAATAAGTCTTACTATAACTCTAATACATCTAATAAAATCCATGAATATATTTCATAATAAAATTCATATATTCATAGAGAAAAAACATAATAATGGTGAGCTGAAATGCATAGTAAATGAAAAAATGTAGTAGAAGCAATAATTATTCAATGAGAATTGTCAATACGGGAAGGTGAATAACTCAACTCACATGCCATGTAATCAATAAACTCAATAGAAGTATGTAAAAAATGACAAGGTAATAACTAGAAACATGTGACATTCAAATAACTAGATAAGGCAATATCAATATAAAATGTTAGGAAACTGAAACACATGCCTTTTATTCATAGAACTGACAATGAAATTTATCCATAGATATGTCAACGCATTATCTCACAGATGTATAATAATTGAATCCAGAAAATGAAATGCATCTCTAGATATGTCATCGTAAAATCTCATGAATAAAGAAAATCAAAATATAAATGAAGGAAATGATTAATTATTGGACATTTTTTTTCATAGGTACATGGTACCATTACTGTCAAGACCTTTCACATGAGGGTTTACAAAATGTATTGTAAAAACCCATCTAAGGTGGCTATACAAATGAACTCATCCCATGGGACTACAAATGAATCGAGTGGCTATCTATAACTGGGCCACACACAAGCCGTATCTATCAAAAACATTCCTCATATATAAAATAATTGATTTAACAATGTGACTTATCAAATATTCATATGGATTATGTGATTTGGATTTATCATTATTAACCTAGATAGTCAAATAACTATAAAAGTAGACACCATATGTAATATGGTAAATGGTTTAGGAAATATTAATATCTCTGATAAATGAAATGAATAATTTAAGGGAAATTCCATGAAAAATTTTCATAAAATATTGAATACTTCAAGGGGACTAATTAAAATATCAATTAAGTTAATGTGAATTATATCCTTTTCCAAATAAACCATAAACCATATAGAACAAGATTAAGGATAGTATGAGTACAAAAAATCCCACGTGGAGTAAAAATTGAGGGTTATTGTCATTGATCAAATAAAAGAATAGATTTTAATAATATTCTTGATGAAAATATCATTTTATTCATAGAATCCTTTTGAAATTATTTTTCTTTAAAAGTAAACCTTTAAAACATGAAAAGGTTGCTTCAAAGAAATAACAGCTGATGAATCCATACATGTCGTACATGATAAAACAAATATTCCTTTTGTACGGAAAAAGATATAAAATTAATCATTAGGAAAGAAACAAGAAGATTCTTGTGAAAAAATTCTAAAATAAATAAAGGCAAAAATTTCATTTCAAAATCACTTTAGTATAATTTTTTAAAACATTTTAATAAAATAATGTTTTAAAAGAAAATTGGATCTCTGACTAAAGAGAGAAATAATGTCAGTTTTTTTAGAAATCATTTTCAAAAACATTTGGAGTACCAAATAAATGAAGATTTGTAATAACACAAGAAAATGGTCATGAATAACCAGAGAATAATTAAAGGGTATATTGAACAATGCTTATGTTATTTCCTTGGATTGAGATAAAATTTAAAGTTTGTTAATGTTATAATTGAGGAATATAATCTTTAAACATCCCAAAGTATCCCATACCTAGACGAAATATTTTAAAACCGAATCCTCATGAAGGAATGACATTATATAAATTTATACAGTATAATTTAATTAATGATATACATTATAGATCTTTTAAAGGGCAGTACATACACTATGTAAAAGAAAATAGTTTCATAACAATAATTAAGCCTCAAGGGAATGTAAAATAAGATTAAAATCCCTTAAATATGAATCAAAAATACAAAAGGATATAATCATAAAATAAAAAATTTAAATACTATGATTATAAAAAATTTCCTGATATTATATTTTAATATGGAAGTACCCCATATATAATAAATTTTGTTCACAATATAAAATATATTACATACTAATACCATAACCATATTAATTTTTATATTATAATATATTAACTAATTACAATATTTTTTTACCATGTTGTTAACAATCTTCCATTATTTTGACTATTTCAGGTGTTCATTGCATAGTTTGTCGAGTATGTTTTTACTTGTTATTTGTTATTAATATAAAATATATCATGGTTTCATCATCTCCATAATTTTAACCATGACTATATTATCTTATATATTCCAGAATTTTAACCATTGAATTAGTAAGTCGTACGTATGCATGAACACTACTTTAATTTCATTGTTGTGTTAAAATAATTAAAAATCAAAGATAAATATGTATACCATAATTTTAGTATCAAATATATGTTTTATATTTTATATAATTTTATTAAAAATATTCTTTTTTACATTCCATGTACTGAATGGCCAAATCATATCGCTTTGAGGGGGTAGTAGTCCACACTTCCTTAGATGACATTATCATATTTGTACAACATCGATACCATTAGGGTTTGTTCAAAAAAAAAATACAGAATAATAATTCATAATAAATAATATATATATCATATATAAATATAATTTCCATCAAAATTTCCACCATAAGATGCAGTAAGGAAATATTGAACAATCATCGTTCCATGAGGTAGTAGTTCACCATACATAGAAACATTATGTTCGTTATCCATTAAATGGTGTTGTGTGTATGTGTCGGTTGAAATATCAAAATAAAAGAATCCTTTTATGTTTATTACATTGTTTTTGTTTCAAAATAACCAAATCAAATGATTTTAGGGGTTTGAAAATGGAAATTAAACTAGAGAGATTGAGAAAATACATTACCATTTAATCGGGTAACATAATTTGGTTTAAACAAAATGAATCTTTGGAAGGTATTATACCCAAATGGAAGATTATAGGTCTAGGAGAGGGATTTTGGAAGATTATTTGGGTAGGTATTGGCCTAATTTAAGTGATAGGAGATGTGTGATAAATGTGTAGTGGTGGTGGCCTTTAATAGGGAAGGAAAAGGACTCACTTTGAATTCTAGAAAAGAAGTTAGGGGATCACATTTTATTACCTAATAAAATTCATAGAAAACCACCCAAAATTATTAATTTAAGGTTAATGGAATAAATATGTGCATAAAATTTGTGGTGGACAAGTGGATTGGTCATTTGGGCCCTAAAACATATGGTTTTAGTCAATTTTAAGACTAATTACACCTTAACTAATGTAATTAATTTTAATCACATTCTATAATAATTTTTTCAAAATTTATGTTGATTTTATTAGAACAAAATTTTTATATTGTTAAAATGGTGTATTTAATATTTTCAAAATTAGAATCATATAAGTGATAAATTAGGATTATTGCTAATATCACAAACAAACAGAATAAATTGTTTTAGTAGATTGATAAGTATTTATATTCAATTTAAAATGAAAAATCCATTATAATGAAATAAATAGTATTAATAGATGCATAATTGATAAAATTTTAACTTAAATCATATTTTTAATAAAATTTAACATTAATAATTATTTAAATGAATAGGCAGTTTTTAACTAAAACACAATATTATTTAATATTCATTAAAAATAATGTTCTAAGATAAAATTCCAAACTTTAATCCTAAGATAATTTATAAATTATTAATTCAAAAATAAATTTTAGTTTATCATTTTAAATTCATAAATGTTTAAAATTTAATATTTAAAATAGTTTCTTCATTACAAGGTGGTAAAAATACTTTAATAAAAATATAGGTTTTTATATGAAATATTGAATTTGTTCTTACCTTATGCTTCCCAAAATACTTTGAAAGAATAAAAAATTAATTTATTGAATATATAACTTTTTTATACATTATTATCAATCACTAGATGTAATTAATTTAATCTATTTGTATAAAATTGCTTTGAGAGAATAAAAATAGTTCTCTATAAAAATATACTTTTAAATGTCAATTAGTTATTATATTCATTTCTAATTTATTTTTAACCAATTATTTAGTGGTATAAAACATATGTTTTCATGATTTAGTTAATACCATTCATAATGGTTTTTCTATATCATATTATATTAAATAATAATTATATAATTATAGATTATTTCTCGGTAAGACTCAGTATAACGTATAGTATAAGCCATCAAACAAGGTCACTTTTTGTGGGTAACTAAAGCTATAGAGTAATTATTTTATTACATATGATGTATTCTAAAATTTTTTTTCTTTTGTTGAAATATATATAATATATTTTAAATATTAAATATATTATAAAATATTTGGATATTATATTACCTTATGTGCCTGTTGTCGCGTGTCATACATGCTATCAAATAAAAGGTTCATACTTTATTTTTTCAGCAAATCACATGAACTTTTGGAAGGATATTGTGTTTCATAAAGATAAAAATAAAAAAATAATGTTTTATGTCCCTTTTAATTCATGAATAATAGTACTATGAGGAAAACCAGTTTTTTTTATAATCAATGAAAAATATGGTGGGTAAAACGATATTTTCAATATATTATAAATTGAAGAGATAGAGTAGAATAAACTAGGTATCATTATAATGTTTTATTTTAATTGTTTT
This sequence comes from Viscum album, assembly GCA_963277665.1. NCBI lineage: Eukaryota > Viridiplantae > Streptophyta > Magnoliopsida > Santalales > Viscaceae > Viscum > Viscum album. The sequence goes on from OY728158.1 coordinate 542,967,158, forward strand.
TAAGGGTGATGAGGGGTTCATGGTAAAATTATCAATTGAATCCAAAGGTATATAATGTTGTATCCAGTGTTGTTTGGTTTTGAAACTGTTGCAAAAACAGATGGGGACGAATTAGTTGTATGGATAAAGAATAAAAAGACATTGAAATTTTACAAAAGAAAATATTAATGGATAATATGTTGATGTGTTGCACATGCAAGAACATGTATAATCTTGATGAAAAATTCTAGGTGATACCAAGATTGTATAAATTCCAAGAGAAACATTGATTTCAATATAAAGGAAAGAGAAATGGTGGAATGCATTTAAGATAATTAACGTTGGAATAAAGTGGAATAAAATGGTTATAATTTGTTATATAATATAAAAAGTAATACCATGATGTATGGTGATGAACCATGATATGAAATGATTTTACATATGAAAGATGACAAAAGTATCAACATGTTACCAAATTTTTTGGTGTGAAATATGAATTTAAATGCTTCCACATGTTCTATCACATGACAACTCAGGATGATTTAAAAAAAGGAAAAACACTACTATAGTAGCTAGATATCATACTTAGAATATTAGATCAATAAAATTTCATCTGTGATGGTGTAGAACACTAATTTTAGTTAAGATTTAGCTCAAAGTGTTTGTATGTGAAGATTAGGGAGGCATAATAGAGAATAGTGGCTGTAGTGTAAGGTTGTACGATGATATTTTTTCCATCCATGGGAATCATGTTGTATTTCATAATCTAGTAGTATTTCAATAAAAAATCTATTGTGAAAAAATATATAATGAGGATGATGACATCACAAAAGTGTACACATCATAAAATTAATAGGCCTGAATGAGCATGAATTATATTATTTATTGGGTTTTAGAATAGGTGGCTACTCTATTAATATTTTTTGATTATTTTCTATGGAGATGATTTTTTATAAACTACTATGTTGTAATGGTTTCTTGTACTGATGCATGTAAATAGATGAAAAATTCACTAGTAGTAAATTAATGGTTACATTACAGAGTGTATGTATTTTAAATATTGTATTGAGTGTGTTTTCAGAATGTAAAATTAAATTTACAATAGAAAAATATACCACACTATAATATGATGAAGGATGATATTAGGTAGAGGATATTATTTTGGGTTTTTAAGGTTTTAGGATAAAATCTGGGAAACAATTATAGATTTGGTTGTTAACTCACACCATGTTATAGTCAAGAATATCATGACACAAATGGTTTAATTTAGGATTACTATTCCAAAACAATGGTGATTTTATGCTGAATAGTTATTTCCAAAATAGTTGGGGGATTTGAACTGTAGATTAATGATGGAGTTATGGATCATTTTTCAAGGATTTATTCAGATTATATGTCACTAAATGAAAATAATTAATGTGTTTGGTGCATGGGGAATAATTAATAGAAATTGGTAGATGATAGAGTGATCTAAACCATAAAATAAAAATTTATAGATGTAAGAAATATGTAAAAAATTTCACAGTAAAACTCAACGATATATCATTAAATAATTTTTTTAGAATTGGAATTATTTTAAGAAGAAAATATATAAAGATAATATTTATAAACATGAGATTAATAGAACTGGAAATTGGGTAAGGTAACTGTTATAGATATATGATTGAAGAATATATTGAAATAATATCTTTCTATATTGGGATTATTTTTTTCTAAATGAATAAGAAACTACTACTCATATGTCAATAAATTCATTGATTCAACCCTCATGTCATGGAGTTGATCACATTATTAACTATAATAAGATATTTAGGCCAATTTGGAGTATGAAAGAATTTAATCCAAATAAATAAGATTAAATGATTTTCTAGGACCCAGTCTAATTTAAAAAATCACCCTATGTTTATAAAATTATAAAGAAGACTGATAGGTATATAAATTATATAACATTGTATTTAACCACTACATCGATGGGCAAGATAAGGGTATTTATAAGGAATGGAGTGAGGGAGATAATGTTTTAATTTCCACATCATGAATTTTCATTTCACTATGTGAATGGTTCCTTGAATACCCCATGAAATCCATTCAAAAAATAAATATTCTTCTATGTAAAATTAGTGATCGACATGAGATGTTATTTATGATGTGAAATAAGTTTCAGGGTTTTAAAATTATAGTGAAAATTTTATTAGTTTATGTAGGAAAATAAGGATTCATGATGTGAATCCTAAATTCATATCATGAATGGGATGTGTCCCAAATTTTTTAACTCTCATTCCATAAATTTATCAAATCTTATACTACCATTTCCCTAGAATTTTATTCCTCACATAGGTGAATTTAAGAATTGCCTTTGATCCAATCACATTTTAAACTAGATCATATGGCTTCAAAACAAGATATTAATGGTATGCAACTCATCAATTCCTATCATTTCTATTTTTTAAATTTTTCCTTGGGGAGAACCATAGTTTGGGGATTCTAAACTAAAATCTAGAGATGCTGTTCTATTCTAATAGAGTATCATGGACTTTGTAGAAGGGATGAATGGAAGAACCCAATTCAACATATATTTTTATGAATATATTCACATTCTTTTTTAAGGTGGGTGGTCTATAAAAACTCCCTATTATATATTTATATATTTTTTATTGTATATGATATTTTTTGATACCATAACCATGAATTATACATGATTGAACCCAATCAGTAACCCCGTTCCTTGAAGAAACCATATTCCTAGAAAACCATCAGACCCCATTAGATCTGTTGGCGTTGAGACAAATAATTGCAGCCACCTTAGTGATGTTCATTCACTTGACACATGGTTGGAACATGGAATAAATAAAGTTATATATCCCATGATTATTTGGTAAATGGTTATTTTTTTAAAAAAAATGTGAATTGGATTGGAATTTTAATTTTGAATATGTATTAACATGGAATTGGATTAAGATGAAAATCATAGAGGTTGGTTTGAGAAATAATTACATTGATTAAAAAGAGGTAATTTAGAATTTAATTGTTATTTATATAGTGGAATGATGGAATTTTAAATTGATGAGAGGTGAAATAGTAATTCTTCTTATATGATAACTGAACTTGGATGAGTTACAATTTTTTCATTAATTAGTATTTTGGTTTATGTTTCTTATTGAATTTAGTTTTTTTACTTCTATGAAATTCATAGTTGGAATAAATGTAATGAAAATTAAATTTTTAAGTAATTCACTAATAGTTTTTTGATAACATGTTTGGACAGATGGTGTTATTTATAATAAATAGATTTATAGAAATTTTAATTCATGTTATAACTCCTTGGTCCCTTAATGCAATAATTTTGAATAATGGTATGTACAAGTAATGCCTCCATATAAAAAAAATTTATGATGTGCATGGATTTCCTTCCTTATTAGTATATTGGGATAGATATAGTGTTCCTACAAAAATGTCATTATAGGATGGATATAGAGTTCCCTATGGAGGATAGATATTGGGTTGATTTTTTTTTCCTTAAATTAATTTATTGTTTGGAGATGGATTTCCATGATGAAATTATATATTAGAAATGAAATTACATCCTTGATTTGTAATTGAAATCAATATCCTTCATGGATATGATAGTGTGTTGGACGTGTCTTTCCCTATTAGATATGACATTACAATGTACATGGTATTTCATCATTAATTAGATATTTATTTATATATGGTATTCCTCCCTAAAAGAGATTATGAGTTTTTACAAGTAGTTCATTTGAGTAATTTTACTCTCTTTTAAGGATAGTGGTATCAGAAATCATGTTAAAGTTAGTTCAGCTTACCATAGGTCTCAACATAAAGCTAGAGGGTCAATAAGTCTATTTGATGTTACTTATTAATTTATAATTTTTTTACTTATATTAGTAACACTACTTCATTGAATATTTATTTAGATTATATTTTATAGAAAATGTCGGTTTGATCATACTGAGTTATTCTAACCACCTATTTAAGTCGTATTTTGATAACTTTGTAAATTTCCTGGATGAATGTTTAGATTTGGAAAAGGTGACTTGTTCTTATTTTTTGTGATTTTCAAGATGGTACTAATGCTTGGAAATGGGAAAATCATGGGGTTTATGATAGAGGTATTGAGAGAAATTATTTGTAGTGTTCTTCTAGTTTTATTATATAACTTTTATCATGAAATTTAGATTTGTATAAATTATGGAATGACATGATTTATTTTTATTTTTTGGTTTTTTGGTTTATCCTTTATTTTCCTAGAGTATCATGGTTTATTATTAAGCTAATTTTATCTATGGTTGTAAATTTTTACTAGAAGTTATAGTCTCCCCACTATATTTCGGTCACCCTTGAAACATGTCATTAGCCTCTTTCATAAGGGGTTTCATTCATAATGTCCAATAATGACATGAATCAATCATGTGATGGTGTTTCGAATAAGGGATGTTACAATGGTTATAGTGGATAATTTTTTTGTATCCTATACATTAAAATCAAATATTAATTTTTCCCTTTTAAAAATGAGTTCTAATTGTTCCATATAATATAGAGAAAATTATTCCTTTTGAAACAATTGAAAAAAGACAATGAATACATAAAATGAAATTTATAATTCATTTAATTTCATATAAATACATTCATAAATTATCATTTACAATATGGATATAAAATAAATTTTTTTTGAATATAAATATTTAAAATATTTAAATTTAGGTTTTTGAGGTAACATTTCATTTATGACTATATATCATTTGAATCAAATATACTTTGGTCAAATGAACTTGAATGAATTTTTAAAAGCTTAAATTTTCTAAATGAATGAAAAAATAAATCCATAGGGATGTTTATATTCCACAAAAAAGAATAATTGTGCTAAAATATCTTACATTTCAATGAAAATCAATTGGGACTAGAAATACCTTACCATGAGTTTAACTTCTCATGTATGTTATTTTTCTTCAATTCTTGGGATGAAAACTTTTAGATTAAAAGCTATGACATATTGGATTGTATTTTGATCATAAAATATCCAATTATTCATGTTTATCAAGGTTGGGAAGAGATTTGGGATGTTATTGAATGAATTATAGTCCTCAAAATATGTTAGGAAGGTAGGAGAGGAGGTGACCAATTATAAGTGAGGGAATGGACACACATAAAATTTCATTAATTATTAAATAATATATATATCATAATAATGTCATGTAAAATAAAGAAAAAAATCAAATATAATGTGTTATAGGTTCTAAATTAACAAGAACCAATAGATATTGAGGAGTGTTGGATACATTTTTATCCTCATCTCTTTGTTATACCACTTTAGACACATTTAATCTTTTATCGAGATAACAAGAATTTTAATGTAGACTAATTAATTTTATAAAAATAAAAAAAATAAAATTATTAATAAATTTGGAAAAGATGATTCCAGATTTGGAATCCATTCTATTAGATTCAGTTTCTATAGGTAACAGAAATTACATTTAATATACGACCAAGAAATGCATGAAAATATATTTTTGGAAAAATATCATAATTAATCATAAATATCATTTTACATTGAAATAACATTAAAAAATGTTTACATTAATTTTAATATTAAATAACATAAAAATGTATGCTTTTATAATTTTTTATTAGTCCAAAACCTAATGTAATATTCCAATTATTTTATTAAATTAAAATACCCAAGAATAGTTTTTTAATTTAAATAAAAAATAACATTTCTTCACAAAAGTCAATAATGGTTTCTAAAATTCAAAATAATGTATTCAAATACATTATTTAACTGCCGGGCTGCGATCCCGACCCTCCGGGCCAGTCCCTTCGCTACCGTCACTTACTGCCATGAAGAATGGAGAGTCCTACTGTGAACATTTTGGGCCGAGACGTCATCATTTTCCATTGTGCCCTAATGTGAACCCACCTTCCTCCTATGGAATACCATGATTTGAGAGACTCCTATACCCACCAAAAAACACCTTCAGTCAACATATTCTTCTTGGTTTCATTCCCATGTCGTGATTTGAGATTCTCATCATCAATTCCCTGAGTACCTTCAGTCGAACCATTCCTCGGGAAACTCCTCAAAACCCTATCACTTGGCTCCAATGCCAGGTCGAACTAGAAATGGCCGCCCTTCCGTAAGACCCAACACCAACCATTTCTAGGAACCTTATGCCTAACAGTATTTTCTACATGACTCTGAATTTATGTACACCATATGTTCAAAACATAGGATGCCTCTTACTTCAAATAAGAGATGCCTTATACTCTAAGCATGAGATTCCAACCGTCCTATCTACATGACTCTAAACTATATAATTATCTATGTTCCCAATATAGGATACCTATTTCTTTAAACAAGAGACGCCTTATGATCCAAGCATAGGATGCCAACAATCCTATCTACATGACTATAAACTGTATTATTCTCTATGTTCCAAATACATGATGCATCTTACTCAATATAAAATATGCCTTATGATCCAGACATAGGATGCTTAATGCCATGACTAAAATGGCATAATCTCAAGAGCACTAGAATCCGTTCAAACATTGCATCACTCCACCTCAGGCATTGCGTGTCCTCCATTAGGATCTTCATCCTCTTTCATGTCTAAAGGGACCTTATAATGGCCTGTTCCGATGCCACATCGGTTCACCTACCATCCTAGGCCAACTCTCCATAAGACATTGGAAAACATTTTGAGTTAGGTCCTATGTTTCGAACACGGTCAACAGTCGAGCCTCATTTGTTTTTCCCCATTTCAGGCTAACACGATATGGATGTTGTGTTTCGAACATGGTCAATAGTTATCCTCCATCATCACGCCACCCTCACCGCATTCCTAATGTTGTGCATGTGATTCACAGTTTCCATTTCTCTTTCATCAGATTGATTCCAATGCCCTTGGAATTATCCCTCTTGTGCACTAGCGCATAGGTGAAGGTCTCAAACCACCAGAGGGTTGGGATTCCCTCATGGCCAGACATGAGGAAGGCATTACGGGTAGCTTCCTTGAATAAGTCTCATTCACTATTGCTGCTCAATAGTGGCACCTGGGAAGCTTCCTAGTGTAAGCCCCCATTCACAATTTCTGCTCTATAGCGGCATCTAGGAAGCTTCATTGCGTAAGCCCCATTCACCATTGTCACTCCATAGCGGCAACAGGGCAGCTTCCTCGCGTAAGCCCCATTCACCATTTCCGCTCCATAGCGGCACCCGGGTAGCTTCCTCGCATAAGCCCCATTCACCATTGCCGATCTATAGTGGCACCCGGGAAACTTCCTCGCGTAAGCCCCATTCACTATTGCCACTCCACAGTGGCACCCGAGCAACTTCCTTGCATAAGCCCCATTCACTATTGCCGCTCCATAGAGGCACCTGGGCAGCTTCCTAGTGTAATCCCCCATTCACCATTGCCGCTCTATAGCTGCATCCGGGCATCTTACATGTGTAAGCCCCATACACCATTACGCTCCATAGCGGCATCCGAGAAGCTTCCTTGCGTAATCCCCATACACCATTTCTGCTCTATAGTGGCACCCAGGAAGATTCCAGCATAATCCCCATTCACTATTGCCGCTCCATAGTGTCACCTGTGAAGCTTACTAGCGTAAGCCCCATTCACCATTGCCGCTCCAAAGCGGAATCCGGGCAGCTTCGTTCCGTAAGCCCCATTAACTATTTTCGATCCACAGTGGCATCAGGGCAGATTTCTCGCGTAAGCCACATTCACCATTACCACTCCATAGCAGCACCCGAGCAGCTTTCTCGCGTAAGCCCCATTCACCATTGTCGCTCTATAGCGACACTCAGGCAGCTTCTTGGCGTAACCCCCATTCACCATTTCTGCTCCATAGCGGCACCCGTGCAGCTTCCTTGTGTAAGCCCTATTCACCATTGCCTCTTCATAGCGGCAGCCATGAAGCTTCCTCACGTAAGACCCCTCCATCATTACCTCTCCATTGAGGCACCCGGGCAGCTCCCTTGCGTAAGCCCCATGCACCATTGCCGCTCCATAGCAGCACCCAGGCATCATCATTGTGTAAGCCCCATCCACCATTGCCACTCCATAGGGGCATTCGGGAAGCTTCCTTGCGTAAGCCCCCAACCACCTTTGCCACTCCATAGCAGCACCCGTGCAACATCCTTGTATAATCCCCATTCACGGTTGTCGCTCCATAGTAGCACCCGAGAAACATCCTTCCATAAGACCCATCCACCATTGCTTCTCCACAGAGGCACATGGGAAGCATCCTTCTGTAAGCTCCATCCACCATTGCCACTCCATAGCAGCACCTGAGAAGCTTCCTTGTGTATGCCCCATCCACCATTGCCTCTCCATAGCGGCACCTGAGAAACTTCTTTGCGTACGCTCCATCCACCATTGGCACTCCATAGTGGCACCTGGTCAGCTTCTTTTCTTAAGCCCCATTCACTGTTGCATCTCCACAGCGGCACTTGGGCCTCCATCCTAGAGTAAGTCCCATCCTCTTCAGGCTGCTAACCACACATAATCCCCTTTTTCCTTTTTGGGCTACTAAACACGTGTAAGTCCCATTCCACTTCCCGCGGACGCACCTTCCGCGACATGATCGTCGGGTCTCTTTTATCTCTTGTTTCTCACACTAAGAATGACTCACGTGGGATTATAGTGAGCACCGAACTTGAAATCTTCCTTGGGCCGCCTCAGAGCATAAGCCCCAAATGTCAACATCCAGAACTATGAGGCCTTTGATCCTTGCCAAGGTAGGGTATGTCGGAAGTCTCCACGAGGTTCAATCCCACCACCCCATCAAACCCTAGTTCCACCTTCACGCCAATTCTCACCACCTGAACTATGAGGTCTTTAATACTTTCTAAGGTAGGGTATGTAGGAAGCCTCCACGAGGTTCAATCCCACCACCCATTGGACCCCAGGTCCACCTTCATGCTAGTTATCACAACATGAACTATGAGGTATTTGATCTTTGCCATGGTAGGGTACGTAGGAAGCCTCCACGAGGTTCAAGTCCACCATCCATTGGACCCCTGGTCCACCTTCACATCGGTTCCCAACTATCCGAACTATGAGGACTTAGCCCATGCCAAGGCAGGGTATGTAGGAAGCCTCCCTGATGTTCAAGCCCGACATCGGTCATTCTGACCATCTTCATGTCCATTCACCAACTCATTGGGAAACCTATAGTGTAAGACCCACACCACCTGAACTACGAGGTCTTTGATCCTTGCCAAAGAAGTGTATGTAGGAATCCTCCACAAGGTTCAAGCCCACCATCCATTGGACTTCAGGTCCACGTTCATGTCGGTTCCCGACCATCTGAACAATGAGGACTTTGATCCTTGCCAAGGCAGGGGACGTAAGAAGCCTCTCGAAGGTTCATGCCCAACACCAGTCATTCCGACCATCTTCACATTGGTTCACCAACTCATTAGGCCACCCCAAAGTGTAAACCCCAAATGTAACCACTTGAACTATGAGGTCTTTGATCCTTTCCATGAAAGGGTACGTAGGAAGACTCCATGAGGTTCAAGCCCACCATCCATTGGACCCCAGATCCACATTCACGTCGGTTCCCAACCACCTGAACTACGGGGTATTTTCTCCTTGCCAAGGCAGTTTATGTAGGAAGCCTCCATGAGGTTCATGACCAATAACCATTCTACCCTTGGTCCTCCTCCACGTCGGTTCACTGACACCCTGGGCTACCTTTGAGTGTAAGACCCAAATTCCACCACCTGAACTATGAGGTCTTTCATCCTTGCTAAGGCAGGGTACATAGGAAGCCTCCATGAGGTTCAAGCCCAACAACCATTGGACCCCAGGTCCTTGTCCATGTTGGTTCACCGACACCCTGGGCTGTCTTAGAGCGTAAGACCCAAATTCCAACACCTGAACTACGAGGTCTTTGATCCTTTCCATGGCAGGGTACGTAGGAATCCTCCACAAAGTTCAAGCCCACTATCCATTAAACCCCTGGTCCACCTTTACGTCGGTTCCTAACCATCAAAACTATGATGAATTTGATCCTTGCCAAGGTAAGTTACGTATGAAGCCTCCATGAGGTTCATACCCAACAACCATTGGACCCCAGGTCCTCCTCCTCGTCGGTTCACCGACCCCCTAGGCAGCCTAGAGTGTAAGCCCCACCACCATCTGAACTACGAGGTATTTGATCCTTTCCAAGGCAAGGTACGTAGGAAGCCTCTCTAAGGTTCATTCCCACCATCCATTGGTCATCCTGACCCCCTTCACGTCGGTTCATCAACACCTTGGGTATCCTAGAGTGTAAGCCCCACCGCCACCTGAACTACATGGACATTGATTCCCTACCACGTGGATATGTAGGAAGCCTCAATGAGGTTCAAGACCAACAACCATTGGACCCCAGGTCCACCTTCACATCAGTTCGCACCCACCGAACTACACAGACTTTGATTCCCTACCACAGGGATACGTAGGAAGTCTGTTTGAGGCTCAAGACCAACACTACCATTATCTTCATGATGGTCCCATAACATTCCCCCTCCACTGCATTCAACTCTCCATCATCTATCCTGATTCTCAACCGGGCCGCCACATCCTGGTGGGATCATGCCATCCGCTTCCTCACTGCTCCTAGCAGTACTTGGGCTGCAATTCACACATAATCCCTAGCAAGTTTCTAGGTCATTGTCCTTTGTGTACACCCGAAATATTCACCCCTTAAAACTATGTGGGTTTTGATCTCTATCGTCTACATAGGGTGCGTAGGAAAGCTCCCTGAGGTTCAATCCCAGCCAATGGTAAACCTTGGTGTCCCCCATTCTATGGCGCAGTCTCCCTGATCCTCCCTCAGTGGTGTTCAGATCATCCATTATGGTGTGACATCTCCCCTCCATGGGACACACCACCTCAGATCCATCCTAATTCGGCATTTTTATCCATTCTTCATCTGGGTGTTCTCTCCTTGGGATGTACCATTCTGATCTGTCTTAATGGGATGTTCTGATCACTCTCATTCTGTCTCTGTGAGACGTTAAACTCGCGGCCTGCCTCATGATAAACATGAGATGCTCGAGTAAAACCTTGGAAGAAACGTCTTTGGCATAACCATATCTACTAGACATTAAACTTGCAGCATACCCTATGTTAAACGTGGGAAGCTGAGGAAAACCTCAGATACATGCCTCTGGAATATGATTTCATGCATTCGACATGGGATTCCTTAGGTTCTGCACCCTTGAGATGCCCTCTTATGAGGAAGAATACAGGTTCCCCAATGTCCATGCATCTAGAGATGCCCCGAATTGCCTGATGTTGTCATCTACACTGACCAAAAGTTTCTACCATGTCAATACCCCATATAATGTCCAGACGGAAGTAGTGTAATTAACCAGTGTCCACAAAGATATGGCACTAGGATCGAGATTCACAAACCACGACTTAATCTACAATGGAGACTCGTACTAGTGGAAAAGTTCCGAGGAGGAATCCATGCAAGGAAGAACAGACATCCCTTTATACCATTTCAATCAAGGAGAAAACGTCCTTGAATAAGGAATAGATGTTTCCCACCTTTGGAAAGTGGGAATGTGGGGCAACAACTACGTATCCTCCATAGACGGTCGTGTGCGCCCCGATGAAAGCATCAGAAACACATTGTTTTCCATTTTATTTTTCTATCTACTATACATAATTATATTCTGAATATATATTATTCATGAAATAATGTTTTATATTATATAATCAATTAAATCATGATATATGTTATATGATATTGAATTACAAGTTAAGACACGTATGATAAAGAAATCAATTATTACCCAAAATGTTATTTTTAAATAGAAATTATTGTTAAATGGGTAGTATAAAGCCATATATGAATCAATTATGAAATCATAAATATGAATATGGTAATTTTATAATTTAATAACATACAATGGTCATTATACATGAGGTTAAACTTACCCTGAACCAAAGGAAATTACAAGGTAAGGGTTATTTTATCAATCTCATTATTATTCAAGATAGTTCATGTGTAAGTATTTACTGGGACATATTTGTTATCCATATCCATGATTCATAAAAGAGTTTTCAAATGGATTCATTTTTAAGGGACACATTAACTAAAACATCATTTTAAATGGTTTAAATATTTATTCTTCTAAATCTTTCTCATTAATGTCCATGTTTTCAAAATGGTTTTAATGATTTATTTATTTGGACATGAATGTTTTAAAATGTTACTTCCTTTCAAAAGTTTCAAAGTGATATGGGATAGTTTGATTGAAAAATATCTCATAAATTTCTTCCTTTATAAATTGTGTAACTTTTAAATGATTTCCTGAAATGGTATATTTCCCTCAAAGAGTTTTATTGATCATTTTCAACTATGTCAACATACTTTACTATATATTAATCTTTGTTGAGGTTGATCTATAATAATAAAATATTCTATATTTTATAGAATGAGTTAATATATGTTTGACTATGCATGTTCTATTTTTATACCATTCATGTTTTATGGTTAAAGTATTGAAATTTCTTATTCTAGTTTTAATACAAATGTTTATGTTATGTTTCACCCTTTCATATGAGAAATGCACCAGACTTAGTAAGTGATGGGTGGAACACACTATAGCTCCTCGATGCATTGGTAGGTCTCATTAGACAAAATAGTGTCTTGGCATAAGGTCCTGAAAAAATTTACATTTGTAGTCTTGGCATGAGGCTAAGACTATTTGGTTGTGATAGCCGACGTTATGCATTCCATAATTATAAAATTAGCTATTGGTATTACATGTGATTACTTGACTAGTAGATTATCCATGTAAATAATTAAATGAAATTATTTGATTTATCATTTCCATATTATGATATAGTTTATATTTGAAGGGATTGTGTCTCAATTTTATACCTTGCCATAAAAGTTTTATGATTATTTTTGATATCTTCCACTATTTTGTTTATTCTTACAGAGCATCTGAGCTCACCCCTTTCTTTTTTTATTTTCCTAGGATGCCACAAAATATATTATGATTTATATTCAGGTTTATGATAAGGTAATAATTGTGTTCTCAAAATATTATTTATGATATATTTTATGTTAGAAATTTTAATGTAAAGTCCATGTATATAATCTATTTTCCAAAACTGCTAAAATAATCGGCCCTTCAGGACTTGATTCCTTTTAATCATGCTAATATATTTAAATAATACACTGACTCTAGGTAACTACAGTCGGAGCGTTACAATTGGTATCATAGGATGTTTAGTACAAACCTTGGAAACTAGATTTAGAAAAAATCAGATTAGAGAACATTACCCTAAGATAGACTTCAAGGATTCATATAAAAGAACTTCCTAGAATTTTCTTAATATAGATATTTTATTAATTTTACAAGCAATACATCATTTTATGGATATGTGTTGGTAGTGGCGGATTTGGAACAGATGTACCAAGGACTGAAAACTCTGAAAAGGAGTTTCAGGCTTGACCCCTGGTATCCTGGTACACAACTATGGGCCTTGATGCACTCTTGGTTACGACACTCCTAGGGGATATTCTTAGGACAATTCACAATTTATTTACAAATCATTATGAAGGATTTATGAGTAAATATGTCAGCAAAGAAACCATTTTTATGAATATGATGGTAGATGTGTTAAAATATTCAATTAATGTTGAGAATTTTTCTAGTTTTTGGATTATACATGATGAGATGATCTAACATCGTGTATTTTGTCATTTAGAAAGTTCGACTAGTAGATGGAATGAGAACTCCAGCAATACACATGATCCAAAGATTAAGAAGGATTGTATATTTCAGGGTCATAAGCCAACATTTAGAATGTAAATAGTGTCCCACATATTCTCATCATATACATAAATATTATAATGTGTTAAAAAGATAAGTAAAGAATTATCTGAGTTGTATAACTTTGAAGGGAAGTTGGAGAAGAAGAAGATGGTAGAGAGAATGATGGATAAAGGGTAAAGGGAATGAAGTATTTTTCCATATGTGATAACTATGGAATGAATCACCCTAGGAAGTTCCTAAAAGGAATGGGAGTTTGTGATAAAAAATGGATAAAAAGGACACCAAGTTCGTGATTTTAAGGGTACGAAAAAAGATTCAAATTTACAATGCTCCACCTGTAAAGAGTTGGGACACTACATGAATCAATGTCCCAATCATCATAGTATACCCCAAATTATGTTATTGGATAATAATTATGTTATTATACTGCCACATATAAATAGGAATGATTTGTTTTCCAAAGTTGATATTAAATTAGAGTTTCATTTAAGTACAAGTTATAATAATTATAAAGTATATAAGGATTTTACTATAGTACGTTTTCATTTATGATTTTATATTTTATGGTACTTGGTAAAGTGAAATATTTTTAAGTAAAACATTTTCAAAAATATATTGTTGGGGGAAATATAATGCTTAATATGTTCGGTAACTGAGATTAAGATTTTAGAATAATATATAATTGATTTGGATAAATTATATTAGATATTATTGACTACCTTGGAAATAATTAATTGTCTATTTATTCCATCATTGTTGGAGCTTACATCATTTTTGGATTTAATGAGTATATCTGGTATTCAATAAGTAATAATAAATCATGAACATATTCAATAATGTTTTATTGTAATTCAAGGTGTTACCATGTTTTAATAGAATACATGATGAAGGTATTGACATGTTATTATGTGGAAAAAGAGATCTTAATTTTGTTTACCTTGCTTATAAATTTTGGACTTTGATTTTGGAAAAAAGTATTTTGGATAATTCTAAATGTTGGAATGAATTAAGATGGACATTGGATACTATTGTTTAAGGTTAAAACATTTATAAATATTATTTTTGGATTTATATAAAAAGGACAACCCAGATTTCGGGCAAAAACTCGTTGCATATAACAAAGTTGTGAGACGTGACCCACAATCGAAGGGAAGCAAGGGTGCATCACCTACCACTGGATTATGTGATATCCTGGTTTGTATTATGTGTCTTTTTTAAATGATCTGATAGATGAATTATAAACTCATTTTTTTGAAACCTTATATGATCAGGAGTAATAGAGTATTTTTGAGTTATAGTATCTATTAATGTCAAAGATGAGTTTCTGGTAGAAATTAGGTAAAGGATGGAACTCTACATGTCAAGTATTTTTTTCATATTATATGAAGAAATTAATTATTAAACATTATGGAAAATATCATCAAACTGATTTTTTTTATCATAATACCTTATGTTTTTATGAACCAATGATATTTTAAGTCATCATAGATTTATGGCTTTGAAGCCCTTAATTTTCTATTTATTGTTCGCTTATTTTTGATGGATGACCTCAATCAATCCTTATAAATATTTACATTTTTCTCCAATTATGTGCCTCAAATTTCCACCAATTTTTTCCAATTCAAAATCTTATTTTGGTGGTGAATGTTTCATTTCCCTTTCCCTCTAATTAATACAAATTTTTTGTAACCCTATTTCCAATGTGGGTATTCCACAAAGTTATTTTATATTTTCAACAATTTATTTTAAAAGAATAATTTAAATATGAGGGGACACAATTTATTTAAGGAGGGGAGAATATAACACCCCAAGATTTAATAGTATGTTATCTCTTTAAAATAAATCAATAGTTTGTGCTACACACAATGCCGAGTTCAAGAGAATCATGACCTATCAAACTAGCCATTTAAAAAGCAGTTATGAATAGTATTTACCACATTTTAAATTTTATATATATCCTATATAATTTTAACATTAGTCTTTTGTGATTCATATATATTATATAGGGACAAATTCAATTTTTCAGAAAAAAGAAGTATTTTTTAAAAAATATTGTTTTTCCTCCTTTTAATGGTAAACCCTTTTGAAATCTAATATTTGAAACTTTTATATATTGAAATTAATGAAATTAAATTCTTCTCTAAAATAGGTACATAATAATTTAGTTTGGATAAATTTTTGGTACTTTTCTGATAACTTTCATATTTTTCTGAATATTGAAAAATACTAAATTTTAATTAAAATATACTTTTTTAATCAAAATATTTTATAGTGTTAAATTATAAATTTGATCGGTTTTAAGGTATTATTAGATTATATTTTTATCATTTAATATAATTTATGTTATTGGTAGTAATTTCATATTTAAAGTATACATAAACACATGTCAATCTTTTGATAGATTTTAATTCTTATAAATCCGATTTCGGGTTTTGACAACGAGAATTAATTTTGATTTAATTAATGAAACTTCAGTGTTTTAAATTTTGTAAAATAGAAATAATTTTTGAATTTGGAATATATAAATTAGCATAGGGTGAATTTTTGGTATTTTTTCTGAAAACATTCACTTTTGGATAAATAGTGAAAAACACAACGTTATTGTTTAAAATCAACATTTTATTTAAATCATTAATATTTTTTATTTAAAATTATTTTATAGTCAGTGTTGATACATAATACCTATATTATAGTAATTTTATTCATTGGAGTAATTTTATAATAAGATTAGATATGAAAAATATTATTGAACTATTTATTTTCTTTTACCCACCTTCTAGCCACATTTACAAATTTTCCTAAAACATAATTTTACCACATCACTGAATTGAATTTAAAAAATCTAATAGACACAGTTGAAATCATTAAGTAAAATTTGGTTCAACAAGATGACAATAATTTTTGGTGACTAATAACTTTTGAATTTTATTTACAACGGTTAAAAGTAAATATGGTAATTAAAGGTAAACATGATATTATAATTAACCTAACAGACGTCCGATTTCTATTGGATAATTTTTTTCGACCTAATAAATATTATGAATAAAACATAATCATTTATTATCCACTTGAATTATATTAGGACATTTATTATTATTTTATTCAAAGATGAGTTGAAAGTGTTAAATTCCAAATTTAATAACTAAACCATTTTTAATGTATGGTTATACATAAGATAAATTCAACTATAAATATTAATTAGAAATATAAAAATATTTCCTACATCATGGAATTTTATTTCTAAATTTTTGACGTTAAATAATTAAATTTATTTATGACACAATGATGACACAATAATAAACTTATTAATCAAAGATTAAAATAATTGATATTATAAATATACAAATAAATGTAAATTGTGGCTTTTGATGCATTCCAAAAATTCTCTAGGTTACTGTGGCATGTTATTATTAATTTAATTTATTTTTTCTAGGTAATCATGTTTTATTGACTTTCAAAAAAACCTAATACTAAATAGTGTCAAAAATGACATAAATGAGTTTTTTTTAAAAATACCACATCATTTAATGATATAATATTCCTAAAAATCTAAGGTTCAGACAAAGACTTATATAATGATAGATATTTCATTAATTAACTAGTTTAGGTTCTCTTGGAATTTTATATTATGTTTATTAACCATGTAATATAAAAATATAAGAATACATTGTAAAAGTTAAACTATTTAACTAAGGGTTAAATCTAAAAGACTAGGTTAATATGGTGACCTAAACATGTCTAAAACCTATTGGATGAGAAAAATTTAGACCCATACCTACATTAGTCTCGAAATAAATCAATTTGGAGCCATTATAAAATGAAAATAATTTTATAATAAAATAATATTCCATGTTTTTTTAAAGTGACCCTCACCTCTCTTATAAAAGTGTACTTCCCCTTCTCTCAAAATCACACCTCAAAAGCCATTTGGCTCGGCCATCCCCTGATAAAATATCTTTCCAACTACCCTCAATTCAAACTATTATCAATAATTTTATCATAAATCTAACCTAACTAGTCGTTTGGATCAAATCAAAAGGAAGCCCCTGAAGAAGAGGTAATAATTTCATCACCTCTTTCAAAGTTCTTTTCTTCTTCCAGTTCCTCTAATTTTGTTGTATCAAAACCAGAAAAATTAAATATAGTACCTTATACATACTGTGATGTTATAATAAATATGGTACAACCATATTCATTATTATATTTATCATATGAAGGACAAAGTCACCACACGTGCGTATGTTAGGCTTACCGTATCCACGTCGTTGTGTAGTTTGTTATTCAATACGTCATTGTTTGGATGGGTATAATAACGAGTATACTTTATTTAAATAATAAATATAAATTCTTAATGATTATATATATGTAATATACCATTCAATTACATATTATTTCATCATCAATATAATGATATCATCTCTCATGTGTACGTACATCTTACCATCTCCACGATGCGATGAGATTCATTTCCACGTCCACCATTCAACGATCAATATAAATATATATTATTAATATGTATGAAATATATGACATAATAATGCTACTAGAAATATATGTATGTATGTATGTATGTATGTACGTATATCTCATTCACTTACTTCTGTTCAATCCGATATGAAAATAGAAACGACGTTTATGCATACGTACGACCTAGCATCTCCATAGACGGTTTTTTCCATTTCATATATCTATCTATTATAAATAATTATATTAAGAATTTATATGATACAAAAATAATGTTTTATAATCTAGAATCAATTAAATCATGATATAAGTTATACAATAAATAATAACAAGTTAAAACACGTATGCTAAAGAAAGTGATTATTACCAAAAATGTTATTTTAAGATAGAAATTATTATTAAATGGGTAGTATAAAGTAATAAATGAATAATGTATGATATTATAAATATGAATATGGTTCTTTTATAATTTAATAACATACTATGGTCATTATATAGAAGATAAAACATACCCTCGACCGAAGGAAAGTACAAGGTAATAGTTAATTTCCCAATCTCATTATAATCTGAGATTGTTCATGTGTATGTATTTACAGGGACATATTTGTTATCTATTTCCATGTTTCTTAAAAGATTATTCAAGAATATTACTTTTTATGGGACTCATTAACTAAAACATTATTTAAATGTTTTAAATATTTATTCTTCTAAATCATTCTCATTAATGTCTGTGTTTTCAAAATGGTTTTAAGGATTTATTTATATGGAAATGAATGTTTTAAAATGTTAATTAAATTTAAAAGTTTAAAAGTGGTATGGTACAATTTTATTGAAAAATATTTTTTAAATGTCTTCCTTTATAAATTTTGTAACTTTTATATGATTTTATGAAAAGGTATATTTCTCTCAAAGTGTTTTAATAATCATTTTCAACTGTGTCAACATCCTTTACTTTACTAGATATTATTCTTAATTGAGGTTGATTTATTATAATAAAATATTCCATATTTTATTGAATGAGTTATGATATGCTTGACTGTGGATGTGATATTTTTATACCATTCATGGTTTATGGTTAAAGTATTGTTATATTATATGCTAGTTTTAATATGAATGTTTATGTTATGTTTTACCCTTTCGTATGAGGAATGCATTGGACTTAGTAAGTGACGGGTGGAGCCCACTATAGCTCCTAGATGCATCGATAAGTCTCATGAGACAAACTAGTGTCTTGGAATAAGATATTGAAAAAATTTATATTTTTAGTCTTAGCACAAGGAATTGACTTTGTGGTTATGATGTTCGGTATTATGCATTCCATCCATATGAAATTAGATTTTGATATTACAAGGGGTTGTTCAACTAGTAGAATATCCATGTGAATAATTAAATGGGATTATTTGATTTATCATTTCCATATTATGTTTTACTTTATGTTTAAATGTAATTTGATTCAATTTTATACCTTTCCAAAAAAAATTATGATTATTTATGATAACATTCGCTATTTCTTTTATCCTTACTTAGCATGTGAGCTAACCCATTTCTTATGATTTATTTTCCCAGGATTCATAGAAGTATATTATAATTTATATGTAGTTTTAACCTAAGGGAATAATGGAGTTCTAAATGAATTATTTATGTTGTGTTTTATGTTATAAATTTTAATGCAATGTTCTTATGTGTAATCTATTTTCCTAGTGATCTAAACTGATCGGTCATCCATGACATGATTCCTTGTAATTATGGTAATGTATTAAAATAATGCACAGACTCTGGGTAACTAGTGTCGAAGCATTACATATATACTAATTATAAGAGTGTAAACTATAAATTCACACAAAAATTTCATAATATGCACTAGAGAAGATGGATAGAGTGCACCATGGATTATGATTTCTCAATCCACTACCATCCTGGTAAATAAAATAAAGTTCCAGATTATCTAAGTAGAAATGATCCTACATATTTATCAATGATAAGATTTGAGAAGGATTTGATCTTCTTATATTTGTAGAGGATATAAATGGGAATCATTATGGGAGGATCATAATCAATCCTTTCTCAAATGATTGATAAAAAATCCCTCATCGAGATAATAAAGGTTTCTCCAAGAAAAGATGTGGAAATTCTGAAAAGGGTGGAAGCTATAAGAAATGGGAAACCCATAGAGTTCAATATTAATGAAAAAGGAGTTCTAATATTTGGGTCAAAATTATGTGTACCGTCTGATACATAGATGAATAAATAGATTATTAATTATACACATATTTTAACCTTATCTTTCCACCCAGGGTGCACAAAGATGTAACGAGATCTATGAGAAAACATTTAGTGGGACACTATGCAAAGAGAGATTGCTGAATATACATCAATGTGCCTGGAATGTCAACAAGTGAAGAATGAGATGGAAAAGTCTATGGGTATAATGAAAACACTACCAATACCAACATGGAAGTGGGAGAACATCACCATGTACTTTGTCACTAGAAATCCAAGGGAGTCCATAGAAAAAAATGCAATATGGGTCGTTGTGGATCGTCTTATGAAGACAACTCACTTTATCACATTTTTAGTGGATATCTCATTGGATCAACATGAACAAATATACATAAATGAAGTGGTATAACTATTTGGAGTATGAATATCTATTGAATCTTATCGTGATCCTAGATTCACCACGAAGTTAGAGAAAAGTCTCCAACATGCTCTAAACACTGAGGTGATCATCAGTATGGCCTACCATCCTTAAACTGATGGCCAATCTGGTTGAACTATGCAGACACTGGAAGACATGTTGAGAGCATGTGCTATAGAATTCAAAGGAGGTTGGGAATAAAATCTTCCACTAGTTTAATTCTATTAGTTTCTACTCGATCACCTAAATGGTGCCTTATAAATCAATTTATGGGAAAAGCAGGAGAACGTCGTCGTGTTGGGATGAAGTTAGTGAGTGTAAGTTTCTAGGAACTAAAATGGTTGATGAAATGTTGGAGAAGGTAAAAATCATTTATCAACACATAAAGGAATCCCAAACTCGACAAAAGAGTTATGTAGACAACTATCAACGAGACCTTGATTTCAGATTTGGAGGCATGTTATTTCTCCACATATCTTTGAGGAAGAAGGTCATGATATTTAGAAAAATGGGAATGTATGTCCCAGGTACATTAGCCCCTTTGATATTCTTGACCGTGTTGGATTTTTTGGCCTATCGAATGGAACTTCTGCCTACTATGACCATAGTAAACGATGTATTTAATTATCCCTCTTAAGGAAGTACATACAATACCCTTCCCATGTACTATCTTTATATATGGTACAGTTTGAGAATGGTATTTCTTATGAGGAGCAACTAGTGAAGATCTTGGATCTTAGAGATAATATTCTACATAACAAGACTACTCACCTAGTTAAGTTACTATGGAAGAATTAAAATTATGAAGAGGAAACATGGGATTTAGAGGAGGGAAATAAAGAAAATTTCCAACACATGTTTATGGCATACAGTGTAAGATGAAATTTCGAGGATGAAATTTCTTACGGGGGGAAGAATGTTCGATCCAAAGTTTTATCAATGGAAATTCAATTCTTATAATTATGTCTTATAGTATAATCACTTAAAATTTCTTTTAGAACACAATAAAAACTTTATAAGTGAAGAATAAGTGAAATAAAAATATATATTAAGAATTTAAGGAACATATAAAATAGTAACATGTCCTTTGAAATAGTAATATGACCCATATGAATAGTAAACCTACCAATGTAATAGCAACCTATCCAATTAATTTATAAATATTTTTTTATAAGTGGAAATATGGTATAATTATATCATAGTATAAGTAAATAAATATTTTAAAAATTATAAATATTGTGTTGGTATTTTTATATTTCATAAATATTTAATTACAATTTAGATGAAAATTTGTTTTCATGAAATGTTTTCATAAATTAATATTTTGATTCTAAGATAATTTTATGTGACCTTAAGTAAATTTTCAATGTGTTAGAAAAGAATTTTTAAATTTAATATTTTTATTTTTTTGGTAAATTGTGATTTCAATTAAATACTAAATTAATCATATATAGAAAGTTGTTTTTGAAAAATTGTTTCTGACACTTTCCCCGGGGAGCACGCATCCATCACGTTCGGGGGATGTCGGTTCTGTTCTATTGCCCTTCATTCCCACTTTCCAAAGGCGGGCGACATTCACTCCTTATTCAGGGACGTCTACTCTTTGATCAAAACAGGATGATGGGATGTTGGTTCTTCCTTCCATGGATTCCTCCTCGAAATTCGTCACCTAATCTAGGTCTCCATTATAGATTAAGAGGTAGTTCGTGAAACTATTCTTAGTGCCATGTTTCCATGAACACCAATTAATTACACTGCTTCTGTCAGGAAATTCCAAGGGGTCCGGTCAGGGTAGAAACCTTCAGTTGGGGGAGTAGTCACGTTGAGGAATCACTGGCATGTATGGATGCTGGGGAATTGGCATGTCTGTATTTTTTCCCTTATTATAGAGCTTCTCAAGGGTGTGGAAGCCTGTGGAATCCCACATCGAGTGAGAGGAATCATATTCCATAGGCATATATCTGAGGTTTTTCTCATCTTCCTATGTTTAACATGGGGTATGCCACAAGTTTAACATCCATCGGAGATGGATCAGGCTGATCAGAACACTAGCTAAATTGGATCAGATTGAAGAACCCTCTTGAGGTAACACCGATATTGGGGCTAGCACGTGGGTCGCTTTTCAAATGTTGTGGAAGGGAATGAGGTGGAATGATCTCACCTGGATGTGGCGGCTCGGGTAAGAATCCGGATAGACGAGGGTTTTAGTCTTGAGCCTCGAAGAGACTTCCTACATATCCCCATAGCAGGGAATCAAAGTCCACATAGTTTGGGTATGGATGTGTGGGGATTACACTCTAGGATTCCCGGGTGTTGGTGAGTCGTCGTGAATGAGATCAGAATGAACATGTGGTGAGCTTGAACCTCATGGAGGCTTCCTATGTACCATGTGTTGACACGGATCAAAGTCCCTGTAGTTCAGGTGGGATGCTGGTGAAACGACGTGAAGATGGACCAGGGGTACGATGGGTGTTGGGCTTGAACCTCGTGGAGGCTTCCTACGTACCATGCCTTAGCACGGATCAATGTCCCCGTAGTTTGTGTGGGATGCCGGTTAACTGACGTGAATAAGGACCTTGGTCCAGGTGGATTATGGATTGAACCTCGTGAGGCTTCCTACATACCATGCCTTTGCACGGATCAAAGTCCTCGTAGTTTGGGTGTACAGTTTAATGTCATGCGGGACGGGGGAATTTGGGGCTTATGCTCTGAGGTGGCCCAAGGTGTGTCATGGTCAGTGATCACTCTAAGCTCATGGGATTCATGCTTAGTGTGAGAAAAAAGAGGTTACAGGGACCTGACGATCACGTCGTGAACTGTGCGTCTGTGGGAAGCGAAGAGGGTCTTACACGTTGAGAGGCCCAAGGTGCCGGGACTTACTCCAAGATGGAGGCCCGAGGGTGATAAAGCACAGCGGGAGAGGGACTTGGGACCAAAGAAAGGAGGATCCCCAATCCCTATCATGTCCTCCACTGGCCTTGGGGACCGAAGATAAAAGGAGGGAGCACCGTTCCCCACCCCGCCCTTGGCTGGCCTTGGCACCGAGGGAATGGGGAGGAATAGGGGTGCTTCCTCCTGCAAGAATGTTTAGGGGCTTACACCAAGGTGGATGCCCTTCCCCGCGGACAAACTCCACTCCCATAAAGAGGATATCATCCCCTGTGGAGACCAGGGGGCATGGAGAATGTCTAAGTTGGGGGCACCCTGCGTGAGAGGCATGGGGTGATCTCACATTTTAACGTTGTATATTGAGGATGATGGTTCTTGGTAGTTTAACATCCTGCATCTCAGACGAGGTGCGTTTACTCCATACCCCTAGGACATACATAACTGGTACCCTCTACTCCTTGTGAGAGGGAAGGTACCAGTAATTCCATGGTGAAGGGGGGTCGCAGAGTAAACCATAGAGAGGTCCACATTAGCATGGCTATGCAAAGAAGAAATATCCATTAGCGTGCCTATGTGAAGAAGCATTAGGAAAATCAATGCTACATGCGGTATCATCTAGGGGAATTTGAAGTTACATCTTGAAAATCTGGAGGGTCGCATGGGAGAAGGAATTTCTAAACAGAGGGGTCCATATGTAGGGGCCTTATGGAGCTCAGTTGCTCTGTGTGGTGTAGGGTACTTGCAAAGGGATGTGCTTCGCGAAGTGGGGTGCCTTAGCCTTCGCATGGGGTAGAGGAGAAAATGGGATGTTCTTTGTGAAGTGGAAAGGTATTCGCAGAGCACTGCCTCGCGGAGCATAGACACCTTGTGAAGGGATGCGTCATGAAGAAATGTGCTTTGCGAAGTACAGTGACCCTGCCTTGGCATGCATATCACGTCTAATGAGGGGTGTTTCTTGAAGCATAAACTCTCCGAGACAACCCAGGTCACCTTGGGGATCCCCTTCCTTCACGAAAGCCCTTAGGCTTCACGAAAGGCATCCCTCTCGGAAGAGGGGATCAAAACAAGACAATGGGGAGGCACCTCACGAAGAAAAAGTAACTTGCATAGCTAATGATTCGTAGAGCAAAGGGTGCTTAACGATTTGGGATCTAAGAAGTTGAAAGGTTAGATTGTCCATCAGTTGGGCTTGGAGAGAGCCTGGTATTTATAGGCAAGAGGCACCGCGAAGCAGATCTTACGTGATGCGAATAGGGCTTCGGTTGCTTTGTAGCAGGTCACGAACGTCAATAGGGTTCGTGGAGGGGTCCGCCTCCTTGATTCAATGTGGGTTCGTGAACGTTAGAGGCATTCATGGAGCATCCCACAGACTTTGCTTCGTGGATGGTTCGTGAATGTCATAGGCCTTCACAGATCATCCCACCTACATTTCATTGCGGTGGGTTCGTGAAAGTCAGAGGCCTTCACAGAGTGTCCTGCCATCTTTTCTTCGCGGCGGGTTTCATGAACGTCAGACGCGTTCGCGGAGTGTCCCTCCTTCTTTGCTTCACGGCGGTCACGCTACTTTGGGGGACTCCACGAACTGGCTTCGCGTGGCTGGTCACGGGGCCTCTTTCTCATCTTTCTTTTCATCCAACATTTTGGCACCAAAAAATTCCCCCCTTAGACTTGGAGTCGTAGAGAAATCAAGGGTCAAAGTCTGAGGGCCAATCAAAAAAATATTTGGCCATTTTCTGAGATGGATTGTGAAGAGGGATTGTGAGGTGGAAAGCCGATGTGTAGGCCGAGCACACCACGAAGCTCGACACAATCCGGATGCACCGTGAAGCACCGAAGGCTGCTGCCTATAAATAGGGGAGGCTGACCTCTCTTTTTTCCATTCCCTTCTCTACAATTTTGTCCTTTTGCACTCTTGATTCATGACGCTCCGCATACTCCGCACCTGGTCTCCGAGAATCGGGCTTCGTGGTGAACCGTGAGTTTTTGACTCGGCGACAGCGCTGCGTGAGCGTGCGCCTGTAGGTTGAGGCCGGGCTCCACGATTCGGATTTGCGAACAAGCTCTGTGGACAGGTGACATGTGCCTGTCGTGGGGTGTGACAAAAACAAATAAAACCTAAGTTAAAATGTAGCAAAGTGGGTAACCTAAGTTGTCTCCAGAGAGGAGTGCACAACTATTACGTTTGTCACTTAAATTAAAGAAAGAAGAATAGGTTCTTTTTGACAGTTGTTTGAGTTGAAAAATAAAACAAGCAATTGAAAAGAAAGGTTGAACACTAATGGATGAAGAGAGTGATGAGGTCAGGGTAGGATCACCTTTTGTAATGTCATCATAGTCACAAAGATCATCTCACCACTCTTCCTTTTGAATGAAAAATGAAAGACTCCTCGATCGAGTTATCTATCACCCTTGGTTAAAGAAGAAAATTGAACTCACTCCTATGTGCATGGAAGTTCATAAACAATTCCTAAACAACTAAGGCAAGTCCTGATCAGGAATTTTTCCTCCTTATAACTCTAGAAAAAGATTACTAGTTCCACACACGTGCCAACAATCGTTAGACACTCACCACCTAACCCAATCTGCTCGATCGAGACAAATTGCACTAGGCAGAGGGAGATTAAAAGTCTTTAACCAAAGCTATTAAAAATGAATACACCAAACTCAAAACACGAACGCATTAAGAGAATTGGGAAACACTGAGAATAGATGTCATTCAAAAGAAAGACAAGGTTTTACATTTAAGCCAAAAACTCCGACATTACAAAAGATAAAATCTCCCTTCCCCGATCACTCAAAGGTTTTACCCCTCCATGTGAAGGGTATTAGAGTTGAAAGGGGAAGAAGAGAGCATAATCAAACTAAGTAAAAAAAAGAAAATATAAAAGAAAAATAACTTCAAGAACTCAATCCTCCATCACAACCCTTCTTGCACCTTCTTCAACCCCTTTGAATGGAAGTGAATACTCTTATTTATAGGCTTGGGGAGTAGAAAATTTCCCTCCAAAATTACTCCCCTGAATGTTTGAGTCCGGTTTGCATAGTAAATGACAGAATTTGGGAATTAGTCCTTCTTGAAAGTTGTTCCCCTCAATCTCTTCTTTCAACCCAAACAATTTGAGCCATATTGGTCCACATATGAAGGAGATATAGCCAAATTACTCCGGATATTTAATTCTGTCCAGGTGACTCGTCGTATTCCAAAACACCGAGTTCCAACGCATTAATGACCTTGAAAATGAAAGAATCAGATGCGTCCATCTTAATGAAAGTTGTTCCTATAGATGTTCTCTAGATCCTTGTGAGCTGAATTTGAGCTTCCAAATTATGGATTGAGATTTGGGTCCAGAAGGATAAAATTAATCCCACGAGCATAGAAATCCTAAAAAAAAGGAATCATACAATTTGGATAAAAAATATAAAAGATATTCCCGAAATACAAAAGCTCCACAAAACTGCTAAATTTCCAGAATTAACCAATTTCCACAATTAAGCCCATAATTCACCAAAACACTAAAATGTTACCAATAAGCTCAAATTGATTAATTGGAAGGGGTTAAATCATTTAAACACATATGAAAAATTATGAAAATATTATCTCTATCAATTCCCCCACACTTAGCACTTGGACTCCCAGACAAGTCAAAATCAAAATCAAGTCAAACCAAATTCGAAACACATGCCATTTAGATCCACCAATTCCACACCAAGAAATAAAAGTTATCATGCCTCATCCATAACCATTATTCCAAATTCTCGAATTAGATCATTCAATATTTTTCCTCTTTATTTCTCCTCCCATGCACACAAGACACCTACCTCACATTAATTTTCTCTCATCTCATAAATATCACTTTTCAACAAAGTTTTTCTCATCCAAACCTATGCAAGGGTCACCATAGGTTTGACAAAATCCTACTTCTCCACCTGATATGAGTCAATGACATTTTTTTATCATGAAGACTTTTCAAGGTTGTTCTGTGGCTTTTGGTTGGTAGGATTTTTATGTGAAAAATTCTAAGGCTGAATGAGGAAGGCTTGGCTCTTTTTGAAGAAAAATTGCACAATTCTAATTTTCACTCAAGTATGGTATCCTCCTCACTCCACTTAGTAGAAATTCAGCTCCATCATCATGAAATATCAATAAATTTTCAAATAGCTCAGCATTTATGCTGCAAAAATTTCAATCTTCTTAAGCGTGATTTTCTTGAAAGCTCCAGAAAAGGCACAACTTTCTTCCTCAATTAGAAGCTCTAGAAAGGCACATCTTCTTTTATCATGAAAGCTCCAGAAAAGGCACAGATTTCAACATAATTATTTTTCATCAGCACACACATCTCTTCAGCATTTGATTTTCCACCCAAAGTTTCACCAAAATAAGGTAACACAACACAAGACAGCTTCCCCCACATTTAAGTTCAACTAGATCGTGCAATTTCACTTTAAGAGCAGGTTGGAAAGGGAAAATTGGCCTGTAATGTGGCTAACCTAACAGGCTGTTCATGGATTCTATGGGCTACAAGGATTAATTTACAAGGTAGGACATAATGAAAGAGATTATCTTGAAAAGGGGGCTTTCAAACCAAATAAACACCTCAATCATTTAAAACACATGTACCCCAACCCCTCATGTTTCGAAAGGAATGAATCAAATTCTGGTTAATACAAGCATGGTCTAGTTCTCTCAAGAAGTTAGGTGAATGAAAATAATATAACAATAATGGTTCAGAAGCCTTACATGAAAGTGATTTCAAAGATAAATACAGTGATATGTGGCATGGGATTCAAAAACCTGAGTACTTTTCATGAAATTCCCAAAGAATTTAACTTGAAACAAAATCATTTTCAGCATTCATTTAATCTCAGTTTCATGGAATAAATTTGTTCACTCAATGACATGGGTTTCAAAAATAGCAATGATAATCATTTCAGCTCAAAATTTTCAAAAACACACCAAAAAACTGAAAAATAAACACACAATTTTTTTTTGAAAAATCTCAAATTTTTTTGAAAACAAACAATAATTGAAAATCCAAAACTACAAAGGTTCCCTCCCCCACACTTAAATGATGCAGTGTCCTCAATGAATTTAACTAGATTTAACATGTAAGCAGATTTTAGAATGAATCACAGCAGCAAACATGTGTAAAGGAGAGGTACAACCTGATGGATCTTATTGATAGACAACTTGTAGGAGTGGGATCTCCTCCCATGGATCCGATGGAATGGTCCCATGGAATTTCTTCAGCCTGTTCCCATTAATAGTGAATGGCTCCTGCTCTCCATCCTTCACAATCTGCACAGCACCGAAAGGATATACATGAGTAACTATAAAAGGACACTCCCATCTGGAACAAAGTTTACCTGGCATCATCTTGAGTCTTGAATTGAATAGCAGCACGTTATCTCCAGGATGGAATTCTTTCGGTTGGATCAACTTGTCATGATCCACTCTTGTTATCTCTTTTTAAATCTTGGAATTTTCAAATGCTTCTCTTCTAATTTCCTCCAACTCATGTAACTGCAACCTTCTCTCTTCCCCGACACTTTCAAGATCCAAATTCATCTTCCTCACAGCCCAATACGCCTTATGCTCCAGTTCCACAGGTAGGTGATTTTTTTTTCCATAAATCAGCCTATATGGACTCATTCCAATCGAGGTCTTATAGGCTGTTCTATAAGCCCACAATGTGTCTTCCAGCTTCTGGCTCCAATCCTTCCTGTTTGGTTTAACAGTCTTCTCCAAAATTCTTTTGATTTCCCTGTTGGACACTTCAACTTGACCATTTGTTTGTGGGTGATAGGGAGTTGATGTTTTATGATGTACCCCATACTTCTTCAGCAAAGCCTCCATTCTCCTATTGAAAAAGTGAGTCCCTTGATAACTGATGATGGATCTAGGCACTCCAAACCTACAAAATATGTTAGTCCTGACAAAATCACAAACAACTTTAGCATCATCAGTCCTGGTGGCTTTTGCTTCCACCCATTTGGAAACATAATCAACCGCAAGCAAGATATAAGAATTTCCAAATGACATTGGTAAAGGGCCCATAAAATCTATCCCCCAAAATTCAAAAATCTCACAAAAATTAAGTGGTTGTTGGGGCATTTCTTGTCTCTTTGAGATTTATCCAGAAAACTGACATTTTGGACACCTTTTTCAAAATTCATGAGAATCTTTAAAAATGGTTGGCCAATAAAGTCCAGATTCTAAAACCTTCCTTGCTGTTCTTTGAGGTCCAAAGTGGCCTCCGCAAGATAATGTGTGAAAAAACTCAAAGACAGAACCAATTTCACTCTCTGGAAAACATCTTATTATAACTTGGTCATTGCAAATCTTCCAAAGAAATGGATCATCCCAAATGTAATATCTAGATTCAGCTTTCAGTTTGTGAATTTGATGAGAATTGAAATGAGATGGAACCTGAGATGTTACTAGATAATTGACCATGTCAGCATACCAAGGCACTTCTCCTTTAACCAAGTACAGCTACTCTCCGGGAAGGTGATCATTCAATGGTTGTTTCTCTGGAATTTCAACTTCAGCAGTGTTAGGAAGTCTGCTTGATCAGACACTTGGTTCTCAGATCCCTTTTGTCCTTGATTTCTATGTTGAACTCTTGTAGTAGTAACATCCATCTCACCAGCCTCAGTTTAGATTCAGTCTTCTTCATCAAGTACCAGAGAGCTGCATGATCAGAAAATACAGTGACTTTATTTCCAAGAAGATATGATCTAAATCTTTCCAAATAAAAAATAACCGCTAAAAACTGTAGGATCAAAATAATGATGTAGATGCTCAATTTACAAGAGGGGGGGGGGTGAATTGTATACTTTAAAAATTCATTTGGAACCTTTAAAGTTAGTTACGATTAACTATGTTTTCCTTAAGCAAAGGAAAGGGCTAAGTTTAACAAAGTTAAACTAAGCAAATTCACAACACCTCTTACACCGAATCCAAACATGGAAAGAGATTTCGAAAGTAGGTTCTGGAAATATGGTTCCAGAAATTGAAACTTAACCAAAGTTACAATATGAGATTATACCTTAAAGTGTATAGAATCTAAATGAATCAGAGTATAAGTAAGGAAGTATAAGAAAGTTATACCTTCCTTATAAAATGCAGCGAAAATTAAACAAGTAGTTAAACTACAAGTAACAAGATAATAGTCTTTTAACCCAAAGAGAAGGGTATCCAACAACCTTGGATAAAGGTCCCTTGATTTATACATTCAAGAAAGTCTATCTTACCCACACCAGGGTAAGCCCTCGATACGAAGATCGGAGTCTCTGTCTTGCTATCCCCGCAAGCCCTCAACTTCAAGGTAGTTGGCAACCTCTGTCTTCCTCAGCAAGGAAACCCTCGAACATCAAGGTAGTCGGCACCTCTGTCCTCCTATCCCCGGAAGCCCTCGAATGTAATCACCAACATTCAGAGTCGCACGAAGCTTTGAGAGTTAATAAGAGCCTCTCTCTCTAGAAATCACTTCAACAACATGTAGGCACAAAACCAAGTTGTTCATCTGTCATTAGTTCAGCACCTTTCAGCGGCTCAGAGCTCTTTCAAATGAGCTCCTATTTATAGGTAAGGTCGGCTCCTTCTCCAACGGTCATATTTTCCTTAAAGATCGGAGGGACCTGTACACGTGTCACTTAGACAACGGTTTGTTTATAACAAAATAGACAATATCGTTTTATAACAAAACAAGTGTAACAGAATGTACGAAATCATTTTAATTCTAACTCAAATGTTCGGAATGAAAGCTTTGGAGTGAAGATTCAGAGTGTAATGGAAATAATAAATAGTAGATAGATTATAGAAATGTAAGCAGAATAAAAGTTCGTAGTCTAACCAAAATATTTTTCGGAGTCTGAATTAATTCAGAGTGTATAAAACAGAGATGATCAGATTCTGTTTGATAGGAGAATTCAGAATGAGAATTCGGAATGAGAATTCATCATTGTAATTCGTAATGAGAATTCGTCATCAGAATTTGTAATGAGAATTCGTCATCAGAATTTGTAACGAGAATTCTTCATCAGAATTCGTAATGAGAATTCTTCATTGGAATTCGTAATGATAATTCTTCATTAGACTTTGTAATGAGAATTCTTCATTGGAATTCATAATGAGAATCCTTCATTGGAATTCGTAATGAGAATTCTTCATTAGACTTCGTAATGAGAATTCTTCATTGGAATTCGTAACGAGAATTCTTCTTCAGAATTCGTAATGAGAATTAATCATTAGAATTCGTATTGAGAATTCGTTATCGATCTTCATAAGATTTCGTATCCTGAATCTGGAATAGAACTTAGTCAGAGTTCATATTCGGAATTCGGAATGAAACTTCCTTATAGTTCTTATCCAGAATCCGAATCCTAAAACAGAATGCTTCATATCAAAGTTTCAACGATTTCGAGAAAATAAAAATGAATCCGAATCTCATACTTAAGAAAAATATGGATGAAAATAAGATAAGGATAATTTTTCTTATAAAAGCGATTTTCCTTAAGAAAGCAATTTTCCTTATAAAAGAAATTTTCCTTAAGAAAGCAATTTTCTTTATAAGAGCAATTTTCCTAAAAGTAAGGTGTTTTTGATTTTCAAAATAAGAAGGAATGGAAAAGTCATAAGGAAAACCTTATTGACTCAATAATCTCCCCCTTTTTGGAAAGCACAAAACATCCTTACGAAAAATAAATTCTAGGAAGAAATAAAAACAATAAAGCTTATCTCCCTTTGCTTTAAGGATATTGATGAATACGACTAACTCCCCTTTAGGCCTTGAAACTCTAAGGATCGTATTCAGATTTCCGGAGTGACATTTCGTTATGAATAAGAAAGTCTTCTTAAATGAAAAACTCTCCCTTAAACAAACTCTTATTAGAATTATTTTTCCTTAGGGATCTTTTCCTTCTCCCCTTTTGATAAACTCTTATTAGAGTTCTTCTTTTTCTTAAGGATCTTTTCCTTCTCCCCTTTGTGATTTTCAAAAAGAAATTGAGGGAATGGAAAGAAAACAACAAAGTACCTGAAACATTAGTAGAAAAAATAACGACAGGCACAAATTTCACTAAGTTTGAAATCTCAGGAACAAATAAAATTTGATACAACAAAAAGTTCGGATTTAGTTATTTCGGATCTTTTTCCTTCGACATGAGCCCCTTAAGAATAGTCTTGATCTTTTTCAGGTCTTTATGATCTTCTTCAGCTTGCTTCTCTAAGACCACTATTCTTGCACTTTGAGCTTCAATTCTTTCTTCCGGGGCTTGAAGTTTTTCTTCCTGAGCTTTGATCTTTTCTTCATGAGCCTTCATCTTCTCTTCAAACTCAATCCGATGATCTCTTTCAAATTTCTAGTTCTGAGAAACAGAATTTAACTTCCCATTCAGATCTCTGACTTGTTGAATCCGGAAGTTCTTTTCATCTGTCAGCTTCTCTTCAAAGGATGAAGTCAGGTCATTTATCTTCCTGTCCTCAGTCTCAAAGGAATCTTTAACATTATCTTGAAACTCATCGAATAACCTCATCTCTTCAACTGTCTTTTTCGACCAGTTTGTCATCTTCTTGCAAGATTTTCTATGAGCTTCGTAACCAACAAAGAAGGTTTTGAACTGAGCCTCAATCTCAACACACTTGTCCATGACCATAGATACGGAGTCAGTTTTATGATTCAATGCATGTTGGAGCATCTGACACCTTGAGTCAATACTTGAGAAGGTCGGAATGAATCCCACCAACTTCTTTAAAGACTGGACAACAAAGTCATGCCCCACAGAGGATGACTCCGAATCTGAAACTTTTCTTGGAGAATTTTTTTCTTCAATAAGGTCAAGCTTTCTTTTCGAAGAACTACCAACTTCCTT
This sequence comes from Viscum album, assembly GCA_963277665.1. NCBI lineage: Eukaryota > Viridiplantae > Streptophyta > Magnoliopsida > Santalales > Viscaceae > Viscum > Viscum album. The sequence goes on from OY728158.1 coordinate 543,000,820, forward strand.
CATCTTTCTCACTTCTGAGCTCGGAGTATCAGCAAGAATTTTCTTTCCCTTGACTTTTTCCGGAATTGAATCCTGTTCTGGAGTTCTCTTCTCACTATCAGAAACTTGAACAACATTATCTTCCTCATCAGAAACTTCCTGAACACGAACCCCTACGTTTTCCTTCTGAGCAACATCAAGTAAAAGATGTTCTTCTTCTCCATGATAAGTAACTTCTTCTTCTCCTTTCTCTTCTTCCATTTCTAGAGTAACTAGCTTCAAAGATTCAACTTCTGAAGTTCGGAGTGATAAGTGTTCCGAAGGTGTCCCCTTGTAATCATCTACTTATTTCAGCACATCTCCGGTTTCACCACTTCCTTCAGCACCATCTTCTTCTTGTTCCACTTGTTCAACTTTCTATACTTCCTCAGTATTCTTAGCAACAGATTCTTCCGGAGCAACGAAATTTCTTCCTGGAGTCTTAGGTTGAGATTCCAAGGAGAAAGATATCGGAACAGGAATAGTTGTTGAAACCATCTCATTGAATTTCAACAAAGTCTGAGCTACCTCAGCCTCAAACATCTTCTTTTTGAGCTTCTTTTCCTTTACTTGTTTTTCAAGCTCATCAGCATTTCTCTCCTTCAAGGCCTTAGCCTCCGCAGGGTTCAAACCGAACTATGGATCCCCTTCTTTCCTTTTCTCTTTATATGCTCTCCACTTCGCAACAACTTCATCAGGATAGGCTTTCTTCTTCTTTGGTTTTGGAGGTGCGGAATGGACTTCCTTAGTCTTAGGATTCTCTTCTTATACTTCCACTTCTTTCAGCTTTCTCTTCCTTACTGTCTTAGAGGATTCTGGATCAGCATCTTTCGGAACTGCTTCTCCTTGAGCAGGTAAATCAATAAACTGTCCAGACTCTTTGTGAAAAGCTACAAGCATTCTCTTAAGAGTACCATCGCTCACCAGCATAATCTTGAAAACTCTTGGCTTATATTTGCAAGCCTCCTTGAAAGACTCTAGGAACCGAACTATCAACTTCGAGAGGATTGCTGGATACATGATAATCTGAGCTCTCAGATTTCCTTGCTTCAAATTTTCAAGAGTGATAAGAATGTGCTTCATCAAGTTAAACTTCCTCAGATTTATCAGAAAATCTAGGATGTATATCTCACTCTTCTTCAAGATGTCTTTATCACCTTTCCTCGGTACGATAAGACCTTGCACCCACAACTCTAGAATCCGGAAATTTGTGGATAAACTTGCAATCTTCGGAGCCTTGTCATCAGCAAGTCCGAGAGTTTCTAAAGCTTTTTCCTTGTCGAAGATACCTTTAAAATCCGGCAATACATGAGAAACAAACTCAGCTTCACCTTCATTCTTTAGGCCTACCAAGCTAGCTGCCTTGGCATATGAAAGTTTATAAGTCTTCCCATAAGACTTAAAAGACAATTTGTCCTTACCATCTTCTTGAAGAAAAGAAACTGTCTCATATAATTCAACAAGTAAGTCTGAATACACTTCATCTTGGTTCCCGGGTTTTGAAACCGCAACATCTTCCCAACCATTAAGATTGATATTCTTAGAAATAAGAGAATCATACTTGTTGAAGAAATCTGGATGAACCAGCCTCTCTCTATAAACTAACCACTTTGAGATCGGCTTAGTTGAAGACATATCTTGAGAAGCTACTTCCACAGACATTCAGATTTGAAAACCTTTGAGAAGATCGGAACGGAGACAACTGAAGTTCGGAACGGCCTAAAAATAGAGAGGCAGAGATTCTAGACGCGAAAGCTTGAGAACAGATATGGGACGAGTATTTGGGTCCCCTTTATATAGGCAATGAGATGACGGTTCAACTTCCTCGGTTGATTTAACGGTTGTGAGAAACTGAGATCAGATCTGACGGTTGAAAACTTGAATCCGATCTTTTTGAGGTTTTTATTAAAACAAGGAATTAAGAAAACTATAATCCGAAATCATAATATAAGAAAATGCCAGCAAGTAAAATATGACTACGAAAACTTTGGTAAGGTAATCATACCTTTCGGATTAACATAGGAGGATTATTCGTAATGGGTAATATAAAAATGACTACGGAAAAAAATCTTTATTACGAGAAGATATATTTCGCAAAAACATTACTACAGAAAATAAGCTTGGTACGAAAAACTCATTACGGAACACTTATTACGAAAAACTCATTGCGAAAGACAATATAAAAAAAACTTATTATAGAATATTCGGTACGAAAATCTCGTTATGAAATATCAGTACGAATTTTTCATTCCGGAAATTTTCAACATGAATACTTCCATTCCAGAAGTGTTCTGTACGAAAATGTCCATTCTGGAAAATTGTAGTTCCGGAGATTCCATTCCGGAATTCTTCGTTCCGAAAATTTTGAAAATAAACTTTGAAAAACTTTGTTAAACTAACAAAAAAATGTACTCCCCTATGAAAAGGAGTTTATTGCTGTAAGGAGATTTTTTCAACAGAAAGTTAATTTATGAGGATTACCTTACGGTTATCATTCCTAACTTCTGTTTAATATATTCAAATCTATCAGAAGGCAAAGATTTTGTGAAAATACCAGCAAGTTGATCTTGCGTTCCGACAAACTGAAGAATAATATCTCCTTTAACATTATCTTCGAAAGTTACCTTTCCTCCTTTCGTTTTAATGATCTTTTCAAAAAAGCTTTTGTTACCAGTCATATGCCGGGAACATCCACTATCCATGTACCATGTGTTTTTGCTGGTACTCTCTTTATTTTCCTAAAATCAAGAAGAAAATTTGACTTTCGGAATCCAAACTTGTTTGGATCCGAGATTTCCAGATAATAAAATTTTAGGAACCCACATCTTCTTAGAGAAGTAAGCTTTGTGAAATCCTAAAGATTGGGTTTTGTTTAAGGAACAATCCTTTGCCCAGTGACCACCACATTGACACTTGGTACAAAATGGGGCACTTTGAGGAACAAAATAATTGTTACTGAAAATAGGTTTTGCATGGGTATAACCAAATCCGGATTTATTTCTTAAAGGTCGTATTTGGGAATACATCTTATCAAAATTTTCCTTACCATGGGTAAAGTTTGATAAACACTTCTTTAAGGAAAAAATTTCGGACTTGAGTTTTACAACCAAGTTTTTATCCTCAAAATCATTAGTTTTTGAACTAGAGTTAGGCTCGAAAACATTTTTCTTAGAAATTACTTTTTCTAACTCTTTAGAAAGTTTATTCTTCTCAGAACTTACTTCCTCAATATTTTATGAAATACTTTCAAAATCAGAATTTTTCTTATTAAGATCTTTAGAAAGATCTGATATCTCTTTTGTAAGAATAGAATTCCTAGAGTTTGCTTTATCAAGTTTCTTATTGAGTTTGGAATTCTCAATCTCAAGAAGTTCAGCAAATCTAGAGACTTCTTCATAAGTAGGTAAAGTATTTTCTTCATCAGAAGAAGATTCTTCATCAGAAGAGTTATAATACTTACTATCATTTGAATTTAAAGAAACATTGGTCAATGATTCAGCATTTCGTACCTTAGCCATGAAACAATGATTATCAATAGGTAATCTGGCTATAAGACCAAGATTCTTCTGTCCTGAAGATTCATAATCAGAAAATTCATCTGAAGAGTCACCACCAATGGCACTCCAGGTGTCATTAGCTTTCAAAACTTTCTTAGCTTTAGCTTTTTAATACCTCTTTCTGTTCCTGTCTGAATGCCTTTCTTTTCTTTCTTTCTTTTTGAGCATAGGGCAATCTGGTCTTATATGTCCAAATCTCTTGCATTCATAACAAGTAACTTCTCCATCTTTCTTATCTTTCCTTTCCTTTTTCTTATACTTGGATTGGAAATTTCTCTGGCCAGCTATCTTGTTCATCCTTCGAGCAAGATTTGCTAGTTCATTTTCTGAGACTTCACTCTCACTAGATTCGGATTGGAAAATAACTCTCTTAGACTTGGATCTGGTTACTCTCTCAGGAGTCTTAGCTTTCATCTGATTTGAAGTTGTAGTAAAAGCAACAGTACCATTTCCATTCTTCTTCTTGATGTTGTCTGCATCTCTCTTCATTCTGGTTTCATGTTGTAGAAGAGTTCCAAAAAGCTCATCAAGAGAGATCTGAGTGACCTTCCTGTTCTCATCTATAGCTGTTCTTTTGGATTCCCACTCATTGGGCATAATATCAATTATTTTATCCACAAGAGCTTCATCATCTAAAACTTTTTCTCCCATAGACTGTAGACTGTTGACTATAGTCATGAATCTCTGTTGAACTTTACAGATAGGTTCTCCATAAGAAAAATTAAAGCCATGATATTCAGATCTAAGCATAGCTCTTCTAGTCTCAATCACTTTATAAGTCCCAAAGTGTGTAACCTCTAACTTCTTCCAGATATAGTTAGCTGCTTCACAAGAAGAAATTTGGCTATATATATTTCTAGTCATTGAACATGGTAGAGTATTGCGTACCTTATAGTTGAGTTGATATTCTTGCTTTTCCTGGTTAGTGAAGGTTCTAACTTCCTTGTCAGGAATTTTATAATCACCAGTAAGCATAACAAAATTATCTACTCTAGTGTTGATAACAAAAGTCTTCATGCGATCTCTCCAGTACTCATAGTCATTACCATCAAAGATTGGTGGTCTTATAGGATTTATATTATCAATCGAACCAACGTTAATTCCTGCCATGCTAGAAACCTTCGATACACAAGCTTGTTAGTAACAAAAGATTTGTAATAACAAGGTTCGGAATGGACAAGTTCGGAATGACAAAGTTCGGAACGAGAAAATGAGCAAGAAAGACTTATTCGTAAGTATAAGTATTTCAGAGGCCTCCTTTGATACCAATTGTAGGATCGAAATAATGATGTAGATGCTCAATTTACAATAGGGGGGGTGAATTGTATACTTTAAAAATTCCTTTGGAACCTTTAAAGTTAGTTACGATTAACTATGTTTTCCTTAAGCAAAGGAAAGGTCTAAGTTTAACAAAGTTAAACTAAGAAAATTCACAACACCTCTTACACCAAATCCAAACTTGGAAAGAGATTCCGAAAGTAGGTTCTGGAAATATGGTTCCGGAAATTGAAACTTAACAACAGTTACAATATGAGATTCTACCTTAAAGCATATAGAATCTAAATGAATCAGATTATAAGTAAGGAAGTATAAGAAAGTTATACTTTCCTTATAAAATGTAGCGGAAATTAAACAAGTAGTTAAACTACAAGTAACAAGATAATAGTCTTTTAACCCAAAGAGAAGGGTATCCAACAACCTTGGATAAAGGTCCCTTGATTTATACTTTCAAGCAAGTCTGTCTTACCCACACCAGGGTAAGCCCTCGATACGAAGATCGGAGTCTCTATCTTGCTATCCCCACAAGCCCTCAACTTCAAGGTAGTTGGCAACCTCTATCTTCCTCAGCAAGGAAGCCCTCGAACTTCAAGGTAGTCGGCACCTCTGTCTTCCAATCCCCGGAAGCCCTCAAATGTAATCACCAATATTCGGAGTCGCACGAAGCTTTGAGAGTTAATAAGAGCCTCTCTCTCTAGAAATCACTTCAACAGCATGTAGGCACAAAACCAAGTTGTTCATCTGTCATCAGTTCAGCACCTTTCAGCAGCTCATAGCTCTTTCAAATGAGCTCCTATTTATAGGTAAGGTCAGCTCCTTCTCCAACGGTCATATTTTCCTTAAAGATCGGAGGGACCTATACACGTGTCACTTAGACAATGGTTAGTTTATAAGAAAATAGATGACATCGTTTTATAACAAAACAAGTGTAACAGAATGTACGACATCGTTTTAATTCTAACTCAAAAGTTCGAAATGAAAGCTTCAGAGTGAAGATTCGGAGTGTAAAGGAAATAATAAATAGTAGATAGATTATAGAAATGTAAGCAGAATAAAAGTTCGTAGTCTAACCAAAATATTTTTCGAAGTCTGAATTAATTCAGAGTTTATAAAACAGAGATGATCAGATTCTGTTTGATAGGAGAATTTGGAATGAGAATTCGGAATGAGAATTCATCATTGTAATTCGTAATGAGAATTCATCATTAGAATTCGTAATGAGAATTCGTCATCAGAATTCGTAATGAGAATTCTTCATCAGAATTCGTAATGAGAATTCTTCATTGGAATTCGTAATGAGAATTCTTCATTAGACTTCGTAATGAGAATTCTTCATTGGAATTCGTAATGAGAATCCTTCATTGGAATTCGTAATGAGAATTTTTCATTAGACTTCATAATGAGAATTCATCATTGGAATTCGTAATGAGAATTCTTCTTCAGAATTCGTAATGAGAATTAATCATTAGAATTCGTATTGAGAATTCGTTATCGATCTTCATAAGATTTTGTATCCTGAATCTGGAATAGAACTTAGTCAGAGTTCATATTCGGAATTCGGAATGAAACTTCCTTATAGTTCTTATCCAGAATCCGAATCCTAAAACAGAATGCTTCATATCAAAGTTTCAACGATTCCGAGAAAATAGAAATGAATCCGAATCTCATACTTAAGAAAAATATCGATGAAAATAAGATAAGGATAATTTTTCTTATAAAAGCGATTTTCCTTAAGAAAGCAATTTTCCTTATAAAAGTAATTTTCCTTAAGAAAGCAATTTTCCTTATAAGAGCAATTTTCCTAAAAGTAAGGTGTTTGTGATTTTCAAAATAAGAAGGAATGGAAAAGTCATAAGGAAAACCTTATTGAATCAACAAAAACCCTATTTTTGTGCTTGTGTAATTGAATTTTGCTGCATCCAAGGTTCTTGAAGCATATGAAATGACTTGGGGCCTGCCCTCAATTCGCTGAGAAAGGACTGCTCCAACTGCTTGGTTGGAAGCATCATAAATTAGCTCAAATGGTTCTTCCCAATTTGGTGGTTGCATCACCGGTGGTTCAATCAATCTCCTCTTCAGCTCATCAAAGTATTCCCTACATGCACTATTGAAATCAGAATCAGAATCTTTCAAAATAAATATAGAGAGAGGGAGAGAAATCTTACTGAAATCCTTGATAAACCTCCTGTAGAATCTTGCATGTCCTAAAAAACATATAACATGCTTCACACAAGTTGGGTAAGGCAAAGAATTTATCACTTCAATTTTTGACTTATCAAATTCAATGCCCTTTTTGAAAATGAAATGACCATGAACAATCCCTCTCTCAACCACGAAATGACACTTTTCAAAATTTAAAACAAGATTTTTTTCAATGCAGGTTTTCAAAAAAAATTCCAGATTTTTCAAACAATGGTCAAAAGAGTTTCTAAACACCGTGAAATCATCCAGGAAAACCTCCAAGAAATATTCAATGTGAACAGAAAATATACTTACCATGCACCTCTGAAACGTACCTGGAACATTACATAATCCAAATGGCATCCTTTTATATGAAAAAGTGACAAAGGGACATGTAAAGGTTGTCTTCTCTTGATCCTCAGGAGTAATGGGTACCTGGAAATAACCTGAAAATCCATCCAAAAAGCAATAATGAGTTCTTCCAGCCAATCTCTCTAACATCTGATCAATGAAGGAAATGGAGAAATGATCTTTCCGAGTAACCTGATTCAACTTCCTAAAATCAATGCACACTCTCCAGCTATTTTGAATTCTCACAGGGATTAATTCATTCTTTTCATTCCTCACAGTGGATAGGCTAGTTTTTTTGGAACTACATGAATTGGGCTAACCCACTGTGAATCTGAGATGGGATAGATGATTCCAGCTTCCAATATCTTCTCAACCTCCTTCTTTACAACCTCCATTAAAGTGGGATTCAGCCTCCTTTGGGGTTTCCTGACAGGTTTGGAATCTCCCTCAAGAAAAATTCTATGTGAGCATATATTTGGGATGATTCCTGGAATATCACCTAAACTCCACCCTATTGCTTGGATATTCTCTCTCAAAAGATCTATCAATGATTTCTCTTGGATTTCAGAGATATTATTAGCAATTATCACTAGTAGTTTCTCACCCTCCCTAAGGTACACATATTTCAAATCAGTGGGGAGTGTTTTGAGTTCCAAATCAGGGGGATTCTCAAGGGATTAAACTAAATTGACATCTCTAACTTGAAAAGTTTGGACCTCCTGCACATAAGAAACCATATCATATTCCTCATCAATTAATAAATCATCAATGAAATCAGATTTTACCTCTTCCTCCCACATGAAGTCAGAATCTCCAGCATGTTGGGCATCCACATGTTCAATGATATTTCTGATGGAAGAAGTCTCTCCTAAGTCTAAGAATTTATAAAGCATACCTAATTCATCAATGGGTTCTGCACTAACTTCACGAGAAAGTGAAAGGGAGTGATCATCCGGTGGGTGCCTCATGGATTCAAAAATATTGAAGTGGATCATGCTCTCTCCAAACTCCATGGTGAGTGTCCCCTCATGGACATTGATGATGGTATTCACCGTCTTCAAGAAAGGTCTCCCCAAAATTATGGGTGAATGTGACGGGCTCCTATCTTCTTCCATATTTAGCACGTAGAAGTCAGCTGGGAACAAGAGATCTTTGACTTTCACAAGGACATCCTCCAAAACTCCTGTAGAGAAAAATGTGGATCTGTTTGCAAGATAGACCACCACTCTTGTGGGATTCAAGTCTCCCATCTGCAAAGAAGTGTATACTGAGTGAGGTAATACATTAATCGAATCACCTAAATCACACAAAGCATTAGATAAATTTAAAGAACCAAAGGTGCATGTAATAGAAAATGTCCCCGGATCTTGACATTTGGTTGGCAATTGTGGTGTGATAGGGGCTGAGACACTTATTCCCAAGTTGATCCTTTCATTACCTTGAAGTCTCCTCTTCTTAGTGCACAGATCCTTCAAAAATTTAGCATAATTTGGAATTTTTTTGACTGCTTCAAGTAAGGGGATATTGATTTCTACTTTCTAGAAGGTGTCCAGAATTTCTTTTTGAAGCGATTCATCCCACAATTTCTTTGATTCAATCATCCTTGATGGAAATGGAGGGGGTAAGTATTTCTTCTCCCTTTTTTGCCTTTGAAATGGTGTTTCTGGTCTCTTCTTCCTTGGCCTATCCTTCTCTTCCTCCACTTTCTTCTCTTCTTCACAATGAATTTTCACAGAATTTTCAGATTTTTCAACTTCATTCTCCCTCATCTCAAGTGGTCTTGTTTCATTTTCTTGGGATTCTGGTGGTGAGATCTCTTTTCCACTTCTTGTTGTTATCATGCTGACATTCTCCTTTGGGTTTGGGATTGTTTGGGAAGGAAGTTTCCAAAGATTTTTGGTCATGATTTCAAAAAATAATCCCACCTTGTTGGCCAGCTTGTCAACCTTATCTACTAGGTCATCAAACCTAGATTGTAGCTACTCCACAGAAGGTTTTGTGCTGGTAGATGGTTGATCATAGGGTCTCTGGAAAGTGGGTGGTTGGTGGTGTGGAGGCTGGTTATAAGGTTGCTTCTGTTGAAATGGTGGTGGGTTTTGGAATTGTTGCTGGAATGGGGGGCTAGCTTTATTCTGCTGATTTCCAAACCCATATTGAACATGGTTTGGCTCTCTCCATCCTTGATTTTGTTTGTATTGACTTAGTTGAAAGGTTTCCACACAAGTTTCCATTCACTGTATTTCAGCACATTGGTCAGTGAAATGATCAGGTGATGCGCATAAACCACATACCTTAGCCGGTGCTTGTTGGTCTCCCACTTGTTTCATGGCTATCTGTCTCACCAAACTAGTTAGCTCTTCAATCTTAGTTTCTAGTAAGGGTGATGGATGAGAAGTTCGTAACTCATGAATACCTATTGTTCCAGTACCTCTTGCACCAAACTACTGCGATTTCTGAGAAATCTTCTCAATCAAACCTTTTGCTTCTTCTGGCGACTTGTCAAACAATGCACCTCCAGATGATGCATCAATAAGGTTCCTATCATTGTCCAGTAAGCCTTGATAGAAGAAGACAAGAAAGTGATGATCCTCTATGGATTGATGTGGGTAGCTGGCACATAGATTTTTAAATCTTTCCCAGTACTCATAAAAGGTTTCTCCAGATGATTGTTTGATGGCATAGATCTCTTTTCTAATGGTTGTGCTTCAAGAGGCGGGGAAGCATCTTTGTATGAAGCATCTCACCAGGTCATTCCAATCATCCACATATCTAGGTTGTAGAACATAAAACCATTCTTTCACAGCTCCTTCCAATAAAAATGGGAATTCCTTCCACTTTTCTTGTTCCTCAGCTACTCCACGTGGTCTGGAGGTTGAGAAGACATGTGTGAACTCTTTAATATGTTTGTTGGGATCTTCACCTGCCAAACCATGAAACTTTGTAAGAAATGGTATCATATTAGGTTTCATCTCAAAATCATTTTGTAACATGGGCATGAAAAGTTGATTATTCTGATTAAGGAATTGTGGAGCACAAAGGTCTCTGAGAGTTGGGTTTTTATTTCCAGGCATTATGACAGGCTCAGAGTGAACACTTGAAGTTTCACTCAAGTCAATGAGAGAAATTTCCTCAAATTCAGATTGTAAATTGAGGTTTCTAAGCCTATTCAACAAAGTTCTTTCAATTTCAGGATCAATGGGGAAATGTTTAGTGTTTGAGGTTCTAGTCATGCAACTTTAGAATGAAAATAAGAAAAGAGAAAACAAAGAAGAAGAAAAAAACTATTGGCACTACCTCCCCGGCAACGACGCCAAGTTTTGACACGTGTCTGTCGTGGGGTGTGACAAAAACAAATAAAACCTAAGTTAAAATGTAGCAAAGTGGGTAACCTAAGTTGTCTCCAGAGAGGAGTGCACAATAATTATGTTTGTCACTTAAATTAAAGAAAGAAGAAGAGGTTCTTTTTGACAGTTGTTTGAGTTGAAAAATAAAACAAGCAATTGAAAAGAAAGGTTGAACACTAATGGATGAAGAGAGTGATGATGTCTGGGTAGGATCACCTTTTGTAATGTCATCATAGTCACAAAGATCATCTCACCTCTCTTCCGTTTGCATGACAAATGAAAGACTCCTCAATTGAGTTATCTATCACCCTTAGTTAAAGAAGAAAATTAAACTCACTCCTATGTGCATGGAAGTTCATAAAAAATTCCTAAACAACTTAGGCAAGTCCCGATCAGGAATTATTGCTCCTTATAACTCTAGAAAAAGTTTACTAGTTCCACACACGTGCCAATTATCATTAGACACTCACCACCTAACGTAATCTGCTCGATCGAGACAAATTGCACTAGGCAGAGGGAGATTAAAAGTCTTTAACCAAAGCTATTAAAAATAAATACACCAAACTCAAGACACGATTGCATTAAGAGAATTGGGAAACACTTAGAATAGATGTCATTCAAAAGAAAGATAAGGATTTACATTTGAGCACAAAACTCCGACATTACAAAAGATAAACTCCCCCTTCCCCGATCACTCAAAGGTTTTAGCCCTCCATGTGAAGGGTACTAGAGTTGAAAGGGGAAGAAGAGAGCATAATCAAAGTAAGTAAAAACAAGAAAATAGAAAATACAAAGAACTTCAAGAACTCAATCCTCCTGCACAACCCTTCTAGAACCTTCTTCAACCCCTTTGAATGGAAGTGAATAATCTTATTTATAGGCTTGGGGAGTATAAACTTTCCTTTTAAAATTACTCCCCCGAAAGTTTGAGTCTGGTTGGCATAGTAAATGACATAATTTGGGAATTGTTCCTTCTTGAAAGTTGTTCCCCTCTATCTATTTTGTCGATCCAAAAAATGTGAGCCTTATTGGTCCACGTATGAAGGAGATATGGCCACATTACTCCGGATATTTAATTCTATCCAAGTGACTCTTCGTATTCCAAAACACTGAGTTCCAACGCATTAATGACCTTGAAAATGAAAGAATCAGACGTGGCCATCTTAATGAAAGTTGTTCCTATGGATGTTCTCTAGCTCCTTGTGAGCTGAATTTGAGCTTCCAAATTATGGATTGAGCTTTGGGTATAGAAGGATAAAATGAAGCCCACGAGCATAGAAATCCTACAAAAAAGGAATCATACAATTTGGATCAAAAATATAAAATATATTCCCAAAATACAGGAGCTCCACAAAACAGCTAAATTTCCAGAATTAACCAATCTCCACAATTAAGCCCATAATTCAACAAAACACTAAAATGATACAAATCAGCTCAAATTGATTAATTTGAAGGGGTTAAATCATTAAAACACATATGAAAAATTAGAAAAATATTATCTCTATCAACAGGCTTCGTGACCCGAGATGAAAATTGTCTGAGTTTTAAAACCAAATGGCCCATCAAGAAGCTACCCTGGGGGTGCTTGTAAACGCCACCTGAAGGGATGAGATGGAAAATTGTCTGGCCCTAGTAGAGTTGGTCTGTAGCCACTCGGACCATAATTCATTGATGGAGCAGCTATCAGAGAGCCAGAAGAATTGTCCGTTGTGCAGGAGGCTGATCCTTTATGGATTCATGCTTAGGGATAACATCTTCATTTGTGAGGCGAGTAGGGACGAACCAGCTTGCTGGTTCAGAAGCACGTCATGCCAGTGCCAATGGTTCAGGGCGGCTGATGGTCATGCGTAGGAGGAATTCCCACCCATAATTGCTGACTACCTGTACAACCACCTGAACAACATTGATGGGTAGGAATTGCAGCCGGAGATGTCTCCTCCTCTGTACCACACAATACTGAAGGCAACCTTGAGGGATTTGAAGAAGGGGTGGTCCGAGGAGTGGGACCTGCGCCAGGGCAGAAACTTCATAGACTATTGGGCATGGGCCTACTGGGTAGGCGCCTCGTGTGAGGAGTTTGGAGTCGAGTTGAGGAGAGTGGGTTGGTATGAGGCGACATGGGCCTCCCAATTCCACATATATCAACCGAAACAGTTGATGCTAGAGCTGTTGAGCAGATGGTTTTCTAGCACCAACACTTTTCACATATACCATGGGGAGGTTGGCATCAGTCTGTGGGATGTCCATCAGATTTAGGGGGTCCCAATCCTGGGGTCTATGTACGATGAGTTCCTCCCCGTCATGAGTGCGTGGGAGGATCTGTAGCAGATGCCACGGCTGGCGATGGCACTGATGGGGCTGGTCCTCGGGGAAGACAAAGAAGCAGTGAGAGAATTCCACTTTAGGCGATGGTTCAAGCAGTTACTGAACTTCCCAGTGGATCGAGAGTTTCCCACAAGGCCTCGGTCTTTCCCAAAGGGGGATCAATGGGGAAAAGATCACTCGTATTGGCGGATCTTGGAGGACATCCAATGGAAGACCTAGGGTTTCAGTGTCAATACTGAACTGCAGCCGATAGTCAGGATGGCGACGTTTATCGTGGCCCTTGTCTGTGGTTGGATCTTACCAGTTATGGATACCAACATGGGTGTGCGTCCTAGAACATTTATCATGGCATCCATGCTATCCACATGAGGGTGAATAAATCTGAGGATTCTGATGCTCACAAGATTGTATAAGATGCTATGTCATGTTAGCGAGGGAAAAAGGCTTCAGAGGATATGAGGGCCCTTCCATCTTTTGTATGGGTGGATCGCGGCACACATTAGGGGGTTTTATGAATATCCCAACCCCATCTCATCTCCAGGGTCAAACTTTTTCCCATACATTTTGAATGCTGCCACGATATTTCCAACCAAATTAACCGTACCGTTGGTACTAACTCGGGTGTGGAAGGTGGAAGAGTTTAACCTTCACCCATTCCCATTACCAATGGGGGTACTCACCGATGATGGTCGGGGGACGAATGAGAATTGGGCCTATCTCCTAGCCTTTCCAAGTGGAGTCTTGGTGTCTAGGGTGGACCGTGAGCCTCTCTTTGAGCCGTACACCCTACAACGGTTTGCGAGGCAATTCTGGTTCATGCAGCGACTGACTCCGCGGGTCTACTGGGGGGTGTACCATGAGGAGAACCCATGTGTGATGAGGAAATTGTGGCTCATGTTCACACAAAAAGATGGGAAAACATGGAAAGCATTGCCTCTGAATACTGCCACCTTCGGACTGGTGAAGGAGTACACCATATGCAGGGAGGCAGATTATCCAGGGAAAATGCTGAAGCAACCAACTATTCGAGTTGGTGATGATAGGACTTACCTATCTCAAGGTCAGGGTCAGAAGCTGACAAGGACCTCTCGCGGTGGTGGGGATATCATGGTGGTGAGACCTGCACCAGATGATGGTGAGCCAGCGGTGGCGGATCCAACAACGGAAGTGTATCCGGTGGTCCCAGGAGAGCAGAGCCATCCAGAGGGGAGACCACTGATGGGATTCCGCAGGATATCTACTCAGGACCCAGGGAAACGGCTGTTCCATATCGACATGCGCGATAATACTATTTTCCCGGAGGCCTGGGACATCTGGGATGTCAGCAGGAAATTCCTCGGCCCACCTGAGATGTGGCAACACCTGAACCATATTGGGATAGATTTACCGGGTATAGGCCCTGTCCGGGCCAGTTTCACAGTGTCTTCGGCAGAGGTGGAGCAATATCTTGATGAGCTGGAGGACATCGTACATTCCAGGGGTGCCCCGTGTCCAATGAATGACTGGGTGAGGGTACTGCTGGATCAGACTATTCTTCCACAGCTGTCGACATCTAAGCTGAGAGAGCTCTTCCCCCTACCAGAAGAATCAGACAAATCCTCTTCGGGGGACGAGGCCGATGGAAGGAGCCTGTTGGAGGAAGGTGAAGTCGGCGATCAAGACTCAGGTCTTGACGATTTCGAAGAGGCTCTTGAGGTAACATTAAAAGTTTCTTTCCTCGGGGTCTGCTCTCAGGTTATTTTGGACTTCTTACCAACATCTGAACCATATAGGAGGACCTTGTACATAGACCTCATTCTCACCCCTCGACGGGTGCTGATGTAGGACCTTCGAAACCCACACCTGTGGCCGCGTCTAGTTATGTGTCTGGAAGGTCTAAGACACCCTAGGTGGCTCCTCTAGAATCTCCAGACCTTCCGATAATATATGGAGGGCCATGCTTCGGGGTCCCGTCAACATCAACTCAGGAGCGACACCAGGAGTTTGATCTATATAAGTCTTCTCCAATGAATTCATTACTGCAACACGTTGATCATGCCAACTGACTTCCAAGCCCATCTCTATCACATATAGTTCTTTGACTAGCATGGGCCGCTGCGGTGAGGTTGTTCGGGATTTCTGGCGGTGCCCCTCCCAGGGGCATGCCAGTAGTCGCAGAGATAGTTACCCAGCCAACCCGAGTTACAGCGCTCCCTATCATTGGAGGGACCACCGGTGGGGTCGTGCCCAAGGTTATCGAGGTGGGGTCCAATGATGAGGATCGACCGGTCAACCCAAGTCCCACCACTCCTGATCTGATGCTAGATGTCATGCCTCATCCAATGCCAGACACAAATCCCATTGAATATTTATTGAGGGGGTATCCCGCATACGAGCCTACTAATCGCACTGACTGGGATGAGACGACCTCTGATGAAGAGGAAAATGATATAGTCTGACGCTGATCATGGAAGCTGATGGTGCGCTTTATCGAAAAGACCCCCATGCATTATTTCTGGATTAAATGGATAGACTTCGCTCACAGCTGCGCGAACTGTGTGCTGGGGGAGTGGATGACCAGTGCCCCCATATTCCCATTCGAGATCTTATGGCAGAGAAGATCCGAGAGTATGATCACGGCCTCAGTGTGGGATGGCAGTGGAGGAAGGTGATGAACATCAAGAAGATCTGGGAGGCTGAAAATGAGGTCCAACGGATACAAATCCAGGTGGATGAGCACTCATCCTCCCTTAACAAACAATCAGAGATGATATCGTGACTGAAGGCCCTGCTGATAGAGGCAGAAGAGCGTATGGGGCAAGATTCAAAAGAAATGGCCATCATTCAGGCTGATGAATTGCGCCCCATCGTTGCTGAAGAGGAGTGGGAGTTGAGACGGCCATAGAAACTCCCAGATGCCACAAGTCAGAGGGTGGCGGAACTGCAACTCTCTTTTGAAGGGGTCAACCCATCCATGGGAGGGATAAACCCCCCGAGTCCTGTAAGGTTCCAAAAATCTTAGACGTACATTCATGTTTTGATTTATTTGATTCCATATCATACATGAGATTCGTTATCGAGCTTATATTCATACGCATATGTTATCTTTGTGAAATGTCCAGTAGTCAGTCCCTAAGCTCACGCTGGTCGAGCCCAATGTGATAAACAAGGGGTGATCGCCATGCTATTCCTTCTGAACATAATGCGTCGACCAAGATTTGGGTATCTGGGGTTTAAGTAACCAATCCAGATCATCCAGGAAGACATGGGAGAGGCCCTACCAAAGGATTATGACCTCATAACAATCGACGAGCCATTCCTCTGATGTGCTCTGGTGTATGAGCGAGGTAACTCCAGGGGTGTTTGGATTAGTCCGAACATAGGTAAGTGGAAGGTGTGAATCACGATACCCAAAATCCAGAACACTATGGGGGTTGGAATGACAATAAAGGATAACTATTGACCGTTTTCAGAACACAATATCCTTGTTGCGTTAGCCTGAAGTGATGATGAATCATGAGGGCCGACCGCTGACCATGTTTGAAACACAGTGTCTGGCTCAAAATTCCATCCATTTGTCTTCCAGAATGTTGGGCCAGGATGGTAGGCAATCCATAGTCTAGGTATTCATACTGTTAGGGGGTTCCTCCAGACATGAAAGAGGACAAGGGTCCGAATAAAGGGCATGCAAAGCGTGAAGGGTGGAGTGATGGTTTGTTCAAACAAAATCCAATACTCTTAAAATTACGCCATTGTGGTTGAAGCACACTAGACGGAACATTGATCTGATCATGTATCATTACTTCTTTTAGACAGAGCCTCTCTGGAGAGGGATTCGTCACTTCTCAATTTCATCTTGGGGAATCCCGAACTTGTTCAGGGAAAAGTTACAGTTGTACGGCTCCCTACGGGGGTCTGGCCCGGAGGCTGGAAAGGGGAAAGAACATGATTTATGATTCCTGATGGATGGACCCTATGAAAAATACCAGGGTATCTCTTTGTATCCCATGAGGATGGGAATCAATCCACACATTGTTCTGGAAGCACAATTTACGATCATGTGGGACGATGAGAAGCCTAGTTGTGCCGATACATATTGCACCAAAACTACTAAGCCCACATGAGTCATGCTCAATGTGGGAAACAAGAAGTAACGGGGAACATTCACGACAAAGGAAGGGGTAGGTTAGGGTGAATGTACACTTGGTGAATACTAGCCTAATAATTCTAACACGTCTATGTATCACACCTAGATGCACAAAGAGATAAAGCCGAGTATGTCAGAATTCCACTTGAACATGAGGAAGTGGAAATGTGTGAATCATGATGCTCACAATCTGGATAACAATGATGGTGGCATGGCGATGGAGGATAAGTATTGATCATGGAAGAAACAAATCATCCATATCATGTTAGCCTAGAACAGGGACAGACAAATGAGGGTCGACCATTGACCATGTTCGAAACATAGGACCTGTCGCAAATGTCATCCAAGATCCTTAGGGACGTTGGCCCGAAATGGTAGGAGGGCCCTTAGGCCCATCATCCATGGAGAGACCTTAATCCTAGAATCCATGTCATCTAAGGGTCTTTTTGGATGTGGAAGAGGATGAGGATCCAAAAAGCGAGCCCATGAAGCTTGGACATGGAACATGAGAAATGTCTCCATGAAAATTCCACACTTCGAGCTCTTTATCAAAACGCATTTGAGTATGACAATGAGACGTATTAGATAAAGGGAGTCGAGTCCCTTCCCATAGGGAGATATTAGTTTAGGGTCATAGAATTCGGACCAGGGATTGGAGGAAATGCGAGAGACTCATGACGAGAAATTACAAAAACCTGACGTGAATGGTAACTGGGGGTTTCGACCACCACATGTTCCTTGGGAGAGGTTTTAGGTCAAGGGACCAAAAAAGAGAGTTGAGATGGGCCTGAGGCCAAGTGAAAAGGTGTTCCTACGTACCCCATGATGATGGAAATCAAGCTACACGTAGTTCTTGAGGAGGGGGCATAGTGAGGTACCAGTGCCACGGATAAAACTTGTGTGCGGTCGTGGCCCACACACCAAAAGAAGCGGTATTTGATAAATCTTGTTTTTCATTTAAGGTGAGTGTTTTTTTAAGCAACAAGCCTAGGGTAGTAGGCCCTGTCCTTTCCACACGAGTTAAGCCATAACAGGCATTGACAAATGGCATGGTGTATGAACAATACCCAACGTGAAATCCTCTACGATGAGGTCATCAAAATGCAGTTCCGTTTTTCATCGTGCGTCCATGACGATAATGTCACAGTTTATAGTCATGTGATAGGACCAAGCATGCATTTTAATGTCATGCAGTGCAGACATAGCAGAGACGATGCTAGGTGGGTAATGTATATGGTGCCATAAAACATAACCGATGTGAATGGGGAAATGATCCCACATCACACCGTACGTAATTCTGAGAGGGGAACCTCGGGCCAAGGGGCCCAAATAGGGGTGAAAGTGAAAGGGGCTGGAGAAACTAGCTCCAAACTGAGCTGGACCTGAAAATGATACATCCAGGTGGTCCTACATATCCCATAAATATGGGAATCAAGATACACGTAGTTCAAGGGGATGCCTTTTAATGTCGTGCGGGACATGAAACATGAGGGATAACTCTTAGAACATGGTGCACATGGTGTGGCTATTACAAACCCGATGTGAATGAAGACATAATCCCATACCATACCACATGGTCCCGTAGTCAAAGTCCCAAAGGTGGTACAGAAAAGACAAATTAGTAGAACTCAAGCTGGACCCAAAGACAAGAGGTTTGGGCGTTCCTATGTATCCCTTGAGGATGGGAATCAATCCGTACATAGTTTTGAGGAGATCTTAGTTTATGGTCTTAGAGCTCGTACCACGGAGGGATGACAGCTTTCCATGTAAGCACAGACCTCGACCCAATACCTAAGCCCACATGAGTCAAACTCGGTGTGGGAAATAAGGGAGGAAGATCATTATTGAAATACTTAGAACTTCAATCAAAGGGATATCAGTGCAGAGCCCTGAATGACACCCTTACCACGACTTTTCTCTCCTAACATGAAAATCCACACTAAGGAATAGTGTCAAGAGTGTCGGGGGGTCACTTGAACATGATGAGGTGGAGAAGGATGTGAATCGTGTAACCGACACTTTGGGCCCAATGGGGTTGGCGTGGCGATGGAGGATGACTGTTAACCGTGGCAGAGAAGCAGTATCTATATCGCGTTAGCCTGAAGTGGGAACAACAAACAAGCATCAACCACTAACCATACTTGCAGCATGGGATTTGTATCAACTTGTTGTCTGAATACCTCGGGGGCGTTGGCCCGTAAAGGTAGGAGAGCCCTTAGGCATGGTATCCATGCCGTTTTTGGGGGTCCCTCCTATCGTGAAAGGTGTTGGAATCCCTAATGAAGGGGAATACAAATCCTGGGAAAATGGTGGAAGCATGTCCCAGTAAAACCCATCATTCTAGGTACTAAACCAGAGTACCCTTAGGCACATTGATGAACCACCGAAGAGGGTCGATGCGGATACTCAAAAGGGAGAGGTACATGGCATGGTCATTACAAGCCTGACGTGAATGAGGACATAATCCCATGTCACTCCATATACTCCCCTCTCTGGAGTAGGGTAGGCCAAGGGGCCACGGTGAAATGGAGATTTCCGGGAGATGGGGCTGTACATGAAGTCTAGACATTTGGGTGGTCCTACATATCCCATAAGGTGGGAATCAAGCCACACATAGTTCTTGAAGACACCTAGTGGTAAGATAACCCAGCGAGGAGGGTGTACGGCATGTGAATGAGGACATAATCCCATACCACACTGTACAATCCCATAAGAGAACATGGGAAAGGGGCCCAAAAAGGCCAAGGGGCCTGATAGTTGGAACCGCCCCGGAGGGATTTCATTTCTTGGGGATAAAATGGGGCAGAATGAAACACTACACTCGATGTTTGGGATATCTTGGGGTGGCCCTAATGATCCAGGATAGCTATTGGCTACATTCTAAACACATCATCCCTATAGTAACCTGAAATGGGAGCAACAAACGAGCATCGACCGCTGACCATATTCACAACATTGGACTTGTATCAATTTGTTGCTCGACATCCTCGAGGGAGTTGGCCCGAAGTTGTAGGAGATCCCTTAGGCGGGGTATCCATACCATTCATGGGCCCTTCCGGATGGGGAAGGTGATGGAATCCCAGTCAAGGAGTGGGTGAAGCATAGTTGTACCCATTTATGAAAGAGGCGAATGTCTGTAGGGAGTGGGATGTATGGCTAGATAGAGGCTAGCTTGACATGAATTGGGGAAAAAGTATGCACCCCGCCTTATATCTTGACCCGAGGGGAAGATTCTGGCGCTTGGGCTGGGCCAACAGAATAAATTTCTGGGCATTCATATGTATCCCATGAGGATGGGAATCAAGCCTTAAATAGTTATTGAAGGCCATGTAGTTTAACGTCGTGAGATGAAGACGTGGGAGTGGGAACATGGTGAGACCATTATAATCCTCATATGAGTGGGGCTAAGGAAGCCTAGTCCATATCATGTAAGGATTTTCTAAGGAAGCTATACCCAATGGGGATAGTCAAAGAGAAGAGTTCGGGCTGGGCTCAAGACAAGGTGTCTGAGTGTTCCCACGTATCCCATGTGGATTGGAATCAAGCCATACGTAGTTCTGAGGAGATCTTAGTTTATGGTCTTACATCTCAGACCATGGAGGGATGGCAGCTTTCCAAGTAAGTGCAGATCTCGACCGGATCCCTAATCAAATGTGAGTCAAACTCGGTGTGGGAAACAAGGGAAGAAGATCTTTATTGCAATACATGGAACGTCCATCAAATGGAAATCGGTGCGGAGCCCTAAATGACACCCTTACCATGGATTTTCTCTCATAACGTGCAAATGCGCACTAAGGAAATTGTGTCAAGAGTGTCAGGGGTTACTTGGACATGATGAGGTGGAGAAGGATGTGAATCATGTAACTGAAACTTTGGGCTCAATGGGGTTGTCATGGCGATGGAGGATGAATGTTAACCATGGAAGAAAAGAAGTATCTATATCACCTTATCTTGAAGTGGGAACAACAAATGATCATTGACCACTTAACATACTCGCAACACTAGAATTGTATCAATTTGTTATCTGAATCCCTAGGGGGAATTGGCCCGTAACAGTAGGAGAGCCCTTAGGCATGGTATCCATGCCATTGTTTTGGGGTCCCTATGGGTGTGAAAGGTGATGGAAGCCCTAATGAAGGGGAACATGAAGCCTGGGAAATGGGTGGAAGCATGTCCGAGTAAATTCCAACATTCCAGGTACTAAACCAGAGTACCCTTAGGCACATGGATGAACCACCGAAGAGGGTCGACGTGGATTCTCAGGAGGGAGAGGTACATGGCGTGGTCATTACAAGGCCGATGTGAACGAGGAAATAATCCCATGTCATTCCATATACTCCCCTCTTCGGTGAAGGGTAGGCCAAGGGGCCACGGTGAAATGGAGATTTCCGGAAGATAGGGTTGGACTTGAAGTCTAGACATTCGGGTGGTCCTACGTATCCCATAAGGATGGGAATCAAGCCACGCATAGTTTTTGAAGACACCCAGGGTTAATATACCCCAATTAGGGGGGTGTACGACACGTGAATGAGGACATAATCCCATACCACCCTATATGCTTCCATAAGAGAAACTGGGATGGGGGCCCGAAAAGGCCAAGGGGCCTGACAGTTGGCACCACATGGGGGGAGTTCATTGCTTGGGGATACAACAGGGCATAATGAACCACTACACTCAATGTTTGGGATATCTCAGGGTGGAAATAATGATCCAGGACAGATGTTGACCATGTTCGAAACATACCGTCCCTATATTAACGTGAAATGGGAGTAACAAATGAGAATCAACCACTGACCATATTTGCAACGCGGGACTTGTATCAATTTTTTTCTCGACATCCTCGAGGGTGTTGGCCTGATGTAGTTGGAGATCCCTTAGGCTTGGTATCCATACCATTCAGGGGCCCTTCCGGATGGGGAAGGTGATGGAATCCCAGTCAAGGAGTGGTTGTAGCATAGTTGTACTCATCTACGAAAGAGGAGAACATCTCCAGGGAGCGGGATGTATGACCGGATCGAGGATAGCTCGACCTGAATTGGGGAAAAAGTATGCACCCCGCCATATATCTTGACCTGAGGAAAAGATTTTGGTGCTTGGGCTGGGCCAACAAATGAAAGGTCCGGGCGTTTCTACGAATCCCATGAGGATGGGAATCAAGCCATACGTAGTTATTGAATTCCATGCAGTTTAATGTCGTGCGGTGAAGATGTGGGAGTGGGCACATGGTGCGACCATTATAATCCTCGTATGATTGGGGCCAAGGAATCCTACTCCATATCATTCACGGATCCTCTGAGGAAGCTATAACAATGGGGGATAGTCAAAGAGAATAGTTCAGGATAGGCTCAAGACATGGTGTCTAAGCGTTCCTACGTATCCCATGTGGATTGGAATCAATCCATACATAGTTTTGTAGAGATCTTAGTTTGTGGTCTTAGATCTTTGACCATAGAGGGATAACAGATTTCTAAGTAAGCGTAGACCTCGACCGGATCCCTAAGCCAACGTGAGTCAAACTCAGTGTGGGAAACAAGGCCGGAAGATCTTTATTGAAATTCTTGGAACATCCATCAAAGGGAAATCGGTGTGGAGCCCCGAATGACACCCATATCATGGCATTTCTCTCCTAACGTGCAAATGCGCCCTAATGAATAGTTTCAAGAGTGTCATGGGGTCACTTGGACCTGATGAGGTGGAGAAGGATGTGAATCATTTAACCGACACTTTGGGCTCAATTGGGTTGGCGTGACAATGGAGGATTACTGTTAACCGTGGCCGAAAATTAGTATCTATATTGCGTTATCATGAAGTGGGAACAACAAATGAGCATCGACTGCTGACCATACTCACAACATGAGATTTGTATCAATTTTTTGTCTGAATCCCTCAGGAGCGTTGGCCCATAACGGCAGGAGAGTCCTTTGGCATGGTATCTATTCCATTTCTGGTGGTCCCTCTGGGTGTGAAGTGTTATGGAATCCATAATGAATGGGAACACGAATCCTGGGAATGGGTGAAACCATGTCTGAGTAAAACCTAGCATTCCAGGTACTAAACCAAAGTACCCTTAGGCACATTGATGAACCTCCAAAGAGGGTCGACGCGGATGCTCAGGAGGGAGAGGTACATGGAATGGTCATTACAAGATCAATGTGAATGAGGACATAATCCCATGTCATGACATATACTACCCTCTCCGTGGAAGGGTAGGCCAAGGGGCCATAGTGAAATGGAGATTTCTGAGAGATAGGGCTGGACCCAAAGTCTAGACATTCGGGTGGTCCTACGTATCCCATAAGGATGGGAATCAAGCCACACATAGTTCTTAAAGACACCCGGGGGTAAGATACCCTAATGAGGGGGTGAATGGAATGTGGATGAGAACATAATCCCATACCACACCGTACGCTCCCATAAGAGAACCAGGGACGAGGGCCCGAAAAGGCCATGGGGCCTGACAGTTGGCACCTCCCGGAGGGAGTTCATTGCTTGGGGATACAATGGGGAAGAATGAACCACTACCCTTGATGTTTGGGATATCATGGGGTGGCCCTAACGATCCAGGATAGCAATTCACCATGTTCGAAACACAGTGTCCCTATAGTAACATTAAATGGGATAAAAAACGAGCATCGACTGCTGACCATATTCGCAACGCGGGACTTGTATCAATTTGTTGCTCGAAAACCTCAAGGGAGTTGGCCCGAAGTAGTAGGAGATCCCTTAGGCATGGTATCCATACCATTTAGGGGCCCTTCTGGATAGGGAAGGTGATGGAATCCCAATCAAGGAGTGGGTGATGCATTGCTGTACCCATCTATGAAAGAGGCAAACGTCTCCAGGGATCGGGATGTACGGTCGGATCAAGGCTAGATTAGAGTGAATTGGGGCAATAGTATGAACCCCGCCATATATCTTGACCCGGGGGGAAGGTTCTGGTGCTTGGGCTGGGGAAACAGGTGAAATGTCTGGGCGTTCCTACGTATCCCATGAGGATGGGAATCAAGCCATACATAGTTCTTGAAGGCCATGCAGTTTAACATCGTGCGATGAAGACATGGGAGTGGGACATGGTGCGACCATTATAATCCTCGTATGAGTGGGGATAAGGAAACATACTCCATATCTTGCAAGGATCCTCCGAGGAAGATATACCCAGGGGGGATAGTCAAAGAGAAGAGTTCGGTCTGGGCCCAAGACAAGGTCTCTGAGCATTCCTGCGTATCCCATGTAGATGTGAATCAATCCATATGTAGTTTTTAAACATAGTTTAATGTCATGCTGGACGATGCACAATTTAAAGTCATGCATGAATAAACAGTTTAAGGTCACGTAGGACCAGCGTGCAGTTTAGGGTCATGCGGGACTGGCATGCAGTTTAGGGTCATGTAGGACAAATGCTGAGTGGTTTTATGTCCTACAGTTGGGACAGATCATGCAGTTTAACATCGTGTGATATGGACAGTTGTGATCATAGTTTAAGGTCATAGAGCTTGGACTGTTTTGTAGTTTATTTTCATGCGGGACAATAATGAGCAGTTTAACATCATGACAGATGATGGTTTATTTTAACATCATGCATGATGATGCGCAGTTTAAATTCATGCAGGACTGGACAGTTTAAGGTCATGCAGGACCAGACAGTTTAAGGTCATGATGGACCGTGAGGCTCAGGAAAAATATTTCTTGAGGAACATGGCATTGGTGGGAGGAGTTATACCCTCACCATCCACAGTAACTAGGGAATACACGCTATTAGAGTAAACCTTGTGAATGATGTAGGGTGCTTCCCATTTGGGCTCCAACTTGGGAGGTTTCCTGCTGGGGATCATTGGTGCTCAGAGGGCCAACACCAGGTCACCTTGCAGAAAAGAGCGGAGGCGAACCTTCTTGTTGAAGGCTCTAGCTATCTTATCCTAATGCCTTTCCAGATTGTGCAAGGAAAATATCCTATTTTCGTCAGGTGCTTCTAATTCAGCTAGATGGATTTCTGCCACCTCATCTGGCACCGGCTGGTCATAGACCACAGTGCGTAATGATGGAAGCTGGATCTCGATGGGCAGGATGGCCTCGGCCCCATACACCAGATAATATGGAGTCACCTGGGTGGAATTGCGAGTCGTCGTCCGATAAGGCAAGAGGGCACTAGGGAGCTTGTCCTAACAATTCTTCTTGTTCTGGCCAACCATTTTTCGCAAAATGTTAGAGAGGGTTTTGTTGAATGCCTCGATCTTACTATTTTACTGCGCGTGATAGCGAGAGGTATGGTTGGAGCGAATGTTGTACTTGGTGTACAATTTCTTCAACTCTACTGCTTGGAAGTTTGTGCCATTATCAGTGAGAACGATGTGAGGGACTCCAAATAGGTAGATGATATTGGATCTCACAAAATCGACAATGGATCGAGCTTTGAATTCCTTGAGTGGGACTTCCTTTTCCCATTTGGATAGAAATCTATAGCGGTCAGGATGAACCAGCACTGGCGAGCTGTTGCTGGTGGGTATGGCCCCATGACATTGAGCCCCCACAACACAGAGGGCCAAGAGTAATTGGTGGAGTAGAGAGGTTTTGGGTGCCGATGCAGGAAATTAGCATGAACTTGGCATGTGTGACATCTCTTGGCGAACTCGATATAATCGTGGATCATAGTGGGCCAGAAGTACCCCAGTCTCTGGATATGATGGGATAGCTTTGGCCCAACATGGAGGGCACTGTAGGAACTGATAAAAACCTCGTGCATGACCTGAGAAATCTTGACTCCTTGAATGAAATAGAAGATAACACCATCAAGACAACTCTTATAGAGGATCCGCTCAAGACTAGGACCACTCTAGAGGGTAAACTGCAGTGCGCGGCGTCGGATTCACTCGCGTTCGGCCCGATCATTAGGGAGGCAACCATTTTGGAGATAATAAAAAAAATAGGCTCTCTAGTTGGGATTCATCTCAAGCACTTCATCTGACAGACTTGGGGATCCTAATGTGGAGAATCCAGTGGTAAGATGGCTTACTCGTAGGCCGGCATCATCCTCTGGGGTGATGGGGGCAATGAATCTTCGGTGTGCCACATGTAAAATCAGATCATCCTTCTCGGTTTCTGAAAGTGATGCAGCTAAGCCGACCAAAGCATCCACTTGACCATTCTGTGACCAAGGGACATGGGTAACCTCCGGTCGAGAAGGGGACTAGGCCATTAGATGGAGGGTGTACTCCAACAATGGCACAAGCACTAGCTTCCTAACAACATAGTCACCATTGACTTGCATGATGACAAGATCAGAATCCCCTTTCACATGAAAATGGGTCACATCAATCTCAAGGGCCAGCTCGGGGCCTGTGATGAGAGCCTAATACTCTGCCTCGTTATTGGTGCAGCCTTCTGTCAATAAGATTGAGTATGGAAAAACGGATTTCACCGGGGTGATGAAGATGATACCTAGGACCACTCTATTGAGCCTAGGATCATTGAGCCTCATACCAGTGGGGCTCCAAGAGGCACTGTCGAAGTTCATTTGCCAACATGGGATGGTATGATCAACTGAGAGAATTGCCTCATCTGGAAAATCCCGGTCCAGGGATTGATTCACGGAGGTTGGATGGGCAGCAAGGAAGTCTTCCAATGCCTTCCCCTTGATAGCATTCTGAGGCATGAACATGATGTCAAACTGCTGGAGGATTACCTCCCACCATACAAGTCAGCCAATCAACATGGGGTAGTTTAGAATGTACTTCAGTGGGTATACCCAAAAGACCAACTGTACCTCATGGTGCTGCGGGTAAATTTGAAATTTCGGTACGACAAACATGAGTGCAAGGAAACTCTTTTCAATGGGGGAGTATCTTTTCTCCATATCGAGGAGTATGCAGCTAGGGTAGTAGAGGATGTTCTCTGTCCCCTCATTGTTCTTCTAGGTGAGCAGGGCACTGAGAGACCGTTCATGGGCGGTCACATAAAGGACCAACGGCTTTTCAACGACAGGTGGCACCAAGACCGGTGGATGAAGCAGATACCGCTTGACTTCCTCGAATGCAGTCTGACACTATTCATCCCATTCATAGGCGATTCCCTTCTTCATGTGCAGAAAAAAGGGATTACACTTGCCGGCCAGGTTCACGATGAATCGACATATGTCGACTAAGTGGCCTTGAAATCCTCGTAGCTCTTGAATATTACTCAAATGGGGAATCTAGATGATGGCCTTGATCTTCTCTGGGTCGATCTCGATGCCCCTATTTCTGAAAACGATGATGAAAAACTTGATGCAGGTGACCCCGAAGGTTCATTAAATCGGTTATATCTTCAGGTGGTGCCAACAGAAAAAACTGAACACTTTCTCAATGTTCTGGAGATGGTCCTGGCGCTGGTGAGATTTTACCACCAGATTATCTACATAGTATTCCACCAATGTTTCGATAATTGGCTTGAATATGCAGTTCATGGCCCGATGATAGGTGGCACCTGCATTTTTCTGAATGAAGAAAATAAACTGGTAATATAAAGTACATTGGGGGGGCTTGAAGGTAGTAGCGTCATTCAACAATTCTATCACTAGAAGGGGAAAATCATCCTTCAGACAGTGGTAGTTGAGATCGCAGAAGTCGATATAGCCTCTGATTTTCCTGTTCTTCTTGCTGACTGGCACAATGTTGGCCAGCCACTTGGGGTACTGGACCTCCTTGACAAAGATGGATCTAATGAGCTTGTCAAACTCGGCCTCGACCATTGCGCCGTGAGAATGGTGCATCTTTCTGGGAGGCTGCTTGAACCCATGATGGTTTTTCGAGAGACCAAGGCGGTGGACGACTTCCTAAGGATCTAGTCTTGGCATCTCCTCATAACTCTAGGAAAACATGTCACAATGCTGTTTAAGGAAGCTCACATAACTCTTCTGCTCTTTGAGGGACATGGCGACACTGATCAATGTGGGTCTCAGATATGCCTCGCTACCAAGGTTCACCTGTACCAGTTCATCGACCGTGGTAAAGACACCTTCTTTGAAGGAAATGGGATCATCCTTAGGATCCTCTTCTCCACCTATAGAGGGATATTCCGTGGGGGAAGTTTCTTCCTGGCCACCAGGCCCCGATGGGAGGCTGGTGCCAGCTTGAGCGGAATTGGTCAGCATGTCATGAGATCCACGTGCTGCTGAGACCATAGCGATGAAGGTAGTTGATCTGATCTCATCGGGTCTTCAGCCCGTGGGGCAACGCTTGATAACATCAAAGCAGTAGTGGCGCGTCGCCTTGATCCAGTTAATTACAGCCCGAAAAAATAGACACGTGTGACGTACCGCCATTACCATGAGTCAAATGTCCTGATACCGTACAGGGGTAAGAGGTTCTGGGATCACCTGAGCCTGGTTTGTGTAGGAGTATGAGGTGATTTTCCACCGTCTCTTGGACTTGGGAACATGCCTTCCTCTCTTACCCAAAATAGCAAAGAATTATCTCATGTCGGGGGTTATAGCCTCCAACTGCTGGATTGGGAAGATTTAGGCATCATCCAAACCTGCCTAGGGATCACTTGTGAACATGGCAGGCTCAATCTCACCTTCCAGAATCAGCTTATCCCTTCTCTCGTAATAATCGGCGTCTATATAGAGGGCTTCACAAGAGTCAAAAGGAGATGAATATATTTGGAGCACTCCTACTCGACCGTTGAGGGAGTATTTGAGGCATTGGAGATATGATGAAGGGACCGCTGCATGTAGGTGGAGCCATGGCCTGCCAATCAATGCATTGTATGTGGGAGACAACCATGAATTCAGTACTGGCAACTAGGCCACCGAACTGGGTCTTCAAATGGATCCTGCCGACCGGGGTCTACTCGGTCCTGCCATATCCCTAGATTCTTAGGTACAAGGGAGTTAAATCATTCTCAGACAACCCCAGCTTCCGCAGTGTCCGAGTAGATATTAGGTTAATCCCTGAGCTCATGTCAATAAGACAGCGACCGACTTCCACGCCATTGAACTGACCAGTGATGTACAATAGATGAATGTGCCCCTATATGGGAGGGTCTTCAACTTCACCAGAGAACGAGATAACTGCCTGGCATTCGGCGTTCTCAATTGCCTCAGCGTGGATGGATTCTATAGTTGATACCTCCCTCTCAAACTGGAGGGGGCTCCTTAGAGCCTCGGTGAGCACCTCACGCATGTCTAAAGATTGGAGAAGAGCCTCAAGAATAGAAATTCTCACTGGGATCCCAATTAGGTGCTTGAGGACATCATACTTCCACGCCAAGCGTGAACTTCTACTCATATGTGGCCGCTCTTCAATTGGAGGCATGGCGGGCCTTGCCGCATGGACCGATGGCTGGCTAGTGATAGGTATGCCCTATTGCTCACTAGTCGAGGCCTGAAGAGTAGATGCCAGATGAGGACGAGAGAAATGAGATTGGCCTGTAGCAGGGTGAGACTCGCCGTGGTACAGATGAGGTAGCTCTGCCTGATCTAGTAGCACAAACCGCGGTGGAGGTAGATCTAAGGACACCAGATGAGGAGGTTGCACATACTAAGCTCTGCACTGGGCCTACGGTCTGGTCTTAGTGGCATGCATGGCCTGACTGAAAGCACTAGCTGACATTCCTTGACAACCCATATGGTCGCAGTTCCGCCGACGTTGGCATCGGCTGGGGACGTTGAGGAGGTTCGCCTTGAGTTCCCCTTCGCCAGGAGTCATGTAGGGGTTTACCAACGTGATGGTTTTAACCTAAGAATAACCTTGACTATGGCTTGATGAATAATCCACCACTGGGTGGATTTTGGGAGGAATCCCCATCTCAGGGGGCATGAAGTCACCAAGAGTGCGGGATGACGATGACATTGGTGGAGCACATTGCTTCTTCTTACGTCGCTAATGCTTGCTCTTCTGGGAAGAGGCCGACTGAGATGATGATGCAGAGGCATTGGCCACAGATTCTAAAGGCTTTGGATGATTCATGTGTGCCTGAATAATACAATGGGCGTCAACGACTATTTTACGAGCCATCCAGTCATCTTACTTCTGGGATCCGTGACTGGGAACCTATCGCCACCCACCTTCATCGTCGCTACCGCTTTCTGACCTCACAAAGACACCCTCCACTTATGTCGGGGCGAGGCCCGACCTCACTATGTTGTTATCGACCTGGTCTTGGAGCCAGTCTTTAAACACATTGCACTGCTTGAGGGTGTGCCCCAGAATCCGATGATAGGAGCAGTAGTTTGGGAGATCTCTGAGATTCGCCTCTTCCATCCTTCTGCACTTAGTAAGCATAAAATCCCCTTCTCTAGGGAACTACAGAAGTAACCAGAAACCTGATCCTCCCTGAAGGAGTAATTCTGGTGTATTTTTTCTGGATAGGGGGCTTTGGGAGCCTGGCCCTGATGAGGGGCTGAAGGAGCCTTCCAAGGAGGCAAATCCTGATTATCCCGCCTAAGAAGCGGTGGCGCGTTACGCGGGGGAACCTGCCGATTCTGAGGTGGTCACTGCTGGGCAGAAGGTTGCGCCTGTGGTGGAGGGCCTCTGCGAGGTCGCGGAGCCAGTGCTACCAGCGAAAATACTAGCTGCTCGGGGGATTCTGTTTGGGCCACCGCGACGGGCACAGCTCTGGCAGCCCTCCTTTCTGGGATCACAGGGGGCAACAGACGCACCTGACTAGCCTGTTGCAGAGCTTCCTCGAGGCGTTGGGTCTTATCTGAGAAGTCTCGAAACCCTCCATTGTAGTTTTTGAGTGATCAAGGAGGGAACCAATTTTGTTTTGACATTACCTATGCACATCATCAATAATTACTCCTGAGTCATTGGCATGTCGAGGGAGTATGTGAGTCCCTTCCACCAGGCGGTGAAGTCCGCGACTCGCTCATCGGGCCTCTGCTTTCACCTGAAGAGGTATTTAATGCTGGTATTTCACGTGGTGGAGATGAACTGTTATAGGAATTTCCAGCGAAGATCCTCCCAGCCAGTCACCAATCCAATGGGGAGCTGGCTGTACCAGACAAACACAAGGCCTTCTAATGCCTGCACAAAACATCAGAGCTTGGTGGCTTCCTGCTATGCTGGAGTCCATAACATGGGGCCACACTTAGAGGAAAAGTGGGCCAGGTGTTGTAGTGGGTCCCCTGTCCCATTAAAGGGAAAGAAAGTGGGATTTCCAAAACCCGAGGGTGCAGACATATCATCCACCCACGCTGGATATGGATTTCCATCTTGTGGGACTACCACCTGTCGCATTTCTAACACCTTGACGTGGGCGATGAGTTCCTCCATTGGATCGTCTGGGTGGGGGTCCCTATCTTGACAGGGATCCCTAACAACAAGTGTGTTCTTAGGCTCTTCAACACGGTAGATGGGTTCAATGGCTCATGGAGCGACTGGAGGAGCGGCCTGAGGGGCAGTTGGGGGAACCCAGGCCAGATTCTTTGGATTGCCTTTCCGTTCGGGAGGGTTTGGTGATACGTATCACGCCCTCTTGCCATGAGTCCCAGCTTCAACCATATCCATGGGAGCGGTATGACCAGGGTTTCCCAGAGGCATATCACTGGATGGGAGTTGTTCTTGCCCCTATTTCCCCTTCCTAGGATCATCATAGTCATGTCGTCACTCTATAGCGCATTCAGCCAGATGTTCTTCAACCAGACTCTTCTACTCAGCAAGTTTTTGGCGCAACACGACCTTCTCGGGGTCTTCCTCTGTCTTCTGCACTGAGGCGGATGGGTTAGAGTGCTTGATAGCTCTGACATGCTCTTTACCCCTACTGACATTCCAGACTGAGTACCAACGACTCGGTGGGCGTAAGGAGACCTCAGAGGTTCCTCTGCTGATGAGTAATCCTCCCTGATGGGTCCAATAATGGTGGTACACCCTTAGGGGGTAAGTATCCATCAAGAAATTCCAGCTCTTCCTCCTTATCCATGACATCGGTTATGTGGACCGTGACCCTTCCCGGTGGCATGTCCTCAATATCGCATATTGAGTTGGGCTGCCGTCGAATAGGGATGAAGAGGAGGGAAGCGTACTTACCCCAGCCATGAACTTGCACATGGGGGGTAGTCTCCTTGATGATTTTGCGGAGTACCCTGAAACTCTGAATGCATCTTTGTTGAAGGGTCCTCTGGAGACCTGGCGACTCAAGGCACTGGGCCACGGGGAGTGTGGCCATATCGACTAAACAGTATTGCTCGATGATTTCCTCAAAGTGTACTTGGATCCTGGGGTACACCACCTAATGATAATGAAGACAGAAGTGTGTCAACCATAGGGTTTGACAGAAGCATTTGACTTCCTCTAGGGTGAAGGATTCCGGTGCATAGAAGTTCGACACTGCCGCCAGCCAGAACTTCTCCAGGATGTTATCCGCCGCAAGAATATTCCAAAAGCTCTTGGGATCGGATTCAGGGTCTGGCCCCGTATTTCCCCACTTGCCAACCAGAGGCAGCTGAGGAACTGGTAGCATTACTGAGGTGGATCACTGAGATAGAAGGTTGGGCGGTGAAGAATATGGTGAACGAGCCAACTGGCCACTGAATTCCAGGCCATCCTTTGAGGAGTGCGATGACCTGACCACAATGCTACAATATGACGGGCTGACATCCACAACTTATGGTGAAAGGATTGCGGTTTCCAGTGATGGGTAACACTATTTTTCAACTGCCACCGGTCCCCAAAATAGCAATCCATGATCTCTGGTCTAGGTAGAGGGTTCTTCTAGTGATGATGTTGGTGACTACATGGTCAGAACCTATGGGATTCCCAAAATTTCCTCCTCCTAGATGTACCTGCAAAGATATGTGGGAATCCAGTGGACTTCACACTCCAGAAGTATGAGACTGATATTCCTTGTTCCTACCCCTATCCTTGACACAAAGGACCGAGGGGAGGGTTCCACCGCTGAGTCGTACTCTGCTTCATAATCTGAGAAATAGATCAATTTGATCTCAGTCTGATGCTTTTCGGTATTCTTCTTATGACAGAGATGACCCTCCTACCGACCCTGAGATGTCTCTTCAGGGAAGGGAAAATTACTGGCACGAGAAGGTCTTTCGGCCGTACTAGTGTTGGGGTGGGGAGTACTTCTACCTGAGTGGGTCGGGGTGCGAGGAACACCAATGCAGATGTCAAAGGGGACATAGGGAGGACCTCTATGCTTGATGCTGGTATGGGTAGGACCCCCGCTGGAACTGACAGGAGCATGGGTAGGATTTCCATGCCTGGTTCCCTTGGTGACGTCAGTGTGAGGCAGGTCCCCGTACTGATTGGACTGAACACGGGTAGGACCTCCGTCAGCTACTGCGAGGATGTAAGGAAGGTCCTCACATCAGAGAGTGACTATATATACAACATCCCCACCCCGGTGGTCCGTGGCAGAAGGGACGACTACGTATCCAGTGTAAAGAGCATGGGAGAGGCTCCCATATAAGGTATTGCTACAATGGGGAAGGCCCTCATTCGGGTCGAAGGTGGCACGGGGAATACCTTCGAGCCGAGACTTGGAGGGGGAAAGGCCCACGTCCTCCATGTTAGTTTCTTGGGGAGGGACCCTGTAGTAGGTGGAATTGCTGTAGGTTAGTCCGCGGTGGCCACCGCCCATTCCTGTGACCAAGAGAGTCGACACAGCCTGCCCGTGGGGTGGTTGGGGCCTCAATATGGGTCGAGCGTATATCTTCCCCTGCTCGGCATATGCATGCGGTTTATGATGCATGTTGGTGGTGACTCATGCCATAGTAGCCGCTGATGTTGACGCCCCTTGATGGGCATCCTCCTTCGCCTGTGCCCGATGCTGGCGTCGGGTCAGCCGGGCCGGAATCGGTGGTGCAGGTAGGTAGTCTACCTACTCTTCAGCTCGGGGAACCGGGTGGCGGCACTGACACGGCTTGCTGGGGGCCCTCACTAGGAACCCCTCGGATAAAACTCTAGCCATGCTGGCCTAAACATCCCTGACCTCATCAGCATAGGGCATGGAGTCGTCAAGGCGTTCCGGGGATAGGCCCCCGAAACGATTAAAGGTTGGAGTGGGGAGCAGTGGAACCCTGCGAGGCCCTCGGGGCGGCGTTGACGGCAAGGCACAGACACCTCTCAATCTAGGCAGTCCATGTCCCTCATAGGGATGACCCCCACCTCCTCATACCTACGTACAAGGTCATTGATTACCCTTCTTGGATAATTTTCGATGGGGAGAGGGGGATTGGGTGCCCAGTATTCATGGTAGTTGAGGCCGTCGTAAAAAAGGCAGAACCGCATGGGGTAGCTGCGTTGAGATTGACCCTACCCCTGCGTCGGTGGGTAGAAGGTGATCGTGTTCCAGATGCAGCAACTGGGCTCCTAAAGGTATGGAGATCAGCTCGTTACTACTGACATAAAAAGAAATCAACATCATGTGCCCCAACTCCATTCCATCTTCCATGACCGGTAATAGGGATCCACGCTGATAACGTCACAGACCAAGATACCCAACGTTTTGACTGCCCCAATATCTAGTGAGTTTCACGCTAGGCCTGCTATTTGCTTGGAGGGTCCCCATGCCAGATATCTGGATCTCATGACACGTCACTATATTTATTCCTCGATCGCTACTAATATCCACATAGAGGAGAAGAACATCACATCAGGTTCACCATTTCTGTTTCTGACACTTTCGTTGGGGCGTGTGCGTCCTTCACATTCGGGGGACATCAGCACTGTTCTATTGCCCCGTATTCCCGCTTTCCAAAGGTAGGTGACATTTGCTCCTTATTCAGGGACGTCTGCTCCTTGATCGAAATGAGATGATGGTATGTTAGTTCTTCCTTCCGTGGATTCCTCCTCAAAATTTGTCACCTAATCTAGGTCTCCCTTATAGATTAAGAGGTAGTTAGTGAAACTCTTCCCAGTGTCATGTTTCCGTGAATTCTAGTTAATTACACTTCTTCTGTCAGGACATTCCAAGGGGTCTGGTCGGGGCGACAACCTTCAGTTGGGGGAGTAGTCACGTTGAGGCATCACTGGCATGTCTGGACGCTAGGGAATTGGCGTGTCAGCCTTTTATCCCTTATTATAGGGATTCTTGAGGGTGCGGAAGCCCTAGGCATCCCACATTGTGCTTGGGGAATCATATTCCATAGGCATGTATCTGAGGTTTTCTCTAGCTTCTTGTGTTTAACACGGGGTATATCGCAAGTTTAACGTCCAGGGGAGATGGATCGGGCTGATCAGAACACTAGCAAAAGTGGATCAGATTGAAGAACCCCCTTGAGGGAACACTGATATTGGGGCCAACACTTGGGTAGTTTCTGAAATGATGTGGAGGGGAATGAGGTGTCATTATCTCACAGGGATGTGGTGGCCCGGGGGTAAGAATCAGGATGGACGAGGGTTTTGGTCTTGAACCTCGAAGAGACTTCCTACATATCCCCATAGTAGGGAATCAATGTCCATGTAGTTCAGGTATGGATGTGTGGGGATTACACTCTAGGATTCCCGGGTGTAGGTGAGCGAACGTTAATGATATCGGAATGACCAGGTGGTGGGCTTGAACCTCGTGGAGGCTTCCTACGTACAATTCCTTGACACGGAGCAAAGTCCCCATAGTTCAGGTGGGATTCTGGTAAACCTACGTGAAGATGGACCGGGGGTCCGATGGGTGTTGGGCTTGAACCTCGTGGAGGATTCCTACGTACCATGCCATAGCACAGATCAATGTCCCTATAGTTCGGGTGGGATGCCAGTGAACCGACGTGAATAAGGACCTTGGTCTAGGTGAATGATGACTTGAACCTCTTGAGGCTTCTTATGTACCATGCCTTAGCACGGATCAAAGTCCCCGTAGTTCAGGTGTACAATTTAACATCATACATGATAGGGGAATTTGGGGCTTACACTTTTAGGCGGCCCAAGGTGTGTCATGGTCGGTGCTTACTCTATGCTCATGGGAGTCATGCTCAGTGTGAGAAACAAGAGGTTTCAGGTACTTGACGATCACGTCGCGAACGGTACATCCGTGGGAAGCCAAGAGGGGCTTATGCGCTGAGCGGACCAAGGTGCCAGGACTTACTCTAGGATGGAGGCCCAAGGGAAATAAATCATAGAAATATAGGAAATTGGGACTGAAGAAAGGAGGATCCATGTTCCCTATCATGTCCTCCACTGGCCTTGGGGATCGAAGACCAAAGAGGGAGAACCGTTCCCCACCCTGCCCTTGGCTGGCCTTGGTGTTGAGGGAGTGTGGAGGAACAGGGGCACTGCCTCCAACAAGAAAGGTTAGGGGATTACACCAAGGTTTCTTCCCTTCCCCGTGGACAAACTCCACTCCCATAAGGAGGATATCATCCCCTGTGGAGACCAGGGGGCGTGGAGAATGTCCAAGGTGGGGGCACCCCACGTGAGAGGCACAGGGTGATGTCACAGTTTAATGTCTTATGTTGAGGATGAGGGTGCTTGGTAGTTTAACGTCATGCAGCTCGGACGAGGTGGGTTTACTCTACACCCCTAGGACATACATAACCAGTACCCTCTACTCCTTTTTGGAGGGAAGGTACTGACAATGCCATGGTGAATGGGGTCGTAGAGCAAACCATCGAGAGGTCTATGTTAGCATGGATATGCGAAGAAGCAATATCCATTAGCATAACTATGTGAAGAAGCATTAGCCGAAGCAACGTTATGGGTGGTATCATCCATGGGACTTTGAAGTCACATCATGCAAACCTAGAGGGTTGTACGGGAGAAGGAATTGCCAAGAAGAGGGGTCCATAGGCAGGGGCCTTGTGGAGCTTGGTTTCTCGGCGTCGTGGAGGGGACTTGCGAAGGGGTGTGCTTTGCGATGTGGGGTGCCTTATCCTTATCATGGGGCATAGGTGAAAATGGTAGGTGATTCACGAAGTGGAAAGGTATTCGCAGAGCACTACCTTGTGGAGCACAGGCACCTCGTGAAGTGAAGTGTCGTGATGCAATGTGCTTCATAAAGTATAGTGACCCTGCCTTGGCTTGTGGATCACGTGTACATGAGGGGTGTTTCTTGAAGCATAAAAGCTCTGCGACAACCTGGGTCTCCTTGGGGATCCCCTTCCTTCACAAAATCCCTTAGGCTTCATGAAAGGCATCTTTCTAGGAAGATGGGATCAAAAAAAAAACAATAGGGAGGCACCTCGCGATGCAAAAGAACCTCGTATAGCTCATGATTCAAAGATCATAGGGTGCTTCGCGATTTGGGAGCTATGAAGTTGAAAGGTCAGATTGTCCATCTGTTGGGATCGGAGGGAGCCCGATTTTTATAGGCAAGATGCACCACGAAGTAGAGCTTACGCAGTGCGAAGAGGGCTTCAGTTGCTTTGCAGCGGGTCACGAACATCCACAGGGTACGCAGAGCGTCCCTCCTACTTTGCTTCGCAGCGGGTTCGAGAAAGTCATAGGCCATCACGGAGCATCTCACCTAGATTTCTTCGTGGTAGGTTCGCAAATGTCAGAGGCCTTCGTGGAGCATCCCACCTTCTTTGCTTCGCAGCAGTTTACACGAACGTGAGAGGCGTTCGCGGAGCGTCCCGCCTTCTTTTCTTCACGGCGGCCGCATTGCTTGGGGGGACTTTGTGAAGTGGCTTCGCGAGGCCGGTCACGGGGCCACTTTCCCTTATTTCTTTTCTTCCTAAATTTTGGAAACAAAAAAAAAATGTATTTCATTTTTGTATTCTAAAAATTGAAAAAATATTATGGTGATTTATTGTTAATTTTCTGAAATACATCTATTATTTTGGGTGAATTGTAAAAATACTGTTTTTAATATAACCGGTAAATCTTAAATTGCCACATTTATGATGTAATGATAAAATAAAAATTATAGAACATTGTATTCAAACATGATCTATTTATTTTCATAACTGTTTCTTGAAAATATTGTAATCTCAATTTCTAAACCTAAAAATAACTTTGTAAAACCTAAATTCAAAATGTGATTCCTTAAAATCTCATTTTCTCTTTTTATCTCACTTTCATTTTAATAAATTTATGAATTTAGATTATAAAGATGATTTAACTTCTAAAACTAATTACATTATATTAATATATGATTTATTTTGTGAAAAAACAACTATTACATGTCTAAAATGTGATATATTATTTTATTTAATATTTTATTCTAATATCACCCCCTCCTAAAGTATAAATAACCCCTCTCCCTCCCCTTTGAAACCCATTCCTCTCATAGATTAATAATAATAATCTCTAACTAAATTTTCCCTCTCAATCATCTTAGAATATATATTAATTTTCTAAATCCCTCCAACTCCAATCACAAAGGGAGTTATAGTTTCATGACAAAGAAGCTACATCGAGGAGAGAGTAAGAATCTATTAAATATTCTTTCTTTTCTTCGTATTTTTTTCTTTTACCCTATTCATTTAAAAAATGTATGCTACAAAATATATTATATAGTTATTTAACATTATATTAATTAGTTTAACATAATGTAATAATCATATTATTAAAAAAATTTAGATTTCTTACTCCCCTTTCCTGAAATATCGACAACGCCCCATTAAAGGTTGGTTATCCATCTGCATAGACATTGCTGAGATAATTATAACAAAAAACATCAGGTATGTATAGTATAAATTATATATAAAATATTAATATCAAATTACATTTATTCTATTCTTCTAAACCAAATTATACTAGTTTAAAAATTACATTTAATGAAAAGTGAAATTTTCCCAAGGAGGGACATTTTTTAAGTAAAATATAATATCAAAGCGCTTCAATTTCATCAACAGAAATTATGAATTAAAAACCAATGAATAAAATTGATAAATATTTTAATAAAATTAATATAATTTAATTTTATATAATAGTTTTAATAAACATAAATTTTTTATTCATGAGGTGTAAAATAGATGAAATAAAGTGGGAATTAAGGCAAGGGATCCTCTATATTTCAATTTTATTCAAGATTTCCCTCAATGTTATACCCTTTTATGTGTTATTCCTAGTGATGGGGTATGATTAATAACCAAACCCACACTTTTCTAATGATTTTTAAATGATGAGAAACCTATTTATATCTCATTAATCCCACTTAAGTACCTGTGATACCTTGCTGATATAACCCATAAGGGATTCAACCTAAACCTCTTTTATTCATTCATATTTATTCATCCTTAATTTTACCTAAATGAGGTAATATATTATTCTTACTCTAATATTATAAATTCTATGTCAATGATTAAAACTCATGTAACATGTTCCATTTATAATTCTTTTTAGGGGGAATACATGTTTTGAGTGATTCTATCCTCAATACATCCCGATAAGCGAACCTATTTTGAGGGAACTTCCCAAATTCATAACCAATTTTAAGTTCACTATATATTATGATTTAATCCAACATATTATTTATAAAATGAAATTTTTTTTGTATAAAGGATTTTTCCCTTTTCTATTTTAAATGCTCTATACTATTTTTTAAATAACCACTCAAAAATGTTTTTGTGCTAAAAGTTTTGAAATAAATTTCGCACAGGTGGTCACTTCTACATGAAATAACATACAATGATACATGCATATTTTCCATTTTTAATTTCCATGTATATTTTAGTTCTTTTCTTTCATGGTCACTTTGATTATATGACTATTTTTTATGCTTTATGACATGATTGTGGTTCCCAATTCTTTCCATGGATAACCCTTATATTTATGTAAGATTGATTAGGTATTATTCCTTTTGTGGAAAAAATATTAATGAAAATTTAAGATGGGATCACCAAAAGAGTTCTCTAATGCATCGGGTAATGTTAAGTATCGTAAGATATTATATGCGAGGTCTTGGCGATTAGCCTTGTCTTGTGCTACTATGTAAAATGATCTTGGCGGTGAGCCTTGAAGAATACCAATATCATGTTTTATATTACATCCAAATTTATATTACTCATTTATTATATGATTCTATATTTATATGTTATGGTTACATATGATACATTCTTTTTTTATCATCATGTCATGGATTCTATTCCTTATACTAATGCAGTTTTCTTATTTTTATTCCCTTACTGGGCAATTTAGCTCATCCTTTTATTCATGTGTTCCCCATGGTACCCTATGAAGATGTTTTAGCACAATGGAAGTTTGGGTATCTTTTTTAAGATTAAGTAATGAAGTGTTTTTTTGTCTGATGTTTTATCTTTTAAGTACCCAGTCCTCAAAGACACCAGAATTAACGATCCTTGGCTTGTACTCTGATGTATAATTATGCTTAAAATCATGTAATGTTATGTTTAAAAGGATATGGTCTCTATATAAAACATGGAATTTTGGAAAAAAAATAAACAAATAATAATATTTACATAGTAGCAGAGACATTTCTCCCAAGAACATCATAGTGTACAATGTCCTTTACTAATCCTGTTTTACTTGTAGTTTCAACCATGTATCACTAAACTAGATTTACTTGTCGTTACAACCCTTTATTACAGAACCCGATTTACGTTCAATTGTAGACATGTCTATCTTGTGATATATAAATATTTACCCCATCCATTGGAGGGATCTATTGGTCACACCCTTCTCATAGTGAAATCATTCTTACATATGACACAAAAACATAAATCTATCATCATATCATAACCCATGAAATAAAATTGTATTACTTAAACATAATTCCATCATAAATTAATCCATATAAAATATCATTCCATAATTAACACAATTAAATTATAGTAATAATAGTGATATAAACATAACATTATTTTAGAGCATCATCTTAGATGGAAAATCATTTTTATAAAACACGTG
Source organism: Viscum album (assembly GCA_963277665.1). NCBI lineage: Eukaryota > Viridiplantae > Streptophyta > Magnoliopsida > Santalales > Viscaceae > Viscum > Viscum album. The sequence goes on from OY728158.1 coordinate 543,041,735, forward strand.
AACTTAATTATTGGGGAAAATATTCTTTCTTTTACCAAAATGTTTTCTTTTCTCAAAATTCAATGAAATTTTAAAAGAAAATAATTTAGCTGAAAATAAAATTGAAAAATTTCAGCGAAAGATTCATTGAAATTATGCTTAATGAAACCATAAAAATCCATTCATTACATATATGTCAAGAAAGCATTCCTCTCAAACTTTTTCCAGAAAAGTCAAAAAGTAGCTCATATGGTAAAAAAATAAATATTCCAACCAGACCATGGAGTAAAAGTAAAAAATGGGTAAAAATAACTTTAAAAATACATATAATAATATTAAATATTTTATGAAAACATTTTAAGAAAACATGGACATGGATGATAAATATATCCCAAGTAAATACTTACGTATAAACAAGCTTGGATAAAAAGTAAGAGTTCAAAAATTATCCCTTACCTTGGGTAAGGTATGCTTCCTATGTGTCCAAAAATCCTGAATAATGATTTATATAATGTAATTAACTTTTTCCAGAATCATGGTTATCATATATGGTCATATTCATAAACTTATGTTTGTAACAACTCATTGTTACTTGTTATTCTGGTTTTAACTACTTTATGGCTGTATGTATTTTTTGTCACCTAGGTTCTAGATATCCTTATTAGATCATATTTATATCATTATAAAATTATATAAACATAATAATAACATATTTATTCCTTTTTTACATTCATATAATCATTCTTGAGTGGTTATCATGTATAATGAATCACATAGCATTGTGGAGACAGTATGTCAAACATATGCACAAACAACGATATCATTCCCATAATTATTGAATGGTGTTGATTTTCATGTTGTACAATATTTCAGAATAAAAATCATTTAATAATAATCATATATAGTTATTACATCAATTTTTATACCCATCTGAGTTAGGTGGTGGTGAAAAATAGATTACACCACATCGTGGAGACGATAAGTCGTACATAGGCACATGTGGTGATTTCGTCTTTCTTAGGATGGATAGAAAGTTTAAATGGTTGTTTCATAATTATTATAACATATCAGTATATAAGTGATACTGTATTTATTATTATATAATGAAACAACTAATGAAGTATAAGTATAAGTCAAATAAAATATGAAAAAATAGGTAGAGGAGATCACCTCTTTTTTGATACGACCTCATTAGATCGCCTATTAATGGAACTAGAGATGGTCTTTTGAGAAGATGAGAACCACTATATTCTAAATAGAGAAGTTTAAAAGAGATATGATCATGATATGGATGAATTTTATGTCTTAATGAGTTGTGGAGAAATAATTGAGGAGGTTCCCTTTTATAATTAAAATGAGGGGCTATTTTGGAAACCTCCAAAATATTAATTTTTAATAATTTTAAAATCAATCAAAATACTCCCAAAATGAGATATATTAGAAGATAAGGTATGATAACATTGATATATCCTAAAAAAATATAATTTAGAAAAGATATTATTTCAAATTAAACATTATCATTTTAATTGACAATTAGTTATTCTATCTAGTTTTAATTAAGATAACAATTGATTCAATATTAAAAGGTTGTAATATTTACATATCTAATTTCAATTATACCAGTGATGAATAATTTAGAAATTTTTTGACCATTTCATAATTACTATATATTTTCTAAATTATTTTATTAATTTTAATTAAGTTTACAAAACAATAATTATGGAAAATATCAATTGTGTCAATTTTGAAACTATTTATTTCATGGATTTTTTGAATTATGAATATAAGGTGTTATCCGAAAAACTAAAATTTTTTATTTTATCCATAATTGGAAAAATAATTGTATAAAATTCATTGGAAAAATTAATTACCCTAAATTATATATATTTTAATTTTTTAATAAAATTAATTTGATATCTTCAATGTTAAAACAATCACTACATCAATATTGTGTAATTATTTAATATTATTATTTTATAATGTAAATTTTAAATAAAATAATATTATGAATATAAATTTACTAAAATTTATATAAATATATATAGTTGAATTTATCTTTTGGAAAATCTAACATTTAAAATGTTACACTTATTGAAGTATGAATGTGACCACTTTAAAATCATTTTAAGTAAAATAAAATAAATGTTATAATCTATTCTATAAAGCTAAAAATGGTCACTTTCTTGGAACTTGGATACTTATGGTCTATATATAATCTACCAATATGATTTAGTTAGGTGATTAAGACTTTTAATAATTATTATTAATTTAATAAAATTTGTTTTATTAATTTCTCATCAAATAAATTAATTTTTTACATCATCAAAGTATAAGAAATTAATGTAATTTGTAATTTCTTAAAAATGAAAAATAACTTACCATGATTTAGTTAATTATTTTATCTTTTCATGTATTATTTATGTTCAAATATATCACCACATTATCCTTATATTATAATTATTATACTTAAATGAAATGTGATTTTGACATTTTGTCACATTCATTGGTTTTATTAATATCTATGTCATTTTCATTGTGAGGTGAACCTTAAATGACTACGTTTCGAACCTAATATGTGAAGGGTAGAATTTTATTAATCCAAAATTATTTTTTTATGATTTATTATCATTTTATTCTCCTTATCATATTATTTGTTACACTAATTTATTCGATTTACCTTTAACCACGCTAAAAAAAAATCATCATAATTACTATTCATAATATCCAAAAATAAATAAATGTAACATATTAATATAACTTTGACCCACTAATTCTAAATATGGAATAAATTTTACATAATTCAAAAAATAGAATTGGCAGAAACTAATTTAAAAATAATTGTTATTGCCAAAAATTAAAAAATGGGTTTTTATAAAGAAAAAACTTATCAAAATTTTGTCATATGTTTATGTAAAATTTAATTGTGAAATTAAATTCATTAAAAAAATGGATTAAATAATAAAAAATAATACTATAACACTTTAAAAAATATATAAAGATAATCTAAACATAAATATAAATTAGATGAAAATGTAGTTTTGAATTAAAATGTTGCATTTTTCATTATTTATTAAAATATAAATTTTATCAGAAAAATACACAAAATTAAAAAAAAGTAAATTTTTATGTTCCTATTAGAATAAGTTAATTTTGTCAAATAAAATACATAAAAGTGTTAAAAATTGTACTTCAAATGGGTTTTCCTTAAAAAGGATGCAAAAATGCATTTTTTGAAAAACACCTCTTTTATCTGAAAAAGTGAATTTTTCCTACATAAGATGAATTTTAATGATATATAAAATTAAAAAATTTGGTTAATAATATTAATAAAGTCTTTTTTATGTACCATTAAATAACTATATACTAATAATATATCGTTTTTTTGTGAAACTCAGTATTTCTTACTACACAAGCTATCGAGGAAAGTTACACTTAGGTGTAACACAAGCCATGTCAGTGTTGTGTGTTTTACAATATTTATTTGGTGCTACATATAACATAATCCAAACAAGTTTGTTTTTAACATTGAAAAAAATCAATACTCGGTGTTTCATGAAATGAATTCTATCAAATAAACTTCAAATCTTGTGTAACACAAGCCAAAAACAGTGTTGTGTCTACTGCAAGCTAATATGGTGTTGTGTATAGCGCAAGATAATCATCGTGTAGAGTAAAACACAAGAAATAAATGAAATTAAAAAGAATTTGTCGCATAAATTCTAGGGGTTTTACATATTCTACTATAGATGTTTTCTTCACACACTATAGAACCCCAATTACGATAAATATTTTATCTATCTTCATCCATCTAGAAAATACACAAAACATTATACCTACAGTTAATATACAATAAAGGATTAGGTCCCCACACTAATGAACATTTAAATCCTTGAGGATTTCTGAAATATCCCATTACGATCTCTAGGATCTGCTTGCTCATCACCAACATGAGATGGAAACATTAACTATGTTGGTCCTTCCTAAAATATTTGAACCATTTTTTAGAGGTCCTCTCCAAATAATCCAATGAAAACATAATACTATATCAATATAATTAGTAAATATGGATCTCCTTTATAGATTATCTAAGTTTTATTTCTTCTATGCAATTGTAGTATTAGTAACTATAAATGACCTTTTTAGAGTATCTTTCAATAAATTCTTCCTTGTAATGTAATAATTTAAATCATAAGAGCTCCTCCTTAGAGAAAACTTTATAGACATCATCCCCATGAAACTGAAATATCAATCAATAAGGTATTTATTATAGTAACAAATATATGAACCACAAGGACATTAATCCTCCTTTTTGGCATATGAAACTAGAAAACTTTGAATACCCTATGATGATTACCTAACACATTGTTCCTCACATCATAAATATTAATATATACCATTGACATATTCTGAATGACACTAGTTTCTTAGGTCCTCCTTAAATTATGAATATTTATAATTAATTTGTTCATCCTAATGAAATATCATCAAAAATCGGTAACTAATAAGGACCTTCATGTGCTAATGAAACTAATTTTTTTCAAGGTATTCCATAGGTTATATGTTGCAAGGATCCTCATTGAGAAAATAAAATAACCAATATTGGTTCTTTATAATTGAAGGGAAAAAAATTAAATTACTGTAGATGTTCTCCCTAGGAAAAAATTTTAATAACTCTAGAGGCCCCCCTTAGGTTATATAGTTAGAAATCTATTCTTTAACCATAAAGACAACCAACATTGAAGTTCTCTCTATGTTGGAAACCAAGATAAATTGAAACTACATAAGTACATCCCCAGAAAATCAATCATAACACTTGATATCCTCTAAAGATAAATTGTTAAAATGGTCCTCCATATAATAAGAATTAATACACAATTATGGTCCTCCCATGATGGACTATTTGAGAATAAACTGTAAAGGTCCACTATTTGGTTCTTGTTGTGATATCCCAAAATTAAACAGAACATAATTTTACATGGAGGAAATACCTATATTAATGGCTACTCTAATTTAAACCTCAAACTAAGAAGAACTCTAGAAACAGAGGCTAGATACATCGAGTGCCTAATTTTTTATCAATGATGTCCCATCTAGTGTAATATAATGTCTATGTAAATGATCATCATTTTTACCTCCCCCAGATTGTGAACCCTTGAAGGTGACTAAGTATTCTATGAATATTTCTACGCTCTATGAGAATATAGTGAAGAAGAAACCCTTATGGTAATATTATTTAAATGAAGAACTCCCTAATGGGGATGGTAACTCCAAAATCATGTGGAAATAATTTTTTTGGAAAGAATACTGGTAATTTTCAATCACAAGGCCACTCATCGTAATAGTATCCTAAAGGAATTGAAAGGGTAATACATTCCCTACTTTTATCACAAAATGTGGGAAAAATTTAGCATCCCATGATTATATACCAATATTATTGTAATGGCCCAGACCTCTCCGGCCCATTCCTTTGTCAAAAGAAGGGTCATGAAGTGTTCTAGAGGGTAAAATGAACTTTTCCCACACTTTTCAGAATTTTGAAACTACACGCCGTGTAGTGTGAGTACACGCCGTGTACCCCATCACCGGGTATACCCCGTGTTGAAGGCCGTGTCCTTGACATTTGAAATAAATGGGTACATTCTATGTACCCCAATACTACACGCCGTGTAGTCCCTCCTCACGTACGCATTACCCTCAAACCGTGTGTTGACCAGTCAACGGTCGCGTGCTGCGTTGAAGGCCGTGTTGGAAGCCGCATAGTGACCATGTGAAAGGGCCGAATACACGCTGTGTACCATAAATTACACACCGTGTACTTTTTTTTTCACGCCTATTAAAGGAGGGGTCCCCTCCACCTTTTCAACTCACCCCTCTCCTCCCCTTTCCTCTGAGCAGAGCTCTCCTAAGAGACTCGAAGGCTCTTTTTCTTCCATAACTTCTTCGTCCGAGCTCCTATTTACGATCTGTCAGCGGCCACAGGATCATAATGATGAGGCGGAACTTCTGATCTTGGATCCGCTGTCTTTCCATTGGCCTTTACTTTCTAACTTCCACCCAAGGAGGTTTTTCTAGGATTTGACAGGACTGACAGATGCCGACGGACATCTTCTAAAGTTGATTCGGGGGAGCGTTGTGATCAGAACCTGTTTAGGTAGGGATCTTACCTTCGTCTCTCTAAATTGTGCATCATAAGGGGTGTATATCCTCTTGTTTTCATGAGAAATGATTTAACATTTAAACGAATATAATAACTGTTTAAGGAACAAGGATGTGGAAGTTATTATGTTTATCTTTATTTATCATGTTGTTATGTTATGAATTAAATAGGCTTATGCCTACTGAAAATCACAATCATTGGGGGCCTTTTCTTTCACAATTAAATGTTTCCCTATCTTTCTAGACTATTTTGTGAATGGAACTTTGTTGAATGTGGAATTTGGATAATCATGTAAATTTGGCTGATTTAAAATCTGAAACCCTTGTGTGATCACCCTGGTTGAACAAAATGGAATAATAATCAATGGGTTGGTTGGTTAATAAGAAGGGTCTTGGTTGTGTTGCTCGTGTTTTCCTAACATGATTTGTGGATGGTAGGGATATGCTTTATGAACGATCAATGTGGTTGGCTATGGATAGTTGCCCAGTAGTTAAGGAACTAATAAACTGATTCTGTTGAAACATGAAAAATTAAATGGGGTTTCGGGATTGTTCGTTGTATGCATGCTTCGTAGTAGCAGTGCCGAGGAACATGCTCAGTTCTCTGATTAGAAGCCATAGGTTGGGCTGAGTGTTTGGTATATATATATATATATATCTGTATCTTTGGGTTTTATCACACCCCACCCATGTTGAGCACTTAGTGCCGAACACTCCCATTTCATGGGAGAGGGTGTTTTCCCCTTAGTTACTAGCTCCTCCATACTTATTCTTCCCTAGGATTTGATGTCTTATGGCAACCTTACAACCAATATTCTTCAGGTAGGTTTCAATTGGGGTGGTTTTAGCTCAAGACTCTTCGGGCAGGTTTTACTATTTTCCCTAGAACCTTCGGGATGAGACCCATGTGTCTGCGGGCGGGATACGTGGTTGTGAGGCCCAGGTGTGTGCAGGTGGGATACGTGGTTGTGAGGCCCAGGTGTGTGCGGTCAGGATATGTGGTTGTGAGGCCCAGGTGTGTGCGGGCGAGATGTGTGGTTCTTGAGGCACAGGTGTGTGCGGGCGGAAGAGTGTGTCAGCATCAGGACATTCACCGTTAGGAAGAGCAGCTAACTAGTGGGAAATGGTGCGGGGTACCCAATACTCTTGATCTTATATACTACTACTACCTGTTGTTTGTGTTTTTGGTGAGCGTGGCTGGTGAGGTTGGGTGGATAGAATTCCTTGTTAGGTTTTTGTTTCTTCTGTTTTTCTCACAGGACATTAGGATGTCTTCCCCACTTGTGCATTAGAGCTTTAGGTTTCCCTACTGAGTATACCTATATTCTCACCCTACGTTTACTTACAGGTTTCCAGGAGGACTACTAGGGCCATGCGGGACCCTACTAGTCGGGACAGTTGGAGTTGTTATAGTTGCTATACTCTTGTTTCTTTTGGTATTGTACTTTTGAGCTTTCTTGTACTTGTACCTTATTTCAGAACTATTTAAACATGCATGTGGGATTGGTTTGGGTTTATTTATCTACACTTGTTATTTTCATTTTTGGTGGTTTACTTGCCCTATTTCCCAATCTTAAATAAAAAAATGGTAATGCCTCCCAAATTTTAGAAAACTCATACCCTTGGTGCTAGTCGCCACCCCGGGGCCTACTGGAGGCGGGACTCGAGGGTCATTATCTCTCTTTCACCATTTCCAGCTCAGGAGGGGCATATTTGGTGGGAGGGGGTCGTGAAAAAAAGGTATCAAAGGGAGGTTGAGAGATAGTATGGATTATAGAGTTAGGAATAATGAAGATTTCATGGGATGGTAGGGTAACAATGTTGGTTGATCTTGGTGCGTGACATTGGCTAGGGAAGACCGACTAGGACAAGAGATTTTAGGGCCCCCCATGATCTGATGCAAGGACTGTGGGCCTACCGAATGACCATGTAAGACTACATTGATTGCAGGGTAGAGAACCTCAGAAAGGAACATGCATCATCATGTTTGTGTTTTACTTGATTTGGATGTTCTGGGAATGAAATTGAAATAAAATGATAAAATGAAACCCTGAGAAATTTCCTTACTACTTGGGCTTAGGCGATCATTGTTTACCATACTGTTATGGAACCTGGACGTCATCCCCGGGTAGCTCAGATGGCCGAGGCCCAGTAGATTCAGGCGGTCGATCAGATGAGGATTGACCAAGAGGAGGAAGATAGCCATTGGCAGAAGACTCTTTGTTCTTTCCAGTGGAAAACCCTCAATAATTACAAGGGTAGTACTTCAGATACGGAGATGGAGGGGTGTCTTGAGGAGCTAGGGATCACTTTTACCTTGATCCGTGCTCTGAGGGAGTACTGGGTTCCCCTAGCAGTTAGTCAGCTGAGGGGTGTGGCACGATAGTGGTGGACGCTCTACCTTAGAGAGAGGATAGAGGCAGAGGTTCTGTGGGCTTACGTTGGGACCACATCGATCTAGTGGGGATCTTATTTTGCTATAGATGCATCCATACGATGTCATCCTAGGCATCGATTGGTTGTTTTCCGTTAGTTCCATTATCAACTGCTTCCAAAGAAGGGTCATGTTCTCCGACGTGGATGGGCAGTGTGTATCTGTTGTTGGCGATAGGAGCTATCAGGTGGGAAGCCTGCATGTGAAGCCTCTCCATTCCTTGTTAGGCGGGTTATCAGTGGTTCTAGATGATATGGAAATGATGGATGTCCTGGAGGTTGTTGGGGAATTCCTTGATGTTTTTTCCAAGGAGGTTGTGACTCTACCCCCCCGACGTGACGTTGAGTTGGGATAGACTTATAGCCTGGTGCCTTTCCGATTTCTATGGACCCTTATCGGATGGCACCTTCGGAGTTGCGGATTTGTGGATTCAGATTTACAATTTGATGGAGAAGGGTTTTGTTTGACCCAGCGTGTCCCCATGGGGTGTTCCAGTTTTGGTCATGAAGAAGGCAGATGGTGGTCTCAGGTTATGCATAGACTACCGAAGGTTGAATCAGGTAATAGTCAAGAACTGTTACCCCCTTCCAAGGATACATGATCTCTTCGACCAACTGAGGGGAGAAGGTTGGTTTTCTAGGATTGATCTACGATCTGGATATCATCAGCTGAGGGTAAAGCACAATGACATATCGAAGACGACTTTTAGGTGCAGGTATGGGCACTTAGAGTTTGTAGTGATACCGTTTGGAGTTACGAATTCACCAGCTGTGTTCATGGGACTTATGAACTTTGTCTTCCGAGAGTTTCTGGACCGATTCACCATTATGTTTATCGATGACATCCTGATCTACTCAAGATCAGAGGAGGAGCACATTGAGAATCTCAGGGAAGTCTTGAAAGTCCTTTGACACCACCAGCTTTATGGGAAATTATTGAAGTGTAAGTTCTTGACACAAGAAGTACACTTCCTTGGGCACGTAGTTTCTCAGCATGGAGTGTCAGTGGAACCGTCGAAGGTGGAGGCAGTTGTTTCTTGGGCAGCACCCAAGAGCGTGGTGGAAGTTCGTAGTTTCTTGGGGTTGGCAGGTTACTATCGGAGGTTCGTTTTGGACTTCTCTCAAATTTCAACTCCATTGACATCTTTGACTAGGATGAACCAGGTCTTCCTATGGTGTGAGCAGTGCCATAAACCTTTTGACTACCTGAAGGAGAAGTTGGTCAGTGCTCCCATACTGAGGTTGCCATAGGAAGGGTTGTTGTATGAGGTGTTTTGTGATGCTTTTGGCCTTGGTCTGGGGTGCATGTTGATGCAGAAGAAGGGTGTGATCTGTTATGGGTCTAGGAAATTGCGCCCTCACGAGCGTAACTATGCCACCAATGACCTGGATATTGCATCAGTAGTGTTCACACTAAAGTTATGGCGACATTACCTCTTTTGGGAGCGCTTTGTGGTCTTCTCAGATCACAAGAGCCTGCATTATATCTTCTCCCAACATGACCTGAACTTACGTCAGCGGAGATGGGTCGAGTTCCTCCAAGAATATGACTTCGAGATCTCTTACACTGAAGGTAAGGGAAATTTTGTGGCTGATGCCCTGAGCAGGATGTCACATAAGGAAGTGGTTTGGGAATCCGCTGATGCTTGGAATGCGATGGGAGAGTTGACTGCCTTGCACTTGGATGCCAGGGTAGAAGGTTTCAGAGGCTGTTTGTTTCAAATGATGATGCAGTCCTCCTTGTTGCAGTAGGTGGAAGAGTCTCAGTGGGGGGACTCCAAGGAGGAAGTAATACAGGATTGTTTCAATCAGGGAAATGCTCTACAAGGATGGTCAGAGGACAGCCGACATCAGATGCTTTTTCAAGGAAGGTTGTTTGTTCCAGAGGATATGCATGAGGGAGTTCTCCGTGAGTTCCATAGCTCAGCCTTGGCAGTACATCCAGAAGTTTCAAAAATGTACCGAGGCCTGAGGGAACAATTTTGGTGGCCCGGGGTGAAATGGGCAGTGACAGAGTTTGTGGCTAAGTGCCATGTGTGTCAGCAGGTAAAGGTTGAACAAAGTGTTCCCAGTGGTTTGTTGCATCCTTTAGATGTCCCCGAGTGGAAGTGGGATGACATCTCGATGGACTTCATCATAGGACTACCCAGATCTCAGGGTGGTTATGATGCTATCTGGGTGGTGGTGGATCGTCTGACGAAATTAGCTCACTTATTAGCAATTAAGGAGTCGAGCCCGGTGAGTACCTTAACACATAGGTACGTAGACGAGGTGGTGAGTTTGCATGGAGTTCCGAAGAATATCATCTCAGACCGGGATAATTGGTTTAACTCATGAGTTTGGAGGGGGTTACAACATGCTTTTGGAACCTTGCTATGCCTTAGCACTGCTTTCCACCCCCAGACCAACGGGCAGACAGAGCGGACTATCCAGACATTGGAGGACATGTTGTGAGAATGCGTTCTAGATTTCAAAGTGTCATGGGTATGACAATTTCCTTTATTAGAGTTTGCCTACAACAATATCTTCCACTCTAATATTGGCATGGCACCGTTTGAGGCTTTGTATGTAAGACCATGTCGTTCACCCATTTGCTGGGTCGAGATTGGTGAGACAGGTGTTCTTGGGCCAGAGGTAGTGCAGAGCACCATAGAGAAAGTCCAGCTTGTACGTGAGAGGATGAAAGAGGCTCATGGCCGACAGAAGTCTTATGCTAATCATCGGAGGAGGCCCTTGGAGTTTGAGGTGGGAGATCAAGTGTTCTTGAAGGTTTCCCCATGACGGGGGCAGCGGAGGTTCAGGAAGGGGATTAAGCTCTCCCCTAGTTTCATCGGACCTTTTGAGGTGCTGAGGCGAGTCGGCGAGGTGGCATATCAGCTAGCCCTTCCACCTCAGTTGGAGAAGGTTCATGATGTCTTCCACGTCTCCCAGCTTTGTCAGTACTTACAAGACAACTCTCACGTTATCAACTGGGGAAAGTTAGATATGGGAGACGATGGGACCTTCAAGGAATGACCATTAATAATCGAGGATCGTAAAGAGAAGGTTATCCATGGAAAAACCATTCCCTTGGTTCGTGTGTTGTGGAGGCATGGCGGCCTCGAGGAGAGCACTTGGGAGTGGGAGGCTCAGATGCGCGCTCAGTACCCGAAGTTGTTTTAACTTGTGTTTGCTTTGTTCTTCTGAGATTTGTTTTGATGTTATACTTTTTACCTTTGATATATGGAATTCTTCTCTTGTCGGTTATGAGACCTTTTGTTTCCTTGTTCTCTGGAAGTGTGTAACATGTCCGGATGTGTGGGAAAAAGGAAAAAACCTGATCCCTAATTGAGACGCATTAATGCGGATGAGATTGAACCCATGCGGGCGAGTCAGTGCCACCTAAAGCAGATAATATCTTGACATAAGAAAAGGAATTTTCCCCAAACCATGTGTTCAGGAAATGTGTGGGTTGTGCGGTGTTGGGGACAATGTCAGTTGAAAAAATCCTAATGTATGGAAGTGGGAAGACCCAATTCTTAATTGAGATGCATTAATGAGGATGCGATTGAACCCGTGTAGGCAAGTCAATGCCACTTAAAGAGGATAATATCTCGACATAGGAGAAGGAATTCCAAACACCTATAATTAGGGTTGATTGTTGGGTTCCTGTTATAACGAGGGCCCTAAGAGGTATCTTGTTGGGTTCCTCTGGGTTGGCTTTTGAATTATCGGGGACGAGAATGTCTTAATATGTATCTAATGTAATGGTCCGGACCTCTCCGGCCCATTCCTTTGTCAAAATAAGGGTCATGAAGTGTTTTGGAGGGTAAAATGGACTTTTCCCACACTTTTCAGAATTTTGAAACTACACGCCGTGTAGTATGAGTACACGCCGTGTACCCCATCGCCGGGTATACCCCGTGTTGAAGTCCATGTCCTTTCCATGTGAAATAAATGGGTACACACCATGTAACCCAATACAACACGTCATGTAGTCCCTCCCTGCGTACGTGTTACCCTCAAACCATGTGTTGACCAGTCAACGGTCGCGTGCTGCGTTGAAGGCCATGTTGGAAGTCGCATGGTGATCGTGTGAAAGGGCTGAGTACACACCATGTACCATAAAGTACACACCATGTACTTTTGTTTTTCATTCTTATAAAAGGAGGGGTCCCCTCCTCCTTTTCAACTCACCCCTCTCCTCCCCTTTCCTCTGAGCAGAGCTCTCCCAAAAGACTCAAAGGCTCTTTTTCTTCCATAACTTCTTCATCCGAGCTCCGATTTACGATCTGTCAGTGGCCACGGGATCATAACGATGAGGCGGAACTTATGAGCTTGGATCCTTAGTATTTCCTTTGTCATTTCATTTCCAACTTCCACCTGAGGAAGTTTTTCTGGGATTTGACAGGAGTTACAGACACCGACAGACGTCTTCTAAAGTTGATCCAGGGGAGTGTTGTGATCAGAACCTGTTGAGGTAGAGATCTTACCTTCGTCTCTATAAATTGTGCATCATACGGGGTGGGTATCCTATTGTTTTCATGAGAAATGGCTGAACCTTTAAACGAAGATAATTACTGGCTAAAGAATGAGGATGGGGAAGTTGTTATGTTTATCTTTGTTTATCCTATTGTTATGTTGTGAATTGAATAGGCTTATGCCTACTGAAAATCACTGTCGTTGGGGGCCTTTGCTTGTGCAATGAAATGTTGCCCTATCTTTCTTTACCATTTTGTGAATGGAACTTTATTGAATGTGGAATTTCGATAATCATGTAATGTTGGTTGATTTAAAATCTGAAATCCGTGTGTGATCACCCTGGTTGAACAAAATGGAATAATAATCAATGGGTTGGTTGGTTAATAAGAAGGGACTTGGTTATGTTGCTTGTGTTTTCCTAACTTGATTTGTGGATGGAAGGTATATTCTTTATGAACGATCGATGTGGTTGGTTGTGGATAGTTTCCCAGTAGTTAAGGAACTAATAAACTGATTTTGATGAAACATGAAAACATAAACGGGGTTTCGGGATTGTTCGTTGTATGCATGCTTTGTAGTAGAAGTGCCGAGGCATGTGCTCAGTTCTTTAATTAGAAGCCATAGGTTGGGCTGAGTGTTTGGTATATATATATTTATATCTGTATCTTTGTGTTTTATCGCACCCCACCCATGTTGAGCACCTAGTGCCGAACACTCCCATTTCATGGGAGAGGGTGTTTTCCCCTTAGTTACTAGCTCATTCCTGCTCCTTCTTCCCTAGGCTGTGATGGGTTGAGGCAAACTTACACCGAAGATTCTTTGGTTAGGTTTCGATTGGGGTGGTTTTAGCCCAAGACTCTTCAGGCAGGTTTTACTATTTTCCCAAGAACCTTCGGGATGAGGCCCAGGTGTTTGTGGGCAGGATATGTGGTTGTGAGGCCCAGGTGTGTGTGGGCGGGATACGTGGTTGTGAGGCCTAGGTGTGTGCAGGTGGGATATGTGGTTGTGAGGCCCATGTGTCTGCGGGTGTGATACGTGGTTGTGAGGCCCATGTGTGTGCGGGTGGGATGTGTGGTTATTGAGGCCCAGGTGTGTGTGGGCGTGAAGAGTGTGGCAGCGTCAGGACGTTCGCTGTTAGGAAGAGCATCTAACTAGTGGGAAATGGTGTGGGGTACCAAATGCACTTGATATTATATACTACTACTACCCGTTGTTTGTGTTTTTGGTGAGCCTGGCTGGTGAGGTTGGGTGGATAGAATTCCTTGTAAGGTTTTGGTTTCTTCTGTTGTTCTCACGGGAAATTAGGATCTCTCCCCAACTTTTTCACGAGAGATTTAGGTTTACCTACTGAGTATACTTGTATGATCACCCTACATTTACTTACAGGTTTCCAAGAGGACTACCAGGGCCGTGTGGGACCCTACTAGTCGGGACAGTTGGAGTTGTTGCATTTGTTGTAATCTTGTTTCTTTTGGTATTGTACTTTTCATATTTCTTGTACTTTTACCTTGTTTCAAAACTATTTAAACATGCTTGTGGGATTGGTTTGGGTTTATTTCTCTACACTTGTTATTTTCCTTTTTGGTGGTTGACTTGTCCTATTTCCCGATCTTAAATAATAAAAAAGGGTAATGCCTCCCATATTTGTGAAAAATCATACCCTTGGTGCTAGTCGCCACCCCGGGGCCTACTGGAGGCGGGACTCGGGAGTCATTACCTCCCATTCACCATTGCCAGCTTAGGGGGGGCATCTTTGGTGGGAGGGGGTCGTGACAATTATGGGGAGTACATTAGTCATATTTAGATGATACATAATCATAGATACCATGATGATCTAGAAAAATTTTTAGTGGCCCAACACCCCATGTTATGGTATATTTTGGAGTTCTTCCAACATTCCTTCCTCTGTAGTATAAAGGATCCCTTTGAGATAGTCATTGACCCCACACTGGTAATGTGTGTCAGATGGTGGGTTGAATATGGTCTTCATCATTTCACTCTACTCCTGGGCTATCAAGGCTCATTGTGGGGGAAATAATGGAATGTCATCACTTCAGTATAATTCATAGGTCATGGATCTATAAATTCTAATTGGTCTATCAAACAGATTCCTTTCATTACTAAAAACAATAAATGTTCTAATCGATGATACTAATCCATTTAGGGGATCTAACATTAGGATAACAATATGTATAAACATACGTCCCATTTTATGGATAATGTTTTAAATTTTTTGATCTACAATTGATAAAAAGGATATCCTTCCAAAAAAACATTACATATAGCTCATTATATGATAAATGATTTAAATTTCATAATTTTCACATCAGTATTCTTATTGGATGTAGATTAGAAACCTTATCCCCTATATATGGGGTTATTTTCACCACAACTATGACCCATTGGATAATAAAATATATAAAATAGTATCAATGTTTTTATACCAAAGAAAAAAATCCCATAGGTTTGGATTGATCAATAACTCATCCTCCATCTCTATAATGGTTGGTCATTTGATTACTTAAAGGATCTAAAAAAAATTACAATGTATTTTCCACCAAATGCTTCATTTCCTTCATCTAGAACTTGTTAAGTGAATGTCTCTACGGAATCCCTTGATATTAAATTATTAAAAGTATTTCAATGGGAGTATCTATGAGTGATAGAAAAACCTAACATGGTGTAAAAGTAAAAATGGACCAAAATAAGAATATATATCAGGGTGAATTTTGTAATTCTGATATAATGGTACTAAAATGATAATTAATATTCTTTCTATTTTAGTGTGAATATGGATTGTAGTCCCATCATATAGAACATGTGAATTAATACTATTTACATTAGAATAATTAATACCACAATGAATAATGATGAGATAATATAATGTTATGATGAGTAATCCATTTGAAACTTATCCCACACAAAAATAAATAATTAGGGCTTGTGTACCCAAAAATAAATACAATCCCTTGATTTAGTAGACCAATTAAAAATTCATCTATATCATACTAATCAATCTTGTGATAAGGTTAATGGAATGGTGCACTTGCATTCATGAAATGCCTACCACCTAAAAATGTTGAGAATCATTATTTTAAATAGAAGGATTTAAAATATTAATTTTATTTTTATAAAAATGTTGATTTATTATTGAATTTATAAATAGAATGATATATATTTGAGTTTGAATCCAAATCTGAGGAAAAAATCATTCATTCAGTAAACCCCCATCAATAATATGGAACCACATGACATCTTAGAGTATATTTTAGTCACCTTTCCAAAAAAACGCATATAAAATAAGTTTATCTATCCCAAATTACCATAGGATAATATTAATTTAATCTACTTGGGAAAATCCCACCATCATTTTTGGAATTTTACTCTAGCATAACGCAAGATGGCTATCAATAGTAATCACATGAAATCCAACCATACTATGAGTTTCTAACTACATATAATCATAATTTAGAATACTAAATAAATTCATTAGAACTGATAGACTCCATTGAGTGTTTTACCACTTGATTTAAAAATATAGGGGGGATATCACAACCCACATGCATGGTTATCTCAATTACATTACTAAAAGAAATTATTTCACTACAATACATTACCAAAATTTTTAGGATTTATAGTTTTAGAAAATAATGAAAAAAATATTAAAAAATTTACGTCATTCTAAACTAACAAAAAGATTACAATATTAAAAATCTATATATTTTTAAAAAAAATGTTCAATATTTCCCACTAATTAATTATTCAATACACTCTTATACACTTATCGAAAATTTACTATCTTCTTAACATACGGAAATAGAAACATAAGTTATAGGTTCTACGAAAAGTTCATTAATTTTAAACGTAACTGATTAAAATAAATGTCAATCTATGATCCTAAAAGGATAATATGTACATAACTAAGATACTTTAAAAAATTCATAGATAAAAAATATTAAATCATATTATTTGAGTCATGTAATATGAAACTATATAACATTAGAAATAAATTAAGATATTATGAAAAACATGGTTTAATAAACATGATACATTAGTATATAACATATTTAGAGAATTTTTATAAGACCTTGGACCAAACATAATCATAAGAACCAAATATTAACAAAAATAATTAGGTACTACCTTTAATTTTTGAACAAATCCAAATGTGTGCAAACATTTACTCGTGAAAATACCCTTTTATGTACATTCCTCATAATATCATAAGATATATATCCTTAACCAATTATTTTGAGGGTGATATATAACCCCTCTTATCATTTATCCAAACATATGTGTGCCTCTTGAAATAAATCTGTATTCGTTACCTAAAGAGCCAATGTATATAAAATTTGTTTCATTCAAAAAATAATAAATAACCCATGGAATTAAAATGGGTTTCATATACTATTAAAATATAATCATTTAATTAAATAATTTAATATTAAACCAATATTCATAACATCATAAACCCTTAAAAAATAATTAGGTATAAAAAAAAATTCAATAACATTCAATGTAAATACCCTTTCATCATGATAGTAGAGAATTTTTTATTTAAAATGTTTATTTAATGTTTAAATTTATTATTGAATAGTTTTTAAAATCAATCAATTTATGTAATATATTTTAAAATAAATTAAATTAGATAAATACAAAACATGATATTCGTAATCAAATGTTAATTAGATGAGAGGTTATCCCCATTCATAGTGGATGTGTAAGTTTGAAAAATTTATTCATGGAACATATATTTGATTAATAATAACATTACATAATCCATATAGATAATCAGTGAGGATGGTAAAAATATAATAATATCGATGATCAAGCAAAATAAATGTCAAATAAAAAAGGAATAGTTGAAAAAAACAATTTAGAGTTTTATTAAAAAATCACTTTTGATGTAAGAAATGTTCATAATAATTTTAATGAATTATAAAATAAATATTTTATCCAATTTGAAGAAAATTAATTCCTTTAGGAAGCCGTGAATTTTTAGAGATAAGATTCATATAAAATGACTAAGGTGGTATAATTATTTATTCACACATATAATGTTGATGTTATTCTTTTTTCTAAAAACAACTAAAAAAAAAAATGTTAAAATGATTTTTTTAAAAAATCAGAAAAGTTAACTCAAAATTTTAATGTAATTATTTATTATTAATAAAAAGGATATACATAAAATTAGTGTTCAATTATAAAATACTTGTGAAAAATAATTATTTTACCCTATTATAAATAACTTTATTGAAAAACAACATCACATAAAATTATTTCAAAACATTCTGTTTTAGAAAAGATAAAGAGGAAGTAAAGGTTAACATGGATGGTCCAAAGGGAATAAAATTATTATGATATTTAGATAATAACTATAAAAATTCTCTATATGGGTAATCATATTTTCGAGACCAATATTTTAAAAATGGTTTTTGGAAAAAAAAATCACACGATATCAATAATATTTAAATAAAACCCATTAAAGGAGAAAGTGCTTGAAATTTAACTCTAAATGAAATTTATAAAATCTAATTCATGATATAATATAACTATTAGATAGTATATACACATTTTAAATGAAAATTTGTGCATAATAATAATAATGTATTAAGAAATATTAATTGGGACTAAAAAACCCTTTCAAGTAACATAATATTTGAGGAAAGTTACATTTGATAATTTTGACATAAATAAGAGTTATAGAACAATCATATAGTGATTAAATAAAATAAAATTCATTCATTAGGTATAAAAACTAATATTTAGAACTATCAAGTTTATTAATAACGTTTTTAACTCACTGAAATAAATATTTTTCTACATAATTCATTATATATTTTGTAATTTTTGGGTCGTAACCCCATGAGGGAAGGAAAATAGAGTATAACATTGAACATCATGAATTTTAATATAATCACGATACAATTTCTATAAGGTTTATTAGATAAACCATTCCAAATAAAACCTCATGTAAAATAAATTTATAAAATAAATTCATCAATTACAAAAATATAAATGACCAAAAATGTGGTTAACATGAATCATATCATAATGAACAAATATCGAAAATCATGAAACCCTTACACTATTCCTAAATCATTTTGCACATGCACCTAACATCATGAATTATAAAATTATGTTTTTAGTTACATTAATAGTGAAATTACCAATACATATTTTTTTTAATAATTCCCATTTTATATCATATGATATATATTTGTTAAGTATTTTTTTCTTACTTTTGTGTAAAATTTAAACTAGAACCATCTTCTTCAAGTAATCACAGTGATTGAAGATAATAGATTAATAATATATTAAATACATAATATAACCAATAAAAAATTCTATAAGAATTAATATTTTATTATTAAATTATAATAAAATTGTTATTTATTTTCCTATATTTTTCAATTATAGAGGTGTAAATTATTATAGATTTTTATGGTTAAACCAACGAAAGAATGAACATGCTATATCTCAAAGGATGAATATTTTGATGGGAGTGTATAATGATAGTATAAAATAAGAATACGGATATTTTTTTTTACTATTTTTTAGTTTTATGAATGAAATTTTATATGGATTATATGAATTATAAAAAGCAGTCCAGAAAATGGGAAGTGTTAATTTGTTGCGGTAGCAGTCCTTGCAATGCATGATTAATGTTATTCTATTTTTATAAGTCGGTGATTGGGGATAATAATGGTAATTATATTAATATAATAAAATATAACTAAACTAATGATACTTAAATCATTATATTTATATATTTAGTATAGGTTTGTATGATAAAAATTATGATGAAATGGTAATGAGTAAGCAATATTAACATTAATACCTAATTTTTTTTGGATAAAATCCTTATAATTGAAGGAAATATAAACAATTATATTTAATATAAGATTTTTAATTTAAAATTCACTATATGATAATAATATTTAAAAACAATAATGAGAATTTTTAATGGGAAGTGTGCTATTGAAAGGGTGGAGTTGATCCCCTTTTATTTGTTATGAAAATCGATCTTTTGTGAATACTCGATAATTTTTAGTGACATCCTTACACTACTCAATGTTTAATCAATCCATAAAAAATAAATAATTTTTTTTAGAGTCAGAAATGGTTGATAAGTCTACAAAAAATTCCAAAAAATTCTAAACATGCTTAAATTTATTTTACTCGTATATGTTTACTTAATTTCTTTTACTAGGATCACTAGTATTTAAACCCTTAATTTATGTATTATCAAAAAAATATGATATTTTTTTAAATAATTGGTGTTATGATCCAAATTTTATCCTCTTTTTAATACAATTATCTTTCAAAATATTATAAAGTTACATATTAAATTAAAACATATAATATATAAATAAATGTTCTATTTGAAATGGTTTTTTACTATTTTGTGTACTTCATCTTATTTATTATACATTTAAAATTTAATGAGTGAAAAAAATTTATATATTTTTTAGTAAATTATATTAGAGTCATTATTAAGATATATTAAATTAATTTATCAGGTTAAAAAATAAACAATTTTAATAAAAAACTTTTAAAAAATAGTTTCGATGATATCATGACAATTAACATTAATCATAGAAAATTAAATTATGTGTAAAAATTAAATTAAATTCAACAAATAAATTGGTATTTTATATCTTCCACATGGAAAAAAATTTTAAAGATTTAATTTCTATGAATGATAAATTCTAATTTATAATGACAGCACATAATTACAGTTTCATTCGTGAAATATCACCTAAGGTTCGAAAATGATAAACATGTTTTTATAAAAATAGAATTACATATTTAAATTATTTTAATTAAATATAAAATATATTTTTTCTTATAAAATTATTTTTGTAA
Organism: Viscum album; assembly: GCA_963277665.1. Lineage (NCBI taxonomy): Eukaryota > Viridiplantae > Streptophyta > Magnoliopsida > Santalales > Viscaceae > Viscum > Viscum album. The sequence goes on from OY728158.1 coordinate 543,062,633, forward strand.
ACTCATAAAGTCATCATTTTATTAATAAAATTTCTAAAAAGTTGTAGTTTTTAGGTAAAATGGTATTTTCAATATTCATAAAAAAATATAATGTTTTAGAAAGAACACAAGAAAATAAGATAAGATAATATTTAAACTTTTAATATTTAAATTATATTAATTCAATAAAATTAAATTTATAAGATTTATAAATTTATCTTCAAAATCTCAAATATAATGAAAAAGTATTTTTATAGATAAGAAAACCTTTATTTCCTTTAAAAGTCTAAATATGATATGTGTAAAATATATATGATAAGTAACATATGAAATTAATAATTACATTATTATATCAACCTATACTATAGTTATGTATCTCGTTAAGAACTTTATTTAAGATATAAGCATAATGATATCTCTAGTAGCATTTGTGGGTGGTGATTCTAATAGAATAAATCTTGGGATAATTTCCTCTAGCTTGAATTTCCATAGTATGAGATTTAATTAATTCTAAAATTGATCATTTTTAATTCTTGGGCTTGGAATATGGAAAACCACTGTGATGATACTTCCATTTCAATCTTGGACCAATTAGCTTGATAAGGGAGACTTCAACTAACCTATGTCATTCATTTCTGTTTTCTTCATAGATTTCAAAACATTGTTACTTCAAATTATAACCTATAATTTAATGAATATATTATAATTGTAAAATTTCATTTTAACACATCACTATATCATTTTAGATTATTATATCTTTAATATCAATAAATTAACACAATATTTATTATGTAGAACACAAAGTGAAATTTTAGGTCATTAAATCCACCCTAATTAAATTGTATTCTCACAATTTAAATCATTAATTACTGATGATATTGAGATAGGGTATTATTATCATAATAATCATTCAGGTTAAATGTTTTAAAATTAAATCCACCTTAATCACTTAGGCTATATAATGTTACTTATTTTACTTCAAATAATGTTTATTAGTGTAACAATCATATATAAATGCATTTAAATACCCAAATTTTGTAATCTCCACTGCATACCTTTCCCAAAATAGTATGATTCTCCAAAAACGTACACCGCAGAAGGATTTAATTTTCCTCTAATAGTATGCCAATAATTAACACTAAAATTTATTAATTACTATATCATAAATTCACCTAGATATAAATATATATCATATTCCAAAAATGAGATAAATATCACTAAACATATAATATATCACTTTATAATTAAATAAATAATCAATTTCTAGGCTATCAATAACATGTAACTCACTTTTATCAATACTATTCTACCATTTATTTTTAAAAAATAAAGAATATATTAATCCTAAGAGTGTTCTATATGTAAATCATGTGTTCTCTAATAGTTATCCCCAAATGTATAACATTTTTATAAAAAAACATTTCAAAGTGAATAATACCATTTAATATATTCTTAAAAACCCCTAAATAAAAACATATGGAAACAAATTTACATATCTTACACATAATGTTCATAACTATTAAAATATCCAATAATATCTATTAGTAATGAAAATACTTAAGAGTATCAATATTATTATATTAACTACAATACCATAGATAATACTATGAAACTCACATTATCCTTCATAATAGGAATATACTAATATTCTCAAACATTCATGTTCAATCCCATATCTAATTATATTTCAAAGTTATTTCTAGATAAATAAATTCATTAACATCATTTCCATGATCCTACTTGAACAATATAAAAAAACAAAAAATGGTTATCAATTAGAATCATAGTAAATGATCACTTGAATGTGATAACTCACTCCTATGATGTCTTCTAAAATAATAAATTCATTTAATCATTTGATACATTCAGTTAAAACTATTTTTTATGTTATGTTCACTTATACATATTATCATATTCCCATGTTGATCCTTCTGTAAATTATCAAGAACTTCCATAAAACATTCTAATCTCTAAAATAAAATAATCCTATACTCATTAAGTTGGTCATACCTATTATCCATAAAATAACAAACTAATTCATATATTCCTTAACTAAAGAATTGGTATATTATTATATATTGTATCTATAGTCAATCAATATTATTATATATATCTTAATTGTTTTTATATCTTTCATAATGTATCACAATGTGAATGTGAAATAACCACGTAATATCCCCTAAGAAAGTACATTCTGGTGTACACTCTTAGGCCCAATCATAATGCATAACCATGAAGATTGAAATGACACTCAATAATATTTTTTAGAGTGTTAACCCAAGGTGAATATATTCTTCAACCGCATACACATTTCAATATATTTTAAGGGTTAAAATTTCTAATAGAAACATAAAATATATACTTTACTAAAACATCAAGATATTATCCTATAATTAGAAATATGAAATATACTCATGCATTGGTCTATCAATAAAGTTCCGCAACCTAAATCCATAAAATATTGAATATTAATTCAATAAGGATAATGTATTATTTATACCATGGAAATTATGATAAACCGTAACTTATCATCCATTAATTTTTCTTGGACTAAAATCCTAACCTTTAATTATTTATAAAACAAGCATTGATACCTACAATAGAAACCCATATATGTGATCATCTTAATTGTGTTTTATATGGAATATATTTTAATATAATACATTCCTATTATCTTTTATGTATAGAGTTTTATATAATTATGATTAAACATTATCTAAAAATAAAATGTATTTTTATAGTAATGAATATTTTTCCACCATATATCTTACTGCATAATCCATTATAGTTCATCAATATCTGACACTAATTCTTACTATAAGATACTCTTTTAGACACTTCATACTTTTCTTATCTTTATAACCTGGGGAAATGGAAGAAAAGAATTTGTATGTTTAAACACTCAATAAGGGTAAACATAAGTGATAATAATAAATTTCTATAAGTGATAATAAGATGAGAATATTGGAATAACAATGATTCATATGAATATTCATACCAATTAATTCTTAGATCATAAAACATGAGTGATATATTATAACCTACAATAATTTAATAAATAAATTAACATAGTATTTTAATAGGAATCAATAAAAATGATCCATGGTGTAGAAAATAGTTATAATAATAATTTTAAGACCATGGAACAAATATAAGTATATAAAAAAATTACAAAAACATTAATGTTAGTACACCCTTTACAGTGTGAAAAAATTCATGTTTGTCGACCTTTTTTTTTCAGAATATATCCAATTCTGTACATGTGTCACTCTCTCTTGAGATATAAATTCATTCCAACTTAATTTGAAGTCAATATAATGACCCAACCATCATTTATCCATTAATATATCTTACTATTAAAATAATTCATCCATCATAACATATTGAATACATGGAAAAAATATGTTTCATACATCACACTATAAACATCATAATGATGGAAAATGGGATTCATATCCTCTTCATATGGAATATTATAAATAAATCATTAAAAATTATATAAATAGTTCTACCATGATTAACTAATGGAAAATAAATGGATATCCAATGATATTCACTATTGTTCAATGAAAATATTATTCAATTATGTTAATACAGAATATGGTATATAAAAAGTATTGAAAAAGGGTATATTTTGATGTCAATAATTGATATAATTAGTTGATGTATATAATCTTGGTGAAATCCCTTCAAATCAATGAAATGGAAAATAAGGCATTGATAAAGGAAATTTAGGGACATATGTTTTTGTGAGACATTGAAATATTTCTACAAATATTTCTAGATTCATGCGCAAATATAGGGTTTGATTTTGAGGGAAGGTGTTCCCGATATTAATTTTTTTTAAAAAATAAATATATTATATACTGTGCATGCACAGTTTCATAAAATAAATGGGATAAATCATTAATGTATGTTCATATTAGATACATGAGACCAAAGTTTATTCCAGAAAAGAATTATTACCCTAGGTGCAACCTAAGACATGTCGAAACATAGTGTTCAAATATCTCTCATGTTGGCAGTACATTCTTTTAGTTGATAAAATAAATTAGTTTTATTAATTTATTTTTTTATCCTAACAAAAACATCTTCAAATCCACATTTATGGATAATCCTACAAGTTTTAAAAAATAAACCTAGGGAGGATTCCATAGATTCTATTTCCTCCTTCCATTGGGATATTATATGAAATGATGATAATTCCATGAAATAGGGAATATCAGATCACATCAAAGACAATAAAATTCTTCAATCATTGGTGAGTGTGTTATTTGACCAATAATGATCAAATCTCTAAGTATGAACCATTAATTGTTAAATTTCTCATGTTTCTAGGAAATTTATTTTTTATAATCATCACATATGTGATTTGCACTAATTTTTGAACTTTTCTTGCTCATATGTATCAGTTTATTTGATTATTTAGTTATATAATATCTCTATATGTATTTTTTCATGATATTTGGAGAAGAACTCTTAGAAATGATCACTAATTTTATTTCTTCTTCCTTACACAAAAAATTTCTTCACATTATTCACCACATGGGCCCCATATTCCTTGATTGAAATTGATAGGTTGTATTAAGCCTGATCACAGCCATGAAATCTCAATGAATAATTATGTCAGGGAGATTTCATCAAACTAGGGGTTTTTATGAAATGATTACGGGATGTGGGTAATTGATTGGACTATCAGATATCAAACCTCGGATGGTGGCCTAACATAAGATGTTTGGGATATGTGAAGAACACTAAAGACCCATGAAAATTTATCTCTATCCTCTAGATGGATAAAAATGAAAAATGAAGACTTGAACAACATATTTTAGATGATCGAAAGGTATGATGTGCAGTCGCATGTCCAGATTCTATATATATAGTGCATATCTTGATTTGGGAGAAAACAAGGCTACATTCTATATACCATGATGAACACATGGTGTATATACCCATGGCTATTACAGCTAGGGTTTTGGGAGTTAAAAAAGATGTCATGGCATCTTACCGTCATACATTCTTTGTATTTATTCCCTCGATGGATGATCTGTGCATCGGAGCACCCATGATGTACATATTTTCAGAGTACATGAATAAGAACAAGACTGTATATAATTGTACAAAGACATGTGGTACCTTAACGAGACACAATATGGATTCAAGGAAACATCCAAGCACAAAGGTGGGGCCACTAGTGGCATGGTAATACCATGTATATCCCGTACATGATTTTCATACATTCCTGATAGAAGATCCATATACCTCTAAGGACACTTCTAGATGATGGAGTGAAAGCACACAAAATGTTGGTCCACTCACATGTCAAGTATCACATGGTTCTTTTAGAGGAAACATCAATATTTCATAACTCCTTTACTAGATGTAGATTTATCCTAGATAGTAGAGTATCATATGTTTTTTCTATATATAACTTGATATTTCCCTCTTTAGTAACTTCTAGGATATGATGTGAGATGTTTCGGTAATGGTGCATGATTTCGTGTTGTTCGACCATGGAAGGGTTTATGTAAGATCACCAGAGGAAGTTGAACCCTCTAATAGAGATTGGTATGGGTCCTTAATGACACAAGTGGAACCCACTATTTGGGTAGAGTATGGGTCCACTACATGATCCTATAGTGAAACCCTCCCACAGTTCTTGGTAGGGGTCCTCTTCCATTATAGTGGTATCCTCCTATTGGATAGGGAATAAGTTCTATATTGACTTCAATAGTGGAACCCTCCATCTATGCTAAGCACTTTTCCTCTAAAATCATAGTGGAACACTACTACTAGTAGTGAATTGGTCCTCCATTGACTATTTGATTGGAACCCTCCTATTTGAATATAGTGTAGGTCCTCTATCTATCCTTTGAGTGGAACCATCTAATTGTATCAGGGAATACGCCCTTTACCTAGATATTATGGCCCTCTTAATATGTGGAAGAGTGATGAGGCATGGTTTTATGTGAATGTTTTCAACTAGACAAACACACAAGATTTTAGGCAACATTGTTCATCTTATGAAACATATAGGGACTCTTTTATTGTTCTTACCAATGAGTTGTATATCCCATTTATCTCTAATTTGGGATTCATTGTATTGAGAATTTATATATATATATATATGTATGTATCCTTGTTTTTGGATTGGGTTACTCACATGAAATAGGTTTCAAATATTTGTGGGCAATTCCATGTGATTTTTTGTTTAGCCACTAATGGATAGATAAGGATACTCTTTTGATATGGGTAAAAATTACTCGATGACCAGTTCATCTACACACCATGTTGACCCCCTTGTTCTTGAATTATGATACTATTTCTATTGATTTTGGTTTAGCTACATCCAGTTTTCTATCTACTATATTTCTATTAATATTTTATCTGTTACTACCTCCCTACCTTCACATTTCTGGGTCTCTTACTTGGTATGTATATACTCGCATCTATATGGTCTTTACCCAGATGTATCATGTCTTATGCAGATGAAGTCCTGGTCGAGGGTGACATCAAAGGATCTTAGGGATACTGGGTGATGTGGAAAACGTATAGTGGTCGTAGCATAGAGATCAATAGATGGGTTCTATCAGCAATTTAATTTGTAGTTTTTGTTAAGTTGGATCCCATTTCCTGTGGGGAGTGAAGTTTTTCCCTTTAACGTTTAGTTTTCACTATCAAAATCTTTTACACACAAGAGGTTATTCATTCTTGGTTTAATTTATATATTTTGAATTTTTTATAATTATTAATATTCAAATAATAATTAATATAGTTGGGTGTGTGCGTAAAGGTGCATTATTCAAAGGACCCCCATTTAGGATATGTCTTTCAGTTCTTTTCCCCACCCCAGGAACATTGTGGTGTGCTTGGGGTAGTTACAGATCAATCCTTTTTTAGTGTTGGGTTACTACTGATTGGTATCAGTGTAGTTCATTCCTTGGGGAATTGTTTTTATTAGTCACCTTAAAATAATTTTGTTGTAATTGGGAATCAATTTCATTTTTCTTTCATGTGACTCTGAGGAATGGGATTCTAATGATGGTATGGGCGGCATATGTATCCGTTCACTAGGACTACAACCATATGGTTTTTTACTCGTCATATCAATGCATTAGTTGAAGGGATAAATTGTACTTAAATAATATAGGTTTTATTCTTTGACTACCAATTATGATTCATCTCTCCCATGTGCTTATATATTTATACTCATCAAGCCATGGAAAGTATTGATTAAACTATGGGATGCCTCTGTGATAAAATTCAACTTGGATACCAGTTCCAGATTATGAAAAAAATCTAAAGAGTGACAATGCCTCAACTCAGGGTCCATCCAACACTATTCTTCATCTAGGTGGGTAGGTAGTTTTATCACCAATTATGGAGTGGAATATTATACTTGTCGAGTTGGCTGAGGATGCACAATGTCTCATCACACTCTATGAGTTCTTGTTCTAGTGGACACTAAGGTTCTGCATCGATCCAGATCCACATGAAACAATCGATTTTCTTGATTTAGTGTCACATATCTTTTGTATTATTAAACATTAAAAAGATTATGTGGTTTTATTGGAAGCTATAAATTTCCATAGTGTATCTAGAAATAGGTGTAATGTTGTTACCAAGATGCATGCTGATTCAACACTCTCATGACCCAAATCATAGAAGTTGTTATGTGATGAGTACGGCCCCTCTAATTTGAGCTAAATTCATATGCAAGATCTTATGGAGATGTATCAGGTATGGATGATGGGGGAATAGTACACATTGAGTTTTATAGATCATACCATGTACCCCAATCACATGATAGAAATTGATATATCTGATCAGAGTTGTTTGAGTAGGAATTCTAAAGAGAGATCTTTGCCAGTGTGGTTACCATGTGTATTCTATACTCTATCAGGGTGTTGGTGAAGGAATTAGCAATAGAGATATTTATTTCATAGGTATAGAAGGTGGGTGGAGATTAAAGATGGGGTCACATAGCCAAGTCTTCAACAATCACTAGATGGTACCATTCGGTGTGATACCAATTCTAGAAATCCTATCATGATAATAATTTGACACATGGACATGAAACATAGGGTTTTTATATACCACCAATGAAGCCTAAATAGAGGAACTTTTTTTCATGTAATGGGTGAGGTCACATAACTTGCAACATCCCGACCATCCACACTAAAGATCATAGGTAGATAGATGACAAACTATCATGACGGAGACAATATATTTATTTGGGATAGCCCCAGAGAGGGCATGTAGATCACATGGGATGATAAGATATAAGAGGAGGGGGATAATTGATGGGTGGTGTATAATTCTATGATATCCTTCCACCACCACCACTATGTTGTCCAATCAGATCCTAGAAGCTATTATTCAGGGTCGTCAACAACTGCATGCTTTAGAGGTTATGACCCTACAACACATCAGATGATAATTGGTATGATCTGTGTGTTTTCTACTTGTTGTTTAGTATTAATACATACATTTTTAATTACATAATCTATATACTCTGAGTGTGAGAGTTAAATCTCCCACTTGAGGAGCTATCCCAATAGCTTTGTATTGAGGTTCCTATAGAAAACACTTCTCATATATATTTTTTTCTTTCGGTAGTGTGAGATATATCATGGTGGGGAGTAGTTAACATGGTACCTTTGGGTCATCATGATGGATCCCAATGATGTTATCTTGGCTATGTGTTGGTTTTCCATGTTCTGAGCCTTGATTGAATCTCTCCTTAGAGGAGTCATATGCCTACACAATGATGGTATGAAACTCTCCATTATGGTAAAGAGATATTTCATGGTAGAATCAGTAGGTTCTATGAGAATGAGGCTACATCCAATCACCCATCAGTAAGAAAGTGTATCCCTATGTGATGTAGGATATTTATGTATCTATATTCCTTTAGTTATAGTGGGGTTTATTAAAATATTCCCCAATGAAATTACGATAATACTTATGGGATGAGATATGGATTTGTACACTATCTTGCATACTTGGATTTCTTTTATATCTTCTAATCATAATAGATAAATTACACTGAGCTTTGAGAGTTGTGGTTGTAGTTAGAGGAAATTTTAGAGAAGGGTTTCATTAGGCCCAATGTGTACCTCATGGGCACCTCTAGTGTTGTTATAGAAAAGGGTGCACAAGAGTCTACAATTTTGTGTTGATTATCATCACCTAAACCAATCCATGATAAAGAACACGTAACCATTCAAAACGATTGACAACCTCTTGGACTAGTTTTTTGGAATGAGATGGTTCTTAAAGATCGATATCACATCCAAATTTCACCAATTGATGGATCACGGTGCTGATATTCTAAAAATTGAATTTTGATGTTCCTACGGGCACAATGAGTTCCTAGTCATTAGATTTGTGTGATGAATTACCCCACAGTGTTCATGGGTTTGATGAACCTTTCATTCCATCTATACATGGACCAATTTGTGGTTGTTGTCATTAATGGATTACTCGTCTGTTATACATAATATGAGGATCATGTTGATCACTTGAGGATGATTCTACATTTGATTTGATAGAACCAGATTTATAGAAATCTCTATGTTTTCTATTTATGGATTCTTGAAGTACACTATCAAGGTAATTCCATTCCTGATCATGGTTTATCCATGGAGAAAATGAAGATCAATGTAGGGATTTCTTGGGATCCACTAAAAATCATGTCATAGGTGTGTTGTTTTTTTGTGTGGTACTATAAGTGGGTTTAGAAGGAAAATGCATGATTGAATCCCCTTTAACCAATTTGACATAGAAATGGAAGCCTTCTACATGGGATGAGAAAATCAAGATATCCTTTTAGAAGTTATGTCTGAGGATGAAGATTGATCCTTTGATAATACTAGCAGAGGTGGGTGCAAAGAACATAATGTATTGGGATGCCTCTTGAGTTGGGCTTGACCGAGTGTTGGAAAATCATTAAAAAGTTATCACATACAAATCAATGTAGTTGGGATGTAATGAACATAACTATGTGATTCATGAACTTGAGTTGGCATCGATAGTCTTATCTCTGAAAATGAGGAGGAACTAACTTATATTGGAGTGCATTGGGGGTTACTCATACCATTAAAGTCTTTTCTAGGTCTACTCACAGAGGTACGTAAACTAGAGACATTGGAATTAGATGAAGTTCTCTCAATAGTATGACTTCATTATATTATATTCTCCATGAAAGAGAAGCATAATAGACTATTACCTTATCTGGATCTCTTTGGCCCACCGGGTGAAGGAGGCTTTTGAATAGTGTGTTTCCTTAAAGGTGAACCAGCAGGAGTAAGAGGGGGAGCCTATTCTTCAGTTGATTTATTTCACTCCCCTACTTATCGAGCTTATAAAAGAGTCAAAGATGAGAGACTTCGACTGTGAGGTATTTCTTGACTAGATATCCTCAGGCGACTCAGTGGATGGATATTATAAAGGAGGAAATAACCTCATATTTCTCCTAGGATAGATGGTGGTTACAATAATGAAATAGTAGGAGGTGAAGTGGGAGCTAACCAATTCTCCATTGGATGTATATCCCATTTGAAGGAAGTTGTATAGTGAACCCCCAGGAGATGTTTTTTGTGTTCTTTCATGAGATAAAGACTTTCCATTTTTTCTCTTGGTTACTCAAATACCATGAGGTAAAGGCTGAGCACCATATTTCAATAGGTTTCTTATAGACCATTGAGATTTCAAAGTGGAATTGGGATCGAATATTTGTAGAAATTTTGAGATGGGTTCTATATAATATGAGGGGCAATGAAGCATTCTAGGAAATAACTGAATGACTCACAATGTCAGTAGAATTATTTTCTATCAAGGAGTAGAGTTCGACGGAGATCTTGGGGAAGTTGTTTTTATGGGGAATTGTTTACCTCCATGGGTGTCCTAAAAAATTCTCTCTGATCCTGATGCAGGGTTTACATCATGTTTTTTGAGAGTCTTGTAGGCACAATTTGAGACTTAGATGAGGATCATTACAACCAATCACCCCCATACAGACGGGATGAATCAGCAAACTATCATGGTGTTTGATGATATGTTGTGGGATTGAGTTCATGAATTTGGTCAGAGTTGGGAGGATCACATTTCAATGGTACCAATTGTGTAAAAAAATAGCTACAACTATACTATATGCTTGAATCCCTTTGAGGCACTGTATGAGAGACCCTACTAGACACCCTTGTGCTGGAAGATGATTGTGAGAAGTCTCCTATGGGTCAATAGTAGGTGAAAGTAATAATGCAGATGTTTATAGTCATCCATGAGTATATGATCATGGACTACATTATGTATAATTCTTTTGAAATTTATTGGCATAAGCCCTTTGTGTTTATCCATAATGGAAACGATATCCTAAGAGTCTCTTAATTATTAGGATTACAAATGTTTAGTCAGCAAGGAATGTTATCCTTATGGATCCTCAGGACGTTTGAGATATTTTCGAGGGTTGAAGTGGTTTCTTACCACATCACCCAAACCCATTAGTTGGAGGGATTTCATGAAGTCTTCCTTGTGTCACATTTTTTCCGATTCATTCATGAAAATATGGTTTTCATCGACTAGGGTGAGCTAAACATCAAGGATGGATAAAACATTATGTAAAAACATGTTGTAAAAAATGATCGATAAGAGAGGAACCTGTGTGGATGGTCCATCCCCTTGTTTTGCAAGTTTTAGAAAAATGGGAATGTGCATGACAACAATTTACAGTGGGTGTGCTTGATTCGGGATTTCTATCAAGTTTTTTTTATTTTTTCACATGAAAATATTAGATGGAATAATATATAGAACATGGGTTTTCATTATAAGAATATGAAATAATTATACATATATTTTTTTGATCCATGCACTATGATAGTATGGGATTTAAAGGCCCAGTGTGCCTTTAAATTATTTTATAAAAATAGTAAATATATTTAATTTTTCAGATTCTTTATTTTTTAATGGAAAATAGATAACTCAAAAAGGATGCTCAAATCGAAAATACAAGACCACCATTGAGTCCATAACTAGATGTTTATCCAAGATGTTACCTAAGATATGTCGATGTAAGGAATTCAGACATCTCACCCGTTGGTAGTAAATTTATCAAGATAATTAATTAAATTAGGAAAACTAATTTATAATATTAACCTAAATGGGATATCTATAAATATTCCACTATGAAAAATCCTCCAGGGATGGAGGAATACACACTTGGAGGATTCCATGGGTTTTTTCATCCTCCTTCCATTGGTTTATCGTAAAAGATAATAATGAAACTCTTGATTAGATATGATCAGAGAAAAATGAACTCAATAACTTCTGTAAATCCTTGGAGATTTCATTCTTCAATTATGAATGATAAAATATCATGTTAGGACACATAAATTCAGGGATTTGTCCCATTTTTATTAAATTTATTGAGAAGAATCATCCTATATGTGATTTTTTCCAATTACTGAACCATGAAGTGGTATACATACCAGTATTCATTTTTTATTAATTTTTGATAATCCCCCTTTTTAAGGATTTATGGGAACTCGTACATGGCCTGTAGGTTTCGTGACATTATATGACCTGATGGTCTTAACAGAATTCATCCCAAACAATGACAACATGAAAGTGACCCTATCTAGCATCTGTATTGTGATCAATACTCAACCTTCACATGAAAGGCTGACCAGTTGTCTTGTGCGGGAATTCATAGACCTGGTACCGATAGAAAATCTATACCGTATCATTATTATGAGTACAACAAGCTATACTCTGGTGAATGTTCTTGTTTTGAATCCTCACTTAGGGTCTTATTCCATGTATTTTGGTCGGGTGCATTTGTAATTCATGTGGCCTGAAGGCCCTGAGGTGTCCCAATGTCCTTGAGGTGACCCTAAGGCATTGAGTTTTCTTGAAATCATTACTAGACTAAAGGCCATGGGTGGCCTGAAGGACTTAAAGGACTCAAGGAAAAACCTATGGCATGATGGACCAAACGGGGAAATAATTATGGATGCTATAATACCAAATAGTAGATGCTACATTATCTTCTACAATGATTTCTAATGTTCCTACTATAGTACGGCTACACTAAGCCATAAATATGCATCCACATGGATTTGATCTTGGGTCTCTTTAAGGCACTTAATGAGTCCTCACCAATTGGGTTGAGGCTCATGTGAGAGGTGTATAAGTACCATGTTATTTTATTATTCCATTATTTTTTGGCCATGAAAATCCCTTTTCTTGATCATTGGTTATGAAAACTTTTATGTTTTTACAAATAACTGGTTCTTATTCATTTATCACACGAGTTCATTGATTTCTTCATCAGTTGGACCCCCATAGTCCCAATTTGACATTTTCGAGCAGTACTATGCCTAATCGAACCCTTGAAACTATGAAGAATCTACTTTCAAGAGATGTATAAACAATACTGAATGTTTTTATAGCTTTATTATGACATTTGGGTGAATTGTTTATAATTATTGATCAAGAATTCAATAGAGGAAGGAACAGAGGTGTGTGGGATGGTCGATGATGCTCCGAATACCAATGAAACCCTATTTTCACCACTGAATAGATAGAAAATAAAATTAGGACTAGATACATTGATTAAGGATGTTGTGAAGGTAATATTTGATGTGTAATGGAAAAATTTAATCATGGATTTCAGATATGGATTTTGTTAAAAATAGCGATTACATGTCATATACCGTGACGAACACATGGTGTGTGACCTGTTCTCTATAGAAGATAGGATTGTGGTGATTTTATAAAGTTTTAATGGTGTGTATCCCTACTATAGGGCAAGTATCACTTCCCCAGGTGAACAATCCATTTGTTGGTGCACATGGGTAGGACCCTGTGTTGGAGCACAGGGCCTGGAAGACGGTTGTGTATCGATATACACATACATGGGGTAAAGTACATAGTAATGGGATGAATACATAGATGTATCCAAGAAATTGAGCATGACCCTGAGTGGCATGGAAACACCATGTATATACCTTCCAAAATAGGTATCCCTAAATGGTATGGGATCTATGTACATTATTGTACGTGGCTAGGTGATGGAGTGAGACCACACGACATGTGGGTCCTCTCATATGCCACATACCCCTTGATTCGTTTTAAGGAATCATTATTCTCATGAATCTCCTTAATTTAGACTCAATTTTCGGCCCATGATTAACATATCCAGATTTTTTTTCAACATAGAATGTGATTGCAGAACCAGTTATTGATTTTTAGATAGATGTGTGATGTTCAAAACATGGATCTTTTTAGGAAATGATTAATGATGGAATTGATCACACAATACCACTAGAGGAATTTTGAGTGGAACCCTCCAGTTTTTCTAGGTATGGGTTCTCGATGTCTAAAGTGAATGCCTCTAGAAGGGATGAGTATGGGTCCTTAACATGATTATAGTGGTCAACACTCCAGCTAGGATTGGAAAGGGTCCTCTAACATTAGAGTGGAACCCTCATGTTAGACAATTAATTGGTCCTCCATCGACTTATATAGTGGAACCCTATAGCAGAGTTTGGTTTTGGTCCTCTACCATTTGAGTGGAGCCATGATGCTGGAAGGGAAATAGTGATCTATCAAATAATAGAGTGGCACCCTCTTATTGTAACATGTTATGGTTCATCTATTTATCCACTTAGTGTAACCCTCCTATTATACCAGAGATTTTTTTTTCTCTACCTTGAGATTTTATCCCCTCGATTGTGACACATAGTGAAGAAGTGGGTCCTGACATGGATATTTTCTACAACACATATGTGCGAGATGTTGGACATCATTTTAGAACTATTGGATTTATTAGAGACTCTTTTATTTAGATTATCTTTGAGACGAGGATCCTATTTTTCTATTGTTTGGAATTGGTTTTTTTATAATATGAATATATATATATATATATATTTGTACCCATGTTGTTTTATTTGGTTACTCTCTTTACATATGATGTGAAGACTCCTGGGGTATTCCTCAAGATTTCTGTGTTTATCTTCTCAGGCTTGAATGATGTTACTCTCTAACTATGGGTAGAAAATACCCAGCATGTAGTTCATTTAAACACCATGTTAATACCTTTATGTGTGGACCTTATTAATGTTTCTATTTATTTGTTTTGAGTTTCATCCTCTTTTCTATCTAATGTCATTCTATTACTTTTGTATCTCTTACTCCCCCCCTTCATATTTCTGTGTATCCAACTTGGAATGTATATACTGAAAACTACATGGAATTTTCAACTAAGTATCATGTCTTATTTATATGAAAGATAGGCCAGTGGTGACTTTAGAGGATCATAGGGATCATGGGTTTTTTATACCAGGTATGGTGATCATAGATGAGAAATCTAAATATGGGATCTAACATAAGTTTACATTCCATTTTTTTTAGGATGGGACTCATTTCTAGTTGGTCATTTATTTTTCCCATTTATCTATTAGTTTTCAATTTTATACTCTTGTACACACAAATGGTTTGAAATTTTTGGTTTAATTTATAGTTGTTCTATATTTTTATTATTCCTAAAAATTTCTTCCTTGATATTACCATGTGTCTATGTATAGGTAAATTTAGAGAAAAAACCTTCCATTTAAGATATTCATTTCATCACTACTCACCACCCCAGACCTATAGAATTGTGTATGGGTAGTTACAGATCAATCCTGGGTTAGGTTCGTTTCATTATTTTAAATACATTAGAATAAAAGCTATAGGAATTGGTATTGGATGGTTGGCTAGGACCAAGGAAATGATGTATTTGATCATTAATAGAAAAGTTCATTATTTAATCCATATTGAAAAATAATTTGGATGGTATGATTTTATGAATTTCTATGATAAAAATAAGATATTTCAAATTATAATTACGTAGATGAAAAAAACATTTCATGGGATTTATAAAAAAACATTACATGTAAGAAATATTGTTCATCCTATGAAATAATTGGAAAATAAATATTTTTAAAATTAAAAAAAATACCTTTTACAGATGAGTAAAATATATAGAGAATGATTCATATAAAAATAAAAAGGATGTGGAGAGATATATTTATTAAGAAAAAATAACACAGATTATTTTTTCTGAAATAACCTATAAAAATGATAAACTTATTTTATTTTAAATAATTTAAAATAATGTGAAGGTACATAAAAATAAACATTATCAATTTAAAAAATGTATATATATAAAATGAGAATTAAAATATAAAATAAAAGTGAAAAATAATTTCTATTTTACTGTATTAGAAATAACTTTGTTAAAACCCACATTGTATAACAATAATTTCAGACATGATAAAGAGGAAATAATGATCACCATTGATAACCGTTATCATTGAAAATTATTGTTATATTAGTAAACGGACATTAAAAAAATCCCTATATAGGTTATTACATTTGATAGAATTTTATTTTTAAAATGGGGTTAGGGTATGAAACCATACTAATTGAGTAATATGAAAATTATAATAATAGAATGGGAAAGTGATTGAAGGGGAATATAAAATAAAATTAATAAACGATAATTTGGGTTATAAGATAAAAAATATGTAGTATATACTGTAGATAAGTTTAAATTTATTCAAAATAAGGATCATGTACTAATGGATGAGAAATTGACTAAGAAACCCTTTCATGCAAAATAATATTTGAGATAAGAACCATTTGATATCGATGTTATAAGGAAGAATAATTGAAATCTATTAAATAATGTCTAAATAAAATAAAATTAATTAATTAGGTAGAATAAAAGTTTCTTGGAAAAATAGAGTTAAATATGAAAGTTCGTAACTTGATGGAATAAAACTGATTTAGCCTACACCCATATAATTTTAGTAATTATTTATATTTAAAACCACAGGAGACAATAATTACAATATAAAATTAAATATAACAAAATATAATAGAATGAAGCTTAAAAATATTAATGTGTTTGTAGATACACTATTCTAATGAAAAAAATATTTATAATATTAAATACGTCTCAAGTGTTGAAAATTGATATAATAACCCTTTAAAATATTTTCATATTTCAATTTCAAAATACATTGAAGGTATTACATGATATTTTTTTGGTAAATTCATTTATTTCAAAAAAATTATGAATAAATACATTTCCAATATATACAATAAAATAATTAAGTGGTTAACATGAATCATATCTCAATGAATTTGGAAGGATATTCAGTGATATTTTACTTGTTTTTAATTTGTTCTTCACATGTTCCTAACTTCTGAAATAGTAAAATTATGTTTTTTAATACCTTATTGAGAAACTAATTCATAAATATTTAATTAAATATAATCCATTTATTATTATATGTGATTTATTTAAAACAAATTTTTTCTTATGTTCTTTTTGAAAATTAAATAGTCGTCGTCTTGTTTGATAGATTTTTATGACATAATATAATATGTTAATTATAGGTAAAATATATAATACACCATTTCCAAAACCATAAAATAATATGAATTTTCTTATTATCTTATAACCACATTATTATTTTTGTCCCACATTTATTTATGGTATAGTTTTATAGTATTTTTCTTGTAGGTTATAAAGCCAACCAAGACATGAACAAAATATATCTTAAATGGTGAGTATGGTTAAGGGAGTGTATAATATCATTATAATATAATAATAATGACAATTTTTATAAATATATATGTTTTCAATAAAATTTTAAATTTATTAATTAAAAAATGAATGTCAAGATTAAAAATTAATAAGGTTAATTCATGGAGGTGGTAGTATACACATGACATGATTAACATTTTTTGTTTTTTCAATTATTTTAGAAGGAATAATTATTCTATTATAAATTAATTTAATAATAGATTATTAATATAATTTACTTGAATTAATTATATTAATATTGTTTTGTTTTTTTGGAAGAGTATGATTAATAAAAAAAATCCAAGATTATGTGATTCTGAGGTTAAGAGTATAAACATGCTCATGATGAAATCTTTATAATTTAATAAATTAAGAAAATCTATGTTGAATAACAGATTTATGAAAATTTAAATAATTTTTGGAGTGGAATGTCAGGAATAGGATTGAGGAAATATCTAATTAGAAGTATAAAACTGAAAGGATTAATGTGATCTTTAATTATAAAGGAAGAAAAACAATTTTTTGAATACACTTTACATTATATGTAATAATTACACCATTAAATGGAAGAAAGACTCCAAAAATTGAAATAATGGTGTGTGGGTGATATATTGTTGATAAAAAATTATTTATAAATCATTTTACATTTCTTTTAAACATATTTATGTTCTTGTTACTCTTATATGTTTAATTTTACATTTTTTATTTTTTCATCAAACTAATTTCTAAATAAGTAAAAAATATTTTATAAAAATAAGGGAAATAATTTCACTATTTTTTTGATGAACCAATACATATCCTATATTTAATCTAACTATTTTTTTAAAAAGAAAAAATTACCTTTTAAATTAAAACATATACCATATTGAAAACCTATTTTATGGAAATAGGTTATTTTTAAATTATGTTTTGCTTATCTTATTTAGTTTTGAAAACAAAATTAATGACTATATAAATATTAATAATTGTTTTAAACAATATTATATTCATTATTCATTAGATATTAATTTAATTGAGTAAATAAAAATATTACAATGTTAGGAAACAATTATTTTCAAAAATCATAATTTTTTTTATTGTCATGGTAATCGACATTAATCATAGTAATCACATACTCATACCAAAAATTATATTAAATTTATAAACTAATATAGATATTTTTTTCATAAAATTGAGAATATATTTTTATTTATTTACATAGATTTTTGAAATCATATTTTAGATTTATGTTCATAAAAATAAATATTTGTTTCAAATTTTACCTATCATTCTAGAATTTAAATTTGTTTTCAATAAAATAAAAATTTTAATTTTAAAGGATTTATTTTAATTATTAAATATATATATATTCTATTAAATTTTTTTAGAAAACGTTATGTTATTATAATTTTAAGATAAATTCATAAAATTAAGAGTTTTTAGTGAAATAAATATTTTCACTATTATCCTCAACATAAAATAATTTATAAAATGAATAATTTTTTAAATTATGTTAACATCATCAAACTGGAATTCTAAAATTTAAAAACAAATCTTTTAATTGTGAAATATAAATAGAAAGAATTTTTATAAAAAAAATAAACCTTAAGTTTCTTTAAATGTA
The DNA here is from genome assembly GCA_963277665.1 of Viscum album. NCBI lineage: Eukaryota > Viridiplantae > Streptophyta > Magnoliopsida > Santalales > Viscaceae > Viscum > Viscum album. The sequence continues at coordinate 543,081,853 of OY728158.1, forward strand.
AAAATAAAAAATCCATAAAATGCATGTGATAAATAACTAATTATATTAATAATTATAAAATTATATCATCTTAATTTCTAGTTACATAGACCCACAATATATGTATGAAATATCTAAGAATAAGTTAAGGTTAGATGATAGTTGAGGGTGGTGATTCCTGTAGCATAAATCTCATAGAAATTTGTGCGATTAGAAATTTTTCTTGCATATAAATTATCTCATATCGTAATTGTTTGATTTTGGCTTTCATCAGGGTATAAAAAAATAATATTGAATAAAATTCATTACAAATGTCAAAAAATAGGCAACATATGGGATAATTCTACTACCCAATTATATTTCATTCCATTTTCTTTATATACTTCACAATATTTTTACTTCTTCTTACACAAGCTATTTTAATGGGTATATTATATGGTCATGTTTTATTTTAACCTATAACACATTTGATATTTTTCAGTGTAGTTTTTAGAAAATGAAATTAATATAATATTTTCAAAGAGAAACATAGAAAAATATTGAGTCATTATAGGGTAAATGTGAACCTGTGTCACTATAGAAGATACCATAAACAAAATGAGATAATTTTACTCCTCCTACACCCCTATCTAAAAACCATATTATAGATATTATATAGTATAAGTGATTTGTATAATGTCTTGATGAAATATATGATTCAATGTGTCCCTAAAAAATTAACTATAGAGTAGTATACGACTGAAAAATAAAAGTCAATGGATAAAAACTAGAAGAACCACCATTAATCTACTATAATTAGATACCAGTCTAGTCTATCACTAGTTGGGAATATTTTAGATGATAATTCAATCACTATATTATCTCCATTATCAAAATGGTCAATGATGTCTTGAATTTCAATTAATGTAAAAATTACAATGTTTTAGGCTTAATCACCAGGTGGAATGATTTATCTCATTCCAAATGTGCATCTTCCCATTCAGTACATATTGAAGACATTCATAATAATAACAGTTTTTTTAGTTGAAAACAACAATTATTCTCTTGATGTACAACATTAGTTTATAAGAGTTTCCAGTCATTCTAAAAAATCGAGAAGATTCTATTCAACATTCCAAATAAAACACCCATATCACACCATCACCACCTGAAAATATGTAAAATAAAGCAGTTTTTTAGTTATGAGTTTGAAATTTTCAATAATTCTATTTCCTCCCCATAATCGAACCGAATATCATGTGGTTTATCATCCCAAAGCAAATATCAACAATTCCCTAAAATTAAGGGAAATAATGTGAAAAACTTCCTCATATTCCGTGATCATAATTTTTTTATTTCTTTTGAAATTAGTATTTTCTAATATTTTTTTATCACTACCCATGATAAGGAAATAGTAAAACTAATAGAGATAAATAAAACCAATGAATATTCTTGAATTTTTTTCCATTTAATTCCCCTTATATTGATCTCCATAGCAGTTTGAGAGCTGTTTTATTGAGGGAGAGATTATTGTGAGGAGAAACCCCTTATAGAATATATAAATTTTATAGAGAATATTTTTTTGAGATGTTTTAATAAGAAAATACATATTTTACCTCATTTACTCAATAAATAAATCAAATTCAACTCATAGAATTAAATATATAATACATGAGTTGAAGACTTAGAACAAGTGTATAAAAAGGATCTAATTTGTAACGCCCCGACCCTAGTTACCCAGAGTTGGTACGTTATTACATAACATTGACATGATCACAAGGAAGCATATCTCGAAAGACCGATCAGTTTAGTAGCATTTAAAGTACAAGATACATTAATAAGTTTTACATTACATCCTGAAATAAAAACATCAACAACATTTTATCCCCATTGACCACACTTATATCCTTACCCTATCCCTACTAGTAAACCATAAAATATTTCTTCACATCCTTGGATAAATAAAACACAGAAAGGGGTGATCTTAGAAGCTTAGTAAGGATAAAAAATAATGACATGAAATATCAATATCCAATTTCATAATGATGGAATGCATAATTCAAGACTTCCTGACCACATATTCAAGGCCTTGTTCCAAGACTACAAATAAGATTTTTTCAATGCCTTGTTCCAAGACACTAGTTTTTTTAATGAGACCTACCGATATATCTAGGTGCTATAGTGGGCTCCACCCATCACTTACTAAGCCCAATGCATTCCTCATATGAGAAGGTTTAAACATAATATAGACATTCGTAATAAAACTAGAATACGAAATATCAATACATTATCCAAAAAAATAAATGGTGTAAAAATAACACATCCATTTTCAAACATATCACAAAACCATCAATAGACTATATATGTTTTGTATCATAATATATCAACTTCAAACAATCTTAAAATCCATAAAACAATGTTGAGATAGATGAAATCAAAACTTTTTTAGAGAAATATCAATTTCTATTTTAAAATTATTTAAAAGTTATATAATTAAAAATGAAAACATTTATTTTGAAAATATTATTATAAACTTGTATGGGAAGCTTTGATGATGTTATAATGGCAGAAAATAGCCACACCCACAATATAAGATAACAAAAAGACATTCTTACCTTAATTTTATTCAAAAAGGTCATAAAGTACCTTGTTTGGAAAACGACGGAAGGATTCCATTCAAAACATATATGCTCAAATCAGGGAATAAATTACTTTAACCCATATTCTAGTAAATAGTATGAATGTTTTGAATTACATGTTTTTTGAAAACACGAATGTGGATGATAAATAGGTCCCAGTAGATACTTACTTATTAACAACATCAGATAAGTAAAGAGATTGTAGAATTAACCCTTACCTTATAATTTTCCTTAGATGATGGTATGTTAAACTCCTGTATAATTGTTAAAATATTGTTATTAAATTATAAAAGAATCAATTACAAAAATATGATATCATATATGATCTTATAATATTTCTTTGTTAATAATATTTTAGTAGTATCATCATTTTGGGTGTTCACTGATTCAATTTCCTTTATATGATTGGTTACGTAAGCTATATGTTTTATGGATAAGATGTATTTTATTCATATAAAAAATGATATTATGTTCTTAAACATTATTTCTAATCATAAAATGAAAATTATTCTTAAATGAATACGATGGGGAATTAATCTCACCTCGTTCGTGGAGAAAGTAATCTGTACGTATGCACGGGTGACAATATCATTATATTGATTGTGAAATCATATGTTATTTGATGAAATATCTTATATAAATAATCATTAAAATTTTATATTTAGTATTTAAATCATTTATATTCATTATTATACCAATCCAAATAATGAAGTGTTTGAATACCAAACGACACCATGACATGGAGACAGTAAGCCGTACGTACACACATATGGGAACTTTTTCATTTATAGGACGGATAGAATAACGAATATGGTTGTACCATATTTAAAATAACGTCATAGTATGTATAAGGTACTTGATTTATTATTTTGGTAAATAAAAAACAAAGAAATAGGAAGTGGAAGATGAAATGAACTTGTAAGTGGGTGGTTAAATTATTATTTATTCTTTGGGTGTTTTCTTTTGAGTTGATCAAAAGAAATCCCTAAGTTGGATTTCTGATCAAATTAAGGACTCTAGATTGATTTTAGGAATGTTGGGAGATATTTTGGAAGGGTTTGGCTGATCCAAATTGTTTTGGATGTGTGAAATTAAGAGAAGGGGAAGTACCCTTTTATAAGAGAGATAAGGGCCACTTTTGGAGAAGGTTGAAATATTATTTTATAATAAAATAATTTCAGTTTAAAATGGCTCCAAGATGATTTATTTAGTTTTTAAGGTGGGGATTGGTCTAAAACCTCTCAACCAAAAGGTTTTAGACAGGTTTAGGTCACCATATTAACCTTATCTTTAATATTTAACTCTTATTTAAATAGTTTGACATTTACCATGTCTATTTGTATTTTTATATTATATGGTTAATAAACTTACTATAACAGGACAAGATAACTCCAAGTAGTTCAATATTAATATAAATAATGTTATCTACATCTTTTGTATGACCCTTAGAGTTTTAGGAATATTATATTAATTAATAATATAGTATTTGTTTTAGAAACTCAATTATGTCAATTTTGACACTATTTTGTATTTGGTTTTTGTGAAAATCATGCATGCATTATTACTTATAAAAAAATAATTTAATGAACCCTAACATGTCATATAAACCTATCAAATTATTTTAATTCACCATAAGTTTAAATTTACATTTATTTGGATATTTATAATATCAATTATTTTAATATTTCCTTAATTAGGTAATTACTACATTATCATTGGGTCACAAATAAATTAAATTATTTAATGTCTTAAAATTATAAATAATATACAATCATGTAGGAAATAATTTTATCTTTCTAATGAATATTTATAGACTATTTTATATTTTGATTAACCCTATATTAAAAATGGTTTAGTTAATAAAAATTGAATTTAACACTTTTAATTCTTCTTCATATAAAATAATAATAAATGTCCTAATATAATACAAGTGGACCAAAAGGATAATATTTTATTCCAGATGTTGTTTTTGGTTTAATTAAACTTGTCCAATAGAATTTGGACATGTGTTAGGGTAATTATAATATCATTTCTACTCTTAATTACACTATTCACTTTAAATCGTGAAAAATAAAAGTTAAAAGTTACTATCACCAAAAACTATTTTCATCTTATTGAAACACATTTTACGTACTAATGTCAACTATTTATCTTGGATTTTTGAAATTTAACTCACATAAGTGGTAAAATTTTGTTTTATGCAAATTTGTAAATGCTCATTGAAGGTAGGTAAAAGACGATAAAAAGTTCAATAAAATATTATATATCTAAACTTATTATAAAATTACTCCAATGAATTACATTGAAAATATATTGGTATTATGAATCTACTTTAACCTTAAATAAATTAAGATAATATATCTAATTATTTAAATAAAAAGTCAGTTTTAAACTATAACAAAGTATTTTTCACTATTCATCAAAAATTGATAGTTTTGTAAAAAATATCAAAAATTCACCCTAATCTAATTTTGATTTTCCGAATACAAAAATGAAGTCCATTTTGAAAATTAAAATTTATAAAATTTCAAAAAGTGGGTATTACTATTTATTACAGTTAGTTTCATTGGTCATGGTGTGTTAAAACTCCATGTTGTGTACAACGCAAGCTACTGCATTATTCAAAGGGAAACATACCGTGGAAGCTTGGGGTGTTACATTCTCCCCTCCTTAAAATAATTTCATCCTAGAAAATTCTAGAATATTACTACATAAAATTATTCTTGCGGTACATCATCATAAGTTTCTCAGGTTCCAACGATGCCTATTCCATATTATGGTTTCTCCATAGAACCTTTACCAGACAAGTCATTATGTTTCTCAGCACTTGTTCTCTTGTATCAAGAATTTTGATAGGATCTTCACAATAAGACAGATCAGGTTCCAGTTCAGTATCCTCATAGGTGAGTACAAGCATTGGGTTAGGCATGTATTTTATCAACAGTGATATGTGGAACACATCATAAACTTTGGATAGACTTAGAGGCATTTCTAAATGATAAGCTACAACTCCAATTTGTTCTAGAATTTCGAAAGGTATGATGTACCAGGGACTCAATTTACCCTTCCTACCGAAACGTATAACACCCTTAGATGGAGATACATTCAAGATAACATGGAATCCTACTTGAAATTCTAAATCCTTCCTTTGGTTATTGGCATAACTCTTTTGCCTACATTGGGCTACTTTGATTTGGGTTTGCACAATCTTCACCTTTTCCATTGTTTTGGCAACAAGTTCTTGGTATGTGAGTTTTCTTTCACCAACATCATCCCAAAAAATTGTTGTGCGACATCTCTATCCATATAATGTTTCATATGGTGCCATCTGAATAATTTAAGAGAAGCTATTGTTATACGAATATTATACCAGAGGTAAATATTGATCCCACGTACCTTGAATGTCATGTGACCAAGATCACAACATGTCTTCAAAGGTTTGAATAGTCCATTATGATTGTCCAATAGTTTGAGGGTGGTAGGCATTGCTAAAATGAAGTTCAGAATCCAAGGTCTTCTGAAGACTTTTCTATTATATTGATGTAAAATGGGGATCATGATCAGAAACAATCATTTGGGGCACTCTATTAAGTCTTAAAATGTCATTAATATATATTCTTGCCATATGTTCAATTGATTAATCTTCTCTTATATAAAGAAAATGTGCTGAATTGGTAAGACGATAAACAATAACCCATATTGTGTCATTCCTTCTACGAGTCTTTGGTAGCCCCTTGACCAAGTCCATCATAATATTGTCCCATTTCCACTCAGGTATGGGAAGAGGTTGCATGAATCCTCCGAGTTGTTGCCTTCAAGTTTTAACTTGTTTTCAAACTATACATCTTAACACGAAATTAACAATCTCCATCTTCATGTTGTCCCACAAAAATGTTCCTTCAAATATCTATACAGCTTGATGACCCAAGGGTGTATAATGAAATTAGGGCTATGATCATCATCCATCAATTCCCTTTTTATATCAGGTGTGTTTTGAACACAAAGTCTCTTCCCATATTTCAAAATTCCATCTTCATATATGAAGTCACTCAGTCTCCTATCATTCATAGATTTAATATTATTTTGAAACTCATCATCATAAGTCTGAGAAATCATTATCTATTCTTGTAAAAAAGGTCTGGAAACCATTTAAAAATGTATTGATGTTTCACCTTCCATGGTTATTACCATATCCATCTTTACTAGATCCATGAAAATAGGATCCCTTTCAACTCTCATCTTGTTCAAAACATCATGATCCTTTCTACTCAAAGCATCATCCTCTTTATTTTCCTTCCCCAGGTGGTAGTGTATAATGCAATCATAATCCTTGAGTAGTTCAAGACATAATCTTTGCCTCAGGTTGAGTTCTTTATGTGAGAAAATATTCTTCAAACTATTGTGATCAGTATAAATATCACATTTTCACCATAGATATAGTGTCTCTATATTTTCAGAGTAATGATTACAGTTTCTAACTCAAGAACATGAGGATGATAGTATTTCTCATCAATGTTTAGCTGTTGTGATGCATAAAAAATAACTCTATCATTTTTCATAAAGACACAACCAATTCCTTTTTTTGAAGTATCACTATAAATAAAAAACTCATCGTTCCCTAATGGTAGAGTCAAGATAGAAGCATTGAATAATCTTATCTTCAGTTCTTTAAACCATTCTTCACACTATTTTTTCCAAACAGATTTAACCCCTTTATGTGTGAGCTTGGTTAATGGGTTAGCCAACTGGGAAAAATTCTGGATGAAACATCGATAATATCCTAATAAACCAATAGAACTGCATACCTCAGTTATACTCATCGGTGCTAGACATTCTTGGATTTCACTAGTCTTTTAAGGATCAATAGAGATTCCATACATAGAGACAATATGGCTAATAAAAGAAATCTCTTGAAGTCAGAATTCACACTTTCTAAACACCCCTTATAAGTGATTTCTTCTAAGAGTCCTTAGAACAATGCGCACATTATTTTCATGATCTTCGTAGATTTATTAGTATACCAAGATATCATGAATAAATACCACTACTATGTCATCAAGATATTTTTGAAAACACTATTCATTAGATCCTTGAAGACATAGGGTGAATTAATCAATCCAAAAGGCATTATTGTAAACTCATAATGATGTACCTGGTTCGAAATGGTGTCTTCAGAATGTCTTCCTCATTCGAACAAAACTTATGGTATCCTGATCGAAGGTTAATCTTTGAAAAATATTGAGCTCCAGGAATTTTATAACATAAATAATTAATTCTTGGTAGGGGATACATGTTCTTTATTATAATAGTATTGATCTTCCTGTAGTCAATGCTCAACCTCATATATCCATATCTCTTCTTAACAAAAAGGACAGGGGCTCCCCATGGAGAAACACTAGGGAGAATAAATCCCTTATTACTCAATTCCTTTAGTTGTTTCTGTAGTTCCACTAATTCCACAGTGGCCATTCTATAATGGGTCTTCAATATGGGCCTTGAACCAGGAATTAAATCAATGGAAAAATCAATTTCTTGTTCTTGAGGATGTCCAGGTAAATCCTCTAGAAACACATCTACATATTCTCACACAATATGCATGTCCTCTATTCAAACATTATTTTCCCCACCCATAGTTATTTCCTTCTCATCTTCCCCAATAATTGAATTTAGTAGAGCTAATGGGGGCAGATCTAGATAAGTATCAGGTGGTGATGTTTATGCTCTAACGATAAGGTTCTACTTATCATCATCGAAAATTGTAAACTCCTTCTTCTAACAATATATATTCGCATCAAGGTCCAAAAGCCAACCCATTCCGAGGATTATATCAAATTCAATCATGGTTATTAATATGAGATGAGAATATAGAAAAACATTTATATGACCTAATGGGAACTAATTCGGAAAACAGAGTTGCGATGATACTTCCCTTAGGGGTTTTGTCTGAAAACTCCCTTGTTAAAAAACTGAAAATATCTAATTTTCTTAGCAAACTATGAAGATATAAAAAAATGCGATGATCCAAAATAAAATAAGGAATTAGATAAATTTGAGGAAACCATTAAATTACCTGCTACCATGTCTTTCAGAGCTTCAACCTCTACAGTGGTGATTGCATAAGCTTGTCCATGCTCCCTTGGCCTTTTCTGAGGTAATTTCTCTTGGCACTTAGGACATTCATTTTCATAATACCCCTTTTCCCTACAATTGTAGAATTTAACATTGACAACCACTTCTTTCCCCTTGCATTCAAAGCTTGGTGGCCTATTTCACCACACATGTAACATACTCTCATTCCCTTAAGGTAAGTAATGGGGTGTTTCTTCACTCATTTACCATAGGATGGTCATTCAACATTTCCCTTATTCCACTTATTTTCATTTCAAGAGTGTTCAACATATCTCTTTTTCCCTTGATTTGCTTTAAAGTCATAAGACTTAGAGAATTTCTTTTTTATATTGATAGAACATGAGACCATGACTTCAAATGATGATAAGGATTGTGATACTAATGATCGATGGAGAAATGGTTTTAACCCATCAAAGAATCGATCAATATTACTCTTTGGGTTATGTATATAATATGTTTCATGACTTTCTATCCATGTAATGTTAGCCTCATACTTTGTGAAATTCTTATCCTTCTTTTTCTTCATACATAGAAATAGTCTTCCTATATCTTTTCCATGGTCATGATTAAAGTATTTTTCTATGAAAATACCGTTAAACACCCAACATTCCATATTTGATACTTCTTGATCTACCTTTGTGTTACAAATTAATGACCACCATTGATCTGCATCTACCGTGAAGCGATAAACATCTATGATAAATTTTTCTCTTTTGCTACTCCCCAAAGCATGAAATGTTTTCTCTATGAAATTTATCCATTGCTCAGCTACTAATGTATTTATACACCCATTGAATGTTGGTGGTTGTTGCCTAATGATGCAGATTTACATTAATCCTCCGTGTTGTGGATCAGGGTGCTCCATATGGGTAAGGTTATTATTTATAACCTGAGTGAGTTGTCCCAGTATGGTGATGAGATGATCAGCACCAACTACATCACCAGCTCCACTATAATTATCTTGAGTTGGAGGGAAATCCCTATCTAGGTTATGTGCATTGATACGGTTTACATTACTTCCACTAGGCACTATTTGTAAATAATGGAATATAGTAGATTAGTTTATGAATCACAATACATAATTCCAAACATGTAAAACACTTAACAAAATTTGAACTGTTTGTGGATATAATCCATAATAATAATAAAAAATTCTTTGAACTGGTATATACTCATAAATCCTTCATAATGGTTTGTAAACAAAATGTGAATTATCCTAAGAATATTTCCAAGGAGTGTCTTAACCAAGAGTGAAACGAGACCTATTGTCGTGCACCAGTTCTCGTTCGAGTCTAGCACAAATCGGTGTTTTTGGGTTTTACCCCTAGGTACATCTGTTCTGGAGTCGCTTCTACCTACTTGTATCCAGATAGGGATGTATTTCATGTAAAACTCATAAAATCTATACATTACCAAAATTATAGGATGTTCTTCTATAATAATCCGCAAAATATATCTTATGGTAATGCTCTCTAATCAGAGTTTTTCTAAATCTAGCTTCAAGATTTTTACTAAACTTATTCTTATACCAACTGTAAAGCCTTGACCCCAGTTACCAAGAGTCAATTCATTTTTACATCACATTGGCATAATCACAAAGGATTAAATCTAGAAATACCGATCAATTTGGCAGCCTTAAAAATACTAGATACATTCATATGTTTTACATTACATCATGAAATAAAAACATCAACAAAATTTTCTCACCATTGAACACACTTAAATCCTTAGACTATCCCTACAGCTCAACCATAAAATATTTATTCACATCCTTAGAAAAATAAAACATATAAAGGGTTGGGATCAGATGCTCAGTAAGGATAACAATTTTGAAGAAACATTCATAAACAAGAATAAACAATTAAGGCAATGTATAAGACTAATACATAATCCTTTTAAACATAAATTTCTACATAATATGTCCGATATGAATCAAATAATTCTATTTAATTATTCACATGGATATTCTACTAGTCAAATAATCACATTCAATATCAATAGCCAATTTCATAATGATGGAATGCATAATGCGAGACTTTATAACCACATAGTCAAGGCCTTGTGCCAAGACTAAAAATAAGATTTTGTCAAGGCATTTTACCCAGAAACTAGTCTGTCTCATGAGACATACCGATGAATCGAGGAGATATAGCATGTTCCACCCATCACTTACTAAGTCCAATGCATTCCTCATATAAAAAGGTTTAAACATAACATAAACATTCGTATTAAAACTAGCATACTAAATGACAATACATTATCCATAAACCATGATTGGTCTAAAAATAACACATCCATAGTAAAAAATATCATAAAAACTTCAATACAATATGGAAGTTTGGTATCATAATAAATCACATTCAAACAAGCTTAAAATCCATCAAAGGATGTTTACATAGATGAAATAAAAACTTTTTTTTAGATAAATATCTTGTTCTATTTTGAAATAATTTAAAAGTTATATAATTATATAAGAAGAAATTTTTATTTAAAATATTCTTATAAGCTTGTATGGAAAGCTTTGATGATGTTATAATGGAGGAAAATAGCCAGACCTGCCGTATAAGTTTTAAAAAAGACATTCTGACCTTAATTTTGTCGAAAAGGTCATAACGCGCCTTGTTTGGAAAACGATGGAATGATTTCTTTAAAAACATATATGGTCAAATAATGGTATAAATAAAATTAACCCATAGTCTTTTAAATATTAAGAATTTTTTGAATTACATTTTTAAGAAAACACAGATGTGGATGATAAAGTTGTCCTAGTAGATACTTGCGTATTAACAACCTCTGATATGTAAAGAGATTTTTGAATTAACCTTTACCTTGTACATTTCCTTATTCAATGGTATGTTAACCACATATATAATAGTTAAATCATTGTTATTAAAATATACAAGAATCATATACATAAATATGATACCATATATGATCTTATAATATTTCTTTGTAAATAACATTTTAGTAGTATCATCGTTTCACGTGTTAACTGATTTGTTTTACTTTATATGTTTGGTTATGTAATCCATGATTATTATGGATAATATGTATTTAATTCATATACAGAATGATATTATGTTCATAAAAATTATTTTTAATCATAAAATTAAAATTATTCTTGAATGATTACGATGGGGAATGAATCTCACCGCATTCGTGGAGATGATAATCCGTACGTACGCACGAGCGAGATATTGATGGTGAAATCATATGTAATTGGATGGTATATCATATATAAAGAATAATTAACATGTTATATTTAGTATTTACATTAGTTATACTCATTATTATACCCATCCAAACAGTGAAAGGTTTTAATAACAAACTACGCCACGACGTGGAGACGGTAAGCCTTGCGTACGCACGTTTGGGGACTTTGTCATTTATAGTATGGATAGAATAACGAATATGGTTGTACCATATTTATAATAACATCATAGTATGTAGAGGTTATTGTATTTTTTATTTTGGTATGGAAACAACAATGAAAGTTGAAGTGGAAGAAGAAAAGAAGTTGAAAGCGAGTGGTGAAATTACTACCTCTTCATCGGGTGTTTTCTTTTAAGTTGATCAAAAGGACTCAATAAGATGGCTTTCTGATCCATGTAAGGACTCTAGGGTGATTTGGGGGTAGTTGGGAGGATATTTGAGCTGGTTTTGGTAGATCCAAATGTCTTTGTATGTGTGAAATTAAGAGAATAGGAAGTACCCTTTCGTAATAGAGGTGAGGTTCACATTAGGAAAATCTTGAAATATTACTTTATAATTAAGAAATATTCAGTTTCTAATGGATCAAAAAAGATTTATTTTAAGTATACAGTGGGTATGGGTCAAATACCTCTCAACCAATAGGTTTTAGATATGTTTAGGTGACCATATTAACCTTATCTTTTAGATTTGACTCTGAATTAAATAGTTTTACATTTACCATGTCTCTTTGTATTTTTAAATTATATAGTTAATAAACATACTAAAAAAATCCAAGAGAACCCCAAGTGGTTCATTATTAATATATATAACCTTATCTAAATTCTTAGGCTGAAAATTATATTTTTAGGAATATTATATCAATTAAAAATATAGTATTTGTTTTAAAAACTCAATTTTATCAGTTTTGACACTATATAGTATTTGGTTTTTGAGAAAATAATAACAACATTATTACTTAGAAAGAAAATTATTTAATCAATCCTAAAATTTGATATTAACCTATAACATTAGTGTAACTCATCATAAGTCTCAATAAATTTATCTGGATATTTACAATATCAATTATTTTAATATTTCAATAATAAGGAAATTACTGCATCATCATTGGGTCATAAATAAATTAAATTATTTAATGTCTAGAAACTATAAATAAAATAAAATTATATAGGAAATATTTTAGTCTTTCTAATGAATATTTATAGTAGAATTTATATTTTGTGTAACCAAATATTAAAAATGGTTTAGGGATTAAACGTTGAATTTAACACTTTTAACTATTCTTTTTATAAATTAATAATAAATGTGTTAATTTAATCCAAGTGGAACAAAAGGATCATATTTTATTACTAATGTTTTTTCTGGTATATTTACACTTATCCAATAGAACAGGGACATGTGTTAGGGTAATTATAATATCACTTGTACCCTTAATTAACATATTTACTTTTAATCGTGGTAAATAAAAGTTACAAGTAACTATTCACCAAAAATTATTTTAATCTTATAGAACGACATTTTACGTAATGATTTAAACTGTTTCTATAGGATTTTTGAAATTAAACTCACAGAAGTGGTAAAATTATGTTTTATGCAAATTTGTTAATGCTCCTAGAAGGTGGGTAAAAGAATGTAAAAAGTTCAATAAAATTTTATATATATGAAATTACTATAATATGACTCCAATGAATTAAATTGAACATATATAGGTATTCTGTATCTATTTTGATCTAAACTAAACTAAAATAAAATAAATAATTATTTAAATAAACAGTCGGTTTTAAACAATAACGCAGAGTTTTGCAGTATTCATCAAAAATTTAATGTTCACATAAAAATACCAAAAATTCACCTTATGCTAATTTTGATATTTTCAATCCAAAAACTGAAGTCCATTTTAAAAATTAAAAATTATAAAATTTTAAAAAGTGGGTATTACTATTCATTACGGCTTGTTTCCTTGGTCATGCTGTGTTAAAACATTATGTTGCATACAACGCAAGCTACTGCGTTATTCAAAGGGAAACGTACCATGGAAGCTTGGGGTGTTACATAATTTTATTCGATAAAAATATAGAATTTATATTTTCTATCTAAAAAATGACTAACTCCATTAATATTAATAAATATAAGACTATTGGAGGTAATTTTTGAAAATAACCCACAATCATTTGGGATAGCTAGAGTTTATAATGTGCATGTGAATATCTCACAAGGCTGGGATAGTTTGGAATAATATTTCATAATGCAGAGAAATGATCCTCATATGGTACGGCTAACTAGTTCATAATTTTGGGAAAAGTCCTTATAATGTCAAAACAAGTCCTCATAAGGTATATATAGAGTTATTTTAAGGTTTGGAAATGTTTTTTTCATGCCCTCCTCCCCACATGGTGTACACATCCTTTTCTATAATTCAGAAAATAGAGATAGTGACCCCCTAAGTCATGCCTTCATTAAGCCCCCGGTTAGAGACAAGCACCGAGGGTATAGTAAAGACATAAATGTGAGGAATTACTTTCTAAGATAACCCATGCGGAAGAGAGAGATAATACACACAACATCCAACTCCAAGTTAGACCGAAATATAATATAAATCCAAAGTAACAATATGTAATGTTAGGAAAGAACTACTTCAATTGAATCGGAAAACTGGAAGTACCAAATGAAAGTAAAAACAGTAGTGACCACAATGCTCGAACAGCTCTGGAAACCTCATGCTAGTAGTAACCAGCCAGATCTCCATCCTTATGCAAGTGAACTGAAATAAAACATATTTATACATAGGGGAGTAGAATATTATACTCAATAGTATCCTCCCTAGATCCTCCCATGAAAATGTAATGAAAGTATGATAAAGCACTGTGAAAAAAAAGTGAAACCAACTCATCACCTCAGTAGGAACATTATGTTCCCAACCTCACCATGGATACTCTCACCAAGGATCACATATAGGAGTATATAATATAATAAAGAATATCAACGGTACCCCGCTACCACATCCCCATTGGTTTTCTAATTTTCCTAAATGTTGGAAATCCTAAGCATCTCTCTCCAAAAAGGCATGTTTGTAGACACCAGTGCAAAACACCAAAAAATTAACCTCAAGAAATACAACCACTATTCCCATATAACCAAAAAATCTACATAGTTATGGGAACCACCAAATCTCACATAATATTTATCATACGTTAGACATTATACCTCAATCCATTACAACACATACATCATGTAAGGATCCCCAAGACATCATATCCTATACACATTACACCTATAGTAGTCCATAGGAATCTATATAAAGAATATACATTTGTCAAGAACAACTAGCCATTATAGCCCTATACACACATATATGGGAAAAAATAACCATTTTTCCTACCAACACAAATAACTAGCAAGAGAAGATATTATAGACCACGAGGTTGTGAGTCATTAAATCTCCCACTGGAATGTTGGAAAAAACACCCCCCTCAAGGTTAAGAATCCTTAGGGTGTCAGTTTCCCTAACAGATGGGGTGGAGTAGCATATAGAAACATAAAATTATATAATATACTATATATCAAAACCACTCTATGGGAATAGACTTGTATTAGACTCAACTATAGCTAACATCTCTCAGAATCCCAGCTACCAATACTAGGACTGGGTATCATATATGCACACAACCATTTAATGAGCTGCATTAAATTACATTATCTCTTTTTTTATCAGTTGTAAAATATGTTAGTATATCATGTAACCATTAATTAAATGTTATTATTTTCACATTACATTTCCTTATTGTCACACCAATTTTTCATGCCCTTTAGGCATAACCAAACCAAGTCCACAGCACCTTAAAATCACAACCTCAACATTGCATCACAACAAGCTTTAACCCGATGGGTTAAAATAATTTATTCATTATTTTATTAAAAACATCATCATTTCCCACATTAATAAGAATTTAAGAAAAACAATCTAAGCTACAAAACAAAAGAATATCAACATGGTGTGTAGATGAACTAATCATCTAGTCTTTACACCTATAATAAGAGCGTAGATCAATCCTCTCTTTAGAATCTGAACACATAAATCACATAGCATACCCCTGGTGTATTCAAACCTTTTTGAAGGAGGGTAAACAAGACCAACTACCTTGAGCAGTGGGAAGGGAAAACAAATAAAAAACCAACAATATTTTCCAAGTATCCAATCATTCACATCTAACCCATTTCATCATCACTAATGTTCTCTTCGACACACACATGCATAAATTGATAAATCTTTCCCCTCTAGGTGTCAACTACTACCATAAAAAATGGGTCTCCCTATCCTCACATATCAAAAAAGTCATCAAGGCTCAAATCCCAACACAAGATGCTATAAAAAATTATCATATTAACTGGGCTCTTGGTCATTAAACAAGGCATCCAGCCTTCATACATAATGATAAGTCATAGCTCCCAAGCACAAGACACTCATCCTTATATGAAAGAGGTTAACATAGAACCCTACCAGGAATTTTATTTTATAAAAAAACATATTATTTAATACTTCTTGAATTAACCAGTTCATTATTAGTAGGTTCCAACTAAGGGAATCCTAAACCGAAAGCTATCATAGCTATAAAAAACAATTAAACTTTCTTACTACATCAACATGATTAACAAAAAATTTCAGAAAAAACAACCAGATTCAATTACACGCTTCTTTATCATTGGAAAATAATAATTAATACTAGTTTACATAATTTATAAATTTTCTCAAGAACGACATGCTAAAAGTGAAAGCATATATATTACACTATCTTGAAAAAAGGTTCAATAACATGCGATAAATACTAATTTATTTATTTAGTTAAAAAATTTATTATGTAAATTCCAATGTGATCCTGTTGGATAAAACATGATCAACATTACAGTTTCATGTAAAATAAAAGATAAGTCATGAATCCCCTACCCAAAAAGGTTTCTGATGGTCTTCTCATGAGAATGATCCATGAAATGGATCACAATTTCCACCCCCCACGACAACTGCATCCACTCGAGGACACCACGCCACGAACGCACCAACCGAAACCTCTGAAAAATTTATTGGAAAAATTGATATCACATTCCATAACATGGAATGTAAAAATAGGTGATGTTGCATCAAAGAAAACGTAAGAACCGAGGTATATCATACCTTCTATGGATGACCCATGGTATGAAAACCTTGCTTTTTTATTACACACTTAAACATGATTTATTACATAAATAAATCACTTGACACAACATAGAATATTGAGAGGTCTAGTGTATTTGGGTCTTAGAAACATTACATAACATCTTAAAACACAGAACACAACATCTTATTGAAAACACCCTTTACATGACCACTACATTCTCTCGTACATAGCATTGCATGGGATAACCTGAGGACATGCATAAGAAAAGGGTGAGCTATAAATCCCAATAAGGGAGTAAAAAAGGTATAACATGAAGATTATAATACATGTTATGCAATAGGAATATCAATGGATCACAAGAGAAACATGAACATAAAGGCATGATATAGAAATATTATCATAAATGGAAATGTGGCAACAATACTTAAACATGGAATTAGCATGATCCAAGGCTCATTGTACATGGAGCATGAGTAAACACTCATTTCACATGAATCATGGGTAAAAACTAGTTGAACATGAATTAGCATGATTTAAAACTCATTTCACATGACCTATCATCATACTAGACTTTACCCAATGCACTAGAGCGCTATTAGGTAACACCTTTCTTAAACATTTCATTTCATGCAATAGTGTGCCACACGGATCATAAAACATAGATTTATTAAAAATAATACTTTATTCAATGATAAAGGAATGTGAAATTCATACATTAAACTCTATAATCAATATGTAAATGTTCCTAAAGGTGAATACCCTCGATAGAGAAATGGGTATGGTATTCACTACACAATGACTTTGGCTTGGAAAAACATTGTGCAATTTTGGAAGCCTAACAACATGACATAATAATTCATAAAAATGGTTGATGAGAAATAAATATGTATCTCATAATATGTACATGAAATGTACAGTATGGGGGTCATATAGATACATGTCCCAACAATTGTAATGAAATTTAGATTCATGATACAAAATAATTGTTTGAATGTAAATGATGAGGGAGAAATTCCTTTTCGAATTTCGGCATAGAAACAGGTGTACATAGGAGCCATTTAATGATAGAGTAAGGTGTCTCTCATCATTAAAACATAAAGAGGGAATTATGGG
This sequence comes from Viscum album, assembly GCA_963277665.1. Lineage (NCBI taxonomy): Eukaryota > Viridiplantae > Streptophyta > Magnoliopsida > Santalales > Viscaceae > Viscum > Viscum album. Next base: position 543,100,052 of record OY728158.1, read on the forward strand.
TGAGGTGTGAAATCATACCCCAACATTTATAATTTAAAATTAAAGGGCATAACGATATTAAGAAACTTGGATAAAAAGAGAAAGGTATGAATCCCTTACTTGGAAGTGTGATACCAATGGTTTGGGAGAGGCTTGAGAGAGGATTCTTGGGAGCTTGGGGTTCCTTGGGAGGATTATAGATAGATTAGGGAAGAGGTAGGAAAATCTGAAAAAGATTTTAGGGAATAAGAAGTGGGAGCTTGGGTGGGATTATATTGGAAATGAGAAGGAATTCTTTGTTATGTATGTTTGGGACACTACAAATTAAACTAATCAAAACCACAAACCAACCCATGGTTTTTGACCATTGTTTTTGTACTTGGTTTTTGACAATTGGGAGTGGAAACAAATATTTTATAAGGCCAATGGATGAAATTCTTAAAATAATTGGGTAGATTATGCGGAGGTGAGTGACACTCTCAAAGAAAACAATCTAAAAAGAAAAAATGTTTTATTAGCCTTGAAGAGTCCACTGAATATTTGTAAAACAAATCAAACAAACCAAAAATCACATTATTTTAATGGTAAAAATTATATTGGACGAACATAATTTTATAGTATTTTATAACATCACTATTGGGTTATTATGATGTCATAAAACACATTATATATTTAAACGGTATTTAATTTTTACCCAAAAAATCAACTGTCTCAGAAAATTATAAAAAACTCACCGTTGGGTAATTTCGACATACTCATTCCCAAAATAATATTATATTTATCTAAATATTTTTTTAAATATGTGAATTTTTACTTTTAAAATAAATACCGACATTAATCATAAATTCATGGGTTTTGAAAAAAAAGCTTTCCAACCTTAATATATATTACAATCACATTCATAGAATTATACAATAACTTATAGTTAGTAAAAAATAATTTAAAAATAATAATAATAATTTATTAAAATATTTTTTAATTCAAGAATCCATTAATTCATCAAAACAGATTTCATAGTTGAATATTAACTAAAAATGTTATTTGTTCTATAAAAACTATTTACAACATAATAATAATATAAAAGAATGTATATTATCTATACAAGAATAATGTACATAATCATAGTACTAGGGTCTTGTTACATAACCCCTTAAAACATCTGCATAAGACCATAGGGTAAGGTGTGCGATGGTGACCGACTCTTGGGGTGGATCAGATAACATTCGTCGAGTGATAATCTCTATCAACTTCCACTTCCCTCGTAGGCAGTTCTGCTTAAGCTTAATGTATTCATGCTCGTCTTGGGATTGGTTAAGTGTATATCCCAGTGATGCCACCTCTTTTGTGATCTCTGACAAATGGTCTTCGTATGGGGAATGTCTACTGAATGAGGCCATCACATCCTTTGTCTGAGAAAATTGGATTTGTTAAATACCTATATTTATACTAATCATGTGATCAATGTTCAATAACTCTCTTAGAAATGGTCAAAAATTTTAATGGTATTTTAAAAACCAAAACTTTTAACCAAATAAGTTTATACATTTTATATAACCATAAGAATACATTTAAATAGACCCAAATGAATTTTCTTTAATGAAATTTTGGGTCATTACAATCTTTTCCCCTTAAGAAATTTTTCCATTGAAATTTATTTTTCGCACACTAAAATAGTTTTGGGTAACTCTACTTCATCACATATTCTGATTCCCACATCACTTGTACAATATTTTGGTTTTTCCACAACACCTTGATGAGGGGTCTTGTCTTATTTTGTAGAAATTTTTCTCTATGATCTAGGATATTCACCGGTTTCTCCCCATAAGTAAGATCATCTTGTAGCTATACTATATCTAAAAAGATTACATGTGAAGGGTTTGGTATTAACTACCTTAAGAGGGATACATGAAAGACATCATTTACTTTATCCATGGTAGGTGGATGTTCTAGTCGATAGGCAACAACCCTGACACGATCAAGAATCTCAAAGGGGTCGATGCACCTATTACTTAATATCCCCTTATTTACAAACCTCATGACCTTCTTCCATGGAGATATTCATATAATTAACATGTCTCCATCATTAAACTCAAGGTCTCATTGATGGTTATCTACATAACTCTTATATCGACTCTGGGATACCTTGATATGTTGCTGAATGGTTTTCACCTTCTCCACCATTTCTTGGATAATTTCTAGTCCCAGTAGCTTACACGCACCGACTTCATCCTAACATGCTGGTGTTTGGAACTTCTTCCCACACAGGTCTTCATAAGGATCCATTCAGATGCTCGAGTTGAAACTGTTTTTAAAGTAGAATTAAACTACATGAATATGTCGATCTCAACCACCTTTAAATTCCATTGAACATGATCATAACATATCTTCTAGTTTCTGAATATATCACTCAAATTGGCCATCAGTTTGAGGATGATAGGACGTAATGAGGTATAGTTCAGTATCTCGAGCATGTTGAAGACTCTAAAAAAACATAGAGGTGAATCATGGATCTCGATCAGATACAATAGATAGTGGTACTCCATGCAGCCTTACCACATCCCTGATATATATCCGTGCCAGGTGATCCATTGAGAAATCCTCTCGAATTGCAATGAAGTGTACAGAATTTGTAAGATGATCCACAAAAACCCAGATTGCATTTTTTCCTTTGGATTTCTTTGGAAGTCTGATGACAAAGTCTATGGTGATGTTATCCCATTACCATGCTAGTATGGGAAATGGTTGCATCATCCACTTAGACTTCTGCCGCTCTACCTTCACTTGTTGACACACTAGGAACTTTTATGTATACTCAGTGATCTTCTTCTTCATATTATCCCACCAATAATGAACTCATAGATCTCTAGACATATTTGTATTTCTTTGGTGAATAGAAAAATTTGAACTATGTACATCGTCCAAAAGTTCTTTCTTCAGATACGGACTTGATGGAACATAATGTCTTTTCCCAAATCTCATAATTCCTTATTAATTGACATTGAACTCCGAGGATTTCCATTTTATGGTAGCTTCCACATTCTTTTTAATTCCCACATCATCCTGTTGAGCATCATTTAACCTTTTCAAAAGAGACAGTTGAGCAATAATTTGTGAAAGGATTGATGATGTTCCCTTCTTTATGATTCCCATGTCCATCTTCATCAAATCTAATAATATTGGATTATTTTTATTCTCATCAATGATAGAATCATTGGGTCCTTTCTACTTTGGGAATCTTCCACCAGGATCACTTTCCCAGGGTGGTAATGGATTGAGCAGTCATAGTATTTGATTAGCTCTAACCATTTTGTTTGCACAAGTTCAACTCTTTCTGTGTGAATTTATACTTGAGGCTTTTGTGGTCCATATATATTTCACACTTCTCCCAAAATAGATAATGCTACAAAAATTTTAAAGCAAAGATCACCGTAGCCAACCCCAGATCATGTGTTGGATAATTATTCTCATGAACATTTAATTTCCTTGAAGCATAGGCAATGACTTTGTCAATTTTCCTCAACACACAGCCCATTCCCTTCTTCGAATCATCACTGAATACCAAAAAAGTTCTCCACATGTGGGTAAAGTGAGCATGGGTGCAATGATAAGCCTCATTTTCCACTCCTTGAATCTTTCTTCACATTCATCACTCTAAGAAAACATTACTCCCTTTCTAGTTATATTGGTAAGAGGGTTGGAAAATCATGAAAATTTCTTAAAAATCATCGATAGCATCCAGATAACCCAAAGAATCTAGGGATATCTGTTACCAATGTTGGACTCAGCCATCCCTCTATTGCAATTTTCTTGGAGGTATCCACAGATATCTCATTACTTGTGATGTTATGGCCTAAAAATGAGACCACCTTCAACCAGAAATCACATTTGATGTACTCTTCATATAGATTCTTCTTTATCAAGGTCTCTAATACATTTATTAGATGCTCCTCATGATCCTCTTTAGTTTTGAAGTATATTAGATTATCATCTATAAAGACAACCAAAAATTTGTCAAGAAAGTCTCTAAAGTATCTATTCATCATGTCCATGATGATTTCTAGAGAATAAGTTTGTCCTAAAGGAATTAACATGGATTCATAGTGCCCGTACCTTTTACGGAAAGAAGCCTTGGGAATATTTTCCTTCTTCACCCATACTTGATAATATCCTGACTAAAAATCTACCACGGAAAATTAATGTGCTCCACACATCTGATCGAACAATTTATCAATGCGTGGGGGAGGATTCTTGTTCTTTATTGTGATTTTGTTAAGCTCATGATAATTTATGCAAAGGCGCATTGAACCATCCTTCTTCATGATGAAGAAGACTAGTGAACCCCATGGCGAGGCACTTGGACGTATAAACCATTTATCCAGATTCTTCTGTAGGTATTTCTTTAGATCCTCATTATTCACCACAACCATTCTATATGATTTTTCGGATATTGGAAACAACCTAGGTATAAGATCAATTGAGAATTAAACATCTCTTCTTGGAGGAAGGCCATGAAATTCCTTGGGAAAAACTTCATTGAATTATCTCACAAATAGGCATGTATTCAAGGATGTTTTCTTCTTTAGACTCAATCATCTGAACCAAATATGCATGCTCATAGGGATGTAATATCCATGCTTAAGATAATGGAGCTAAAGAAGATTCATATTCCTCCTTGCACTTGTATAGAATCGGGGGTCAATTCTCCATATGGATATTTATTTCCCTATCATGGAAATATATGTTTGCTCTATATAGGGAAATCCAATCCATACCAAGAATTGCATAAAATTATACTAGAGGGAGTATGTTGAGGTTCTCTAGGAAGTTAAATCCACCAATTATAATTGGGGAGGAGTTATATTCATGAGATGCAATGATTGCCCCATTTTCTATACTAACCAACATCTTTACTTCCATGATTTTTGGTTATGTTGGGATTTTTATACTAAATTTTTGGGATATAAATGAATGCGTAGAACTATGGATGGTAACACTGCCTTTCAGTTTTAGATTCTGTTTAAACTTATTTACTTCATCAAAAAAACATAGGGAAGAGAACTATTTAGCACAAAAATGGTAATCGAAAGACAAAAACAGATGACTTATAAATTAATTTTATCTCCTTAACTTATGAATCTATAGGCTTCAATCTATTTTATCCATGATCTACATTCTAACATATATTCATAGAGTAATTTTTTAATTTCCTTAAAATTGGTTCATACTAAGCTTGTTAATTTAACAAAGCATATCCCCCGGGAGTGTCATAACCAAAAATACAGCTAGTCCTGTTGTTGTGTACTAGGATACCCTAGGTTAAGCCCTAAACTCCTTATCATAGTTTTCACTCCTAGGTACATCTATTCCAGAGTCACCTCTACATGCACATATCCAGACAGGGATGTATTTTCATGATATAACACTTACACAATACTCACAAAAACATAGAGATGTCTTTATTATACATAGTATTTTCACTAAGGCTTCACTAGTATTTTTTAATCCTAGTCCAAAAAATAACTAAACCTCCATATGATACAAACTATAACAACCCTGCATTTTATTACACTCTAAAACATGATTTATTACATAAAAACATAACTTTATACAACATAGAATATTGAGATGTATAGTGACTTTGGGTATTAATAACATTACATAAAAACATAAAAAATAGAATGCAAAAACTTATTGAAAACACTTTTTACATGACCACTACATTCCCTCGTACATAGAATTTCATGGTATTACCTGAGGACATGCATCAGAAAAGGTAGAGCTATAAAGCCCAGTAAGGGAGTAAACAAGGTATTACATGAATATTTAAATACATGTTAGGAAATAATCATAGCAATGGACTGCAAGAGAAACATGAACTTAAATTCATGATATAACATGATTATCATAACATAGAAATGCGGTAACAACACTTAACAAGGAAATAACATGAGAAAAGGTTCATTGCACATGGAGAATGAGTAAAACCTAATTTCAATTGAATTATCATGAGTCAACACTCATTTCACATGACGTATCATGATACTATACTTTATCCAATTCATTGGATTACTATTAGGGTGCACCCTTCTTAAACATTTCATTTCATGCATAAGTGTGCCACATGGATCATAAAACATGGATTCATTAAAAATCATTATTTATTCCACGATAAAGGAATGTGAATTCATACATGATACTATATAATAAATATGTAATTGTTCATAAAGTTGAATACCCTTGAAAAATAAATGGGCATGGTATTCACTGCACACTGACTTTGGCTTGGCAAAATGTTGTGCAATTTCTGCAGCATAACATCGTGACATAAGAATTCATAAAAATGGTCTATGAGAGAGATGGGGTGTCTTATCATACATAAAAGAAATTAACAGTAAGGGTGTCATATAGATACATGTCCCAACAATTTTAATGGAATTTAGAATTATGATACAAAAGAATTGCTAGAATGTAAATGAGGAGAGAGACATTTATTTCGGAATTTCGGCATAGTAATGGGTGTACATGTGAAGAATTTAATGAGAGATAAAGGGGTATATTATTATTCAAAAATATAGAGGGAATTATGGGGAAGGTTATAAATCATACCCCAACATTTATAATTTAAAATAAAATGGCATAACAATATTTAGAAACTTGGATAAAAAGAGAAAGGTAGGAATCCCTTACTTGGAAATGTAATCCCAATGGTTTGGGAGAGGATTAAGAGAGGTTTCATGGGGGTATGGGGCTCCTTGGGAGGATTTTAGAGAGAAGAAAAAAGTGGTTGGACGAACTTAAAAGGCTTTGTGTGAAGAGGAAGTGGGATCTTAGGATGGTTTATATAGGAAAGAAGAGGGAATTGTTTATTATTTTGGTTTGGGACACCACCCATTAAACTAACCAAAACCACAAACCTCCTCATGGTTTTGGACCATGGTTCTTTCCAAATTAGAGTGTGAAACATTATTTCATATGGACAATGGAAGAAATTCTTAATATAATAGGGTTTCATATGTGGAGGTGAGTCACACTCTCAAGGAAAACAATTTTAAAAAACAAATTGTTTTATAAGCCTTGAAGGGTCCACTAAATCTTTGTAAAATAAATCAATCAAACAAAAAATCACGTTATTTTAATGGTAAAACATATATTGGCAGAAAATAATGTTTATATGTTTTTATTACATCGCTATTGGGTCATTAGGATGTCATAAAACCCATTATATATTTAATTGGTATTTAATTTTTAGGCAAAAAATTCGACTGTCTCAGAAAATTTTGAAAAATTCACTGCTAGATAATTTTGATGTATTAGTTCCAAAAATCATATTTATTTTATCTAAATAATTTTCTATATATGAGAATTTTTACTTTTAAAATAAAAATCGACATTTATCGCAAATTCATGGGTTTTGACAAAAACATCTTTCAAACATTAATAAAACATGCAATTGAATTCCTAAAATTATATGATAATTTATATTTAATAAAATTTAATTTAATAATAATAATAATAATATTTTATTAAAATATTATTTAATTAAAAAATCGATTAATTCATCAAAATAGGTTTTTAGTTGAATATTAACTAAAAATATTATTTACGCTTTAAAAACTATTTACAAAGTAACAATAATAAAAAAGAATGTATATTCTCTATAAGAGAATAATGTAAATAATCATAGTACTAGGGTATTGTTAAATAAACCCACAAAACACCCACATAATACCTTTGGGTAAGGTGTGCAATGGTGACAGAATCTTGGGGTCGCTCGAATAACATTGCTCGAGTGGTAATCACTATCAACTTCCACTCCTCTCATTCGATATTCCCTTCGAGATTAATTTATTCAATATCTGCATGGGCTTGGTCAAGAGAAAAGCCCAGTGATACAAACTCCATTACAAGCTCCAAAAATTGGGATTCATATGGGGAAATTCTACTGGCTAAGGCCTTCACTTCCTTTGTATGAGTAAACTAGATTTGTTAAAGCCCTTTATTTATTCAAATCATGTTATCACTATTCAACTTCTATATTAGCAATGGTCAAAATTCATAACCCTATTTTAAAAACCAAAACACAGAACCAAATAAGTTCATAAGTTTTACATAACCATAAGAAGACATTTAAATAGACCAAGTGGTATTTTCATTAATGAATTTTTGGGTCGTTACCGATCAAAATTTTTTGCTTGCACCCAAATAGGGGGTTTACATAAGATAGGAAAAAACATCAAGGGGAAATGATAAAAGGATTAAGGTTTTATCACACCACTCATATGGGAAGAGTGTCTTGGAGAAACTCACACCAAGAGGAAGGAGGAGGAACGAATTAAGGAAAGGTGCCTGACTATGAAGGATTAGATCCGAGACTAACAAGATTTTAAATAGTTTAGAATTTATTTTAAAATGAATCACATTAATCGATGTGTCTTGAACAATTAAAGGAATCCTATGCCTTAGTAAAATTAATATAGGAGTTACGGTCTTTGAACCAGCCTTAAATCCCGTAAAACAATGCGTTGGATGCATATTACATTGATGAAAATTTCAAAGGGTAAAAAATGTAAGAAGATTCAAACACTGTACACATATGTATCACCAACAAAAATGTTCACATTTGACTCACTGATACCGACAATACAAATGAATCACTGACTCTGATAGTAAAAATGACTCACCGATACCACTGTTCACAACTGTCTCACTGACAACACTATTCACATATGTCTCACCGATGACATTTTTCACATCTGTCTCATTGATGAAATTGTTATCATCTATCTCATTGATGACACTGTTCACCTCAGTCTCACTAGTAACACTATTCAGAACTATCTCACTGATGATACAGTTCAAAAATCTTGAAGCACTATTGCCAGGGATAATTTTTTTTTACAATTTTTGGGGATGAGTCACCTTGACCTCCTAGAACACCACTAACACTATATTTCAGAATGGGAGTGTCCATAGAGTATCGGGCCATTACATCCGATACCTCTCAAAACATTATATTCCTTGATAATTGAAAACCCTCCATAATTTGAAACAAAAAAAGGTGTCCAAACAAGAACCCTTTCAGATATATCTCATGTTTCTCACCACCAATGGAGCTGCACCACTTTAAAAGGAACACAGGTAACAAAATGTCAATGAAAAATAGCTTGTAAACACTCTCCTAGGGGATATACCTCTCAATAAAAAGGAATCCACAATAAGAAAATGAAGTAAGACATCTCATAAGTAGGAAATGTCTACCCCTTCAAAACAAATACCATTACATCAATAATGTTAACCATAAAAAACCCAGGGTACTAATCACATATCAGCGACTCATGTGCCCATGTACTCTTCTCCATGCCTCTATTTCTCCACAAGACACAAACCAAGGGAATAGAACTCCAACATAACTCTTTCTCCTTATGGTCCTAGATCTTGACATGCCCCTACTTAAAGTTCGAATCATTGTCAAGATCGATCTCACCCAAATCGATGATATGAGAGTCCTGATGAATTGAAAAATGGTGTGGTGAAATATGAAATTGTTTTTGTATCTGGATCATTTTTGGGGGATGTTCTACTCAATACACCACTACTCTAACATCAGCCAACACCCCCCAAAAGACCAACAAACAGGAGAGACAACTTACTCCCACAACCAAACCACCTCTTCCCATGATGGGGAGTTACCTTAAAAACACATGATCCCCAACATCAAACTTGAAAGGTATTATCCTTTGATTGGAATATTATTTTGAATGATCATTTGTTTCCTTCATCCTCTCACTAATCATTCGAACTATCTCTGTCACGTTCTATACCTGTTACAGTCTAAGAATTAATGACACTTGAACCCTAGTGTAGAACAATGGAGAATGGAAAGGTCATCCATTCAAGGCTTAAAATGGTCCATACTAATGGTTGAATGAAAACTATTATTTTATGAAAACTCTACCAATGGTAAGTTCCTCATCCAAAAACCTCCAAAATCAAGGACCCAAGAATGAAACATATCTTCAAGGCTCTAGATTGTCCACTCTATCTGAATGTCCATCCGTGGATGAAATGAAAAGCTAAAGAATATCTGAGAACTGAAAGAATACTAGATATCTCTTCACACACTAGACGTAAAATGTGGATATCGATCGGAAATGATCATAATCATGATTCCAGGAAGTATCACCCCCGAATCAATATATTTTCTCTATAAAACATCCACTAATCTCAATTTCTAGACTACTATGAAGTGGGACAATTTCGTTCAATGATCCACTACCACCCATATAGAATCATAGACTCCCTAAACTCAAGGTAAACCAGTAAAAAAGTCCATAGAAATGTCCTTCTATTTCTATTAAGGAACATATATCTGGTGAAGCATACCACTAATAACATATTTTTCACCCATCACCTTCTCGAAGATAAAAAATCGATACCCAAACTCTGCAACGACACACTTCATCCTCGGCCAAAAAAGGACTCCCAAAGGCTTGACACATATTTTTCATGCTAGGATGCAACACTAATAGTGAAATTTGGAACACTCTAAGAACTATCTCACACATCAATAAAAGAACAAAAGTACATACCTAATACAACACTCATTTTTGTTCACCCTCAGACAAACTATAAGGGGCCTCGCCACAAAAAACTCTATCTCTCCATACCTCCACCTATGGACCCTGCAACTTGGACTCTTCCACATTCTACACAAAAGATGACTGCACCATCATCTGAAAAGATATCCTTTTCGCCCAACTTCTCCCATATCTAGATGTAAGGAAGAATGAACTTCCATCATTCTCTAGGAATCTCAAGATTCACTCACTACATAACTATATGACATCCATCTCAAGGAATCAGATACAATATTCCCCTTTCCAAGTTTATATGGTATTTTGAAGTCGTATTCTGATAAGAACTCCATCCACTAATGTTTCTACATGTTCAAATCATGCTAGGAGAAAACAGACCTCAAGCCTTTATGATTGGTGAAAACAACAATGAACTCCCCAATGTGGTAATGTCTCCACAACATTAGAGTAAACACCATGGATGATAACTCAATATCATTGGTGGCATAGTTACATTCATGGGGATGTAACATTAGATACCTGAAAGAAATAACTTATCTCTACTACATTAGAATGCAACCTAACCCAAGGTATGATACCTCATAATAAACATAAAAAAAACTATCCCTATTGGAAAAAAATGAATCAGAGCACTGACCAACATCTCCTTCAGGTACTTGAAAGATTCCTAAAACTGATCAATCCACATGAAAAATTGGTACTTCCTAGTCAAAACTGTCAGAGGAGTTGAAACTCGAGAGAAATCACATATGAACCTCCTATAGTATCCTATGAGACTGGGGAAGCTTCGCACCTCTGCCACAATAACATGGGCTTCGTAAGACACAACATTTTCTATGATCGATTGATCCATAACTGATCTATAATGTGGAAAAAAATTACCTTGGAAATGGAATTCTTGAGGATAAAACTCATTCATGGAATACTTCCCAAAAAACTTTTGTTAACTAATTACTCCCAGTATGGCATATAGATGCTATGAATTCTACTCCTTAGATGTAGAGTACACAAGGATGTCTTGATGAGAACAACCAAAAACATATCGAGGAACTCAAGAAACATGGATATCATCAATCCCATGATCACAGATCGATCATTCGTCACACCGTATGACATTACAACCAAATCGTAATGCCCAGGAAGACAATGGAATGCAGTCTGCAAGATATCATCATGCTTCACATGCAGCTGATGATATGCTGACCATAAATTGATATTCCTGAAACAAATTTCACCCTTTAGTTAATTGAATAAATCATCAATCCACTAAAGAGGAATGAGGTTCTTCCATGTCACTTTATTTAAGCGATAATAATAGATACACAACCACAAAATACAATGACCCTTCTTCATGAACAAAACTGGTGTACCCTACGGTGACACACTCAACCAAACAAAACCACACTGTAATATACTATCAAGCTGTATATGAAGATCCCGTAACTCAGAAGGGGCCATCCTATATGGATACATAGGGGTAAGAGATTCTCCTGGGTGCAGCTTCATCCAAAACATGATCTCTCATCGATGTGGTAATGCTACAACATATTATATAAAGACATCAGAGTACTCATCTACAACACTGGGAAATGCCAACTAATTATCCTATGAAGAACATAGAATTGGCTCATCTATCATGGATGACATACACATAGCATTCCTCTAACCCATCGAAGGGTATCTCACACAAAAACACACCACTGGCTCTCCATCAACATCGAAGAACACCACCTTCCTCTTGAAGAAATCCATGATATCATGTACCAAATACACCCAATCCATGCTGAGGATGGCATCATATGGTCATATCTATAAACATATGAAATTTCCCCAAGGGAAGTGCTACACAATCACTAGATGACAGTCTCTATATACTTCAAATAGGTCATCTTGACCTCCAACAAGTCTAGACAATTCCAAGGGAACTAGAAGCCTCCCTATCTAAAGATCAAAATAATGGACAAGGGAAGGTGATATTAAAGAGTACGTCGCACCTAAATCCAACAAGGCATAAACTAAAGTTGAAAACAAACATTGGGTACCTCGAATGATGGCTGTCTCACCTGGTGCTAGTAGCAATAATGCATGAAGCTCCCCATGACCTGCTCTACAGCCTCTCTGAAATTGATGATTACCAACACCATGACCACACTCTACTCTCTAAATATGGGGAGTGTCACAAGGTTTTCCTCTGCCTACCCCATCTAACCTTTTCTAATCTAATGATGGTGTATCCTATGGCTATAACCTCACCTAAAACTACCTAAATGAAGGAAACTAGAGAAAAACACATGGTGTATGTTGAAAGCTCTGAAAGGATAGACTCTATCTCTACTGATGATGTCATCCTCTACACGAAAAACATATACATGATCCCATGGAAAAGGACTGAGAGAAACCACCCCCAAAGAAGCGAGATTGTAACACCCCAAGATTTTATGAAACATATTCTTTTAATATCATTAATATCTTGTGTTGTATGCTACAACAAGATTACATTGCGCTATACGTAATACCATATTAGCTTGCAGTATACGCAACACTATTCTTGGATCGTGTTACACACAGTTTTGATATTAGTTATTCTACGCAACATTGAGTATATATATATATATATATATATATTCAGTGTATAAATGAAATATGGTTGGATTCTGTTGTACAAAACAATGAAGGATTCTTGCACAACACACAACCCTGACTTGACTTGCATTACCCGCAATCACGACCTTCCTCGATAGCGTGTGTTGCACGTAATACCGGGTGTTACTAAACAACGATATATTATTATAATATTATTATGAACTAGCAGTTATGAATAGTATTAACTAAATTTTGAATCTTATAACATTATCATTCATCTTACACATTTTCTAATACATGGTATAAGAACAAAATAAATTTTTCGGGTAAAAGAAGTATTTTTCAAAAAATGCAGTTTTTCCGCCTTTTGATGGCGCACCCACTTTAAATATAGTTTTTGACATGTTTATAAGTTCAATTTGACAAAATAAAATTCCTCTTTGGAATCATGAAATAAAAATTTACTTTGGATAAATTTTTCATATTATTCTGGTAAGTTTCATATTTTGATGAATAGTAAAAACACGCTATATTTTAATTAAAAACAACTTTTTTCATCACAATAATTTATATGGTTAAATTATAATATTTAATGGTTTTAAAATATAAATAGAATATATTTTTACCATTTAATATAATGTATATCATTATCATTGATTCTACCTTGAATTCGTAGGATAAATCAATTCAATCTTTTGCAATGTTTTAAAGAAAAACCCGTTTTCTTTCGACAACGGGATTAATTTTAATTTAATTTCTGAAACTTCTGTGTATTGAATTTGGAAAAATGGATTCCATATTTGGAATCAGTGGATCCAAATTATGTTAATAAGCTACTTTTTATTTTTGGGAATTATGAATAGTAACTACGGTAAATTTTATTTACCATAGTTAAAGGTAAATCAGATAATTAAGGGTAAATATAATATTATAAAATTACCCTAACACATATCAAAATACTATTGGATGACTCAAAGTCGACCCATATCACCTAAGGGTCGGATTAGATTCATTTAATGGACTTTTTTCCATGAAAATAATTTAATTATTATTAAAACCAAAGAATGTGACAACATTTCACTTTCTTAAATCTTATATGTATAATAATTTTAATTTAGTGATAAACTTCATGAAACTTCAAATATTAATAGTATCCAGAAATATAATACAATTATCTAAATCATAGGAATTTATTTAGAATTGTTAGGGATTAAATAATTATCATTTATTATGACACAAAGATGATACAATAATTGTCTTATTAATGAAATATTGACATAATTGATGTTATAAATACCCAAATAAATGTAATTTAAGACTTTTTATGAATTAAACTAATTTTATAGGTTAATATGACATGTTATTATTGATTTAATTAACTTTTTGCGAACTATACATTCTGTTATGATTTTCACAAAAATCAATTACTGAATAGTGTCAAAACTGACATAAAATAGTTTTTGAAACCAATATTATATTATTAATTGTTATTTTATTACTAAAAATCTAAGTTTCAGCCAACTTACTTAGATAAAGTTATATATATTAATAATAAACAACTTGGGGTTCTTTTGGCTTCTTATCGTAAGTTTATTAACCTTATAGTATAATAACACAAGAAGACACGGTAAAAGTAAAATTATTTACCTTAATGTTAAATCTAAATGATAAGGTTAAAATAGGAACCTAAACTTGTATAAATTCTATTGTATGAGATAATTTAGACCCATACCCACCTTAGATTCGAAATAAATCAATTTGGAGCTATTTAAAACCGAATTTGACTTTATAATAAAATAATAGTTTTAGTTATTCCAAAGGTACCCCTCTCCTCTCTTATAAAAGGGCACCTCCTCCTCCCTCTTTCTCACACCACTTTGAGCCTTAAAGCTCGGCCAAACCCTGCCAATTTCTCCTCTACACTTCCCTAGAAACATCCTAGAGGTTCTGGTCTTCTTCAAATACCAATATTAGTACCCTAAAAGGAGGTCTCAAAGAAGCACTTCAAAGAAGAGGTAATGTCCGTTACCAATTCTTTCATCTTTATTTCTTCTTCCACTTATTCTTCTTTAGTTGTTTCATTATGAAGTAATAACATCAGTATCACTCATATACTTATATGTTATTATAATTACGAAACAACCCTATTTCACCATCTATCCATCCTATAGAAAAAGAAATCACCGCGTGTGCGTACGTACGGAATACCGTCTCCACGCCGTGGTGTAATCTATTTTCCACCACCACCTTACTTGGATGGGTATAATGGTGTAAATAATAACTATATATAATTATTTTAATGTGATATTGATTCTGTAATATTATACATACACTCCAATAAAATCCCACGATCATGATAATGATATCATCGCTCATGCGTACGTATGGACTACCGTCTCCACGACGCGATGAGATTGATTCTCCATGTTAACCATTTAAGAATGATTACAAAGTATATATAAGCAATAATAATGAAATATATGACATTATAAAGCTACTATATTTATGTATATATGTATTTCATCTACTTAATTCCATTCAACTCAATGAGGAAATGAAAACAGCATTCATGCGTACGTACGGCCTACCGTCTCCATGAACGGTGTATTTATTTCCATTTATTGATTTATTATATATATGTATATTATGAATATATATTATATATAAATCATATTTTAAATTCTAGAATTAAGTAACCATGATCTAACTAATCATATGAATAATTACAAGTTAAAACACGAACGAAAAATGAGACGATTTTACCCAAAACGCTCTTTAACATGGAATTTACAAAAGAACGGGTAATATAAAGTCATAAGTGAACCATATATGATATCATAACAATGAGTATGATTCTGGAATAAGTCAATGACATTATTTAAATCATTATACAGGAGGTTATGACACTTACAAAGAAAATCAGACCTAAGGTAAGGGAAATATCACAATCTCATTTTTATCCGAGATTGTTTATACTTTGGCATTTAATGGGGTGTATTTTATCATCCACATCCATGTTTCCTCAATATGTAATTTTATTTCCATTCAAATACAATTTTTTAAATCCTATTTTACCCTTCGGTGAGTTTTTAGTAAAAGATATGAAAGGAATCTTTTGTCGTTTTTCGTACGAGGTACTTTTTTGACTTTTCTGACAAAAGTATGTGAAGAATGTTTTTTTAACTTATACGGCATGAATGGATTTTTAAAACATTATTTCCAAGAAGCTTAATTTACATGTTTTCCAGTTTATTTTTAATCAACTTCTTTTAGTTTGAAATTGTATGACATGTTAAGAAAGGAAAAATGTTTTTGAAGTAGAAAGGATATTTTCCTCAAGAATGGAGTTCAAGTGTTTTATCAAAATTATTTTCCATCTAAGATAAAATAGGGTTCTGATTCTATCCCTATCATTAAATTTATTTGATTATGTTGTGATGGAATTATTTTTATAAATTCATTTATCTTATATGAATTGTTTTATAATGTCACGATGTTTAAGAATTCCATTTTTATTACATGGGTTATGCTATGATGTATGGTTTATGATTTTGTGGCACACATAAGAATGGTATCATTATGAGATGGGTGGGACCTATATCTCCCTCCAATTCATTGGGTAAAGATTTTATATCTCATGAGATATACATGGCTGGAACGGTAGGTTATACCGGTTCAGTGAAACAGGACTGAAACGAGGAGTGAACTCAGTTCAGAAAGGGACTTTTTCCACTAAGATAGTCTTGGAAATGAGTCTTGACTAATAAGAAATGATTCTCTATGATTATGTGTGTATGCCAAAAAGTTTCATGTTTTAATTTATGATTATTGGGATTACATTTCACTACTATGATTTATCCCATGTTATGAAATTATGATCTCTTTTACAGGTTAAGATTTCCAAAAGATATGTTCTTATGAATATGACGTGATTGATATTTCTTTTGTTTACCCTTACTGAGCATTTGAGCTCACCCTTTTATGTTTTCTTTTCCCCAGGATATAAAGAAAGGATTTAGGTTTTAAAAAAATAAGATCTTTATGGGAGATGTTGAAGATCTTTCACCATGATTAGAAGATTATATTCCGAGTTTCCAAAGACACTAAACTATTACGGTCCTTGTGTGTGTGTTTTTGTTTTGTACTAAGTATTCCGCAAAAGTAATGTAATGTCCGTGTACATTAAGCTTAGTGTCTCTACAGTTGGTATCAAAGGAAAGGTCTAGTCAACCTTTGGAAACTAGGATGCGATAACATTAGTGAGATCCCTAGATATATTTCTAAGGTATGTCTAGGGATGTCCCTAAGGTTAAGTATAAGTATAGGTTATAGTCCTAGAATTGCTCTAATGATCTTAGAATTAAACCTAAGATGTTAGATATTGAGGTTACTCCCCCTTTTATTATGTTGTTTTCCCTAACATGATTTTTTCCTCTCACACTATTCTTTTTGGGTTTTAGACGATGGCTGAAACCCGAAGGAACCGTGTTGATCAATGCAATGGACAATGCAATGATTTTCCTCCTGAACAAACAAATGTTATGGGAGATGGAGTGAAAAATCTTATTGCTATACTCACACAAGCTATGAATCATTCTGGACTTCCAAATGAGCAGATAAGGGAACAATATTCTATTGAGTCCTTCATGAGGCAACATCCACCTCCTTTCAGTGGGTCTTCTGATCCACTTGTTTCTAAATAATGGATCAGTACCACTGAAAAGATATTTTCAGTTCTTCAATGTTCTGAACATGATAAAGTCATCTTAGCAGTATATCGTTTGGAAGGTGAAGCTGATCAATGGTGGAATCTTATCAAGAATACAAGGAAAAGAGATGAAATTGAGTCCATGGAATGGGATGAGTTCAAGAACTTATTTTTCAATAAGTACATCCCTCGTATTCTTCAAACAAAGATGGAGAAGGAGTTTCTTGAACTAAAGAAAAAGGATGATGAATCTTTTGGTATATACGAAGTGAATTTTACAAGGCTTGCAAGGTATGCATCTGGATTTTTCATCCAACCTGAAAGTAAATTTGATTGATTCATCAGTGGCTTAAAACCAAATCTTCGAAGGGAATTATCTATAAGAGAATTCAGTAGCTATGAAGAAATTGTGCGTTGTGCTATCAAGGTAGAAATGGATGTTGGTGTTACTTATCCATCTCATAGTTTTGACAAGAAACGAAAGATGCAGTTCAAGGAGAAATCTCAGAATAATGGTGAAAATAAGATGAATGTTTCCTTATGCTCAAAGTGTGGAAAGAAGCATGGTGGAGATTGTCTTAAAGGGACAAGTAAATGTTTCAAATGTGGAAAGGAAGGTCATCGGGCATTTGAATGCTGCAATGATGGGAAGAAGATGTCTAATGATGCAAAAAAAGGAAGGGATACACAGAATGAACCTACTACACTTCAATGCTTCAAGTCCAAGGAAATGTGGCATTATGATAATAAATGCCCTAATCCAAGGGTTAGCGATGATCGACATGAGCAACCACTTAAGGCAAAGGAAAAAGGGAAGTCACATGCGATCACCATTGGCGATGTTGAATATGACAACGATGTGCTGGAATGATTAAGTGTTTATGTAATGGGATTCCAGAATAATGTTGTATATAGTATCGTGGAATATTGGAATATTCATGTATTGGTCTATTGTGGTTTTCAATAGAATGTGATTGAAATATTTTTGGAAAAAAATATGATATGGGAATAATGAAAGGAAAACGAGAAAATGAAATATTTGACAGTATTCCTGAGCTCATGATTGATATAAGGACTAGGTGATATCATGGTTTGAGTATATAGAATTTTGAGGATTTTGGTATGTGGAAAGTGTTAACTTTTAACTACATTCATGTTTTCACTATGGTTCAATGGGTATTCAATAGAATACATGATTAAGTCCTTTGAATGTTTGGAATGTGACCAACAAGCCATATCTTATGATATATGGGGATCAACGATGGTATTAAATCTCTGGTAATCATTTTCACTATATTATGAGAGTGGACCGCAGTATTATGGATAAGCCTAAAGATTGGAATGGATTATGTTGGACAAAAGTTAGTATTGTTTAAGGATATAAGTTTTTTTGATATTATTGATGGGATGTTATAGTAATATAGTTTTAGAAAAAGGACAACCTGCAGGACGGGTGACCTCCCATCGCGTCGGACAAGACCGTGGGAATCGAACCCACAACCGAAGTGCGACTGGCCTTTATCACCTACCACTGGCCTACAGGAAGTCCCTATTTAGTAGAAACTTGTTTTATTATATTAAGCAATATGATATATGAAGTATAAGTCCATTTTAGGAACCATATATGATTAATCTCACTATATATGGACTTATGTATTTTTTTTGATAAATTTTCTAACATTTTTTTTGATAAGGAAACACTTACTAATTTTATTTGTATAAATTAAAATTTGTTTGATTGAAGATGAATCTATGGCTGGAAGGCGTTTCACGGCCAAGAAGACTTCGAGAGGATCTCTGGATTTGGGCCTGAAATCGAGCCGAGTGGATGCTGGGGAGCTGGGTATTTTGTGGAAAACTTTCCCAATGGTTTTTAAAAACCATTGGGAAAGCCTCTCTTTACCAAAAATTTTGATAAACCATTGGTATAACTTAGAGAAAATAATTATTTCCTAACAGTTTTGGAAAAACATTTGGAAATAATAGGTATATTTACACAATACCAATGGATTGAACAAACCGTTGGAAAATGTTGCCTTCTTTTAAACTATAAAAATAGTTTGATGAAACCATTGCTATATTACCATTGAAAAAACACCATATTATAGTAGCGTTTTCCCTTTAAAATCATTGATGTTTGGATTTAAATTCTTTTAAAAATCTTTTTTATCGTTAGTTCATACTTTAGTTCCTTTAAGAATTCACTTCCTATATAGATTAATATTTGAAAACAAATTTTAATTTTCTATAATTGATAGTTAAAATTCTATTATTAATAATAGTATTAATACAATTGATGGGAAAATTTATCATATAAAAAATGGTAAAATTGTTCCTCACCTTCCATATGTCAGTTATGAGGTCCTAAAAGTTAACATTATTGGATTTACTCCCAATTATGAAGGTGCATCTATTACAAAAATAGATAAAAATAATATTTATGATGATTATATACATGATCATATATCTTTCTTAACGTAAATTTCATAATTTAAATTAATTAATGTAAATTGAATTATAGTAAAAAAGGATTATGCAATAAGTTTTTGAATATATTTGAAGGAAGTAAAAACATTTAGAAGGAAAATTAACTAATTTATTATATAAATTATGATGAACTTATAATGCATAATAATGAATCTATATGAATATTTTTCACAAGGGTAAATGATGTTGTAAACATTATTAGGGGCATTTTTGGTATGTTATATGACATTATAATTGATGAGAAGATATTTCACATTTTTAGTAACAAAATTAAAGAAAATTTTTCAACTCTGAATGGTATATATGAAAGTACTATTCTTGTTTATGACTTGTATAGTATTTTTGTATCTTTTGAGACGAGAAGAAGTATTATTACAATGAATAATTGAAGTACCAAAATGAAAATTTCCATTAAGACCATAAATTTTGTGATTTATAAGAAGAATATTTATAAAGATAATGTTGGCCATTCAAATTTAAATGGGGATATGAATTTGGATAAATTGGTATTTCTAATCTTTTGAAATATTATATGGGTGAAAAGAGAATACATGATAAATCCCTAAGAATTTTTTTTATGTGTGGATTCATTTAGATGAGTGAAAAAAACTTCCCAATTTTTAATGATGACGAAGAGGGTGATGTAGAAGAGGAATGTCCTAAAAGGATCTCTAAAAAATGAACAATCAAAAGGATTCTTTAAAATAGATTGATTTGAATTTCAAAAATCATTGAAAATGAAAATTATATCTATGTTTTAATAAATTTATGTTTATGAGGATGAATAGAAAAATTAAACTTCTAATGATAAAGATATTAATAACTACTTACAACACAAGTGAATGATAAAAATATTTTTGGGGATGAATATGGTAGTTCATAAATTGAATATGAAGATACTAATATGGAATAAATGTTTAAGATAAAACTAAATGAGTTTATTATAGATATTTATAAATTATAGAATAAGATTATAATTTTGAATAAGGAAAATCACTATTTCATCTGTGAAAAATCAGTTTTTATTGATGTAAAACAAATTCTCCTAAAGGATATTGATAACCTGAAGAAAATTAATGAATATGATAAAAAAACTAAAATATATATTATTAGAAAATAAATACTATTTTAGAGAAAAATATATCACAATTCATCATATGGTATGTTGGTCATATAAATCTCTAATACATTATGTGATACCAATAAAATAACCCTACCTATTTTACTCCCAACAACCAAGAAATATCACCAAACATCAATATAATAATCATAAACGTCATAACAACCTGTTTAATAACTAAACTCATATATATAACCATTTATACTCTTTAATTTTAATTATTAATTATACATTAATTAGTTAGTTATTTTTTTACAATATTAGATATTTTTAGTATCGATTATTTTACTCACTTTTTTGTAAGGTAGATGTTGACCCCTATTATATGATAAATAATTTTTACATTTCTATGTTAACCCCTATAAAATATGGCCATTGTTCTAGATAATTTAATCCTTGAAATGTTTGTTTTAGGTATTATACAGTTATTATTACATTAAAATACAATGGCCATACATTTTTTTGTCACCCTTTCAGAACCATATTATTGATATATATGACTACATAAAATAATATATGTATCTAATATATTTTAGAACAACCCAATAAAATTAGTGATTAATAAAAAAAATGTATTTTCCGGAGTCAGTAGTGTGCATTTATAAATTTATGGAATAAAATTTTTTATGGAGAAAACATGAAGGTAGATATTTATTTATCAATGAATATAATAATATTTCATTATAATAATTATAGTAATTTTATTATTTTAGGATAATAATATATAATTTCTAGTATTTTATGAATGATTAATGAAATAAAAAATGAAAAGTAATGATAAAGAATCTTTACTTTACTCTTGGTAATAATGCCTTTGAATATTTGGAAAATCCATTATGGGGTTTTCTTTTGAGGATACCAAAACCTTTATGACATGTATATGTCTGTAATGAGGGATTTATATAGTGATTCTCAAAACAATTTATATTTTGTATCAAGGACAATTGGGGTGGTGAAGGGTACCTTTTATATTTGAGATAAGTGGTATTATTGTAATAATAGGTTCACTATTCATGAAAAAAGGCTTCAGAAGATGAAAATAATGGAGATGTGGAATATCTTATTCATTCCACCTCCCATATATAAAAATAAAGTATAGTTTGTATTGTAATTTTTTGTTTTTGTCATATTTTTGTACTCTTTACCCTTATTTACTTTTACTACGGTTATATATTTTATAAAAATGTTATCATCTAGTTGTGAATAAAAATTTAATTCCCTTTTATATTATATTAATATTACTATTCAAAAATATTGAAATCATTTTGTAGTAATAAATTTTTAGGTTTCAATTTTTTTTTAAAAATATTCTATTTATATGATAAAAAATAATTTAGAGAAAAATATCATTTAAGATCAAAAATTTCAAATTTAACATTTTAAATAACAGATAATATTTATATATGTATTAATTTGATTATCAAATACGTATTTTTCTAGAAAAAGGTTTTATAATTATTTTGTTCCTATACCAGAATGATTTAAAAAAAGTAAGGGTATTTTATAAATTGTACTTTTATCTACTGATATAAAAATCAATAGTTTTCAAATAATATATAGCAATTAAATTAAGATATTATTTTTATATTAATAAAAATATGAATTTATTTTCATAAAATTAATATTTAGTTATTTAGTAATTTATATTTTTAATGAAATGTTGACATATAATGACCTCTTTTTTTCTATTAACATTTAATTTTAAAATATTATCCCATTTTTACAACTTTTCCTATAAATTTCTATTTTAAAATATTTTATATATATAATAAATATCAATAATATATTCTATCAACCTAAAATTTTAATATAATTATTTATTTAAAATAAACAATTATAGCCCATCAAATGAATATTTTTGGAAGATTATATTTTAAACATAAAATTATCTTATGCCTTCATTAATTATACTAGTTGAATTTAATCAATTTTTTTTATTTCATGTGGAAATTATATATAAATATATATATTATAATGTACTATCCTCTATTTGTACATGAAAATTCTATTACTTCATTAAAAAGTCTATATCATTCTTAATAAAATGTGCCATGGTTAATTTTGGTTCAGTTTTCTTGGGAATCGATCTAATTAACCCAATATTTATTTGAACGAGGAATATTAACAAAAATGTTATCTTTTATAAGAACTATATACATTTTAATAGTAATATAAAAATGAAAAAATAAAATAAAATAAAAAATAAAATAATGGAAAATTTTATTTGAAGTGAAAAACAGAGTAATATAAAAGTTTAAATTGAATGATCAAAGTAAATAAATGGAAAATAAAGAAAAGAAATATATAATATATTTAAAAAATAAAAAAAATAAAAAAATAAAAAAAAATAAAAAACTTTTGAAATTAAATTAAAAATAAATGAAAAAATAGGACAAATATAATAGATATGAAATATAAAATGAAAATAAATAATGAGAGGGAGAATGATGAAAATATTTTAATAGAATTTAATGACAAAAATAAATTTATTAAAGAATTATATTTTATATAAATTATAAATCACCATGAGATTCAAACTAAAAAACACATCTCTTAGAAATTAGATATGTGATGAGAGTAGAGTGAATTATGTGGTAAATAACAATTGTTGTCAACTAATTTAATCGTTCCTTTCAAAAAAAGACACCATTAAAATATATATTTAGTCCATACTAATATATGAATGATATTTATGTGTATTTTCTTGAGGAAAAAATATTAGATAACTAAATTTATATTGTTGGAATTTACCCATTCAAATATTTTATTGTCCCGTGGAACTATAGGTGTGATTTTCTAGGAAATTGGAAAGAGATAATGTTAATGTACAATGGTCCCATTTTAGTCTATTGATTTATATATTCTTTATATAGGTTTTATTACATTTTCCATGTATCCTGTACAAGGGAACCATGCACCCTTTTAGAAATTCATGTTTGAGTAATAAGAAGTTATCATAGGTGATAATGACATATAGTGTGATAATATTCAAATGACGAAATCACATCATTCTTATCAATTTTTAATAATTAGTAATTATTAAAAATAATAATTAATAAAAACTAACCATTCATATGTTTTAAAATACTAGTATATTAACATTCTAATTAATTTTCTGGACTTTTTTACCAATAATAAACACCTATCTACTAGTTTTTTTGAATTCTATTTCTTTTTTCCCAATTTTAATTTACAGAAATATTTGTTTTTTTGTTTTTTTATTCAATTTTAACTTTTTAAATTATTTATAAAAAATTTTATAATCTATTTTAAATTATTATATCCGAATGTTTTTATAAAATTGGTTAAAAAACATAAAATCTTCACCTTCCTTATACTCTTCCTCTTATAACATATATTCATTGCCAATTTTATTTAAAATAATATTTTTAATGTCACTCATGAATTAAAATTTATAAAATCAACATTTCAATTAATCATTTTTTATATTTTACATATTTTTTATAAAAATAATTTATATTTATTCCATAGAATGAAATTCATATAATATTTTATTCTTTACCTCTAAGGAAATCTCCATTTTTGTCTTTCATGATTTTATTTTCATCTATGAAATTTTTAATGACTCATATAATATATATGAAAATAAATTTAATTTAGTGTTAAAGATCAATAGAAATATAGTCTTCTCAAACTAAAAAATATATATTTATAGTATAAAAAATGATGTACACCTTTATAGATTCATTAAATACTATCTCAAGGATTAATTTAACTCAATAATCATTCCATATTTAAAATTAAATTTATTAAAGGATATTAAAAGATATCTACATTAGTCAATAGATCATGTGAATCCCCTCTTGGATAAATGACTATCTTATTGATTAGTGAAAGTTACATTCTCATGGGCTTCAACTAATTCACTCCAAAAATTTTCAAACACTTACATGAAATTAAATTTATAAATTCCCTAACAAAAACAATTATTTTTATAACTCATATTCCCCATTAATTAAGGATTATTGAAATTTTCTTAGATCATTTAACATTATTGGAAATATATTTTGTATATTTGTTGAGAATACTAAATTAAAGAGTATTATTCTTATGCTAATAAAATTTTACTTTTTCAGTATTAATTTTTTAAAAAAATTAATTTGACTATATTAGATAATGAAAAATATTATGATTCTTATTTTTGAATGTATGTTTTCAAATTCAATTCAAAGAGGTGGAAATTTTAATTTTGAATTAATCACACTGAAGCGATTACAAAGCCAGTTGGTTAAATTCCATTCATCCCTCGGTTCGATCCCATAGGGAAGAGAAATAAATCCCCAACTGGATAGTGGATATAAATATAATACTAATCCGTATTAGTGACTTATTGGAGTGCATCCTATAAGTTAGTGTGTTATAGGGTATCTGGTCTGTTTAAGTAGCATTACATGTCCAACACATGGAAGAGATAGTGAGGACTGATGGGTCAATAAGGAAAATAATTTCTATTTGTGATCTTTAGTTTACATCCATTAACATGAGAGGTATCTAGCATGATTTTAGAACTCTGTTATAATATTTCACCACTTTTCATCCATAGATGGATGCAAATATAAAATGGACTATCTATACCTTATAGTAAAATTTTCATACATGTATTTTAAATATTAGAGAATAATGGGTGTAATATTTTTAATTGGTGGAGTTAACATATATCAATAATTATCAATGTACTATATGAATGGATCTATTTGAATTTATTAATCCATTATCCTAGAATGAGTTTGAAGAGTTACCTGTTTTGGGCCAGAATCTGTCCAGTGTAAGAGAGAGAATATATAGGTGATTGATAAGTTAATGAAGGTAAAGAATTATCAATAAAATTACTAGGACCGTGGAATAGGGAGGCCTACATATTTCACCATTGAATACCACATGTTGTTAAATGTGTCTCTACAAAATTGTTAGAGAATGTTCTGACATTGGTATATGATTTCTCCCAAGTTCATTGGAATATTTAAGGTCTTTTCTTTGGTTGGGGTCTTGGGATATTATTTAGAATTATAGTTATAGTTGATAAAGATAAATTTTATATTCTACATGTCTTATCATCTTCAGTATCTTCCTAATGAATCTTATATCATCATTTTAGGTATAATTGGATAATGATGATAGTGGGACATTCTTGTAGTGCATTTTCAATATTCCATATCATTTGGAGAAGTTGTTGCGTATGTTTTACATTCCATGGGATTATATACTCTGCTAGAATGATTTCATGGATGAGATCATTTGTAATTGTAATATCAAATACACAATCAATATCTTGTGTGCTTAAATTCTTGATCACCATATCATTTATGTTTTTTTGGATGATTTATAAACCCAATATTATTTTGAGATCAATTCTATTATATGATGTTTTTATTTCTTGTATATTAAATTGATAGGAATCATGAATACATTTTCATTTAGGGGTTTCTTGATGATGTTTTTGGTTTATATAGTTTTTTCTTTAGTGTGTTGGATGTCTTATTGATGTGAAAAGATAATTAAATATTATATCATGAGGTGGACGTTTGTGCCCCATTTTTACACTTATCCCAAGTATGTTTTAATTTCACGAGGGATATAATTGTCTATAATGTACCTAATGTAAGGGTGTAGTTTTTTCCGAGACCAGAATTCATTATTATGGCAATATGTAGTCTCTATGGGGGGATTATTGAAGAGATGAAGAGATCTAGGGATAGATTTTAAATTATATGATGTTTCTATAATCTTAATATTTTCTACAATGTAAGTAATTCCATGAAACATAAAACTAAACACATGTGACGTGGGTACATGTTGTTTGATTGGATATTCTAATGTCTATCCCTTTTCGATGGTGGATCTAGTGAGGATATAGGATTAATTTTAGTGTCATGGTTCCATTTTTTGATTCTAAATTCTTCCAAGTGGTGATTGTGATGTAAATATAGGTTTGGGAATAATGACCTCTGGGCTAGGTTTGGATGTCTCTACATACTGAGAGGTAGTTGTGGCATGGGATAGGGATATCTTGTGTAATATTTATATATCTATTTCCTTTTATCTATCATTTTTAGGTATGTGGTGACATTGAACAAGGGGATTTGATGTGTAATTACCTAAGGGTTTTAGGATCATTTTCACCCTTTCTTATGAAATGCATATAACTATAGGAATTTAATCAGTGAATACAGAATGAATACTTTGAATGAAGTACTTGTGTTGTGTATAACCTCACAATATTATAGTATTTAGGGAAACCCTATTTATTATGATGAAATCATTAAAGTAGTGTCATTTTTATCAATTTTAATACCAAGATATAAATTTTAATCTTACTATGAAGCCTTCATAATTTATTCTTTCTCCTTGAAACCCAGGTTAACCTAACATGATTTCTCAAAATCCATTGAAGCCTAATTTCATGTTTTTAGTCACTATCTTTGAGTGATCAGATCATGACGATCTAGTCATGTTAGATATATTTTTACATAATATTGAATGATTGTAATGTAAAATATTGAGTTCTAATGCCTTTATGCACGATATATTGGATTATGGGCATACACTGGGTTATATTTGGAATAATATTAATGATGATATAGATTTCAGGATTGATACTAACATGGGGTGTGGGGACCTGCATGGGACTGAGGTAGTTGTGGATGAGGATCCACTCACATTAATAATGGTTTGATTTTTTAAAGTAAGAGAACTTAAGGTGTTGAATTAGAGCATGATTGGGACAATATATAAAGTTGTGGAGGTGGGTACATTCATTATATATATACATATACATGATTTTTGCTATATAATGTTTTATATTTACAACACACATTGTAGTTCAACCATAGGGAGGATATGGAAATCATTATTATAATTTTTTTGGGATGTGTTATCTTAATTTGATTATTAAATTGGATTTATTATGATTGTTTCATATTTTTCAGGATGGGTCTTAGCAAGGATCAAACTAAGTATAAAAATTATGTAAACCATATATAAAGAAACTATTTTCAAGTGATATGGAAAAATATGGTGATCAGGCTTAAAATACATATATCCAATGAGATAATGGGATGCTTTTATGAGTTATTATAGTTCACAAAAGCTCCATAAAATTAATTTTTGGTATGTAAATTTTTTTTCTGTTAATTATATTTATGACATTATATATATTAGATTTTATTGTTTTATTATTTCATTTTTTTGTTTGTGGTACTCTTCTTCTTATCTATTACACTTTTAACCCTATAAAGGGAAATTCATCTAATCATGGTAATTGATATACCCTTACTCTAGTATGTAAATAGATTCCTATTAGTGGTGGGATACAAGGGTCATTATCTCTCCTTGTTCATTTTCAGCCCTTGATGGGTACCATTAGGGGAAGGGGTCAAGAAAAAATAAACATAATGATCCAAAGAAGATAAAATTTTCACAAATTTTTTATAAGTCTCATCAAATGATATTTATAATAAGAACCACTAAGCCATTATTAAATCAATGATCCAATAATTATTGGTATTTATGATTATAATATCAATAATATTAATATTTATTTGATTTCCGGATAATTTGTTTGATTATATATTTTATTTGAAACAAGTTTCATATTGAGAACTGCATAACCTGAGGACCAAGAAAAAATTTATTCTAACACATCCTTTTTATATTAATTAATACATATATATCCAATAAAAATATTCATCATTCTTAAAATATCTTTTTTAATTATAAAATTTTTTAATTATATAAATTTTTAATTATATGAATTAGTATAATATTATTTAGTTTTACATGGTTTTTACCTCTAGTGAATAGTTATATACCTGGTCTTTAACTATTTATGATGCTTTTTAGAAATGAATATATTTCGATACCATATCGGTTTTAGATTAATTATTGATCAATGGAGATGTTGAATAGTCACAAAATAAAAAGTGGTTATATTAACTATATAATAAGTAATTAAAATTAATAAATTTATAGTATTAGATTAGTTTTTTTATATTTTAAAAATCATATTGTATAATGCCTCATTATTGATTTATTATAATGATAGAATGGATTTTTTTTAACGTGGTCTCATTTTACAAATAATATGATATAGAAAGAGAATCCATACAACATATTATTTTCTTTATATATATACATTTAATTTCTCTATTAACCTCTTACAATGAATAAACTAATGAAAATATTAAATGTATAATTATGTATAATTAATTAGTATAAAATAGAAATGTACACATATTTATTTATATAAATATAGCATAGAATAGAGTTAGGATCTCAACTCTATAAAATCAAGGACACATGGTATACAATTACACCAATACTATAATGGGTACTCATATCCTTAAAATAACATGGGTTCTACTATTAATATTTAAATAAATCACTATATTATAAAATATTATGGTGATATCCACCAAAAAGTATTTTAATTTTATTATGAGGATGAAACATGACTACAAAATAATAAAAAATACTGTACATGTTAATAAATTTAAGGAATTATGCTAGTGTAGTTTGAAAAAGATCCATTGAGTATTTTTAATTATGTATTGAATTGATAAAAAACATGAATCCTAACCGTGATATATAATTAATGATTTTATTTTTATTTTTTATACTTCCATTCATATTTAAATCATCAAAAAAATTGTTACAATATTATTCATACCCTTTAATAATGTAAGTTTTCATAAATATTTATTCCATTTTAATGGATAATAGTTGTCTTGGTTCTATAATTTTATGAAATAAAAAAAATCAACTTTTTATATGTATTATAAAATCAATTCTTTAAATGGATGTGAAAACCTATTAATATTATTGAAACTGTTGTGTGATTCATATATCACAAAGAGACAGATATTTTATCAAGAGTGAAGTCTGGATTGGTAAACAAAGAACCCTATAATTTATATCCTATTTAAATATTTATATTTATATCATAAATTATTATAATATAATATTCACCCCCTATTTTTTTTTTAATTTATGGTTTTTTGTGAGAAAATAATTTCCATCAGAGTATATGGTTCTATTGGAATGTTTTGTAACTGTAAATATTTTCACAACACTAACCTATGAAATGTAAATAAATTAATTTATAGTTGGATAAATGGATAAAAAATTGATATATATCATTTTGGAAATAATATATTCATGGAAATTAATATCACTATGGGGAAAATTAAATGAAATCCTTATGGAAGAATTTTGTCATTGATTATTGGAGTGGTATAGAAAAATAATTTAAAATTAATAATAAATATAAAGATAAATTTCATTGTAATATTGAATAAAATAACTTCATTTGGTAATAAGTTATATAAATATTTTGTTACTATCAAAATTGATATTTTTATAGTCATATTTTTTCATGTGTGATTTTTAATATAACATTTGATTATACTGCAATTTATAAACAAATCATCTATAAAATAGTTAAATTAGGTCAATTTCTCTGAGAAAGGTGTACAAATAATTTAGGATTCATGAGAATAAAACATATCATAATGTTTTTATATATTTACAAATTAATTTTGGGTTGATAGATTTATAATAAACCATGTGATATCTAATGCAATAGGATTATTTATTAGAGAATTACTAATATAGTTTCATGAAATGAATGTAAAAACAACTAATGTAATTATATTAAAGTAATATTAAATTATTTATTCATTATATTTAAGAAAATGATACTGCAATGTCAAATGTGGAGGAATAAGAAACTAATTAGAAATTGGGATAACCATTTAAATATAGTTATATTGTAAAAAATGACTCATATGATGTTTAATTTTACATGAGAGATAAATAGATTTCATAAATAATAATTTTTATTAAGTGAATTTGAATAATATAAAATGGATTTTAAAATTAATCAGTGAAAATAGACATATTATTTTACATAAATAAGGATTTAAATGGAAACACTTACATTAAATATCTAAATGCTTTGATTTTTATGTGTAAATAAAGAAAGTCTATATAAACCAAATTGTTTAATATACATAAATGAATGAAAGAGAATTTTTTTTAAAGGAATGAATGAAATGAAATAATGGATTCTTGAAGTTTTTTTTATTGTTATATCCTTTGGAAAAAATAATAAAATAAGGGGATCGATAGACTATTTTCGTATATATTGTATTTGTTAGGTCAGTTAATTTATTTTAGATTTTTCGTTTGATATGATTTTTTTTAAGAGATAAATTATGTTAATAAAAATCATTATAAGTTTTTTGAAGTTGTTTTATTTATATAGAATAATTTATAAGATACCAAATATAATGTTTTTTTTGAGAATACAAATTTTACTCATGATCATGAAAATATAAAAATTTTACATCTATAGAAAATATCTAATATAAATTCGAATTATTGAATTTGGACTATGGAAATTTCACCTGAGGAAGTTATAATAAATATATATCAATAAAAAAATAAAAAACCAAATAATAGAATTTCTTAGTGTGTTAAATTTAAAAATATATATTGGAATTTATTTGTATTGATTAATATTGGTATTATATTCTATATTACTTGTATTAACTATGTCATGAGATGCTATTATGCCTGTAAATTCTCACTAATTCATCTTAAATATTTATGATATTCTAAATAATTAATTGGTAAATAATTATCTTCTAATACCTTATATAAAACTACATTAAAACCAATTTGAGTATAAAAAGTCATAGTTACTAACCAAGTTGTACATAGAGTTACAATGGTACCATTATGTTTAAATGTATAAACATTTTATGATAATATACTCGGATGCATATAGAATTTTGTTCATGGAGTAAGAGTGTTTTTTCACATCATAAGAGATCCATAACATATTAAAACATAAAAAATTGAAATAGAGGTCCTTTTATAATTTTATTCTATTTGAAAGGAAAAATTATTATATTTTTTGGAGTGGACTTGACTGACTCAACTTTTATATCTGAGTAACTATATATTGATTGGTTGAGACATAATTTAGTATCCCAATTATAAAATGATTGATAATATATTAGATTTTATAATTCTCAATGTATTCTATTTAAAAAACAATTCAGTTACGGTTATTTCTCATATGGAATATTATTTCTATAAAATTTATCAGAATGTGATTTTTGTAGAGAATGTAAAAAATTAAAATTCATTACAATATGTTTGTTCTTAAAGATTTTATGATTATGTTAGTGTTATTTAATATTGTTAATATGTTTGGTAAGTATAAAATTTTTTTATATATAACTAATCAATAATTTTATATTATTCTTTTATTTTTATCTATACATGAATAAAAATCATTGTAATGAATCATTTATTTTAGATAAAGAAGTCAATACAAGAACACCATTACAAAGTTTACAAATATTATTGTTTAGAACAAAATATATTTTAATTTTTATATTTGAAATGTATATTTTAAATATTTTTTTATGAATACATGAAATTTAATAGGGATTATTTTATAGCTCATATAATTCATAATTTCAATATGTCTCATAATTAATTTAGTTTATTTCAAAATGAAAAATTATTTTGAAATAGTTATATAAGATATGATGAAGGTTATTAGTTACCATGAATATTTTTTTAAGATGATGTGTAATGATAATGTTTATTGATAAATCTTTTCATATTTGTTGAAACCATTGCAGAATAGAGTGTCAAAATGATAGAACTGGAATTGTCATGCAATGATAGTGATAAGGTTTATTGTATAAAATTTCACTAGGTAATTTTTAAATGAATAATTTAAAAAAAAATATCATATTGTAAATATAATCCAAACATGAAATTTCCTTAATAAAAAACCTTTTGAACTTATAAATGAAGGAAAAATATATGAATTTTTATTTTCGAATATTTTGTTGTAATGTTTTTTCCTTAACACTATGAAATCCTATGTAAGATAAATTTAATGTTAGATTATTATTTTTCTTGGGTTACTCTATTATTTTAAAAACATATAATGTTTACAAAAAAACATAGTTTATGATAAATAAATTAATTTCAATATTTAATAAAAGAAACTGTAAAATTAAACTTCTCCATTTGAGTAAATTTCTGATGGATTTATAGAACATAATTTGAATTGTTTTAAAACTCCTAAAAAAGATATTATTAGTGGTAGTTCATCTATTTAGGGAGAACATGATACATACCAACTTCAATTATTGAAGACTATTAAAGGCTATCTGATTTATAATATCATTAGTTATATGGAATCATGATTTTTTACAACAAACTAAAGTTTGAATTATATGTGATTATAAAATGTTAATATATTAATTAGTAACTGAAGATATTTATGAATTATTAGAAGATTCTTGTTGATTATTTTAAATACAAATAGAAATTATAGATATAATTATGACCTCATGAAGATCATAATGTAATGGGAACTAAAAGGATAATTAATAAAATATAGATAAGTCGTTAATTATTTAATTAAATAATGAATTATTAAAAGTACAAGTATATATCCATGAACAAATAAATGAATAAGGAGGGACCTTTCCAAATATTTCTAGATTGGGAACAATATGAATTAAACTAATATATGAAACTAAAATGGAATTCAATATCTATCATATATTTATAAAGAGTGAATTCATATAGTTTTAATTGGGGGAATGTATTTATAAAACAACCTTATGGATTTGACAAAGTGATTTTTACTTTTCATGTATTTAAAATATGAAGGATTGATATCAAAGTATTTAATAATCATCCTTAATAAATAAAACTGAAAAATAAATGGTGAATCTCATAAAATTCCTTATAAAATTTTATAATGATATTTTAATTATTGATGATTTATGTTGATGAAATCATAATTTTGTAAATAGTTTCCAAGAACAATGGAATAAAATTTAAAATTTTATTCGATTAAAATGATTATTTCATAAAAAGTAATTCACGGATTTATAAAGATGAATTCTATTAATACTTCAGGTCTTTGGTCTTATTCTATGGGGTTACATTGGTCATATAAGTATTTTTTTTACAATTACATTATCTTTTAAATTTACCCTTATAAGTGAATATTAATAGATAACTTATTCTAGGGTCGGACAATGCTCATTTCATCTGTCGATGTTCCTCTAGCCATTTTAATTTATCACTATGAATTTCATATATTAGTTGAATTACATGGTTTAACGTTGATTTATTGTTCCTATATTAATCAAAATATATTTGAATAATTTAAATATTATATTAATTTTGCATTGGGACTATCAAATACATCAATTGTCTGTCAGTTTGATCTAGGAAGATTTTTTATTCATTTCAAAACAAATGAACATATTATTCATTCAATGTAAAATAAAGTAATTTTTTTAAAAAATAATAACATTATTCATCCAAGATTGGTAATGTTTTTTATATTTCATGACACTAAATCATAATTATTTGGTCACATATCCACAATGAAATTAATAACTAAAATTTTAGGCTATTCATGAAGTAACCTAGAACAAGAATAGAGGATTATGAGAAGATTAGCGGAATACATAAATGAATAAAAACTTTAAAATGTAGATATGTGTTGAGATTAATAGTTATGTCCCTTTTTATTAAGAACTTAGAATCATTATAGGAATGCATGATTAATTGAGACAGTTCATTGAGTATGATTGATAGATTTTATTATTTTGATTTTTTAAGATATTTATAAAATAGTTTTTAAAAATATAAAAAATCATATGATTATTTGAAGAGTGAAACACCCATATAATTTACATGAATAACACTATTATTGGTAGCATATAAAACATGCTACATAGAAATACAATGAAAAAGAAAATATAATTACTTAAATATGACAGTTATAACATAGATATTAAATTGGAAATAAAAATAGTATTACGTAACTTGTGAAGTATAAAAAAATTTATACTCAATAATAATTAATTTTTTAATGATAATGAAATAAAATATCATTATTTATTAAATCCTTTTCATTCTATGAAAAACAATTTTCTTCAAAAATAGATTTTATTTATTTTTGTGATTAAATAATTAATATTATTTGAATTAAAATTTATAAATTTTATTTTAAAAAACTAATATAGTTCTTTAAATCAGTATACAAAAAATATCTTTAAGTGAATGTTTTTTATTTTTCCAAAAAGATAGATTTATTAGTAAATAATGAAAAACACCAGTTTTTTGTAGAACTATTATATTACATTAATATAAAATTTTTGTTATTCTTTTATTCCTATATCAAAGTAAAAAACATATTATTTAACTATTTATATTTTTATTAATTTTTTACACGTCATTATAACTATCCTTTTTATAAGTATATTTTCGGTAATAAAAATACATTTCTCTAATACCATTTTATCAAGTGTTTCACTAATATATATTAAAAGAAATTTTTTTACACTAAGGATAATTTAATATTGAAAAAATAATTCATTATTTAGATTATTGAATTCCTTATTTGGTAAATATATACCTTTAATTTTTGAAAATTATTAATAATAACATTAGTAATTTCTTTACCAGGGTACAAAGGTAAATTGGTTAAAAAATGTTAAGGAATAGTGTTTCCATTTGTGCTGGATTTTTCCCTAAATATTATTTTATACAATGTTTTGTAAAAAGTGTATTTCTACAGGATCAACTAAAATTAATTTTTTAAAGATTGATAAATATAGTATATATAAGGCCCCAGCCTTAAACCATACTTAATCTTGAGTTATTACAAGATTACACATTGAGGATCTTTTCAGGTTTAGAGTTTTAGAGAATTAGATCATGAAACTTGCATTACATTCCACATTTAAACAAAGTGGTTACATAAAAGACAATATTCATTCTTCCCATCAACGGAAACCTATTTATAATAAAACACAAATTCTCTCTTGAAACATCCTTGACACTATCATCACATCATGTACCTTTCCCTTGACCTGTGAAAAACATTTCAAAAACTTGGGATGAGCATAAAAAGCTCAGTAAGGGTTATAAAAATATGGAAAGGAAACATGAGTTCATATATACATAAGAATGAAATCATACTTTACCCATAAAACTTAGGCACTTTAACATACCTCATCAAATCATGAATAAATCATAGAAATCATAAGACATAAATGTAACTTGAGGCATTCATAACATTCTTACGTAGGGAGTAACCCTCTTGGTTACGTTTGGAATACCCATCACAGTATATTCCCTAAATCTCTTCGGAGAAACCTTAACGTTTCACTCCTTCACGTTACCCAATGCATTGGAGAGCTATATCGGGCTCACCCGCCCTTAGTTTATCACGGAACCACCCGTTTTCATAACAATGCCCAAGAACCATAACATAAATGTATCACATAAAACATGCATAAAGGAAACATAACATTTCCACATTTCAATCAAAACATAACATTTTAGTATATTGAAATAATGAATCCATTCAAAAAGAAACCATTTCCAAAACCATTTAAAATATTTAAAAGAGATTTTTGAATCAAATTGTCCCATACCACCTTAAAGTTTAAAATTTTAAACCATTAATATCCATATAAATAAATCCTTAAAACCATTTTGAAAACATGGATATTAATTAGAACAAATAATTAAAACATTTAAAACGATATTTTGGTTAAAGGGGTTTTACCAAAATTAGTGACACTTGAATACAATAATTGAGGAATAACATTTAGTCAGAACTTTATAATATCATGAGAATAAATGGATTCATGATATAATACTCCAAAGGACAGTATATACACCATATAAGAGTGAATTGGTGCATAACAACAATGAACCCTCAATAGAAATGTCAAATGTGATGAAATCCATGATAAAGAAGGTATCCTTAAATTAAGGACAAATCAATCTCAAAAATATGTGTGACAAATATAATTACACCCAATATAAGTGGATATTAATTGTAAAACAATAAAAGGTCATTCACACATATTCAATGGATGACATATTCAATGACTACATGTTGAACCCAATGAAATCGAAATTGGATTAAAAAGTTCCCTTAACAGCCTAACGTCATAACATAAAAATGAGTTAATGAGAGATAAAAAAGTGTATCTCATCACTTTGACATAAAATTTATATCAATAAGGATATATGAGAACATATCCCAACATAACAATATGTAAATTAAAAGACCCAACAAAGAAGTCTTTTAAGAAGAGGAGGGTGAAAGGTTCCCTTACCGACTTGGGTATCTTTCAAAACATACGACCCGTGAAAGAAGGACAATACATCATTGATGTAAATACTCATAAATGAAGTAATATTACACAATGAGTAAAATAATGGTCAGTACATACACCACTCAAAGGAAATTGTGGCAAATGTAGCATAAATCTCACGGGAATAAAAGTGAGATGAAAAATCACTTACGAAAACTCGGCAGCCTAACAACGCCACTTAAAACTTCCAAAATGGTTTGATGAGAGAGAATAGGGTCTCTCATCACATGAACATAAAAAATTACAGTAAGTGTAAAATATAATAACATCCCAATAACAAGAAAGATGATCTTTAGAGGGAATGACATAAAAGAGTGTACTTAAAAAGAAAGAGAGGAGTAGGATCCCTTACCTCGGGTCCGACATGACTCGATCGTTCTTTAACGTCCTGAATAATAAACTTGAGTTAATTTCTACTTTCTTAAGAACGTTTTTAAAGTTAATTATTCCTTTTATATCAATTATTGACATGTTATAAACATTATGTAATCATTTAAGTTAATAATATTTGTTTTGCCGATATTTGGTTCTTAAGTCGAAAGTGGACTTCTTACAATTACATGTTGTTCGTGTGGTCAAAGGTTCTTTATATCCAGAATGAAATTACTGATTTGGATATCATATATATCATATATATCCAGTGTATACATGTATTTATAATATTACATAATCATTTAGAGGTAAGAAATGAAATGCACCGTTCATGGAGACGGTAAGCCGTACGTACGCATGAACGCTACTTTCATTTCTTTGTCATATTAATGGAATTAAAACTAAATGATAGGTATGTATATTTTAATTAAAGAATTATATTAATCATTTATATGTATCATTCATCATATATATCCATTATATACATGTACTTATAATAGTACATTACATTTGGGGATAAGAAATGAAATGCACCGTTCATGGAGACGGTAAGCCGTACGTACGCATGAACGCTACTTTCATTTCTATCTCATACTTTAATGGAAAGAAATAATAATGATATAGAGGTATATGATAATTCCAGTATAACATCATATATAATAACATTAAATCCATCCCTTATACATCTCACGTATGGCATTAACGAATCACATCACTTTGAGGGGGCAGTAGTCCGCACATCCTAAAATGAAGATATCGCGTATACCCATAATGGAAGCCATAAAGGTAAGGCACAAATGAAAAATACAGAAGTATAAGTAAAACATAAACATATTATATATCATATATAAAAATAGTAACATCATAATGGCCACCTTTGAAGGTGTTAAATGAGTATTGAACAATCATCGTTTCGGGAGGCAGAATTTCGCCATCCACGGAAACCGTATGTTCTTTAACCATTTTATGTAGTTGTGTGAGAGTGTATCTCGAATAAATATTATAACAACATCCTAGTATATTGAAGATACTGGTGTTGTTACAAAAGAAGTAAATAAAAAGAGTTTAGGGGGTTGGAGAAGCAAAATAAAACAAATGAACATGAGAGAATGAATTACCTTTAAAAGTGTAACTCCTTTTGATTTGAGCATAAAAGCTTCCTTTGAAAGGATTATTCCCAAAAGGAATCCTCTAGGATGAGTAGAGGTATGTGGAGATAGTAAATGTGCAGGGTTTGGCCGAGACAAAGGCTTGAGGAGTGTGTGAAATGAGGTAGAGGTGGGGGCCTTTTATAAGAGGAGAAGAGGGGTACTTTTGAAAAGTAAGAAATATTACTTTATTTGAAAATGTTTTTCGGTTTTAAAAGGTCCCATATTGATATAATTCGTGGATAAGGTTATAAAGGTTCGAAATACACCCATCCAATAAGTTTTGGACATGTGTAGTTCATAGATTTTACATTATCTTTCCATTTTATTTTAATCGTTAAATAATGATGTCATCACTGCATCATTATGATGTCATAAATAATTTAATTTATTTAATGTCTAAAAATTATAAAAAAAATACTATGATGTAGGAAATCTTTTTAGATTTCCAATTAATATTTATAATAAAAAATATGACTTGTATAACCCCACTTAAAAATTGTTTTAGTAAAACATATCATTTTTGTGTCATTTTTAATTTTAACATTAAATAAAAATATATTATTGTCATTTTCCAACTAAAGTGGCTCCATGGGGTCTCCAAGTTGGCCCATGGATCGTCTTGTTCGGCCATGACTCACCCAATAGGTGTAGGACAAGTGTCATGGTGTTTTCACATTCTTATAATATCATTTTTACCTTAAACTACACTAATTACCACTAATCGCGATTAAAAACTTAATAAGTTACTATTCACCAAAAAATTATTTTTATCCCATTGAACCACATTTTACTACTTAATGACAACCATGTATGCCGGATTTTTGAAATTCAAAACACAGAAGTTGTAAAATTTCATTTAAACGAAAAATCAGCTTTTATAAGTACCACTTAGTGGTTTCACTATTCATCAAAAATTGAAGTTTTTCAGAAAATTACCAAAAATTCACCCTAAGAAATATTTGATATTACGAACTCAAAAATGAAATCCATTTTAGAAAATTCACAACATATAAGTTTCATTAATTAATTTAATAATTAATTCCCGCTGTCATGACAAATAGCGTGTTTTTATGAAACAATAAGTATCAAAAGATTGGCACTAGTTTAAGTCCGATTTCAAAGTGAAATTAATTCCAATGACCACTATTGGATTTAATGGTAAAAATATTTTCTAATTTCACTTTAAAACAAATTCAAAATATAATCTATTCATATAAATAAATTAGATTAAAAAGAGGTTTTGAATTAAAATACAACATTTTACACTATTCATTAAAAAATGAACTTTATCGGAAAAATACCAAAAAATTACACAAAGTAAAATTTGATGTCCCGATTCTTAATAAGAGTTTTATTTGATCCAAAAGAATTTTTAAGATTGAACAAAACTATATTGAATGAAAGTTCTCCATTAAAAGGCGATAAGTGAACCTTTAGTGAAAACAAGAGCATATACGCCTAAAATTGAATTCTTTCTGTATTTTAAGCCTTTAGCTTTTATTGGATAAATGTAAAAACATTTAAAAAACATATATAATCATATTTTAGTTATTTCTATCCATTCCCTCCAATACAACGACTACATGTTAACTACCATTTGAAATAATATTATTTTATTATTAGAGTGCAACGTAAGATTCCCAAGAAACTCGTTGTTGTGTGTTGGGTACGCCATCGAGCATAGCGTCCCCTTTAAAGTCATTTAAATATTTTATTCAAAAATATGGATAAATATGAAAATGTCATATTCTTTATTTACCTGGGGTGTTACATCCTTCCCCGCTTTTGGGAATTGCGTCCTCGCAATTTTTAAAATTGTGCTTGGAAACATCCTTGAAAGTCCCACATCGGAGAAGAGTTGGTAAAACAATCACTTTAAAATAAAGAAATATAAGTACAAAGGTCACCCGAGTTAACCCATACTAGGATTCCAAGTATGAAAATATGGACATGGGGGAAAAACAAAGGGTCATGTTCTTGAGGGAGAGTGATAGTAAACATGTCTAAGATAATGTTAACAATGAGAAAATCACAAACTTGTGATGGGTTAAACGGTATTCGATTCCCTAGTAGGAAAAGTTAATAGACAACATTTTTGTTTTAAGTTACTTTTTATTGAGGAATTTATTTATAAGGAAACATAATCACTTATCATATTGACTTTCAACTTTTATTAGATTCCTTACACAATCTCATATTTTCTCCAAAAGACGAGTATTTAGGAAGACTTGTTCACATTAAGAGTACTATAATCAACTTTTAGAGAATCACCTAATCCACAAAAGATAAGTATATACTTCCCATATCTTTAGACCTTAACCATAACCAAAACCAAAAAGGTTAGTACAAGGTCAGATAATCCAGAAAAGGATCCCCCTTTATAAAAAGAAAATCTATTCTTAATCTCCAAAATTTGTCAAACAAAATCCAAAGTTCAACAAGGATCATCCGATAAAAAATTTGTCCATAAAATTCTTCAAATTAAACCAATATAAGATTTAAACCCAAATATTTGAAGGATTTAGTCACATAGTCTTCCAAGTTAAATCATAACATTTATCTCCAAACAACATCAGTTGCTCCTAAAGTCTCGTATTGAAAAGTAATTAACCTAATCACATATCCTCCATGATAGGTTAACCATTTTCATAAATAACCCAAAATCAATTTACTCTTAATTCATAAAATCATATAACCAGAAAGAATCAGTCAAACTAACCAGGGACTTCACGTAGTCCATTGGTAGGCGATAAATAACAGTCGCACTTTGGTTGTGGGTTCGATTCCCGCAGCTTTGTTCGACGCGACGGGATGTCACACGGTCTACGTGTTGTCCTTTTTCCAAAACTATATAATTCATAAAACATTCCTCAAAGTGAGATAAAATCTTCAAGAATAATCATAACATATTTTAACCTCAACTTTATCTCATTCCTTTCATTTTCCATCATATCATAGAGTAACCCATAATTACCTAAAAATTAAGTATCATATAAACCCTAATGGTTACCTTAATAATTATTACCTGAATTTCCACATCGGGTTGGCCATCTCGTACATGATGCACTAGAGAACTCACCAAGGTTCAAGTGGTTGATCATGACTCCTTGATATTTGGTTTAGAACAACCATGAGTTTCCTCATTGAATCCTCCATTTTATCTAGTCTCTTAATCAGAGAACCACCACAGTTTCCTTCAAACCTGTTGTCTCTTTGGTGCCTGCTAGATCCATCCATTCACTAAAAAAAGAAATGTCAGTGTGAGTATATCAACAAAACCATCATGTACTAATGAGGAAGGTAAACACTAAGATACACTTACTCGTTTACTTTATCTAAAACTAGTACTCTTTCTGAAATCCTAACCATTATGGTAATGTCACTTATGCTTAAAGAATACCCTAACCTCTAAAGTTTTCTAAACCGAACTTTGATACCAACTATAATGCCCCAGCCTTAAACCTTACATAATCTTGAGTTATTACAAGATTACACATTGAGGATCTTTTCAGGTTTAGAGTTTTAGAGAATTAAATCATGAAACTTGCATTACATTCCACATTTAAACAAAGTGGTTACATAAAAGACAATATTCATTCTTCCCATCAACGGAAACCTATTTATAATAAAACACAGATTCTTTCTTGACACATCCTTGACACTATCATCACATCATGTACCTTTCCCTTGACCTGTGAAAAACATTTCAAAAACATGGGATGAGCATAAAAAGCTCAGTAAGGGTTATAAAAATATGGAAAGGAAACCTGAGTTCATATATACATAAGAATGAAATCATACTTTACCCATTAAACTTAGACACTTTAACATACCTCATCAAATCATGAATAAATCATAGAAATCATAAGACATAAAGGTAACTTGAGGCATTCAAAACATTCTTACGTAGGGAGTAACCCTCTTGGTTACGTTTGGAATACCCATCACAGTATATTCCCTAAATCTCTTCGGAGAAACCTTAACGTTTCACTCCTTTGCGTTACCCAATGCATTGGAGAGCTATATCGGGCTCACCCGCCCTTAGTTTATCACGGAACCACCCATTTTCATAACAATTTCCAAGAACCATAACATAAATGTATCACATAAAACATGCATAAAGTAAACATAACATTTCCACATTTCAATCACAACATAACATTTTAGTATATTGAAATAATGAATCCATTCAAAAAGAAACCATTTCCAAAACCATTTAAAATATTTAAAAGAGATTTTTGAATCAAAGTGTCCCAT
The DNA here is from genome assembly GCA_963277665.1 of Viscum album. NCBI lineage: Eukaryota > Viridiplantae > Streptophyta > Magnoliopsida > Santalales > Viscaceae > Viscum > Viscum album. The sequence continues at coordinate 543,143,548 of OY728158.1, forward strand.
ACCACCTTGAAGTTTAAAATTTTAAACCATTAATATCCATATAAATAAATCCTTAAAACCATTTTGAAAACATGGATATTAATAATAACAAATAATTAAAACATTTAAAATGATATTTTGGTTAAAGGGGTTTTACCAAAATTAGTGACACTTGAATACAATAATTGAGGAATAACATTTAGTCAGAACTTTATAATATCATGAGAATAAATGGATTCATGATATAATACTCCAAAGGACAGTATATACACCATATAAGAGTGAATTGGTGCATAACAACAATGAACCCTCAATAGAAATGTCAAATGTGATGAAATCCCTTATAAAGAAGGTATCCTTAAATTAAGGACAAATCAATCTCAAAAATATGTGTGACAAATATAAATACACCCAATATAAGTGGATATTAAGTGTAAAACAATAAAAGGTCATTCACACATATTCAATGGATGACATATTCAATGACTACATGTTGAACCCAATGAAATCGAAATTGGATTAAAAAGTTCCCTTGACAGCCTAACAGCATCACATCAAAATGAGTTGATGAGAGATAAAAAAGTGTATCTCATCACTTGGACATAAAATTTATATCAATAAGGATATATGAGAACATATCCCAACATAACAATATGTAAATTAAAAGACCCAACAAAGAAGTCCTTTAAGAAGAGGAGGGTGAAAGGTTCCCTTACCAACCTGGGTATCTTTCAAAACATACGACCCGTGAAAGAAGGACGATACATCATTGATGTAAATACTCATAAATGAAGTAATATTACACAATGATTAAAATAATGGTCCGTACATACACCACTCAAAGGAAATTGTGGCAAATGTAGCATAAATCTCACGGGAATAAAAGTGAGATGAAAAATCACTTACGAAAACTCGGCAGCCTAACGGCGCCACTTAAAACTTCCAAAATGGTTTGATGAGAGAGAATAGGGTCTCTCATCACATGAACATAAAAAATTACAGAATGTGTAAAATATAATAACATCCCAATAACAAGAAAGATGATCTTTAGAGGGAATGACATAAAAGAGTGTACTTAAAAAGAAAGAGAGGAGTAGGATCCCTTACCTCGGGCCCGACTTGACTCGATCGTTCTTTAACGTCCTGAATAATAAACATGAGTTAATTTATACTTTATTAAGAAACTTTTCAAAGTTCATTATTCCATTTATATCAATTATTGACATGTTATAAACATTATGTAACCATTTAAGTTAATAATATTTGTTTTTCCGATATTTGGTTCTTAAGTCGAAAGTGGACTTCTTACAATTACATGTTGTTCGTGTGGTCAAAGGTTCTTTATATCCAGAATGACATTACTGATTTGGATATCATATATATCATATATATCCAGTATATACATGTATTTATAATATTACATAATCATTTGGAGGTAAGAAATGAAATGCACTGTTCATGGAGACGGTAAGCCGTACGTACGCATGAACGCTACTTTCATTTCTTTGTCATATTAATGGAATTAAAACTAAATGAGAGGTATGTATATTTTAATTACAGAATTATATTCACCATTTATATGTATCATTAATCATATATATCCATTATATACATGTACTTATAATAGTACATTACATTTGGGGATAAGAAATGAAATGCACCGTTCATGGAGACGGTAAGTCGTACGTACACATGAACGCTACTTTCATTTCTATCTCATACTTTAATGGAAAGAAATAATAATGATATAGAGGTATATGATAATTACAGTATAAAATAATATATAATAACATTAAATCCATCCCTTATACGTCCCACATATGGAATTAACGAATCACATCACTTTGAGGGGGCGGTAGTCCGCACTTCCTAAAATGAAGATATCGCGTATACCCATAATGGAATCCATAAAGGTAAGGCACAAATGAAAAATACAGAATTATAAGTAAAACATAAAAATATTATATATCATATATAAAAATAGTGACATCATAATGGCCACCTTTGAAGGTGTTAAATGAGTATTGAACAATCATCGTTTCGGGAGGCAGAATTTCGCCATCCACGGAAACCGTATGTTCTTTAACCATTTGATGTAGTTGTGTGAGAGTGTAGCTCGAATAAATATTATAACAACATCCTAGTATATTGAAGATACTGGTGTTGTTACAAAATAAGTAAATAAAAAGAGTTTAGGGGGTTGGAGAAGCAAAATAAAACAAATGAACATGAGAGAATGAATTACCTTTAAAAGTGTAACTCCTTTTGATTTGAGCATAAAGGCTTCCTTTGAAAGGATTATTCCCAAAAGGAATCCTCTAGGAAGAGGAGAGATATGTGGAGAGAGTAAATGGGCAGGGTTTGGCCGAGCCAAAGGCTTGAGGAGTGTGTGAAATGAGGTAGAGATGGGGGCCATTTATAAGAGGAGAGGAGGGGTACTTTTGGAACGTAAGAAATATTACTTTATTTGAAAATGTGTTTCGGTTTTAAAAGGTCCCATATTGATATAATTCGTGGATAAGGTTATAAAGGTTCTAAATCCACCCATACAATAAGTTTTGGACATGTGTAGTTCATAGATTTTACATTATCTTTCCATTTTATTTTAATCGTTAAATAATGATGTCATCACTGCATCATTATGATGTCATAAATAATTTACTTTATTTAATGTCTAAAAATTATAAAAAAAATACTATGATGTAGGAAATCGTTTTATCTTTCCAATTACTATTTATAATAAAAAATATGACTTGTATAACCCCACTTAAAAATTGTTTTAGTAAAACATATCATGTTTGTGTCATTTTTAATTTTAACCTTAAATAAAAATATATTATTGTCATTTTCCAACTAAAGTGGCTCCATGGGGTCCCCAAGTTGGCCCATGGCTTGTATTGGTCGGCCATGAATCACTCAATAGGTGTAGTACAAGTTTCATGGTGTTTTCACATTCTTATAATATCATTTTTACCTTAAACTACACTAATTACCACTAATCACGATTAAAAACTTAATAAGTTACTATTCACCAAAAAATTATTTTTATCCCATTGAACCACATTTTACTACTTAATGACAACCATGTATGTCGGATTTTTGAAATTCAAAACATAGAAGTGGTAAAATTTCATTTAAACGAAAAATCAGCTTTTATAAGTACCACTTAGTTGTTTCACTATTCATCAAAAATTGAAGTTTTTCAGAAAATTACCAAAAATTCACCCTAATCAATATTTGATATTATGAACTCAAAAATGAAGTCCATTTTACAAAATTCACAACATATAAGTTTCATTAATTAATTTAATAATTAATTCCCGCTGTCATGACAAATAACATGTTTTTATGAAACAATAAGTATCAAAAGATTGGCACTAGTTTAAGTCCGATTTCAAAGTGAAATTAATTCCAACAACCACTATTAGATTTAATGGTAAAAATATTTTCTAATTTAAATTTAAAACCAATTCAAAATATAATCTATTCATATAAATAAATTAGATTAAAAAGAGGTTTTGAATTAAAATACAACATTTTACACTATTCATTAAAAAATAAACTTTATCGGAAAAATACCAAAAAATTACACAAAGTAAAATTTGATGTCCCGATTCTTAATAAGAGTTTTATTTGGTCCAAAAAAATTTTTAAGAGTGAAGAAAACTATATTGAATGAAAGTTCTCCATTAAAAGGCGATAAGTGAACCTTTAGTGAAAACTAGGGCATATACGCCTAAAACTGAATTCTTTCTGTATTTTAAGCCTTTAGCTTTTATTGGATAAATGTAAAAACATTTAAAAACATATATAATCATATTTTAGTTATTTATATCCATTCCCGCCAATACAACGGCTACATGTTAAATACCATTTGAAATAATATTATTTTATTATTAGAGTGCAACGTAAGATTCCCAAGAAACTTGTTGTTGCGTGTTGGGTACGCCATCGAGCATAGAATCCCCTTTAAAGTCAATTAAATATTTTATTCACAAATATGGATAAATATGAAAATGTCATATTCTTTATTTACCTGGGGTGTTACAGTATATGGTTGGTTAGAAATATTAATTTTAATACTAAATTAGTTTCTTTTCATTATCTTAATTTATTTTTAATTTTTACAAAAGATTTTATTTCATTAAAATCATATAAAACACTATACCAATTCTTGCACAAATAGTAAAAAAAAATCAATTTAATGATTTTAAAAACTTGATAAATATACTTATATGAGAAATTTTATATGTTCCACAATTTTAGTATATACAAATCAACTCATATAGAGGTTTTTATACAATTTATCCTAATTAAATTGGTTTATATTAGATTTATAAATAAAATTAAATGAAGAATTAAAAATTAGCATTGATGATACTTTATAATAAATAAAATGTTACTAAATGATTAAAATAAAAATTAACATTAAATTTTTACAAATTAATTTTATATGGTTTTAAAAATCACACATCTTCCATTTATGGGTATTTTTTAGAGTAACGTTATTAACGCGTAAATGGAATAAAACATTAATATTGTATTAATTATTGAAATGGAATACAAATGGTTAAAAAATGATAAAGGTAAAAATGTGATGAAAACATGAAAAAGATATATTATATGATATTATTGTGAATGATACTCAACCTATCATCAAATTAATTCATTTTTATTTTTTAATTACAAGATATATAATTTATATTAATTTTATACTCTAAAACATTTCATGAATTCCATTCCCATTTCATATAAAAGGTCAACCTTTTTCTCAAAGTTTCATAGAAAATTGAGCCATCAAGGATGACCAAAACCTGAAAATTACAATTATAAAAAAATATATATCAATTATATATATATATATATATATATATTATTCTAATAGAATTACTCTAGGTCCTCTAAGATGTGATATAGCCAAATTCTACTAAAGATAAGTTAATCATCCTTACCGAGACCTTCCAGTCTATTTGTTCTTCTACCTCATATTAAAGTGTTTAAAAATAATAAGATAATGAATATAATATCATAAATATAATTATATTTTATTATTAATATATAAAAATAATATTAATTCTATTTTCAATCCTAAGAAGTGGAAAAATATTGATTACACACACGTATAGTTTACCACCAGTACGTAGAAGTGAAATTTATTTCCATGTATTTTCAGTTGGATGGTTATAAAGATATAAATAATGAATATATATTATATTTATTAGATAATAATTCTTGTGGAGTTATAATATCATTTAAACCTTCTTACCGCCATCTATTTTGGAAAATGACATCATTACACATGCATATGTTTGGAGTACCACCACCATGAAATGATGAGTTCATTTTTTAATTTCAGTTTTTTATTGATAGAAGCATGGATAGATTTAATTACTATATATGATATATATTATATGATAATAATTTATTAGTTATTAATTATTATTAACCATTACTTCATTTTAATCATTTTAATGTGAAATTAATGTTCAAGCATGATTTATATCCCATAGTGTCCATGAATATTGTTATCCAATTTTTTGTCTATATACTTTATATATGAATTAATATGTCTCTTTATTTAATAAATATATTATATTTAAAACATTGAAAAAAATCCAGATATTATGGAACAGTATAAAATTTACCTGTACTAGAGCTAAAAAATAAGAAAATATTTGAAAAAAAACCAGTTTACTACTGAAGCTATGATAATAAAAATATATTATTAATAAATAGGTGATAAAAGGTTATAAAATGTTTAAATAATATCTATATTTTCTTTAAAATTTTCTACTCTATGGAATTTTAATCGATAAAGAAAATGTTTAAAAGAGACACTGGTCTTATTTTTATATTCAACAAATATATTTTTCATATTTAAAATGTTTTAAATTTTATTTTCCAATATTAAAGTTATTTATTAAATGAAAATTTTACCCATGTTTAAATTATTGTATGAAAATAGATTAAAAGGAATCAACATGTAATTTTATGAAGATGGTACTTTTCTTACAAAAGATTAAATTTAATATTTGTAAATAAAATTATATGGTATAAATGGAACATCCCTCCATTGTGACTATTAAATGTTTGGAATCATACTTTAAATGATTATGGATTTTATTTTTTTAAAATTGTTTCCATTATTATTTTTGATTTTTTTTTGTTTTCAAAAGTTATTTTAATTGTGAACATGTTATTTTCTACATTACAATTATTGATATTTCTATGGTACATTTAGTCATCAATGATTACAACCCATTATTTTTAATATTCACAAATTTAGATATGTTTTATTGATGCAATCCGTTAAAATATTCACATAATTTGGATAATTGGATATTAAATATCACATACATATAAATATTCAATGAATCGGTAATTTTTTGATTGAGTATCCTCTAAACCATTTTTATATACAGTGTTATACTTTTAATGTATTTGATTGATTAGGTAATTATTTATCAATATTTATTATTTAATCAATCTGGATAATTTTTTTATAACACATATTTTTTATAAATTCAATCGATTTTTCAATATTTCTAGAATGCAATGGAAATTTAGTTATTTTTCGGGCATGAAATTATAATTCCAGTCAATTTGTCAAGAGGTTTCATGAATCAAATTAGTAATCAAGAATTAAATACTGTTTTGGTGTATGTGTACCCATAGTTTTAAACAATATTTCAACAAGGACTATATGTTATAGATTACATGATGTTTGTGGTCATGGAATCCAATATTTAGTATCTCTGTCGTTGAGAATTCAGTTAATATTATACATTAGATTTTTGTACTGATATTTTCTGTGGATAATGTTTTTTTGTAAATGTATTAATTAAAATAAATGTATTTCTAGATATTTACCATTCCATATTATTGATTCCTTTTTTTTGTAATGATAGATTCTATTATATGTTAATGTTACTGAGAAACTAAGATCACACTTATTTTTTCCTTTTAATATTTTTTGAATTTTGATTCATTGAATGAGATTACAATGATGATAAGGTTTACTTTTTTTATATTTACAATATCATCTGAATATAAAATAGTTTCCATGTATGTATGTAGTTCTTGAAAACTAAAAAAATGATTGATAATTTTAGAATATACTCCTTGCATCAATTTTATTATAATAAAGTAGACACTCGTTCAAGGTTATAGGTGTCGAGGTTGTTCTGTTGGTATCAAAATAATATTAGTGGAAAACCAGATGACTATATATTTTAAAAATAGCTATGAATAAAATTTTGATATTCCCTCAAAATATTATATAACATTTATAAAAATATTTATTTTAATATATGTGTCATTATTAATGATTATTATGATCTATATCAACATGTTCCTTTATTTAGTGTTTGTTCCTAACATAAAAAATTAATCAATTACAAGAGATAATGTACGGATTTATGTACTGAGAAAAACAATAAAACAGATGTTGGAACTAACCGTATCATTTCTAATCTTGGTAAGTTGCCTTAGGTTATGTATAATAACCATTCCTTTAGAGAAAAACAAAATTTTCCATAACCTTATTGTCCTATGATGCGTTTCATTGTGTTGCATCCATATTTTAGTGTTACAAGTAATTCATAAGTTATTGATAAAAGGATAACATATCATTAAAATATATGTATTTCTTTGGGACATAATGATAATGAAATTTTTTTTATGGAGGATTATTTTTTCAAAGGAGACACCAATTAGTAATAGTCGTTGATCTAGAATAGAATTTTTTTAATGAAATATAATGTATGTCATCGGGATATACTAATGTGAATTTCATTGGAAACAATACCTTGATAATAGAAATCACAAATGGATAGGAAGTTACTAACATGATATTATGAGGAACAATAAATTTTGGATGAGTGTGAGGATAAATTTAAATTATTTTCTTGGAATTACTCAAAAAACATACATAATCAAAAAATCCTGATTGAACGTTTCTTTTAGGGAAAAAACTTGTGTCTCAGAAGTACACTAGTTTCTCACATTTTTTTATTCATATGACGATATAGTATCATGTTTCAATATGTTGTAAAAGAAAATTTCTATATTATATATGCTAAAGTGAAATAAATAAAAGAATATAATGATGTAAAAAATGAAAATTTTGGATTTTAAAACAATAAAAAGGGAACAAATAAATTTATATATTCTATATATTGTGGAGTGAAACATCCCTGAAAATACATGAAGGGTATGAGGGTTTGACACATGTGTGAAGAATAGGGTCACGTGGATAATTAATGTAATGTAATTATTGAAGAAAAAAATATCTATTTCTTTAATTATAATATCATGGTATATTATTCAATCCAATTACCCAACCACAAAGTAAACATGCCACAAAATAAGCCAAATTGGGGTCATCATGCTGGTTCTATTATGACAGCTGAAGTGGATGATTTATGTAAACATTTATTTGGATTTATAATTAATACTAATGATATTTGGTTTATTAGAATCATGAAATTTATAAATTTTTGGATGTATTATTATTATTTAAGGGATTGAAATAAAATTTTTAATTGTATAGATATACAAAAAAAATTATTTTTTGATAATATGACCTTTTTAATAACACAATAATATTAAAAGGTTAAAATTTATATATCCTTACTGTTGATTAAATAATTTTTTCTTAAGATAATGAGAAGATTTAAATTTATGAAGTAAATGGAATAGTTTTGGAGACTATTAAAATTGATATTTAATTGATGAAAAATTAATTTATGATGGATTTTACAATATATTTGGATTTATGGGATATATAGAATAAGGGTAATGTTAATAGTGGTTCAAGTTATTATTATATGTGACCCATGTATTCACTTTTATGGAATTTAACATTAGGAACTACATTATGTGTCCTAGGAATAAATTATTGATAAATATTTTGGGTTTTGAATATGGTTAGTAAATGTTTAGAGGAGTTTTATTATTAACTACTTATGGAATGAATTACATTTACCATTTTATATTATTTCATGAGGTTAATGTTTGATTTATAATATTACATAAACTTAGAGTAATTTTTTTTTAAAATTTTTTATCGGATGAATGAAATACTTATGGAACTTATGAAAAAACCACATTCCATCTTTTTTCCATTCTATGAAAAGTAAATACATATGTCATGTGTATGTATGGCTTACTATGTCCAAATAACAATGTAATTTGTTTTTAGTAACAATTTTACATGGATGGTTATAAAGTTGTACCTGATAAATATATGTGATATTTATGACATATATATGAATCTTGAATTATAATACCATATATACCTTCTTACCTTTAAAATTATTGGAAAATGACATCGTCACTCGTACATATGTGTGGAATACAACCTCTATAGAGCGATGTGATCCATTTTCAATTTATGTTTTATATCGATCAAAATAAATATATATTTAATCACTATATATTATATATATTATATAATAATAATTCAGTAATTAATAATTATTATTCACTATTATTTCATTTAATACATAAAAAATTCAAAACCATGTTTTTGAATACATACGAACCACCATCTCCATGAATGGGGTAATTAATTATTTTATATGTTTCATTTATGGATGACTAAAAATATCTATATATTTAATATAAGTGATATTAATAAACTAAATAATATTTTGGATTTAATTTATCTATAGGAAAAGATCATTTATATGAACTACTTCAACGAAACATACTAGAAAAACAAAACAGTTAACACTCGAAATAATGAAAAAAATAAAACATTATTAAAAAATAGGTAATAAACTATCTTTAATGGAACATATATTATATGAAATATATGAATAAAATTTTAATAATTATATATAATATAGTTAAATTTATTATAAAGGAGGTTAGTGGACCTATGCGATAATTCATACCTAAAGTAAGGGAAATCATCTTAGTTCCCTATCCATTGATAGATATTTAGTATTATTAAAGTATATTGAGACCAAAACAAAACCAATGATCCCCAAACCACCCAAAGAAGCACCCCCATCAGATAAATTACACATAGTGGGTATTCTACTGTGATAAGGGTTATGTATTGAGGCAATGTAATATGAATTTTTATAATTTATTTTTTAATGAAATAATGATTTTATTTATCCATTTTTATTACTACGTTATAGAAAATGATACAATGAGGTTAATAATAATAATATTTCGTTTCAATGTATCAAGAATAGTATCTTTAGAAAGTAAATTGTTTTATCATTATTTTTATGAAATTAATGAATTATGAAATAAATAATTATTTCTTATAATAATAATAATAAATAATATTTATATATGTATGAATGAGAATATAATTTAATGAGTTCAATGTAAATTTTTTATTGTCAATAAAACATTTATTGATCTAAAAACATGAATTTTATAGTAAATAAGGATGTTTGTTTAAAAGTGAAAATTTTAATATTTAAAAAATATTTTTATATAACAATTAGTATTTTTGAAATTAGTATACTGAAGTTTTCCATTGGTGAATTTTCTTATCATTTCAATATAATTGAATATTTTTTAGAAATTAAATATGTTATAAATATAATATCAATATTTTGACATCATTGTATCCTAAAATTGATTTAATTAATTATATAAACAGATTATTAAGTCAAACTATAGGTTAATCCATTAAAAAAATTCAATGTTACTTAATTATTATTATAATTCTCCAATTAATCCTCTAAAAACATATACTATATTGTTGGGGTTTTCCATAAAAAATAATTGAATCCTCTCAACTTTGGGTAAAACCATGGGATACGAACAAAGAAAAGGTATATGGTTTTGATTATTTTATCATACAGGGTCAAAAAAATATTTTTAAAAATTAATAAAGAAACTATATCCTTTTCTATAAATACCCATCCAAATACTCTAGCAACTTCAATCAAACCTAATTTAGAACTAATTCCCTCTCCCTTCCCTCTCTAAATCCTTCCAATGAGTTACAGATCTATCATGAAGTTTCTCAGATGATTTTAGAAGTGTTGTCTTAGGGTGTTTATATTTTTTTTATTCTCTTCTTTCTTTAGGAAAATAATTTGTATCATAAAATTCTATATCTCATTGTTAATATTAGAATGAATTTTTACACATCCATTTTAATGTTTTTGTTATTTTCATGTATCTAGAGATCACATTTCACTTTCATTAATCATTTAAACGAATCTTTATGAACCCCTATTAGGCAGCTCAAATAATCATGTGATTTTAATTGAAATATCATGTTTAGAGAATAACCATATCCATTTATACTCACTGGTATTCAACTAGATTTACATATCCTTCATTTATTTTGATCTTCCATTTTTTTGACCAAAACTCTTTATTTATTGGGATTAAAATTTTTAAAGTGATTCTAATTCTGTATAATTTATGTGGTACAAAAAGAGAAGTACATGATAAGAAAGTGAAAAGTTAGACCAAAATTGTATCTCTCAACAATGCACTGGGTATTGACTTTATTTCATAAGATTCTATGTATGGTTCATGAGAGGTTACCCAAATAAAAATATGTTATCCTGTCTGAGTGGTCATGCCCCACTTTTTTTATTATGACTTTTTTAGGTGGTTGTCTGATTCTTATGTCACTAGGATGATATCATCATTGTAATAGATTGAACATTATGAATATAGTTTTATGAAAAATATATTTTATTATATGGATTTATTTATAATTAAAACCAACAAACAACATTTTTGAGACTTCTTTTCGAGAACATAATAATTGAAAATTAAGGGTTTCAATTAATTTAGTAAAAAACTGTATATCTAACTTTCACTACAAGCTTGAGTCTGGTCTGTTGGTTTAGAATTTTTTTTACATCGTTGTACATTGAAAAACATTTGATATAAAATCCCTTTTGTCTGTGTTCATGTGTTTTCTACAAAGCTTTGAAGAGTGTGTGCGTGCTGAGGCCAGTAGCTTATGGAATGTTTCTTGAGTTAGATAATAGTATTCAAAAAACTACTACTTCTCAAGAAGTTATCCATTTTTTTAGGTAAGGGTATATTTATTTTGGACCACACCATGTTGTTTTATAAATAAATAAATAAATAAATAAATAAATAAATAAATAAAAATATCTTTGTGTGTGTATGTATATATACAAAAATATTACCAACAATATTTCTAATCGATGATGTTATTAATTTGTTTTGAAAACATAATTCTTATAACCAACAGTTGTAAGGGAAATAATATATTATGTGCATATATTCATAAGGGGTTATTAAATTTTCCTTCTTTTTCAGATGTGATCCTTTATTTTGTAAGGTTCTAATAAATTTATTTTCCATTCTGTAAAGGGTATGGTATAATGGTGTTAATTTCAGTTTTGATTCTAGATTATTCATTGTATTATGTATACATATTTTATGATAATAAATATTGGTTTTTACTTGTCTTTTAATATATATTTTATTTTCTTTGTTTCAAACATTGGTTTGATAGTTACCTTAAAAACAAGATTGTTTTCAGTTTAGAATTTTATTTTGTCTAATTAATATTTATCGATGTTTTTAAGAATTAATGATAATGTGAATATTTCAATTTCCATGTGTATATATCTTAATTTGAGATTTTTTTATTTAAAAATATATATATTCAATATATATATATAGAAATATTAAACAATTTTTACAGGTTTTGAATGCACATGAAAAAAATGTACGAGTATGGGAAAAAAATATTTTTAATCCATAAGGATATATATTTATATATATAACTAATATGGAAAATTGAACTTATTTTTAGATATTTTTATTCATTATTATGTTTATAATTAAATTTAATTTTTAGTTTCTTAGATGTTTAGGCATCATCATTTATTTCAAGAAACTATACAAGTATTATATTTATGTATATAAATGTTTACAAAATAAATATTCAATATCAAATTATATAAATAGAAAATATATATATAGGCATGTCAGTTTTTTATCATTGACATATGTCCAAAAAACAAAATTAATCCTGAAATTAAGCACAAAATACATGCAAGCATGTGCATTGATTTAATTTTATATTTATGGGAACAATATTTAAATGGATATTTTCAAGTTTATAGAGGATATGTTTATATACATGGATACAGATTAATCTTCCAAGTATTTAAGTACAGTGTATATATTAATAGTTTTGGGGGTAGCATGTCCAAAGTGTGAATTACCATGATGGTTTATATTTATACCTATAAATATTTGAATGGGAAATTAAAAGATGTTTAGTTTTTAAAATAAAAACTCTAGTGGAAAACGCATGTATAAGTAAAAATTATTAAAATTATTTCAGAAAATACAACACTTGAACGTTGTAAATATAGACTGGAATTTGAGTGTGAAACCATCCTTCGCCAAGTGGGTATCGACAAGACAATATTCAATGATTAAATTGTCCTTATTATAGTGTTTTTTTAGAAGCGTGCAAAAAATAGAAAAACTCTAGAATATGATAAAAGTGTCTTTTTGAACTTAATTGTTTTCTAAGGCAATATGATATTTTTAAGACGTATGTAGTTTCCAATAGTTTTTTCAAATAAGAGATTTCCAAAACTATTTTAAAAATTATTTTCAAATAAATAATTTAAAATGAGATATAAAATGTTTTTAAAACCCCTATCTGGGAATATTTAATGACCACCCATTGTATTTAGTTATTTTCAACTTTTTTAGTAGAGTTTACCATGGCATCTAGATTGATTAAGGAGTAGAGAACTTAATGTTTTTTTTTCATTTTTTTTCATTTTAAAGTCATGTATCTAATTCTACAGAATATAGAACAGTATATGTTCCTTATCTGAAATCAATATTGTTAATTGTTTCAGTTTATTTTAGAAACAATAAACATCATTAATAAGTTGTTGAGCCCAGTAGATTGGGCTCATAGTGTTACACTTGGCATCACAGAAACAATCTAGATAACTCTAGAGATTAGTTTTTTGTAGGTCCTGAAGTATAGCGATCCTAGAGTTTATTAATTTTGAAGACAAAAATTCAGAATTCATTTTAGTCAGATGAAATGAATTTTGAGGAGTCTATTATTTTGAGGGGGAATAATGTAATATCCCATAAATTTAAAACATAGTTTTTATAAATATATATTTTCACTAAATGGATTTATTTATAATTAAAACTAACTTACAATATTTTTAACAGTTCCTTCTTTTGAAAATAATAATTGAAAAATAAGTGTTTCAATTATTTTACTAAGAAACTATATAACCAGCCAGCACAACAAGCTTGAGTCTGGTCTGTTGGTCCATCCAATTGTTTACATAACTATAAAATGATGAACATTGGATATAAAATCCCTTTTGTTATAGTGAGAGTGTTTTCTAAAAACCTTCAGAGAGTGTGTTTGTGTGCTGTGTCCTGTAGATTATAGTCAATAAGTCTGGTTAGGATAGAGTTTGCACAAAACTGCTTCTTCTCAAGATGATTCCATTTTTATGATTTAGGTAAGAGTCTATTTATATTTTATCACACTACGCTTTTTTATAAACACACACACACAAATATATATATATATATCCATGTGTGTGTGTGTGTATGTCAATATATAGATATGACCATCAATATTCAGAACGGATGAGGATAGAGATTTGTTTTAAAACATAATTCATAAATCCTATAGTTGTATTGGAAATTTTCAATTATGTTCATATATTTGTATGGGGTTATTAAATTTGTTGTTTTTTTCCAGATATGGTCCTTGATTATGTGAGGTTATAATATATTGATATTCTATTCTGTAAAGGTATTCTATACCAATTTTATAATTACATTTGATTCTTTATTATTGATTCTGTTATGTATAAATATTTTATGTTAATCAACAAGGGTTTTTATTGTGTCTAAATGAAAAATGTTTTTCTTTTATATAAACATTGGTTTGATTGTTATTTTGATAAGAAACATGTTTTTTGTTTAAAATTTTTTATTGTCGAATTTATATTTATTAATGTTTTGTGAATTTAGGCTAATATGGGTATTAATAATTCCATGTGTATGTGTATTAGTTTTATATTTTATGTTTATTTTATTTAATCATATATATATTTATATTATATATATAATGATTTTCGGAAATTGTTACATATTTTGAGTCCACAAGAAAAACATGCATGAATCTGGGATAATATTATTTTCATTCCATGGGGATATATATATATATATATATATATATAAATATTATGGGAAATTTAAGTTCTTTTTATAAATTGAAATTCATGATTATAATTATAATTAATTTTATCTTTAATATTGTTACATGTTTAAGAATCATCATTTATTTCAAGAAATTATGCAAGTATTATATTTATATATATCTATGATAAGAAATTAAAAGTTTAGCAAAAAATTATTTAAAAAAAATCATGATATAGGAATTTAATTTAGGAATATTTAAATAATGACATAATAGAGATTACTTCTAACATTATGCACATAATACATCCAATCATGTGCTTTGAAATAATTTTATATTTTTCAGAAAAACCTTAAAATTGATATTTATAGTTTTATGGATGAAATAATTATGTACATGGATGATGATTGATCTTCTGTGAATTTATTTAAAGAGTATGTATCAAGAGTTTAGGGTATGAAAATTAAAAAAAGTAAATATCAATGATGGTTTATATTTATAAATAAAAATATACATGTGAAACTAATACATATTTTTGTTTTAAAATAAAAATTCCATTAGAAAATGCATATATAAGTAAAGAATGATTAAAATGATTTTAGAGAATCTAGAACTTGAACACTGTAAATTTGGAAAGGAATTGGAGAGTGAACCCATCCTTTGAAAAGTGGTTATGACCAAGGCATCCTTTGAAGATTCAAGTGGACTCATAAAAAATTTATGTTTTTAAGAATCATGTGTATTTTTTTTTATAAAAATACTGGAATATGTTTAAATCCTTTTTTGAATGTAAGTGTCTTATAAGGTGATATGGTATTTTTAAGGCATGAGTAATTTCAAATAGTATTTTCCAAAGGATATTTCTAAACACAATTTAAAATGTATTTTTGAATCAATATTTTAAGAGGATTTATCAAAAGATGTAAAAACCCCTTCTGGGTAGATTTAATAATCACTCCCTATTCATAATTATTTTCTATAGGTTTATTTGAGTTTCCAGTAGATTCCACTTCGATTAATGAGTAGTGAGTGTGATTTATTTTTTTATTTTATTTTTTTCCATTTAAAATCATTTATCTAATTCTCAGAACCTAGAATATTAAAAGTTACATGTAAAAAATAAATGTTGAGTATTGTTTAAGTTTCATTTTTTAAAAAATAGTACACCGTATTTACAATCTACTGAGTCTGGTAGCTCTGGATTGTGTTGTTATAATAACATATCATGTATTGATATTAATGTCAAAGATTATAACTCATTTTATGTCCCTATGATATGTCACTTTACTAACATATATTCATTTCATCATATTTTCCATTTATTATCCCCTTAATGGGGTTTATAGATCACCCCATTATTTTTATCATCTATAGGTTATCTGATTTTTTTATAATATTTATGGAATTTTATGATAATTCTAAGGAGGTTAAATAATTTCCTATATCACTATTTCCTTTTATTTTTTATTTATCAAATTTCCCAATTAATATAGATCTTTTTATATTTATGGATTTCATTATGTGTGTATTTATGTAATAAATCTCGAAACATGGTGTATTAAATAAACGATTTTATATAGTTGGTATCAGAGAAATTCCATGTTTTTTTTGTGCTATAGAATTAGAAAACATTAGTGAAATACTTTGGGGTAAGAGTAAACATAAAAAAACATGACAATAATATGGTAAATTATAAATTATGTATTTTCCATGAATGAAATCAATATATGAATTCTTAATGTTGATATGGTCATATAAAAGTTGTTTCGAGGGGTGATAGCCATAATATGGGATATTTGGGATGTTTCTGAATGAACTCATATTTTATAATAAATTGAACTTGTTACATATCTATTCTGGAAATCTTAAATGATATGATTTGGTAAATTTTAAATATTCTCATAAAGTAATCAAATGGGAAAAATTACTAGAAAAATGTGTTTTAGGAAGAATAAAATGGATAATATAGATTGAATTCTTGAATTTAATTGTTTGAGAAATGTAAGTCATTTATTTTTTATCCCTTCAGTTTTGAAAGATTCAATTTTACATGATTGGTTTTGTAATAATTTTCATAACTAATTTATCCCTTTTTATTATTTAATGGCTATAAATAAGAGGATGTGAGTCCACAACCAATGTGGTGGGTGATTCCCAAATAAGATACTAAAACTAATGAGGGAATTATCTGAGAACATCATGAAGATAATTACAAAATTAAATCATGTTATTAATAAAAACGTGAACCAGGTAGGAAACTCGCATCACCATAAGAAAGAACATGTTGACATTTAGACCTTTATTTGTTAAAGGTATCTAAATTTTAGGGGATCATATGATCCCTTTTTCATTTAATGATGAATCAAATCCATTGAAAATATATTATTCACCCATTAATGATATTTTAAAGAGATATAATTGTTGGTTTTTTTATATGGATTGATAATCTAATAAATGGTAAAAGTGGATTAAAAATATGATGTGCAAGGAGGTTACAGAAGGAATGGGGTGGATATAATTCCAGCAAATGGTTTTCAATAAACATTTCCCTTGCACCTTATGACTAATAATGGAGTGAGAGTTCCTTATACTCAATAGAAAGGATTATGAATCCATTAAGTTTTATGATCAAAACAACTCATGTAATAAATATCATAGTGATAAAATAAAACATTTTAAATCCTCATATAGATATTTATATTCATTATAAATATATTATGTAATTTTTAAATCAATAAAGAAATAGTTCTATTAATCACTATACATATATGGTTTCATTCTAAAGAATAATTTTAAATTTATATAATTGGAATTTGAAAAAATGTATTTCATTTTTGAATCCCTCATGTAAAAATCAACTTTGGACATTTATTCTAGAAATTTTTTAGAAGACTGATATTTCAGTGAATAGCGAAGAATACTTATTTTTTAAAAAAATTATATAATATTTATGATTATTTATAAGATAAAATTAAATTTTTGAAATGTTTTAAAATATAATTTGTTTTTTTAATTTTAAATAATCCAATTATTGTTTTTAAAAGGACCATTATACATTAATTTATTAGAAAAAATGATATACTAAAAATAAGATTTTTCTAAAACCCATTTTTCATCAAATATTTCTAGTTTAATTTTAACATAAATTATAGTAAATATATGTTTCATTTTTTTAAAATAGATACTATTTTAGGAATCAGACCATCAAAATTTTGGAAAATAAAGAACACTTATTTTTTATCAATGGGAATAAGTAACCATGGTAATTTGTGTTACCATGAGAAGAGTAATTTGGGTAATTAATGTTGAACATATAAGTAATATGGATTAGAAAATGATAATAACACTAGAAAAAATTATTATATGATTATATCTCATTCTTAATCATATGTAGGTAAAATATATGGCATTTTTGTGGCATTTGGATTTGATAATGACAACTATAATATTTTATGTAATTAAACGTCAAAATTTTAACACTCTTATTTTTAATGAAAATAATATATTCCAAATGGGGATAACTATAGGAAAGTATAAATTAAATTATAAATTTGAAATATAAATTACGTTTCCCCAACATGAAAATTTATTTTTAGCATTTATTGAAGAAAAAATAACCTTAAATTATTACACAGTTCTAATGATGTAATTATTCAATTAATTGAAAATTAAAATAAATTATTTTAAAAATGATACAAATAATATTATTTTAATAAATGTTTTTGTTTGAATATATATATATATATAAGTCATATTAAATATATTTTTATGAACAAAAATAAAATTTAATTGGTTTTATTATGTTCTTCAAGTAAATGTAATTGAACAGTTTTAAATTTGACATTTTAATATATTAGAATAAATAATAAGTTATTAAATGATTTACAATTCTTAAAAATATTATCTTCATCCCTATAAAAGTAAAATTATTAATTAAATCATCCATGGTACTTTAATGGGTCTTTTTTCTTTTTATATTAACATTATTTACCCTTAAATGGGAGAAAACATTAATATTACAATAATTGTGTAGTTGGGGTTTGACTTAGTGGTAAGCACCCCATAATACTACATGAAAAATGGGGGTTCAAAACCCATTGGGCACAAGTACTATTGTAGTACTGTAGTGTAATGTAGTAGCGGAGGCACTGTAGCAACAATGGGCACTTTAACGGTGGCCGATCACTATAGTGGTGGAAGAGCACTATAGCGGCGACGGGTACTATGTGGGATTGTAGCACTATATGAGTACTATTCACAGAATGGGCCTTGGGCCAAAAAATTGGGTTTATGAGCAATGTAATGGGATAAATGCCTAATGGGCCTTCGGGCTATGTAATGGGTCTCCCTCTACTAAGTTAAAGAGGTCTTTGCTCTAATTTAATAATAAATGAGGCTTCGACCCCAACTATTTAAAAAATTAATATTATAATAATTGCAAAAACAGTTAAATATGGGTTAAACAAATAATATAAGGGTAAAAATGTGATTAAAACATTTCCAAATTCTATTTAATGAGGTTATTATGACTCATACTAATGATAGACCTATATTTTATCAATTAGTAGTAATTTGGACATCAAAAGAAATTAATATTAATTTAATAATTTATGTAACTTATTTAGTGGTCCTCCCCAATATTATAAAAGTGAACCACTTCTTCTCATTTCAACACACATAAAATCTATTTTTATATATCAACTCACTATGTAAATACACACATAATATTTGAGGTATTATTCAATGAAAAACGTCTTTCCCTTTTTCTAGTTATGTTTTTATTGAAAATGTGTTTCGTGAGAAAATAGTATTTTGATTTCTGAAATGTTTTTGCACACATGCTTAAAATTGAATTTCAAAATATTTACAGATAACATTAGATCTAATAAAAAAATTTATTCTAGATATGGTACATGTGTATTAATCATAGAAAATAAATCTTTTTAATACAACTTATATGATAGGTTGATCTCCATTATTGCTCATGGGTGAGCCCGATACAATTTATACTATGAGTTGAGTTCTATTATAGCTCATGGAAAATAAGTGATCTTGATATATATTATATGAAGGGTAATCCCCATTATTCAACTCCACATAATTTTTAAATGATGGTTTTTTATAGAGAATTATATTTTCTGGTGGACATATAGTAATTCCAGTTGTAAGGGTTCTATATGTTTAATATTAATAGTATGTTATTCATTTCCTAAAAAATATTTTTTAATTTATTGTTAGGGTTTATAATGTGTTTTATTGATAAAAAGGTTTTTTTCATTTGTAAATGATATGTTATATTCTGAAGGAATAATTTGAAAATTGAATGTATTTTATTTGGTTTTAATGTTTTTCGTAAGACTACAGAATTTTTTATGTCCCCCATTGATTTTTTTTCTCATCCCATGGATTTAAAATTATTTTCATATGGATTAAATATGTGTATTAGAAATTAATAATAATAGATGAAAGTCAAGAATATTTATCATTAAATTAAATAATGATTTATTTTAACAATTTTACATTTAGTTAAAATAGATGCATTGTTGAAGTGTCCAATTTATAATATATGTGATTATTATGTCCTTAATCTATAAAACACTAATCCAGAAATGATCCTCAAATGTAAGATAATAAATTATTAACATAAGATGAAAAAAATGTTCTTTTTAAGGATGCGTCTTTTATTTTGTATTGAATTAAAAGTTTAGATAATATTTTAATTTTACAATAATGTTAACAGAATACCCTCAAATGATTTTACATTATAATTAAGTTAAAATCATATAGTATTTAAGGATTTACATTTTTCTTCATCTAACCAATGGTAATTCAAAATGTTTTTCTATATAATAAGTAATAAAACTAAATTATTAATAAAAATAGAATAAAATGCATTCTAAATCGGCATCATAATATGGTTGGAATTATAATAGATCATTTTTACAGTGATGACCCTTTTGATGTAGACTATACATTTTGGTTTTATTCATTCTAATGATGAACATGATCCTCCATATATGAAAATGATGATTTTGGATCATTTTATGAGACAAAACACTCAATATTATAGTGAAACCTCAAATATAGTAGTATCTAAATAAAAGATCAATGCATTGGAAAAGTTATTTGATGTCCTGGGATGTTCAAAATGTCAAAAGGTAAAGCTTTTAATATTTCATTTTGAAGGTGAATTGTATCAGATAGTTTTTCATATCCCACATCTTGTATCCAAAAATTAGTGGTCACTATAATATCATTTTATAATATATAATCAATCACATCCAAAAGGAATGAATAGATTAATAGATTTTGGAAGCAGGATACATTCTGGAATTACACATTACTTTTGAAAACATAATATAAATCATTGTTCATTATTCTAGAATACCATTATTAACATTATTATATTCACTAATATAAATCCTAAAACAATTAACAGAGTCCTATAGAATGGAAAAATAAGAAAGGGGTGAGATCAGATTCTCAGTAAGAGTGTTTATAATAAAAAATCTAACAAGGAATGAATAATATAGAATTAATAAATGAAGATCAAGTAATATCATATGAATAATCACATGAGGTGAAACATTATTCATGTATGGAATATTAAATAATCAAATGGGAATTAGTAATTTAGTTAATAATGATGAATACATAATATTGGACTTTAGAAGCATTCCATCATTTCTAGGTACATGACAACTTAAAATACTATAAATTCATTATTCCATAAAAACAGAAATATAGGTAAGTTATCGACCAAAACCAAATAATGCTTGTCTGATCAGACCTTCTGATGCATCAAGGGTAAATAATAGTTCCAACTCGTCAATTTATATGTAAATTAATTCTATATATGAATAAAAAAGATAACATTACTCATCATGCCATTACAATCATTGACATTTCATATTTCAAAAACAACAATACAAAAAGTCGATTATTTACCCCTATCTAGATGATTATAAACTATATAAATAAATAAACTAGATGGTATTATGATTTTATATCCACAATATAAGATTTATAAAATGATTTTAACATTTATGATAATACAAAAAAATATCACATGAATATTTCATGATGAAAATACACTTTCTAATTTGAAAATATCTTTTTAATTATAAAAATAATAAATAAATCACCATGTTTGAAAATAACCTTGTAAATATAAAAATGAATGTTTAAATCATTGATTTATTATGATATAAGTAAATTACATTCATATCATTTTATTAAAATAAAAATTCGTTTCACACATTTGAATGAAGTGTCAATTAGGACCTCATTTAGAAAACAACATAACGAATCCATTTAATTTTTTTATAAAAATTAAAAAGGGTAAAAATGTCTTTAAAAAATATAGATAATAGTGTAATCGTTTCTAAATTTTCATATTTACCATTGAAATGGAATATAAATAATCTTATGTCAAGACTTAAATTTAAATAATCCAGAATAATATTGAGATTGTTAAATAATCCCATACCAGTGGTTTCATATTCATATCACACATTTTTACCACCTATAATATATATATATATTATACACCTATTATAGATCAATAATCATATATATAATACAATATATTATTTATTTATAATATTTTATCACTCATATATTATCGATTCATTACTAATACCACTTTTTCAGGTGGTAAATGCTTTATTTTTCATAGATTATTTGGTTGGTAGTCTCTGTTCTTGTAAATTGATAATGATTACATAATATATCAAAAGTTAACAATTATATAAATATAATATATAATCATTTTAAACATATTTAATGTAATATA
Organism: Viscum album; assembly: GCA_963277665.1. NCBI lineage: Eukaryota > Viridiplantae > Streptophyta > Magnoliopsida > Santalales > Viscaceae > Viscum > Viscum album. The sequence goes on from OY728158.1 coordinate 543,166,497, forward strand.
TCAATAATAATGATAAAAATTAATTACATAACTCATGGTGGAAATAGGTTGTACATACTCATGAAAGTTGTTTTTACATTTAAATTTTTGGAGTGATAGCAAGATAAATGATATATCACATTTAAAGAATAATTATTATATCATATATATTCATTAAATCTTTCCTGATTACAATTCTTGTAAAATAGAATTGAGAAACGAATAACAACCCTTTTTGGAGGTGATAGTCCATACTTATGCAGAAGAGACATTATCACATCCCAATGGATTGAAAGTTAAGAAGGTAATTACGATATTATAATTAATTGTTTTTAAAATAATTAAATAGTTATCATATATAAAATTTAGTTCCCTATTTATAACTGTAGACCCCGGAAAACGTGTCCCCATGTTTTTTTAAATGCTTCCATACACGAACAAAGATCATAGACCTTTTCGCAAGCTTTGATTTGGTAGGTCATAGGGCCCAAATGGAGTTACGGATTAAGAGTTATGGATATTTGATGTTGGGCTAGAAAACTGGTTTGGAAATCCCATATGCGAAGCCCCCTCTTCGATCGCGGAGCGCCACCACGAAGCAATGATCCGGGAAGCTCCGTGAACTTGTTTGACGTTCACGACATGCCACGAAGACCCGCCTCTAAGCACATGAGGCGAGATGCTCCGCGAACAAATTGTACATTCGTGAACTTACCATGAAGCAAAGGAGGCGGGACGTTCCGCGACTGCCTTTGACATTTTCAGTCCACCGTGGAGCAAGCTCCGTCTTCGCACTGAGCGAGATTTGCTTCGCTGTGCCCCTTTCCTATAAATACCCATCTCACCCCCTTCTCCGGACGACCATTTCACCCTTGGGCGGCCGATCTCCCAGTTCGCAGAGCTCCGCTTTGTGGCTCCATAATGCCATGCTCCGCGAGCAGCTTCCTTCGCATTGCTACTCTGTGAGCCAATGCTCCAAGAGCAGCTTCCTTCATGTTGCTCCTCCGTGAGCCAATGCTTCGCGAGTCCATGCTCCGTGAGCCAATGCTCCGCGATGCTGCTCCACGCGACCATGATTCGCGAGAGCCCTTTTCTCCGCGAGGCCATGCTTCACGAAGCTACTTCACGAATACCTATCCCTTAAGATGTTCCTACCTTCGCGCCCACCGGTCCATATCGTGGGGGCTGCGCCCCCCGCACCCCCCTTTGGGACAGTGCCGGGCTGCGGTCTCGACCCTCCGAGATGGTCACTTCACTTCCGTCACTAACCCCCATGAAAAATGGAGAGTCGCACCACGAAATTTTCAGGCTGGGGCGTCAGGATTTTCCATTGCGCCCTTATGCGCATCCTCCTTCCACCTATGGAATTCCATGATTTGAGAGACTCTTCCACACACCATGAAACTCCTTCAGTCGACATATACCTTTTGGTCCCTTTCACATGTTGTGAGTTGAGATTCTCATCATCAATTCCCTGAGTACCTTGAGTCGAACGATTCCTCAAGTAACTCATCTAAACCCCATCACTTGGGTCCTATGCCAGGTTGAACCAGAAAGGGTCACCCTTGCGTAAGTCCCAACATCATCAATTTCTAGGCTCTTTATGCCTAATAGTCCTATCTACATGACTCTAAACTGTATGAATCCCTATGTTCCTAACATAGGAAGCCTATTTATCCAAATAAGAGATGCCTTATGCTCCAAGTATGAGATGCCAATAGTCCAATCTAGATGACTCTAAACTATAGTACACCCTATGTTCCTAACATAGGATGCATGTTGCTCCAAATAAGAGATGCCTTATGCTCCAAGCAAGAGATTCCAATAGTCCTATCTACATGACTCTAAACTGTAGTACACCCTATGTTCCTAACATAGGATTCCTCTTACTCCAAATAAGAGATGCCTTATGCTCCAAGCATGAGACGCCAAAAGTCCTATCTACATGACTATAAACTGTAGTACACCCTATGTTCATAACATAGGATGCCACTTGCTCCAAATAAGAGATGCCTTATTCTCCAAGCATGAGATTCCAACAGTCCCATCTACATGACTATAAACTGTAGTACTCCCTACCTAACAAATGATAGGATTCCTCTTGCCCTATATGAGAGATGACTTATGCTCCAAGAATGAGATGCCAATAGTCCTCTCTACATGACTATAAACTGTAGTACTCCCTATGTTCCAGTCATATGATTACTCTCACTCCCAAAAAGAGATGACTTATGCTCCAATCATGAGCTGCCTAATGCCATGATTATAGTGGCGTAATTTCAAGAGCTTTGGAATTTGTCCAAACATTCTATTACTCCACCTCACGCTTTGTGTGTCCTTCATTCGGATCCTCATCCACTTCCATGTCTGGAGGTACCCCTAATGGCCTGGTCCAATGCTGCATCAGCTCACCTACCATCATGGGCCAATGCCCCAGAAGACATTGGACAACACTTCAAGTAAGGTCCTTTGTTTCAAACACGGTCATCAGTCGACCCTCATTTTTTTGTCCCCACTTTAGGCTAACATGATAAGGATGCTGTGTTTCGAACATGGTCAACCGTCATCCTCCATCGTCAAGTCACCCTCACCGCGTTCCGAATGTCGGGCATGTGATTCACTCATTTCATCTCCCTTTGTTCAGACTAATTTCAACTCCCTTGGCGTTATCCCACTTGTTCACTAGCGTATAGGTCAATACCTCAATCCACTAGTGGGTTGGGATGCCCTCACTACCAAACATGAGGAAGAAATTACGGGTAGATTTCGTGCGTAAGCCCCTTCCAGGATTGCCTCTCTATAGCGGCACCAAAGCAACTTCTTTGCATAATCCCCATTCACCATTACCGCTCCATAGAGAAACTCGGGTAGCTTTTTTGCGTAAGCCCCATCCACGATTGCCACTCCATAGAGGCACCCGGTCAACATCTTTGCATAAGCCCCATTCACCATTGCTACTCCATAGCGGCCCGCGGGAAGCTTCCTAGCGTACGCCCCATTCACCATTGCCGCTCCATAGCGGCACGCGGGCAGCTTCCCAGCATAAGCCCTATTCACCATTGTCACTCCATAGTGGCAGACAGGAAGCTTCCTAGTGTAAGCCCCATTCACCATTTCCACTCCATAGAGACACCCGGGAAACTTCCTTGCGTAAGCCCCATTCACCATTGCTGCTCTATAGCGGAACCCGGGCAGCTTCCTAGAGTAAGCCCCATTCATCATTGCCGCTCCATAGTGGCACGTAGGCAACTTCCTAGAGTAATCCCCATTCTCCATTGCCACTCCATAGCGTCACTCAAGCAGCTTCCTAGTGTAATCCCCATTCACCATTGCCACTCCATAGCAGCACCCGAGCAGCTTCCTAGCATAAGCCCCATTCACCCTTGCCGCTCCATAGCGGCACCCGGGCAGCTTCCTAGCGTAATCCCCATTCACCATTACCACTCCATAGACGAACCTAGGAAACTTCCTAGAGTAAGCCCCATTCACCATTGATGCTCCATAGCGGCACGCTGGCAGCTTCCTAGCGTAAGCCTCATTCACCATTTCCGCTCCATAGCGGCATGCCTGCAGCTTCCTAGCGTAAGCCGCATTCTCCATTGCCGATATATAGCTGCATGTGGGCAGCTTCCTAGCGTAAAATCTCTTCACCATTACCGCTTCATAGAGGCACGCATGCAGCCTCCTCGCGTAAGTCCCATTCTCTATTGCCGCTCTATAGTGGCACGCGGGCAACTTCCTAAAGAAAGCCCCATTCTGCATTGCCGCTCCATAGCAGCACCCGGGAAGCTTCCTAGCGTAAGCCCCATTCACCATTGCCGCTCCATAGTGGCACCCAGGCAGCTTCCTAGAGTAATCCCCATTCACCATTGCCGCTCCATAGTGGCACCCGGGTAGCTTCCTAGCGTAAGCCCCATTCACCATTACCGCTCCATAGAGGCACGGGGGAGGATTCCTAGCGGAATCCCTATTCTCCATTGTCGATCCATAGCAGCACGAGGGAAGCTTCATAACGTAAGCCCCATCCTCCACTGACACTCCATAGCGGCATGCGAGCAACTTCCTAGTGTATGCCCCATTCACCATTTCCGCTACATAGCGGCACGCAGGTTGTTTCCTAGCGTAAGCCCCATTCACCATTGACGCTCCAAAGTGGCACATGGGAAGCTTCCTTGCAGTAAGCCCCATTCCCCATTGCTGCTCCATAACGGCACCTGGGTAACTTCCTAGGGTAATCCCCATTCATCATTATCGCTCCATAGCGGCACCTAGGCAGCTTCCTTGGGTAAGCCCCATCCACTGTTGTTACTCTATTCAGTGGTAAGCTGTTGTCACCTCTTTCAGTGGTAAGTCGTTGACATACTTATCCAGCAGTAAGCCATTGTGATACTATTCAGTGGTAAGCCATTGACACCCTGTCCAGCGGTAAGCCATTGTGACCTAATCCAGTAGAAATCCGTTGTGACCCAATCCAGCGGTAAGCCGTTGAAACCCCCAATTGGCAGTAAGCCATCATCATGAGAATTACGTGGACTTTGATTGCCTGCCACGGGGATACGTAAGAAGCCTCTTCAAGGCTCAAGCCTAAAACCATCATCATCCTCATGAAAGTTCCATCCCATTCATCACCCTTCATGGAGGCACCCTCGCATCGTGATCGTCAGGTCCTCGCTGCCTCTTGTTTCTCACACCGAGCGTGACTCACATGGGCTTAGAGAAAGCACCGACCATGAAAAGAACAACATGGGAATCATAGAGTGTAAGACCCACACCTTTCCAAACTACGTGGTCTTTGATCCTTGTCAAGGCATAGTACATAGGAAGCCTCCACGAGGTTCAAGCCCGCCACCCAATGGCCCCGACCATCTTAGTGTCGGTGCACCAAGCCCACCACCCCCCTGGACTAAGGTCCTTATTCACGTCTATTCTCTGACACACCCCTTTTTGAACAATGAGGTCTTTGATCCATGTAAAGGCATGGTACATAATAAGCCCCCACGAGGTTCAAGCCCACTGCACGACCGTTTCTTCACATCAGGTTCTACCCCCGTCTCGCATGATGATAAACTACATCCTAATCCAGCAGTAAGCCATTGTGATCCCGCCATCTAGTTGTTCTGAAACCCTTTCATGTCAGTTCAACAGCCCTTTTCCACCCGAACTATGTAGACATTGATCCATGTCAAGGCACGGTACGTAGGATGCCTCACGAGGTTCAACCCCATCATCTATCGGGCCAAGGTCCATCTTCACGTCTGTTCGTCGGCACGCCATCCTGAACTACTAGGACTTTGATCCATGTCAAGGAACCATACGTTGGAAGCCTTATGAGTTTCAATCCCACCACTCATTGGTCGTCCCAACATCCTTCACGTCGGTTCAACAAACTCCACCATGGGCCGCCTCAGAGCGTAAGCACCAAATGCCCCATCTCACATGATGTTAAACTGCACACCCGAACTACGAGGACTTTGATCCATGTAAAGGCATGGTACGTAAGTAGCCTCCAGGAGGTTCAATCCCACCACCGGTGGACCCTTGAGTTCAACTTCAAGTCGGTTCGCTAATGAAACCCCACCCGAACTACGTGGACTTTGATCCATGTCAAGGCATTGTACGTAAAAAGCCTCCATGAGGTTCAATCCCATCAATCGGTCATTCCGACCTCCTTCACGTTGGTTCACCCCCATCCCGAATGAAGTTAAATTCTATTATAAACCTTCTGAACTATGGGGTCTTTGATTCATGTCAAGGCATGGTACATAGGAAGCCTCCCTGAGGTTTAAGTCTATCACCCATCAGACCAAGTTCCTTCTTCACGTCAGTTCGCCGACACCCTCATCCCTTCTGAACTATGGGGAATTTGATCCATGTCAAGGCATGGTACGTAATAATCCTCCATGAGGTTCAAGCCCATCACCTAATGGATGAAGGTCCCCTTTCATGTCGGTTCACCAGCACCACCCCGAACTACACTGACTTTAATTCCCTATCACAGGGATATATAGGAGGTCTCTTCAAGGCTGAAACCCAACTTCACTGTCGCCCTTGAGATGGTCCCATTTCATCCCCCCTCTACTTAATGCATCCATACATCATCCATCCAGATTCTCACCCGGGCCACCACATCACAGTGGGATCATGTCATCCACCCTCATCGCTGCTCCTAGCAGTACCTGGGCCGCTATCCACACGTAAGCCACAACATCTCTCTGGGTCATTTTCCTCTGTGTACACCCCGATTCATCAACCCTTTGAAATACATGGTTTTTGATCCCTATTGTCTACATGAGGTACGTAGGAAACCTCTATGAGGTTCAATACCAACAAATGGTAAACCTTGGTGCTTCCCCATTTTGGGGTACACATTCCCTAATCCACTCTCAGTGGTGTTCAGATCAGCCATTATGATGTGACATCTCCCCTCCTTGGGGCACACCACCTCAGATCCGTCCTCATTGGGCATTCTGATCTGTCCATATTCTAGGTATTCCCCCCATGGGATATACCAATATGATCCATCTCTATGGGATATTCTGATCACTCTCATACCGTCTCCACAAAATGTTAAACTCGTGACCTACATCGTGATAAACATGAGATGCCTAAGGAAAACCTTGGATGACAAACCTTTGGCATACTCGTCTTGGCGAGACATTAAAATTGCCGCATACCCTATGTTAAAAATGGGAAGGTGAGAAACTCCTTAGAGACTTGCCCTCGACATAAAATACCCCACGACTGACATGGGATGCCTCGGGTTCTGCACCCTCAAGACGCCCTCCTATAAGGAAGAATACAGGTTCCCCAATGTCCACACATCCAGATATTCTTTGACAAGCCTGATGTTACCGTCTACTCCGACCAAAGGTCGCTACCATGTGAAGACCCCATGGAATGTCGTAACAGAAGTAGTGTAATTAACTAGCGTCCATTAAGATATGGCACCAGGAATGAGATTCACGAACCACGACATAAATCAATGAGGGAGACCCGGACTAGGTGATGAGTTATGAGGAGGAATCCACAGAAGGAAGAACCGACATCCCATCATGCTATTTTGATCATGGATAAAATGTCCCTGAACAAGGAACGGATGCCGCCCACCTTTGTAAAGCTGGAATGCGGGGCAATAGCTGTGCGTCCTCCACAGACGGATGCATGTGCCCCGACGAAAGCGTCATAAACAATAACCATCCATGAAATGTAGTTATTAAAACAAAATACACCGCTACATAGATTCTATAGGCCATGCATAAGCCCGAGTGATGTTTTATCTTTTCATAGGATTGAAAAGAGATGCAATATGGTTATATAATAATAATAATGAAATCCTAGGATATATATGTTAATGGATTTATTATTTTATAATTATTAAAAATCGGGAGTAATTTGTTTATGTATAAATATACTTGAAAGAGTCGGTAAATACAATTACCGATTATTTATTTGACTCCTTTTAGATCACTTATTAACAGACCTTTGATTAATATTTTTAAAGGGGAGGAACCCCAAGAACATGGATACAGATTATTATAAGTGAAATGTGTAGGGTTTTTCAGGAAATATGGATGAACTGGTGTAAATAAGTAAGGGATGGGGTTCTGTTTTATAATTGACATGATAAGAATTTTTGGAATTTTATAAAATATTAAATTAATATGTATTATTTACCATGTCCAAATTTTACCAAATTTTAGTAATTTTTAGATAAGGTAAATTTTAATTAGATTTTTTTTCATAAAATAAGATATTTCCACGTTTTAAATATTTTTTCACCCTTGTCATTTATTTTTAACACCTTGTTAAAAATCATGACAATTACCATAATTTTAAAAATTTACATCTTATAAGGGATAATTATTTTACACAAAAATGAAAAAAACCCATAAATGGAAAATTTTATATTCCATTAACTAAATAAAATTTATTTTTCCTAATATATTTTTTTTAATTCCAGAATTATTTAATAAAATATAGTTTTTTAAAATACCAATAATAGAAATTTTGGAAGTATTGATTTAGTTTGGCATTAATAACATAAAGAAAACAAACTAACTATAATAAATTGAATTCAAAACTCTATGATATTTATATTTTATCTAAAAAATTCTTGTATCACAATATTGCTTTCAAAATATACAACTTATAATTATTTTAATATAATTATGTTAAATTTTTTTCAACACTAAAATAATTATTACGTCAGCACTGTGTAAGAATTTAAGATAATTATTTCTTCATAGAAAATTTATATAATTTACTAAAATGATGTTAAATCATTTATAATCATAAATAGAATATAAATTTTTAGATAAACTCTTATTATACTAAATTTACATGAAAATATATTTATTAAATATAAGAGTGTTACAATTTTGAATTTTCATTACATAAAAAATTATTAAGTTCATAACATTAACTTAATAAAAAAGTCCATATAACCAAATATTATATTATTATGGATGAATTTGAATCATCAAGTAAAATTAATTAAATTGTTAGGGTCATTTAATAGTCCATATCAAAAAAATAACCATTAATTACCTAATTTACCATTTACCGTGAAAAAAAGATACTAATGTTTCTATTCGTATTCACAAACAAAGGGAACTATTTAATTAATTTTTACAATAAGATCCCAAATATGGATCCATTCATTAATATTGATTTTATAAAAAAATCCAAAAAAATATTTTAATATTAATTTTCAAAATGAAATGAAAAATAGTTTTTAGAGAATTTCCTTCTTGTGAATACAAATGTTTTTATACCAAATTAGTAAATAAACATGATTCAAATGATCTTAATTGGATTATATATATTATAAGAGAAAATATTTTACATAAAAAAATAAATAAAAAAATATTTGTATATTTTAGAAATAACTATATATTTTATAATAAAAATTCATTATTAATCATTATTCACTAGAAAATCAATCATTTTAAAAAGAAACCAAATATTAAAATAAAGAAAATTTTCCAAAGATTATTAAAAATATGATTTTCATTTTATCGTATTTTTTTTAAAATTGTAAAAATAAATAATAATATTTTCTCATAAAAATAACATTCCCAAAAAACATATAAATGACTTTACACTAATATTATTTTCTAATCCCCCTGAAAGAATAAATAAATTTGTATTTATTAATACCATTATTTTTTTATATTAATTATATTCACACAGACTAATTTAATTTCTAGTTTATAATGGTCATGTTTATAAAATATATTAATAGAGTATCAAAGTTCATTTATGCATGGTACTTCGTGTTGTATATTCTATCAAACATAGAAATATTTTTAAATCATGATGATGTGTTCACCATGAGATATTAGAGAAATAATATTTATTTATAAATAAAAATACAATAAAATTAATTTGTGTTACAGTATTCAATCCATCAAAAAAATTCATCCTTCGAATTTCTAGAATGTGACTACATGAATGGATTTAAGTTGTTATTTCTCATAATTTCATTAGGTCCCCACATCACATCTTCTATCTTATGATTTCTCTAATGTAACCTTACAATCATATTCTTCTGATTCCTCATTACTTTTTATCTAGTTTTCATAATTTAGATATGCTCTTCAAAGTATGATATATCATTCATAAATTATTTTTCTTCAAAGGTTAGTACCTTTTTTGGGTCAAGAATATACTTACATAACAATGATATATAAAAAAATTCTTGAACATTATAGATGCCAAGTGGAATTAACAAACTGATTTATTAAATTGAATTATATCTAGAATTTAAAAAGCTCTGATGTACATGTGTTTTAGTTTTCCTTGCTTAAAAAATCTTATAACATAATTCAATATAGATAACTTTAGGAAACTCTTATCTACCACATCAAATTCAAAATATTTTCTTTGGTTGTCAGTATAACTTTTTTCCATCTTTTATCTTTTGTAATTTAGGAATCAATTTTTTTTCATTCCCATTATTTCTTCCTAACATTTTGGGGCCATGTTCTTCCTTTCTCCAAATATATCCCAATATTCTATAGTATGAAAATTTTTATTATATATTACTTCATAAGGTGAAAATTTATTACATTAATTAACACTATTCCTTTATGATAATCATACAAAAGTTAGATATTGATCTCGCATTACAAGATAGTCAATTAAAAATGTCCTAAAAATTTATTCTAATTCTAGGATATCCCTTTAATAGTTTTATAACTTTTAGGATGATAGGTGGTGCTCAGATGATATTCATTATCAATAGCCTTCTATGGTATTTTTTATAGTTTCAATATATATCATTGATCATAATCAAATACAATTAAAAGAGGTGTACAATGATTTCTTTGTATATCATTAATATATAGTTGTTAAAGGATCCTCAAAGGTAAATATTCTATTATAATTAAGAAATGTTCTGATTTGGTATTTCAAATAAAAATAACCCATGTCGCATAATTATTTCAATGATTATTTTATAATCTAGGGAAAATGTTCATAGTAATATTATCCCATTTCCATATAAAAATAATCAGAGGTTTCATGTCTCATCTATGTTGATATCCTTAATAACTATTATTTGCTCCAAAAGTTGGGGAAAAAAAATTGAAAGCATTGGGGGCTGGCTCGCGAAGCCTGTTCAAGGAGCCCCCATAGCACCGCGACTGGAGCAAATCTTCTCCTTCGCGAAGCCACTACGGAGCAAGGAGGAGGGAGGTTTTGTGAACCTGTTTGACGTTTGTGAAGCCACCATGGGGAAAGTAGGCTGCAGGCTCTGTGAACCCCTTTGACGCTTGTGAAGCCACCGTGAACCAAGGAGGCGTGAGGCTCTACAGTTATTAAAAAATGCCAGGTGTCTTCATGCCGATCGGTCTCTTCTTCACAATCCCTTTTTTGTATAAAAACTGGGCTCCCCTCGACCCCAAATGATAGATCCTCCAACCTTTCCCATTCATATCTCCCAAATCGCGAAGAAATCTATGCTCTGATATCCATGAGATCTTCAAGGTAATTTATCATCATGAAGTTCCTCCCCCATTGCATGAATTAAACCCCTCTTTAAAGAGGGATTACCTTCATGGGTCCCATGAGCCTCTACAAAAGAGGGAGATCCCCAAGGGGACTCGGGACTTCATAGAGCACTTATGCTTCACAAAATAACCTCAATGCACATGTGACCCACATACTAAGTAAATGACATTGTGCTTCACGAAGCACATTGCTTCGCAATGCTATGCTTCAAAATGCACCCTTGATCTGTGAAGCAATACTCCGTGAATGAATTTCCACTCCATGAAGCACCTTCCATATGTACATATTCTCTATGCCTAGGCTATTCCACTTCACTTCACAAAGCACACCCCTTCCTAAATCCCCTCTTCTACGTGGAGCACCAAAACTTCATGAGAACACTACCTTCGAACCCCCTTTCTCCCCAAATCCCTTTCACATGTGACCATCCAGGTTCCCAGGAATTGATTTAAATGTTCCTTGGGTGGTGCTTCCCATTGCATTGTTTCACCTCATGATTTTTCTCATAGGCACGCTAATGGTTATTTCTTATTCGCATAGCCAAGCTAATGTGGACCCTTCAATGGATCACTCCATAACACCCCCTCACCATGTTGTTGCTGATGCATTACCTTCTTCAAGGGAGGGCAAGTATCAAACATGAAAGTCCTAGGGATGCAGAGTGATCCCACCATGTCCGAGCTATAGGATGTTAAACTTCCAAGAACCAATGTCCTCAGCACATGATGTTAAACTGTGACCCCACCTCATGCATCATATTTGGGGTGCCCCATCTATGAAATTTTCTATGCCCACATGGCTTCATATGAGTGAGATCATTACTCACATGGAATGAGTTCCTATTTATCAGATTCTAATATATCCATGGGGAAAGGGAAATCACCTTGATGCAATACTCTATCATTTCTTGTTGGAGGCATCATCCATGCTCCTGTAATAATCTTCCCAGGCAAAGACTAAAGAGGGGGAGATGGGAACCCGATCCATCCACTCTTTTGTGTAAAATTTCTCTCCCACTGGGATTTGTCGCCACTTGGGCATCCATCCTGGAGTAAGTCTCAATCTCCATCTACCTTGGCTGCTAAGAATGCGTAAGCCCCTATTTTAATTTTGGTCCACTATCCATGTGTAAGACCCATTCCACTTCCCACGAACACACCTTTCATGACATGATCATCATATATTTTCTGCCTCTTGTTTCTCACACTAAGAAAGAATCCCATGGTATTAGAGTATGAATCGACCAAGAAATCCTCACTTGGAAACATAGAGTGTAGGCCCCACCCTCTTTGGTTCTATGTGGACTTTGATCCTTTCCAGGGGAAGGTATGTAGGAATCCTCCTTGAGGTTCAATCCCAACAAACATTGGTACCGAACACTTCACGTTGTCTCACCAAACCCTCTTCCGCACTATGTGGACTTTGATCCTTTCCAAGGAAAGGTACGTAGGAAGCCTCCACAAGGTTCACGAAAAATAATCATTGGTCCCGACCACTTCATGTCGGCTCACCAAATCCTTTTCCGAACAATGTGGACTTTGATCCTTTCCATGGAAAGGTACGTAAGAATCCTCTCCAAGGTTCCATACCAACAACCATAGGTCCTGAACACAACACATCGGTCACCAAACCCCCTTCCGAACTATGTGGAGTTTGATCCTTGGCAAGGCAAGGTACGTATGAAGACCCTATGAGGATCAAGCCCAAAAACCATTGGCCCTGAACCCCCTTCACATCGGTTCCCCATACTCTCCTGCAACTATGTAAAATTTGATAATTTCCTAGAAAGGTACATAGGATGAATCCCATAGGTTCAATACCACCTTCCATTGGTTCCGACCATCTTCACATCTGCTCACAAACCTATCTTAAAGTACACAGACTTTGATCTTTTCTAATGCAATGTAGTTAGGAAGCCACCCTGAGGTTCAATCCCAACAACCATTGGTTCCAACCACATCATGTTAGCTCACCAAAAACACTCCCAAAATAAGTGGACTTTGATTTTTTCCATGTAAAGGTACAAAATAGGAATCCCACCCCCCCAATGATCAAGAGTAACATCCATTGGCCCCGACCACTTCACATAGTGTAACAAAAACCCATTACAATCTAAGCGAACATTGATTCCCTTCAATGGGGATACGTAGGAAGCCTCTCTAAGGATCAATACCATTACTCATGTATCATCCTGATCTATCCCTCAAGACCATGTGTTATGGGAATATCATCCTCCAACATGGAGGTTTTATTTCTTCCGGAAACTATCCATGCATCCATACTCACGGGCCGCCTCCCAAAGTGTCACATCATCCCACTGAATTATGTGGACTTTGATTCCATTCTAATGGGATGCGTAGGAAGACTATTTAAGGCTCAATCCCAACATCACCATCATCCATGAGTAAACTCCCTCTCATTCTCCATCTACTTTACTTAATCATCACTTATCTATCATGATTCTTATTCAGGCCACTACATCCTGGTGAGATCATGTCAACTCAACTCTCCACTACTCTTAGTAGCACCAGGGTAACAAACCACAATTTAGATCCAATATCATTGTGTCTTATAGGGGTTAAATCTTTCTAATCCACTCTAGATAGTGTTCTGATCAGCCCGATATGTATCCGCTAAACGTTAAACTCACGGAATACCCTATGTTGAACATAGAAAGATGAGGAACACCTCAGAGACATTCCTATGGAATATAATTCTCTACACATGATGTGGGATGCCTTAAGATTCCATGCACTCCAGAAGACCAATCATAAGGGTAAGAAACCCATACATGCCAGTGTTCCATCATCTAGACATCCCAGTAATGTCCAACGTGAGTACTCCCCTGGAAGAAAGTTGCTGCCCTAACAAGACCCCATGGAATGTCCCAAAATTAGTAGTATAATTAACTGGCATCCATGAAGATATGGAACTGTGAAGAGTTTCACGAACAACTTATTAATCTATGAGGGACACCCAGACAAGGTAATGAGTTCTGAGAAGGAATCCATAGAAGGAATAAACAATATACCATTAACTCATTTTGATCAAGGAGGAAACATCCTTGAATAAAGAATGGATATTTCCCACCTTTGGAAATCTAGAATGTGGGGAAATAGTTACGTGTTCTTGACATATGGATGTGAATTCCCCAAAGAAATTATGGGAGATAGAAATGGTGAACCTGACATAATGTTATTCACTTGAATGTGGATATTAGTAGCCTTCGAGAAATTAACAGATAAGTCTGTCACCAGATCCAGTTATCCGGTGCTAGGTCCTGCCAATAAAATAGTGGGACTAGTGTGAAACTCACAAAAAGTTGGGGAAGTAAAACATTGGACATCCCGGTCTACAAAGTTTTCACTGTGGATCCATCTTACCAGCCATGGAATATGGAATGGTGCTGTGGAATTGGATGATGATTTCTTTGTTTCATCACTAATGGTTTAATCTCCTCATGTTCTAGGGACCATGTTGTTGCATCAGGAATCCATTCGGTACCCACCCATAGACATAAGGGTGAGGGCAATGTCAACATGTCAATCATGCGTGGCTCCACAACTTCTAAAACAACTTCTACACTCACAGCTGCTAAGCGCTCATGCCCCATCTCCCCTTCTGAATTCATTCAATGAAGGGTAATAATCGACCATATATGCCGATTTGAGGAGGAGGGGATTATCACAACTCAGGATATGGTCGGCTAGGATTTAGATGCATATGCACCTCATCGCAATTGCTGCCCCCATGGGCTGCATAGGGATCCACCTCTTCCTACTCCAACATACAACTATTTTGGGTGCATCTTCTGGGAATTTCTCGATGACTCCCTCCCCTACGCTGATGAGGTAGGGGATTTCTTGGCTATCCAGGCTGGGATTCCATTTTAGGGGCTCCCAAGGTGGGATCCCACTAGGCCATGCCAACTCTGTCACACAGTCCCACTAGTCGAGGAACTAGTAAGCTACACACCTACACTGCCGGCCCTAGTTCGGCTAACCCGACACTAGCATCAGGCATAGGCTGACGAGGACGCCCGCCAAGTGGTGTCAATGTATACAACAATAGAGGCTTGCACCACTGCTGACATATATAATCATCTCTCTGTATATTATATAAAGAAGAATTCATATACCTGACCTGTATTGAGGCCCCAACCACCCCACGGGTAGGCTGGGTCAACTCTCTTTGTTGCCGATGTAGGTAGTGCCTGCCACAGACCGACCCGCATCAATGCCACCCAGTACGAAGTTCCTCCCCATACTGACACTATAGAGAATGTGAATCCTCCCCACTTCCATGCTCGGCGTGGAGTTCCACCCCATGCTGCCTCCAATATAAACGAGGGACCTCCCCACTACAGTTACACTCAGTATGGAAGAATCTCCCACACTCATTATGTCGTGTATGTTGTAATTCCTCCTGCCACAGATTGTCAGTGTCAAGATGTTACACATCCGATCAATCTCTCGCATGGGGGACCTCCCCATGTCCATACAAAAACTGGAGAAGGTCCTCCTCACCCTAGAAATCATAGGGGTGAAGGTCAGCCTCTCTTCACCAGCACCCAGCATGGAGGTCCTACATGTTCTCTTGTCAGCTCCATCGGAGGTCCTACCCTCTCCAAGACATTATGTTGAGATTCCCTCCACACATCAGTCAGTGGAAATGGAGGTGCTCACCATGTTCCCTTCGACATCTGTCCAGGTGCTCCTCACACCTTATATCACCCAAGAAGAAATCATCTCTTCCCCAGCACCAGTACGACCGATGGTCCTCCTCATGCTGGAAATCTACCCAGTCCCAAAGAAACATCCAGGGGAAAGTGGGATGGTCATTGCCGCCATAAAAAAATGGACAGAAGATTAAGACTGAGATCAAAACAGTCTTCTTCTCAGATTTGAGGAGGAATATGTCTTAGTGATGGAACCCTTGCCTAGATCCTCCTGGTCAAGGTTCAGGGTAGGAAAAAGGCGCATCAGCCTCATAATTCCTAAATGTGAGGTCTATCAGATTCCCACCTCCCTCCATGGGTATATCCAAGTGGATGAAAATTTGTCAAATCCAAAGGTTATGGTCATGAAATCACCACCATCATCACCAGAAGCACTCTCTACCTCAACCAAAAATCACAAAGAGCTATTCTGGGGGCCAATGAAGGACATGTAGTAGTGTTTTATAAGGACAAAATCTGTAGTCCATGAACCCAAAACTATGGTCGCCAGCCCATCTTACCATGATGTGGTGGCTAAGTCACTACACTCTTTGATGGATAGCTTGAGATGCAGAGGATTGTTAGCTCATTTGCCATATTGTCCCCTAGCTAGCCTACCATCTCATCAGTCTGCATCAGTTCCACTACCGGTTCCCTAGCCACCTCTGGTTGACAAATGGGGAAATTAAGGGTCAGACCCTGAATCTGAACCCAAGAGAAAGTTGGATATTCTTGCAGCAGACCATTTTCAAGAGATTTTTCGGCCAGTTGCATCGCCAATTTTCAGGACGCAATAATCTATCACCCAGGAATATGTCAAGTGTTATTGATAGACCCTATGGGCAACTCATTTGCATCTTTTTCCCCAACATGTGGAATACCCCAAGAGTCAGGAGCACTTCAAAGCCATAGATCAAAAATGTCATTTGGTTGATTTGGCTGCACTCCCTGTGGCCCAATGCCCCGAGTCACCAAGTCACCATATGACCCTCCAACAATGATGCGTACCGAGCTTTAAAGTGCTCTGTAGGATAATCAAGGTGGATTCACCCCATGTGAAAATTCGTGGCTAGGAGCAGTACGCGACCCTCCATTTCAGTTCCATCTGGCTCCAACCCGATTTTCTTGGTGACGTAGAGGATATGTCTCTTGACAGGGCCGCAATTAACATGGCGACCTATCCGAGGGAGAGAATGAGATGGTTCTCCTGGTTGGGGACATACCTCCTAAGGTAGTGCCATAGATATTGGATCCATTATGAAGGGTCACTATCCAACAGAGAAATCTTACAAGTCTTCATGTTCCCACCGAGGCACTAGTCCTCAACTAGAATCCCAAAAAAGGAAAATTAACACCTCAGAGTCGTCAAAATCTCCAACCCACCAGGCTAAGTTATGATGGCAGAAGAAAATCTCAAAAAAGTTTTGTTGTGTCATCAACTAACCAAACAAAATAAGATGGTTGATGGCCTCCTTGCTAAACATGATGTTGAGCGATGACCAAACTACGATGATCCTCAGCCGAGGTAGTAGGGGTAGGCAAAACTTCCCCTTGGAAAACTACTCCTAGGTGACCCTGACCATCATGCCCATTCAGATAGGGTTGAGTCTGGAACTTATAGAAAGAGGGTGCAGTATATGTCACCAAATACTCCAGAACAGCGTGACAATTCTCGAGACCCGTCTTAGGTACCCCCTGCTGCTCCACAGGTTATTCCACGAGCCAATCCACGAGCTGTTGGGCCTGCTTATCGTGTTGAATAACCCACCAATGTAATGGTGGTTAGGGATCCCTGTAAAGATAGGAATCCCCACCTAGATGATCTAATAGAGTAACTCATCACCCGCCTCAAAGATTTAGAGACTTGACAGGTGGCAACCCCACCTATGGCATGCCATATCAGGCATGGGTGGATGAAATTACAACACCACCAGGTTTCAGAAATACAAATTTTTCTCTCTTTAATGGGATGAGGGACTCGATATAGAATATGAACCACATTATTTGAAGGTGTTGGCCTATGTTGGTAAATCCATATTAGCAGGAGGCTACCAAACTCCGATTCTTTGTACAGATATTGGAGGGGCCGACATTTTTGTGGTACAACTAGATCCCCATCAGATAAATAGCCAGTTGGGAAGACCTCTATAGAAAATTTATTTACCCTTCAGTTTAACCACTCAGAAGACGAGTATCACAGACCTCTTCATGTGAAAGTAGAGGCATGATGAGCATGTTTTAGACTAAGTCACATGGTGGAAAGGACACACATACTTCTTTAACATGCCCCTAACTCAGGAGAAACTGCTGACGATATGCGTATGGAATGTCGAGATAGAAATGGTCCCCACATTGACCACCCAGAACTACCCCTAGGGTATCTGGGACATATTTGATAAGGATTATCACCTAGAAGAATCCTTGCAACATGTAATCCATGAATGTCCATTGCCTCCTGAAATTCTCATGAGAAGGGCCGCTAGGGCCGAGCCCACCGTAGTGGCTCAAATAGATGCCCCCAGGAAAATAGAGTTGTTAATAGTGGAGCCACTTCCACAGCCTTGCAGAGGCCCATCATTCAGGCACAACCTCCAGCCCAGCAACACCCATCTTAGAATCGATAGGTTCCCCTGCATAATGTGCTGCCACTGCCTAGGAAAGATAACCCATCACCGCCTCCTCGACAAGCTTTTCTAGCCCCTCATCAAAATTAGGCTCCAAGTCCCCCTTCACGGACAGGAGGAACCATACCTACATGTTCAATGTGGATCAAATCCTCTATTATTTATGAATTACCTTAGAGTAGGGGATTGTATGTTTGCCTAAGTGGAGGAGGCTAGAAGAGGTGAACCTCACAGATCTCCATAATTACGTGCCCTGTCACTGGATCCTAGGAATAAACCTAAAACCGTGCTATGTGTTTAAAGTCTGCCTTCATGACCTGGGGGATAAGAAAATAGTCTTGTTATGGCTTTCCCAGGAACATGTAGCATGTGTCCTCATGGGTCCAGAAAACAGTAGTGAGGGCGAAGGCAAGTGGCATCAGGTTTTTAATGGCGAGTCTGAGAAGTATGACGACACGATGGCTCATAAAGAAGTCTCCCATGCCCATGGAGTTATTCATCCAAGCCTAAATCGACCAGATAATTTGAAAGCCGCGTCTACTACTTTTTCATCATCATCTCAGCAGTTCCCTTCTCATAATAGCAAATAGCAGTGGCACAAGGGAAAAAAATCCCCCCACCAATGGCATCGTCATATCATACTCTTGAAGACTTCATGCCTCCAGAGATGACAATTCCTCCCATGATACATCTGTTAGTGGATGAAACTTCAAGGGACATTCCATGGTATGCATCAGTTAATACCGTAGATCTAGTAAACCCCTACATAATTCCTAATGATTAGAAGATCTAGGAGGATCCTTCCAATGTCCCCAGCCCTCATCAGTGTCGACGAAGCCGCAATAATATGGGCCATCAGAGTGGGTCAGTCAGTACTTCCAACAAGGCTATCCAGGCAACCAAAACCAGGTAGCAGGCCCAGCGTAGATCTCAGTACACACAACCTTCTGATATGGTGACCTCGGGTCCAACATCATCGACGTTCATGTTGTGGGATCAGGAAAATCCCTATCGACTGCATCATGATAGCCACGTTTTTTTATGGACTGGTCTTAGTTATCGGGTCCTCATCCAGTAGTCATTCCACAAGCCTCGAGTAGTTAGCAGCGGGATATTCCTTTCACCGGTCACCCACTAGTGCAGTCGGTAGGGCACACCATACCTCCGGTCATAGAGCAACCTCTTGTAAGTCGAAGTTCATTCCTAGAACAAAATCATGATGTCCTCAATAATCTTGCTCGCATTTCAGTAAAGATCTCTATCCTTGAGGCCCTTATCCTATCATTCGATATGTTTGAAGCCCTCTCCAAGTCTTTAAAAAGCTCCCTCAAGTTTGAGACAGAGGTAGCAGCCGCAGAAGTATTCCATACTGAGCCAGTCGAGCATACTGACTGTCAGGCCATGATCTAATTCACTAGATAAGATGAAGGATCTCCCATATAGGTGCACATTCTCCCACTATATATCACTGACAAGTTCAATATCATAGAGGTTCATCACTGTATGGTCGACACAGGCTCTAGGATCAACCTAATCCTGAGTCAGACACTACAAAAAATTGGGTTGTGCGAAGATGATCTGAGTCCTTTTGGCCTAAAAATACATGGTTATGATAGGACAGAAGAGACACCAGTTGGAAAAATTCACCAAAAACACTTTTTCAGTGGTTTGGTAGCCAACACCGAGTTTATTGTTGTCTCATAAGACATCGCCAATAATGCATTGATGGGCAGGATATGGCCCCACATGCATGCAGCGATTCCTTCATCATATCACCAGTGCCTCAAATACTCCCTTAATGGTGGAGTGAGCTTACTCCAAGGTGAAACATCTACCTATGCTTATTGAGAAGCCTTCAATATTGATGTCAACTATTAAAAGAGCAAGGACAAGTAGATTCAGGATAACAAGGTTCATCATGCAACGAATGCGACAGACTCGTGGACAGATCATGATGATGCCTACGTCTTTCCAATCCATTGATCGGAGGCTAAAACACTAGAAATGGGACAATTATTCTTTGTTTCTGGAACGAGGGGTAAACACATTCTCAAGTCTAAGTGATGATGGAAGATAACTGTGTACTCTAACAAAAATTAGGCTCATGTGATCTCGGAGCCTCCTACTCCCATGAGGTATCTGGATGTCCGCCCTATGGAAATGAAAATATGTCATACTTTCTTGTTCCATTGGGATGGGATAAACCAGCTCAAGTTGACATTCCACAATTGCTTCAATGTCATCAAGAATGGACTATTGGTCTGGAGACCAGATGTTATCAGATCAACAACCTTCATTGCTGTGGTTGTGGCAGCAAAGGTTTCCCATAACATAGTGTCTACTTCTGCTCAGGCTGGTACCTACCTCCCATTGAGATATGCCAACTCAGAGAAAATCCTCCCATCGATGATCCACCATACATAAGTGAAGAAGAGGATTTATATGATGCTTCCCCACCATTGAATAGGGAATCTCCACCCTGGTTGATGAACTGGTACCAGCGAACCTTAGTAGTGAGGCAGACCTAAAACCCACACTGATCAGTGCCGCTATACCCCTCAAGAAGCAACAACAGTACATAGACAAACATAAACCACACCTTTATGTATTCTCTTAGAGTTATGAAAATATTCCAGGACTAGAGCTTTTGGTATCCATCCACAACCTCAGTCTCCCAGCAAATCATCGTGAGTTCAAGCAGCCTCCCAGAAAGTTTCACCATTCTCATAGTTCCATGGTTGAGGTAGAAGTTGATAAGATCATTAGAGACAATTTCGTTAATGAGGTCCAGAACCCCAAATTACTGGCCAAAATTGTGCCAGTAAGGAAGATGAATGAATAGATCAGAGTCTGTATCAACTTATTGGATCTCATCCATCACTATTAGAAGGATGATTTCACCCTTCCTGTAATGAAATTATTGAACAGATCTACAGATGTGTTCCAAGCCCTCTCTTTCATGGTTGGGTACTCCAGTTATAACCTAATATGAATGGCCTTTGATGATGAGGATCCTACATCCTTCAGAGCACCAAAAGGTACATTCTGTTTCCAAGTCATGCCCTCGGTTTAATGAATAAAGGGGCCACTTATTAGCGGTAAATGCCCTACATATTTAAGAAGATCCTCATAAATTTGGTGGAATGTTACGTGGTTGATCTTGTGGTCAAATATTTCTAGTTCCAGGACCATCTCAAAGACCATGAGAAAGTGTTTGGATTCCTCCATTCCCGCCACTTGAAGATGAATCCATTAAAGTGTTCCTTCAGGGTCACCTTCTGTAAAGTTTGTAGGCTTCATTTTCAGATACAAAGGCATTTAGATCGACTCATAGAAGATCAAGGCCATCTTCCATATCTCTCCCCCAATAAATATCCATGAGCATCAAGGTTTTCAAGTCCACTTACCCTACATACACTAATTCATTATGAATCTGGCCAGAAATTGCAAGCCCTTTTCACAGCTCATGAAGAAAGGCACTTTCTACAAGTGGGATGAGGAATGTCAGACTTATTTTGATGAAATCAAGAATTACCAGGTCCAGCCTCCGGTCTTAATGTCACCTATCTCTGGAAATCCATTGGTCCTTTACGTGACCACCTTAGAATGGTATCTCGGAACCCTTATCTCCCAAAAGAATAAAGAGGGGATAGATAACAATATTGATGATCTCGGATGCATGCTCCTTGATTTGGAGACCATATACTCCCCTACTAAGAAGAGCTACCTCGCGTTGGTATTCACATTTAAGAAATTTCAGTACTTCCTACCGCATCCTGAGGTACAACTTGTATCTTGAGTTAATCCACTAAAGTACATGATGAACAACCCAATGTTGACAGGCCTTCTAGATCTATGAAAAGTACTCCTTTTACAGTTTGACATCAGGTTTTTCCTTCAGAAGGATATTTAAGGGAAAGCATTACCAGACTTCCTCACTTCCCATCAAGCTCCTGCAAACCTGTTCCCGGACCTTGAATACCCTACTAAACCGATTGTCTCAGAAGAACATGACATGTCGCGTTGTCAAATTCACATTAATGGTGCTTCCCAGAGCCCCACTAGTAGAATTCTCAATGACCTCAGGCTCAACAAAGTAGGCTTGAGTATTGTCTTCATTTCCCCAACACAAGCAATCCTACCATATTCATTCTAGTTTTTAGAAGGCTACACCTACAATGAGGAAGAGTATCAGGCTCTCATTACCAGCCTCGAGCTGGCCTTAGAGATAGAAATTCCCCATTTTCATGTGAAAGGGTATTCCGAACTAGTCATCATGCAGATCAATGGTTACTATGTTGTCAAAAATCCAGAGCTCGTACCATTTTTGGAATTCACTCTCTAGCTAATTTCCTAGTTCCTATTTCAAAAAGAAGTTAATCAAGTCCCTCGATCTTAGAATTGTTGAACAGAAGCCCTGGAAAGCCTAGCCACCTCACATACAGAGCCCGAATAGAATGATCTGATTATACAGATGGCACACCGGAGAGTCATTGCTCCCATCACTCTAGATGATGATGAAATCCTGCAGGTAAGCAACCTTACTATTAATGCCTCTAGGTCCAGACCTCTAGGTCCCCCGGATGGAGTAATTGAGGCGACTCTTGACTGGAGAACATCCTTTGCTCAGTACCTCCAAAAAGGTAATATTCATGCAGATCGGGATGACTGTGAGAAAATTCTACACCGCTCATTATAGTTTAGTCTCCAGGATAGTCCTGGTCATGAGTAGATCCTCTACAAGCATAAGTTTGATGGGGTTCTCATGTGTTGCATTCAAGGAGTTGAGATTTCCCTATTCATATAGGAGGTTCATGCCGGTTCGTGTGGGGATCATTAGACTGGGTGGAAACTACCTCACCAGATCCAGAGACTTGGGTATTTTTGGCCCTCCATGATCATTGACTACATCGAGCTCACCATAATGTGCCATGTATGCCAAATTCCTGCCATCTTTATGCATCAGCTGCCACAACTTCTCCACTCAGCCAAGTACTCTTAGCCATTTGCGATATGAGGACTCAATGTCATGGGACCATATCCACCAACGACAGCTCACCAATACATGTTCATCCTGACCGTTGTAGTTTTCTTCTCCAATTGGGAAGAGGCAGTCCCACTCAAGGAGGTCAAGGTTTGTTCCATCATGGACATTGTGAGCTCCAACATCATCTACTGTTTTGGAATCACTCACGCTGTCCTCACTGATAACAGCGTGAACGTCCGGGAAGCTAAGCTGATGAAACTGTATGCTAATTACAACATTCGTTCAAACAATTCCTCCTGTTACCATGAGAATGAAAATGGAAAGATCGAGGAATTCAATAAAACCCTCTCTAACATTCTGTAAAAAACGGTTTGTCTGAATAAGAAGAGTTGTCCGGACAGGCTCCCCAATACCCTCTGGGCTTATCGAATGATGACTCGTAATTACATCTAGGTGACCCCATATTAAATGGGTTATAGAATGGAGGTCATCCTGCACATCGAGATTCAGTTTCCCTCAATACACACAACTATCTATGATCAGCAAGTACCAGATAAAGTAGCTGATATCTATCTGGATGAGTTGGAAGTGCTTGAGGATAACATGATTCGTGCCCTGCACAATCTATAAAGGCGTTAAAACAAGATATATAGATATTTAAATAAGAGAGTTCACCTCTGCTCTTTCCAGTAGGTGACTTGGTTTTGGCCCTGAGAACCCCAATGATACCTGGCCGAAAACCACCCAAGATGGAGCCCAAATGGAAGTACCATACATCATTCACAAGGTTTACTCTAATGGCGCATAATCCATGGTTACCATGGATGGTGAGTGTATAAATCTTCCCACCAATGCCAAGTTCCTCAAGAAACACATTGCCTAAGCCACCTAGTCCCTCATGACCTTAAATTTTATGGTCTTGTATGACCCCAAACTACATTGGGGTCCTACATGAACATAAAATGTTGGGTCCCACATTACCTTAAGCTCTTTGGTCCTATATGAACATAATCTATAAAATGTCTCTCATGATGATAAAATATATGTCATCCTGCATGATGCTAAACTATATGTCACCCAGATGACATTAAACTACGTGTCGCTCTGCGAGATGTTATATGGCAAGAACTACATATTCTTCATTCCCAACCTCATGGGATATGTTGGAATGCCCAAATGTTTCATCTTGAGTCCAGCCACAGTTTCCCCTTTGACTATCCCCTCCTAAGTATCATTCATTAAAAGGGTCCCACATGGTGTTTCCCATGCTTTTTTGGCCCCACTCTTTAAGGATTACGATCATTGCACCATGTGTCCTCCCTCGTTCTTCTCTCCTCCCACATTCTCACTACACGGAGCTAAACTGCTTAGCCTTCAGAACTACGTATGGCTTGATTCTCATCCTAATAGAATATATAAGAATGCCTAGACATTTTTATTGTAGGCCCAACAACTAACATCATGATCTCACATTGGGTTGAAACACATGTTGTGGTGTTGGATTTTCCCTCATTCACGTCGAGTTCATCATGACTGTACAATGTATCCCTCATCCCTAAAGATCCCCACCTCTTTTGCTATCTAGATTTACATTATGTTGCGTGGGAACTTTTATGCTCCACACAATCCATCATTTGGGTTTCCATTATCTTTCACCCTTGAAAGGGCCCCCGAATGATACAGATACTTAGCCTAAGGGCTATCCAATCGTTTTAGGCCAACGCCCTCAGGGACCTTGAACGAAAAATTAATACATGTCCCGCATTGCGAATATAGTCAACGGTTGTCGCTCATTTTTTGTTCCCATATCTGGTCACATGACATGGATTCTGTGTACAGAAGTTTGTTGAAAACTATCCTTTTTCATTTTCACCACCCCAATATGTCCCAAAAATTGAGTGTAGTGGTTCATTCTACCCCGCTATCTCTTCAAGCTTCCATCTGCCTCAGGCAGAAGTTTAATTCTAGCTATCAGGAAATAATATGATGGGGAGAGCCTAGTACTACACCTTGTTTCCCACACCAGGCATTACATACATGAGCTTAGGAGTTGAGGTAAGAAAATACCCGCATGAGAGGTCATATGGTTACTGTTGGCTGGGATATCCAACATCATGTTCCATGACTCTTTCTGCCCCTTGGCCTGAGTTCTCATATAGGATTGTGTAGTGTGGTATAGACTCACATCTTTATTCACACTGGGCTATGTTTCCATGCCCCATACCTCATTTGAGACATACCTCTTTCACTAATCCTATTTTATGTGAGCACAAGCCCCACCATGCTTTGAGAGCCACTTTATTTGGGTTTCCAACATCTTCTATACCCAAAAGGACTACAAAATAAAAAGGATAATCAGCTAAGGGATATCCTCCCATTATAGGATAACACCCTCATGGATTGATAGCAACAAGTTGATACAAGTCTTGTATTTCAAATTAGATCAACAGTTGACACTCAATTGTTTTCCCCCTAACCTCTTGTCACACAAATACAGATACTGTGTTGCAAACATGGTCAATAGTTATCCTCTATCATTGATTCCATTTTGTGGTCTTCCATAGGCAATATGATATTCCCTCAACACCCAGTTTTCCCATGCATATGTCATTAAACTAGGACTCTATGGCCAGAACCCTATGACCTCAAACTAAGACCACCATCGTCCTCGTTGGATGATGATAAAATGCACAACATCCTTCTCCATAACTACATGTGGATTGATTCCCATCCTTATGGGATACATAGGACCTCCCAAATGTATAAATCATCAGGGCCATCCCTATTTCATATAAACCTCCCAATTATTCTAGCCTCATGGCCTGAGTCCTTCTAGGGAAGGGGTATGCAGTGTGGTATAGGCAGGGGTCCCCATTCATGTTAGGTTTGTAGCAACCATGCCATGTATGTCTCTCTCTCATGAGCTCCCTTTTCTCCCTTGACATATACTCATATTTCTGAGTTTTTTACCCTTAAGTTGGGTCCCTCAACCCTCTTCACTGATTTCCCAATGTGCCTAGGAGTACTCTGGTTTAGAGCCTAGAGTTTTGGATTCTACATGGACATGCTTTCACACATTTTTCAGGCTTCAGGATCCCCTTAATTTGGACATTCATTATCTTTCACATCCGTAGGGACCCCCAAATGGCATGGATAATCGGCCTAAGGGATCTCCTACCATTATGGGCCAACGTCCTCAAGGGTATCGAACAAAAAACCGATACAAGTCTCGGGTTGTGAATATGGTCAGCAGTTGATGCTCATTTGTTGTTCCCATTCCTGGTCACATGATATTGATACAGAGTTTCTAAGACATTCAACAGTTATCCTCTATCGTCGCGCCAACTGCATCTATCCTTTAATGTTGGTTACACGATTCACATCATTTTTCACCCCAGCATGTCCATGTAGAATTTCA
Organism: Viscum album; assembly: GCA_963277665.1. Classification (NCBI taxonomy): domain Eukaryota; kingdom Viridiplantae; phylum Streptophyta; class Magnoliopsida; order Santalales; family Viscaceae; genus Viscum; species Viscum album. The sequence continues at coordinate 543,193,235 of OY728158.1, forward strand.
TGACTCTTGGTAGTATCTTGTAGTGTGCATTTTCACATTTGGAGGACCAAGCCGTAGTAAGACATCATTAGGGGTCCCACACCGACTTCCCTATTATGTGTATTCCATGTGTTGAAAAGAAATATTTTTCCCTTGTTTCCCACAATGAACTTGGCTCACGTGGGCTAAGGGACCAGATCTAGGTCTGCACCCACTTGGAAGAGTTCTGCTTCTTCATTAGTCAGATCTCTATGACCATCAACTTAGACCACTCCACATCCTTGCCGCATGATGTTAAAACTGCACGAAATCTTCATGAAATTCGTCTTGATTGATTTCTATTCTCATAGGATACGTAGGAATGCCCAAGCATCTTTTATGTGGGTCCAGCTCAACTGAGATCTAGTCTCTCCAACCCCATATTCTCCAACCTTTTCTGGCACCTCGGCCCGAGGTTTTCATTCTCAGAGTTTCCTATGATTTGATGTGGACCTCGTCCGTATTTACGTTGGGCATGATTTATCATTCCATGAACATCCCCTCTTGAACCCCGTTTCTCTTGAATATGTCTGAGCCATATGACTTTAAAATATGCCACCTAGTCCTGCTTGACTTGAAACTGTTTCATCTATACTGCATGATGATAAAATATCTGGTTGGTCCCATCACATGACTATAATTTGTGAAATTTTTGTCCTATCCTCATGACGAAAAACAGAGCGGCATCGTGGTGTCCACACTCGAGGGGACATCATGGTTAGTATCAGCCACATACCATACCATTTTTCAATGATTTCATATTGCTTGATTCTTTTGGCACTGCCTATATTTCCCATTCTAGGTTCATCACCTCACAAAAAAAATACACCCATTCATCCTAAAGGACAAACAAGACCTACCAAATGTCACTTCTTTTTGTGTGAGGGCCAGACCCACATGACCTTATTATCTCTAGCACTTATATATTACTATGCCACCTTCAGAACTATGTATGTATTGATTGAAATTATCATAGGGTATATAGGATTGACCATGAAATTTTCCATGGGCATAACCTAACTTTCACTTTTGGTCCCCCGAACTAGAAGTTTCCTGGGGAGCACATTGTGGTGATATAGACTCCCACTATCCTCATTCACATCGGGTTTACTAATTACTTCACCATGTGTCTCCCTCCTTCAATTCCATCTATGGTCCAAGCTCTATGACCATAAACTAATACCACTCCACATCCTTTCCATAAGACGATAAACTGAACGAAATTTACAAGAAATATGAATATCTTGATTCCAATCCTTATGGTATACATAGGAATGCCCATGCATCTCATCTTCGGGTTCAGCCCTGAAAATCTAAAATCTTACCCGCTCTCTCTAGCCCTATGGCCCGAACACTCTTGGGAGTATGTAATGTGAGAGAAACTCTTGGCTCCTCATTCACATCATGTTTTTCAATAGTCCCACCATGTGCCTCCCGTGACTTTTCCAAACCTTTTTTGAGCTCAATGACTATAAACTATGATCTCTCTATGGTAACTACACGTCAGGTTTAGCAACATCTCCGCCCTAGGTATAGTCCATTAAATCAATACCCCTTGATGGATGATCTTATGAACATTATGTTTGAAGCATGTAACCCAAAGACCCTTGTCCCTAGAAAGGGACTCAACTCCCTCTATCTGATACATCATTTTTGTTATACTCAGATGTGTTGTGACAAAAATCCCAAACTATGGAATTTCCATGGGGACATTCCCTTATTCCATGTCTAAGCATTGTGAGCATGTTATTTGGATCCTCATCCTCTTCCACGTCTAAAGGGACCCCCTTTACAGCCTCATCTTATGCCACATTGGCTTACCTACCGTCTTGGGTCAATGTCCCTGAGGACCCTAGATGACATTTGTGATAGGCCCGTGTTTTGAACATGGTATGTAATCAAACCTCAATTGTCTGGCCCCATTCTAGGCTAAAGCAAAACAGATAATGTGTTTTGAACATGGTCAACATTTATCCTCTATCGCCACACCACCATCATTGTAGTCCGGAACATGGGCATCATGATCCACATATTTTCCACTTCCTTATGTTCATGTGGAATTCCACCACTCGGATTTACTCTTTCGTGCATCAAGGTGCGTTAGGTAGGTAGGTCCACATCATTGGGACATCATTCACCTAGCGTCCCATCACCCCTAACATGTACATTTCTATGCTAGAAAATTTCCATCACTACTCCTTGTTTCACACATTGAGCATGACTCCTGGGGGCTTAGTAGTTTTGGTAGGATGTTTACTAGTACAACCATACCACACATGCCCTTCATCGCCCCACATGATGTTTAACTACTCTCCTAGAACTACATTTGTCTTGATTTTCATACTTATAAGATACGTTGCGACACCAAGACATATCGCCTTGGGATCGGCCTCAAAGTCATTGACCCTTCTGGCCACGTAGGACCAATCCCAGTACAAGTAGTATAACCTTTGAACTATATGAATCATCCTTACCGTACAACATTTAAACTACGCATCTAACATCCTTATTGGTATGCGGTAAAAATACAGATCATTCCAGGTCCTTACTAGAGAGGTCATGTTTGGAAGTAAGTTTGATCCCTGATTAGACTAGTGTACTAACCTAATGTGCTTCCACCACAGTGGCATAATTTTAAGAGTGTTGGATTCCAGTATAACAACCCTTCACTCCACCCTACATGATATGCGTTCCATTTATTCAGACCTTTATCCTCTTCCACGTCTAATAGAACCCCCTTAATAGAATGGATACTCGGCCTATGGCTCGCCTAATATACTAATCCAATGTTTTGGATGACTAATGGATGGAATTTGGAGTCAAGCCCCATGTTTCAAATATGGTCAATGGTCAGCCTTGATTTGATATCTCCATTTCAGGCTAATGAAATAAGGAAATTGTGTTTCAAACATGGTTAATAGTTATATTTTATTATCACTCCACCCCCACAGTGTTCCGAATTAGGGGTATTGTGATTCACACTTTCCACTCCCTTATGTTCGGGTTGATTCCAAACACCACTGGTGTTACCCCGCTCATGCACCTAAGCACATTAAGAAGATGACATGTCTATTGTTCTTAGATCCTTGTTCTATAGTAGGCCCCCTCCCATTTTTCTCAGAAATCCAGATTGGTTGTTAAAACCCTGAATTCCCAGAGCTTGGTTTGCACTGTTATATTCAGATAGAATGGAAAGGTGGTCAGCCATTGTTTCTTGAATCGGGCTTGACCCATGTGAGCTTAGGGAATGACCTATGGATGTTCTATGAATGTAACCAAAATGCAACAGACCCAAAAAACGATTAACAGAACTCATTCATGCATCTAGCGTGAATTATCAAAGCATGAATGTGCATTCAAATGTTACATGAATCACAATACCTAAGGATCCACTCCTCCCATTGATGGGTTTATCCCGTCAAAAGAGCATTTCAGGTATGAAAATCTCTGGCTTGTGGAATCCAAGATCCATTGCCGCTTATTCAGTTCCTGCTTCTCCTCGGATGCAATGGTGTACAGATCGTCAACCGCAACTTGGGCCCGCTTTTTGTCACTCCGGATGATTGCAATCTCTGTAGAGGATTGCTTCATCTTCTCTTTGGCCTCCTCTAGCTGGGGAATCGACCACAATATAATCTATGAATGCGTGTTGAGGAATGTAGAATGTTCTTCTGCCTGGATATGCAGTTGTTGAATCTCATTTTCATCCTCCTAGAGCCCCTTGATGTTCACCACTTTTATCCACTGCCAACCCATGCCAAGGCCACAATCATTCCCCACGAATCTTCTCCACCATGAGATCTCAGAAGATCATGTGGGGACGTTGGGCGTTCACTCCCCCACACCCAGCATATAGTTCATGCAGTCATGCATGGAGTATCTCCATATGGTCTATCCATTGTGCTTAAGGGGTGTCATCGCTAAAGTTCTTGATCATATTCTATGAATAGGGATAGACTATCTTGCTATCCTCTTCATCAGAGGTTGTTTCATCCCAGTCTTCAGGGTTGGCAGGCTCATACGCTAGGACCACCCCCAAGAACTAATCAGCAAAGTCCACATCTGTAGTCTGACCGAGTATGGAAGGACCCATGGTGTCTGATCAATCTTCATCATCGGATCCCGCCATAATAATATTTGATGCAACCCTACTAACAATCCCACCAGTGATCGGGAGCACTGCAGCTTGGTCAGTGTTGATATCCTTATCCAGAACCTCCAACATTCCCTAGGGAAAGAAACGTCTAGAAGTACCAACCAACACACATGATCCTCATCCCAGATGGTGAGGACTCCTTAAGTGCATCCAAGAGACTCGGGATAAAATCCAGGGAGGATAATTTCTGGGGCACTGTAGCAGGACTGTATTAGAAAATTTACAGAACTGTAGAAGGTACTGTAGCAGGAACTATTTGGCACTATAGTAGCATGGAATATGCCCCTGTTTGGGCCTTCAGGACACCGATTTGGTCCCTGAGACCTTTAAGGCCTCCAGTCCACCAAGGTATTTAGGTTAGTAAGGCCTTCGGGCCACCTCAAGGTCTTCAGGCCAACTCAAGGCCTTCGGGCCACCTTAAGTGCAGATACACACGAGATAACCTACAAGGAAAAAGCATCAGAAGGAGGAGGAGCAATGAGCTTTCACCATAGTAGAAGCTAAATAGATTGTAAGAATGAGGGGGTATGGAACCTGCCATCCTGACAAGACTGTGCATGCACAAAAAATCCTAGCCGAACAACCATGTGAAGGTGGAGAGATGATTTCATGATGAATATGCTGGGGAGCAGCAGTTCCAAGTAGTTAGTCTGGGTTGTATGTATTGTTCGAAGCCTAAGGGTAATGAATTCCTCTAAGGCCTATGTGCCCTATAATACTTATGCCTACAAGCCTTGTATGGGTTCAAACTCACCCCTTGAAAGGTGGATTATCAAAAATCTATACAAAATTAAGGCCTTCGGGCAATTGGAGAAGTACCAAACAACCTCACCAAGGTAGCCAATGCCATTTGATGAACTATTCATATGAAGTGGTTCACAATTGGCTGTTAACCAGATTGATTGGTGGCCATCATGAATTTTTTTAGGAGACTTACAGAGATTAAATTTTTTTTATCGTTCCTGGGTTTTTGAAATCGAGACCCCGAGGTGGGGCCCTCTGTATATTTTCAGAAGGTCTGAAAACTCTAGAGGAGCCACCTTAGGTGTCCTGGACCCACTGGAAGTGGTAATCATTGTATCTGACGGTATGGATCCTGAGGGCCACGAATCTGCATCCACTAAGGGATGAGAATTATTTATGTGTATGTGGTTCTCCTATATAGTTAAAATATTGTTGATGGGTCCAAAGTAGTCTGGAAGAGGATCCTAGGGAAGGGACTCATGATTTTACGTTGATATCCTCTACACACTCTTCATGCTCTGGGTCTGAATCACCAAATTTTGCTTCCTCAAATGGGCTCCTTCTACCGGCCTCCCCCCATGATGGCTCATTCGATTCTTCTAGGAAAGGTAAGCACACTCTCAATTCAGAAGCTGACAACTATGGATGAGTTGTACAATCCAGCAACACCTTTACCCGATCTTTCATTGGACATGGAACACACCGATAGTGCATGAAGTCCTCCATCTCTGCCATATATTTCTACCCCACCATCCTGGACACCGCATAGTCGGCCATGATAGGGACGATCCTTATCAAATCCATCCTGAGATGGTTCATGTGCTGCCATATCTCAGAAAGGCTGATAAATTACCAGTTGACATCCCAAATGTCTCAGGCCTCTGGGATGACAGTGTTTTCTAGCATGCCTATATGGCGCACACTCTTCCCCTAAGCCCGTATGGATATCCTACAGAATCCATTTAGTGGCCTCCCCACTGGATGACTCTGCTCCTCTGAGACTACTAGGTTCGTTGCCACCGCTAGATCTATTGCTGCCCCATCAACAGGTGCTGGCCTCGCCACCACTATAGCCCTGCCACCGCGGGATGTATTTGTTGTCATCTGGCCCCAACCTTGAGGTTGGGGAGGCACACCATCATTGGCCTGATTAGTTGGTTTATTTCCATCTCCCTAGGGTTTTCCACCTCCTAACTTTTGGCATACTCATTCACAAATCCGAAGATGGTCATGGGTTGAGGAAGCTCATTCCACATATTCCCATCTTCAAGTGTGAACATGTGCCACATATTCCTCATCATGCAGGGATGGTCCTTGTAGGGCACCCTCAAATAGACCTATGGGGTCAGTCACTGCATGCACTGAAATTTCCTTGCAAATTAGTGCGGGGTATACAGCTCATAGAGGGGATCACAGTCCACCCTTTTCACCAAAATTATGCCTTGAAAGGCTAGGAGGTAGGACCGATTCTCTTCCATTCCTGGGACATTATCAGTGAATACACCCGTTGGAAACAGGAATAGGTGAAAGTTGAACTCCTCTACCTTCCATACCCTCTTAAGTACTGAATGCACAAACAGATTGGCCGGAAAGCTCCCTATGGAATTCAGAATGGATAGGCAGAAGTTCGATCCCAGATGGGAGATGAGGTTTAGATATTCATAGACCCCCCCTGACGTGCTCCGCTATCCAAATATACAGGAGGTGTAATGGCCCACATATTCTCTATGGCTTCTTCCCCTCACTGATATTCCCCAACATCTTGTACATATTGGCGAGCATTGGGATCCCAAGGATGATAGACCATGTTGTCACCAGAATGGACGCCATGATAAATGTTCTCGGTCGCATGCCCATGTTCGTGTCTATCATTGGAAAGATCCAACCACATATGAGCACCACAATGAATGTATCCCACCTGAATACTAGTTGCTACTCGGTACTGACATTGAACCCCCACATCTTCCACTGGCTATCATTTAAAAGCCACTAGTACATGTTCTCATTGCTTTGTTGAGCCCCCTTCAGGCATGTCCGAGGACTCACATGGAACTACCTATTTTTTGGGATGTTCAAGAACTGCTTGAACAACTGTTTGAAGTGGACACCCCTCACCGACTGCTTGTCCTCTCTTAGTAATATGTTTATCAACGCGATCTCCAGTAGTGACATTTTTCTAGGATCCTCCCACGCACCCATAATAGGGGGGAACTTATCATACATCACCTTTAGTATTGAGACCTTGAGATTCTCATTCACATCCCGTAAACTAATGTTGACTTCTCCATGGTGAAAATGGAAGGTATTGTTCCTCAATGAAATTTTTTTTAGCAACTCCGGCATCAGCTTCTTTGGCTGTTAGATGTGGAATTGGGAGGCCCAAGCCACCACATACAAGCACACTCTTCTCATCTCTACCCCAAATTCCCCACACGAGGCACCTAGATAGTAGGCCTAGGCCCAGTCGTCTATGAAGTTTCCACCCTGGAGTAGATCCTAGTCATTGAACCACCCATTTTTTGGGTTCCTCATTGTTTCCTTCATGATAGTGTTGTATAACAGGGGAGATGTCTCTGGCTACAGTTCCTTCCCATCAATGTCGTTCAGATGATTGTACATACTGTCAGCATTGAGAGGCGTGAAGTCCTCCTGGGCATGGCCATCAGCTACCTTGAACCACTATCACTAACAAGGTGTGATCCTAAACCAGTACGCTGGCTCTTCCCTATTCTCTTCAGTGATGAAGACATCATCCCTCAATGCAAATCAATATAGAGGAAACCTCTTGACCAGCTGATAGTTCTTTTGGATTCCCTACAGTAGCTTCACCAATGAATTATGTTTAGAATAGCTCTGTATAAACTACCCTATACCCGAGATATCCTCTATTTCCTCCCTCCAGGAAGCATCTGTAAGGACCCCACTAACAACCTCTTGGTGAGCCATTATGTTTTCACGGTTGGGACATTTTTTGTTCTGGATCATGAAGCTCTTTCGCAGATCTCATTTGCAGATCTCATTCATGAAGGTAGTTCACGAAGCCCTGCCCTAGCCTTCAGACTCAAGCCACAGAGCGTACCGTCATGAAGTCAAAGACTTGTTGTGCGCCATGAAGCAGATGAACTTATTTGTAGAGTGTAATCACGGAGTACACGGATCTTCATGAATTGAGATCTATAAAATCCAAAATGTGGAGATGAGAAATAAAAAAAGTGAGGTCAACCTCCCCTATTTATAGGGGAGGACCCCTGGTGCTTCACGAAACATCTAAACCACAGTGAGCATCATAGCACACTCAGCTCAGACGTCACCTCTCCACATCGTGGGTCTCATTTGAAATCCCGCTACGTGAGTCAGCTTCGCGATTTACCGAGGAATTCTGTAGATTTACCCTCATACTTTGACCCTCGCTTTCTCCTTGGCTTCCAGTCCTATGGGGGCATTTTTTTGTGCCAACATTTGGGAAGAAGAATAACAAATTGAAAGTATTAAGAGCTAACTCGTAAAGCCTGTTCACAGAGCACCCGTAGCACCGCAGTCGGCACAAAGCTTCTGCTCTGTGAAGCCTCCGTGAATCAAGGAGGGGGAAGCTCCATGAACACATTTGAAATTTGCAAAGCTGCCACGGAGTAGAAAGGTGAGAGGATCCATGAACCTATTTGATGTTCCCAAAGCCGTCAAAAAGCAAGGAGGCAGGAGGCTCTATAGTTATGATAAAATAACATGTGTCTTTGCGTCAAGAAAGCTCTTCCTCACGACGCCATTATATTATAAATATCGAGCTCCCATTGAGACCAAAGGACGGATCCTCTGACCATTTGCCTTCTTAGCTCCCAAATTGAAAAGAAATATTTTCTTTGCAAGCCATGATCTTTTCATGGTACTTTAGCATCGCAAAGTGCCTCCCCCTTGGAATGAATTCAACCCCTCTTCGAAGAGGGATGCCCTTCACGGATCCCACGGGCCTCCACAAAGGAAGGGGATCCCCAAAGGGACTCAGGACTTCATGGAGCACTTTTGATTCGCGAAATACTCTCATTGAACATGTGACCCACAAGCTAAGGCTAGGCCACTGTGCTTCGCGAAGCACATTGCTTCGCAAGGATATTCTTTGCAAGGCACCCCTTCTTTGCAACATAATGATCCGTGAATGCCTTTCCACTTCCCGAAGCACCTTTCATATGCACATATTCCCTATAACCAGGCATGAACACTTTGTGAAGCACACCCCTTCGTGAAGCCCCTCTGATACATGGAGCACCAGAACTTCATGAGCATTCTACATATGAACTGCTTTTCTCTGCATCTCCTATTCCCGTGAGACCCTCTAGGATTTCATGAAGCGATTTCAATGTTTTTTGGGCGGTGCTTCCCGTTGCATTTCTTCAGCTCAAGATTATTCTCATAGGAATTATAACGGCTATTGCTTCTTCACATAGCCATGATAATGTCAACCCTTCAACGAATCACTACATAACACCACCTCAGCATAATGTTGTTATTGCCTTGACTTCCACAAGGGAGCGCAATTATCAGTTTTGTATATCCAAGGGGTGCAGAGTGAGACCACCTCATTTGATATGCATGTCATTAAACTGTTAAGCACTATCATCCCTAGAAAATGACATTTAATTGTGACCCCACCCCATGCATCATACATGGGATGCCCCATCTCGAACATTCTCTACGCCCACTAGTCTCCACAAAAGTGAGATCATACCTCACATGGAACGAGATACTATTTATCAAAGTAACTTCTATCCACGAGGAATGGGAAACCATCTTGGTGTAATTCCCTAGCCTTTCCGGTGGGAGGAAAGATCCTTGATCCTCATATCTTCTTCCTGGCCAATGAATAAAGAGGGGGGATGAACATCGGAACCCTCCCCTCTTCTGTGCCAAATCTCCCTCTCATTGGGATTTTTCGCCACCTGGGCGTCCATCCTGAAGTATGTCCCAAACTCCATGTCTCTGGGCTTCTAACAATGAATAAGCTCCAATTTTACATTTTTTTACGCTAACCACGTGTATGCCCCATTCCACATCCCAGAGATGCACCTTTAGTGATGTGATCATCATATATTTTCTTCCTCTTATTTCTCACACAGAGCATGACAAACATGGGCATATAGTAAGCATTGACCACAAAATCTTCTCTGAGAGACCTAGAGTGTAACCCCCACCCCCTTACGAACTACATGGACTTTCATTCTTTCCAAGGAAAGGTATGTAAGAATCCTCTTAGAGGTTAAATCCCAAAAATCATTGATCCCGACCACTTCACGTCGGCTCACGAAACCCCCTTCTGAACTATGTGGACTTTGATCCTTCCCAAGGAAAGGTACGTAGGAAGCCTCTTTGAGGTTCGAGACCAACAACCATTGGTCTATACCACTTCACAGAGGCTCACCAAATCCCATTTCAAACTATGTGTACATTGATATTTTCCATGGCAAGGTACGTAGGAAGCCTCCCTGAGGTTCTAGACCAACAACCATTGGTCCCAACCACTTCACATTGGCTCATAAAATCCCCTTTCGAACTATGTATACATTCATCCTTTCCAAGGAAAGGTACGTAGGAAGCCTTCCTAAGGTTCAAGCCCAACAACCATTGGTCCTGACCCCCCCTTCACCTCGGTTCACAAAACTCTCCTTGAACTACATGGACACTGATCATTTCCATGGAATGGTATGTAAGAAGCCTCACATAGGATCAATCCCACCATCCATTGGTCCTGGCCATCTTCATGTTAGTCCACCAACCCACCTGAATTATGCAATGTTTGATCCTTTCTAAGGAAATTTACATAGATATCCTCCCTAAGGTTCAATCCCAACAACCATTGGTTTTAACCACTTCACATCGGCTCAGCAACACCTCTCCCTAACTACGTGGACTTTGATATTTTACAAGGCATGGTATGTGGGATGCCTCCCCGAGGTTCAAGGCAAACAACCATTGGTCCCGACCAGATCACATCAGCTCACCAAACCCCATTCTGAAATACGCTGACTTTGATTCACATCCACAAGGATACATATAAATTATTCCTAAGGTTCAGGCCCATCACTCATGTCTAATCCTAATCTATCCCTCCATCCCATGTGTTTTGGGAATATACTGCCCCAACCAGGAGGTTCTATTTACTCCGGATCCCATCCATGTGTCCATTCTCATGGGCTACCATCTCAGGTGTCCCGTTGTCCAACCGATCTATGTGGACATTCATTCCATTCCATGTTGATACATAAGAAGTCTCTTCAAGGCTCAATCAAAACATCAATGTCATCGTTGAGTCAAATCCATCTCATTCTCCATCCACTTCACTTAACCATCCGTTATCCATCTTGATTCTTACCCAGGCCACCACATCCTGGTGAGATAATGTCAACTCACCTCTCCAATGATCTTAGTAGCACCAGGGTAACTAACAACAAGTTAGCTCCTATATCAGTGTGTCCTCAAGGGGTCACACCCCTATTATCCACTCTATTCACTATTCTGATCAGTCTGATCCATCTCCGCTATACATTCAACTCACAAGATACCCTGTGTTGAACATGAGAAGCTGAGGAAAACCTTAGAGACATGCCTACTGAATATAATTCTCCACACTCGATGTGGTATTCCTCAGGCTTCCATGCCCTCGAGGATCCCTATCATAATGGGATGAAACCCAGACGTGCTAGTATTTTAGCATCCACACACAATAGTGATGTCCAACATGACTAATCCCCCAACCGAAGGTTGCTGCCCTGATTGGACCCCTTGAAATGTCCCGACAGAAGTAGTGTAATTAACTAGAATCCATGAAGATATTGCACAGGTAAGTATTCCACGAAAAACATATTAATCTATAGGGGAGACCTGTACTAGGTAATGAGTTCCAGGGATGAATCCAAGGAAAGAAGAAACAACACCCCATCATCCTATTTCGATCAAGGGAAAAACATCCCTAAATAAAGAACAGATGCCGCCTACCTTGGGTAAGTGGGAACACGAGGTAACAGCTATGCGTCCATGATAAACAAAAGCGTGTGCCCCAAAAAAGCGTCAGAAACACCTATCGAGGTGAAAAACCAAACATCTTGACACATAATCACTAATTTAACACTTTATATTATGTAAATGAAATATTCCTTCAAATATCTATACATCATGGAATAGTTAGGGTGTATATAAAAATTAGAGCTATGAGAATCATTTGAGAATTATTACTTCAACTTTGATATAGAATTAACTCATAGTAACTTTCAAAATTTTTCAACACCATATTTATATATGATGTAATGCATTTTATGTTGTTTATGGATTTTATATAATTTTAAAAATTCAATTCACTAGAATGATAACATTTTATATTTTCAAATATAGATGGTTTGATAATCACTTGAAAAATGTGTGATGTTCTGTCTTCCTTTATAATTCCCATGTAAATATGTACTAAAACCATGAACATAATATCATTATAAATACTGATTGTTTTTAGAAGTCTATGTTGTTTCAAACTAAATGAAAATTCTTCCATATTTTCCTACATTATGTAGTACTTATTAAGTAGTAATAATCCTTGGGTAGATCAAGCCATCCCATTTCACTCATGTTAAAATTTTTATATGAGAATTTTTATGTTTGTATCTTATGATCTGTTTATATTTCAAGTATTTAACTAAATAGATTGGATATCTATATCATAAAAATATTTATTATAGCTTATAACTTTATATCATAAGAGGGATAGTTCACTTTAGGATTCATTAATTGTTTGGATGCATAGAAGATAATTTTCTAATTTGGTAGATGGAAACAACCATTTCCCTTTATTTTATGCCTCAATATATATAAAAAATATACCATTTCTATGAAGTAGAATCTTGTTCATAGAATTCACCGAAAACCTCTTCAATTATTCAAAACATTCTTCACCTTGATTTTTCAAAAATAACATAACCAAATTTTTAGTAAGATTGGTTAATGAGTTAGCCAATTTAGAATCATTTTAAAAAATACTAATAGTAACCTGAAAACCCAATGAATCTATGGACCTTGTTATACAAATTTTTATAATTCATTCTTAGAAATCCTTTATCTTCATATTATTAACTAATATTTCATACCGAAAGAAATATATAAACGGAAATAAACTATATGAATCCAAAATTCAAAATTTCCAATTTTCACATTTAAAAAATTTCTTATAAGTTTGTCAAGATTGATTGAAAAATGATTTTAATGATTCTCATAGCTCGTAGAGTACATCATGATATCATTAATAAACTATTAAAAATCGTCATGATTCTACTTAAATAGTTCATTAAGTATGTCAATAACAAAATTGGGTTAATTAGTCAATCCAAATAGAATTACTATAAAATAACAATTTTCATTGATTATTCTAAATTAAGTATTTATAATATCATCTTTTTTTCTCGTAATTGACTAACCCAAAAAAACTGATAAATCTTTGAATAGTAATTAGCTCTTTGAAGTTCACAATATAACTCAGTAACACAATGTAAAGGATACATATTTTTTATCATAATATCATTTAATTCCATATAATCAATGAATGACCTGATAGATCCATCCATCATCTAAACAATATGAATAAGGGAACACCACAGTGAAACTAAAATTCCTAAATAATTAATTTTTACAAAAATATTCTAGCTATTTCATAAATTCTACTAGTTCTACAATGTATATTCTATGGGGTGTATTTTGAATAGGTCTTGTATGAAGGATTGATTCAAAAGAAATATTGACTACATGCATCGGTGGATGTCTAGATATTTCCACTGGAAATAAGTAAATATGATTTAGTACAATAGTAACATCATTGATTTAAATATTAACATTCCTTTTCATATGATGTTACTATTCGTATTCCATAAGGATTTTATTTATAAATGTTTCTCATGGTGGATCTAAACATGAATTAGTTGATGAGGATTCCCATCTAAAGATCATGAATTCCATAGAATCCTCACATATTGTAATTTTCTTATCCTTGAAAAAATTTATCCTATTTTGAAATCAGTTCATACAATGTATTATATCAAAATATATAATTGGAATCGTTATAAAGTTATAAAATATGTTAGAAATTTGTGTAATAATTGGAACTAAATGATACATAATTATTATGATGACACATATATTATAATAATTCACCAACAACTCATTTTGTAAGGTATTAGGGAAACATATTTTTTTCATAGAAAACATAGAAGATATAAAGTATTTTAAACATATATATTCAATTAAAAAAGTAACCATGTTTGAAAAAATTATTAATGTACTTACTAATACTTTATTATGAACTTACATTTCAGCTATTGTATTAATAAATTTTGGGAAATTCTCCTTTCCTTTTCTGGAGAATTTTCCCTTAATGCATGGGTAAATAATTATCAATGTGTCCAATATTCAAACTATTTAAAACTTTATCTTTGGTAGCTTATTTACATCCCTTTAAATCACATTTATAGTTTCCCTTCTCTCCCCAATTTAAACAAAATCATTTTCCTTTTATGAATATATTTTTTTGTTTCCATAAAAAAGTGTCTCATGTTGAAAATAATTACATAGAGAATTATTTCTCTTTATTAATAGAATTAGATTTTATGTCCACGTATGTTGGGAAGGTTTTGGAGACTAGATCCATTTTAAGGAATTGATTTAACCAGGAAATAATCAATCACTAAAACTCATTGAATTATTTATGTTCTCCACACCATGAATTTTTAAACTTTTAATGTTGGATTCAAACATACAAATAGTTTTTCCTTCCATTTATCTCAAACTCCAGAATTGTATCCCTTTTTTTTAATTTTTCACAGGGAAAATATTTTTCTATGTATATTACCTTAAAATATTTTGATTCTATTTTATTTATGACATTATAATAAATTGTGTTTTTAATCAATGACAACCATTGATCTATATCCCCAAAGAGAAATAACTGCAAAGAAAAAGTTCTCCCTTTAATTAGCTTCCAATGTGACACATATTGTTTCAAATGAACTTATAATTTTAAAGGATATAATTGGATTGGTAGTACCATTTATTGATGATAGTTTATGACATGTGAAGAGATATAAAATTTTTACAAAACGTTATGGATATGTAGATTACTTCATATTATAATGGTTATGGGTCATAACATGTTTTAGATGCACTAATATAATTAAAATTTGTTAATCTCTGACTACAACACTACCTCTAGCTTCATTATCATACCCATGAGGGAAATCCCCCCATGTATTACGTGCATTATATATATTTTATTCCTTCAGCTAGTATCTATTTCAAAACAATGAAAAATATTAAATTAGATCATAACATTATGAAACAGAATATATAATTTCAAAACAAGTGAAATAATAAACAGAAATTGAAAAATAATGCACAACTAATATCAAAATCATAATATTGGTTAGTTTTGGAATATCATTGATGTACATTATAGGGGTGTGCTTAAATAATTTAAGTTTTAGTAAATATAATCCCTTAAGGGTTATACTAAACTTACTTTTATACCAACTGTAAACACCCAGACTCTAGTATCACAAAATTGGGGCTTACATTATTATCATTGAATAATATTCAAGAAATCACATCCCAGTGGAAAAAAAGTTTATTTTTATTGGAAAACTATAAAAATATGGGAATTATAAATTTAATTTTAAAATGACAATAAATAAAATAGTATTAAATTCTATAAAATCATTATACACTTTTAATATCATTTATTATCAAACATAAAACACTTTCTGAAATCCTAGGAAAATGAAACATAGGAAAAGGGAAAGAATAGATTTTTATTAAGGGTATGAGTATAATAGATGCTAATAATACATGAATAATATGGATAAAATAAACGATTATAATGTAATGGAATGTAAACAATCACATTACCTAAAAGTCACCCATGAATAAAAAATCCACTAATCAAATTGAAATCAATAGATAAATTAAAAGTGATGCATTGAATATTTTCGAACACCTAAAACATATTTTCAAGGCATTATCCACGACATATGAAAATACTATCAATCCCTATTACTATGAAATCAATATAAATGGGTAATCACTCATCCAAAACCGAAGCTAGTTTGTCTAATGAAACCAACCTATAAATTAAAAGGCTATAGTGGTCCCAAAATATCAATTATTATGTATAAAACATTTCACATATGGGAAAATCATACAACTGAATATGTATTCGTTAAATGGGTTATATAATTTTTTTGAGTAAAATACCTTTTCTACTTTGAAAACAACTTTTTAAAATATAAAAATAAGGCACATAAAAAAGAAATAATTTTCATTGAAAATATCCTTTGTATAAATTTTAAAATGAGCCTTAAATAATTGAGAATTCAAGATGTATGGAAATTTTGTTCATTTTTAAAATGATAAAAATTTATTCCTTTCACCATTGGATGAAATTTTAAAAAATAAATCATTGTGAAAACCATAAAAAAATTTCTTTTTACAAAAATTAAAAATAAAAAAATACACAATTGTGAATAAAATAATAATTGGAGAATAGATATATAATATTGGAATTATTTTTAGATAACATGTGCATGGAAGTGAAATATTCCACATATGAGAGTTGAAAATAAAAAATCCCGAATAATGATGGGAATGTTAAACAAACCCAAACCACGTCTTTAATTTCCATTTACATGTTCGAACCTCCTATATAATATATTTATATTTATTATAAATTTATTATAGGACAATAATTATATATATCATACCATATAATATTTAATAATAAAATTTTATCACCAATTTATTATCAATTTATTGATAAAATTACTATTTTAAGTTGTAATTGCATCATTTTACGTGTTTTTGTAGGTTCAATAGTTTTAGTCACTTTACATTGAAAAAGATTCCATAACCAAAATAATTATAATAATGATATAAATCTCATATATTTTTTATATAAATATTTATATTAGTCTCTAAGTGGTGATGATGTAAAATGATTTTCACTATTCATGGAGATAATTGGTCGTACAAAAGAATGAATGATGTTTTCACATTTCAATGGATGAAAGTAAAGAAGGGTAAATATTAATTCATCATTATAATGTCTGTATTAAATAATTTCAGTTATATATATTAATTATTGTTTCCTTATTACAATCTATGTTAAAAAATGAAAAATGAATAACATCACTTCATGGAGGTGGTATTCAACACTAACACACAAGTACTGTTATAGTTTCATGAATAATTTGAAGTTAAAAAGGTATAAATGATATTTATATTAAAAAGGTATAACTATTTCATAGTTACCATATATATTAATTATTTCCATTATTTTATCCATCCATGGGATGAGGTGATGAGAAATGAATTACAATGCTATGTAAAGATAGTAAGCCATGTGTACGCATAAGAAATGTTATTTATCTCTTTATATGATGGAAAAAGATATAATATAGTTTTACAATAATTAAAATAACATAAAAATACATTTATTCCTCATAATTTTATATTTCTGGATGAATAAAACAAATGAATGTGAATTTTCACAATAAATTAACATGAAAGAGTTGGTAATGACGAGAAGACATATTCAAAAGAATATCTTTAGATCACTACTTAATGGACCAAGGCACGTTATGTTGGAAGTTCCAGAACCTCAATAACATGGAAAAGGATGTTTATAAAACCAAAAATCATTTATTGTTTGAGATATAAGTCCCAATGTTCTGTAAATAAGTAAGAGAGGTGGTTTTGTTTTATAACTGAGGTGAGGGGATCTTTTGTAATTTCATATAATTTTATATTAATATAAATTATAAAAAATGTACAAATTCATGAAAATTGATATAATTAGAATATAATATTGATATAAGCCTAAATAAGTTCATAAAATAATAATTTTATGGGTTTTGGATTTGTTTTCACCATTTTATTTTATTTTAATGCCTCGTAAACCCCTTTAACAATTTCCAAACCATTTACATTATATACCATATAAGGGTTCATAATTTAAAAATTAAATTTCAAAAGAATCATAATTGTATCATTATAAATTTAATTAACCATATACAGATAAATTTTGAACATAAAATATTTTGATGATTGTTAAATCATTTAATAATATTTTATTTTTATAAAATATTAATAATGTGAGCATTAAACTATGATATTAGCTACAATTTTATATCATCAATTCAAATAATAAATTCAAATATAATGAAGAAAAACTCTATAACAATTCATATGTATCTGTAATTTTTTTTATTCACATTAATTATTTCAAATTATATGGATTTGAATGATTTTAATGTCAATTATTTCACCTTTTTAGTAGATAAATAGTTAATTCATCAGAAATGAGAGAGCAATTATAGTAATAATTTATTCACCAATTTTTTTACTAGTATTAAAATAAATATTAAAAAAAATATAATTTAAAACTGTCATATACTCTTATTATCCATATATTAAAAAAAATAATTAAAAACAACAATGTGACCTTTTTTCCTTTCATTAAGTAAAATATTATAAATGTGGTAATCTCATCCATATGGAAAATTAAGATATATAAATAAATATTGTATTATTATGGATGAAATTTATGCATCCAATAAAAGTAAATAAAGTGTTAGGGTCATTTTATAATTCTTTTCATATTATTCTTAACCATCAATTACCAGGTTTACCCTTTTCTGTGGTAACAAAAGTCCTTATCATAAGAGTTCACTTTTACCATAAATTAATGGGGAATATGTATATAATTTGGACCTTCTAATTGAAAATATTAGATCTATTATTTAATAATAAATTAAAATAGGTTTAAATATGTTAATTAAAACATAAATTCAAAACACAATGAAATGTTGGTTTTCATAAAATGATATTTTTATGTAAAAATTGTTTTTATAAAAAATTCAACCACAATAAAAAATTTAGTAAAGATAATTAGATTATTATTAATATATTATAAATTATTTTACTTATAATTTTTTTGAAAATGGAAATATTAAAATTCTTGAAATAATATCACTACTTTCGATTAAAAGTAGTAACTCTCACAAATCATTGGAAAATAAATCATTTCAGATAACTCCTAAAGTACCCATCACCTTTCATATAAAAGGGAATTCCTTTGTTTATTTTATTTAAACCTAAAAAGCCCTTTGGATTGGTGAAAACCTACCCAAATATCCTCACAACATCCCAAATTTTATCTTATAGTCCACACATTGGGCAGAAATCTATCATAGGGAGACCTTTTTTGCAAATCAAAAGAAGATATTTGAAAAGGTGGTAATTGTTTTATCACCTCATTCAAGATTCTTTTCTTATTCTATTTACTATTATTATGTTGTTTAAATACTATAGTAGTAAATATATAATATTATACATTCTTATTTGTTATTATAATTATGGTAAAACCTTATACCTCTTTTTATCCAACCTATGAATGACCATATCACCCAGCGTGCGTACATTTGCCTTACCATCTCCACATTGTGGTGTAATTTGTTATTAAAAAATTCTTAATTTGGATGGGATTAATAATGATTAAAATTTATTTAAATAATGAATATAACATGATAATTATTCTTTATAATTAATACACCATTCAATTCCATAATATTTAAGCATTAAGTGAATGATATCGTCGCTCGTGAGTATGTACGACCTACTGTAGCCACGACTCGATGAGATTCATTCTCCACGTTAACCATTCAAGAATTATTATAAAGTATATTTAATAAATAAACATTAAATATAATACATAATAATTCTAATGGATATATATATATATATATGTATGTATTTTACATTTTTTCATTCAATTTAATAAAGAAACGAAAACATGTTTCTTGTGTACATATCGCATGTCATCTCCATGAAAGGTGTATTCCATTTCATTTATCTACCTATTATATTTATTTAAATAATTAATATTAATGATATATAAATCATGTTTTACTATCCGAAGGTATGTATGTCCTGACCTAAGTAATAATATCAAGAATAAAAAGTCAAAACACAAATGATAAATAAAATGATTATTACAAAAATGGTTATTTTAACATGGAATCGATGAATAAATGTGTAATATAAAGTCATATGTGAAACATATATGATATCATAGATATTGATTTTTTTATTTTACTAGTTTAAAATATGTTTAAACCCATTATAGAGGTGTTTTGGACACATACGGATGAAGTTGGAGCTAAGGTAAAAAATAAATTTTCAATCTCAATTTTTTATCTGATATTGTTTTTACGTAAGTATTTGATGGGGTATAGTTATCATCAAAATCCATTTTTCCTATGTATGTAATATTATTTATATAATTATATAATATTTTAAAGCTAATTTTACCCTATGGTGATTTTTTATTGAACATCCTGAAAGGAATCTTTTGTTGTTATTCGATTTGAGGTACTTTTTGAATTTTTCTATAAAAGTATGTGGAGAATGTTGTTAAACTTAAAAAATATGAATGTATTTTTATATTTTCATGACTCCTTATTTCCATGAATATTACTCTACACGATTTCATGTTTATTTTGAACTAAATTATTTTCTTTTAAAATTTCATTGCATTTTTAGAAAAGAAAATGTTTTGGAAAAAAGAAAGGATATTTTCCTCAGGAATTAAGTTCACAAGTTTTATCAAAATCATTTTACTCCTAAAAGGAAATAGGGTTATGTTTATATCACTTTCATTTCTATTATTAGGTTGTGTTCACAATGAAATTAATTTTATGAAATCTTTTTATTTTAAATTGATTATGATGGAATGATGTTTAAAAAACCCATTTTATTTCATGGGTTGTGATATGATGAATGAATTTTGTTTTTGAATCACATGTAAGAATGATTTCATTATGAGATGGGTGGGACATATATCTCCCTCTAATGAATTGGGTAAAGATTTATATTTCATGAGATAGTCATTACTTGAATGACAAGTAAATCATGTTCAGTAATACGGTGTGGGAATGGAATATAAATCTAGATTAGTAAAACATGGTGGCAAAGAAAAGTAAATATTGTTCAGTAACAAATGGAATGAATTAAAAGAAATCCTGGTTATGTAATTTACTTTTTTCCACTGTGATGGACTTTGCAGAAATTCCTTAGCTACTATTGATATCATATTATGTGCTAATTCATTTTCCATGATTACATGATTTATTCCAATGATTTTTTATCATAGTGAATGTTAATTTATGAGAAATGCCTTATTTACTACCATGATTTATTTCATCACTCAAGATTTAAATATTTAATCTTCATGTTCATGTTTTAACATTCTATTTTTTATAGTTTGTTTTATGTTCTTCATGATTACCCTTATGGAGAATTTGACCACACTGTTTTTATATTTTATTTTCCCCGGGATATATAAAAATGTTTTTGGTAAGAAATGAAAAATGGAAGATCATTATGGGAGATGTTGAATATCATACAACAAGTTAGAATATTAAGTTACATGTTTCCAAAGGCACTAAAAAAATATATCCTCTGGGAGTTTTTTGTGTCATGTGTTAATTATTTGATAAAAGTAACGAAATTTCCTTGTACGTCAAGCTTGGGTAAATACAGTTGGTATTAGTGCGATGGTTTAGTAAACCATTATAAACTAGGATGTGAAAACATTAGGGAGACCCATATATATATTTATAAGGATATATCTAGGGGTATCCTATGTACAAGTCGAGTATAGATTATAATCCCAATGTTTTGGTGATAATCATGACTAACCTAGGATTAAACCTATGATATAATAGATTGAAATATTATAGGATATTTACCTTATTTTTTTTAATATCTGGTCTTTATTTATCACACTTATATTTCTTTTTTTAGTAAATAGATTGAATTACATAGAACATGGTTAACCATTAAATGTTTCGAATGTGAAAGTTATGTTAATAATGATGATTGAGTTCCTTAGTGGAAATATCTTGAAGAGACTCAGGAATATGGTGTGATTATTGGTCATATTATTTAGGATAAAGAGATTGTAAATACCGTGTGAAAGGATTGTAATGTTCTTTAAGAGTTTTATACATTAAACCCAAAAATATTGAATTTGAGAAACCATAACACATGATTCAAATTTTAAAAAACATGAAGACAATGGATCCTGAGTAATAGTTTGATAATAATGTTGGATAATAGGGATTTATATGTTTCAGATTTCAAATATTATGTTATATGAGTCATGAAATATATAAATTTTCTGTATATGTATATAATTAAGGATTGGGAAGGATATGATGAATAGTTCTATAGATATAGAAAAGTGAATTAAGCGTAAGGTGATATATTTAGAGAACACATTATTAAGGGTAAGGTAACCCTTAATATGTCCCTTATGTTTAGATATTTATGTTTTGATGATGATATGCTGGATTTTAATATGAAAATTGTATGATGTTAGATTCATGGATACTAATTAAGTAGTTATTGAAAAGTGGGTTATGCAATCATGTATTTAGTCTACAACTTTTATGGACTTAAGGAATATATCCAATAAACATTGGAATAAGGAATCATTCATGTTTTCAATAAGGATATATGGTTATTTTGGTTATTACCATGACTCAAGAGAATGCATGATAGAGTTTTTAAAATGGTTGGAATGTGACCAATAAGAAATATCTTATGATATATAAGGGATAAATGAAGGTATTCAAATTCTTGTTATATGAACTTTTTTTTAAATTTTTGGTGGTGTGAGTTTGTACATAAGTATTTTGGATAAGTTTAAAGGTAGGAATGTATTATGTTATAAATTTGATTGTATTGTTTAAGACTAAAACAGTTTTTTTAAATATTATTTATGGAAGGTTTTAATAGTATAGTTTCGGAAAAATGACAACCTATAGGATGGGTGAAAAACCATCACATCAGACAAGTATGCATGAATTGAACCCACAACCGAAGTGCGACATGCCTTTATTACATACCACTGGCCTAAGAGAAGTCCCAAGTTAGTATAAATTTGTTTTATATTTTTTAAGCGGTATGATAAATGAAGTATAAGTCCATTTTTTGAACCATATATGAATACTCTAACCATAGATAAACTTCTATATAATTGATAACTTTTGATAACATTTTTTTTTAAAATACAGATGTAATGAACTACTATTCTATTTATGTATTGCATGATTTATTAACTCATCAAGAGTGGAAAATTCAACTTCATTTCTTTTAAAAATATATGGAGTGGGAATTGTTCAACACACATCCAATGACGAGATCATACTAAAATCATGTAATAATTTCTTCTTATGATCATAATATTAAAGAAAATGAACACGATGTTCAAAAATAATGTCCTAGTACCTTCTTATCAAATGAATCAGATGACCCTTTAAATCATCATAGAATTTTGGCTTTCTAGTTGTTAAATTTATCCAAACTTTCTTCTCAATCACTATCCATCAAAACATGATTGTTATATTTTTCTTCCATATCCATGTTTTAACTTACCACATATGTTATTTTATGTGTAAACCTATTGATGAGTTACTTTAGGTAAACTTTATGTCTCTAATGTTCCTTTTTAAAAGAAGTTTTACTATTCCTTTTTATGATGTGAGTTTCCATAGAACAAATATTCATGTAGTAAACCTTTAATAACCATAAAAACTCTCAATGGAGAAATTCATTTTAAGGGGGGTATAAGGTAACACCCAATATTTTTATGGACCATTTTTTTGAATTAATTAAAAATTTCATTTATATCATGCAATGTACTAAGTCAAATATTTATTTCACACTAAACTGACTTATTGTATGTTACGTGAAACACCGAGTTAGAGTATGATACACCCTATACTAAGTATATTTTTTAATGTATAAATTAAATATGTTTTGATTATGTTATATATAACACCAAAGGACTCTTTTAAGAAACACAATAATGACTTGGAATGTGTTACACACGAAAGAAACCATTCTTGATCGCTTCTGTTTACGCAATACAGAGTTTCCCTAAACTAAAATATATTTTTAAAATGGGGTATAAACTAGATTTTATGAATATTATTAACCAAATTTTTTATTTTATGTAACATTTAAATTCATCTTATGTATATTTTGGAAATTATATGAGAATAAATTTAATTTTTCGTATAAAAGAAGTCTTTCTCAAAAAAAGAAGTTTTTCCACCTTTTGATTGAACACACATTTTAATTATAGTTTTTAACCCTATTATATATTATATTTAAAAAATTTACTCCTAACTTGGAAGAAACACATCAAAATTTAATTTGGTTTAATTTTTTTTATTATTTGGATAAAATTCATATTTTAATGAATAGTGAAAAATACTACGTTTTAATTCAAAACACCATTTTCATCTAATTTATTTATATTGTTAAATAATCTAAATAATTTGTTTTTATTGTTTAATTGTATTAAGTTTTTATCATTTAATCTAATATTTGTCATTGGATGTAATTTCACATTTATTTTGATATAAACACATGTGACTCTGTTAATAGTTTTGACTTTTTAAAAACCCACTTTCTTGTTTTGAAAACGGTAATTAATTTAAAATTAATTTATACCAATTCTGTGTTATTAATGTTGAAAAATGGATTCCATATTTTGGATTAGAAGGTCCAAAATATTTAAATAGTTACCTTTTTTTCACGTCCTTACCCAGGATCCGTTGAACGGTTCCTTGACCCTGTTGGCTACATGCCCTCAAGAGTGCCGCCTCGTACACCAAATGGTGCCAACTGGTAGCGTGGGTATGGTAAGTCAGTCTTAGGGAGACTTTACCCTTTTTTATCAGATTAAAACAGTAGTAGAAGAAAATAAAAATAACCAAGAACAAATCCATGTCATATGACAAACAAATCATGAAAATAAGATACTCAAATGAATGGTAAATCATGCTGTGAAAATTAAAATGTCATGTGTTTACAATGAAAATAAAAGTAAACATAAAATGACTCCTAAAGGGCCCTAGAGCACATCTGGTTCCCTCTCCCATGATCTAATCCCAAACTGAATCCTTTCCCAGGGCCTTTCCCTTCTCATGTCCAACAATTAAAAAATCTGCTCAGGTGCCAATCAGGAGGCCCATGTAGGGTGTGAGTAAAACTCAATAGACCACCACCAAAAGTGTCTAAAATGAGTCCACTAAAAAGATAGTGCTTGAAGATTTATTAATAAATGGATACAATGCTTAATTTAAAAAGTTATCATATTGTCATTTAATCTCTAATCAACACATTATCCCAATTTCAATTAATGTTTCCCATTTGAATCATCATTCATTATCATTATTTATATGCTGTAGGTCGTCATTCCTAGAACCTCGAATCATAGTTGAAAAATCATTAATTACTATCATTCATTAATATCATTCATTTTGGGTAGGTCTCTATTCCCAGCACCCCAAATCTCAACCGATGTAGTTCGTCGTGTCTAGAACCCCATAATCTGAAGCTTCGATAACTATTAGGGAGGAACGTCGTGTCCATGTCCAAAAATATATTTAGTTGAGGATTTCATGCCTTTCACTAAAAAATCTCATCCATTTAATCATTCATTATGTCATGAAGATTTTCCACATTATTAATTTACTAATCCAATGATTAGTTAAACATTTCAGTGACCATTAGTTAATTCAACAATGAAAAAATCATAAAATCCATTAATTAATTCTTCAATTAATTAATCAACCAAAATAATTAATCATTCACCATTAATTACCCAAATCAATACCCACCATGTCATTATTAATTCTCAAAATTAATTATCTTATATCACAACATGAAACATAATTAATTCTGCCAATTAATTATCTTAAATAACCAAACATAGTTCTATAAATAATTATCCCCAATTATTTATCATATCGCAATAAAATCAATATCTCAATTACAATATCTAAATAATACAATATCCCATCCCATATTAAATCTATAAATTATTTATTTGAGAAACCCCCATCGTTTGTTCTATTGTTCAAATATCAATTAAATCACAGAGGTAATTAAATCCAATTTCACATTCCTAAATACTACAATTTTGGAAATCTATCATCAAGTGAATCTAGCATATCATAAACTCACATTCACATATCATAAAACAAAACTATGGGAGTTTTATTTACACCATCCACCATAGTTTATTGACAGATGTTAGCCCAACAAAAATCCCCAAAAAATATAAGCGGCACAACATCATCAATAAAGCATCGGATCTAAATCCCTAAGGCCAAAATCAAGATCAAACACATCAGGATCAGGAAAATTTATATTTAGATTCACAAACATAGATCTAGATCTCATCCCATAGGTTTAGATCCATGTAAATGGTTAATATCCCCCATGAAAAGACTTAGAAAAGATAAGAGAGAGAATCGAAGAAGCATCAAGATGAAATCCACTTACTGAGAGGAGGGTGGATTTTTAATTCGGGCTTTCAATATCAAATAATGGTGTTTGGGACTGCCTTGGAAACTCTTAGAGAGGCTTGAAAAAAACTAGAATTCATCAATCCCAAGCCAAGGTCTAAAATAGGGAAGTCTAGGGGGTTTAGGAGGGTTAAAAAAAATATTTTCAGAAATAAAATCTCGCGCTCACGGTTTCCTTGGTAGAGGCACATGGTTAGGAAAAACCATGTGCCAACCATGTAGACTCAAATTTCATGTTTTTCATGGATGGAATAGTTTGGTCGCACGGTTTTTAAAACCCTTCAGAAACCGTGCGGACCATTGTGTCTAGTTTCTCATTCATGGCACGGTTTAGCCGCTTCGTTTGTTAACCCATGCCCAAAACATGAAGAGACCACTATCCTTTATGTTTCCTTAAATGATCACCCAAACACGCCTCATGTCACTAATCCATGTTAAAAGTACTTAAAATCATCAAAATGTACCTAAAAAAGCACCTGAGATGACTCTAGAAAAGGACTAGATCTTATAATCTCCCCACCATATAACAACTCATCCTCGAGATGCACTCCCAATCTTCTCTATGATTATAAGACAATATGATTGGGCCATTTATCCCTCATGTCTACTTCCCATTCCTAGGTTTCCCCTTGATCATTTTCATGCTTCCACAACACATGAACTTACAATATGGTATTTCCCCCTAAAACTTTCTCACTGCGACCCAACACACATATTAGATTCTCCTCAAAGGACACATCAGTATTGAGGTCATCTTCCTCCATATAGATCAAATGAGAAGGGTTCGAGTGATTCCTAAATAATTGGGTCACATGGAAAATATCCTACATAGCAATAAATTTCTATGTTACTGCTAATTGGTATGAAACCATACCGATTCTCTCCAGCACCTCAAACAGTCCAACAATCCTAGGCACTAACTTTCCCATCCTCCATATCTTGTGGTGACCCAATATAGGAGATACCCAAATTAATACATGATCACCTAATGTGAACTCTAGGGGTAATATCTATCTATCAGCATATGAATTCTTACTACCCTTATCTGTAACCAAACGATTTTGAATCAACTCAACCTACTCTGATGTCTCCCAAACGAGACATGATCCTAACAGCTCTGACTCACCAGCCTCTAACCAACATAGTGGTGATCTACATGGTTTCATCTGTATAGTATCCTGATAACTATTTTTATAGAAGAAATCCACTAAAGGCAAGAGAAATTCCCAAGAACCACCAATGTCAAGCACACATGCTCGCATCATATCCTCTAACACCTGTACGATACACAATGACTTTCAATCTGATTGTGGGTGGAAGGATGTACTCAATAGGACCTATGTTCAAAGTACCTTCTATAAAAACTTCTAGATTATTGAAGTAAATCATGAATTGTGTTCTGATCAGAAACTATAGTCCATGGCACCCCATGCAAACATACTATCTGTCTCACGTATAGTTCTCCCAACTTCTCTATTGTAAAGGTTTCCGTTATAGGAAAGAAGTGTGAAACCTTCATTAGTCAATCCACAATGAACCAAATATCATCAATCTTCCAATGATTATTTGGAATTCCTACCATGAAATCCATATTCACGTTATACAACCTCCCTTTCAGAATAAGTTATGACTGTAATAGGACTTCAGGTCATTGATGCTCTGATTTCACCTAATGATCGGTGACACATCTTATTACGAACCATAATATCTCCTTTTTCTTTCCTGGCCCCCAAAAATATCATCGATGGTCACAATACATTTTTTTCATCACAAGATGTACCGGCCACCATGAAGCATGAAATTATCACATCAGTTCCTCTCACATACTCGTAGGCACAACGACCATAATTTTTCACATAGATGATCTCATTCTCATCTATTTTTAAATTTTAATGTTTCTCCCCACCTTAAACGATTTATCTAAAGGATAAACACTTTGAATCCTTGTAATTATTGTTCTTGATCCATATTAAGAGAGTAGAATCCACCTTTATAGAATCTAGAATCATCCTCTCCTAACAGTCATAAACTACCACATGCATTTATGCCAAAAAATCCATCATCTTCCACTCTACACTCGACTCAGGTAAAAATGGAGTCATTGTTTTTTGATCAAGGAATCAACCACAATATTCCCCTTCAAAGTTTTATATTCCAATTAATAACCAAAGGACATCATATACTCAATGCATATACACTATCGAAGATTCATGTCGCATTGTGAAAATATATATGTCAATCTTTTGTGATTAGTAAAACCTATAAACTTTTCACCCAAAAGATAGTGTTGCAAAAACTTAAGAGAATAAACCATTACTTCGAAAACAAGGTCATGAGTAGGGTAATTCCAATCATGTGGACTCAAATTTCATGACTCATAAAGAAGAACTATATCCCCTTGTATCAACACAGCTTTCAGCCCGATCCCAGAAGAATCACAATATACCATATACTCTCCACATGCCTCAGGTAAGATCAAAATTGGTGCTGAAGTAAAGAACATCGTCAATTATTAAAAAACATTCTCGCATGCTTCTATCTAACAAAAATTATCCATTTCTTTGTAAAATTATTAATTGGTAATCCCATTTAAGAAAATTCCTAGATAAACATCCAGTAATAACTAGTTAATCCCAGAAAGCTTCGAATATTAAAAATGTTCTTGGGATGCTCCCAAGAAACTAATTCCTTCAATTTTTCTGGGTCTACATCCACACCTTATTCTGAGATGATGTGCCTTAAAAATTGTATTGTGTCAATCCGAACTAACTTTTTTATAGCTCGGTGTATAGTCGCTGATCCCTCACTGTACCCAATAAGACATCAAGATGTTGAGCATGATCTTCATGAGTGATAGAGTACACTTAGATTTCATACACAAACACCACCACAAAATGATATATGTACGGATTAAAGAACCTTTTCATCGAGGAAATAAACACTAATGAAGCATCAGTCTACCAAAAAGACATTACAAAAAACTCATAAAGGACATTCCTACTCTTGAATGCAGTTCTTGGTATATTAGATGTCTGAACTCACACATGATGATACCCTGATACTAGATCGATCTTTGAGAACACACTATCCCCCTTCATCTGGTCAAATAGATCACTGATATGTAGAAGAAGATATTGGTTCTTCACAATCTTATTATTCCAATTTTGGTAGTCGACACACAAGCGTAAACTCCCATCATCCTTATTTGTAAACAAAAAAGGTGATCCACAAGGAGACATACTTGGATGAGTAAACCCTTTATCCTTTAACTCATACAAATGTGTTTTGAGCTCTTGAACCTCAGTCGGTTCCATTTTGTAAGGCCAAAAAGATATAGGATCATCCCCCATCATGAGATCAGTAGTGAATTCCACATATCTCTTTAGTGGAAACCATGAAACGTCTTCAGGAAAGACATCCTAAAATAGTTCTACTAATGGTGGATAAACATCTTGCCTACCACTCCTATCATCCAGCAAAAGACTAGAAACATGGTCTGTGAGCTCTCCCCGTTGCTGATTAATTGGCCCAGCTCCTCCTACATGGATATCCCATTCTCCACAAAGGATATATTGGTCACCCTCAGGGGATACAAAGGTCACTCTCCTATGATAACAATCTATGTGATCTAGTTATGTGACTTTCCAGTCAATACCCATAATCAAATCAAAGCCCATTACATCAAGGACATATATATCTTAAAGGAAACTATACTCTCCATTCTCTAGTAAACATACCTTGTTTAAACTGATATCCATAGAATTCATTCCAAATGGTGTATCAATATTTATCACCTCAATTATGGACTCCACCTCTAGGCTGAATACATTAACAATATTTTAAAATATAATGGAATTAGATGCACCAGTATTAGACAAGGCTATAGTTAATGTAAAAGAAACATGAATAGTACCACTAAATATCAATGGATCAACCTCAGTCTCCATAATTGTAGGGTGCACTGCATGTAACTGTTGTTCCCCTTTTCCCTGTGGTGTCATCTAAATACCCTGAGTAGCACCAATTTGCTGGTACGAGTGCTCATACCCTTGATAAACAAACCCACTTCCTCTACCGCCTCTTCTAGTAGAACTCCACCTAACATACCTGTATAGTGTAGAAGACCCTATTCGAACACTCTAACTCTGATAAAATTCTCTATCAACACTTCCTTGTCTCTGCTTCCTGCAAAAACTAATTTAGGTTTCCTATCATGCCACAAAACCAGAACTCCACTGGTGGTTAAGGGCAATGTGTATGATTGTGTCCCTACGTACCTCACCTATGGAAAAGAACATGAGAAAGTTATTGGGAAAATGTTCCTCCTTATTGTCCACATTTCTTTCCACTGTCCTGAATAAGATTGTCATGATGGCACTTGCTGCTCACGAATGTCCCACTCCTGGATCATCCAACTACATGTCTAGTAGTGGAAGCCTCTTTCAAGTTCTCCTCTGAAATGAGAGCATGATTAACCACATTAAAAAAAATTTCATCCTAGAGATATTCACCTGGAACTTAATTTCACACTTATTTCCATCCTGAAATAGTTTTGCTGAAGATGCCTCATCTTCCACCAATGTTAGAGAAAAACACTATAAATCTATGAAATGTTCAGCATACTCTATTATGGACACGCTTACTTGTGTTAGATTCATAAGCTCTGAATCATTCTATTATCTCAGTTTTTCTGGATAGAAGTGTTCAAAGAACATCTCCAAAAACTCCTCGCATAAAATATTATCAGTATGTCCAGATAGTACCTGAATCTCCACCCTCTCTAGTAAAATAAAGCGGCTGCTACAGTTGAACCTCCCCTATCAACTCAAACATGCTTTTCTGAACCAATATTAGGTCTCTCTCCATGAATTTCATGAAACAAGAAATGTTCTCTTGGAACTATTCCTTTTAATCTTTAGCTTTCACCAATGGAATCTCAAGCTGCCTGTTTAGAAGTTTATTCCAGGCTATTTCCCTTGGTCTCTCCCTCAAAAAGAATCATAGAGGCATATCTCCACAAATCCAAAAAACTTCATAGGTCTCACAACTCGACCTTATAACATTTACATAAGTGGATAAATTAACATAAAACGTTTCAACATGTCTCTTTTACCTTCTTCTCGCCACACGGTCAACACTAAGGACTTTTCACTACCCATAACCATCGTACTCTGAAGTCTTTGTTAATGAGAGTATAATCATTTTCATTAATTAAGACAACTATTAATTTATCACATTATTTTAATTTAATTAATTAAATAATCAATTAATTTCACATACTTCTTTCATCAATCATGGTTCTCATTAGACACCCATATAATCACATTTTCCTCATTGTTTCAATCTCTCTTCAAGGAAAAATAGTTCATGATCAAAAACATACCCACAACCCATTTTCCTATGAGTTCCTAGAATGATTCATGCAGACTCAACTATCATGAAACCCCCATCATTTGTTCCATGGTTCCATTACCAATTTAATCACCAAGGCAATTCAATACAATTTCACATTCCTAAATACTCCAATTTAGGAAATCAATCAATAAGTGAATCTAGCATCTCATAAACACACATTCAATTATCATAAAACACGACAATGGAATTTGGATTTGTAACACCCAACTTAGTTTATTGAAATAGGTTATCCTAACTGAAATCCCAAAAAAATCCATGCAACACAAAATTTTCGATCAATATCCAGATCTAAATCCCAAAAGTCACAATTAATATCAAAAGAATCAAGATCTTGCTAATATAGATCATTATTCACAATCCTATATCTAGATCTAAACCCATAGGTTTATATCCATGGAAATGGTGATGATCCTCCATGAAAAGACCCACAAATGATATGAGAAATAATAGAAGAATCATTGGGATGAAATCCCCTTACTAGGAGGAGGGCATATCTTTAATCTGGGCATTCAATGTCGAAGAACGATTTTCAGAATACCTTGTAATCTCTACTGGAGGCATTTGAAACAAATGGAATTCATCAAGCCCAATCCATAGAAGAAAATATGGAAGTCCCAGGGGTTTGGGTGATTTTATAAAGGATTTTTAGAATTAAAATCCCACACTCACAGTGTCATTGGCAGAGGAACACATTTAGGGAAAATCGGGAGCCAACCATGTGGAACACTCTGTCTATTTTTGCATAGTTGGAATGGTATGGTCACATTGTTTTCCAAACCGTGCACAAAACATATAGACCACTATGTCCATTTTTGCATTATTTACACAGTTTGGTCACACGGTTTGTCAAACTGTGTGCATACCGTGCACAACCCACTATTCTTTAGTTTTCTTTAAAAGTTCACCCAAATGAACCTCAAGTCCCTAATCATAGTTAAAGGTACCTAAAAGCTTAAAAAGGCACCAGAAATGGTGCTTAAGATGAGTCAATAAAAGTCCAGGATCTTATACATTTATTATTAGATATTATGAAAAGTAACGTCAATAATTTTTTTATTTACCACGGTTAAAGTGTAAATTAGGAAAATAAGCGCGGAAATAATATTATACTAATATTAAATTACCATAAAACATGATCTAATATTTTTGGATGAGTAATAGGAAATAAAAATCCCATAAGATGACCTTTTTGGATTTGGGAACCACATGTGTGTGAAAATGATATATTACACTAATTAATTTAATGTGAAGGGAAATATAACTTAAACATGTATCGTTTCTCAAAAATTATTATTTGGGTTTATATAAATGATATATTCAACTATAAATTGTAATTATAAAGAGAAAAAAAATTTCATACATTGCTGTATTTTATTTATAATTTTTATACAGCAAATAAATAATTTTATTTAGGATGCAATGATGATGTAGTGATTATTTTATTAATGAAATATTAAAATAAATCCTTTTATAAATAATAAAATAAATATAATTTTAACATTTTGATGCCATCCAAGATTTTTTTGGATGATATTAAAAAGTGAGGGAGGAGTTAATTTCTTTGGTTTGATGGAATCAGGTTGTTATGATTTTAGAAAAAATCAATTACTCAATAGAGTCAAAATTGACATAATTGAGTTTTAAAAAAATACAATTTTATTAAATTATATAATATTATTAAAAATATAATATTTATCCAAAATAATTATATAATGTTAAAAATTTCATTAATGATCCACTTGGGGTTCTGTTGTGACCTTGTAGTAACTATTGTAACCATATAATTTGAAAATGCATGAAGACCTGGTAAGAGTTAATGTTTTTAACTTTGTGTTAATGATAAATGATAAGGTTAATTTTTGGTTCTAATGTTGTATAAATACTAATTGGTAATATTATTGATATCCATACTCATATTATAGAATAAATAAATATGTTTGGGACCATTATAAAACGAAAATATATTTATAAGAAATTAATATTAAAAAACATTCCTAAAGTACCCCTCACCTCTCATATAAATGGGAACTCTACATTAACTTTTATTTACAACTCCATAGCACATTGGTTCGGACAATACCTTCCCAAATCTACTCCCAACATCCCTACCTAACTCTACGAGGACACAAATTTTGAATAAATCTAACAAAGGGAGACCATCTGTGCAATCAAAATAAGATGCTCCAAAAATTGGTAATTGTTTTATCACCACTTTTAAAACTATTTTTTTCATCTACTTCCTATTAATATGTAGTTTCAATACTAATGTAATAAATATATTATATTATACATTACGATATTTTATTATAATTATGGGAAAACCTTATACCTCTTTTTATCCATCCTAATAATAAGAATATCACCATGCGTGTGTACGTATGGATTACCGTCTCTATGTTGTGGTTTAATTTGTTTTTCAAAAGTACTTAATTTGGATGGGTCTAATGAAAAGTATAATGGATTTAAATATTTAATATAACATGATAATTATTATGTATTATTAATATACCATCAAATTACAACCCATTTATGAATTTAGTGAATAATATCATCGCTTGTGCATACGTACGACATACCTTCTCCACGACGCTCTCAGATTCATTCTCCACGTTAACCATTCAAGAATGATTATAAAGTATATATAATAAATATAAATAAAATATATGACATAATAAGGATAATTTATTTATGTATATATATTTATATATGTCAATTTATTTCTTACATTACATTCAATAAGGAAACAGAAACAACCATCATGTGTGCGTACGACCAACCGTCTCTATGAACCGTGTATTCTATTTTATTTATATATCATTTAAATATATTTATATACTAAATATTTATCATATTTATTTAAATTTTTACAATCTTGATGTAACTTAATCATGATCTAGGTAATAATATCATGAATAAAAAGTCCATACACGAATGACAAATAAAATGATTATTACCCAAAACGTTCCATTAACATTGAATTGATAAATAAAAGGGTAATATAAAGTCATAAATGAATAATATGTGATATCAAAGATATTATAATTGTCTTATTATAAGTTAAAAATATATTTAAACCCACTATATATTATTTTTAGACACATATGGATGAAATTAGACCTAAGGTAAGGGATAAATTTGTAATGTCAATTTCTATCTGAGATTGTTTATATGTAAGTATTTGTTTTGGTATATTTATCATCCACATCTATATTTCCTATATAGGTAATATTATTTCCTTTCCTATAAAAATATTCAAATTATATTTTACTCATTAGAAATTTTTTATTAAACAATATGAAATGAATCTTTAGTCTTTATTCGATTTGTGGTCCTTTTTGAATTTTCCCGTAAAAGTACGAGGATAATTTTTTAACTTATACAAAATGAATGGATTTATATGGGTTTCTAAAACGTTATTTACATGAAGAATACTCTACATTATTTCAGAATTATTTTCAACTAAATTCATTTCATTTAAAATTTTGTGGGATTTTGATAAAAGAAAACATTTTTGAAAAAATAATGTATATTTTCTTCATGAATTATGTTCATGTGTTTTATCAAAATTAGTTTCCATATAAGATGACATAGGGTTATGTTTATATCGTGATTGTTGTATTTATTTTGTAGGGTTTATGATAGAATTGTTTTTATGAAATCCATTTATTTTATATGGATTATGATGGATTGATGATTAAGAAACCCATTTTATTTCTTGGGTTATGCTATGTTAAATGATTTATGTGTTTGTGTCACATGTAAGAATGACTTAATTATGATATGGGTGACTTATAACTCCATCCATTGAATTGGGTCAATATTTATATCTAATGATATTAACATGACAAGAATTTAATGTAAATAAGGTTTAGTAATATAGGGCTAGAATGAAATGTAAATCTGGTTCAATAATTCATGGGTGGAACAAAATGAAAATCTTGTTTAGTAATACAAGGAAGGAACGAAAAGTAAACCCAGTTCAGTAATGAAAATTATCCACAATGATTGTCTTTGCATCAATTACGTGGAAATTATGGAAGTCATATTATGTTCTGATATGTTTTCTACAATTCCATGTTTTATTCCAATATTATTTTTTCATGGTTAATGTTCCTTTACGATCTATGTCTTATGTACTTCCAGGATTTATTTCATGAATCAAGATTTGGATATTTTAACATTATGTTCATGTCACACATTTGTATATTTATGGTTTTTTAGGATTTCCATTTTTACCCATACTTAACCATTGAGCTCACCCTTTTTATGTTTTCTGTTCCTCAGGATATAAAGAATGGTTTTAGGTAGGGAAACAAAAGGGGAAGATCATTTTGGGGTAGGTTTATGATCATTCACCAAGTTAGAATATTATGTTCCATATTTATAAAGGCAGTAAACTAATATGGTATTTTGGATTCTTTTTGCGTCATGTATTATATATTCCATAGAATTAACGAAATGTCCATGTACTTAAAGAATGGGTCTTTACATAGAGTTCTCTAACTAGTAGTGAGGGCCTAAGGTGTGTTCATGGAGTGATTATCCACTATTTTCAGAGTAAATCATAGTGGATTTAATAATAGAAGTATCTCAATAGAGGAATCCTAAAAATAAAAAATTCAATAGAGGATGTATGCATAATAATCCATAAATAATAAATAGTCAAAGGCTAGAAACTTTATTATATATAAAATGATGATGTAATTTCATGTCTCTACAAAATGGAAGTAATTAATACATGGTGGTATGTAATAATTACAATACATTATATATAAAATAATTAACAAAGTAAAAGAACTATTCATGAATCTCGATCATTGGCCCATGGATCTACTACCAAGCTCTATCGTGAATAAAAAATGTTAGGTGTAGAAAGCGGGACACTTTTCATTGTCCACACCTACAATCATAGAATCCAATATGGGAACAATGGTGTCCCAAATATGGTGTGAGATAAATATCAATAATACACCACCAAGTGTGTCCATACCGGTCTAATATATGAGAATAAATTTAAATAGTGTGGAGGTATATATAATGGTGACTCAATATATAATAATTTAATTTATTATGATTTAGTTTATATATATAATTCATGTGTATATTTTTCAACCACTATAATTGGTCATGATAATATAAATAAAGGATCCAAGGAGGAACTAAAGAAATATTATCCTTATGGGTCATCCAAATCTAATAAGTATGTCATGTCTTCTAGAAATAAGGGGTCTAAGTGTTATCTAGGGGTAATGAAAATGAAATTGAACTATATAAGATTATAACCAAGACCAATGATCATATCCATAAAAATACATGTCTATGAATGAAATGGCCTTATGGTGTAAATACATGGTGGTACATGTTTGAAGACATCGAGCTAAATCCAATGAGTGTATCCATGTCATTTTAACACCCTAAAAAGAAATAAAGTAAACTACTAGTACACCATTGAGGAATTCATGAAATTAGATAATGAAAAAATTTCATGGTGGGTAGAAATTGTAACAACCCAATATTTCTTTCAAATATTATTTTTAATCCATTGGATTTATTTTATTTTTTTAATTACACACAGCATCGTCTTAGCTTGCATTACACAAAACACTGATATTCTATGCAACATCATTTTATTATTATTTAAATACGTTAATAACATAGATTTTAAATAATACAGTGTGAATATTATTAACTAACTTATGAGAATATATGTTTTCTAAGATGAATAAATTTGTTACCAATTAATTAGAAATGAAAATATATACCAATTTATTATAATGAAAAAACATTTTTTATTATTATGATCTCAAAGTCCTTTTTTCTTAAAAAATTATATAAATTATAATTGTTAAATGATACTAATTAAATTTATATTTTATATATTTTATAAAATATATTTTATATTCATCCAATATATTTTATTGTTATAGGATATGAACAAACTGAAATATATGCATTAAAACCTATATTTTTTAAAAGGACAATATTACCACAATTTAATGGAGAACCCTTTTAAAATTAAAATTTTGAGACCATTGTAGTTTTTATATGAAGAAATAATCAAATTATTTAATATTAGGATATAAATACATAATTTGGTTGGATTTTTGGGATTTTACTGTTAAATTTCATGGTATAATGAATAGTAATAAAATATTGCATTTTAGGTGAAAACTGCATTTTCATAAATTTTTTTACTGTATAATTGTATTTTTTTTGAATTGATTTAATTTATAATAATATTAAATTTTTATTATTAAATATAATTTATATCATTGACATATATTTTACATTGATTTTTTATATAAAAACATTTCACTCTTTTTCATGTTTTTACATTAATTACCCATTTTCCCACCTAGTCAAGGATGTAGTTTTTAAAATAATTATTAAAATATTTTAGTTTTGAATATTTAAACATGGATTTCTTATTTGGAATAAGTTGTTACAGAATATCAGTATAGGTTTATTTTAATTTTGTCTATTATAAATATCAATAATAGTAAATATTTATTAATATATTAAAAAAGTATATCTATTAAAGATGGGTAATCATAATATTATAAAATTACCATAAAACATTTTCTAATTTCATTGGATAAGTTTATTATCAACCAAAATCATATTTGGTTAGAAATTATATTATTTTCAAGCCACTTGGATCAACATATGAAATTAATTATATTATATTTATAGAGTTGCTAGTGATGCCAAACTCATATTTTTTTAATAAATTTATCATTTTTAATATGATGTTATACAGAATATAAATAAAATTATAAAAATTCATTAGAAATATAATTTTTTTTATCATGGTGATTTGTTTTTAATTTTTAGAAAATAAATATTTAACTTAATGACTTAGACAAAAATGATGTATTAATTATTTTTTTCACTTATATATCAAATAATGGTTTATAAAAATATTAAAATATTTATAATTTCATATATTTTATGTGATAAAAGATTTTTTATGATTACACTGACCGCATAAGGATATATTAAAATATTTTTGTCTGAGTTACATTTTTTATCTTGATATTTTTCGAAATTAAAGAAATAAATTGTGTCAAAATTGATAGTATTTATATTTTATCAAAATAATGTTCTATTAAATTATTTAAAAAAATAAAACATTTTATTAAAAATGATAATCATTTTTATATGGTATAAATTGTTACAAATACTTCATTTATGTTCAAATTCACATCATATAAATAATAATTTCACTCTTTTAACATTGAAAAATTTGTTACAATTGTAAACATTAAATTATGATAACTAAGGGTTCATCAAAATGAAAAGGTTTAAAAAAACAAAAAAATTCATAAAATATATTAGCCTTTAATATGATAAAATTATAAGAACTTATCTTTCAATCCATGTAATTTTAGAGCTATTTAAATTGATATTGAATTTATTTAAAGTATTTTTCTTGAAATTCAAAAAGTGCCCCTCACCTCAATTTTAAAAAAGAACCCTCTCCCTCACATATTAACATAAAATAAATCCTTAAATATTGTCCATAACCTTCTAATATACATTATAATATTTCATAGTCAAATTATAGAGGTTCTTTTCTTCTCAAAAGAAGTATCTATTATCTCTGAGAGAAGATCTATAAAGAGATTTTTAAAGAAGAGTTAATCTTTTTCCTCAGCACTCTCAATAGTATTTCAACTTCTACATCCTATTCATGTGTTTTTCACATTATAAAGTAATAGATATAAGATAAAAAATATTATAAAATATTATTATTATTATTATGGGACAACCATATTCCACCTTTTATCTATCCTATGAAAAACAAAATGACCACGTGTGCATATGTATGGCCTACTATCTATACACTATGGTGTAAAATGGTTTTCGTTGCCACTAAAATTGGATGGGTAGAAATATGGAAATAATGATTATATAAAATTATTGAAAAACTATATTGAATCAATAAAAATATATACACAATCCAATTCCACACCATTTCTAAATAAAGGGAATGATATCGTCGCTCATTCCTACGTAAGGACTACCATCTCCACGACATAATGCAAATCATTTTCCATAGTCACCATTAAAGAATGATTATATAAATGAATAGATTTTATAAAAATGAAATATATTACATTATTAATGTTATTTATATTAGAAAAATGTGTCATATGGAAATCAACCTAGACTTATACAAAAAAACATGCATAGTAAAATAAAGCAATTAACACCCGAAAGAAGAGTAATAATGAGATGTTCTTTAAAAGTGAGTGATAAGAGGATCATATATGATATAATAACTATAAATATGATTCTAGAATAATTTAATAACATTATTTAAACCATTATACAATAATTTTGGATATATAAAAATTAAATCACAACTAAGGTAAC
Organism: Viscum album; assembly: GCA_963277665.1. NCBI lineage: Eukaryota > Viridiplantae > Streptophyta > Magnoliopsida > Santalales > Viscaceae > Viscum > Viscum album. The sequence continues at coordinate 543,233,402 of OY728158.1, forward strand.
CAAATTTCATGTCACTTTTTATTTCCATGAGATACATTCCATATTAACCACTCACTTATTTTATGTTGTGTAAAATCTTACCTATAAAATTTTTTATCTTTAATTTGTTTATTAAATGATTTCATTGTTATTATTATTTATTGGGGTTCACAATAATAATGTTATTCAAGTATTAAGGTCTTTGTATCTCATTTTTTATGTGGGACACATTCATTATCCAAAACTTATTTCTTCTATGTGGTTTATATATTGACAATGATTTTATTTTACGAGTCTTATCTAATATATTATTATAATTTAATATCCCTATAATTATTATTCATTCATGATGAATATAATTCTAAATATTGTTATGTGATTAGTGTTTATTTCACAACCTCTCTAATATGTGGGATTCTTTTATCATAAGTCTACATTGGGGAATATATATAATCAATATCCATGTTTTCTAAAAAAAAGTAGTTTTTTACTATTCTACTATGGATGTATAAAGTCATTTTCAAACATTTTTTACTTTGTACTACTATGTTTGAAATTGACCATTTTTTCTAAATGAGGAACTTTGTGAATTTGGTAGAAAATATACGAGAAGAATGTTTTATTTTAACTTATTTGGAATGAATGGATTTTTACTCTATCATGATGACATTTTTTTATCAGTATTTTTATAAAACATTACATGTTAATTTTTAGTGAAAATTTTACATTTCTATATTTCAATGAATATTGTGAAAAAAAGAAATTTTTAGAATAAAATATATATTTTCATCAAGAATTTTTTCAAGTGATCTATCAAAATAATTTTCTATCTAAGAGAACATAATTTGATGTTACTAATGCTTTACTATAGATATAAATCAATGATACCTTTATTAATCTTTTTATGAATTGTTCATTTTTATGATATAATGATATTTACAAAACCAATTTCATTATTATAGTTTATTTTAGGATTGAATGATTTTTATGAAATCTATTTCATTCAATAAGTTATGATATAATGAATAACATATGATTTTTAGCCACACATACGTATGGTTTTACATATGTGAAAGGTGGGGACTATATCTCCCTCCAATTCATTAGGTAAGGATTTATATCTCCTGAGATAGATGGGACTACAATTATGTGTGCACTCAGTTCACTAATACAACACTATAATGAGAAATAAACCTAGTTAAGAAAAGAAGGGATGGAATGGAATGTAAACACCATTCAGTAAATGAATTTTTCTTCTATATTGATCATGGTAATGATCATTTACTATTATGGAAATTTTTCTTATTCTTATGAAATTTCTACAATTCATTATTTTATGAAAAATATTTCTTATTATGAATCATGTCTAAAAAATTTCTATGATTTATTCTATAACCCATGATTATGATATTTGATATGAATGGTATATTATTCCAATGATATGTTAATATTATTATACCCTTAGGTTTATGTTGTGATTCAAATTTTCCTTATTTACCCTGAAATAGTGTCTGATCTCAACATTTTCTTATATTTTCTCTTCACCAGGTTATATAGAATGGTTAAGTTATAGGTACCAAAGGGGAAGATCTTTGAGATAATAATTGAAGATATTATACCATATTAGAAGTTTTTGTTCCATGTTTTGAATGGAACTAAACTAAGACTGTATTTGGATGTCTATTTGTTTAATATATTAAGTAATAAATAAATGTGATGTAATATAAATAAACAACAAGACATGGGTCATTACAGTGGGTATTAGTGAAATGTTTTAGTCAACCTTTTGGATATAGGATGAGAAATTTTTAGTGATATCCCTATAGATATTTATAAGGATACATCTATGTATGTCTCAAAGGATAAGTCTATGTATAGGATAAAATCCTAGAATTTTGGTAAAGATCATGCATAACCTAAGATTAAAACATAAATGTTATATATTTAATTTACTATTAATTCATTATTTGAGTTTTCCAACAATATTTTGGATGATCACACTATAATTTTGGTTTCAATCAATGGTCAAAATCTAAAGAAACACATTAATGTGGAATGAAATAGGAAATGAAATGATTTTCCCCATAATTAACCAAAACATATTCGATTTGGAAAGAAAAATATTATCGATATACATACACAAGTTATGAATCATTCAGGATTTCCAAATGAGTAGATTAGAGAACAAATTTTTATTGAGTCTTGTATTAAGCAATTTCTTCCATTTTATATGGGTCTTCTGATCCAATAGTGTTTTAAAAATGGACTGGTTCCACTAAAAATATATTTTCAAATATTTAATGTTCATAAAATGATGAATTAATCATGTAAGTGTGTCCTTTTGATGATGAATCATATAAATGGTGAAATATAAACAATGATACAAGGAAAAGTAATGAAATTTAATCCATGAAATGGTATGAGTTCATGAAATCATTTGTCAATAAGAAATACCCTCGTATCCTTTGTATTAATATTGAAAATGATTTCCAGGATAATAATCAAAATTATGGTGAATCCATTGTTTCCTCCAAGGTAAATTTTACAAAACCTATGAGGTATGCTCCTAACATTATCATCTAACCTAAAAGTATGGTCGATCGATTCATCTGTGTTTTAAAATAATGTTTTTGAAGAGATTTAACCATAATTTAATTTTGTTGCTATTTAGAAATTGTGCATTGCTTTATCAATGTATAAATGGATGCAAGATTTAAATTTCAATATCACGGTTTTGACCAAAAAATAATGATAAAGTTTATATGAAGTTATAAAAACCATGGAGAAATGAATATGAGTGTTTCTTTATGCTCAATGTGTGGATAAAATAATGGTGGAGACTATATTATGTGGAATGTAAATGTTTCACGTGTAAGAAAAAGGTCATCGTTAAATTAACTACTGAAGTGATAGTAAAAAGATAGATAATGATGAGAATAGCGAAAAGGCTACACATAACGAACCTCCAACACTTCATTGTTTCACTGAAAGAAATCTGGGAATTATGCTATCCAGTGAACAAACCCAATATCTATTGATGATGATGAATATAAAAAACCTATATTGTTAAAAAACAAATGTAAATCTTATTTTATCACTGTTTAAGATGCCATGTATAAAAAAAGTTAACTAATTGCTATGTGTTTATCTTTTGGAATTCATGATTATTGATATAGAAGAACTTTTATTGTATTATGGAATTATAAAATATATATTAATTTCTCTAATATAGTATTTACCTATGTATTTTATTATATATGTTAAATTATATAGGGATCTATGAAAATAGATTAATGTGTTAAGGTGATATTTTTGAAAAATACATGATTAAAGTAAGGATAACCTTTGATATGTCCAAAAAGTTGGGATAATGAAATATAGAGATGGTTTGTCGTGATAAAATAAATGGGATAGAATTAATGACTTTGGGAATGATATTAAGAAATAATGGTTTATGATATAATTGATTTATTTAATATTATTTTTATATTATTTTTATTTGTAAAGAGTTGATTTTTGAAAGAATTCATGTTTTCAAAAAGGTTTTATGGAAATTCATGTTATGACCATATTTTACGAGAATAAATTATAATAATTTTCAAATGTTTTGTGTGTCACAATAATGAGCTAGGTAAAGTTGTTTGGGGTATTAATTATATGATTAATTTTAAAATGTGGTGACCTTCTTTCCAGTTTTTTTGATTTTAATCTCTTGGTTTGATCACAATGGTCACCATTTATGAAATAGATTGTGGTTTTAGTGATTATTGTATTATCACTCTATATGAGAATTTATTTATATTGGAAAACTTCTATTATCATTTCTTATGTGATGTTAATCTATCATTATCTACATCTCATGACCTGATAATTATTCCGAAATGAGAAATTATTCTTCATTTATTAGAATAAGAGATGAAGTGGAAATTTATCACAGAACAATGAAAGGATTAGATTATTCTTAACCAATTAAATATTTTTCTCATGAAATTTATTTAACCATAGGTAATGGATCCTAAAAAAATTGTTATCCTAGTAAAATCTTTTCCAATTAATCAAAGGGCCCCTTATATCATAGAGAATTTATGGCTTTTTGATTGTTACCATTCTCCAGACCATATTCAATATAACTCTCCATCAGAACATGATGGTTTTATTTCTCTGATGTGTCAAAATTTTCACATTCCACCTATTTTCTCCAATGTGAAAAGAAAGTAATGAGTTACATTGGGTAATAATTGTTTTTCAAACGTTCCTTTATAAAAGTATTTTTTGGTATTTATTTTTTAATAGACTCCTCATGTTTTAACAATTTTTTAATGATCACAAATCCTATACATTCTGTGAAGTTTGGTAATCCTATTTAATCTATATCAAATCATGTGTATAGATGGTTGGTTTCTTTATGCTTTAAATAATACCATCAAATATCTTATGTTCTATGATTGATGATTGTAAACTATTTTTAATTAGATTTATAATGCATTTACTTGATAAATGATTAATTCTAATCCTTTCCATGAATATCACTATTCATGTCTTGATAATGATATTTGTCTAAGTCTGAGAATCCGTGAGTCTTCTACCAGTTATGTTTTTTTGGGAGATGACCCAGACACAGTGACCCAGACACTGTGACCAGTCACCTCAACTAGACACCATGACCCAGATACTATTACCCAGACACCATGAACAGACACCGTGACCCATAAACCATGACCCAGACACCGTGACCAGACACTCTGACCCAAACTCCATGACCAGACAATGTGACAAGACACCGAGAACTAGACAGCATGACTAGACACCACATCTGTGCTACCAGTTTATAATATCTATAAACTTATTCTATCATGAATATCTCACCACGTAGTGGAAAAGAAGAAGACATCGTTTCATGGTGACATCGTTTCCAAGTGACACCTTTTCCAGACAGACTGTGACACCATTCTTTAATCTATTTTGTCATTTCCAATTTAATTTTTAATGGTCATATTTCTGTATTTTAAATGAAATGACATAGTTATTATTAATTTTTAGACATATCACCTGATAGTATGAGGTACGAGGTGCATAATACATGCATCTTGTCGGATCCAACACATGATCTCCAATAATAAGAAGAAATGTGTGGCCTAGAAACTAACATGAGTGATAGCGAAGAAGCATGAGAATTCTTGAAGAAAATAATTGACACATGACACAAGATACATCTAAAGAACACACGAAACATTCACAAATACAAAAGTTGGGAGACCATAGATCAATGTCAAAAACATCTTCTCACTACAAAATCCATAAAGAACATGAGCAAGATATAACTCACTTACGATACACTATTTCTCTCAAGAGGACTCGATTCCTGCGTCTACGTTATCCTAGAAGTATCGAGCTATATAGACTAACACTAATTGAATTTCTAACCTTATGTCATTATCTTCTCTTTGTTTTGTAGTGTTTTTAGCTTTTGAGTTGTGTGTGTGTCTGTATAAAAACACACATCTTCTATTGAATTAAACCCAAAGGTACAAGATATCCTTTCTCTCACTTCGTTTTACACTTTTTTATTCCAATGGATAATTGCAGATGAGGTCCATGTGTGACATGGTATTTTATACCAATGATGAACTGTAAAAGAGGTTGTGTGACCTGGGAAGTCTTGTGCACTATTGTTTACCCCGATCCAGGGTGTGGATCAAGTTTATTTATATAAACATCTTGTTGTAAGGTGATCCTCAAGTGGATTGGATTAGGACTCGTCCTGAGACTGAACAACTTGTTTTATATCCACTGTATTGTTTAATTTAGTTTTCTCTATTTTAATATATCATTCAGAAATTAGTATATTTACTTTGATAGTTAGTATTCGAACTATGTTATAATTGTTTTGAAATGTTATAATAACTTCAACAGTAATGTTAATAACGGATAATAAGATTACAGTAAATTAATCAATATTTTGAGAAGTCATTTAAACAGTCAAACTTTCATAATCATATTACATTTATTAACTGGGCTATATTTTTTTTTAATTTGGGAATCTTTTAAGAATACTTTTAAAACATAAAATTTTATAGACACTAAATTCACCCCTACTCTTGTTTATTCTACATTGAACAAAATTTGGTACCATAGGAGTTTGTTATTTCTGTCAAAACATTATTTTTGAAACTATAAAACTGTGATTTTAGTTGTACATTCAAGATATGTAAATTTATTCCAATTCTAAACTTCTAGCTATTTCAAAGTATTTACTTATTATGAATAATAGACTAGAAGGTGCTGCAATCAATAGAGTACCATTCTTCAATGGATCCAATTATTCCAATGGAAAATTAAAAAGAAAATGTATTTAGAAAGTATGGGTTTTGAAATTCTGTATTCAATTATAGATTAGTATAATATTCCTGTTACTGATAGAATCACATAGAATGACCCAAGCCAGACTACCTACAATAATAATTGACAAAGACTTGAATTATTTATATTCTTCTTTAGTAGATGATAAATTTAACAAAATTTATGAATGTAAAATTTCCCTTGAAATTTGGGATACTTTGTCCATTTCACATGAAGGAACATCTAGTGTGAATGAAATGAGGCTTAATAAATATACAATTAAATATGATAACTCTAAAATGAAACCCAGTGAGCCTATTTATGTCCTGTATCTTTGGTTCAATGAGATTATCAATACAATGATTTCTCTTGGAAGAGAAGTTAATACCATAGAACAAATTATGTGGATAATCAGTTGCCTACCTAACAAATGGAGAGTAACCTCTGTCTCTATTAGAGACATTCGACATCATCGAGTAACATGTTAAAGAACTCATTGGGAAGATAATCATGTATTAAGAGGATATTAAAGTGAATAAGTAAATGGTGGATGAACCCAAAAGAAAATATGTTGCATTTAAGACCACCACATTTAAATAGAAATAGAAAGGGAAATTTGTAGTCATTATAGAATGATCCACCTATGAACAATAATCACTTGAAAGTGATGAGGATATTGATCAATTAGACAAAAGGTTTAAGATATTATATAAGAAAAAGATTTTTTTTTCAGAAATCCTATCTTCAAATGTAGATATGATCAAAAAGGAAGATCGAGTAATGAGTAGAAAAGAAGTGACAAATCTGATGAGATAGTATGGTATGACTGTAAGAGAAAAGGGAATGTAAAGGATGACTGTCCCAAGCTCATGTAAAAAAAGAAATATGGAAAAAAAGATAATAAGTATAAAAAAGAAAATGAATGCAATGTGGAGTGATTTTGAGGATAGTTCAAGTGACTTAGAATCTTCACATGATGATCAGGCCAAAAAATTAAATATATGTTTTATGAAAAACAAAACTAAGGTAACACTAGAATCTCATGTAACCAATTCCTATTATTCTTGATATGAGAGTCACTCTGAAAATATGTCCAACGAATTTTTTTTTGGGTACAGTTATATTCTTGAAGATAACTTTAATGAACTAAAAGAAAAATACAAGTCTTTAAGGAAACAACTTGCTCTTACCTCATCCATTAAATGTGTACTTACTTTAGAAAGAGAGACAAATGCTCAATTAATCAAAGTTTACAATGAACTAATGCTTTGTATTGAGAAATTGATAAAGGATCTGGGATGGTTAACTAATGGTAAATGTACATTGGTTCAAATTCTAGGTAAACAAATTGCCCCTAAATATACAATTGGTATTGGATATGAACCTTGTAAAAGAAATTTTGGAAGAACTAATTTTGATTCTTAGTCTAGGATATAAATCTTTACTCCTAGTTCTGGAAAACATTCATCTTGTTTAAATTATTATATAATCTCTCATGTTTAATGCTCTTATAGACCAAATATAGTTTAATTTTCAAGAACTTTATATAATGCTTACAAGAAACCTATGTGGAAGATGTGGGTTATTGAAGCACTAGTCGCTAATATTAATGGACCCAAACAAATCTGGGCAACAATTTATGTTTCTATTTGACAATTTTGTAGGAATGTTGCTTAAAGAGATCCTATAAAATCATATGGTACTGGGACAATGGGTGTTCAAGACACATTATAAGATACAATTCATGATTCAAGAATTTAATAAACATTAATGGTGGACATGTCACCTTTTGTGACAATGCCAAAAGAAAAATTATTATCCTTAGCCAAATTAGTGACTCTAAATTAGTTTTAATTACCAAAGTACTTTTTGTTGTTGTATTGAAATATAATCTGCTAATTTTTTCATAGCTATGTGATGATGGATTTCAAGTTGAACACCAAAATTATGCTTTCAATGTTTTCAATTATAAAAATGAATTAGTGTTTTCCGCATTAAGAAATGAAAATGTATACACTGTTAACATAATCATTATTTTCTAAGAATTCATTATGTTTATGTGTATTTCACAATTAATTTTAGCTTTGGAATAGGAGACCAGGTCACATTAATATTCAACCTCTTAAAAAGTTAACTAGAAAAATCTTAGTCAAATATCTTCCCAAACATTATTTTCCCAATGATAAAGTGTGTAATCCTTGTCAAAGGGGAAAGAAACATAAAATTTCATTGAAACCAAATAAATAAGTGTCATCTTATTAACCACTCGAATTGGTTCACATGGATTTGTATAGACCATTTAGTGTTTCTAGTTAAATTGGGAAGTACTATGTTTATCTTCTTGTAGATGAATTTTCTAGATATACTTGGATATTCTTTTTGGATCATAAAAGTGAAGCCTGCTCTCATTTTACCAAATATTAGAAAATTGTAGAGAATCCTAGTATACTTAGAATTATATAATTAAGAAGTGATCATGTACGTGAGTTGGAAAATAAATAGTTTGAATCAGGTTTCTCTCAAAATGGCTTAGTCATAATTTCTTTACCCCTTAAACTCCTCAATAGAACAGAGTTTTAGAAAGAATAAACAAAACCATTCAAGATATTTCTATAACCATTCATAGTAAATACGACTTTCATTTTTATTTTTGGGATGAAGATGTAAATACAACATGACATATTATCAACAAAGTGTTGATTAGACCCATTCTGAAATGAACTCCATATGAGTTATGGAACAATAGAAAACCCAAATTAAGCTACTTCAATGTTTTTGGTTGAAAAGTCTATATCCTTAATACTGAAGACAATGTTGAAAAATTTTCATCCAAGAGTGATGATGGAATATTTAAGGATATTGAATCTCTAGTAAAGCCTATAGAGTGTTTACTAAAAGAACAAAATGTGTGGAAGAAACATTCCATGTCAAATTGGATGAAACAGATCCACGTGAGCCTAATACCACTCAGAAGATCCTGGAGGATGATGTGTCAAATATGGACATAAGAAAAATCCTCTAACCATACTATAACAGAATCGGTGAAAACATCCAGTTCGAGAAATTGTTTAGATTCAAGTCACATTGAGTCAAAACCTGTTGAAGTACCTAAAGTCACTATTACTTCTTTTTATAGAGCGGTTATAACTCTTAAAAACCATATTTTCGATTCTACTGTAGGAGATTTAGATAAAATTACTCAAAATAGATCTTTTATTAGAAATCAGGTTGAACATCAAGTCTTCTTGTCAAAACAAGAACCTAAAAACATTAATAATGCAATCATTTATGGATTCTGGGTGATAGATATGCATGAAGAAAATAATCAGTTTGAAAGAAATAATTTTTGGAAACATTTTGACAGACCCTAAGAAACATTAACCATATTCACTAGGTGGGTGCATAGAAAAAAGTAGATGATGCTGGTAACATAGTTTTAAATAAGTCAAGATTTGTTGCACAAGACTGTAGTCAAGAAGAAGGAATTGACTATGAAGAAACCTTTTCACCAGTAGCTAGACTTGAACCATTAGAATTCTGCTTACTTATGTTTCACATATGAATTTTAAACTATATCAAATAGATGTTAAGAGTGCATTCCTAAATGGGTATATAGCTGAGGATTTCATTGTTGAGAAACTCTCCAGTTTTATAAATCCTCATTTTCAAAATCATGTTTTTAAATTATAAAAACCTTTATATGTTTTAAAACATGTTCCAAAAGCCTGGTATGATTGATTAAGTTCTTTTCTTATTTCCAAAGGTTTTACAAAAGGAATAGCTGATCCTAACCAATTTATGAAACTAATTTACAATGATGTTTTAGTAGTTCATATCTATGTAGATGAAATTATCATTAGATCTTAAAAAAATTCTTCATATATTGAATTTTCTAAAATGATGATTTTTTTAAATGATTTTAATGGGTGAACTAAAATTATTCCTCGGATTCCAAATCATTCAAAATAATGATGGTATTATTTTAAATAATAGAAAATATAATAGAGATATTATAAAACCTATTGGACTGGATATCACTAAAAGTAGTGACACTCTCATGAGTACCCTTGGTAAGTTGTATCTTGATGAAGAGGGAAAATCTATTGATCAAACCACATAAAGAGGAATGATTAGAAGCTTAATAAACATAACTGCTAGTTGACCTGACATTATGTATAGTGTATGTATGTGTGCTAATTTTCAAGAAAACCATAAGGAATCTCATTTAAATGTTGTTAATAAAATTTTCAAATACCTAAAACATACTCCCAATATAAGGCTATTCAATCCCAAAGGACAATCATTTGAATTAGTTTGATATTCTAATGCCGAATTCAGTGGTTGTAAGTTAGATAGAAAAATCACTTCAAGAACATGTAACTTTTTAGGCCAGTCACTAGTATCATGATGTAGTATGAAATAAAACGCTTTGGAATTATCTACTACCGAAGATGAGTACATAGTTACTAGTAGTTTTTCTGCATAAATTTTGTAGATGAACCACACATTACTAGATTATGGATTTCAATTCAGTCATGTACCTATAAATTGTGACAATAAAAGTTCTATTAACATCTCAAAAATCTAATTGCACACTCTAGGAAAAAAAATATTGATGTAAGACATTACTTTTTCTGAGACCAATATCAAAAAGGTGATATCAATTTGGAATTCAATTGAATTGAGTATTGTCTTGCTGATATATTCACAAAACTGTTAAATTATGAATGAATAGACTACATCATACATGAGTTGGGAATGATAAATCATAAGTAGTATGTGTACTGTTTCACATATTACTATTTCACAATTTACGGTATCACAAGTCACTACCATAAAATTACTATGTAACTCTAAATGTTATATAGATTTACTATCTTAAAATTTTTGTTTCATGTTTAAAGTCTCATAGATACTATATATCGGTTACTGTCTGACACTTAGTGTATCAAATAATATGGTCACACAGTTTTGAAATCACACCATAACCATCTCACTTTGAAAGTCCATTATTGTCTCACTGTGAAAACATGTTATGGTCTCAATGTGAAAGTATATTCCAATCTCACTGTAAAGACAATTTACTATTTTATTTATATATTATAACTCATATACCTGTATATAATTATTTTATTCTTTAACTTTGTTGTACTTTTTATTTTGTGACGCTTGATATCCCTAAATGCTAAAATCAAAAGATGTTTCAATTTTTTCTTCACCGGAGTTGTCTTCTCTTAAACCATAATCCCTCTCTCAACCATTCATTTTACTTTATCTCTCTCTCAAACCATCTTTGAATTCCCTTAATGAAAATTCATTCCTCACCAAATCCTAAGAAGCAAAGATAAAAGAAGAAGAAAAAAATAGTACGGAAGATAGCGCCTGAAGGTCCTTTGAATCTGAACATGGTGAACATAATAGTGGTTCCTGAAAAGGAAATATTCTCTTAGCGGATTATATCAAGTAAGTCCTTAGTATTGAAAGTACCAAAAGAGAAAGTATGTATGTATTGGTTCACAAATGAGGATATGTGATTTACCCAAAGTTGGTTTCAAAGCTTTATCTTTTAGTTCATTTATCTTTTGATATAAAAGATGGGGTTGTTCTGAGAAGCTGGATCAATGGGAAAAGATGTATCTTTTCATCGAGGTTATGGGAGGCATGCCTAAGGAAACATCATGAGGGTATTTTTGAGAACAATTAGAGAGGTCCTCCACCTATAAATGAGATCTATGTTTTAGAAGAATCCTTGGGAAGCATAATAGGCATGGAAACTAAGAGAAGAGTTATAGTTGCTGAGTTAGATTGTGAAACCAGACTTTTGTTTAAATTTTTTATGAATCTGACGAGCCCAAAAAATGTGGTTTTTCTACACTCATGTCTCAATATGTATTTTTGAAACATCTCATGAAGAATGGAAAAAATATCAACCTATGAAAATATGTTACACTTTATATGTGTGAGTTGATAAAGACAACCTCCAAGTCAACCTCCCTGTTCTACTCATGGTTAATCTCAACTATGATTTATGCAAAAGAAATTGATGTACCTGATGGATAAGTCATTAAGGACTATGAATTTGGAATTTCAAAAGATACTATCAAAAGAATAAAAATTATTTAGAATTCATGGAGAAAAGAAAGAGTAGAAGATAATGAGAGGGTCTATGAAAAGTTCAACCCGGTTGAGAACTCTTTCTGATCTATGGACATTTCTAATCCTTGTTTGGAACCAAATGATATCGTTGACTATACAGATGAGGGTTGAGAAAAAGAGGTTGATGAACCTATAGGGAAAACTGTCCTAGATGAGGAAGTCCATGAACCTGCTCCTAAAATCTTAATTGAGAAGGATGTAACTATCCTTAAAGGGATTGTTGATCTAGAATAAGAACCTACATCTAAAGAAGAATCTGCTATTATTGTAAGGGAAAAGGCTGTTTTGGTAGATCATTTAAGAGAATATATTTCTCTTGAGAAGGAAACTTCTCTTGAGGAACACCTAGAGGAATTTTTTGTCCTCAGTTTATCCCATCTACTGAGGAGATAATGGAAAAAGCCATTTAATTGGATAGAAATGAAATGGGTGAGAATATTGGGGTTGAAATCTTGGAAATATATCCAATAACTAAATATCTTATTCCTGAGAATTATGAACATATTAACGGGGAGCAACACGTGAATCTAAAAACTGTTGATATTCATATTATAGTTCATCCAAGATCTATGGATACATGGTATAAATTCCCCAGATATTTTTAGGTGAATGATTATCAAGAAGTCTCAATTAATGTTATAGAACTCTCTACTATATTTTCTATTGAAATCTATCTCTGATATTATCTCTGCAAAGGAACCTGAGCCTATCTCATCTCTTACACCTAAAAATTCACAAGAACCTTACACCTTGGTGAGTAAGAAAGATTTTAAAGCCCTTGAATGTAATTTTCTTGCGGAAGTTAAAAATATCACGAACACTCAACCTGATCTTGTGAAACAATTGAGTGAAAGATATGAATCCCTATTGTTAGAAAATATCATTTGGAATATTCATCCAAAAATGAATCATGAAATTCAAGAAGTCATGGTTGAGAACAAACAGTTAAGTGATGAAGTGAAGTCTCTCAGAGGTATGGTTGATGATATGAAGAGAGTGATGAAATCAAGAACAAAAATTATTGCTCATCCTATTGAGGATGTTGTTAGTCAGATTCCATAGGAAGTTTCCTCCATGATTCAACCTAACCTAACATCCATAGATGAAAAGTTTGAAAAAAATAAAAAAACAAATAGTTAAAGAGAAGCATGGGAATGTTATTGGTCTTAAAAAAGATTAATGATGAATATAATGGTTTTCTTCAGAATGTTATGAATCAAATGAAGTGTCTTACTTCAGATGTTACAGCTTCTAATACCTATGGACAATCATCTCAACCTTCCTTGGATATTGATCTGCTCAGAATAGTTGTCAAAGAAGAACTCCAGTTAGTGATCAGTTGTTTTGACAAAGAGTCTCTATCTGTTGTTGTCCAGAATAATGACAATGTTCTTGACTTGGTGAGAATTAATTCTAGGATTTCAAATGATGCTCTGGAAGAAAATACTAAGAAGGTGGATTTATACTTCAATAATATTTTCTCTACGAATGATATGACAAACCATTTCATGTACCTTGTGGAGAATCTGAAAATCCTTCTTGCCACTCATGATTTCAAAACAAAAGATCAAAAGATGAAGTATTTCACTCCCTTGTTGGAGAAGTTCATGGAGAAAAAAGATGACATTAACAAAGACATGCAGTATGGTGGTGATATTATTTCTGACTTCATGAAGATATTGAGGACTTATCTTCATTTATAAAGCACTAGTATTGTGGCTCCTTCATCTTCACCCTTACGATATGGTATTCCTCCTACCTCATTCCCTTCCATTCCCTCTACTTCTATGTCTATCTCCCAAGATCTGAGTCAGATCAGACCTGTTATCCTTGAAAAACAATTTCTTCAGTCTTGCACTACACCTACCTTGGCCTCTTCTATTTTTGATGGTCTCCCTCTACATTCTTTGACAGTTGGTTCACTTACTTCTTTAACTTCTACCTTGGATGCTATGGCTTCTAGTGATGCTACTGCAAAGGGAAAAGGGAAGATAGCCTGTGATGAAGACAAATGAACACTATCTTTTGATAGGTATATTGTTGAATTTATGTTTCCTACTGTTTTTAATGACACATTTTTATCCCATTAATGCTTTGTGTACTCTTCTTATCTATTCTATTCTTTACACTGGTACACTTTTTGATAATCCCAAATGGGGGGAAATATGCACATTAAATGCACACTAAAAAAATACACATTCTATAAGACCATATTTCTGAATCACATGATTTGTGATCATCCAAAAGGTGGATATTGTTGGAATCCTCAATTATTAATCATGTTTTAGTGATCACAAATCCAATACAATCTATAATGTTTTTTAATCAAGTTAAATCTAGGTCAAATCATGGGTATATATGGTTGGTTAATTTATGCATTAATTATACCTATCCATGATCTTAACTTCTATGTTTGGATTATTGTAATTTTTTTTAATTTTTGTTATAATGGATTTACAGTATATATAATTAAGTCTAATCCATTATATAAATATCACTGTTTAAGTCTACATATAGATATTCAACTAGGTATGAGAAACCATGAGTCTTCCTCTAGTTATGTATTTATAGCAAAGGACCCAAACACCGTGACCAGACATCGTGATTGAGACACCATGACCAGGCACTGTGACTAAATATTTTGACCCATAAACCATGACCAGGACCCCATTACCAGATACCGTGACTGAGACACCATGACCCAGACACCGTGACCAGACACCCTGAACCAGACACCATTACCAGAGACAGAGAATTAGACACCGTGATCAGACACCACATTAGTGCTAACAGATCCTGATCTCTATACAACTATTCCATCATGACTATCTCACCGCTCAATGGAAATGAAGTAGAAACCATTTCAAGGTGACACTATTTCCAAGTGACACCATTTTTATAAAGACTATGACACATTTCATTAATTGGTTTTTTCATTTTCAATTTAATTTATTACTTCCATATTTGATACTTTTAAATGCACTAACATAATTAATATTTATATATAGACATATCACATAACATTACGAGGCACGAGGTGCAGAATACATGAATTCTATCAGCTCCAACACATGTACTGCAGGAATTAAAAAATAGCATGACCCAGAAACTAACATACTATATATAGAAGAATCATGAGCATTCTTGGAGAAAAGAACCGACACAAGAAACAAGATACATCTAAAGAACACACTAATAAATTATGAATCCAAAAGTTGAGAGACAAAAAATCAAAGTCAAGATCATCTTAAAACTATCAACTCCACAAAGAACACGATCCAGATCTAATGGACATGAAATACTCATTTTCTCATAGGAGGACTCGATTCCTACATCTGCTTCATTCTATAAGTCCAGAACTGCATAGAGTAACACTAAGAGCTCTTATAACCTTATCTCACAATCTTTTATTAGTTATGTAGTGTTTTTGTCTTTCAAGGAGGGTGTGTGTATGTATAAAAACACACTCCGTATATTACATTGAACAGAAGGATACAATATATCCTTCCTCTCTCATATTTTTACACTTTTTTATTCCCATGGATAAGTGTGGAAGAGGTCCAAGTGTGACGTGGTAGTTCATACCCATGTATAAATATTGAAGAGGTCATGTGACCTGGATGGTCTTGTGCACTTTTGTTTACCTCGATCCTGGGTGTTGTTCATGTTTATTAATATAAACTACATGGTGGAAGGTGATCGCCATGTTTTGTGGATTAGGTCTTGGCTTGAGACAAAACAACTAGTTTTATATCTTCTGTGTTATTTAATTTAGTTTTCTTTTTTACTATATAATTCAAAAATCACTATATTTACATAGATTTTTATCATTAGAATGAAGTTATATATTTTTTTATTTATTATAATAGCTTCAAATGTAATGTTAATAACTAATATTATGATTACTAAGAATTAATCAATCTTTTGAGAAGACATTTAAAATTCCAAACATTCAAAACCCTATTACATTGATGAATTGGGATGTATTTATTTTTTATTAGGGTAAATCTTAAAAATAATTTTCCAACAAATTTTTTATAGATACTCAATTCACCCCCTCTTGATTACTCTTCTCTGACCAATAATTTTTACGATATCAGCATCAATGAAAGAAAATATTATGTATTAAACCATTGAAAACCAAGGTGAATTTATATGATGAATTAATTTTAAGGGGGGGTAGAATGTTTCACATAGATAATTTTATAAATTATATATATTTGAAATCATTTTTAAAATTTTAATGTCTTTTGTTAAACACAAAACTGACTTATCTTACGTTACACGCAACACATATTATCTATGAAAAATCATTTTATTATTATTTAAATAAGATAATAACCTAGATATTAAATTAGTGAGTATGAATAGAATTAACTCACATAAAAAAATATGTATTTTTTTAAAGATGAATTCATTGGTTACCAATTAATTATAATTGAAAATATAAACCAATTTTTAATAATGAATAGTATTATTATTATCATGATCCCAAAGTAATTTGGTCTTAATAAATTTAATTTATTAAAATTAATGAATGATATTAATTAAATATATATTTTATATATTCATTCAAATATTTTTCGATAATCATACTGTAGAATTTATAGACATATTATATGAATAATACAAACATTATGCATAAAAACATATATTCTTTGAAAGGAAAACTTTACCATCTTTTAATGGAACACCATTAAAAATTATAAAATTTACAGTTTTAAGTAATTATTTGAAAATATAAACATCTTCTCTAAAAGAAATATTTAAAAATTTACATTGGAATAATTTTTTATTATTCTGGAAAATTTAAAGTTTTGATGAATGGTAATAAAATATAGAATTTTAATAGAAAAATATATATTAATCACATTTATTTATAGAGATAAATTACTTTCTTAATTGGTTTAAAAAGGAAATTAGATTATATGTTTATTATTTCATCTAATTTATCTCATCAGAATCAATTAGATATTGAATTTATTTATAAAAAAATTTCAATCAATTTCATGTTTGAACATTAATAAACAGTTTTCTCATGCATTCATCGATATTAATTCTAAATTATTTAATTCAAATTCTATGTTATGAATTTTAAAAAATATATTCCATTATTATATTTAGTCGTTAAGAATTTTATAAATATGTTGGTTTTATTTTGGGAAATTTTAAATAGTATCTTTAGTAAATTTTAATTAATACTGTAAAAGAAAAATTGAGTAATCACTAATAAAATTATTATTATAAAATTACACTAAAACATGAATTTATTTCATAAGATGAGTTTTTTCCTATATCACTATTATTGATCATTATTTTTTTTTAAAATAAATAATTATCTTAATGTTGTTTACAATTATGATGTTGTAATTATTATATTAATTAAAATGTCAAATAAATGTGATTAAAAATATTAAAATAAATATAATTTGAGATAATTAATGAGATAAAATAATTTTCAAGAGGGCCACGACCCCAAAGGGACATAATAAAATATTTTTTTCAAATTTAGTTATGTTAGCTGGATATTTTTTTAAATTCATGTAATGAATTGTGTCCAAATTGACCATAATGAAATTTTATGAAAATAATATGTTATTAAATTATTCAAAACTTATAAACAAGTAAAATAAAACTAAATAATTATAACATGGTTTAGTATGTTCTAAATATTTAATTTATGTTAAAATTGACATCAGATAAATAGCATTACTCTTTTTCTGTATTGAATACTTGGTTACCTTAGTTAAATATAAAATATTTTAAGGGTCAATCAAAATGATAAGGATTGAAATGTTAACAAGAACTATGAAAAATATAATGTTTTATGATATTAAACAATTAAATAATCTTATATTCTAATAAATTGATATTTTTGGAGTGTGGGTTGGGATTGAATTTTCTATAAATTAATATATTTGGAAATTCCAAAAGCGCCTCCGCACTCAATTTTAAATGGGAACCTCATCTCTCACTTCTGAACATTAAATTGAGAAATCAATATTTTTCGTCCCCTAACCATTTCCATTATAAAATACAACAGTCACATTTTATAGGTTTTAGTATTTTGAAAATGCCAACTCTAGTATCCCTAAGAGAGGTTCTATATGGATGTCACTGAAGAAGAGGTTATCTTCTTTACCAACTCTCTCGAGAGTATTTCATATTTTAAAATCTCTTCATTTGTCTTTTACAATATAAACTATTAACAATATATCATCTATATGATGAGATTTTATTATAATTATATAATTATGGTATTCCACCATTTATCAATCATATGAAAAACAAAATCACATTCTGTTCATATGTACACCCTACCGTCTCTACGATGTGGTGTAATATGTTTTTCACCCCCACATTACATGGATTGGTATAATGACAGAAATAAAGAATATATAAAATTATAATAATAATAAAATGATTCTGGAAAAATATAAACACCATCCACTTTCATACCATTTCACAATTAAGGTAACAATATCATCTCTCATGCGTACTAACGACCCACTGTCACCAAGACGCGATGAGATTTATTAACTATGACCAAAATTAAATAATTTTTATATAAATAATTTTATATATTTAAAATTATATAAATTACCTTAATAAAATTATTTATGTGATACAAAGATGTCTTATTAACAAGAATGATGACTGATATGATATATCATTTGTAAGAAAATGAAACAATTAACCATAGAAAGAAAAGTTAAAATGAAATGTTATTAAAAAAGAATAATAATATGATCATATATGACATCATAAATATAAATATAGTTCTAGAATAAGTTTAATGAAATATTTAGTCCATTATACCTTAGTTATGGATACTTATCAAGGATATCATATCTATGGTAAGGTAATTAAATATCACTTTTTATTTTTGTGAAATACATGCCATATTCACCAATCACTTATTTTGTGTGGTTTATATTGTAACGCCCCGACCCCAGTTACCCAGAGTCGGTGCATTATTACATAACATTGGCATGATCACAAGAAAGATCAAATCTCGAATGACCGATTGGTTTAATAGCCTTGGAAACACTAGATATATTCATAAGTTTTACATTACATCATAAAATGAAAAACTACTACAACAACATAATGTTTCCACAATCCACACTATTAACCCCTCATAAAATCCCTGCAGGTCATTCATAACTTACTTCTTCACATCCTGGGAAAAATAAAACATAGAAAAGGGGTGAGCTCAAATGCCCAGTAAGGATAACAATATAGCGGAAACTTTCATAAATAAGAATAAACATTTAAGGCAATGTATAACTAAAACAAAAGCCTTTTAAATATGAACTTTCAACATGGTATGGCATAAATAAAATGAAATAATGCCATTTACTTATTCACATGGATATTCTACTAATCGAATAATCACATGCAAAAATCAATAACCACTTTCATAATGTTGGAATGCATAATGATAGACTATCATAACCACATAGCCAAGGCCTCGTGCCAAGACTACAAATAAGATTTTTTCAAGGCCTTGTGCCAAGACACTAGTTTGTCTCATTAGACCTACCGATGCATCGAGGAGCTATAGAGGGCTCCACCCGTCACTTATTAAGTCCAATGCATTCCCATATGAAAAGGTTTAAACATAACATAAACATTCGTATTAAAACTAGCATACGAAATGTCAATACTTTCACCATAAACTATGAATGGTATAAAAATAGCACATCCACAGTCAAACATATCACAAAACCTTCAATACAATATAGAAGTTTTGTATCATAATAAATCAACTTCAAATAATCTTAAAATCCATCAAAGGATGTTGACATAGATGAAATCAAAATTCTTTTAAAAGAAATATCTCCTTTTATTTTGAAATCATTTAAGATCCATATAAAATAAAACATTTTCTTTGAAAATATTCTTATAAGCTTGTAAGGGAAGTTTTGAAGATTTTATAACGGTGGAAATTAGCCGCACCCGCCGTATAAGTTAAAAAAAACGTTCTTACCTTAATTCTGTCGAAAAGGTTAAAAATGACCTTGTTTTGAAAACGACGGAAAGAATCCTTTATAAACCTCTTATAAAAAGTCAAACAAGGGTATAAATGACTTTAACCCATATTCTTGTAAATAATAAATATGTTTTGAAATACATTTCGAAGAAACATGGATGTGGATGATAAAGAAATCCCAGTAGATTATTACGTATAAACAACCTCGGATAATGAAGAGATTGTGAAATAACCCTTACCTTGTACTTTTCCTTGGTTGGGGTAGGTTAACCTACTGTATAATGGTGAAATAGTTGTTATTAAATTATACAAGAATCATATATAATAATATGATATCATATATGATCTTTTAACATTGATTTGTTAATAATATCTTAGTATTATCATTATATCGGGTGTTAACTTACTTGTTTTCTTTTATATGTTTTGTTACGTAAGACATGTTTGTAAAGGATAGGTTGTATATTATTCATATCCAGAATGATATCAAGTCCTTAAACATCATTTTTAAATTATCAAATGATAATTATACTTGAATGGATACGATGGAGAATGAATCTCATCGCGTTCGTGGAGACGGTAGTCCGTACGTACGCACGAGCGACAATATCATTCTTTTGATATTAAAATAATATATAAATGGATGGTATATAATATATACAGAATCATTAACATGTTATATTTATTATTTACATGAGTTACACATCATTATTATACCCATCCAAATAATAATATATTGAATAACAATTACACCACGACGTGGAGACGGTAAGCCGTACGTACGCACGTATGGTGACATGTTATTCAAAGGGTGGATAGAATACTGAATATGGTTGTACCATATTTATAATAACATCAAAGTATATGTAAGATACTGTAGTTATTATTTTAGAATGGTAAGAACAAAGAAAGAGGAAGTGGAAGAAGAAAGGAACTTAGAAAAGGGTGGTGAAATCATTACCTCTTCTTCGGGTTCTTCCTTTTGATTTGATCAAAAGGGATCCTTAGGTTGGATTTATGATCAAACTAAGGCCTCTAGGTTGTAGTGAGTGATGTTGGGAGAGTATTTGGGCAGAGTTTGGCCGAACCAAAAGGCTTTATAGGTGTGAAGAAATGATAAGGAGGAGTGCCCTTTTATAAGAGGGGTGAGGGGCACCTTTGGAAAATCTAGAAATATTAATTTATATTAAATTCATATTCGGTTTATAATGGCTCCAAAGTTGATTATTCAAAGGTTAAGGTGGGGATAGGTCGAAAACCACTCAACAAATAGAATTTAGACAGGTTTGGGTACTTATATTAACCTTATCGTTAAGTATTAACTCTAAGTTAATTAGTTTCACTTTTACAATGTCTCTTTGTATTTTTATATAATATGGTTAATAAACTTACTATATACATCCAAGAGACCCCCAAGTGGTCCATTAATGATGAACCTATCATGATATAAGTCTCTTGGCCGAACCTTAGATTTTTAGGAATTTAATATCAATTAATAATATAATATTTGTTTTAAGAACTCTTTTATGTCAATTTTGACACTATTCAATAGTTGATTTTTGTGAAACTCATAACAGATTGATTACTTCAAAAAAAGTCAATTAAATCAATCCTAATATATCATATTATCCTAGAAAATTAGTTTAATTCATTAAAAGTTTCATATTATATTTTTTTGGGTATTTATAATATCAATTATTTTAATTTTTCACTATTATAGTAATTACTGCATCATCATTGTGTCATAAATAAAATAAATTATTTAATATCTAAAAATTATAAATAAAATATCGTTATGTAGGAAATATTTTTATCTTTCTAATGAATATGTATAATCTAAAATCCAACTTATATAACCCTATGTAAAAATTGGTTTGCTAAAAGATATATGCTTGTATCATTTTTGTATTCATTTTGACTTAATTAAAATAAAGTGTCATTATCACTTACAAGTGGATCCATGGGGTCCCAAAATCGACCCAAAGATGCCCATGGTCGACCATGTATCAACCAATAGGGTTAGGACACGTTTTAGGGTAATTTAGTATTATTATAATATTATTTTTTTAACCCTTATTTACCGGATTTACCCTTAACCATGGTAAATAAAATATTTACCGCAGTAATTATTCAAAATGTCTAAAAATAAAAGTTACCTATTTACACAATTTGAACATCCTGATTCCAAATATGGAATCCATTTTCCTAAATTCAAAACACATAAGTGGCAGAAATTAATTTAAAATTAATTCCCGCTGTCAAAACAAAAAGCGTGTTTTTAAGAGATAATAACTATCAAAAGATTGACACTCGTTTATGTTCGGTTTAATTGTAAAATTATGTCCAATGACCAACATTATATTAAATGGTAAAAATATATTCTAAATATACTTTAAAACAACTCAAATTCATAATTTATCACTATTAATTATTTTGATTAAAAAAGTTGTTTTTAATTAAAATTTAGTAATTTTCACTATTCATCAAAATATGAAAGTTATCCGAAATGTACCAAAATTTCACCTTAGGCTAAATTCGATATTCCGAATCCAAAAATGAAGTCCATTTTAAAATATAAAATATATATAATTTTAAAATTTAGGTATTACTATTCATAACGGCTAGTTTGATCGGTTGTGGTGTGTGTTAAAACTCGACGTTGCGTACAACACACGCTACTATTTTATTCAAAGGAAAGCGTACCGTGGAAGCTTGGGATGTTTCATTCTAAATTTTTTGATGTCTCCATTTAGTCAAAAAGTTTAAAATATAGTATTTAAAAAGGGTTCACTATTAAAGTTGATAAAAGTGCAATAGTGAAAATGAATTTGTTCTTGCATTATATCTAAGAAACTCATAATATGGATTCTAAAATTATAAGGATTATATAAACATTAAAATTTATCTAATACTATTCATAACCTCTTTTGAACGGCTTGTTTGGTAAGTCATGGTGTGCTTGAACTTGGTGTTGCATGTAGTGAAAGTTATTGAATTATTTTGAAGAAGTAACACACTATGAAATCTTGGGGTGTTACATTCTCCCCTCCTTCAATAAATTGCGTCCTCGCAATTTGAAATTGTTCTTCGAAAATAAAAGGTTGAAAATAGAAAATATATTTGTGGGAAAACCCACATCGGAAATTGGGTTACTAAAATTTAGTCTTAATATGAGGAAAAGAGAAATGAAAGGGTCACTACCAAATTATGATCTTGATTAGGAGAACATTGGTGGCAATTAGAGACATATAATTGGAGGAAAAATGTAAATATTTATAGGTAGTGATTGAGGTCATCAATCACAAAAAAGTATAAAATTGAGATCCTTAAACTCATCAATCTATGATGATTTGAAGTACCATCGGTTCAACAAAATATAGGGTATTGGGATAACACATTTTTGACGTTTCAAAATATCTTAGTTGAAATCCCACATCGAAAAATGAATTAATGAGGCCTCTATTTAAAATAGAGTCGAAAGTATGAAGATTACCGAAAATAACTCATACTAGGGTTCCATGTAGGAAAATATGGATATGGAAGAAAAATATAACCATCAATTATCTGATGGAGAGTGGTAGAGAACATGGCTATGAAAAGGCCAACAATCCCAAATCCATAAATTAGTGATGATTTAAGGTACCATCTAGGAAAACATTTTTGTTCTAAGTTCCTTTTATTAATGTTGAGGAATTTATTTATGAGATTGGCTAAGATCATAAGGAGATATACTTACTTTATAATCAGAGTTTTATCCATTAATAAGTTTCTACCACCAACTCATCTTTCACTCTAAAAGATAATAGAAAGTAATTTTTTATTTATTTATACTATTCGTACAGGGTTCCAAAATAAATGAATTTATAATTCATCTACCAGATCTTTAAAAAAACAACATTATTTAATCCAGGACATCTCACGGGCCAGTGGTAGGTGATACACCCTTGTCGCCCTTCAGTTGCGGGTTCAAGTCTCGCAGCCTTGCCGGACGCGACGGGTTGCCGCCCGACCTCGAGGTTGTCCTTTTATGGAAATCCAAAATAATCCAAACTAGAACTATCCAAAATACTTCTGTCCAAACTCACAGTCCAACATTTATAAGGAAAGTAAACATAATATAGATCCTTTTTACCCCGCAATAGCATATGAATACCTTCATCTTGTATTCTTTTAATAAACTGAAACATCTTGAATTACCATATTCCTTATTGATTACATTCATGCTCATCTATTCCATATAGAATGCTGGATATACTTCATTAATCCAAAAATGGTTTAAACCCCAACAATGATGGAATATACAAATCATTAATTAGTTCCAAGGTAGTCAAGAATATCCAATATAATTTATCCAAAAAAATCACATATTATTCCAAAATCACTACCTCAGTATCAGAACTATATTATGATTTATCATTCTCTCAACCATATATTTTACAAAAATTTATCCTGCTATTGAGTCACTTTTCTTTGTTCCACATAATCTCAAGTCCTTAATGAAATAGTACTGCAGTACAATCCTTATATACTCCATAATTATTATAACAAGTACATTGTTGATACAACACTCAATTGACATAATCAACATAAGAACTCTAATCATTCCTCTTCATCTGTGGTAGTATCATAACTTGGTTATTATCCAATAACATCATTTGCGGCATAGTCTGATGACTGGGACATAGGTTCGCGTAGTGTCCAAACTCCTTTCAAATGAAGCATTGTACATTTAAAACCATTTTCTTACCCTTGCAGTCATGTACTTTGTGCCCTTTTCCTCCACACTTATAACAAACTCCCATTCCTTTCAGGCAAGTTCCAGGGTGTTTCTTTCCACAGTTACCACATATGGGAAAATTCTTCTTTTCCCTCTTCCCTTTATCCATCTTTCTCTCTTCCATCCTTTTCTTCTCTTGCTTCCCTTCAAAGCCATAGGACTCAGTAAACTCTTTACATATCTTATCAACACATGATATTATTTCTTCATATGATGATAATACATGGGAGACTATTTCTCTTATAAATTCTAGCTTAAGACCATGAAAGATATGATCCTTCCTTCTCTTTGAATCATGTGTATTTCTGGAGTTCTCATTCCTTCTACTGGGCGCCATTTCTATACCATGGCATAAACTAGATCAGTTTATGAATCAAAACACATAATCCCATACTTATAAAACACTTAACATAAATTGAACTGTTTATGGATATAATCCATAATCATAAGAATGTTTTCTTTGAGGATGTATATACTCATAATCCCTTCAAAATGATATGTAAAGAAAATGAGAGTTATCCTAAGCATATCCCCCGGGAGTGTCGTAACCAAGAGTGCAGCAAGGCCCGTTGTTGTGCACCAGTTCCCGTTCAAGTCTAGCTCAAAGCGGTGTTTTCGGGTATTACCCCTAGGTACATCTGTGCCAGAGCCGCCTCTACCTGCTCGTATCCAGACAGGGATGTATTGCTCGGAAAACTCACAAAATCTCTACAATACCAAAATTCTAGGAAGTTCTTCTATACTAATCCTCAAAGTTCATCTTAGGTCTACGTGCTCTAATCAGAGTTTATCTAAATCTAGCTTCCAAGGTTTGTACTAAAATTCCTCTGATACCAACTGTAATGCCCCGACCCCAGTTACCCAGAGTCGGTGCATTATTACATAACATTGGCATGATCACAAGAAAGATCAAATCTCGAAAGACCGATTGGTTTAGTAGCCTTGGAAACACTAGATATATTCATAAGTTTTACATTACATAATAAAATGAAAAACTACCACAACAACATAATGTTTCCACAATCCACACTATTAACCCCTCATAAAATCCCTGCAGGTCATTCATAACTTACTTCTTCACATCCTGGGAAAAATAAAACATAGAAAAGGGGTGAGCTCAAATGCCCAGTAAGGATAACAATATAGCGGAAACTTTCATAAATAAGAATAAACATTTAAGGCAATGTATAACTAAAAAAAAAGCCTTTTAAATATGAACTTTCAACATGGTATGGCATAAATAAAATGAAATAATGCCATTTACTTATTCACATGGATATTCTACTAATCGAATAATCACATGCAAAAATCAATAACCACTTTCATAATGTTGGAATGCATAATGCCAGACTATCATAACCACATAGCCAAGGCCTCGTGCCAAGACTACAAATAAGATTTTGTCAAGGCCTTGTGCCAAGACACTAGTTTGTCTCATGAGACCTACCGATGCATCGAGGAGCTATAGCGGGCTCCACCCGTCACTTATTAAGTCCAATGCATTCCCATATGAAAAGGTTTAAACATAACATAAACATTCGTATTAAAACTAGCATACGAAATGTCAATACTTTCACCATAAACTATGAATGGTATAAAAATAGCACATCCACAGTCAAACATATCACAAAACCTTCAATACAATATAGAAGTTTTGTATCATAATAAATCAACTTCAAATAATCTTAAAATCCATCAAAGGATGTTGACATAGATGAAATCAAAATTCTTTTAAAAGAAATATCTCCTTTTATTTTGAAATCATTTAAGATCCATATAAAATAAAAAATTTTCTTTGAAAATATTCTTATAAGCTTGTAAGGGAAGTTTTGAAGATTTTATAACGGTGGAAATTAGCCGCACCCGCCGTATAAGTTTAAAAAAAACGTTCTTACCTTAATTCTGTCGAAAAGGTTAAAAATGACCTTGTTTTGAAAACGACGGAAAGAATCCTTTTTAAACCTCTTATAAAAAGTCAAACAAGGGTATAAATGACTTTAACCCATATTCTTGTAAATAATAAATATGTTTTGAAATACATTTCGAAGAAACATGGATGTGGATGATAAAGAAATCCCAGTAGATTATTACGTATAAACAACCTCGGATAATGAAGAGATTGTGAAATAACCCTTACCTTGTACTTTTCCTTGGTTGGGGTAGGTTAACCTCCTGTATAATGGTGAAATAGTTGTTATTAAATTATACAAGAATCATATATAATAATATGATATCATATATGATCTTTTAACATTGATTTGTTAATAATATCTTAGTATTATCATTATATCGGGTGTTAACTTACTTGTTTTCTTTTATATGTTTTGTTACGTAAGACATGTTTGTAAAGGATAGGTTGTATATTATTCATATCCAGAATGATATCAAGTCCTTAAACATCATTTTTAAATCATCAAATGATAATTATACTTGAATGGATACGATGGAGAATGAATCTCATCGCGTTCGTGGAGACGGTAGTCCGTACGTACGCACGAGCGACAATATCATTCTTTTGATATTAAAATAATATATAAATGGATGGTATATAATATATACATAATCATTAACATGTTATATTTATTATTTACATGAGTTACACATCATTATTATACCCATCCAAATAATAATATATTGAATAACAATTACACCACGACGTTGAGACGGTAAGCCGTACGTACGCACGTATGGTGACATGTTATTCAAAGGGTGGATAGAATACTGAATATGGTTGTACCATATTTATAATAACATCACAGTATATGTAATATACTGGAGTTATTATTTTAGAATGGTAAGAACAAAGAAAGAGGAAGTGGAAGAAGAAAGGAACTTAGAAAAGGGTGGTGAAATCATTACCTCTTCTTCGGGTTCTTCCTTTTGATTTGATCAAAAGGGATCCTTAGGTTGGATTTCTGATCAAACTAAGGCCTCTAGGTTGTAGTGAGGGATGTTGGGAGAGTATTTGGGCAGAGTTTGGCCGAACCAAAAGGCTTTATAGGTGTGAAGAAATGAGAAGGAGGAGTGCCCTTCTATAAGAGGGGTGAAGGGCACCTTTGGAAAAGCTAGAAATATTAATTTATATTAAATTAATATTCGGTTTATAAAGGCTCCAAAGTTGATTATTAAAAGTTTAAGGTGGGGATAGGTCGAAAACCACTCAACCAATAGAATTTAGATAGGTTTGGGTACTTATATTAACCTTATCTTTAAGTATTAACTCTAAGTTAATTAGTTTCACTTTTACAATGTCTCTTTGTATTTTTATATAATATGGTTAATAAACTTACTATATACATCCAAGAGATCCCCAAGTGGTCCATTAATGATGAACCTATCATGATATAAGTCTCTTGGCCGAACCTTAGATTTTTAGGAATTTAATATCAATTAATAATATAATATTTGTTTTAAGAACTCTTTTATGTCAATTTTGACACTATTCAATAGTTGATTTTTGTGAAACTCATAACAGATTGATTACTTCGAAAAAAGTCAATTACATCAATCCTAATATATCATATTATCCTAGAAAATTAGTTTAATTCATTAAAAGTTTCATATTATATTTTTTTGGGTATTTATAATATCAATTATTTTAATTTTTCACTATTATAGTAATTATTGCATCATCATTGTGTCATAAATAAAATAAATTATTTAATGTCTAAAAATTATAAATAAAATATCGTTATGTAGGAAATCTTTTTATCTTTCTAATGAATATTTATAATCTAAAATCCAACTTATATAACCCTATGTAAAAATTGTTTTTCTAAAAGATATATGCTTGTATCATTTTTGTATTCATTTTGACTTAATTAAAATAAAGTGTCATTATCACTTACAAGTGGATCCATGGGGTCCCAAAATCGACCCAAAGATGCCCATGGTCGACCATGTATCAACCAATAGGGTTAAGACACGTTTTAGGGTAATTTAGTATTATTATAATATTATTTTTTTAACCCTTATTTACCGGATTTACCCTTAACCATGGTAAATAAAATATTTACCGCAGTAATTATTCAAAATGTCTAAAAATAAAAGTTACCTATTTATACAATTTGAACATCCTGATTCCAAATATGGAATCCATTTTCCTAAATTCAAAACACAGAAGTGGCAGAAATTAATTTAAAATTAATTCCCGCTGTCAAAACAAAAAGCGTGTTTTTAAGAGATAATAACTATCAAAAGATTGACACTCGTTTATGTTCGGTTTAATTGTAAAATTATGTCCAATGACCAACATTATATTAAATGGTAAAAATATATTCTAAATATACTTTAAAACAACTCAAATTCATAATTTATCACTATTAATTATTTTGATTAAAAAAGTTGTTTTTAATTAAAATTTAGTAATTTTCACTATTCATCAAAATATGAAAGTTATCCGAAATGTACCAAAATTTCACCTTAGGCTAAATTCGATATTCCGAATCCAAAAATGAAGTCCATTTTAAAATATAAAATATATATAATTTTAAAATTTAGGTATTACTATTCATAACGGCTAGTTTGATCGGTTGTGGTGTGTGTTAAAACTCGACGTTGCGTACAACACACGCTACTGTTTTATTCAAAAGAAAGCGTACCGTGGAAGCTTGGGATGTTTCATTCTAAATTTTTTGATGTCTCCATTTAGTCAAAAAGTTTAAAATATAGTATTTAAAAAGGGTTCACTATTAAAGTTGATAAATGTGCAATACTGAAAATGAATTTGTTCTTGCATTATATCTAAGAAACTCATAATATGGATTCTAAAATTATAAGGATTATATAAACATTAAAATTTATCTAATACTATTCATAACCTCTTTTGAACGGCTTGTTTGGTAAGTCATGGTGTGCTTGAACTTGGTGTTGCATGTAGTGAAAGTTATTGAATTATTTTGAAGAAGTAACACACTATGAAATCTTGGGGTGTTACATATATACTAACCTATGACAATTTATATCTATAAAATATTTTATTTAATGATATTAATATCTTTAACTGATATTATTATTCCATGTCGTCCATGATTCGATTGTTACATATGTTTAAAGCGTTTTATGTCTCAATTTTATTTATGTGGAACAGATGCCTAATACATTACTTTGTTATTCAATACAGTGTTTATACTTCCCATGAATGTATTTTGTGGACCATATCAATAATATTATGATATTTTCATATATTTATAATTTTATTTCTTTCATGATGCATACAATTCTACTTTTTATTATGTGATGATTATTTATTTCACAATGTCTTCAACATATGGGATTATTTTGTTCTAAGTATCCATTGGGGAATATTTATCATCCATTCCCATTTTTTCTATAACTTTTATCAAAAATATATTTTACTATTATCCAATGGATGTTTAAAGTCACTTTGAGAAATTAAAAATTTTTATTACATGGTTTGAAAGAAATATTTTTTTATTTTCCACACAAGATATATTGTGACTTTTCTAGAAAATAAACTTGAAAAATGATTTCTTTTAACTGATAAATCATTAATGGATTTTTCGTATTTTATGATGACATATTTCCTCGATAAATCCATTAAAATATTATATATATATTTTCAAATAAAATATTATCCTTATAATTTGATTTCATTTTAAGAAAAGAGAACATTTTCAATGAAGAAATGATATTATACTCAAGAATTTTTTTCAAGTTATCTCTCAAACAAATTTTACATCTAAGATAATTTTTTTTGATGTTTCTTAATTTTTATCAGGGATATGATTCAATGATACCATTCTTATTCATTCTGAAAATGGATTATTTTTCTGATAGAATGATATTTATGAAAACCATTTCTTTACCATGAGTTATTCTATGATTGAATGATGATTGTGAAATCCATTTCATTCTATGGGTTCAGATACAATGAATTATTTATGTTCTTGCGTAACACATCTATATGGTTTTAATTATGTGAAATTTGGTACCTATAAATCCCTCTAATACATTGAGTAATGATTTATATCACATGTGATTGAAATTTATGGAATGAGGAGAAAAATCGGTTCTATAATACAGTGATGTAATGGGAAATAATACTGATTTTGTAATGTAGGGATGAAATGCGGAGTGAACCCGGTACATTAAAGGACCTTTTCAACCAAAATGAGCTTTGAAATTATCCATGACTATTATGCATATTATTTCCCATGCTTACATGTTTTTTATAATTCCATGTTTGGTGATAGAGTTATTCATTCAGAATTCATGTCTTCTGAATTTCTATGATTAAATATATGACTCAAGATTGTGATCATAGATGTGTACGGAATAATTTTAAAATGTTATGGTCATATTATTATACCCTTATGGTTGAGTTACGATTCTTATCTTCCTTGTATATCCTTACTGATCATTTGAGCTCCCCCCTTTTTTATGATTTTTCTTCCACATATTATAATGAGTGGTTATAGGTATGGTTACTATAGGGGGGTCTTTGTGGGAAGCATCAATGATCTTTCTCTAGAATGTATTTTTCCATGTTTCCTAAAACACTAAACTAATAATGTATTTGGGAATATATTAGTGCAATTTATTACTTATTCTTAAAAACTAATGTACTATCAATTTATTTCAAGCCCTAGGTCTGTATATCACCACTAGAAATCATCTCAATGAATCGAAAGGGCTTCCTCTAAGTACTGAAGGCATTCCCTCAGAGATGAAAGGCTAGTTCAAGTCGGACCATTCCTATAAATAAAACAAATTCTAAAAAAATAGGCACCTAATATTAATTCGATTTATACCTTACACAATTATGTATTGTAGAAATCATTCTATTTTTTTTAAAGGTTCGTTATAATAAATATCAATAATAAAGATTAGTTGTATCATGGAGATGTATAAATTTATCACTTTTAATTATAAATAGTAAATAATTTCATTCTATATCATTCATTAATCATGAAAAGGGGGTAGAAGACATCCAAAAAAGTAAATTTTATTATTATTATCTATCCCGATATGTGTCTATAAATTCACTTCCAATTTAACCATTTAATAATTTACATAAATAATATCGAAAACTTACCATAACAACATTATGTGGTTCTCACCAGAACAAAATCTCACCTAATATCAATATAGATACAATTATAATTACATGATACACACCCAAATTGGGTGGACAATGTTGAGGTTCCAACTTCAAATGATATAAAGATCATCAATAATAATTTCTAGAACAAATGGATAAAAATTATAATTATAGAAGAATAATTTTATAAGCATCCCCCAGTGAAACTGGTGTGCACAAAATGAAGTTAATTTATAAAAAAATGATTTTAGGGAAAATTCATTCACCAAAAACCATATTTATATATTAATCTCATAATCTAGAATTGGAATCTATATTGTAATGGATGGTATGAAAATAAAAGAATGTTTTAATTACTTGAATATAGAAAATATGAGTCTACATCTAAATAACATCATAGATGATAAAAA
Source organism: Viscum album (assembly GCA_963277665.1). Taxonomy (NCBI): domain Eukaryota; kingdom Viridiplantae; phylum Streptophyta; class Magnoliopsida; order Santalales; family Viscaceae; genus Viscum; species Viscum album. The sequence continues at coordinate 543,266,122 of OY728158.1, forward strand.
TAATGACGAAATGATCCTAAGGGTTGGATCACTTCGTAGTGGATATCCAAAATAACATTAGGTGAACATATCAGAGTCTTTACGGAGTGATCAGATCGAAATATAGTTATAGTCCAAAAGGAATATCCTATTATGTATCCCCAAAGCAAGAGAGAAGAAGGATAAATGAGTGGTATAGAAAATGAAAGGGGTCAAAGCCCTTTAAAAAAATTCATGAAATTTACATAGAGTTTAATTGATTTACATATAATATAAGTATTAGAAATTCCCTTCTATGTAAGATTCATTATAAGTTTTAAATTGGCATATCCGGCCAATAGGATTCATGAATTGAATAAATGTTTCATATTCCGAATACATCTTAATTACTTGGAAAAGAATCATGCTCCTACACTTTACTTACTTCTTTTGAAAAACACTAAAACATGCAAAAGGTCCCAAAATCCCAATCTATTCCAAAAAAATTTGAATAAGGGTTTAGTTGATAATTAAAAGAATTCATAGATGATAGGTTAAAATGGATTCTTACAGTCTTCCCCCTTAAATGAATGTGACTAAATGTTTCCCTCTAAGGGTTGTAAAGAACTGTCTAAAACAAATCCATACAAAATTAATGTATGTCAGCCTCCTACTCAAATGTCTCATCTTATACTTCACTATGATACCATAAATCACATACTAATGTGACTGACAAACCTCAGAGATCCTTCATCCCGAAGTCAATGATATGTGTGTGATACTCCTAAAAAGTCTCATATGTGTCCAAAAAAACATTTTAATGTTGATGAGAATGAGTAGGTCCAACATAAAAATGTCAAAACAATGAAATTTAGAAGATTTTATGCATGGATGAGTACTTATGAGGTAATAGAAATCGATCGGATACAAGCCAGAATATTTCCATAGATCTAAAAAGGCCTGATAAAATGTGATGATAATATCCATTTCTTCTATACTAGTCCATACACTAGTCTAGGTAATAACCACAAGGAAATAATATCTCCAACTAGGAACACCATAGTTTGAATATCATGATTGGAAAAATGTTTCTGTCTATAATTAGTGGTATTCATTCATTTCATGATCATTTATACCTGGATGAATGACTCCTATATGATATGAGGACATAGTATCAACACTTTTACCTCCACTAACTAATGAAGTGGTAAATGTCAGGTCTTACCGTATGAGGCCTCATACTGATCCGTATGAACTATCACATGGTTGATGTTATTATAGTAAAACTCGATGAGAGGGATATGTTTCTCCCATGATCCAATAAAATCCAGGATGAATGGTAAGATCATGTACTGTAACACCTATATAGTCCATTTGGACTGGTCATCTATCAGATGGTGAAAAATTGTACAAAGAAGTACACATATACCCTAACTGATTGAAAAACAACTAAAAAACAATGATGAAAGAAATAATTTCTCTATAAAATTATAGTAAGAGTGACCCCATGTAGCTATATAATCTCATAGACATATAGTTTTCCCAATTAATCAACTAATAAATTCTCTCAGATAGGATGGAAGTGGGATACATTAGTATCATGATCACCAACTACCCAATCCACATAACTACATCAAGGATACCATGATAATCCAACTACAACATCCTTAGTGACATTTTCCCAAAATGATTTTGGGACTGAAAATGGATATAAATGTCTAGCCGGCTTCTAGTTCACTTCTATCAAATATTGATGGGTGGAACACGTAATTATAAAACCTAATAACATTATTTTTCATCCTTGGACACCAATAATAAGAATTAATATAAACATACATCATAAAAATTCATAGATGAACTTCATATTGAGAATCTTGGGATTCTCACGTATATTCCTCTCTCATATCCATGGGAACCTAAATAACCCATGTATATGTATGATATAATCTCCATCAAATGATCAATCTACAGGGGTACTTAATAGGAATATTCTCTCATAATACTCACCCTTTAGGGTCTTATAACTATCTTCTACTCACCCTATCCAGGAATGAAGATGTAACATAGAAGGATACATTAAAAGATTTCTCTCGAATCTCATGAAAATATAAATTCATCACAACAAAGATGGCCGAAAATTTCCACTCATCTCTGGATTCCTATATGAAATGTACATGATTTTTTTTGACACAACACATCCACTACCTCATTTCAATTTACATGTATATAGGAAATCTCTAAATTGAAATACAGAATGTATTTGAACCATTTTTTGTAGTATGATTTTCATTTCATGTTGAATAAATATATATTTGAGGATATTGTTGTCTGTGTTTGGTATAATGAGTTCAACCATCTAGTGGTGTTAGTAGCAGCATAAGGAATGGACCCCAACTTCTAGATTAAAGGAATGTTTCAGGAAAATAAACTAATGATTTATTAGAGGGTGAGACACATGTGTAATTACATTCTACTCCTACGTCAATAATTCACCCATCCTAATGTTTGATTCATCATGGTACATTTAATAACATCGTCCAGGCTCTGGGAGAATCACAATAAACAAAAATATAAGTCTCTCTTGTATCTATTCAAAGGATTTATTTCAAACATCATACCAAAATTACTTATCACCCATATTATATATATGAGTATGATGTCAAAAAAGGTGTGGTAAAGACTTTATGAAACACTGGTAATAACCATCCGTCCAAATGAAGCATCATATATCCAGCACATTATTGGGATGCTCTAGGGAAACTACAGAACTCTCCATCGTTGGGAAAATTGATACATCTGATTATGAGAAAATAAGATATTGTGATAATAATTATTCAATATATAAGTGAAACATATCTATCGTAACCTAAAACAAATTCCTTCATATTTTATTCAAAATGATCTCATAAAATTATGATCAGTGATTTTTTTTACTCGGAGTGGATGGAATACATTATCCCATCATTGAAATGACTTCCTCATGATAGCTCATAACTGGAAATAAGATGTATTTTTTTTTCAACTTAGTGAAACATGTTTAACAGTCCATAACATACATAACACCCTCCTCCAGATGTATGAACTGTCTAGATTGGTTAGCTCTCAAAAGTTGTGGGAAAATGTAATCATAGAAGGAAGTATGGATGTCTACCCAAACCATGCCCTGAAGATGACAATCATGAGTAATCACATAGAAATAGCTCTTAGTGGAATCATGTATAATTTAGGAGGAATTATTTACCCATTAATATGGAGGTGTTTCTAGATGATTAAAGTTAGAAATAATTTCCACTTTTAAAGGCTCAACATTGTATGGACAACATTCCTTAAAAATATTGGAGGATGATTTCACCAGAACACATATGTCAGATCCTAAATATTAGGTATAGGTCATTATGAAAACAACATAGAATGAATCAGATGAATGAAAATCTCTCTAAGATAACATTATGTTTCTTGTTAGGGAATTGATGATGGTGTCTCTGGTGGCACTACTAGAGGAGTCACTGGTGGCATAGGGACCACCAACTATAGAGTGTGATTTTTTACACCCTCATTGAAAATGATAAGAGGAATTCATGGAAGCATAGATAAAAAAATTCCATGAAAATTCCTTAGAAATAAATTTAAAGTGGATTAATATACTATCAGAATTTTAACATAGGAAGAACGCTTCACTACCAAAAATACTACCCCTGACTACCCTCTTATAATGTTGGGGAATTAGTAAGTGTCCAATTTTAATTTATAGAGGTTCCGCTATATGAAGTGGTAAATATTACATTAAGGAGTAAAATAATCATTAATTTAATGTTGGAATCTCTATTTACTAGAAAGCATATCATTTGATAGTCAAAATTTAATTTTTAAGGTTTTTGGTGGTATAATTAAAATTTTATCCATTACCAGCTAATAAAGGACCATACTCATTATAACTGAAATCAAAACCGATTTAATTCCAACTATTAACCTTAAATTTATTCTAATAATGAAACAAGGTAAAATTATTTTGGATCAATTCATTGAATGGACCATTCAAATTCTTATTGTCCCTTACACATTATAATTATAACTATTAATCATGTGATCGTAATAAAAACAAAACTCATGTAACTAGGGGTAGACAACTCGTAAGGGTTAAAAATAGCCATTTAGGATGAAAAAATCAACTTATAAAAGAAAAAAATTTAAGTTAGTGTCTACATTTTAAAAAACCAATTTCATTCCCTGAGAAATATTATACTAGAACATGAATAAATAAAATCTATGGATGAATCTACAATTATTGTCAATATTGGAAATGAAATTAATGAAATGAACTTATATGGAATGGAATGTGATCTCTATGTGGCTTCAATTATTTATGTTAGAATTCTATCTGTTGTATAGGATAAAATATAAATATCTATAAGTAATATCAGTGAACAAAATTTATGTGAATCACCCTATTTTGAAAATATAGAAATATTAATAAGTGAAAATAAGAGCAATAATTTCTCATTACCATGAGACATGGTATTTACCCCAAATGTGGGTTTGCTACTCCTAGGATGAGATTAGAACAATGTTCAAAAAGGGTCTTAATTTCTTGTATATTTATTCCCAAACTGTATGGAAAAATAAAATAGTCACTCTGATACCACTATGGGATGTCCGATCTGGGTTCCACTCAATGGATCAACAAGATGGTGGGCCACATGGCCTTAATAATTCCACCTCATATTCTATAGGCTGCTAACTAATAGTCCTTGGGTGTGTCTATGGGGAGACTCCACCCTCACGTTATAGTGAAGAAAAATATATGTAATAATAAATGGATATGAAGAGAGGAAAAATCATTAGAAAACATCTATCATTAGAAGTATGAGTAATCATCCATTAAAATCAAAGAGTCATTATCTAGAAACTGTATCATATACAAAACTATTATGTAATTTCATGTGTCTAAAAAAGGAATAGAATTCAAATATAAAATTAGGTAATTACTACAATGCATGATATAATAAATCATCAATAAACCTAAAACTCCCCAAGCATCGTAAGCATTCGCCTAGTCAACTTCTTCCAGGATCCATCCAAAAGGAATATATGTCAGGTTTTCAAATTATGATGCTTCCCTTTTTCTGCTCCGGTAATCATAAATTATACCATGTTAAAAACGGTGTATGAAATAGTTTATGAGATTCATCCCCATAGGCCACCACCAATGAAATATATACAAATATATTATCTGAAAAAATTAGTTTTTAACATGTTATATTAAAATAAAAGAACAATTTGAGAGCATGAAAATAGGGCATATGAGCCTACAAAAAACGTTCCTCATTTATTAAAAGATGAATAGTTAAAGGATTGTAATGATTGAGGCATATATTGGTGTCTATCTAACATGAAATATGGAACAAAAATCAATTTCTTTATGGAGAGACATCACCAAATCCTATCTTTATACCAAAATTAATCTCTAAGGGTGGACCTCCTATATGAGGTAGATGAATGATTACTGAGGGGGATGGAAAAAAGGGGTTCTAATACATTAAAAACATTTTATAATGTTTACATGGTGAGTAATTTATTTACTAAAACTATAATTATAATAATATCCAATCAAGGGAATGTTCACTACACATCATGAATTTTCATGACAAGGACAATACACATCGCCAATTAAATATATGTTGTGTATTCCAAATACACGTCATCTATATTTCTTATAGGCAGCCTTCATCCCCCTACATCCTGATTTAAAAAATATTGAAACTAATCTATGAGATCAACAACTAGATCAATTTAAAAACTAAATTTTATAATGGTGTAACTAAAAATTAATATGATCCATTCCTGATAGGAAAAATTAGGTTCTTATGCCTATCCTGGTAGAATATTTAAGGGGATACATTTATTAAGACAATGTTTTGATACACATTTTCATGATTTATATCCTAAATTTACACATAATACAATCCTTATAGATAATGGGATGTAGTTTATTAGTTAAAAGTTGTAACATAGAATGATGACATGAAACATTCTTGAAAAAAATCATTTAAAAACTCTACAACATGATATTAAACTCACACGGCTCTTATAAAAAAACATTGGATTAAATGAGAAAAAATACAAGAATGTGGTGAGATATAAAGCCTTATAAGTGAATAACCAATTTATAACATAAGTTAGTGTTTTAAATGGGAGTCAAAAAAATATATTAGTACAAAAGTATGGGAGATAATAATATTATTAAAAATAAAATATTGAAATTATATAACGACATACGGGTAATATGGGAATGAGGGATCAATAAAAAACATGAAACCATAAACATAAGTAAAAGATAATTTCAAAGAAATAAAACATATTATTTTTATTATTTCAACCCATAATCTATATATGGTGTCTCATGAGATAACAATATTACCTAATTCACTATAGTGCTTGTTAATTCTGGACCCAACCATCAAATTCATATAGTGTAAATGCATAAATGCGCCACATAGATAATAAAACATAACAATTTATTTCATAAATTTCCAGAAAATGAATAATTAGTGTGTGTTACATACCTCGACACATCTAATAAATCAAGGAAATGTAAAATTAGTTGGATACCCCTACGAAAAAATGGGGATTGTTATTAAAAATAAAAAAGTTTTGGCATGGATAATTGTAGTGTAATTATGGGAAGCATATCCCGGGTACATAATGATACATTTAAATTTTTAATATGAGATAAAGGGGTTTCTCATAACATGAAAATAGTAAATACTACAATATGGTTTTTTAAAATCATATACCATAATCAAAATTTATGTTAAAAATCTATGTTATAAAGAAATAGATTTTACAAATTGGAGATGTAGAGGATCCCTTACAATGAATGGGTGTATCTAAATTTTTTTTCAGAGATTACTATGATTTTTGGAAAACATAGGAGGGATATAATGAAGAATATTAATATTAAAACCACGATTAAATGGTTTTGTGTGAATAGGAATGTGAGGTTGCATAGGTTTTTATAGAAAAAGTGATAGGTATTCTTTAATAACATATAAACATTGGTTTTGAAATCTATATGATAAAATATTGAAAACCAAAAACTTTATCATGACTATTTCATCATTTTTACACCAAAGATGAGTTTTTTTAAATATTTTTTAAGGATAATAATTTACTCCAAAAAATAATACCGTTACATAAGTTAAATTGAGTCAGTCTCATAAAAATATTATTTTAAAAACATAAAATATAATATAGTATTCAGATAATTAATTAAAGGATTATAAATTAAATTAAATAAATTAAAAATAACATTATTGTAAAGGAGATTCATAATTTTAGTCATGTATACTATTTATATTATTTATTACATTATTTATTTCTCTTATGAGCTAATGTTGTATGCAATATAATTATAACGTATATAATTTTAACCTAAAAATTAGAATATCTTAGAAATTTATGAAAAAAATATCCATCATAAATTTTATTCTACTAATTTAAAAAATAATATTCATTTTATCATTATAATTATGTAAATATTATAATTTAAACATGTAAATAAAAAATTCTAATTTGTATAAAGACATTTTTTTTATTAAGACAGTTTCTAACACTTATATTTTGAATCATACAATTATTTTATAATTTATATTTATGTAAATGTTATCTATTAAAATAATTTATTAGAAAATACTTTTTATGAATTTTAAAAATAAATATAAAATATTTCCTTGATGGAAATTGTATATTTTAGAAAATTAATTTTTTTGATTCATCATATGAAATAAATTTTTTTCCTCAAAACACATTATTCCACCATTTATAAAGTAATAATAATAATAAATGATAAATATAGTAGTTATATTATTAAATTTAAAAAAAATTCATATTATTTGGATCTAGATAAATAACCCCTTTATACACCAATGTATTCCTAAAGGGTAAGGTGTGTGATAGGGATGCATTAATCAATTGGTTCATCTAGCATGGTTTAGGTATTGATCTTGATTACTTAAAAATATATCATAATTAGTTTAACATTAGGTTTATGTGTTTAAACTGAACATGGAATTGCTCAAGGGAAAATTCAAGTGAATCCACATAACCCAGATGCTCTGATAAATTATCTTCATACCATATGGTCCTATGGGTTGAGTCTACTGGTTCTTTTTTCTTTTCCTACACGATTTTATGATAACCCTTAATATATACTAATAAAAATATTTTATATACGAAAACTATATTCAAAATTATTATGATGATTAACTGTATTTTAAATCCAATGATCTATATTTTGTAATGGTCTAAATTATCCAATGTAGTTGATGTGTTCGATATAAATATATTACTTTATAACAACTTTATTCATTAAAAAGGGTATTTGATTTATTAATTTTAGGGTCATTACATTCTCCCACCAAAATATAAATTTAAACATAAAGTATCAATTAATACACTAAAATAGACGTGGTTACCTCTATTTTTTTTCCTCTTCTTGTTCTCAAGTTTCATCATCAAATGTATGGTTTCTCCATAGAACATTGGCATGGTGAGCACTCTTGTTTCATAGAACATTTTTTCTATAATCCAAGATCAAAAAATGTTTCTTCTTGTAAAAAAGATAATTCTCTATGTGTACCACCTCAAATATTAGTACTTATGATGGGTCTAGTACGCTCTTCCTCAATAGGGTTAAATATAAAACGTCATGTACTTGTTAAAGGTTAGTTAGAAGTTGCAATAGATTATATTGGAATCAGATATGATATTGGATATATTAGGGGATAATTTAACTTTGACTATCGTTTCCCTTATTTATAAACATAATGATTTTTCTAAATTGAGATATATGAAGGAACTCTTTATCTTTGAACTGAACCACTAGGTCTAATCGATGATTTTCATCCTAGATTTTTAGTCGACACTCTATGGATTTAACATGAAACTGAATGGTTTGACCCTTCTCTATAATATCATGGATATGATAATCTACTATAATCTTTCTCTCTCCAAAATCATCCCAACATGTTACATTGTGGCACCTTTTACCATATTGATCCTCATAAGTTGCTATTTGACCGCTTAAGTAGAATATTTATTTATATTAGAAATATAATAGCGGAAGATATAGATCTAATAAGACTTATAAATATATAAACCAATATATATGTATATCATATATAGTCTTACTAATTCACTCATATTTACCATCCATATAAGGGTGCAATGAAGTATTGAAACTCAAATCTGTATCTAACACATGTTAAAGGCTTATCCAAAACCTCATGGTAAACCATAGATTTGGATAAAATACAATAAAGAGTATAAATCATTAAAATATCACCATTTTTCTTATTTATATTTTGGTGTTCTTTTCAAGATATAAAACTTACTTAATGGTAATGAGGATGGTAACATTATATAGAAATTGACTACATAATATATCTAATTATTTAATTTATATATCATTTAATTTTAATGATGAAATTTGTGGTTATGTTTTCCCATTTCCATGCTGGTATGTGAGATGGTTTCTTCATACTCTTATACATCTATCGTTCATCCATGAAATGATGGTATAGTCTATCCAAAGATAAATATTCTATAATGTACATCATAATGATATCCTGCTAGAAATGTTTCTTTTAATAACTATAAATCATATTATTTCATAGATTTATATAGAATGCTGAAAAAAAATTATCATCGAAATGTTTTCTCTTATGTTCACATTTTAATGTGAGACATTTCTTGGATTCAAAACATAGAACTCCATTAGTAAAAAATTTCACCATAGAATATTCACTGCACTTTTCAGTTATAGTTTTTTATATCTCATGACAGCCTTGATAATATCAAGAATGGGTGGTCGATGTGTTATTTGAGAATGGTCAGATGAATATCATTTTATTATTTCAATATCCATCCTATCCGTATCCAATAAGTGTTGATAAATCACAATCCACATCATGGATATGGTTGGGGACCATATCTACATAGCGCATTTTCCACCTTGTTCTCATTCCCAGTATGGTAATATATTGAAAAAATATAATACATAATCATTTTAAACCACATTCATTGGCACACATTGAATTATTTTTTATGAATATATACTTGAGTCTTTTATAATCCATAATTATGTCATATTTCTCCTCATAGTGATTTTTTCGAGATCTCTTAAATGTGAAGAACACTAAATCCATGTCTGGATCACATTTTGGGTAGTTTTTATCAAGGATCCTTAATTAGAATGATGTATAGGTTATCAATTTATTATCTTGTGTGAGTACACAACCTAGTCCATTTCTGTATGCATCACTATATATCCCAAATGCCCCCCACTAGTGGTCAATTTGAGTAAATATGTTATGATTAACCTCCTCATTAACTCTTTTTTGACCTCTCTATATTTAATAGTCCTTATAAATATGGCTTTATTATATTTCAGCTCGGTTAGTGGGATAAAAAATAATGGGATGTTTCTCATAAGTGAATGAAATTACTCAACTATTCTACGTAAACAATGGATTCCCATTAGGTATTTTTTCTAGGATATCCTTTAATTACTTTTATTTTTAATGGGTACACAAATTTCCCTTTTCAGGAGATAACATTCTCAATTAATGTTATAATATCCATCCATAACTCAAATGTAATCTACATAAAAAGAAACTTTTCATTATTTATAGTCTTTAGTATATCATTTAAATCCTCTACATGTTACTCCAATAATTTTTAGTAGGTAATAATATAATATATAAGACTTCAATTTTTAAGGAAAACCCTAACAGATATTTTCACCAAGTCTTTGAAGCTAACTAGAAAATAAGTGAGTCTAAATATCACCAATATTAACACTTATTTTCTATTCTATGTACGAAATGTAGTACTGATGATATTCACCTTGATCACTATTATATGATAATAACTCGATTGATGATCTACCAGGGATATTTCATTGGCTCTATGTTATTCATTGAAAAAGTATTCAATATGCAGAGAAGGATACATGTTCTTTTTTTGATCTTGTTGACATCATGATAATATATTTGGAGGTGAATTTGACTATTAACCATTTTAATTAAATGGAATGGTACACCTCACAATGATGAACATGTGAGTATAAACCCTTTATCCAGTTTCTTTTATTGTTTCTTCTTCATCAATTAATATTCAACACTATATATTATTTATGGATTATCAGATATTAGAAATTATTTGGTTATATTTTTTATTGATAAATTGACCTCTCTGTTTCGGTGCGGATGTGCGCCGGGTTTCTGTTCTGACGCTGTTCCGCCAGGACGCGTTCACACGTGCGCCTGTCGACCTGAGGGGATGGGCGCGCGTGGCTTGTTGTCCCGTAGTCCCGCTTTTCAAAGGCGGGCGGCATCCGTCCCTTGTTCAGGGGCGTCTGCTCCTTGATCGAAACCGGGATGATGGGACGTCAGCTCCTCCTTCCGTGGACGTCTCCTCGGAACTCGTCGCCTAATCCGGGTCTCCCTCATAGATTTAAGAATGTTCGTGAATCTCGTTCCCGGCGCCATATCTCTATGGACACCGGTTAATTATGCTGCTTCCGCCCAGACGCTCCAAGGAGTCTGGTCGGGGCAGCAACCTGCGGTGAGGAGACCGGGTGGCTCCGGGTGTTGGGGGCGTGTCTTAACACTGCAACTCTGCATGTCTACCTTCCGTCCCTAATAGGGCTTCTCGAAGGCGTGATGGCCTGAGGCATCCCGCGCTGGGTGCGGGGAACTGCGTTACCTGAGGTTTTCCTCAGATTCCCATGTTTAACACTGGGTATGCCGCGAGTTTAACGTCCAGCGGGGACGGCATCAGACTGATCAACACGTGAAGTGGATCAGATGATAGAACCCCTTGCGAGGAACCTCCGACGCTGGGGCCAGCACATGGGCGGCTTCCCGAGTGATGTGGAGTGGAGTGAAGTGGCATGACCCCACCGGGATGTGGCGGCCCGGGTAAGGATCAGGATGGATGATGGAGTGAAGAGCTTGGACCCCGTAGGGGCTTCCTACGTACCGCGCGTTAGCGCGGATCAAAGTCAGCGTAGTTCGAATATACAGTTTAACGTTATGCTGGACGATGGCAAGCCGACTCACGAAGAGATCGAGGCCGCCGGGTGGAGGATTGAACCGAACCACCTCGCACAGAGGGGGATGGAACGGCCGGGTGGATCACAGTTTAACGTCATGCTGGACGTTGGCAGAAGAAAAAGATCAGTGGGGAAGCACAATGGAGATACACACGTGCAGTCTCCCACGGGGGAAGATTCATAGGTGAATCAACGCGAATGTGAACCCGGGAGGGGTCCACTGATGGACGAACCGACGTAAATACGACCGGGACGACCAGGTGGTGGGCTTGAACCTCGGGGAGGCTTCCTACGTACCCTGTTTAGGAGACAGGGATCAAAGTCCACGTAGTTCATTCTGTCAGGACTTACGCACTGAGGCAGCCGGGATGCGGCAAAGCTCAGCTGGAGAGGGACTTGGGGCAAAGGTGAGAGACCTCGATCCCTGTCATGCCCTCTACTGGCTTCAGCAGTGGGGAAGCACAATGGAGATAAACACATGCAGTCTCCCACAAAGGCGGACTCATAGGTGAATCGACGCAAGTGTGAACCCAGGAGGGGTCCACTGATGGACGAACCGACGTGAATACGACTGGGACGACCAGGTGGTGGGCTTGAACCTCGGGGAGGCTTCCTACGTACCCTGTTTAGGAGACATGGATCAAAGTCCACGTAGTTCATTCTATGTGTAACACTCTACCCCTGTGGGCGAAGGCCACTCCAATCCCGACATCCCTGCAGAGACGAGCGGGTGGGGGCCACATCCAAACCGGGAGGACCCTGCGCGCGGGGCACGGGATCAGGTGATGCGTACGGTTTAACATCCTGCCGGACGAAGTACAGTTTAACGTCGTGTGTTGAGGACGAAGCGGACGGTTTAACGTCTTGCCGGACGAAGTACAGTTTAACGTCGTGTGTTGAGGACGAAGCGGACGGTTTAAAGTCTTGCCGGACGAAGTACAGTTTAACGTCGTGTGTTAAGGACGAAGCAGACGGTTTAACGTCTTGCCGGACGAAGTACAGTTTAATGTCGTGTGTTAAGGATGAAGATGCTTGGCAGTTTAACGTCTTGTCGCGCGGACGATATGCTAGGAAGTTTAACGTCTTGCAGCTTGGACGTGTGCAGTTTAACGTCGTGCGGGATGAATGCCGCCACCTAATGGGTCCGTGTCACTTCGCGCAAGCCTGGAAGGCCGCACGGGAAGACAACGTACGGTGCGGGCACCTGCGATGAAGATCATCGGGCGCCACACAGGCGGGTACCCTCAGGGGGTCAAAGGGGGCGACCCTGGCGGATTGCGCGCAAAAGAAGAGCTTGGCGCGCAATACCGCGGGTCGGTGAGTTAGTATAGGTGTACCTTGGAACCGAAGCAGATCCAAGACCCTCATTTGTCAGTGCCGCCATGCCCTCTGAGGAGCGGCAGCAGTACGTTGACTTTCTCAGGCAGCACCGTGATGTGTTCGCTTGGGGCTATGACGAGATGCCGGGGCTAGATCCTCAGGTAGCCGTCCACCGCCTTGGTCTCCCGGCGAACCATCGCGGGTTCAAGCAGCCTCCCAGAAAGATGCACCCGTCCCACGGTGCCATGGTTGAGGCCGAAGTTGACAAGATTACCAAAGCCAAATTCGTGAGGGAAGTTCAGTACCCCAAATGGCTGGCCAACATTGTGCCGGTCAGGAAGAAGAACGGGCAGATCAGAGTCTGCATCGATTTCTGCGATCTAAACCGCCACTGTCCGAAGGATGATTTTCCCCTTCCAGTGACAGAGCTGTTGATTGACGCCACGGCATGGTTCCAAGACCTCTCCTTTATGGATGGATACTCCGGATACAACCAAATCCGGATGGCCCCTGAGGATGAGGAGTTCACTGCCTTCAGGGCCCCCCAAGGTATCTTTTGTTACCGGGTTATGCCCTTCGGCCTGAAGAATGCAGGTGCCACCTATCAATGGGCGATGCACCGCATATTCAAGACAATCCTCGGCACACTGGTGGAATACTACGTCGACGACTTGGTGGTCAAATCGCGCCAGTGTCAGGACCATCTCAAAGATCTTGAGAAAGTGTTCGGCTTCCTCCGGTCTCGCTGCCTGAAGATGAACCCGTTGAAGTGTGCCTTCGGGGTCACCTCTAGAAAGTTCCTTGGATTTGTGGTAAGATACCGGGGTATTGAGATCGACCCAGAGAAGATCAGGGCGATTAGCCAGATGCCTCCCCCAGGTAACCTCCGGGAACTGCAAGGGTTCCAAGGCCACTTAGCCTATATATGCCGATTCATTGCGAATCTGGCCGGCAAGTGTAAGCCCTTTTCTCGGCTTATGAATAAAGGTGCCACCTATGTATGGGATAAAGGGTGTCAGACCGCTTTCGAGGAAATCAAGCAGTACCTGCTTCAACCTCCGGTTCTGATGCCGCCTGTATCCGGGAAGCCGCTGGTCCTTTACGTGACCGCCCTGAAACGGTCCCTTGGTGCCCTTCTCGCCCAGAAGAACAACGAGGGAACAGAGAATAGCCTCTATTACCTCAGTCGCATGCTCATCGATGCGGAAGTTAGGTATTCCCCCATCGAGAAGAGCTGCCTGGCGCTCGTATTTGCCGTACAGAAATTACAGCACTACTTGCAGCACCATGAGGTACAGTTGGTTTCTCGGGTAGACCCGTTGAAATATATCCTGAGCCGGCCTATGTTGACTGGCCGTCTAGCGCGATGGGCTGTGATTCTCCAGCAGTTCGACATCAGGTATGTGTCTCAGAAGGCCATCAAAGGGCAAGCATTGGCAGACTTTCTGGCTGCTCACCCGACCTCCGCGGATCAGCCGCTGGATCTAGGCTTTCCTGATGAGGCCATTCTCTCAGTCGATCATGCCGATCCATGCTGGTAGATGCACTTTGACGGTGCCTCCCGGAGCCCCACCGGTAGAAGACTCGACAATCCTAAGCTCAACAGAGTGGGCTTGGGTATCGTCTTCATTACCCCGGAGCAAGTCGTACTGCCATACTCTTTCCTGTTGTCAGAGGGTTGTACCAACAATGAGGCGGAATACCATGCCCTCCTCATGGGCCTCGAGTTAGCTCTCGAGATCGACGTGCCCCATCTGTGTGTGAAAGGGGACTCCGAGCTGGTCGTTAAGCAGATCAATGGCGACTATGTTGTCCGGAAGCCGGAACTTGTGCCATTGCTGGAGTGCACCCTCCTTCTGATGGACCAGTTCCCTTCTCGGCCAGAAATTGTCCATATTCCCCGGTCGCAGAACGGTCGAGCAGATGCTTTGGCCAGCCTTGCTGCGTCACTCGCAGAGCCTGAACAGGACAACCTGATCGTCCGCGTGACGCACCGCAGGCTCATCGCTCCCGTTATCCAGGAGGGAGACCGCGGCCCATCGGTAAGTAATATCACCACGGTTGCCCCTATGCCCGGAGCCCCGAGTACCCCAGATATGGCAGTCGAGCCATCCCCTGATTGGAGGACGCCTTTGGTTGAGTACCTCCAACATGGAATTCTCCCGTCAGATCGGGCCGAGCGCGAGCGAGTTCGACGCCGCGCATCGCAGTTTGTCCTCCAGAGCAGTCCCGGCCAGGAGAAGATCCTCTATAGACGCGGATTTGATGGTGTTCTCCTCCGTTGCCTTCAGGGAGTTGAGATCCCACGAGTCATGCAAGAGGTTCATGCTGGTTCATGTGGTGCCCATCAGACTGGGCCAAAGCTGTCCCACCAGATTCGGAGGTTGGGATACTTCTGGCCCTCCATGATCCATGACTGCATCGAGTATGCCAGGATGTGCCATGCGTTCCAGGTTCATGCGAACTTTGTGCATCGGCCGCCGGAGCCTCTCCATACCACCAAGTATTCTTGGCCCTTTGCAGTCTGGGGGATGGATGTTGTGGGACCTTACCCGCCGGCGACGGCTCGCCAGTGCCGGTTCATTCTGACCGCTACGGACTTCTTCTCCAAATGGGCAGAGGCGATTCCGCTCAGAGAGGTTAAATCCTGTTCGATCGCTGACTTCGTGACTTCCAACATCATTTATCGATTTGGAGTGCCTCACGCTATCCTCACGAATAACGGAGCCAATTTCCGAGCAACTGAGTTGAAGAAGTTGTACGCCAAGTATAACATTCGCTCGAACCATACATCTCGCTATCATGCGCAGGCAAATGGACAGATTGAGGCGTTTAAAAAGACCCTCTCTAACATTCTGCAAAAGATGGTTGGTCAGAACAAGAAGAGTTGGCCGGACAAGCTCCCCAACGCCCTCTGGGCTTATCGGACGACGACTCGCAATTCCACCCAGATGAACCCTTATTCCCTGGTGTATGGAGCTGAGGCCATCCTGCCCATCGAGATCCAGTTACCATCCTGGCGCACTGCGGTCTACGACCAGCAAGCGCCGGACAGTGCTGCTGAAGACCGTCTAGTCGAGTTAGAAGCACTGGATGAGAATAGACTTCGCGCCTTGCACAACTTGGAGAGGCATCAGAGCAGGATGGCTCGAGCTTTCAATAAGAAGGTTCGCCTCCGCTCCTTCCTGCAGGGTGACCTGGTGTTAGCCCTGAGAGCACCGATGATCCCCGGCAGGAAGCCGCCCAAGTTGGAGTCCAAGTGGGAGGGACCTCTTGTCGTCCACAATGTCTATCCCAATGGCGCGTACTCCTTAGCGACTATGGATGGTGAGCGTGTCACTCCTCCCACCAACGCTAGGTTCCTCAAGCAGTACTTTTCCTGAGTGCACCTCGTCCAAGCTACAAGACGTTAAACTGTTCATCATTCGTCCCGCATGACGTTAAACTGCAGTTCGTCCAACATGACGTTAAACTGTACATCGTCCAACATGACGTTAAACTGTACATCGTCCAACATGACGTTAAACTTTACATCGTCCCGCACGACGTTAAACTGCACCACGTACATCCCGCATGACGTTAAACTGCATTCGTCCAAGCTACAAGACGTTAAACTGTTCAGCACTCGTCCCGCATGACGTTAAACTACACCACGTCCGAGCTACAAGACGTTAAACTGTTTAGCATTCGTCCCGCATGACGCTAAACTGCACCTCAAAAACTACGTGCGGCTTGATTCCCATCCTTATAGGATACGTAGGATCGCCTGAACGTTCGTGTTTCAGGCCCAGCCCCATCCTTCGGGGATTTACATCCCATCTCGGGCCCTTGGCCCAAGTGCCTCTGGGTATGCGGCGTATGGTGTGGACGCGGGGCTATGCCCTCATTCACGTCGGTTTGTTCGTCACGCTGTACGCCCCCCACGTTTGGGGATGCCTCCCGCTCCCCCCTTTTTTTTCTTTTTTCGTCCTGCATGACGTTAAACTGCCTCTCAAGAACTACGTACGGCTTGATTCCCATCCTTATGGGATACGTAGGACCGCCTGGACGCTTGTGTTTCAGGTCCAGCCCCGTCTCTTGGTTGATCACGGGGATCTGCCGTCTTTTGGTTGCTCTCAGGGTGAGTCCTCCGACCCTTTCCGGTGATCTGTTAACATGTTTTGGGTACTTCGGTCTATGACCCGTAGTGTCGGATTCAATCCCGAAAAGTCCTGTGTTTCTTGTCGGGCCTCGCGCTTCCTCTTGTTCGAGCCTTCACTCAAAGGGATCCTCGTTAGCGGTTTGGGTACGATGCCTCAGTGCTCTCCTACCGCTCCGGGTCGATTTACCGGCGGGTCCTGGGCCGCAAATCGATATGAATCCTGCGCTTGAGCGGTTGATGCTCGTTTTCTTTCCTCATCCTAGGCTGACGCGATCGGGTTTTGTGTTGCGAATATGGTCAACAACATCCTTGATCGCCATGTCGGCTCTTTCAGGCTCTGAACATTGGTTGCGCAGTCCTCATCACACTCCGCCTTCGTGCGTTGTAGTGGAATCTCGACACTCTCTTCATACTGACCTTCAGTACACCTCTACACGTTAGGCAGGCCAACCAGGGTAACGGTGTCTTTTGAGGCTCCCACGATCTGAGCACCAAGGATATATGCTGATGTCCTCCCTAAGGGTCATGTGTAGCTGGACCCTCGTCCCCATAAAGAGGAAGGCGTCGCCCGAACAATCGCGTTCTGGGCCCAGTATAGCTGGAGGCTAGCATCTCTGCCTCTCGGGTGATGGACATACGCAGACCCCTATCCCAGGATCCTTCTCCTGGAATCATGCGTGACCGCTGGGCTGGGTATGTTCCCACCTCCGCCGTGTCCACCATACCGCAATAAGCGGATTCCTCCATGGTCTGATCCACACGACCTTAAACTGTGTTCTGGTCTTACCACACGACCGTAAACTGTGATCGTCTTGGCCGCCCGACGAGAAACGGCACTGCATCGTGATGATCTCCTCAGGGGACACTCACGTTGGGCGCTGGTTAAGAACCACGCCATTTATCAATGCCTTTTATGGCTTGATTATTGCGGCGACGCCATGGATTTCTTAATCACAGGCTTGTCGCTGCCCAAAGAAAAACCATTCATCTTAAGGACAAACAAGAAATATCAAATGCCGCTTCTTCTGGGTGTGAGGGCCAGACCCGCACCCCTCCCCGCGCTGGTGCCCGATTGTGTTGCGTCGCGTTTCAAGAACTACGTGTGGCTTGATTCCCATCTTTATGGGATACGTAGGAACGCCCGGATGTTTGAAACTTCGGGTCCAGCCCCCACCTCTTAAAGATTCCCCCATTCTCTTGGGAATCCGCCGCCTTCGGGTCACCCTCAAGGCATGTCCTCCGACCCCTTGTAGTGGTCCACCGGTGTCAAGAGTACTCTGGTTTATTGCCAGGAGCGTCAGGTTCTGCTTGGTCAGGTTCCTTCCACTTTTCAGGCTTCATGCTCCATTTCATTCGGACCCATCACCTACGCCCTGGGTGGAGCCCCCCGTGAGTGGTTTGGACACAATGCCTCAGTGCTCTCCCACCGACTCGGGCTGGTGCCCCCAAGGGCCTCGGGGAGCAAATCGATATGAATCCTGCGCTTGAGCGGTTGATGCTCGTTTACTGCCTCATTCCATCAACGGTCAGTGCGACATTGATGCTGCTTTTCCGCCACGGTCAGCAGTACTCTCATATCGTTACGTCGGTGCCCCCAGTCCTTGAGTGAATGGCTGCATGATTCACATTACGTTTTCCACCCCCCATTCTGACCAGGCAAAATCTCGACACTCTTGACACTATCCCTCAGTGCATCTTCGCATATCCAGGGGATAGGACGACGATGTGGCGCACTTTGAGGTTCTTATGGTCCGAGCTCTAAGACCTTAAACTAAGATCTGCCCCTATGGTCCAAGCTCTACGACCTTAAACTAAGATCTCCCCAAACGGGGTTCTACGTCCTGCATGACATTAAACTGCACTTTCAGAACTATGTGTGGCTTGATCTCCAGCCTGATGGAGTACGTAGGAACGCCCGGGCATCTCGACTCGGGTCCAGCCTCAGGGATCGCTAAGTCCCGCCCCTCCTTGTCGCCGGCTGGCTGGCCTGGCTTCTGGTAGAGTGGTGCAGTTGTGATATTCTCCCCGATCCAGCTTGGTATGCCCCATTGCAATAATGGGAAGCGACAGTTTCCTCGTCAAAGAGGTTCTGTCTGAGAATTGGGGTGATTCACGGCCAGATTAGTGCATCCGCCTAATACGCTTTCCCCACGGTGGCGCAATTTTGGGAGCGTTGGATTCTGTCCGAACAAATCATCACTTCGCCCCACGCTTCGCATGCCCTATTGATCCGGATTTCCACCCTTGTGCCTGAAGGAACCCCCAAAGCGGCATTGATGATGACATGTGATCCGCCTCCTGCAATATTAATGATGACCTTTGGTCCGTCTACTGCAGTAGTATGGTCGATTGATCCATTTTCCGCTTTCCGTCTTGGGCATTTCCTGGAAGGCCGACCGTTGTGGATTTCTGAATTCGGGACTCGCGATTCACCCTTTCTCATTTCCCTATGTTCGGATAAAATCTCAACGCCCCTAGCGTTGTCCCTCTCGTGTGTCGGAACAAGTTGAGGGGATGAAACATTGATTAGGTCTGAGGTCTCCTTTCCTAAGAATGACCTCCCTCTTTTCTGTAGAAATCCAGGCCCAATTGTGGATGCCTGAAGCTTGGTTAACGCTCCCGTGAGACAATGAATTGTGGTTGAGCATGTTAAGCCAAAAGATGCAGATAAATATATTGGTTCATACAAATGGATCAAAATATTGAGTAGCGGAAGAAAATGTTCGGGGAGTGGCAAAAATAAATCCCCTAGGGGTTAGCGTGCTGGATGAATCTTTCTAATGCCACTACCCTTTGGCTGGCGGCCTCCAGAGCTGCTTCTCGCTCTCTGCATGCCCTCTCCTCGTCGGCGGTCGCAGCACGCAGTTCGTCGATTCTGGCCTGTGCACGCTCTCGCTCGACTTGAAGTGTGACCATCTGTTGGCCCGCCTCCGTCAACTGTACCTGGGCGTCAACCAGCTGGGCCATTAGTTGCTCCACAAGCTCAGTACACACTGCGACGAGGGCCTCCTTCTCTGCCGCCTGCCCTTCGAGACGCCGGACATCCTGCTCCGCCGCGAGGAGCGCCCGCGTGTTCCCCGACATGTCCCGACTTTGTGCGACATCGGCACGCCGGCGGCTCTCGCGCATCTTTTCGGCCATGAAATCATGGACCGTCAGATTGAGGCGTTGAGCATCAGCTCCCCCGGCACACAGGAAGTGCAGCCAGGTTTGAAGGGATCCCATGCGCCCCAGCCACTCCGATGGGTCTCGCTTGAGGAAGCGCTGGATGCACTTCCACCCCCTGCGGCGCGTTATCCGGCTCTCCTCGACCACCTCCGCGTCCGAGTCGTCCATCTCCTCGGGGTCGGTAGGCCGGTAGGCAGGGAAGGCAGCCAGCAGGTCTGCTGCAGGGTCCGCCCTGGGATATCCTCACGGGGGATAGGTTCCCCAACATCTGGGAGACCTTCTTCTCCCGCCCCAGCGGCGTTGACACCCTCGTCAGCCCCCGACCTCTCTCCGATGGCAGCACCGCCGGTGTCCGCAGCCCCTTGATCAGCAGTAGGTGGGGCCGGCTCGGTGTGGGAAGTCTGTTCCGGAGTAGGCGGCAGGTCTGCCACTGGTCCACCCGTGGATGGCCCGGGTTCGACAGCCCGACGAGCCTCCAGTGTTGAGATCACTGTGCAGGGCATGCCGTGGTTAGTCACGGA
This sequence comes from Viscum album, assembly GCA_963277665.1. Lineage (NCBI taxonomy): Eukaryota > Viridiplantae > Streptophyta > Magnoliopsida > Santalales > Viscaceae > Viscum > Viscum album. Next base: position 543,287,345 of record OY728158.1, read on the forward strand.
TCGTCAACGGCAAGCACCAGCAGTAAAGTAAGGAGACTTACGGGAGTTCAAAGCGTCATCTTCCGCTGTCCCGGCCGCCGCAGGAACAATTGCAGCAGGGGAACCTTCCGCGCTTGTCAATTCAATGATGGGTGTCTGGGCCCCGCCTTGTCCTGCTGGCGCCTCTCCTACTCCCGCTGAGGACGCCTGACCAACATCCGTGCGCTCCTGAGAAAGGTGGAGAAATGGGTTAGAAGCTGCATAAGAGAATGGATGAAGCAGGTTGAGTAGGGATAGAAGCGGACCTCGAGGAGCTCAGTGATATCGATGTTGCCAGAGCTGGCCACCTCGCCGCTCTCCCGCGGGCTCCCCCGATGGGACCTTCCCTCGGAGCCTTCATCCTCCCCCGTCTCCTCCTCTTCCTCGGAGTCATTATTGTCATCTTCCTCTGGCGACATCTGTTCTGGAGCAGGCTCTCGACCGAGCATCACCTTCACCAGAAGGGATGGCTCCGCACGCTGACCACGTTGGCGCACGTACTCGTCCATGGCCGTCAGATACGCATACCGCCGGTTGAAGTCCACCCTGTCGGCGATCTGGAGTCGCCCGACCTCTAGCAGATGGATTCCTTCTCTGAGTATCTTTCGCCAGATGGCTTCGGTCCCCAGTGACTGCCGCAGGGTCATCCAGGCTGACCACAACGCCGGGAAGACTGCATCGTGGGAGGGTTCGAGCAGACGCCGTACCTGCTTCCCGGGCCGCTCCCCGACCGCCGCATGTGCCCCCTCTCCGGGCGCTGAAGTCGTGGCGGCAGCTTGCGATGTGCCCGCCGCCGAAGTCCCTGCCCGGGCCGGCTCCGCTGCTTGGCGCGCCTCTGTTCTCCCCCGTGTGGCGGCGCCTCGCCTCCTTCCTTGACGCCCGGTCTCCGCACGGGTGACCTCGAGCCGCCGAACTGGCTTCCGTAGAAGCCCCTCGGGGTACGCGATGACCCAGTGTTCGGCGTACTCGGTTGCCAAGCCTGCGTCGACCCCGGTAGGAGGGAGAGTGATGACGTCACCAGAGCCGAAAGCGGCAAACATCAGCCACATCTGGCGAAGGACGCAAGGGTTCTCCTTCTCCCGGATAGCAGTGAATACCCTCTTCGGCATCCGTTGAAGGCACCCGAACTGCCTGGCGAACCGGGTCGGCACGTAGGGCTCGCAGATCACCTTCCCGTCGATCCGAGCCACGAGCACCCCGCCCCGCATGTTCAGGAAGTACTCGTGCTGCTCCAGCGGACCCTGCCCGTTGTCGATCATCTGGCCAACGGGAGTGGGGAACGGGCTGAAGTTGAAATTGGCGTGATTGCCAATCCGAATCCTCACGCCCTCCTCATTTAGGGTCATCGGAGCGACCCCCGCAATGTTCAGCAGGGAGGGTCGTAGGCCGTTTCCCGGAGGAATGATGGCGTTCAGAAACGTGTACCCACCAAGGTGAGCAGCCACCCAGCCGTGGAAGAATTGAAAGGGCCCACAGATCCTTCGTGGCGACCCCCCTCGCGAGATGCGTCCCAGGATGGCGTACAACTTAGCCAACACTGGGACCCCGAGGTTATATCTTTTATTGGAGGCCATGGTGCCCTCCATCGCCAGTGTCGCCGGGCGGACGCCCATTCTCGTGTCCCGCACTGGCAGGAGCCACCCACTCAGAAAGGCGGCCAGGAACGCCGCGTACCGGACATTAGGGTCCCGGGACTCGATGACGCGGTACCCCCATGAGTGGTAGTCGCCCGTCTCCAGGACCCTCCAGTACGACCCGTTCCGGCTCCTCTGAGCCGCGGTCGGGCACCGCTTCCCCCTGCCTGGCATCTTGACCGCCGAGTCATGCTCCAAGAACTGGCCGAACCACTCCTTATAGGCTATGTCCTTCTGGAAGTCCTTGATCCCGAGCCGCTGCGTAGCCAGGTCAAGTAGATGCCATGTCAGAATGGGAGTCCGTGACCTGTCTTCCCAGGTGTTCTTCGGAGGCAGGAACTCATCGTACTGGTAACCCTCCAACGGGATACCTCTGATGCAGTGGATGTCCCAGAGACCGATGCCGACCTCCCCATGGTGAATATGGAAGGTGTTGGTATCCGGGGACCAGCGGGTGAACAGTTCCGGCCCGAGCTCGGACTGCTGGTAGAAGTGGAACTGTGACGTCCACACCGCCTCAAACAGGCCGATGTACCGCAGCTGCTCTGCGAAGTGATCGCAAGTGTGGCGTACCCAGAACGCCCAGGCCCACTCACTGGTGAAATTGCCCCCAGATCGCATGTCCCAGTCCTTCAGCCAGCCCTTGGTGTCGTCGGTGACACTCTGGCGATATGTGCTCGAGTAGAGGGCTGGAGAGTTCTCCGCAGTAGGCTCACCCCCGGCGATGGTTCGCGTCCTCGGGTTCAGGACATAGACATCCAAGTGCCTGGTCTCCCTGGCAGGATGCCCATTGTTGGTGATGTTATAGCGGGGAAGCTCGTCCTCCCGAGTCACCCAGGTCCGTGGCGCATCAACCTCAAACCCTGGCACCGGAACCTCATCTAGGATGCCGAAGTTCCAGAGCGGCAGGTTGTCCGACAGCGGATATGTCTTCTGGGCTGGCGTCAGCAAGTCGAACAAGGATTGATTGTTGGAAACAATCTCCTTGGCTCCGTAGACCTCCTCGTTCGTCGCCATCTCAGTTCTGCGAGTGGCGGCATCCCCCTCATTTCCTTGATGCGCGGCCATCTCAGAAGCTTCGGGAGTCGTGTGGGTTAAGGGATGAAGCGTGCGGAATCGGACGAGGCTGGTAGAGAAGTTTGAGAGTTGGCGTGCAATCCTAGTGGACGGCGCGCAATCGGGAAGTCCGTCGCGCAAAACCCCGAGTGTTCGCGCAAAAACAGGCCGATGTCCGGAAAGGTTTACGTGATGAACGGGTGAATTCCGTGCCGGAAAGGGCAATTTCGCGCACGAGAGCTTGAATGTTTGTCGCGCGGAAGGCCGGTGTACGGTGCGGGGGACCCAGGGCCCCTATTTATAGGCGAGGCCGGGTGTCCGCGCTGCGCGAAAAGCGCTTTACGCGACCGAGACAGCGAATTCCGCACCCGACGCCCTTTTGGAGGTGAATTTGACCATTAACCATTTTAATTAAATGGAATGGTACACCTCACAACGATGAACATGTGAGTATAAACCCTTTATCCAGTTTCTTTTATTATTTCTTCTTCATCAATTAATATTCAACACTATATATTATTTATGGATTATCAGATATTAGAAATTATTTGGTTATATTTTTTATTGATAAATTGACCTCTCAACTATGAGGAAGACCATAAAATTATTTGGGAAACACAATTAGAAGTTCCCATACAATGTAATTTTATCAAGGATCATATGTTCCTTAGACTAAATCATTTTAGATAGATTTGAATTCTCTAGGGTAAATAATATACATGTTTATGATAATGATGCTAAATGAAATTCATATACTTCTTTGAACGTGTATTGAAACAAATTATTATTGGCGATATTGTCTTTCATTTAATTCTCTACGAAATTTATCTCAGATCTATAAAAGGAAATATATTCCATGCATAGATATAAAATTAACCGAGTTTCATAGGTTTTCTAGGATATTAATCGAATAAATTTTTAAAAGGGATGAGTTATATGCTGGGAATGAAAATCTTGACCCATATTCTATCATCACCAATAACACAAATTCCATGTTTGATGTAATTTTTGAATAGTTCAACTAATGATGTGGGATATGAAGGAATGTGTAGAAGCATAATAAAATATTATGGTCAAATTCCTTTACGGAAAAATGGAATACCTATCAAAACTTCTTTTTCGGGGTCCACCTCAGTATTTGTGATGTAATAAGATCACCAATTCGATTTAGGACTTGAAGGTCTTTTTCATCATTAGTCACCAACAAACCTAAGCTCTGTTCATTAATTCACATAATATCCCTCTTCCTTATAATTAAATCATATGAAATTGAGATATGTGTTGATGGGAGAATTTCATTTTCCATAACATTTTTAGGTATCTTCAATCAGTAATCACTATATATGTTCTCTTCTATACCACAAATATTTATTTACCTTTACCCCTTATAGGAATTTCATGAATGATTCACCCAAAACATTTGACAATTAGGATGTTGGAATTTATTTATATGATACAATTTCTCCATCACACCCCCAAAATTGAAATATATTCACCACTTCATTTCTCGAGACCCACGAGAACCTAGTGATTTACTAAAATACATTTCAACTATGAGGGACCATCAAATAATTTTTCTATAGATTTCAAATTATAAAATGACTACTGATATTCATAGACATCGATTTTGGCATCCCATTAATCCCTTACCATTAATTTCAAAGGTGATGAATAATAATAAATTGATTCATGAAAGTATTTTGTTGTTCACCTCATATACCACTAAATATTCACATTCATTTTTTAAGAGGCTATGAAAATACCTCAAAATAATATTTCAGTGAGTGTGAGGAAATTTTTTTTATCGAAAACAGTTTTCCAGATTTTTTTCCCACTATATCAATTTTATCTCTTACCCATGATTTTTTATCATTGATTTTGATTCGCTATTGATTTTATTTATCCTTATATATAAAAATTAGATATCATGAACATCTCTTTCTAAAATTATTATCTCATAGAGAAGATATTTTCAATGGAGTTGATCTAATGTTCTATGATTACGTGATAAATGTATCCATAGAATGTCAGAGGCCTATAATGCATAATGGTCATAATACCTTCTTGATCATTCTTAAGGGGTTGTGGCCACTCATCTGGATTCATGTCTCTATTAAATAAAATGTTTGTTGAGAAATAATTTTAATTAAATTCTAGACGTATGCCCCCCATTAGGATGGTTATATTATTAGGGAAGTCATCACACATCCCCTCACGTTGGTTATGAACTCATTTTTTCCAATTTCCAAACATTGAAAAAAAAAATGTTAAAAATATAGATGATAATTTTTAAAATACTAAACATATAATTGGTTAACCATGAAAATTAAAGGGATAACTCTTAAATGTCATATATTACATAACCATTTAATTTCTAGTCTTAATTATATGATATTCGTAACATATTTCAAAACATAAAATAGTATGTGAACTATTATTACATTAATAAGGGATTATACGTAGATTTTGAATTTTAAAAATAATATCACATATGGGAGTTAAACTAGGTGTGAAACTATTTCTCTTTTCTTGTACTAATTAATTATCTATTAAATCTCAATTCACATTTTGTTGGCATTATTTCTCGAAGGTACAACTCATATAGAGCCACATATCCATGTATTTTTAGTGCATCATTTCATTTTCTGGGAAACCACAATCTATTAAATTTTATAGAGTTTTGATATTATTTCATAGGTTTAGTATCTTCCCTGAGGCTTTCACTAGGGTTATACAATCCTAATCCCAAAAAAAAAACAAGACCTTTATCTAAGGGAAACTATTTTACCCCATATTTTAATTCAAAATATTTAATGATTTATTACAATAACATTAAAATAATACTATCTTATAATTTGAAAAATTAGTAACATTTGTAAAGGTCATGACAATTTTTTTACAACAACAGTACTTAAAAACTCCAAAACATTAACTTAAAATTATATTTCCCTTTTATTATTGCATGGGATATCATGATAATACATATTATAATGGGGTTGTAATAAAAAATAATAAGTGAATACTAAGATAATTTCATAAGTTAAATAAGTAAATGGGATTCAATAGTAATAAAAATGTTACATAATATGGGTGATAGTCATAATCATGAACATCAATTTATGACATAAGATGATAACATGATAGAAACTAGGGAATGTGAAAACAACAAAAAATATGACTATATTAAAAAACATCAAGGCTTACGGCCATGAAATCATAATATTGTGGGTTTAGAGTAACCATCCATGCACGATAAATGGAATTCAATGAGATAAAAACATTAAAAAATTCACTGGAAGGATATTTAATTATAGCCACACTAGTGAAATTGATATCATATAAATATTTAAATTTATGAATATATCATACAACATTAAGATTTATTTTATAACTTTTTCATACCAAAATTAGTGAGTGTGGGTCACATACCCATATGAAAATTAAATATTATGTATTAGTACATCAATGTGCATACTCTTTAGTTGGAATTGGTATGGAAATTGGAAATAAAAATATTTTTATTGGAAAATTATAGGATAATTTTGTTATCATAATGAGGATATATAAGGATTCATATAAGTTAATAATGAGAGTGAAAGGGGTATATAATGGAATAAAAAATTATTTAAATTAATTGGGATGGTTAAAAATATATTCCAACAAGAATGATTATAAATCAATAGGGTAAATACACCCGAATTTCTTGGATAATGTCGACAATGATAGGATCCCTTACATCGAGACGAACCTTATAAAATATTAATAAGAACTTCTTATATTTTTGGGAACACCATGGATGGGATCTTGAGATGCGATGTTGAATTAAATCTTGAAAAAAGTTTTTTTTATTTAATATGAATTGTACATTTTTTAAGTTTTTATAGAAAAAGGGTGAGGAATTTATTAGTAATTTTAAACATTGGTTTTGGAATCCATAAGATAAAATATTAATAAACAAAAAACTGAATATAGTTTCTGATCGATTCTACCTAAGAGGATTGATTTTCATTATATAATTATTAAATGTCTGTAAGTCCTTAATATATTACCCTAGGTGATGTTTATGTTTGTTAATTTCATAAATAATTACATTATATGTCTTAAAATATAATATAGGTTTTGGAGGAATCATTAACGGTTTATAAAATTTATCAAATAACACCAAAACCTGACATAAAAGAGTGGAAACATAATTTTGGACTAGTATAATCATTATAGTATTTATTACAAATATTTTATGATTTTATGATTACAGAATATATAGTGTATATTTATACATTATTTGAATTTTAAATAAAAATAATATTACCTCAGTGAATTATGAAAAATTAGTCATTGCATAATTTCGGTGTGATGATTTCAAAAATTATATTTATTTTATAAAATTAAGTCTATAAATTTTTCAATATACACTTAAAAAAATCAATATTTATTTATAATAATTTTTTGTTGTGATGATAACAGTTTTAGACCCTCATATTTGACTTCATAAAATTGTTTTACCATTTATATTAAAATATCAATGATATAATAAGTATATTTTATTAAAATAAAATTTATATAAAAAATTCATGAATTCAACTAAAAGTGTGTCTTGATTAAAAATAAATATTTCTTAAAATTAAATTCGTTGTTCATCATATGAAAATATAATTATTTCTCAATCACATTATATATTCTATTATAAGGTAATAATAATAATAATTGATATATATAATAATTATAATATTAACAAAAAAAATATAAATTAATTATGTTTGGAACATGATACTAAACTTCTTATTAAACTAGTGTATTCTGTATGGGTATATTGTCTTATGGTTCCGCATTCAAGGAGTGGTTCAGTAAGCATTGTTTGAGCCCTAATATCGAGAATACTTTACAACTCCAATAAATTTTTTAGTTTTTGTTTTATTTTTTTGGATCTCAACTTGGTCTTGGTCATGTAACAATCATAATGAATTCATATCCCTTAATATCTCTAAGAAATGACTTTCATAGAATATGATCCTACTAGTTGAGGCCATTTCTTAGTTTTTCCATGTTAATTGGATTTTATCAAAACCCCTAATATATAATAATCATAATAGAAATTGGACATTAGATATATTATCCATTTATATGATGTTTAATGGTCATTTAAGTCTAACTACCTTTATTTTATAATGGCCCAAAATATCCAAAGTAGTGCATGTATTTTATATTAATATAATACCTAAAAATGAATTTATTCAACTAAAAGGGTATTTAATTTATAAAATGTTGGTTTGTTATGTCAATCTTCAGGGATTTAGAAAGAATGTACATAATAATAACAAAAGTATCTCTACCATACAATTATTCAACAACTTGTCAAACATTTATTCATGAGAGTTTTAATGAGGATTAAAATGACGATGATGAGCTATCTAGAGAGGTTAGGAGTATTATTGAGATTTTATTTTCTATAGATAGTGTTATAAGTTTTTGAACCTAGATATATGACCCATAAAAAATAGAAAAACAGAATTATCTTTTTGATGATGTGTATAGATCATCATTCTCTATTCATCCACAAAGAACTATGATGTATAAACATCTTAATACAAAAATTATTATGGGATAACATGAACAAAAAGATTGCATAATTTGTATCTTGATTATTGGTATGAAAATAAGTTATCTATAAATTAACTAAGTGTAAGGGAGTGATGAATCTATTATATATACCTGAATAATAACTGGAAAACATAAGAATGGATTTCATCATAGTACTTTAAAATACATATAAAGGTAATGATGACATTAACGTGGTATTTAATCTCATTATAAAGTCAACACATTTCCCTATAATTAGTAAATAATTCTATCTAGGTCAACATGAATTGATATAAATTAGGGAAGTAGTAACACAACATAGAGTACCACTCTCCATTGTCTCTATTAGAAATATGAGGATTACCTTATGGTTCTAGAGAATCCTTCAATAATCAATAGATATAAATCTTTGTTTCAGTACAACTTATCACCCTCAATTATATGGTTAGTCTGATAAAACCATTCATACTATAGACGATATATTAATATAATTACTATTTAATTTAAGAGGATGTTGAGATTATGAAATACTCATAATTTCATTGTAAAATAATATAAGTTTTTACAATAGCTTTCTAATGAACCCTTATGTGGCCTTATTTGTGAAGTATTCTTGGCTCCAACATGCCTATATTATAATATAGGGTGAATGATTATGGAAAATGATATTATCCATGAGATTACATAGAAGGTTCAAACCATTTATTTTCATACGAAATAAACCCAAATCAATATTATATATAAATATAAATTCATTGATGAGACATGATGTTTATGTTCATAGATAAGGTTTCCCATTGTGTATCATCAAGGAAGAATGTCAAAATGTTTGGAAAGAAGATAAATATTAGTACTAGATACATCAGCCCCTAGGAGATCCCTGATCGCATCAAATTGGTGACCTATTGACTAGCACTCCAAGCTAACCTATCTCATGTACATGATATGTCCCATGTATCCATATTGAGGAAGTATATATCAAACCCCTCGCGTGTATTGGATTTATAGGTGGTACCCTCATATGATGATATTTTACAAAATTATTATCCGATGAAGATATTAGACCATAGAGACCATGTTTTAGGAATCAAGATAGCTTTCTTGGTCAAAGTGCAATGGTATAATAATGAGGAAAAGAATGAAACATGGGAAGTAGAAGATATGATTAAACATTATAACACAAATTTATGTTAGTGTACGAAATAGAAATTTGAAGGTAATTTTTTTGAAGAGGTAAATTTTGAATGACCTAAAATATAAAAAAATCAAATTTCCATTTTAATGAATAAATTATTTATTTTCTAATATAATTGTAGAAAAAACCTAAACTATATTGGTTATTTTATCAATTAAAAAATATAGAATGTATGATTCAAAAAAATGACAATCATCTAAAACATTATTAATATATCCATTTTTCAATGACTATTATGGTTAGTATATGATAAGGGTTATGATAAATTCTAAGTGACACCTACAGATGAAGTAATATCCTTGACCAGTAGGATCGTAAAATTAGATTCCCATGCATGAGAGATTTTTTTATGGAGATTGAAATACATGGATTCCCCTTCTACCAATCACATGTTGAGAATCAATAAATAAATCTCAGACAAAAACAATTATGGGCGATGTTCATGATTATCAAGAAGACCACCCAAAGAATTTTCACTAAACCACACTATGAAATCACCACTATCACACACCTCACCCTTAGGATGTACGCTAGTGTAATAAGGTGTTATGTTTCTAGACCCTAATTATATAAATTTTCATTTTTTCATTTGAAAAAAATTATTATATTTTTATTTTTTTAGTATTACATAATAACATAACATATAATGGGTTTCATTAAAATTAAATTTTGATAAGAAGAACCCAAAATTGAATTCGATGAAAATATTTATTTCTAACACTATTTTTCATAAATTCATGAATTTTGATATAAATAATAATTTTGTATAATAATTTTAATAAAAACTGTTATTTTCATAAAAATGATAATATTATTTAATGAATACTAATGTAATATTTATAAGGGTTAAAAATTGTATTTTTGTAAAAATATGCATTTTCTATTAAATAATGTTTTTTATTTAAAAGTAAATGTTCTCATATTTAAAAATTTATTATGAAAAAATAAATTTTAATTTTGAGGCAATCACATCAAAATTATCTAATGGGAAATTTCTCATGATTTTATGAGGATGTGTAATTTTTTGGGCCAAAATTAAAGATGAAATAAATATAAGGTATGTATTATAACATCATAATGTCCAAAAAATGATGTCATTAAGGATAAAAAAAGGAACAGATGATCAAATTTATGTTTCCACTTTAAAATAATAATTCATTGATGTTTTTTATTATGTTTAATAATCCTTTGATAAATCATAAAAATCGAGTAATATATTGTATGATTTTAAAATAAATTATTTATGAGCATGAATCACTTCCACATCACCAATGGTTGTACTTTCATAGGTGTGATTATGATCAAAATAAAATATTTGAAACCAATCAATAATGTTAGAATCTATTGGAAACAACGCAGTATGGTATTTTGTTTTTATTATCTGATCATATAGATTCCAAAACATATTTTTAGTAATTAAGAAATAATTTCCCTCTATTTTTGTATAAATACCCCAAAAATCTCATTCACTATAACTTAAAACCCATTGATGATGAATATATTCTCCCAATACATATATAAAATCCTCTTATGGTGTTTAAAATTGCTTAATAATACCTCTCAAAAATTTATATGTTTACTCTCAATGTAAGATGACTCTCTCCTCATCCTCCTCTTTTTTCAAGAAATTAATTTATATTATGCCATTTCATTTCCTACTATAAATGTTGTAATTTTTTTCAAAACATTGTATTTACTATCCCCATGATTTCAATGTAATAAAATAAAAAACATGCAATATAATTTTTTTACTTACATTAATCATTTTTTACACCCCTTAAGATATTGAATTTATATTATGATTTACACTCAAAACATTTTTATAGTGAATACTCATCCCCATTTATATTGAAGGGTATTGAACAAGTTTTACCTATTATTAGTTTGTTGTGTACAATCTATTTATCAAATAAACACCCCAGAATCATGAGATTAAAATTTTCAAAACATGTTCTTATATTGTATGATTTATATGGAAGAATAATCCAAGTATGTGATATAAATTTGATGGGTGGGCCTAGAATTATTTATCTATATAATGCAATGGGTTAGGTTTAAATCTCATGAGATAAAATGTATAGTTTGTGGTATGTTATGCTATCATCAATGTGTTACTGTTATATTAGGATTATAATTAACTTATTCTTATGATTCCACATTTTATGTTGTTTTCACATTCATATAATTTGTTGATTTCATCATCTTACATATTGATTTTATGTCCATGTTTATGACTCTCACCCATTATATGTCAATTTTAAATGTATCATGGATAAAATATATTAATTTAATCATGTTATAAATATATTATTCTCGTAACATGAATTATATCAAAACTATTTTTTATTTATATAACCATGTTATCCCATGGAGTTTTGCAAAGGGTTGTAATTTTAAGAGCATGTTAAGGTGTCTTAATTATTTTTATCTATCCATCTTTCATGTTATTGTTTTATGTATCTAATTACGAAAATAAATAGTAATTTGAATAATTATGTTTATTATTGTTTGTATTAGTATAATATATAATTATTTATTTTTTATTAATTATTTAGGTTTTCATTTTTTCACATCGTGACTGCATGCCAGTAGCTCTCGAACATGTTTAGGTTTACCCCTAACCTCCAAAATCTAGTCTTGAGTATTCCTAAAACTCTAAATATCTATAAAATATAATGTCATAGTTATATACACTTAAAAAATCAATAATGATCCTCCAAAATTCTGGGGTGTTAGTCTCCCAATTTTATAACTTCTCGTCCTTAAGAAGTGTATATTGGGGTCTCACCAAAATAACATGACCTCTGGGCCTGGAAAGTTTGTTCCCATTATTATGATATTTCCACATAATTACCATGTCACAACAATAATAAAATTATATGTGGTTCCTTCAACTATTTCTAAATACACTTATTATTCCTATAATCACATTTAACACTTAAAAAACTGAAACAACTAAATCAATCATAGTATTCTCACTATGAACCCAGAGACTGTGTGTTACTCGAATTTATGAAATATTTTACAAACATTATTAATTATAAATGTGTCAACAAAAAAAAGAAACCTCTCTTAATTTCATCACAAATTTCCTCCATTAAAAAATTTCACAAACTAGTTAAATTCACAACACAATATAAATTTTTTTACCCCTTGAAAATGTCACAAAATGGGTTTCACCCCTAAAAGAATTCATGAACTAGAATTCAACCAATGAAAAAGTCAAAAAATGTGATATAACCCATGAAATAACCTATGATAACTTTATATCAATACAAAAATATTTCTAATTGAACATGCCTTTCATCAGTAGTTGGTGTCCCTAGATTATAGTTGACCAAAGTTGTCTTATGCTCACACATGGTTACCTCCCAATATTTCCACAACAAGTACTCTTATATGTGTGTACCATTTCATCCACCTCTAAATATTCACTATGTTCCCCTATATATCACTATTTCTGTTCACCATGATACATTTTCTCCTATCATCCCATTGGAATAAAACTACATTGATATTTGAAAAATAACAAAAATTCAGAAGCATTTTTAATAGTTATCCAACATTATAACCTTTCTTAAATTCAAAAGGGTTAATCCAGAATTTCACAAAAGTAAATTAAAATACCAAATCAATGAGATAACACCTATATAATATCCATAAAAAAACTCAATAGCTATAGGACTCAATAATAACATCCACCTATATGACCAAACCATAAACCATGAAACACTTCCTAAAATCAAATCAAAAGAACCCATATTCTCAGAAACCAAAGAGACATGAATCTGGATTTGTATCTATACTCATTTTCCCTAAAATAATCATGACCATGACACTTGTATAAGCCCAATTTCATATCCATTATCGACCCATTTGACAACAATTCTCTACTCATGACAACCAACACATCTATGAACTGACTCCCCTTGGATAATAATAGAACACTCTTATATAAAATTTCACAAAAATGTGATTTGGAAAACCCAACAATTCCAACTCACAACATATTTTACCAATTCACTACACATTAGAGTCAATTTCATAATCACCCTACTCTTTTAGAGAAGATTCCCATTATAATTTCTTGAAAAAATATGTTCCTCCAATGAATTTTATTCTTCATTGAACCTTCCTAAAATACATGGTCCATGATACCCCATAATACAATGATAAAAATTCATTTCAAAATTATTTTATAACTACGAAACAACTTATTATTTTTAAATAACATCATGTCTCATATGATCTCTATATCTCTACAGAAAAAATTGTGGGATCATCGCACAAAATTTACCATATTTAGATTCTGTATCGAAAACATAATCTAAAACATAACCCTTTCCCATACTAATGTAGTTAATATTAAATACAATTGAAATATGATAGCCGAAAATTAGGTTTCAAACCATGAACCACTGATGGTTGTAACACCTCAGCTGTTGGTTTTTCTAACATTCCAAAACTCATCTCAGAGAAGCCTCAAATGCCTTTAAACTCTCACTTTTCTTAAAATCCAAAATACATTGGAATCGCCTATCAAATCAACAATAATGAGAATATTATAATTGTGAATCAATATAGTAATTATCCACAAACAAGGACATCTCTACCAAATACCTAGTTCCATAGAATTGCACTCACATTCTACCCCAGTGAAGAAAGAACTATCCACTCACTTGCATCTAGAGGCCCATAAAGCTCTATCAACTCAACAATTAATTCATAGCCAAAGAAAATATGCAATGTAGTTCTCATACACTACTAGTATCCCATCTATGAAATCAAGAGACATATACCAAAATCTATCATAAAAACACTAAAAAACATCTCTTATTCATAACTCCCTATCAAAGGAGACACCCATATATCAACCAAAAGAGGGATCACATCAAACATAGGGACCACACATAATATTCTTTACATTAACCCACTATACTAATTCTAGTGAGATATAAATATCCATATCATGGTAATAACACATGATGATCACATATTTTAAGGGTCTATGACTAACCAAACTCCATAAAATAAACTAATCACATCTAATCCTATCTTCTTGGGGGGGGGGTAGTTCACCAAACCACACATAAGGAACACCGCTAGTGTGGATAAGAAAAATCAATAAATATCATTCCCCTTGGTCCACGATACACATAAAAAACAATAAAAAATTTCCCTAAAATTTTATCTGTTGTATATATTAAAAGTATATCATTAATATTCCAACCCATCCACATAAAATCTCAAATTTGTATAGAACTTCATTTAAGAATTTTGAAATTCCATTTCAAACAAAATTTTCAACGAAATTATTTTTAGCAAACAACCTACAATACATTTTAAAACCATTAAAATAAAGATCCTCATTTAATTTGGAGAAACCTAAGAAATAAAAAAACATTTCAATTTAATAAAAATACAATGAAACCTATCACGGAACCCAATTCATTACCCAAATGGGGTTAAATACCTTTCTGAATTTAGTATTTCATTCCCAAAATTCATTAATAAAATTTCAACAACACTTGTAATAAAAAATATATTTGAAACCCATTTTACACATTTTTACAAATATAATTTCCCTTATAAAATACATAATTGTCTTAGAAATAAAATACATAAAAAGAAAAGGATCACAAAAAACATGCTTCCTATATAAGGATATTGTCTATATCTGCAAAAGCTTTTTATTGGTCATATTAATACATAATTAAATAAAACATGATAAAGTTAAATTAATTAAATGCAATCAATAATTTATTTGAAAAAATGTGGAATAATTTATTCAACACTTTATATACTTTAAGCTATTATCGATGACCTGTTTTAATAGTGGGTGATCTAGACCACCGAAAATGGTACCGTTCAATTACCATATCAGGGATACAATGGTTCACACAATATGTACACTTACCATTATAATGTAGATACTTCTGCATCCACTATTTAAATATTAATATCCATATATTAATTATCATATCAAAATGTTATATAATATCATAGGATAAAATTAGGACCTCGATATACATTGAAATTAATTTTAAATATATGTCTTATGGTCCATATACAATACACAGACCGGAAAAATTTGATTTTTGACTATCAAATATGGGGGGATCATAATCATTGAGACTTAATTTAATGTAGTATGAACTTGTTGATATCAATAATGTGATTTAGTGAGGAGAAACCCTCCAATATGAACACAATATGTTTCAGGTTTCATTGGTCATACCTATCTATGGACATGTGTATTGGTCTCCTGACATAAGATCATTATCAATGTGTTCCATTTGTTCATGTACTTTTTTTCATAAAAAATGGTATTTAAATTGGTGCATCATAACTTGTGTTTGGTGGGGCATTGGTTGAATTAAATTGGATAAATGGTAAAGATAGGATTAATCACTTCAATGATGATGAAGTAATATCTATGGTCTGGTTGAACAAGATTGTAGTACTTTCATAAATCCTTCTCTAAAGTAATTCAATGGTATATGTGTCTTGTTAGATGATAATAATAATGTTATAAATGATGATGGAAAAAGTGTTAATCCTAAATTACAACATATTTACAAAGAGATTATATTTCACAATGAGTGTTCGTAGGTGGGTTGTTGTTACTATAAATATTACTTATCTATTTATAGGGTTTAATGGGTTTCTAGACTCAACTCATTATTTGTGAATACCATTAACTATTATCGAGATAGAGGCCTAGTGGGTCACAGAAAATTGCATATTTTAGAATCTTCTACATTATGGAGATTATATAAATAGAAAATTGTGGTTCCAACCATGGGGTCCTAGAATAGTCCCAATTGACGATCATAGACAAATAAATAAATTAAATACTATTTTAGTATGGAATATTTTTTTTGAATTCTTATATTAAAATTATTCATGAGGTATTTAGTGATGCCAAGAAAAATATTATTCCAAGAAATATAATGTAAATATTCTAGGATTGTTTAATATTATTTGGAACTACTAGTCGAGTTAATACTCATGTTTTCCATGTAATATAGTTAATATATTTTACAAGAATATGTTAAAATATAAATAAAATTTATGAAGTATTTAGTTCAACATAATTATTTATTTTAAATAAAATATACAGGGGCAGGGTAACCTTTTAGGAATTTGAGCATCCAGTATATTTAATATTAGAGAGGATCTCACACAAAAATTAGTCATTTGTGAGTTCCTAAGAGCCTATATATCCTCAATATCATTAAATATAGAGAATCTATAAATCCAAATAAACAAATAGAGATAATTTGAAATCATAAAAGAGAAATAGATGAAGGAATGTTTTTTTGGATCATATTTTTTGTACCTTGAATTTTATGATCAGTGCACCTGTGAATTTTGGAAGCTTGTGTGGTTGATCTAGAGGAATTCTACATTGGATCCTTCAGGAAAGTGTCACCAAAATAAATCTATATTTGAATGATTTTTTTTAGAAAATATATGTGGTTAGTTTAATTTCCATTCTCTATTTATTTCTTATGATATCCTCATACTATATTAATGGTTGGATCACTGGATAAAAAAAGTTCAATCAGTATAGTGATACAATTTTGAAAAACACCGACCCACTAGCTTCCACAACTCATTATAATACCATCAATTTTTATTATATGGACCACAAGAATATTCTATAATAATAAAAAATAAATTTTCATTGAATTAACTTTTGGGATCAATTTTGGTCCAAATTCTATAGACCTACCATATTTCTTGTTTCAGAAAAATAGGTAATGTCCATTTGAAATTTTTAATATGTAACAATTATGATTTTTTGATGTACTAATGTATATAGAAAGAATATTCTTTTACATGTTAAATTTATAGATTTTTGGATTTTTCGTAATCAAATACAGTGATTTTTCTTTCTAACTTGGTATCAGTCAGAATCTAATAAATAGAACATTACATTCCTATTTAAATTAGATTCCAAACATTTGTTGAAAAATCCTAGGACAAATTTTTATTTTTATAAAAATAAATTAGGATAAAGAAAAAAACACTACAAATATTTATTTTTATGGATTTCCATCGATTTCCAAAATCAAAATGAAATAATATTAGAGAAATGGGTTTTTTTTTCACACAGAAAAATAATTGTAAGTAATGAGAATCATTTACAATTTAAAAATCTTGGTTGACATGGAAACAATGTCAAAGAAATGAGTATTAGGAATGCCACACTTGCGCTGGTCTCTTCTCCACTTGGGGAGATCCTCATCCACCTACCTCTGTATAAGAGGTCACCCCATTCTAGATAATCACAAAATTATAAGGATAGATTACCACTACCCCCTCTATAGTGAGCATTTCTGCCTTGATACAGTTGATCCATCTTTCTCAGACCTCCATTGTCTTGGATAGATATGATCTAGGTTCCACCATACTTGTAGAACAATGTTTTTTATTATCTTATGATCCTCAAAATGTTGTACCCAATTTATCTATTTCTAACTCCCCTATTTATTTGTCAAACCATGCCAATGTGCCGCTCTTGGGGAAGGAAAGTCTTTAGTAGAGTTTGTATTCAGTTTTCTAATCTGTTTTCTGGGAAATATTTTTTCAAATGTATTTTTTAAAAATAATTTTAAAAATTTGTATTAAGGGCATCAATTATGATGCTTCCTTTATACTACTAATAATGATAATTTAATTATATAATTTATTACATTTATAAATATATAGAATTTCATATTAGGATATATATATATCATGTTTGGTTTATGATGTTTAGAATTTTGTCAATAACATTAGAAAGTGAAAATGCAATGTTTTTTTTGAAATTGCATTTGTGGCGCAAAATTTTAATACATTTTTATAAACTATGTATGGCTTATGGTTGATCATAAAGTTGATATAAATATCATTGGGTGATAATTGTTGATATTCATATCTCCCTGAGGCTATTGGAATGTGTGTGTCTCTGGTCTCAACCTCTCCAGGAGGGCAGCGAGTAGGTGATGGTAGGAAAATTTGAAATCTGGTACGACAATGTCATAGAAGCCAGAATGGCAAGCATATAGTAAAAGGAAACTTGGATTCTTTGTGTGATGAAAAAGATGCCCTCAAGTCACCATAATTGGTTGAACCTCACAACCGTCTAACAGAACCTAGGAAACATGCCTATGATGCATAGTGAGTAGTATGGTATCTTTCATCTCTATATAAACAAATGAAATGAGTTGTAAGTGAAAAATGTAAATATAATTTTATGGTAAGAAAAATTTAATTACTTGTAGAATATGAGAAATGAAATTTTTACGCACATTGTTTTATGAAGTTATTTCTTACCTAATGAAAAGGGCATGTCTTCATGATTTTCAAAGAATATTACTATTGTGTTTTTGAGATATTATTTTATCTAGAAAAGAGTTCTTCTTAGGAAATGGTTATATATATATATAAACATTTTGTATTCATTATGTAATAGTTTATTTGAAAAGTTTGTGCTTTCTAATTTACGTTTAATTTTCCACATGATGTTATGTTTCATGATTATTTTATCACATGTATTATTTATGGTTTAGCCATTGACTTATTTATCATCCTTAATTTTCTCCTCAAATGATCTTTTTATATTCTTTTTAATGGGAGTATGAAAGGATTATTGTTATTTGACAGTAAAATTTTATGGTAAAGTTTGACATTTATACAAAATGAAGAATCTTATTCACAGATGAACATGATGTGATTCCTTGGTTCATTTACCATGAATTATTTCTTGATGTTCACTTAGTGTTATAGAAACAATTGTACTGACTAATGTTATTGGTAGTGTACTATAAGAATATCTTTGATGAGTTTGAATAACCTCCCTGTAGAAGTACACGTAGTTAAAACATGACTCCACATGTCAATTGTTTTTCTGGTCATTATTTTGATAGTGTAAAAAATATTGAAAAATATGGTTGATCATATAATCTTTATTATACTGAATTTTAAAAAATATTTCTATACCCTAATATATGATACTATTGTTTTATTATAATTTTTTTATTAAAATATCTGATACTTAATGTTTTTTAAAAGGAATTAAAAAAATAATAGATAACACCACATAATTTACAATATGAGAATTCCATAATGGACACAGTACATAATTGTGGAAGAGAGTGTGAATTTGACTAAACATTGTAAGGTAATTGTTCCTAGTAATGAACACCTTGATAACATATTATTCACTTGAATTTTTTACCTTGTTCTTGAGTCCAGTTCATCTCATTCCACATCATACTGGCCTTCGGTCTACCATGGCTTCATGACGGTTTGATGTCAGGTATCACTATCGTCTTGCCTTCGGGCAATGGAAAATAATGAATCTCCCTAATAGGAATCCATGAAGTAGCATAATAGTTATAAATGGTGTCCATCTGAAAAAATAGATCAACATATTCTTCCCATGATATATTTTCAAAGGAACATTCTATGATAGTGTGTGCGCATGGAAACTATAAGGCCTAAAAGGTTCCTCACTAATATTTCCTCACTTCCAATAATACCAACATTTTTTGACCGATTAATTTGTGAGGGGGTCCAAATTCTCTTAAACATCTAATCAAGAGTCTTATCAATGAAAAATTATGACATGATAACCAAAATCTTCATTAATGTTCTTTTTAATCTCTCATTAAAAGTGACCTTTGTACCTTACCCCTATTGAATTCTGGCTGAGGATAGTTTTTGTCTATCAACAATGTAAATCACACAACGATATAATTTTCTTTGAACTAGGGAAGTTATAGGTAACTTCAAAATCACATTCACGGCACCATTGATGCACTCCCAAATATTTTTGGTCATGCGTCAATACATATTCTCCCCTACATAGGCCAATTTCTATTTCTATTCTAGAATTATCATCATAGAATCATACACTTCTTGATTTTCCTTTAAGATTTATTCAAAACATTCTCCAAAAAATTGTTTATCTAGATCATATGATATACAAAGGTGATCATATTTCAGAACAATTATTTTTTATCTTTACGTTGAAGTAATAAAAAATTAAAGACATTTGATACCTATCCTTTGGATTACCTTAATCACAGGTTCAATGTGGAATGTTTTCCTCACATTTCTAGCAATGTATATAATGCATAAAAAATGGTGTGAATTTGGTGGTATCCCTATTTTAGGTCTTCATTGATTGCCTCATTGATTACCTAATGCTAATCAAATATCGAATAGAAACACTGAATGTGGGTGAAATGGTTGTCGATACATGCCAAAAACCAACTCCATCATTCATAATTTTATTTTACCACAATGGAAAAGGAAAGTAGAACATGTGACTGGTTTCCATCTTGGGTTTCCCAAGTAAATAATAATCCCTTCTATTTTGCATATAAAAATGGTCTATGAATCTGAATAAACCATTTTCTTAAACGAAATGCCGAGATACAGGGAGGAATGACCATAGCAACCAATTAATGTGAACAAGAAACATATCTAGTTAGTTATCTTAAAATATAATGTATTTTGTATCAATATGGATGAAAACATGGTTTTTGTGCTTTATTATGGCTAGAAATTGTCGCAACATAGAATAAGAGTCATCGTAATTAGCATAGACCACCACAATTTCCTTCTGTTTCTCCATCCATTCATCATGATAGGAAATATTGTAATTGAATATTTTTTGAATACTGTCCTACACAAGGGCTATAAGAACACCTTGCTGGGTCCTAATCACCCTAATGACAATAGATGACAGAAATTATGCATCTAAATTGGTATGATGTAGTGTCAGGCTTGGATGAATGCATGTATGAGATGCCTCAGTCCTTGATATTCTACATCCTCCAAATGAAAAGTCCAGAATCCTCCTCAAGAAGAATCTACAATCACCCCATACTTCTTACACCATATGAGATATATGTTACAGACTAATTCTTTAACTATATATATGCAATTCCTCTCTATGTGAAATATCATTATTATTCCTTTTAATGGATATATACTTGTAAAATTTCGTCTAATATTTATGGTTTTTTCTATATTACTAAACATATTAACTAAAACTCAAGGAAACTTAGTTGTGGCTGTGAGAAAATTATAGTATAATTCATGAACATGTTTCACTACTTCTGAACATGATACAATGAGTGGTGGATGATTTACTGTCAGTTGAGGCTGCTGTACAACTAATTCATTTATAGAAACATCCTCCCCAATTTCTGTTGTTCCTTCCTCATCAGTACTATTTTCACTATATGTTCTATCATTATGAAACTCCTCATCAAAATTCAGATTGACAAGTATATCTTGGAGATCATCTATTTTTTATTCTTCTACATCATTTGTATGAATCTTATATTCCTGGGGAGAACCATCTTCATCCACTATTGTAAGTCTATGTCTACATATAACTTGATTTTTTTTATAGTACTAACATCAACATATAACTCCATCATGGTACTGGATGAACATTGAGAAAATAAAATTTTCTTTTCTACCAACTGTGCATCAGTAACCAATGGACAAGTAATCTGCTAGAATGTTTTTGGGAATTAAAAAGTTCTATAGCTCATACACATTATCTCTTGGTCTCTCCTTGATTTAGGGTACCACGAATTCTATTTTTAAGGTTACTTAGGGTAACACAATCAGCTATACTAACAACTTTTTTGTTTGTGTATTGTGATAAGCTCGTTTCTAATTTTATATAACCTCCAAATAAAAGAACACATAGGGGAACATATCTCTCTACATAAAAAATGATTTTTTATCAAGATTATGATTTTGTAAGTAATATTATCAATGATGGTTAACCATATAATGTTTATTAGAATGATATTTTAGGATGCCTTTTTATACCCTAAAATATGATAGTAATGTTACATTATATAATATATTATTAGAATATATTTCATATAATGTATTGGAAACTAAGGTAAAAGGATGAAAAAACATCAAATTATTTTATTTATCAGTGATAAAATGACAATTATGATCATATAAAGTGAATCAAAGAAGAAAAAAAACATTAAATAACAGATGAATTATTTATTAAATATATGAAATTTCATATCATGTTTCAATATTTCTTGGTTTGGATGAGACAATCCTCCCTTCAAGAGCGAGGTAAAATCTAGTTTAATTTCAATTGAAGTCTTAATAACATCTGCTAAAGAGATGTACTTAGCTTTTGAATGTTCAAAACTATTTGGCCATCTAATGACATATATTACATCTCATCATAGGTTTCATTATATGTTTTTCAAAATTTAGAATTTTCAATAATTATGTATATATTCGTTGAAGATATTATTAATAAGAAAATTAAAAAGAAGATAGATTTTTCCTCATATCTGAAGTGAGTCTCATGTCATCAAAACCAAATTCTATTATAATATTCCAATGTATTTCATATATGTTGTAATGAATTGATGTGTTATTTAATGTGTTTGTTCTTATCCATTTCACATTATACAAACGTAAGTATCATTAGAAAATAATTATATGTATTCATTTTCTAATCCATTGTTATTCCTTAATAAATCTAAAAATAAAAATTACCAATCATAACTTTTTTTCTCATATATATATATTCATTATGATACTAAAATTTTAAAACATTTTTTTATATCCTAAACTATGATACTAATGTTTGATAGTATCGTTTTTACATAGTAATTCATTCATTAATCAGTACTTAATCATTACAATGTTACTCATATGTTAATCATTATTTAATCACTTTATAATGTTTCCTTATTCATTCATTAATCATATTATATTCACTAGGTAATTATTATTAACTAATCATTATTTCTATTCATTTTTTAATCCTAATATATTAATTAATTAAAAAATACCAAATTATTTATAATAATAAGTATTATTTCTAAATAATATATATCTAATTAAACTCCATAATAAATAATATCCCTAAAATTAATTAAAAATAATTAAATTACTATTAATAACATTCATTCTTTAATGTATTTTTCATTTTCCTTTTTATCTTATATCATAATAATTATCATTTTATCATTGATAAATATACTGATTTGAATTTCTATTTATTATTTATTTATGTAGTTTATAATGAAAATAAAAATCCTCTAAATAATATCCCCAAGTAGTGTCAAATCTATATTGTTGGATGAACAATTTTCATGCACCAGTTCCTTTTCGAGTCTAGCTCAAAGAGGGGTTTTCACGTTTTACCACTAGGTACATCTCTTCGAGAGCCACACCCATTAATTTTCATCTAGACATGGATTTAATTACTTATATAACCAAATAATCTTAATGTTATGAATCGTTTGTAACATTTAATCCTAATTTATTCTAAATTTAATCTATACATAATCATTACTAATAATAATAAATATTTAAAACTATATAAAAGACAATAAAATACATAATAAAAAAAATATTTGGAACTAACCAAACTACATAAAAATTACATATTTATAACTACAAATAATTCATTTGATTAAATAATTAACATTAAATTAAATAAAAAATTCCACTAAATGATGCTTTGATGAAAAAAGAGAGCATAATTTTAGACCACAGAATCCACCACACACAAAAAATACTTATTTTATAGAGAGAAATAAAAGGAATTATTAAAGGTGGGGGAGAATAGAAGTGGGGATATGGGGGTTTTATTTTATAAGTAGTTGAGGAATTGGAGGTATCATGGGTTCCACCTTTCACCTAATGTAATGTCCAAAGGAAAAACCAACATCTGCCTTTTCTATGACATCAATCGAGAACAAAAGTGGGTGGGTTGGAAGGTGGCATCACAACTGCTTCCTTTCAGGCATATTTAAAAATTTAACAGGGATATATATAAATGAAATCATAAACACAAGAAAAAACACAGTTCATATGCCAAATAGATCTAGTCATTCCTCCATCGTACCAATCAAATTAGATGACATACCTATTCTAGTCACCGAGATAGCCTCCAGTCACAGTCGGTGCCCTGTTGATTTTCTGGCACCCCGTTCTCTAGATCTCATCCCAATTTGTGCCCCCACCCAATGAAAGATCATTAACATACCAATATGTTACCCATGGATTTTCTAATATCTATATAACCTTCTGCCATGAGACACCCTAGGCATGAGGTAACACTAATGATATGAAATATCCACTTCTATTGGAGGAAAACTTCCATGTGATGGGATGGGTTGGGTTAGCCTGACCTGAAATCATTCTGGCCCAGCCCTCCTAGATAAAAATTGCACTCCATATGATTTTCACTACCCAAAATGGGCATTTACATGGACTTCACGACCCTCAGTGGTACTGGGTGGGGATTCAGTTCTTAGGTTAATTTTATATAATGAAAATTTATCATTTTTCAGTATTAAATTATGTTAAGTAAAAAATCATTTTTTATATTAAAAAGAAAATTATTTTAAAACTGGTTTAAATTAATATAATTCTTCTATTAAATGGATTTAATTAATTAAATTAATTTTCTTGGAATTAAAATTAAATTAAAAGTATACCAAAGAAAATTAACTTATTTTAATTTAATTAATTTTCTCAAATAAAATATATTACAAAAATAAGTTTTATCATTATTTTATTTTACCTACTAAATAGTCTTGGGCATTGACATAAAATGTGTATATTTTGTTTAATTAATTAATAAATTAATTATTTGTGATGAATGTAAATAAATAAGGCAGTCTAGACATCAATATTTTTTATTTTTCAATATGTGTAATGGTGTGTAGACCCAGTTAAAAGTGTGTTATCTATATTCTGTATACTCAAGACCCTCATGCCTATATGTGGGTATTTTTTACAATGATATGGACCCTTTAATATATATACAATTCAATCTTGGGGTGAAATTTAGATGAGAACTGGTCATACTAGACATGGAATGAGTTTCAACACGAGTCTACTTGAGGTGAAATTCAGTTATGTATAGAATTTTTTTTAAAAAACCTCAAATACAAATGATTCTCAAATTTTAAAAACCTCAATTATGTAGATTTATAAATTTTTTTGGAGGATATCATATTGGTGTTTTGGTTATGCTGCTAAAATTTATTTTATATAATACAATGTGTAGTAAAATGACACAAATTATGTTAATCATTACTATTACTGGGATATTAATGGGTATTTCCCCTAATGAGATAGAATTTATTTGAATTATTACTATATCATGTGTGTGGGATATTAGTATTCTTTCATAAAAAAATATTTATGGCATACTGGCTCCACTGAAAAAATAAATAGGTGAACATTAGGTGATTTAATATTTGAATTGATCAGTTAATTTAACCCTATCATTAAATCATTTAATATTTTTATTCAAAATACATTGTGTAAATGTATGTGATTCATTATCCATCTATAATATTAATTTATGTAGTATAAATACATACATTATTGAGGCTTGTCATAGATGTTACTTTCAATCCTACTTCCATAAGATGGAATGGTGAGGTGGATATCTACCCAATAATTCTTAACCGAATGTACTCTTTCAATTACATATATTGTATCATGATGTTCTAGTGCATTGTTGATGATGGGGAGTCATTCATGAATGAAATGTGATTCGACAATCTGGTTGATAACCGACAGAGGTGGGATTCTTACCTTCACAACTCATGTTGTCATTATCACATGAATATGGGGACAATGATCAACATTTGATTTGGATATTCATAGAACAACATGATCAATTTATAAATTTCTTCATTTTCAACATTATCATAGGTTTCCTATATCATTCATTTAATATCATTTAATAAGGTTTCTATTTTAATCCACTATGATTAATAACTATTAATAAATCCATTAAAATATTGTAATTTCTGATTTGGGATATGGTCTATATACCATATATTGACAATCATCATAAAATATAATTTATTTGTACATCTTCCCTATATAGAGAATCATATAGATCCATTTGAATATGTAATTGAAATATATTTTTGTTCAAATACTCTACCAATGGGAGATATTGATCCCATTCTCCATTAAATGCATTTGAGTGTTCTCACCATATATTATAGAGTGATTCAATTTTTCTTTTCAGATTAGTCATTATATTAGGGGTGATAGACCGTAGTGGAACTGAATTTTGTGTTAATTGAATGTTGAATACTTTTCGACAATTTATAGGTGATCCTTAGATCAAAATCATCTATGATTCAAATTGGTTACCCAAAAAGACCCAACAAATACATTATATATATCATATAATTTTTTATGACATATGCATGTTCTCAAATATTGATGATGTATTTAGTCATGGTGACTCAATCAACCATGAGTTATATGGCATTACTTCTTTCAGATATCTTATGGATACCAATAACAATTTTCATGGTTATGCTCTCCCATATTCAGGGGGGTATTGGAAATGTTTGAATAATTACCTTAGATGTTTTTTTTCACATTAGTAACATGATAACATACCAAGAACCATCAAATGTACCCATCAGTTTCCTTCTTCATGGTGTCTCACCAGAAGTGTTCTCAATGATAACAATATAGCAGGGTTCTTCCAAAGAGTATATAGAAAATGAGCTATATGCATCATCCAATATCAATTTCTATATATTATCTAATTAAGGAACACTGAGTCATATTCCATAATGAATGAAACCATCATAATAGATGTGGAACCCATGAAGGCACCCATGCTTATTTGCTTCCACCATATTTGAAGCACCAGTATATAGTATTTTTGAATCCACACCATGGATAGAGTTGTATGTTCTTTTCAATAAAGATAATCAACCACCTTTTTCTCCCGTATAAGATTATATTAAAGAGACAAATCATAGTCCTTCATTAAATCCCAACATCTTGAAATAATCATGTTGAGAACCTTATTTTTGAATATGTAATTATGATACCTCTAATATGTATATATGTAAAAATTCTCACTATAGAGTTGGTTACATAAAATCATTAAAATAATGATCACATATGAAAACTCCAAATAATACAAAAAGTATTTCTACTCATTGATCTTCAATTGAGGTGAGGCATATGCAATCAAATTAACATTCTATATTAGTATACAACCGTAAAGACTCAATGAATCATCATTTTATTTCAAATTATTTTTTAAAATGTAGGTTTTTGTGATTAATGGTGTAGTGATTTACCTAATTTAGATCTGATGTGATATTTACACACATTATTCAATCCATATTTACTTTAGCCCTTACTTGTTAACAACGTTATTAGCCTAAAAACATGATTATTTCCTTACAAATCATGTGTAGTAATACTATAATATATAAAAACTATGGATTTACATGAAATTTTAGGGTAAACAAAATTCCTTAAATTTCTTTTTCTTCACTAGGTCCATTGAAATTCCATACCTTATGACCACTTGCCCCAAAAATTTGACTTGATACAG
The DNA here is from genome assembly GCA_963277665.1 of Viscum album. Taxonomy (NCBI): domain Eukaryota; kingdom Viridiplantae; phylum Streptophyta; class Magnoliopsida; order Santalales; family Viscaceae; genus Viscum; species Viscum album. Next base: position 543,315,228 of record OY728158.1, read on the forward strand.
CCAGAATCATTGAAAATGAACATATCATACGTATTATATTTTTCTTATTTCTCTAGTAGAAATCATAAATGGTCACAATGTTCATTATTTCACTTATAATAAATGAGAATATCATTAAAAAATACAAACAAAACATTTCCTAACTTTTACCTAAATACACTGTTTATCAAATCCTTAAATATTTTAGGGGAATATATATATATATATATGAATATAATCTTTTTAAAATGAATGCATCCCTACCTTATATGTAATGATTTATTCAGAATATATTCATTAGTAATATTTATTGGAGGATATCTATAATTAAGATCCTCCTTTGAGAAATATCGAGCACTTCAATGATGATAAATCCAACCATCAATCCCTAGGAGGGGATAATTGTTCTCTATAGTGATATTTCTAAGATGCAAATAATTCAATCATAGAAACATTTTTCAATAATTTTTTTAATAATGACCACATGTCCCCCCAATATTGATTCCCATGGGAATATAATCTCATTGACTAAATTCTCTTGTAGGTACATCCATATCACCTCTTGATCGATGACGACATCATATTGGGGAATTTCAAGAGAGGATTCTCTCAAGGTAATAGAACTATTGAAAACCCTACCTCACTATCTATGGGATGGCTGGGTTAATAATTTGAAAAAAACATATTATATTACCTTATAATTATAATTTATACAAGTTTGGTGAGATACTTTGATATAACTTGGTTGGGAATAGATTTTAGAGGATCGAGTTTTTCCAAATTTTTAAAATAGAGAAGAAATTTTATTTTGTTTATTTTAGTTTCAAATGATGTTTAAAATGGTTAATTTTCACTAGAAGATAATCTAGAATTATTTTTTCAACCAATTCATTGGTCCTAGAATATTAAATTTACCCTATGAATAAAGTTTGGTGGAATTCTGAACTGTTTGTGTTTTCATGAAATATTATGTATTTAATGAATTAAATATAAAATTATTCCCATTGGGTCATCTGATGTTATCATTTCAATGGTGCACCAAATAGAGTTTTTAACTAGGCGGTTTAACTAAATATGGTTGATTTTATTTGGAAAGGTATAAAAACAGTTCCGGTTTTTAGATTTGAGTAAGGTTGGTTAAATGGGTTTCAATTAATTTATTAATTAATTACTAATTCTATTACACGCACCACCCATCTTAGGGCTTCCCAAGCGTGATAAAAACTTGGGAGGGGGAAATCCCTTGAGTGTGTTAGCCACAATGAGATGGTAAGAGGAGTAGATGTTGTTGGAGTTCATCCACAAAAGAGATCGAGACTGGATCGATGTGAAACATATTCTTAGAGCAGATTTCAACCTAAAGAGTCAGTGATTATGAATCAAGGTATGTTGGTAATTTTAATTTAGAAACCAATACACAGAGATATGTTACCATAATTATTTATAGAACTATTATTACATATTGGGACCCCATGGGTTTCAATATGATTCTGATCAAGGAAAACATGATTTTATGGATGTTTTCAGTGGTTTCCTTTTTGGGAATCATGATCCAAATATTTTTTGTTCCAAAAAAATGACATGTGTTCTTCCCATATAAAGAAAAAATAACTTTTGAATCTAGACATCATGTCCTATGGGTATATTCCATTTACTAGTGATTGGTTATGTGTCCTAGTACATGGAGAGGTTGAATCTTGGGACTACTTGACTTTTAGTCTACATACATGACTTGTAGTGGCACATGGTCAAGTAGATGAGTATATGGGAAAAATTCCAAGCAATTACGACATGGTAATGTGATGTACAAGAAAATACACCATGAATATCTTAGACAAATTCTAGTACATGGCCATACCCCGGATGATCCAGGCTGTGTGCGAGTATAGCGATTATCCTATGTTTTTAGAGTACACAACTTATACTCAAAGTACATGTAATATACTACCCCTTTGATTCCCTAAGGAGGGATTAGTGTACTTTCATTCCCTAAAGTCCTAATTGGACACATGGGTAGTCCATTTTCAGTGTTTTTTCACATATACTATTAATGTGGAACCCTTGGAATGTTTTAGAGAATTCTAAGAGGATTTTTGGGTGGATTTGGTAAAGATATATATTTTCTCCTCTATAAAATTAGTTTATATATCTCATGGGGGGTGCTATATGATATGATACCTGGGTAGGGGAATGATAATGAGTGAAGGTTGTATACAGATTTTTTTTGAGAACAAATTATGGTATTTGAATATGATTTTCACTATGTAGTTGGACTAAGTTGGGTCATGAGGTGGTATATTGGTTGGATATATGGACCAAAATAGAGTGTATTGTAATGGGGTTGGAGTTGATTCCATCTACCATATGCAATTTCATATCGATTGTGTCTTAAAAGGACATCATTTTCTAGAGGGTGGGTTATGATACATGTTACCCTGAGAGACAGGAATAATATGAAGAGTTTGCTTGTGACCATGATTGGGGAGATTATTATATCCACTTATTTTCTAAACTGGAGGATATAATATGGGGATCCTCCACATGAGTACTAGTTCTATGGATCAAAGAGAGATTTATCCATTTATTTGTGGACTTATAGGACTTTTTGGGTACCTAATTAATAAGATGAAACTAAGAAGGTATGTGGGGTTGAGTGTTAGTGGTTTCTAGTGTTTCCAAGGGATTCATGTTGACTCACGAGTCCATGAGGATGAGATATTGATTTGAGACATATCATAAAAAATTTGGTTTTTTTGATATAGTAGAGTTTCACCAATGGGATCATGGGTTACTAAGACGGACTATGATGTTTGAGATATCTAGATACGATGTTCCACATGTATGTTTTCAATAATCTATGAACTGGAACTTTGGGAAGGATTCCCAATATCATTATTGATGATTTTATCATTATGTGGGAGCTATTTTGAGGATATAAGCTTTGTTGAATTTTGATATTGTTAAGGAAAGTGAACATGGTGTTCCAAGGTTATGAATGAGAATAGTGTACATGGAATTCCACATGATTATTTGGATTACTGTTCATGGTGTTCTATTGATGACATTGAGATTTATAGAAATATAATTTTAAAAATATATATGTGGTTAACAAGCCGAAAGTTACATATATATTTATTTGAGAGTATGAAATTTACTTCCACATTAATAGTTTTTTGAGATGTACATGGAATACCTTATCCATGGTATAGGGTTCCATTTGTGTGTTCCTCATCAAAATTATAGGGGTTTGGGCATGGAATTACTCATCAGTGGTTTTGGGTGGGCCAGACAGATTCCCTTTGTTCCTCAGTGATCCATAGTTTTAATTTGATAGACTGATGATCTTGAATCCAATGGTATGGACAAGGTGTTCTGTATCGCTGTTTTAAGATAATAAACAAGAGATTTCTCATCCATGTTATATGTTCTATACTGATCATATAGGAATCAAAAGTATCATATATGGGTTGGATGTTGGGATGATAATAAATAATTCGGTGGTACTTTAGCAAGATATGAGTACCTAAGGCTGATGTGTTCAGGTACTGTGTAAATGATTATTGAAAATTCATAGGATCTAGTATGGGATTCCATATAGTGGGTCCGACATGATTTCCTATGATACATGGTCATCGATTCGGGATCATAGAAAGTCTAATGTTGGATAAAATATGTATTATCAGTCCATGAAAAGACCCAAATAATAATGGTGTTTTGATATGTTTTAATTTTAGTTATCTTATAGTTGTTCGTAGAATATTACATGATCATGACTTATGAATGATTTTTTAGGCACATTGATTGGGGTTCCCTAGTGATATTTTATTCTAACACACTCTATGTGTAACTTGGTGTGCATGTATACCTTATTACTGCTTCCCTATTTAGAACATATGCATGATGGATATATAGAAGTTCAGGGATTTCATACTTGGGTGGGTAGCTTGTGTATAAAATAATGATTATGGTAAAGCATCTTGATAGGGTGCATGAGATAGGGAATGCTGCATGGTTCGTAATGTTCAAGAAAGACTGATGTATTTATTTTTTTGAATTTTTTTTATTTTATCCTCGTATATTTTGATACATTTTGTTTGTATGTAATTGATATCTGATAATTTTTGGTTTATCATATTATTATAACATGATTCTATTTTAATCAATATATATATTCCATGTACTCTGATGTGTGTGATTCTTGATAAAATACATTTATAATTGAACTCTAAAATGGGGGTATTTTCTATTTGTAGTTCCTCTTGGACCTTTGATGCTAGTCTAAAACCTTTGGCGTATGAGGAGCCGCACATAAGATTTTTTGGTGAACTAGTTTTGGGAATTGGTTTAATGAAATGCAAGCTATGAAATTGCACAGTGGTTTCATAAGATTTACATTCATGTTATTTTAGTATTTTTGGTTGGATACAATGGAGATATATGGATGAGTCATAATTTGGGATGTATGCTATCTAGTTAATCATGAAAACCTATTCTAATTAGATATCAAGTTTACCATGTCTAGGAATGATGTTCATGGATTATAATGTTATGATTGTATATGATTTTTTCCTTGGGAGACACAATTTTGGTGTATATTTGATAATTTATTATGGGCATCTTTCTATCCATCAATTGGAAAGAGGCTTATAATTTTGTTTTGACATGTGGCTTATAGAGGCATGATGCTTATCCTAAATCATAATTGGTGCATAGTATCTATATGATATAGGCCTTCTAGTTTGTGATTTTATTGACTTCATTCTGCTAGAATGTTATGTGGATATATAATGATGTGTTCTTCATCGAGGATATATATGGGGTCTTAGTGGGAAATTGGTGTAGTGAACCTTGTGGGTGAGCGTGGAATAATTTTATTATGGTAGGAACCTTTTTAGAGGATTTTGTTTGGGATTAGTTTCATGTTAGTGTCCTATAGGAATCAGTATGATGTAGAGCTACATGGTGTGGGAGAAGGTTCTAATTTTGGGTGGTTAGACTAAACTATGACATCATTTGGATGTTATACTATATAGATAGGTGTTTTGAAATGTTTAAGTCATGTAATAGTAGTACACGATTGTGTTCAATTCCCATGAGTTGTGACCTTCTATGATTTTGTATGGATCTAGGCGGATAGACATTGTTATTGATTGTGAGACTTTAAAAATAGGTCTAGTTAGGGGAGCCTACTAGCCCTTTATGTGACTCAAATGTAGGGAGTTGCTGACATAGTGATTTCAAGGATGACCCATGAGGTAGATTAGCTAGGTTTTGTGTTCTGTTGGGTGTGTTAGGAAATGAAAGATTCTATGGATATTTGAAAGTGTTGTGTGAAGGGTGTAGCCTAGTTTTAGGTTTCTGCTAATTAGATTCCTTTTTATTGTGAGGAGTCCTTTTTTGATAATGATTCAAAATCCTGGTTAGTTTCAATAGGGGTGGGTCGTTTTTAGTTCCTACAATTGGTAATGTAGGTGAATGAGGGTTATTCCTAGTTGTTATGAGAATTATATAAAGTAGAGGAGCTTCATGAGGTTATATAGACTATGTTTTTGAATAATTTCTCAAGATATGTGACTCAATTATTATAGAAAAGGTTTTTTGGGTTAACAAATAAGATGTAATAGTTAAGTGTTACTAATATATTGGAATATAAAAAAATAGTGATTACACTCTGTGTGGTATGGTTTTAGATTTTGTGATATAGAAGTATAAAATGCGTTTCTTATGTTGAGATGATAGCCTTTAGTAGGTGGAGGACTAATTTGGTTGTAATTAGAAGCGTTTAGCCATAGAGACCCATGGTTGTTGAAAGAGATTTGTGATGATCCCTGAATGGATATGGTTTTCACTGTATTCATGAAATAAAACAAAATGTAGTCATATTTAATAGTAGACCACGCTGTATATCATTACATCATCCTTCTTATGCTGAGTGAACCTTTTTTTATATTCCATTCTATATAGATCATGATTTATTTGGACAAAGTGAACCCTAGTATGATTCACTCATGGAGAAATTTGTCTGAAGTTGTATGGTGTGAATTAAAACATCATCCATTTATGAGTGGGGTCCTTGTAAGGGATTATATGTTAAGAAATACTATGGAGGCTATTATGGAATTCCTAGAAACAATGATAGTTAATATTTCATTTTTTTTCTCTGGATGAAGTGATATGAAGATATCTTACTGGGTGTAATTACTATGATAGAGGAATGGGCTATGGATATGGTGTTTGGTTGTGAAGAAATATAAAGGGTACTACTATTGTGGCAAGTAAAAGGAAGCCATAGTGGTGTAACCAATGTGTGGGTAGGATCAATCATGCACTAAGGACCACATCGATCAGAGATGACTCTAATTGTGGGTAGCATTGTGAATCAAAAGAAATATTTTTGTGCTTACTTTGTGGTGGGGAGAACCATGAGTTTTATGATATGTTTTAAATGATTTTTTGAACTATTAGGAAGGATGTGTGTGGTTTGGTACTACACTAGGGGTTATATGATGGTGAAAATTTAAGGGTTGTCCTTTTATGGAATATACTTTTTATCATAGGTGTTCTACAATGAAAAACTATTGTTTTAATTGAGAATAGCCCAATTATTTGATATTGAGCTTAAAATCATTGTGGGGGTGGAATGTGTTGTTGGAATAATAGTAGGTATTATCAAGAACTATAATTATTGTTGTCGAGAAGTTGTAGATACTATATTTTTCCATTTTTTGAAATTTGAGAAGATATATTTTTTTATTTTGGGTGATCATTAGTGTTCAAATTGGGATCTTACTCTAGATTATAGCCTTGTATAATTATTGTATCCAAAATGTTATTATGGTAATTGATTTTTTATCATTTGATAGGATTTTGATGAAATTCCAATCCATTCATGTTTTTATGAAATATTTAATATTTAAATAACTATTTTTTTTGATATTTCATTTGGAAATATCATTTGAATGTAGGGTCTTATTGAGTTTTTTACTCCATGTTTGATCCCAAAATGGGGGGGGGGTCTTAGGTAAGGTATAAACCTACACTGGGTTATGGGATTCTAGACAGGTGTTTTAAATGCGTTGTAACAAATTAATTAATTAATTACACCCCCTCTTTGGGTATTCCAACTCATTATAGGAATGGGAGAGGGTATATCTGTTATGATTTGTTGCGGAACCAATAGGGGGAAATACCAGACGCTCTTAGACTTTTTCCAATGAAGATATTGAGACTAGATCGTTGTGAAATATCTTCGAGGACTAGATTTGGACCCAATGACTTTACATTAACTCCAATAGGTAGGGATGTTTATTAATTTTAATTAATGATCCCCATATATGTGTTTTTATCATGTTTTAAGGACCCGTAATTACTTCTATGGATCTGCAGGTGATTATCTATTCCAAATTGGTGAAAAATGACTGTTTCGAAAGGTTTTTATTTTTTCCTTTTTATAAACCCCAAAAAATTTTAATTTTTTTTTCTTGTATAGAAAATGTGTGTTATTTTAATTAAGGGAAGAAAAAATTTTGGAACTAAATTCCATTATAATGATGGTAAATTCCATGTAGTGGTTCGTGGACATGTGGATTAGTACTTTTAGAGGTTGGTTACTATGAATACATGACATGTAGTCTTGTTACATGAAATGTGGTGGGATATGGCTAGGTGACCAGGTACATGGGTAGACATCCCATTGAAGGGGTGCAAAGTGGGGTGGATTTACATGTCTAGAACCCATGTATGTTGTGGTCATGTATTATTTAATGGTCATACCCTAGTGACATAGTCCTTCTGAGAGTAATTTTCCTAACTGGAGGAGTTGGAGTAGAAAATGTGTACTATGAGTACACAACATTTTATACCCATTTGATGCACTTGTCATTGAATTTAGGTGATGCATGCCCTAGAGTCCAAATTGGATTCTAGAGTAGTCCATGACAACTTCTTTTTCACATATATCATGATGGTGGAACCCTTGGTGTGTTTTGAGGATATTTAAGAGTTTTTTAGGGAGAGTAATAAATGAATGATATTTTTTCATCTGGATATCATGTTTTGCAATATTATTTGGGTAAGACATTTTATGATACATGAGTGACGATCATGAGAATTATAAAGGAGTTCAAATGAGTTTTTCAAAGACATAGGTTTGGTATTTGAATGGTATTATCCTTTTTTAGAGTGATTTAGTTGGGAATCAAGCTGACAGATATGTTGAATATATTTAAAAATCAAGATAGTATGGGAATGGGGATAGAATTTAGGCCATGTAATTTATGATGTTTTATTACTCTTGAGTAATATGAGGCAATTAGTTTACAAAATTTGGGTTGGAGGAAGTATTATACTAAGATATGGGTGTTGGTTTGAGATTTGGTTTGTTACCAAGGCTTGGGAGAGTTATTTCTACACTTCTATTCAAACTATGATGATCCATGGTTGGTAGACTCTTCTTATGTTCTAGTGTTACTAATCCAAAAAAGGATTGTTTTTGTTGATGTGTGGAATCATAGGTCCATGTGAGCCATAGAATTATATGAATACCCTAGGTGTGTACATGTGGTTCTATGTTAATGTTTGAAAGAGATTCATTTATACCCATCTTGTTGTATGAGTTGATGAGGCTGACTTGTTGAGATGGTACTTGTGTTAGGATATAGAGTTGTTGTGATAAGGTTGAGTTTCCACAATGGGATCCTGTGTACCAAATATATACTTATTTTTCTAATAGATATAGAGATGAATATAATATTTTGTGGTTATAGATATCCATGATTGATAATTTTTGGTTTGATGATATTCTTTGACATGATAATGGATTGGATGTTGGTTCGAGTATCCATGAATGATTTAGTTTTTGTATAGTTAAGGATATGAGACAAGGAATTTCATGGTAACGAGAGACATTAATGGACATGTAGTTCCATAGGATATGATTTATTGGTGGAAATGGAATTCCATGGATGAGATTGGGATTTTTGGGCATGGAGTTCCATGAAAATAGATGTGGATGACAAACCTAGTGATCTTTATATACATTTAATAGATTTGGCGATCGAATTCGTTATCTGTGATTTTGTTTACTGGATAATGGTTTCATCATCTGGGTTTATGGTACTGGACATGCCATTCCTCTTCATTGGATTAGGGTGTTGGACATGGGATTCATCTTATAATGTTTTAGGTATTTGATTTTCAAGCTCATTGTGCCTCAATGAACCATATTTTTAATATTATAGTCTGAAGATATTTACTCCAAGGGTATGTATATGACCCTCCATATCAGTGATTTAGGATGTCAGATATGTGATTCCATATCCAAGTTTTAGTTTCTAGACTGATTATTGAGGAACCAATTATATAATATGTGGGTTATTTGTTGTGATGATTCTATAGGGTTTTTTGGTACACTGATATGATATGAGAACATGAGAATGATTTATCAATTTACTATGTAAATGATAATTCGAATTTCATGGGATCTTGTGGGGTATTCCAAGGATTGGAGATGGTATAATCTTCTTAATTTTTGGTCATAGATAATTGGATAAAGATACCCCCAACATTGGTAGAAGTAGTTAAGGTTGATCTTGGTCACAGACATAAGGATAGATGGTGGTTTTATCTTTTTTATTTTAGTTATGTTGTGGGTATCATGAGAATATTTCATGGGCATGAACAAATAAAATTAGTTTATAGGTCCACTATTGGGGGTTGACCTAATGGGACGTATTTCTCACACTTTTTAAATTCACCTAGGTGTGTGTGATGAAATAGTATCTATTTTAGGTTAAAAATTAATGCATGATAGATAGATTGAATTCATGAGATTTAATGATAGTGTGGGAAGCATGGGTAGAGTTTTATGGTTCAGATTGATAAACTCTAAAGGTTATAGGTTATTGTGTATGTGACATGGATTATAGTTCATAGCAGATACTAGTGGATTTATTCTTCAGTTTTTTAATTTTTTACATGTTATCAGAACAGTTGGAATTGATATTTTTTTTGTGACAATGATTTTTGGGCCTTTACTGTATTTAATTTAATTACATCATTATTCAAATTTAGTTAATTAATTATTTTTTCATACCATGATGTTTATGAATATTTATTATTTAATTCTGGTTGTGCACCATGATATTTGTGTATAGGCTCCTCAAACATCCCTCTTAGACCCCCACTGCTTGTTAGTATCCTATGGAGTATGTGGAGGCATTCTTGATGTCTTATGTAAAACTGAAATGATAAACTGGTTTAGTTGAAACTTTTCTAGTACATTACAAATATTATTCATAGGGTACCATCACTATAATTGTTGAGGGATTCTGAAAAATATATTAATGATATTCCACCAATTTATACTAGAGTGTGGGATGGATGAGAATATAGAAAGATACTTCTTTTTACAGATTATTGATGTGATCTATATATAACTATAGAAAATACATATCCAATATATAATTAAAATAAAGCTAAGTATTACATGATTTTCTAGAACCATCTTCTGAAAAAACTAATCAACGAGGAGTCTAACATTTTGGTTGTAATGATATCAGAAGTGGGTGTATTTATGGATATCTATATTTCCATGAATCAATGTTGTGATACAATTGTTATATAAAATATTTATGATACAAAGTATCTTACATAACTATAATCAACTAAATATTTTTACATTCATATGTGTATATGAAGTGTACCATGCATGGATTTATTTTCATGTTCCAACTCTATGGTAGTGACTCAACAATATTTTTTATTTTTTTGGATTTGATGGATGTTTATAATGATTACCCCAAAACACTCATGAGTTAGAACAATGAATTGTATTGAACCCTTTATCCTTAATGTTTATACATTGAACTATGGGTGTTTTAAAGGAATGTGTCTTCCTTCCATGCATCACATGAATCATCTTCTTCATGTCTCTTTTACATTCATGAGCTTGGTTGCCTTCTATAAAAAACTTTAATAATTTCATTATCCCTTGGTGTACGTTACGATGATTCTTCTTCCCACATCTATGGAATGTGGGTTTTGGATCATCCTTAATTCATTTTCATTTTATTGACTAATAATAATTTATGTTATTCATTTCTTATCTACATGTTCTTGGGAACAATTATACAAACTCTAAAACTATATCTAAAGGAAAGATAACAACATATTTAGTACTCTCAGAGTATAAAAATGATTAATATATATATAGTTCTGGATTTAAACCAATGAAAATGGTAACAATTTGACATTCATTAATAATAAAAAATCTCTGGAAAATGATCAAATCCTTGTGAAAATTTCTTTTAAAGTATTGAAATATTCACCCACTTTTACATAATATATATGTGTTTTCTCCCCATATTTGTTTAACGAATTTAAGGGAAATAATTCTTAATATTTGACAATATAATATTTTTACACTAAATTTATTTCATTTCAATTATTTTACAATATTTCTAATCACCAAAAATTTACCAGCCACTTCATCTAATTGAGAGATAGATATTGTAACCTTGTCCTTCATAGAATTGTAGGTAACTAAAAAGATCATTTCCATTGATCTCACCCATTCTTCTGTGACCATTGTATCAGAATTCCCACTAAATATTGGTGGTTATTGATATATGAAGGGCATGATGGCTAGTTTCTCCTTGGTCAATGGAGGATGTTCTACATGGTTCAGGTTCTTATTCATAGGTTGATACAATTGGCTAATAATCAATATAAATTTTTTAACTCTGCCTAAAATTTAATTGGAAAATTTATTCAAACAATAATTTCATTGTACCAATCATTGTTTTTTTGTTAGGATTCTTCTATTTTTGAATATTTTATATATCATAATATATTTGATTAAAAAAATTCAATAAGGATTGAAAAATATTTTATCCTCGTATCAAAATTAATTCTAAAATCATAAAATTTGGGAACCATATTTTTATCATCTTCAATAAATTATGTTTCCAAAATTATGTAAATTTAACCTTTTCTAACATTCAGGAGGTATTATTACATATTTTACATTTCCTTATTTATGGTTTTTATAGAACATGTGATTTTCTGAATCACATACCCTGAAAGTGTCAAACGAGGTGTGAATAAAATCAACTTTTTTCATACATGAGGTGAACCTTGAGTTAACACCCAATACAGAATCTTATAGGTTGTTACCTCTAAGTTCATATTTTCCAAATGAACATCCACTTATAGTATGAATACATTTTTATTATTATTGGAAACCTCATGCTTTTATACATTACCAAAACATCTATATGTTTTCCATAAAACTAAAACTTATCCCCAGGACTTTCATTAATGTTTTCTAGACATTGTCCTCAAATTAACCACAATATACATTTGTTACAAACTCTATCAATTAGTCTTATTATTAGAGAATATTAAATATTTTTAAGATAAATATCATAATTGTGTTTTAATCAAGGATCCAAAGGATTAGTATGTTGGTCAAATTAGATTCATACATTTCTTATACATAAAGTAGAAATATTATTTCAATTATACATCATTGTCCATATAAAATATCTCATTTTCACCTTAGTTGATATAATAACCTGAGGGTATACATAAATGAATTTGGTAAAAAAAAACCTATTAAGGGGTGTGATAAAATGGATGGAAGAAGAGAACATAATCAATAGTACACGAGTTAACATAATAATGATCATCATGTCTAAATAATGGGTTCATCATCATAATTATGAGGTATTCATTTAAAAGTTCATTGAATGAGGAATATACTAAATAATAGAAAATTATAACATAGTTTAGAAATATCATTCATTTCTTTGAAAAATATTGTATCATGTTGACAAATAACATGTGTGTATAAATTGTACCATAACAATTGTGAACGAAGTAATAATTGTCTTCATGGAAAATTCACATAATATTATGATAAAAAAATAAAATAATAAATACCATAGATGAACATATATATTTTATACACCCATCCATATCATAAAACACTTATACCCATGATTTCCACTTCGAATGATATCTTATAACATTCATATTTAAAAAATAATCTCATAGAATGGAATGGGTTTCAAAAAAGATTCCCAAAACCTGAATTTATAGATAAAATTTGTGGTTTAAAAATGAATTATAGAGGACATACTTTTCTATAAAATATCCTTTTAATTTAATTTATAAAAAAATAAATATAATTCCAGATATGATTTTGAGAAATTGTGTTATTTTTTTATAATATTTTTAATTTTATTAGAAATCATTTTTACTAGGTAATAACATTTATATCCCATGAATAAATAAGAAAAGAATATTGAAATTCATTTTTATGAAATTAGTGTAATTTTCATAGTAAAATAATTGTAAAATATCCTAAAAACCCAAATAAAGTATTTTTTTTAGAATCCTCTTTCATTAAATCCAGATTAATTCCATCATTTTTTCTGCCTCCCTCTTATTAGTTTTTTATTCTTTTTTTGAGAATAAAATCAATGAAACATTTGAGTTTAATTACACTAGAATGTCCCCAAAGATGATAATAGTATTTTGAGAGGGGATTTTAGTTTTTATTTCGAAATATTATGTTTATGTAATGTGGTATTACCATGGAGAGGTTGAGGCATTATTTATACATGAAGAGGGATGTATTTTCAGCAAAAACTATGAAAGAATTTATAATATCCAAGTTCCAATATTAATTTTTAGACATTATGAAATATATATGATTAAAGTAATATTATTTGAGGTATTTGATTCACATTAAATAAAACATTTTTTATTTAAATCAAACTAAAAGAAGAAATATGAAAAAATTGAATATTTATAAGAATATTTTAAATATTTGGTCTTTAAATAATAATTTTTAGGTTTGAAATTCTGTTTTTTTTTGCAAAATGACCCATTTGTATTCTTAAATTTAAATTGGAATGAGGTAAAAAATTTAATGGTTAAAAAATCAATATTAAATCATTATTATTTCAATAAACATGTTGTATTTGACAAACATAATTTTTTCTATTCATGTAAAAATTTATGTTTCTAAAAATTTATCAAAAAATAAAAATTAGAAATTATGAAATTATAAATCTAGAAACCATATTAATTTTATCAATATATTATTATAGTATTGGTAATATCAATTGTGGACCTAAAAATTATAGTTTATATCAAATACATTATCATAAAATTTATTAAAAAGTGCATAATTTTTTTTGAGTTATCTTTGTATTTAATTTATCTTAATAAAATATTAATAATTTAAAAATTTACAGTTGATAAATATTAATTTTATAAAATTTTAATTTTTTATCTCAAATTATTTTTCCAATGGTCACCTTTCGATTCTAATGGTCATATTACATCTTATGAAAAAAAGTTCATGATTCTCGAATCACACACTAAAATTCATTATAATGTTAAATATTTTTCTTTTCAAGAATAATGATTCATTTACTGACAATTTATTGTTTTTTAATGTTTTTCATGGGAGTGAAGATTATAGTACATCATGATTAATAAAAATTTCTCATTCTAGTTTTCTTATTTTTTATTTTATATCCTATTATAATAAATAGAAATTTCAAAGACTTATTTGTCGACTAATGTAATGATCTACATTATTGAAACAAGATTCTTTTTTATTTATTATATTTTCATAGTACTACTGTAACGCCCCCGACCTAGAATCAACTAAACTGGTTCTCCGAGCCGTTTCATAACATGACCTCAAGTGCGCCTCCTTGTATGCTAGAGACTGTCGACTAGTGGCGAGGGCCAAATAAGTTACGCATGGAGAATATACCCTCTTTATGAGATCCATCCACTAAAATACAATATAAATAGTGTAAAAAACATAAATAACCAACAAAAATGCATTAGGGGGAATTTCCCAAAAAGGGGTACAAACCACAAAACAAACACAACAACTTCATGTCATACTAGTTGTTCAAAGTGAATAAAAACCAACAGTAAGGGAAAAACTAAACTCCAAATGGGTCACAACTGTATGTCTAGGTCCTTCCCATTAAACATCCCAAGCCCAACTCAAATTCTTCATGTAGGGACTTTTTCCTTGTCCTGACCTTCAACCAAGAGATCTTTTTGGGTACCTAATAATGGCTTGAGTAGGGTGTGAGTAAAAAACTCAGTAGGCCACCAGCAATAGTGTCTACAAAATATACAGTCTAACAGATAGTGCATGTAGGTACAAAATAAATGGTATGTATCCAAGGATAATTTTGGCACCATTAGTCAACATGATTCATTTAATTCAAGACTTGTATCAATCCCAAATAAAATCTTCATTAAATTGGCCATATTGGTAACATGTTCCATGGGTTTGGCATAAATATCATCTATAAAAGGGTCTAAGGATATCAATCACAAATCATTGTTAAAACAAATCATATCCCTATGTCACTAGGGACCCACATATCTCATCAACTCATTATCCTCCCCTAGAAGCCTTGGTTTAGTTGGGATGCAACCATTAGGGGAATAGAGGCTCTGTCACATTCCATAATCAGTGCATTTTGGGGTGGAGTTTAGAGCCTCAGTATTACATGACTTTTTGGCTTAGAAACTCATGTCAATACCCCACTATACCAAGCCATGAGAACATTATTATTTATCATTCACCAAAAAACACCATACATAAAACAACCAATCATATTCAATTCCATTGGATATCACAATACATAAAACAACATAGGAATTAATACTATGTCATTACCCATTAATACATTTATCATTTACCATTCATGTCCATTTATCCAAATTCCCATTTCCATGCCTTAACCCATTAGGTGCGCTCAACAAACCCTATGAGTTAGCCCAATTCATCATTGACCATTAATTAAACCATTATCCCATTTATCATTTCACAAGCATTCACCCACTTATGCATTTTAAGTACATTTCTCACATCACATAACACAATCTCTTTTCTATATTTAATAATTTAGTTGTAACACCCAATTTTCATGTATGAACCCATTTCCAAAATTTATCCAAATCCCTTAATACATCCCGTTAAGACATTACCCATTTTCCAGTCCATTAACTAATTTAATTTTTACCTTTTAACATGCCACAATCCCTTTAGGCTTTTCTATCAAAATTCATGAAACAATTGACATAATCAATTTTTACCCTACTACCTATTTTTATGTCATTCCAACAACCCTTATGACTTTGTCGCTCTAGGAATATTTATCATTGTTCTATTTGTTTCTTAATCAACCATTGATACATATAAATATGGATTCCACATTATTGTTCAGTAACCTATTCCTTAAACCTACTGCACTCTAGGTCTAGGTTTTCCGACGGACCATGATGGTGGCCCTAAAATGGTCAAGTCCTCCTCCACTCATCTGATGGGGATTGTGAGGGTTTCAATTTTTCAATTGGATGCCCATTTTTATCAAATAGTTCAATGAATCCCAGAACAGAAGTTGAAAAATTGAATAACAAAATCTTCCATGCACACATCTAAAATATAATGATTGGATAATACATGTAGACCACCTACCACGAATCTGGTGATGAACACACTCTTAACCACGAGCTTAGAACCGAATTTAGGCACCCCTTGAATCCCAAAACTAAGTTCCACTATAAAAAAGGATTTTGAACTTCTAAAGAAGATGGGGGAAACTAAAACTCCTAATCCGAAAAAGAGAATGGAAAAGAGGATTAGACATACCCAGGGCTTTGATCTGTATCCAACAACACTCCAAAAGACCTAAATCAATGGAGAGAAACCTCGTGGAAGCACGGGTCATCCAAGTTCGTCTCTATGGTTTTTGGGGGGTAAAATGGACAAGAAACCCAAGTTAGTTTTTACAATCCCAGGGTGTAATTTTTTTAAATTTCTCAATGTTTTGGTGATGCACATTTTACCCCCACAATTTTCAAACCCGTGTACAAACGGTGTGGAAGATACTGCCTGAAATCACCCCCTTTGCACAATTTCCATGAAATTCCACACAGTTTTCCAAACCATGAACAGACCATGCATAAGCCTCTTTCCATGGATGCATGATTACCTGGGATGCTCCGCACGGTTTTCACAAACCGTGCTATATGCCCAAGAACTCTCTTTTCATTCTCTTTCATATCTCAAACCCCCAAAACACCCCTGATCCTTTGAATGAACATTGTGAAAAAATTATTTATCCCAAAATGGAGAGGCCAAGCCAAAACATAAACAAAAAATAAATACCTTAAGAAGATATAGGATCTTACAACCTCCCCATTTTATAACAAATTTTTCTCAAACCACTCTTCTAGGCATCACTGAACTTCCAGAACAAAAGGTATTTCTAATATGCCTTTCTATCCATTTCTATCCCCCATATTTCTTTTTGCATTCACAGTGCCCCTCGAACACAAAATATGGGCACAAACTATCCCCACATGCCATCCCACTACATCAACAACACGATATGAAAACTCATCAAAGAAGCATCCACTTCAACCATTCCCACTATGAGAACTCCATGGTGGAAATCATTGGTGACAACAACTAACTCACAACACATGGAGACTTAGCAAACAACATACCACCATCATGGAGGAATCAGTCGGCACCACATAGGCCCGATCCTTTATACAACTCATGACCCAAATCACAGGGCATCATTTTCCTCTGTTTTCCAAACTCTAATGGTGATAAACTTGGAATCACCTGGAGGAGAAAACAAGATCCTTCCTACAATGTCACCCAAATATTTCGTTCCAAAAATATATAACCAAACTCCACCCAAATATCTCGGTTACTCAACCAACTAAACTCTTTCCAATGCTCTCCACTAAGGCCAACTCACATGAACAGTGAAAAATCGAGTCTTTCCAACCCGAAACACTAATCACCTCATTAACTGAATATTTATCTGATATGTTTCTATCCGACATGTTCTATTACATGGAACCTCCCCCATTGCCGAAGTGCCACCAAATCTTAAAACAACATTCCCATCACCTAACATGTTCCAACTTACTGTGCGCAAGCATCCATAAGTTCATTACCCTAAATTGGCATCCAACCACACTGTTGAAACAAAATGATAGTACATTTCTATAATATACCTTGAAGGAATAATATCAACTTGACCACACTCGGATACACTTCATTTTCAAGAAGGTACATTCTTCCACAACATCATCCCAGAGGTGGGTAAGTCTCTCTATGTAACGACCCAATTTTTTAATGGTAAATTAAATTCTTATATATATTCCATAAAATTACATAACAATGAACTACTAACTGATAAGTGACCTTTAAACATAAGTTTTTCCCTTTTGTGTTTGGAATTTCGAAAATTCAGCATACACGGTTGTGTTGAAGATGTTTTTTGGAGTCTAACAAAAAAAATAATTTTTGGTGAATAGTAACCTACCCTTATGAAAAGTGATATACCATAATGAATAGTAACCTTACCTATGGTGGTATAAAAATAATATTTATGTTGGAAGTTCGGTATACCTATTGTTTAGAATGAGTTAATGAATGCTTTAAAACTGGTTTTGATAATAAATTATTATTTTATTTAAATTTTAAAATAATAATATTTAGAAAATAATTTTTGAAAAAAAACATCAATTCTGGATTCTACACATCGAAAAATGGTTGGGTTAAATTTTTGGGATTTTTCTGAAATACATGAATTTTTGATGAATAGTGAAATACCGTAATTTACCAAAATAAGCTAAATAAGCTAATTATAGAGTCATGTGCGATGTTCTACTGATGTAAGTCCACTTGGTTTGGGATTAAATTATAAAATTAATATACTTGGTCATGCAATACTCACTATTACATGCCTTGTGGGGAAATAATAAACTAATGTATTTTATATTAAGGAAACCCCTCTCTCCTCCACTATAAATACCCTCTCTCCTTACCTATTTCCCTCAAACCTTTCAAGCCTTGTGCCTAGCCAAATTTCTGTCCAAATACCCTCCCAATCTTCTTCCCCACGTCCTATGCTTTTTGGTATTTCCAAAAGACCAAAACCAAAGCCCTTAAGAGGAGTCTCAAAGAGAGGAGATCAAAGGGTAAGAACCCTCTTTTGTTTTCAAGTGTTTTGTTTTCATTTTCATTATTTCCTTATACCCTCTTCCCCTTACCTTATCCAAAAGGCATGAAAGCTCCAGAATCTCATATATTCTGGATGATAATCATGTTTATGGAAAATTTCAATCATCATACTTTTCCTCCTCTCCCTCACGTTCTAGAATTAAACATCGTCCGTGATTGGTCAAATTATCGACATCATGGACAATGTGTTTTCAAATTGTCTTATCATTTTGATTCTGGTCATGAATCCATTGATGTTAGGTTGAAAAAAATTATTATATATTTTATATGTTCTGTTTAAGGTTCTATAATCCTCATACACTCATGATATAAAACAATAATACAAAACAAGTCAATTATGGGAAAAATCCTTAAAATTAATTCAATTGTTTATCATTAATGTTTAATGTAAAGGTTCTATTTCACTCTAATTAACCAAATGAATTTTGTAACCATGTAAACTACTAGACTTACAATAATGTTAGAACTTCAATTCTGGACAACCCCTTTCGACTTACAATTTATTTGAACCTAAATACAATTGAACCGACCATTAAAACAAACGAAACAAACGGACCCAGACAATGAAATTGAACCTCGTAATCAACCAAGATGGGTATAAATGAACGTAAAAAGGATATGATGAATCTTTTAGTTTTAGATATGGTTCGGTAACTATTGATTAATACAACTAATTTGACTATTCAGGTCATTAATATCAGGTAGAGGACACCAACATGCCTAAGGTAAGGGATCCTCTCAATTTCACTCTTATTCACGATTGTTCACAATGTTTAGACATGTTACGTGTAATTATTAATTATGGGGTATGATTTTGAACCTCACCCATACTGCCTTCTTTATGTATAAGTGATGATAATTCCATTTCCTCTCTCACTAATCCCCCTCAGGTACTCCCGATACCATGCCGATAATCCATAAGGAATTCTACCCAAACCTCTTTTATTCCTTCAAGTTGTCTTATCTACATTTATACAAAAATGATGATATCTTATATTTTCTTGTACATGATCTAAATGTTGTGTACATTTTCAAAGTAAATTTATCAAGACTCTTTCATCACTTTCTTTCATGGATATGCATGATTTTAAGTAATTCTCTCCTCATTACTTTCCGATAAGTGAACCCGTTTTAAGGAAACTTCTCGAATTCTTTACTATTATAAAGTTTACTCTATCATATATTTTAAGTCACCTTTGTCGTTATAAAATCAGTCTTTTTATTATTAAAACCCTCCTAGTTTACTTCTGGTTTTATAAAAAATATTATGCTTCTTTTCGTTTTAAGAGATATTTGATGTTTTCTTAAACCACAAAATTTTTTTTTGACTCAAATATTCCTAAAAAACAATTTATACATGTTATCACTTCAGTTTTTTTATCTTGTCATTATTTATGACTTTATATGTTATTAATATCTATTTATGATTTAATTCATTTCTTTCATGGATGCTTGTATGTTACATCCCTTTTTATTATGCTTCATGATGTGATTGTGTTCTCATTTCCTTCCTTGGGTACTCTTATGTTTATGTATGATTGATTATGTGAGATTATTTATGTGGCAAGAATATACAAGAATAATCTTAGATGGGTGATCCCAAATAGCACTCCAATTCATTGGGTAAACTTAATGTCTCATGAGAAGATTATGGGAAAATGGTTCGGGTGGTTAGCCTTGGCTTGTGCTACTATGGAAAACGATATTGGCGGGTAGCCTTGAATCGTACTAATGTCATGTTTAAAGTTGCTTCCACATCTCTATGAAACTATGCTTATATAATCTCATGATTATATGATCCCATGATTATATGATCCCATGTTTTTATGATCCCATATTTATACCTTATGATTCCATATGTTCCATGCTTCCATTATCATTATGTCAAGCCTCCTAACTCATGTGATTAATGTTTATTCTTATATTATTTCCCTTACCGAGCTTTTTAGCTCATCCCTTTGTTCATGTGTTCCCCAAGGTTCTCTATGCAGATGTAAGGGCTCAAAGTAAGTGAGGACCTCATTATGAATATTAAATAAAGAAGTGTTTTGAGCCCATGTTTTGTGTTCCTAGTCTTCTAAGTCACTAGACTTAACGATCCTTGGTTTTTACTCTGATGATGAATTTTGTTTAAAATCATGAAATGTTATGTGTAAAAGGATAGGGTCTCTATAGTTGGTATCAAAGGATGGTCTAGTTATTTTTTGACATTAGTAATAGATCACCTTAGTGAGAACCTTAAGGATGATACTAATTATTAGAAAACATTCCCAAATTTTGGTGAGTATTGAGTATGTGGTTTATCAAGAAAATACATCCCTGTATGGGTACGAGCAGGTTGAGGTGGCTCTGGAACAAATGTATCCTAGGGGTAAAACCCGAAAACACTGCTTTGAGCTAGACTCGAATGGGAACTAGTGCACGACAACGGGCCTTTCTGCACTCTTTGTTATGACACTCTCGGGGGATATGCTTTGGTAGATTCACGAGCTTAGTACAAACCATTATTAGGGGAAAAAGACCATAATAATATAAGTTAATAAATAGATTGAGGATAACCAAGATATAAACCTAAGAAATCACAAGTCAAGATGTACTTATTATTTATAAGATTATCCTTTGATGTTCAAATTTTACTTTTTATGCTCAATAAAAAAGTATTCAAGACCTCTAATTATACGTTCTTTTTCTTAGTCAATGGAGGGAAATAGAAGAACACATTCTAACAACCAATGTGATAGGAAATGTGATGATTTTCTTAATGACATGCCTGATGTGACAGAAGCGGGTGCTCAAAACTTCATGGCAGTACTTGCTCAGCCGGAACGAGTTATGAATAATAACTTGAGCAGGTGGAACGTCCCCCTCCTCCAAGGGAAGAGCAAGTTTCTGTAGAATCCTTCATGCGGAAAAGGCCTCCCATGTTTAGCGGATCTTCTGATCCCCTCCTTGAGGAACAATGGATTAACTCCATTGAAAAGATATTCACCGTCCTCCAGTGCTTGGAAGAAGAGAAAGTGGTACTGGCAGTCTATCATTTTGATAGGGAAGCTTATTAGTGGTGGAAACTGATCAAGAATACAAAGTCCCAAGAGGAAACTAATTCCATATATTGGGAATAATTCAAGAGGATGTTTTTCAATAAATATTTTCCTCGAACCATCCATATCAAGATGGAAAGAGAGTTCCTCAAACTCAAGGAGAAGGAAGATGAGTCCAATGGGGCATATGAAGAAAACTTTACAAGGCTTGCAAGGTACGCCTCTGTCTTTGTCATGAACACCGAAATCAAGGTGGATAACTTATTTAGTAGACTAAAGTCGAGTCTATGAAACGTGTTGGCGATTTGAGACTTCGAAAACTATGAGGAGATTGTCTGTTGTGCCCTCAAGGTTGAAATGGAGATTGGAGACTCTCAGTGGTCTCATGGCCCAGTGACAAGAAGAAGAAGATGGAAAACAACATGGGTGGTCCATCAAACAAATCCCATGATGGGAAGAATACCAACATTCCCCTTTGCAAAAAATGTGGGAAGAAGCATCCTGGAAACTATCTGAAGGGAACCAAGAATTGATTCAAATGCGGAAAGTTTGGTCATCTAGCCAAGAACTGATGAAGGGATATGAAAAATTCCTCTAATGTTGAAGAAGAAAGGAAGTTTCAGATCAACACTCAACCTACAGTATAGTGTTTCAACTGTAAGGAGCATGGTAATTATGCGAACAATGGTCCTAAGCCGAGGGTTGTTGGAGGAAATCAGCAACAACCTCCAAGGAAACAAGGAAGATCTTATGCTATCACTACTGCTGAGGTGGAGAAGGACAACGATGTGGTGACAGGTACTCTTGTTATTTATTCAAGAATAGAGAACATACTATTTGATTCTGGTTCTACGCATTCTTTCATATTTTCAATGTTTAGTAGAACAATTCAAACACCACCTCAAAATTTGGAGGAAATGTTATCTGTGAGAACATCGAATGGGGAAATTATTGCATCCATGGTTTATAACTCCTCCCTGATTAATGTTTGTGGACTGAACCTCCCAAAAAATCTTGTCATACATCCTTTAGTAGAATTTGATGCTATATTGGGCATGGATTGGCTATCTTTGTACAAGGTCAACATCAACTCCCAGGAAAGGGAGATTACCCTTCACATCCCGAAGCATCCTCCGATTCATTTCAAGTGCAAGGAGGAAGATGAGTCTCCTTTAGAATCTTCATCTCAAGTTTGGACATCTCCTACTTATGAGAATGCATATCTAGCACAAATGATAGAGACAAAGGAGAGAATCATGCTTGAAGACATGCCCATCATGAGGGATTACACTGATGTATTCCTCGGAGAGTTGCCTAGTCTTCCTCTTGATTGAGAGGTCGAGTTCTCAATTGAACTTATCCTTGGATCTTTGCCAATCTCAAAGACACCTTATAGAATAGCCACCATAGAGCTGGAAGAGTTGAAGAAGCAGTTACAAGGGAATATGGATAAGGGTTTTATACGCCTGAGTGCTTCACTGTGGGGTGCTCTTGTCCTCTTAGTCAAGAGGAAGGATGGATCAATGTGCCTCTACATTTATTATCATGAGCTCAATAAAATCACAATAAAAAACAAGTATCCCCTACCACAGATAGATGAATTATTCGATCAACTATGTGGGGCTAGTTATTTCTCTAAGGTGGACCTTCGGTCATGATATCACCAACTAAAGATGAGGAAGGAAGATATTCCAAAGACTGCCTTTTGAATGAGTTATGTAAACGATGAGTTCATAGTGATTCCCTTCAGACTCACTAATGATCCATCAATTTTCATGGATTTAATGAATAGAGTCTTTAGAGATTACCTCGACAAATTTGTGGTTGTCTTTATTGATGATATTCTGATATACCCCAAGAGAAAGGAGGAACATGAGGAGTATTTAGAAAATATGTTAAATAATTTGAAAAGGGAGAAGTTGTATGAAAAGTACAATAAATTTGAGTTCTAGATGGAGGAAGTATCATTATCGGGGCATGTTATCACCAGAAAAGGGATATCTGTGGACCCTTCCAAGACAAAGGCAATTGAAGAGTGGCCCAGACCAACTTCTGTAACAGAGATCCACATATTTTTGGGTCTAGATGGGTATTATTGACGATTCATGAAGAACTTTCCATGATTTTCAAACCTAATGACCAAGCTGACATGGAAGGGAGTAAAGATTGTCTGGGCACAAGAGTGTGAAGACTTTTTCACGGAGTTGAAAAAGAGGCTTATCACTGCGCCAGTACTCACACTCCCTACCAGTGGGGAACTCTTTGTGGTGTATAGTGATGATTATATTAAGGGATTAGGCTCTGTTCTGATGCAAAATAATAAAGTGATAGACTATGACTCAAGGAAGCTGAAAATCCATGAGTAAAACTATCCAACGCATGATCCAGAGTTAGCGGCTGTGATCTTTGCCTTGAAAATATGGCGGCATTATCTCTATGGGGAGAAATGTGAGATATATACCGACCACAAGAGTCTCAAGTATATATTCACACAGAAAAAGCTTAATATTCACCAACGAAGATGGATAGATCTCATCAAGGATTATGAATTATCAATCCACTACCATCCCAGTAAGGAAAACAAGGTGGAAGATGCTCTAAGTAGAAAGGATCCTGCATCTTTATCAATGATGAGAATTGAAAAGAATCTGATCTTTTTAGATTTGAAAAGGATGGACATGGGAATAATTAAGGTTGAACATCATCAATCCTTTCTCAAATGATTGCTCAACCATCCCTCTAGGAGAAAATAAAGGTTGATCTAAGAAATGATGTTGATATTCAGAAATGGGTGGAAGCTGTTAAAAATGGGAAATCCTCTGATGTCAAAATTGATGAGGAAGGCGTTATATGATTTGGGGAATGATTATGTGTACCATCTAATCCAGAGATAAAGAAAGAGCTATTGAATGATGCACATAGCTCGACCTTCGCTATGCATCCCGGGAGTACCAAAATGTACCGTGATCTCCGAGAACACTCCTGGTGGGATAAGATAAAGAAGGATATTGCGGAATATATATCAAAGTTCTTGGTATGTCAGCAAGTTAGAGCTAAGCGACAAAAGTCCCAAGGTACGATGCATCCATTTCCTGTACCCATGTGGAAATGGGAAAATGTTACTATGGACTTTGTCACGGGTCTCTTGAAGACGTCGAAGGGAAATAATGCGATATGAGTTATGGTTGACTGACTCACCAAGACATCACATTTCATGGCTATTCAGGAAGATCTCTCGCTTGAACAACTTGAAAAGTTTTATGTGAAGGAAGTGGTGAGACTGTACGGTGTTCCACTCTCAATTGTCTCTGACTGCGATCAAAGGTTCACATCTAAATTCTAGAAGAGTCTTCAACATCCTTTGGGTACTGAATTAAATTTCAGCATGGCCTATCACCCCCTAGCTGATGGACAGTCTGAAAGAACTATTCAGACGCTTGAAGATATGATTAGAGCCTGCTCTCTAGAATTCAAAGGTTGATGGGATCAAAATCTCCCATTGGTTGATTTCTTATACAATAATAGCTTCCACTCAAGTATTCAAATGGCTCCATGTGAAGCTATGTATGGAAAGTGATATAGAACTCCAACCTGTTGGGATGAAGTTGGAGAAAGAAATCTACTTGGACCTGATCTTGTTCAAGAGATAACATAGAAGGTTCAAGTCATCTAGAAACACATCAAAGCTGGTCAAAGTCGACAAAAGAGCTATGCCGACAACCATAGAAGGGATTTGGAGCTCAACTTTGGAGATAAAGTCTTCCTTTTAATATCTCTATGGAAGAGAGTCTAACGATTCGGGAAGAAAGGGAAGCTAATCCCAAGGTTTATTGTCCCCTTTGATATCCTTGACCGCATAGGAGCCGTGGCCTATCAGCTTGCACTTCCACCGAATATGGCTCGAGTTCATAATGTTTTTCATGTATCACTCTTGAGGAAGTATATACCTGATCCCTCACATGTACTAAAATCAGAGGTGGTTCAGTTGGAAGATGATCTCTCCAATGAGGAGTAGCTAGTAAAGATTCTGGATCAGAGAGATAAGGTTCTACGCAACAAGACAACCCATCTTTTAAAAGTGTTGTGGAGGAACCATAAGTTTAAGGAAGCAACATGGGATCTAGAGGAATTAATGAAGGAAAAGTACCAACATTTGTTTTTGGCCTAGAATGGAAAATGAAATTTAGAGGGTGTAATTTCTTAAGGGGGGAAGAATGTAACGACCCAATGTTTTTAATGGAAATTCCCTTTTTATAAATATTCTATAAAATCACATAATAATGAACTAATAAGTTACAAGTGACCTTTAAACATAAGTTTGTCCCTTCTGTGTTTGGAATTTCGAAAATCCGGCATACACGGTTGTGTTCAAGATGTTTTTTGGAGTCTAATAAAAAAAATAAATTTTTGGTGAATAGTAACCTACCCTTATGAATAGTTATATACCCCAATGAATAGTAACCTTACCTATGGTGGTATAAAAAAAATATTCACATTGGAAGTTCGATATACCTATAGTTTAGAATGAGTTAATGAATTCTTTAAAACTGGTTTTGATAATAAATTATTATTTAATTTAAATTTTAAAATATTTGTATTTATAAAATTATTTTTGAAAAATGGACTTCATTTTTGGATTCTACTCGTCAAAAAATGGTTGGGGTAAATTTTTGGTAATTTTCTGAAATACTTGAATTTTTGATGAATAGTGAAATACTGTAATTTACAAAAATAAGCTAAATAAGCTAATTATAGATTCATGTGTGATGTTCTAATGATGTAAGCCCACTTGGTTTGGGATTAAATTATAAAATTAATATACTTTGTCATGCAAGACTCACAATTACTTGTCTTCTGGGGAAATAATAAACTAATGAATTTTATATTAAGGAAACCCCTCTCTCCTCCACTATAAATACCCTCTCTCCTTACCTCTTTCACTCAAACCTCTCAAGCCTTGTGCCTAGACAAATTTCTACCCAAATACCCTCCCAAGATCCTTCCCCACGTCTAAGGCTTTCTTGTCTTTGAAAAATACCAAAACCAAAGCCCCTAAGAGGAGTCTCAAAGAGAGGAGATCAAAGGGTAAGAACTCTCTTTTATTTTCAAGTGTTTTGTTTTCATTTTCATTCTTTCCTTATACCCTCTTCCACTTCCATTATCCAAAAGGCATGAAAGCTACATAATCTCATATATTCTAGATTATAATCATGTTTAAGGAAAATTTCATGCATCATACTTCTCCTCCTCTCCCTCACGTTCTAGAATTAATCATCATCCGTGATGGGTCAAATTACCGACATCATGGACAATGTGTTTTCAAATTCTCTTATAATTTTGATTCTGGTAATGAATAAATTTATGTTATGGTTGAACCAGATTATTATATATTTTATATTTTGTATTTAAGGTTCTGTAATCCCCATACACTCATGATATAAAACAATAATACAAAACAAGTCAATTATGGGAAAAATCGTTAAAATTAATTCAAGTGTTTATCATTAATGTTTAATGTAAAGGTTATATTTCACTATAATTAACCAAATGAATTTTGTAACCATGTAACATAATGGATGTAAAATTATTTTATAACTTCAATTCTAGACAACCACTTTCATCTTAGAATTTATTTGAACCTAAATACAATTGAACCGATCATTAAAACAAATGAAACAAACGGACCCGAACAATGAAATTGAACCTCGTAATCAACCAAGATGGGTATAAATGAACATAAAAAGGTTATAATGAATATTTTAATTTTAGATAGTGTTATGTAACTATTTATTAATAAACCTAATTTGACTATTCAGGTCATTAATATCAATTGGAGAACACCAACGGGCCTAAGGTAAGGGATCCTCTCAATTTCACTATTATTCTAGATTGTTCACTATGTTAAGACTTGTTGTGTGTAATTATTAATTATGGGGTATGATTTCAAACCTCCCCTAGACTTCCATCTTTATGTATAAGTGATGATAATTCCATTTCTTCTCTCACTAATCCCCCTCAAGTACTCCCGATACCATGGTGATAATCCGTAAAGAATTCTACCCGAACCTCTTTTATTCCTTCAGGTTGTCTTATCTACCTTTCTACCAAAATGATGTTATATTATCTTTTCTTGTGCATACTATAAATGTTGTGTACATGTTACAAGTATATTTACCAAGACTCTTTAATCACTTTCTTTTATGCATATGCATGATTTTAAGTGATTCTCTCCTCATTACTTTCCGATAAGTGAACCTGTTTTAAGGGACTTCCCGAATTCTTTCCTTTTATAAAGTGTACTCTATCCTTTGTTTTAAGTCACCTTTGTCCTTATAAAATCAGAATTTTTATTATGAAAACCCTCCTAGTTTACATCTTGTTTTATAAAAAATATTTTGTTGCTTTTCATTTTAATAGATATTTGATGTTTTCTTAAACCGCACTAAAATGTTTTGACTCAAAGATTCATAAAAAAATATTTTTACATGTTATCACTTCAATTATTTATCTCCTTTACTGATTTATGACTTTATAAATTATTAATATCTATTTAGGATTTAATTCCTTTCTTTCATGGATGCTTGTATGTTACATCCCTTTTTATTATGCTTCATGATGTGATTGTGTGCTCATTTCTTTCCTTTGGTACTCTTATGTTTATGTACGATTGATTATGTGAGATTCTTTATGTGGGAAAAATATACATGAATAATCTTGGATGGGTGTGCCCAAATAGAGCACCAATGCATTGGGTAAAGTTAATGTCTCATGAGAAGATTATGGGAAAATGGTCCGGGTGGTTAGCCTTGGCTTGTGCTACTATGGGAAACGAGATTGGCGCTTAGCCTTGACTCGTACTAAAGTCTTGTTGAAAGTTGCTTCCACCTCTCTATGAAACCATGATTATATAATCTCATGATTATATGATCCAATTATTATTTTATCCCATGTTTTTATGATCCCATTTTTATACATTGTGATTCCATATGTTTCATGCTTCCAATATCATTATGTCAAGCCTCCTAACTCATGTTCTTAAAGTTTATTCTTGTATTCTTTCCAATACTAGGCTTTTTAGCTCATCCCTTTGTTCATGTGTTCTCCAGGGTACCCTATGCAGATGTAAGGGCTCAAAGGAAGTTAAGATCTCATTATGAATATTAAATAAAGAGGTGTTATTACCCCATGTTTTATGTACCTAGTCTTCCAAGACACTAGACTTAACGATCCTTGGCTTGTACTCTGATGATGAATTATGTTTAAAATCATGAAATGTTATGTGTAAAAGGATAGGGTCTCTATACACTACAACCATTCAAGTTTTACATATCAGGTCTGACCTCCCTGACCAGCTTAACCAAGAACACCACCTTTCAATGGTGGTGCACTACCCTTTCCTCATCTTCCCTTGGTTATTAATGACTTTAAGGCTGTCATTATCTTCCCATTCACCCACTGAGGTCATTCCTTGAATTTAAGTATAATTCCATCATCGTAGCCTTACGACCCTCCAGACTGTCATCGACATCACGTTTGGCATGACACCACAACACATGTCCGAAGTTCACCCAACATCAAGATGTTCTAAAACCACCCAAGGGTAAATTTTCTGAGTCTGACCCCAAATAATTGTTGGAGTCATATAACCCAACCTATCTTTCCACAACCTATTATCATATCCAACCTCAACCTTATACGACATCAGTATAGTCATCACAAGATTCACAAAGAACCACCCAAAACCCAAAGATGACACGTGGATCATCAGTTACCACATACAAGTTCCACATTGCCTCTCTGTGGAACCTAAGAAGCTCCTCACAGATCCCTAATTGGCATCATGGTTCCACCACATCAGCTCGATGTTCTCCTCTCCACATCTAGGACTAACTAATCACCCCCACATTTTGAGTTTCATTACCATGGATCTTCATGAGGGATTTAAACCAAAATATCCTTTACTCGATCATAAGATGAACCCCAAACGTAGATATGGACATCCATATTTTCTAAAAATAAGAATACAAATGTCACCCCGTGCCAATTTCCAGCTTCTGATAATGGAATCCATGACATGTTTCATCATTCGATCCATCCTGAGGACCTCAACCAAAACCATAAAGGGTGCATATTCCACCATAAAACTCTACATATACTATTTCCACGCATGTTACCTTCATGACGTCCTTTATCTATCCAAACACCTTCTTGTCTCTTGGCATGATCTAGAGATTCTCAACGTACCTGGGACAATTTCAAGATATTGGGCATGATCGTCACTAGCTGAGGTACATAAAGAAGCTTTCAAATAACAGAACCACCATATTATCAATTTTTTGATGTTGACCTATGGGACATCAATACCAATCAAGGATCTCCATCTCCCTTTCTAAACACCTCTTATCTGTACTAGAACTCCATTGCTCAGGTGTTATGGCCAACCAGGTTCAACCATCGCTCCACAACCAAATCACCAAATAGTTGTAAACCAACATCTCGTGTGGAAATATATCTTCCACACCACGCGAGTTCATCCGATTCGTCCCAGATGGCAAAAAATCGAAGCCCAACAGTCTGATACACAAATCAAACCAACAGTCTCTCACAAAACAACCTTATCTTGTGTATATCCCATCTCTTATTTACTTACCTAACCATGTCTATTGGTTAGTCTGCATCATCTTCCCTGAGGTGGCCTCTGCATCTCACCCAACAACCAACCCATCCATACTAACAATTTCAGCCACATGACCACCCTCACCCTAGGTGTCACCATCGAGTGAAAGCATATAACCACAGTCCAACCAAATTCACCTCTTCCACTCGAAATCAACCTCAAGCCTTTATTAATCATCTTCCAAACAGGTGAGTCAGGAATTTATATCATATGAACATTTAGAACAACCTAACCTCATATCACAACACTATGGTGCCCATATAAAGGAATCAGGAACAATTATACCATCAACCTTCACACATAGCTCTCAAGGAAAAACCTGCACCATGGGGAACTTAGAGTCCCACTACTCAAGCCCAAAATATCTACATTCGTGAAGGAAACCCAAAAGCTCTAGAGACCCCATATGAAATCATTCTTAGGTCACCTTAAAGGTTAAACTATACCAAATCCCTATATTGAAGTCACAACTAGGAAAAACCATTGGCCCACCCTCCTAACCATACTAATCAAGACATGAACTAAGAAATTCTCATGAATGGAACTCTCACTCCCATTATAATGTACACTATGTCTAACACACCAAAAACCATCTAATCAAGGTTCCCCACCAAGAGTGTACAAATTCATCAGCCCTATGGGAAAAACATCCTCTCTTGGATTCATGACACAACACTCATGGTCTTTACACACATGGTCACCAAGACCATGTCACAATTCGTAGGGTCCAACATGTACTCCATACTATCTCGAAACACAAGAGTTTTCTCACTCACATCCCCGAACAATGCCTCGCAACCCAAATGCCATATCCTTACGAAGGGTTCCATAAACAGACTACCTATGATATATCACAATTGGTAAGGTCTCACAATCCTATTCCAAAGTCTCAAACTAGAGCACTCTCACTACCCAAACCCACGCATACAATGGTCCAACTGGAAACAAAAGGGATACCCACTATTGAACCCAAATATTCTCATTCCAAACATGTCATTCACTCAAAACTTCTCGGAAATAATGAAAAAATTTAACCATAGATGGGATGATCCCACATGATCAACATTAAACAAACTGTTCTTCATACTATTCCCCAACGGTCGACATCACTCTTTGTGCACTACCATCCACCATACCTACCGCAGGCGTGGTTAATATAGGGTAACCAGTTCAATTAATCAGAAGTCATTTTTCAACACCTCTTCAACCGATTCTACATTTACAATACGTGTCCTTCCCTCTTAGGTACATTTCATATTTAACCACTTGTTACAATCACCATTTTTACTCATTTAAACCTTTCATTGGGAAAAAAGTCTTAATAATTTTACCATCATTATACAACCCTTTTCTCATTATACTCCAAAACAACCTTTACAACTAATCACATCCCAAAATTTTAACCTGATAAAAACATTTATTTATACATGTTATTCTTTAATTACTCATTTTTATTATTTTCATTCACCTACTTACATTACTGTGATTAGTCATCATTTTCTTCAGATTTATCAGGGAAGTAAAAATTAATTCTTCTTTCTATACCCCACACACCCATCCCCTATGTGTTCCTATAATAATGAATGTTGCCTACATTCTTAGGTAACTAAAATGATGCATGAATGCAAAACCTCATGTGATTCTAGTGATGATAAAAATAACATAATTTAGACAAATCACACAACATGTGCATAACCCAATGGTGAAATATCATTTCACTATAACAACACACATCAAGAAAAACAATTCCCACCCAGGGTGACTTGAGGTTTACCTCATATTTGGGTTAGTTATTCCCAAGAACGAGATCATTACTAAGGCCCTAAACATCAAAATATATTGTCTACCATCACTAAATAGTAACAAAGGGAAAATAAATCCTTTTATACCACTTTTTAATATCCCCATCCCAGAAGCCTCTACTCCAGTGCTCCGAGATGCGTGATTATATGACCTCAAGCACGCCTCCTCATAGGGTAGAGATTGACAACTAGTGGTGAGGGCCAAATAAATCACATGGAGAGACTATACACTCATTATCTGTGCCATCCATAGAATAACACAATATAAATAGTGAAAAAATATGAATAAACAACAAACATACATAATGAAGCATTTCATAAAAATGGCTACACACCACAAATCAAACACAATAATGTCATTTCATACTAGTATTGCAATGTTAAAGAAACACAAATGTAAGAAATACAACTAAACTAAAAACAGTTCTTGATTGTATGTTTGGATCCTTCCCCATAAACATCCCAATGCCAACTCAAATTTTTCGTGTATTCCCTTTTCCCTTGTCCTGACCTACAACCAAGAGACCTGCTTGGGAACCCAACGGTGGCCTGAGCGGGGTGTGAGTAAAAATCTAAGTATGCCACCACTAATAGTTTCTTCAAAATATAACGTCTAACAGATAGCGCATGAAGGTAAAAAATAAATAGTATGTATTCAAGGATAGTTCAGGTACGATTAGTTAACAAGGTTCATTTAATTCATGACTAGTATTTATCGAAATTCTATTTCTTATACCTCCTTAATTGCATAAGACTTATTGATCACAAGTTCCATTGGTTAGGAATACAAATCATATACAGAATTTTGTAAGGAAATCAATCACAAATCATAGGGAAAAAAAATCAAGTCCCTATCTCACCAGGGATCCATGTGTCACTTGAATACATTATCCTCACCTCAAAGCCTCAGTTCGGTTGGAATGCAACCATTATGGGACCATATCCTCAATATGTATCTCAAACCCATGCATTTTGGTTTGGAGTATAGAGCATATGTTTAACACAACCCATGGGCATAGAACCTTAAGTTAATTCCCCACTCTACTGAGCAATGTACACATTCTTATTAATCGTATGCACATTATACCATACATATCACAACCATGCATATTCAATGCAATTGGATATCACAATACATTACACAACATGGGAATTAATACTATACCATAAACCATTAGTATATTTATCATTTACCATTCAGGTCCATTTAGCTGAATTCTCATTTTCGTGCCTCATCCAATTAGCTGAGTTCAATAACCCCTATGACATATCCAAATTCATTATTGACCATTCATTAACCCATTTATCCCATTTATCATTTCACAAGCATTCATCCACTTTTTCATTTCATATACATTTCTCATATCACATAACACAAACTATTTACTACGTTCAATCATTTAGGTGTACCACCTAATTCTCATGTATTAATCCATTTCAACAATTCATAAATTCTTTTAATAGATTGAGTTAACACATTACCCATTTACCATTCCATTAATGAATTTAAAGTTCACCATTTAACATGCCTTAGTCCCTTTAGGCATTTCTAGCCAAATTCACGAAATAATCTACATAATATTATTCATCCCAATTAACAATTTTCATGCCATTCAAACAACCCTTATTCCTTTTTCACCCTAGGATTATTTATCCTTATTCAATTTATAAATTAACAACCCATTACTATATACTTAACATGGATTAAACACTATTATTTGAAAACCCATCACTTATCCCTACCCCACTCTAGGTCTAGGTTTGTTGGAACACCCTGAGGGTGGCCCGAAAATGGGAATGTCCTCCTCCACACATCCCATAGGGATCTTGAGGGTTTCAATTTTTCAATTAGACACCCATTTCTATCTGAAACTCTAACGAAATTTATAACACAAGTAGGGAAAATTATGAAAATAAACATACATGCACATATGAAAAATAAAATGATGGAATAATACTTGTAGACCAGTTAGCTTGAATCAGGTTAATAAAATACTCTTAACCACAACCATAGATCCGAAATCAAGAACCCCTTGTTGTCCAGACCTATGTTCCACCAAATAACAAAGAGATTTAGACCTTCTGAAGAATATGGGGGAACCCGCAAGCCCTTCTCTGAAAAAGAGAAGGGAAGAGAGGATTAGAATTACCCAAGGCTTCGATCTGCATCCAACAACACTCCAAACAACCAAGAATTGAAGGCGAACCTCATATTGGATGCTTGGGTTAACCAAGTTTATCACTAGTGTTTTGGGGGTAAAATGATGGAGAAACCCGAGTTGGGTGTTAAAATCCCAGGGTTTCATTTTTGAAATATTCGCAATGTTTCTGGGATGCACAGTTTCATGGCATGGTTTGGAAAACCATGCACAAACCATGAGGAAGATAATGCCCAAAATCACCCCCTTCGCACGGTTTCCTGAAAATTCTGCACGATTTTCAAAACAGTGTGCAAACCATGTTTAGGCCTCTGTCCACGGAAACCTGGTTACCTAGGACGTTGCTCATGGTTTTCTCTAACTAGGAACAAACCAAGTAACATTTCCAAGAACTATATTTTCTTCCTCTTTCATTTCCCAAACCCCCAGAACACCCCCAATCCTTCGCATGAACATTAGGAGAAAATTTTTTTTCCCAAAAAGAAGAGGTCAAAGCAAAACATAAACAAAAACATACCTTAAGAATATCCAAGATCTTACAACAACAAAATATTATATATTAGATATTTATCAAAGAATCAAATATAATTTATAATTTCTATGATGTCATAGATTCCTTACTTATGGTGGATAAAATAATCACAATATAACCAAACCATATGATTTATTGAATTCCTCACCTCATATGTCATGTTATGTTATACCACTCACAACTTTCCCATATCTCGTCATGAACCCAAGAAATATCACTTTACCCCATTTTAGTTATTTTTAGAAATAGAAATCCTTTAAAATGACCATTTACATAAGAATATGTACATAGAATTACCAAAAATACCAGGATCTCATTTACGAATATCAATATTCCTAACTAATGTAGTTTTTAACCCAAAGACCTATGTCACATAGTGAATTATCTATAACCTCAACAATGACAGAATGGTTCATTTGAGTCTGAAACCCCAATGCTGAAATTCCTATACAATTTCTGGATATATGGCTCCATTTTTCCACTCTAGAAATTTATTTTATATACCCCATTTGTGGAGCCTAAAACATCAATACAGATCACTCTTAGTCACATTGACCTCAAAATAAGAGGCCTTAATGGGATATTCAAACATACATATATAAATCATGTCATACCATTTTAGACAAATGTACTAAAATGATATGGAATTCCTAATTCAATCATGATAGATCCCTACCACATTAAATTTCCATCTAATTTGACCCTAATGCACTGAATCCAAGAAATATGTCTTAATAAATATATATAAGGGGCTTTGAGTGGGAAACAGAAAAACAACAGAATAAGGGATAAATGATATTTTTAATGCTAGAAATATCAAGAAGAGTCTATATGAAAAATATATTTGTTGTTCTAATAATAAATGGGGTTTAAGGATCTCTAGAAATAAAATATCACTAAAAATGATTAGGGAGCATAAGAAGTGAAAATGGGGGTTATTCCAGGATAGTCACTTTTTTGAACTAATTATAATACTACCTAATTTATGTTAGGAAAGTGAATGGAAATTTCACAACGTAAAATTTTAATCGAACACCCTTTGAGGGACCTACTCTAACACCCTAAAATTCTAAAATAAGTATATTATATTTTGATAGAGTGTATGACACAGAACACCAAGCATGTAAGAGAATATAATATCATTATACATTAAAATATACCTATTATTTTAAAAATTTATCCCAAGATATATCTAGTAATGAACTTGGAACTGAGTTCATGTGTATCTCTCAAACAAATTAGTTTCATTGATTACTTGTGTTACATGCAATATAGAGTTTTTCTGAACAACAATACATTAATAAAACCTTATTATTTAGTATAATAATATATAAACTAGCCATTAAATTAGTGGTTATGAATATTATTATCTTATTTATGAAAATAATTGGTTTATAAAAATATAATATGAATTCATATGTCACAAATTAATTAAAAATGTGTATAATAACTAATTGAATTTAAAGGGAATGTTTTTTTCAAAACAAATTTTTAATTCCCACAAAGCTATTTTACCATAAAAAATTATTTTAATTACAATTAGTGAGTTATATTAAGGTAATATATATATATATATATATATATATAATACTCAATAACATATACTTATATTGAAAAAATATATTTATTGGCATAAAATAATAACAAAATCAATTTAATATATAAAAACCTATGTATTTATAAAGGTAGTTGTGCCACCTTTTAATGGAAAACCTATTTTACATGAATGTTTTGGAAATTTTAAAAAATTCATATATACAAACTGTAGTCATTTTTTTAATTCAAAACATAAAAATTTACTTTGTACATTCTTTTTATTTGTCAATGAAATTTCATTTTTTGATGAATGATAAAAAATAATGAATTTTAGATCAAAAATGTTTTTTTTCATATAATTTATTTGTAAGTGTAAATTATTTTATTATTGGTTTTAATGATATATTATTTGAGTTATATAAAAATAAATACAATTTATGTCATTTAAATCAATTTCACATATAAATTTTTTATAAAAACGTAGACACATTTTTGACATTTTTACTTTAAAACCCCACATTGTCTTCCCATGAACGTTATTAAATAATAAAATAATATCATCATATATTATGAATTTTAATTTGAAAAAATGGATTCCATATATTGAATATGTATAATTTATTATTTTTTATTAGTTAAACATATATTCTGACCAATATTATTAGTGAAGGAGAATAAAATTAATTACAATGAGAAAAAAAATAGCATTATGAAGGAGTAATGCTTAATCTTACGGGCCAAAAGCCCTGAAATACATTAAAAAATTCATTTTATTTCAATATATAGACTCTATTATCCATTTTAATGAATTTTTTCTTTTATCATAGGAAATGTTCAATGTGAAAATAGGTGTTGAATTCCCTTCCCTATAATTTATAAGAATTCTACTCGACATCCACTATAAAAAGTGACTCAACCCTCCAACTTCCACCAAGATCTCAAGAAACAATGTAAAGAACATTATCTACCAATATATCTCCTAAAAATACCTCCCCTCATTCAATAATAATTACTTGGGAATAAATCCATCCAAAGAAGCCCTTGGAAAAAAACAAATGGAGTTACCCGTATAAGAGGTAATAAAATTATTCAAGATCATTCATTTTATTTTCAATATCCTTCCACTAAAATCTCAAAATTAAATTAATAAATAATAATAAAAATTATAAATAATATAGATTGATGTTTAATGTTATGGTTTTGAGCTGCACTTACCCACATTTCCATCTATTGGGTAATGGACCTACCGTTTATGTGTAAGACGAACTGTCGCCTCACTAAAAGATGATTGAACATTTTTCAATTACCACCCCTTATGATTTTTAATAACGATTGAAATTTTTTTATATATGATATATATGATATTTATCGATTATTTATTCTTATGTAATATTTTAATATAGAATATTACCTTATGATTTCCATCTTGTGTAAATACGATAACACTGTTTGGGGAAGTGTGGACTACTGCCTCCTCAAAGAGATGTGATTCCTTCTAGATATATGAGAAATGTATAATAGAAGTATATAATAAACCAATATAAGATATATGAAATAAAAATGATATAATAATTATAATATATACTTATATATATCATCTACTTTTAATTGTTTTGAAATATTTTCAAGGAAATAAATGTAGGGTTTATATGTGTGTATGACCGATCATCACCATGAATGGTTTGTTACATTTAATTTTTAAAAGTATTACGTATTATTATAAATATTTATACAATTAATTTATTTTTTATTGACATCATTTTTTACATTATTGGGATTATAAAACCATGATCTAATTAATTAAAAAAATAATTAGTTAAGCCACACACGAAAAACATTGAAATTTACACACGAAGTAGATAAAATAATGATAGATTAATAAAATTAGTTAATAAAATTTTATAATATATTAAATTATGAGTATTGTTCTGGTATAATCCAATGACATGTTTAAATTAATAATAAATGATATTTAAGGATGTTCCCTTAAAAAGGAAACACAAGGTGTGTTATTTTCATCTAACATTTTTACATTCATGTTTTAAATGTTATATTAACCACTTATTATTTTGTGTTGAGTATATAATTCCAATATTGATTTATTATATAATAAATAAATTTATGGTAATCATATTTTGAGCTTCAATTTGAAATATTTCTTCTAATGGTATTTTAGTTTAAATATACCAAGTGGTAATAAAATTTCATAACCCAACTCCTTTTCATTGGGTTTTATTACTTTATCATTGTCATCTATCATCTACGATAAAATGTGTAAGCATTTTATTAAGATCTATTATTTTTTTCATAAATTTTTTATAGAATTACATTTTACACACATAATATATTAATTTATTGACATTCACATTAATTATATGGTCATTTTAAGGGATTACATATCAATCTCAATTTGTTTGGGATAGTTTTGACTTGAAATTCCGTCATAGAAAAATATTATATTATTATTTAATAAAACCATTAATTTTATTATCTTTTGATTATTCATGACCATTTTCATGTAATATTTCAATTTTAAACTTTTTGGTACTCAAAATTATTTAGAAAATGTTTTTAAGAAAACCCAACTTCATTTATCTCTTTATACAGAGAAAAAATTTTCTTCAAAAACCATATTTTCTAAAAATGTTTTTAAAAAATATTTTTAACCATTCCAAAATTATTTAACAAATAGATTCTTACAATTTTTTATTTTACGAATGTTTTCAAATGAATATTCTTTTCTATTTCTGAACAAGTCATTTTATAACCATTTATCATGAAAAATGAATGTTCCATTCACCTCATACGACATGTATAGATTTTCCACTGTCATTTCTTGGATGAAACCATTATATGTATGAAAGGATTATTTTTAAAGAAAGTGTTTTCAAAATTAATTTTAAATGAAATGTTTTCTCCAAAAAATCTTCAAATTTTTTTCCTTAATATTGTTTTTAATATAACTATTTATAGTATTTCTATTCATCAATGACAACAAATTTTTTTTACTCCACTTAGGAAATGTTTTATTGATACCATCCTTTTCATTTTTTAGATGGTTAATGAATGATTTGACTCGGGATAGTATATACGTTCACTACTTTGATTCCTTTGTTAGTCTCCTTGATATATCAAATTTCCTATGATAATTGAACATTTAATTTCCCACAGTTATCTATATAATTTTTCATGGATATTATTACTACCTTTACCATATACCATTATTACATATTGTGTCTACTTTGACAGTTATTTTATTTTCTAGGGAAATATTGATAAATTTTTATCTTTTAATCAATATGAATATAAGATAATGTATATTATTTATAAGATATAAGGAATTCTTGGGACTTGAAATAAAGAGATTGAAATTTTTTTATGGAATGACCAATGGATTAGGTACTGGATAATGAATGTCCCACGTCATATCAGTAGTCCAATAAGACAAAATTAATTGGTGAAAAATACTTCAAGTTTGTTTCCAAGATAATCAGATAAGTTTCTACCCACATATTTAACAAATATTGTGAATTGTATTGTTGGTTGTAGATCATGCTCACAAATCATGATGTCTACTAATTACACTTTTCCTTCATACCTATTCAGTTTTTATTTGAACATAGTATTTTTCATTAAAATTTCTACAGATACATTTCATTCACAGTTTATTCATTACATGTGTTTTTTAGTGTCTTAACATTACATATTTACTATTATCATTAATTCCTTATTGGTTCCTCTATAGTTTACCCTTACTGAGCATTTTACCTTACCAATGTTATGTTTACATTCCCTAAAAATCCAATAAGTATAATAAGAATGATATGAAAGGAAATTCTAGATGGAATAAAGTTATCATCAAAAGAAAAAAAATTACGTTGTAATTAGTTATTTTATTTTTAATATAAGACTCATGTATGTATCTGGTTATGAAAGACTAAAAAATTGTTCAGTCCTTCGATATTTGATTTCTTATAATAATATCAATGTTATAGTATCATGACACTGGCTCTGGTCATTCTATTGGTGGTTCACTAATGTTGTTATCAGATGAACTTTCATATCAACCATGTGAATTATATTTTGTATGAAATAGATT
Organism: Viscum album; assembly: GCA_963277665.1. Taxonomy (NCBI): domain Eukaryota; kingdom Viridiplantae; phylum Streptophyta; class Magnoliopsida; order Santalales; family Viscaceae; genus Viscum; species Viscum album. Next base: position 543,356,149 of record OY728158.1, read on the forward strand.
AGTGCACATATACCAATGGTAGATATTAAGGATATGTATGGAAGATAATTTGAATGATTTAGTTAGATATAGATTTTGTGGTTTTTTTAGGAATAATACTATGTTTGGATACTACAAGTGAACGTGGTACACATGTTACTAGGGGTATGAACTCCAACAATTGTGTCATGGTTGATTTGACAAAAATTGGTACAGGAAAATAGGCCTTACTATGCATCCAATTTGACACTCCCATGGGGATATGATTCGGATAATTCATATACTCTTATAAAACCATTATGATGTATTTAAATGGATAATGACAATGAATAATATATGATGTACCTAAGGTGTTTTATAGTGAAAATAAGGTTCCATGATATCCTATAAATGATTATTCGTTATTCTCACTATGACTACTCTTACTCACATTGTATTTCATATTTTTTTGGCAATGGAAAGAACCGAAAGGAGTCATGGTTACTTTGAACATAAAGGAAAATACGGGGATAATGAGAAAACAAATATGGTGATGATAGGAGTGAAAGATATGTTATTTTTGCCTAATTAGTTTTCCTAAAAAAAATTATAAACATATACTATAACCAACTCCAAAAATAACCAAAAACAGAATGATTTCATTTTATAAGAGTTAAAGTGGCGGATACCATAGAGAGAAGAAGGATTGATTTATATAATGTAAGAAATGTTGGAGTAGACACATAATAAAGTGTCTTAATTAATGGGGAAATGTGTTATGTGTGGGAAATAAGGATACAATGCAATTAATTTCTAAGGAAAAATAAATAGTACGACGTGAGGTAATGAAACACATCATAGTGAATCCTTTACTGTTTTTTGCATTATGTCTGGGTATCTTAGTCAATAGATGAGTAAATTTCCTATTCAAAATGTTAAATATTAGACCATGGAAGGAAACAGGTGGAAATAAATAGAGAATGTATTTATATATTAGTATTGTTTTGAAAAAAATTATTTAATGTTTATTTATTGATTAAAATTATTTATAGGATTTCCATCATAGTTATTTTCTAAAATCTATTAATACAGTTTTATAAAAACTCAACCTATATTTGTGGTGGCAACCAATGAATCAAGTCTAGTCCAAAATCCTTGATCCCATTCCTGATGTATTATAAGGGTTTTACACCTACCACTGACATATGAAATATCTTAGTAAATATTTAATTGTTTATAGTTAATCAATTTGATGAATAGATTCCAATGATGAACCAATAATGTTACATTTAATTTTATGTATTAATGTCTGAACTATATTGTCGTTGGATAATATTTAGAGAAAAATATAATGACTTGATTTAATATTTTTAAAAAAATTTAGTGTGTATGGGGGGGGGGGGTCATTATATCATATCTATTTCACAGAGTAAGGTTTGAATTATAATTTGATCTAATTAAAAAACAAATATCTAACTTTTATTAGGAAATTTAAATATATTGAGAAATAATATTTCCTTATATTCTTAGGTAGTAAAAAAATTAGTCATCATTAAGAAAATGATCAATTTTTTCCTTAATACCATAATCTTTATTTATTTGATGATACTTTAAATCATAACATATTTATTGAAATGATTCCCTTAATAATTAATTTGAAATTAAAATTTTTTCTAGTTATAAAATCAATGAGCCCTATAAATATTTATGATTTTACTCTATGTACATATCTTTACTTTTCACTAATGTTATCTTACTTAGATACCTTGTTATATGTTAGTCTATGTGACCTTTGTACTTCACATTATATCTTTTCTTGAGGATATCATACGAACCATTCTATGTATGTAGTATTTCAATATAGTAAAAATCAATAAATCTATTACCAAGATGAATTTCATATTGTGAGGATTAAATTTAATTAATGTAGGGAGAATGTAACTCCCTGAAATTCTAAATTAATAACATTGTATTCGATTATGTGTATGAAAAAAATATGAAGTGGGTAAGGGAATATAGTATCCCACGAACATAAAATATACTGACTATTTTAATAAAATTTACCCATGATATAACATTGATTCCACATGATAATTAGTTAGTGTTCATCTCACACAACAATGAGTTTCTATGAGGACATGCATTACATGCAAGACTGAGTTTTCACGAACAAAAATATATTATTAAAAAACTATTTTTTAATATATTAATATATAACCAGGCCACTAAATTAATGGATCTGAGTAGTATTAAATAAATTATGAAAATATATTGGTTATAAAAATATAAAATGAATTCATTGTTAACAAATTAATTATAAATGAAAATAAGAACAAATTAAATATGAAGAGAATGTTTTTATAAAACTTTTTTTCTTTTTCCCACAATGTTGTTTTACCCTAATAAATTAAATTTATTAAAATATATGTGTGATATTAATGTTATATATTTATATATTATATTATATTTTATAAATTATTTTTTACATTCATCAAATAGATTTGATGGGTATAATATAAGAACAATCCAAATTTTATACTAAAAACAAATATTTTTGTAAAGGCAGTTGTAAATCATTTTAATATAGAAGATATTATAAATAAATTTTTTTGGACATTAATATATTTTACATGTAAATATAAACTTCATATTTGAAATAATATCATAAAAATTATCTAAGGGTGAATTTTTGGTATATGATTGTGATGTTTGATTTTGGAATGAATAGTGAAAATATATAATTTTAATTAAATATATATTTCATATAATTTATTTATAATAATAAATTTTGTTTTTATTGTTTTTAATCTAATATTATATTAATTATATATCATTAAATCCAATTAAGTACATTGGAATAAATTTCATATTTGAATTGGGTATAAAAACATAGCAAGCCTTCAGAAAGTTATACATTAAATGCCACGACCCATCCCCCGGGTTCCGTGTCATGACTAACCCAAGCCCGCCATGCATTTACATGGGTTGAAGACTCTCACCAGAATTAAATAACCCAAACAAATGATGGAATTTCCTTTACACCTGTACACACACAGACAAGGTACACACTGTATACAAGTAAAACACAACGAAAAAAGGTAATGTATAACCACTATTAAAAACCACCACTGAGAGTAAAAGTAATTAATAATGTAAAAGGGATATTAAACAAGCCCAACTAGAAATAAATTAAAACAAAAAGGGGAAAAATTTCTCTAGAGGTTGTCTACTAATGATCATACCTAAAGGGTAGGTACATCTCTTCGTCTTCCATCAGTACCGCTCACGACGTATGTCAGTCTACTCCGAGCACAATATAGCCATGGTTCCTCGAGTCACAGTTATTTTTTCCATCGTATGCTCAAGAAATAACAATGTGAGTGAAAATAATTTGTAGGAGTGAGTATAAAAATACTCAGTAGGGACCCCGAGACCCCCAAAGGTCTCTCAAAATTCCAGAAAGCAAAAACAACCAAGTATGATCTCAATCAAGAAGCACTAAGTAAAAGAAACCTCACACCATGTATACAACATAGAGAACATGAATAAAGATGATTTTTTACATTTAGATCATTTTATTCTGTTGGGAGGTTCAACTGATGATCCACGTAGGGTCGTTGTACTACTGATCCACACATGGTTTCTCTACTGTCGATCCACAAAGGGTTTGTCTAATGTCGATCCACACAGGGCCTCTCTACTATCGATCCATATAGGGTACCACTACTATCGATCAACATAGGTTCTATCTATAGTCAATCCACATTATTTTCACTATCGTTGATCCACATAGGGTCTCACTACCGCCAATCCTCAAAGGGTCGCTCTACTGCTAATCCTCGAAGGGTCACTCTCAAACCGATCCACATAGGGTCACTCATCACTTGAAAACTTTCCAAAAGATTCTTTCACTTGGTGATATTGAGTTACCTATAAACTACTCCACAAGACACTGATCATATTTCAAAAATCATGATGTCTCACAATGATGTAACCTAATGTAACGCCTTTTAAGAAGGGTTCCAATACGACAGACGACGCTTTAGTCGGACGCTCAGTCTGTAACATATAGGAAAAAGGGAAAATAGGACTCGGTTGTATTTTTGTATGATCTAATCCATTCATACTAAAAATTATTACAAAATTCAATTGTAGTATCTAAAAATGGACCACTTGTCATGAGGGTCCACACACCACTGACGGTGCGTCAATCAGACACCCAATTTGCGAGATACGCCCAATTTAGCAAAACAGGACCGGTCAGGTATGGGTCTTGTAGGGGTCCGACCCAAATAGCCATTCCAGACAGGTTAGAAAATCTGGCTACATAAGTGGGTCTAGCTCGGAGTGTGGGTCAATCCCAGACTGAGGGACCGAACAGCCCAGAAAACCCAGCCCACGCGGATGCATCATGGTTAGTGGACACACCGATCGGACGTGGTGCAACTTGTTTGGCCAGGTGGTAGCGCTAAGGGGGAACCACCCCCATCCAAAATAGCCATCTGGAGCTGGCCCTTGGTCCAGCTAAGTGGCCCAAGTGGGACCCTCTTCTCCCCGCACGGTGCAGTGGCACCTCCCCATTCCACATGTCGTGTCCCGAATGGCCCCGACGCCCACGGCTGCTGCTCCTCCAGGCAGCCCGCTCGGCCGGCCGCCATCATCGGTTGTTAGTGCCACTAACCCATTGGTTCTACATCATTTTGTTCTTCCACAGGCCACCATAGATACTTTTGTGGTCTGTTTGATTTTCGGTCTAAGCCTATGGGCCTCCCGGGTCACTGCCTTCACTATGAGGCAGTTAAATTCATCTTTTCACCTCGTTTCCCGGTCATGCATAAAGAGCACACATAAACCAAGAACTATGGGGGGGGGGGGGGCTCGGGCCATGTTTGGATTTTTCTTCACCTTCCGCATTAGTTTTCTAACATGGGGAGATAATAACCATCAATCAGAAAGAACAATTCCTCAAATTAAGACCCCAGAACATCCACCAACAAGAACAAATGAGACACGAATCACCCTACTAGATGATTTTTACACGTTCATTGTATTTTACAAGAGAGATTAACCATAAAAAACATAAACCCCCTACCGTTATTCATTGGAATCTATTGCGGATGATGGAATGAATCTGTGTCCGAAGTTGTTCTTCATTGTTCGTCGATCCCCATATCGATTCCCCCAACTGTCATCGTTCGTCAACCATTCTTTTCCAGAGAGGAATTTTGTTGGCATTTATTTAGTGTTTCCACTAGTGGGGTTTCAATTCCCATTCCAATGGTTTGATAAAATAAAAGAAACTACACCATATCGTGTTCATTAATAAGGATTATTAATGAACAATATTTAATGAACCTGTAATCCACAATTATTGAGCTTACAAATCTAAAGGGACGTTTCATTAAATGTCTATTATTTAATTTCCATCATTACACATTGGTCCTTCCATCTGCCCCACCACATTTGCAAAATGTATATAATAACTCATAGTTATTTTTTTTATTTTTTCCAAAAGATCAAATATTATTTTTTTCATCTGACACCTCCCGGCCAAAGTTATTATTTGACTAGGAGAACCATGGTACTGCAAATTCAATGGTGCCCTAAAATTTTTAATATGAGAACTAGTTCAAATGATATAAATCCATGCTCTCACATTTATTGAACGTACCTTTTGAAAAGTTCAAAATTCTATTCCGAGCTCTCCAAACCTCGGAATAACCTGTCTTCAATTATTCAGTCTCATATAAATTCCATATAATTTTAAAAAAATTATCTGTAATTTTTCAGTCATTACATTTTCCCCACCTTAGGGCTTGACATCCTCAAAATCCATAAAAAAAGATACAAAAATTTGGGGTACTGAGCATAGACTAGAGCCTCCCACACCCATTTTCTCTCTAAGAGGTTCCTGTGCTGCCATTGAACTCTCACCAGAGGAATCAACCGCCCTTGTAGGACCCGCTCAGGTTGATCCTCAATCTCCACCAGAAACTCTGAGAACATTTCCCTATCATCAATTTCCCACATCCCCATATTGATGATGTCTGATGAATCAAGCATGTATCTCCTCAAGTGTGACACATGGAAAGCGTTATGCACTCATGGAATATATGGGGGAAGAGCTATGTGGTATTCCACCATTCCAACTCCGCTCAAGATCTAGAAAGTTCTGATGAACCTCATAGATATATTTCCACCCAACCCAAAACACCATAATATTCATCTAGGTTATACCTGAAGGAAAACAAGACTGGCCTCGTAAAACTCCAAGGGTCTCCGTATTCTGTTAGCATAATACTTATGCCTACTCTGTGTAGTCTTCATCCGCTCCTGGATGACCTTTACCTTTTCAGTGGGAGGTCATACAAACTCTGAGCCCATAAGTACAAACTCTCCTAGAACTTTCTACCATAGAGGTGATCTACATGACACATGTACAAGGCATAAAATGGTGCCATGCCGATGGTGGAGGGATACAAGTTTTTTAAAAGAATTCTACAATGGGTAAGAGGTCCCCCAAACTACATCCAAAATCAAGGATGCAGGAAGAAATCATTTCCTCAAGTGTTTGTATGGCCCGCTCTGTCTGAACATCAGTATGAGTGTGAAAGGTGGTGCTTAAGAGTAGCTACATCCTGAAATATTCTTTTATTACCTTCCACAAATAGGACATAAAAAGAGAATCACGACCTAAAAATATCTTCGATGATATTCGGTGAATCCGTATTATCTTCTGGATGTAGAGGAATCCCTATTCCTCAGCTAATCACTGCTCTCGGATGTGTATAAAATGGTATGACAACGTGAGTTGGTTTACGATCACCCAGATAGAGTCATGGACCTTGGAAATAAGTGGTAACCCCATCATGAATTCCATTGGTATACCATCCATATTCCATTATGAAACCTCAGGTGACTGTGCTAAATCTGTTGGATTCTAATACTTTCCCTTCATTTGCTGACAAGTAAGGCATCGTGAAACGAACTCTGCCATAACATTCCTAATCCCTGGCCACAAGTACTAACATTGGAGGTCCTAGTATATCCTACCCACATCGGGATATACCACCAACAGAGATATATGGAATTCTCTCAACACGTCTTCCCAAATAGTCACTGGTACTATAGTGCATCCTCTAAAAAGGATGACATGCTCTCTAATTATTGAAAGTACATCAGTATACTGTCACGAGGATATCATTGCACATCAGGCCTCGTAGTCAACATCCCGAAGCTGTGCCTCTCAAAATTTCTAAAGAAGATCGGATTTGAGATTCATATAATAGAGGTAATCTTATCCATCACTGTCCATGATGGATATCTGCAATGTGGCTAGCTTCCATGTCACCTCCCTCAGTAGGTGTAGACATGACCTGCTATTTAGTGTGTTTGCATCTATATTTCCCATCCACAGAGTGTATACGATCTTAATGTTATATTCCTAGAGGAACTCCACCCATCGCCACTATGTCATGTTTAGTTCCTTCTATAAGAAGGTATCTCTAAGACTATTGTGATCAGAGAAGATAGTAAACCGGTCACCCATCAAGTAGTGTTGTAACTTCTTCAAGTAAATACCAATGATGTTAACATCAGGTCATGGGTTGTACAGTTCTCCTCATGTTTCCTCAGCTATCAAGAGCCGTAGGAAATCATCACTTGCTCTTGCTATAGGAAACATCCCAGTCCGGTCCCTGACGTGTTGTTGTAGACTACATACCCAACGCCCTCTTTTGGTAGCCTCAACATGGGGGGGGGGGCACTCATTAGTCTCTACCTCATATCATGGAAACCTTAATGGTATATCTCTATCTATAAGAAGGTTTTCCACTTACTTTGAAAAGGGTGACAGAACATTGGAAAAGTGGGGTAGAAATATTTAGTAGTACACAACCAATATTTGGAAACACCGCACATTGGTCACACTCTTGGGTGGATCTATACAAAGAACTACCTCTATCTTTTCTAGATCCACTACAACTCCTTCCACCATGATAACGTGTCCCAAAAAGTAGACATCATGAATTCAAAACTTGAACTTTGGGAGATTTCTATAGTGCTGGTGTTCTCGAAGTGTATCCAAAACTCTCTGTAGATGCATTGCGTGATCCTCCTTCTATGACGAGTATACCAAGATGTTGTCAATGTAGACCACCACAAAGAGATCGAGGTAAGGCTAGAAGATCTTGGTCATGGGTACCATGTACACTACCAGAGATTTTTTCATACCGAAAGGCATTACCAAGAACTCATAGTGTCTTTACAGGCCTGTGAGGGTTGACTTTAGTATGTCCTCATACAGTACCCTGAGCTGATGATAGCATGATCCGAGGTCTCTCATTAAAAACCACTGTACCCCCTTCAGTTGTTTGAAGAGATCATCAATCCTCAGTAGATTATTCTTGTTCTTCACAGTCACCTGATTCAGGCATCTATAGTTGTTGACCTCACCTGTTTTGATAATCTCAATCATGTATTCATATGTGTTGAAAATCCCAATTATGTTTTCATTCTCTATGATATTTTTAAGTATCATTGATCTATACTTTAATTCTTTCAAATCTGTGATCAAACCAATAATATTTTTTCAAATAGTCTTTGGAATATGTTAATCCTAATTTATCCATGTTCATACAAGTTATAAATTGATTCTAACACAATCGGATGTGTTCTGCATAAAACAGATAAGTAATCTGCCTATAGCTACTGATAAAGAGCTACCGGTACCCAGTCTACCGATAGACATAGTCTACCGACAGACAGAGTCACCGATATACTTAACACAGAGCTACCGATGTACTTTTAAATGTAAGCTACTGACTTACAGACAGCTACCGATACAAACATAGAGCTACCGGTGTAAGTATAAATAGCTACCGATGGAATAAGAGTCACCGATAGACGAAGCTACTGACAGACTCACCGCTACCGATACAAACATGGAGCTACCGACGCATGGAGCTACCGACGCATGGAGCCACCGACGCATGGAGCTACCGACGCATGGAGCTACCGACACATGGAGATACCGATAAACAAAGTCACCGATACAAGCATGTACCAACCGACACATAAAGCCACTGAGAGAGTCAAAGTAACTAATGACATTGAGCTACCGATGTCCAAGCTACCGATGCTGATTACCTACCGATCACTCGACTCACTGTTTGAATTTCTTTATTTCCTATATTTAATCTATCTAACGGTCATATCATGTACATTTTAATGATTTGTCAAATATATGATAAAGGTTGTCGGATGTCAGGAATCCGTACCTCATACCTGCAGAAAGGAAATCTTTTCTGTCCCCTGTTGCCCGTGAGATAAATACGAGAAGACTACGCTGCCCAACAAGGAGTGTGTGGTGGATGGAATATACCAGAAACACAAGAACGAAAAGAATCAAGAAGAGAAAAACCAGTTCCATCAAGAACACAGAGAAGCTCATAGACAATCAAGCACACTCGAGAAGTGTTCTTTGCATATAAGAAGAGCACTGAATAACTTCAACCGCTACATTTCCACTGTCTGTGAACCTGGAGCATACGACACTCTGTTTCTCAAACAGAAACGAGAAGAGGACTCAGACTCACTTCTGATCGAATCCAAAGGATTCCAGAGCTACACTGAACTCACCAGAACCATTTCTAAACTCTACATCTCTTATTCTGTGATTTATTATTATACTTTTCGAGCAGTGTGTGTTATCTGCTGTATCTAACACATACACTGTCTCCTGTACTTATACTGGAGGATTTGTAAATCCTTACCAAATTCTGGCATTCTTTCTTTCCCATGAATAACAGTGGTAGAGGTCGTGTGTGACCTGGACAGCTGGTTGCTGTTGTACTGTTTCCCACGAATAACAGTGGGAGAGGTCTTGGACCTGGACAGTTGTAAACTGTTGAACCCCGATCCAGGGTGTGGATCATTTTTATATATAAACTTTTGAGAGGACTAAGTCTCGGATTGAGACTGAACCTCTTGGTTACATTTGTTGTGCCATCTCTTTCAAAGTTTTATTCCGCTGCTAATCACTTTAAAACCAATACTGTTTTTAAAGTTACTTTGATAATTAAATTAGCAAGTGTTTATGTTAAGTGTAGATTAGTAAGTTAGTTTCAAAAGATAATCACACACTCCTGTGTTGATTAACTGGGAATTAATCAATCCCTGAGAATCTAACAGAACCTCTACTTTAATATAAATTCACTACAGTTTAATTTATTATTTTATTTGGCGGTCTTTAAGACAGTGTTTTTAAATACAGAAATTTTAATTGGTACTCAATTCACCCCCTCTTGAGTAAACCACTCCGACCAACACTTGGTATCAAAGGATTGAAAATACTCTCTACAAGTACTCAGCTTTTGAACTGTGATTTTAGTTGTATTTTAAAGTTCTTAAAATTTCTGTTATATCTAAATTTTTATCCCTTTAAAACTTTATCTTCATGGACAATAGACTTGAGGGTGCTGCTAATAACCGGCCACCTTTCTTCAATGGAACTAATTATGCTCAGTGGAAACTGAAAATGAAAATTCATCTAGAGAGCATAGGTTTTGATATTTGGACTTCTATTGAATCAGAATACAAAATTCCCACTACTGCTAGATCTACTTGGGATGAAACTATAAAGACTGCTTACAATAACAACTGTAAAGATATGAATGCCTTGTACTGTGCTCTAGGATATGAAGAGTTTAATAGAATTTCTTCTTGTAAAACAGCATATGAAATTTGGGATACCTTAGCTGTTTCTCATGAAGGAACAACGAATGTTAAAGAAATGAGATTGAACACTTATACTATCAAGTATGATAATTTTAAAATGAAGGCTGACGAACCCATTTCTGACATGTATCTCAGGTTCAATGAAATTTTCAATACAATGATCTCGCTGGGAAAGGATATCTCATCGAAGGAACAAATTATGAGAATTTTGAGATGTCTACCTGATAGATGGAGAGGCACATCTGTTTCAATCAGAGAATCATGTGACATTGCTGCTCTACCTGTCAAGGAACTAATTGGCAAGCTGATGTTGTTTGAAGAAGAGATTAAAGTGAATAATGAGGAAGAAAATGAACCTCCAAGAAAGTCTGTCGCTTTCAAATCTTCAACTTCAAAGAATAAGGACAAAGAAAATCTTCAAGCTGTAGTTGAAAGTTCAAGCTGTGAAGACAGTGAAAGTGATTCTGACAGTGATGCTGAGATGGGTCACATTGCTAGAAGATTTATGAAATTTTATAGGAAAAAGAAGTTCTTCATAAAAACAAATTATAAGGGTAAGTATGATCACCAAGGTAAATGAAAAAAGGATTGGAAGAAGAATGACAAATCAGATGATGTTGTCTGCTATGAGTGAAAGAGAAAAGGACACATTAAAGCCGACTGTCAAAAGCTGAAGTATAAAAAGAAATATGAATATAAGGAAAATAAGTTTAAAAAAAACATGAAGGCTACTTGGAGTGCTTCTGAGGATAGCTCTACTGAATCTGAAAGCTCTGAAACTGAACACAAACATAAGGCAAACATTTTCTTTATGACAAACACTTCTCAGGTAACTGCTGAAACTCCTGTTTTAAATTATTATTACTCTGGAGATAATGCAGAATCTGACTCTGATTCTGGAACAATGTCTAAAACTGAATTGTTTGAGTACTGTGATATGCTGGAAGAGACATGTAATGAACTTAAGGATAAATACAAGTCATTAAAGAAACAACATGCTCTCACCACTACAGTTAAAACTGAACTCACTATTGAAAAAGAGAAAAATGCTCAACTGTTAAAAGAAAACACTGAACTGAAACTATCTAATGAGAAACTCAAGAAAGACTTAGAGAAGTTCACCAATGGCAAAAATACACTAACACAGATTCTAGGAAAGCAAATAGCACCTAAATATACTACTGGTATAGGATACCAACCTGGACAAAGGAAAATTTCCAAAACTAGATTCATTTCTAAATCTGGACAGAATGAAGGTAATTCTGGAACTTCATATGCTTCAACCAGTTATATACATAGCTATGGATCTAATAAAGTTTATCTTTCAAAGCATGTCAATTCTACAAATTATATGAGACCCATTAGAAAAATATGGGTACCTAAAGTGTTATTGGCTAACCTGTCTGGACCCAAGAAAATCTGGGTACCAAAATCATTTCCCATCTAAATCTGTTTTGTAGGGAACTTGCTTAAAGAGCTCCTGTAAAGAGACCTGGTATTTGGACAGTGGATGTTCAAGACATATGTCAGGAGACTTATCTTGTTTCAAGAGTTTAATAAAAGTTGATGGAGGCTTTTTCACCTTTGGTGATAATTCAAGAGGAAAAATCATCGGCCTAGGCCAGATTGGTAACACTGATTCAATTTTGATTTCTAAAGTTTTATTTGTTGATGGCCTTAAATACAATTTATTAAGTATTTCTTAGTTATGTGATGATGGTTTTCATGTTAAATTTGAAAATGATTCTTGAAAAGTTTTTAATTCTATGAATGTTTTGGTATTTTCTACCTTAAGAAATGAAAATGTTTATGCTGTTAATCTGAATTCTTTAGCTAAGCAGAATATTACTTATTTGAATGCTTTTCATAAAGAATCTTGGCTATGGCACAGAAGATTGGGACATTGCAACATTCACTCACTTATAAAACTCTCTAAAAAAAACCTAGTTAGAGACCTACCTAAATTAGAATTCCCAAATGATAGAGTGTGTAACCCCTGTCAAAAGGGAAAACAACACAAAGTTTCTTTTAAATCAGAGAAAGAAGTTTCGACTTCTCAACCACTTGAATTGGTTCACATGGATTTGTTTGGACCATCAAGAGTTTCTAGTTTAAATGGGAAGCACTATGTTTATGTTCTTGTAGATGATTTTTCTTGATATACTTGGGTATATTTTCTAGCTCACAAAAGTGAAGCCTGTTCTTCTTTTGTTAAATACTCTAAATATATAGAGAACCTTAGTGGACTTAAGATTAAAACTTTGAGGAGTGATCATGGTCGTGAGTTTGAAAATCAAGATTTTGAATCTTATTTCTCACATAATGGCTATACTCATAACTTTTCTGCCCCTAGAACACCCCAACAAAATGGTGTAGTAGAAAGAAGAAATCGAACCCTTCATGAAATTTCTATAACCATGCTCAATGAATATGACCTGCCTATTTATTTTTGGGCTGAAGCTGTAAATACAGCTTGTTATGTCATTAATAGAGTCTTAATTAGACCTGTTATTAAGAAAACCCCTAATGAATTGTGGAACAATAGAAAGCCTAAGGTTAATTACTTTAAAGTTTTTGGTTGCAAAGTATTTATTCTGAATACTAAAGATAATCTGGATAAGTTTGCTTCCAAAAGTGATGAAGGAATTTTTCTGGGTTACTCTATTTCATGTAAATCCTATAGAGTATTCAATAAGAAAACTAAATGTGTGGAAGAATCTGTTCACATCAAGTTTGATGAAACTGATCCACATGAGTCTAAAACCTCTCTTGAAAATATTGAAGAAGACTTATCTGTTCTGGACATTAATGATAAATCTAAAGAACCTGTTATCAAAACATCCAGTTCTGGACTTTTTCCAGAATCTGCTTCTGTTGAACCCGAACCTATAGATGAACCTGAAATTTCTAGTCCAACCTTTACCAGATCAATGAAAATTCTAAAGAATCATCCTTTAGAAGCTGTTGTTGGTAATCTTGATAGAGGAACACAAAGTAGAGCTTCTCTAAGAAACCAGGTTGAACATCAAGCTTTTCTTTCACAACTAGAACCCAAAAATATCAATGATGCTATCAATGATGAATTCTGGGTAATAGCTATGCAGGAAGAATTAAATCAGTTTGAAAGAAACAAAGTCTGGGAATTAGTTGACAGACCTAAGGACACTTTGACAATAGACACAAAATGGGTTTTTAGAAATAAAGTAGATGAATCTGGAAATATAGTTAGAAACAAAGCTAGACTAGTTGCACAAGGATATAGTCAAGAAGAAGGTATAGACTATGAGGAAACTTTTGCACCTGTAGCTAGACTAGAAGCCATTAGGATCTTACTTGCATATGCTGCACATCTGGATTTCAAGTTATATCAAATGGATGTGAAAAGCGCATTTCTAAATGGTTTTATAATTGAAGATGTTTTTGTAGAACAACCACCTGGATTTACTAATCCCCATTTTCCAAATCAAGTTTTTAAACTTTCTAAAGCTTTGTATGGTTTGAAACAAGCTCCAAGATCTTGGTATGATAGACTTAGCAATTTCCTTATCTCAAATGGTTTTACTAAAGGGATTGCTGATCCAACTCTTTTCATTAAAAGAATTTCTAAAGATGTTTTAGTTGTACAAATATATGTTGATGATATTATTTTTGGATCTTCTAAACACTATTTATGTACTGATTTTTCAAAATTATGCAAAATGAATTTGAAATGAGCTTAATGGGAGAACTTAAGTACATTATTTGATTTCAAGTATTTCAAAATGAAAATGGTTTTATTTTGAATCAAAGTAAATATAAAAAGGATCTTTTAAAACGTTTTGGTCTGGATAGTATCAAGGAAAGTGAAACTCCTATGAGTACTACCTGTAAATTGGACGCAGATAAGACTGGGAAACCAGTTGATCAAACAAATTACAGAGGTATGATTGGTAGTTTACATTATCTTACTACTAGTCGACCTGATATTATGTTTAGTGTGTGTATGTGTGCTAGATTTCAAGCTAATCCAAAAGAATCTCATTTGCTTGCTGTTAAAAGAATCTTTAAATATCTCAAACACACGGTTAACTTAGGTTTGTTTTACCCAAAAGGACAATCCTTTGAGTTAATGAGTTATTCAGATGCTGACTTTGCTGGTTGTAAGTTAGATAGAAAAAGCACATCAAGAACATGTCATTTGCTTGGAAAATCTTTAGTTTCTTGGTGTAGTAAGAAACAGAACTCAGTTGCATTATCTACTGCCGAAGCAGAATATATAGCTGCGGGTAGTTGCTGTGCACAAATTCTGTGGATGAAGCACACTCTTTTGGACTATGGATATGATTTTAAACATGTTTCAATCAACTGTGATAACACCAGTGCAATAAACATCTCTAAGAATCCTGTATCTCACTCTAGAACCAAACACATAGATGTAAGACACCATTTCCTAAGAGATCACTATCAAAAAGGTGATATTTCTCTTAAATTTATTGGCACTGAATATCAATTGGCTGATATTTTCACTAAAACTTTATGTTCGGATAGGCTAAGTTACATAAGACACGAATTGGGAATGTTTAATCACAACCGATCACCGATGTAAAATCCTCACTGATGTCAAAATTCTCACCGATGTGAAAATTCTCACCGATTTGAAAATGCTCACCGATGTGAAAATTCTCACTGATGTGAAAATTCTCACCGATGTGAAATTCTCACCGATGTGAAATTCTCACCGATGTGAAATCCTCACTGATGTGAAAATCCTCACCAATGTACAATTCTCACCGATTGTTTTTCTCTCACCGATGATTAACTCACACCGATGCAATGTTTTACATCTGTCTGCCGCCAAGAATACGAACCACTTTATTTTATTTTATCATACTTTATTTTAGTCGTTTATTTGGAATTCCTAAATGATAAAACTAAGTCTAAGCCACTTCCTACCTCACCGAGCTCAAAATCTCTCACCTTCGAACCTTAGGTACCAAATCGGCCAAGAACCCTAAACCCGCGATGGGAAAAACTAAGCTTAATATCGTCAGAGATGAAAGTGTAGAACCAAACGCTAAGAAGAAAATGACACAGCATAAAGCCAGTGTTAGTGAAGTCAGAACTAGATCGGGAAAGCGACCAGTGAATCCTCACTTGCAGAATAGAGACATAGTAATCGAGAAGGAACTGTGCGTGGAATGGCTACTGCCTAGAAAATTGTTGGTACTCGAGATTCTGGAAGACCAGAAATAGGTGGATTGTTTCTCGAATAACAATGGCCCATACTACCCGAAGTTGGTAAAACAGTTCTACGAGTTTGTAACCTTCGAGAAGTCTGAAAATGAGAATTGGGTAAGCTCTTTTATAAATGGAAAAGAGATGTCTTTTTCTTCAGTAGAGTGGGCTGAGTGTTTGAAAGTACCACATGAAGGTGTCTCTGGGTACGTATCAAGAGCAATTCCACCTAGCAATGACATCTTTTATTATGAAACCGCCTTAAAAGAACTGACTGGTAATGGGAATCAAAGGCAAGTGGTTGCTGCTGAAATGGATGGAGAGAATCGACTGCTCTTCAAGTTTGTTCAGCATGTGTTGATACCGAGGCGAGAAGATTTAATCTGTGCAAAAATCAATCTGAGATATCAAGATATCTATCTTCTTCATTTGCTAAGACATGGTGTAAAAATCAATCTGTGCAGATTGTTAATGCTTCAAATGGAAGACATGATTAGACCAAAGTCAAAGACTAATGATTTATTCTTTGCCAAGATGATTTCAGTAATGATAAAAGTGAAAGGAATAGCTGAGTCTCAGGATGAGACAGTTGTAGTCAGGAACAATTTCTGCATCACCTCGACTATTTTTATGTACATGAAAATTAACTGGAACCCATGGAAGGGAGAATGGGTCAGTGATGATCAGAAGATATATGATAGGTTTAATCCTGTGGATCATCCATCAAGACCAAAGGATATGAGAGATCCGAGTCTGAGACCTGATGAATAAGAACCTGTTTATAGTAATGAAACAGAAGATGAAACAGAAGAAGAAGAAGAAGAAACTCCCATGGATGTTGGAGGAGATCCAGACTTGCCCCCAAGTCCTGTTGCATAATTGGTTTATTCTAGGAAAGGGAAGGTAGATGAAATTGTGTCTACTTATGAGGAAGACCAGTCTGTGCCTCACTAAGAAGAAGAGGAAAAGGAGAATGTATCTGAATTATCTTCTTCTGGTAGTTTAAGTATGAGTCCTTTGATTGGAAGCTCAGCTATGCTGACTGCTGAAGTAGAAAGAGATATAGAAGAAGTTGTACCTGTATCAGAAGATCTTCTAGATGCTGCACCGATGGAACTTATAGTAGAAGATTCTGATGAAGAGAATCCAGCACTGAATGCTGTTGTGACACATGAGAATGCACCCATTGAGGGGGAGCATCAATCTGTTCTTGGAAATGTTACAGTAGCTGTTGAGTTTGGAGACTGGGTAGAAGACCCAGGGATTATAGTATTTGGATTGGATTATCCGGATTCATATGATGAGATGTCTGTGAATAGACCGAAGAACAATTATGATCTTGCTTCTGAGTTGTTGCCCGATAATGTGGTCAGATTTCATGATCTGAATAAGCTGAAAGAGGACCTCAAAACCAGTTTTGTTGAAGAAGTGAAGTTAATGGAAACCTCCCTTTCATCCTCAATTCAATCAATAATGACTGATTCTGTAGTTAGTTTGGACTCAGTAAAGGGATCTGCTGCAGTTGTCCCTAATGATTTTCTCTCTAAATCCGACCTTGAATCCATGAAGAATGAGCTGAAAGAATCATTCAGTGTATCAGTTGCTGAGATGAAGCAAAGCTTTAATGAAGAAATGAAAATGTTAGAGAGATCCTTCAAGCTATCTCTGGCCTGTAATTTATCTTCTTTTGTGTCTGAGCTTATGGAATAAGTGAAAGAGTTCCAGACTCTGTCTTCTAGAATCGAAGAATATCTTGAAGCCCTCAAGACATCAGTTGTTGCTTTGGATTCTTATATGAGCTCCAAGTCTCAAGCTGACAAGGACCTAGCTTATGTGAAGAGTGTAGTAAGCCAGTTTGTCTCGGTGTTTGAAAGTTTCAAAACCTTAGTGAAGGATCACGTTCAATTACAAGACTCTCAAGTTCAAAGCCTAATCAGTGGTTTTTCTAAGAGTTTCAAAGAAATTATTTCCTTCTCTCTTGGACCTCTCACATCCAAACTATTAGTTGACCTGAATCAAGTTCAAGAAAGATTGAAGGAGGAGATTGGTTCTATTTCAACCAGTGGCTCTGTGGACTCATCAGTGTTGAGCCGAGTGGTTCTTTCTACAAGATATTCTGCTAGAGAAATAATGAAGATTGTTCAAGATTATATGAGAGAAGCCTCTGCCTCTCAGGAAGCCATAAAGAGCAATGTGGACTACTACTTCACCAGAATTTTCACCAAGCATCAACTCGAACACCACTTCATGCTGATGTTGGAAAACATGAAGCTACCTCCAGTCACTCAAGCTTTTAGAGAACAAGTGAGCAACCTAAGACAATTGAATTCTGCCTTGGAGAAATTCATGGAGAACAAAGATGATTTCATCTCTGCTATAGAAAGTGGAGGAGGAATTATTATGGATTTTAGAAATCTGTTGCTGCCTTTCTTGCATGTTGATGCCAGACCAGTCATAGTACCTTCTGCTTTGCCTGCTTCTGCCTCAGCTGTTTCCACAATCCAGCTGACTCCTGCTCAAGCTATTCGAAGCCTCAAACCAATGATCACCCAAAGATCTTCAACCTACAGGCCTGACTCTATGTCAGTGGACCAACCTCCTTTGATCATTTCTGGCATTCCAAAACCCTCTCCATCATCCTCACCACCCGAACTTTCTTCTGATCCCAAAGGAAAATCTCACATTGTAGATGTGGAGTGATCCAGTGGCCAGGATTTTTGATAGGAATTCATTTGTATTCTGTTTCTGTACTTTTTGACTGCTCTAATACAGAATTACTCATTTTACTTCTCATGTTTTATTTGTCTACTATATATATACTTTCCCACTTTTTGATTATCACAAAGGGGGAGAACAAAATGAGAGAATGAGAAATATTTTCAATGGAGAAAAATAACCTTCTTTTCAATTTTATCTCTGATAATATTGTGTTTCTTTTTACCTTCGATACCTTATGATTGTTACCTCTGATAAATTATGTCTATATCATACTATTTCTATTATCTCTGATGCTGTTTTCTCTGAGAAAATTGAATTCAATATTATACTCTTTACTATTATATTTTCACTATGTTAAATGCCCATATCATAAATTGTGATTATCAAAAAGGGGGAGATTGTTGACCTCGCCTGTTTTGATAATCTCAATCATGTATTCATATGTGTTGAAAATCCCAATTATGTTTTCATTCTCTATGATATTTTTAAGTATCATTGATCTATACTTTAATTATTTCAAATCTGTGATCAAACCAATAATATTTTTTAAAATAGTCTTTGGAATATGTTAATCCTCATTTATCCATGTTCATACAAGTTATAAATTGATTCTAACACAATCAGATGTGTTCTGCATAAAACAGATAAGTAATCTACCTATAGCTACTGATAAAGAGCTACCGGTACCCAGTCTACCAATAGACTTAGTCTACCGACAGACAGAGTCACCGATATACTTAACACAGAGCTAACGATGTACTTTTAAATGTAAGCTACTGACTTACAGACAGCTACTGATACAAACATAGAGCTACCGGTGTAAGTATAAATAGCTACCGAGGGAATAAGAGTCACCGATAGACGAAGCTACTGACAGACTCACAGCTACCGATACAAACATGGAGCTACCGACGCATGGAGCTACCGACGCATGGAGCTACCGACGCATGGATCTACCGACGCATGGAGCTACCGATGCATGGAGCTACCGACGCATGGAGCTACCTATAAACAAAGTCACCGATACAAGCATGTACCAACCGACGCATAGAGCCACCGATAGAGTCAAAGTAACTAATGACATTGAGCTACCGATGTCCAAGCTACCAATGCTGATTACCTACCGATCACTCGACTCACTGTTTGAATTTCATTATTTCCTATATTTAATCAGTCTAATGGTCATATCATGTACATTTTAATGATTTGTCAAATATCTGATAAAGGTTGTCGGATGTCAGGAATCCGTACCTCGTACCTACAGAAAGGAAATCTTTTCCGTCCCCTGTTGCCCGTGAGATAAATACGAGAAGACTACGCTGCCCAACAAGGAGTGTGTGGTGGATGGAATATACCAGAAACACAAGAACAAGAAGAATCAAGAAGAGAAAAACCAGTTCCATCAAGAACACAGAGAAGCTCATAGACAATCAAGCACACTCGAGAAGTGTTCTGTGCATATAAGAAGAGCACTGAATAACTTCAACCGCTACATTTCCACTGTCTGTGAACCTGGAGCATACGACACTCTGTTTCTCAAAAAAAAACGAGAAGAGGACTCAGACTCACTTCTGATCGAATCCAAAGGAGTCCAGAGCTATACTGAACTCACCAGAACCATTTCTAAACTCTACATCTCTTGTTCTGTGATTTATTATTATACTTTTCGAGCAGTGTGTGTTATCTGCTGTATCTAACACATACACTGTATTCTGTACTTAAACTGGAGGATTTGTAAATCCTTACCAAATTCTTTCATTCTTTCTTTCCCACGAATAACAGTGGTAGAGGTCGTGTGTGACCTGGACAGCTGGTTGCTGTTGTACTGTTTCCCACGAATTACAGTGGTAGAGGTCTTGGACCTGGACAGTTGTAAACTGTTGAACCCCGATCCAGGGTGTGGATCATTTTTATATATAAACTTTTGAGAGGACTAAGTCTCGGCTTGAGACAGAACCTCTTGGTTACATTTGTTGTGCCATCTCTTTCAAAGTTTTATTCCGCTGCTAATCACTTTAAAACCAATACTGTTTTTAAAGTTACTTTGATAATTAAATTACCAAGTGTTTATGTTAAGTGTAGATTAGTATGTTAGTTTCAAAAGATAATCACACACTCCTGTGTTGATTAACTGGGAATTAATCAATCCCTGAGAATCTAACAGAACCTCTACTTTAATATAAATTCACTACAGTTTAATTTATTATTTTATTTGGGGGTCTTTAAGACAGTGTTTTTAAATACAGAAATTTTAATTGGTACTCAATTCACCCCCCTCTTGAGTAAACCACTCCGACCAACAATAGTCTACACAAAGGCCCAACTCAAATCTTCCTTCTTAGTGAACAATATCAGGGCTGCATATGGGGAGACATTGGGTATTACGAACCCCTTTATCTATAAGTCCTCCAACTATACCCTCCACTCATGAAGCTCCATGGGAGTCATCCAATATGATGGTGTAGATATCGGTTTTATATCAGGTTTCATGTTTTTCATGACCCGTCCATTGATGCCCATGTTGTGACTACCCCATGCCTTATTTCCATTGGCTATGGGTCAACAACTAGCATTGGGAAGGAATAACCAAATAATAAAAGGAATTTCACTTAAAAATGTAAACACACAGACTAAGTAAAACATCATACACGTAAAAAAATGGAAAAAGGGAATGTATAACCACTATTAAAAACAACCACTGAGAGTAAATGTACGTATTAAATTTAAAGGGGCCTGTATAAAATCCCAACCAGAAATAAAGTACATTCAAAAGGTGAAAACATGCTCCAGACATTGTCCACCATGGATCCTACCTGAATGGTAGGTACAATTCATTATCTTCCATCACTGTCACTAAACACATATATCAATCACCTTTGAGAACCATCTATCCCTGACACGTCGACACCCAGTTATGATGTCCATCATCGGCACAAGATTCAACAAGTAGTGAGTGAAGCCCGTGAAGTGTTGAGTTTAACAATACTCAGTTGAGACCCCCAGAACCACAAAGGTCTCTCAGAATTCCACAAAGGAAGAACCAAATATCATGACCCCAATCACAAAAAAGTAAGTAAAATTCATCTCACATAAGGTTTGAAAAATAAAAAATAAGAATAAAGATGATTATTTTTCATCTAGATTATTTTATTCTATTGGGAGGATCTGATGCTGATCCATGATGGGTCGTTGTACTGTTGATCCACACATGGTCTCTCTACAAGTGATACACACTGGGTCGATCTAAGGTCTATACACAAATTATCACTCTACTATCAATCCACACACGGTAGCACTACTGTTGATCCACACCGGGTCTCTCTATGGTCGATCCATAGAGGGTCTCAATACTGATGATCCACATAGAGTCTCACTATTGCTGATCCACACAGGGTCACTCTATTGTAAATCCATGAAGGGTCACTCTAATATGGTTCAACAGAGGTTTTCTCTTCACTATATATCCAACCACAATATTAATACATTTGGTGCACTTGAGTTCTCGAGAAATGACGCTCAAGAAACTGATTTTATTTCAACCACCGCAAAGTCTCAAAAAAAAATTAACCGAAAGGACAGCCTTGTCATTAGTGTTCCAATGTGACAGACGATGCTTTAATCAGAATCCTAGTCTGTATGATATAGGAAAAAGGAAAATAGGGCCCGGTTGGATTTGAGTTTGATCCTGCCCAACCATACTCGGAATTATCCCAAAACTCAATTGAAGTATGTCAAATGTCTTTCCTCATCAAGAGGGTAATCATGATACTAACAGCGCGTCAATTAGACACCTAGTTTGAAAGATATGCTAAATTTTGAGAAGTAGGACTGGTCGGGTCAGGGTCCACTAGGGGTCCAGCCCAACCGGCGGGTTCGGCCAGGTTGGTGGATCTGGCCCAGTTAGCGGTTATGGCCCAAATTTTGGGTCTGTCACACTTGGAAATCTCATCACACACGGATGCGGGCAGGTTTTTGGACACACCGGGTAGACATCGTGCTTCTGGTTCGGCAAACTGGTGGCACCAGCACGACACCCCCACCTTCCAAAATGGCCACCTAGAGGCAGTTGTTGGTCCAGCGGAGCGGCCTGAGTGGGCCTCTCCTCTCCCCATGGTGCGCGATAGTGACAAGCCATTCCACCCACCACGCCCCGCTTGGCCATGACTCCTACCATCGTAGTGCATGGGGGCACCGCTCCTCCATGTGGCATGCCTAGACAGTTGTCAACATTGTTGTGCTGGTGGATGCTTTTGTGAGACAATGGAGATTCTTCGATGGTCTTTTTTCTATGTCGCCAACACCTATAGGCCTATCGACTCACAACATTCATTGTGAGGCTCTTAAATTCATCATTCTGCCTCATTGCCCGATCACACATAAATAACCCACATAAACCAAGAATGAAGGGGGTCCAGACTTCATTTGGATTTTCCCTTACCCTCCTTGTTAGGGTTATAACATGGGATGGGGTGAAAACAATCATCAATCATAAAGCAATATTCCCCAAATTAATACCTCACAACAACCACATAAAAAGACCAAATGAGATTTGAATCATCCCGTTAGTATGTTAATCCACATTCATTGTATTTTTCAAAAACTGTATGAGAGGAAACAAAAAACATGTAAACCCCCTTCCTGGATTCAGTGGAATATGTTGTAGAATATAGAAGGAATCTGCATTCAATTTCATTCTTCTTTTCTTATCATTCCCCATATCAATTACCTTAAATTCATCATTCATCCACCATTCTTCATCAGAGAAGAAAGTCATCAACGTTTCATTAGAGGTTCCTCCAGTGGGTCCTCAATTCCCATGATAAAGGATTGATTAAATAAAAGACAACTCACCACGTGGAATTCATTAATATATTTTATTAATGAACCACAATTAATAAAACATTAATCCACGAATGTTGCAGTTACACATCCAAAGTGTTGTGTCATTAAATGTATCTTATTTAATGTCTGACATTACACTACGGTCCCACCATCCACCTCTCAATAGTTACATAAAGAATAAAATAAGCCATAGTTATTCTTTTATTTTATTTTTCCAAAGTTCCATAAATAATCTTTTTCGTCCGACCCTTCCTTAGTCGAAGTTAAGCTTCCCCTATGTGAATCCAAGCGCTGTGAATTCAACAGTACCCTCAGATTATTAATCCGAGCACTGGTTCAAATTATATATATTTGCACTCGCATGTCTACTTAACGTACCGTTAAAAAAAATTGAAATTCCATTTCAGGATCCCCAGGCCTCAGAATCACATGCCATCAATTTACCAAATCTTGAAAAAATTCCATATAAATTAAAAATAATTATACGGAGTTTTTGGGTATTTTATTTAAAAACCCGCATTCTCATTCTATTTTTGGGTTTAATTTTAAAATAATTTATTCGATATATGTCATGGATTTTGGATGAGTAGATTCTTTTTTTGTATAATCATAATTTATAATTTCTAATAATGGAAACATATTTTTTTCCCAAAATATTATTGAAAGTGATTACTATTATTTATAATGATTAAGAGAATAATTAACTTAGCTTTGGAATAAAACAAAAACATATGAAAAAATGACATATACACATTTCTAAAATATATCTAAGGGATATATTTCTACTATATCCCCTATTGGATCAAATTTGGTACATTATGGGTTTCAATATTCATAATAAAAATGTTGGTGGAATTACCATTGCAAAAAATTACAAGAATGCCGCTCCTCCTCCACTATAAAATAGAACACACCCACTCCCTCTTCTTTAAACCTCTCAATACACATTGGATCATACAATAACAAAAAAATAAATCATGAATTTCCCTTTCCACATCATATATTCCCCACCCAGAGAATAATTCCATCAATAGAATCCATTTGGTGAAAATTAATTGGAGTTACCTAAATAAGAGATAACATCCATCCTCATGCTCTTTCCTTTGATTTTCATTATCCCCCCTCAAGTATACATTTTATATTATAAAATAATTAAATAATAAAATAATAATCCACAATATACTTATTTGTTATTGTATTAAGGGTTAGACTTTCACTTATACACACATCCATCTAATGATAAATAAACCAGCCGTTTATGGGTACAGTGAGCTACCACCTCATGAAATGATGGTCGTTTTTTCCTCTAACATCACTCACAGTTCAGAATTATCAGATAAACACTTTATATATATATGAAAAACATGATATTTATAAGGTATTTGTGTTTCTGTAATTTTTTATATGGAAAACATACCTATATGATTTCCATCTTGTGTAAATAAGATAAAATCGTTTGTGGAAGTGTGGAATTTCACCTCCTCAAACCGATGTGATTCATTCATTCTATACATGGAATTTATAAATGACGGTTTCATTAAATCTATGTAACATACATGTATTACATAGGATACTAGAATCATAATATATATATATATCATATACTTTTCATTATTTTAAAATACGACAAGGAAATGAATGCAGCGTTCTTGTATACGTATGATATATCATCTCCATGAATAATTCATTACATTTCATATACTCAAACAATATGAATTATTATAAATACATATATTCTGAATATATATTATGATTAAGTCATTTTTAACATTTATGACTTGATGAAAATGAAGGACCCCAGAACACCCTGAGAGGGGAGGGGTGAATCAGGGTGTTAACTTTTTCTTTTTAAAGTTGTTAATCTTGTTCTCACATTGGTAGAAACTTGTTAAACATATCAAAAAAAAGAAAGTAGGATGTTGACACAACACTTTTACATGGCTCACCACAAAGGGATACATCCAAGGAGCATACGCTTCCAGGTTTTCGGTGGTACCTAATTCAAATAAACTTCACTAGCTGTGGATTACAAAGTTCAAGTACATTCACTCTCTCCCCGGCACACTGCCTTTACAAAAGTTTAGGGATACCTCACTACATCACTCGTTTTACTCCTTTTGACTCCCCCTGGATCACTGCCTTTGGTGAAGTCTTAGTCAGTTTATAGACATGCAGGTCTCTTCAATACATTTGCATTGAAGTCTTTGCCTCTGCTTATCACGAGACTCTGCATGCATCGAAGTCTGGAAATGATGCACTTGAATGCACTAAATCACTGAACTAGATCATCCAAAACGGGAAAACAAGTTTCATTGAAAATTTCACACAACACCATGTTTTATGCGCAACCTAAAGTTTTTCGCACAACTTCACCTTTTTCACGCATGCCAGAATTTTTCACACAACTTGGAATTTTTCACGCAATACATAATATTATTCACAATTCTAAATTTTTCAATGTGAGATAGAATTTTTCACGCAACTCCACAAATTTTCATGCCGCAATAATGTTTTCGCGTGAGCCGGAATTTTTCACGCAAGCCTAATTTTTTTGCGCATCACCCTTTATGCGAACATTTTACATGCATCAGACCTCAGATCTTATCTAAGTATTCATCCATATGTAATTATGGGGGTCACCTCTTATTTATAGGTGTTATAGACCCCTGTGGGATAAACCACCAATGGCGCAAAAAACATCTCATTCGGCACGTAATTTTTCACATAGGTATCGTTTTTCATGCACATCTCTAGATTTTTAGCATAGCCCATGCCTTTTCCATATTTCGACATTCTGATTCTGAAACACTATTTGCATGAAAATCCTCGCACCACTATTTTGTGCACAACACTGTTTTTCTTGCACAACTCAATTATTTTGCACACAGCCCACATTAGTCATGAACCACTTCCACTTTTTATAGACTTCCTTTTACCAAAAATCCTTGTATTTAATGGCACACATTCTAAACTTCCACTAAGGGTTGAAAAATAACACTAACCATACTTCAAATCATGCAAATAATAGCCATGGTTCCAACAGAAACAATGATCAAATTAAGATTAAAAATAAGTAACAAGATTAAAAATACTTGATAAAATATAAAATTAACACCAAAGATAGTAAAGATAATAAAAAAATAATAAGGAATGGAAAATAAGATATTATAAGAAGTAAATATATTATTATGGTTCTAGAATAATTTAGTGACATTTTATAAACCCATATACATGGGGTTAAAGGATGTTCACCCAAAAAAACACAATGTAAAATATTTTCTTCTCAAGATTTACATCTATGAGTTAACTTTCTTATTCAACATATACTTACTTTTTGTGGTGTATATACAACCCAATGTGGTATATTATATCATTAATTGATTTACACTCATGGTATTTTGAGTTTCAATTTGAATTATTAATTTTATGCCGATTTGAGTAAAAATTGACCAAGTGGAAATGAAATTTCACAACCCGATCCCTATTCATTGAGTCATATTACATCCGAATTGATTTAATATTCTATCATTATGAATGTAATAACTTTTAAATAGCTATTATTTTATTTCTACTTGTTTTTATGGATTTAAAATTTTCCCACACACCCTATTCATTGATCTATTTTCACATCAATGTAATCGTCTTTTCAATGGTTTACTTCACAAGCACAATTTGTTTATGATTTTTTATAATATAATTTAAATTATGGGAAATTATTTGATCAAATTATAATAAATGATTTAATTTTATTATCCTCTAGTTATTAAAAACACTTTTAAAGTAATAGAACCATTTTCTGCTCATTGTTACAAAAAATGCTTTAGAATATGTTTTTTTAGAAAACTAGACCTCATTTATCTCTTTAGTTGGAGAACCTATTTTCATCTAAAAACCTGGTGCACTAAAAGTTTTTCCAAAATGTTTGTATTATTAATTAAAAGTACCAATTTTTTCATTTTCTAATGTTTTAGAGTAATATTATTGTATCATTAAAAACAAGTCCTTTTCTATCCTTTTACCATGAAAAGGGTATTTTATTTTTGACTCGTATGAGTCGTCATTTATTTGAAGCTTAATTTGAAAGATAGACAGGTTAATTTTTAATGAAAATGTTTTCAATGGTGATTTTAAATGACAAGTTTTTTTAAAGATGTTTTCCAGAATAAAAATTATATTTCTGTCGGGAAATATTTTAAAAGATATTTTCATAGTATTTATATTCATCAACGAAAAAACCATTTATTTTTAATATACTTTGGATACTATGTATTAATTCCATTGGTATTATTACTCAAGATGTTTTATTATTTATTTGACTAAGCATAGTATTGATGTTCATTTCCTTTATTCCCTTTTTATTCCCCTTGAGATTTTAAACATCCCATGATCATTGAACATTGAATTTCCCCTAGATATACATATCATTTTTCATCGATATTATTATTTCTTAAATCATATACCATTTTTACTTATGTTGTATACTAATAATGTTTTTTGATTATGTGAGGAAATATTGATAAATCTGAATCCATTATTCAATATATATATTTGATAATGCATATTTTTATTCTATATGAATAATTATTGGGATATTAAATACATGGTTTAGGGACCATTTAAAGGAAGTCCTACAAGTTAGTTAATAGTGAATTAAATCCCCATGATGAACAAATATTCTCGTGAGATTAAATTATTTGGAAATAAACCCTTCAAGTTTGTTTCTAACCAGAATAGCTGGGTTTCTTCCCATAGATAATAAAATTCTTGTAAATAATATAGATGGTGGTTGTTTATATTCTAGATACAGGAAATTTAATAAATAAGAATTTACTTTTTTAATATATTATTATATATCCATGATATTTTGTGTCGATATATCAATTGATGATATTCAGTCTCAGTTTATTGATTAAGTGGAATGTGTTTTTAGTTTCTTATATTTCTATATTTATTATTCTCATTGATTACTATTCATTATATAGTAAATTACCCCTACTAAGAATTTGAGATGAAACTTATTGTAATTCCATTACCTATGAATCCAATAAGTTCACTAAGTAATATATTTAGGGATAGTGTACCAGTAATTATGTTATCCTAGATGGAAAATAAAATATGTTGTAATTTGTGTATTATTTTTTAATACAAGATTCATGTGTATATCTTGTTTACCAAGAATAATAAACTATTAGGTCCATCATGATTTTATTACATGCAATCATTCCAAATTCATAGTATCATGATACTAACTCTAGGATTGCTGGGGTCATGCCTCTACACCTTCCATGATTATTTACATTTTGATACACTGTGTAAAACTGTGATTGAATTCATAAATATCCAAAATAATTGTAGGTTCATTTAAAGCCTCATGTACCATCACTTGAGTTCTTCTAAAACGAAAATATCAATAAAAGTCCATTTACCCTATAATGTCAAAAATCATAAACTACAATGAACAACATAAATTTATCAGTGTTAAATTCAGGATATATAAATTTTATCCAAAAACATTAAAGTATCCAACATTGGTTTTATTTTATTACAATATTAATATGTTATTATAACCAAATTTATATTTATAAAAATCTATTAATGAAATAACATGTTGTGTATATATCTTCACCCCAAATGTATATTGGTATGATATATTCATAGATCATTATTCTAGGGACTTTTTTCATAGTTATATTCCTCCTTTCAACAACACAATTTTTTATATTTTCGATGGGATGATAAAGTATATTTCATCCATATTTTGAAAAAAATGAATTGAATTAAATATTTTAAAATTATCCCATATGGTAACTTATTAATGAAATAATTTTGGATCATATATGGTTTTATAAAATCATTCAAAATTATATAAAAATATACCAATAATAACTTTTACGTATTATGGAACAAACCCATGTAAATACTGAGAAATAATAAAAAAACAAAACATATGTTTTACCACTAATGAATGTAATTCTATATAGACCAAATATATCCATCTTGATATGTTCTAGTGGTCTAGAATTACTAATCATGTTGAATGATTTAAATGAATATGGGCGTTTTATACCATTTGACATGCATGGCATTTCTTATTTTTATCAAAATTAATTTTAGGAAATGATTAATCAAAACTATTTGTAAAAAAAATTTCATACAAAAAATATTTAAATTTTGAATACTTATATGCCAAATTCTAGATACACTGATTTTAAGATTGAGACCGTTTACTTTTTTTACAAAAAGTATTGAAATTTTTGTGTGTAATCATATCCATTTCTAGTTTCTTTAAAATTAATCAATCTATATTTTAAAAATATAACAAGAATATAAATAAAAAAAGGTAAATAATCATGACATTTTAGGGAGATACATATCTAAAATTATGATTCAAAACATAAACATAATGATCTTTATAGATGAAAATAGAATCTGATTTCTAACTAAACCAACTCTAATTATATTTAAATTAGAATCTTCACATAAAGATTAATATCATCCATTAAATTGTAAAGGGATTTAAACAAAAAAATTTCCCAACATATGTGCCTTAAAATACAACAATCCATATACTATATATCTCTATTACAATTATATCATTTTTCATATAGATACAATTCATAAAATATGAGGTTTTAGTATAAAAAATCTATTAGGCCTAACAATGTTACTATAATATGACAATTGATAACAAATATATTTACATCTAATACAAATTCATGATTCAACATCAAGTAATAATATGTAAATTGGACCATTTTTTATAATGATATTATTATTTATGAAAATATTTCAATTATAAATTTTTTTAAATGTTTTACAATAAATTCATGTAATATTGGAATTTTTTGAATTTTTTAACTAGCAACATAGTATTTTATATACAATTTCGGTTTTTGTCAGTTACTTTTTATTCCTTGTTTATGTTTAATTTATATTTTTTTATCAAGGAGTTTATTAAGATAATCCCCCCACCAATAGATTATTGTATTATATTATATTTTTCATTGGAAGAAAATTACCAATATTTTTTAAGATACTTTTTTTATTCAAAATGTAAAATTATTTTTTATCATATAATATTATAAATTTATCTTCTGAGAATAAATTTTTATGAATATAATTATGAAAATGTATAAAAATATAAAGATACATCATCCACTTTTGATATTAGGAATATATTTTCATTTGGAATAGATTTTTTAGCTTATAATTTAATAAATGAAAAATTAAATGATCCTTTTAAATATCAACATGAATCATTGAGGGATATCTATTCATTATTATTATTACAAAATACATTTTAAAAACTATTAGACTATATATATCTTCCTTTTGATAATGAATACCAGGTATGATATGGAACATATTTTTTTTTCAAATAATGATACTAATTTTGAGTATCTATCAAACATATATTAAATGTTTAATTATTATACCAATCCTCTTCATGAGTTGTAAAATATTTCATTTTTTCCATAAAATAATAAAATTTAACAATATGATTCCTAGAACTGTAAAATTTACTTCATCAGAAGGCTTGGATAGTAATTTTTTACTAAGATTCCATTAACCCATCATAGTAGACAACCTTAAAGATAAATAATAGTTTTTAATGGACATCGTATCATAAACTAGTGAATACATATTTTTCTCACACATAGTATGAGTTCCAATAATATTTTTCTTAATCATTTATCGGTGTACACTGTTTGATTGAAATAGATATTCCACTCTAATTGAATGTTAATACACCATGTACCTTTTTAACAGATTGATTTTAGAAATATATGATTATAAGGGAAAAAATTATTAATTATCTATGTAAATATTCAATTCAACATGGTTATTCACTCATCATAATTCATTCAAATGGTTTCAGAAATTAGTTTGGATTTATTATTTATCATATGTCTTACATTATAGTTATATTCATATGCATCAATGATGGTATCCCACATTTCATTAATAGTAGGTTATCATTAAATGTTAATGAATTTATCAGGTCATAATCGTTATAAGATATAATTTATATATTAAGAATTTAATTCATAAAAAACTTCATATACCAAGGACTATAGTATATGTTCACAAATATATACTGTTATTGTTTTACAACATTCAATTAAAATATGAAACCATGAATTTTTAAATTAATAATTATACTATGTTTCCTAGATCAATAGTTGTATCTCTTAATATATGGATATAATTCCATACATATTTCTCTATTTATGTAAACTATTTTTCTAGATTTATAGATGATCATCATACATTAAATGATGAGTAATGAGATATAAAAATTCACCTCTCCAACACAACTATTTTCCTTTTCAGGAAATACACAATGAACCATTATAGTTTGGGTGATTTAAATTTTGAAAAAATTTATGTATTTTTTGAAAACCCATTTGAAAGTGAAAATGAAATTCTCTAATACTCTTTATCAGATATATAGTGGAAAAATAACATAGATAAGAAAGATAATGTTACATTAATTTTATAAATGTTATTGGTAAAAATATAGCCCTGTCTAAACCTCTAATTCTCTACCTCTTTGACCATTGTCCTTTTAAGCATACCAAATTTCTTACTTGGAGTAGCCCAATTATGTGAAAGTAGTTGTTACTTTGTAGAATGCATGAGATTATTTAACCAGGCAGTCCTTGTATATGAATTATTCATAGGCTTTTCACACTCTTAACAAGGATTGGTCACATTGATATAAATAATATATATAATGAAAATATAGGTAGTTGTAGATCATAACTGTACGGATCTAATAATAGTAGATGAATATTATTCCTTATAGAATTTAATACAATTTAAATATCAAATTTATGGAACTATATTTCATTTAGATATAAAATATACACACACCACATCAATGGAGTTTTTTCTTTTACAATCATGTATACTGAATGATTATGAAAAGATTATTAGTTTTTTTATTACTCATACGTATATGTTTATGGAAGATTATAATCAACACAATTTGATTTTAAAAATTGGAAATATAACCTCCAATAATATTTTAAATATATATATAAATATTTTTGAACCCGTGACATAGTTTTTTAAAAATGAAATATAAATATTTATCCATTTTTTAATATGAACATCTATAAAATAATATATCTTATGGTATATGATTACTTACATTAATTAGGAAACTAATTATTCATATATAACCATTAATTATAAAATAAATTCATGAGTCGAATTCTCCCATAATATTTAAATTGCTATAAATACATAAAACCGGTAATGTCTAAAAATTTATTAATAACATTTCCTTTCCATCAGCTGATATTATTCTATAGAGGCATTTGGATTTGGAAAAGAAAAATTGGCCAGATGTATTATTAGTTAATCTAAAAATTATAATGGATTTGGAAAAAAATTCCCATAAGTGAATTCTTTTATGT
Organism: Viscum album; assembly: GCA_963277665.1. NCBI lineage: Eukaryota > Viridiplantae > Streptophyta > Magnoliopsida > Santalales > Viscaceae > Viscum > Viscum album. The sequence goes on from OY728158.1 coordinate 543,389,043, forward strand.
AACCTTAAAATGATGCATGAATAATAAATTCCATTTAAATTTAGTAACAATGATTGATAAAATCCACTGAAAATGTTCATCTAAAACTCATTCAAATAAATAAGAGACATTGTTATGAAAAAAATTGAAATAAACTCATTAGAAATATAAATAGGCATTTTTTTATCATAAAAAAATATGAAAAATTGGAATATTTTGGAATAAAATAATTATTTACAACATGTAAGAGATCCTAAATTTCTCATATGTGTATTTCATGGTTTGATTTATTTTTTCATGATGTTAAAATATGTTTTTTATTTGTTAAAGTTTATTTTTAAGTTTGTTATTATTGTTAATTATATTATTATTTATAGTAACATATTGTTTGGTATATAGTATAAATATGATATTATAATACAACCACTAATATTTGAAAATCTCTAGGGTAAAACGAGTCATGCCTTAGTTATGTGAGAACTCATTTTAAAAATAGTTTAGGTGAAAAGAGTCAAGGAATTTACAATGTGGTGTTTGAGCCACATTTATATTATATTTATATAATATTTTTCTATATCATATAAGTGGTAGAATGTTTATAGATATTTCTATGGATATTATTATTGTTCACAGTTAACCCACTTATGATCAAAGTTCAAGTTTCTAGGTATGGGACCGATATTTTTAGTTTTAAATTTACTTATGTGTTACTTTTTTAATTATAGTTTAAATAATGTGATGTGTCATTTATGCGATTTTACTCTTTTTATTTTTTTGGTAATAGGGACATTGATCATTCATGATATCAATAAAATAATATTCACATGTTATTCAGGTGTCATAATATGATTGGTTAAACTAGTTATGATATATAGTTTAGTTATTTATTTTTTCAGCAATAATGTAACACACCAAAATTCAAAAAAAAAATTCAATAGAATATGAAATAGTAAATTTTTTACCATTAATTACACACAATAATGTTTATATTTTGTTACAAACAACAATGAGTTTGTTTTAAATCTTGCGTGACACGTGAGGATGAGTTTTATGAACATGAATATATTATTAAAATTATTTTCTAGTAAGAAAATTATCATATAGATGTTTTAATGGAAGAAATAATGAAGGTTAAATTTATTATGAATATATATATTTTTTAATTTGTAATTATTTATTTATCAGTAATAAAATATGTACCATTTAAAAGAAAAAAAAATGTTTTCTGAAAAGGGTATATTTCTAAAAGAAATATTATTCATGACTCTCACGCACAATATAAAATTATTATTTAACTAAATTAGAAAATTAATTTTACAAATTAAAATCTATTTTTCAAATAGGAATAAAAAATTATCTTAAAGTATTTTTTTATATTTTTCATAAAATTTTAATTTTCAATTATAATAAAAAATATTGAATTTTAAATGAATTTTTTTTCAAATATTTCCTAATTTCAAATTTCAAATTTTAAAATGAATTTTATTTAATCTTAAATTAGTTCAATAAGAACTTTATTAATCCAATATAGGTCATTTTAATCAATTTTATATTAAATTATGATATAGAAACACTAAAATATAATGAAACTTTTCACATTAATCCTCATCTTTTTCATCACATCTACATGATTATGTTTAATTTACATTTTACATCTCAATTGAATATAATTTATAAAATGTATTCAATATTTGGAATTATTATTATTTATAATTTATAATAATATTGAATCATTTTTCTAAGAAAATGAATAGTGAAATAAGAAAAAATTAATTACCACCGTTAAAGTAAAAAGTGATTTAACAGGGGTTTAAATTTTAATGATTCGATAGAAATTAACCTAAAATTATCTAACATTTATTTAATGAGTTTATTTATATTTTTTAAATAATTTTTTATGAAATATTAAAATACTAGGCCAAATTCCTCTGAGTGTGACCCATATAATAAGTTATGTAATGAAAAAAGACAAAAAAACACCTTTATTACATTTAATATCTATAATGATTTGGGAAAAAGAATAAACAACCTAAATTATTTTGTACATATTATTTTGAAATATAAAATAGTTAATTTTATAATTAATATTTATATTTAAATTTTATTATTGAATTAGTTATATAAATTTTTGTGAAACACCATTGTAGTAAATATTTAGTAAACAATTAACCACAATAATTGATTCTAAAAATATTAAAAGTGAAGTGAACTGAATGAATTTATTTCATAAATTGATTATTTAGAAAAATACATCATTATATACTGGTTTGACCAAAAAAAATTCAAATTCAACTTTTTTTGATATTCTTTTATTCGAATAAAATAAATAATTTCAAAATTGACATTCCTTATTTATTATAAAAAACATAATTTAATAAACAAAATATAATTACACAAAATAATAACTTATAAAATGTGATTTTCATATTTTAATAAATATAAAATATATTTCATTAATATACTAATTGATATTTTATGATAAATATATTGATCCCTAATGAGTGAAAACACTATTAGCATAGTTAAGGTTAAATATGTGTTTATAAATGATACATGAATTTTTGTTAAAATTATTTTCTATAAAAAATGGGATTAATTTTTTATAAATGATATATCATATTTATAATCAATGGTTCTATATTTTGAAATATTTATCAATTTTATTAAATTTTATGGTTTAAAATTCCTTGGTTATAAAACTAGTTACCATAATGACAACCCAAATTGGGAAAATGAGGGAAACATTGTTGTCAAGGTTGGAAATGTTCAAAAATTTGATTAATTGTGTAGTGGTGGTGTTTATAGACAATATAATCTATAAAAAACTACAATTATCAATGTTTTATTCATATTATGTTACATTAACCCCAAATATTATAATTATTTTGTTATTTACAGAAATAACACCCATCTTCAACTATAGAGGGGCACTCACTCCCCTTATTTATTAACACCTCTCATCCCATTTAGATATGAAAAGACTACAAAATTCAGTCACAAAATTAACTACCCCATACTAGAATCCATTTATTATTAAAAGAATTAATCCTAGGAAGGATTTACTACAAACCGAAGGAGGATACCTAATGAAATTTTATTTGATAATCGTCTTTATTTTACATCTTTATCCACCTCCTCCAATTCTTATTATACCATGATTATATCATAAAATAATTATCTCAAATATATTTATATTTATATATATAAAATTAATTTCTAAAAAACATTTCCAATTCAATAAAATAGGTTATGAAATCATCATTCATGAGTTTTACAGAAAACAACCTTACGAACTGATAATGTTCATTTTATCATTTACACCTATCAAAACAGGGTATTATTACGCATATAAAGTGTATATATTACATTTCTGACATATTTTTACCGCTAGATTCATTTTATCATATAAACCATATTCATTTACATTCCATAAGATACATTATAATGTCACTTGTGTGTACAATGGACAATCATCTCATGAAGCATTGTGATTCATCTTTCATTGTAGACTTACATGGAAAATGATAAGGAAAAAGTTAATGAATATATTTGATATAAATAGAATAATTATCATATTCATGACATATTAATCATTATTTAAACGAAAAATATATATCATTTTATTTCATTCCTTTTCAACTATTTAAATAAATGAATATTATTGACGTATGTGTAGACTACAACATTCACAAAGTGACATGACTCTATTTTCCATACCACACCACATGGATGATATATAAATAAGAATATAATATTTTATATTATTTTCATTAAATAGTGGTCAATTTTTAGATATATCCTTTTCACAATGATCATTAGAAAATGGAAATATTACCCTTGTGCGCATACACCCTACTGTCTCCATGATCACAACATACATAATTTTTCATAAAAATCATTCATGGTAGTTTTTTAAATTATAATTGATATATATTAAAAATAATCATGACTATTATTATGAAGATGATATAACCATAATATATTTATAAGTACCAGAATATTCATAATAATGCATGAATGTGAAAACTAGGCAATTGACATCCAAGATGATGAAAATAAAGAAAGATTATCAATTTACAAGTGATGAGAAATTATCAAAGGATAACATATGATATTTAAAAAATTCATACAGTTTTGGTATAAAATAATAATATTTTAAAAACCACTATAAATTATGTTAGATAATGTTATAAAAAATTATAGTGTGAGGTAAGTGATATCATCTCAATTTTTTTTCATTATGGTTGGTTTTGTATTATAAAACAGTTCACATTGTTGTGTTCTATATAAATATAATTTGAAATGTAATATAATGAATAATTCATTCCTCATTTTAATTTAGGTTTATATTTGAGATATTTTATCCAAATGGATTTTACTTTTAATTTTCAATGTGATAAGAGTCATTATGAAATCTCACATACTTTTGTTATTGTAAAGTTTTTCATGAAACAACCATTTTCTTGTATTAAATTTTCATTGGATATTAAATTTCACTAAAATATATGTATTCATAAGAAAGGGATATGATTATTTCTTAAATAATACAATATTTTTAAATATATTATTTATATTAATATTAATTTCACTAACTGGGGAATTAATAAAAAAATATGTATCCTTTACTCAATAGAGATACATTATGAAATGGAACGTTATTTATGATTTAAATATATTATTTGATATATGATTAATTCAGTAGACATTGAATGTGATGTGTGTGGCCCACTTTAGCCCCATGATGCATCGGTAGGCTTCATGAGACAAAAAGATATTGTTTTGGTTGATGCCTTAGCCATTTATAAGATAGCTTGGCTTGAACAATATTATAAAAACATATTATACCAACACACCTATACCAAAGGGTTTCACAAACTATTGGTATATGAAAATTTAGAGACTTTTTTCCAATATCTTTAGAAGACTATTGTGACATAACGAACCTATCTGAACAGTTTGAGTAAACAATTGGGATAAGGTCCTTTCTATAGATTTATCCAAATGAACTTTTAAAATTGTTTGGATATTTTCCCCCAAAAACAATGCATGACCCTAATTCCCCCCTATGGCCATGTGTTTCTCTAAACCAGATCTCCCCTCTCCCCCCTGCTTGCATAACCTCTTCTCATCGGTCAATCCATATTGATTCGAGGAATTTTATGTTCTATAAAATCAAATCTGAATGTGCATAATTTGTTTTAATGATATCAATCTATTTATTTAGGTTTTGTGTTTTCATTTTTCCTAAACGACATATCCCTTATTATTTAAAGCATGGAAACCATTATTCTCAATCAATGATCCATATTGAAGACAATTTTTATTGTTACACTTCAAACTAGTAAGCTCTAAATGAGTTATATGTTCTTCCTCCATTAATTATTCCTTTTTTAATTCATTTTGATTTCATGATATGTTTGATCTTTAATTTGGGTTATTATCAAGAGTAAATTATATAATCTATTATTGGTACCAAAAGTTTTACAATTATATAAATTATATTTGAAAATAAAATAAATTAGAGTGGCTAAAAATCAAGTGTAAGCCCACTTTTGCATGATTCACTATTCAACTAGGGTGGTAATTCTAAACATGGAACTACTGAATGAGAAAATTCTATAATATTAAAAATATTTGTTTTCAGGATAAGTACTATGGTATGATGATATGTTATATTTTTTGGTGTCCTATCATGTTCTGTATCATATAATCACACAAAAAAATTATATAAAATATTGTATTATAGTTTTATTTTTGTTAAGATCTATATATATGGAATTTTTAATAATGATCAAATGATCAACATATGTCTCCCCAAAATCGAGGAATAATATGTGTTATAATTTTATCATGATTTTTCTTATTGAGGTTACTTGACACCTCACTGAACTTCTAGGAATTTTCATAAACATAGAATATATTGTCCCAATTTTTAAGGATTCTATTGATTTATTTAGAAATATGTGTTGTCAAAATTCAATAGAAATATATCTAAGAGATAATAAATACGTCAAAGAAAAATTATATTTTTTTGTGAAATATTTGATGTACAGGGTATATAATTTATATAACCATTTCAAATGTCAATTGGATATAAAAAAATGTATTTGTTGAATATGATTTAAAATGTGTGGAATCCAACACAAAATAGTTTGATGATTCCACTATTGTTGTTTCTTTGGGGATTAATACTATCTTCTCTTATTTATAATCCTATGAGAATTAATTAGTGACTGGTGAAACCACATTCACTATAGGTGCATTGAATCATTAATGAGGATGTATACAATGAACCAAAATAAATCCACACCCTGTCTTCCATAATCTAATAATCATGTTGAATTTAAAAAAAGGATTTTAGTGGAATCTTAGAAAAGATAATAATTTCAAATAGACAATATATAAGGACAAGTTATCTAGACACCGTGTGGGTTTATATAAAATATTAAAAACCCAAAAATGGAATGAGAATATATAAAATTATTAAATAGAATAGTTATGATATCCATGTAGATATAGAACAAAAATATTATTAGGTAGCTGAAGAATGAACATGGAAATAGAAAAGGCTGGATATGAAAGAATACTATATCATCAAGAACATACTTAAATAAAGGTAGAATAATTTTTTTTATTCGTGAATTTACTTGGAGAGAATAGGAGTAGTAAATTACATGATGATTCAGTATAGAGACTAGCAAAATAGATAAAATATATTTTTATATTACTCCAGAAAGAAGTTAATGTCTGATGAAAATCATTCCATAGGGTATGTCCCATTGACCACCACTAAATAGTATCTATTTAGTGGTGTTTTGATATTTATAAAGGAGGAAGTTAGATATTTTAAAACAATAGATATTGGATAAAGATGTATCTCAAAAGTATGATACTATTATTAGTGGAAAATATCACAATACTACAACCCTCAAAATAATAAAAAATTAGGATATAATAATCCAACAAAATAAAATTTAAATGACTTGAATTGACCTAATTAGACTTCTATAGACTTGAACCACAATAAATTGATTAAAATAGAACTAAAAAAATAGAATTAAACTAAAGTTTACCTAAAAAAATTAAATTATATATTAATGATAAAAAAAATATCTGATTTGATCAATTAGAATTTTCATAACAAAACATATCGATATTGAATATTTTTTCATTAATATTAGGATTCCCAAATAGAGTATTGTGTTAGTTATAGATTTGTATAATGTAAAAAAATTACATAAATATAGTTTCAATTAAATGTCAATATTACTGAATTACATTCACAAAATGACTTATTACATATTTTCACTGAATGTAATGAAGTTGGATGTATGAAACACATCTGATCTCATTCGATTTTGAAAATAATTTGGAGAAATTTTTATATTTTTTCAATTAAAAAGGATTCAGATAGTGTTCCTTGACACTGCCTACGTTATAATTGTGTTGGAAGACCTTGGTTGTGCTATGATAATGTTATCTACAATATAACCAAATATTGTTTCAAAACAAACCACTATGTGTGGAATAAATATTGGAAGAAAATGGAATGTCAAAATGTTGATGAACCAAATGAGAGGGATAGATTTGATAATTTTTTATATGACTAGTTTTTGTTTATTTTTCATCATGATAAGGAAAGGATTCAGACCCAATATGACTTTGATAGGATCAGACATGATGCATCTAATGAAAATGATGATGTTGGCATGGTGAATGAATTTAATGATGCTTCCAGGACCCTATTATATCAACAATGTGGTGAAATGAAAATGATGGAATTTTTAATGGAATTATTTTAGTGGAAAAACAGTGTTGGGGATCTCTAAAATTTCCATTTATTTCCTTCTTAAATTCGTTAAGTATTAACATCTAGATGATGTAGATGTTCCATAAAACCACTATATGGCATAGAAGCTAGTTGATGAACATGGATTTTTGAAAAATAAAATTCATAATTGTATGAAATATTTCAAATTATTCTAAGAGGATACTACAGAATGGAACGACGGTATCAAATTCAGAACATCTTCATTGAATCCAAAAGCTGATGAAACACCATCACATGTGCCACATAAAGTACTATGGAACTTTTCATTTATCCCCATATCCCAAAATCTCTTCATGTTTGATGAAATATAAAAAACATGTGATGCCATGATACAGAGATAAAGAGGAATAATTAAGTGTTAGTTCACCTTATATATGGATTTAGATGTTAGATATTTAATGTTCGATATTTGGATATTGAACCTCACTTGCGTAATGTGGGGATTGGTCTTTCATGTGACAGTTTTATTCCATTTGTCATATCCTTTCTTTTCACATCACATGTATGGTTATCATACACATTTATAACCTTACCCCATGGGTTTTTATGAATAACTCAGTCACTTTCATGATTATACTCATATCATTCCCTTATTATCCTGGAATTGATATATATTTATAAATGAAACCCTTAATAAAATAGTTGAATATTCTTTGAGAATTGGGTGTATGCACATAAAATGCATGTTTGAATGACATATTTCCGATTTGTACTGTAGTTATGTGTATTATCAATAATTTTCTTAATTGTGCAACGACGCTTGGATGGTGCACTAAGGGAAAATAATAATGTCATGTTTTTTAGGATGAATACCCAATCCAGAGGACTAAAAAATTTCATAGTATTAGTTTAATGGGACCTCGATGATTATTTACAGTGTTCCATCCATATATAAATAACCATCAACGATTTGACAATACCATGGAGAATTAAAATTCCCCACAGTCAATGTCTGGAGCAGATGTGGTTAATGAATTTAAATATTTCTGCTTTTCATTTGGGAAGGGTCAAAAGAAATATAGAAATATGAAGAATGTTTCTAATGATACATGTTATAAATGGAATAATATGAGTATCTTTTATGAGTTCCTATATTGGTCAACCAATTTGTTACATCATTTTATAGATGTAATGAACATTGATATGAATATATCAGATTTGTTGTCATTGATTCTTCTAAATGTCAAGGGAATGTGAAAAGGAGATTAATGATCTCAATGTGACTTGGTGGACTGGGGGACCATACTAGAAGTGCATCTAGTGTGTATCAATTAGAATAAATGTAAATGTCCATATTCTTCATATGTGGTGAAACATATAGAAAAAATCAACTTCTAGAAGTACTAGGGACTATTTAACATCCTGATGGCTATTCATGAAACAAATCATAATGGGTAAAATGAAGAGATTCAAAGCTAAAATCATGGAAGACTATTGATTATCAAAACCATGTGCATGAGTTGATTCCAAAAAAAATACATCATATTTATTCAAATAATGTATGGGTGTCAGTTATTTAGTTGCTCCATTTCTTTAAAGATATTTGTTCAAAGATGTTTTCAATGTATTGTTTGTAAAAAATATTGTAAGTGTCACAATTAATTTTGTGAATGTTAGAGAAAATATTTACTCAATCATTTTTCACATGTAGGTTTCATATTACTATTCGTATTCCAACTGAATAAATTCATGGAGGACATATTTATTTTCATTGGATTTATCCAACTGAAATAAATATCTATACATTGGAATACTATGTTGGGAAGAAGAATCATCCCAAAGGTTCTATCAAGAACAGTAATGTGGCTAGAGAATTTATGGATTTATTCCCAATTTATTTGTCTGATACTACTATGAGAATGAAAAAATTAATGAGAAATAAATTGGAATAATATGATGTAATTGAACCCAATTTTCCAACATTTCCTCCTACAAGATGAATTCATGGATTATATATATAGATGACCTCAATCCATAAAGAGTGGGAGATGGATCATCGCACAATGTTGTCCTATAATGATTTTTTCAATGACTACATCACGTAATTAAATTGAACATGTATTTCTTATCTTATCTCATGTATGTTTACACATCTGATAAACTGTTTCTATTTTTAACTATAGGGAACATAATGAAATTATAAATAGAAATAATTTTTCTTTATATTTGAGAAGGAGAGAGAATTTTCATAGTAAAGTGATTTAGGATTGGGTGAAATTGAAAGTATAAATATTGCTGTAATAAAAAAGTAAAATCATCATTAAATTAAGTTTAATATTCATTTATATTTCTGGTATCTAGTTTTCATGCTGACTCCATCACTATGGAAATAAGTGCTTGGGATTTTGGTAATAATACTGTGGTTTTTGAATGTATATGAACTGTTATCAATGGGTATATACTTATTATCAATAAATGGGAAAATAACATGATAACACATAATGATGGTGTTATGCTATGTTTTGTAATATACTTTTATTCTAGTACTTTGAATAGTGGACCTTATTTTGAAAATGTAGCTTGTTAAAGAGTATACTAAAAATAATAATATTGTATTATTACTCTCATGGTCAAGTAACTATGAAGAATTACCAGTGGTTTTATTCGATGATATGGTAGGACACCATTATTGATGATTTTTTATTTCGAGTTATTGACATGACTCCCACTCTTGCTACAGAAGAGCCAGATATATAATCGTTAATGACAAAACATAGTTTTTATGTCAAAGATCAAATTTTACATAATTTTGGTGTCATTATTAATGTTATTCCAAGACATGATTTGGATTATGCTGATGATGGAATTGAAACCATCCCAATAACCATTGGCCCTAGTAAATTGATTTCATATGATTAATCGAATAGCTCATTTTTCAAAGATGATTGTGAACCTGAAGTTTTGGTGGGATATTTTTATAATAATTCATCCATGTTCTCAGTTATATTTTTTAGTCAAAATGGTTTTTAAGGATGGTACTATTCGAAATGATTTAATATTTATTACAACTATGTTTTTTATGACTTGTACTTAATGATAATTTTCAATATTTATTGGTTTTAGTTTTATTTGAGATTCATTTTCTAATATTGAATTGAACATTATTCAAACCTAAAAAACTGAAAAAAGACGAAACAATTAAATAATAATATAAAACAAGAGGAATTTAATGTGAAATATAAAAATTTTTGATATTAAAATCAAATGAAATGAAAATTATGAACAAACCAAAAAATATCTAAATTAGATAACTAAAAATATAAACCAAATGACCAATGACAGATAGGTCATGTATAATATTTATTGTTATTTTGGTTAAACACTATTTATCCTTTTCTAAGTACATACATATTTGTATCCAAATGAGGGAATTGAAACCTATGGAGGAGGAGTGATGAAAAAGTATGATAGACATTAATCATTGAATGAATGTGATGGGAATTCTGATGTTATTACATATTATAAGTTTTTTATTTTAAATAAATATATATCAACAACATAGAATTTATTGGGATTAAATTTTTATTAAAATTTTATGCAGGATCCACCACTTAGGATTGAGTTATTTGATTAGAATCATAGTAATGGTCTTATACTTCGTCTGGAGGTACATGCATGGCCAATTTTATGAGAAATTGGTGCTTCAGTCATTGTACCTGATTAGACCCTTCCAATCCCACTAACGTACCATCTTCCACACATCCTGATCCCTATTTTTCATTAAAGTGACAAGGTATATCTAGGCCTCCAAAGTTGTCACCAGCCTTTACATATGAGCCTCCTAACCAATATTTACCTTTTTTGATGAAGATTCCCACTCCTCATTAATATAATGAATTTGGACATCCATCCATGCCAACATCATTACCATTTAATTATCTCTCTCCTCTCTTATACAATCCTTCTTAGACATTTGTTCCAACACAGTTTGTGCCTATAGACCATAAAATGGGACCCACTCCACCTATATAGGGTTATGTTATTTCCTTGCCTATTGGTCTAGAAACTACCATTTATTTGAATAACACAAAGGTATTTGAGAGACCTAATAAAGATTCTTTACCATAATTTATTTTCCTTATATCATGTATTGATATAATATATTCTTTTATAAGAGAAACATATACTTATAGGCGGCAGGGGAGTATAAGAATTCAAATGAAAGTAGTCTCACAAACATTCTCAACATACGAGGTCATAGAATCAAGTTATATATAGATTGAAAAATAATTCCCTAACTCTAATTGATTCGAAGGGAAGAAAAATTTGAATAAAAAAATAGACCAAAAGACAGAGGAATAGATAAAGGGAAAGAAGGATTTTCCATCATCTGATACACATGGAAGGAGACACCTTGTTACATTCTTAATAGGGAATAGAGATTAATTCTTGTTTGAGAAAAATTCTACTATACACATGATTGAAATGAAGTAATTAATTTTTCAATATTCAGTGTGTCAATAGCGATGTCACAAACCTGGGGTCCATTCAAGGATTCCCCAAGCCCGATTAAAAACATTTACTCATGTGCAACTCCCCAAATAATAAATGTTCCCTACTAGTAGTAGGGTCCTAGGGTATGAAAGATTGGAGACTATTCCCTCATTAATTGAGTAGAAAACTACGAATAAACATGATAACATGTAAAAAACAATATTATTATAAGTATAATATATGTCACAACAGAAGATGATATAAATAATTAATCAAAATTAAAATTCATAGTAATATTAAAAATATGATAATGATATAGGTCACATGTAAACAAATATAAATAACATGGATTCAAAGAAGAACACAACACATTATATACATAAGAAACAAAATGAAAAACTATCCAAGAATCATAAGCTATATATCGTACATCTTCTACCAAGATCCATCCAAATCATAAAAGAAATAATATGTATCCATGGTGGGTCGATTATCATTGTGTACACCATAAAACATGTAAAATGTCTGGGTAATAATGGAGGCCATGAGTGGGTGTAATATTAATCTTAGTAGGTCACCACCAACAACTTCAATAGCATCTAGTCCCACTAATATAAAATGAAATAGTGTGAAAGAATTAATATATAAAAATAAATAAGTACAATAATGTCAATACCAGAGTACATGGTAAGCCTCAGTTGGAGTCAAAATATATAACCATTAAATTTAAATTTTATGTTCCAAATTATATAAGTAATTCACATGAGGTATAATGAGAAAAAATATATTGACATAATTAGAATTGTGAAAGGATTGTTGATATACCAAGGAATCTTGTAATGTTATTAATAATGAATGGTTTCCAATGTAATAACCACGAAATTCATGACCTCAGGGGTTGATCCAACTCAGTACTAATCTATATCTTCAAAAAAGGAATAAGAGTTTAATAAAAGGGTAACACCCAATTAATTCAACAATACTAATTCTAACTGATTAAAAGGAATACACCCAGGTTAAAATCAGTTATTAAATGACTACACTCAAGGGTATATCCATGGAACCATATCTTTGTAGACATCACAGTGGATCCAACAAGTGTGTCCAATGAATCCTATATTAAAAATAGTGGGATCCTAGTGTTTTATACAGAGATTAAACAAGCATTCAATGATCTGGTTTCAAGGTAGTTGTCAACTTTGGAAACCAAAATTCCTAAATTGGGATGGTTTCAATTAGTGATCAAGTAAATATATCATGAATCCATGTTTAGCTCATATCTAACAACTCCTATAATGATGAAAAAGACTAAATACATTATGAATCTTTTAATTTATTCTTTCATTAATTAAGGCCATATAATAATAATTCCATTAAATAAGTCAATAGTTCAAGACATTTTCATTAATTATTCGGAGAAGATTAAATGGAATGAAAACATTTATATAATTTAATATTTTATTACTTTCATAACTCTATTATCATTCATTAAAATGACATGGTTGTCTAAGGGGGACCGTCCATTTTCAATTCATTTACAATATACTAGGGAAACTGATATAAATAATGTACTTTCCAACTACTAATTAAACATTACATAATTAAGTATAATAATTACCTCATAATGGTAAAGTGACACTTTCATATTCAGGTGATAATCACAAACAAATTCAATATCAATGTAATTAAGTAAGGGATTACAATTAATAGGGACTATCCAAATCACACAAGAACATTGTTGTAGAAAAACATGTGAAACAACTAAAGGCGCAAAGATGGAAATAGACTACATGGGATGGAAAGCTCTACAATTGTAACCTCCAATGATAAGAATAAAAATTATTACACATTCTCTATAACTTGATATTAATGAATATAATCAAGGAATTTGAATTTAATAGGCCACACCCAAAGAAAATTGGCATGAAAACAACAACCATTTTTTATAAACTAAGGATACATGACGGATGAGTATGAGACTAACTACTATAAGCTCATACGACTCTCCTAATCTTGTATCAACCTTTAGTTTTTCCTAGATTCTATGATATGTTAATAATGGATCAAATCCATGAAAATAAGGCATATGAGCCCGAATATAAATAACTCTACATAGGAGAAGATAAACGAGGAATGACTGAAAATGAATAAATATATTATCTATGTGTATCCAACGTGACTGACAGTGCTCAATGTAGACAATATATTGGAGATCAGAACTAAAATAAATGGGATATGTCTTTGGATGATCAAAAAATGGAGAAGAGGGGTCTATTTCCCCTAGAGTGAAAGTTCTAGGAAAGATGAAAAATTAATCATTTCATTAAGGGTAAATTAATAATTTCACCTTAATAATAGGGGTACATGATTTGGACCTTGGGTATGAAAAACTATGAACCGATAGTGGATAGATCACTACATAAGGAGAAAACACGCATCACTAGTCCATGTGGATATACAAACTGTGCATCAACCATGTATAACACCTCTTCTCAAATGTATATTGTTTTTCCATGGTTGTGTGGTGCCTATCTCATTTTTAGAGTAAACTATTATCCCTCATCCATCACACTATCTAGACCTTCACAATTAAGATAGTCCATATGGGATGTATTCATAGTTTCTACTAACCATGTGGCCTAATTATTTTTTCCACTATCCAAGTATCAAAGACTTTAAAAAGCACTAAACACCACTGAAAACATTCTATCCTCACAAACCATCCATATTCGATCCGAACTAAATAATTTGAGAAAATATAAATTATACATACATATGTGAAAATTTGGATCTTGCAATCCTCCCCCATTAACAAACATGTCCTCGAGTTCAAATTCCAAGGATGTCAAAACACTGCCTCAGAAAAACTCCCACCAACTGGCATATACATCGACCACTCATTCTAATGTATTGTCCAATACATGGTTGTGTGGCCATAACACATGTACTAATGGTATATATAGTCTTCATAGATCCTCCATTCTCTTTTCCACAATGTTTATTGGATACTCTTCAATCAAATAATCAATTTCTATCTAAACCACTTTGGGATAAAAAGTGTGAGAACGATCATCATAATAACAGTGAAGCTAAGAAATGTGGAATATATAGTGCATGGAATGATTTCTTTGGGTAGTAAAACCAGATAGGATACTGGACCGAATATCTATATATCAAAAACTCTTCCACATAACAAGGTGAAAGCTACCATAGAAATTTTATCCATCTATGGCCAAGCATGGGTGGTATCCTCAAGAAAACTTGATCCTTGGCCTCAAACTCCAGAGGTTGTAAAAAATGATCGACATATGATTTATATATTGACTAAATAGAAGAAATATCCTTCATAATCATCTGAACATTATCTGATGTATTCTATAGAATAGAATAATGTAGTAGTGATTCCTCACCTACCTCTAACATGCACAGGGGTGAACATGACAAGTGATCATACAATGAGACAAACAGATCCATATGAATTTTCAGATGAAATCTATTAATATAGGAGAAACATACGAGAGGAATATGAATCTCCAATGAAAATAAAAAATCATGGAAAAATTCATGTATCATATCCTATAATACATATATAGTTCATTATAAATGACCATCAGTTTGATTGTGAAAAGCTATACTAAGAAGCACCGATGTAGCCATAGTCCTTTACAGACCATACCCGAATAGTATTGTCAAACTACCATCCCTATTTGAAAGATAATAAAATGGACATCATGTAATTAGAATATCTCATGGACATAAATTCCTCCTCGCTCCTCAGTAGATAAATTCTCCTGAATAAGATTTTTATGGGATACTTTTATAAGTATTTCAATGAAAACAAAAATAACATCTCTACCACTATGTGACCATAGAAATACAACAAAAATGCCCATATAAACATTTTTAAATTTCCATTATGGTGATACAAGTGAATGTAATAATCCTATAGGTTGATGGAGATCTACCTTCACCAGTTGATATGTAGACCACGAAGAGATAAATCTTTCTATGTGATGTTTCATCCCAAGTCACAAATACGGGAGTCTCATATCTCAATACTTTTTGGATATATATGGATGAACATACCACTAAGAATCATGAGACTCATGCATCTATTACACTCTCTTATTTTTAGGAACCCATATCCCTCCATGTATATGTAGGATTTCTTCTATATCCATACCCCAATCTAGATGTGGGTCATCCCTAGAAATACAATCTCGACAAACTATGTCTTCAGTATTTAAAAAATACCCACTCTTTACCATATCATGGAGTGAATATGTTACTGTAAAGGCTGGGATAATAGACTAATCATTAATTACATTAAACACCATATGTTTCTCAAACAATAGTTCCATAAATTTCAGTTCATCATGGTATTCTCATATTTCATATTCCTATGGTTTTTGACTCATTGTATTTTCCACTGTATTACCGTTTCTAGGTGTATATGCAATCTCATGATCAAAGGAATAGAGATACCAGACACATCTCCACTATATGTTATCCAGTTCATGATATTTGAAGATATTTTTGAGTCTTTTATGGTATCAATACACCAAAAATTCCTCACACATCATATATTTTCTCAAATAATGCCTAGAAGGGAAAACTACTGCTAACATGAGGTCATTCATCAGGTAGTTTCTTTCACAAGGACTCAAATACAGATATCCATACACAACAAATCTATTATCCTACATTAACAACCCCCAAGGAAAATACATGATGCACCACAGAACATTTTATATCCTCTTCTCGGATTTGATAGAATTTGAATATGTGCCTAGAAAATCCTTCCATTCAAATCCTTAAAGGATTAATCTCAATCTTATGACCATAGGACCTTACGATCCTCCTTTGCATGATTAGTAAAAGGTGAACCAAAGTATGAGAAGTAATATATGAAATTCATATAATATCCATCCACCCAATGAAGCAACATATATCAAACTTGTTCATGGGATACTCCCAAAAAACAATATCACTCACCTTCTCTCGGTGATAAGATGCTCTTGATTCCAAGATAATATTACCCAATAAGTGAACATTATCAATCCAGAAGTGTCACAGAGCATGATTGGAATAAACATGATAACCACTCATTGTACTCAGAATGATCTGAAGGCGCATGGAATGATCTCTATGAGTTTGAGAATATAGTAAGATGTATTCAATGGCAACTATAATAAATAGAATCTAGATAGAAATCAGACTACCTATTCATTAAATACATGAATATGGAAGGAACATTAGTAGGACTAAACAAAATAATTATATTATCATGCATAAAATATCTATAAAAAATGTTTTGTGAGGTGTGTTTGAAGAACTGAAACCCACCTGATGATAACTTGATATCAGGTTGATGGTAGAAAATTCCCTATCTCTTTAAATCTAGTTATGAAGATCATCTATCTAAGGAATTGGATATCTTTTCATGAATGTTTGATAGTTCAACCAACTTCAATCCATGAAAAAATGGATGGGACAATCAGAGCTCATGAAAAAATAATAGGTGAATCTAAAGAGGATGTTCTAGTAAATATAATACCGTTGGGAACTAGATTCTCGAATTTATGCATGAGCTCTTGGAGCATAGTTGTGTTTCTTTTGAGTAGAGTTGAATTTGGAAATGGTTCATTCCCATTATTGGGTTTCTATCACGATCGATGATGAATCATATATTTACACAATGATTCATGAACAATATAATTTATCTAATAAAAATTAGGTAATGGATGAAATTCCATAACCAGAGTGAGGATAATCACATGATATTTCTAATTAATTTAATCAATTAATGAATTGCCTTACTGTAATTCATTTCTTGTAGATGTTTTGGAAAATATATCTTCATTGTACTATTTCTTCATTGTAGGAGTTAAGAGTATATTCTCTATAGTAGTGATCCACATGTTTTCCCAAAATAACTATGCACCGTTTTAGAAATAGATAAGTGGATGCACAACAGATCCTACCTCTTGTGCAATTTCCCATTGATCCCCAAAAGAATCACTTCCAAAACATTCTCCTGGATCGTTATTGACTTGATAGGGAATGGGGAAGGAATATATATCTCTATTCTGGGGAGTGATATTGAAAATGGGATATCTCTAGGGCTTGAGAGGATTCTGCAAATCCGTTATATGCAATACAACAAATGAAATTTTCTCACATAGAAAATACTATAAAATAAATTTTATACTCGTAGGGTAAAAATAAAATAATTGAAAAAGATTGATTATTTATTTATTTAATCCATGAAGAACCCCATATCAAATAATATAAATATTATTCTTTATCAAAATTAGTTAAAATTGATAAATTAAAATAAATACTCTTTAATCAAATAATATAAAATATTTACTATTTCTCACTAGACTATATTCACATTCAACCATTACACCACAGTTTTTATTATTATGTTAATATTAAATATTTAATTATTAAATAAATATAAATTCATTATTCACCAATAAATAATTAAATTATATATTCCCAAAATTGATAAAAAAATATTTATTAAATATTCTACTTGCATTATATTAACTTGAATAACTGGTGAAAGAATATATTCAAAAAAGGAAACATGAATAATTATAAATCAACATGTGGGAATAATATTAATTCAAATTTTTAAATAATGAATAATTATATGTTATTTAACATAGATTCTAGATACACTTAGTGTATAACCCTATAGGCCACTTTTGTAGTGGACTTATGTGAAGATACTTAAAGTAGAAGTGTAGAATCTAGAAACATTCCAATGATACCATTGCGAAATAATTTAATGGAAAAATTACAATATAACTTATAAGGATGAATACTATATAATATAATGTCTTTATCATGAAAACTCTAATAAAGAAGGTTTCATGCTGGTTCCCTCAACCTATGTTATTGATGCCTCTTTCTTTGACTTGCTAGAAACTGATCTTGCCTATATAACACCAAGTACATGGATTAATTTAGAATATTTTAATCCATTAAAAGGAATATGACATCAGCTTCAATTAATGATAACAAGGGTCAAATCATTTCTCACATTATTCAAAAATGAAATATTATTCATGACACACTTAATATATCCCACATCCTCATGGACACGTGTCATCACTATTTTCTTTAATACATCAATGTAAAAATCCCACAATACTAATTAATAATAATCATAATGTATATGGGTAAAAAAATCAACAAATAAGAACATTCAATGACACATGAAAATGTGGATTTTTATAGGGGTTCTCATTCTTATAATATTCTTCATAGGATATTACAATGGGTGTACACCATTTGAAGGTTCCACAATGTCCATTGAGCCTCCACCCATGATATACCTCATCCTTTATGGCCCTCAAATGATATTATCTAGTTAAATAATGTTATTTAAATGGTGTTATAACACTTATGTGTTCTCATTATTGCATGGATCTATTAAGAAAATTTAATGTGAAAACAACTTTTATTGCATTATCACATTCTATGTTAGACAAAATAAAAATAGTGATACGATAAGAAATTTATTAATATTAAAAACAATGATTACAACTTATCATAATGTACATAGAAGTTTGTTCTTTGGAAAAAATCCAAAAAACAACCACTTGTAATAGATCCAACTCGTAATAACCTTAATTATATTATCTCTCCCTTGATACTCAGGTTTTATATGAGATACAAATTTTTCCATGGGATCTTCCAAGTTATCTTCTATGGGTACTCTTCTTACAAAAACATCACCCCTATGATAAACATCTCTCAACAGGTGATACTTTTGTAATATGTTTTTACATGTAGGTGTGGTCATGTCTCTTTTTCAAGAGCCACCATAGAGGTATTATTACAATATAATGTGATAAGATCTTTACTACTTGATACCACACAAAGAGCCTGGATTTTTTTGAATCCATATGAATTTGTTGGCTATATTATATGAATCTATATACTCTGACTCCACTATAGAATCGGTAACATCTAGACTCTTTAAACTCTATCACATAATGTATCCCCCATTTTTATAGATAACATATCGTGACTATGACATCATATCATTTTAATCTATCAGAAAACAAGAATCAATATAACCCCTGATGACCAACCCCTTGAATCCTTCATACATAATGAACATATATATTATTTATTCTTAGGTCCTTAATAATAACCATAACATCAGACCAATACTCTTCTCCCAGATATGATTAATATATTACAACGGTGATCAATTCATAGGAAACTTCATGTCCAGTATATAACACAGAATACATGATGTGTCCTATCGATGGTTCATAGTAGATCTTACTCATTATCTATTTCTCCAATTGTGTCATTGGTAAATTTTTCCTACAAATATGTAAACCCTATGCTACTCTAACCAATATTATATTATATTGTTACATATTAAATAAATTTATTAATATATCAATATATATATTTTGACATATTCTAGGAAGCCTCTAGGATCTATCATTAATGATGATGATCCCAATAATATTAGCTACAACACCTATTTCCTTCAATCTTAAACATTTTTATAACAAGTCCTTAACATACTATAATAATAGAATGTAATTTCCAATAAGTAATACGTCAGCAACATGTAATAATAAGATAAAAACATCATTTCAAATAAACCTCTTGTAACCACAAGGCTAACATTCATTCTTAATTAAACTGAATTCTATTATAGTTTCATTGAATTGAATGTTCCTTGACATATATTATTTTTTATCCGTAAATGGATCTTTGAAACATGAAAATTCTTTTCTACATCACCTAGATTATAAAAACACATGGTTTTGGTTTTATATTCATATTCCTGAAGGATACCAATAAAGTGTGATGTTTTTAAATCCATATATTAATTCTTATAGTCATTTAAGATTCTATAGAAAGCATAATTATGATTTATTTAATCCTGGAAACTGGTTAAGAGGTTTCTCCATTGTCAATTCCTTGAAATTGTTTAAAACTGATATCCACTACGATATCTTTATTTGTATTTAAATTACAGTTGATGTAATTTTTTCTCTTGAATACATATTTTCACCTAATGAGATTTACATCAACTAGAACATTAAATATAACACAAACACAATTCTGATACAAGGAATTAAATTATGTTTTCATGGATTCTGGTCATATTATCACTTATGATCTCTCTACATCCCCTTTATAGGATAGAGGATCATAATTTCAAACCATCAATGATTTTCCATCTTTAGATAATATAATATCATATCTCCCTAGTTCTCTTACATATATTGTTCTCATATAAAATAAATGTATTTCTGAAACTACTTATTCAATATGGACCTATGGAATATGTTGTTGTATGAACTCTTGTCTATCTTGAGCATCAACATCATCAATTTTTTTTGTCAAACTACAATTTTGGAGGAGGTTATCTCTCTAGAATGAGAGCTTATCT
Organism: Viscum album; assembly: GCA_963277665.1. Taxonomy (NCBI): domain Eukaryota; kingdom Viridiplantae; phylum Streptophyta; class Magnoliopsida; order Santalales; family Viscaceae; genus Viscum; species Viscum album. The sequence continues at coordinate 543,410,726 of OY728158.1, forward strand.
AGTTAATATCACTTTATTATCCAAGGGATTGTATATGTTGTATTACTTTTTTCCCATGGGATACCCTATAAAGATAGAAATTTTGCCTCCAGGTGCTAGTTTTTTTCAAATAAGGCCTTAACGATCTCCTCTCAACCCCTTACATGTCTATATTGAAATATGGGTTTCATTGCACCCCATAACTCAAAGGTAATTCCATCTTCTACCTTAGTTAGTACTTGGTTTAAATTTTATGACGTGGATTGTATGCCTATCCCGAAAAGGATAATTGATGATCTTTATAAATCATCATCAACCTTACCAAGTATAAAATGTTACAATTACTAATTTCAATAACAGTATTCAATGGTGGTGTTTAAGGTGAGTTAGTTGAGATAGAATCCCAAACTCCAAGAGGAAGTTAATAAAATATTAGTTATGATATCACCACCTCGATTTGTATAGAAGATTCCTTATATTGTTTACAATTTGTATCTCTACTTCATTCTTGAATTTCCTAAATTTCGCAAAGGACGTGGAATTAATCCTCATAAACTAGACATATTCATATATTAAAAATTCATCATTAAAAGTTATAAAGTAATAATACCCTCCTTTATAATCTATTGGAAATGATCTATGCACATCGACATGCACCGATCCTATAGGATCTATGTACCCTCAACCTGTCCATCGAATGTGCATTTTTCATTTTTCCTTATCAACAAACATGACATCATTCAAGTGGTTTTAGATCTTAAAAGTTTAAATAACCATCATGATTGATATTTTTCAAACACTTATCATTTACATTACCAAGATTTTGATGCCCTTGATAGGTGTGTTGGGAATTCGGTGAACATGAATCATTATCAATTTCAAATTCATGGTTTTATTAATATAATAAATAATGTATTTTATTGTATTGACTATCCCATATGTTGTTTTTCATTATAAAAGATAAAAATTTATTTCAAAACATGGAAATAAAACCTTATTCATCTGGTCATGATACCAAAATTAGGTTCCTTGTAACAGTTGAAACATTTATTTATTTTAATAAAAAAATATATTGATTTTGGAAATGGAATGTTTTAGTCACTAATGGATAGAGACTCTAGAATCACACTATTAATATCACTTAAATCCACATATCCTTTTTCAATATATGTAAATATATTTACTTCAAAAATTTATATATAGATGTGAGAACTACAAGATGAATCAAATAACCAATGTGTAAATATTGATGCATTAAACTCGATAACGAACACGCCTTTAGCTTCCCCTTGATTATAGGTTTAGTTATTCTTCAAGTTAGTTGGAATTCCACATGCAAAAAACCCTTCCTCCTTTTTTGTACCCTACCTCTGGATCTTCCCCTTCTTAGAAGGACAGTGCTCGAGATCTCTAGGATTGTTGTGATTATTGGGACCCATTGCATTGTAATTACTTATCTTATTCACCATAAGGACCCATGTTTTATCATGAACCATGTAATTATAAGATTGGTAAATCAATTTAACTGTTTCCATAATCATATTTTAATTACTGTTCATATTTTAATTAACAATATGAATGGAGAAGGTCTTGGGTAGTGATGAATGTATGTGATCTGTGGGGTACTCATATGATAATTTATTCCCTATGATTTCTATATATACCATGCATTCAATAAGTATGACTACATAACTCGCATATGGTTTATATTGTCCTAGATAAGTTGTAAACAATTTATTTTAGATCTTATACCTCTTTTTGTTCCCCACTCCCTCGATAGAGATCCTAATGTTGAATTATTAAGCTATAAATATCTATTTACACATGTTTCTTCAATAGATCACTAATATTTTAAGATAACATGAAACATTGAACATATTTTAATCCTTAATATGGTTATAATAGTGTATTAGATCATCATCACCAACCTTATTACCATGTGGGTCAAGAATAGGTTCTTCCTGGACATACATTATTCTTTCATGATGATGGTTAATGCACAAGTGCCTTTTCCACTCTATAATTGTTTTTCAGCAAAGAAGGTTTTCATTAACATGTATGTATCAGAGTGATATGCATGATGAGATTTTATTATTGTTACAATAAATATGATGATCCAAATTTTATTACTTTATCTAATAAAAATTTCACAAATAAATAAATATTATATTTATTAATCTCCCAGTTTTTTATTAAATTTAAATATTCCTCACCATCCTCTTAGAAATATCATGTGACATGGAAAATCTATCTGCAAGGATCCATATTCCTTTTATCATTTCTCCAACACTGGTTGGCCAAGAATCATGAATGGTTTTAGGTAGGAATTCAAAATTCCAACTTCATTAACTCAGTGATCTATGATATGTTGGGTGGACTCCCCCATCTTGAAATTGGTAAATTAAATTTCCTCAACCATTTTCCCATCAGTTACATGAATTCATTCTTTATCAATCATACCATGATATGAATTAATTCTAGTCAAACAAAAATTCATGTTTGAATTCTACAATAATTGATTTCACCACAACTTCGGATTAACAAGCAGTTTGAACTATGGTTCAATTTTAACTGAGGTTGTGGAAGGCTATACCGTCTTAATATATATTATTGAGTTATTTTATACCATTATGATTATATTTAAAAAATTTATCCTTATCACATTATTGTTAATATTATATTTATTTAAAAAAGTGATTAAAAGTTTCCTAGATATTATTTTTTTATAAGTCAATTTATATTAGTTATATCTTTAACTCTAGATAATTAATTAAAATCATATGATCATGACAAAACATATGTAATGTAATAACCATGAAACTTTATAGAAATAAAATTACGAATAGAAATGATCTTGAAATTTTACTGATGATTAGTTTATCAAGTGGTTGATACACTAAATATCTATGTAGTGGGAAAACACATTAATCCAATTAAGGTTTGTGTTATAGTTTTCAACATCTCCACCTATCCATCTTTCTTGGATTGGTTTCACCTCAGCTCGAAAATTGAACTGTCTCTACTAGATTAGGAGCTCCATCACTTACATATTCTTTTTTCCTCTTGCATGTGAGGGGAATAGGGTTAAAATAAAATAACCCATTGGTACAATGGTCCTTACATTATAAGAAGAGAGAAGGCGTGTAGGTAAATAACATAAATTTAATAACAATTTAAATGAAACCAATAACATACAAAGTCCTGGAATAACATCATGATATCAATATGCATTCAAATATTTATATATTTAACAAAACTAGCTTTAAATTGTTAATCATTATTATTTAAGATAAATCATGGTAAAATAAATTAATTATATTATTTCAATAAATAAATTATTTTATCTTAATTCTCTTACAAACTTACTTGAAATTATCATCGATCATAATTTTTAATAAATTATGCAAATTTATTTAAAACCAACTGTGTAAATAGATATACCATAGAGGAAACTTGGTGAATACATGTTCAAATCTACACAACTAGTATTATAATCATATAATGTTTAGTCTTGTTACGTATTGATTACAATATATATTACATTTTATCAAGATGCGTACTATCAACATAATTATTAAATGAAATAAATTATTTTTCTTTAATGTATCAGGATTTAATGCGTGTAGAGTAATATCTATCATATAACACACACATGATATGAAGATCATAACATTACATAAAAAATAATTAATCATTTATGTATATATTTACATATATTATAACACATCAAATGGAATGTCTTATAAACTTAAGGACCACACACAATCACTTGTCTATAAGGTTTGATAAGTATAATAAATTAATATTAATTCTAAATAATTTTTATAAGTTCACAATGATTATAGGTGATCTATATAATGTGTATGCATATCACCATCTATCAGAGGCACATAAACGAGGAATGAATGTGTAAATTTTGGCATTATAATTGGTGTACACTGTGTGTATAAAGGACAACACGACATGTGGACTCTGAGTTACATGATAACCAGTCATGTAAGATGAGTATTGAAATACATGGAACAACAATGAATTAAATTACTATATGATGTGTGGGTGGGATACACTGAGTGGTCTCTATATGATCATTCATCAAGATAGATCGGTCAACATGCGGTGTAATAAATAAATTCATCACGTGTCATCAATTAACAAATTTTGAAGTAATTATGAATTCATTACTGGTGCATTGAACACAAGTACACGATGTGTAAATCGAGGTACAAAGTTTGTAATCCTATATCAGATAAAAACAATCCATTTCACCTTTTATTGATTTATTATATGTAATTTTTTCCATTAAATTCATTATTTTTATTTGATATAGAAGAAATGATGGAGGAATAAGAAAATTACTCAATTTTGATTAAAATAATTATTAAAATGAATTGATAAATAAATGATGAATGAAAAAAACAATGATATTTATATTATTATAGGTAATTATTTGACCACTCTAACACCTCATATAGGTTCACGGTGTTGTAGAATCATGTGATGAGTCTTGCCCAACTTTTTTATTTTTCATGATCAATGTTCAATCAAAGATTTACATAATGATAAAAATAATGCTAAACATAATTGAATCAACAAAAATAGATAATGTATAAAATTATATAACTATATATAGGATTATCATATATTATTTATAATTAATTTAATGAATTAAATAATTATGATGATGGAATTAATTCCTTAGTTATGTGTCTGAGCACAAATCTACATTATACCATCCTTGTGCTGTAGTAATCTAGAGAATATTCTCTACTACAATGATGAAAATGTGTTATAAAAATCATCAAATTTCTCCGTAGGAATATTAGGGTTCTGTCTCGAAATATCCAATCAATTGTATCATTTTTTTGATGGCCAAGAGAATCCATTCCACAATGTTTTCCCTAATTTTTATTGACATGATAGATAATGATGGAGGACAATCACTCTTCAATCCTGGGAGTGTTCTTGGAGAATAGAACTCTCTAGTTCTTGAAGGAATTCCCCAAATCCATTATGAAAAATATGAAAATTGAAATTGGTTTTTATTGAAAATATTATAATAGGATTTATATAATTATAGGGTTAAAATGAAATAACTACACTAGTACACTTTATTATTTATTTAATACGTATGGATCCCCATAATTAATAATAATAATAATAATATTTCCTATCATGTTCTTAATTAAAAAATTAAATTAAGTATTATTTTACAAACTAATAATCAATATTTATTATTTCTCACCAGACTATTATTCTAGTTTCACGATTACTCCATAGTATTTATCGGTCCTTGAATCATAGTATTTTTATGTCCTTTTATCATGAATATTTATTTAGAGGATGGGTAGAAATGATACTTATTCATCTTGTAAAATAATAAATAATAAATTATTTTTTAAACAATACTCAGTATAAACTTGTTGTTTGACTCCCAAGGTCCCATTCTATGTTTCAATAGGTAAACATGCCTAATGTCAAGGGATAGCATCCGGGAAGACACTAAGGAACCCATGGAGAAAGTTGTTAAATTTATAATAATAGAATACCTTATACATATCATTAATATAGAATATAAACCCTTTATCACGATATCTATAATAAAGAAGGTCGTAAAATAGTGCCATCAACCTATGTTCTCAATGCTTTTTTTTGACTTCCTAGAAATTCAACTAGGCTATAGAACACCATTTAAATGTATTTATTTAGACTACATTATTTCATTCAAAGGACCTAAGATATAAAAATCCATTAAATAAAAAAAAGTTAAAAGTCTTCTCTCACATTATTCATTACTGAAATAGTACTCATGATTCATCAAACATACGATACCTCAATGTGAACATATATCATCAAAGTCTTCATCAATACCTCAAATTACATGACTCGTAATACACATAAATAAAAATATTAATGTATATGGGTCAATACAGACATCCACATATAGGATCATCTAGTGACATATGAAAATTTTGATCACCTACTGGCAGGTTCAAGCTCCACCATTTCTTGGCATGTATCCCTTTATTTATGCATTTTTCTGAATATAAAGTATAAGGGTTATGTTTGGGAGTGTTTTTAAAAGATTTTGAGAGTGGGGAGAGTTATAGTTTCATGTATTTTATAAACTATTAACCAATTGTAGGAAATTGTTCAAAGTGAGACAGGGGGAAATGGTATGGCGCATGGGTGGCACAAGGTTTGACCAAACCATGAATACACATATGACAAACCATGTGCTTTTAAAATTTTATTTTTTTAATAATTACATCATTGGATTTATTACAACTGGTTCATGGTATGTGGACCATGTGAGATAAATGTGCATGGGTTTTCTTTAAAGAAGAGGATGGAGCACGATTAACACACGGTTTTCCTAACCATGTGACCAACCATGTGCAGAAAAAAAACAAGATCCTATAAAAGTTGATCTATGTAAGACTTATGTATTATTGTCTCAATTTCCACCCCAAATTTCTCTAACATGGTATTTTTTTCTTTTTATTCTTTAGAAGGTGCTCCTATTGAACTGGAGGCAATCAAAAAGATTCCCTTGGGGAGTAGAATATGATTTCTAATACTAGATCATCATTATTGATCATTCTTGATGTTCATATATGATCTAAATTTCCCTATCTCTCAGTTTTTTAAATATGTTCTTGTTGTGGGTAGATCTAAGGATTCATATTCTAAATATGATTATATTTGGCTTGTTTTACCATACTGGAAGATATAAAGGGTGTGTTTTTGGTGTTTCAACCAAGTTTTGTGAGGTTTATTAGGACGTTTATCATTTTCACCAAAACTCTCAACGTTGGAGTCATAAATCTAATTTTATCTTACTAAAAATAATAATAATAGATTCAAATTGATTTAATTTATTGATATTTATAATAAAGTTCTTTTACAATTCAGGATATAAATCCACTTTAGTGATGATTTATTGGTTTTAGTGAATGTATTTAATTGTGGTGATTTATTGTGGAATGTGATTTTGTTTCGTGATTTTAAAATGTTGACATTAAAATTTGTCTTTGATGGAATTTTTAAATGGATTATCTGAAAAATGTTTTCAATAAATAGGGTGTATTATTGAAAGGGTTTTTTCATGTTTATATTATCACGAGTTTTGGGTATACATGGTGTGAGTGTTCAAATAGAATTTAAGAGGCATGGTTGAAATATGACCTTATATTCAATCCAAAAAGTGTAATGACTCATGGTATATAATTATCTTATGATGACATGGTAGATCGACAAGAAACCGATCACGAGTATAGACCTATCATAATGAGGAATTCATGGTTATCAGTGTGGATACATGGAAGTGATTGGTTATGCCAAATGGAACTTATGAAATGGTTTCAAGACTTTTTTGGTTTCATTCATTGAAAAATGTATTTTCCTGGAAAACCGGTTGTTATGGAAGTCATTTATATTTAGGAGTAATTTATTTTGGAAATTGTCTTAAATAAACTACTTTATATAAATGTTTCAATGTTTTCTATCCTAGTGGAAAGAGTAAAGAATGCATTGGGGAAAACCTACCATGTTTTACAACTCACCCCTTCTTTGGCACTTTGGTGCTTTTGGAAATTTCATCATCTAGGAATAGGAAATAATTAATGTATCACAGTATTTAGCCCTACTTCATGATAATTGGTCTATTTGGTGAAGGTGGATCATGGAGCTTGTGGGGCTTAGAGTCTTGTGGTTGTCATGGAGTTTTATAAATTATTTTTCCAATGTTAACATTGATATTTTTGTCTTTTGTTGTGGTACTTGATTCTAGTATAACATGGATAAATGAAATGTGATTTTTATTTAATTATTATCATGCATCATATATTGGGTTTTTTGGTTATGGATTTTTTGGTCAGTTGTTTTATTATTTATTGTCAAATCATCCCCCAAATGTGTTGAAGCCCTTTGGTATTTAGTGAAAACCTTAGGTGTCTTAGGGATGTCTCTTAATAGAATGTGTTGTATCAACACCAACTAAATCCAATGAGAAGGGGAAGGATGTTACAATGGTCACATTTTTATTATATCCTACACATGATATTACTAAGGGAGAACACCATGAGATGCTTCCCCTAAGTCGTATAAGTCTCCACCCCGGATAGCCTGTATCATTTTTACCTCAAATGATATCATCTGGATGTGGAATATATATTTATGAATAGTTTCATAACACATCTGGGATCTAATAATAGCGGGGAACTACTATACAATTTAGTGAGATAGCTACTTTTAGGTAATTATAACATACTATATCACACAAAAGAACCAACAATATTAAGTAAAAATCTTATTAATATTCAAAACTATTAACACATGTTATCATAGAGTACATAGAATTTGGTTCTAGGGAACAAAATACAACAAGTAGGTTCCATACTATATGAAAGAATGGATAATGGAGATACTCTTTGAAGAATCTAAATCATAAAATCTATATCTCTCTCAGTGGTAATTATAGAAAATTCTATCAGAAAAATTTCCCCATTAAAATATCTACTCCAATAGTTCGTTATGAATTATGTAAACCTTGATCTTTCATAAAAATATTATAAATTTGGGTGGTCACCCCAAATCTCATGATGCTTATATCCTACAATGCTAGCATAGAGATCCCATTCACCTATATATAGTAAAAAACTCTCATTTGGTGATGTAAATAGTACTATTTGGTGATAGTAGTGTACACAAGCATGATATAAGACCATCCAATGAATCTCATGAATGGAATAAAAACATGTCATATTATGAAAAAAGAGGTCACATGAGAAAGGTTAACTGCCTACCTTAATGGGGAAGTCCATATATTTGTGTATGCCCTTTGACTAGACTCCCAACATTGTATTTAGGGACATTACTCCCTAGTAATACTATATTTCAATCATGAAACTTTCCATGATAGAAATATATATGAATGAGTATGAATAACTGGAATCCCTTAATGAATACACTATAGTGGTGGCCACTAAAATAGTACCACATACAGAAGATTGTCGTCAACTCTGATCCTTAGGTATCATCTGTAAAGAATGAATCTTAACTAAACTATGGCTCGATTCTACTGATGGACTACTCAGATCTTGACCACTATGATGGTGTTGTTTATAATCTGATTTATGGATAAAATATCCACCACTTACTCCTCATCCAGTCCATCTAGTGGTAATCCAACTCCACACTTGATGTGGAATAAAAGAATAAAACCTTGAATGAGTAGTTGGGGCTGATTCTATTCCACTAAAAGTAGATGGAAATGTATGATAGAACCATTGAAGGTTCCCTATGTAGATCCCATCCCATCAATGTAGATGGATTCACTCACAAAGAGTATTTAGATTCCCTTATCATCAAAACTGATGGAACACTATAGTGTAATCGCACGGGCACTATGCCTACCACCGCCCTGATGATAAAACTTGACTGAATGTTTCTTGCTATAAGAATAAATATTTTCCTAATGTGAAACAAATCCCCTATTCTTGGGACTATCTTCATACCTCAAATTTCACTTTGTTATAAGATCCATACTGGAAATATTATAAAAGGTAGGTATGTGAAAGTCATTCTCTTGATTATGGATGGTATACATGAGCCCATCTTAGATGCACCCAACACATAAATGATAAACACCAGCTAAAGCAGTAAAATGCACTAAAACTCAGAAAAATATGTTGAATACATCTGAACAGACATAACAACCTACTTGATATCCATTAACCCTATTTATTAGTTATCCCTCTGCATATTAGAAATGTTGTGATAATAGAAAATAGTCTATGTGTTACCCTATTCCATTTCATGAGGATGACAAGCCTTGGTAATAATGTTCAACCAATATTTTTCTAAATCACAAAACATATTTGTACAGGCATGTCCCACCACTCTGGGAAAATCTCCAGATTCTAAATGATAGAAGTAGTTGCCTCTATCCAAGAATTTGTATCTTGTGAACCACCATCACCCAAGAAGGAAGGAGGATGCAGCTGCTGAAGCTGAAGTGTGAGATCAACCATCATAGGTTTATGTTTTGGATCAACATGAAAGGACTATACTATATTTAGGAAACTATCCTAAATATGGGAATTAGTTCCATGGTCAAGTTAAATAGGTGGTTCCTCCTGTGTAATTATTGTCCATATGTTTATTGGCTCAATGTCCCCAACATATGGAGCCTGGTTTTCGCCACCCTCGAAGAGCATGACATGTGTACATCATGGTGGCATTGGTCTATAAATTAAATAAACACAACTCCAAACAAACATTTAAGGAAATAAATAAGAATTTTGAATGATTTAAGTACGCAAAGGGTTCGCTACCCATTTTGTACTACCCCAAAATTCCCACATTGAATGCCACGTATTGTCAAGTGACCATGCTTAATTATAGGAGTTCTAATAGTTGAAGGGTCAATAATACCATTCCACTCCATTTGCAGGAAAATATTTATCATTATAAGTCAATATTAACTTTTATAATTTCATTTTATTATTGTAATATATACATTTTAATTTATAATGGATCACTATTCCAAGTGAATTAGAGCCCATACACAATATCTCTAGAATCAACACCATTATTAATTTTAAAAAACATATTAGATATCCGGTTTCAGAATATAATAGGTAATATACAATGGCATGACTCAGAAAACTACCCATTACAACCCATGAGGGCTCATACATATCATGAATTGAAACTATTAGTCACTCAATCATATCCAAAGTGAAACATAGGAATAATTTAAGTACCATATGATAATCTATAAACAATAAGAAAAATAGGAAAATAGAAGTACTGGAATACACCGATATGGAATGAAAAGATGCATGCAATGTTAATTACAAGTACCAATGAGGATGCATGTGACAATGCCACTTTCCCACATATCATCAGTCCTAGGATAAAATTAAATCACCAATAAAAATAATATTAACAACAATGACATATAATATGTGTCACCCAATGGTATAATGATAACAATAGTAATAGTTATAAAGAGAATAATAATTATAATTCTGGAAACATGTCATTTACCTCGAATATGGATTTTCTATGCCCAATATCGCGTAATGACCATGCTATAAATTCTTCCTAATCATTCGTATATTGTGTGAAAATATTTAATCAAGAATGAAACCTTTGACACTACATTGTGACATACCAAACCTTGGTTCTACTAAAAGTTTCTTCGATCCTTGTTGGCCACATGACGTCAAACACATCTCTCTAAACGATAGGGGATACAGACTAGAAGTGAGGTCCTACGGTGTGTCCATGTGGAGACTATACCCTCATTTCTAGAGTATAACATATTGATAAACATGGTGTTAAGTAAATTATAGATGAAATATAAGATAAATAAATGGAACCACAGAAAAATATTGGAATGATAAAAATTTGATGAAACTGTTAGTAATATAAATAATATGATAATGATATATTTCAGGTGTCTACAAAAATTGAAAACACAAATACATGGATGTAGGAAATATGTTCTATACAGAAGCAATAAAATGAAATGAAAAACTATGAAAGATTCATTATCTCTAGCTCAACCATCTGCTACAAAGCCTCATCGTAAGTATGAATGAAATAAAAGGTGTCAGAGATGGATATATATCATTTTTAACACATGAATACATGTAATCTTCATAGGTACCATTGGTTCCCTTAAGTGGGTGTAATATAAACCATAGTTGGGCACCAGAAATAGAATCAATAATAATCATTCCATGTAATATAAACTGAAATATTATGAAATTATTCAAATATGAAAGTAAAATAGTTCAATAATGTAAATACCTGAGTACCTACTTCATCCTCAGCTAGTGACTAATCATATAACCTGTACATAATTTATTTATGTTCTCATTTATATATGTATGTCACTTGATCTATATATATATGGAAAATAATGGCATAGTTATAATAGTGAAATGATGTAAGATATAACAAGGCATTCTATAATGATATTAATAATAAAAGGGATCCAAGGTAATAAAAAAGGCATCATGGACCTCAGGGTTTGTGCCAAATCAGTTATAATATATTTATAGGAAAAAGGGAAAATAATGTAATCTAAGGGGAAATAGACAAGGAATTCCATAATAATAATTCTGACTTAGTAGAATGAATATATTCATGGAAAAATATGATAAGAAATGACTGGGCCCAAGGGTGTATCCAAGGTTCCTAATATTTGTTGACATCACTCTGGATCCGAGGAGTGTATCCATGTTGTCATATAATAACAATTGAGGGATACTACAATGTCATACCGGGCATTAAATAGTACACAAGGATTATCTTCCACGGTGGGAGTCATCCTTGGCAACTGGCATCCTTGAATTAGAATGGTGTCCACAGGTGCTAAATGAATTCCCTTAAAAATAAAAGGTTATATCATGTCTTAACACCCCCATAATTATATCAATATCCACATCCATTATCCTAAAATTAATTAATTGTGACCATTTAATAACTATTTTTTTAATAATTTATTGGTTCGAGAATTTTTCTTTAAATAGTGTGGAAATGATAATGGGAATTAAAATATTAAAATATTATCATATTTAATTAACCGGTTCTCTCATTTACTATTCATTAACATGACATGGTGGGCTAAGGATGAGAAACCTTGTGCAATTCAATTATAATAAAATTTTCCACATGATACCGATAACATGCATTTCAATTACTATTTATACATTCATTAATTAAGTAGAAAAATTACCTTATAAGGGTAATGTGACAATAAATTATTTAAGGGAACAACAAAGTAGAATTCAATAGTCATTTAATTAAGGAAATACTTACCATTAGTACACTCAAGAAAAATCACACCCAAACGTTATTGCATAAAATCATGTCAAACTTATAAAGGCACAAATACAGAGACACCCGACATGGGAAGGTTAGTGTGACTATATTTACCTACAACAACATGATTTTTTTTAAAATAATAATTTAAAACATAAGTATGATAAATATAAGTAAGGAATATGAATTTAATGGGCCGTGGTAAATGAAATTGATGTTTGCACTACAACAAAAATTTATAAAATGATGTGACTTGAGAGACAAGTTATAAACCACCTACTATAAGATTTTATGACTCTCCTCATGTAGTTTAAGCCTTTAGTTTGGCCTTGATTGAATGATATTTGAAGAAAATATCAATGCTATTATATTAGGGTATATAGGCATGCATATAAATAACTCCATTGAGGATATGCCAAATGAATAATGGATCCAAATTAATCGAGAACATAACAATGAACATCGAACATGAGTAATAGTGCCTGAATCACACACCATATTTGATCACATGATAAAAAACTATGGAATATAGTTTTGGGATCGCAAATAAGAAGAAAATGGGTCTCTATAAACATAACTGAAAATTAGAGGGAGGATTCAGAATTAACCATTTAATTGAGGTCAAATTCATAATTTCTCCCAAAAAACATAGGTTCATACCTTTGCACAAGTATTTACAAACTATTTTGAAAACATGAAATACTCACTATTAAGGAGGTCACACAGATGTTTAGGTTTTATGGATAAAAAAATTTCTCTAATAATAAAATACACCTCTCCAAAAAAAGTCTATAGATTTATCAAGTAATGCAGAACTGGAATCCTATTTAGGGAAACTCATGTTGCATGTTTTATTCCACTATCTTGCTCTACATGGTTAGGATATTTCATGTAGTATGGATTGAATGGTTTCTACTAACCTTGTGATTAAGTGATTTCCCCCACTAGCTAGTGATCAAATCTCATAATAGGCCCAAGAATCCTATGAAACCATTTTATACTCATAGGGAGTCCATATTAATTCCAAAATAAATAATTTCATATAGTTTAGAAGGGTCTTGACCTCAATGAAAACACTAGGTTCTTACAAAATCAATAATGATATGGGGACCTATTGAAATGAATTCTCCATGATCCATGGTAATATATCTCATAAGAATATAATCGATTAAGTTCATGATTAGTTTATTACTACTATATAGGTTCAATGATTAATACTCTATTTTTTATTCAATAATTATGTAATAACAATATTTTAATTAATGATATTCTGGTAGTAAGAATAAATAATTGTATATTGACTATACTGTAGTAATTATTCATTAAGGATTTGAAAGTTTATCATCAACGTTACCAATGAACACAAAAAATTACTCATTCTAATGTTAAAAATCATGTAAAATAAATTATTGATGGATTTAAACCCCTTAAAATGTTCCTACTACTGAGATTATTATGTTGGGATAAATAGATGATCGATATAAATAATGCAATCTGGATAGTACTAGTTACCGTAGATATGATTAATGATATGTTTATTTTCGAACTTGATTTTCCTTAATTAAAAAATTTATTTATATAAGTCTTATAGATGGACCAAATGGATAACTATTTATGAAATTGATTAAGTTAAAATTTAAATGAGGTTTTAGATATTAATGTGTTTTTCACCATATTAATATTCTTGACAATTTCATATAGTGTGCTAACCATATTAGTTATTGAAAATATTTTGGGAATGATGGAATGAATTGTCACTATATTATTGATATTAATATATGTGAATTGTTAATTTTAGTTCTTTAAAGATATGAATGATAATTTTTTGATAATTACCAAGGAACAACCAAAGAATGTGATTTTTTATATAAATTAGAAATAACCCTCATATGTATATCATTACATGAAAATTATATTTATGTGAAAAAGAATATTTAAATAATTTTTTTTCATGTTATCATTATTTTTTATCATATCAATGAAAATATTTAGGCCTCTGATTTGTTTCTTCATGGTTCTGAAATTTCCCCCAAACGTGTTCTATATCACTGTCTCTCATTATTAGGGAGAATGTTCTTTCTTCCGTGTCGATGTTTTCATATCCCTCTTATATCCCCCTCTATGGGAACATATTTAAATGAATATTATTAATGAATTTTGAATATTTATTTATCTATTATTAAAAGGGGGTTTTATTAACTATTATACAATATTGGTTTCAAAAAAAATAATTTTCAGATGTCAAAGCCTGGGCTTCCAATATATTGTTTAAATTGATATAACTAAATTTATTTATTGTGTGGAGAATAAAACAACCTATAATTAAAAAAGAATAATTTTTTATAAATTACAGTTGGTAACATATAACATTGAGTTTATCTATGGTCACACAGAATAATGTTTTTGTCTAGTTTTACATGCTACAATAATTTTCTTTAAAATATTGTGTTATATGAAATTATATGTTTTACAAAACAACATGTTACTCATAATACTACATAATATGAAAATTCAGTTATAGATATTGTAATAGAGGGAATGAATAAAATTTATAGAAATTTTAAAATATATAGTTTCTGAATTTTTTTAATTAACGTTTTATTATTAGTAAAACAAGTATCCTTTAAAGGAAAATTAAATCTTTTCTAGAAAACATGATTTTTTCTAAAAGATTGAATAATTTTGATTTTAACATATAATATAAAAATAGTTTAAAAATATTTTATAAAATTAATTTCATAAAATATATTATATTTTTTAAATCTAAATACCAAAATTAGATTTAGTTTAATTTTGTGGATTTTTATGAAAAGTTTAATTTTCAATGAATACTGAAAATACATATTTTTAAAAGAAAACTAACTTTTCATTTAAATAATTTATAATGATGAATTCTATTTTGAATTGGTTTCAAAGATAAAATTCTTAAATAATGAATTTATTTTAACAATATAGAACATTGTAAAAAAATTTAAATTGAATTTTGATACAAAAACATTGTAAACATTTGAACATTTTTTCATTAAAACCTCACATTATTGTCACACCAACATGATTAATTTTAATTAAATTTATTACACTCCACTTTTTTTAATTTTAAAAAAATATATTTTATATTTTGAATCTGAATATTTTATAATGTGTATGATTTTTGAGTTAATTTTCTTCCAACATAAATAACGAATGCAGTAAAATTTATTTATTGAGTTTGTGACAAAAATTGTTTTACCTATTTTTTACTAGAACGATATGTTCTAAAATGACATAAAATATCACCATATTTTATTAAATGAGTTTATATTGACTTTACCGAAAAATCATCAAAGATATTAAAATTCACTTCCAATTTATTCTGAATATGACCCATATAATATGTTTTGTAAATAAAAAATAGAAAATATACTTTTCAAAATTTTAGTATTTATAAATCACTGTGATACGTAAAAAACATTTTTTCCGTTATAAATATCCTTTGGATATATAAATTTGTTTTTATCATAGTAATTAATTTTTAATTTTTAGTGAATAATTTTTTGCGTAAAATTTTTAATAATTACCAACACAGTAATTATTTATTTAATAAAAAAAATAAATGAAACAAAAATATTAAACGTGAATTAAATTGAATTTATTGTTTCATAAAATATATTTTATATATGAATATATTATTTTCAATAGGTTAAAAATTAATATATTCTAATTATTTTTTTTCATGATATTTATGAATTCAAATTAAATTAACAATGTTAAAATTGACATTACATTTATTTTGTAATAAATGAAATTTTATTGCATTGTTTAAAGAACAAAATGTTAATTTAATCTACCATGTTATTTTCAAATGTTAGTAAATAAAAAATACAGTTTATTCATGGAAAAATTATGATCTATAATGAATATATTGAACTATAAATAGTAAAAAAATCAATTTTCACAGTTAAGGTTAGTACTTTGTTTTTGCATGTTACATGTGTTTCTGTTAAAATTAACTTCTATATCACATAGTATTAATATTTTATAAATTATATAATGTATTTATAATAACAAGGTTTATTTTTTTTAATAATTATCACATTCATTTAGACATAATGGATAAATTAAATAGTTAGAAAAATAGTTACCCTAATGAAAAAAATAGTAAAAATATGGAATCATTGATGTTAAGAAAGTAAATTCTTCACAAATGTGTTTCATTGTCTGGTGGCATTTTTTATCCATTATATAACCCAAAAATATTTTAACTATCAATTTTCGATCCACATTAGGTAATATTGACCTCACAATAATGAATATTGTTTTTGGTATTTACAAGAATGTCACTCCTCTTCAACTATAAAACAGAACTCACTACCCTAAATTCATTGCACATATAATGAAATTTTGATCAATAAAACACTATCCAAATCACTATTCATATTTCTCAATATCATACTAGATTCTTTAGTTTTGGAAAAATGTAAATCTAGGAAGGATTTAGAGAAAACCCAAGGAGGATACCTAAAAAGAGGTAATGTTCTTCAACGATATTACTTATTTATATTATTTATACACCCAATAAATTTCATATTATAACATGAATAAAAAATATCCTTATCATATTAAATATATTCATTTATATTTATTACCGGTTATTGACCTAAACCCATCTTCATTTCCATAAAATGGGGTACAAAATCTTCGTTCATGTGTGGGGAAGACTAACATCTCTTTAACAAAGGTCATGTCTCTTTTATTTTCTCTTCTACCGGTTTGGTATTATGATAACTATAAAGTATATATGTGTTATTTATAACGTATTTATACCATTGGAGTCACTATAGCATATATAACTTATTATTATTTTACATTCCCTAGGAGACATGATAACGTTGCTCGTGTGATTGGAATCCTACTGCCACATGAACCGACGTGATTAATCATTCCCTAACATGTATCACAGAGGTTATAATGGTAAAAAAATGATTATATGTGATATATATTTCATATATATAATTATATAAATATTGTATATATATATATATATATAATATTCTTTCATTCTTTTTCACTAATGTAATGATGATAATATCATTTATCTACATGGGGACTACCGCCTTCCCGAAGCAATGTGACCCCTTTTCATCCCCAAAACATACGAATTATTTATATAATTAAATAAAATTCTATATGTGATATTATTATCATTATTTAATGTTAAAATATTACTTAACTAATTTCCATGATGATTATTAGAATGTGGAAGTGATACTCATGTCTATGTATAGCCTACTTTCTGCATGATCATAACATACTTCCTTTTTCATAACCCCAATATATTATTGGTTTTATAAGTGTAAAGGATAAATATGATAATTATATCATTATTATTTTTATTTATATTATATAAATATTTAATATGAAGAAGAACCAGAACTATCATAATAACGATCAAATGTAAAAAAAATTAGTTTTCATTCATAATGATGAAAATAATGAATTATTATTAATGAATGAGAGATGCGATGTTATAAAATGATGACATGTGATATTGTAAATATTAATATGTTTCTTATATAAATTAATAAAAAATATTATAACTACTATACATGAGGTTAATTAACATTAAAAAATAGATAGTATAGTGTATGTTGTTTCATCTCAATTTTCATTATATTGAGATCTATTTTTTATTACACACCAATTCCCTTTTTTGTGATTATATAATGCCCCATTGAAATGAAATATCATAAATAATTAATTATTCATGGAATTATAATATTTAATTTTGATAATTGTATATAAGGGTATTTGATATGAAAATTTTCCGATGGTAAGATTAAATGTGCAATCTCACTATATTTACAAATCCATATCTTTTATTGAATATTGATACATTTTGATAAGGAAAATTGTTCAATAATTAAATCAATCATTAGATATATGAAGAATGAATCATAAATTTTTTTGTCATATGAGCATAATTCTATATCCCTTTGATGAATTTGAAGGTATCATGAGACAAACTAGATAAGGGTTTGTCCAAGGATTTACCCATTTATTAGATGCATTGGAAAAAGAATCGATGATGTTAGATGTCATAGAACGAATCCTCGATATTTTGTTTTAAATATCCATTATTATACATTGTATAATTATCAATTTAGTTTTTTATATTCCATGTGATTAAATAATTAGTTATTATATTAATATTTATATTTAATGCTCATGAGATTATAAAATTAGCATTATGTGATCACCATTTTTTCTATTGATATTATGCTTAGGTTATTGATTAAATGGAATTTTTTGTATTATATACCATTGAATTATTGTTATACCTTATTTATTCATATATTTTATTATAATATTACCATAACCAACCATCTTATATCACCCCTTTCTCATGTATCAGTTTTCATAGGAAACAAGAAGGTATTATGTGATTGATATATAGGTTTGTGCTAAGGGAATAATGAAATTTTCAATGAAAACACATTGTATATTTACTTTTTAAAACATAAAAAAATTTCAATGATTATTTATGTTACCAAGACAACTATACTATTTCATCCATTGGGATGTGATTCCATGTATGTTGTTCCAATATATTGTAGTAGGTCATCTGATTTGGGATTCTCGTGTCGTGGTTGCTACAAATAACACAAAAATATATTTCATATATACTGTGATGTTGGGATCATATATCAATAATTCATTATATGTTTTATTATTGTTTCTAGTAAAAAAATATCCAATTTTTTATTGGAATAAATTAAATATAATTTTAATAGAAAATATCATTCCTCTATGTAATTTTATTGGAATTAAATTTATTTAAAAAATATTTTTGATACATAGGTGAAAGGTAAATTAAAATTAATTAATATGAAATATAAGTTAATTTTATAATGAATTTAATATATATATATATGGATTTATAGAGTGATTTAATTTTCGTTTATAGACTATATATGGTCTAATTATAGATTAGTGATATGTTAATCCTTTTATTGATTATCATTATTTGGATATTAGATGTAGATATTTAGTTTTTTTCTAGATTGAGTTTTAAATTAGAGAATCTTACACCCATACTGAATTTCAATTGAACATGAGGATAGTGGGTGTGAGAATGACCAATTTATAGTTGATTCACATCATCCTATTATGCTAGTACAAGTGATTTAGGAACAGTTCAATGGGAGATTACCATGAGTTATACAATCTATAGAAAAAGATAAATTGCGAGTAAATTATTATATTTCATACCTGATAAGAGTTTTTTTGATTCCTCACACACCTTTAATCCTTAATGAGATTTGAACCTAGGGAGATGAGCTCTTGGTGGAGTCTATTATGTTGATTGATTATAATTGGAGACAACATCAATGTAATGATTGTGTGGGGGGACTCATATTTTATGATATCCAACTATGTGTAGAAGTGATATTATAGTGAAAGTAGAACATCATACTGGGATATCTTGGATGGTCATCCAAGTCTTATTTTCATATTCATTGAATTTGATATAATTTTTTGTGACATATGGTCTCTGAGTTCAAGCACCAAAACCTGATAGGGGTTCTTGTGATAGATTACACATTATGTTTTATAAAAATTTAGTATCCCCACAATTGTTTGGATAAGTGATTGGTAAATTATGTTGATTTAAGGACGGTTTGAGGTATTTTACCTCATTATAGATGAATTTTATTCACCCATCATTGTTTTCTATTGTTTTGAATCATACCCCTATATCTGATAAGAGTGGAATAAGAATAATTCAAATTGAATCTATAGAGGGGGTTGAAAGTGGTTCATCATGGAACCAGGAGCATTAATGATACGTTTTACACCACTTTTGTGTCATAAAATATTCCCATGTTGTGGTTCAACATATCCACTATGGTGTGAAGGTTTAGTCGACTATTACCATTTGACAAGCTTAGTCAAATCCATTCCCAATATTTCCAGAAACCTGTTGAGTTTCGATTATATTGGATGATAATGAACCTAAATTGGTATTATAAAGGTTCTTAGATGTTATATAGTGGTATAGTGTTTGGATAAATGAATTTCTTGAATATAGTTGAGGTATTATATAATAATGTTATAGGAGGAATTCCATGTCTATTTCTAGTCAGGGTAGTTGAGACAAGGTCGTGGTTTTGAAAAAATAATTCTTAAAAGTTGGTTATTATTTGGGTATAAGTATTAAAGTAGTTTCATTTAGTTGATCAACCTCTTATTTTTCATTATTTGGATTCATCAATGGTTTATTGTATAATTTTTATAACTACCACTTTTCCATCTGTTTTATTCATCTAAGATTCATAAAAAGATTATATACCTTATCAATTTTTCAAAAACATATTGATTTCTTGAGAGCACATGTACAGAGTGATGATGATTGAAATTAATTTAGGGGAATGATATATGGATGTTAAATTGTTTCATGAGTGTCTTACAATGCTTCATTATTATAGATTTATATGGGATTTCATCATGCATGATATGAAAAAATTTGAAGCGATCATTTGGTTGTATTATTTTTCTTCTTTATAATCCTTTACAATCTTATATCATTGTGGATAATTTTTA
The DNA here is from genome assembly GCA_963277665.1 of Viscum album. Lineage (NCBI taxonomy): Eukaryota > Viridiplantae > Streptophyta > Magnoliopsida > Santalales > Viscaceae > Viscum > Viscum album. Next base: position 543,432,122 of record OY728158.1, read on the forward strand.
CATCTTTAAACAGTGATAGTTAAGAAAATATTTCAGAGTATGATATACAGGAAGGTAATTCATGGACTTACCTTCACCAACTAGGTTAAATCATTCCAAGATATCTAGATTCATTTTGGTAGAGGTAGAGACATTCTAGATAGTATTTCCTCCTATATATGACATTTTTAAAATATTGTCACAAATTGGTACTTTGGGTTATATCCAAATAATGTTATTATGTTCACTATAGATATGTTTCATAGAAAAGAGCATATATTAAATCCAATATTAAATATGGACCCTATAGATCATTGAGAGAAGAGGGTTATTTAAAGGATTTCATTAGAAAAAGTTTTGATATTAATGATTATCAATATTGGGAGATGAAGAATATTTCACAAAGAATACATTAGATATATCATGATTATGAATGGATTATCTTATTTTTTATAAGATAATGGTTATAAAAATTCATATATATATATATATATATTATATTATATTACGATATGAGAGTGGATAGAGTGATATAATAGATTGATAGATGTTAGGGATAGCATTCATTTTGGTTGAGGGCATTTGAAATACCTATAATTGTACATAGAAAATGTTATGTCATATGTGGCTACCACATAATATAATTTTAATTGAAAAATACACTAAAAATAGTTAGGTAACTGAAGTGTTATCTATTCTAACCATACAATGGGGTTAAATCAAAATTTTAGTAAGGGATATTCTTATATAATCTATGTCAAGGGAGGTGGATTCTATATATTTTATGAATTTGTTGTGTACTCTTATACATTGTCAAATGTATTTAAGGATCCTGGAGTGTTATATTTGGATCATATAGACTGTTTTTCTGGAATGCGATATTATATTTTTGTGTATTATTATACCCAAATATTGATAAGACTTTGATTTATTGTGAATGGCCTAGTAATATTATTGAGATCATTTTACTCATTAGGTTTTATGATTTCAACTAGTTTTTTTAGAGAAATTATGCCAATTGGATGCACTGACAATGGATACAACCAACAGGGGTTGAAGTTACTCTTGTAATATTATTATGATAGATAATTTCATGAATTGAATTAATGGTTTATGATCATTTGGATACGAAACATACCTCAACATGATGAGTATTAAACATTGTATTTTGATTTTTAAGGATTCATTCTTTGGGTAATTTTGATACATGATAATATAGTGATTTTATATGGATTCATAATTTTGAGGTAGAATGAGTGGAACTACCCCTTTAAAGATCATGATGTAGTAATACTGGTTCATACCCTAATTAGTTGGATATAATATATATTGAGTGATAGGTCTATGATATAATCTCACTCTAATTTCATGAGTTATTTTTTCTCCTCCTGTGAAATAATCCATTGATAGTGAAGATAGTTCAAGTGCCTCTATTAATTTTTTTAAAGAGATGTATACCTTTAGAAATTGGAATGTATATATAGATTTACATAGTAAGAAGACTCTAAAACACTTATTCATGATTCATGTAGTGAGTGGTAGGAAATATATTTCTTAAGAAACATAACACTTAATTTTCATGAGTAATAGGGCCAAATGAAAATTATATTCTATTATATCAACTCATCAATCCCGAAGAGATTAAAATATTATTATGTTACAAAATTATAAATATATAGTGATGATGAAAAATATTTATTTTTTATATCCACTACAACATTTTTCTATTTATACTAATGATATTATTTTGGTCTGAGGTCATGTTCTTCTCCCTATAAGAATTCGTAATGTGTAATGAAGAAGAATGTAATAGGATTTTCCATGTATTCTTCATGAGTATACATGTGTTCACTATGGACTAGTGTCTATTACCTATTCCTATGTGGAAGTGGAATTATATGACTATGGAATTTTTGTGTAGGTTTAATAAAATTAATACAAGGTGGTGATTATATTTTTTATATTAAGGACCAATTTATAAGGTTTGTTTACTAGATATCAATTTGTAATGTTTTTGTGATTTTATTTATTCAATGTTTATATGAAATAATATGTCATTACGGTGTACCATGGGGTGTTTTATTTTCTAAGAATTATATTTTTTATAATCATTCTCATAAGGGTTTTACAAGGAGCGTGATATGCTGGTTTGAATAGAATCCCCTCTCATCCTCATATAGAGGGGTTGTTTGATAATAATATTAATTTAGTGGACAAAATTCTGGAGAACTCTATTATTTCTTTTAATGTTTTATGGCATAACCACATATAAATATCAAAATATTCTTACAAAATCATTTTTCCATCATATATTTAGAATATAAAAATACATTACATATCTGGAATGCAAGTTTGATCATCATTATGAATGTGAATGAATGGGTAGAAACTTTTCTTCCATACAAGATTCTATAAGGTAATTAAAATCATAAATAGATTATTGAAAATATGTTACAAACTAGTCAAATTATAATGTGGGGGTTTCAACCATTAATTTATTCATCTATATAATTTTATAGGCGATCTATTTTTCTTATGAGTTTCCCAAAGATTAGAATATATTAATATTCAAATTCATCAGATATTAGATTCTTGGTTTAGGGGATAATTAGATAATATTGTGAGATTTGATACTATAGAAATCCAGTTTTCTCTTCCTCAATCATTTTTTTCATTGAAATGAATGTTTCATTTCTCACCAGTTCACCAATATCATAATGACACTTATAATGAGATTATTTTTATGGAAATAAAACAATATATTGATGTATTTGTTAGGATTATCCAGTTGATATAGAGGATTTGTTCGGAAAGACTATATATGGGATGATAGTTCCTATGGTATGAGTAGATTAGTATTATGGGTGTCTCCACAATGAAATATGGGAGAATTACTCTAAAATATGCGAATGAGGGCTGGAGTTGATCACCATTGACACCTAGTAACATGTAATAGTGAATATAATAGAAAATAAGTTATATGGTGGGGGTGTTACTCAAAATCTAGTTGAAATTAAATCATAATTGATTTTTTATTTGTATGTGCAATTTAGTGTATTTTTGTATTTATGTGATATATAAGTATTCAAAATTAGTGGGATATTGAACTTGAATTTTTTTTGTATGTAAGATCCTAAATGAGTTTTCTAATGTGTTGATGTAGGAATATAATTTTATTTCATGAGTGGCCTAAGTTTGAGGATAATATTTTCTAATTTTTTAGGTTAAATAATTTTTACACAAATAATTGAGGTGGTAATAATAAATTTTAAATGTTTCAGAATGAATATTTTTATATTTATTATTATGCCATGACCCTCGATGCCCTGTACCCGGAGCGTTTAATAAACAAGGTGTGTAATTTTTTATAAAATGAAAAGCTGAAGAATTGCAAATCATATTCCATACAGATGGTCATTGTGGTTTAGGTTCTATAAAACCAGATACAAATGTTACAATCCTTAAAAAAATGTACAGAAAAGACTCCACAATGTTGCCACCAAACAATGTAACTCAAATCTACTAAACCTGTAAAAAGAAGATTGAAAATGTTGGGTGAGCACATGAATGCCCAATAAGGTGTTTTTAAAATAATAGTTCAAAATAAATTTATAAAAAAATCCCATTAGAAAATATTCATAAAACATTTTCTTAAATAAGACTACAATACAAGAATAATATCATAACAGTTTTCCAACAATTACTAGAGAACATTTTAGGGAACCTTAACAGTGAAAAAACGATAATACGTTCCATTCATAAGCATGCTTATAGAAAACATATGTTGTTCAATATAAAAAACAATAGTCATTATAACTATACTAAGTGTGAAATGAAAAAGTTTAATTACAAAATATAAAAATGAAATAAATACATTATCATATTTTCACAAAAAATTAAAATATTCATTTCTTTCCTTACTAACTGTATATCTTAAATTGAAAGATAAATTTTTTTCATTTTTATTAAATTTTATAAGGTGAGTGGAAGAAACATTATCCCATATTCATTTACTTCTTCTGATATACACACGGACATTCTCTTAACCAAGTATATTCAACTAGTTGAATATTTAATTGGATAATTAATTAATATTAACATAATAAGGGGAGTGCATATGCTAAACATTCTGAAACACCTCATCAAGGCCTTGTCCAAGACATCGAAAAATGATTAAGGCCTCAGCCAAAACCATATATCAAAATTGGGAAAGGCCTTAGCCAATTCCATGTCTAATTGTCCCATGAGACCTACCGGTGCAGCATGGGGCTATAGTGGGCCCCACCCATCAAATACTAAGTCCAATGCATTCCACATATGTCAAAATGTCCTTAAATAAATGTGCCCTATAACACTTTGATTTATTAAATTCTGCCTTTTATTCTATCTGTCCCATACCCCTTTGAATAATTAAATTCTATCTCTTATTCAGTGTTTTCAATTCCACTTTCAACAATTAAATTATTATTTCATAAATTTTCATAAGTGATAAATAAATAATAAATTGTTTTATTTATCACATAATATAATAACGTCAGAAAAACCATTGTTTCATGGTAGAAATCATTCAAAACACAATAGTACATGTTTATGAAATCATAATATACATTACTTGTCCAAATCATGGAAATGATAAATGAATATAAAAAATAAAAAGCATGCATAATGAAAATTCATCATGGATTGAATACATAAAATGATTATAAAGGATTTTTTTACTAAAAAAAATTCCAAATACATTCTTGAAAACATTTCACACTTTAAAACACTTTTTATAACTTCATATCAACCCCCTGTGAATCCATATTGTGAACCCATATTAATATCATGATCAAATCACTTACATAAATATATAAATATATATATAACCATGTGTATTTAAGGGTTGTTCATCAAAAATTAATAACCTAATACATAATTTATGTATATTTAAAATGTAATTTTAACCAATGTTTAATATTTTGAAAACCATGATGTAAAACTAATTGTTTGTAACATATATAAATATATAAATAAATATATATATATATATTTACATACATATTTATAATTTCATGAAAATGAAACACCACTAAACCTAGCATGGTTCACATCATAATGAATTCCATTAGAGTAGAAGTTAGTCTTTCTTAAATAAAATAAACTGATAATGTTTCATTAAGAATATATATATATATATATGTATGGGTCTATATGTAGTTAAACTTATTTTAGGTAAAATCATAAAATCCTATTGTGATTTTCATGAAAAGAAAATATTTTAAAAACAATAACTTGTTTTTATATGTTCATACAAGAAAAATATATATGATTTATGAACATCCATATATATATATATATATATCCACATATATATATATATATATAATCAGTTAAAATACAAGAAAGGATACACCTAAGACCTTCACATGGATCGAAGAAGAAGAAGAAGAAGAACATAGGTTGATGGAGGTGCTGGAATGAGAAAACCCATAGGGTTCTTAGTGAAAACATTTTATATTTATAAACTATATAAAATATATATTAAAGGAAACATGAAAGAGAATCTGAGGTACCCCGGTTTAAACAAAGACCGAGTGTGTTCGGTCTTGTTGAAAAAGATGAGAAAGGAGGGACACCATAGAGAAATATGGTGTCACTGGTGTAGAAAAACTAAAGATAATAGGAGGACCATGACTGGAATGAAGTGTAGAAGAAGATGATGGATACGGGATGCGAAGAATAAATGGGTAGAAAATCTTGGCCGCAACTTGACCCAAAATCAGAAGAGAGCCCTTGGGTTTTTAAAAGGTTTAGACATACACGATTTAACCGTGTCCAGAACTGATGGCTCATGAAGAAGAAGGATTTTAAAAACTGATGGAGGGCTAGTATGAGATCATTACAGGATCGAACAGAAAATAAAAATGAAGAGGAAAACCCATGGTGGTGGGGAACCAATGGTCGAACCAATCAGATGGCCCAGATCATGCACGATAAGATCGGATAGTCTAGATTGATTTCTGCTGAAAAAATGCATCCCAAATTGAAACTAAATGAGTTTTCCAACTCTTTTATAAGACTCAGTGTCTTATACATTATTTATATTACTCAATAAACCCCACGCCAATACTTCCCCATACATGTTCACTGTGGCCGTGCTCTGCGCCCACCTCTGCTGTTGTGTTGCCTCACACAACAGCCCACTCTGGCAAACCCTTATACACAACCGTATGTACCTATGGCCTTATTTTTCACGCATTCGCATGCGATGTAGAACTTACCATTCATGCAATGCCCTAGGACTTTGTACTAGGGGATCTGAGTGAGATTCCCACTATGACCATGAGTGGCTTGGCCTTCTAGGCCACCCTCGATTGGGTGGTGAACTTACATATTATTCAGCAATGTTAAATTTTTTTATTAATCATAAGAATACGTTTATGTGTATATATATATGTTTCTTAAAGAAGAGAATATAAATTACCTATTACGGTGAAACAAAATACTAAAATCTAATATTGTCATTAGTTTCAAAACATTTGAGTTTTAAAAAATACATCAATGTTCAAAATCTAAAATTAATTTTTATTATGTCATAAAATAAATCCCATACTAGTAAGATATTTAAAATCCAAAACATATTTTTAGTTAAAACTTTATTTTATTCATATAAGGATGAGGAAATTTTAATTTAACATTCAAAAACTTTTAAATACATTAATACCCAATTCAATAAATATAGATAAAATATTTTATACCACTATAGTAATCAATTTTATTATCCCAAGATTTCATTTCAAACACAAAAATATATTTCATTGTAACAAAAACCACGGAGTAAAAAGTGTGTACTTCAATTGGAATTATCATTAAAACACAATGGTTATGAATTCAAATCCATTTTAAATATTAAAACATTATCTTTAAAAATATAAATAAGATTTAATTACAAACGTTTTAAAAGATATAACTTTCTTGCATACATAACACACTTAGAAATATCAACAAACATAAATACATAAAATAAAATAATCAGTATACCCAACTGGTATATGGTCTTATAACCAATATAGATTAATGAAAATAGGAAACAATTGAATTTCGTTTAAGGGATTATAAAAACATTATTAGGGTGTTCTAACTTAAAAAAACTAGTCAATGAAGATGGTTCTATTCATTCCTCTGATGCATATCACGATTGATGTGGTTCAGGCAATAATGTTCTACATGGTGACATATCCGAAGGACATAAAATATTTTCATTGTCTTTTTTTTATATTTGATGGTCTCTCTATGATTTTATAGGTCTCTTAGAAGGTATCCTTGGGTTGTAGGACTCTATTTGATTCGTTGTAATGTAATGGTTTTCAGTGTTGTATTGAATAAAATATTTCATGTTTTTATTTTGGAATCATTTTTATGATAACATGAAAATTAAATTAAGTTAACCCATAAAATATTAATATTACATATGAAAAAGGTCTGAGGTGTCACATTATCACCCCATTAATATAGTTGCATCCTTGCGATTCAAAAAAATACTTACACTTTTACCAGTAAAACCAGAAAGACATAACACCTGAGGTTCCCCATTATCAGGACCACCACTGCGGATAATCTGTTGATGTCCCCATCTGGATTACCAGATTAGTTTTTAGTTCCATGAAATATTTTTTCCATATACATAGTGAGCAGTTAGGATCAACCCTATGCCAAAAGCATTTGGGTTTCAATAGGAAGGCATCAGTGGTATTGCGATCAGAGATTTGAGAGTGGGAAAGATACCTATTAATCCCTCAAACTACATCATGATTGAAAAAATTGATGTCATATAGCATCCCATATATATTAAAACATAGGACATGGAACAAATAGTCTGATCAAAGGTCACCCTCAAATATAACTTCTTGAAACTTACCCAAAGCTAGGTAGTTCCCGGTCAAGTTAAAACATTTGAAGAGAACTTCGTTGTACCTACCCCTCTTTCAATACTATAGAAATTGTGCATTTGTGATACAGTTATATACCTAGCTCTTCCCATCATAGGAACAGAGGATATTTGGACTGATCGATTCTTGATAGAGTCCTTTACAAGACAGATACAGGTTTGCAAAAGGGTTATTGTCTACTGAACATGACTTAATGATTATGGATTCTAGTAATTCGGTAGGATGTGATAAGAGGTTTATTGGTAAACCCATGTATTCCATATAAAAATTTCAATGGACATGTTTTACTGAGTATGGAAAACCATATTAAAATAAATATGTTATTTTGTAAAATTTTATTAAAATACTAAAAAATAAAATATAAAATTATCCATTTATAAAAGGTTCTTAAAACCCCAGGTGTTAAATAACCATTCACTCTCTCTCACAACTCACTGGTATGGATTTTTTGACATCCACCATGATGTATCTTAACAGGTACCATCGTTGTTGGTTATTTACTGAGTTCTCAGTCAAATAGATCCCTAAAGCTATTCCAAAATCATTGATCTATTTGGTCCATATGTAGCACGAGCAACTAGGATCAACCATATATGGACATATAATGTTATATGTGAGAAAATATTGATTTGTATGATGGTGTGTGAAACTAATATGAACTATATGTCAATAATGTAAATGGGTAGACTCCTCCTCAATGACTTCAAAGTCTATAACATTTCCAAATCACTATAAGACAAGATTTAACAATGGTGTACTGCTCGGAGGTTAACCTCTTCTGAAGCCTCTTTGAAGTATTATAGGAACAAAAAATTATTGGCTAGGGTAAGGCACTTAAAAAACCCTCAAAATTCATTCTATTACATGCATAGAATGGAAATTGTGCATACATAATAAGGAAGTAGTCAAATGTTGATTCTCGTTGGATTTGAAGTACACGAGTAGAATTGGATGCATAGTAGTGGTGTTTACATGAAAAATGAAGGCTTTCAAAAAATTTCATAGCCTTATAAACCTTACTTTACCACTATAGTACCTAATATTTCTGTTGGAAGAGATAGAAGGCTTATGTTGTATTCTATCTAAAAAATTGAAGAAGAATTCTAATGAGTATGAAATAATCATTTTTTTATTATTGTTCTAATTTTATAGGGTTGTATAAACCAATTATTTGATACCAACTATTATTCACCAACCCCAGAAGACATGGAGATGGTGAATTTAATAAACATGGTGTGTAATTTTTTATATAAGAAGAATAGATAAATAATTTCACATCATTTTCCATATAGATGGTCTTTGAGGTTTATGTTCTAGAAAAACAGATATAAATATTGAAATTCTTCAAAAACTGTACAGATAAGAATCCAAAAGTATTCCACCAAATAGTTTAAATAAAATTCACTAAACCTATAAAAATAGATTTAAAATGTAGTGTGATCATAAGAATTCCCAGTAAGGGGTTTTAAAAATAATATTTCAGATAAAATCATATAAAAACATCCCTTTAAAAAATTATTCATAAAACATTTTCTTAAAGAAAACTGAAATACATGAAGCATATCCTAAAAATTTTCAATGAATTACCAGAAATAATTTTAAGGAACATTAACAAGGATAAAATAAAAACATGTTCCAGAAATAAGAATGCTTATACCAAACATATGGTATGCAGTATATAACTCATGAGTTATTCTAACTTTGATATGGGTGGCATGTGAATGTTCATGTTCAAAATATACAAATGATTGAAATACATAATCAAGGTTTTTCATAAAATGATATCATTCATTTATTTCCTTACTAATTGTAAATCATGAATTGGAAAATAATTTTCTTTCATATCTATTAATGTTTATATGGTAAGAGCTGAATAAAAATTATTCCTTGTGAATTTACTTCTTCTGATACTCAAATTTACATGATCCTAACCAAGAATATTCTACTAGTGAAATATACACATGGTTAATAAAATACTTTAAACATAATGAGGGGATTTTATATGCTAGAAATTCGGAAACACTTCATCAAGGCCCCAACAAAGACTTCTAAAAATGATTAAGCCCACATCCAAAACCATATATCAATGATTGGGAAATGCCTCATCTAATTCCATGTTTGTTTTTCTCATGAGACCTACCGATGCAACGATGGGCTATAGTGATCCCCACAAATCACATACTAATTCCAATTCATTCCTCATATGTCTATATGTCCTTAAATCTAACTGTCCCATATGACTTTGTTTTATTAAATTCTCTCTTTTATTCAAAGTGTCTCATACCACATTGAATAATTAAATTTTGACTCTTATTCAAAGTGTCCCATACCACTTTGATCAATTAAATTATTATATGATAATTAAAAATTAAATAAAAAATTGTTTTATATATCATATAAGATAATATCTATAGGAAAACACCTGTTCAATAGTAGTAATCATTCAAAACATATGAGTAAATTTTTATGAGTTCACGATAGACATTAGATGCTCAAATCATGGAAATGATAAATAAACAAAAATATGAGAAATCATGTATAACAGAAATTCATCTTGTATTGAATACATAAAGTTATTATAATGGTTTAGTATTACTAAAAACATATTCTAAATTGATACTAAAAAACATTTCACACTTCAGAACACTTATTATAACTTTTTATCAAATCCTTGGGAACCCATATTATGAACCAATATTAATATCATTATCGAAGAATATATATATATATATATAACCATATCTACTTAAGGGTTCTTTATTAAAATATAAGAATAAGTTACATAATTTATGTATAATAAAAAAATAATTTAAACCAACGATAAATATTTTTAAACCATAATGTAAAACCGATGGTTTGATACATAAATAAAAAACAATATATATATATATACTTACATATTAATAATTTCATCAACATAAAATACCACTAAACCTTTCTTGGTTCACATTACTTATGAATTCCACTAGAGAAGAAGTTATTCTTCCTTAAATAAAAGAAACTGGTAATATTTTATTATCAATATATATATATATACATATGTGTATGTATGTAGTGAAACTAATTTTAGGTAAAATAATAAAACCCTATCTTGATTTTCATGAGATGAACATATTTTTTTACTATTGTTTTTTATGTTCATCCATGAAAAATTATTAGGATTTAAGAACATTGGTATGTATATATATATATATATAACGTAAAAATAAAAGCAAGGAAACTCATTGGACCATCACATGGATCGAAGAAGAAGAACAAAAAAGGTTTATAGAGGCACAGAAAGGAGAAAACCCATAGGGTTCTTAGGGAAAAATGATTATATTTATAATCTATATATAACATATATTTAAGGAAACATTCTAAGGAATCTGAGGCACCTCGTCTTAAAAAATGACAAAGTTCATTTGGTCTTGTGGAAAAAGAGGATGATAGAGGGCCAACATGGAGAATGGTGGTTTCACGGGTGTAAAATACTAAAGGGGAAGGGATGACTGTGACAAGAACAATGCAAGGAAGAAGATGACGTGGAGGGGATGTGAAGAAGAAATGGACAGCGAGGAATTTCCGTGCCTTGATCCAATAGCTTCAGAGAGACTATAGGGTTTTTACAATTTATGGATCGATAGGATTTAACTGTGTCCAGATCTGATGGCTCAGGAAGAAGAGAGATTTTAAAAACAAATGGAATGTTAGAATTAGATACTGAATAAATCAAATAGCTAATAAAAATGTGGTGGGAAACCCGCGATAGTGGGGAGTCAAAGTCCGAACTGATTGGATGGTCCATATCCCGCATGGTGAGATTCGACGGTCCAGATTGATTTACACTAAAAAAATCATCCTACATAGAAATAGAATGAGTTTTCTAGATCCTTTATAAGACTCGGTGTCCCATCCATTTTCCAAATTACTCTCTTTCCCCTTGGTACCACCCCATATTGGTTCACTTTTATAACTCTTTGCGCCCACCCTTTCCGCCATGCCACCCAGGATGGTGGTGCGATTCGGAAAACCATTTTACATGCCCATGCACGCTTAGGGACTTATTATGCATTACAACACATACAATACAACACACACCATGTGTTCCCCACCTTGTGTCTTTGGCCTAGGAAATCTAAGTGTGATGACCACTAATACATTGAGTGTCTTGGCCTTCTAGGTCGACCTCATTTGGGTGGGGAACTCGCTGAATTTTTAGAAAAAATAAATTTTATTTCTTTATTAAACATTATAATTAGTTTATATATATATACATATAGGTGACATAAAAATAGAGAATTTAAATTCTTTGTTACAGATAAATAAAATCCTGAAAACTGATATTTTCATTAGTTTCTAAACAGTTGTGTTTTAAAAAAGAACATAAATGTTTAAAATAAAAAATCAAACATTAATATTTCATAAAATTAATCCTATAATAGTATTATATTTAAAATCCAAAACAAATTTTAATTAAATCTTTGTTTTTATTCATCCATGGATTAGGGAATTTGATGTTAACTTTCAAAACATTCAAAAAACTAAAATAAAAAACTCACTAAATATAGATAAAATAATAAATATCACCATAATAATCAATTTCATTTTACCAATGTTTGATTTTTAATGAAAATTTCTATTTCTTGGTACCAAAAATCAAGGAATTACATGTGTGTTCATCTTTTTTTTATTATTTAAACATAACAGTTATGATTTCAAATCCATTTTAATCTTTAAAATACTGTCCTTTAAAAATATAAATAATAGTTAAGTACATACATGTTTAATGATATAAATTTAATGCATACTTAAAACACTTGGAAATATCAATATACATAAATAACTAAAATAAAATAACCAGAATACCCAATAGATATATGTTCTTATTACTATTATAGATTCAATAGTCACCTAAAGGAGGCAATGATTGAATTTACTTTAAGGCCTTATAAAAAAATATTTAGGGTGTTCGATATTAAAAAACATAGACAAATAAGATATTGATCTTTATTCCTGAGATGCTTAGCACAATTGTTGTGGTTCTAGATATAACATTCTTCGTGGTGATAGATCCAAAGAAAATACATTATTATCAAGATCTTTTTGTTGAATGGTCTCAATGTGATTTTGATAGATCTTTTAGTATGTATCATAGGGTAGTAGGACTCTTTTGGATATGTTGTAATGTAATCATATTTAGTGTTTAATTTAATAAAATATGTCATGTTTATATTTGGAAAACATTGTTTCTATAGAATGAAAATTAATCGAATTAAAACTATACAATATTTTTATTACACAGGAATATTTTTTGGGGTGTCACATTTTTAGTTTCATGTAACTTTATTCAAAAAAAATTGAGGTATCTCATACGTAGGGGACATCATGTGTAACAGTCCCCATATAGAAGGGTCCTTATATTTGGGGAAATCAGAAGTTTCTTAAAATTATGTGTAACACCCCAAGAATCCACGATATGTTTCTCTTTGAATAATGCAATAGCTTGTGTTGTATGCAATTTCGAGTTCTATCTCACCACAACCAATCAAAATAGTCGTTACAAATAGTTATACGAACTTTTTGAAATATTATAATTTTTATTTTTCAAATTGAACTTCATTTCTGGATTTTAAATATCAAAATTTGATTTGGGTAAATCTTTGGTATTTTTTTCAAAACATTCAATTTATTATGAATATCGAAAAGCACTAATTTAATATTTAAAGACTAATATTTATGTAATTAATTATTTATTTTATATACATTTATTTTAGGTCAAAATAGATATATAATACCTATGTATGTTGATTTTAATTAATTAGAGTCATTTTATAATTAAATTAGATGTATAAAATTTTATTGAACATTTTAACATCTTTTACTAAACTTATATGAACATTTTTACATTTATATAAAACTTAATTTTACCCCATCTGTGAATTAAATTTAAAAAACAAGATATAGGGTGAAATGTGGTTCAATAACCAGAAAATAATTTTTGGTGAATAGTAATTTTTGAATTTTATTTATCATGGTTAAAAGTAAATAGGGTAATTGAAGGTAAAAATGATATTATAATTATCCGAACACATCTATGAATTCTATTGGATAACTGTTCATAGACCATACTGAACCTTTGGAATAAAATATTATCCTCTTTGATCCACTTGGATTATATTAGGACATTTATTAGTATTTTATTTAAAAAATAATTAAATGTGTTAAATTCAAATTTTCATAAATAAATATTTTCAATATAGGGTTATAAATAATATAAATTATACTGTAAATAATAAATAAAAATATAAAAACATTTCCTATATAATGGTATTTTATTTATAAATTTTAGACATTAAATATTTAAATTTATTTATGACACAATGATGATGCAATAATTACAATATTAATGAATGATTAAAATAATTGATATTATATATATCCAAATAAATGTAAATTGAGTCTTTTGATGAATTCCACTAAATATTTAGGTTTATATGACATGTTATTATAGATTTACTAAATGTTTTCGAATTGATAATGTTGTTATGACTTTCACAAAAATAAAATACCAAATATTGTCATAATTGACGTAAATGAGCTTTTAAAATAAATACAACTATATTAAAATATATAATATTCCTAAAAAACTAAGGATTGGCCAAAGAAAATATATAAGGTCATATATGTCATTAATGAACCACTTGGGGTTCATTTGGATTTTTTTAGTATTTTTATTAACCATGTTTTATAATAATAGAGAAGACATGGTAAAAGTAAAACTATTTAACTAAGAGTTAATCTAAAAAGATAAGGTTAATATGGTGACCTAAAACTATCTAAAACCTATTAGTTGACGGTTATTGACCCATCCCCACATTATCCTTTAAATAAATCCTTTTGAATCCATTTTAAACCGAATATGACTGTATAATAATTTAACATTTCATGTTTTTCTTAAAGTGACCCACACATTTCTTATAAAAGGGTACTTCCCATTCTCTTCAAATCACACCACAAATGCAATTTGACTCTAAACACCCCTACTGAAATATATTACCAACTACCCTCCCTATATCCTAAAGTCCTTACTTTGAAAAGAAAGATGACCTAAGGGTCCATTTTGATCAAATCAAAAGGAATAACCAGAAGAAGAGGTAATAATCTCATCACCTCATTCAATGTTTTTTTCTTCTTCGACTTCTTCTTTCACCATTTTTCCATACCAAAATAATATATCTAGTACATAATACTTACTATGATGTTATTATAAATATTATACAACCATATTCATTATTTTATCCATCCAATGAATGGAAAAGTCACCATATGTGCGTACGTACGGCTTACCGTCTCCATGTCGTGGTGTAGTTTGTTATTCAACTCTTAATTATTTGGGTGGGTATAATAATTAGTATAATTGATATATACAATAAATATGACATGTTATGTATTTATTTTAAATGATATAAAATCCAATTAAATTTGATTTCACCAGTAATATATTGATATTGTCGCACGTGCGTTTGTACGGATTACCGTCTCCACAAACACAATGAGATTCATTACACATCATAATAATTTGAGATTACTTTTAGTTTTATGATTGAAAAATGTTAAAGAAAATAATATAATTCTGGATATTAATCCAATACATCATATCCATAACAAACATAACTTACGTAAAAATCATATAAAGGAAAATGAATCAGTTAACACCCAAAACGATGATACTACTAAAATATCATTAACAAAAAAATATTAGTAGATCATATATGACCGCATATTTATGTATGTGGTTCTTGTAAAATTTTATAAAAATTACTTCACCATTATACCGGAGGTTAACCAACCCTCTACTAAGGAAAAGTACAAAGTAAGGGTTAATTTTACAATATCATTATTATCTGAGGTTGTTTATACGTTAGTATCAACTGGGACCTATTTATCATCCACATCTGTGTTTCTTAAAAATTCATCACAAAACATTTTTACAATTTACAAGTCTATTGGTTAATGCCATTTAAAAACCTTTTTTAGTTTTTATAAAATCATTTGAAAGGAATCTTTCAGTTGCTTTCCAAATAAGGTTCTTTATGACATTTTCGGAAAATTAATGAAAGAATGTTATTTTTTAACTTATACTATGGGTGTAGCTATTTATAGTAGTTACAAACCCTTATAAGCTTCCCTTAAAATGTTATAATAATATTTTCAAAATAAATATTTTTTTTACATTTGAATGATTTCAATGCAGAATGAAAGTTTTAACCCATATACTTTTTGGATTGATTTCATATATGTCAAAATCCTTTGTTGGGTTTTATGTTTGTTTGAAGTTGAATTATTATGATGCAACCTTCAATATTGTATTGAAGGTTTTGATATTTGTTTGACTTTGGATGTGCTATTTTTAGACCATTCATGGTTTATAGTTAATATTTTGACATTTTTTATGCTAGTTTTAATACGAATATTTATATTATGTTTCAACCTTTTCATATGTTAAATGCATTGGGCATAATAAGTGATGGGTGGAGCCTGAAATAGCTCCTCTATGCATCTGTAGGTCTCAAGAGAAAAAATAGTGTCTTGGTGAAATGCCTTGAAAAAATATTATTTGCAGTCTTAGCATGATGCCTTGACTATGTGGTTATGATGTCTGTCATCATGCATTCCATCATTATGAATTTAGCTATTAATATTACATTTGATTATTGGACTAGTAGAATATCCATGTGAACAAGTAAACAGAATTATCTGATTTATAAATGCCATATTATGCTGAATTTTATATTTAAATTTCTTGTGTTTTAGTTTAACACATTTCCTTAAATGATTATACTTATTTAGGATAGTTCGCACTATATTTTTATCCTTACTAAACATCTAATCTCATCCCGTTATGTGTTTTATTTTTCCCAGGATGCAAAGATTTATATTACAATTAACCTGTAGAAATAGGCTAAGGGATTTGAGTGTGATCAAATGGGACACAATGTTGTTGTTTTTCAAATTTCATGATGTAATGTAAAATATATGTATGTATCTAGTACTTCCAAGGCTACTAAACTAATCGGTCTTTCGAGACTTGATCTCTTGTGATCATGACTATGTTATGCAAAAATGCACTAAATTTGGGTAACTTGAGTCAGGTAATTATAGTTGGTATCAGAGAAAGTTTAGTACAATCCTTGGAAATTAGATTTAGAAAAACACTAACTAGAGAACATTACTCTAAGATAGAATTTTTGGATTAGTATAGTTGAACATCCTCGATTTTTGGTAATGTAGATATTTTGTGAATTGTCCATGAAATAAATTCCTGTCTTGGTACAACCAGGTAGAAAAGGCTATGGAACATATGTATCTACAAGTGAAAACACTGACAAGTACTGTCGGTCTTGAAACTCCTTGGGGGTTTGCTTAGGATAATTCAAATTTTCTATACAAACCATTACCAATGAATTATGAGTAAATAACTCCTCAAAGAAAATATCTTTTTATGATTATGGATTATATGCATAAATTGTTGAATTTATGATTGGTATTTTACTAGTTTGGAATTATGTATTAGGATTCATAAACTAATCCAGTTTATGACATTGTTTAGAAATAACGCCTATTAGAAGGAACATAAACCGTATCAATTCACATAATCTATATTGGGATTTTTGTCCAACATAAGAAAATTATAGTAGATCTGGTGATGCAACTGGTGCTGAACCACATACAACCATTTTGGCACAACTCACTTATTTTATGAATAATAACCTTACCCATTTGGATCACCATGATCCACAATGCAAAGTATCAATGTTAGACCGCTTCATGAGGCAACACCCACTAACATTCAATAGGACTATGAATCCATCTGTAGCTGAGAAATGTATAAGTTCCTTAGGGAAAATATTTCATGATTTGGGGAGTAGTGAAACGGAAAACATTATCATGGATGTTTATCACCCGATGGGTGATGCAGATTAATGGTGGTCATTAATTAAAAACACAAAGGAGGATGAAGAAGTATAAAATTTGGACTGGAGGTAGTTTAAAGAACTTTTCTAAGAAAAATACATTCCTCACGACCATCAAAAAGATGTGGGGAGAAAATTTATATGTTTGAGGACAAAGGAGGATGAGAATTTCACCATGTATGAGGCTAAATTTACAAGGATAGAATGGCACAGTGGAGATTATATACGTAACCCATTGAGTAATATTGATCAACTCATCGATGGGTTAAAACCATTTCTCCATCGAGCATTAGTCTACCAATCATTCTCGTCTTACAAAAAAATGGTCTCAGGTGCTTTCAAGATAGAAAAGTAATTCTCTAAGTCTTATAACATTATAGAAAAGTAAGAGAAGAATAGATTTGATGAACACAATAGAAATGGAATTAAAGGGAAGAAGGGAAAAGATGAATTTCCATCCTGTAGTAAATGTGGGATGAAGCACCATGGAAAATTCATGAAGGGAATGTGAGTTTGTTACATGTGGGGATAAAAATTCCACCAAGATCATGATTGAAAAGCTAAGAAAGAGGCTTTCAATGTTAAATTCTATGATTGTATAGAAATAGGGATTTATTCCAATTATTGTCCTAAGTTCCGAGGAAACTTACCTCAGAAAATTACAAAGGAGCAAGGCCAAGAATATGTGATCATTACTACTGAAGTTGAAGTTCCTAATGATGTCGTGGCTTGTAATTTAATGGTTTCCTAAAATTTATCCATTTCTTTATTTGATTATGTATGATATCATTATTTCAAATCTTCCCAGTTCTCTATGAAATTAGGTATTTCCAATTTGATTTGACAAGGGGGTTGTCAGTCAAAACTCCAAAGGGATGAATCATTGCTACAATGTTTTGTGAATTAGTTCCAATTAGGTCATATAAATATTCTTTATCTTCTAATATCATCGCCATACCCAGAATTTAATTTGATATAATCCTCAGTATGTATTTTCTTTTGGACCAAGATAAAAAAATTATTATAAGAAGAATGAGGTTACAATTTTCGTAGTTGATAAGGAATACCTTATCATTAAATAAGTAATGGCACCATTAGATTCTTATTTACATCCACCCTAGTAGCTCTAATAAATTCATTTATTGGGGAGGAAGAGAGTGAAATAACCATGGGTGAGGAAAGGAATGTTCAAATGGAGGACATACCTATTGTAAAAGAATATATTGATGTGTTTCCAGAGGATTTACATGGACATCCTCCAGAACAAGAAATTGAGTTTTCCATTTATTTAATTCATGGTTCAAGGCTCATATCAAATAACCCTTATGGAATGGCCACTTTGAAATTAGTGGAACTAAAGAAACAACTAGAGGAATTGAGTAACAAACGATTTATTCTCCCTAATGTTTCTCTTTGGTGATCCTCTATCCTTATTTTGAAGAAGAAAGATATATTTATGTTGTTCTTCCTTGACTATGGGGAGATCAATGCTATAAAATTAAATAACAGGTATCCCCTACCTCACACTGATGATTTATTCGATCAAAATCACGGAGCTCAATTTTTTCTAAAGATTGATCTTTGATCTGGATACCATCAGTCATGATGGATGAAGGAAGACATTCCGAAGATAGCATTTCATACCAGCTATTGGCATTACGAGTTTACAATAATTCCTTTTGAAATAATGAATGCACCCTCTATCTTTATGGATATAATAAATATCTTTTTCAAGGAACATCGTGATGCCTTTTTAAAGGTATTTATTTATGATATATTGGAATACTCCAAAAGCTATGAAGATCATGAAAATCAGGTGTTCACTATTCAAAATACTCTTAGTAGAAATGAATTATATGGGATGATTAGGAAGTGCGATATCTGGCTTTATGAGATTTCTTTTCTTGGCCATATTATCTAAAAAGATGGAATCTCTGTTGATCCTTTATAGACAAATTCAATCCAAGAATGACAAGTACTGGCGAGTATAACTGAGGTATGTAGTTTTATTATTTTATCATGTTATTTTTGGCATTTCTTCTACAATTTTTCCCAATTTGATAAATTAACCTATCCAACATGTAAAGAGGTTAAATTTTTTCAGACAAAAGAGTTTGAAGAATGTTTTTATGAATTTTAGAAAAGAGTAATCTATTCTCATATATTGACTATGCCATTGGGGAATAGTCGGTTTGTTATTTATAGTGATGATTCAATGAAATGACTAGGTTATGTCCTTATGCGTAATGATAGGGTTATTACCCATGAATCATGACAACTAAAAATTAATTAGCAAAAAAATCCCACTGATGATCTTGAGTTAGAAGCTGTAATATTCTCTTTGAAGATATGGAGACACAATCTCTATGGTGAAAAAGAGAGAGGTATATACCAATCAAAAGAGCATTAAGTATATTTTCTCAAATAAATAACACATCATGAGGCAAAGACAATGGATTAAACTACTCAAGGATTATGATCTCACTATACACTACCACCCAGGGAAGGAAAATAAGGTGGCATGTGCATGGAGAAGAAAGGATCATGTTGTTTTGAAGAAGATTATAGTTTAAAGGGATCCAAAGTCCATGTATCAAGTAAAGATGGATATGGGAATAATCATGGAAGGTGAAACATGAATAGTTTTTCAATTGGTTTCCAAACCATCTTTACTACAAAGGATAAAAATGTCTCAGACTGATGATGAGGAGTTTCAAATGAAATTTGATGTTTTGATTGATGAGAGATTGATTGACTTGGTATATATAGATTAAATTTTGAAATTTGAGAATAGACATTGTGTTATTGATATACCTAATCTAAAAATGGGATTTGTTAAATGATGATCATAGCTCCAATTTCTTTATACACCATGGTAGCACGAAGATATATATAGATTTGAAAGAATTTTTTTTGGGAAAACATGAAGAGGGATATCGCTGATTATCATTCAAGATGTATGGTTTTTCAATAGGTGCAGGATGGAAGACAATGTCTTAGAGAAGTCATGAAACCTCTTCCCATACCTGAGTGGAAATGGAATGATATTAAGATGGACTCTATCATGGGGCTACAGAATACTCCAACAAGGAATGATGTAATAAGGGTAATTGTTTGTCATCTTACCAAGTCATCACATATTCTTTATATAAGGGAAGATTTACCACTAGAACGTTTATCAAGAATATATATATAAATGAAGTTGTAAGACTTCATGGAGTACCCCTATCGATTGTTTCTGATTTTGATCCCCATTTTACATCAAGATTCTGGAAAAGTATTCAGAAGGCACAAGATACAGAAGTTCGTTTGAACACTGTCTACCACCCTAAAACTAATAGACAATAAGAACAGACTATTCAAACCTTAAAAGACATGTTCATATCTTTCTCACATGACATTCAAGGTATGTGGGATCAATATTTACCTATGGTATAATTTTATTATAACAATAGCTTACATTCAAATATTTATATGGCAACATGAGAAGTATTATATATTAAGAGATGTCGCACACCAACTTGTAGGGATTATGTTGGTGAAAGAACACTCGTATGCCAAGATCTTGTTGATGAAACAACGAAAACATTGAAAATTATCCAAACCCACATCAAAGCAGCCCAAAGTATGCAATAGAGTCGTGATGATAACCAAAGGAAGGATTTGGAATTTCAAGTCAGAGATCATGTTTTCTGAAAGGTATCTCCATGGAAGGGTGTTACACAATTTGGTAATAAGGGTAAATTAAGTCCCAGGTACATTAGAAATTTTGAAATTCTAGAAGTAATGGAGTTTTAGCTTACCGTTTGGCTATTCCTCCAAGGCTTTCCAAAATTCATGATGTATTCCATGTATCACTATTGAGAAAATACATTCCTAAACCAATGCATGTACTCACATATAATGAAATTGAACTGGAACCCGATATGTCTTATTTTGAGGATCCTATCAGGATTAATTATACCAAAGAACATGTGTTGAGAAACTGGATGACTCATCTGGTGAATGTTCTATAGAGAAACCATAAGATGGAAGAGGCAACATGGGAACCATAGGAATTTATGATGATAAACCACCCAAATATTTGTATGCAATAGTATTCTTGAAATTTTGTGGATGAAATTATTTGATGTAGTGAATAATGTAACACCCTTATCACACACAGTATGTTTCACTTTGAATAATGAAATAGCTTGCATTGTACGCAACATCGAGTTCTAGCAAACCATGACCAATCTAACTAGCCATTATGAATAGTAATACCAACTTTTTGAAATTTTATAAATATAATTTTTCAAAATTGAGTTCATTTTTGGATTCGGAGTATCAAAATTAGCTTAGGGTGAATTTTTGTTTTTCTATGAAAATATTCAATTTTTAATGAATAGTGAAAAAAACTGCGTTATGGTTTAAAACCAACTTTTAATTTAAATAATTATTTATTTTATTGAAATATTTTTTTGTCAAAATACATACATAATACCTATTTATGTTCAATTTATTCTATTCAGATCATTTTATAATAAAATTAGATATATAAAATTTTATCGAACATTTTAATGTCTTTACCGACCATCTAAGAACATTTGGAAATTTCAATAAAATTTAATTTCACCGCTTCTATGAATTGAAATTAAAAAATCTATGAGACATGGTTCATATAAATATGTAAAATGTTTTACAATAAGATGAAATAATTATTTTTGTGAATACTATATTTCGAATTTTATTTACCACGGTTTAGAATAATAGGCTAAAAAAGATAAAATTGATATTATAATTACACTAACACATGTCCTAATTCTATTGTATAAGTGTCGCTAAAAAATATTCATTAAGAATAAAGTATGATCCTCTTTGATCAACATGGATTTGATTAAGAAAATTATTAATATTTTATTTAAATAAGTGTTAAAAGTGTTAAATTCAAATATTCATAACTAAAACATTTTTAATATTGGTTTATACATAATATAAATTCGACTATAAATATAAATTATAAATAATAAATTATTTCCTATGTAGTGGTATTTTATTTATAGTTTTTAGATGTTAAAAAAATAAATTTTTTTATGACACAATGATGATGCAGTAATTACTTTATTAATGAACGATTAAAAAAATGATATTATGAAAATCCAAATAAAGGAAAATTAAGACATTTGATGAATTCCACTAACTTTCTAGGTTAATATGACATGTTAGTGTTGATTAAATAATTTTTTTTCTATGTGATAAAGTATCTATGAATTTCACAAAAACAAAATACTAAATAGTGTCAAAATTGACAAAAATGAGATTTTAAATCAAATACAATATTGTTAAATGATATAATATTCATAAAAATATAGGGTTCAAACAAATGAAATAGATAATTTTATATATGTCAATACTAAACCACATGGTTTTCCCCATGTTTTTATAGTTATTTTATTAACCAAGTATTATAATAATAAAAGAAGAGATGATAAAAGATAATGTATTTAACAAAGAGTTAAATAAAATAGATACAGTTAATATGGTGACCTACACCCATCTAAAACCAATTGGCTTAGAGGTTTCAACCCATATCCACCTTATGCTCGAAATAAATCTTTTTTGAGCCTTAATAAATAAAATATGATTTTATATTAAATTAATATTTCAAACTTTTCCTAAAGAGAACCTCATATCTCTTATAAAAGGGTACATACACTTCTCTCAAAATGACACATCCAAATCCATTCAGATCGGCCAAAACCTGATCAAATATTTACCCAAATACACTCACATTATCCTAGATTCATTTATTTTATTAGAAAGTTGACCTAAGGATCCCTCTTGATCAAATCAAAAGGAAGAACCCGAAAAAGAGGTAATAAATTCATCACTTCTTTCAAAGTTCTTTTCTTCTTCCACTTCCTCATTCTTAATTTTTTCCATACAAAAATAATAACCCTTGTACATTATACATACTGTGAGGTTATTATAAATATGTTACAACCATAATCATTATTTTATACATCCTATGAATTACAATGTAACCATACATGCATAAGTACGGCTTACTGTCTCCACGTCATGGTGTTGTCTCTTATTCAACAATTCATTATTTGGATGCGTATAATAATGAATATAATTGATGTAAATAATGAATATAACATGTTAATGGATTTTTATATTTTATATACCATCCAATTACATATGATTTCACCATCAATTGGATGATACTGTCGCTCGTGTGTAGGTACGAATTACTATCCCCACGAACACGATGAGATTCATTCCCCATCGTAATCATTCAAAAATAATTTTCATTTTATGGTTAATAATAATGTGTAAGAAATTAATAACATTCTGAATATTCATCAAATACATCCTTTCAATTACAAAAAGGAATTACGTAACAAAACATATAATGGAAAAAAATCAGTTAACACCCGAAATAATGATTCTACTGAAATATCATTAACAAAGCGTTATTAGAAGTTCATATATCATATTTTATTTATGTATGTGGTTCTTTTATAATTTAATAACAATGATTTCACAATTATATATGAGGTTAACCTACCCTTGACTAAGGGAAAGTACAAGGTAAGGGTTAATTTTTCAATCACTTTATTATTCGATGTTGTTTATACGTGAGTATCTACTGCAACTTCTTTATCAACCACATCAATGGTTCTTAAAGTTTTATCTGAATACATTTTTTACTATTTACTTGATTGTGGGATAAATCCATTTATTCCATTGTTTGATTTTTTATAAAATGGGTTGAAAGGAATCATTCTGTCTCTTTCCAAACAAGTTACTCAATGACCTTTTCGACAAATTAAGGAAAGAATATTCTTTTTTAACTTATAAGGAAGTTGCAGCTATATTCAGTTGTTACAACACCTTCTAATAATCCCTTACAAGCATATACAAATATATTAAAAATAAATTATTTCATTACTTTTTAATGATTTCAATGTAGAAAAAAATATTCCACTCAAATAGTTTTTGGTTTGATTTCATCTATGTCAACATCCTTCATTGGATTTAACATTTGTTTGAAGATGATTTATTATGATACAATCATCTATATAATATTCATGGTTTTCTGATATGTTTGGCTATGGATGTGCTATTTTTATACCATTCATAGTTTATGGTTAATGTATTGACATTTTGTAGGCAAGTTTTAATACGAATGTTTATTTTATGTTTCAAACTTTTCATATGAGGTATGCATTGGACTAATTATGTGATGGGTGGAGCCCATTATATATCCTTGATGCATCAGTAGGTCTCATGAAAAAACTAGTGTTTTTGCACAAGGCCTGGAAAAAATATTATTTTTAGTCTTGGGACAAGGCCTTGACTTAGTGCACATGATGTCCGACATTATAAATTCCATCATTGTGAAATTAGCTATTGATATTACATGTGATTATTCGAATTTTATAGTATCCATATGAATAATTATGTGGAATTTTTTTTTCATATTATGATAAATTTTATATTTAACAGGCTTGTGTTTTTTTCTTATACATTTTATTAAATGATTATGGTTATTTATAATATTTTTCTCTATATTGTTATCCTTACTCAGTATCTAAGCTCATCCCATTCTATGTTTCCTTCCAGGATGCGAAGATGTATATTATAATTTACCTACATGAATATGATAAGGGATTTGAGTGTGTTCTAAGGGGACAAAATGTTTTTTTTCTATTTCATGATGTAATGTAAAACTTATGTATGTATCTAGTACATCCAAGGATACTAAACTAATCAGTCTTTCGAGACATGATCTATTGTGATCATGGAAATGTTTCCTTATAATCCACCGACTCTGGGTAACATCGTTCAGGGCATCATAGTACGGGTCCCCATATATATGGTCATCCAACTTTAAAAAATAATCCACTTACTAGAGATACTATATGACATTTAACAGTGACCAATTATATATAAAATAGTTACTTAATATGAAATATTTTTTCAATTATATATTTCTAAAAGTGTTATAATCCCATGTGACACATAATGTTTTGATATATAAGGGTTTGTGGAGTTTTATTTGTGATACAAAATTGTTCTTGCCACTATGATATTTAAAACGATGAAATTTAAAGGTCATTTCTCTTATATATAAGTGTCAATTGTTCAACTATGTATGATAAATAAGGTTCACAAACTAGGATATTTAGGGGTCAATTAGTGGGGAAATATTATATGGTGTTTATTCTTAGTGATACATAAGAATAATTCCCTAGTATGTAATGTTCATTCTATAAATAATGTTCGAAAATAGTGAATTCTCTAGGATCCACTTTGATATACAAGGGTAAATATACATAAGTGTCATCCAATACATACACATCTAGGATATAAAGATGTTTTATTAATTATTTATAATATATTTATATAGAATTTTCATAATTTACAATATGGTAAATGTGTATGGGGAAAGAAATATTTCAAATAATTAGTTTAGAAAACATTTCCTAGATATATTCAAAAAATAATTAAAAAAATTTATTAAATAGAAGACGATTTGGGAAATTTTTTATAGAATAATTTAACCACATACTAGATTGTTATGAAATTCAATTTTATTATCTAGTATTTAAAACATCATTAAATAATGTTTTATTTTTCATGTTTTCTATTGCTGGATGAAATGACATGTACTGATAGCTTCAAATGAGTATATGTTTCATGTTCTGCCCACTAGTTATTATATTCACACTAATTATGTTTATTTATGAATGTTCACAATGTCATTATTATTTTAATGATTCCAAATCACTGGGACTAAATCACGTAATCATATTCGATTAGAGTATTCCTATATGAATTTTAGTGTATTACCTATGTCATCAGTGAATTATACTATTTTTTATGTGTGTATTGTCTTTTCTAAAATGAAATAATTTAAAATTTAAATAAAATTTGAATAATATATATATATATATATATATTATTTTCATATTTAGATCCAATATTTATGTGAATGAGTGGTCAACTTATAAAAGTAAACCAATGAACTTTTGCCACTAAGTGAGGAATCCAATGAATAAATGAGATGGAAATTATGGGTCCAAACCCAAGGGGTTACCTATGTGAAATAGTTAACGTGTAATAAAAACATCAATCCACTATGTGATTCCTTAAGAGAATAAAATGTGGTAAAAATGGGCATGAAATTTTGAATCCCTTGGTGAATATATATTTGGATCATTGGTATGGTGAGTTTCGTCCCTAGAAATTAATTTTGAAATTTTTTTCCATGGAGGAATTTTGATCTATTTATGATATTGTTATACAAAATATAGAAATTTTGTGGTGATTTAATATTGTTTTTAGCGATAAATTATTGATTATATTGGAGTTATGGGTTGGGGGAATATCAACCATGATATTTTCAGGTTGTTTCATTGGTAGGGTTTATTCCCCCTTGGTGTATAGGTATTGATTATGGTAATCGGGATGGGTGTTACACACTCCCAGTTGATGTGATTGTGGAATACTGAGATTTTTTATAGTGTAGGGATCTGCTTACCATCTAATTGATGATTTAATATATGTATATTATGTGGGGATATATTCCTCCTATGTTATGACATTTTTTGGGATTCTTCTAGGATGCAAGAGAATTTTCCTCCAAGTTGAGGTAGATATATATGATGGTTTCAAGGTGGTGTATTCTTCTCTATGGTGTGACACAGATGATGGTTTTTGGGATGTGAATACATTCCCCATTTAAATTATGTATTTTGTTACAAGTCATTTGGTACTGGGGAATAACATTAACGTCTATTGTGGGTTTATTTATACAACCCATGGGTTCACCGTGTTTTAATTATTTATGATGAAATATATTAATTACTAAATAATGGAACTACTGTTATAGTGTTGGATGTCATTTTTGGGGTCCTACTGAGTTTCACTAACACACTCTGTGGTCCATTGTTGGTATACTAGAATAATTCATATTTTCATGGATTGAAAATGGAAAGACCCAATGTTTGGTGGTAGAACTAGTAAGTCTGGATAAGTTATGGGATATGAAACCATGTTCAGACTCCAGACAAGTGTTTTTTAGTATTCCATATTTTTTCATTCTTATTGATGTTTTCAATCATAATGAAAATGATCCCCCCACATTGGTTCTTTTTTACATTTGTGTTATTGTATGATA
Source organism: Viscum album (assembly GCA_963277665.1). NCBI lineage: Eukaryota > Viridiplantae > Streptophyta > Magnoliopsida > Santalales > Viscaceae > Viscum > Viscum album. The sequence continues at coordinate 543,460,159 of OY728158.1, forward strand.
TATATTTTCTCATATTTATATAACATTGGTTGATTTTAATGGTGATAATTTGTGATGGTTTACTATTATAGTATATCTTGACAGTTTCTCTTATGGTTATATAGAATGGTATTTTTGGTCACCTAATCTAGAGGGTGATTTCTAAACCACAATATTATTATTTTATCGACCCAAACATTCATTAATGGAAATCCCTCTTAATATAATTAAATGTCCCTTTATGGAAAATTTTTATATAAAATGTCAATATCTTTTGTTTTTTGTTTTTGTATTTTAAAATATCGTTAAGAATTGAGACCATTGCTAATATATCCAATGAATAGTGATCAAATAATTAGTATAAATATAGGGCTATATCAAATCCAATTTACACAGACAAAGGAAGTGATGGCCTCATCCAGTAGAGATTCCAAATACAAATCCGATTTGTCAAATCTCCGAAAGGATGTTGCATCTTTCAGCTTCTCTCTTGACCAAGATCAAGATAATCTTAAATATGTTAAACTAGAGAAAGACTGCCTATGAAAGAAGTGGATGTTGATAGAGATTACCACTCGAGCAATGTTATCCGAGCCACCCCAAGAGTCTATCACCATTGCACACCTTACTCTTTGGTCTTATGCAGGTGTTATAAGGGGTTCTGTAACAAGACCTTATCAATATGCATATTTACATTATTTTTGTATATAATAATGAATATAATTTCATTTTTCTATTGTCATATTATAAATAGTTTTTAAATCACACATAGTATTTTTAGTTAATGTTCAACTAAGAAATGTATTTTTACGAATTAATGGATTATTGAAATAAATAATATTTTAATAAAATATTATTAAAATAATTTTTATTAAATATAAATGATATTATAATTTAATGAATGGAATTATAATTTTTATTATGGTTTGAAAGCCATTTTTTTCAAAACCCATGATTTTTTTATAAATGTGAGTTTTTTATTTTAAATGTGAAAATTAACATATTTAGAAAATTATTTAGATAAATTGAATATTATTTCTGGAATCAGGATGTCGAAATTATCCAAAAGTGATTTTTTCATAATTTTCTAAGACAGTCAATTTTTTTGGGTAAAAATTAAATACCCACCACTAGAAATATGATCTATACCAATGGTTTGGAACCATTGGTATAGGCCTCCAAACCGTTGGTATAGTCTATACCAATGGTTTGGAGACCAATGGTTTGGAGAACCGATTCCAAGTAAGCCATGGGGATAGGTCTATACCAACTGTTTTCATAATCATTGGTATAAGTAATATGAAAATCTAAACCAACGATTCCATAAAACCGTTGGTATATGTAATTCAGAAATCAATCATCTGGTTGGTTATGATCCCAACACCTCCCGTTGGTGATTGAATGACCTAACCACTAACCTAACATAATTTTTTGAACATAATTTCATAAATATATATATGTATTATCATAATTATTTTAAATTTTTATTTATTTAATATCCCCTATAATAAGATTACATTAAAATTAAAAGTAAATATACCAACGGTTCTCTAAACCGTTAGTATAGACTTATACCAATGGTTTTGAGAACCGTTGGTATAGGTTCTTTGATTTTGGGACCTATACCAATGGTTTGGCCAAAACCGTTGGTATAGTGTCTCTATAATGGACATATACCAACAGTTTTGTCCAAACAGTTGGTATTGGACCAAATTAATGAACGTTTTGGGGAAAACCATTAGTATAAGTCCATATAAGTGATCTACTCCAACAGTTTTGGCCAAACTGTTGGTATAGATCATTTTTCTAGTAGTGACTGTTTAAATATATAATGTGTTTTATGACATCATAATGACCCAATAGTGATGTAATAAAATACTATAAACTTTATGTTTGGCCAATATATGTTTTACCATTAAAATAATTTGATTTTGGGTTTGATGGGTTTATTTTACAAAGCTTTAGTGGACCCTTCATGACTTATTAAACATTTTGTCTTTTAATTTTTTTTTGATGGGTAAGAGAGGACCCAAGGTTGGGGTCAAGCCCCTTTATTAAAAAAAATAGGAGTCCCTTTTGATGGGTAAGAGAGGACCCAGTACAAGTCTATAGGACCAAAGAAACATGGTTGTAGACCATGAGTTTAGAGGAACAAAACCCAATTAAAGACACACAATCATAGTCAAGCGGCTAAAAAGCCCAGTGGAACAATGTCCATAATAAGTGAGTGAAAAAACCCCCAAAAAACCAAACACAACCCAAGTTCTAGAAGACGGCGTCCAAAAGCCCAAAACCCGCTAAACACCACCACCCGCACGGTCAAGAAGACTCTAGAACTGCAGGTTCCATTCCGATGACCAGGGAGCCCACCAGATCACCATGGTGCCACCGGCCGTCCAACGAATCCACACCGCCGCCATCAGAGTGCAACACCATCACCGCCCTCTGCATCCTTGCGAGGATCCGTCGGCACAAAAACCCATTCCATCCAGATCTGGTCTGAAATTGGATCTGGAACAGATCTCTGTTGCAGTTTTAAGACCTTCATCCATAGCCCCACTGACCGAATCAAGCCCACTCCTCCGTCACAGCTCGATGATCGCCGTCCGCAGCCCCGCCAGCCAAATCAATCCCACGCCTCCGTCGCACCTCGAAGACCCGCATCAATAGCTCACCGAAAGCATATGAACCATGAGACTCCACCGAAGAAGCCCAGGAGGAATCACTGCCAAGAAGCCGCAATGGAAATGAACCCTACGAAGAGCCCTCGGCCAAAGCCGATAGCTGATGGCAGCGACCTCACGGCGGCGGGATCCAGGAGGGAGGTCTTCACGATCAGCGCCACTCAGGGAGAAGTCGCGGATAGTGATGGGGATGTCGCATGGTCGTCGTCGGTGAAAGGAACCAAGAGGTGACTGCTGGGTTGGGAGCCAGATGAAGCCACCAGCGGGCGGGATGAAACCGTGGACTGGTATGTGGTTTTGATTAGTTTAATGTGAGTTTTCCCAGACCTAAATAATAAACAATTCTCTCTCCTTTCCTATATACACCCCTCCAAGATCCCACACCATCCTCACTCAAAGACTTTGGAGTTCGTCCAAACTCTTCCCTTCTCTTTCTATAATCCTCCCAAGGTTCCCTCTGCTCCCAAGAGGCCCCTCTCAAGCCTTTCTCAAGCCTTTGGAAGCACACTTCCAAGTAAGGGTTTTCTTCCTTTCTCATTTTGTCCAATATTTTTTATGTTTTTATTCCCTTTTAATTTCAATTATAAAGGTTGGGGTATGGTTTATCACCCCCCAATTATGCCCTCTTTATGTTTGAATGATGAGATAACCCTTTCTATCCCATTTAATTCCTTCCATGTACTCCCGTTAGTATGCCAAAATTCCGAAAGGAATTTCTCTCTCTTCATTCACATTCAAGAATGTTATTGTATCATTACTATAAATTCAATTAAATTTTTTTGGACATATATCTATATGTCCCCCTTATTTTCCATGTCATTTAAATATGATGTGACATCCCTTTATCTCTCATCAACCGTTTTTATGAGTTTCTATTTCATGTCGTTAGGCTGACGAAATTGCACTGCGTTTTTGCAAGCCAAAGTAATTATGTAGTGAATACCATGACCATTTCTCTAACAAGGGTATTAACCATTATGAGAATTTGCTTATTTTTTATATAGTATCATGTATGTATTCAAAATTCATTTATAATGGAATAAATCATTATGTTGAATGATTCATTGTTTTATGATCAGAGTGGCACACTTATGCAAGAAATGAAATGTTTAAGAAGGGTGCGCCCTGATAGAACTCCAATGCCTTAGGGTAAGGTATAATATCATTATAAGTAATGTGTAATGGGTTTATACTCATGACAATTAATGTTCAATGAGGTTTTACTCATGAATCATGTGAAATGAGGGTTTAATTATTCTCCATGTGCAATAAGGATTGGCTCATGCAAATTCCATTTTAAGTGTTGTTTCCACATTTCCTTTTTATGATTATCGTGATCTATCATTACATTATATTTATTCTTCTCTTGTTTTATATTGATATTCTTATTGTCTAACATGAATTGTATTCCTCACTTTATTCCATGATTATTCCCTTTCTGGGCTTCATAGCTCACCCTTTTCTTATGCATGTCTTGAGGTGATCCCATGAAATGCCATGTATGAGGGAATGTAGTGGTCACATAAAATATGTTTTCAATAAATAAGTATTATTTCAGGTTTTAAGTTGTTATTTAACGATCTTAATCCCCAAATGCACTAGAACTCCCGATCTTATATGTTGTATCAAGGGATGTTTATGTAATAAGTTATGTTTAGTTGTGTAATAAAAAGAAGGTTTCTCATAGTTGGTATCAGAGGATAGGTTTAGTTATTTTTAGGATTAGGATTAGAAAACCATAGTAATTATTTAGGGAAAATACTATGTATAATACTAACATACCTAGGTTTTGGTGAGTATTGATTAAGTGGTTTATCAAGAAAATACATCCCTATCTGGATACGAGCAGGTAGGGTGGCTCTGGCACAGACGTATCCTTGGGGTAAAACACAAAAACACCGAGTTGAGCTAGAATCAAATGGAAACTGGTTCACGAAAATGAGCATTGATTCACTCTTGGTTATCACACTACCGGGGGATATTCTTTGGTTAATTCACATGTTTAGTATGAACCATTATTAAGGGACAAAAAAATTCCGTAAGAATATATGTTAGAATGTAGATCAGGGATAACATAGACTGAAGCCAATATATTCATATGTTAAGTAAATAAAAGTTATTTGTAAGTCATCAATTTTTTCCTTTGATTACTCATTATGTGTTACCCCTATTTTCCCATTTATTCCAGCTAATGGTAGGTAATAGGAGGACTCGGCCTAACAACCAATGTGAAGATCAATGTGATGACTGTACTAATGAGATGTCCAATCCAATGGGAGTGGAAATCGTGAACTTTTTCACACTTCTCTCTCAGATAACTCAATATTTTAATGGAAACATGGTTCAATATGAAATTTCAACCCCTTTTATGAAATAACAAGTCCCTATAGAGATATTCATGAGACAAAGGCCTCCTACTTTTAATGGCTCATCTAACCCGTTAATCGCTAAACAGTGGATAAACACCATTGAAAAAAGATTCTCCATCCTTAATGTTCTGAAAAAGTGAAGGTTTTCCTAGCTGCTTATCGAATGGAGGGTGAAACTGATCAATGGTGGATGTTTTTCAAAAATATGATTCCTAAGGAGGAGATTGAGGCGTTGGAATGGAAGGATTTCCAGAAGATGTTTTTCAGTAAATATTTTCTGCTCACCCCACAACTTATGATGGAGAGAGACTTCATTTACCTCAAGAGAAAAGATGTCCAATTGGTGGGATCAAACAAGAAAACTTTACAAGGCGTCCACGATATGCTTCCGGATTTGTCGTTATGCCCGAATGCAAGGTTGACCACTTCGTTGGTGGGTTGAAACCTAGCGTGCGGAAATTTCTGACGATCCATGACTTTGAAAGTTGTAACATCCCAAGTAAGTAATGAATAATATATTTTCTTATCTATGTCTATTTATGAATTATATAGTGTTTTAAATACATAATATGAGAATAAATCCAATCTTAAGCATAGAATTCTCTAATATTTTTAAAAGATTGTTTTACGACCTTTTGATGAAGAACCATTTTTAAATATATATTTTGACAATATTATAAGATATATTTTTCAAAATAAACATATTCTTTAGGATTGTGACATTGAAATTTGGTTTGGATAAATTTTTGGTATATTTCTGACAATGATCATTTATTTTATGAATAATGAAAATACTGCATTTTACATCAAAACTTCTTTTTCATACAATTTAATTATATGGATAGATTATCTTTTTAATTGGTTGTAATGTTTAAATATAATATATTTTAACCATTAAATCTAATGGTGGTCATTGGGATTAATTTCACTTTTAAATTGGATATAAAAAATTGTCAAACTTTTCATAGATATTGTTTAAAAAAAACCAGCTATTTGTTTTGACAACGGAAATTATTTTTAAATTAATTATTGAAATTTATATGTTTGGAATTTGGTAAAATGGATTCCATATTCTTAATCATAAGGTCCAAATTATGTAATTAATACTCTTTTGTTTTTGGACAATATGAATAGTAACACCGATAATTATCTTTAATTATCATGATTAATTAGTAATCGGGTAGTTAAGGATAATAAAATAATATAATAATAATTACAAATGACCCCAGAAGGTGTCCTAATTCTACTGGTTGTGTCATGGTCGACCATGGGATACCATTTTCCAAACTTATGGACCCCAGGGAATGACTTTTGGGTGAAAGTAACACTTTATCATTTTATTTTTAATGAAAGGAGAATATCACTAAAGAATGTATCACCCGAGTAAAACATTTTTAATTTTCATCTAAATAAATGATCTATTTGACAATAAATAGTCATTGGAAATATAAAAATATTTCCTACATCATAGTAGTTTTTTTATAATTTTTATACATTAAATAAATTAAATTATTTATGACATCATGATGATGCAGCGATTACCTCATTAATGAATGATTTAAATAAAATGAAAAGATATTGTAAAATATAATAAATACACATGTCAAAGACCTATTGTATGAGTATATTTCGAACCCTTATCACCTTATCCTTGAAATATATCAATGTGGGACCTTTAAAATCTGAAACTCATTTTAATATAAAGTTACATTTTATAACTTTCCAAGAGTGCCCCTCCTCTGCTCTTATAAAAGGCCCCCACCTCTACCTCTTTACACACACCTCCCAAGCCATTGAATCACCCAAGATCTTCTAATTTTCTCTCTACACATCCCTCTCTTCATCCTAAAAGCCTTACCTTAGGCAAAAAGCTCTTCAAGAAACCATTTTGGTTCAAACCAAGAGGAGTTACCCGATTTAAAGGTAAAGACTTCTCTATTGTTCTTTTGATTTATTTTTCTTCTCCAACCCCCTAAAATATTTTTATTACTTTCTTTTGTAACAATACCAGTATCTTCAATATACTAGGATTTTTGTATGAGAATTATTCTAGCTACACTTACACACACCATCATCTAATGGTTAAATAGCATACTCTTTCCGTGGATGGAGAATTTCTGTCTCACGAAACGATGATTGTTAAATATTCTTCTAACACCTTCGAAGGTGGACATTAAGATGTCACTATAATTATATATGATATAAAATATGTTTATTGTTTCATTAAGATTCTGTATTTTTCATTTTTGGCATACCTTTATGGTGTCTTTTATGGGTAATCACGATATCTTCATTTTAGGAAGTACGGACTACCGCCCCCTCAAAGTTATTTGATTCGTTGATGCCATATGTGGGAAATATAAAGGATGGAGTTAATGATATTATATATGATATTATAATGGAATTAAAATATAACTTTATATCATTATTATTCCATTACATAAAGTATGAAATAGAAATGAAAGTAGCGTTCATGCGTACGTACGACTTACCGTCTCCATGAACGGTGCATTTCATTTATTACCACCAAATTTTATGTAATACTATAAATTCATGTATATTCTGGATATATATGATATATATGATATCTACATAATGAATATAATTATGGATATAATGTATAAATGAAAAACTTGTTATTATAGAAGATTATTTTTGACTCAAGTACCAATGATCGACAAAACGATCATTATTAAATTAAATAATTACATAGTGTTCATAACATGGTAATAAGTGATATAAAATGAATAATGAAATTTAAAAAGGTTCTTAAGCAAGTATAAATTAACTCAATCTTCTATTTAGGAGGTTAAATAACAATGGATTCAAGTCGGACAGGAGGTATGGGACTTCGTCTCAATCTCCTTTCATTGAGGTATATCCTGTTTTATACACGGCTTTATTTTATACGATGTATACACCCCTTTTACTTTTACTTTTATTCAAAATGAAACATTTTTATATGAAGTGTTTACTAAATGACCAAAGGGAATGTTTTTGTCATATGTATGTGGCGATAATGACTTCTCCGCTGCCATGACCATTATTTGAGTTTTGACTTCCTCTACAATCCATAACATTTTTTTAAATGAAAAATAAATACCATGTCTTACTATTATTTTATTTTTGTATTGAAAATGGTTTTCAAAATGTTTTTTAAATAAATATGTTGTATTGATATATTGTGATTGAAATGTGGAAATGTTATGTTTCCTTTATGCATGTATTATGTGATACGATTATGTTATGGTTCTTGGGCATTGTTATGAAGACAGGTTGTTCCGTGATAAACTAAGGGCGGGTGAGCCCGATATAGCTCTCCAATGCATTGGGTAACGTGAAGGAGTTAAATGTTAAGGTTTCTCGGAAGAGATTTTGGGAATATACTGTGATGGGTATTCCAAATGTAACGATGAGGGTTACTCTATGATTTTTTCATGATTTGATGAGGTATGTTAAAATGCATATGTTTTATGAGTAATGTATGTTTTCATACATGGACTAATGTTTTCATTTCGTACTTTTATATCCCTTACTGAGCTTTTTATGCTCATCCCATGTTTTTGAAATGTTTTTCATAGGTCAAGGGAAAGGTACATGTTGTGATGATAGTGTCAAAGAAGTGTCATGAAAGAATCCATGTTTTATTTTAAATATGTTTCCGTTGATGGAAAAAATGAGTACTATATTTTATGTAACCACATTGTTTAAATGTGGAATGTAATGCATGATTTATGATCTAATTCTCTAAAACTCTAAACCTAAAAATATGCTCAACGTGTATTCTTGAAATAACTCAAGATTAAGTAATGTTTAAGGCTGGGGCCTTATAGTTGGTATAAGAGGTCGGTTTAGATAACTTTAGGAGTTATAATTCTATTAAATGATTATCTAAATTTTTTTTATGGAAAAATTAAAATGATAAAACATTTGAAGATTACCATGTTGCTTCATATAAGACATGTTTTTTCAGAATGTTTTTTTGTAGAGGAAACCAAGAAGAAGTTCTAGGAAGGCATATAGAAGGAAATGACCTTATGAATCAGCATCTTGAGATGGTCGGAATTGGAACTGAATATTTTTTTTGATTAATGGAACTGTTGACTCAAGTGATAAATAGTGGTGGTATCCATGCACCAGATCAGCCAGATCAACCGCAGAGGAACATGTTAGTGGTGGAACATTTCGTGAGGTAACATCCCCCATCATTTAGAGGATCATCTGACCCTGTGATAGCAGACGGGTGGATTAAAGCACTGGAGAAGATTTTCGATGTCATGGGATGTTCAGACAATCAAAAGGTTTTTCTTGTAATTTACCATTTCGAGGGTGAAGCAGATCAGTGGTGGTCGATGGTTAAAAATATCAGGGACGCTGATGAGATTGATGCTCTCGACTGGGATGAATTTAAAGGTATGTTTCTTGAGAAGTATTTTCCTAAGGCTTTTTGACATAGGATGGAAAAAAAATTCTTGGAATTCAGGCAAGAGGATGACTCAGTGGCTGCTTATAAAGAGAGGTTCACTCGATTAGCAAGGTATGCTCCAAATTTTTTCTGAGACCTTGATATTAAAATCAATCATTTTTACTCAGGATTAAAGCCAAAATATCGAAGGGCATTGGCTTCTCATGAGTTAAAAAGTTATGAAAAGCTTGTTCGATGTGCTGAGAAGGTGGAAATGGAGTTTTCCGATGACCAAGTGTCCTATAACAACCAATAGAAGAAGATACCGAGGTTGAAGGTGAAAGGGAAGAATGTTTCAAAAAGGTCTAATGGTAAGAAAACTATGTTTCTAGTTTGTGATAAATGTGGTAAAAAGCATGGTGGGGAATGTCTTTTGAATTCTGGAAAGTGATACCAACGTGGTAAGATGGGAAATAATGCTTGTGATTTCACTGAAAAAGATCAGGGTGATGGTAAGAACAAATTTGATTTATAGTTAGTGAAATGTTTCAAGTGCAATGAGATGGGTCATTATGCAAATGAGTGTCTGAAAAAGAGCACGAATGATGTGAAGAAGTCAGACTACAAGCATAATGGTGTGGTGAAATCCCATGTAACTACTTCAGAAGATGTTGGGCCATCAAATGAAGTGGTATCAGGTTCTTTGTTTGTTTTCTCAGATTATACTAATGTGTTGTTTCATTCGTGGTCTACACATTCCTTCATCTTTGAAAACTTTTCTAGTAAATTGGGAATTCCATCTCAAGAAATGACTGATGAAATTGTGGTAAAAACACCCGAGAGAAATGTTGAGGCTAAAAGAATTTATATGAATATTTCTATCCTTATCCATGGAAAGAACCTACTTGCAATCCTTATTATTTTACCTCTAGTAGAGTTTGATGTTATCTTGTGTATGGATTGTATCTCTATTTACCATGATATGATTGACTGTAGAGCTAAAGAAGTTTCTTTTCAGAAAGAATTTCAGAATGTGTACAAGCATGAACCCTTACTATTGAAAACATATCAAGAGGATGAGAAACTTGTAGAAGATGGAAATGAATATTACCTTGGACTTATTGTTGAAAACAAAGGAACTTTTCAGATTAATGATGTGCGAGTGGTAAATGAGTATCCTGATGTTTTTTTGATGAGTTTACTAGAATAATACTAGATTGAGAAGTTGAATTTACTATTTAATTAGTTCCTGATGCAAATCCAATTTCAAAACCCCCTTATCGAATGGCTCAAATTGAACTTTTAGAGTTGAAGGAGTAATAAAATGATTTATTAGAGAAAGGTTTCATTGGACCTAGAAGCTCACCATGGGGTGATCCTGTTTTATTTGTTAAAAATAAAGACGGTTCAATGAGACATTGCACTGATTATAGATCCTTGAATAACATCACTATTAAGAACAAATATCCTTTCCTCATATCGATGATTTGATTGATCAGTTCCAAGGAGATCAGTTTCTTTCAAAGATTGACCTGAGATTGGGGTACCATCGGTTGAATGTAAAAGAATTAGATATTCCGAAGATCGCGTTTTGTACAAGATATGGCCATTATGAATTTGTAGTAATGCCTTTTGGGCTAACCAATTCACCTGCTATATTCATGGACCTTATGAATAGAATTTTCCATGAGTTCTTGGATAAGTTTTTGGTTGTTTTAATTGATGATATTTTTGTGTTTTCAAAAAGTAAAGTGGAGCATTAAAGACATTTAAGGGTTATTTTGAAAACCTTAAAAGAAAAGAAACTGTATGGGAAAATCAGCATGTGTGAGTTTTGGTTGTAACAAATTTATTTCCTTGGTTGCATTGTTTCTAGAAGATGTAATAACTATTGATACTAAAAAAAGCTTGTTGATGAATGGCCAAGACCCACAAATGTAACTAATATTCGTATTTTTCTTAGTTTGGTAGGCTATTACCGATGGGTTGTAAGAAATTTTTCAAGGTTATCTAGTCCAATGACTAAGCTAACTCGAAAGGGTGTTAAGTTTATCTAGACAAAAAAATGTGATGATTTTTTTCAGGAATTGAAAAGATGATTGGTGAATGCTCCAGTTTTGGCACTACCTTCCAGGAATGGTGAGTTTGTTATCTATAGTGATGCTTCATTGAACGGACTTTGTTGCGTTCTAATGCAGAATGATCAAGTAATTCCTTATGCTTCACAAAAGATGAAAACTTATGTGGTAAATTACCCTACACATGATTTGGAATTACCTAGTATTGTTTTCGCTTTAAAAATATGGAGGCATCATTTGTATGGAGTAAAGTGTGAAATATATACCGATCAAAAAAGTTTAAAGTATATATTCACTCAGAAAGAACTGGACATGAGATAGAGGAGATGTCAAGAATTAATCAAGGATTATTATTATAAAATTCATTACCATCTGGGAAAATCAAATAAAGTGGCCGATGCTTTGAGTCGAAAAAGTAACGCTTCATTAACAATGTTGCATTTGGAACGTGATCCTTTGGTTAAGGATTTGATGAAATTTGGAATAGAAGTTGTTGGTGTAGGATGTGATTCTATTTTGTTTCAGGTATCAGTGATATCTTCTCTTTCAGACAGAATTAAGCAAGGATAGAAGCAAGACACGCTACTAGAAATCAGCTTTTTCCCAACACTTATATACCAACGGTTCTCCAGACCCATTTGTATAAGTGTTTGTTTACCAATGGTTTTAACAAACCGTTGGTAAACAATGGTTTTGTGAAGGCTTTCCCAACGGTTTGAAGAAACCGTTGGGAAAGACTATTTTTTTTATCTTTTCCCAACAGTTTTTACAAACCGTTGGGACAATTCATGTTTCCCAACAGTTTTTAAAAACCTTTGGGAAAATTCTCCTCAAATACATCCAATTATAGAGCCCCCCGCACGACACAACATTCCCCAATTTGAAGAAGCCACGATGCCCAGTGAATCCTAACCCGATTTCTTTCATACGATCGGCTACAACTCCATCATCCAGTTTAGATTATTTAAACCTCTTCCCAAATACAAGCTCTCTTCCTATGATTTCCACATTTATTTCAATATCTCGAAAGATCACGTCATTTTTTCCTATTTTAGGGATTTTCAAAAATTTTAAGATTCACAATATTTGATAGTGAATCAATGACTAATATTTGGAAATTGATGTTTTTAACAAATTTCTTTGAGTTGTGTATAAGTAAATTTTTATTTTGAGTAATGTATTAAATAAAACCATAATGTGTCATTCATTGTTTTTACCTTCATTTAGAGTATGATTAAATTCTTCTATAGGTAGATTTATCAACCTAATATCATAAAATTATTTCTAATTATATATGAATATTTTCAATATATAGGTGTCATTATGATACCATTCATACCATGTGGGATTTCTTTTTTCTAAAATGACACCAATGATTTATGGGTCCTCATTTTATAAATTGAAACTACATAAGGGTTATAGCTTCAGGGAATTCATTGATTTTGTGAGTTATACATTCCAAGGGAATGGATGAAAACATGTAAGGTTACATGAAACTTATTATTAATCATTGATCAATGAATCAAGAAGTCATTAGCTAGATTAATAGTCATAAGAGTTTATCAAACTCTAGGGAAAATTACTTGTATGGGATTTTATATACTTGGATTCATAGGGATGATGATCCAATAGAATGTAATAATTTGTGTGAAACTATGATAGTGAAATATAGAGATAGAACACATTTGTTCATGTGGAACCTATCATGTTGTTAAACTATTGAAATGAATTATATTTTTTTGGTATAATTTTTTTATATGTGAGATGTAAAATGACATTCTTGGGTTATTTATAATTTATAACGGCCTAAATGTATAGATAATACATAGTATTTCTGGTATAGGGGGGATTACATTACAAAAGGACCATGTCATTTAACAACAACAATTTATTTATTTATTAGATAATATTAGTATTTCCAATGAAGTGTGTGACTGTGAATAGAGAGATCATCACATAAACATCTAGTGTAAACCTATTTTAACATAATTTCATGTTGTTTTATTCTCCTCTATATTCATTTTGGTGCCTGGTAAATGTATTTTTTGCCTACATATGCAACTCATATTCAATAGTGGGTTGAGTGTGTGCCTTGGGAGGAGTTATCCTCCCTAGTAAATGAAGAACAAGTCACTTATAATATAGGTAATGTTCTGTAGAATGTTTACTAGTGAATCCTTTCATTTGAGGAATCATAACCAAAAAAAATCAATAGAATATGGTTAAAACATTTTATTATAGCTCATGATGATATCAGTTAGGAATCCTATCCATTCTGACAATGATGATGATAAAACCTATTTATAGGTTTTCATTGATCCCCAAAAATAATCTAAGGATTTGAGTGTGTGATAGATCCATAGGTAATAATACTTCTGAGTAATTTCATTACTATAAATTAAGTATAATGTATTAATATCAAGATACTTAAAAAAATAAAAAGAATTCAATAATTAGGATTGAATTCCCTGATTTATCTAGATTTATCACAGTGTTCTTTGGTAGTAGGAAATTATGTTTCGTTAATACTGACATGCCATTAGGAGAATCTATGCTATTTCAAAATAACTCATCTATTAAAGGTTTGAAAATTCCCCTTGGACAGCCCGTACCCCCTTGGACAGCCCCCCACCCTTGTTGACAGCCCACCCACCCCACCCCCGGACACCCGCCCACCACCCCTCGGACACCCCCATCCCCCCCGGATGCCCCCACCCCTTGGAAAGACCCCCCCCCCCCCCCTCACCCCCTTGACACCCCCGACCCCACTGGACAGCGCCGCCACCCCCATGGACAGCCCGACCACCCCCCGTGGACAGCCCGCCCACCCCCCTGGACAGCCCGCCCACCCCCTGGACAGCCCCGCCACCCCCATGGGTAGCCTTCCCACCCCATAGACACCCCGTACCCCCCGGACAGCCCCACCCACCACCTAGGCACCCCACTCACCTCCTTGGACAGCCCGCCCACCCCCTGGACTCTCCCTACCCCCTTGGACAGCCTGACCACCCCCACGGACAACCCACCCACCTGGACACCCCGACCCCCTAGACAGCCCCCACCCCCTGGACACCTCTGACCCCCCAGATGGACCCACCACCCCCCTAGACACCCCGTACACCCTGGACACCCCGCACCCCCCTTGGACAGTCCCGCCACTCCCCTGGTCCTCATCATACTCCTCATCCTGATCTCCCTGAAGAAGTTAAAGTGTAAAAATCATGTACACCCAACAAGATCCTTAAGGATTATGTATTCCTTGATCCACTCCCAATATCTTACTGGGTAATCATTGAATATAGGCATTAGAAATTCTATATCTTATTTTCTTATATACACTATATTTTGTTGTATTTTTTAATATGATTCTCATTTAGAGTATTGTGTCAGGTATGCTTTTATATAAAGTAAACAATTTTCATTTTCTTAAATATGTTTTTGATTAAAAATCAATATTATCGAATTGCTTTGAAATGACTTATTACAATTTTTTTACAGAATGGAAAGAAGTTGGATGTACGAAACTGATCGGATGTCAACTGATTTTCCAAATAATTTGAACTGATTTCTAGATTTTGCATTTGACAAGGCTTCCGATAGTGGCCGCATACACTTCCCTTGTTTTAATTGTGTTGGAAGACCTTGGTTGAGTCATGAAGCAATTAGCTATGATATAACCAAATATGGTTTCCAAACAAAATATAATGTTCGTATCACAATGGAGAGAAAATGGAATCTCAAAATGTTGATGATCCAAATGATAGGCCTGAATTGGAGAGTTTGATATATGATCGGTTTCCATTTATTCGACATCATGAGATGGAAAGGATGTCCAACCAACAATATTTCAATACAAGCACACATGATGCGTCCAATGAAAATGATGATGCTGATAGGGTGAAAGAATTGAATGATGTTGCGACGACTCCAGTATATCAGCAATGTAGTAAAATGAAAAAGTTGGATTTTTTAATCCGATTGTTTCATGGGAAAACAATGTGTGGGATTTCAAATACTGCAATTGATTACATTCTTACCTTCTTTATGGAATTACTTCTAGATGATGTAGATTTTCCCTCAAACCACTATATGGAATGGATGTTAGTTGATGAACTTGGATTCTCAAAAAAAAATTCATGCTTTCCCGAATGATTACAACTTATTTTGGGAGGAAACTGCTGAAATAAATGATTGTATACAATGTGGAACCTCCCGATTGAATCCAAAAGTTGATGGAACACCATCTCGTGTGCCAAAAAAAGTAATGTGGAACTTTCTATTGATCCCTAGATTACAGAACCTTTTCATGTATGATGAAATATCTGTAAAAATGCGATTTCATGACATCGAGAGAAAAACGAATAATGAAGAGTTGGTTTACCCTTTAGATGGATTTGTATGGCAGAGATATGATGCTCGATATCCTAAATTTGCAGTTGACGTGCGTAATATGAGATTGGGTCTTTCATGTGACAGTTTTAATCCATTTGGGAAGATGTTTACTTCGCACAACACATGGCCAGTTTTCATACACATTTATAACCTTCCCCCTTGTTTGTGTATCAAAAAGCCTTACACTTTCTTGAGTATACTAATATCTGGCCCTTCTGCTCCTGAAAATGATATAGCTGTATACATGAAACCTTTAATAAAAGAGTTGAAACTTATTTGGGATGTGTATGTGCCCACATACGATGCATGTTCGAAAGACATATTTCATATGCATGCTGCACTTATGTGTATGATCAATTATTTTCCTG
The DNA here is from genome assembly GCA_963277665.1 of Viscum album. Taxonomy (NCBI): domain Eukaryota; kingdom Viridiplantae; phylum Streptophyta; class Magnoliopsida; order Santalales; family Viscaceae; genus Viscum; species Viscum album. The sequence goes on from OY728158.1 coordinate 543,476,434, forward strand.
CTTATGCAATAATGTCTGGATGGAGCACAAAAGGAAAATTGTCATGTCCAATTTTTATGAAGATCACTCGATCGAGAATACTGAAATATCGTCGTAGTTTTAGTTTTATGGGACATCGACGATTCTTGCCAATGAACCATCTATATAGAAACATTTGTCAAAGATTTGACAATACCATGGAGAATGACGATCCACCTCAGCCTATGTCTGTAACTGATGTACTTAATGAATTGAAAGATTTAAGTTATTCATTTGGGAAGGGTGTATTTAAATCTAGAAAGAGTAAAAATGTTTCCAATGATACCTATTACAATTGGAAGAAGAAGAGTATATTCTTTGAGTTGTTGTATTGGTCAACCAACTTGTTATATCATTGCTTAGACGTAATGCACTTTGAAAAGAATATATGTGAAATGTTTCTTTCGATTCTTCTAAATGTCAAGGGGAAGATAAAAGATGATTTATGATCTTGGCATGACTTGGTTGATTGCGGGATCAGACCAGAATTGCATCCTGTCTGTATCAGTGAAAATAAATGGAATGTTCCATGTGCTTCTTATGTGATGACACCTGCTGAGAACAATCAATTTATGGAAGTGCTAGAGACTATTATAGTTCCTGGTGGCTATTCAAGCAATATATCCAAACGGGTCAATTGAAAAGAGCTGAAGCTGAAATCTTTGAAGACTCATGATTATCACATCCTTTTGCATGAGTTGATTCCAATAGCAATCCGTCATCTCTTGTCCAATAATGCTAGAGTCTCAGTTATTCGGTTGTTCTATTTTTTTCGAGATCTTTGTGCTAAGAGGTTTTCAAAATCCTTCTTGCAAAAAATATTGGCAGAGACACCATTAATTTTTTCTGAGTTAGAGAGAATATCCCCTCCATCATTTTTACTTGCATGTTTCATCTGACTGTCCATCTTCCGACCGAAATACATCTTGGAGGACCCCTTGCTTTCTATTGGATGTATCCAACTAAAAGAAACATGTGCACATTGAAATCATATGTTCAGAATAGAAATTATCCCGAAGGTTCTATTGTTAACGGTTACTTGGATCAAGAATGTATGGATTTCTGCGCAATGTATTTGTCTAATCTTACTAAGAGAATAAATAGACTTATGAGAAATGAAGAAGAAAAATATGGGAAAATTGAACCCATTTTTTCATCACCTCCTCAGAAAGGAGGAATTCCGAGATCATATATATTGAAGACATTAAGCCTTGAAGAGTGTGAGATGGCACATCGCACAATGTTGTTCAATTGTGATTTGTTCGATGAGTATATCAAGTAAGTAAATTGTACATGTATCTCTTATCTTATCTCCTGTAATTTTAAATATTTGTTAAACTATTATTATTTTTATCTACAGGGAACATAATGAATTGATATATAGAAATCATCATTCTTTATCATTGATAAGGAAAGAGACTTTGCATAACAAAGGGTTTTCTTCTTGGTTGAAATTGAAGGTAAAAATATTTCTCTAATAACTAAATAAAAATAATATTTAATTAACTTTAATATTTGTTTATATTTTAGGTATTGAGTTTTCCTGTAGACTCTATTTCTGAGGAAATAAGAGCTTTGGCTTTTGGTCCTAATACCATGGTTTGTACTTGTAAATCACTTTTGATCAATGGATACAGATTTATTATCACTGAATGAGAAAGAAACATGAGAACACAACATAATGGTGTTTTGCTAACTTCCACAACAGACTGTTATGCCAGTTCATTGGATACTAGACCTCGTTCTGAAAATGTTTCTTATTATGGAGTCATGGAGAAAATAATAATTTTGGATAATTACTCGCATGGTTGAGTCACAATGATGAAATGTCAATGGTTTGATTCAATGACGAGTCAAGGCAACTTTATTGATTATTGTGGATCTTGAGTTATTGACATGACTCACACTCTTTCCACCGATGAACCATATGTATTGGCATCAATGGTGAATCATGTTTTTTATGTCAAAGTTCATCGTCGTCCTAAATTCGGTGTAATTATTGAAGTAAATCCCAGACATGTTTTTGATGATGGTGATGATGAAGTTAACACTATCCCTACTACAATTGGAAGCAATACGTTTATTACTTATGATGACGCCAATATATCAATTTTCAGAGTTGATTGTGAACCTGAAGTTGTGGTGGGAAATATATAGAATCATACAGTTGTGTTCTCAACTACATGTTTCACCTACATCATTCAGAGTGTGTATCATAGTACTTACCTTCAAGCCACCATAAATGTTCTTTTACATTATGTTTTTTTATCAGAATGGTTTTTCTATATTTGTTTTGGGTTACACATTAGTTATCTATTTCTAATTACTTCCATATTTATTTTCATAGCAGGAAATGACACCCATTGAAGAAAGGCGATGGAAAAAGATGACAGATAATAATCGTCACATGATACAAATGGGTGGTCCTCCACTCATCCCTATTGTGAGTATTTTATTTCAAAACTAAATATTTCAATAACATATAATATCATGTGTTTACTTTTGTGTAAAATTTTTTTTCAGGATCAACCCCCTATACGAGAGATAACTGATGAGGAGCATGATATTTCTCCCAGTAGAGAGGCTGGTGGTAGGAGGGGGTGGTGCCCGAGATGGATGATCATCTAGTGGTCCCTGTTCTGAGGCCGGTGGTACGAGGGCTCGTGGGGCGAGAGTTAGACAATCCAATGGCACAGATGTATCTTCTTCACCCCATTTTGATCCTAGCATGTCTTTAGGGACACACGAGATATTTAGACCTCTGATATTTACACTACCAGTTGGTCAGATGTCTATGCCATCATCTTTTGCTTCTGGTTCATTATCTCTAAGCTATTATATTCCACGTTCTTCGACTCCCGCTTTGACACGGTATGTGGTTGAGGAGCGTACACTAGGGGACACTCCACCTGTACAGGATATTCCTTCAGCTTCTGCACATCCAGTGACTCCCATTGATCCGACTACCACTGGTATATTTATATAACTCTATCAAATTTTTATACAAAAATTTATTTTATTATAACTTGTACTGATATTATTTTTCATTAATAATATATTCATCTACAGATATGAGGCATGGGAGGGGGAGTACTCGCTTGCGTGTGGTATGGAACCACCAGACACAGTTGATGGTTGAATACAATATTGATGGAAAATGATTGAGAAATCTGGGCAGGAATGTCAGAGTTTTTTGGCGACGCTAGCAAAATACTCAGATATCATTCCCGTCAGCCCTCTTTCCTGGAGACATCTGCCACACAAAGTCAAAGATAATGCGTGGGCACAAATTTGGGTAAAAAATATATTGGATTTAATGTAGTATTTTTTGTATTTATATGAACTAATCAATTGGGTTTCAGCTTCAGTTTAACTTCCCTGATGGCGAAGGTGCACGACCAGCGTGTTTAAAAGAGTTAGAAGAGCTTTGGAGAGCTTATAAGAATGACCTGTATGTTGGCTGGTTTGATAGAGTGGGCACGAAGTTAGAGACATTACCTATCGTGGATGACTGCCCGATAGAGCAATATGGCCAAATGATTACCCATTGGGCGACTGCCAAATTTAAGGTATTAATCTCATATGAGGTATTTAAATGAGAGTTTTCGTATTTTGAATTAATATAATATTATTTATTATTAAACATTATTTAGTAATCCTCTGAAAAAACAAGAAAAAAAAACATTGATTCAAAGCAATACCTCGACACTTTGGGGCGCACAACTATGTCAGATCATGAGAGGCAGCAGGTACGATATAGTCGTTTATTTTTTTAGGACTTTCCCTTTTTATTATTTCCTAAAAAAATTATGTGATTTATTGAATATTGAATATATGATTATACTTGCACTTTATATTGTTTCAATGTCATTACAGAAGAACAAGTTGAATATTGAAGCATGTATCCCTTGAGCAAAAATGTTTTTCTTGAGTAGAAGAAAAAAAGATGGAACTGTGGTAAATGAATCAACCCTAGAAAAGATTGTAAGTTTTTATTTGTTTATTTAAAAGTTTAATATCTATTTTGAAATTTATTAATCTATTAATATTTTTAATAGGATTCTTTAGAGGCTCTTGATGCCCAAGAGCCTGACATTTTTTGGCCACACGATTATTTATATCAGGTTTTGGGAGAGGGGCACTCTGGTCGAGTACGCTGCCGACCTGGTAAGAATACAATACTGACGAGGTATTGGTCCTCTCCAGGTATCCATTATAGTACCACCGAGTTGGAACAGGTCAAGGAGCATGCAAGACAGTCTGATAAAAGGGTTACAGAGTTGGAAGTACAAGTTCAAATGAGGGACAAAGAATTTATGAAACCGATGAAAGATTTATCGTCATCACATCCACCAGAGGCTAGCGCGGCTTGTCAGACATTTATGTCATCGATGGGTGCATTATCCAATGCACCAGGCAGCAGATCTAGTGGTGGTTGAGATGATGACATTCCCGGTGATGACGAGGATGCGAAAAAGGACGAGGGTGAGGATGAGGATGAGGACGAGGGCGAGGATGGGGCTGAGGGTGAAGATGGGGCCGAGGGCGAGGATGGGGACGAGGATGAGGAGGGGGCTGACGATGAGTATGGGGATGATGACGAGGACGACGACGAGGCTAGAGATGGAGGCGAGGATGAGAGCGATGATGACAGTGGTGATGGTGATGGTGATCAGGGGAAGATTGATCCATTACATTTTTGAATTCTATATAACTCTCTATTTTTGAACCTGGTTTTCCACTCTGGGGTTTTCCTCTTCTTCATAGGGATGTTGTTATCAGATCTCATTTTTGCACTTGATTCTTATTGTATGATTATTCTACTACCTAGACATTTAGTTTTCCTTGGTACTACGATACACATTTCTCTATTTTGTATTACATATCTTTCTTAGTTAGCCATGTATTTCATGTTTATATCATTTTCCCATAGAACTGCAATTTATGTCATTTATGGCTGACAGTTTTATGCCTGATAGTAACATGCATGGAATAATCACATGAAAATAAATTTTCTTTTGCAACTAGTAATTGTACATTATTGATTGTGTTCTTATTTTTGTGTTTTTTAAGTGAATCGTGCTGTTTTTTAATTTTTATTCTGTTCAGGGGATGATTTTTGTTTTAGTAATAGTGGATCTTCTGGGGGAAGAGGTTGGGAAGGGGGGAGGGGAGGGGGCTGTTGGGTGAAAATGGTGGGCAGGAGAGGAGGGGCAGGGGGATGCTGGAGGAAAAGGGTGGGTAGGGGGAGGGGAGGGGAGGGAAGGGGAGGGGGGAGGGGAGGGGAGGAGGCTGCTGGGTTAAAAGGGTGGGTAGGAGGGGAGGGGAAGGGGGCTACTGGAGGAAAAGGGTGGGCAGGGGGAAAGGGGAGGGGAGGGGTTGGGTGTTGGCAGGAGGGAGGGGGCTACTGGGGGAAAAGGTTGGGCATGGGGGATGGGGCTGCTGGTGGAAAAGGGTGGGCAGGGGGGAGGGGAGGGGTAGGGGGCTACTAGAGGAAAAGTGTGGGAAAGGGGTAGGGGAGGGGAGGGGAGGTGAGGGGGGAGGGGAGGGGAGGGGGCTCCTAGATGAAAAGGGTGGGCAGGAGGGGGAAGGGGAGGGGGGGAGGGGAGGGGGCTGCTGGGTGAAAAGGGTGGGTAGGAGGGGAGGGGAAGGGGGGAGGGGAGTGGAGGGGCTGGGGCTAGGAGGTTGGAGGGGAGGGTAGGGAAGGGGAGGGGAGGGGAGGGGAGGGTCGGGGAGGGGCTGGGTGATGGAAAGAGGGAGGAGGCTGCTGGGGGAAAAGGTTGGGCAGTTGGGGAGGAGAGGGGCATGGGATGGGCTACTGGGGGAAGGGGCTGCGCAGGGGGGGGGGGGGGTTCTGAGGTGGGAGGGGGAGGTGCTACATGTTTCTTTGATTTTGTTTCCTTTTATTATTTTAAATGTATTTTACTTCAGGATTACAATTTCAATTTGTTGAGAATAAATTTTGCAAACATGTTCCAATATAATTTATGCTTTCTACTGTTGCTTAGCTGTGCAGATGCGTGGTGGAAAATTATTCAGGTAAATCAATAGTTTGGTTATTGTAAAGTTCAATGTGTCTTTTGTGATGGGTCTTCTCTTAAAGAAAAGGACATGTCTCTTCTTCTGGGATTTATGATATGAATTCAGCACAAAATGGTTATTGCTGAAGTGGAATCTCATTTGGGCCAACTTGTGAGATTTAAACACGTTATAAAAAAATTCTCCTTGGTTGGAAAGTAATATTGTTATAAGGTGCATAATATTGACCATTCATGATGTCTTCTTCAAACAGACCTTTAGGGAGGGTGACTTCGTTGCGGATGCATTTGGTTCTCAAAGTGTCTTTCTTTTGTTTAAAATGGATGCACTATTAAGTAAAATAAACAACATAAGGAAAACTATCTAAATGAATTCGGATTATGTTGATACTTTAGGAAAACAATCCATGGGTCATTTATGATATGTACGAGTCAACTTTGCCTCAATATGAGGCGTGGTGTGGCCGGCATCACTCAAAGTGTCTCACTTTTCTTTGAAATGGAAAACAGTTTAAGTCAAAACAACAACTCACATACGGAAAACAGACCAAACGCATTCAGATTCTGTTGATACATTAGGAAAAGTATCCATGGGTCATTTGTGACGTGTACATGTCGACTCTGTCTCAATCTGAGGTGCGGTGTGGCTGACATCACTCAAAGTGTCTCACTTTTCTTTGAAATGGACAACAGTTTAAGTCAAAACAACAACTGACATACAGAAAACAAACCAAACACCTTCAGATTCTATTAATACTTTAGGAAACATATACATGGTTCATTTGTGATGTGTACAAGTCAACCCCCCCTCAATATGAGGCATGGTGTGGTCGATACCACTCAAACTGTCTTACTTTTATTTGAAATGGACAGGATTTTAAGTGAAAACAACAACCGACATACGGAAAACTGACCAAACGCATTTATATTCTGTTGATACATTAGGAAAAGTATCCATGGGTTATTTATGACATGTACGAGTCAACCCTTCCCCAATATGAGGTGTGGAGTGGCCAGTGCCACTGAAACTGTCTCACTTTTATATGAAATGGACAAGATTTTACGTGAAAACAACTACCAGCATACGGAAAACTGACCAAACCCGTTCATATTCTATTGAAACTTTATGAAAACTATCCATGGGTCATATGTGACGTGTAAGAGTCATCCCCACCTCAATCTGGGGCGTGGTGTGGACGAAACTACTCAAATTGTGTTTCTTTTCTTTAAAATGGATGTGCTTTTAAGTAAAACAAACGACATACGGAAAACAGAACAAACACATTTGTATTGTGTTAATACAATAGTAAAACTATCCATGGGTAATTTGTGATGTGTACGAGTCAACCCTGCCTCAATCCGAGGCACGGTGTGGTCGGCACCACTCAAAGTGTCTCACATTTCTTTGAAATGGACAACAGTTTAAGTCAAAACAACAACTGACATACAGAAAACAGACCAAATGAATTCGGATTGTGTTGATACATTAAGAAAATGATCCATGGGTCATTTCTAATGTGTATGAGTCAACCCTGCCTCAACTTGAGGCATGGTGTGGCCGGTACCACTCAAACTGTGTCACTTTTATTTGAAATGGACAGGATTTTAAGTGAAAACAACAAATGACATAAGGAAAACTGACCAAAAACATTCGGATTCTATTGATACTTTAGGAAAAGTTTCCATCGGTCATTTGTGACATGTACTAGTCAACCCCCCCTCAATCCAAGGGCCGGTGTGGCCCTTACCGCTCAATGTATATTTCATTTGTTTAAACTGGATGCACTTTTAAGTTAAATAAATGACATATGGGAAACTGACCAAATGCATTCAGAATGTGTTGATACTTTATAAAAATGATCCATGGGTCATTTGTGACGTTTACGAGTAAACCCCGCCCCAATCTGAGGCACGGTGTGGCCGACACCACTGAAAGTGTCTCACTTTTCTTTGAAATGGACAACAGTTTAAGTCAAAACAACAACTGACATATAGAAAACAGACCAAACGCATTCGGATTCTGTTGATACTTTAGGACAAGTATCCATGGGTCATTTCTGACGTTTAAAAGTCAACCCCGCCTCAATCTGATGCATGGTGTGGCCAGTACCACTCAAATTGTGTCACTTTTATTTGAAATGGACAGGATTTTAAGTGAAAACAACTACCGGTATACGGAAAACCGACCAAACACATTCAGATTCTATTGAAACATTATTAAAACGATCTATGGGTCATATGTGATGTGTGAGAAGAAACCCCGCCTCAATCTGAGGTACGGTGTGGACAGAACTGCTCAAAGTGTCTTTCTTTTTTTAAAATGGATGTGCTTTTAAGTAAAATAAACGACATACGGAAAATAGACCAAACACATTCAGATTGTGTTGATACATTATGAAAACTATCCATGGGTCATTTGTGATGTGTACGAGTCATCCCCGCCTCAATCCGAGGCGCAGTGTGGCCGGCACCACTCAAAGTGTCTCACTTTTCTTTGAAATGGACAACCGTTTAAGTAAAAACAACAACTGACATACGAAAAATAGACCAAACGCATTCGGATTCTATTGATACTTTAGGAAAAGTATACATGGGTCATTTTTGACATGTAAAAGTCAACCCCGCCTCAATCTGAGGCACGATGTGGCCGGTACCACTCGAAGTGTCTCACTTTTATTTGAAATGGACAGGAATTTAAGTGAAAACAACAACCAGCATACGGAAAACTAACAAAACACATTCTAATTCTATTAAAACATTAGGAAAATGATCCATGGGTCATATGTGATGTGTACGAGTCAACCTCGCCTCAATCCGAGGTGCGGTGTGGACGAAACTACTCAAAGTGTCTTTCTTTATTTTAAAATGGATGCACTTTTAAGTAAAATAAACGACATATGGAAAACAAACCAAATGAATTCGGATTGTGTTGATACTTTAGGAAAACTATCCATGGGTCATTTGTGACGTGTAAGAGTCGACCCCGCCTCAATCTGAGGTGCGGTGTGGCCGGCACCACTCAGAGTGTCTCACTTTTGTTTGAAATGGACAACAGTTTAAGTAAAAACAGCAACTAACAAATGGAAAACGGACCAAACACATTTGGATTCTATTGATACTTTAAGATAAGTATCCATGGGTCATTGGTGATGTGTACGAGTCAACCCCAACTCAATCTGAGGCATGGTGTGGCCGGTACCACTCGTAGTGTCTCACTATTATTTGAAATGGACATGATTTTAAGTGAAAACAACAACTGACATATGGAAAACCAACCAATCACATTTGGATTCTATTTAAACTTTAGGAAAAAGATCCATGGGTCATATGTAATGTGTACGAGTCAACCCCGCCTCAATCCGAGGCACGATGTGGATGGAACTGCTCAAAGTCTCTCTTTTGTTTGAAAAGGACATCATTTTAAGTGAATACAACTAAAATTTACACTCATCAATGATAGTTGCAAAATCTTTTTCATGAGTTGGTTAGTTTCACTCATGGGGTCATAAGTGAAGAGACTCCTAAGAATATACCTTTTCACCATATATTATAAACAATACACGTTCAATGCAAAATTCATCACAAATAATTATTTACACAAATCTAGGATCAGAAAAAAGAGATATGAGCCAATTTCAAACGCTTATTGAACTTTAATATCTATTTCTCATACTATTCTTCCTATTAGAATTGTATGGGGAGGTGGGGGGTATTCCCTGTTTCTTGTTATTTATGGTAACACCAAAATACCAAACCCTTGTGCTATCATGATGTTTTCATGGAGATGTGATTCAATAGGTAAAATCATTCTTATCATATAATTTTTTTAATTTCTTAACCTCCCCTCACCACCCCTTTAAAAACATCATAATGACTCTATAATAATATATATACTAAAATTATAATAATACGATGGAATATCCATCTTTAATTTTCTTTTCATTTCCTTTTACTCTAAAAATGAAAATGCCTTTCGTATTGTGTTGATTCACCTCTTTTATGGTTGGAGAGTTTTTGTTTTTGATTACCACCATCAGGGATGTTCATAAAATAGTTATTATATATTAACTAGATTTCAAAATTTATAGTATATATGGATTCATAATGAAGAAATAATATATGTATATAATATTAAATCGTTAAACACAACTCATTTGTGATAATTTAAAACCCTCCAAAACAGACTAAACATTTACCATCATCATTCTATCAAATGATTCATACTCATAATAGAATGAAAAATTATATATGGGACCATTAAAAAACATTTAAGTTCATCAATATCATAAAATTCTAATTTTATAGTTTTCCTTCCATTTTACATGAACTCCCATAATTAAACTCAGCGGAAGCCATCATAAAATCATGAAATGAACACCCCCATAATAATGAAATTAAAGATTATAACCAATAAAAATGGTCAATGATGAACATAGTAAAGTTGTAAAAAATGATATATATGTTGAATAGGTTATGAAATAAATTTTTAGATAATGTAATTTTATTATCCAAAATTTTAGTTGAGAGTCACCTTCTGACATAAGGTAAGTGATTCTCACCAAACCTCAAGTTTTTAAATTTTGGTAATGTTTTCTCCCACATTACCCCAATATATTTATTCATTATTCTTATATAATTATTATAAATTATGTGTATGTGTTCTTAAAATATATTACCATATAAATTAAACCCTCCTTAATTGGAAAGCACATGTTTGAAAGTGATCACTGCTCAATTCCTCTTTATAATTAAGCCTGATTAATTGGAACATTCCAATTTGTTACACATTTTTAATTGAACTCCATAATTCAATTTAATCCAATTTTTTTTATAAATACCTATTTTTATCATTATAAACATTGTTATAATTTTTTTTTCATACAATCAAATATATTTTTGACCTAATTAATGTCCCTTTTAATGCATTCCCTTAAAACACCATAAGGTGTCACTTTTCTATTGTTTCTCAATCACTTCTTTATACATGTTTTCAATTAATTGGGACAAAATTTATCCTTATTTATGAAAATATTCCATTATTAATTTCCATGATTGATTTAAATCCTTTTTTATTATACAATATTATTGTATGCTCTTTGGAAATGCAATATTTCATGATAATGATAATAAGATCCTTCCATGGGTGATGCTTATGTTATTCTCTTATGTTTAATATATCATGCGACACACATATGCTAGAATATGTTTTTATGGGTGCGAATAGATAAATTTAATATTAATTAGGTAATTTTTTATCTCATGAGATGTCAGGAATGGGATTACGGTGTAACCCAAATCCAATAGTGGTTACTATCAACCATGTTATATAGTCATCTGTGTTATCCTTGACTCATGCTTAAGTCATGTTATATGATAGTGCAAAATTCCTATGTTTCCCTGATCATATGATTCCATGTGCTTGGTGGTATTCTTCCTTGATTTTATTCATGTTCCGTTCCTTTAATTTTAATATGTTACTCATTCTAAGTCATGTGTTATGATTTATTATAATGTTTTCCCTTACTCACCTTTTTATCTCATCCCCTTGTTTATGTATTCCGCATGTTACCATAAATAGGATTAAGAGCTCATGGAATGTTTGAAGACCATTATAGAGATTAAATAAGAGGTTTTTTTACTTTGGATATTTTATAATAATTATGAACCCAATCCTCTAAAGACAATCAACTTTATGATAATTGGATTGTATTTTTTGGGTAATTATACTTAAAAACATTTAATAAAATGATGGATATAGTCAATATAAATGGTATTGGTGAAAAATATGAAATAAAATCCTTAGGAACAATAAAATGTGTTCATTGGATGAATAATTTCACTCTGACTATGGGATTCATGAGGAAATGGATACCAAAGGGGATCGTGGTTTATGCCACCTTGGATGTGTATCTGCTCATGGATTTCGTTGATAGGATTCAATTATAGACCAATGGATATAATTACAGACCACTATAGTTTGTATCGGTGAATGACCATGTTATTTTTTGGCATTAGTACCAAAACACTTTTGTAATAACCCTTGGGTAGATTCAATCACTATGGATAAGAAATTTTGAAACATAGGGAATCAAGTAACACCCTGATTTTTTATGGACCTTTTTTAGGAAAAATTTAAATTTTCATTAATTTCATTTAATGTAATATTTCATAACATTCCTTTTACATGGAACCAACATTTCCTACATTACATGTAACATCGACATGGCATACATTTTACAAAACATCGACTTGGAATATGTTACACACAACACTGATGTTTCTATGAAACATAATTTTAATGTTATACTATTTTAATTGAGATAATTATAACCTAGCCATTAAAAATAGTTATATTAATTTTAATAACTTCATTTAAAATATTTTTTATAATGGATCTATAAAAAAAATATTTATCAGAGAAGATAATTATTTTGGTAATGTTCGTATATATTAAAAAATACTATAGAGTACACTTCTTGTCCATCTATGAAAAAAATAAAATAAATTTTTTAAACATATCTAAATTGATGCTGATAAAATAAAAATCATTTTTTAATTTAAAATTTTGAAATTTTATTAGGGTGAGTATTATGTTTTTTTTGAGAATCATCATTTTTTTGATGTATTGTGAAAAAATGATGTTTTTTATTTCAAACTGCATTTTAGTTTAAAATAATTAGAAATATTATTATATTAAAAATTTATTTGACTGTAAAATTAGATCAAAAATGTATCTATAAATATAATTTAGGTTATCATAATCAATTTAACTTTGAAATTGAATAGAAAAACATATTAATCATGGAAACTACTTTCTACTTTAAAAACCATTAATTTCATCATGTTTGTGGGATTAAAATTTATATTAACATTACCTATTTCATGAATTTAAATTATAAAAACCATCAGAAGACACTATAATAATTATTATATTTAGTTTAAAAAAATATAAACTTATTTTTTTAACAATTTATTTATTAAAATTGATTTAATCTAATCACAATGATTATAGAAAAATAAAGATTAATTAGGGACAAAACATTAATATTAGGGGCCCAAGATTCCTATACACTCTTCCAAAACCAATTTTCAGGACCCATTTCGTCCATTATGATTCCATTACTGATTTATTTCTTGTTTTTATACTTATTTAGGTAAAAACATGTATACACCAAACTTGTTTTTGAAAATTCCTTTTGAGTAATTTTCCTTCCCTAAAAAGGCACACCACTTATCCAACATTATCACACCGATTAAATAAATTAGTCCCAGCCATTATCCAACCAATAAATAACCCAATATCCCTCTATTTCTCTTATAATCCTTCCCTTGGATCTATGTCAACCCAATGAATCCTTTTTTGAATAACAAAAAATGAGTTACCTGATTAAGATGTATCATATTCTCTCACGTACTTTATTTTATTTTCCTTTTCATCCCCCTCCACTCTATTTATTACATTATTGTATAAAAACCACGTATAAATATTCTTGGATGTTTTTATGAAATTTTTTGGACCATCACTTAGACACACAATAATCCAATGGGTAACAAATGTACTGTTTATGTGTCCCGTGAACTAACTCCACACTAAATGATGAATGTTCAATTTTCATTACCACATATCATGGTAAAAATTTTGATAAAAGTATAATTATATATTTCATGCATTATATTTATTATTTATTTAATAACCATTATTTTCTTACAACACTTATCTCTTTTAATTTTCATTTTGTGTATATATGATAATTTTATTTGAGGAAGTGGGGACTATTGTCCCCTCAAAATGATATGATTTGTTCATACACAACATAGAATGTATTAAGGAAGGATTTACTAAAATTATATGATATATATAAATTTATAATTCTAATTTAATGAAATTATGTACATATACACATACAGGTAATTTTCAATCATTCTTTCAATAGGAAAATAAAAATGGAAACAACGTTCAGGTGTATGCATAGCTTACCGTCTCTATAAACGGTGATTTCCATTTGATAAATATATATTATATAGGTTATTAAAATAAAAATATGCTGGTTATCAATGAAAATTATATCATTTCTTACATTCTAGATTCATGTTGAATTTATAAGCACCAATGATAAAACAAATTAAGACACACACTAAAATCAAAACAAATATTACCCGATGTGAAAGAAAAATATAGGAGGGTTAAAAAACGGGTAATATAAGGTCGTAATGAAACAATATGTGGTATTATATATAATATTATTCTTTTTTAAATGATATAAAATAAAATTATATTTATTATAAATTTGATATTAATTAGTACAATGAGAGGAAAAACACAAGGTAAGGGTATTTCTTCTCAATTTTTATTATCTTGATATACATGATATGTGCGTCACACATTCCATCTGTGTGGTGCATATAAAGAGTATTATTGAATTATATTTATCCTATAAATAATTTTATGTGTATTTAGTTATCCATTTTATGACATTTTATTCATGATGTTCATGATTAAAAAGTTTCTAAATCTGTAAAAATGTTTTGTCTCAGTTTTCCTTCTTTGAGACTCATGTTTTGTTATGAACCTAAATTATTTTTCAATTTTATATAATTCAATTCTACATGTGATATCATGAATCATATTTTTTCATTTATTTTTAACTTCAGGTAATTTATTTCTCTAAAAGGGCTTTTATGATCCATAGTTACCAAGTTATATTGTTTTATTAAGAAAATCTCTTCAATTTTTTCTTGATTGTTTATGTTTATGCTTTCGTGGGAGAAATATTTTGATCCAACTATCAAGAACACACATTATTTTACATATCATATATTTATTCAATATGTATCCAAATACTAGTGCAATGTTTACAGTATTTGGTACTTAAAATTTATTTTTTAAGAACAATCAGACTCTCACCTTCTTTGGTCAGAAATCAATTACATTCAAAAACAATGTTTTCTAAAACGATTTATAATTTTTTTTCAAAATATAATTTAATCAAATTTAAAAAAATAAATTTCAATAATATTTTATTATTTTAAATTTTTCCTTTATATGTTTCAGAGGTATATTCAATGAAAAATGTTTTCAAAATGGTTTCAAGTTTTAAAAAGCATTTCAATGCAGAAAGGTTAATTTCCTCAAGAACTTTCTTAAAATGATTTTTCAAAATTATTTTACACATAATATTAAATCAATTGGTGTTTCCCATTAATTTATTGTAAAATCATAAAATTTTCCATTCATATTATTTCTATGAATGGATTAGTTTTTCATAGCATGATGATGATGAAACATGTTTCTCTTTCATTAGTTATATGCTTCTGAAACCCACTTTTTTTCACAAGTAATGTTTATGACGAAATGATTATGAATCCGATATTTTTCCATATGTTAGGATATGCTTATATTTTTATAATACCAAATTAATTTAATTGGTTATGATATGATTATTTATGATCAAGTGGCATATGTATATATGATTTCATTATGAGAAGGGTTGGACCTATATCTCCCTCTAATGAATTGGGTAACAAATTATATCTCATTAGATAGACTAATATAGTCATGGAAATGATCAATGACTACTAATAGGGCCATGATAGTTAACCTTGACTACTAATATGTTATGAGGAGTGAACTCATACTAATAAAATGTTTGTGGGATTGAACCATACATACCAATATGGTTTGGGGAGTGAACCAATACTACCAATATGGTCTTGGAAGTGATTCCTTCTCTACTATGGGAATCACATTATATTCTTATGTGTTTTTCATAATTACATTTTTATTCCTATGTTATTATATCATGCATTATGTTATTTATTTCTTTCTGATTCATGTCTTATGAACTTATATGCTTTATTCCCTAATTCATATATATATGATCATTCATATAAACATTATGATCGTCTATTTTCACGATCACATTATCATACCATTTTTCTCATTATTATTCTTAAATATCTCTCTTGAATTCTCTTTCTAATAATTTAATATCACCACTTTTTATGTTTCATTTCCTAGGTTATTAAGATATATATTTTGTTTGATGTTCCTAATAAAGTATCTAGATAATAAAAACCTAATTGAATAAAATATAGGTCACTTATATATTAGTGTTTTGGTATCCATTCTTCTAAAGGTACTAGACTAGTACAATCTTTGGGTGTCTATTTGTATAATGTTTTAAGTATTCCATAAATGATATGTAATGTTAATGTATGAAAAGGGAGGGTTCGTATAAATCAAAATTTAAGATATACTTTTCATTATAATTTTTTTCCTTTTAGGTTAAATGTTTTCTTTTTATATTAATATTTTCTAATTATTCAAGCCCCCTAATCATATTTTATTTTTCTTATTTAGTGGATAAACATATGATCCCTTTTACTAAAAATAAATGTGATCTGAAATGTGGGAATTTTCCTAATTAAATTCCAAATCTGATGGGAATTGGATCTCAAAACATCATGATAGTACTAGAAAAACTTTCATATATTCTGAATATTGAATTAAATCCTTTGGAACAACCTCCTTACCCTAAAAATTATATAGTTTTGGTCGAATAGTTTACGTTAAAAGGTCTTCCTCTCTTTAGTAGATCTTGTAATCACCTCATAAAAAAATATTTTATCAACTCTATTGAAAATACATCTTCTATCCTCCAATGATCATAATAAGAGAAAGTCATGTAGAATCTATAATTCATTGATGGGGAAACTGATCAATGTTGGAAAATGATAAAAAAAACTACTATGTAGGATATTTATTCCATGGATTGGGAATCATTCAAGAATATATTTTTCGAAAAATATTTTCCCCCAAAATCTCCATCTTCGGATAGAAATGGATTTACTAAAAGAAATAAAATGATTATTTAGTGGTTTATAAGGAAATATTTATAAGTATTTTATGATACACCCATAGATTTGAATTGAAAATGGGATTCTATGTGGATCTCTTCTTTAAAGGACTAAATATATGGTTATGAAAATCTATGTCAACATGAGACATTGAAAACAACGAGAAGATTGAACATTGTGACCTTAAGGTTGAGATGGAGATTATAAGCCTTCATTGGTCTCATGGGTTAGGAGATAAAAGAATAAAATAGAGTTTAATATGGGAGTATCAACATATAAATCCAAATATAGAAATAAAACAAAACATCCCACATGTAAAATGTGTGGGAAGAATAATCATGTGAACTATAAAAATGGAACTACAATATGATTCAAATGTGTAATAGAGGGGCATCATGAAACTTATTGGTGATGTTATTTGAAGGACACAAATATAGAATAATAACATAAGATTTAGATCTATAGTCATCTTGTGTTGAGGTGTTTGAACTAAAAGGATCATGGTCATTATGAGAGAAAATAACATAGTCCATGATTTTTAGTGGAAATCAACAATAACAACCCCCATGATAATATGTAATGGGATATTCTATCACTACTATTGAAATGGGGACCTATAATGATATGGTGACACATACTCTGGTTATTCATTCCAGAATAGTTAATATACTATTTGATTTCTTTTATACACATTAATTTATATATTTCTTGTTTTCTAGAACTGTTAAAACACAACATCAAAATATAGCAGCTGATTTATCTATGATATCATAAAATATGTAAATTGTTTCATCCAAAGTATATAACTCTTATTTTTTAATGTTTATGGGATGAGAATTTTTGTAAAACTTGTCCTAATTCATTTGGATTAGTTTTATTCTTTATTAGGAATAGATTGTATATCATTATACTAAGCCAACATCAACTTTGTGGAAAGGGAGATCACTCTTCACATCCAGACGAATCCACCACTCCTATATAAGATAAAGGATGCTTATAAATCCCCTTTATAATAATCATCTCAACTATGAATATTAATTCCTTATGAGAAATAATTTCAAGCTCAAATTATTGAAAAAATGGTTAGAAACTTGCTTTAATCCATGCACATCATGAGGGACTACACAAATATCTTCATTGATGAATTTACTGGTATCCCTTCTAGATGAGAGTTTGAGTTCTAATTTGAAGTAATTACTAGATCTCTATATATATCATAGAAAACATATAGAACATGCACCATTATTTTTGAATAAGTGATGAAGAATACACAAGATAATATAACCCATTGTTTTATATTCCTGAGTACATTATTTTGAGGTGTTCCGGTTCTTATTATCTAGAAGGATGATGTATCAATTTGACTTTAATTGATTATCATGAGATCAAAGGAATCTAGTTAATGAACAAGTATCATATACCATGGATATATTACTTGTTCTAAGAGCAACATGGAGATAGTTATTTCTTTATGGTGGACCTTCTGTCTAGATGACACAAAAAACTGGTGATAAAGAAAGATATTCAAAAGACTTCATTTTGAAGAAGGTATTTACACTATGAATTCATAGTGATTCTTTTTGGTATTACTAATAATAAAACAAAATTCATCAATATAATGAATAGGGTCTTTAGTGATTACCTTGACAATATTTCAATTGTCATTATAGCTGATATTCTATTATTACATAAGTGAAAGGAGGAACATTTGAATCATTTGAATACCATTAAAAATAATTTGTGAATGGAGAAAATTTATGGAATTAATAGAAAATATGAGTTTTGTATTGTGTATGTTTCATTATTGGGGCATGTTATCACTATTAATTGGAAATATATGAACCGTAACAAGAAAAAGGCACCAAAAGACTGGGATATGAAAAAATCTGTAATAGAGATCCATATTTTTCATGGAATAGTAAGGAACTATAGATGTTTTATTTGGAATTTATCAGGATTTTATAACCTATTATCTATGTTATCAAAAAAATAGGTACTTTTTTTTGGGATGGAAGAATTCAAGGAATACCTCAGCGAGCTCAAAACATGGATAATCACTGAATATGTACTCACACTACCAAAAAGTGGTGATGGTTTTGTGATATATAGTTATTGTTAAAAGAAATTCATGGGTTATGTAATCATGATTAATGATAATGTGATAGCCTATTTCATATATAATTCTATGGTCCAAGAGAAGATCTATTTGATGCATGATTTTGATGTAGATACTACAATTTTTTCAAAGAAAATACGGTGGTGCTACCACTGTTGAAAGAAGTGTAACATGTATACTAATAATTAGTGCCTAAGGTACATTTTCACCCATACTGAAGTCATCATTCATAAAATAGGATGGTTATATCTAGTAATGGACTATTATTTTTCTATTAAATACATTCCAAGAAAAGAATAATGGTAGTTTATGCTCTTAACTGAATATAACCTACTACTTTATCCACAATGTAGACTAATAAATACCCCATATTCATTACTATGAAAAATACGGATTTTTAAATCATGTCATCATGAAATACATCCTTCATTACAAAATGATTTCACAACCATTTATCAATTAGAATATCAATTAATCACTAAGGGGTGATCTAGGTATACAAAAAAATGTGAGAGTAGTAAAGGAATAGAATCCACAACAGTTCCATATAGATGATGATGGTGTGATTCTGTTTGGAATAAAATACTTTTTGACTTCATCACATATGATAAAGAATATTTTATTATATAATTATCATAGCCCATATTTATTCATCCATCCTATAAGTGGCAAGATGTATTATAATATTCCACAACACTTCTAGTGGGAAAATATAAAGATGGAGATGGATGTGTATATATCACGGTGTTTGGTATTTTTGAATTTTAATGTAGAGTGACCAAATTCCAATAGGATTATGCAACCTTTTCCAATAAAACATTTAATGGGATAATTTCACTATAGAATTTCCCCCTAGTCTCTATGTAACACTTAGATGTTTTTTATGATAACGTTTCTTTAAATAATTTTTATTCTTTAGTATCTTGCATTTCACACAGTCGTGATATGTAAATGAAAAATGAGATACCATTATTATAAAATTACCATTATATCCTAGTTTTTGGGTTAGTATGAATAATTATAAACAACTTAATAAAATGCATTGTGAATTTTTTTGGCAATTAATTATTTATGAAAATTATTAATTATATACTTTTATTTCTGTGTGAACGACTATTGGTAAAGAAATTAATGATATATATATGGTATATAATTAATAAAATAATTTATTAAATCAACCAATGGATATTTTAATCATATATTGTCAATAAACCATGTTTGTTGTATAAAATCTAAATTTTAAAAAAAGGGTAATCATACACCTTTCAATGGAGAACCCCTTTTAAATTATGAATCTAGAACATTAATTATTATTAAATGAAAAAATAAACATGTTCATTTAAATCAAGATATAAAAAATTAATTTGGATGAATTTATTTTATTTTTTTATAACATTCATTTTTTATGAATAGTAAAAACACTTTAAATTTTATGTGAAAACAACTTTTTTAATCGAGGTAATTTATATGGATAAATTATAATATAGAATGGTTTTAAATTATAAATATATTATATTGTTAAGATTAAATATAATGTATGTAATTCTCCATAATTTTACACTGAATTCATTTATAAAATACATTTAAATCTTTTGGAATGTTTTAACATTAAAAAATCTATTCTCTCATTCCGACAACTAGGTTGATTTTAAATTAATTACATCAACTTCAATGTTTTTAATTTTAAAAAATGGACTTCAAACAAGGAATCATTAATTACAAATTATGTTAATATGAAGATTTTATTTTTTGGAATTATGTATAGTAACATTGGTAATTATCTTAATTAAAATTGTTAAAGGTAAATTGGGTAATTAATGGTTCAAATATTTTTATAAATTTAACATAATAACTTCAAAAATCAATTTGGTTGACTAAATTCGACCCCTATTATCTATTTGTTTGAAATTAAATCACTTTATGTCCAATTACCAAATATTATGACATGAATATAATAAATACTAATGAATGTGACAAAATTTGACAATCTCATTTCATATAAGTATATAAATTTCAACACATGGAAAATAAGGATATAATATCAACTATATGTAGTATATGGAAATATAAATGAATTACCTACCTCATAAAAGTTTAAATATTATTTTTAGAGTTTAAATAATTACCATTAATGATGACTCAATAGTGATGTAGATATTATTTTATTAATAGATATAACAAATAAATGGTTCTTAAAATATTAAAAGAAATATCATTTGAACTAATTAATGTGATCCATTAATTTTCAAGGTTAATATGACTTTTTATACGTGTATTTATTATTTTGGTTCTAATTTATCTTCTATGTGTATTTTTTTGAAGTCAAATAAATGAATAGTGTCAAAATTGACACAATTGATATTTTAAAAAAATAAAATAAATTTAAATTATTTAAAAATCATAAATATATTTATAAATTAAATATTTATAATTAAAATATATATAAATTAATGAAAAATCAATTTATGGTCAATTAACACCATATATGTAAATATTGGTACCCATTAAATATTAAGAATTTTATTATCACAATTTAAATTAAATAGAATAACTATGGGTTAATTTAAAATGTATCGTTTAAATTGAAAAAATAAGTTGTTGAAAATTTATGGGATTATTATAATACAACCTTATATCATCTCATAATTGAAAATGGGCATTTTGCAGTTTTTCGGGTAGGGGTTGGTTTTATTATAATTGATTATTTATGGAGTTTCAAAAAGTACCCCTCACCTCAATAATAAAATGGTACCTCCTCCCTCACCAATTGATATAATTTTGAGCCTTTAATATCATCCATCCCAAGACATTTATCCTTGTAAACTTTAATATTTTTACTATAGAGGTTTTGTTCATCTTCAATGACTATCTCTAGTGATCTAAAAAGATATTTAGAAGAATCATGTTGAGGAAGAGGTAATCTCTTCTACCCATTCTTTCAAAATTATTTCTTCATCTAATTCATATTTTTTATTAGTTTCATTATGATGTAAAAACATAATTATCAATAATATACTGATATTTTATTATAAAAATTAAGCAACCATATTTCACCTTCTATCCATCATAAAAAGAATGAAATCACTGCGCGTGTGTACGTACAACATACCCTCTCCACCCCATGGTGTAATCTATTTTTCACCACGACCTTACATGGAAAGTTATAATGATGTAAATACTAAAAATATATTATTATTATAGCATTATAATAATTCTGAAATATAATGCACTATCCTCTTAAATACCATTCAATACTTTTGTGAATGATATCATCGCTCGTGCGTACGTAGGACCTACTATCCCTGCGATTAAATACAATTTATTCTTAATGATCTTCATTAATACATGATTATATTAACGAATTAAATGAATAAATATGAAACATATTATACTATTATCATTATTTAAATTATTAAACTGTAACCTATGGAGTGTAATGCGATCTCATCTGAAAAATCATTCATAAGAACATAATGTAGTCAATATCTGAACAACGAGTGAGAATGAGACATTACTAACAAATGGTTGATAATATAATCATATATGATATCATAAAAGTGATTATTATTTTTTAATAATTCAGTAACATAATATAAATCATTATACATGAGATTTGGATGCATCGGAAGGATATCAAACCTTTTGTAAGGGATAACATTGCAAATCTCGTTCTCAATTGAAATAATTTATTTGTAAGTAATAACTGAGATATATTTATCATAAACATACATGATTACAAAATATGTATCTAAAAATAATCTTTATATAATTATATAATTTTACCCAATGGTGAATTTTTAATAAACAGTATGAATGTAATCTGTTGATGTTTTCGGTACGAGGTACTTTTTGACTTTTCCATCAAAAGTACGAGAAGGATTTTTTTAACATGTACCCTGTGAATGGGTTTTTAAGATTTCATAATGAATTATTTCCTTGATGTTTACCCAACATGATTAAATGTTTCTTTTCACATAAAATTATTTCTTCTAAAATAGAGTGGCATTTTGATGATGGAAAATGATTTTGATGAAGATAAAATATTTTCCTTAGAAATTAATTTCAAATGTTTTTTCAAAATTATTTTCCATCTAATATGATATTATTTAAATAGTGTTATATTTATAACCATGTTATTAATATGATTTTATTGCGTTTTATTTTGGAAATTCATTTTTTATATCAATTAGGTTGGAATTATGTTTAAGAAACCAGTTCTATTTCAAGGGTTATGTTATGGTGAATGTTTTTATTTTTTTGGGGAAAAAGTAAGAATGGTTTCAATATGAGATGGGTGGGACCTATATCTCTCTCCAATTCATTGGGTAAATATTTTTATCTCAAGAGATAGACATGAAGGGAATGTCAAATAAATCTAGTTTAGTAATATACGGTTGGAATGGGGAGTGAACTCTGTTCAGTAATAGATATTGTCCGCTATGATTGTCTTGGAAATGATGCTTGGCGAATATGATATGATTTTCTATGTTTATGTGTTTATGACACGAAACTTCATGTCTTATGTTATGACTATTTTAATTTAATTTCACTTTTAGGATTTATCTCAGGACATGATATAATTATCTTTTCTTCGTAGGATAATATTTTCAAATGTTATGCTCTTTTTGAATATGATATGATTGATATTTTAAATGATTACCCTTACTGATAATTTTATCTCACCCTTTCATATGATTCTTTTTCCCAAGATCATGAATAAGGGTTTTATATAAGAAATTTTAAAAAGTATTCTACTTATGATGAAATGGGTAGGAGACAATGTGGATGTTTTATGAACCATTTGTTTATGTTAACAAGATTCTAGAGACACTAATCATATATAGTTCTAGAATGGTTTCTTCTATGTTATGTAATAAATATTCATCATTGTTATAGGAATATCTAAATGTGATGTAAGGGAAATTATATTGGGAATCAGATAAAATTTATACTTAACCATTAGAAACTAGGATAACAGAACCATAGAAACAACCCTCAGGATATGTTTATGTATAGGTTACAATTCTATCCATGTGTTTTATATATCTTCATGAATAAACTAAGATAAACCTAATGTGTCCAAAATTTAAATTTTATTCTGGAATTATGTGTCTTGCCCATTATTTTTAGTGTTCCTTATACAGTGATTCTTTGTTTTAGTCAATTGGTAGAACCCAAAGGAACTGCGTTAATACTGAATGTGATGGGAAATGAAATGATTGTCCCCATGAGCAACAAAATGTTTTGAGAGATATAATGAAAAACAATTAACCATGATTACACAGCATTATCATGATATGAATCATGTATTTCTTCAAGAAAATAAAATAAGGGATCATTGTTATGTGGAATCATTCCTGAGGCAGTGACCAACTTCATTAAGTGGTTCTTCTGATCCAATAGGGGATGAAAAATGGATCAGTACCATTAAAAAAGATATTTTCAGCTCAACAATGTTATGAACATGATAAATATATCATAGCAGTATATTTTTTGGATGGTGAAGATGACCTATGGTGGAATATTTTCAATAATATAGGGTAAAGAGATGAAATTAATTCCATTGAATGAGATGCATTCAAGAAATTATTTTTCAACAAGTAATTTCCTATAATTATTTGAATAAATATGGAGAAGGAGTTCCATGAACATGATAAAAAGGATGATTACTCCTTTGGTTCTTATGAATAATAATTTTCTAGACATACATCGTATACTTCTTGAATTATTATCTAACTAGGGAGTAAAATTGATCGATTTTTTGGTGGATTAAAACAATGTATCAAAACTGTATTATGCATAAAAGAATTAAATAGCTATATGGAAATTGTTCAACAACCTCTCATGTTTCTTATGGATATATGAGTATCCAATTAGTCATAAGGGTATTAAAATAAGAGAAAATAGGAATTCAAATGGAAATCTAAAGACCCCACTGAATGAAGTTGAGTTTCCCCTTATGCTCAATGTGTGAATGGAAATAGGGAAAAAATTGTCATAAAGGGACTACTAAATGATTTATTTGAGGGAAAGAAGGTAATTATGGATTATAATACCTATGTGATGAAAAAATGATGTATAATGATGAGAGAAAATAAATGGATACATAGAATTCACCTCTACACTTCAATGATACATGTCTAAGGAAATCGGTCATTATTCCAATCATTTACCTAATCTAAGTGTTATTGATGACTATCTACATAAATCATATCATAAGACCAAAAATAAAACAAATCACATGCAATTACAATTATTTATGGGGGTACAATAATGAATTATTGAAAGGTACACATACCATCCACTCTATTTATAAAAATGTTTTATTTGGTTCGGGATGCAACATCTCTTTTATTTATAATGAATTTATAATGGAATTATCATATTACCTCAACAATTATATATTGATTTAGATGGGAGAACTTCTGATGGCATAATGGTCACACCAAATGTTTATAAATCTTCTCTGGTTGACGTTTTTTAGAATTTTCTTTCTTCAAATCTTGTGATCCTTCCTATAATGGAATTTGATGTTATTCTTGCAATTGATTGGATTTATCTATATTGATCTCAAATTATTTGACAAAATAAGTCACATTTCATATTCCAAATCAATTTATGATCATCTATCGATTTACGAGTGAATATAACTATCTTGTATAAATTTCATCCATCTTATGGGTCTTGATTCGTATAAATGAAGTTATTTTTTCACAAATGGATGGAGAGAAACTCAAGATTAATAATACACCCATTACATTAGAGACTGATGATGTCTTTCTAGAGGAATTTCCTAGCCTTCCACCAAATCGTGATTTTGAGTTTTTACTAGAACCCAAATAGAGTGCTATGCCTATTTCTTTGAAACCTTATTGAATGTCCCCAATTGAGTTGCATGAATTGAAGAAGCAACTTCGTGAAAATCTTAACAAGGGATTCATATGCCTTAGTCTTTATCCTTGTAGAGAAATTGATCTATTTGTTATGCATAACTATGGATCAATGATTCTCTGGATTACTTATCTAGACATAACAAGATCACTATTAAGAAAATTATCACGTTCCCGTCGTTGATGACTTAACAGACTGACTATGTAGAGCTCAATAATTTTCCAAGAATGATCTTTGTAAAGGATATCATTAGTTAACAGCAAAAAAGAAGGATATACAAAAGATGACATTTTTTACAATTTATGGACACTTGTAATTTATAGTAATACCTTTTTGTCTTACTAATTACCCTGATATCTTCATGGATATAATGAATAGAGTCTTTAGAGCCTATCCTGGTATGTTTCCAATACTCTTTATAAATGGTATTCCTGTCTTTTCAAATATAAATTAAGAACATGAAGATCACAAGTAAATTGTTCTAAAGACCCTAAAAAATATAATATATATTCTAAATGTACTAAGTGTGAATTTTGGCTTCCGAACATTTCATTTTTGGGTCACATTTTTTCAATAGAGGGGATATTAGTAGATCCAGCGAAAACTAAGGTTATTGAAAGATGGTCGAGACCCACAATGGTAACTGAGATCCAATGTTTTATTGGTTTAGCTATATATTATTAATGTTTTGTGAAATATTTAGCACGATTATATAATACACTCACCTAGTTTACTAGAAAAGGAGTAAAATTAATTTTGATGGAGGAATATGTAGAGAATTTTAATGAGCTAAAAAGAAGCTTAGATAGTGCACCTGTGCTCACACTTCCTTATAGTGGAGAATGGTTAGTGGTCTATAGTGATGAATTTAAGAAGGGGTTGGGATTTTTCATCATGAAAAATGATATGGTGAGAGCATATGCCTCATGAAAGTTTCAAATTCAGGAGAAAAATTACCCAACTCATGATTTAGAGTTAGCATTGGTATTTTTTGAATTAAAGATATAACGACATTATATTTATGGTAAAAGGTGTGACATTTATACTAATCATAACAGTTGAATGTTTATTTTAACACAAATAGATATGATTATGCACCAAATATGATAGTTATAGTAGATTAAATATTATGACTACTCCATACATTTCCACCCTGGGAAAGAGAATAGTGTGGTAGATGCTTTGAGTCAAAAGGACCATGATAGATTATCCATGATGAGGATCACGAAATATCCAATATTTATGGAATTGAAAAGTATGGATATGGAAATTTTAATTCACGGGTATAAATATAATCTTTCATAAAATAATTTTCAACCATATTTACATGTTAATATTAAGGAGGCATAGATGGAAGATATAGAGTTACAAAAGAAAGAGAGAAATGTTCATGAATTTAACCCTGAATGTGATAAAATATAATGGTTTGGGAACCAGGTTTGTATTCTTGGCATAAAAGAATTAATAAATGATATATTGGACGAAGCTCATTGTTCATCATTATCTATTCACCCTAGAAAATGAAAATTTATAGGTTCCTGAAATCATTCTTCTGGTCGGATAACATGAAAAATAGATGTTGTTTAATATGCCTTTCAATGCTTGGTTTGTCCGCATGTTAAGGTAAAGAAACATAAGTCTAAGGGGATATAATAACAATTACCCATACTAGAATGGAAATGCAAAAACATCTCTATGTACATTGTCATTTAAATTCCCAAAACATCCACACACAATAATGTTATCAGGGATATAGTTGATCTCCCGATGAAGTCGGAACCCTTCATTGTTTTTAGAGAGGATTTCACTCTTAATCATCTTCCAATGATATATGTAAATGAAGTAGTAAAATTTCATGGGGTAAAACATTCCATTATATCTTATAGGGATCTGATGTTTACCTTGATGTTCTTGAGACGTCTTTATCATGTTCTGGATACAATGTTATGTTTTAACACTGCTTATCATCCTCAGATAGACGGTCAGCCTAAGAGGAAAATTCAAAATATGGAAGACATTTTGAGAGAATTCTTTATGGATTTCAAATGTGGTTGGGATGAACATAAAACAATGGTGGACTTTTTTACAATAAAATCATTCAATCTTGTATTCATATTTCTCCTAATAAATAACTTATTGGAAATAAGTATAGAATTCATACTTTCTGGAATGATGTTGGGGATAGAAAGCTATTAGGATATGATCATGTCGATGAAATGGGAGAAGAGTTCAGTTCTATTGAACAACAGATAAGAGAAGAATAGATTCACCAAAAACGTTTTGCTAACAACTGAAGAAAATACCTATAATTTTTAGTGGGTGATAAGGTGTTTCTATGAATATCTCCCTAGAAGAGAGTAATGAGATTTGGTTAGAAGGGAAATATGAGCCCTAGGTATATCAGTACTTTTGAAATTTTGGGTCATGTTGAAAAGTTAGCTTATGTATTGTCTCTTCTAGAGAATCTATCTCTAGTTCATGATGTGTTCCATTTTTCTCTTGTGATAAAGTTTATACCTGATTCTTCACATGTATTAAGATCAAAAGTTGTACAGCTAGACAATAATCATTCTTATGAATAAAAGTTGATAGAGATTCTGATCGTAGTGAAAAAGTTCTATGAAACAAGACCACTATCTTGATTAATTTTTTATAGAGTAAATACAAATTTTAAGAATATACCTGGGAACATGAGGATATTATTAGGAGAGTTATCCTTATCTATTTGTTTCCATGGGATGAATTTTTAGGGAAGCAATCTATTTAAGGTGTGTAGAATGTAACAACCATATGTTTTTTATGAAAAATCTTCTTTAAATAATTTTTAATCTTTACTATATTTCTTTTTAAGAAATCATGTGATTAAAATTAACAATGAGATTAAATTTGTTTAAAATTTCCATTATATCCTTGCCTTTATGTTTACGTGAATAATTATAACTTATGAAAATGCATTGTGTATTCTTTGGCTATCAATTATCTATGAAAAATATCAAATACATATTTTGATTTCTAGGTTAAATACTATTTTTAATGAATTTAATCTGATATATATTTTATATAATTATTAAAATATATTTTTATTCATCCAATGGATATTTTTATCATCGGGTGTGAATAAACCCTATTTGTTATACAAAAACAATTTTTTTTTAAATGGCTAATCATATGACATTGAAGGGAAAACCCCCATTAAATTATGATTCAACTCATTAATCAGTTTTATATGACAACATAAACATTTTTTTTCAATTAAGGATGTAAAAATTTACTATGGTTGGATTTATGATATTTTTTTGATAACATTTGAGTTTTGATGAATAGTAAAAATACACATAATTTGAATTGAAAAAAACTTTTTTAATAGAGATAATCTAGATAGTAAAATTAGAATACTTAAAGGCTTAAAATTATAGATATAATTTATTTTTACAATTAATTATAATGTATTTCATTAGAATTAATTTTACACAAAATTCATATGTAAAAAACATTGCAATCTTTCATAATGTTTTTGCATTAAAAAACATGTTCTGTTATTTCGACAACGAGGTTGATTTTAAATTAGTTTCCACAGCTTCCATGTTTTGATTTTTTAAAAACGGACTCCATATTTGTAATAATTAGTTCCGAATTATGTTAATTGGCTACTCTTATTTTTGGGAATTAAGGATAGTAACATTGGTAATAATTTTTATTACCATGGTTAATGGTAAATCAGGATATTAAAGGTAAAACTATTCTTATAAAATTACCTTAATAACTAAAAAAAATTATTTTATGACTAAATTAGACCATTATCATGTATGTTTCTGTATGGAATCTTTTTATATCCACAAAAAAATGAGTTAGACATGAATATAATAAAATCTAATGAATGTGTCAAAACTACTCAATCAAATTTTATATAATTATATTAATTATAATATATATATAAATAAGAGATAATATCCACTATGGTTAATCTATGGAAATCAAAAAAACATAAATACATAATAGAAATTTATTTAATTTTTTTTATAGATTATATAATTACTATTAATGATGAAAAAATTTTGATGTAGAAATTATTATATTATTTAAAATATCAAATAAATGGATTTAATCATATTAAAAAAATATTCATATTAACTAATTAATGTGATAAAATAATGTTATAGATCCCTATTACATTTTATAAGTGTATTTAATATTATTTTTTTAATTTATTTTCTACATGGATTTTTTTAAATTCAAATTAATGAATAGCGTCAAAATTGACACTATTGATATTTTATAAAAAAATGTTTTATAAAATTATTTAAAAATCATCAAAATATTTATAAATTAAAAATTTATAATAATAATACCTTCAATGTCATAATTCCTCCATTTATGGTCAATTAAAACTATATATTTAAAAATTTATAAAAAATTAATATTTAGAATGTTATTATCAAAAATAAATTAAATCAAATAACAAAGTGACAATTAAAAAGATATGGTTTAAATTGAAAAAATAAGTTGTTCAAAATTTATTGGCTAATGAGATTACAACCTTATATTATCCCATAATCTTATGTGGGAATTTTTGGATGTTTTGGTTTAGGTTATAATTTTAAAATAAATAATTACTTATTGAGTTTCCAAAAGTTCCCCTCACATCAATTATAAAAGGGAACCTCCTCCCTCAACATTTCAATTTATTTTGATCCATTAAGCTCAGACATAACCTTTCTTTTTTTCCTTCTCAACTTCCATATTTTTATTCTATAGTTTATGTAAATCTTCAAAGACTACCTTTGCTACTCTAACAAGTGATTTAGAGGATGCAAGTCGAAGAAGAGGGGATCTCTTCTCCAGATTCTTTCAAACTTCTTTATTATTCTACTTTAGTTTCATTATTAGTTTCATTAAAAAGTAATAAAATCAGTATCAATCATAATATTAGATGATATTATAATTACAAAACAACCATATTTCATCTTCTATCCATTCTATGAAAAATGAAATCGCCGCACATGCGTACGTATGACTTACTATCTCCGTGCTATGGTGTAAACTGTTATTCACCACCGCCTTACATGGAAGGGTTTAATGATGGAAATAATAACTATATATGATTATTAAATCATTATACTAACTATGAAATATCATATACCATTCACTCCAATACCATTCAATAAATATGGTAATGATATTCTCGCTTGTTCTAACGTACGACCTACCGTCTCCACGATGCGATGCGATTCATTCTACATGATCATCATTAAATGATGATTTTGTACATGAATTGAATTAATAAATATGATTCATATTATAGAAATATAAATATTTAAATTATTTAACTATAAACTATGATGTGTTACATGAACCTATCTGAAAAATATTTGTATAAAAACATAATTGAATAAATATCTAAATTAGGAGTCAAAATAAAATGTTACTAACAAAGTGATGATAATATAATAATATATGGTATAATAAAAACGATTATGATAGTGGGAAAAGTAAATTACATTTTTTAAATAATTTTAAACGAGGTTCAAGAACATACAAAGGATATCTGACCTAATGTACAAGATAACATTGAAAATCTAATTTTAATTTGAGACTGTTTATTTGTAAGAATTTAATAGGGTATATTTATCACCCACATACATGTTTCTTAAATATTAATTTAAGAATATTCATTATATAAATATATTTTTTTACACATCTGTGAATTTTTCCTAAATTGTATGAATGGAATCCTTTTTCATTTTCAGTACGATGTGGATTTTGTCATTTCCGGAAAAAGTTAGAGACAAATGTTTTTTAAATTGTACAACATGAAGAGATATTAATAATTTCTTAATGACTTATTTACTTGAAGACTACACTACAAGATTTCAAGGTATCATTCACATTAAAATATATCATCTAAAAGAGTGTGCCATTTTTAGGATGGAAACCATTATGGGATTAAAAAGGATATTATTCTCAGTAATTTATTTTGATTATTTTCTCCAAATTATTTTTCAATCTAAAATGGAAAGATATAAATAGGGTTATACTTATAAACCTATTATTATAATGATTTTATATTGTGTTATTTAGGAAATAAATTTGTTTTATATCAATTATAATGTAATGATAATTAAGAAACCCATTTTATTTCATCGGTTATACCACAAGGAATGTTTTTATGTTTTTGTGGCACATGTAAGAATGGTTTAATTATGAGATGGGTGAGACCTATATATAGATCCAATTAATTCAGTTATTATTTATATCTCATGATATAGACATGATTGGAACACTAATTAAATTCAGTTTACTAATAGAAGACCGGAATGACGAGTGAACTTGGGTCAGTAATGGACTTTGTCCGCTATGATGGTCATGGGATTCAGCCTTGAATAATAAGAAGAGATTTTCTATGATTATGTGTGTATTACATGAAATTAAATGTTATATGTTATGAATATAAGGTTTTCATTTCACAATTATAATTTATCTCATGACATGATATTATGATCTTTTATATGTTGGGTAAGGTTTTTAAATTTCATGTTCTTATGATTATGAAATGATTGATATTTCCATTGGTTACCCTTATTGATCATTTGAGCTCACCCATTAATATGTAAATTTTTAAAAGATCAGGATGAAGGGTTTTAAGTAAGATACATAATTACAAGTATAGTTATGAATAAATAAGCATGATACAATGTGTACATTTTATGAACCACTTGTTTATAGTTCCCAGTTTCTAGAGACACTAAACCTATTTAGTCATAGTGTTGTTTATTGTCATGTTATGTAATAAATATTCTTAAATGTTGAAGAAAAATCTATATGTAATTTATGAGAATTTATAATATAGAAAATATACAATATAAATAATATGATATGGGTTGTAGTGGATTTAGTAACCAATACTACCAAAATTATTGCTATTCAGAAATATCTCTCTCTTGATCAACATTCCAAGATATATGTGATGGATGTTTTGAGGCTTCATGGGGTTCTAAATTATATTATCTCTCATCATGATCAATGTTTTCCATCTAAATTCTATAGATTAATTCTATATTATTTGAGTACAAAATTGAATTAACTCCTAGCCTGTCAACCCTAAACTGATGGAGAATCAGAGTGGACTTTTCAGAAACATAAGGACATGATAAAACCCTACTCAATGAAATTAATTGGTCGATGGGATCATCACATTACATTGGATGATTTATCATAAAAAATTCCTCTATTGTACTCAAATTTCTCTATATGAAGCTCTATATGGGAAGCATAGTAAAATAACAACATGTTCTGATAAAGTTAGCTGCTGAAAGCTACATGGACCTGATATTATTTAAGAGATGATATTGAAGGATCAGTCCATCCAAAAATATATTAAATCTAATTAGAGTAAAAAAGGGCTTTTATGAAAACCATTGAATAGAACTAGTGTTGGTATTTGGAGAAAAAGTCATCCATCAAATAACACCATGGAAGAGATTCTTTCGGTTTTGAAAGAAATGGAAGCTTAGAACAAGGTATATTGGACCATTTGATTTCCTTGACTATATATGAGCAGTGGAATCATGGATTTAACTTCCACCAAATATATTTCTTGTCTATTAATTTTTCTATGTATCTTTCCTGATAATGTACACATATGACCCCTCATATGTACTGAATTAGAAGGTGTCACAACTAGAAAACAACCTTTCGAATGAAGAGCAGCTGGTAATGATCTTGTTCTATAAATACAATGCCATATTCATCAAGACAACACTCCATGTCAATGTGTTGTGGAGGAACAATAAGTTTGAAAAAGTTACACAGGATCCGATTGAAGTGATGAAGGAGAAATACCCTCACCTCTTTTTACCTATGTATCTAAAAGGAAATTTTGGCAGAGAAATTTCTAAAGGGGGTAGAATGTTTGGACCAAAAATTTTGTCAATTAAATTTTCATTTTTATAATTATGTTATATAGTATAAAACACTAACATAACATAAAGAACTAAATAAAAACATTATTATAAATTATGAAGAATGGAATATATTTTATTCCTCGAAATTTTGTAACCTATACTGATAGAATAGTAACTTGACCTTGGGAATAGTAATATGAGAGTATGAATTATAACTCACCAAATAAAATAACAACATCATCGATTAAATTAATAAGAAAATTTTTGAATCTTAAAAATGAAAATGTGATCAATTTATACCATGGCCTAAGTAGATTAGTATTTTAAAAATGATAAATTATAAGTTGGTATTTTTGTGAAAAGTGAATTTTTATTTACAATATAATAGTTAATATAATGAATTAAGGTAATTGTTATTTTAAAAAAGTAGATTCATAAAATAATACTTTTCATATTATTATAAGATACTCAAAAAGCTTAGGGAAGATCCCTATTTATTAAAAGAAAAGAAAAGAGCCCTTTTTTACTAAGAGAGGGTAACCCATTACATTACTGAAGCCCAGAGGAAACTGCCATTGGTTCAAAAGACAAAGTCTAGATATACACAGTTCAAAACAAAAAAACCCAAAAAATGAATTCCAAATGGCCATGTCCCAAAAAAACAAATATCATAGTGAGAACCTAGCCACTGCCACTACAAAACCATCACAAAGAAAACTGTCTCAAGCATATCAGCAAAACAAAAACCCATGAATAGATCCATAGAATCGTCACCACAGACTAAAGCTGAGGTCAGCTACCTAAGCCTCCATCCACACCAAATACCATGACTAGATCTATGGAGGAACACGAAGTCACTGCATATTTCCTCACATAACCATATCCTTCATAGTAGAACAACAACCCATAACCATATCCATTTAATTCTATAAAATTTCCAAATAAAATATCACCAAAATATCACCGAATAGAGGGAAGAAAAAAATTTGTTCACCTTTGAGATGAAAATCTTGGACCAGATGAAATCTGGAAGTTGTACTGAGATGACACTCACCGAGCTGCTGAATGCCAAAGACCACATCAAATACCATCATTGGATCTTAAAAATGAATCACTTAGACCACATGAAAGATAGAATCTTCACTATGAAGAATCATACTGAGCTGCTAAAATCCGAAATTCGAAACCAGAAGAAACACGATGTCATCGCACGAAGACCTGATCTGAGATGAGAAAAACTACATCGCTACGCTGAAAAGAGATCTTCTTCTGAAGATTGAAGCCTCCAAAGTCGAATCCCATAAATGGTAGTCACCACCTTTTCACTACCAAATCCCTACACTCACTGAACCTACGTTTTCCCAATCGTCTCATGGCATTGGAGAGCCTCTCGTCTATACCAGACCGCCTAACTAAACCCTAGAGCACCCCCAAGAGAAGACCTCCCGAGAGTGCCCCTTTTCTATAGATATTGTAATATTTTATTACAAAATAATTTTATGAAAATGTAATCAATTTTTTAGAGTGGCATAACGTTTTTTATAATATTATAATAAATTTGTTTTGGAATAAATGATTATTTTAATTAAAAAATAATTTTTTTTTCATTTTTAGAAGTATATTTTCATTTAATGGTTTCCATTTTTTAAATATAGACATAATAATTTATATGGGTACCTTTCTTGGTATTTTTCTAAAATTGTATATTTTTTAGTGAACTGTGAAATACATTATTTTACGTTATTTAACATTTGTTAAAGATACATTAATTTTTGAGTCATAGATGATGTCAAAAACCATTATTTTTAACTCAAATTCACTATTATGAATAATTAGTCACAAGAATCCACACAATTCACTGTCTTGTGCCAAAATAAATAAATGATAAATAAAATTATAAAAAACATCCCTCCTCTCCCACTATAAAAACCATACCCTCGCCACCATTTCTTCGAACACAATATATGATTTTGATATTTCTTCTATTCTAGAAAATTCCCTTCGAAAACATCATATCCTTGTATTGTAATTTCTGTGTTCTCCCAAATACCAATCCTCTCTACCTCTAGGAGGTTCTCAAAGAAATTACATTCAAGATGTAAAATCCTCCTTCTTTCACTTTTAATTATTTTTTATTTATTATCACCCCCTCACATCCTCTATTTAATATATAATAATAAATCAAATATATTATACATACTATAATTTTATTATGATAATGTAATATCCATAATCATGTCACATGTCTTCTTATTTTATTCTAAAAATGAAAACATAATCATTGATGTGTCAATTCATTACCATCATGGAAAATGAGTTTTTATTTTCCATTACAACCATAGTGGATGGTCTAAAAACCATTATTATGGTTTCAAAATTTTTTAATATGATTATTATAACTTGTATCATGTTATGAAACTAATATATATTCAATATATAAAATAATAAAATGTAACTAGCGTTTGATAATCATAAAACAACCAAAACAAACAAATCATTTATCATTATTGATCTATAAAATGAATCATCCTCATAAAATGAAGAAATTTTTAATATGGGAGCATTAAAATATATTTATTTTCATAAATATAATATAATTGTAGATATTTAGTTTTTATTCCATTTTACAAGAACTCCCATTTTTAAAATAATGGGAAATGGATCATAAAATCTTGAGACAATCACACATGGAACAAAAAAATTCAACATTATAACACAACAAAATGGACATAAATGAACATAATAATCTAATATACCAAATATTTTTTAATGATGCTATAAATTAAATTATTTTTGAATCTAATCATCTAATATATTTCATTAAGTGCATGTGTAGAACAATTTTTGACATATGTTATAGGATTCTCTCCAATGTTCTATTTTATTCCTCTCAGGGTATGTTATATCTTTATGTACCAAGTTTTATTTTTTAATTATTCTTAAACAATTCCTCTAAATTCAATTTATATGTTCCAATATTAGGTATCTTTATCAATCCATAATTATAGGATTGGGATGTACATGTTCATGAAGGTTCTATTATCAATTCCTCATGATAAGGAAATCTAATTTATGGGAGAATTCCATTTTCATACCCATTCTCAAGTATACTCCATAATATATTTAAATACACAGGAATTATAAAAAAATCACTCATTTAAACTAGAAATTATATCTTAGTTCATTTCTTGTTCTATAAAAATAAATTTTTATTTTACTTTTTAAAAGACTCTTTAAAATTTCCCTTATACTGCACGAAATTTGTTCATTTCAAATTTTTCATAAACACTATTTTTACATGTTATCAAATTAGTTGGAAATAATTTCTAATTATCTATGCATATTTTATCTTATTAATGTACATGTTTAATTTATATCCATTCTTTCTTTCACAACATTATGATACTCTCTTTTTTTATGCCATGCTATATGATTATGACACACATTTCATTCCATGGGAAACCCTTATTCTTCACTCTTATGTTTAATTCTTCATGTGGGTGATATATTCGGGAAAATTCAATGATGGGTGTTCCCATATAGAACTTCAATGAATTGGTTAGTGTTTAGTCTCATGGTACTTCATGTATTTTATTAAAGAGTAAACCTAATCCAATATGGGACTACGCCCACCCTGTGATATAGTCATGGTAGCTATCCTAGACTCAAGTTTATATCATGTTATATGTTTTTACTAAATTCCCATTTTTTCATGATCACACAATTCCATGTTTTATAATCAATTAATTTATGAGATTATTCGGGTGAAATACCTTTTATGTTTTCATATTATTCTTTATAGGTCATGTTTTATTCTTTATTCTCATGTTTATTCCTTTATTGTGCATTTTAGCTTAGTTTGTTTTTCAGTCATTCCCTGTGATATCATAAGTAAATATAAATTGTCAAAGGAAATAATGAGATTGTTGTGAATATTAAATAAATTATGTTTTTATTTTGGTTTCATATTTTATAATTATATACATAGTCCTCCATATACATTATACATTATGATATGTGGCTTGTATTTGATGGATAATTATTCTTAAAATCATGTAATATTTTCTTAAAGGATAGGTTCACTATAGTAGACATCTTAGAGACAATTTAACCATGTATTTTTAAATAAATTATTTTAAGGGAAATATTCTCAATAATATCTTAAGAGATGTATAAAATCTAATGGATGTGAAGATAAATCAAGATAGATCAATCTAACTTATTTTAATATGATCAGGGTTATATGTTGAATAAATATTTAATTAGTTCATGATTTAAAACTCTATTGAAATATAATATGTCATACACCATACTA
The DNA here is from genome assembly GCA_963277665.1 of Viscum album. Lineage (NCBI taxonomy): Eukaryota > Viridiplantae > Streptophyta > Magnoliopsida > Santalales > Viscaceae > Viscum > Viscum album. The sequence goes on from OY728158.1 coordinate 543,514,570, forward strand.
AATGCCTCATATTATTTTATCTTTAATTAAGTATAATAATATAATCATAGTGAATAATTTTATGTCACTATAAAAATAATTCATAAGAACATATAAATAAATATTTATTTATTCCTTTAATTTTGGTATACGAATTATTCATTGTAATGATATAAAATAATGTAATATTTCTCACATAATGTGATTTTGGAATTCTATGAAACCAAGAAGCTAAAATATATTTGACAGTGTATAACTAATAAAATTAAATCAATTTACACTTAATACTATATTATTCAGTTTTTAGGATTATATCCTATTTATTTTTTATTTTATTAAATAATTAGTAATTTATTAGGATTCTATGTGAATAAAATTAATAAAACAAATTCACAGTCTGTAACGATTTTGTTTCAATTTCATAAACTTAATGTGTATAAGTTTTGTCAAAAAATGTGGCATCTAGATAGGTTTCCTTTAAATAATGTTATTATTACACACCTTCTATTTTTGATCCCAAAAATTCAGATTATTTGGCCATGTGTTGATATAGTAATGTCCCAGAAATTATAGAAAATAATTATATCAAGAAATATTTCCCACATTACATTTATGGAATTTCCACATGTTATTAGATACCTTTACAGACTAATTTTGGGTTATCGTTATCTATATAATTTTTCACCTATTCAATCACATCCAAAAAAAATCTATTAAATGATGATGTGTAGGATTTATCTTTGAAATATTCAAAAAATATATTTACTGCCTGGAAAAGTCGTTGCCTTTATATGAATTAAATACACATGTTATTTTTATATTTATATAGTTTGAATGATTGTTCTTGTATTCAAATGGTATGATAAAAATAAATTATTATAGAATCTGTGAAGATTTCCAGCCAATACAAGAAAGGGAAAAAGATTTATCCCCATATATCATTGGTGGGAACCATCCAGTCAGATCCATATAATTATTAACTATATATCCACTCATCACCTAATGATTTGGGGATCAAAGATTCCTTAAGTATTTTTTATTTTTTATATATTATTTTATAGTCCACACAAAGTTAGAATATATATAAATTAATATTTTATAAGTGAAATAATGAAGTATATTCAAAAGGGTAAAAACATGAATTACAATAAAATTTTAAAAATTAATAATATTTATTCATGATCAAAATATATTTTGGTATTAACATAAAATTAAATAGGTGAATGATTTATTGGATAAAAATAAAAATCAATTCAAAATTTTAACAAAAAAAATATATTTGAATTAATGCCATCTATTATTGTTTTTTCATAATTGAAAAACAACCATTATTTTAAACCTTAACTCCATCACTAATAAATTAAAAGCAGGATATCCTCTTCTCATTATCAAAAAACCAATTGGATGTTCACTCATAAAATATATCTCATAAAGTCTCTTCCATTTCATGATCTTCAATCCTGGGGAGTTATATTCATATGAAGGATCAGTTCAAATCGTAGAAGATCATGAGGGGAAATGGCTTTCCCAATACTCCAATTTAAATTTCAAATGAAAATTAATTATAATACTATCTCTTAAGATTCCTTCTAATATATATAAATAATATTACTTCCATGTTAATATATTCCATTATAAATTTTTCCAATGAGATATTACATACCATCTCTCACTGTAGTCATTTTACCTTCCACTATAACGCTTTCAATATCCTATAACCATAAAAGCATCTTACAATTTTAGGGATTTAATTTGTGTGTGGTTTTAGAATTAAATAATTCCATGTGTGTATTATAAATTTTGGTGTGGTTATTCACAAAAACCTTTGGAAATATAATATTTTTAATTACCTAGTAATGTTATAGTTAGTTAACCTAGGGTATTTACTAGAAGATATGTTCACACAAAAACAATTTTACCATTTTGTTGATTTTATGAAAATTTATTTAAATTTTTTTTGAAATAAATTTTATGTAAAATATAGAAGTTTGGAAGTATTTTAATTGATTGATTTTAAATAATTTTTCAAAACTAGTGATAATGTTAGTCTTGGATAAAACTATTAAAATTCTACCAATGTTTCAAATTTATTTAGAAAATATTATTATACTAACTGGTAAGAGAGATATTCACCTATTGATTCATCTATATCCCACTCATTTATTGTAACAAGAACAATAACCATATCTACAACCTCATGTTTGTTTAACCTCCATATTTTTTCCAAATAGTTGTTGTGGGTCCTCTTAATTAATTAGGTCATCCCTAGCCATGTGTTTTTGTAATGTAATAAACCAGTCATTATGACATACAATTCCACACACATAGTGATGATAATAGGGAACACACTAGACAACCATAATATATTCAACCATAAATAAAACACAATTTTAGAAAGGTTTAAATAGATCCTAGAACATGTTAATTAATATATATATAAGAAAAACCTAATAGAACAACATTATGAATTAAAAAATTCAAATAATGAATCGAAACCACATGAAGAAAGATGATTTTTGGGTCATTTTTAACAATAATGACTGATGAATCACAAAATGGTGAAACCTTACCATTAATTAAAACTACAAAGAATTACCCTCAGTGGATGGGGTAGTTGAGTTGATGTGGGTGGATGATGTAATAACATGAATGATGAAAAGATAAATTAATGAAAATAACATAGGAAATAAGCACTGTAAGATGGATTCACATCGAAATATTACCCTTATTGATCAAATTATTTTCTAATAACCATGTTCTCATATTTATAGGCATAGGTCACACTGTTGGGGAAAAATAATTTCATTAATAATTCATTTTCAGGCCAATTTCATTGTGTACCGAGGGTTTTGGCTAAATATGGGGGCATCTGTGGAATTAAATTTAATTTTGACTAAATATTTACCTAATAAAAATACAAATTATTTCTTGAAAGGTATGTCCCCTAAATTGTTTCCCATACAACACATGTCGTTAATTAATTTTATGATGTAAATTTCTCATGAAAAGTGTGGATGTAAATTATGGTATCTCTTTACCTTAGTTATTTTACCATTTCTTTTTTTGTTTTCACTATAAAACTTCTGACCACTGATATTAATCAATATATTCAATCCATCATCAAAATATATTATTTAATAAAAACATAGTTTTATGGTGTGAAACTTTTTTTTAATTCCATGAAGTGTTTTTGGATAACATTACTCCTTTAATATTTGTAAAAAAAATTCATATATTATAGATGATGATAAATCCATAAAATAATTAAATACCAGAAAATTATCCATGGTATGTGTATATAAATTGTGTTTTATATCGTAATATATATGTAAATTTTGGAATTGTTTGTTCCACCATAATTAGAAAATTCTATTCTTAAATAATCTTATATCAACAAAATTTAAATATGAACATGATGTTATTATTTTTCAAATCCAAATGAAATTAAATCAAATGTTTATTAATTGGGGGTAAAACATTCCTTTTTTACATAAAAAAATTAGTTCAACTATACAAACCAAAAAAATACTAGTCTACATTTGTAGATTACTCATTCTCCTAGTAAAATGGCGGATCCTCTCCATTCATTGATTCATATATCCTAATTCTATTTTTTATTCTTGAAATGTCTAGATTTACCTCAAAATAGATTCTTTTTCTATATTAACTCCTAAAAAAATCATGTAGTGTTATTATCTTATCTTGAGTATATGATAATTTTCCATATCCTTGTAAAGGATCAACATTGTCTACATTGAAAGGAAGAAATTTGAATAAAATTATGACTAATTGTCCAGATGTTTTTAATTACGGTGAGTCTTAAGGAGGGTAGGAATTGAAGTTAAGATTATTATGGACCAAAAATGACATTAATATCTATGTTATAATACTTGATATATATATATATATTATGTGATATAAAAATCTGTTTTGAAATTTAAAAACCAAAATTCCTAGAACATATAATAAGTTAATTATAATTGTATGTATAATTATTGAATTAAACCTTCTTGAATTTTTAATTTTTTATATTTTTTTCCATTTTTGAAAGTCTTTATTGAATAAATATCAGATGCACCACCTAAACATATAATATAAAATCATTATTTGGGTAGTGGTGATTTTTTATTTTTTATTGGAATCTAATTTTATATTAATTTTTTTGTAATAAGTGAACAAATTAAGAGTACAATAAAAATAACATGATTTTTCCCAATAATGAAAATGACATACTGAAACATTTCCCATAAAACATATTAAATCCCATCCTCAAAGATACCCCACACCCCCACACTAAACCTTCAACATATCATGAAATAAAAATAAAAATGGGTAGTAATAGAAATAAATGGCAGGTAATGTGACACATTCGTAGATAAGTCATTCATGAAATATATGGGATACATATGGATTTATGTAAACAGTGGTATCAAGTAAAAGGGATTAAAAATAAAAATTTATTCAATCATTAAATATGTGAATTTTCATAGTCATAGTTTATAATGGTTCCAATGAAAGTTACAGTTTTTGGTATTCCATAAGATCACTCAAGAAATATTCTAAATCTTGTTTAATAAGTAATATCATCATAAGATTCCCAAAAATTATTTAATTCCCAATATTTCTCATTCAATCACACCATAATTGAAATTAAAATCATAACATAGTAGGATTACGTAGAAATTAATGTATCCTAAACTATTCAGGTAATGAAATAAGGCTATTTGTTTTCCTGAATTCTTTTTAATCCCAAATTATGATTTCAAAAATATATTTGGTTTTCAAAGATATTTATTATAAAATAAAACATAAATTAATAATGAATATTCAATTGGGTTTTCTATTCCATGTATATTCAGTTCAATTCTATAATAGATTTATGTTTTAAATTATCCCTTTTAGATCAATATGTTTTTTTCAGACAGGGCTTCATTATTATAGAATGAAAACCATAAATATTATTCATGATTCCATGTACCGTGTAAATGATTTTGAAGACAATAATAGAAACAGAAAATAGTGCATGACAACATTTTTAGACTCAGATTTTTAATATTGAAAGAGTACAATAATGAATTTTTTTGGCTACTTCCTTAAAGTTCATTCATATAGATTCATTAGATCATGATAAAAATAAATATTTTTAAATGAATTGAACACTAAATTCCAACCCCTCACATAATTGATATTGTTGCCTCAATTATTTTTATTGAATATATATATATATATATATAATTTAAGTAATCATTTTAGTCAAATGTAATAAATTTTTACAACATAATAGTGCTTTATTATAATTTGGGGTGAACTAGTGAAATAAATTTCACTTAGCAAAAGTTGTGGTCCCATGTTACTTGTTTTACAGTTAATAGTAATACTGAATGTGTTCTCATTAACATCCTTTTCATATAGTATGGCACCAATAGTGTATAAATGAATAATATTAAATGATCTTTCACATCTACTATCAAAATTACCATTCATAAGATTTAGTTAAAGTTGTGTAACAATAACTATTCTCTAGGGATTAACGTTCTTGGTTGAATTATCATTTGATGGGATATCCTTGTAATTTATTTGAAAATAATATAATTTTACAAGGATTTTATATTTATGTCATGTAGCATCAACAATTTCAATCTCTGCTCTTCCCGAAATCTATCAAGGTCAATCTCCTTCTATCACGTAGCATGGTATGAATTATTTTTTAGTTCCATAGCATTGTGGTAACCCTTCCCATTAATCTATAAGTAGTGGATTCATCCTTTTATTGTCTTATAGATAATCTTATAATCCCATATAATATCTTAAAAATTTTGTCTCTTGTACTTCATACTGGGTTTGACCTTATTTTCCAAAATTCCTATGATATATCTATTGGAAACTTCTACTTGGACATTTTTTGTTAATGATATGTGAATAATGTTTTATAAAGCATCTAAAAATGTTATTTAAATGCCTATATTCTCCAATTATATGTGTCGGTACCTTAATCAATACTGATGTATCATGTTACTCTAAACATATATAATATGTTAGTCATAAGAAAATCATAGTAAACTATAGAATCCTTTATCTAGGTGGATATTTCATTCAACTATTTTATATCACAATCATAATCTTGCATAATATGAAAATTACCAAATTAAATTGTGAATTTTCCTATGGTTTTTATTGCCCACAAATGAAAAAAAATCATATATGATAATTGGTTTTGTGGAGTCACATCCCCTTTTTTAGATATTTTCATAAAAGCATTCATTTGTCACATTTCAATCAAAATTTATGTGGATCTTTATAAAATGTTTTCCAATAAATTACCTATGGTAATAACTTAGTTGATGTGGAAAAAATAAGCTATGGTATAAAAAAAATTAATAGATGTTTCAATATCACATTCATGTGAACACATTATAATTACATGATCAGTTTATAATTTTTTATATGAATGAGTCTTCTCAAATAAAAAATACATACTCATATTTATATTTTTGTTATTGACTATTTTGTATATGTGTTCATTAAAAATTTGTGACTAAAAGATTTATAATATATAAATATCATGTTCTATCACCTTCAATGATGTAAAGTTGTTCACTAGGTACTTGATAATTGAGTGGATCCAGATTTTTAATTTATAAATCAATGGTGCATAGTAGTCTACAAATATGACCAAACACTTATGTTTATGTTCCCTAGAAATCATCAATTTCTAATTGGAAATCCTATAAAACTATAATTCATCTCACAATCCTAGCCTTAACATCAGTTCTAAATAGTATATAACTAAGAGTTGTCTGAATAGAAAAAAACAAATTTAGTTTCATGAAAATATCCATTGAATTTATCATGTGAAATTACTATTATAAGGAACACCTTTTCAATTTTCATGTAGTTGATATATGTGGAATCCCATATACTAAAACCATAAGAATTGAGTTTTTGTTTTTAGCCTTTTTTACACAAGAGAGTGTTTCTATTTCTCGGTTTAATGTGTCGTAAATTATCATAAAAGGATATTACCATATGGGTGGTTCTATTAATTGTGGATTGATCAATAGTTTCCTTAAACCCTCAAATAATCTTCCGTAAATTATTTCACTTTAAAATCATCTTCATTTAATAGTATTTAGTGATCGGAATGGAAATAATATTGAAATAATTGATGACTCTTTTAAAATCAATAATGTCATAAAAATGATCTAACAGATTTCTAACATGTAGGATATAGAAATTTGTTTAGTACTATAATTATTTATTTATATACCTCAATTTAATTTTCTAAAATTTTGTGACCCATCATTATTCTGTTTATGACCATGGGATATAAAGTTTCAAATATTAAAATAGTGTTTTCCTTGTTAACATTTCCAAAAGGGTTTAAATATTCAGTATGAAATAACTGATCAATTTAATAATTATATAAAAATACTTATTCATTACCTCCTTGTGTTCATCTATAAAATTTCAAAAAATATTCACCATATAGCATTGATATGTACCTAGGTAATTTCTTAATCAAAACAACATCATCATATAGGTGAAACATCCAAAAGAATAGGTCATAGCAGTCTTATCACTATTTCTGTTGAAATTGGTAACTATATGTGTCATGAAAACCCATCTAAATTGTCACGATCCTAGCCGGGTCACCATCTGACCTGGTGCTCGACCCGGTCCATGGCATGGCCTGAATAGAATTCCTGATCCCCATGGGTAGCACAATTTCACGGGTACCAAAAAAACCTGGTAATGATTTACATGAAAAATATATATAAAACAAACAATAAGATGAAAAAATTGAAAATAAATATAGAAAACCAAACTGACCGTTATACTAAGTTCAAATTTAAATTTGAAAACTAGAACTAAAAACCCAAAAAAACTACATCAAAGAAAAACCAAAACTCCAACAGAAACCTTCGTGTGAAATAAGATGTCACATCCCGAAGACACCGCCACCAAACCATCATGTGGATACCACTAACAATTCAAACCACCAATGCTATATTCAATGCATCAACCTGGAAAGAAAAAAACCGAATCTACATACACCCAAAGGTGTATGTAGGGTGTGATATAAAAGCCCAGTAGGATTCCACCGATAAATGGTTCCGTGCACAAGTATTAAATGACAAATACATTTTCAATTTTAATTAAATAAAAGAACAAAAACGTGCACAAATTTAGAGAAAAAAGGTTTAAAGAAAGAATTTTTAAAAAATAACAACTTAAATTAAAACACACACACCCTTACTTTTTAAAATATCCCATGTGTCACACTGATGAGCGTAATGTAACAAATGAGCACTAATACGGGTGAGGCCTCATGGGCGTAGATAGCATGGGCCCCTAGATCTCCGTGTCTCGGTGAAACATGGCATAGAAGGCCACGAACAGCAAAATATGTGGCTTAGAAGGCCATGACCATCAGAAAACATGGCATAGAAGGCCACAACCCTCAGAAAAGCATATGTTTAGTTATTTTTGCAATCATCAGTCCTGCTAGTGAAATCGGGTTGAGTAACCTCCAAAACACTATCCAACTAGTCTAGTCCACCGTCCTAGCTACCTGGGCATCTTGGTTTGTGCTCAAACAATTTTCAAGTTCACGTCACATGTCATATTTATACACCCAAATAAAACAATACACCACACATTCCAAAACCGCAACTCTCACTCAGAAATACCATTTTGAAAGAATAAGAACACTGAAAATATTTCAAAACTAAATCTGAACTACTTACATGACCAAATAAAACAACAGTTTGGTCAAAGAAAACACTTTTATAGTCAATCAAGCCATTAAAAAAATTTATTAAACAATCGCAACATATGTCGCATGACTTTAAACACCAAAAACCATTACATAATGTAATCAAAACAAAATTTTCATCCTTAATAAATACCTAAATAAACATTTATAATTTTTTATAAATAAATTTTAAAGAGCATAACAACACCTTAAACACCAAACCAACCCCAGTTAAAAAAGGTAAGGCCATTTCTATGGTTAAACAAGAGGTCATAAAAATTTAAAAAACCTTTTCTAGATACACCACATGACTTTAAACACCAAAAATTCACTCAAAAATTCATTCACGAGAAAAATATAGATGCTACACCAAATCATCATTTTCTCCCTTTACACAACCAAACAAAATAAACTACCCAACTTATGACACAATAGCATGTAGTTCGACATGGGTTTTCACTGCAAGAAACTCATTATATATTAACACACTAATAAACACATTAAAACATACTAAAACTCAAGTATAAATTTAATGTGCGCCGAACAAACTGATTAGTAATAATACTAAATTAATTAATTAATCCAATGAACATAACTATTAATACTCATATGTGGAACCACCTACCTCGGTGATGACTGCCTTCACAAAAATGGTGTGCAAGGTCTATCACACTTTAGAAAAAATAGAATAAAAAAAGAAAGAAAATAGAGGGAGAGATAAATGGAGAGGGGGAAAATAAAACAGGGATAATAAAATAAAGAATAAAAATAAAATAATAATTCAAGATGATAAGAATAAAGAAAAAATAAAAAACAACAAAAGAAAATTCTAATTAATAACAACAAGTTTTTAGGCTAAAAATAACTAAAAATAATAAAACCAAAATAATAAAAACGTCCAAATCATAGTATTACCTGAAGTAAAAATAATAATAATGAATTAATTAGAAAATTAACTTAAATAATAATAATACTAGTAAAAAAACTAAATTAATAAACCAAGTATAATGTAATTGCATTAACTGTGGAGTCTGGACACCGTGCACAGGCATGTGCATGGTTGCGACATAATTGCATTCCCAAAAAATAAAACATTTTATAACAAAAAGTTTTCTATTCAAGTATGGACACTACAAATGATAACCCGTATGAATGAACACCAGTGCATGACACAAAATTTCCATTAATGAAAAACTAGCTCAACGTATTAACTAATCATGCACTGAGAAGGTTGTACAGTGGTCTGGTGAAGCCACACAACTTCAACCATGCCTTTTGCGCATGTCGGACATTACCGCGCCACAATGCTCATTTATCAACAAAACACCAAAACAAAATTTGGGTCTGGTGCACAACTCAATAATGAAAATCTAATGCCAAATAAAAATTATAAAATAAAAATAAAAAATACCATGGATGTTTGGGTGTTACATAAAAATAAATAATGGAGTTTCAATACCATCCTTTTGAGGATTTTAATTTATGAATGGGAGAGTAAAGTGGTATTATTGAGTGACTTTAATTATCTTTCAATATTATTTACATACTCTAATTTTTTTTTCACTTTCATAAGGAATAGTTTATTTTTATAATTCTTAACAATTGTTAGTCTAGTTTTATTTAATACTATATTTATTGTTTAATCCCTATAAGAATCATAGTTTATGTAAATGATGTCAACTTCTAGAAATATTTATATTAGTTTCCTCACAAACTTGATTATGGCATGGTTATCCATTTTCCATGGTTATCTAACTGGTTGGAAATAACCTTATATAATTATTCCAAGAGATAAAACCATATTGTTAATTCTTGGTATATCTCTTAAAATATATCTTATGTCTTGTAAATTTCATTTGAGAACATTATAAAGTTGGTTAAAATTGATCTTAGATAGATTATTGGAAATATTGACTCAAATTTTCTCTCCTTCCATGAGGTATGCATACCTCAAATAACTTGGCAGTGGCATTAACTATAGATTTAGAGACTGTTCTACTAATGAATTTGAGTTGAGGTTTCTTACTTATATTTCATGGATATCTTGTATCATGTCATTTTATATTAATAAATCATATAAAAAGTCATATGTGATTTATTTTTATAATATGAAATTATTATTTTGGTTATTTTAGCTTTTGGTAGCTAGAAACAAGTAATGCTCTCCTAAAACCATGTCTTCTAAATGAATAACTGAATCTTTATTCGGGCTTGTACATTGTTCATGAGAGATCACATTGAGTTATTGATTTATTTATTGATACTTTATTTCACATATCATATTTTAGTACAGTTTTATATATAAGAGCATATTTTTGACGGTACATTCAACAAAATGTATGATGTTTTTTGATTCCTTAATTAATGGTATCCACATAATGATGGTCATGTGTCATAGTTCCATGTCATATTAATTGGTAAGTACATATGCATGAAATAGAAATATCAATTCTGTAATTCCTATGAGAACATTATCTATAAATCCTTTTGGGAATATGTTTTACTTATTCGCAATTTGGATCACAACTCATTTTATATTTAATTATCAAACATAAAAAAGAATAAAACACTATGTAAGTAATAAAATTTTTTGAATAACCATTATATTATAATGCATCAATAATATTATAATATTTAATTGTTATGGAAATAGATAATATCTACGGATCATGAAATTTAATTGGAATCATCTGCATGAACCCCATCGCCGCCGAAAATCATTTTTTTCCCCATTTTCTGAAGTCGGTTAAAGGGAACTGGTACCCCAAACCGGTTTAAGGAAAACCGACAACCGTACAAAAAAACCCATCTCATACGCCTTATCATTTTTTCAATACAAGTTGATATTTATTTTATATTTTCATATTTTTCTTATCACTGACAGTGGTATAATATTTATTTCATTGTTATGAAATGATTATTAAATTTAATATTGAAGAAATTCCTCTTCACCTTTATTAGATTCATTTAATATGGATGGGGTGGTGCCTAATTTTTTTTTTCTTTTTTTTATATGTGATTTTGTGGTATTTCATTTATCATCCTTATTTTATCTTCATTATTTTTCACAACTTATTCTCATGGAATGTTTTTTTGACATTCTTAGTTCTACTCTGAATCATAAACCATACATTTTTAGGTGGATATAAATATTTTCACTTCATGCAGTAATAAAACATACATTATTTTTGGGATTAAATTATTTTAACACCGGTAGTTTTCTAATGTTTTTGGATAGAAATTCCATAAGAGTTTTGAATTAGTTTGATAGATATTTTACAATATTCTTTTTCTTTTCAATATATACTACTCATTGAGACTACAGTTAACTTGTTTATGGCTGATTATATTGTCTCTATTGGAAATTTATTGGTTGAAAATATTACTATATTCATGATGGTTTATCAGATTGTTGATGTAGAGGTGGTTTTAGATATTCCAACCATTGGAAAGGAGGTTGATTGGGGTGTTGGTTTAAATGAAATTATATTACCAAACATAGTATATTTACATACCCTAGTTTATAATGGGTTAGATATGGATGAATGTTTTATAAATTCCTTGGATGAATTTATACAGTACAAATTTCTATCCCCAACACTTGTGGACAATATTCTGTAAAATGAAAAGGTGAATCACACAACCTACAAACATGTGGTTGAATTTTTTCGAGTCACATATAAAAAAAATAACATTAAACTATTTTTTTATTAATAATATTTTAATATATGGGTGATGAAATAGATTTTTGTACCTCTTTAATTATTATGGATCCCATACCATTCCTGCAAGATCTGTATAAGTTCTAAGCAATCATATCAATTAGACATCAATATTTTGATATTGATTTTTTAATCCTGATTAATGCCAATGTAGAATCTTGTAGAATTAAATAATTATCAAGATTTTATTGGTAAAAAACATGAGTAAGTAATGTTATTACACTTTTTGTTGTGTGTCACTGCCATATAGCTTCTTGAAACATTCCTAATAATCGTAAAGGGATTCTCCAATTGTATGTTGAATAGTGTAGAACTCTTTTCAGATTACTAAAATTATAGAAGTATGGGAAAATAGTTATATAAGGCCCCATCGTATAAAATTTTTTAATCTTGATATAAGTCCAAAATTGACTTTAATTCACTTTGAGGATATTTTTAGGTTTAGATTTTTATAGAATTAGGCCATAACTACTACATTACATCTATGATATTACAAAGTAGACACTTATTCTCCAACCATGTATGTTCATAATAATGAAACTCACTAAATAATAAAAGAATTACTTTCTTCATAAAAGTATTATTGAATTCTTCCTTTCTATTACCCTTCCTTATGCCCTGTCAGAAACATTTCAAAAACATCGGATGAGCATAAAATGCTTAGTAATGGATATAAAATAAGGAATGAAAAAATAATTCCATTACTGCAAAAGAATCAATGAACTCATAAATTTTACTCATAAAACATAATATTTTTAACATAACTTATGAAATCATAATATTTATGAATAACTCAAAAAATCATAAATCATAAAGGTCACTTGTGGCATCCAGAACTTATTGACATTGTATATTTCACAGCTACATAGGGATTAACCTTCATAGTTACATTTGGAATATCCATTATAGTATATTCACTAAATATCATAGGAGAAACCATAATGTTTACCGACATCATATTAGCCAATGCATGAGATCTATCTCAGAATAACCCTCCCTCAGCTTATCTCTAAAGCACCCATATACATATGAAACTGTAATATGATTATAAAATATGAACAATCATAAAGGTAAAAAACAATTACATATTGTAATAATAAGACGTAGGTTCAAGATATTAACATAATAAATCCATTATAAATACCATTTTAATTAATAAAATACCCAAAAAATGAATATGGTATTTACTTTTCTCTTTAAAAACATTTCACCTTGTAGAGGAAGCCCAATATCAAATAATTCTCATAGCAGTGGAAAGGTCATTTTTGTCGCATACATTTAAAAGAAATGTTCTATTTTTCATTTAGTAAATTGCTTTGAATAGAAGACTCTTTTTGAAAACAATTTAATGAAATTCAATGTCAAAGGGGTTGATTATATACATTATAAAAGAGATTCTTGTATAAAATGAAATATTCCACAATGAAAAGAGATTGAGATGAACTCCCTTACCTTGAGTCCAAATCATCACGTATGTTTCTTTTTATTAATGAATAATAAATATAAGAACATTTAAACATGTTTCAGAACCTTTTTAATGATTATTATTCCTTTCATATCCCTTATTACCTTTCCTTAACAATAACATAATTATTCTTGTTTATATCAGTTGTTTTTTTCGATATTCGGTACATGAGTTGAAAATGAAATTATATTTTTGTAAATTGTCTAGGTAGTCAAAATTCCATCATCCCCATAATGATATTAATGATTTAAGGGTCATATTTATCCAGTATGTATGTGTTTATTATATTCCAAAACATTTACAGATAACAAATTAAATGAACTGTTCATGGAGATAGTATGCCATATCTACGCGTGAACACTACTTTCATTTATTGGTCATATTAAAGGAATGAAAACTAACTGATAGATAGGTATGTTATAATTATAATATATAATATATTTTATATATGTTAAAAATGATCATTAATTTAATCCATTATACATTCCAGGAATGGAATGAATTAGTCATATAACTTTGAGGGGGCAGGGGTTAGCACTTCCTCAAATGAAATTATCATATTTACGCATTATGTAATGTATAATGGTATGCTGTAAATAAAAAAATAAAATTCATAGAGATAATAAAAATATAATATATATAATATGTAAATACATTTCAATCATAATGGCCACTATGATAGGTGTTAGGAGAAAATATAACAATCATTGTTTCATGAGGGTGTTGTTTACCTACATTGAAACAGTATGATTGTATACATTAAATGGAGGTGTGTGTAAGTGTAGTTTTAATACATAACAGAAAACATCATTTTATATTTATGATACTGGTTTTATTATATAATAATTTAATAATAAGAGCATTTGGGGTGATGATGCCACATAATAGAATGAAATTTGAGAAAATATGATACCTCTACTATGTGTAACTTCTTTTGATTTGATTCAAAAGGCTATCTTGAATTTCCTTATTCAAATGTAAAGGATTGTAGGAGAAAGTATGGGATTTAGGGAGATTATTTGAGAATAATTTTGATGATCCAAGAGACTTTATAGGTGTGAGTATGTGGGTATAGGTGGTGGCCTTTTATAAGAGGGGTAGATGGGCACATTAGGAAAGTCATGAAATATTATATTATTATAAAATGATTTTCGAAATCTAATAGTTAAAAAGTGATATATTTTAATGATAAGATGATAATGGGTCTAAATCGTCTAAAAAATATTTTTTAGAAAAGATTTGTTCCCAAAATTAATCTTTTCATTTAGCATTATCCATTAGTTAAAAACATTATATCTTACCATGTATTCTTGTATTTTCAAAATATATGGTAACATTAGTTACTATAAAATGTAAAGAGATACACAAGGGGATACTTAATGACATTTTTACCACTATATAAGTCATTATTTAGAATCATAGATTTTTAGGAATACTATATCATTTAATAATGTGGTAATTGTTTTAAAAACTCTTTAATGTCAATTTTTACACAATTTAGTAATATGTTTTTTTAAAGTCATGAAATTTTTTTTCTACAAAACAAAGACATTAAATCAAATATAATATGTCGATATCATATATATAATTTGTGGATGGAATCAAAATATATAAATTACATTTATTTTAATATTTATAATATAATTTATTTTAATCTTACATTAATAAGAGAATCATTGCATCATCATTGTGTGATAAATAAATAAATTTATATAATTTATAAAAAATTTAAATAAAATAAAATAAAATAATTTATTAATTATTATTATCTTTCTAATTAAAATTTATAGTCAAATAGATATGTTATATAATACTATATTGATGTTTTTTTATTAAAAGATAAATGTTTATGTTGTATTTTCCTTTTCTTTAAATTAGAAATTATAAAATGTCATTTTCACACCCAAGTGGCTCCCAAATGACAAAACATAAGCCTAAGGATGATAATGGTCGTACATATATCATCCAATAGTATTATGATACATTATAGGGTAGTTTTATATTATTATAATATAATTTTTTACCCTTATTTACATGATTTTCCATTTCACCATGGTAAGTAAAAATAATCACTGAAGTAACTATTCATAATGTCCAAAAAGGAAAGTTAAATATTTAAAAAATTTGTACCTTATGATTCCCAATATGGAATACATTTTTCCAAATTCAATGCACTGAAATTCTAGTGTTTAAATTATAATTAAATCATTTTTTCAGAACCAAAAAAAGTATGTTTTGTAAATAAAAACTACCAAAAGGTCTACATGTGTCTATGTCAAATTTAAATGTGAAATTAAATCCAATTACCAAAATAAGATTAAATTATAAAAAAATCTGGTTACACTTAAAACCCAATTAGAAGGTAAATATAATTATATAAATAAATTTGATGAAATCATTTTTTTGAATTAAAATACAGTATTTTTCACTATACAATAAAATATGAATTTTGTCAGAAAAATTATAAAATTCAATCCAAACTAAATTTTTATGTCCCAATTCTAAAAAAGTTCATTTTTTCATAAATATCATAAAAAAGTGACAAAAACTATATTCAAAAAGGGTTTTCCATAAAAAGGTGGTAAACAAAACCTTTAAAAAATTTGTTTAGTTTATGCTTAAAATTGGATTCATTCTAATTTTAATCCTTTAAAATGTATTGGATATGAGTAAAAACATTTAAAAACATGTATAATCATATTTTAGTTAAGACTGTTCATTCCTACTAGTAAAATCGCTATGATTTAACTACCATTTTAAATAATAATATTATTATATTATTTTTCAATATAAGTCAATGTTGTCTGGAACATAAGATTTTGGGGAAACCCACTGTTGAGTATCGCGTACGATATTAGAAAAAATATCCCCTACAACATAAAATTAATATATGATTCATAAAAATTACTAGATATGAATAAGTATTATTCTATAAATACCTGGGATCCGACATCATTTCCCTCTTTTTGGAATTACATCAACTCAATTTTATTTATATATCAAATAAGTGGGGGTATTTATCCCTCATAGCATTTTAAAATTACCACATTTCATCTTAAACCATATGGTTTTTCAACAAAACCTTTAACCGATGAATCACATTATTCAACAATACTTTCTCACTATGGTCAAGAATCTATACTGGTTTGTTCTCGTAAGAAATATTCTCTTCCAACTAAGCTACCAATGAACTAAAAACATAATATAGATTTGTAATATACATTCTCAACGTTGAAACATGAAAAAAATGTAATCCTAGGATAAACTAAAAGGTAAATCCACCATATATAAAATTGATCCAACAATTTCTATGATTTCATAGGGTCCAATGAACATAATACCCAATTTTCCAATCATTCCAAAACACTTACACATTTATATAGAGAAAAATTGAGAACGACATGATCACAAACCTCCAATTAAAGATCCTTCCTCTGGTTATCCACATAACCTTTCATCCTTCTCTGATATGTTCTCACGTGCTTCTGAATCAACAGAACATTTCATGTAGTCTATTCTAGTAATTTGGGTCTCATCAACTTCTTTTCACCTACATGTCCAAAAACATTAGAGTTCAAAACCACTTTCCATATAATTATTCAAATGGTGAAATCAGTATAATGGAATGAAAACTGTTATTATAATAAAAATCAACCAATGAATAATGTTGATCCCAACTCCCTAGATAATACCATGAATAATCATATTGCGTATCATATATTTTCTGAATCCTTCATTCTGAATGCCCATCTCATTGTGTATGGAAAGCAATAATATAATTCAATTAAGTATCCAATGACTTCTGAAGGACATTACAAAAGATATAAGGGATCCTGTGATCATGATCAGAAACAATGTAGAGGGGAACTCAATGTAATCTGACTATATATTTAATATACAATCATTAATGTGATCAAGAGACTGAGTATCATGAAAATAATTAAAATGAGAATATTTTTTCAATCGATCAAAAATAACCTAAATTTTATTGTTATCTAGAGAATTCATTCTTAATCCCACTACGAAATCCATGGACACATTTTCCCATGTCCACTCTAGCATTAGAAAAGGCTATAGCATCCCTTTCTTTAACTGCTACTCTATTGGAACCTTTTGAAAAATAAAACATCTCAGGGTAAAGTCATAAATATCTAATCTTATTCTATCCCAACAATAATACTCTTAAAGATGCATGTACATCTTAGTACAACATGGATGAACTAAAAACTAAGAAATATGAGTTCACATAATAACTGTTTCTTCAAACACAAATCATAAGGCTCTTATAATCTCTTTAAAAACCTCAAAACCTAGTCTTTATCAATGTTAAATTTAGGCAACATACCATTCTGAACCATTTCTACCATATTAAGAAACTCACTGTATTCTTTATTCTCTTTCTTTATTCTATCTACAAGAGACAATTGTACTAAAACCAGATAAAAAACTGATGAATTCCCAAAACCAACATCATCTAATCCAAAACTCATCATGTAAAAAATCAAAGGATCTTGTTACAACGGTATCATGGAAAATATAGAATTACACATTCGACTAAAATCCAATTCCACCTTATTTTCCTTTCTGGGATGGTAATGTATCGTTAAATAATAATCCTTTATTAATTCCATCTATCTCCTATAAATCATGTTTGATTATATCTGAGTGAATATATACTTAAAACTTCTCTGATCACTATATATTTTACATTTGACACCATAAAAATGATGCCTCCAAATATTAAAAAAAAACTACATTAGATAATTATAAATCAAGTATTTGGTAATTTAAGTAATGTGGTTTCAACTGACATGAATCATAATCAGTTACCTAATTATTCTATATTAGGACACAACCATGTACCTTTTATGATTAATCACTATAGATAAAAAATTCACTAATCCTGGAAGGTAGTCCCAAAACACAAGAATCCACTATTCAACATTTCAATTCCTAAAAATATCATCGCATTATTCTTTATATATGAGCTTTAACACATTTTTTGTGTTAACTTATTCAGTGATCTAGACAACTATGATAATTTTACAACAAATATCTTGTAATAACCCATTAAACCAAGAAAACTATGAATCTCGGTTATGTTTGGGGGTCTTATCCCTTATTCAAAAAGTTTTTTTAGAATGATCAATAGTCATTCCATCTTTAGAAACAATGCGACCAAGAAATGAAATTTATTGTAACAAAAACTCACACTTTCTATAAATTCCAAAAAGATTCTTTTCTTTTATGGTTTGCATGAAAACAATTTAATTAATTTCATTCTGTTATTAAAATTTTGAATATACCAAAATGTCATCAATAAACACAACCAAAAACTTATCCAATAACTCAAAAAAATTATGTTCATAAGATCCATGAATCAACCAGGTGCATTCCTTAACCTAAAAGGCATAAATATTAACTCATAATGGCCATATCTAGTACTAAAAGTGGTATTCATAATTTATAATTCAATTAATTTAAACAGATGGTACCCCTACCTCAAGTCAATATTCTAAAAATATTGTGCTCCATGGAGCTGATCAAACAAATAATTGATGTGAGGAAAATGATACTTGATATTAACAAGGATTCCATTAATTCCTCTATAATCAAAGGAAATTCTCATTGAACCTTCTTTATTTTAAACAAGCACGACAGATGCACCCCATGGTGATGTGTAAGGTTGAATGAATCAATTATGTAATAACTCTTGCAATTTCTTCATTAACTCTAAAATTTAAATATCATCCATTTGATAAGGGGTTTTGAAATATGATTATCATTAGGAACTAAGTCCAGAATAAATTCAAATTCTTTATTAGGTATTATACCAGGTATATCCTTAGAAAAAATATAATGATAGTCATTGACCACTGGTTGAACAATAATCTAAACATTACCATTCTTTTCAACAATATGAAAAGGGCAACATTAATTTTAATATTTTACAAGTTTCAGAACATCCTAATATTTTATCAAAATTAAAAGTTCATTATTGTATAAAAACTAAAATTATTTCTGAAAATAAACCTGTTTATCTCTATAGTAAGTCATAACATGATATATAAAAACCAAATCAAAACCTAAAATAAAATCAAACCATACAAGAGGAAAAACCATAATTTATGTAGGTATATTAATTCTTCACATAAGGACCGGATGGTGCTTATCATTATTTGGACTCAAAATTTCCCCTAGGTATTTTTATCACATTTTTATGATTCATATTTTGAGATGGAATTCAAAATTTACTAGAACATTTCACAGAAATAAAAGAATGTGTAGACCCAAACCCAAATAACACAGGGGTATAATCCAAATAAACCAAAAAATTTCCGTATACTACTTCAGTTTATAGACCCACAAATATTAATGTAGATAAAAAAGGTTTTACCACCCCATTATACTTATAGTATGATTTATTTCTATTTTTTGAGTTCGTCTTCAAAAACTCATTTGTTTAATGTACCATTTCATTGCACATAAAACATTTTACTGAGCGTAAATAATATTTTTTCATACCACTACCCCGATCTTATCCAGTACAATTTAGAGCCTTATGTACAATTATACCACATCAAGATTACATTAATAATATCAAGAGGGATTCACCTATGTTCTTATTACCACAATTTTCATAAACTATAAACATTTGTTTCATAACATAAGACTTCTTTGAAGAGTTCTTCCCTTTCATCTACCACCTTGACCACTTATTCTATTTGTTTTCAATGAAAACCTGATTGTCAAAGAACTCCATTTCAACCATCTCAACACATTGATCCAGTTTATTCTTAACATTTGAACTCGTGAGAATCTAATTCCCTTGGATACATTGGATTTAACCCTGAGTAAAAAAATTGATTTTACAATCATTATCCATTATAATATCTGGAGCGTCCATTTCCAGTTGAGTGAAATTTTCTTCATAAGTAGCCACTGAGTCATCCTCCTACATCAATTACATAAATGTTTCCCATCCTATGTCAAACTGCCTATGAAAAATATTTCTCAAGAATCATATGTTTGAATACTTCCTAATCAAGATAAAAAATAGCATCACTTTACCAGATATTTTTAACCATCAACCACCACTGATCAGATTCACCTTCAATATAGAAAATAGCAGACTAACCTTTTAATGTTATGATCACCCCATGACATAGAACAAATTTACTTATTCTTTAGTCAACCCTACATCTAGAACATGGTCATATGATCATATAAATTATGGTGTATATTGCCTCATGAAATGCTCCACTACCGACATGTTATTTTGTATTTGATTTTTCTGTTCTCGTGTATTGATAAAACCATTATTTATTTCCTGAGTAAACAATTCCATCACTATAACGAACAGTTCAGTTCTGATTTTGACAATTTCTAGTTACTGATTTGGTAGGTTTTTTCCTATTGATGGAGTGCTTTAATTTCTACCCGTTTTCCTTTACAGAAAACTATTATGAACAAAGAAACATCTAAGATAATGATACATTGTTATAGTAAAATTTTATATCATTTTAATCTTATCATAATGTAAAAATATTTTTTTATATTAATTTTAATTTTTCCGAACACAGAATGTTATCTAAATCGACCTATAATACCATCTATAAGGCCCAAGCCTTAATCATTATTAATATTCATGTTAGTCAAAAGTGGATTTTAATTCTCTTTATGGATCATTTAGGTATAGAGTTTTAGAAAAATTGGCCATAAATATTACATTACATCTCAAATATTACAGATTAAAAACATCCACTATATTCATTTTTTTCATCATAATAACACTCATTAAATAAAACAAGTGTTCTTTTAATAATAAAAATCTTCTTGAATTCTTCCATTCTATTACACTTCCTTATACCTAGTGAAAAACATTTAAAAACATCATCTGAGCATAAAATTCTTAGTAAGGGATATAAAATAACGAAATAAAACATTAGTCCATGAATACATATAAATAAATTAATTAATTGATTTTCCTCATAAATCATCAAATCATTAAAATAGCTCACGAAATCATAAGATTTACGAATAACTCATAGAAATCTTAAATCATAAATCACAAAGGTAACTTGTGGAATCCATAAAATACTTACATTTTATATTTCATAGCTATATAGGGAGTAACCTTCATGGTTATGTTTTGAATACTCATCACAGTATATTCCCTAAATCTCTTAGGAGAAATATTAATTTTTTTCTTCTCCATGTTAACCAATGCATTGGAGAGCTAAAACGGGATCAACCTCACTTGGTTTTTCATATAAACACCAATATACATATTCAATTACTATGAACCATATAATAATCATAACATATGAAAAAGCATAAAGGAAAAATAACATTTCCACATTGTAATCATAGAACATCAATTCAAGATATTGACCGAATCAATCCATTTTCAAAACCATTTTCAATTCCAAAAAACCCTAAAAATGAATATGGTAGTTACATTTTCTTTTAAATACATTACGACTTGTAGAGGAATCAAATTATAAAAAAATTCATAGGGCGAGAGGAAGGTTATTTTTACTGTATATAATTGAATGAAACATTCCTTTAATTATTTAGTAAAAACATGTCGAAAAAACACTCCTTTTCGAAATAATTGAATTAATTTAAAATTCAATGATATTGATTATATACCATATAAAAATAATTCATGTATAAATTAAAATATTCCTCAACAAAGGGTTAATTTGATGAAGTCCCTTACATTGAGTCCAAATAGTCATGTATATTCCATGTTCATGCTAAATAATATATTTATGTTAATTTATATTTATTTCAAGAAATTTTTTCAAGTTTATTATTCCTTTTATATAACTTATTACCTTCTCTTATCAATCACATTATTATTCATGTTCAATTGGTCATTTTGTCGGTATTCGGTAAATGAGTCGAAAATGAATTTATTTTGATATAAATTGTCCTTGTTGTAAAATGTACATCACCTACATAATGATTTTCATGATTAAAATATCATATATATCTAGTATATATTTATTTATAATAGCCTATAACATATGTATATAATACATGAACTGCACCATTCATGGAGACGATAGGTCATACGTATGGATGAACGCTACTTTAATTTCTATGACTTATCAAAGGAATTCATACTAAATGATATATTGATATGTTATAATTATGGTATAATATATATTTTATATATGTTATATATGTTTATTATTTACATCCTTTAGACATTTTAATTATGAAATTAATGAGTCATATCGCTTTGAGGGGGCAGTATTCTACACTTGCTCATATGAAATTATCATATTTACACATTATGGGACCCTTTAAGGTATGATGTAAATATAAAATACCTAATAATGGAGACAATATAAATATAATACATATCATATATAAATACATTTTCATCAAAATGGATACAATGGGAGGTGGTAGGATAAAATTGAACAATAATCATTTCGTGAGGTAGTAGTTCGATGCACACATTAACAGTATGTTCAAATCCATTAGATGGAGGTGTATAAGGGTAGTTAGAATCCTTATCATAAAAATTCAAATTATATTGAGGTTACTAGTGGTTTTATGTAATAATATAATAATAAGATCATGGGGAGTGGAGATTAAAAATAAAAAGAAGGAATTTGATAGAAGATGCTACCTCTAAAACAGGTAAATCCTTTTGATTTGATCAAAAATTATTTCATAAATTTACATATCCACATGTTAAAAATTATAGAAGGAGTGGAGGGATTTTTTGATATTTTTTGATTATTTTTTGGACATGATAAGCTGTTTTAATGGTGTGAGTATGTAGATAGAGGATGTGGACTTTTATAAGAGGGATGAGTTTCACTTGAGGAAAGTATTGAATTTTGTTAATTATTTTCATATTCTAATAGTTAAAAAGTTATATATTTCTACGATAAGTTGAAAATGGGTATAAGTTATATAAAAAATAGGTTTTATACAATTTTTGTTCACAAAAATAACATTATCGTTTAGCTTTAACCCTTCGTTAAAGACATCAACTATTACCATGTGTTCTTGTTTTTTAAGAATATATTGTTACTATATTTGAAATAAAATTCAAAGTGGAAAAAAGAGGGTCATTAATGAAATTTTAAAAATTATGTAAATAATTTGGTCAAATATTATTTTTTAGAATTATTCTATAATTTAATAATATAATATTTTTTAAAACTCATTTTTGTGAATTTTGACACTATTTAGTAATTGATTTTTGTTAAAATCATAAAAAATGAATTCCATCGAAACAAAAAATTATCTCAAATATAATATTTCAATATCATCCATAAAATTAATTTAAGGCATAAAAATATTTAAATTAAATTTATTTTAAATTAATAATCTCATTTATTTGAATCTTTCGTTAATAAGGTAATCATTGCATCATTATTATGTCATAAATAAATATATTTATTTAATTTCAAAACATTATAAATAAAACACCATGATTAGGAAATATTATTTTATTTTTAATTAATATTTATAGTTAAATATATTAGTTATATAACCATATATTAAAATTGTTTTATTAAAAGATACATGTTTATGTTATATTTCCTTTTTCATTGAATTAAAAATACAAAATGTCATTTTCATACCCAAGTTGCTCCCAAATGCCATAAGTTCGGTATAATAATTTTCATGGTTTGAAATATATCATAAAATAGGTTTCAGACATGTTTTAGGGTAGTTATTTATTTTTATAATATTATTTTTATCCTTATTTACCTAAATTACCCTTTAAACACGGTAAATAAAACTAAGTAATAAAGTTACATTTCATAATATCAAAAAAATAAAAGGTATATATTTACACAATATGGACCTTGTTATTCCAAATATGGATTCTCTTTTTCCAAATTAAAATCATATAAATTTTAGTAATTATTTTAAAATTAATTATCGTTGTCAAAACCGAAAAATGTGTTTTTAAGAAGTTACTACCAAAAGATTTGCATCTGTTCAAGTCAAATTTCAATTAAAATTTCATCAAATGAACAAAATTGGATTAAATTTTATAAAAATAATCAATTTAAATTTTAAAATTAAATAAAATTACAGAATATATATATATTAATAAATTAGATGAAAAGGCATTTTTTTATTAAAATGATAAAATTTTCACTATTCATTAAAATATTAATTTTATCACAATATACCAAAATTTCATCCAATGTATATTTGGATGAACCAATTCTAAAGAATAATCTTATATTGGCATATATAACATATAGAAGTGAAAAAACTATATTTAAAAAAGGTTTTTCATCAAAAGGTGTTGAAATGGCCTTTTAAAAATATTAGAGTATTTAATGCTTAATATTGAATTCATTCTAAATTTAAGACACTAAAATTCCGTGGATAAATTTTAAAATATTTAAAATAAATGTATAATCAAATTTTAGTTTGTATTGTTAATTCCCTATAATACAACGTCTATGCGTTAATTACCTTTAAAATAATAATAATAATATATTAGTTTTCTATATAACCCAATGTTGTGTTCAATGCATGATTTCAGAAAAACTCATTGTTGTGTATCGAGTACACTATCAGAAAAAATGGCCCCTTTTATATAAAATTAATATATAATTCATAAATATTAATTTATATAATAATGTATTTCTCTATAATTACCTGTGATCCTGTAATTTATATAAAACACGTTTTCATATTCTCTCAATTATTGAATTATTCACATTTTATTCAGTACAACCATTCCTTCATAGCTACTACATATGGAAAGGGGAAGACCAAAAAACATGACTAAATCATCTATTGTATCTGAAGGCATGAAACGTCTTCGTACATCAAGGAATTCCAAAATATATCGACTCAATTCATCTACTCAATGAACATGAAATTTAGGTATTATTTTATTTTATTTTATTTCAACTAAAAAAATTATTTTCAACATGATAAACTAATTTATTCTATTTCATATAATTTTTTGTATCATATATATCATGGAGTATTTGTTTTGTATTTATAGAAATCCATTCTTTTTAATATTAAAAATAAGATTTTATGTCAAATATGAATGTGTTATATCCATAATGCCATTTGGGAAGTTAATATATTATCATTTAATCTTCATTCTTTAATTTTTTTTTGTCAAATTTAAAAATTTTGTTATTTTAACATTGGGTAAATAATTTTAATGAATTTTTTAGTTTTTAGTGTTTTGAGGAATGAACAGCTTTAAAATGGTTCCATGTCTGTCTCATTCTTGTTGTCGGGAATGAGAAAAAAATTAATTACCAAGGTATATTAATGCTAGTTTATGTACGATTTCCTCTAGTAGTGGATTGAAAACACTAACATCGTGTCTTTTTTAATTGACATTAGGATAATTTATTTGATTTTATTTTTGAGAAATAGGTCTATGTAATATTGAAATTGGGAATCAGAGTAAATGATTTATTTTTAATTGTTGATGAGAAAAAGTTAACTAATAAATAATTTCTAGACCTAATAAAATTCTATCAATGATTCAATTTTTTACAAATTTCTCTGCTACCGACTGGTAAGAGAGATATTCATCTACTAATTCATCTATCTCTCCCATGGAAATATTGTAATCAAGAGAATATAACATTTAGAAACATCAGATTAGTCTACCATCCTTAATGGGTGAATATGGTTTCAATAATCTATATTGATGAATTTAGTCAATCACTGACTATATATAATTTTTCCCTGATAAACAAATCATTCATAATTTTAATTTCTCCCATATTTTGATGATCATTGAGTACTCCCTACCAATCCTAATTAGTTTCACTATATAATGAAAATAATTAAGTGGAGATATACTTGGATCAATATACAATTATCTTAAAATCAATATAATGAAACCCTTAATAATCCATAAATTTAATTTAAAACTAATAATAATGAATTTAAATAATGAATTAGAACAAATAAATATTTTCCTACTCAAATTAAAAAAAATCTCAAGAATCATAATCTATTGTAGCCTTAAATTTCCCAGTCACTTAAAAAATACTTCACCAATATGAATAAGGGTATTTGAGATGATATGGTATGATTAAGTCTTTACATCTATTAGAATATGATAAAATAATGAAGAGATCGCAGATAATTATTACAATGGTTGTGTTTTCTTATTCAACACCTAAACTATTTCAGTCAATTTGTTTTCCAATCACACGTATTATTTATTTTTAGTCATAGTTCTCACCCATGGGGAACCATAATTACAAAAATAAGGTCTCTTCAATTAAATATCTATTTGTCTTGGGGTTCTATGTAAAATTATGGATGTCTAGGGATTTAATTTTGATGTTTACTCCATATTTATGACATAAATATAAAATTTACAACATGAATGGAATGTCACCCTCATTTTTCTCGTATAACCTATGATATAAATTGTAACACCAAGATCTTCTATGATGTATTTTTTATCAAATAAATTAAATTTTTTGGTGTCTTTCATTACAAGAAAATACACTTTTTAACAAACCAAGATATATTATTAATATTATTATAAATATTTAACAGTAATAAACTAGTTTTTATATAAAGATATATAAGTATTAATAATTAATTTTTAAACAAATTTTTATAAAAATAAATAATATTTCATAAAATGTATACAAATTTTAAAGTATTCGCTATATAATTCGAAAATTCTATTATGAAAAAAATTATTTTTTATAAAAATAAAAAAAATTAATATGTGAAACATTTCAAAATTTATTTTTTAATTTAAATATAATTTTTATTTCAATAAAAAATATCATGGGAACATATTTTGGGAAATTTGAAAATGTTGATTTTTTTTGTGAATAATGGAAATAACTAGTTTGTGTTGAAAATTTCCACTATGTTTAAATAATTTCGAAGAATATTTTTTTAAAAATGGTTTTAAATGTAAATTTACCTCATTAATATATAAATTATTCGAAATTATTTTATAGGAATCTTTCTCAATTTTAATGTTTATATAAATTGTCTTTAAACATTTGAACATTTTCTCTTTGGAAAACTACTTTTTCGTCATGTATGCAGGTCTAATTTCAAATTAAATTTTACATCTATTCAAATAAAATTTATAAAAATAAATTATACTTTTCAAATATTAAAAATTTATATTATAAAATATTATCTATTGGATTTATTAACATAATGAATAGTAAAAAATAGAAATAACTATTCACTACGAATAAGGTAAGAATTTGTTCACTACGGGGAAGTGTTAAACTAAATATATATGAGTTAAAAATGATAAAAACATGTATAAACCACATTACAATTATATTTTTACCTTATAATTTTTAATCCTTTATAATAGTATATTTCAGAGAGTTTTTACATGATGAAAATGGGCACACCCCTCTTAGTTTGAAAAATTACAAGTGTTTTTATCATCTCAGTTATAAATGTCCACCAATTCTCCTACCATAACAAAACATCCAAAACCATTAGTAGGGAAATGAACTAACATAAAATGTGTCATATTTACCTACTTCTATTTAATAATCCTTATTTGGGTCATAAATATAGACTATAAATACAGTTTGAGAAAATCAAAAGAAGTTATCTGAAGAATAGATAACACCCCTAATAGAGAATTTTATTTTATTTCATTATCCACATCCAAAAATTATTTTTAACCATGAAGATATAATTTCCACCATATATTAAATATAATTATTTGGTTTTATGTTGTGTTAGTTACCTACAATAATCTTATATTTGTTATAATGGGATACGAAATCATCAGTTGTACTTACGGCAGACTACTGCCTCACAAACAGATGTTAATTTTTTCCATCAACACCCATCACGGTCAAATAATATTATATATTAACTAAATATTTATTATTTTTATGATATTATTATAATTGTTTAATTATTATATCACATATAATATCTTACATTCCATTCTATGGGAATAAAATAATGTCGCTCGTGTGTTTGTTGAGCTACCTCCTCCTAAACTTATATGATCTATTCAAAATTTAAATGGAAGGTAATAAAGATGGGAGTAATAAAAATATATTATATATATTAAGAGAATTTTATTATCTAATATTAATATATTATTTACCTTTTATTATTTTAATCCATCAACTAAAAGGAAATAGCATTCATGCATGTAATTTTCTTCGAACAATGTATTTCATTTTCTATCTCAAAATATTATGTATTACTATAAAGAAATATGTAAATAATATAAATGATATATATACCATGGTTTACATTATAGTTGTTATGTTATCATTATCTATGTAATAGGACAATAAAACATATCAAAAAAATATATGAAAAGAACGTTATTAATGTCTAAATGTGACTTTAGAATGAAATTGTAAATATACAGATAAGAAAATGGTCATAAAACATAATTTATGGTATGATATATATATATATATATATGTTTCTCAAGTATATGTTTAATAATATTACATTTATTATATATGATATTATAACACATATGATAGAATTCCATACAAAAGGTAAGGGATTCCCATATCATTTTTTACTTTTATGAGACTCATTCCACATTCCCCACCTATTTCAAATTTTCGGTTAATATATTTAATATTAATGTATTTTATAATTATTAAAAAAACCTATGTTTGGATCTCTCTTTTATGGGTTAATGGTTTAAATTTTTCTAAATTATTAATTTATTTTTCCCTCAATTTTTCTTCCATGAGACTTCTGTTATATTATGCACTAGTGGGGAGACAAACCATTTGACATTTAATATAATTAATTAATTTATTCTCATTAATAGTTACGATTCATTGAATTTTACTTCATCATGGAACTAAAAATTAATATTTACTAATGTTGTAAAAAATTTATATTACAATCTCATCGGTTATTTGGATTATTTATAAATATGTTTTTATTGTTAAAATATAATGATCCATCAATCAATAAACTCATGAACGTTATTCTCATCGGGTTATAACAGAAGAGTAATTTTCTCTTATAATTTTTGTATCTTCCTATTCAATATAGTACAAATTTTTTTTTTGAGAATATATCTATATTTATCTCTTAATAAACACAATTATTTCACATAAATATCCATTTTTGTAATAGTTTTTTTCAAAAGTGTTTTTAAATCCTCTAAATGATTTATAAAATAAAATTCTAAAAAGTCTTAACTCTTTTAAAAAATGTATTGAATGAAATACTCATATAGTTTTCCCATAAATATATCTATATTTATCTCTTAAAAATGTTTTGAATGAATTATCCACCATTATAACCAATATTTTCATTGAAGTTTAATTTACAATCAAACACACTTATGATCAATTAAAATGGTTTTTAAAATTTTATAACTTATAAAATTTTGTTTTCCAAAGTGTAAAGGATATTCTTCTTATGAAATGTTTCAATTGATCTACCAATATAATTTTCTATCAATGATGACATCAGCTGATGTTAAATATGCCATACTAAAAATATGATTTAAGGATAAAATTATTATTCATTCCCATAATGTTTTATATTTATGATTCAATGGTGAAGAAGAAACCAATATCTTTTCCATAAGTTATGATATGATGGAATTCTTATGAAAGGAATTTCATATCACATTTTATGATACCATGATTGTTGTATAATCATGTGTCACACATAATTATGATTTTATTATTGTGAATGTTGGTAATTCTATCTCCCTCCAATTCATTGTGTAATGATTTATATCTCATGAGACTGACATGTCTAGAATGGGGAGTGAATGTGGTTTATGAGGTGACTTATTTGGATACTATGGTCTTGTGATAGAACCATTAATTATATATTTATTTGTTAAGTGATCCCATTATTCTATGATAGCCTTCACTGTGATCCTTGACAACAATAAAATTGATTTTCAATACTTGTTTTAATTCCATAATTACATGTCTTATGAAAATGTTTTCTTCTCATGAATCATGTTCATTGATTTTATTATTATTCATGTATTATGAACTACCAATTTTTATTCCATGTCTCAAGATTATGATATTAGTGATGAAATGTATAGTTTTCAAATATTATACTCATGTTCTCATACCCTTAATGTCAGGTTATTCTTATGTATTTCCCTTGTTTACACATACCAAGAATCTAAGATCATTATTTTTTATGTCTCCATTTCCATGGTTATGAAGAAATATATTATGTAAGGTAAGTCCAAGAAGGGAGATAATTATAAATAACATAGATTCAAATGATGTATTTCAGATATAAACTAGTTTGTTATGTTTTTATGTTTCAATATGAACTATTCATTTTTAATCCTTAGGATTGTGTTTGTATAATGTAATGAATAATCATCTAAAAAGATTTAATATCTATGTATAAAAATAAAGGGTCACTATTATAGGAATCAAATGGTAGATATAATTTATATTTGAAATGATCTATAACAATACATTAGTGATATTCATATGTACATGTATAATGATAATTCTAATATTGAGTTAATTTGTAAGAAAATGTCTTAGAATATTTGTGATACATACAACATATAAGATCCTGGACATTCCATGAGGTACCCCATTTTTTATTATTTCTTTTAAGAAACATTATTTTGCTTAATTATATGTTCACCTAGTTTGTGGGGCATATCTGGGGTGTCATTAGGGTTTGGGACACAACAAATGGAGAAAATGGTCATCTTGTACATGTTACATGGTAGGCACATGGTTATGAGTATCCATGAATCATTACTATGTATTCTTGGAGGGGGATTTTTTGGGTGAAGAAAATATTCTTGGGGGAAACCATGGGGTCTTGGAAAGTGAAATATCATTTGTTCAGTCCACAGTTTGGAAAATCACATAGGATCCATTGCTAGTCTTGTGGCCTGGAACCCAAGGGTATCACACGATTAATACACATCATAACCAAAAGTTTGAAAAAACAATGAACCACTTTTAATGTGTGTTTTTAACATTTTACCCTCATTAGAATTAACTATTTCCACTCATTATTTTCCTGTATTATTCCTCTAACAACACTGGGGATGATTCCAATCTCGTGAAACATCCTAAGAATCAAAATCCATCATTTCATAAGAATTTGTCACTCTATTGGATGTGAATCGATGCTTCGGGTGATTTTAATAATCCCGTTACATTATTTTTCCATATTATGTCTTGTGTAGTTGTTCTTGTTTTTTCACATCCATAAAACCACTTTTTATTGGATATTTAGTTTGGGGAAATTAGAGTTGTTTTGATCCAAATAAATGGATATTGTTATGTGAGTGTTCTTCTTCATAATTGATGTTGGTGGTCAAAAATTAATATCCCACGATCTTTTTTTTTATTTCATGTGTCTTTCATTATTCTATATTGAATTATGATGGGTTTAAAATGGAATAATTGAGGTTTTAATTGGTTAGTTGATGAATTGAACCCCTCATGATCCCCATGGCATGTATTTAGGTTGAAAAATCAAAGATAGAGGCTACCCATGTGGAGTTCCATATTTTTGAACATGGAATTTGGTTATTAAATATGAAATTGAATGATTTAAGATATTGAACCTATTAAGGTTATGCATATAATGTTAACATTGATTAATTAAGGATATATAAGAGATTGAGAATATTTAGTTAGCATGGACTATGAAATGAAATTGATTTTAATGATTTTTAATTGATAACAAGACATTAGGGGGTGTTTTGTGAAATGGTAATTTGTTAAATGTTATGAATTTTAAAATATATATGTGTCAATGGGTTAAGACATGATAATTATTTATTTTTTGAATTATATATGAATTTTGAATGGTATGTGTACTCAATGATTATGGTTTGTGAAATTATTTATGCGGTAAATGGTTAAGAAAACATAGAATCATGCCTTGGTTGTATGTGGGGTATTGAATTGATGTTCTATTATCATGGGTTGATTTGGTATTATTTTCAAAAACCCATCCCTAGAATGCACGAGTTATGGATTTATACTGAGGCACTATACACCAAATGATTTAATTTCTGGAAATTAACCAGATGGTGGATCCATTTTGTGTTTGATGTAATTTTTTGTGAAATTGTTTCTCCAGTGAGATAGGAAACATGTCTTATTCACTTATACACAATAGTTCACTGACATAGGATATAGTTAATTAAAGAAAATGCACAACCCTTGTTAAAAATGTTGAAAATGATTAAGAAAAATATTTTCAACTAATGGAAAATAGTTAATAATTTTTTTATTTTTTTATCCATTTATTACATCCATATGTTTTCTGTTTAGACTGGATATTTAGTTGACACCATTTGTGGTTTCCTACTACGTTGTACTCATGCCCAACTGAGGGAGTTGTTAGGTACCCGAGTAGACTTCATTCTTTAATGTTATGACATGGGAATGGCCAATGTAAGATGGTTTATTTGGGAATGGGACATAAATCTATTAGTGTCAAAACATGGAGTCTAGACAAGTTTTTTTTTGATTATTTAGTTTTCATATTCATTGGGTTTCGTTTCCCTTAGCATTGTAAGACATTACATAGCATGTTTACTATTATGTTTTGGGCTATTTGCTAGATTTGGGAAAAGTGTTTTGTAATAATTGATTATTGTTTGTTGGTTAATTATACATTTAATAAATAATTTATATATTTTGGATTAGTATTATAAATATGTTATATTCAAACCATGGGATCTATTAGTCCCTTGATTCTAGATGGTACCCTTTGACGTATGAGGAGGTACACCTAAGGTTATGTAGAGACCAAGCATGAAGAAGAGGTTTAGTTTACTTTAGTATAAATATTTTATAATGTGGTAACAAAGAAAGTGTTTTTCTTTTTTGTTATATTACTGTTTGTGAATGGATGATGGGAGTGTAGGTTGTGTTGTGCCTCAAAAAACTACTCATGCATGGGACTAACTAACCAATTTCTGAGAGAAACCCCATGTACCCTAGGTGGGATTTCTATTTATCATGTTTATTATTATGGTTGGATGATATTTCACCTTTGGTGACTCAATTGTTGTGTGATGTTCCAATTTTATGATATTTTTTTCTTGGTAATAGTTTCATTGGTTTTTTCATAAATTTATCATTTTAGGTGCCTAGAGATATAGGTTGTGTGGATCATCATTGGAAGACATGGGGGGGGGGGGGATGTGTATGACATGAGGGATATAGTGAATTTAATTTCAATTGGTGATTTGAAAAGTTGTTTTTTCTAATAATAGTAATGAAAATGGGAAAATGAAAGAAAGATGATGGAATGATCAAAGAATAGTGCTCATAGATGGGTTATAAATAGGCTAATAATCCTAGTCTTAAAGATTTGTAATATATACAAAGGTGCCTAATAAATCAGGTTTTTAGTGATTGTAATAGTGGTTATAAAGGGGTCATTTAATGAATTTTTGTGACTATTTTAATTGGTTTCCCTAGGCTGACCATGGCCTTTGGTAAAGATGATGCCAGTAGTGATAAAGATGAGACTATATTTGTTTGGATAATGTATATGAAATTATTTATTTGTGGATAGTAGAGAGACTTCTTTTGGGAAAACTATATAAATTCTATATTATGTGTTCTGAGAAATGTGTATGCAATTATAGTTAAATTCCATGATGACAATGTGTGTTAATTTGTAGACAAGAGGATATCACCAATATTCCTCCTTCAAAAGAAGAGAAAGAAAGCCTAATTATCAAGGGTGGAATAGGAGAGGAAAAGTTCCATGAGATTTTTTATTGTTTTGTATAAATGATGGATTGGGACATAGGTTGGGTTGTGCTGTGTATGTTTGAGATGACTAGAGTGTTCTCTCTGGAATACCATATTACTATATATAGAGAGGGAATACCTATGGTAGCCATTTTCTGGATATATTACATCCATATGATTCATGATCACATAGATACTCCTCCCTTCATGATAGTCATGTTGGAAGAAAAAAATTCAAGTGGATAGGAAAATCGTTGGTGGGATATAGTTGTAAGAACCCAAACCTTCTTTTCATGTATGTTTTTCTTTTTCCTATAGTTATTGAGAAAATAGGAGTTTCAGGAAATTATCTATGTACACATCTTGTACTTTCTGAGTAAACACTATTTAATTCCTTCCCGCAACAGGATGTGTGTTGGCCGTGTAGTAGCAACACACACAGCCGTGTGGGAGTGATTAGCAGGGTGCTTAATGCGGAGTACGGAAAAGGCGAGTACACGCCATGTAGTTCAAAAGTACAGACCGTGTATTTTTTTTCATTAAGTGCATCAGGGTCACGTCTAATCGCAGGAAGGACGTCTTTATCCGAGAGAACCAGTACAACCACAAATCTTTGACGAACCCCCAATTCTCCATCTGTCCTCAGAATCGAACACAGTTGATTGCGTTGGAATCACATCGGTGTGTTATCCCTTCTGCTGGAACTTCATTTCATGATTTCTCTTCTTTTCCATGTTATTATGGGTTGATCTTTTTACACATTTTTTTAGATCTACAATTTTCTAAAGAGATTCAAGCTTCGAGGTTCAAGAATATTGTTCTTCTAAACCCGAGGTAGGTGGTTTGTACCTTTTTGTAGGTATACGTTTAGTTATATTTGTAATTTCACCCAATACCCATGAATGGGGTATTGTGTGGTTATCATTTTTCCCTATGTTTTCTCAGCTATGTTGGTACGCCTTATTAGATGATAATTGATTGTGAATGGGGTGAATTGTTGTGTTTTAGATGTATTGCCCATGCATGTGTTTTCCTGTTTTGACATTGGGGTCTAGTTTTCCTGTTAGGATAAAGTTTACTTTCCCATGACTAGTATTGTAGGATGGTGTGACTGTTGTTTTATTATGCTATTGTGATGTATAATGCTATCCATGTAGTCCATGTGGTTTACCTTGGCCATTATGCGCTGCTACACTTTCTTGACTTACACAGGGCCGAGAAACCCTGGTGTATAGACTATAGGGAGAATTGACACTGAGGGATTCTCTAGAGTGTCATTATAATTATAAATGTGAGACCACATGGGGGAATTGTTGTTGAATGCTTACCTAGAGTGTCTGTAGTTCCTTGATGCGGGCTATATGGGGAATTGATGGTGAGTGATTCCCCATATCACCTTCAGTAAGATAAGAGACTATATGGGAAATTGACAGTGACTGCTTCCTTAGAGTGTCCATACATTAGCTAAACCAGAGGGGTGAGACTATGTGTGCTGCTTAGAGGGTTGCTTGAACTTGATAGGTAGGACAAGAGGGGATAGGCTATGGGTACTTCCCTCAAGGTTACATATTGTGTTAACTGTTTTGCTGTTGTATGTTGTGTGGTGTTTTGAATGCTTAAACTATGGATTTTTTATTGGTTAGTTCTTCCTTGTTTACTGCTATCTGTACACTTACCTTCCATATACTCACTGACTGTTAGACACAGATCTTCAGGAGGTTGCCTTCTGGGATTTAGTATCACACCCTATTTTGTCCATGATTTGGGGCCCAAACAGATTATATATCTGTAGGTATAGACAAGGGAAAGATCCCTTCTACCTTAGGTACTTGACTACATTGGATCTGGAGAGCATGGGACCAAGTCGAGGCTTTCGATGCTGAGGATCGGCTCATCTGATTTCCTTTTTTACTTTGGTTTAGTAATGTATTCAGTATTGTGACTTTTTTTTTGTTTTCCTAGACTTATATATATTATGCTTCAGTTGTATTTATTTTTGATCCATTTGTTTCTTTACTAGTCTTCTGCTGTTTACTATTGTTGGATATTTACTGCTCCTGCTATTTTGTGTTGTTTACTTCCACTATGTACTCTTCCAATGAAGGCATAGTTTCCCCAATGTCACACCTAAGGCCCTCGCTACTCATTGGCAACCTTGGGCATTCGGGGAAATGCACATGAGGCCATGTGACCAACTGGGTACGGGAGCCACTGGGTGGCTTCTGGAACCAAGACGTTACAATGTTTTATCAGAGGGGTTCTTTTCTCTTGATTTACTATTTAGAGCATATATCCAGGGATAGGATAGAATAGGTACATGGTAATATGTTGTGCCTGGGAGTAGCTAACCCATGTAGCGGAAAATGCCAATCTACTTCATTGTTGTAATTTTTTTGTTTTTTCTATTTTACGGTTGATTTGATTTTCCCTGTTGGGTGATTCACATGTTTTTTGTGGTTGCCGTTGATGTTATTGAGGTTCTATTTCTATCACAACTCGATGAGATGGGGGTGTTCCATATCATGCATTATATAGGAACTTGTTAGAAATCACATGCCATGCATTCTTCCCATGACATATAGGACGCATTAGTGATTTCATGTTATTGTGATAGATGTTGTGTTGAACATGCATGTTGTTGTGATAGAAGCCTTGATAGAAATACCTACAGTTTTATTGGGTATTGTGTGTATGGTTTTTTTTGAATAAACGCCAAAATTTGGTTCTTGAGGTCTTATGGGCCCGAATAGACCGTAATTTGGTTGATCATTGCACTGTTTTCTTGTTTATAACTTGTATAGGATGCCAAACTTTGATTCACATAGACTATGGGCCCTCAAGGATTGGAATTTGGAACTTTCAATGTTTGTTTAATGGATTTATGGGTTCTGGAGTAGTTTCTCAGGCTCACTATCTGGGAAAACCCAGAATACACATCGTGTAATGTTATGTTCACGCCATGTATTCTTCTGTTCGGGAAGAAATAGTTTTTCTTATGTACCCGCCACGTAATTTATGTACACACTGTGTAGTCTCTGACCGTTTCCTAGGCCGTGTGGGTAGAGACATGGGATATGAAAAGTCTGTTGGAAACACATTGTGTCCACGTCGAACACGCCATTTAGTATAATCCTAGGATCCTGGCCGTGTATCTAACAACATAGGTCGGTGGAGTCTCTTCTTATACACGCCGTGTCCGCATTCAACATCCAGTGTAGTATAATCCTAGTAACCAGGCCATGAAGCTAACAACATGCGTCAGTGGAGTCTCTTCTTATACACACTGTGTCTACCATGAACACACTATGTAGTCTGTCCCAGGTACTTGGCTGTGTCACGAACAAAACGGGTTGGTTTCATCCATTCACATACACGTTGTGTCTATTATGAACACACCGTGCAGTTTGAGCTGTGTGTCTGACTGTGTCACGAATGACATGGGCCTAGTGAAGCTTGTCCAGTACACGCCGTGTCTACCTTGAACATGTCGTGTAGTCTTTTCTTAGAAGTATCGTGTGGCTTAAACATATATAAGGACATGAGAAGGGGAATAGGATTCAAGTACACGCCGTCTGTTTTTGAGAACACACCGTGTGTTTGAGGTGTTAAACAACCAATTTCAAAAAAAGTACACGCTCATGTGAATGAATTCAGGGAACATGCCGTGTAGGGAGTGTACATGCCGTGTAGTCATGTTTTGTAAAACTTGAATGTTTTATTCCTATTTTTCTTTTTTTACACTCATTGTTTTCATTCCTTGATAATTCTGATCTAAGGGGTGTGCTTGACCTTGCAATTTCATGAAACTGAGACATCCTCCAGTTGTACGCCAGTTGCTAGGTGGTGATCAGACACATGAAATGGCTAATCGGGGACCACCTGCAAATCCTTTTGTTTTGCCAGTCTTAACACCAGCTGTTATTCCTAATACCGGTGTTGATTCACAGTTTAGGGAAGACTTCATGATGATGATGCAAACTTTCCAGGGAGAACCACCTCTTGCCCCGTCGATGGCTGATTTTTCGCGGGTCTTCTTTCAAAAGAATCCTCCCACCTTCTCAGGGGATGGAGGATCTTAGGATGAAAATTCTTGGATCGAAGCCATGCTGATGATATTTGGGAATCTGGAGACGCCTCCAGAGAGGAGAGTCAAACTCGCTACCAATATGCACTAGGATTCCAACAAGACATGGTGGGATGTGATCTCATAGGTGGTTCATCAGCAGGTTAGGGCTTAAGAGGAGTTCTGGAACATCTTCTATGACTACTTCTATCCGGAATTCCTGAGGTCCGACCAAGCCCAAGAGTTTATGATCCTTGAGCAGGGTACCCTATCAGTTATCGAGTATTCATCTCGTTTCACTGAGCATCAGTGTTTCATAACCTCCCTGGGAGGAGATGGGGTATTTCTTGAAAGGAAGTTCATGGATGGCCTTAGACAGGACATCCTCTCTCTGGTTAATATCTTCAGGTTGACTTCCATTGCTTCCATCATCATCCAGGCACTGATCATGGAGAAGAATATGAGGGAATATGGAGTTGTAAGACTGGGTGGATCGACATCCAAATTTAGTGCTCTAGTAGCTGATAGCCGGAAGCGTCATAGGGATACTACATGCGGAGATATGAGTAGGTGGCATGCAGCTTATGGTAGCCAGGTGGTGTGCTACCAATGTGGGAGAAGCGGGTATACGAGGCTGTAGTGCTAGAGAGACCTGTTGGAGTGCCGATCATGTTGAAAGTTGGGACACCATCATCGTTTCTCTCAGAACATTTCACTAGTAGCTGGTGAAAGGGGTTCATCTTTGACTCCTCGTACAACAACAGATCCCCCCATTTCTCCCCAGTCTAGGAACTGGAGTTATTCCGGCCGTTTAGGCCTAGGTGGAGGTCGCGTCCATGGTGGTCAGTCACCAGGAAACCATCGACAACAGGGTGGATCAGCTCAGAGTAGTCGGGCAGGGTCATAGGGTCGCTGAGATGTCCAAACATTTGTAGTGTAGAAGACCCATCTGGAGCAGTATCCCAGCCCCTCTATAGTTCTATGTACGATCCTAGTTGCCTCAGATTTATCTTCAGCTCTTTTCGATACTGGTTCTATGCATAGCTCTATATATGTCCTTGTTGTGGAGATCCTTGTGCTCTGTATCATTTAATCTGTCGATGTTTTGATGCAACACACTATGTTGGGGAAAAGAAAATTTATTGTACGTCAGTGCAAGGAGTGACCTATTGAGGTTGTTGGGTGTCACTTCCTTTGGGATATTTATGTTCTAGAGATTATAGGCTATGATTTCATTCTTGGAATAGACTGTATTGTTCCCTTCTAGGCAGTCGTCGACTGTAATCATCGTAGGGTGAGTTTCATATCACTAGAGGGTGGATCCTTTCTTCATAAGGGTGAGTGGGATGTATAGGCAAGAAGAGTGGGTCCAGGGCATCATGGGTTGGGAGAAGTTATATCCTATATTGCTAGTCTTTATATGGATGACCAGGGGACTGCATAGTCAGACTTTCCTTCAGTGGTGGATCATTTCAAAGACTTCTTTCCAAATAACTTTTTAGTTTAGCCTCCAAAGAATGAGGTATACTTTTCTATTGAGCTTGTGCCAGGAGTGGAACCAGTTTCCATTCCTCCTAATAAAATGGCCTCACCAGAGTTGAAATATCTCAAGAAGCTGTTGGAGGAGTTATAGGGAAAGGGGTTCATACAACCCATTACTTCTCCTTGGGGTTCTCTTGTCCTGTTTGTGAAGAAGGTAGACGGTACCCTTAGGATTTTTGTGGATTATCAGAATCTGAACCATTTGATGGTTAAGAACCGATATCCCTTTCCTAGGATTGATGATCTCTTTGATCAGCTTCGAGGAACCCTGGTGTTCTTAATGATTGACTTGAGATTCAGTTATGATCAGTTGCATGTTAGACCATCTGATATACCTCTCACTACCTTTCAGAGCAGGTATGGTCTATACAAGTATATGGTTATGCCATTCGGTCTCATGAATGTTCCTACTATTTTCATGGAACTGATGAACTGAGTGTTCCATCCATACATGGATTCTTTCATGGTGGCCTTTGTGGATGATATCTTGGTATACTCTCACACTCGACACAACCATGATACCCATATTCAGATTGTTTTTAGTACACTGAGGGAGCATCAGTTGTATGTTAAGATCTCAAAGTGCCACTTTTGGATGGATCAGATTCACTTCTTGGGTCATATTATCTCAGAGGTAGGAGTATCAGTACACCTAGAGAAAGTGAGAGGAATAGTTTCTTGGGAGCAGCTGAAGAACATCTTTGAGGTGGAGATTTTTCTAGGGATGGCTAGATACTATAGACATTTCATACATGACTTTTCACACATAGAAGCACCACTAACAGGTTTGAACCAGGATGGTGTGAAGTTCTTATGGTCAGATTATTGTGAGTCAGCCTTTCAGGTGCTGAAAGGGAAGTTGACTTCAGCACTGATACTGGTCTTTCTAGAGCTAGGAAAGAGCTATACTGTTTACTGCAATGAATTAGGTATCAGGCAGGGAGCTGTGATTATGCGGGGATATGGAGTCTTTGCATATAGGTCTCAGCATCTGAGGCCACATGAGAGGAATTACCCAACACACAATCTAGAGTTTGCAGCTATTGTTCATACCCTACACTGTTTGAGACATTATCTTATGGGAGAGCACTTTGTGGTTTTCACTGAACACAAGAGCCTCAAGTACATATTCACTCAGCGTGATCTGAATTTGAGACATCGCATGTGGGTTATGTACCTGTAATCCTTTGACTTTGAGAATGACTATACTCTTGGGAAGGCAACCGCAGTGGCTAATGCATTGAGCAAGAGGACTCAGAGACAGGCAGTTTGGGAGGCCAGTAGTGAGTGGAAGATTATGGATATGTTCTCTGAGATGAATTTGGAGGTGCAAGATAGACATGGCTAGAGTTTTCTATTTTCTATAGCTGTTACCCCAACCCATCTTGATCGTGTACGAATGAGGGAGATATCATATTCTAAAGGCCTAGTCCTAAGGGAGAGTGTGTTAGGAAAGGACCCGATTACTAGATGGGATGTAGGCAATGATGAGATATTGCATTTATAGTGGAACCTATGGGTGATAAAATATTTACCTGAGAAGCTAATGTTGGATTTTCATTCCTCAGCTTGGGCAGTTCATCCTGGCATCACCAAGATGTATCATGATATACACCGTCAGTATTGGTGGCTCGGTATGAAGAGGGATGTTGTTGGTTTTATCATTAGGTGTTTCACTTGTCAGCTGGTGAAGGCAGAGCATTAGCGACCAGTTGGGAATCTACAACAGGTACCCATTCCTAAGTGGAAGTGGAATGATGTCACAATGTACTTTGTGACCGGTTTTCCAAGGTCACCTCTAGGAAATCATGTAGTTTGGGTGGTCATTGAAATAATCATGAAGGTTTCTCACTTCCTGCCGATCAAGGAGACCTTTAGTGTTGATGAGCTGGGACAGTTGTGCATCTAAGAGATTGTACATATTCATGGATTTCCACACACTGTTGTTTTAGATAGGGTTGCACGTTTTACTTCTCTGGTTTGGAAGGGGCTTCAGAAATCTTTGGGTACGCTGGTACTTTTGAGTACAACTTACCACCCCCAAACAGATGGCCAATCTGAGCATATGGTTTAGGTGCTTGAGGACATGCTTCAAGGATGAATTATAGATTTTGTACATTCTTGGGAGAGGCATATAACTCTTGTGGTGTTTTCTTACAATAATAGTTTTCAAGAAACTATTCATATGGAACCTTATAAAGCTTTGTATGGTAGGCCATGCCAATCAACCTTATGTTGGATTGAGGCATAAGAGGTGTCTTTGCTGGGACAACATCTTTTTTAGGAGACCACGGTGCAGATAGAGTTGATTCGAAAGAGGATGGCTACTACAATGTCTTGACAGAAGTCTTATGATGATCAGCAGAGATGACCTCTAGTGTTCAAGGTCGGGGATCATGTTTTACTACGTGTCACACTCAGGTTAGGACACAAAAGGATTAGGAGACAGGGTAAGCTGCCGCTGAGGTATGTCAGGCCATTTGAGGAGTTCAAGAGAGTTAGGCTGGTTGCCTATCGGTTGTAGTTAACTCTGAGGTACCGAGCTATGCATGAGGTCTTCCACATTTCTTAGCGTTAATGTTAAATTTAAAACTTGTCTCATGTCTTTAACCCTGAGGAGGTTGATCCCGAAGTGGATGCGCTATTTGAGGATAATCTTATCTGGATTGTGGATCATAGTACAATGGTTCATCATGGCCGGTCTGTTCCTCTAGAATGAGTGCTATGGAAACTTTGGCAGGTGTAGGATGGGACTTTGGAGAGGGAGGCCAATGTATGAGCATAGTGGACAGAACAGTTTGGGTATATTCTTCTACGCCATGCTAGAAAAATTCAGGGGAAAATTTCATAAAAGGGGGAAGTTGGTAAGAACCCAGACCTTCATTTTAGGTATGTTATTATTTTTCCAAGAGTTTTTAAAAAATAGGAGTTTCTGGAAATTTTCTATGTACACACCGTGTACATTATGTGTACATGCCGTGTACTTCCTTACCACATTAGGTCATGTGTTGGCCGTGTAGTAACCACACACATGACCATGTGGGAGTGACTAGGGGGGCTTTTAAATAGAAGTATGGAAAAGGAGAGTACACACCATGTACTTCAAAAGCACATGTCTTGTAATTTATTTTTTTCATTAAACGCACCAGGGTTGCGTTTAATCGCCAGAATTGACTTCTTTTAGGTCGTCCTCATCCAAGAGAACCCGTACAAATGAAGATCTTTGACGAACCCCCGAGCATCCGACCATCCTCTTAATTGAACACTGTTGATTGCATTGGAATCACATCGGTGAGTTCTCTCTTCTGATGGAACCTCGTTCCATGAATTCTCTTCTTTTCCATGTTATCGGGGGTTGAACATTTTAGATGTTTTCATAGATCTATAGTGTTCTAATGAGATTCAATCTTCGAAGTTCAAGTATATTGATCTCCTACACCTGAGATATGTGGTTTGTTCCATTTGTAGGAAGTCTTGGAATTATATGTGAAATTTCACCCAATACCCATGAATGGGGTTTTGTGTGGTTACCGTTTATCCCTATTGTTTCTCTACTATGCTGGTACGTCTGAGTAGATGATTAGTGATTATGAATAAGGTGAATTGTTTTTCTTTGGATGTATTGTCCATGCAAGTTTTTTCCTGTTTTGACATTTGGGTCTGGTTTTCATGGTAGGCTACTGTTTACTTTCCCATGCCTAGAATTG
This sequence comes from Viscum album, assembly GCA_963277665.1. Classification (NCBI taxonomy): domain Eukaryota; kingdom Viridiplantae; phylum Streptophyta; class Magnoliopsida; order Santalales; family Viscaceae; genus Viscum; species Viscum album. The sequence continues at coordinate 543,558,505 of OY728158.1, forward strand.
TAGGATGGTGTGATTGTAGTTCTGTTATGATATTGTGATTTATAATTCTCTCCAAGTATTTCATGAGGTTTTCCTTGGTCGTTACATGCTGCTACACTTTCTTGACATATACATGGCCTAGTGAACTAGGTGTATAGACCACAGGGAGAATTGACGTTGAGGGCTTCTCCAGAGTGTCCTTTTAATTATACGATGCGAGAATATAGGGGGAATTTATGTTGAGTTCTTACCCAGAGAGTCTGTAGTTCCTTGATATTGTCCATAAGGGTAATTGACAGAGAGTGCTTCCCCAGAGTACCTTTAGTATGATATGAGACTATAGGAGGAATTGACAGTGAGTGCTTCCCCATACAATCTATATAGTAGATAAACCAGTGGCGTGAGACTATGTGTTCTTCCTAGAGGGTTGTTTGTATTGATAGGTTGGACCAGAGTGGAGAGGCTGTGGGTGCTTCTCGGAGGGTTACCTGTTGTGTTATCTATTTTGTTGTTGTATGCTGTATGGTGTTTTGAATACTTGAACTATGGATTGTTTACTGCTATTTGTACTCTTACCAACCATATACTCACTGACTATTAGGAACAGATCATCCGGTGGTTACCTACAGGGATTCAGTCACACACATTGTTTGGTCCATGATTTTGGGCCCAAACATATAATATTTCTACAGTTATAGACAAGGGAAAGTGCCCTTCGACTTCAGGTACTTGACTTCATTGGAGCTGGAGAGCATGGGACCAAGCTGAGGCTTGTGATGCTGAGAATTTTCTCATCTTTTCCTTTTATACATTGGTTTATTACTGTATTCAGCATTGTGACTTGTTTGGCTTCTTTCCTAGACATATATGTATCATGAATCATTTATATATATTTATTCTCTAGTTTTTTCTTTATCAGTCTTCCGCTGTTTACTATTGTTGGATATTTACTGCTATTTCTATTGTGTGTTGTTTACTTACACTTTGTAGTCTTCCAATGTGGGCATAGTTTCCCCACTATCACACCTATGGAACTTGTTTCTAGTCTTCAGCTTCTAGCATTCGGGGAAATGCGCTTGAGGCCATGCAACCAACCGGGTACGGGCGCCTCTAGGAGGCTTCCGGAACCAGGGTGTTACAAAGTTTTAACAGAGGGGTTCATTTCTATGGATTTACTATTTAGAGAAAATATCCAGGGATAGTATGGAATAGGTACTTGGTAATATGTTGTGCCCGGGAGTAGCTAACCCATGTACGGGGAAAATCCAATCTACCTCATTATTGCAATTTTTTTAGTTTTTCTATTTTATGATTGATTTGATTTTCACCGTTGGGTGATTCACATGTTTTGTGTGGTTACTGTTGATGTTATTGAGGTTTTATTTCGATCGCAACCCAATGATATGAGGTTGTTCCATCTCATGCATCATATAGGCACTTGTTAAAAATCACATGCCATGTATTCTTGACATGCCATCTAGGATGCATTAGCGATAGAATGTTGTTGTGATAGATGTTGTGTAGAATCTTCATGTTTTTGTGATAGATGCCTTGATTGAAATACCTATTATATGATAGGGTATTGTGTGTATGATTTTGTTTGAATGAACAACATACTTTTGTTCTTGAGGTGTTATGGGACCTCATGGACCGGAATTTGGTGGATCAATGTACTATTTTCATGATTATAACTTGTATAGGATTCCAAAATTCGATTCGCATGGGAGTATGGGCCCCCACGGAATGGAATTTGGCACTTTCAATTATTGTTTAAGTGATTTATGGGTTCTGGAGTAGTTTTAGAGGCTTACTGTCTGGAAAATCCCAGAATACACACTGTGTAATGTTAAGTACATGCCATGGGTTATTTTGTTCAGGAAGAAGAGATTTTATTAAGTACATGGAGTGTACTTTATGTAAATGCTGTTTAGTCTCTGACCGTGTCATAGGGCATGTGGGAGGAGACACATGATAGGAAAAGTCTAGTGGAAACATGTTGTGTCTGCATCGAACATGCCGTGTAGTATAATCCTAGGAACCTGGCGATGTAGCTAACAACACGGGTCGATGGAGTCTCTTCTTATACATGTTGTGTCTGCATTGAACATGCCATGTATTATAATCCGAGGAACCCAACCGTTTAGCTATCAACATGGGTCCGTGAAGTCTCTTTTTATACACGATGTGTCCTCCTTGAACACACCGTGTAGTCTTACCCAAGTACCTAGACGTGTCACGAACAATAGGGGTCAGTGTCATCCATTCACGTACACATTGTTTATTTCTGGAACACGCCATGTAGTTTGAACCATGTGCGTGACCGTGTCACTAACAACATGAGCCAGGTGATGCTTGTACCATACTAGTATTTTCTACCTTCAACACGCCATGTAGTCATGTCTTAGGAGAGAAGTGTGGCTTTAACCGTGTAGAAGGACCTGGGTAGGGGAACGATATTCAAGTACATGCCGTGTGTTTTGAGAACAAACTATGTGTTTGGGGTGTTACACGACCAGTTTAGGAAAAAGTAGACACCCATGTGAATGAATTTAGGGGATACGCTGTTTAGGGAGTGTACATGCCATGTAGTCATGTTTTGTAAAACATGAATGTTTTCTTCCTATTTTTCTCTTCATACACTCCTTGTTTTCAGTCCTTGATAATTCTGATCTAAGGTGTGCACTTGACCATGCAGAGTCATGCCACTAAGACGTAGTTATATGCCAGTTTCTAGGTGATGATCAGACATCAGACATGGCTGATCAGGGACCACATGCAGATCCTCCTGTTATGCCAGTCTTGGCACCCGCAACTATACCTATTACCGGTGCTGATGCATAGTTCAGGAAAGGCTTCATGAGGATGATGAATACTTTTTAGAGAGAACCGCCTCCTTTGGCGTTGATGGCTGATTTGATGCGGGACTTCTAGTAGCAGCATCCTCCCACCTTCTTAGGGGATGGAGTACCTTAGGATGAAGAGTCATGGCTCGATGCCACGATGATGATCCTTGAGCATCTGGAGATGCCTCCCGAGAGGAGAGTAAATCTCACTACCTATTTTCGACGGTATTCTGCCAAAATATGGTGGGATGTGATCTCACATGCGTGTTATTAGCTGGTTATGGCTTTGGAGGAGTTCTGGAGCATCTTCTATGACTACTTCAATCTGGTGACCCTGAGGGACAACTGAGCCTGGGATTTTATGAGCCATGAGCAGGGTACCATATTGTTTATGGAGTATTCCTCTCGTTTTACAGAGCTTCAGCATTTCACACCCTTCCTGGGAGGAGATGGGTTATTTCTGGCAATGCAGTTCAAGGATGGCCTCAGACAGGACATCTGCTCTTAGGTGAATATCTTCAGGATGACTTCCATCGCTTCCAACGTCAACTAGGAACTTCTCACGGATCAGAATCTGATGGAATGCTTGAGAGAAAGGGCGGCACGACATCCAGAGTTAGTGCTCCATAGACTAATAGCTGGAATCGCCGCAGAGAGACTACGCAAGGATATCCGAGTAGGTGGGATGCATATTTTGGTTTCTAGGTGGTGTGATACGAATGTGGGAGAAGTGGCCATACGAGGCCACACTGCCAAATAGACATGGTGAAGTGTCGATCTTATGGAATGTTGGGACACCTTCATCATTTTTGTAATATCTTTTCACCAGCAGCTGGTGATAAGGATTCATCTATGACTCCTTATTCAGGAGAAGCTCCGCCAGTTTCTCACCATCCTGGGAAATGATGTTTTTCCAGTCGTTCTGGCATTTTTGGTGGTTACGGAGATGGTGGTCAGTGACTAGGCCACCGACGACAGTAGGTTGGATCACCTCAGAGTAGTCATGCAGGGTCACAGGTCTGCAGAGCTGGCTAGACTTTTGTAGTGGAGCAGACCCATCAGTAGAAGGATCCAGACCCCTCTATAGTTCGTTGTACGATCATAGTTTCCTCGGTTTTATCTTCAGCTCTATTCGATATTGGTGCTTTTCATATCTTTATATCTATCCCTATTATGAAGAGAATTGGGCTCTGTATTTTTCTTCTACCTATGTTTTGATGCTAGACACTCCGTTCGGGACAAGAACATCTGGTGTGCGTCAATGCATGGAGTGCCCTATTGAGGTTAGTGGGTGTCACTTCCTTCGAGATCATTATGTTCTAGAGATGACATGTTATGATATCATTCTTGGAATAGATTGGATAGATCTTTTCCAGGCAGTCGTCGACTGTTATCACCATAGGGTGAGTTTCATATCACTATAGGGTGGTTCTTTTCGACATAACGGTGAGTGGGATGTCTAGGCGAGCAGAGCGGGTCCAGAGCATCATGGGTTGGGAGCAGTTGCAGCCGATATTGCTAGTCTTTATCTGGATGACAAGGGGACTTCATAGTAAGACTTACCTCCAGTGGTGGATCGTTTTAGAGATGTCTTTCTAGAAGAATTTTTGGGTTTCCCTCTAAAGAGTTAGGATGACATTTCTATTGAGCTTTTTTTTCAGCGGCATCAGTGTCCATTCCTTCTTATGGGATGGTTACAGGAGATCAAGATGTAGTTGGAGGAGTTTCAAGCAAAGGGTTTCATCTGACCCAGTACTTCTCTATGGGGTTCGCCTATCCTATATGAGAAGAAGGAAGAGAATACCCTTAAAAATTGTGTAGATTATCATAAGCTAAACCAGTTGATGGTCAAGAACAATATCCCTTACCTAGTATTGATGATATCTTCAATCCTCTTCGAGGAGCCCTGGTGTTCTTGAAGATTGACTTGAGATCTGGTTACCATCAGTTGCGTGTTAGACCATCTGATATACCTCTCACTGCCTTTCGGAGCAGGTATGGTCTATATGAGTATATGGTTATGTTGTTCGGTCTCACGAATGTGCATGCTGTTTTCATGTAACTATTGAACTGAGTGTTCCATCCATACTTGTATTTTTTGTGGTGGCCTTCGTGGATGATATCTTGGTGTACTATCACACTCGACACAACCACGCTACCCATCTTCAGATCATTTTGAGTACACTAAGGGAACATCATTTATATACTAACCTCGTAAAGTTCCACTTATGGATGGATCAGATTCACTTATTGGGTCATGTTATCTCGGAGGCAAGAGTATCAGTAGACCTAGAGAATGTCAGAGATGTAGTTTTTTGGGACCAGTTAAATAACTTCTTTGAGGTGCGGAGTTTTCTAAGGCTGGCTGGATACTATAAATGTTTCAAACAGGATTTTTCACACTTAGAAGCCCCACTAATAGGTCTGACAAAGGAAGGTGTGAAGTTCTTATGGTCAGATTCTTGTGTTTCAACCCTTCAGGTGCTGAATTTGAGGTTGAATTCATCACTGATACTAGTCTGGCTAGATCTTGGCAAGATCTATACTATTTACTACGATGCATTGGGTATCAGGATGGGAGTTGTGCTTATTCAGGGATATGGATTCGTTGCGTATAAGTCTCAGCAGTTGAGGCCACATGAGAAAAATAACCCAACACATGATCTGGAGTTGGCAGCTATTGTTCATGCCCTACGCTGTTTTGGACATTGTCTTCTGGGAGAACTCTTTTTGGTTTTCACAAACCACAAGAGCCTCAAGTAAATATTCACTCAGAATGATCTGAATTTTAGATAGCGCAAGTGGGTTGTGTACCTGCCGTCCTTTGACATTGATCTTGCCTATACCCCTGGGATGGTCAATGCAGTGGCTGATGCTTTGAGCAGGAGGAATCATATATAGGAAGTTCAGGAGGCCAGTAGAGAGTGGAAGCATATGGATCTGTTCTCTGAGATGAATTTGGAGGTTCACGACCGACAGGCGAAGAAATTTCTATTTTCTGTAGCTGTTACCTCTACACATCTTAATCGAGTACGAATGATGTAGCTATCAGATTCTAAAGGCCTAGTCCTAAGGAAGAGTGTGTTAGTAGAGGACCCTATTATTGGATGGACCATAGGTGAGGATGAGATCTTGAATTTAATGTGGCACGTATGGGTGCTAGCAGACATACCAGAGGAGCTAATGTGGTTTTTTCATTCCTCAGTTTTGGCAGTTCATCCTGCATCACCAAGATGTATAGTGATCTACACCGTTAGTATTGGTGTCTAGGTATGAAGTGGGATGTTGCTGGTTTAATCATAACATGTTCAACTTGTAAACTAGAGGCGGGAGAAGTTTCATTGATGGGACCTCATCTTGTTCAAGAGATCACAGTGTAGATACAGTTGATTCAAAAGATTATGGCTACTGCAAAGTCTTGACAGAAGTCTTATGCTGATCAGTGGAGACGACCTCTGGAGTTCTAGGTTAGGGATCGGGTTTTACTATGTGTCACACTCGGGTTGGGACAAAAGGGTATTAGGAGATAGGGTAAGCTTTTTCCAAGGTATGTCAGTCCGTTTGAGGAGTTGAAGAGATTTTTCCCATTGCCTATCAACTGTAGTTATCTCCGAGGTACCGAGCTATGAAGGACATCTTCCACATTTCTCAACTTTGATGTTACTTTTCAGACCCATCTCATATCTTTAAACCCGAGGAGGTTGATCCAGAAGTGGATGCGTCATTTAAGGAGTATCCTATCCGGATTGTGTATCATAGTACAAAGGTTCTCCATCGCCTATCTGTTCCCCTGGTACGAGTGCTTTGGCTGCATGGGAGGGTGCAGGACGAGACATGAGAGATGGAGGTTAATGTATGATCACAGTGGCTGGAACTGTTTGGGGTTTCTTCTTCTACACCACACTTGGGAAATTCAAGGATGAATTTCTTCAGGGGGGATGTTTTTAAGAACCTAGACCTTATTTCTAGGTATGTTATTTTGATCATAATGTTTTTGAGAAAATAGGAGTTTCTGTAAATTTTCTACATACATGCTTGTACATTATGAGTACATGCGGTGTACTTCCTTGCCACAGCAGGCCGTGTAATGGCCATGTAGTAGCCACACACATGGCCATGTGGGAGTGACTGGGGGGCCGCTTAATATAGAGTACAAAAAAGGCGAGTACACACTGTGTAGTTCAAAAGTACATGCTGTGTACTTTCTTTTTTTTCATTAAACGCACCGGGGTCGCGTATAATCACCAGAATCAACTTCTTTTAGGTTGTCTTCATCTGAGAGAACCTGTACGGATGTAGATCTTTGACAAACCCCCAAGCCTCCGTCCTTCCTCCGAATCGAACACCATTGATTGCATTGGAATCAAATTGGGGAGTTCTCTCCTATGCTGGAACCTCGTTTCATGGTTTCTCTTGTATTCCATGTTAATGTGGGTTGATATTTTTAGATGTTTTCATAGATATAGGACGTTTTAAGGAGATTCAAGCATTGAGGTTAATGTATATTGATCTCCTAAACCCAAGGTAGGAGGTTTGTTCCTTTCTGTATGAATTCTTCGAATTATATATGAAATTTATCCCAATACCTATGAACGGGGCATTATGTGGTTACCGTTTATCCCTATTGTTTCTCTGCTATGAAGGTACACCTGATTAGATGATAATTGATTGTGAATAGGGTGATGTTTTGTGATTTGGATGTATTTCCCATGCATGTATTTTCCTGTTTTGACCTTTGGGTCTTGTTTGCCTGTTAGGATTCTGTTTACTTTCCCATGCCTAATATTGTAGGATGGGGTGACTATTGCTCTGTTATGATATTGTGCTATATAATTCTAACCAATTAGTTCATGATGTTTACCTTGGCCGTTACACACTGCTACACTTTCTTGACTTACACAAGGCCGAGAGAACTTGGTGCTTATACCGTAGGGAGAATTTACGTGGAGGGATTCTCCAGAGTGTCTTTATAAGTATACGATGCAAGACACATGGGGAATTGACGCTGAGTGATTCCCTAGAGTTTCAGTAGTTCCTTGATGTGAGCCATAGGGGGAACTGACATTGAGTGCTTCCCCAGAGCGCCTTTAGTACGATATGAGACTATATGGGGGAATTGAAGGCGAGTGCTTCCTCAGAGAGTCTATACTTTAGCTGAAGTAGTGGTGTGAGATTGTGTGTGCTGCCAAAAGTGTTTCTTATAATTGATAGATAGGAGCAGAGGGGATAGGTTGTGGGTTATTCCCAGAGGGTTACCTATTGTGTTATATGTTTTCTTGTTGCATTCTGTGAGGTGTTTTGAATGATTAAACTGTGGATTGTTTACTGCTTAGGGCTTCCTTGTTTACTGATATCTGTACTCTTACCTGCCATATACTCATTGACTATTAGGCACAGATCTTTAGGTGGTTGCTTACTAGGATTTAGTCTCAAACCCTCATTGGTCCATTTTTTTGGGCCCAAACAGATTATATTTTTGTAGGTATACACAAGGGAATTCACCCTTAAACTTCAAGTACTCAATTTCATTATATCTTGAGAGCATGTGGCCAACCCAGGGCTTGAGATGCTGAGGAGTTTCTCATCTATTTTCCTTTTATACTTTGGTTTAGTAATGTATTCAGTATTGTGACTTGTTTGGATTCTTTCCTAGACATATATGTTCCAAGCATCATTTATATATATTTATGTTCCTGTTGTTTCCTTATCAGTATTTTTTTGTTTAGTATTGTTGGTTATCTACTGCTCTTGTTATTGTGTGTTGTTTACTTCTATTGTGTAATTTTCCAATGAGGACATAGTTTCCCCACTATCACACCCAAGGCCCTCACTGCTTGTTGACAGCCTCTGGCATTCGAGAAAATTGCACTTGAGGCCATGTGACTAGCCATGTACAGGCGCCTCTAGGTGGCTTTCGGAACTGGGATGTTACAATAGTGGTTCATACTGAGAAGCCATAAGATATGTTTATGACGGGATTAAATGAAATGTTTCATAAAACTTTCTACCCGGTGACCATAGGAATTTGAATGATGTAGAGTTTATGAGTTTGAATCACGGTACTATGACAATGATGCATTATATTGGATGCCTCACAGACATGAAACACATAGTTCTTGAATTAGTATGGGAAGAGGTAGCAACAATGAGACGTTTCTAAGTTGTATGTAGATATGTGATCATGTACCAAGTGAATATAATCCTATTAAATAAGTTTACTAAGGTGTTGGATGAGGCCCTTATATTAGAATTAAATATTAATGAGGATTCTGGTGTAGAAAATGTGGTTCCATTTGTGTGATCCAGTGACGTAACATATGATGGTGGGATGGGCAGATTAGAGAGTTTTCTCTAGTTAAGAGGTGAAGATAGTCGTCCCTAAAGAAAATCGACCTCTTCAGGTAGTGAACGAGTTGTATGCTATTAGTGAGGTAGGTCGAGACACAAGCGAGGTCAAAGTCCCAAACCAATAGTTAATTGATGAGAATGTGGCCGGATGGGGAAAGTCCAATGGTTCTGTAGGAACCCCCTATAGTTGGGTGATGATGGACGACCAGGGTAGGTAAAGAGTGCCAAAAGGTGGCCGATTACACTATATCAAGACGATAATTGGAGCTCTATTGGATATACCGGTCAGGGTAGGAAACCTAGTGCTCTAACATAAGTGCTTCCTTTTCAGAATGGTAGAACTACTACCAAACTAGCATTATATAGAACTCGTATTTATCATCCCTAGAAAAATTCACTAATATATGGAATCATTATCAGTGTTAAAGAATGAACTGTTAAATTCAACCCATTATCATTTCTTTTTTAGCACTGGTACTGGTCTAATTTGTGATGTCTTTTTTTAGTGAAGATAAAGGGTACCCTTTATCAATGTTTAATTTTTAGAACTGATAATGGGTACCTTTTATCAGTGCATTATTATTGTGCTAATAAAGGATACTTTTATTAGTTCTTTTTAGCTCTCATAAAGGTATGAATAAATAAAATGAAATAACTTCAAAATTAAAAAAATGAGTTTATAAATAAATATTAAAAATTTAATCACATAAATTATTATTTAATAAAATTAATAATTTTACTAAACTCTATATAAATTGTAAATACTAATAATTATATTTTATTTAATATATAGATATTTAAATTGAAAATTAGACAAATTAAAATTTAAAATATTTAAATTGTAAAAAATATTAAACATTTTGTTAATTAGATGATTATTGATAATGTAAATAAATAATATATATTAGATATATAGATATATATTAATTTATATAAATATGTTTTATGTATTCTGAAATATTTATGTGTTATATTTAGTGAATAATGGTTTATATTATAAAATTAATATGAATTTAAAGTAGCGTGGAATTGAACAGAGTAATGGACACATAACTGAATGTTGTTCGATTTTTAAATTTCTCATAGATCAAATGTGTGTTATTTTGATTAAAAATATAGCTAAGTAATGATTTTTTATACACAATATTCACCCACAAAACATACCCATTTTGAAAATATTTATAATGTTTAATTATTTTTAATTTATTCAGTTTCACTCATTTTTAACAATCAAGTAATTAAAATTAGATATTCATTAATAATGTTAAAAAGAATTTATAAAAAATATTTATAAATAAATAATTATAAATTAATATATTTAAAAATTTACAAAATATAATTATAAAATTTTATATATTTTATTATAAATTAATATATTATTAAAATTATTTATATAATTATAAATAAATACTTTTATATTTTAAAATTTTTATTCATTTTGTAAAAATTTACACAAATAGTGAATATATTTACTATATATATATTTATATATTATACATATATATATTTACATAAATATATAAAATTTTATAAATATTCACATTAAAAATATTTACAAAATAATAAGCAATGAATATATTTTTTAAATAATTATAAAATTATAATAATTATATATTAATAAGGAATATAATTAATATATATATATATATATATATATTGATTATGTATATATATATTTACAATTTTTTATTTATAATTAAAATTATAAATCATTAATCAGCACTAAAACATTGGATCTGATAAATTTGAATTTTATCATCTCTTATTTAGTGCTAATAAAGACTTGCCTTTATCATTGCTAAAAAAGCGCAGAGAAATATGGCATTTTTCAGTTGTTAAATAACATGTACTAATAAAAAACAACATTATATATTCCTTTTCCAAAGTACTGATAAAAGTACCCCGATCTAATTAATGAATCATAACCTATTGCGAACCAGTCACGATATTAGAAAAAACCTATTATGAACCCTTTATAGGTGATTCTCATTCATTCTCCCCTTTCTCCATCCCCAATTCTCTCCCATATTTCCCTCAATGTTTTCACCCTAAGGTCCCCAATATATTCATTGGTGTTTTTGAATCATTCTATCACAACCTCAGAGTACAATGTTCCATCAGATCTTCTTAATCCCACATTGATTGTCCTTTTTACGCAGCATCACCCTTCGGTAGACACCTTCGATAAGCAAATCACTGAATAATTGGGGCTGCAAGATCATGAAATGGCTGTTCTTCGCAACAAAATTAAGATCATGGTTCAATTTTCATTAGAGGAAGATCAGTTCAGGGCTTGGTACAATTCCTTCCAAGCTAAAATTGCTTCTGGTTCCATCTCTTCATGTGGACATATGACTTACATATGAAGAATGGCGTTCCAATAATAGTTATTCAGGTTAGTTTATCCATGTTCCCTTTACCAGTTAAAAAACTATTGATTATACACATTCAAGGGACTCTCATTGGTATATATTTATGTTCTAATAGTAGAACACATTAAGTTTCACAACCTGTTTCTCTTCACATTGGTGTGGAATATAATGACTTGATATTTCCTATGAACAATGTTTACATCATTGTGTGGGTGAATTTTGATGAATGAAGGTTTTCTAGTTTGAATAGGGGTTTTATTTCTATGATTCCTATATGAAATTGGGTCATTCTACAACTTCCAGTAGGCGAGGGACCAAGAAACAAAAACAACAGCAGGTTTTAGTGTCTTGGTATAACGGAAAGGGCATCAAGCATGGTGTCGGTGAAGGGTTAATGGGGTAGTGTAGGTCAGAAATTTTTAATGAAATAGGAAATGAAAGTAATGTTCAATGAGAGTCTCATGTGGGAGTATCTCGTCAGTGAAATGAAGATAAAATCACATTAACCCACATGAATCACACAAACCCAATGCCTCCAGCTGCTCAAATAGCATCTGGAATCCGACATCTGGTTTCAGTTAGGGTATCAAAAAAACCTCAATATTTGGATATTTGGATCTTATATTTTATTCAAACTATAGAGGGAAGGCATGTTTCTATCTTTATAGGTTCCTATTTTCGTTATTTATTTGACTTTTTGAGGTATGGATCAAAGGGTTTTATATTTTCTTTTGTTGGATCCGTTTTTTTTCAGTATTTTTGCTCTAATTTTTTATACTCGTTTTATTTTTTTATGATTCATTTAATGTTGACTTTTTTTGGAAATCCTGCATTTGCATTTTTAAATTGTTATTTGGAATTGATATTTTCCATTTTCTACATCTATAACGCAGGTTTCTCTATAATCTTAACTTCATCAATATTTTGAAGTCTCAGGAATCACCTCAATTATGCAGATAAGCCAAATAAATAAATTTGTATTCCACTATATAAAATGTAGAGGTATTTGATATAAAAACATTAAAGGAAAAAGAAATTTATTTAGCTGTGTATGGGATAGACAATGCAAGGGTTGGTGTGTTTTTCTCCATTGTTCGTGACATATCTTATTGATGTGAATTATTGATTTATGCAAACATATTTATTTAGATCTATATAATATCAAGGATGTGTCAATATGTATTACATGTTCGCCCTAAAATCCTTATGTTCGTACATCATTTGTTTCATAAAATATAATGGATGTTATCAAATTCAATATAATATAAATTTTATTCGTTATTCGTAATTTATTTTTATATATACTTTTTAAGTATATATATACATTTAATTAATAGACATATAATTTATACTTAAATAAAAAATAAATATTGTAAACTCATGTTACATTCAAAATAATAATATTAGGTGAACATATATAGATTTTTTTGAAATAATTCAACTTTCCAAAATTTAAATAATAATATTTCCTACAAAATTATGTAGAGCAATAAATAATTATAAATAATATAATTTAATATTTATTATTAATAGTTCTTTTTATTCATTAGAAAAAATATTCTTATATATATATATCAAGTAATATATTTTACATTTAAATAAACTTAATATATATATATATATATTCTAATAATGTTACTAATAATTCACACACACACACACATATATATATATATATATATATTATATATGGGAAAACTATGCATCAGATTGAGGTGAAACTAATTCCTACACATTACAGATGACTTATAAATCATTTCCTAAAAGTATTAAAACAATTTAAATGTGTTTTCTTAGTTTTGAGTATTATTGATTCCATTTATATTAAAATTGATGTCATTTTTAAATTAATGCCTGAATTTTGAGTCACATCAGCCACACCGTGCATTATATTGAAGTAAAAAATGAATCCTACACGTCTCAAATGTCTTATGGATCATTGTCCTAAAGAATCAATATAATACGAATAATGATTCTTAGGCTTGATTACATCACTTTATTAAATTAAATTCCATTTTAATCTAGAAACACACACTTTAACCTATTCTAATCACATCATGTATCAGTTTGATGTTAGAATGATGCTTACACATCAAAATGGACATATGGAATGCTACCCAAAATTATCAATATAATCTGAGAACATTTTCTTTGTTTTCAATGAGTGATATTTTGAACTCAATAGTCAATTTTAAACAAATTACTGAAATCATGGGATATAGTTGTAACATAGTGAGTCGAATTTCTATGTGACTTATTCATTCACATCTCAAAAAATATATAGATTGTTTCCATACATGTGAATAAAGTACACACATACATACACATCTTTTTATAATTATATTAAACCCTATCCTTTTTTATAAAATAAAACCTATTAGAAATCCATGTTTAACCAATAAAACATTAAAATACATCCACAAACAATTATTTTATTAATGTTTTATTAGGATCATTGTGGATGATTTCAAGGATAAAAACGAAATCAATTCATTATTAAATTTTTCTCTATGTGAAATCAAATAAATTAATTTCAGTAACATACACTTTAGCAACCCAAGACACTCAGGTAGCACAACAATATAGTTGTGTATTCTAATTCTTCTATATCTACCCACTAAATTTCTTTCCCACCCTTCAATATACCATTTCATTAGTTTTTTTAATGTTTACTCTTGAAGATGTTTTTGGAAATGGTGGTGTTGAGTTAATAACTAGTTTCAATAATAAATTTATCACAAATGGGATATATTTCCAATTTTAGAGAAAACAATGATGTAAAATTGGCATCCTTCTCAGTCTCATCTCCCAAATAGTAACAATTATATTTTGTTTCCTCGAGACTCATACCCTATCACCTTTATGGTTCTTTTATAACTCTTATAATTTTTCATCCCTTTGATGACTACTAATTAGAGTATTTCATGTATCATATTTTTATGTCTACAAGAGATGGAGAATGTATTTCAAACAACAAAATGAAATGATTACTATTATGGATATAAGATGATGAGGTTGACAATTTTACTTCATTTTGTTCTTTAAAAGTGTACATGTCTTCAATTTGTTAGAATTACACCACTAATAGTAGTTATTAACGTAATGCCTCCATTTAAACCAACCGCATACATATAAAATCTCCAAAAAATCATAGAAACAATACAGTGAAGGGTAGGAAGGAAATAGAGAGGGTGGAGATGAAAGATTCAGAATGCGCAACTATAGCGATATACAGCCCGGTGGAGATGGGTTTCTACAGTGTAATTTCAACTGATGAGTGCGTGATACTGAAAAAAATTTATATAATTTAATCCAGTGGAAAAGATAATGAAGATTTAATTTCATTTTTACCCCCAAACGCATCCAAATAGATCTGAATAAAAACATAATAAAATAATTTATCGAGTAATTTCTAATTTTTTTTCAATAAAAAAATGTTTTTTAATGATTTATTTTTTACAAAAAATTATAGGGATTTATATGATTGTAAAAAGAAATATATGGAGGCATGTCCTTAATTCACACATAGGGAATCAATCCACAAGTCATTTGAGATATTTATGAATCAAATGCTCATCAATTTGATGCACAGTGTGACCGCTATGTCTCAATGTGTGAGTTATTAGTTTAATTTTTTTTGTTTTGTTCTAAAAATTATGTTCACTAAAAATAATGAAAGTGAACTCATATTGTATTAATAATTTAGGATTTCGGTTTATATTTACTTTGTGATGTGAAAAAATAAATATCACATCAAACCAATACACGATGTGATCAGTATTAGTTAAAGTTCATGTTTCTAGTTTAACATTAAAATTTAGTAAAAAATAGTTACATAATAATAATTGAGAAAAAAATTAATATATATTTGATATATTATAAAAAATATCTATATGTTATATTAGAAATATAAGAATCATTAGTAACTCAATCTGACAGACGTTGTGACATGTATGACTCACGGTGTATATTTTAATTTAAAAATGTCATCAATTTTTCAAAAAAGGACAACTGACCTACAAAAATCAAGAAGAATACTTAAAATTACATTTATAATTTAGGGAAGCAATCAATAATTCATTTCTAATGTGTAGTATTTTGTCTCACCTCATTCTGACGCATGGTGTCCCAAGATAGACTCAATGTGTCTGTTATCAATTTAAAATTGATAATCAGTTTAAAAAATGTCACTCACTGAAAACCAAGAAATCTCAGTCAGTTTTTATTGATAAATTTTTTAAATGATTAATAATTAATTTTTGAAATTTAATAATTGGTCTCATGTCAAACTGATACATGATGTGATCGGTATGAGTCAAAGTGCATGTTTCTAGTAAAAAATGACATTTTAGAAAAAATGACATGTGACGTACTCAAAACCATGTAAACACATTCATATTGTTGTGATAATTTATAAAAATTATCCAGAAGACATTTGCGACATGTCATAATTATCCACATCTCAAAATAATGCATAGTGCATCTGGGATGACTATTGTTGTTATTTTTTATTTAAAATTGACATCAATTTATTAAAAAGGATAACTCACATAAACAATATCTTGAAAACACCATTAGATTATTTTGATACTATATTAAAACAAACCATATGTCATTTTTGACATTTAGGAATCGGTTTCACCTCATTCTGATACATGATGTTTCAGATGTGACTCAATATGTTTGTTATTAGTTAAAAATCAACATTTTAGGTGAAAACAATTCACTCACTCAAAACTATGTAAAGATGCTAAAATTTTCTTTATAATTAATGAAAAATATTCATAAGTATTATTGAATGTTTACGAATCTGTATCTCATCAGACTGACAAACTATATGACTGATATGCATCAAAGTGTGTGTTTCCAAGTTGAGAATGTATTTTATTAAAAAAGACAAGCAATCTTCTCAAAACTAGGAAAACAAAATAGAATTGATTTTATACTTTATGAAAATGATCCATAAGTCATTTTAGACATATAAGAATATGTTTTACCTTAATCTAAAACTTCTTGTGACCAGTATGACTCCAAGTGCATTTTTTCAATATATAAGTATCATTATAGTATAAAACACGCATCATATTTCCACAACTGATAAAATAATACTAGATTGTTTTATATCCATTTAAATTATATATTAATAGCTTATTGTATTGATTTTAGTGTGTTTTAGATGATGCAGTTTGATATTAAAGCACACTGAACTGTTGGGTAAGTGTGTTGTAACATCACACTACAGTATGTCCCTTTATCAGCACTCAATAAAGCATTGAAAAAGTGACTTTTTTAGGTGCTTATAGAAGTGCTGATAGTGGCGACTTGTTTGAGAAAATATATATGAAGTAATAAAGGGCCCCTTTATCATTACTTGTTAGGATATTATAAAATACTTGGAATTTTAGCCTCACTCTAGTAGTAAGTGAATCTCTAGTGATAATAAATTCTATTTTTAGTGTTGTTAAAGGCCTATTTTATAGTACTTTATTACAACACTAGGGAATCATAATAAGGACCAGGGTAGAGGAAAGGATCAGCTCCATGATGCTCAACCTATATAAAGAGGTAGAGATGTTAGACCATTGACATTTTGAGGTATTATTGTTGTATTTTTAATGAGGTCAACTTGATTACATGATAAATGTGTCTTAAATTCTTTTATATTTTCTCAATCTGTGTGTTTTTGGGGTGATGAGGTCGAACAAATGTGTGAGGGGATGTAAATTGATACAAAATTATGTTTTTTAACAGAAACTATTAGGTAATGTATGTAGTGTACACTTGTGGTTGGCGGGTATCAGTTCCTATGGAACATGTTTTTGTTGGAGATGGTAGGGTTTGATCTAATTATGGGGATGGATTGGATTATTATTTTTTAGCTTCATGTTAACTATTAATATCATAGGGTAAAATTTACATCAATGGAGGGGAGTACAGATGTTCACCATAGGGAATATGATATTTGAGAAGATTGTGTGTGGAGAGTGAGGGAGTAGTTGGGTGTGTTCATAGACCAAGTTCCTTATATTATGCTTAATGACAGGGGAGCAGAGTAGCTTGCCTCTCCTCCTTTGGTGGATCATATTCAAAATGTGTTTCTTCAATACTTTTCATGCATTCAACTATAATGATATATATAGTTCATGATATAGTTACTATTAGTAGAATAACTGGTTTATATTAATCCTTATAGAATGGCACTAGAAGATCTCCATGATCCTAAAACCTCGTTAGAGGAACTATAGAACAAGGGTTTATTCATTCAAGTACGTCAACTAGGGGATCACCAGTTTTGTTTTCCAAGAAGGCTGATGAGATAGTGTGGTTGTGTGTGTATTGTGGCATGTTGAATCAGATTATTATTATGAACCGAGGCACCTTCTATTAAATGAATATATTTATGACTAATATAGAGTTTCTTCTACATTTTGCAAAACTAAATTTAGATTATGGTATTTTCAGTTGAGGATAGGAAATTCTGATATACCATGTAATACATTAAAGAATGTTGGTGGTTGTATGTGTTTTTCTGGATGTTGTTTGGAATGACTAATGTTCCAGCAATGTCAATAGACCTGATGAATGGAATCATTCACATGTACGTGGATATATTTTCAGGTTCCCTATAGATTAAAACATGGTTTACTCCAATACTCATGAAAATAATACAAAATATCTTCACATCAACCCTAGTACAATAATAGAGAACAATCTATACACCAAGCTATCTAGGATTAATTTATGGATTGATGTGGTACATTTTATGGGTCGCATTATCTATAAATAACGGTGTCTGAGTAGACCCAAAGAAAGTAAAAAATATCATTTCTTGGGAGAATCCTAAGAATAATTTTTATATCCAATGTTTTCTGTGTTCAACAGGATATTATCGAAGGTTCCTCAACAATTTTACAAGTTTGTGTACACCAATTTTGAGCATGACCTTGATGGTAATAATGTATGAATGGTCTGGAGAATGAAGTAATATTCTATTTGGGTTAAATAATAGTTTGAATAACATAAAAATGTTGATCATATCCAAACTAAGTAAGGAATATACCAATATTTTGATGCATCCTATTTTGGAATAGAATACTGTAAATAGAATATGGATAGGTAGAAGCATATTGGTAACAATAGTTGATTCCACATGATCAAAATTACCCAATGTATGGACTTGAGTTTCCCATGGTGGTTTATGATTTAATTTTTTGGTAGAATTACCTATTTAGAGAATGTTTTACTATGTATACTGATCATAGAATCCGTAGGTGCATATTTTCCAATTTGGATTTGAACTATCTATAATGAATATATGTTGAGTACATGAAGTCTATATATTTTGAGTAGGATAAAATGTATGAAAAGTGAAATAATTTTTAGGATTCATTAAGTTTGAAGTGTCATAATCTGGTGTTTCAAAAATCAAGTCCTGAGTGTAGGATAATGAAATTTTTTGTAGAGATTCATATGGAGGTATAGGATGGTAATTTAAAGATATACCTTACATATATGGTAGTTTTTTCCTTGATTGTAATCTATATATAGGAGAGGTATCATGAGGTTCCAAAGTAATTGGACCTGAGATAAAGTCTTGAATGTGGGGGGTCACCTTTATGTTTGACAGTTTGTGATGATTAACTCATTTTGGTTTGGGGAAATTTAAACCTACCAACATGTATGTTGGAAGATTTGATGTGTGAGTTCCATTACTTGATGTGTACCATTGTTCCTTGATAAACCAAAATGTATTATTATATTTGGATATATTGTTGGTGGACATGGATTTGAAAATATTTTTCAGGTTTCATGAAACAATGTTATACCTATTATCATGTGAAAGACGATAATCAGTGACTATGTTGTTTTTTATATCCTTTTATCATTCCAAAAAGGAAATGGGATGATGTAATGGTAAATTTTCTAGTTGGTCTTACATGGAAACCTTAGAAGAATTTTGATATCTGAGTAGTTGTGGATCAGCTAACCAATGTGGAATATTTCTTATCGATTTGAGAGTCCTTAATATTAGACCAGTTGGGAGAGTTGTACATTCAGGAGGTAGTGTAGTTTCATAAGGTGAAGCTGGATATATTTTTGGTAAATTATCTATGTTTTACATCATGCTTCTAGAAGGGTTTATAGAAGGATAATGGTACCCATGTGTTTTTCAGGGAATCCTTCCACCCACAGATAAATGGGTATTTTGAACATACTATTAAGGTTCTATAGGACATGTTGATGACATGTGTCCACGATTTTTGTGGATCTTGTGAAAAGAACCCGATTCTTTTAGAGATAACCTGTAAAAAAATTACAATGATACAATTAAAATGACACCATATAAGGCATTCTATGTGTATTCTGGTAGATAACCATTATTTTGGATAGAACTTGTTGAAACCATGTTATTGGGATCAATTATCATGATCGAGACATCAAAATAAATTTTATTAATTTTGAAACATATGGATACAAATTATAGTAGGAATAATTTTTATGAGGATCAATATACTCAACCACTTGAGGTTATGGTGGGTGACCATGTTTTTCTATAGGTGCTACCAAGGTTGGGTCACCGTCGGATTAGGAAAATTGGAATGTTAGCAACAATGTAAGTCGGTACGTATGAGATTGTATATAGGATCAGACTTGTGGATTACAAATTGTCAATTCAATAGAGGAACAATAGAGATCATGATGTTTTTCATGTGTCACAAATTGGACAATATCACACCGAACCATCTCATGTATTGAATTTTGATGATTTTGAGGTTGAGATAGATGTGTCCTTCAAAGAGAATCTAGTTCAAAATGTGGATCATGATGATAAATATTTTCGGAGGAAACTATGCATTTTCCATGACCATTGTGGAAGCATCGTGACATTATGGATGGTTCATGGTAACGGTAGAAGAAAATACAATACATGATGCCAAATCTGATTACATAGGAAACCTGATGATGCTTAGGAAAGTGGATTGAGGGTGAGCTATTATATGGTTGGGAGGTTGTATGATCACTCACTTTTCATAAGGAACTTTCTTTCTTATGTTTCAGATTAGGCCTCATATTTTTTGTTTGTGAAATGGTTACTTGGTGCGTGGAGAGTCTCAGGGGGGTTTCAGGGTTTTTGAAATAAAATAGGGGATGAAATGGTAATTTGAGCCATGTTGCAATGTTTTCACAAGTATAACAGTTACCCAGTTCCCTAACCATGCCAACATAAAGGATGGGTGCATTGTTTAATGAATTTATACTAAGGTGGTGGCCAAATTTTGTGATCTTGGTTAGAGCCTTCCTTTATAATCATTACCTAGGTTTTCAAACATTGTAGGATCCCTAGAAAGGTGTGCACCTTGGAACCCTCTTGGAAATAGGAGATCACACAATTAATATATGTCTTGACAAAGCATGTGGCCAAACCATGCACCTCTTTAAAATTTGGGGTTTACCCTTTTCCCCTCTTCGGTCATAAGTGTTCAAATCTGGTATTTTCCTCCATTATTCCACTACACGACCTTTTGATGAACCAAATCACCATACAAATCCAAAGGATTGATCTACCTCGTTTTTAAGTAGGTTGTCGTTCATTTGGATGAAAATCAATGATCTGGGTTATTATAACTTTCATCTTCCTTCTTTTTTATAGATTAAGTCTCTTCTAGTTCTTCATCATCTTATAAAGTCAAAAAACCTCATTTTTATAGTGGGTACGATGTTGGGGATTTAATGGGTGTTATAACATGATTCAGTGATTGTGGTTATGTGAGGGTTCATCTAAAGAATCAATGTATGTTTGTATAAAATATATTTCCCACTGTGATGTTGACTTGTTCATATGTATATTGTTGTTATTAAGTGTTTTTGTGTTTTCCATTGGATTTTTCATTGTACAATTGAGTT
This sequence comes from Viscum album, assembly GCA_963277665.1. Classification (NCBI taxonomy): domain Eukaryota; kingdom Viridiplantae; phylum Streptophyta; class Magnoliopsida; order Santalales; family Viscaceae; genus Viscum; species Viscum album. Next base: position 543,579,953 of record OY728158.1, read on the forward strand.
TTTTATTGGTAAATTAATTAATTTAAAAATTCATGACCTCCATTAGATTCCTTGAGGTTTTATTGTACTTGATTAAGGCAACCAATGGGTTGTTCCATATTTGTGAACTTTGGATTGGGTTATTAAATATGATGTTGTAGATTTTAATGTATTAAACCTATGATTGTTTTCTTTATCATGTTAGCATGTGTTAATGATAGAAATAAATCAGATTTTTTATAGTGGATTCACATGGAATGTGTAATGAAATTGATCTTAATGGTTTTTATTTGATAACATGGAATATGTGGGGTTTTTTTAGAATAATCATAATGTGTTTACTTATTATGAAGCATAAGTGATAAAATAATGTACAGGTTTAGCCATGATTATTATTTTTATGTTGAATGAAATATAAATTTTGATTTAAATTTTTATTCAATGTGTATGGTTTTTGAAATTTAATATGCTGTAAATAGTTAACGAATCATGAGAACCTAGATTGGTTGTATGTGGTGTATTGAATTGGGTGGCTCTGCCCACGGGTCAGGTTAGACTATGTATATAATCCCCACCCATAGATTTCATGGGTTTGGAAGTCATAATGAGGATTTATACACCTAATAGTTTCTTATAATGAGACTACATGTACAGAGGCTTTATAGTATGCGTTATGTAATTGTTTGTGAAATGTTTTCCTTGTTGGGATATGGAACATGAATTTTTTCCTTCATAATAGTAATTTATCAGAATAGGTTTTAATATAATTGATGAAATGTCCTAACACCTAGTAAAAATAATAAATATATTTATTGTAATTAATGTTAACAAATAGAACCTCGTTTATATTTTCTATATTTACATCCAATTAGTATATGTATACAATAATTATATATATTTAATATTTTGTAGACAACATTGGTGGATTCATGCTGAGTAGTACTCACATCTTACTCGAGCATCCATTGGGTACCTGAGCAGACATCATGATTAAAGTTCTAGACAAGAGTAAGGGGAATATGCTAAATGCTTGATTTTGGAATTGAATATTCATGTTTGGGGGATCTAGAAATTGATTGATCCATTTTTTGTGATTATTATGTTTTCTTTATTTTGGGATTCACTGACACATGGAACTATATTAAATTACTTACTGAGTTTTCTATTTGGAAGTGGGCTTCTACCTTGTTTAATGAAAAATGTTTTGTAATGACGGTTTATTGTTTATTAGTTAACGCATCTTTTATTTTGAATTTTATCTATTTTGGATTACTATGATAAAGATAGTATAGTCTCCCAATGTGATCTATTAGACCCTCACTACTAGTTGGTTACATTTGGAATTCATGGAGGTGAACCTGAGGTCATGTCACGAACCTTCTCAAGGCCCATGTTTAGTTGCATCTGGGATTTGGATGTTAATGACTGAGTGCTTATCCAGAAATTACATCCATAAAATGATACTATAAATATATGTGGATCTTATATAGATGTAATTTAGTATCATTAATCTGAGAATGGTTCATTGATATAGAAAATTTATAACATGGTTCAAGAAAACAGTCATTGTTGTCCATGTAATTTAGCACTCTCGATTGAAATTCATTGTAAAATCATCAGCTATTTATGAACCATTAATAATGATTGAAATAGATGATGACTATGAATGACCTATGAAAAACATATAGTATCATTGATTGATGTGATATGTCCTGATGGTGACATCCTATAAGTTATTTTTCCATTTTATGAGGATCCTCGCTATTATTATTATTACTTCCACTATGCTTTTTGGATTTAGTCGATATCTGAAACCCAATGGAACCATTTTAATGTTGAGTGAAATGGAAAATGTAATTATTTTCCTCCTGTGTAGACAAATGTTATGGGAGGTAGAATAAATAATCTTATTTCAATGCTCACGAAGCATTCCCAATCAATGAATCATGCTAAAATTCCAAATTACCAAATGAGGAATAAGTATTCTATTGATTCATTTTATGAGGAGACATCCAACATTATTTAATGGATCCATTGATCCTCTAATTTTTGGGAAATGGATCGATACCACTAATAATATATTTTCCATTCTATAGTTTTTGAACGAGAAAAACTCATTTTCGATATCTAATGATTGGAAGGAGAAAAAGGTAAGTGGAAATAACTCATCAAGAATACAAGGGAACATGAAAAAATTGACTACATGGATTGGGATATATTTAGGAATATATTTTTCAATTATAACATTCCTTATGTTCTTTTTATAAAGTTATTGAATGATATTGTTGATCTAATGAAAATGGATGATGAATCCATTGGCACCAATGTGGAAAACATTAGAAGTATTGTGATGAACACTACATGTGTTATTATCAAACACGAATATATGGTTGGTCAATTAAATAGTGTCTCAAAACAATGTCTATGAAGGGAGTTGGCCATAATAGACATTAGTTTTTATAAGATAATGTTCAATTTTATATAAATGTGGAAATGGGGTTGAGTGTATGAATCATTTTCATGATTTTGATAAGAATATAAAAATTTAATTCAATGCAAAATCTAAAAACCAAGGAGAAAAGAATATGGAATTTGAAAATTCTTAATGTGTGAAGAGAAATAAGGATAAACTTGTCATAGGTTGTCATTAAATTTTTTATGTTTGAAATGGATGGTCATCAACCAATCTGATTTTGTTGTAATGAGAAGAAGTTAGAAAATAATGCAAATATGTTGAATGTTCTATAAAACGCAACACCAACACTCTAGTGATTGAAATGAAATAATTATGGGAACTATGCTATCCAATTCACAAATATGATTGATTTTGATGATGATCTACATCCAAAACCTCTTATTATGAAAGAAATAGTGAAATAACATGTAATCATTATTTTTGACAAGGAGTGTGATAAAGATGTGTTGAATGGTTCACTTACCATACAATCTAGAACTTCCAATGTTTGATTTTACTCAGGCTATACAGATTCATTAATATTTAAATAATTTTATAATTTAATTAATATTCTACTGTAACTATTAGATGTAAAATAATAATTGAAAACCCATAATGGTACAATGATAGCATCTCAATTCTATGATTCTTCTCATATTGATGCTTGTGATAATATGGCTACATCAAATCATTCCGTTATTTCTTTTGTTGAATTTAATGTTATCAAAGGAATAGAATGGATTTATAAAAATAAATACCACAAAAATTTCCAAGGAAGAGATGTCACATTTCTTATCCATCAAAACCCTAAGATAATATTTCAATGTGGAAAAAACAAGAAGATCCTACGTAAATCACATGAATTGTATGCATCTTTAATCCTATATAGATGTGGAGTTCATCTCATAATATTGGGGGGGGGGGAAATCAACATCTATGATAGAAATTTTTAAGTTTTATGATGTCATCCCATATGGGTTTCCATTACATCAACCAACAAATGATGTTTAGTACACAACACAACTCATACATACTTGGACACCAATTTCAATTAATTTGAATAGAATGGACATGATTGTGTTGCCTGAATTAATATAGAAACACTATGAGAAAATTTTCATGGGATTCCATTTCCCACATGCTTCACCATCAGGTGAACCTAATAAAATTTTCAAAAAGAATGATAGAATAATGAAACATTTAAATGTAAATCAAAAATTGACAAAGATCACAATAAAGGTAATGTAACCTTGACCCTTTATTAATGACCTATTTTTTCATCTTCCAAGACATAAATACTTTTCCATGAGTAGCCTTAATTACAAATATCACTTATTGAGGTTCATCATTGATATATGGAAGATAGTATTCCAGAGTAGGTATGAACACTACAAATATAATGTTATTCCTTTTTTGTATTACTATTTCAATAACTATTATTTTAGATTAATTTAATTGATTAATTAGTGATTACCTTGATCAATATTTATTAAATTATAGATTCTATAATTATATATTAAAAATGAAAGGAATAACATTAATATCAGTTGAGAATTGAACTATTAGTCCAAAATAAGGAGTAAATTTATTAATGTGTTACGATGATTGAATTTTCACGGAAAAAGGATTCATTTTCGTTTCAAACATTCTCATGAGATGTAATTTTGTTAGATTTATCAATGAAAGAGGCTGTTGAGTGTTTTCATAGAAAACCATGTTGTCTTAGATTCATATTATTCTTGGTTTAGTTGGATATTGTCAAATATTATAGATAATTTCGAAGGACGCTATAACATAATGATCATGATAACATAGAAGGGAGATACGTACGTAAGGAAATATGAATATGAGATAAATCTCATTGAAATATAGAGAGTATTAGTTATCACACTTGTTTTTAAATTACACTATAGCCTAGAAGGTTTTTTAATATTAAGTGATACATCCATGAAGAGATAGAGTTGAATTATTATGCATAATTACATGGTTATGTCATATTCTATTAAAAAATTAAAGGTTGTTTAGAAAACATACAAAAATCATGATTTAGAGGTAACTATGGTAATTTTAAGAATTAAAGATATAAAGTGATTGCATTTATGTATAATAGTGTGATATATATAATAATCCGAAAAGTTTAATGTTTATTTTCACATAAAAGGAGTATAATATTAAACATATAAGATAGTTATATATGAATAATCATTATCAATAATTAATTCATTACCTCCCATAGTTACCAAACAAATTGGATTATGCATTGAGTTGAAATGGATATGTTATCTTATCCATGATCAAGATCCCAAATGATCAAATATTTATTGATTTGGATCAGCCGTATCTAGGAATACTGATGGATGTGGATAAACAATATATTTCTCAATTAATGATTAATTATATATCCATGTGGATATTTAAGAGGCACAAAAGTAAGATTTTGAGCTTCAAATTATTTTTTGGAATGGCCTTATATTTAACCATGATAATATAGGTATTTAATGGTTTAGTAACTAAAAATATGTTTTCTGCATTCATAATTTAATGGTTGTTTTGTTTGAGGAAGCTCAAAATTCTTTAATATATATTCATCACGGATATTAAAATATGTATATTTATTTGAAAGAGTATTTCCAATGGTTTTGAATAATGAGATATATCAATGAGTTTTTATATTAGTGATTTGTTTTTCTGCATGTAAAGGATGAGAGGTAAAAATATAAGGGGAGGTTGCATCCATTACAAATACAATAACTAAAATATGAAAACAAAAACTTTTATTTTTTTTATCAGACTCTTTTAAATGTTTAAAGGGGATAATTCAATATGGGTTATAGTCAATGGAATTTCAAATAAATCACACTTCTTCACTATCAAATATTACTTTTTTCATGATCGTTATTCCTGAATATACATTATTATAGATGTAAAGTTGCATGGATTAATATAGTTAATTTAATATTTTATGGATTTAAGGATTAAATCAGTGAAACGGTGTTGTTTTCATCATGTTATTGATATAGAGGTTAGTTTCATCACTTCCAATCGGCCAAAAAATGAGTTAGTATAAGATTAAAAATTAAACCCTAGAAGATATACTAAGATCATATTATGTGGATTTAAAAGGTGGAATGGATAAATGCCTTCCTATAGTTTATTTTTAATAGAAAAAATAGTATAAACTTAATAATTTTTAATTCTCCTTATGATTCTGTCTATTCAATGAAATGCAGTGATCCTATATGAATGACTTATGTTCAATTAATAAATCTATTTGTACATGGTATAACTAATAATTATAATTGATGTTTAAGTCAATTAATTAACATGTGAATGAAACTCAGAGTTGAAAAAGAATTATTCTATAAATTTACAATATAATCATTATTTTGAGACTGGTTATAACATCTATATGTGGAATCCACTACGTGGTTCCCCAAGATGGTGGGATATAAGGCCTCAAGCATGCCTCCCAAAATTCTAGAGGATTCCAACAAACAGTGAGGGTCCAAGTAGGTATAGTGATATACAATAACTACATATTCATAGTCCCCCAATGGTGTATTTTAAAAATTTCCCCATAATAATAATAAATGATAACTAAATTAGTGGATGTAAAACAGTAATAGGTAAAAATAAAATGATGAGTAAACATCTAGAATAATATTATAAAAATGAAAAATTAATCAATATAAACATCTAGTGTCAAAAAAATTACTGTAATATCATGTAATAAACTAAAGAAAATAGACTAGCATTGAAGTATGCATCCAAATAAATATAGTTTTAGCAAAAGAACCAAATAAAGAGAAATACTATATCTAGATTATATCATGATAGTAGTCCTATACTATCCACCATCTATCATTCTATAATCAATAAAGTATCTGTGACTAGTTTATTTTCCGTGCCCCTACATATATCCAAATAATCATCTCAAGTATCATCATTAGTCATGTTATTGTGTGAGATAAAATTTTTATGCCACAACCAATGCTGTCTATAACAAATATAGTCTCTAAAAATTAGTATATCATTATGTAGAGATAATATATAAGGAGTAAAGTATGAAATATAGGAACAACATATAAAAATCCACATGTGATAATTTTATCATACCTACATGGGCTAGTTCCCAAGGTTTGTTACTAGGATGGACAATATCCATAAAATTAATTGCATAATGGAGTCATTTGTGACATACCACATTCCAACTCATTTATTTTATACCTTAAATAATCATGAATAGCCATCACATGATCTATACCATGATACCCAAGAAAGATATATGTCATCATTTCATAGGATCCATTAATTTCAAAAATCATGGTTCCATACCAAAAGGTTTAGGTTTCATAGCATGAAAATGATATGACAGTTCCTTACAATAAATCATTAGGTTCCATATCATTAACAATAGTTACATCCAAACAACAATCAATTGGTTTCATAACACAAATAATAATATAGAAAAAATCAATACATCCAATATCAAGAGTGTAATAAGAAAAATAAAGGTCTATGTTAGTGTTGAAGCCTAATAAAAATTATCTGTTAATAATCTAATTAATCGTTTTATTATAATTTAGTAACATTGAAAAGAAAAATGGATCTCTCAAACTATATCATTTAACATATAGAGGTTTTCACTATATGAGTGGGGAGATCACACTCCCACAGGGGAGTTATAACATATGTAATATTTGAGAACATGCCATATGGGTGGCTCAGGAAGAGATTGGAATCCTCCCGCCTTTATTAGGTGGTATAAGGGTGTCCCTATCAATAAGTAGTATTCTTGTTAATAATCATTATATAATTTAAGAATCAATTACCTGCATTCCAAATGTGTTGAACAATGGGGAATGAAAAATATGAAAAACCATATGGAAAATTTATAGAAAAAATATATTATTACTATGGTATAACAATCATCCAATATCAAACATTGTTTTAGTATTAATGGGATGAAAATGTAGAAGCAAAAAAACATCATGAAAATACTGCAAATGAGATTTCCCTAAAATAATGTTAAAGGAAGTGGGATAAAAACAGTAATAAGATAATGGACTAAATACCTAACCGGTGGTAATCTATGATGATATAAGGATCTTGAATCTGATTCTGGGTGAAGATGAATCCAAAGAACCTACCATAGGTGATTTAATGAGGCTTCATGAGATAGATCTTATGTCATTTATAGGGTGAGATGAAATAAAAAGGGTTATACCCCCCTAAAAATAAACTCATGAAATATACATGGTGTTTAAATTCATTAATATTCATATAATTTTGAGAAGTTCACTTTTTGGGAAACAAAAGTACACAACATGAATTTTCCTATCGAAGAAAATACATGTTGTTTTTTGAATACACACTGTGTATTCAAAATAAACATTGTATACCAGGTCCACAACCAATCTTCATACCAATGATTCAATCTTCCAAGCACATACTAACATGCCTATGGGCTCATCTTCTAGATTGATGAAAAAAATTGGGTTACATTATTTTTTTAACTATATGATAAATTTATTTGTACATGAAATAAAATACATAATATTAAAGTCATCCACCATAACGAAACTCATCCCTGAGATTCCCTTAAATGGGTTGTAAAGTGTCATATAAGAATAACTCTAGCCAAAACGTATGAATGTTGGTCTCACTCTCTTATGTGTCATCATGTAAGTGGTTGTTCTTCCATAACAGTCATACTAAAGGGATCGACTTTATTCTGAGAACATACATGCTCTGGACCACAATATAGACAAGTTTCTCCTCAATGAAATATCAACCTACAACTCAACCTCGTTAGGATAAATGATATGATATGGATATGTATAGAACCTGTGATTCTTTGAATCCCAGATGAGATTATACATAGTCTACTACCTATGAGGTAACTAAAACTGATAGGCTATCAGCATGACTCTCTCAACTACTTCAAAGGGACCAATAAGCAGAAGTGAATTATTCACCTTCCATATAAACCATTGATTTCATAGTATAGTCCTAAAATTTAAGAGTACTTAGCCTATTATCTCGAACTCTAGTGGTCGATGATGATCATCATTCCATAATATCTTCATAGAGTGAGATATATCTATTCAAATATGGATAAAATAAATATTATATAATGTTTCATGAATGAGATGAGGTATAAGTAATGCTACCTCATCTTCCTCTAATAAGATCATAGGAGAAAACCATTACATACCATATAAAACCCCACAAAAGCCATATGAATCATCTCTGGAAATATTTTATTATAAGATAACTCAACAAGTGTTATATGATTCTTCCATGAACTAATGAAATCAAGGAACCATGCTCATCACATGTCCTCCAGTACATTTATCATCCCTTTTGGCTAACCATCTATCTAATGGTGAGAGGCTAAGCTCAAAAGTAAATGTGTACACATTTCTCTATATAACCCCTTCCAGAACCAAAACATTAATTGATAATCCCTATGAGTAAATATAATACGATAGATCCTATATAAGTTTATAATTTTACCAAAATAAAATCTATCAAGACCATCAATTGATAAGCTCAGTATAGTCTGTAATCAGTGAGTGGCATTCATGTTCCTCTTAAAGATCACCCATATTTTATCATGGCCTTGAGGTGATCTAAGTAAAATAGTCACCAAAATCCATATTGACTTCATCCCACATACACATAAGAATGGGGGACGACAGTAAAATCCCTCCCAGTCACTATTGTTCTACGTTAACCTTCTAATAAGTGAAACACCAAGTAACAAAACCTCTTGTCTCCCCTTTCAATAACCAACCACCATTACTGGAAGGGAAAGTATAGAGACATCTTCACAAGACTAGGATGTGGTTTCTATAAAAAATAATGATAATCTCACATCTATTCCATTCACATGCCAATAGAAAAATTTTCATGTTCATGAATATATAAGAGATTATTCTCATCAACAATCCATCACGGTGGAAGAACAAATCCTAACAAAATGTCATCTAGGAGAAAACCATGAAAATCATATAATGGCATCATCATAACTCTCTCAAGATGTGTAGAGGACACTAATTACTATTCATGTATAGACATTTCATAATGGTTCTAAACCTATAAGTCAATCTAAAAAAATAGAACAATAAGTAGCCACTCACTACTGGCCTCTCGAACTACTTTTGTCTGATCCCTTTAGCTCAGTGCATATGTTATGTCATTACCTTTCCTTGGAATATAAGTATGAACAAAATATAATTATTTTTTGTAATCAACCAAAAATCATTTTTTTGGATATATGTAATGTTGTGTTAAGATATACATCACACTTTTTCTGTCCATTAACACCGCAAAACACTCTCATACCAGATAAAGCCTCCCTAAATGCAAATCATAAAAAACATCTACTGAAATGAGATCATGAGTTGGGTGAATTCACTCATGAGGCATCTTCATTCATGACCTGAATGTAGTGGCATGATCTTCTTGAATATATATTACTCCTAGCCTGCTACCTAATGCATCCCAATATAAAATATTTCTTCTACCATACTCTAGAGGAATTAGGATTATTTCTAAATTTTGTTTCCCTTTGTTATTTTGAAAGGCTATCTCACAGACTACATACCAAATAAACATCACACCCTTTATAGTCATTCCTTGAAGAGGATCTTCTAGTCATGAAATGTTCTGTATAATGTCCATGAAATATCTATCCAGCATTTTCCTAACCCGAAACGACTTGTCTTGAGATGTATGAACCCAAAGCCCGCCACCAATAGGTCATGGGCTAAAAACTAGCCCAAGGTAGGCATTTCAGACAAATGGGAGACTTTTTACTTAAGTACATGTAGGCACACACACATCAATTATCTTATACAATTCTGAAATGTAAAATAACTCAATACTATTCATGCATACATATATAATCCCACAACTAGATTATGGGAAAAAATTACATTAAAGATTACAACTGGGTGTGAATACAGTCCAAACTAAATCTATATGGTGATGTACAAATGTCTAAAGTGGAGGTGAATGCTGTCAAATGTAAAATCACTAAGGGATATACTAGAAACAGACTGAGCTAAATCACAGAAGATGAAGGGAACTCTCCCACATGGCATTGATCAGTAAGAATATGTCATGGGTTCACCCTCTATGATAAAAAATAGATGTTTCTATGAACCCTTATTGGAATGTACTAAGGGGACACACTCAACCAATAATTGTTAATCAAATCATAAGCAAGTGTCTTTCTTACATCACCTGATGTCATATCTATGACACTAAAATAAATATAATCCTTGTGTTCTACACAGGATGACTATTTATAGGGGAATACCTGAGCAATACCATCTCAGTCTGGAAAAAGCTAGATGAGCGCATGAGTCTCATCATCGGTCTGATATGAATAAATAAAAATCCAATGATATTTCACCTAAAAATGACCATGAATGGACAAACGGATCACACCACATAGAACATTGGAAAAAAATACCAGGGATATACTATTTACATACCCTAAATAGACACCCTGATACAATGTCACATATCATCGTATAATTCATGAACAATGAATTATGGGCCTAAGCCATGAATCCCAATTAAAAAACATGATTTTTTTCTTAAAACACCCACCTCTATATTAGGGCCATGATTCCATATAACATTCATGAATTTGACAATGGATGAAGAATATATGTCCAATAATATGTTTTATAAAAATAATTATTACAATAATAATATTATTATTGGTCACATATTAAATATAGTCCACGAACCCAAATCAAATACCAAACATTGGTCTTGAAATGACTGTATTACTGTTAGGGTCACAATAACAATGATATATCGACACTATGACATCATTATAATGAGTGATGACATAAATAATGTATTAATAATTAATAATAATAATAATATTATTATATCATTATTATTATATTTCAGTATTTGGATAATGGGATGAGGACCATGAACAAAATTTCCTCCATGGATCAAGAAAAAACAACCATTGATCATATGTTTTTGTATTAAGTTATTATTTTCAACCATACATTCATGCAGGGTATTCAGTCACCCATATTTTCACACTACCTATCCCTTATATTCTTACGTGTACAAGTTTCTAACACCAACTCATTATCCTTGTATTATTAATATTAATATAAAAAATTATCATAACACACGTAATAGAATTAAATATTATTGTTATTTTTCATGGATGTGAACCCTCACCTCTATCAAACATTATTATAATAATTAATAATAATAATAAATATCAAAAGTTATAAAATTTAAAATAATTATAACACAGTCACTCATCTTGGGCCGCTGAAACTCTTCTATCTATACCAACATAATACACCATAATTTTTAGTGGTTGAATTTCATCATCTATTTGCTCGTAAAAATTCATCTCCTCCCATTCAGTGGGATATGCTCAATCCGGCTCGGAATCCACTGACACCCAATCCAAATTTGGGTGCCGATCATAATCACCAATCTTCAACAATGTACCCAAAATCCAACTCCAAATTCAGGACTATGATCCTTTGATAAAAAGAACATATTCCCAATGATTGGTATCCTCAAATACCATCAATCCCCCAATAAAAAACCAATAATGAATGCATGAAGAATAGATATAGAAACACATGAAACCCAAACATCAGCAACATGCGTTATATAGTTTTCTATAATCCTTTGTTGATTTTCATTGGAATACAATTTAATAGAAAGAATTAAAGTTTATAAATATAAATTGTGATACTAGTGTAAGATATAACAATTACCTGAATCAATCGATCCATCCACAATTTAATTTGTTAAGAGATTAATCCACGTTCATCATGGGTAATGCAAATGGGTATAAATACATGAAACAAATGTCCTACCCCAATTTGGATCAATCACTAATGAAGAATTATCACACGTAATTATCATTAATGAGATCTACAAACATCATTGACATTGGCATTCCTTATGGTAATTCAATCATTGATCCCTGATTACTATTTCTTCCAATGTTCCTTCATTCCCTCCACTGAATTCTTGTGGTTGTGAGAATACCACTATAAATTAGTTATATAATCATATTTATAGAAGGGAATATGTTATTGTTCCAACATAATAAAATAATTTTATTTATAAATTTTATTTTATCAACTACGCATGCACAAATTTTTTCACAAAAGCCTCACACTGAAAATGGTTATGTCACTCCTAGGTTAAAATCTACATGTGGAACTCAATGATTCCCTCACAATTATGATTTTGATATATGTTTATGAGTTATTTAACTTTTTAAGGAAAATATTAGGAATGTGATACATAATATATTCAATATATTTCTGAAATAAAATTTATGCACTTTGGGGTACAGAATCTCACGCCAGCTAATCACCTAGCTATGGAAATATTCATTGAAAGATTCAAATGTATTACACAGATAAATCTAGGAAATTAAATTATTACACCCCTCCAAAAATTTATTCTCTAAATATAATAACTAAAATAAATATAATGACAAGGATCTCTCAACTGGTTCTCCCACTCCCACATGATCTCCAAATGATTTCTTTTTCTATCAAAAAACACACACCCAAATAAAACAGACATCTAAAACGGGTCATTCTTCTATCACATATCAACATTACTAGTTCTTGAAAATGAAAATCCACTCACATGGCCCATCTCACCTAGTTTATAACAACAAAAAGTGTCAAGACCATTCCTCCCAATATAAAACATATAGAGAACACCAAACTACCAAATCTACAGTTTCCATGGAGTTTAGTGCTACAAACATTACTAACCTGAAACAAAAAATATAAAAATAAATGGAATAAAATTACTAAATATATCCTACAATCCTAGATAAATCAATATAACTACGAAAATCCAAATGCCTCATCCTTTAGTCCATCGAGGACTACTATTGTTTACTGGATAGTCCTCATCCTCCATTGGATGAACTACAACCTTATATAACCAACACTAGTACCAAATCAAGGACCAAAGAGATATTACCCAATAGATCTAACCAGTATAATAATTTCTTATATGATCCCTCAAAAATGTCAGAGAAAACATGTTACTCTAGTTGTGTATTCATAATCACCATACACATAAAACCCATAGATGGTAGATGATCCTTCTAGTTGTGGCTAAAAATGACATGAAAACTGAACAAAATCACAAAGCATGAATTGTTTTATTATACATAGAAGGATTGGTAGGGTAAAACATTATTCCCAACTATAACTGTGTCACAAAAAGCACCCCACATCATCTCCCTAATCGTTTCATGAAATAATAAAAATATAATTCAATCATTGTCTTGGTAAATCCATAAATACAAACTAACATCTCCATGAAAAAGTGTACAAAACTCTATATAAATGTTTTTTATTCTTCACTTATAGATAATATTAAAAATATTTTATCATTAAAACATTATACAACTCTCATAGAAAATAGAACAAAAATATTTTAACATAGAAACATTCAATAACGCCCATTTATACCCAGCTGATTCCAAGAGATCCCCGTACATGCATACCTCCACTAGATTTATTAATAAGGAAAAAACATCATTTTCTCCTTTTCTTGAACCCTAATCAGAATCACCGTCCATTCCAAGAAAAATGATTGTGTGATTTCCTCCTTCAATGAATCCCCATCCCCATCACATAAACTAACTGATAAGAGATTATACTAGTCCATGGGTATTACAAGTCAATAGATAAGGAGGTGACTCTGACATCCTACAAATGAGCTCATCCTTTCCTATCTAGGGATCAATCCTTATCAAAGGGGAAAATATATAACCTATGGATGTTGAAGTACTACTACACCCCTAGTAGAAAACTTATAATCATTCATTTTAGGAAAACCATCCATATGTCGGAAAGCATCGTTGGCTCTAACTGCCACTACAGAATGATTTCCATGTGAGGCTATCTCTCTCATCTTAGAGTAAGGGAACACTATTAGTAAAATAGTAAAATCAAATAACCTTTCTGCTAGAACATTAAAAAAGTCCATTCTAAAATTGCTCCAATTGTATCATATTCACTCAAATAAGGGACACACCATAGGAAAAGTGGCTCATAACTCAATGTGATAATGACTATTGGGATAGTAAAGACACACATTATACCTAATACTACATTGAAGACTCTACAAGATCCCACCTATTGGAACATATTATTACCCTATCCCACCTGTTTACCACCATTGTAGATTTCTCCAACAAATTAGTGCAACCAGATACCTCAAAAGTAAATGTTAGAGAAACTAGCCTGCAACACCTTGTGGCATTGACTCTCCCGCATAGTTTTGGTTAGAATCTCAAGAATGAATCTTTGGGAGAGAATTGTATATATTCCATTACAATAAAACGTTATATCAAAAATCATAATCACAAGGATATACTAGTGCCCTACATCACCCTAGAGATATCTTGCAAGCTGGACCACCATTAGAGAGATGTCTTATCCATGTGGTCATTCTCACATAATTCTCAAAACAATCCTCAACCACACGTGATATGGGGAGATTGTATCACTAATAACCATAATTATATCTATCTATGAAAATAGAAATGAACACTATGAAAAGGTGTTTCATTTGCTGGAACCACAAAATCTGAATGGTTCTTTTTGAAGAAAATGTGTTTCAAGGGAAACCATTCTATTGGTCAGAGTCTACAAACATTGGAAGTATGACCATTTCCTTGACTAAAACCCATACAGCTGAATGATCTATCACATTGTGGAACCTCATTTACCACCACCACATGAACTCGCATGACATGCAAATAATGTTCATAAAAAAATCATATCCTTCCTGAGATATTGAATCCTCAACATGAAGTCATTCATATGACTAATTCACTAAAGGATACATGTGATGCTCAACATGGGGTATCACTACTTTGTGCCTCTCTAGAGAAAATTATATCATGTGTGGGTCTCTGAATAGAGACCTAACAACACATATTTCTCCCATCATAAAAATGTCCCAAAATCACTGATACATTTTTTATAGGGAAATTAGGAAGATTATCAAGATGTACCACCGTTAATGAGTATATCTAGAGAAGTGAATTATGAAGGACATGAAAAGAAAAAACCAATCAAATATGATGCATGAACCATTTTTTTCCAAGAAAATATTTTCTACATATTATGATTCATCAATATGGTTATCCGAGTCTTGGTGAATTGGTATTCTAGCTGCCACACCAAAACTACACACTCGGACTAAAATCTAAATTCAAAAAATATTAGCATTATTTCCCAAGTTTGAAAACCAAACTTCATAACTAGACCAATGAAACACAAAACTATTATCCTAAACTATGTTAGTATAAAAAACATAGCTTTGGTACTACCCTAATAATTTTTAGTCATAACCTGAAATGAGGGTTCTCCATATGCAACTACCCGAGGCTCACGTCCCAGTGGTTTGGGTTAGGCGACTGACTCCAAGAAGGCATATCACACTCATGGGTGGAATTTTAATTAAGTACCTATATAAACACACACATCTACAAGACCACAAAATTTTGAAATATTAAATAACTAAAACCAATGAATACAAACATCTATAATCACAAAACCTTAGTTAATTAAAACTCACTTGAATGTGTAAAAAGGGTCCAAATACAAGGTCAATGAACAATAGAAAGTAATGTTTCACTTATTTAGAAGGAGAGAACTATAGTCAAATGAAACAATAGTATATCAATCAGCATTTCTATGTCAATCCATATCCACATAATCCTAGAATACCAAGGACATTGAAAAAGCATTTCATCTACATAATACATGTCATGTGCAGGTAGATCCCATTGAAGAGGTGAGTATAACAATAACCATTAGGACACCCCTAAACAATAGGCACACTGCATCAATATTATTATTATCATCACATGATATTAAAATCATAAATTGAGATATAAAAATCAATATCCAGATTTAATCATAGAATACAGACAGTCTCAATGTATGATCATAGCTATAAATCCATACTTGGATTCCATATCGTATGTTCCAAACAATGCTCACCTGGAAGAACACCATACATAAGCTATACATCAACTATTGAAAATCATCCTAGAGGTAATACTCATATCAACTCAACAAAAATGATAATTATTGTGTACATCTTAGATACACACTCGACCTGACTACACCTCATAGAAAAGATGAGATGTATATTCATAGATAGGTTTCAATGCCTTGTTCTCAATAAAGGGACACCAATCCCTTCTATAGACATATTATAACATATGGGGTCAGAAATAAGGTATATATAGGAAATTAAAATATTGAGACAACCAATATAGGTAATACATGAATGATATGAGGATCGATTTTGGAATCTCTAAGGGATGCAATCTTTATGTCATTGAGGGATATAGTCGAAGCATGTTGAGGCAACAAACACCAAAAAAAAGGATAATCTCCCATTATGCACATATCAATAAGAATTTTTAAATGGTCCAACCTCTTTGATGAGGACCTTATGCTCACTGAACACTCATAGGAATTTACAAGTGGGACTCACTCAACTAATAATTATTAAGCATTGCTGAATGAATTATCTCACTCAAATCACCTCATGTAATATCTATTCTGTAAAATTGATGCTCATTACCATGTTCTATATCAGAAATCTATTATGGTTTGAATGATTGAGTGCCCACATCTAATTCTACCAAAATAAAGAAGAGATCACCAATATGTTCATAAGTCTAAATAGCTAAAACATAAATCCATTGATATTTCATCACAAACAGCCATGTGTGGAAAAACATATTACATCATATCGATCTTTATAGGGATTTAATCATGATAGTTTATTTATTTACCCCTAATATAAAACCATGGAATAAATCCCATTTCAACATCTAATTGGTGAATGATGCTTCGAGGTAAAAATCTAAAAGGCCGAATTAAACACTCAATATTGGCCTCAAAATGACCCATCAATATTAGTCCAACATAAAAAAAACAATTAAAAATATATTTTCTATTTATAAAAGATCAAATAGGTTATCTTTAAATGATATGGGATAATGGTTATTCAATTTAATATTATTCTTCTTTTGGAAATACCCATAATGCATGATTTTTCTATCATCCTTATTGGTGAAATTGATAGGTATTCCCTAGGGAGAAATAATAGGCCATGGAAAAATGATAGGTTATATGTGTCCCAGAAATATCTTGATCTCTTGAGACACTACAATGGACATCCTATAAAGAGGAATAGACACCAATGTAGCTCTTTGGACCATCTCAATATAGAAATCCACATATTTCCCTACAGTTAAACAAAGAATGTTTTTAGGTAATCCTTACATGAAATGATCGAATATAGGGGGGAATTTAGTTTTTTATTACCCTTGATCATCCATATTGAGATAGAAATATTATAAATCAAAATACCCAACACATGATGCATTGGTCCTTCCCATCCTTCTTGGAAATCCCACTCAACCTTGTGAACAAAAAGGTTTCCAGATGTTGAGGTAAATAATCCCCACTAGTGAGATAAATCCTCATACTCATGATAAGATACAAAAAATTTCATCCCAAGGCTGACATCAAATACCATAATCACAATGAACGATATGTTATATTGAGAATAATAGGTTCATATCTTATGTGGGAACTCTATAAATTGAAATAAACTCTCAAAACATACACCTAATGAAATGCTAAGGATCATAAACCCCTATAATTACCGAATTCGAAGCATAATGATTTGAAAAAATGGAAACATAAATAGAATAATACAAAGAATCTGTGTCAAAAAATTATACTAAGGTATATGTATCTAATATTATACCTAAAAATATATAATTACAATGATAACTAAAACCTTAGAATATGGAGAAATGTGAAATCCTACCTCATTTTACATCATTTAGATACATGTGGAGTTCCATGAGTAGTCCTACTCTACTAAAGATGTATAACTACTACCTAGATCCCCCAAATATGACCACCTCCCTAGCATGACCAATCAGTAGCACTCTAGTACCCACATAGGTTTGGGGCTACAAATCCCACCATCGGAACCAATGCTAATGCTCACCATCTCTCTCTAGAGTCAGTAGGGAGTATTATACAAAACTATTATATTAGGCCTATCCAACCCTTTAATCGACACTCAACTAGAGACCTCTCATACAGAGTTTTTGCAATCCCCTACTTGTTTCACTAATGAACAACTACAATACCACTATTATGTGAACTTTGAATGATTATTTACACTTTATAGGTCTTAATGCGATGATTCTTGCCACCATAATCTACACTGCCCAGTTGAGAAGCTGATCCACTCTGATCTGGTCTGGAAACATCCCTCATGTTATTTTTAACAATAAGAGAATGATTTACTATATCAGAAATTGTATCAAACTAGAAAACATTCACCTGAGAAAATATAAGATGTCTGATAATGTCCTATAATGTTCTCAATTTCACTGGATCTTCAACGACATAGATAGAAATAAAGTGTTATAACTCGATAAAATGATATTTGTAACAAATAACTGACATAGACCCTGGAATTTTGTTGACGAACTTCCTAGAATGATTTTCCGTCAAAGTCTCATAGAAGAAATATATATAGATGCAAGAGTAAAAGTCCCTACAAATTACATCAACATATAGACCTACATGGTTAGGAATATCCTACCAACATTTGGTGGATCCTCAAATAATATAAAAAGTGAGAAGAAATATCCTCTCAAGAGGTGTCTCAGGGTTATTAAAGATAGATAATATAGACTCAAGACATAACTATGTGGTTTGGGGGCCACCATTCCTCGAAATATTTGTTGGATTCAACTCTGGAAACTCTCATTCCCACACACAAGTATAATGGGTGAGTCATGATGCTCCATGTATATTCCTTATAAGCCTCATAAATTCCCAACAAAACTACGAATCATCACCATCATGATGGAAAAATTATGGTTCCTCAGGTGGTACTATTGGAGGTAAAACTAGTGACTTAGGATCCCCCACCTCTTAACTATGGATAAAACCACATTCCTGGAATAGGACTCTTGGATTCAATGGAATCATTTCACTTCACATGATAAATACATGCCTCAGTTAAAATTTTAAAAATGATAATGCTATTGGACTAATAATATGATAGTAGAATCTTCTTTCAATTTACAATCCATGCCTATATAAATGTTTATGAATCTAGGTTTGGGAAACACTACGGATCATAAATAATAGAAGAGATGCAACCAACTACGGACTACTATGGTCAGACCTTAGTCAAGTTCTAAATTTTATAATAAGGGTCTCTGTATATGGAAATTTAATTTTAAATTATTGGTGAAAATACACATTAGCTTTCAATTGGAATCCCCATTTTATAGAAACCATATATAAATATAATATTTTTCAATTCATTTAGTTTGATAATAAACTAGTTATCGGTAACAACGTTCCCAATTTATAAATTTACAGGATTTGTAAATTACAATTGTTAGTTTATATATGTGAATATAAATATTTAAATTCTTTAAGGGAATGTGACAAGTTATTATATGATTTTTAAAAATTTATCATCATTAAAAATCTATACAGGTAGGTTCCCAATTTAGATGAAATATAACATTCATGTATCAAAAATGTACTATCGTTTTAGTACATGAAACCTTAA
Source organism: Viscum album (assembly GCA_963277665.1). Lineage (NCBI taxonomy): Eukaryota > Viridiplantae > Streptophyta > Magnoliopsida > Santalales > Viscaceae > Viscum > Viscum album. The sequence goes on from OY728158.1 coordinate 543,600,081, forward strand.
TTACATAACTCAAACCTATGATGATGGGTTATTAATGTTTCACTCATAAATACATATTGTAAAACTGAAAGAGTGTTGTTGTGGGCGCCCTCAAATTATTAATGTGGTTTTGGGGTACTTAGGTGCAGCAGAGTGGCTGACCAAGGTCATCTCTCAAAGGAGGAAGTGAATCAAAACAACACCTTAGAGGTATTCTAAAAATAAAATAAAAGAGAATAAAAACACTAATTGAATGGATGGGGGTTGTTTATAGTTTATCGATCTTGAAGATGTTTTCTAGAAGAGGATTTCATTTTTTTTTGTTTTTAATTTTGAAATGATGTTTGATTAAAAAGACACAACAAGAAGACGTTTTTTTAGAAAATATTTTAAAAGGTGTAATCGATCTAACTCTACCTATTCATTCACTTTTTAATCATTATCATTTAAATCAATATCCACTTAATTATGATCCCTTAATTTGTTATCCCTTGAACCCTACGAGAGTTAACTTAACCACAAAGATGAAATTACTTAAACCCTAGGCTAGCTTCAGAACACGCAATCGCAGCACCCTGCTTTGATTGTTGTTCTAAGGATTGATTATGGTCTGTGGTTAATTAGATCACATATCCATTCAAGAAATGATGATGAATTGTGTTTAGGGATTATATTTTAACTCTATAAATTTATCCTGTGTGGTCTTGTATTACCGATTAAGATTACGCTCTCACAATTTACACAAAATCCCGACCTCCCCTGTTTTTGTGTTAATTGTTCAATTGCTTTCTTAGTTTCTTGTAATTTAAAAACACAATTCATGGATCATATTATGTAAAATACAGTTTCTCATTGATTCAAAATAATTAAATGAAGAGGGTAGAAGATATATTGATTACTAAAAGCCTACTCTTCCTTGGGTGGCGTAATCATCGTTGAAGCGTTTTGCATGTGCAAAGGTTTATAACGGGTATAACCCAATAACGCTTCAACTAAAGAATTCTATCACAAAGAGGAAGATTAATAGAAGAATAAATTTAAACAAAACAGAATAAAAGATAAGAAATAAAAGAAGAACAAAGAAGTTTATTACACAAACAAAATCATTAAAACATGAAGGAGGAGAAGAAGGCTTCGTCGAAGGGATCCTTGCTTCAAGAGCTACCCTTATTGAAATGGTTGGATAATTGGAGTGGATCAACTTCTACTCTGAAATCAACTTCCCAAAGCACGTCCCAACCCATCCAAATGAGAAAAACTCCAATTTATAGAGTGTAGGGGAGGCTAGGTTTAAAGAGGTTTCAAGTGTGGATGGGAAATCTCGGCCAAATATTTTAATACAACTTTAACCGCCCATTTGACCTCGAAAACTCGTGAACCAGCTCTCCTTCTAGAGGGTTGGTTTGTGGGAAAATGAAGCCCCGAGCTCATCTCAAAATATGGGCTTAATCCAAGACCGGAGGTAGAAGATATGACCCAAATACAGAACCCATGTCCATTCTGCCGAGTCCAGCCCACCATTGTATTAATGTCCCATTTACTCTATCAAAATGCCATTTTTAGCTCTAGTGTCCTGAATGAAAGTTGTATAAAATTATGTTAAGAAAACTGTTACAAAATTTCAAATTACAATAATAAATATAAAATATTTATCATCGAAATACTATAGTGCACTATAAATGGTAAAACTGGAATTTTCGCCAAATTTTCAAATGAATGATCAAATCACAAATATTTTATAAATTAACATATTTAGCACAATGTGGGGAAATTATATCATTTATTATCAACAAAATATTCAACAAAATATTGTTTTATCAACTCCCCCACACTTACCCTTTTGCACTCCGGAGCAAAATCTCATATTAAGTAAACATCAATATCAAATCAAAACCAATTTTAAAACACATATATTTGGGATCAATAAATTTCCCACCAAGAATCAAAAGATATAACGCCTCATAAAAAACCTTATTTCAAGTTCTCCATTTATATCATTCAATATATTTCCACTTCATTTACCCTCCCATTCACAAAACACTTACCTCGCTTGAATTTTCTCTCATCACTCAAATATCAATTTTTTTGCAATGTCTTTCTCATCCAAACTCATAAAAGGGTCACCATAGGCTTGATAGATTCCTACAATGCTACCCGATGTGAGTCAAGAACATTTGTTTATCATGAGGAATTTTCAGGTTTTTTCTGTGGCTTTCGGTTGGTAGGATTATGATGTGAAAAACTGTGAGGCTGAATGAGGAGGGCTTGACTCTTTTGAAGAAAAATTGCATTAATCTAATTTTCACTTAAATATGGTCTTCTCCTCAATCCCCATAGTATCAATTCATCTCCATCATCATGAAAAGTCATGAAAAGTTTACACCATTCAATATTTCAGCATAAAAAATGTCATTCTTCTCAAACATGATTTTCTTGAAAGCTCCAGATGGGCACAGCTTTCCACCTCAATTAGAAGCTCCAGAAAAGGCACAGCTTCCCTTGTCATGAAAGCTCCAGAAAAGGCACAACTTTCAATATAATGGCTTTCTTTAGTAGAAAACACATCTCTTCATAATTTAATTTTCCCCCCAAAGTATCATAGAATGTGGTGGAAAAACACAAGACAGCTTCCCCCACACTTAAGCTCACCTAGATTATGCAATTTCACTTCAAGAGTTGGTTGGATAGGGAAAATTGGCTTGTAATGTGGCTAACATACCAAGTTGTGCATGGATTATAAAGGCTACAAGGATTAAATATTCAAGGTAGGACATTATAAAAAAGGATTCTTTGAAATAGGTGCTTTAATACCAAACAAATGCCTCAATCATTTAAACATTTGTACCTCAAACCCTCAAGTTTTGACAGGAATAGATCAAATTATGGTTAAATCAAGCATGGTTTCATTCTCTCATGAAGTGAGGTGAATGTAAAGAATATGAAAATAATGGTTCAGAAGCCTCACAAGAAAGTTATTTCAAATATAAAGACAGTGAGATGTGGCATTGGATTCAAAATTCAGTGTACTTTTCATGAAATTACAAAATATTTGTACTTGAAACAAAGTTATTTCAGCATTAATTTAAGCATAGTTTCAAGGGATAAATTGTTTCACCCATTGATATGCATTTTTAAAATTGTGATGAGAATCATTTCAGTTCAAAATTTTCAAATACACAAAGAAAATTGAAAAATAAACACACAAAATTTGAAAAAACGCACAATTTTTTTTGTTTTTTTTAATCAGGAAAACAATTGAAATTAGTAAACTAAAAGGTTCCCTCCCCCACACATAAAATATTGCATTTTCCTCAATGTAAACCTATGAGATGATATATGCACATGAAATGAAGAATTTTTAAATAGGACAAATAATATAAAAGTGAAAGGGTTAGGAACAACCTGATGTGATCAAGCGATGATGGGGTCATGCAGTGTGACAAAATCCACTACATCAGTAGGAAGTCCCTCAATGTATCTCTTAAAATGTTTCCCATTGACTGTAAAGCTCCTTCCAGTGTCCTCTTGTGTGATCTCCACTACACCATAAAGAAAAAACATTAGATATAATATAACGACCTAACCATCTGTAACGCAACTTACTAGGCATTAGCTTTAGTCGTGAACTATAGAGAATGAATTTATCTCCAACATGAAACTCCCTTTGTTGGATCATTTTGTCATGAGATGATTTTTATCTTTCCTTGTAGAGCCTTGAGTTCTCATATGATGATAGTCGAATCTCCTCATGCTCTTGAATTTGCAGCTTCCTTTGAATTCCAGCTTGGTCCAAATCCATGTTGCATTTCTTTATAGCCCAATATGCCCGATGCTCGACTTCCACTGGGAGATGACATGCTTTCCCAAAAACAATCCTAAATGGGGACATACCAATGGGTGTCTTGTATGCTGTCTTATAATCCCACAATGCATCATCCATGCGCTTGCTCCAATCCTTCATATTTGGCTGCATAGTTTTCTCTAATATTTGTTTCAGCTCACGATTTGAAACCACAACCTGGCCATTTGTTTGGGGGTGGTATGATGTTGAAGTTTTGTGTGTCACCCCATAATTTCGAAGCAGGGAAGAGAAATTCATATTGAAAAAGTCTGTCCCTTGGTCACTGATGATGTCCTTTGGTACTCCAAACCTACAAAAAATCTGTGCTTTGACAAAGTCCACAACAACATGAGAATCGTCAGTCCTGGTGGCCTTGGCCTCCACCAATTTACCCACAAAATCAACAGAATCCAAAATATACAAAAATCCAAATGAACTAGGAAAAGGACCCATAAAATCAATGCCCCATACATCAAAAATCTTACAAAATAATATGGGTTGTTGGGGAATCTCATGTCTCTTAGAAATTTTCCCGGTGTGTTGGAAACGAGAGCATGACTTACAAAACACATGGGCATCATGAAATAATCTAGGCCAATATATTCCAGAGTCGAAAACCTTCCTAGCTATCCATTGGGATCCAAAGTGTCCACCACAAACAAGTGTATGACAGAAATGAAAAACAGACTCAAACTCATGATCGGGAACACACCTCCTAATGACTTGGTCACTACACATGAGCCAGAGGTAAGGATCATCCCACACATAATACCTAGACTCACTTTTTAATTTTTCGACTTGATGCTTCTTCAAATTTGCTGGGATTTCATAGGAAACAATGTAATTATCTAAATCAGCATACCAAGGATACGTACCTGAGATGGTATAGAGATGCTCATCATGGAAAGTGCCCCAAAGTGTTACCTGGTCCAAGGTGACATCCTCTAGTGTGTGAGTAAGCCTACTCATGTGGTCCGCCACCAAGTTTTATGACCCCTTTTTGTCCATTATCTCAATATAAAATTCTTAAAGAAGGATAATCCAATGTATAAGTCGTGGCTTTGCATCTGGCTTCTTCAAGAGGTATCTCAGAGCTGTATGGTCCGAAAAAACAACTACTTTAGAGCCCAATAAATATGAACGGATTTATCTAAAGCAAATATGACAGCAAGAATCTCCTTTTCTGTGGTAGTGTAGTTTGATTGGGCTGAATCCAATGTCCTTGATTCATAGGCAATCACATGTGAATGTACTTCCACCCTCTGAGATATGACAGCTCCAACCGTGAAGTTGGAGGCATCACACATATGCTCAAAAGGAATCTCCCACCGTGGGGGCTGTATGATAGGTGGAGTGGTCAGACGTTGTTTTAGCTCATCAAATGAATTCCTGCAAGAAACATCAAACACAAAATCAGAATCCTTTTGAAGTAATCTTGACATAGGAAGAGAAATCTTACTAATGTATTTGATGAAGCGCCGATAAAATCCTACATGCCCTAAGAAAGATCTAACATCACGCACACATGAAGGATATGGTAAGGATGAAATAATATCTACCTTTGATATATCAACCTCTATCAAATGTTTTGACACTACATTCCCTAAGACAATGCCATGCTCTACCATGAAATGACACTTTTCAATGTTTAAGACCAGATTCTTCTCAATACAACGATTTAACACCTTTCCCAAACTAATTATACATTCATCAAATTAAGACCCATACACTGTAAAATCATCCATAAATACCTCCATGAAGGTTTCAATAAAATCAGAAAAAATACTCACCATGCATCTCTGGAAGGTACCTGGGGCGTTGCAAAGTCCAAATGGCATCCTTCGATAGGCAAATGTTCCAAAGGGACAGGTGCATGTAGTGTTCTCCTGATCCTCTAGAGCTATAGGAACCTGAAAATATCCAGAAAATCCATCCATGAAACAATAGTGTGTCTTCCCTGCTAGTCTCTCAAGCATCTGATCAATAAATGGGAGGGGGAAATGGTTCTTGCGAGTGGACTAATTTAGTTTCATATAATCAATACACACACGCGAACTGTTTTTCACCCTCATTGAAACTAACTCATCTTTCTCATTTTTAACAACAGTAACACCACTTTTCTTAGGCACAACCTAAATAGGACTTACCCACAGAGAATCTAAAATGGGAAAGATTATACCTACATCGAGAAATTTATCAACATCTTTTTTAACAACTTCTAGGAGGGTGGTATTGAGTCTCCTTTGTGGTTGTCTCACCAGTTTAGCCCCATCCTCCAAGAGAATCCTATTCATGCAAATGGAGGGGCTAATACCTGATATGTCAGCCAACGTCTACCCAATCGCCCTGATGTTCTCCCTCAAAATATTCAAATGCTTTTCTTAATGTTCAAAAGGGAGATTGTTAGAAATGATAACAGGTAATCTCTCACCACTCAACATGTACGCGTATTTCAGATTTGGTGCAATGGCTTGAGTTCTAATGAAGGAGGGTGTAGTATGGATGGAGACATTGAAGGAACCGAAATATGTTCACAAAGAGCATCAGTATCATAATATACATCATCAAAATAAGAGAATAAAGCATCAAATCCATCAGCATACTCAACAGTCATGTCATAATCAGAGTGAACATGATCAAAATCAGAATATTAATCCACATCAAAATCAAATCTTAGAGAGTCTTGTTCCATAAAAATGGGTGTAGAAGAACTCTTAGACATCAAACTAGAACCAATACTCATAATCACCCTAAGAATACAACAATCAAATTCTATGAAGTTTTTATTTGGTTGATCAAAATGGGAGATAACAAAAGCAGAATGGTCCTTTGAGGGGTACTTCATGGAATCTATAACATTAAATATCACAACTTCATCTCCAAACTCCATGGAAAGTGGACCCTCATTGACATTTATGATAGTTTTTGCAGTTTTGAGGAAGGGTCTACCAAAGATTCTGGGGTCATGAGAACTTACCTGATCATCCTCCATGTTAAGCACATAGAAGTCTGCTGGAAAGATCATGTCTCTTACCTGGACAAGTACATCCTCAAGGACTCCCACTGGATATGCCGTAGCTCTATTCACCAATTGCACCACTACTCTTGTTGGCTTCAACTCACCAACCTGCAAGGAAGAGAATATAGAGTGAGGCATCAAATTTATTGAAGCTCCTAAATCACAAAGAGCATCAGAGAAGTGAAACTCCCCTATGGTACATGGGATGGTGAATGTACAGTGATCCTTGCACTTTGTCGACATTGCTAGAGTTGGTGTAATGAGTGCTGAAACATTCCTTCCAAGATTGATCCTATCATTTCCCTTGAGCCCTCTTCGATTGGTGCAGAGTTCTTTTAAGAACATTGCATAACATGGAATTTGCTTAATGGCTTCAAGTAGAGGAATGTTGATCTCCACGTGGTTGAATGTATCCAAAACCTCCTTTTGCATTTCTTCTTCAGACATCTTCTTGGTTTGAACAAAACTGTTGGTAAAAATAAGGGGTTTAGAAGGAACATCATCAATCTTTTTCTTACCTTTATCTTTCTCCTTGGATTGCTCATCAGTTGGATTGGAATGCGGCTGCTCCGGAGTTGAGGTGAATCCCGGTGCAATGTTTGGTACCGATGTATCGTTCATTTGCTTCCCAGTTCTCAATGTGATGGCACTAACATTCCCCTTTGGATTTGGAGTGGGTTGGGAAAGTAGATTTCCAGAATTCTTACTCATAAGTTCATGGAGGGCGGTGGCAATCTGGCTCATTTGAGTCTTCAACTCCCTCAGCTCTAAACCTTGACTCTTTAGCTCATTCTATTGATTAAGGACAATTTGCTTCAAAAGTTCATCAGTGTTATAATCAACCTTGGGTGGATTCCCTTGTTGTTGGCTTGTTGATGTTTGAGCTTCAAATCTCCTTTGGGGTTGTTGGAAACCCAGCTAGTAAGGCAGAGGCTGCAGGAAGTTTGGTTGAAAAGGGGGCCTTTATTGTTTTCCAGAGCCATACCTCATGTCCGGTTGATCATTCCACCCTTGGTTGTATGTTGGAGAAAATGAATAAAACTTATTTTGGGGATATGGTTATTGTTGATGCTGAAATGATCTTCCTAGGAATACTGCTGCACAATCCTCTGTCTCTTGTAGTTGTGGGCAACAGTCAGTCGGGTGGCTTGTCTCAGTGAAAATTCCCCAAGTCCTTGAAGGATGGGGTAGAGATGTCTTTTGTGCCAAAGAAATTTTCCTCACCATAGTGGTCAATTCATCCAACTTAGTATCAATCAAATGACTTTCAAGAGAAGAAGGACTTACCTGATGTACTCCCCTGAAATGTGGTGTACCTCTATCACCAAATTGTTGGGAGTTCTAGGCCATCTTGTCAATCAATGCACGTGAATATACTGGTGTCTTGTCCACCAAGGCTCCTCTAGCCACAGCATCTACCATGCTTCTCTCCATAGGTGTGAGTCCTTCATAGAAGTAATGGATGAGTAATTGCTCACTGATTTGGTGATGTGGGCATCTTGCACACAACTTCTTGAATCGCTCCCACTACTCATATATTGACTCCCCTTGTGCTTGATTGATCCCCGATATCTCTTTTATAATGGATGTGGTCCTTGATGCTGGAAAAAATCTTTGCAATAAAAGACGTTTCAAATCATTCCAACATGTTACATATTCAGGTTGCAAATAATACATCCAATATTTTACAGCTCCATCAAGTGAGAATGGGAATGCTCTTAATTTGATTTGATCTTCAGAAACATTTCTTGGTTTTAAAGTTGAGCAAACCACATTAAATTCGTTAAGGTGTTTGTTGGGATCCTCACCAGATAATCCATGAAACTTTGGAAGAAGGTGAATTAATCCAGATTTCAATTCAAAGTCCGATTCAAGATTTGGGTATGCAAAACAATTTGGTTGATAGTTAATATCTGGTGCAGCCAATTCTCGAATGGTTCTATTATGTTCATTTCCATTATTTCCAGCCATTGGTTCCTCTTTTATGTTTGAATTTGAATAGTTTCAAATTTCAATGTTTCCAGAAGAGAGGAATTCACCAATTGGTTGAATATTGAAACTTCTCGTAGACTGAGAATTTTCGATTCGAGCCCTAAGGCTACGTTCAATCTCAGGGTCAAGATCCAAGAGAGCTTCGGGATTAGTTTGTGTCATAAATCAAATAAAGATTTAATGAAAGAATGTGGACCATAGAAAAATAAAAATGAGAAGTTTGTGTTGATGGTCCAAAAAGAAGTAGAAGAAAATAAAAGAAGAAGAAGAAAAATAAGATTGGGTAAAGAAGGAAGAAAGAAGAGAGGAAGAGAATAAAATGTAAAATAAAATAAATACCTCTAATTGGTAGAAAGAATTACTTGCCTCCCTCGCAATGACTCCAATTTTAAATAGCACTGTTGTGGGCGCCCTCAAATGATTAATGTGGTTTTGGGCTACTTAGGTGCAGCAGAGTGGCTGACCAAGGTCGTCTCTCAAAAGAGGAAGGGAATCAAAACAACATCATAGAGGTATTCTAAAAATAAAATAAAAGAGAATAAAAAAACTAATTGAATGGATGGGGGTTGTTTATAGTTTATTGATCTAGAAGAAGTTTTCTGGGAGAAGATTTCATTTTTTTGTTTTTAATTTTGAAATGATGTTTGATTAAAAAGACAAACCAAGAAGATGTTTTTTAAGAAAATATTTTAAAAGGCATAATCGATCAAACTCTACCTCATCATTCACTTATTAATCATTATCATTTAAATAAATATCAACTTAATTATGATCCCCTAATTTTTTATCCCTCGAACCCTACGAGAGTTAACTTAACCACAAAGATGAAATTACTTAAACCCTAGGCTAGCTTCGGAAAACGCAATCGCAGCACCCTGCATTGATTGTTGTTCTAAGGATAGCTTATGGTCAGTGGTTAATTAGAGAACATATCCATTCTGGAAATCAGGATGAATATTGTTTAGGGATTATATTTGAACTCTAAAAATTTATCCCGTGTGGCCTTGTATTACCGATTAAGATTACACTCTCACAATTTACACAAAATCCCGACCTCGCTTGTTTTTGTGTTAATTGTTCAATTGCTTGCTTAGTTTCATGTAATTTAAAAACAAAATTCATGGATAATATTATGTGTATTACAGTATCTCATTTATTCAAAACAATTAAATGAATAGGGTAGAAGAGAAATTGATTACTAAAAGACTACTCTTCCATGGGTGGCGTAATCATCGTAGAAGCGTTTTGCATGAGCAAAGGTTTATAATGGGTATAACCCAATAACGCTTCTACTCAAGAATTCCAGCCCAAAGAGGAAGATTAATAGAAGAATACATTTAAACAAAACAGAAGAAAAGATAAGAAATTAAAGAAGAAGAAAGAAGTTTTTTACACAAACAAAATCATTAAAACATGAAGGAGGAGAAGAAGGCTTCGTCGAAGGGATCCTTGCTTCAAGAGATACCCTTATTGAAATGGTTGGAGAATTGGAGTATATCCACTTCTCCTCTTCCCTCAACTTTCCAAAGCACGTACCAACCCCTCCAAATGAGAAAAACTCCAATTTATAGAGTGAAGTGGAGGCTAGGTTTAAAGAGGTTTCAAGTGTGAATGGGAAATGTCGGCCAAATATTTTAAGACAACTTGCACCACCCATTTGGCCTCGACAACGCGTGAACCATCTCTCCTTAAAAAAGGATGATTTGTGGGAAAATGAATCCCCATGCGCCTCTCAAAATATGGGCTTAATCCAAGACTAGATGAAGATGATATAGCCCAAATATAGAACCTATGTCCATTCTGCCGAGTCCAACCCACCATTGGATTAATGTCCAATTTACTCCATCCAAATTCCCTTTTTAGCTCTACCGTCTTGAATGAAAGTTGTAGAGATTTAAGTTAGGAACACGGTTAAAAAATTTCAAATTACAATAATAAATATAACAATATTTATCTTCGAAATCCTATAGTACACTATAAAGGGTAAAACTGGAATTTTCACCAAATTTTCAAATGAGTGATCAAATCCCAAATATTTTATAAATAAACATATTTAGCACAATGTGGGGAAATTATATTATTTATTATCAATAAAATATTCAAAAAAATAGTGTTTTATCAAAAACACACAATATATTTGGATAAACTCAATAATTACCCGTTATCTAATATTTTTTTATCATCTAGAAATGTTTATGGCTTAAGAATTCTTATCATTCAAGGGATAACAAACATGTTTCATGATGTCATACAATGAATCCTATAGGAAAAGACCCAATTCATAAAATATTAGTCTTATATAGTGCTGAAGATGATGCATGATCAATTCTTAAATCCCATATCAACCAAAGGATACTATTTAAGCCAATATTATAAAATAATAATATCACATTTCAGGTCCATCACCCAAGAGTGGAATCAAATCAACTATAATTGTCCTAATATACAACACCAAACCAATCACACGTAATTTTAATTGTCTATCATTCATTGATATGTTACTGCTATGCATGGGAACAATTCTAAATACAGACCCCTCCTAGAATCCTTTTGAGCATCCTATAATAGTAAGGTAAAAAAATCTCTAATACTAATTAATAATGTACCAACACGGAAAGATAATATGAAGATATAATCATGATCCATAACTTAGTCATGTTCTCCCTTACTCACATTATATAATCAATCAAGTATCATAAACTCACTTATTTCCAATGTACCTACATTCACCAACATTCTCTTACCAGGTAAAAATGGTGGCCCAAATAGGCTGTGAGATAAATTCTATACGCCACCTCCATTTACATCTATAAAAAATATAGACTATGAATAAATCTATATACATTTTTAGTTAACAATAATAATATTAAAATTAGGAAATATGTAACCAGTCAATGTAAAATGTTTTTATAAAAATTGGATAATTAAATGAGCTGTAGTAAACATAGTTTATCGTTAGGAGGATGTAACTAGATCCGAAAAATCTACATGTGTATAGAGTAACAGAATCACATTGTACTGGTCCCATGGTGTATTACTAGTGCTACCTATACATAGTTGTGTAAATATATATTTTAGTCACCTGTGTTATAACTTATACCTCCGCACTAGTGATATATAAAAAAAATCATACATATGGGTCATACGTTCCAAACATCGATACCCATGTCAGTGCTATATCGAGATATCATTGGTTATGTACCATTATAAATGACCAGTTCCATAACAAAATGTAAAGGTTCCATACCTTCATAATCAAAGTTTGGTTCCATAACACTAATAATTAGGTAATATACCTTTAATAATAGTCGATAACATATTATCAATCAATAGGTACTGAACATCTAATAATATTGTGGTTCCATACCATGACATCCAAAATCAATTTGGTAATAATAATAAGAAACATTATGTACTTATTTATTTAACCAAACACAATTATCGATTAATTCACCAATTGATCAATTTAGTTTCATTTAGTGAAATGGTATGGAGGCATGATCCTTTCCAACATTATCATTTTACCATGATTTGGTGAGATAACACACAGAAAGGGGTTTTTTATCATTATTTGGATAAGATAACACATTACATGGGTGTATTGGTTTGAGGTTGATAAATTATAACCATGATATGGTGTTACAAGGGCGCCGAAAACTAGAATAAATATTAATTTTAAATATTATAATTTAATTTAAAAAGAAATGTACAGAAGGACTAACATGAGGTAAAACAACGCTTGAAAAATAGAAAACAAAACCTTGTTGAAAACGATTAAGCCATCTACATTAATCTTGTGATAGAACATTCAACCAATATAACCCAATTCTATGTTTCTGATCGGATAAAAATAAAGGAAAAACTCCATAAAAAGGTCCTATAACCTAGCACCAAAATAACATCTATGAAGGTACGATGAACTAAGTAATGAAGTTAACATACTAAATATCATAGATGTGTAAAATAAAGGTTATATACAGATCTCAAATCAGAGTCTGGAAGGAGAAGCAATAAGAAACCAATCTTATGTGATGGAAGGATGCTTCAAGGGAGAGCTCATGTTCAGGGGAGATAATAAGGGAAGAGTGTGATATAAAAATATAAAAATTTCATCACCATTAAAATAGAGTAAAAACATTTAAAAAATTTATAAATTCATTACATGTTTTGTTGTGCTCAAGAAATCCCTTATGGGTAATATTCATTATATGTCATGAATTATCCTATAAACGAAAACAAAAATTGTGTATTGAATATTTGTCATGTATTTTAAATACATGTCATTTACATGGCTTGCATCAAATCTAAATCCCCATACATACACCTTTCTAAAACAAACCAATCAACCGAAGGGATCATCATTTGGATGTAAGGCAAAAATGTATCTTTGAAAAGGGTTTAAATAGAAAATAAAAGGATTTTTGCCTGATATATAATGTTAGGATATTTCATTGGTGACATCATGATTCATTTTATTTCTCCACTTTATACGGTAATGTGATTTTTAATGAATGGAACAATAATCCCTAGGTATATAAGTACCCTATAAATTTAGGATTATATCAAACTATATCATATCTGTTAACCCTTATACTAGTCCACTCTCATGTTCATGATGTGTTCTATGAATCTATCCTATGAAAGTGGATATATGATCCATTACATGTAGCAAACATAGAGGTCATAACATTGGAGCATGATGAATCTTATGAGGAACTACTGGATGATATATTAGATTGTACATAGAATGTTATATGAAATAATACCACTCACATGGTCAACTTTTTATAGAGAAACCACCAGTTTTAAAAAGCTATGTAGGTACTTGAGGAATTGAGGAAGAAGAATTATCCTCATGTTTTTGTATCAAAGTGACATATTTAAGTGGAAAAATTGATTTTAAGGGAGGTATAAGGTATCCAAATTTGTTTTCATGAAATAATATTTTTTAATAAATTTAAATACATTGATAGCATGAGTTACACTCAAAAGTACGTTTAAAAAAACATGATATATTAGTAGTCGTAATTTTTTAAACATGAATGTTATAAAATATCTATTAAATGGAGTTATATGAAAATTAATAAAAAATTTTAAATTTTAAAATTCATGGTTTAATGTAAATAAAATTTTATGATTAAAAAGAACTTTGTTTTTATAAAATTTATTATATGTTTGGAAAATACTATTTTCGATGTATTTATTTTTCATTTATTATTGCGAAGAGTAATAAAATTAATTTATGTAAGTTTTAACAAATAAATATTATAAAATAAAATTAATTTTTAACTCATCATTCAAAAATTATATTAGTATGAATTTTTGGGATTTTTATGAAATATTAAATTTTTAGTGAGTAGTAAAATATTTGGGGTTTTTTAAAAATTACCTTAACATTTAAAAAAATTATAAGTGGTATTTTTTTTTCTAAAATAGTTTTTAAATTATAATTACTAAAATTACATAAAATTTATTCAAATTTAGTTCATTTCAACAGTTCTCATTATGAATTTTTAAATAAAATAATTTTAATCATTTGAATATTTTCAATTTGGAGAACATATTTCACCTCGCATGGATATATTTAACTATAAATTAATTTTTTTTACTTATTTGAATTAAATTTTTAAAAAATATTTAATATTTGGAATAATAAAAATTTATATTATCTAACATGTTCACCTTAATTTTTGACCATAATGAATAGTACAAATAGTAAAAAATAGTAACCATAGTAAAGGTAAGAAATATGTGTACTAGATGATAATCTAAAATGATAACTGTCAAAATTTAAAAAAATAGATTCAAAAACTATTTCATTGACATTTTCTAAACATATCATATCAAATTATCAATAATTATCTATTTTGGATCCTTCTATAATGAGGTAAACACGGGGACACATTTTTTAAAAAAATTATATTTTTTCCACTCACCATACTCTTTAAAGGTCACCCCTTCATTTTCCTCTTCAGACATCCATATAGAATTTTATCACCCAATACCTACCCAAATAAATTTCTTATAGTCCCTAAAATTTCCTATTATCATTATTTTGTCCCAAAATCCAACTTATGAAGCCTTCCAGTGAAAACCAAAATTAGTTTTCTGAATAAGAGGTAACACCTCCAACTGAGTAGTTCATTTAATTTATTCTTCCACCACCTTCAATTCATAGTAATCATTAATGATATAAAAAGATTATAATATTTCATATATCTATATTTAAATATGTTATGGGAATGACGTAAAATCATATTCTCTTGCATTAAATGGGATATAAAATCATCATTGATGTGTATTGTGGTCTTCTGCCTCACGACCTAGTGTTATCTATTTTCCGCAACCACATATTAATGTTAGATATAATGATTGATAAAAAATTCATGTATTATATTTATTATATTATTATGCTTAATTAATTATTTTATAACCTATACCTATATACAATCCATTCTATAGGAATATGATATTGTCACACATTTATACAAATGGTTATCACCTCCAGAAGTGATTTGATTCATTAATTATTAACAATGATGAGAATAAGGATAGTTTTAAATAATATAAGTGACATATACCAAATGAAAATAATTGTTTAATTATAATATGTTATTTTTTTTCCTTTCCTTCAATCCATCAGTAAATTGAAAAGGTGTATATACTAACCGTCTCTATGAACAATCCAATTATTTTTCTATATTTAAATATAATGATTTACTAAAAAATTAACTAATGAAAATATAACATATCTAGATTTTGGTTAAAATTTAATATACTATGGACCCATGACCATATTGTAATTTTTAAAAATAAAAAATCAAACCATACATTAAAAAACAAATCAATTATTTCCTGAAACATGACATTAAAAAGGAATTGTTAATAAAGGGTAAAAATGGACATCATAAAATCATAAGGTATGATATATATAATTATTGTTTTTAATATATGTGTAAGAAAATTATATTTATTTTATAAGTTTTTTAATATTTATTAATGATGTTGATACTTGAGGTAAGGGATTCCCATATCTCACTCTACACCTATGAGACACTTTTCATATTCACCACTTATTTATTATATGCAGTGTATATATGTCCCACAAATTTATTTTATGATATCTACCTAAATATTTTTTTATTTATATATCCATTTAAGGATATTACTTTTTTGGGGAATATGATTTAAATATTTCTACTGTGGTAATGATGTTTTTTGATAATTTTCCTTCATTGAGACATATTTTTTATAACCCACCAATAATATTTTATGAGGAGTTTTAAAATCTTCATTTACATTTAATAACAAGATTTTATATTTTTCATTATATTTTATGTTTCAATTAATTTTATTCCCTCCTTTTGTTAACAATTCAATGCTTCTAAAGTGGTGAAAAAATCACTGTTGCAGTCTCATCATTCATCAAGTAGTTTTTATGATTATGATTTCATTGATGATGTATTAAGATCCATATCTTAAAAAACTCATGAATTTTGTTATCCTATAGTTATTTCAGGAACATAAATGTCTTCTCATCATTTTACTATCATTATGTACTAATTTTGTGAAAAGCTTTTTTTAATAAAAACAATTTATATTTATTTCTATTTTTGAAAACACAATTTTCTTCTAAAATAATATTTCATAATAATGATTTCAAAAAAAATTTAAATATATCCAAATAATTTATAAAATATATTATACTCATGTTTGGATTTGTTTTAAAACTATCTCAATTAATCATCAGGTTTTTTCAAAACAATGATCATTTGGAATTTACCAATAATGTCATAAAAATATTCATTTAAATTTGTAAAAATTGAAGATACATATCCACCATCATGTAGAATAATTTCACATAATATTAAATTATAATAATCAAAATATATACTCTATGAACATGACTATCAAAATGTTTTACATTTTTATTTTTTTAGATTGTAAAAAATATTTTCCAAAAAACAATTGTTTTATATGAACTATTTAAATCATTTTCTCTCTAATATGACATATTTTGATATTAAATACTTTTTTATTGGGATAATATATTAGGATTAAAATAATAAACATTCTTTAAATGGATAAACATTATGATTATGTGATGTTTATAAAATACATCACTTTTTAATAGGATATGATATGATGAAATGTTTGAGAAACCAATTTCATTTAGTGGTCCATGATATGGGGAATGAGTAATGGTCTTGTAGAACATATAGATTTGATTTTATTTTTTCATGGCTAGTACCTATATCTACCTCATGTGTATTAGGTAAATATTTCATGATCCATCCCATGGGAATATGTCGTGACGACTCCATGCCTACCTCCAATAGGCCAGGGGCTGGCAACTAGCACCGTGTAGGAATATCCCAAAAATGGGAGGCATTTTCCTATGTACCTATACACATGCACACATATCCAAGCCCAAAATTATAAATGTAAGAAAATTAAGTGAACAATAATTCATAACACTATGATACCTACAACAGATTATGATAGTAGGAAAACTGGAAGGTCAACAGCGCGAAAATACAATCCCACCTAATGTAATGTTTTCTAAAGTGAATGAACATGTTCATGAAACTAATCTTCCAAAAACAATACGGAATGGGTTGGTACAAAAACATATTTTTTAAGTCTCTAAAGAACAGCTCATCTTCTAGACCTCTCTATAAGCACCACCTAGCCCAATTCTTCCAAAGAATATGTCAAAGAATATTTTTTCCGCACAAGACAAGACATGTGCAGGAATATCATGTAAAGGGGTGTGTAAAACAATAGTTAGTAAAGAACCTGAAAGAATAATTCATTGATCGTTCCTAGAGTAGTGATAGTGCACGACATGTTGATAAAATTTGAAGCATTGATGGTGTATAGAGCATCATTGGAACATGAAGTGTCGATGGTACACAGAGTGTCTGTGGTACACGGAGTGTCGATTGATCACATAACTTCAATGTGTCATGAAGCCCCCAATACATATTGCCACCATGATCACATAGTCACACCCAATAGAATCATTCTTCTCGTAGCACGCCTTTTCTAGGATAACCTACTCCTCATTCCATTAGGTCATTAACCAACTTCCACAAAAACTAACAAAGAGTATCTCAAAAGTAACATCTCATCACACAAGTTCCAATACCATAAATCTGTTGTAAAAAACACACAGAGTATGAATGATACGACTAATTCCATTAAAAGGGTCCAGTCCAAGTTTGAACTAACCTGGTCAGGCCACCCTATCCCGACTCATTTTTTTTGGTCCAACCCAAACCATCCTAGCTCAATGGGCCTCTAGGCTGCCAGAGTGGCCATGTTAACTTGCCCGACAAGTGTTGTGTGGGCCGGCCATTTCCCACAAGATATGGACCACACTAGCCGCGTCCCCCTAGTTCATTCATTCACATGACCACATGACTATCCAACTCAACCTATCTGCATGGTTGGCAACAACATTCAACTTGCCCCACCGTAGCTGTTGCGGCCTCTTGTCGCCGCCCACAGCTTGAACTGCTTCATGATCCTCCTTCGGCTTTGTCCCACTTGGACCATGGATGTGCACCCCACTACTAGCCCATTTCTCTTGCATGACGTTAGAACCCTTCCACACTCTAATCCACATGATGTCCCTTCCTGATTCCAGGAAATTTGGAAAAATCATAGATCCAGGTTCCTTCTGACCCCATCTATCCTACAGTAGCGTCAGTTATCCGTTCTCCTCAAATCTAGGGGCCTGATCGTACTCAGAACCACCCAAAAACATCTTGTTGTGAACTGAATAGTTCTAACGGCGATGAATGAAAATAATGGTGTGAGATATACACAATGAAAATATCTAAATTCATTGTCCAATAATTATTGTCTAATGTTAATGATTTGGGGAATTTTGGGTAAGAAATAATTATACTATATCCCTATAATAATCCCTAAGTCATAATCCCTCCCACAAGAATGATAGAACCATATTTGAACCCATTCATTGGTGGTGGGGTTCCATATTCATTCTTGATACTAAGATCGTGGAAAAAAACATAACATAACAACATCTACCTGACGTTTGGATCGTTTATCATGAAGGATTTATTACTGTATGAGATCTATTACAAACCATCACAATCAACCACTCCGTCTCCATCTTCCATTGAGAGAGATTCAACTAATTATGTCCATATCCACAATGAAATTCCATGGTTATATACCTAAACATTGTTTCTTGATCAATTAAAAAAAGAAAATTTGTTTCACTGTCGATGAATCTCAAAAAAAATGTCATAATAAAATATAATTAAAGATTATTTTATTCCTGTCAAATTCCCAAAAATTACCTTTTTTAGTTGACCCACATTGGTGGATGTTAGTCCCCTCCTATGGAAAACACCATATTAAGAACCTAAAAATGGTATCATATTTCCAGTTAGAGTTGCCATTTATGAGTTATTATAATTTCAATATAAAATAATGTTTTTAATTATTTTATTTATGGTTACGCCCAAGGTAGATTTTTCTACAAATGAACCACACCGACCTATATATGGTTGTACCATGGTTAAATAAACTTCAATGAAATCAATGGTGCCCTTAGATTCTTTATTTGGGTACCCGTTTAAGAGTTCATTCCACTTAAATAAGAAACTACAAACGATTTATTAAAAACATATCATTTTTCACCGTATCTTTATGGGAACATTGGGTCCTAGAATTTCACGCCTTCTCAAGGCCTGGTCTAAATAAATTTCAATTAATTTTTAAAAATAATATCTGAGAAAATATGAGTCATTACATTCTCCCCACATTAGGGATTTACTACCCCAAAATACAAAACAAGGGATACTCAACAAAAAGTTGTGGGTAATGTGCATTAATTTGATATTCCTACACCCAAGTTCCCTTATAGAGATTATTGTGCTACCCATAAATGCACAATAGTGTAATCGATCACACAAAAAGGACCCACTCCTATTGATCCTCTATCTCCATCAGGTACTCCACATAAGTCACCCCATCATCAATTTCCTTCTCTCCCTAGTCGATGATGTGTGAGGGATCAAGCACAAAATTTTCAACTGCGACACAATAAATAAATCATTCACCCATCTCAACTATAGGTGTAGAGATAGGCGGTTCTTCCCCTTGCCAACACTGCCCAGAATATGAAAAGGGACTATGTATATTTCAGTGAACATGAAACCCGACCAAATATCTATAATCCCAATCGAGGTGAGACTCAATGGAACACATGACCTCCCTCCTAGAACACCAGAGGCCTCCACCTCCTATAATCATACTACTTATGTCATATCTGTGTAGATATCATCCACTCCTAGATGATCCTCACCTTCTCAGTGGTATCTCATACCATCTCTGGACGCACGAGCTCTGACTCCCCTAGGTCCATCCAGAAATGTGGTGACAGACAGGGTTGACTATACAAGGCCTCTAACAGCTCCATGCCAATGGTGTGGTGATGGATATTAGTGTATAAAAACTCAACTAGTAGTAGGTGATCCTCATAAATGTGGAGAATGTCTAGAATGAATGATCATAACATATCCTCAAGAACCCGGATGGTCCTCTCCATCTGGATATTTGTCTACATATGAAATGATGTGCCCAACCACAGTTGAGTCCAAAACACCTCCTACAATCCCTTCCACATCCTGGATGTGAAAAAAGCATCATGATCATAGATAATTGTCAATAGAACTATGTGAATCTAAAATATCTCCTACATATAGAGGCATCCAAACCTTTCTACTGAACTCTACTCACATATCGATAGGAACTGGTCTGTCTTTGTTAGTCGGTCAGTGATATCCTATATCGTATCTTGCCACTAGATGTACTCTGTAAACCCATCATGATGTCCACTATAATTCTATCCCATTTTCATTTGGGAACATCAAGGGGTTAAGTCAAACCCACTAGAACCTGTTTCCCAACCTTCATTTGTGGACAAGTAAGGCATCAAGACACCAAATATACAACTTCCTTTTTCATCCATATCCATCAAACTAATGTTGAATTTATTGTTACATTATTATCCCACCTAGATGTACCGCTAAAAATTTATTCATGAAACTCCCTAAAAACCCCCTCTAACAATGCCACAAGAATCAACATGGGTCCTCAAAAAAGAATTGTTTCCCCCCACCTTTTGAATATCTATAAGGGGCATGCCATGTGGGAATTTGAGAATGTACATAATAAAATTTTGTATCCATAATTTGTGCTTCCATTTCTCTCTGACAGAGTGGAGGGGTGACAACCCTTGAATAGAGATATGTTTTCCCATCTTTGACCAAAAAACATATATCCAACATGGAAAACTTCTTTAATTCAACATTTATTAGCTATGATCTAGATCTCATGTTAAGAGCATCTACTACAACGTACCCCTTCCAATTAGTATGGAAAATTACTAAGTCATATTCCTAGAATAACTCTAGTCATCACATATATCTCTTGTTTGGATCCTTGTAGGAGAAGATATACATGAAACTCTTTTGGTCAAAGTGAATTATAAATCACTTGATAATCAGATAGTGTCACCAAATAATCAGTATAATGACTATTACTATGAATTCATAGTCATGGGTCATGTAGTTCTACACATGTTATTTCAACTAGCTTGAACCACAGACAATCACTATTTTCCTCTACATCCTGACACAACCAAGCCTGGTTCCTGATGTTCCATAGAACACTATGTACTCGACACCCTCCTCTGGAATCCATAAGCGGAGATCACTCATCAGAGTCTGTTTCAAACTTCTCTAGATCCATTACTACTCCGTTCTCTGGGATTATATACTAATTATCAATGAATACATACTCGGGATGCCTAGGGTAAAATACTAGGTCTCACAAAGCCCATCCTTTTCATGTCCTAAAATTGCACCCTTAGCTCATGAAGCTATGTGGTAACCATGTGATATGATGATGTAGATATCAGTATCTTTCTAGGGTATAGATCAATGAAAAATTATAACTTGTGGTGAGGAGGTAATCCTATAAAATATTCCCAAAAAACATTTTTGTCCTCATCCACCACTATAGTAAATTGAGGAATCGTCTCTCTACTACACCGAGGGTCATTATAGAAAACATTTATATTATCATATAAAACCTCTTACATGGATTTCCATCCAACCCTGGATATGTTTTTTCTCACCAAATAAGGAAAACATTATCCCATATCTATATACACACCGCAAAATATGCCTAATGAAATCCATTTGGGCATGGACTATGGATAACGATCATTACCAAGGATGAATTCATAAGGACTTCTACAATAACACAAGGAGATACTAACAAAACCTCTCAACCTAAGAGTTATGGCATACTATAAGCACTGTGGTGTGATCATCGAATCTCCCCCCGTATGTGTCTCTAAGTGTGGATTTAGACTCAACGATTCCACTGTAATATTCGAGTCTCGAACAAGGGTCCTAGAAAAAAAAGCGTGACTAACACTTAGGTCTTCCAAAACATTAGATTGGGTGTAAAAGATAATGATAATTACTCTAATATTCATTAGAGAACCAGGGTCGTATGCCTCTATTACCTGAAGCTACCCTCGTCCGTATTCACTAGCACCACTAGCCTATTGCGGCCCACCTATGGGTGGTGGTGGTAGTACCTCAACCCTCATCCCACTTACTGATGATTGTCTAGATCCTCTTTCACATCCACCACCAAGATGATCTCCCTGCACTGGACTTAACCTCTAACTCGGAGTTCCCTCAACTGTCTGTTGATAATAAGCAGGAGGAGTCATGCAATCTTGAGCCACGTGACCCTGATCGCTACACGTGTAACATAGCCTATCCTTCTACAGACTCGCTCTAAACTGAGATCCTCGAACCACTGAACCCATGTCCTAGGTTAATCCTATTAAAAATCCAATCCTCTTGGATCACTATGTCAGTTGTTGTCTACCAGCTATAGAAGATTCAGCTACCTGATCCCCAATTGTAGCTCACACTACCAGTGTCTGCTCAACCAAAAAAATCCTTGTGATCAGAGATCTCTATTGTACCCCCATCATATGATAGGATTTTAGGGGCTACCATGGATTCCATGATCTCTAAGAATATCCCTTGATCGATTATCAGGGCCTGAAAAAACAGGTCCTCCACCATATCTATAGAGTAGTGAGAACGATCCATAAATCTTGTCGAGTACTCTGCTACTATCTGACTACCCAACTAAATTTGTAGTATATCATGTATACCTATGGAGTGTGGCATAAATGGAAAGAACTCCTCTGTTAAGAGACACTCAATGTATGTCCAACTATGTGTCGGTCCCTCATGCATCTAGATCACTTAGCTCCTCTATATCTATAATGATCACTATAATGGACCCATGGAAAGGAAAACCATTTGGTTGGGAGGATTTCTCAGTATGGGAAAGACACATATAAACTCCTTAAGACAATCACTACCTTCCTGGGAGTCTGTCTCATCCCCTTACCTGTAAGGTCACTACCTCTAGAACTGATGATACACACTCAGCCTGTATTCATCCTCTCCCCGTAACGCTGGTAGTAACTATTTCTATCTAAGTGGTGTTATCTATAGTATACCACTCAGGGGGGTGATATCTCAATTATTGTTCCATGTACTAACCCCACATCATTAGATGGATCATCCATAGGATCAAACATCAAAATCTTGCTTTTCAATCTACATTGTTTCATCTAGAAATTGTTCATGATGTACCACAGTCTATTGAGTATACTTGGTGAGTTGACAGTAACTCATGAAGGAAATTAGAACACACTCAATCCTATATGATGAATGTACTGTTATTTTCCCTAAAACTGGTGATTTCATATAACAAGTGAGAATGCGTAACTCAGTGTTCTGGTGAATGGATACGTCAAATGCCACACCAAAAATTGATTCTTTTTCCAGAAATACAAACTCAATACACTTTAAATTATTACCCCAAACCAATATCACAATCTATTAGCTCATTAGGTTGAACTATCCAACTTGTATACCACTCCGTCATGACCCATCCCCTCAGTCATGTTACGTGACTACTATAATCCCCCCTCCAATTTTCCAAGGGTAGGGGACTAGCACCTTGAAGGAATTTCCCACATATTTGAGGCATTTTATTAAGTACATGTACACATTCATACATCTCAAATCCCAAAATTTAGAAATGTAAAAACAAAACTGAACAAGAA
Organism: Viscum album; assembly: GCA_963277665.1. Taxonomy (NCBI): domain Eukaryota; kingdom Viridiplantae; phylum Streptophyta; class Magnoliopsida; order Santalales; family Viscaceae; genus Viscum; species Viscum album. Next base: position 543,624,123 of record OY728158.1, read on the forward strand.
TGCATACAACAAAAATGCCAACAATAGAGTTTGACAGTAGGAAAACTGGAAAATTAAACTGGGCCAGTATAAAATCACACCAAAAGTGAAGTCTTAAAATTGAATTCACAAGGTCCTAAAACTCATCCACATAAAACCCTACATGTTGGGTTTGAATAGAAACAAATGGATAATGTTCCTAAAGAACACCTCATCTTTCAGACCTCTTTTCAAGAACCACCTGCCCCCGGTGGACCAAGGACTCCATCAAAGCATCGATAGTTTTCACAAGACAAAACATGTGTGGGCATAACTCATGCATGTGTGTGTAAAAAAATAATTCGTAGGGAACGTGAAACAAAATAGGTTACACCACTAAGAAGTACACAAAGTACATTAAAAATTAAACAAACAATGCACAATCAATACAATGAGATCACAAGGGAATAATTTAATAGCATGAAGAGAATTACTTCCAGTTGTAGTTCACATATATCCCAATATCTAGGACTATATATGTGTCGATGGAACACATAGAATTGATGGAACACTAGGAGTCAATAGAGCATAAAGCATTAGTGGAACATGGAGCGTTAATGGTGCTCAAAGAGGTGATGGAACACGAGATAACGATGTGCATGTAGCATCAATGGCACACAAAGCATCAATGGTGCATGAAGCACCGGTGTCCCATGAAGCATATGTGGAGCATGGATCATCGATTTTATATAAATAATTAAAGGTTCAGGCATCACCCATGCCACAAATTCTCCATGATCACATAGTCACAACAATCCCTTAGATTGTGCTCATAGTGCGCTTGTTCATGGAGAACCTACTTCTCAAGCCATTAAGACATAAAACAACTTCAAAAAATACCTAGTAAGAGTATATCAAAAGGACCTTACCATTACAAGGGTCCCAATTACCAAAATGGACAATCAAATGGGCACACAATTTAAAAGATACAGACAATTTGGTAAAAAGGTTTATGTCTAGTCTAGGTTTGAAACTGACCGGGCGGACTGACCTTACCCTACTGGTATGAGCCATCCCGCCGACCAATGGGCCACTATTATAGATAGGTTATCCATACTAAACCCAGTTTCTTATGAAGACCTTTCTCCACAAGATGTGGCATGTCCTGGCTGTATCCCCTTGTCCACACAGTCTCCCGATTGTGTGGCTATCTAGCTCCCCCAGTCACCAAGGTCGGCCACCACATTCACTGGCCTCACCAAAACTATAAGATATTCATTATCTAGCCTCCAATCACATTCTACGACTAGCACTTATGTGATATACTCATTTGGTTCAATCATTCACGGACCGCAGCTGCGTGCCCCACTGACAGATCGTCCTTCCTGTGCCCTTCCAGAAATCAGCCTCCCTTCGAGCCACATGTGGTCCTTGTCGAATGCCAAACAATTATTCAAAAATATTTGATTTGGGTTTCTCGTGACCCGATCTAAAAAACAAAATCTTATACTGTTGTCTCTCCTTGAACCTGGTGGTCCGATCATAGATGGAACAACCCATAAACATCGATTCGAGAACCATGTGGTTCCAATGGTATGGAATTCTATGAATGAATGGAGTGATGCCCAAAAAAATGTCTAGCTCATGGTCCAGGAATTTTTTTACAATAGTCATGATTAGGGGAAGTTTGGTTTAGAATGGATTAAAATTAAACCTACTAACAACACCTACAGCTTAATCCCACTTTCAAGAATGATCAAACCATGAATCAATATATTTGTGGTTTGGTCAATGTTCTTCATTGAAAGTAGAAGTGATAAGATGAAAAAAAAGTAACAACCCATGCCAAGAGTTTTGGTTGTTCGACATTGAGGATATGTTACTGTTGGTGATCCATCAAGAACCATCATGATACACTACTCAGTTATCATCTCTAGTCGAGAGTGATACCTCTTGTTCTCACCAGTGCGTGTAGGAAATTCAAGGGTTATGAGCCTAACCATGGGATCATGATCAATTAAAAAAAATAAAATCTACTGCGTTGTTATTATATCACAACATTGATGTGAAACATAAATATTAAATAAACATAATGTATGTTTTATTATTTTAAAATGTCAAAAAATTTAACTTTTGCATCTGACCTGCACAAGTCGATGTTAGGCCTCACCTAATGAAAACACCCCAATACGAACTCAAAGGTGTCCTCATATTTCCAATCCATTTAACCGATTATGATTTATTATGATTTCAAAGTTAAATAATTTTATTTAATTATTTTATTAATGATTACACCCCCAATGAAATTTTCAAATGATGAACCACACCGACTAAAGTTAGGTTGCTCGAAGAGTAAATACACAACTATGATCTCAATAGTGCCCTCCTATTTTTGATATGGGTTGTAACTTAAGTGTTCTTCCCATTTAAAGAATAAAATACCTGAGTTCTTTATTAAAAACATAGCATTTTTTTCTGTATCATTATAAAAACACTAGGCCTTAGAATTTCCCGCCTACTTTGTACATTTTATGAGAATTTTACAAATTGATTTATAAAATTAAAATTACAGAAAATACAGGTCTATAAAAAACATATATATTCAATTTGATATGAAGGACAAGAATATAGATCGAACTCGATCCATAATGGGATATTATCTACAATGATTGTCTTGGGGGTGTACCCTTACTATTTTGATGGTTTGGGGAGTTAACACATTCAACTATGATATCCTTGGAAGTGATACTTGAATAATACTAGAATTATGTTCAATGATTATGTGTAATACAAAATTCCTTTTATTTTTGAAATGTTAATATTTCATGAATCATGTTTTTGATTCCCTTATGATTCACATATTATGAATTTTTCATATTTATTCCTTGAATCAAGATTCTGATAATTAATATGAGGTAAATTGATTTCAAAACATATGATATTTGTCACATACCATAATATTCATGTTATTCATAAGCATCTCACTTTTTTACCCTTGTTGATCTTATATTGTCACCCTTTCTAAGGTTTAATTTCCCCATGTTATAATGAAATGTATTATGTATGATGTATCAATGGATGGTGATAATTTTAAAGAAAATAGTGGGATATGATGTAGTTTACATATGAACTAATTTTATATATTTTCTTTGTTTCCATAGGTTCAATAAATTTATGGTCTTCTAGTGTGTTTTGGTATAATATAATGAATATACATATAAAATGATATAATATCTACATATAAAAATCGTAGTTAACTGTATAAATGTTTCTTATGAGGTAAATTATTTGTTTTATGATGTGATGTAAATTTCATCACACCTCTAAAATTTTTATCTAACAATGTAAACAGTGTTTACGCTTTAAAGTTTTCCTTTTTATGTATTATAAAATATTGTCAATCCAGCTTCAATATATTTTATATCATAAATATTTTGTGTCATACACATTGTGGCATGAAATATTTTCCTCTTTATGTTTGCTCCAATAAAAATCTATATCCAAAGATGCAACATAAAAAATTTAATACCAATAGAAATAATCAATGAAATGGTAAAAAATATGTTTAATAATATAATTGTCTTTTAAATTATTGCTAATTCATGTGGCTCTAACAAAGTTTTACATATGGTAAATAATACTAAAAAAAGGTAACACTGGTATTATTCTCGATTATTACATATTTTAAGATAATTTTATTTTATTTATTCATGGGTTGATACTCGTTGGTGATATTCATCAATGATATAAATGGAACTCACAGACCATTATAAAGGATTTACCAGTAATTTCATTGATCTCCTATCATTTAAAATTCATATACTGTTATTGATTCTTGAAAAAATGAAATAGTTTCATATCATATATCTCTTTCGTTTATATGTGAATGTATTGTATGATATTCTTAATTGAATAATTGTCTATGTATCCTTATTTTCAATTCATTGAACATTAATCCATGTAATAATATTATATGTCATAGAATGCATAGAATATTTTTTTCTTGGGTGGGCCTAGAATTATATACCCCATAATGCACTGGTAAATTACATAAGACAATAATGATATGAAAATAAGAGGGTCCGTAATGTTTAAGAAATATTTCATGGAACAACAAATTAAAGGTATGTTTAAGATGTCTAGCATTATTAATTCCCTTTAATATGTGATAATTTATTTTTATGAATACAGTTAATTATTGTTCTATTTGTCATGGATTTCTTTATGTTTTAAGTTTCATTTGATATGACATAACTATTATTTATTCATTCCATAATATCGTATTTATAATTTCATCCATAGATTAATACCACTTATTCCGCATCTAATCTCACCCGTTTATATTTTTTTAATTCATGTAGGAAATTAAGAATAATACAATGTATGATAAATTGTTTTCAAGAAGACAAATAATGTTTTCATGTTTTATGATAATTCCTTCATATTTCATAATTGAAATGTAAAACTCTATTATGTATGATTTCTTAGGTTATTATTCTATTTGATCCTCTATATTTGTACCATTTCAATGAAATTTATACTGGCTCAAGGGAACTGGAGATGGGTTTACTATAATTGGTATCATATGATAATTTAATAGAGACCTTTGGACTAGTTTTTAAAAAAATAGTTATAAAAAATAACCTATTGGATAAACCATTTGGATAATCTTGAAATATTTTTAGAAATGAAAATCATAGAGTTGTTTATGAATTAATTGAGTTTATACAATTGTTCCTAAATTCAATATAATGGCTGGAACAACCATGTCAATACATGAAATTAACATAGGGATTTACCTATAGAGGATGTCAATGGGGCTTATATTATACAATTGAATATATTAGATGTATTATTCTATGTAACTAATGTTATGAAAAATAACATGCTCACATCGATAACCAATTTTTCTTCAAAATGGATCATCAATAATGGATATATTCTAACCGAATAAACTTTTATCCTTCAGAGGGACCACAAATCCATTAGTACAGGGGTTCAGGAACAAATAAAAAGTAATAATTTACATGGTTTGAGATGAGAATGAGATTGAAGTCCTGGAGATATATATTTTAATGGGAAATATATGGAAATGGTTGTTATTGATTCAAAAATGCATGATTGAAGAAGAAATAATAGAATTAGACTTGAATAATTTAAATGGGATATTGTTAAAAAAATTATTCCCTTATAATAATTGAGAATTCAACAAAATGAAATTACTACACATAATGTAGAATGATGAGGAAGTTGAGGTTGAGAATAAAAATATAAATTTACATGTTTAGTGTGGAATATTGATGATTCTATTTGCAACCTGGAGAGAATGATTGATCTATTATTTAATCTGTTAAAAGAAAATTTTCATTGAGAAAATGTCTCCCAAAAACTATCATCATATTAGAATATTGTGACTTGTGATCTATAGACCAAAAATTAATTTGATAAATCTATATTTTTCAATGGGATGGTGGATAATAATATTTCAGTTGTGCACTATACGGGTAGAAATAAAAATAACAAATTAAATGAATGATGTAATTTCCAACATGAAATATTAATAGTAGGATTCATGGTAGATCTTTCTGAAAGGGTATGGGAGTCTACAATAAGTGTGGACATTGAGGCCACTAAACTTAAGAATAGAATATTAAGAGTGAATCCACAAATGTGTGAATCATTAAATATAAGGACATGTGGAATTATTCAAATTAGGACCCAAGAATCAATGTAGTCATCAAAAAATGATGACCAAGGAATAGGGTCATGTATAGGTGAATATTATTATGGAAGATGATGTTATTGAATATTTGGTGGTAAGTATATTTATCATAAAATAGAAATATATTAATCCTTATTTTTATTCTCAATGATCAAAATAGTTAATATCTTCTATGTTTTCGCAGAAGATACAATATTTCTCAAGAATCCTTGGATTGTAATTACCAATTAGAACACACAATGAAAATCTTATTACAACATATATATATCATCAAATCCCCATTTCAATATATTGATGTATACTGTATTTATAATTAATAATCATACTAATGGTAGACATTGATATAATCCTTGGGACAGATTATCTTTTAGTGTATAAATAAAAAATTTATTGTTAAAAAAAGATTATGACCTCTGAGGATAGTATAAAATCCAAAACATTTAGGGGATATAATTCATTCACCAAGTCTTATCTAAAACCTCCTCTAATGGGAAATATTAATGAAATATTGAGTGATGATTCAATAAATAGAAAAGAATATCCTTATAATAGATTATGTATCTATTTTAATGGAATATTTTGATTTATTATGAATTGATCTACCATGACATAGTCTTGAACACAAATTTATACTCAATATTTTTCTTATCCATGATGTAAAATCCATATCTAAGCCTCCCTAATAGGCAGATCTAGCAGAGTTAGAGGAGATTAAGAAATAATTTCAATAATGAAATAAAAAGATGTTTGTATTCCCTTGGGTTTCAACTTGGGAGAGAAACAATATTGTTTTTGAAAAGGAATCATTGTCCAAGAGATTGTGGATTAACTATAGGGGAATCAATTAAATCATTATTACGGACATCTCTCTTTTACCTCACATTGATGATATATTTAATCAATATCAAGGGTACCAATACTTCTCAATGATTTATATCTATTTTGGTTATCATAAAATAAGCGTGAATAATGATGATATATAGAATATGACGTTCCTACACAAGGTATCAACATTTTGAGATCACAATAATACCTTTCAGATTAATAAATTCACATACTATATTAAAGGATCTAATGAATAGAATATTCAACGATCATCTAGAAAATTTTATTATGGTTCTCAATTATGAAATGAAGACACACTCATAGTCCTTTAATGGTCATGGTGTTCATTGATGAATCACCATTGACACACTAAAAGTGGAATAAAATTATGCGATCTTTTGTATGTGTGTATATTTACTTCAAAAAGTATCCTTTAATTTCCATATTACTTTCATATATTGAATATATGTTGACCCCGCAAAGAAATTTTTTTAGTGAATGGAAAATAAATAATGAATAAAACATTGATAAAATATTTCATAGGATTCAGTAGTTAATACTTTCAATTTATTGAATGTTTATCTTGATTAGGTAATATATTATTAAAATTAACAAAAACATCGGTGAAATTCATATGGTTTAAGTAATGTGAGGAAATATTTGGGGAACTAATGAAAAAGATAATCAATTCACATGTATTGAATTTACCATCTTGAAAATAATTATTTATTATATACATTAATGTGGTGGAAAAATATATATGGTCTTTCCTTATGGAGAATGATATATTTGTTGGGTATTTCTTACACAAATTAAAATCCAGGTAACGAAACTATTTGACTTATGATTCTGAGATAGATAGTCTGGTATCTGCTCTAATGATTTGAGGAAAATAACTCTATGGTGAAATATTTGAAATATATTATGATCATAAACGATTAAAGTGTATATTAACAATGAAATAGAATAACATGAAGAAGAGTATATTGCTTTAATTATTTTATTACAATATTTTTACAATACACTAAAACCCTATTAATGAAAATTATGTGGAATAAACATTGGGTAGAAATAATCATAGGGTTATCTCCATGAAGAGGATATACAACAATCCTATATTCATGGAGATGGTAAAAATGGATATAGATATATTTGGAAGGGAAACAACATTTCATTCAAATGTAATAAGAGAATGATATTTAGTTGATATGATAATGAATTACTTGTATGATAACACGAGTATTCAGAAGAAAATAACATCTATATAGGATTAGATATTTTTGGGATTTATGGATTATCCAATATCTCGATGCTAGGGAAATACATTACAGACCCATGTTAGAATGGGTAAGGTAAATTCTAATCCATTAATAGACCATTTATTTCTAACCCATCCGCCAAAAGATTATGTGTTTCAGGAACATTATAACACTGCAACCCAATAATTTATCTTCAGGAATGATGTTCCTCCATATCCTTTTTTATTCCCTCTACATTTATGTATTTCTAGCCATGTATTGAATACATTACCCATGAATCACAAGAGAAAATTATTCTTTCTAGGAAGACTGTCCAAATTCAATGTACTAAATTTGTATATATTTTTAGAAACTATAAGGGAATTGTATTTTATTTTGGTATTCAATTAATTTTCTCCCATATTTTCCCTCCAATATATTTTCCCATTAAAAATAAAAATTTTACCCTCATACAAGATGTGTTATAGGAGTTATGATCAATGAAATGAAGAAAATGTATCATACCTGGAAGAGTGATTTTATTTTTTTATATTAAATAAACATGTGATTTTTCCTTGATAAATTTTCAACTAAATTTCCCCCTAGATGGATGTAAGTATCCTAGTAAATTCATCTAAAATATAGTTTGTTAGAAAAATCCATAAAGGGAAAAATGTTGTGACAAAATTATAGTGGTGGGATTTGTCTAATCAGATCCAACTCTAGGTTGACATCGGGGAAAATTATCACCCCTAATAACATGGAGCCAAAATTAATTATCTCAAGAATAATTTTAGATGTATTAGTACATAATAAAAGAACTAAATTATGTTCATATCAAAATATTAGAATAATATTAATAAATTACAATTGAAAGAGAATAAAACCGGAATTCCCATTCAATATTCAAACTTATTAATTATTAATTTTGATTAAACTATATTTAATAAATTAAATTAAATTTAATGGGACAATGATGTAATTTATGATCATAACCAACAATTAAAAAGAATAATTTTCAACTAAAAATGTTTGAATTAATGCTAGAAATAATTGTATGTCCTTAATAAAAAATATTCATTTTTTAAACCATTAATGCCACCCCAACTCAAGTAAAATCCCCCACCCCATTTTATTTTTATACTACACTAAAATAAATGTTCCCTAATCCTATACCTCTAAAAGAGTCTTTTAAATTTCTCTCTATTCAATTTTGAAGAGTTTTTTGGTCCAATGGATGGTCTCATAACTGTAAAATTCAACAGAGGTAATGGTTTCCCAAATCCTCTACATTAATATACAATTGAAATAATTTTTTATATTTTATTTAATATTCCATCACATATATATAAATCATTTAAATTCTATATTATTACCATGAATATGAATTATTACAAATGGAAGATTACTTACTCCATCCCATTATCGGATTTCTCTAAGATGATATATTTCTTAAACAATCATGTCACAATATAACAATTCTAATATTATATAGATGTTTTATGTGTGTGTTTTTACATGAAAATAAATCATCTTTTAGATACAATATATGGGTTTTTCAATGACATAGTTGTACATAGGTGTAATAACTTCAATTGAGAGCATTGGTCATTGACTCGATCATTACCCGATAAAAAATAATTGGAATTTCTATATACATTGTTTTATAATCCATGTGTATATACTTGGATGATCTAAAGGCAACATAAAAACTAGTAAAATTGATCTATCTATCATGGATTTCTCTCAAACCTTGTAAAATTCAAATTTCATTATTTATTATTATATTGGTTGAATATAAATGTGTACCATATAAATATTTCATACAGATGGTAAATTTCTATATGATGTGCCTCATTAAGATATTTTTCAATGTATCTATTTTATATTTTTCTATGAAAAATAATCCATTTAATATTTTGATATGTAATGGAATGTACTGTAATTTTATGTGATGTGTGGGTCCCAAAATTAAATACCCCCTTAGTGCATTGGTTGGTATCATGAGATAATTATGATTGGGCTAATGTGAGAGTCATTTACCTTCATGTAATATGTAGTGGAACAAGGCCTTAAGGGTATGTTTAAGTTGTCTGGATTTATTTATTCCCATCACTATATGATCATTTATTTTTATCTAAGAATTTATATTATTGTTATACATGAGATGGATTTATTTCCAGTTTTAGTTTAATTTAATATTATATAAATCATTTTACTAACTCATTCCACACTATCTTATTTATAATTTAATCCATTGAACATGGCCATCTACTGATTATTCAATATAACACTTTATATTATTTTAAATTACCCTTGGAAACAATGATGTGTACCATATATGATAAAATTGTACATAGGAGAATAATAATTTATCTTATTTTTAGATTATATATTATTATTTTTAAAATGTAATTTAAAGATCTAATATGTATCTTTTTACCCACAGGTTATTGAAATTTTGGATCCTCTATATTAGTACCATTGTAATAAAATATCCACCAGCACTAGGGTACTTGTGTTTTGGTTATTAAATAAAATTTCAATATATGTTTGTTGATTGTATTAAATAATGTTTTAAATGAAAATGAACCTAGAATTCAGTTTGGTTTGAATAAAAAATTGTTGTTAAATACATTTCTTTATATCATTAAATAATTAATGTAGTTTTATTTTTAATATTCATCACAAAACTTGGGTTTTTCAAAGTATTATGGATAAATTAGTTTATCTAAAAAATTTATAAACCAAAATCATTACAATAATCAAGAATATCCTATTATGATTTCATTATTGTTGATAGATTATTAAATAAGGGAGTGTATGGGTATTCATGATTCATATTATAGTGAATATTATAATTTAACAATATATTAAAAAATAACGATGGATATATATAGTATATTTGTCTGACATTCTTATAATTTAGATAAATTATCTTTGAGTTTCATGAACAAAATCTGGTCACCATCCAAACTGGCACTCAAACTAATCCATGGAATGGCCAGAAGGGATTTCCCTCTCCGTATCGGCTGGGAAAATTTATTGGTCATTATAAATTTGGATTTGGGAACAATTTAACGATGTATAGAAACAGAAAACAACTGACAATAGTAAAAAACCAATTCTGAAAATTAAATCCAAACAAGTATTCAAAAGAATAATAATTGATTTATATGGTTTACACAAAATACCAAAGACTAACACAACGAAAGAAATTAGAAAGAAACATACCCAGAACCACCTCCACTACAACAAATATTCCCTTCAATATCTCTAGAAAAAGGCATTAACAAAGCTAAAAAGGGATGTTAATTGAGGAAAAAATAAAGGGGGTGTCCTCTTTATCAGCGCTCTGAAAAGCGCTGATAAATGCCTATTTTATCAACACATTTTTTGAGCAGTGATAAAAGTTTAAAAATAATTCAAAAAAATAAAAATATTTTTTTAATTTATGGAGGCTTTAACAGCACCCCGCCCACCTTTTACAGCACCCTGACCACCACACTGCATGCCCCCTACCACCACCATCACATACTCCCTTTAACAGTGTCCCCATCACCCCTTTAACAGTGTTAGCTATTATTCCACCCACGCGCGTGACATGCCTCCTCCTGGATTCAAACTCGGGACATATTTCCTGTGCATCCTAAGCCTTTACCACTCCACCATATTGTTTTCCTCGTCATTTATTAATATATCTATATATATATTGTTGTATTTACTCATTTATTAACATATATATATTAACATATAAATATTTATATAAATATATATGTATATATATTTAGTTAAATTAATATATTTTTATTTAGTTATTTTAATATATATATATATCTGTATAGTAATATATATATAGTTATATTTATATATTAATATATTTATTTGTATATTATTATATATTTATAAGAATAGTTTGAATGCATTTATAAAATATTTTTTGTGTGTGTGTCTTTAAAAAAGAAAATACATATATATAACACACACACACACACAAATCTATATATTATACGTATATATGTATGTGTAAATATACATATTAATATATGTTTTCAAATATTATATATTAATATGTATAAAAATTTGTTTAGAATATATAGATAATATATATCAGTTTGTCAATATATATGACCAAAAATATTTATATCTATACCAGTACACATTATATGTGTTAAAAATTGTGAAACCTTCAAAACCCGTAAATACAATTAGAAAGACAAATAAATCCTAAACTTAGGGTTATGATGAAAACCTCTGATCCTAGTGTTTCCTCCAGCTTTAAGACCATTCAAATCAATGATAATCAAAGAATATTTGATTTTATATGTGGTGGTGGGAGAATGGACCGGTAGATCATAAGTTACAGCTGTTTGAAAAAATAGTAAACAAGGTAAAAGTGCATAAAGTGAGGGCGAGAAAAACCTAACAAACCACAAAGTCACTGAAACATGCATAACGTCTTCTTTGGGTGTCCATTTCAGCTCAGTGAATAGTGAAAATGAAGATTGGGAATGAAATAGGATATAACAGGTTTGGAAGGCCAAATATTCACAAGCATCAAGAGTTATGACTGTTTGAAGAATACTTTGATAGGGGTCTGGACACTAAAACTGGGTTTTTGGAGGCCATCTGGTGGTTTTTTTTGGGATTTTGGTATCCCAAACCAAATTATAACATCTTTATAGTAATATTTCATCACATATTATTTTACCCCCATCGATTTGATATGTTTTAGAGACGAAACAGACACCCTGAACAAAAGTTATTTCAATTTGAATTCGGAGTTTATTTTGGAGTGGTATAACTAATATATCATATGTTTTTTTGATCTATTTGTGGTTTCTAATAGATGTGGTCATCATGATTTTCATGAGATTCAATTTAAATGTCTGTGACACATAAAAAACACATGGAGAAGTTGTTATGCCTGTTTTATGAGTTGTGGGTTTCATAGGTTTTTCGGCACCGCGGGGGTTGCAAAATTTAAAACAACAATAAATTCTAATCTGAGTGTATATTTTCACCCTACCATATATCGGATAGAATCCTGAGAAATGTTACACACTATGGTTACCATGGGAACCACTTATCACATTCTTTAAGGCCCAAAAAGGCCCAAAATCCCTTTGAACGGTCATATGTTTGGCTCCGGCTGTCCATTTTTCCTTAACTTCTGCTTCGGGTGTCCGTGTTTCCTCAACCACATATCAAATGGAAGATAATGTCTAAAACTACATTATGGTGACCACTAAAACACCTTATAATATTCTTCATGTCATGAAAGGGTTCTTAATCCCTCTAAATTGCCATAATTTCTTCTTCGGGTGTCCGTTATGCATCTACCACATTTCAAATCGATATAAAACATATTCAAAAAATATTTATTATAAATATATATCAATATAAATATACATATATGTCAACATATTATTTTTTATGAATTGTTTTGATATATACACTTTATTAGCGCTAGGAATAAAACTAATGATAAATCTCCCCCTTTATCAACACTACTAAAAAAAGAGCCGATAAAGGTGACCACTTTAAAAGTGCTTAAAAAGAACTCTTAATTGCGGTCTTTATCAGCATGTTTTTAGTGCTCTTAAAGGGTGGCACTATGGAAACCCTGATTTGTTGTAGGAATAATGGAAAGTGGCATTTCCTTCATGTCATCTCCATGATACTGCACCAAGAAGGACCACTAGTAACCCGAACCACCGGTTCTAAAGCATTACCCATACATATGAAAAACATTACCCAGTTTACTTACCCTCATATGTGTTTGTAGTTTTTGAGCCTATTCCCTATATCCTACAAACAAAAATGGATCCATTGTTTAAACATTATAAGACAAAAATCATGCATGTTTTCATAAATAAAAAATGCTTTTTACAATTAAAAAGGTGTGAATCTTAAAATAAAAACAATTTTTTGGGGGAAACATTTAATAATGAAACATTTTATGGAAAAAACGCATATATCAAAAATTAGAAAGAAAACACAATGTATGTCAAAGGTAATTACTATCTAACCATTGAGCAAAAGTCACAAGAAATACCATGAGGAACTAGCTAGATATTGGGCCCTCGGTACATCGTATCTCAGTGTAAAAGTAATCATAACCAATACCCTTATTTTAGAGGATGAACAATGAGGGTAAACCCCAATGAACTAGTTTTCCTCAAAGATCATCATATTTTAGTTAGTGTTTTCATCAATAATAATGTTCTGAAATATCATTTTCACCTTCAAATTTCATTTAAACATCATACCGAAACCAAAAACCCATAAAACATGTTTTACAACCTCAATGTAATTTAGTAAACATAGAAATGATTATAAAAAACATTTTTAATTGGTGTTACAAGGATTTTCATATATTTTCCATGAGATATTAACATGGTCACCTACATTATATTCACAACATAGATTTCACTATTAGTAGAATAATTTTTCAAGTACTTTCAACCCCACTACAATTTCATCAACTAGTAGAATTTAAAATAAATAATGAATAATAATTATAAATGATTATACATCTCACTCCAATAGGGATTTTCCATGTTAATAATTTTTATGTTTGACTAGGGATTTTTACTTACACAATAAACATGACACTTTATTGACTATTATTAGGGAGGATTTGAAAATGGTGCATAATAAATAATATAGGGACTTTATCATTTAACTTATAAATATCAAATTATTATTTTCAGAATGAAATTTGATGAAAATGATAGGCACTTGATAAGGTTCAATCATGAACTATTTTTCAAATGAATCCTATTTTTATAAATATCCATGATAGGTGAAATTCACCATTAATGAATATAGTTAACAATGATATTATTAATATCTAATTAGTAATGGGAATTAAATTATATAAATTATAATCTAATATCAACACCTATGGGGACCATACACAGTAATGGGTGTCAAAATCACTAAATACAAAACCACACAACAATGTGAACTATTATCACTGGTAACCTATCTATAACAAGATCAATTGCAATTCACTCGTTATATTGAGTAAAATATCATATTATAACAAAAATGAGTTACAAGAACGTTTAATAAAATAACATATAATAAATTATGATATGATATAGTTTGATATTAAAAATTGAACTAAACTATAACTTGTAATCTCCATACTAAGATATTAAATTTATACATTCTAAGAATGGGTTAGAAAGTGAATGGTAGTCGACATTAATGGTGAATCTCTAGTTAAAGTAGTTCGGGCTTCGGTATTGAAAAGAATATACAATAGATGAACATCAGTAAGAGAGAAAATATATCCAAAACATAGATATACATTATGTACATCTTCATGGATACTAACATGTCACAAAATCAATCCTAATATTAAATTCTCAATAGTTGTGTTCATGGGTTGGAATTGATGCACTTTATATCATAGACATCTCTCACAACACTATATCTTCTATGAAGAACCATATGAGTTGTAAACATTGCCTATAAAGGGGATGCATTAGATGTTAACACTATCCCCCTTAGGACGTTCAATACAAAATTCCTCTCTAGTTAACAACACTTTAAAACCTAAAATACACCACATATGAGGGTCGACTTCATCAAGAATTTCAAATAATCTAAAAAAAATCATCATGGGTATATCAATATTATATTTAATTCTTGAACACACAACCACTACTCAACCACCCCACTAATGGAGTCTCTACCTAATGAACAAACCTTAAAAAATTATACCATGAATATTGTCTAGGGGACACCTCATGTGGTATTCATTCCAAGATTTGAACTCTAACATGTACAAGCCATCTTATAGAGGGTTTAATCCCCTTAACTATCTCACTCCAGGACTGTATCCCAATATCCACCCCGAGAAGAGTAGTTCCTTCCTATGTTGAGGAAAATGAAATCCAGAAATGGATTGAATTTATAAGTTATGATATTAAGGAATAAATCATCATCTCATTTGAAAAATACAAAAACAATTGGGAATGAGATTCTTAGTCTCTGAACAATCCTTTTTCGTTTGAGGACCGTGATCGCCTTAGTAAAATGTGAGGCCTCCTATTTTCATATCACCATCAACACACTCTTTATAAAGTTAGACCTTTATAATTTAGTTTTATCAACTATTTACTCTAAAAGAAATTTCATCACATACCTTAAAGACAATGAAACTGTCTCATTTTTTATCAACAATATATCTAATCAAATTCATATAAAAAAATATTCATTACCAATCAATATTTTGAATAGAGGAACATGTGTCTCATTGAATTGAAAAGAATAGATAGTGGCAGAACATATAAAATAGGTGTGACACACAATATATGATTGAGACACAATTCCTTGTAGAATAATTCATTAGTGACAATTGTGTTATATAGAAATTAGTTGACATACCCAACAAACAAGATAGTAGAGGAATCACATTGGGGACTGTATAAATTGTTATATATAAAACATATGAAAATATCCACACACAATTATAAGGTTGAAATCACATATAATGTGGTAGTATATGGTTTATAATGGAAGATATTAGATGAAAAAATAACTTAGTATTATCCCCATTACCTCACCAATTATTGGTTGAAAGTATAACTATAGGAACATGCTTTTCATGATCCATCCTCTTCACATTAGTGGGATATTAGTTAGTAACAAGAACTGTTCAATAGATTTATCTGATGATTATTGTGGTAATTCAGGAAGAGATGAAAAATGATAGACAATATATTTATTTACTTTCTACTATATGATTGGGGTACCATCCTATCAATACATTGTAATGGTTACTTGGAGATAGGAATATGATAACATGTAATCTAAGTCTTATAAATATGATGCATTAACAAAAAACTATATTAGTATCCCTAACATGAAAAAAAACTAAAACAACCTTAATAATATTTTTTTTAAATCATAATCTATTCCTCAATTGAATTCATACCCCAAAATCTGTCCCTTGAAAAAAAAAATCATTGAAGCCACTCTTACATAACCTCATATAATGGGGCCCACCCTAGTCATAGATATGATGAGAGTGAAAATATAAACCAACATACAATAGGATACCTTATTATAGAAATATAAGAATAAATTATATTAATATTCAATTTTTTAGAAGAATATTCAACAATTTTTCTAGTAATTGACTCCCAAAAACCTACCAATACATTGAAAATAAATACAAGACACCAAAATAAATTTTTTTATAGATTGATCTTAAATGTATCATAAATTTATTCTCATAAAATAATATTTTGCAATGTACCACACTTAAAATATATCAGCATAAAAAAGGAAAAGGGAACATTAGAAAGAGCCAGATTATATGCCCATTTAGGGTACACATGATATATATAAATCAATTATCAAATGCAGAAATATAAAGATCATTAGGGTATGAGAATAATAGAGTATAAATATAAAATCATTCTGGGTAATACATATCCCATAATAATGAGTCATGGACAAATTCATTTGAATTTCCAAAGATGTAGGCATCATTAACAAAGTCCATCGTAATCCATGGTATTAAATAATAAGAATAATTTCATTTTATAAGACTGTGAAACTATCATAGGAACATAAAATATATCATATGACATGGTTTCTTATCAAGACCATCTTGACAAAGCGGATAATGAATCACCACTTGTTTCCCATATCACAATGGAATCTTGATTCCCCTTATTTCCCATTGTTATTTATCATATCAACACATTTACCATAAGTATTTCACGAGATTTAAGGTTATCCCAATTCAACATTGTCATATTATTGGCCCACACATCTCATAAATAATAGATTTCATATGTGTGGAATGTGATCACAAAAAATTCACCATTTCAACAAATCATATCCCATGGAAACAAAATTGGGTTCATAAATATATAAATACAATATAAATAACTGATGAGAATGAAATGGGTTTCATAAAATAATCATCATATTATGAAATTTTATGAAATTATGTTCTTTGTGTCATATTATTATAGACCTGATGATGTATAATAATCTATAAATGATCATTAAATTAAGGGAAAATATTTTTAAAATATCATTCAAACATTTCTTTTAAAAAATTATAAAATATTCAATTACAATGGTACAATTTTAACATAAAGATAAAAAATCTTATGAAAATGATTTTATATTAAAATAACTAAATAAAAACATAAATAATGATTTAATGAAAAAAAATTCATTATATAAAAAAATCTATTCATATCCTATATGTTAGAATAAGACATTATATTAATATCTTTTTAAAATGTAATGTATAACATACTCATAAAACATTTAGGATGATTCATTTTATAAAATTCATAATTAAATTCAATGGTAGTTTAATTGGACATTTAAATATTTCTGGCATCATTATTAAACATTCTTAAATCATTTTGTATGAGTATTGATAAGAAAAAAAATTTCATCGACTAAAGAGAAAATAAGGTCACATTTTTCATTAATAGAATTTTACCAATAATTTTATGTATCAAAATGGAGAATAGGATATTAATAATTTAAATATCAATTAATTATTAATGGATAAGAATATATATTAGTTTTAAAGAGTAATATCCAAAAAAATCAGTTAATATAATTTTATCATAATCGATCATGAAAATAAGTGAGACAGTAATATAGGTCATTGTTTTATTTGAATACATTGAATCATAATTTCATTGAAAGAAATTCCACTTTATGAGAATATAAATGTCATTAATATAAAAATACTCATGATATAATAAATAATAATTGGATTATATGATCCATATTAAAGAAACACGCTGTTAATAAATAATTATATATCACTGATTTCTAAGAATGTCGAAAACTATTCAAAATGATTAAATATTATACTTATGAAATTATAAATATTCTTTAATAATGAAATTGTGATAAATGTGAATGAACCATACGTGTTGAACAAAATTATACACGAAAATAAAAAATGTTCAGACCTGAATTGATTATAATAATGAAATATTAGTACTGAATTGGTGATAATATTTTTATTTAAAAATGTATTTTATTATAAGTATGAATATGGTTTAATAATATATGTATACAAATTCTATAGTTTTTATAATAGAATATACTAACATACATGTCATATTTAATGCATTTTTATAATTATAAATCTATTTAAAAAATAGTTTAAATATAATATCATTAACTTAATTTTTAGAAATATTTCTTTAATTTTTTTCAATGAAATAATAACTTAAATTAGAATATAAACACATTTACAATAATTTATAATTTTTTATTTACACTTAAATTTATCAATATATACAATCCATCCAAAAAATATTAATTTTATATTTTTCAAATAATTTTTTATAGTTTTTCTAGATCATGAAAAATAATTGTATCAGGGTTGCGTATGTGTTTTTTTTAAATATACGATAATTTTTTTTTTAAAAAAATTCACTATAGACAAGATTTATTTATTGTGAAATTAAAATTTTAGATTATATCAAATATTCTGTGTATTTCTATTACAAAATATAATGGAAATTAAAATCAATTCAATGATATTCTATGTTTATCATTTCCATAAAAATTACCTAATCTAAGGGAAGTTGGTGGAATGTGACCTGTTTTTATAACTTGGAAGAATTTTTTAGAACACCATGTATATGATAGAAATAAAAAATGTGTCACAAGTATTTTTAGGCCATATAAAATATTTTTCTCCTCATTTTACCCATTTTACCCTTATTTAGTAAATAATGAATTTTCCTGAGAAAAAATTTTTTTAAGCCCAAAAAATTCAACAAAATACAATTTTAAGAAAAATGAGTTTTTAGGCCCAAAAATGAACATATATCGAAATAATATATAATATTGATTTTTATGAAATAAATATTATTAATTGTCTTAACATTAGATTTATTTTAGATTAATGAAAAATTAAAAACAAAATGGGATTTCAAAATTATGTTGTTTAAGGAAAATAAGTGACAATTTTATAAAAAATTATATTCTTTACAATTCACATTAAAAATATTTTTGAAAATATAAAAAAACTACCCAATGATAACATTTTCAGTGTCTTTAAAATTATTATATTAAGCTCAAAATTTATGATTTACACCATTGCTAGAAATAAATTCTAATTTTCATACATTAAATAAAATAATAACCATTTTTGAATAGAATTGTTTTAGAATCATAAAATGACTTTACAAAAAATAGTGTACATAATCGTTATATATTGATGAACACATTTTTTTTTTGTTAATACATATAAATAATTATAATTTGGTTAATCTTATTAATACATCTAATTTATCTATTATTTTATATTGATCTCATTAAAATAGTTAGATTTTTTAGGTATATCATAGTTTGTTTAAATATTACTGTTGGGTTTCATCCATGATTTTAGGAATTTATTCCTTTTAAAATAATTTTTTATGATGTTACATTATAAGCATTTATATAAATTACACCATTGAAATATTTGTTTTGGTAATCAAGGTTATAATTTTATAAAATAATTTTTATGAACACCCAAATCATAAAATGGGTAAATATATATTTTTTAAATGGGGAAGCGTGAATCATCTTCCCTAACTAAAATAACAGAGAATGTAGTTCCAAGATATATATCAAATTATTGGGATATGAGAAAATGGGAATTTAGGTTAAAAATAACATCCGAATAATAATATTAATTGATAAAGAATGTTTTAATGATAGATTTAATAAACCAAAAACCATAAATTAGTAATAGATAAATAAGATCACCAATTAAAAAAAATAAAATGTAAAAGGATATCTTTTTTATGACAAGGTAATGTTCCATGAGTTTACATATTCTATAAAAATGTGATGCGATGAAATATATATAATTTATTTCATTAAATTAATAAACATAATTTCATCAATTTTTTGTGTTTCAAACTGTTCTCCAATCCACATTCATTTTATATAAATATTTAAGACAAGTTTTTCTTGATGAAATTAATTAAAATAACATTAATGGATTATATTATCTATCGAAAAATTACAAGACAATCATTATATATTTAAATATTAAAAAGAACCTAAATTGTCACGGTATTTATACAATATGGAGAAATATTTATATGATGAAATAATACATTAATATCTACAAGAAAATCAATAACACCCAATATTCAAAAAACACCATTCCTGAAATCCTAAAACTTATGAATTCTCCAAAATAATTTGGATGAAATAAAAATCCATAAAATCTGAAATAATTTATCAAAAAAATTACATGATAATATTTTTCATTTGTACATATAAACATGAGGGAGAAAATCATATATTCTCTTAAAACATTCAAATATTTTCCCAAAATAACCCAAATCTCATTAAAACCACAATTAAATCATGAATTCTTCTAATTAGTAACAATAAAAAACTATCCAATACATTCAGTAGATTTAAAAAAAATTAAAATCAAAATAAATAACATTATCTTCAAATCACAATTTATTTTCATGCACAACAATACTATGCAATTTACATCATCAATATTAGACAAGTATTTATCTGAACTAAACATTAGTATCCCATAATTAATAATATATTCAGTGATACATATCACTAAGTAGATATTTTACAAAAATAAATAAATACCACTGAATCACTTTTCTATGTTACTGTTTCTAGTCATATTATAATTTAATATAGTAAAATTACAATAGATATTGAACAATACATAGAAATTTTATTGTTATTATAACAAGAGTATCATTAATAAACCACAACAAAAATAAATTTCTTGAATAACAAAAGTTAATAACATAAATAATTCTTCTAAAATAATTATCCTAGTATGGTCGGTGTATTATCTTAGGATTTATCCCATTTGTTAGGATATTAATTTTGATAATTCCGATGACCCCCACACATATAAAATTAATTAATAAATTATACCTTCTAGTTTACTTTATTTTTTTCAATTGAAAACATAATTTTTCCTTAAAATTAGTATCTTGATGAACTTATTTTCTACACATAAATGATCATTCACATTTTTATGAAAATTCATCGGTAATTATTATAACAATCTAGAAATGCCAGAAGATGGATCATCAATCCATATAGTCATTATAAAAATCCATTTTTCAAAAATTACATTAACTGAAAATATAAAATATTTTTTTTATTGTTAATCATATTTTAAAATATGTTCTAATGTATAATAACAATATATCTCATTCCGTTTATCGATTCATGTGGTTTACCTTAAAGAAAATCAATTCACAATCCATCACATTCAATTTTTAATTAAATATTTTTATTTCTGTCAATTAACTAAAAGAATAAAGCATAATTAATGACACATTTACCATAAAAAGATATCATATAATATTGGAAATTAATTCATATTATTTCTATATCATGAAACCTTCTATTCATCCTATTACACCTTTTATTTGAAAATTAAATCCATGATTATTATCTTTTAAAATCCTATAAAATGATTCAAAATATAATTTTAAGTTATTCTATGAATATTCCATGAAAGTGTATAAGAAAGTGTGAAATCATAGGCCCACTAATCATGCACCAAGGAAGATATACATAACAAAAAACTTGACTAATTTAGAGTTATTACCCTTATGTGCATATATTCCAATGTTTCATCGACATACTAGTATCCAAAGAGATATGTACCTTATAGGAAAACCACACTATCTCTACTTTATAACTAAATTATTTTATCCTATAATTAAAAATATGGATGTGTTTTTTCAGAAATTTAATGAAGAACCTCTTTAACTGGTAGGTATGTTATATTAGTTTTTGATCCCTTTTAGGAAATGGGATTAGATATCTATTTATTTTGTAATAGGTATCCCAATAATGGTCTAGGATCATGATTCCATATGGGTGATAATGAATCGTCTTAACAATTTGGCTCATTTCATCTATATTCGTAATTCTCACATAGTGCATGATCTATCGAAAATCTATATTTGGGAGGTGGTAAGTAGGAATGATGTTCCATTTTCGATTATATTAGTTAGATATATGAGGTTCACATCATGTTTCTAGAAATCCGATTTAAAATACCTTTATACAATTTTGATGATGAGAAGGGTGTATAATCCCTATAGGGATGATCAATCTGGTAGGACAATAAAACCCATGGAAGATATGTTTTTGTATTCTGTGATTGATTTTGGTGGATTGTGGGAGGATCACCTGCCTTTAAAAGAGTACTCTAATAATAATAGTTTTCAGGCCTCCATACATATGGCCTTGTTTAAGGAATTGTATGGGTGTCCATTTCGTTCTCCACATTTTTGGATGGAAATAGGTGAAACTTTATTTGATAGATAGTGCCAATACCATGATCCAACATAGATGTTCAAATAGACCAAGAAGAGAATGGAAATGGTTCAGAATCCTCATAAATCATATGCAGACCATCATTGATGATCATTATCGTTCTAGGTGGGAAATCATGTGTCCTTAATATTCTCTCTGATTTTTAGAAACTATCACTTTTGAATCCAAGGAATGTTATCTCTTCTATACATAACCCTTTTGAGATTCTAAAATGGGATAGAGATATGAAATATCGGGTGGAATTACCCCCACAGTTATGTGTGGTGCACAATGTCTTCCACGTATCTCATTTTAAAATGTATCGGCCTGGTCATGACCACGTGAACAAATGGGATCATGTTGACCTAGAGCCATATTATTTTTTGTACATATCTTAGTTCCATTAGAGTATATGAAAGAAAATCATTCCTAGAAATATAATCATCCTAGTGCATGTTTTCTGGAATCTTGGCCAAATTGAAGAATAGACATGGGAACAAGGGAAGAAAATGAATGTGAAATGGACCAAATTATTTAATGGAAACAATGTTTTTCTACATTCTGAGGATAGAAAAACCAATGGTGGGAAAACTTTTATACCCACAATTTCTGGTAATTATTCCTTTATTTATACTGTTTATGTATATAATGTATATGGATGATGTATGGGAGAGTTTGGGGGATTTTAAAAATATTTTGAGGCTTTCCAATAGGTGAATATGTGGATCAAGAATTGGATATCCCATGAAAAACTTATATGTAATTATGCATTGTGACACAAGGGTAAAAGGGAAAAACCACTAGTTAAATACGGTATCTGAAAATTGGGTTGTTTCCTTAGAGAAACTATACACTTTGGACGTTGGAAATAGTCTTTTTGAGGTAGAGGATTCGATACAGTTGGAGCATGGTTTGTAGACCATGCGATGTGACAATGTCAGGTCCCATTTGGGATGAAGGAGAATGGTAAGCTCTTGGTTTGCCTAAACATTCATCTAAAACACACGTGGGGTTAAAGTTAGATCCATAAAAACTATGTCTCACTTATTTTACCATTTAATGCATTTTTTCATCCTATGTGTTCCAATCATGGGATTGTATTCTTTGAAATGTTTTAGAACCTCTCCAATGTGAATTGGAAGTGATCCAGAGACATCCCATGTAGCATTGAAGCATTATTCTTTTGGTAAGGATGTGTTCTTCTTCATCCTTGAGTTTTCATTCATTGTCATCATGCATCATTTTGTAGATTGTTTATTTTTTATTTTTAGTTTAGTTTATTTATTCATAAGGGAAAAATTTTACCCCACAATTAATAATGCCATTCGACATATATTATCAGGCTTTGGTGCCTTGGGGATGTCACTTAATGTCTCACCGAACATTCTAGCCAATGAGAAAGGGATGAATGTTATATTCCATCCTTTATAATCCATATTGATTCCAAGATTTGACCAGATATATAATTGGAATCACAAATGATTCAATGCCTTTATTTTAACGAGAGAGTCCACTTTTCACTGTGTCATAATTAAGGTTGTGTCCAAATGAGTCTATCTAAGAGGTTTGTATATGATCCATTTTTCCCCCAATAAATATAAGTGTTCAATACATATCATTTAATTATGTAAAGTTAATTACCAAGTTATTTTCAATTATAAATCACCACCTAAAGTGGATCATGTCATGGATTATCATATAAATCTTTTCCTCTTAATTAAATGAAACGATTATTTCATCATATGGGGCATATAATGCTTAATTAAAAAACTAAATGAAAAATGTATAGGTACATGTCTTGAATTCCCATTTATCAGTCAATATAATTATAATAAAAATTTCAATTATCAATTAATCTTTTAGAAACTATGTCAAGGGGGAAAGGCACACCCTAAGTTATCAAAATTTAATATCCTCCCAAGGTAGTCCAATTAACTAAAAAACACAATCAAGAGGTGGTTTCAATTCATGGTTCATAACATAAATTCATTTAACAATAGGTTCACTTAATTAAATTGATCATACAAATAAATATAAATCAATGGTTATAATCCATTTAATGGGATTCTCTTTCATCAATGGGGCATGAAAAAAAATCATATAAATAAACCCTTCTTATATAAAGTAAAATAATGATACCACCCTATGTAGGTTCATAGTAGAGTGGCTATCTAGTATCAGTACCTGATTTTACTAAGATAAAAAAAATGAATAAAGTATGAAATCCATGATAATAAGTGATATTTTACTACACCTAAATAGAGCATCAAAAAATGTATAAATTAAAAAAAATCTATTAGTTTCACCATTTAGCCGTAGTGTCAGCCAAACCATGTTCTGACCACGTTCCCACTATTGTATGAAGGGGAAACTTGCACAGTTAATGGGAATGGGTTGACTAACCATGAACAAACCATAAAAAAACTATTAGTCAAAAAGTATATAGTTTTTTATGATCCTACAACAAAAATTACACATCCTATCATCATATGTGTCGTATAGCATCCCACTATACAACATCACATAGTTTGATCCAACCTTGTAGCCTACCCAATAATGTTTCAACTAATCATGTTACAAGTCATTTTCTTTCCAAAATATGGGTTCCTAGCACTGCACATCCCAATATACCCCGAATACCCCCATTACATCAATGAAAATTCACCATTGCCCATAAAAAATCATTTATATAGGGAATTGAAGGAAAGTATATGATAATCTACCATATGAATGTTCTGGGTTCCTAGAAACATCCCCCTTAATGAAATTCTTCCCTATATTTCCCTCCAAATGGTGGTGAAGCATATT
This sequence comes from Viscum album, assembly GCA_963277665.1. Taxonomy (NCBI): domain Eukaryota; kingdom Viridiplantae; phylum Streptophyta; class Magnoliopsida; order Santalales; family Viscaceae; genus Viscum; species Viscum album. The sequence goes on from OY728158.1 coordinate 543,650,004, forward strand.
ATGTGAACAAATATAGCTAAAACTCTCATACATCGGGTTCCCACTCATGGGTTTCATCATATACATGGTTATGATACAATAGCATGCATCCTAAAGGAACATTCCATCCTCGTTGAACTTTCATGCTATGATCATCAAAACAAATATAATGATACTCATCGGATCCATCGACATGAATATCAACCTCCTCAGGATGAAATTCCCAAGATGGTTCTAAATGACAATTACACTCCAGAGATACTTGATAGACATCATGTTGTGCCTAGTACATATGATGTAACATCAACAAATATGCTCCATGCCTTACTCATTCTAGAATCTCAAACGGTTTGAAAAATCATTGTGAAGGGTTACCTTGTCTCATGACCATAATCTATCACACCCTTAGTGAAACATGTTAGAAAATCATATCCTTTAGATAATACTCTAGAGGTCACATGTCGTGATTTTCATATGAATTGCTTCAGAATAGATTTTTTCATCATCTTTTGAATCAATTTCACTAACCTAGTGGTTTTAGGGATGGGATGATATCAACGGAAAAAATCTTATCCTACCTCTAACTATCATTGTGGTGATCAGTGTAGAATACCATGAAAATATTCATATGGAACAATATAAATTGTATACTGAAAGGTAATATTTTATGTGAACCCAACCAGGTGATGTGTCTCTCATAGGATCCCCCAAAATCTTGGACACATGCTCACAACTTGTTCTCAAGGACCGCAATCATAAAATTGGACTATAAATTGGTTAGAGGGTGGAATTTTGTGCTCAGAAGTAACTGTGTACCAAATTCACTCTGGATCCCTTTCTAGAATCCTTAAATAAAATAGGTGTCCCTATCTGAAATAATGGCATGGATAAACCTGTGAAGTCAAAATATCTTGTAAATATAAAACCTATATATATCATATACTTAAAAAAATCATCGATAGGTTTAAAATGATAATCCTTGGTGATCCAATCAATGACAACACATACCAAACCATTGCCTCATGATGACCTTGGAAACATAGTCTTGATATCCATTGCTATATTTTCCCATTTCCCCATATAAATTTTAAACTATAATAAATGTATAATTGGTCTTTAATGTTACACCTTAACCTCTTTATAAGTGAGACATGCTATTACAAAATTCACAGCATCTGTTTTCATTATCAGCCACCAGTATTGGCAATGTAATTCCCAACACATCTTGGTGACGTCTGGGTGCACTGCCCAAGCTAAAGATTGAAAATTTCACATTATCTCATCACTAATGTCTAAAAAAACTAGTATTATACCATATAAAATAACAATTTCGTCCTTTATTGTGATACAACCACAGAAATTATGACATCCCGCCTTTTTATTACATAACTGTTCATTACATTTTACAAACAGAGGATATTTAAAGTCTAGTGTCTTGGAAATTAGGAACATAATACATTAAAACAACATAAAATATTCTTCTAAACCACTCTTAAGGCTTAATAATAGGTTCATCCTATGTAAAATTACTGCATAGAATATCATTAATACATATATAAAATAAAATTGTGAGCAGAAGGGTCAGTAAGGAAAACAAGTGAAACAGTTGACATTTGATCTTGAGCAATATTATTAAGAACATGATAAAAGTTATAAAGGCGTGAAAAAATGATGAATAGTAACATCATAATAAAAATAACATGAATAATACCATGAATATGTGGCTACAACATTTCATTTAGACATTCATGAACATATCACCAAGGTTTTTCCCCAAGGTGTCATAAACATTACCAAGGTTATTCACCAAGGTATCGTGAAAACTTGTCATCTCTAGAGATTAATTATTTACCTAATGCATTTGTGTGCTATCATGTCACACCCTTAATATGTATTTAATTTCATGTGATCCACATATATCATAATCAAACATTTCATAAATAACCCATTGAAAATAAAAGAAATGGGTTTCATTTCAAAATCATGGCATTTTAAAAGTTCTTAAAAATAAGATCATAATATCATTTATTACCCATGTACAGGTAGTGAGGGTTATATGTATGTCATTTCCAGAATCATATATATAATTTTTATAAATTTATAAAGTCCCATTGAAATTAAATATGTCTAGGTATTCACATAAATAGACAATATAATTTCTTGAAAAAAAGGGATATAAATTTTCAGAAGAATGTTCTACAGCATAATGGCTATAAAACCTGGTTTTAGAAAACAAAAAAAAGAGTACAAGAGCTACCCACTCATAAAAAACTTATAATACAGTATAAATAAATAATAAAATGGTGATAAGAACATGGTATGGAAAGTTTAATGACATACCACATGAAAAGGAAAGATGAATGAAAAGACAAGATGTGATTCCTTTTATGAAAAATTCGACAGCATAATGACGTCACTTAAAAATTAAGAAAACAAATTGATGAGAGAAGAAAGGGTCTCTCAAAAATTTTCCATGAAAGAGAAAGTAATTAGAACATATTTGAGAATTCCCTCAACAAATAAGTGATGGAAACTAGAAGACACAACATAAAGGATGTGGTGGCTTAAAAGAGGAGGGTGAAATGATCCCTTACTTTGAAGAGTAACTTCAAAAGCTTGAATGTTGGGATATTGGGAGGCTTGAGGGAACCTTGGGAGTACTCCATGGGAGGTAAGGAGACCAAAACTTCATTGATTATGATTTTGGGATGAAATTATTGAGGGAAATGGCTTGGTATTTAGCGGAAATGCGAGTGAATAAATTAATAATTTCCAAGGGACACCTCATCAGTGGTATTGAAAAAACCATGGGCCTTCGAATGGTATTTTGCCATTTTATTGGCCACTTGGGACACATAATAGAATATCTCACTAGTCATAAGTAGAAAAGAAATTATACATCATTATTATATCATAAATGATGTCATCAAACACCAGAATCTCAAAATGACATTTTTACTATTAAATGATAATTGAACTGTTTCAGAAAAAAGAAAAAAATTCACCCAAACCTAATATTGATGCTCTAAATTAAAAAATGAAGTCCATTTTATGAAAATAATTTTATAATAATAATTATTATTATTTTTAAATAAAATCATTATTTATTCCAAGAATACAACTTTAAAACTATAACTCATTTTGTAACACCTTAAAAAAGTAATCAAGGTCATATAAAAATATCATATACCCACAAGACAATAATGTAACAGTTTATGATTAAATTTTATGAAAATACATTTCCATTTTAAATTATTAAATTAATTATAATATTGTAAAAAATATATTTATGGCGTACAAAAATACCAAAACATAAACTATGATCATTTTCTCACTTCTAAGATGTCTAAAATGTATTTATACATTCATGGGTGAAGTTTCCATTTTTTTGGTCAAATTACTATTCATTACTATTTAGATGGGTATGTTACTATTCCTACTTTACTATTCACTAAAAACCAAGTTGATCTTATTTTACTCTAAAATTCTCACCGATAACAACTGTAGAATACCATTTTTTGAAAATAACTTCACATTATTAATTATTTATTGAATACAAAAATATTTTAAAATACCATTTTTCCTAAATTAATCAATAATACACATAATATATTTATCCGAATATTTGAAATTCCAAAACATTTCCATAAGAAGAAATGACAATTTTATTTATATAAAAGGATTACACAAAGAATCTAAGGTCTCTTTACATAGCACCTTATAACACCAACATAGGACCTAAGTGTAAGGTGTGATATGGTGATAGAATCTTGGGGTGGCTTGGACAACGCTGACCGAGTGGTGATTTCTATCATCTTGAACATCTCCGTTAGGAAATTCTGTTCCAGCTTCATACTTTGATGTTTGGCATGGGCTTGGTCCAGAGCAAAGCCCAGTGATGTTACCTCCTTCCCATGCTCTGATAGATGGGCTTAAATCGGCCCGAGACTACTAGATGGGGCCATCGAATATTATTTCTGTATTAACAAAGATCACTTGTATTTATAGAAAATAATTTTAACATTTAGTTTCCAAGGGTTATATTGACCAATGGTCATATAATAGTCAAAACCCAATGGTCTCATTTTAATTATACTCATTTTATTAAAATTAAATATTTTTTGTTGAGTATAAAATAAAATAACACAAAAAATTAAGAGACAAAAATTATTAAAAACGTAAGGTCGTTACATTCTTCACACCTTATGTAATTTCATCCCCAAAATTTTTAACTCGTACCCTTATAGGAGAAAAGGGGTGGGTACTTCTGCCTCATAGATTCCTCTGGTTTCCACGTGGCTTCTTCACATTTGTGGTTCCTCAGCAACACCTTAACAAGGTGGGTGTTCTTTTTGCGTATAACCTTGTCTCTACGACCCAAGATCTCCACCGGCTTATCCTCATAAGAGAGGTCATGTTCTAGTTGTACCACCTCTAGATTTAGTACATGTGAAGGGTTAGGTATGTACTTCCTCAAGAGGGATACATGTATGACATCATGAACATGGGCTATATTTGAAGGAAGTGCAAGCCGATAGGCCACTGCTCACACACGATCAATGATTTCATAGGGGCCAATGTACGTAGGGCTACGCTCTCCTTTCACCCCAAACCTCATGACTCTCTTCCAAGGTGAAATCCTAAGAAAAACATTGTCACTAACATCAAAATCCATGTCCCTTCGATGGTTGTCAACATAGCACTTTTTCTTACTCTGAGCATCCTTAATGTCTTTTTGGATTTCTTGCACCTTTTCTGTGATCTCTTGCATAAGATTAATCCCAAGAAGCTTTCTCTCACCAGCTTTATCCCACCATGTAGGTGTTCTACATTGCTTCTGATATAGAGCTTCATAGGGTGCCATATGAATGCACGAGTGGATGCTATTCTTGTAAGAGAACTCAACTAAAGAGAGATGTTGTTCCCATCCACCATTAAATTCTATTATGCAAGTTCTCAGAATATCCACATGTGTTTGAATATTTCTTTCAGACTGGACATCAGTTTGGTGGTGATTGGCTGTACTAAAATTCAATTCAGTGCTCAGAGCATGTTGAAGGCTTCTTCATAATTTTGATGTGATCATTAGATCATGATCAGATACGATAGAAAGAGGAACTCCAGGCAACATTACCACTTATTTCACATAAATCATGGAAAGTTGATCTAGAGAGAAATATTCGGGAATGGAGAAAAAATAGGCTATCTTGGTGAGACGGTCCACAATAACACATATTGCATTATTTCCATTGGATGTTCTCAGAAGACCAATGATGAAGTCCATAGTGATATTTTCCCACTTCTATGTTGGTATGGGTAGTGGTTACAATACCCCTTTAGGAGGTTGTCTCTCTGCCTGCACTTGCTGACATACCAGACACCATGAACTATATTAAGAAATCTCCCTTTTCATATTATCCCACCAATAATGATCACGAAGGTCCCTATACATTTTTGTATTTCCAGGATGTATTGAGAATGTAGAGCAATGATCTTCATCCATCAGCTCCTTTTTTGTTTCTGGAATAGATGGAACACATAGTCTTGTTCCAAATTTCAACACACCTTCTTGATTAGTATTGTACTCAGGAAAATTCTCATTATTCATAGCCTCAAACTTCTTATGTAACAAAGGATATTCTTTCTGAGATTTCTTGATATTCTCTAGTAGTGATGGTTTCGAAATCATTTGTGCTAGGGTTGATGATTTACCTTCCTTTATAGTTCCCTGGTCCAGTTTTACTAGGTCATTGATCGAAGGATCTCTTTGAATCCTCATAATGGTTAGAACAACTGGGTCTTTCCTACTTAATGCATCATCAACTTTGTTTGCACTTCCGGGATGATAATAAATTGAACAATCGTAGTCATTAAGGAGTTCCAACCACATCCTTTGTCTCATCTTAAATTCCTTTTGTGTGAAAATATAATTCAAAATTTGATGATCTATGTATATATCAAATTTCTCCCCATAAATATAGTTCCTACATATCTGTAGAGAAAAAACAATCGCCGTGAGATCCAGATAATGTGTAATATTATTCTGCTCATGAGTCCTCAACTGTCAAGATGCATAAACAATGACTTTGTTATTTTTCATGAGGATGCACCCAATCCCTTTTAGAGATGCATCGATAAAAAAACGAATCCTTATCCACTAGAGGGCAGAGTTAACACAGGTGTAGTAACCAATCTCTTCTTCAGCTCTTGGAAACGTTCCTCACACTCCATTGTCCAGATGAACTTGACCCCTTTTCGAGTTAACTTGGATAAGGGATTAGAAAGTTGTGAAATGTTTTTCACTAACCTCCTATAATATCCCACTAAACCAAGGAAACTACGAATATCAGTTATTGGTGTAGGTTGAAGCCACTCCTCTACAAATTTTTTCTTTGCTGGTTCAATTGTGATTCCTTCATTGGTTATAATGTGCCCCAAGATAGAAACTTGCTGTAAACAGAATTCACATTTACTGAACTTTCCAAAAAGTCTCTCCTTCCATAGAGTATGAAAAATAACCCATAGATGATCTTAATGCTCCTCGTGACTTTTGGAATTTATTAGAATACCATCAATAATAACTACCACAAAGATATCAAGGAATTATTTAAAGGCGTTATTCATCAAATTCAAAAAAACAGATGGTGCATTAGTCAGTCTAAAGGGCATAACAACAAACTCATAATTCCCATATCATGATCCGAAGGCAGTTTTTGGAATATCTTCTTTCTTCATCCTCAATTGACGATAACCAGATCGAAGATCAATCTTATAGAAGAATTGTGCCCCATGAGGTTTGTAAACTAATTCATCAATTCATGAAAGATGGTATTTGTTCTTTACTGTTATTCTGTTCAGTTCCCTATAATCAATGCACAGTTACATCGATCCATCCTTCTTCTTCACAAAGAGAACAGGTGCTCCCCAAGGAGACACACTCGGATGGATAAACCTTTTCTCCAAAATATCTTGGAGTTGTTTCTTTAATTCCTCTAGGTCCACATTATTCATCCTATATGGGGTCTTTCATATTTGATGAGATCCAGGTATGAATTCAATGGAGAACTCTACCTCTCTTTCTGGGGGAGGTCCAAGTAACTCCTCAGGAAATACGTCAATGTATTCTTGGATGATGGAGACACATTCAATCTTCAAACTATCATTCCTTATTCTTCTTCACCTATCAAATCCATAAAGAAGGGTACATGTGGTTCTTTTAGACACGGATTAGGTTGATATATCGCTTCTTGGAAGATAACTATAGGTTTTCCTTTCAAGACTACTGATATTTCTTTACTACTACATTTGATCATAGCATTATACTTTGAGAGCCAGTACATCCTTAGTATAATGTCGAATTCTAGCATGAGAATAACTACTAGATTTGTGATGAGATTGAGCTCACCAAATTATATACTAGTGTTTCTATACATTGATGATGTTTTCTTAATCCCACCATGAGTCATGAATGATAACTCTACATTTAGAAAGTTGGGGGTTGATTATAAATTGGTTGCAAACATGCGGGAATTAAAGTAATGCATAGAACCAGAATCAAACAAAGTGCTTGCTAGATTGGAGAGAAAAACAATAGTACCCTCTACCAAATCATTTGGAGCTTCAACTCCAGTTGTCATGATTGAAAAATCATGACCATGCTCCCCTGGTCTTTGCTGAGGCTGATGGTGGTTCCCCTCCACTTCCCTTAGATTTGGATAGTGATTGACAAACTGTCCAAGTTGTACACACATAAATCACTAGACATCGGGTAGGGCATGCCCCATCTTCCCCTTGTCATTAGTGATTGGAAGTTGAGGTTTCACCTCACTACAAAAATTCCTCGTAATATGGATATCTCTTATACACATATAGCATTTCCCACTCCCGAGCAGGCAGTTCCCTGAATGCTTCTTCCCATATTTATTACATGTGGGACATTGTACTTTCTTGCCTCCTATTCCTTGATCAAAGGACCTCCCAAAGATGGGCTCCATCAATCTCTTATTTTCATTTTATATATGATACCACTGCATCTCACCAAACTCTGGTTCAACTTTCATCGCACTTCGCACAATCTCCTCATAGCTATCATTGTCTCGGTTGACTAGATTCTTCTGCAGATGAGGTCTCAGTCCACCAATGAATCTATCAACATTAACATTTGGATCCATGAATAATCTAGAGGTATATCCTAAAAGTCAGGTGAATGTTCATCTCATAACATCTGATATATTCGTTCTCCTTCTTCTTCAGCTCGAGAAACTCCTTCTCCATTCATGTTCACAGGGAACGTGGGAAATACTTACTAAAAAAGATCCCTCTCAACTCTTACCACTCCATAACTTCAACTACCTCTCTTTTACTTGTGTTTTTAATCAACTCAAACCACTAATCAGCTTCTCCTTTTAAGTGATAGATAGCCAGAGTGACCTTCCCTTGCTCTAAACAAAGGATCCCAGAAAAGATCTTGTCGATAGAGCTGATCCACTGCTTATCAATCAATGGGCCAGTCGATCCACTAAAGGTTGGTGGTCGTTGATGCATAATGAAAAAAATAGAATTTTTTTCCCTTCAAGGTGATATCAATCTATTATCTTGATTCAAGTTATTTTCCATAACTTGAGTCAGCCGGTTCATCATTCGCATGAATGATTCTATTCTGACTTCCAATGGAGGGTTGTTAGTGCATGGCCTATTGTGGTAACCATTTTCACGGTTCCTCTAATTTCCCGCCATTTATAAAAGAATAAAACCTTAATGAGAAAATTATTTCTTTTAAAAATCTTTTAACTATAGAAAATATATGTATTAATACTTTATGCTTAAATACTTATATTTTTCTATAATCCCTTCACAATGATTTATAAAAAGATTGTGATTAACCAGACATATCCCCCAGTAGTGTCGTAACAAATAGTGCAGTAAGGCCCGTTTTCATGCACCAGTTCCCGTTCGAGTCTAGCTGAAAGTGGTGTTTTTGGGTTTTACCCCTATGTACATCTATGCAAGAGTCGCCTCTACCTACTCATATCTAGACAAAATTGTATTTTTTTGATAAACCACTTACTTAATACTCACCAAAATAACCGGAAGTTTTCCTATATTTAAACTTTTCTATAGTTTTTATCCTAATTATTTCATATCCTAATTCCCATAAATTACGAAAATATAATTTGTCACCAACTAGGACATCCCACCTTTTTATTACATAACTTTTCATTACATTTTACAAATCGAGGATCTTTAAAGTCTAGTGTCTTGGAAATCAGGAAAAGAATACATGAAAACAATATAAAACCTTATTCTAAACCACTTTTAGGGCTTCATCATTGGTTCATCCTATGTACAATTACTACATCTCATATCTTGGAGACATACATCAAAGAAAAGGTTGAGCGGGAGGCCCAGTAAGGAAAACAAGTGAAACAATTGACATGTGATCTGGAGCAATATTAATAAGAACATGATAAAAGTCATAAAGGCATGAGAAAAGGAAGAATAAAACCATCATAATAAAAAAACATGAATAATAACTTGAATATGTGGCTAAAACATTTCATTTAGACATTTATGAACATATCACCAAGGTTTATCCATGAGGTGTCATAAACATTACCAACGTTATTCACCAAGGTATCGTGAAAACTTGTTATCTCTAGAGATTAATTCATTACCCAATGCATTAGAGCGCTATCAGGGTGCACCCTTATTATGTCATTAATTTTTTGTGAGCCAAATAGACCATAATCAAACATTTAATAAATAACCCATAGAGAATAAATGAAATGAGTTTCATTTCAAAATCGTGACATTTTAAAAGTTCTTAAAAAGAAGATCATAATATCATTTATAACCCATGGAAAGGGAGTGAGGCATATATGTATGTCATTTCTATAATAAAATATATAATTTTTATAAATTTATGAACACCCATATAAATGAAATTAGTCTGGTTATTCAAATAAATAGACAAGATAATTTCATGAGAGAAAGGGATAGAAATTTTGAGACGAAATTTCTGCAGCATAACGTCTATATAAACTAGTTTAGAAAACAATAAAAAAAGAGTACAAGAGTAAGCCACACATAAATAACTAATAATACAGTATAAATACATAATAAAATAGAGATAATAACGTAGTTTTATAATTTTAATGACATATAACATGAAAAGGAATGTTGAAAGTAAAGTGATGATGTGATTCCTTTTAAGAAAAAATCGGCAGCCTAACGACGTCACATAAAAATTCAGAAAACAAATCTATGAGAGTAGAATGGGTCTCTCGAACATTATACATTAAATAAACAGGAATTTGAACATATATGGACATTCCATCAACAAAAATAACATGGAAACTAGAAGAAACAACATAAAGGAAGTGATGGCTTAAAAGAGGAGGGTGAAAGGATCCCTTACCTTGAAGAGTAACTTCAAATGCTTGAAAGTCAGAACCTTGGGAGGCATGAGGGAAACATGAGAGTACTCAGTGGGAGGTAAGGAGACCATAAATTAATTGAGGGTGATTTTGGAATGAAATTAATGAGGGAAATGGCATGGTATTTATAGGTAAAGTGAGTGAATAAATTATTAATTTCCAAGGGACACCTCATCAGTGGTATTGGAAAAACCATGGGATTTCCCATGGTATTTTCCCATGGTATTGGCCACTTAGGACACCTCATAACATATATCACTATTCTCTAAGTCTACCATAATTCTTACTTCATTATTACATCATAAATGATGTTATTAAACACCTAAAACACAAAACTGCATTTTTACTATTCACCGATAATTCAACTGTTTCAGAAAAATTGCAAAAATTCACCCTAACCTAATATCGATGATCTAAATTCAAAAATGAATTATATTTTATAAAAATAATTTTCTGAATGTTTTTTAATTAATTTTTAAATAAAATCATTATTTATTACACAAATAAAACATAAAAATTATAACTCATTTTGTAACACCTTAAAAAAGTAATCAAGGTCCCATAAAAATATCGTATACAAATAAGAAAAACAAGTAACAATTTATGATTAAATTTTATGAAAATACATTTCTTCTTTAAATTATAAAATTAATTATAAAATTTTAAATAAAATATTTATGGCATACAAAAATATGAAAACATAAACTATGATCAATTTTTCACTTCTAAGATGTCTAAAATGTAATTTTACATTCATGGGTGAAGTCTCAATTTTTTTGGTCAAATTACTATTAATTACTATTTATATGGGTACGTTACTATTTCTACTTTACTATTCACTAAAAAAATTTGATCTTATTAGAATTTAAATTTCTCACTGATCACAATTGTCGATGACCTTTTTTTGAAAATAATTTCCATTATTAATTACTAAGGATAAAAAAATATTTCAAAATACCATTTTTCCTAAATTAATCAATAATACACATCCTGTATTTATCCAGATATTTGAAATTCACAAACTTTTCCATAAGAAGAAATAAAAATTTTATTTATATAAAAGGATTACACAAAGAAGCTAAGGTCTCAAAACCTAGCCCCTTATAACACCATCATAGGAACTAAGTGTAATGTGTTCTATGGTGATAGAATCTTAGGGTGGCTTAGACAACATTGACAAAGTGGTGATTTCTATTAACTTGAACTTCTCCTTTTGGAGATTTCATTAAAGCTTCATACGTTGAAGTTCGGCTTGGGCATGGTCTAGAGCAAAGCCCAGTGATGAAACCTCCATCCCAAGCTTCGAATGATGAGCTTCAATTAGCCTGAGACTACTAGATGGGGCCATCAAATCTTCTTTCGGTATTATCCAAGATCATCTGTAATTATAGAAAATAATTGTAATATTTAGTTTCCAATGGTCATATTGACCAACGGTCATATAACAGTCGAAACCCAATGAAATCATTTTAATTATACTCATTTTATTAAACAAAATTGTTTTTTTGAGTATAAAATAAAATAACACAAAATATTAGGAAACAAAAATTATTAAAATGTTCGGGTCCTTACAGAGATTTTTCTCACATACCACACTCTCCCATAGGTCTTGGTCCTCATAATCTGATAGGTGCTTCATCCTCAACCTATAATGAATAGTTGAGGTCATATGAAAGGAAGAAATAAACGTCTCCTACAGAAATTCTGAATCCTTGAACTAATTCATAGAGAACAAATAAATAAGTTTCCACTATCTAATGGTATGCTAAATTGCATGTATCCGAGTCCTTCTATTCCTTTAAACTGCCGCTTCATTACATTTTTCAAGCATATAGGAAAGTTCAATGTCAAAATATTGTTGGTACTCAACCCACCTTCTCTTCCTCATGTTTATATCAGATTTGAAAATTAATTAATTTTTTTTTGGTACATTAACACACACAAAACAAACCCCAGTTAAGTAATGTATCTGACAACACAACATATAAAGAATTACAGATAACTCGAGATCATGCATTGTGTAATTTTTCTCATGGCTATTCAACTATTGAGACTTGTATTCCATGAATCTATCTCCATTCATACGATATACTCTTATTCTAATAGCCAATTCCTCAATGTACACATTGTACCCCTTTCCGGGCATTGGAAAAATTAGTATTGGTACAATAGTTAATATACCTTTCATCTCCTAAAATGATGATTCACATGCATAAGACCTTACAAAATTCACACCATTATTAGTAAAGATAGTATGTGGTGCTTATTGGTGTGATACATATTTTATGAAACACATGTAATAACTATTTACCCCAAGAAACTATGTACCTCAATGAAGTTCTTTGGTGGCTCCCAAAAAACCACAACTCTCACCTTATCTCTGTCAACTTACACTCAAGTCTCTAATATAATGTGACTAAAAAAAATGAATCTCATCCATCCAAAAGTGGCACATTGTGATATTTAAATAATATTAATTCTTTATAAGTTTATTCAATAAAATCTCATAATGGTTGTCCTGATCATGTCGAGTATGAAAATAAAAATAGATATCATCCATAAATATTAAAAAAATGAATCCAGATAAGTATGGAATACTCAGTTAATTGGATCAATTGAAACTACTGTCACATTTATATGACTGAATAACATAACCAAATAATCATATAAACCATTCCTACTGTGAAATATTGTGTGAGGTGTGTCTGATGTTTTAACATGGACATGACGACAACCTGATATCAACTCACATTTTTTGAATACCCAAGCTCCATGGAGCTGATAAAAATGATCATCTATCTATGGTAGAGGATACCAGTTCTTAACCATTATCTGGTTCAATTTTAGGAAATCAATGCATAGACTAGGGAATGGTATGACTTTTCTCAACAAGTATAGGTGAACCACATAGATAAATACTTGGTTGTATAAACCACTTTGCCTATAAATCCTTTATAATCCTCTTGAGATATTTTATCTCAGTAGAAGACCTCCTATAAGGATGAATGGATACTGATTCAAATCCCAGTACTAGTTTAATAGAGAACACTACAGATCTCCCTAGAGAAAATTTGGAAATGTCTTCTGAGAAAACATACCTAAAATGATGAACAATTGGAAGTAAATCTACCTCATATTTTCCATGATCATGCAGATATTAACATGCAATATCGGTTGTCATCCTACATAGCCCATGAGGCTCAGATTCATATAGGATCTCCTAAACATCCCATTCATCCTTGTGAATAAACTCTCCACCCCTAGTGTTGTAAAAGTAACCATTTAATGATATAAATCAATGAAATATTTAATGGTTAACAACCATTAAATCCTGAGAAATGTGTAAAAACATTTCATCCCAAGGAAAAATTCTTCCTATATGAAGTGACACCTTCCAATCTCAATGGGGAACTCCGTATTCTATCATTTATATTCTATAATACTCCCCAACATCGTATTACACATCATAAATCCATAAATACACTAAATGGTGATACAAAGTCTATCTATAATGGGAGAATATAGAAATCTATGAGAATATCATGTATAAGGAAGAAAAGATGTTAATGTAGTGGATACTAGTATATTTCCCCTCATAGTAGAAGGTCCCATATTTTTCTATTCCGATGTTAGTTTCAATACATATATCTATTCAGATATGCGACCATATGATACAACCTAGATACATTGAGATTATCCACTCTAATGTTTTTTATTTATTAGGGTATAACTACCATTACCACGACCAATGCCTCAACCAGTGTGGGACATTGTACTCCAACAACCATACTGTTGAGAGGATACTGACCCCTCCTCTAAACATGGAGTTAGAGAATACCCTCTCTGATTTGATGGTGAAGGTAAAGTTATGAAAAGGAGTTGTAGATCCCCTATCATACCACATGATTAGTACTCTACTGGGTCTCTCATTAATTTAGGTCTTATATTACCCAGTATACCTCACTTGTGGATCCTTACATGTATACCTGAATATGTTCTATGGATACAAATCTCACTGTGTTGATGCTCCAAATTATTCTTCCTACTGCCAGAAAATCAATTACTAGATATAGGTGTCGAACCACTATGGATCACACCATAGACTCTCTTAGGATACACTCTATGATAAGATCCTGATTCACTATTTCTGGAATAGTAGTCAGCTGAAATAAATTTAACAATTATGAGATTTCTTACCAAAAACCATCCATTAATCACCTAGCTCTAGATAAATCTTCACCCATAATAATAACTGTGAAGACCAAAATCACTATAAAATGGGCCAAATAATCTAATGTTGATAACATTCCCTACTCCATGTGAATGCATCTTAGGATCTATCAACCTTCAATGTCTTAGGATATAGGTTTTCCTTGATGCACACACGAAAAACCCACTATTAAATCTCTTGATGTTGATACTTCTCATAATGACATTTCACTATCTATTGGAATAATCAGGAAACATATATGTAGAGATATTTACCCTCTTTTTGGGGGTTATTCAAGATTCTCTATTATACAGATGATGACCTATATACATGACCCTATAGCATGTGATCTTACATCCCCTAAAAATTGGGATTTATGCTATTGTTGGAACTGATACATCAACTATACCATAGTGGGGGAACATTGGGGTGCTCCCTAAATAGTCTGTTGAAATCACAGAATGAGTTAATGTTACAGTTCCTCGGTAGCTGTGTTTAGTATTACTAATTGTACCGTAGATTTCATTATGTGAGGATCCATCAGTAGACCATGGACCACCACCTCCAGAGCATTGTCATTGCCACCCTCCGAGTGTATGACCAGATTTCATCATGGTTACATGTCTCTGTAATGAAAAACCCAATATTCAAATAGAACATGAATAAAATTTTCTTCTAAAATTACTGATTATGAGATAGTATATGTAGAATCCATCCTATATAAGGAACACAACCCTCATTACGGTCCTTGATTCAGATATGGGTGATGTACAAATCAATAAAAAGTAATACATACTGGATACATCCCACTACTATGTCCGGGTTTGGGTCATGTTCTCTACTATAAAAAATTTGAGTTCCCATTTTATTCTCATATTCATTTCCATTGTATCTGAATTAATTTGAAGTGTTTGAACCAACTAGTTCAATAACTTCTGATATATAATGGCCCATACTCCTCATGAAACAAAATATAGTGTCAACATAATTCACATGATAACATGTTCTATTCCATGTCACTAATGTTCCTTGACTCGACATGAAAAAAATTGGTTTCATATGGTTTCTTTTATAGTGTAATTATGAAAACAGTAGTTAGGTTATTGCAAGAACTCTATGTACGAACTATTTTTTCTTGATCCCCAACACAAAATATGTATTAAACAATAGGTATATTTATCACTTCACCTATCACAACATAATGTAAAAATTAGCGAACTATATATGGATTTCATAATTCATGAAATGGGAATTATAACATGTACTAATAATGATGAATGAAATGGAATAACCACATCTCATTGGGTTGCTGATGAAATAGAACCAAAAATAATATCAATGATAATATAAAAATTCAAGGGAATCACCCAATGGTGTAATCAAATCAAATGTAATATTCAAAATATAGAAAACTACAATTTCATTTAAGGAAATTTTTCTTTTCATGTAATTTTTTATTTCAAGACCGATGTAATGATCATTACCATATTCTATTTATTACATATACCTTCCTATTTTTCCCAAATAAAAAGTCAGAATATATGATTCCCTTTGAAACTACTTTTGTACCGACCCAAACATGGATTCCACTGAATGGTTCCCTGATTTTGGTTGGCCACATAGCCTCATGCTCATATCCTCTAATTCCATAGTCTTCAATCTTGCAGTGAGAGTGAACAGTGTGTATGTGGGGAGTAAATGCCTTCATCACTAGAGTTTATAAAACTGGATATAAAATAATAGATAAGTCAAAGAAGAAGAAAAATAGTCATACAATAGATAACTGAATAGATGATTAAAGTCCAAAAAAGATACATACCACAAAACCGAATGTAATATCATACACTTGGAATTATGATACATGTTATGTCTCTAAAAAATCAAAAATAGGTATACATACAATATTTAAAATACACCTAGTAAATGAAAAATAAAAAAAATCCAAATTACATCATGATCCTTAGCTCAGTCCCATGCTACCCTACCCCTTAGTAAAATCAAGAACATATGGCATGGTGCATACCCTTATCCATACTTTCAATCATATTGTATGTATTGTTACGCCTCAATGACCCAAAAAAGGTGTGAGATTATATCCCAGTAGGAAACCACGAAATGGTATAATTCCATCAAGGTAGTGATCATATAATAATAATAGTGTGAATAATGTTATAGAATAAGTAATGTAATTATTGAAAGTAAAAAACCCATAATGGTCCAGGTTCCCATGGTCACCTCTCCTCTGCTACATGCATTAGCATTAGATATAATAACTCTAAATTAAAAGTAAATATTATATCCATT
The DNA here is from genome assembly GCA_963277665.1 of Viscum album. Classification (NCBI taxonomy): domain Eukaryota; kingdom Viridiplantae; phylum Streptophyta; class Magnoliopsida; order Santalales; family Viscaceae; genus Viscum; species Viscum album. The sequence continues at coordinate 543,666,933 of OY728158.1, forward strand.
TATTTTTCATGTTCCATTATTGATTTGATATCATTTAATAAAAAACATTCATTACATGACACGTATCCTGGAAATCCCCAAACAACTGCGTGATAAAACATTTCATAGTCGTGCCATATATATGTTGTAAGGAAATGGTTGAATTGAAACATGTTCTTTAGATTGGTTGAAACATAAAAAAATTAAAACCATTAATTCACCATATAAGTACACAAGATAATCCTTGGAATTTATAATTTGGAATTTGGGCCTCACTCCAGGAACATTATGAACCAAACACCTTACAAACCCGTCATAGGAATTCCTCTTGGGAATACTTGTATTGTTTTTTTGGTATAACATCACATCTAGTCGAGATCATCCATGTAAAACTAGTCAGAGATCACAATTCTCACTGATAGCATAAAACAACCTATTATAATTCATAGAAAAAAGAAATATTATTTTTCTTACGAAGCAATGAGGTTGACCAGGGTAGTATTAGTTGATGATATCTCTCAATTATTCAGTCACAAAATCTAAATCACCTAAACTACATCTTTTTTTGATTTTTTTTATTTATTATATGAAATTAATTAAATGTATAAGGAAAATTGATTTTTAAAACTTTTAATAACCTAAAATGATAGAATGAAATTATTAAAGAAAGATCATGACATTTACTGCTAGGTTTGTTGGATCCATCAGTTTTCTTATTTTTGATTAGATTAAGATTGATAATTCAATTATTTTATCTGATGCAATAACTAACATTATTTAATATTTTGGTGTGAACTATAGAATTCATTTATCAATATTAGTTTCAAATTCTCCCATAATCATGTTTAATGTTACACCTCGATCGAGAGTGTGACATATTCCAGGACGTATCTTACTTGAATTCCATTTCATCCACTGATTGGCTCAAATCCATAGTGTGAAGATCATGTATCCAGTAGAATGGGGAAAATATTTAATAAAATAATATAAATAAGTTTGAGATCAATGTAATGGTGGAAAATTGAAAAACACATTCAAATCATACTTTCTCATCAAAGACACAATAAATCCTAATAATTTCAGTAAGGAATAAATTAAATTGCTAGATACCTATACTAGGCCAAGCCTCATGTTCGCCCCTCATTTATATGGGTAATATATAATAGTGTATTGAGAAATAATGATCGAATGGGGAATTAAACTACATGATAAAGGATGTTGTTAAACCCTCATAGTATTACACATAACATCAACCCTACCAGGTAGAACACACTAGAAGAGGGTAATATACATGGATAAAATGATCTTATCATCACAAATAAACCATTCCATATTCCATAAAATATTATTTACCATAATATAACTACATAAACAATGAAGTGGGTATGGACGGACAAACATTATGTAAAATTATGATATTTAATGAAAACATAATATGATTGGCTAGTCACTTCATTGAAATAAAAATTCTTGAAATAATCATTGTAGACAACATTATGGTATTATCATTTGGACTCATGGTGTCCCATAAGTCATTCCATGATGTTTTATTTCGTGTTGTGTTTTCACTACATTCATTGTACATATGTTTTGTGGGCGAATTACCCAATGTGTACATTACCCAACTCTTAGCCTGAATGGATCATATTGAACCATGGGATTTGGGTCAAAACCATGCAGTTTAGAATTAGTAAATCATTGTTGAACTATATTATAATAATAAAATTATTTTTATTATTTTAATTTTGAAATATTTAGATTAATTTTTTTTCATCAAATTTAGTAACATTTTGATGTAAATGATTGAAACACTATCCTTTTCCTCCATGTAACTGATCCCATAACAGCTAATGGATAACCACTACAGTCACACCATGAGATCCCTAAGAGGGTATCCATCCCTCTTCCCCAACTATCTCTTCCAAAAACCCTCACTTCTTCAATGTTTTTTCAGTGCCAACACACATGAAGTGAAGTACCATGATATTTCAACACTTTTTCATCTCTTCATTCAAATTATTTACTACTATGTCACATACAATACATTAATCATAACACCATAGTTACTCAAGGTTCTAGTAGTAACACTCCCAATCCTGCATTTCATTTATCTTCACACCACTATAATCCACCATTCGGTTTTTTATAGTAATTCATACATAATAAGGGAGTATATGTTGATGGTTGTGATAGATATTGTGGAAAGAATAATAGAGATTAAAATTAGATGAAATGAAAATTATGATAATTTATTATTGGTTTTTTCACTAAAATAAAATGTATAGGCAATGTGATGAATTTAGAATAATTTTAAAAATAATGAATTGTAAAAGGATTCACTAAGAATAATACAGAACATGAAAACTAGTAATTTCTACCCATGTGATTTTAATGTAAAACTAGGGAGAAAATCAAATATATGATTACATCAATAGAATTCCATAATGAATATTGAATAATGATTTAATGAGTCATACAAAAATAGTGAATAACAATTAGTAAAGCTCATTGTTGATTTCATAGGTACATTGCACGTTGTTTTATAACTTAATCATTGGTACCTCCTTATATCCTACCTCACTCCCATGTTTTTCCATTAGTTCTACTAAGATCATTCCATCCATTTCTGACTTAAGGTATGGTTTTGTCGACAAACCAAAGTAAAATATTCATAGTGTAATATCACATGGATAAATCCAAAGGGGTAATTATAGAGTTAATATAATATGTAATCAATTATATAATTTAATTTAATCAAATAATTTAATTAATTTATTCACATACAATTTTATAGACATAAAAAATGATGTTAAAAATATAATATCACTATAATAGAAAAACATGTTTTATAAATGCGTATATGGTGTTATGTTTCAGATAATATAGTCCATTAAATTAATATATATTTGGCCAAAATATACATGATGAGGTTTTAAATAATTATTTTATTCTAAATACACTATTTTCAAGGTCCCTCTCATCATTAATTTTTTTTTCATATAATAACACATACTTCTCACATAAAAATATTCATTCATTTTAATTGAATATTTAATACATATCAGAAAAACATGCTAAAGAACTATATAGGATTACTGTATTTGGAAACTAGAAACCTAATCTTCTTATTCCTTGAATGATATTCCACACCTCCTATAATGATATTTCCACATAATAAATTTCTTAGACTAACCTACTTAATAGCTTTCATTACAACCTAGGGATGGGAAACATAATAAATGGTGCGATTATATTCACATTAAGGGTAAAAAAGTGATATAATAATGTTCAAATTAGTATACCATGAGTATAAGTGTTTAATAACATGAGATTAAAATTTAAAAACCATAAACTACATTACAATGATCATAAAATTTAGTCATGAAATAATTAATAGGATTTTATAATACATGAATTATAAAATAATCAAATAAAATAATCCATGAGAGCATAGCATAGAAATTAGAAATTGAAAAAAAAATATTATAACACCTTGAACATGTATAAAAAGAAATAGGTTCAATCAATTGATGAAAATGAAATCAGACCCTCACATAAATATAGGGGAATGAAATAAGATCCATACATAACCTAATGGACAGGAAATCATGGTCCAAAAATAAATATGTGGATAGAAAATAAGGTCCAGAAAACCTATCGTAAGGAATGAATGTCTAAACATAACCATATAGATGTGAATCTTGGCCACCACATAAAAGTGAAAACATTAAATTAGCTTTATGAATAACATAATATACTCATGAGTTATCCATGTTTACCCAATTCATTGGAATGAGATATTTCCCCATGAATCACATAATCCATATATTTTCAGGCTATAATATCATAAAAAACTCATTATTTCATGACCTGTGAAAAGAAAACATGTTTCATAAACGCATAATCATATCCTAATAGGCGGAAATGGAAAGGTATTAAAAATATTTTCACTATAATCATCAAAGATAAATATAAAGAATAATAAAGGTAATATAGGATCAAATCCCTTTAACAAACCTTCATCCCAAAAGTATGTTCTCATTGATGGTTTTAAATTCCTTAAAAATACCATTAAAACATTAATGAGGAAAATAACCATTCCACCATGAAAATCACTTATAAAAATATAAAAATATAAAAATTATTTATTAAAAAAATTATTTTAAAATAACCATGGTAACTTTTAAGGTAACCATTATATCATTTAGTTTTTATGATGAAGGGAAATACAGTTCATTCCCTTCATGTTAAAAAAACATTTTCTCACAATTTCATTAAAACACACTTTACTCAAAAAATAATGAATCAATATTTGAATAAAAAGATTTATGAAGTTATTCATGGGTAAAAATGATAGAAAAAAATATGTGGTGAATATAAAATAAAATTCACTAAAAACCATTTAAAAAAAATAGACATGGAAGAAAACATATTTCTGACTTAAGAGAAATATAATGTATAAATTAATTAAAACATTAATCCAGATTCTTGAGTTCCTAATGAGAATAAAATTTAGGGAAAACCTTTTTTATAAAAAATAACTATATGAGAATAAAATTAAATATTATATTTACATATAGATAATTACATTTCATCAGCTGAAGCATAATAAAAACCAACACCAATAAACAGTGAGGTTTTATAATAAATCTGTTACCTCATTGGTAACTTTTTAATAATATGTCCTATGAAATAAATAACCATATATGGATATGTAAATAACCAAAATATTCATAATAATATTTATAAAATAAATCCATTAATATTATATACACCACACAAAATGAAACATGTTTTCAATATGAAATGTGTTTTATATAAATAAATGTGAGGCAATAATTCAATATAAGATTTAGAATCCTTAGAATCATATTAATAATGATATAATAACATTAAAATAAATTTTAAATATCATTATATTAAATATAATCATGATATATCCTTCCAAAAGAGATTTATATAAACATGATAAATGATGATAGATTCGTGACATTAAATTTTTCAAAAAGAAGACATTTTGAGAAAATATTCCCTTTCTTCAATTGTGGACATCCTTCACAAAAGTTTGAAACACCAATATAATAATCATAGGTAAATTATAAATCTATTTTAGAAAAATATTCATATATTTAATTCCATATTCAATTTACTTTTAACATTTTATCACCCATGTATTAAAAATTCATTACCAAAATTAGAGTTTTGTGGGATAACTACTTAATATTTCATGAATGTTTTGGTAGAGTATTTCAAAAATATTACACCAATAAGGTATAATTTATATTTATATTTAAAAAAATTTATAAATATCATATATATTCATTATATATTTATTTACTATAAAAAATATTAGAGTTACAAAATGAATTTAATAATTCATCGTGATTATATGTTGTACGTACACATGAACGATGCATCCATTATCTAGAAATATGAAAGAAAGAAATATATTTATTAATTCAATATACAAAAAAATTGTATCATTCTTATAATATATTTTAAATAAATTTATCTTTGTTACCGTACATTTAAAAATAATATTAAAACTATATCACATCACTTTGTGAAGGCGGTAGTCCAGATGAACGTATGAGAGATGTGATAATTTTCCAAAAAAACTAGCTATTTTGAAGTTATATGTGATATTATAATTATATAGGTAATAATATTTCATAAATAAAATACTTATACATGAAATCAATCATTATATCCACTAATGAGATGTGGTGATGGAAAATGAATTACATCAGTTTGTGAGGCGGTATTTCATTGTACAAATGATTTTAGTTATGTTTACTATTAGACATAATAAGCCATTAGAAAAGGTTAGGAATGTATTAAAGGATATGTATATTTGAGATACTATTTTATTTATATCAGAATATTTAAATATTTTTTTAGGAGGTGGAAGATTAAATAAAATGATATCACATGGTTAAGGATGGCACCACTTCATCAGGGAAACCCATTTAGGATTACACCTAATTCCTTCTTAGATGGGTTTAATAATCTAGATAAGGAATATATGATGTGATAAGGGAATTAATGTAATGGATTTGGGTAGGTATTGGTTGAACCTAATGGGTATGGTAGTGTTTATAGAAGGGGATATGGGATGTACTTTTATAAAGGGGAAATGATCCTACATGTAACCTACTTTGAAATTTCCTAAAAGGATAAAAAATGAGAGAGTAATTCTGAATAACAAATCACTCAAATGTCCAAATGTAAAAATATAGAATAGTATTTGGATGAAATATAGGTAGATAATATGATTTGGTTAATTATAATTAGAAAACATAAAATTATCTTTTGGCTCCCCCCTGTATACCCATTTTAACCATAACCACTATCATTAATTTTTACTAATTATTCTATTTTTTTTACCAATAAATATTCTAAATGTATTTTATAAATTCATTATTCTATATAATAGTATTTATTTCCTTTTTTCAAATAAAATTAATGGATGTGGAAGATTATATTTTATAATTAAATATCCAAATGTGATGAAAACCTGGTTTTCTAAAGAAATAGTTTTAATAAGTATAAAAAACATTTATATAAAAATGTAACATAAATATATTTCTAGTGACCTAAATTTTATTATTAATAAAATAAATGTACTTGTTTTACATTTAAAAATTTATTTAATTAAATTTATCTTTATAAATTCTATATATGTATATAAAATTTTCAATACTGACTAAAAATTTAATATTTTGTTAAGATAAATCCCATTTTAATGAGTATGAGGAGACACAAAAGACTTCAAAGACATAAAAAAATAATATCCCCCAATGTCCAACATCTAATGGTCTGTGTCAATAAAATTCAAAACTACAATGAATGACCCCTCCATTTCATCATAATCAATATGACATGCTTCCACAATCCCATTGCTACTGGGCTAGCAGTCTGGTGCAAGGATGCACTAGCACAGTAATGATGGATAACCCCATACCCTCTCAAAAATATAATCCCAAAAGCTGTGATCTGTGGAATCTCCTTCTTTTCACATCTTTTTAAATCATCCCATGTAGTGAAATGGATGAATTGGTCACTAGATTTAAAACTATGGAGCCGAAAAAGAACATTGCACAACCATCCTAAAGCCATCACAATTTTCTCAAAATCGAAGCAGACCTCTATAGAGACACCACTGTGTACCTCTATGAATATCTCATAACCATAACAAAAAACATAGTCAAATCTCAAGAAATAAACCAAACTAGATGGGGGACCTCTTAAAAAGTTGATTCGTTTGAGAAGAACCCCTTTCCAATTCATCGAAGAAGATCTTGCCCCCACCATTATCCTCGATCTTGAGTACTACATCAACCTAAACTCCAATAGACAACATGGAATATAATGCCAAATCCGGTTCATATCATCAGAAAACCACACCGAGAATGACATCGTGCCTCCTAGAAAAACCCTAACCAGTTCGAAGGTTAGTGTGAGAAGATGAACAAGATGTGAAGTGGTTCTCTGAAGACAGGAACACCGACACCACCACTAGATTTATTCATATCACATGATTAAAAAAAATATCTATAAAACATTTAAGAATATTTAAATTTTATTAAATAACACATAAATAGTTACTTATATAATTAATTAATATAATTATAATTCTTCCATATAATTATTTAGAAAAAAATTTCTTTTCCAATAAAGTGATATTTATTTTAACTACTAATCAATTGATAAAAATAAAAATTCATTTTATCAATGTGTAAACAATATATTTTTCATAAAATGGTTATTCTTATTAATACCCATAAATTTTATGGATAATATTTAATGGATGGGTTTAAATAAAAATATTAATTTTTTATTATCTTTTTCTGAAATTTAGGATTACATATAACACAAAACATCAATAAAATTAAATTTCATTATAAGTTGTTCTCTTAATATAACATTATATTACACAATATCCCATAAATAAATTTATTCCTATAAATTTTAATTTTTTATAAGTAATCATGATATTAACATTTCAAAATCCATGTTGTAAAAATATTAGATTCATAAAACAGGGAAATAAAAAATCCTTCTGAAATGAGGGAAGGAAAAATATAAAGGTCACCGTGAATAACATGTATCTATGATTCAAAATATGATAAATTTAGCGGACTGTAAAAATATTTATATGGAAGAAAATTACTTTTCTTCTCTCACTAATTATATAACAGTGAATGATCCTTACAATGTCAAAGACCAAAACAATTTGAAATATTCTTGTGGAAAAAACTTCAATTCTTCATGAATAATGGAATAATGATGATATTTTGTATCTAGAACTTTTCCTAATGTTGGTGAATTTTCAGGATAAAATAAAATTACATTATTTTGTTCCCTTGCGTAATCAAAATCTCATCCTTTGGTTATTTTTTAATTTTATTAACATCATCTCTTACTCCACGAAATGAAAATACATGATCAAATTTTTATGCACCAAAATATAACTTAAAAAATTCAATAGATTATAATATCCATAAAAATAAGGAATTTGTTTCATCCCATCTATAGATATTTTCCAAAAAATACTTAGAACAAGTTGTCCAGTATGGATAAATATATTCTATGATGTTCTAAAACATCAAAAATAACACCCAAGGATCATCTTATCCCATTCCACTAACAGTTATTATTCTAGATCCTCTAAAATATATCAAAGAAAAATTAATTCCTAATGGTTATGCTGGTCTGATCTCACATCCTCTCCTAATAAACTCAACCATTATCTTGTAATAATTTTAATCTATCATATCGTATCATACCAATATGTATATACACAAATAATTTTTAAATAATCACTCAACAGTATCATATATTTGTCCAAAAGAAAATTCACCCATTATTTCATATATATTCTCTCATCTTGGACATGAAACATTTAAATTAGCAGTTATATTCATCCTTCCCTTGCAGACAATCATATTTGATTTAGAATATAAAATGTGATTTCATTAGTCTAAAATCATGGAATAGAAAGAAAATCAATACTCAAAATCACATCAATGTTCAATAAGGGAAGGAAAATAAAATTTTGAATAATATCATTAAAAATCTGTATAATAAAAATACTAATATTAGAGTAAATTATAATAGTCCACTGATTATTGTGATGCACATCAGCTGCTTCTATTGCATAAATATTCCTTTTGACCTTCATGTTAGAGGTTTTTTATAACTTTTTATCTTTATTAGATCCAAGATCATGGGATTTAACAACATAATTACTACAACCATTTCACCTATATAACTAATGCTGGACTGGTTTATTCGTCTAATCTCTCTCTTTAGTCATTTAATCAACTAACCCCTTCAAATAACATTAACATTATTTCACTCAATGGCTAGTCCTTCAACATTGGAAACATTTATTTTTTCTTATCTAGCATCCACTTGAGTGCTCCATCGAACAATTTTAGAATATAGGAGGTTGAATATTATTATTTCAACCATTTGGAAAACAAATAGAGAATCCATGATTCTCAATATCAATTTTCTTATTAGTATAAAATTGAGGGCTTCTGGCTTCCATTTCCACATTTAGTTCACAACCAACTATTTCTTCATATCTTCCTAATTCCCTTATTGATAATATCATTTAATTAATTATTTTTATACAAATGAATATATGAATAATGTTTCATTCAATTATTATTTGTAATCTTTATGAACAAAATGCATGATTTTTATAATTTTTTCTCATTTTTAGAAATGGACTTATCATCCTTCCACTTATGCTAAATGAATTTATTCCATATATTTTTAGTATAATACATAGTAATTAATTACTAAAAAATATTCCCATAAACACATCCAATTTCATATATTCATTTTAATCCTATTTCCCAACATTCTAAAAACTATTTTTCAACTAACCTAATTCTCCATTGAATGATAAATATTATTAAAAACATTTCCGTGTGAAAGAGATAGTGAATGAAAAATATAAATTCAATCAAATAAATCCACTTCATAAAAACTAGTGGATCAGAATTTACAAAAAAGGAAGTTGGAAAATGTCACAAAAAAGATTTAATGGAATGCTTCTTCTTTATTTGTAAAGATATATGTTCCACATAAATTGTTTTACAATATATTACATGAAATAATTGAGTTATCATAACCACAAAATAATGAATTCCAACTTCAAGATATTTGTTTCTCATGAAAATTAATATTTTAATGATCATTGCATTCATTTTTTATAAAATTCTTTTAGGTTAAAACCATTGAATAAAAACAAAAAAATAGTGTGAGTAATAAATTTTATAGTGGAAGATTACATAATCCGAAAAAAAAACATTTATATGTTATATAAAACATTAGAAAAACTTTTCAATATGTAAAATCATTTGTTTTAACTAGGGTAATTCATGGAAATCACCAATTTTAGTCATTCATGATTGTTTTTATAGATTTTGGGAATTTGAATAATATTTCCAACAAGAGTGTCAAACTAGGTGTGTAGTAAAGATCATTTCCATGTACCTAGTAAAGATAATGTAAAATCACAATACACCATTTTTAGAGTAATTATCACTAGTTAAAACTATTCTATATTAAGATGCACTAGTAGTAACCTAAAATATATCTAATTTCATAGAAACCCCTCACTTTATACTTCACCAATATTCTATGTTATTTTCTTATAAGTATAAAAGAGTTCAGACTTATTCCAATGATCTTAACTATTTTTTTATTATCCTAGTTCCAATAGGTAACTAAACCATTTCTTTGATACTACTAATAATTAAACCAAATTTCATACATAAATATTATATATATTAAGATGAATACTCAATACATCTCACAAAAAAATGATGTCCATAAAGGATTAGTGTATTTGTACACTAGATAGGAAATATTAATATTTCATGAAGGGTCATAAATGTATAAAATAATTATATTTTCACATAGTAATCTTATTATAAATACCTGATTTAAATCCATTCATTATAACATGGGGAAATAAAACAGAAGAAATAGAGAGCTCATAAGTTCCATATTGTTAAAAAGGTGAGGCCTCATTTATCACATTGGAATTATCTAGAATAAGGTTATGATAACATCAATATTTTAGTTTATTATTATTCCCAACATAATATATATAATAATCATGAATAATGCAATAATGAATGGAAGTCCAATGGAAAATAATCATAAATAAATAGTATAACCTATGACATAATATACATATAAATAAAAATATGTAAAGTAATAATCATAACATATTGTGGACATGTTAACAAAGAGAAAAACATCATTCATTATGTTATGGACAAGAAATAAATGCCTTAAATATGCTCATGGACATCAAATCCAGCCCTCACATAAACATTCGGATATGAGACCAATTACATGAATAAAATTATTCTCATGAAATCAAGGTCCACCCATTAACTTATAGACCAAATTTTAGGTCAACAAACAACCTTACCAATATGAATTTAGTTCAAAACATATCCTTATGAACATGAAACTCGGTAGTCACATAATATTTTTTATAAGAGATCATGTCCACATATTAAATAATTAACTCACGAGTTATCTGTATGTATTCATTGAATTCTATAGTTATATTGGTCAAACCCATCACAACATCAATACATTTGTGTTCAACACACTGAAAATAATTATATATATTTTTTCATAAACCACTTTATAGTAGAGTGGGAACCACTCAATTTCGAAAAAATGATTCCAAAACACGACCTCCAAACATCAGAATTCATATAAAATCGCTTGAAACTATTTGGAACATAAAATTAAAATTTCAATAAAAATATGACTTCCTATGAGCTCAGTCCACGAACCATGAGCTAAAGCCTTGTGTCGTGAACCCTAACACACTTAATAACATCATCGTCTAAAGAACAAGTGATAACCAACTACTGAAAACCTACCTCTCCTCATCATTATAGATGAAATAGATATGAAATTAAAAAATATCCCTATGGATCAAAAATATCTCAATAAGACTGGGATTCATTGACATCAAAGTAGCACCATCAAAATTGATAGTAATATCAAGTTGTTGAAGAAAAAGAAAAAGCATAACATAGATTACGTGTTACAAACCCATTGATGTTGGAACCACCATTACTATCACCAAGATCAACTTCATTCATCACAAGAAGAACCATAAAACCCAAAACATTTAAGAAGATGAGAATAAAAAACATAAAAACTACTAATAATATCTTGATGTTGAAAACTGAAGACCACCTATCTAGATCATAATGTAAAACTAAGAGAGAATCAATATAATCTCATACATCATTAAATCCAAAACATCACAGGTCAAAAATTCATATAAAATAAAACCACATCACCATTATAAAAGGGAAACCATTAAAAAGAGAAGGCCCAAATCAGAAAAATAAAATAAAACTAAAACACAAAAGTAGAAGATAACCAACACAATTCACGAATTTTGGGTGCAAGCATCGGAGCCCCAATGCTAATACATGACTTTAACACCAAACATATTTTCCAAAACCATCCCAAAACCCCTAGGAAAACGTCATAGTAGACTGATATAGAGTCATGTAAAAATTATAGGTATCATGGAAATAGGTGGGAGATCATTCCAACATGATATCCATAGAGCATCAATACATACTAACTCCAAAAATGCTAAGACCTTTAGTTTATCCCAATGTGGGGTTTTGTAGGATGATTCTAGTAATAATAACAGGGAAAGAAAATTCATCGAACAAACATTAATAATGACCATATTAGTGCCACAGAACAATAATGAAAAGAAGAAAAAAAATTAATTAGAAGAATGAGCCACAAATTGAACATAAACCTAATGAAGGATAAGAACAAAAATGAGAGAGAAATTCCATGATGGCTGGTTCAATGTGCATCATCAAGAAGGTGGGGTATCATGAGAATCATGGGATAGGGGATGGGAAGGGATAAAAAACCAAAGAGGGTGAATCCTTTGTGAGGTGGGATTAGAGGAAACCCTTTAGATTGGTAGAAAGAGATTTGCTGGGAGAGAATAGCATTATTCATGGATTTAAGACGTTTTATATATTTTTGATCCACAATGTCATAAAATATTCACCATATCATGACCACTTAAAGAAAAATAAAGTTCAAAAATGCATCACCATAGTATTACCAATGTTAATGAAATGGGTTTCAAAAATATATTTCCATCATCATAAGAAATCATTTTGAGAAGAAATAATTATTATACTATTTGATTATATCCTCAACAAATCAAAATAACTATAATGGTTGTTATTTTGATTAATTTAAACCTTTTAATAATACAACTAACTCATTCCTAAGGATTATAATCCTTAAAATTTAAAAACAAATATAAAATCCAAATTATTCCCATATAGTAATGAATTTTTGGAAAGTTAAAATTGTAAACATGTGAGTGAGTCTTTAAAAAATTATGCAGTCATTATTTGAAGGTATACCATTCATTTCGTACATGCTTAAACAATGGTTGATTTAACATTTTCTTTAAAAAGATCCTCATAATGAAAATGAAATTATATATTCCATTTAAAACATATTTTAAAATAAAAAAAATGATTAAAATAGTATTATAAATCATTAGACAATAGATAGTAAACATTATCTAAATCATTTTAATAAAACATATACACGGAAGAAAAAACATTTTTGTCTAAAGAGAGTGATTATGTCCATTTTTTCATAAATGTTTTTTCCAAATTACCAAATATATAAGGAGAGAAATATTAAAGGGTATATTATATTGTATAGATAATTACACATATAAATTATTATCATGAGTTTTTTTCAGAGTTAAATCATAATATATTATCATGGGAAACTTTTTCAAATAAACACTATTAAACAATGTGGTAGAATCATAAATTGTTTCAAGTTTGGTAACTTTAGAATTGTAATACACTTGAAATAAATAAAACTAGATGGCCATTTAAATACTAATAAAATTAATGATAATAATCATAAAATACAGTCACTATAAATATATTAAGCAAAAAAATGGATAAATTGTTAATATGGCATGAGTCTCTAATAAATAATAGTTAGATGAAAATCCATTTTATGTTATTGTATCATTATAATCATATAAACCATTAATGAATATATTCTATTGAAAATATTTATATCATTAGAATAAATACATTACTGTTATAATATATCAAATGGTATTTAAATACACCCCATAAATCAATATATGTGAATAATATAACATATTTCCAATAGATGAAAATTTAAATAAAACGTTATCTAAGCTCAAGCCTATATATCCTTCATATATGTTCAAAACTCTAGTATAATAAATATTTGTTTATTATAAATATATTAAAATATATAATCATATATAGCATACCATATATTATTTAATTATAACCTTTTATAAACTGGTTGTTTACAATTGACTATTTGAACCATGGTTCTGGGTGTTAACTTCATCCTTTTAAATTTATATTTTGATTTGGTAGATTGGACATTTTTCATAGATCATGGATAAACGTATACATAATTTTAAACATGGAATAATTATCATATATATTCTTTATATAGGTATTTAGAGTAGTCATTAATAATTAGAGATTGAGAATTAATTTCTCAATTCATTGATACAATAGATCTTCCATACGCATGAAGGATAATTCTATTTTATTGAAAAGTGCAAAGAAATAATGTTTAAAATTAATTTGAATTTTAATATAATTTATATATCTTATGTACCCTAAATATTAATTATATATATCTTTAGTTACATTTTTTACAAAATAAAATGAAAAATGTAACACATCGATTCATGGTGGGGGAATTCCACTCACATAGTTTGGAAATGTTATATTTTTGGAACCCATTTGATGGTAAAAAGGTAGATGTGAAATTAGAATTAATGAAACAAAATTATATGAGAAATATTATATACATATATACATTAAATCAATAATTATATCAAACCATGAGAGGTGGGGATGGAAATTAATTACATCTGTTCATGAGCCAGTTTACCATTATACACATGATCAACAATTTTTATCATATTTGATAGAATTGGAAATGGACGTAGGTTATGCCAGTAACAAAATAATATAACAATATCTAAGATATTTTGATGAAATTATATAATAATATATTATGATTACTTAAATGTGGTGGAATATGAAATAAAATGAAAATTCATGGTTAAGGAGAACACATATTCTTTAGAGAACCCCTTTCGGTTTAAAGTTAATTCCCTCATATAAGGGTTTAATAATGTTTATTAAAACTCTATGACATGGTGAGGAAAATATGGAATTGATTTGGTAGGTCATGACGTATCTATAATATGTATACCCATAATTTTAAAAGATATTTATCACATATTAATAGCTTCTTATTTAGTACATTAGATAATGATCTATATAAGAATTATATAAGTACATTATCTTTGGAAATATGGAATAATAAACAATTGGTTCATAAGAGTCTCTTGTTATGTTATTCATTACATGAATACTTCATAGACACATAACTCTAACAAAATTTCATCATAACTTATTTAAATTAATTATAATAAAGGGTGATCTCAGAAGCTGATTATAGGTAAACTAGGCATATATCAACGATCATATAAGCATAAAATATAGTACGAGCTTAATAGTTTAAAACCATACCCTATATATCCAAAAATATTTAAAATTAGTCAATTTATAATTCATGAAATTTCACAATACATGAATCTTATTCTACTGAAATAATATGATCCATGAGAACATTAAATTAACATTAGATAGTAGTTTGTCACATATGGTAGATTATAAATTTTGGAATAAGTATAAAGACAAATAGTATGACTCAATAATTTAAGGAGATGAAAATAGCCCATAATATTAATTTACTAGATTAATACAAAGTCCAAATTCAATTTTAGTGACTTGAATGCCATACCCATTCATAAAATTATCAAAGAAACTAGGTCTAGACATGAACTTTAGGACCTGAAAAACAGGTAGTCGCTTAATCCTATTAACATAAAAAGTGGCTCTATGAAAAAAATTGTGAACAAGAAATCATGTTCATTAACAATATACCTACCTCATGAGTTATCCATAAGTATCCAAGGAATTATTTGGTGATGTATTTTCCACCCTCCACATAATTAAACTCACATATATGCTTTATATACGATCAATAAACCTTAATCATATCATAAACCATGAATATGAAAATGAGTTCTATAAACCTTTCATCTCATTAAAAACCATGGAAAAAATGCATTTGGAAAACAAATTTCTTTATAAATATAAACCAACCATATAATTAATAAGAATTTTATCATTGAATTATATCCCCATTAAATTATAATATATATCAAGGTATTTTCTCTTTGAAAAATAATAATACCATTAAATTTCAATTAAAAAAATAAATATAAAAGTATACATTCTATTTTAAAATAACATATGTAGAATAAAATAATAAAAACTAATATGTATTTTTTACAAGGGAATAATGTTAATAAGTCATCAATGTATTGATAAGTGATTATGTTGAGAACATATTTTTATCATGTATTAGTTATAGAACATTATTTACATAATTTTGTAAAAATCCTTGAATTAAATCAATCCCAAAAAAACAATAATATCCATTTTAAAAACATTATGTTATAATTAAAACAAGGGTAAAATGATATAAAAATGATATAATAATATATAACATTGTTTCTAATCAATTTCTATAAAACATTTATATGAAAGAAATTGGTTTTTCATTCAAGTAGATAAATAAAGTCAATTTTCATTATAAATATATTTTATGTCACATAAGAACATTAATTGATATAAATGAATAAAAAACTAGTATTTTCAGGATATAAAAATAGGATAATAATATTTACATGGTTCTATTGTGGTATATCATAATATTTCATCACTAGTAACATATTCATATAAAATCATGAAAAAATGTTATTTTAGAAAAAAACATACAACATTGATTAAATTTGAATTGTAACATTCATGAATGAAAATAAATTATATAAATAAATAAATTCCCAAGAATTTACTAAGAATCGTGACAATTTAATTTGATGTAAATTATATAATTTCAACAAAAGAAACAAGTGATCAACCAATAAATTGTCTCACAATGATAAAAATGAGATAAAATTCCATTAGTGCTATTGTAGTATATAAAATTTTAATTACCACTTTCGAGTAAAAAATGAAACACCAATTGTTATTAAATTATTAATAATCATGATGTAGAATGTAAATTTTTTATTATATACACCATAGTAAATAAAAAAGTGTTAAATTGGGCATATACAAGGCTGAAATATAACCGAGACTATAAATCACATATCTTATATTTGACTTTACTATTCACATTAGTCTCTAATTTATAATAAATCAATATATAATAAAAATATTAAATAATCAAAATCACATATATCATATCATATATTGTTTAATTGTAACATTTTATCACTATTGTTTTAATAATTATTTATTAAAATCTATATTTTGGTGACATCTACTTCAATTATCATGTATGTTTTGGAATCATACTGTCGGTATTTATGATTTTATCATTGATACATAACATAATTTTTTAATCATTATATACATGATATATATTAATGATATAATTTTTTAGAGTCATTCATATATCATATAGATTGAAAAAAGAATTGCCCCATTCATGGAGATGATAGGTCATATATTCACTTGAACAATTGTTTCATTTTCTGATAGATAGAATGATTGAATGGTAAGTATTAAATAAAAATTAAATAAAAATTATAATATAATATATATAATTTATATTCAATAAATACATCATTAGTGCCTTCTAGTTTAGATGAAAATGAAAAACGAATCGTATTACTATATGGTGTTGGTAGTCCGCACATACTCTATAACTACATTATGGTATTCACATAGTTTGAAAGGTGAGAAGGTAGATATTATATTATAATTAAAAAATATTAATTCGGTTACAATTATCATATATAAACATTAAACTCATTATAATACTAATCCTTAAAATATTGGGATGGAAAATGTATTGTGTCAGGATCTATAGATAATATGTTGTAATCACACACGAGTGATACATTAACTACCCATTCAATATATAGTGGGTGAATAAAGGGTTTTCATGATAAAAAAAATATTTCTGTATTTTTATTATTAGTATTTTTTTTTTGAAATATATAATATATTTTTAGAAGGTAAATATAAATTAAAAAGAAATTGATCTATTTTGGTGAGTACAGCTTTTTTGGAAAAAACATATGATCTCATATTAATGGATATATGGTTTGTCTTATGGTGAGAAAAGAAAAAATATAATGTTATATGAAGCGGGGAAGTTAACATGGGATATTCTAGTTGACCAATAAGGCTCAAAATATAGTATGTGAAAGGAGTGGTTCCATTTTATAACTGAGTGGACGAGAACTATTATAATTTCACAAAATAGAAAATTAATATAAAATAATTTTGATGCTAAAATTTATCCAAATAGATTATCTTATAAAAAAAATTATTATGAATCAAAATATTCTTATACAATAGTATTTGGATATTTTTGTACCACATTTATACCTTTATGATTTTGTTTTAACAATTTTTAAACCCTTTTGAAAATTACATTAAAGTTAATTTTTTCTACACATTTGGGGATAAAAAGTTACTATAAAATCCCAAATGACCAATTAATTGACTATGGAATATTTTTAAAACCATATACATTTAATTTGTAGAAATATATGTTTTTATGAATAATATATGATTTAATAAAATATTATTTATTATAAAATATCATTAATGAAACTTTTAAAATTATTCATATAATTTGACATTATGTACATCAAGAAAAATAGGGAATTAAAATATAATGATTTAAATCATCAATAATAATGAACACAGATCTATAAAATTAGTTTCATTTGTTAAACTATTAAAATTATATCACTTTTAATATTTTTAATAATTTTAATTTTAATATAATATAAGTTGAAGAGATATTAATTAATATTTCCAATGAATATAAGGAAATTATATAATTAATAAATATTAGATATATATTTATTTATTTAAAATAATTACATTAATCCCAAAATGGGAACTTATAATTATTCATAACATTATTTCTCCCTATTTTGATTTATAATAGTTATTCACAACAAATAGAGTGGCATTTTGTGACTTTCTTTGGATTAAATATTATAAAGGTCTATTTATATGATATGTGACAATTAAATAAAATAATTTTCATCATTAGGTGTTAAAGGTATAATTAACTTCATCCAAAATGAATTAAGATGAAAAATAATGGCCTTCTCACTTAGATTAAACAAATATTTACCTGATTTACCATATACCAAGGTGATAAATTTTATTAGAGTTACTTTTTATTTTGACCATAATCAAAGTGACTGATTTGCTATATTTAAAAACCTTGACTCCAATTATGGAATCTATCCTATAAAAGTTATTGTTTAAATGTTGAGGAAAATAACTTTACAATAGGCTTGCAACATGTGATGAAAATCTTTATAACATATATTATAAGCATAAAATAAGGATTAGTTTTTTACTCTTCATAAAAATATAATAAATTATTCTTTAGACATATTATTGAATATATGATATATAAATTTAATTAAAATAAATCTCTAATGATGATTAATATCATTTATTTAGAAAATTATACATCACTCAAATAGAAAAATCATAAAAATTATTCATTTTTCTTTAAAATGATAATAATTAATTATATTTAGATTATAATAAATGATTTAATTTTATATATCTATGAAAATATATTTATTTTAATTTAATTATTGTAATTAATATCGAAAAATACAAGGGATATGATATATTAAATAATAGTATAACAACGTTCATTTAAACTAGGTGTTTCATGTAATACAAGCTATCACCGAAATCTAATTAATTTGAAAAATAATATTTCATAAAATATTTGGTTATACCACTATCCACTTAAATAAATTGTGACCTAAAAACCTATCTATATCATTAGTGGTTTAATATAATAAATACCATTTTCAAAACCCAAATCATACAATGGAATATAAAACATCCCTTAAAAAAGAATACTAAACCATAATGGTTTCTTAAAATATCATAAAGTTAGTTTCATTAATTTGGGATTCAATGGTGGGAAGTTAATATATGGAAATGGATGAGAAAAATAACTATAAACAACTAAAAGGGTGTAATATATGAAATAGTCTGTATAAATCTAACTACTTCAAAACCAATAATTAGAAAAGAGTGAAAAATCCATCAATTAATCAAAATTAAAGTTAATAGTATAATTTTTTTTATTGACCCTTTTCCTAGAGTTTAGAAATTTCACTTCCATATATAATAACAACATATGAAAATATAATTAAATGAAATGTATACAATAATCCTTAAATAAATTTCTATTATAAAATATCTTATCTATCCAAACGATTAGTATTTGAGATTTATATATTTCCATTCCTAATGCACTGAATTTAACTTTTAATTGATCATAAGATCCATAAAAGAATGA
Source organism: Viscum album (assembly GCA_963277665.1). Lineage (NCBI taxonomy): Eukaryota > Viridiplantae > Streptophyta > Magnoliopsida > Santalales > Viscaceae > Viscum > Viscum album. The sequence goes on from OY728158.1 coordinate 543,687,477, forward strand.
AAAGTAAATAATTCTATAACTCTACTCCCCCAAAATTGAATTATTAGTATAGGATATGATAATTCATTTTCTATTTCCAATTTTCAACCTAATACATTATATAGATATTCAAATTTAATATTTCTCTATGAATGTGCCAGACCAATGTTGAAACTTGTTAATTACTTCATCTCATATAATTCTATGATAAAAATAACAATAATTTTAATCACCCCAAAATTGATAAACAAATATTTATTGAACGTGATCTTATATTCAACAATATATACTAATCATTTCCCAGTATATATTTACTATAAAATCATATATGATTCTAAAATATAATTCACCAATTATTCCTTTACTAATGAACTATATTAGACAAAAACATTTATTTGATGTTTGAGTTATTCCATGTTCATATAAGAGCTCATAAGTTGATTTTGAAATAATAATATGACTTCATTATTTAGAAATATATAAGGAAAATATATTGGGAGTTATAATTATTAATTGGAATATCATAAAATTAAAAAAATGGATAATACATTTATAGCGATTATTCTTAAAGGAATCAAAAAATAAATATGAATTCAAGAGTAAAGGATAAGAGTTCTATAACTACCAAGATTCACTTCAACTATATTTATTTCATAATTTTTACATTTGTATTTTGAATTCAGTTGTTTTTTTGGCTTATTATATTCATTATACATTTAATTGGGGAATATATTTACATAATTACAAAACACATTTCCTTTATAGCAATTTGGTGAGATTGGTGTATTTTATAGAGATCGGTCTGTATTTTTTTCATTTACTGAACTTTATACAACACTTTATCATTATTGTTTCATAATGTTTATGATTCTAATAGTTGAAATTTATTATTTTTTAATTTATTTTATTCTCCTATGTGATCCAACCAAAATCTTTTGCATTTAGGAGGTTGGATTTATTCTTCCCTAATAGAGACAAACCACTAGTTATTCCAAGAGGGACCATCTTCATATTCCTATCACCAGAAACACAGGAGTTTCTAATTTCTATTTAAAATTTATGTGCACATCAACTTTTATCATCATAGGATCCGATGTCCCTTATTTTTAATTCCTTTAAAATGATTATTTTTATATTAAAAATGGATCAATCAATTTTTTTTCAAGGGAAGATTATTAAAAATGGAGAATACCATTCATGCATCATAAAATATTCTTCATATATACTAATGGATTGATTATTGTTCCCCTAAAACTCAATTAATTCTATCTCCATTATTATATATAGAATTTTTTGGATGTCCATACTGGAAAATAATCACTTAAACACATCTCATTCTATTGAGTCTATTTCATCGACATACCCATATTCATAATAAGATACCACTATTGAGTAGTTTCACCATAAAAAATTACAAAATTATGACAAATTTATCATGGTTTATTCAAAAAAGAATGAAAAATATCTATTCCATCACAATGAACAATTTCTCAGTTACTAATGGATCATAATAGGCATACAGTGGGGGTTGAGGTTTTAATATAAAATATTCAATAACATGTTTCTCCATCATTGGTGTATTATAATTATAAACATGATATATTTTACCACCCACATAATGAAAGAGTTGACTAAGAATATAAACAATATGTTTCACACTATCTTTATAATCCATTCAATTTCTCATTATTATGGTCATTACATTGACCATAACATTAATTTTATGCCAATTCCTTTAGATTCTATTTATTGAAAAAAAAATTGTAGTTTGAAAAATGATAATCACTACTGAAAAGGAACATTATCACAAATGATTATTCATTTGATGTATAATTTCAGGAATGTTCATTATAATCTATAATAGATTAAGATTATGTTAGGGAATATTTGATCATTAAAAGATCATTACCAAGTTATCTTATACATATACATATCCCAATAGTTTTTATTTATATTTTATCATTCTAGTTTCCAATGGATAACAATATCTTTATCTATTAGTATCAATAGACATTCATAGTTTTCCAATATTGATATCACATATTAATAGTTGATGATTCATTACATTACTTAAATATACAGTACAAAATCATATCTACCAAGTTTATTTGGAAACTTGGACACATAAAAAGTTGGTTTATATGTGTCTCACATTATGTTATTCTTAACTAGATGTGGTCTTACATATATTATTTCTAAAACCCTTACTCATGACCTAGAGAAGGAAAACATAATAAAGGGAGAGATCAGATGGTCATTATGGGTAAATATGTTACATATCATTTATTATATACGAATAACATGTGTATATTGAAGAAATAACACTAGTATAACATTTGAAAAATATACCACGCTAATAAAAAGAATATCTTGAGTCAAGGAATAAATTTTTAGAGTTTATAAGATACGAATCAAAGATGAATTAAATAATATGACCCATTATAACATGACCATATCATAAAACATTACTTTTTTGAATATAAAATATTATAACATTGTAAACATATATAAATAGAAATTGGTTCACTCCTAAAGATAATGAAATGGAATGAGGGCCTCAAATAATCTTATGTACATTATTATTGATCTACGAAAAATATTATAGACAAAAAATCCTAGTCTACATACAATCACATGGATTTGAAAACCATTTCTATTAATAAATATATCAATATGAAAAATAGGTTCAAATATAATAGTGTATAAATGAATACTAGGACTATGTAAAAAAATTTAGAACAAGGAATAAATTTAATGCATTGCATATTTACCTCATCAGTGATCAATATATACCTAATAAATTTTAGGGGGATAAAGGTTCCACCCATCACATAAAAAAATCATACAAAGGATTTCCACAATATCATTAAACCATCATTATATCACAATGCATGAAAAAGGAAATGGGTTTCATAATCATTTCATCATAAAATAACCAATGGTAAGAAAATGAATTTTGTGGAAATTTTATAATCATATACATAAATAATCAAGACAAATAACATGGATTCTATCCTTTGATATTGTCACCAATAAATCATAACTCATATGATGGGTTTTTTTTCATTGATTAGTGTAAATACCCCTAAATGATCTTTAAAACAATATTTTGGAATATATAAATTATATTTGGAAATAAATTCATTAAAACCAAATATAATATAATGTATTATGGAAAACATATTGTCTTAATATAAAATTGAAAATTTTAAGGGATTCTCCAAATAATTGAGTCTTTATGATGGTAGGAAATTATCATTTATCATGTTACATGAAAAACATAAATTTAATACTTTTATAAAGCTAGTACGGTGACAAATTCAGAAAAAAAACTATACTATTATATTTAAAACAATTTTATAAAAATTAAAATAAGGTTTTAATTAAATTAATAAATAATATGAAAATATTAAAACCCTTAATTAAAACATTTCTAGAAAATATTAGTATGGAAAAAAATTAACCCATAGATAGATTGAATATTGATTTGTCAATAAAAACATATTTTCATTATCATGAGTAAATAATTTTGTAAAATTATAAGAAATCATGTAATATCATTAATAAATCACAGGATAAAAGATTTCATATGTTTTAGAGAGGTAGATCATAATATTTCATCAACCGAAATATAGTCATAAATAACCCCGATAAATAGTCAGTTTGTATCATAAGCCCCTAACAAAATGTTAATTTCTGAATCATAATCACAATTAAATAAATAAACATATATGGATATGAAAATCAACACAATAATCATAATAATGAACCAAACTGACTTTTTTCTATAGTATACACAATATAAAAAAACTATTGGTGAATATGACGTGTGTGTTATTGAGATAAAAATGAGATAAAAATCCTTTACTACTTTGTAAATATTTTTCATAATAAAAAAAATTTAAGAATAACATAATATTAAACAAAAAATATCATTAAAGGTATTATATTAATGATATAACATATCAATGTGGAAGATATTCATGAAAAAATTAAAATGAGTGTTGACTATGACATACAGATCCCAAGAATAAAATAGAGACTTGAAATATCTTTCTATTGGTACTAATTTAATTATACGCAATGGAAACACATGTATAAGTAATATATATTATTAAAAATATAATATATAACCATAATAATATTTATTATTCCATATATTGTTGAATTATATCTTTTTATCACCAGTTTGTTAGCAATTATTGTTTAATCATTATTCTAGGAGATTTATGCCTCATTTTTTCAGGTATGGTTTGGTTAGGTTATTTTCATATTATTTTTTGGTTATGTTTAAATAATAAAAATAATTTTATTTGTGATATTAATATCATATTTATTCATTATATACATATATATATATATTCAATCATAAATTTTTCATATAGAAAAATTAATTACACTGTTCATAGAGACTGTAAGATGTAGTAACGCATGAATGCTATTTTTATTTTTCAACGGATATAATGAAAGACATGTAAATATTAAATAAAATTTATTGAATAATTATTATATCATATATATATATCATATATTAATTAATTCAATAATTTTTACTATCTATGTAAAGTTTAAATGAAAAATGGGTCACATTGCATCATGGTGGTGGTCATCCACACATAGACACAAACGACAAATTTTTTTTCCAATGGTTTGGAAGATGAGAATGTTCATAAGTCATGAAAATTTTAAAAAATATAATTTTTCAATAATTAAACTATATAAATATAAAAAAAATCAAAATACCAATCCATAAATTAATGTTATGACTAGAGATTCGACTGGAGGTCAGGAGCCTCTCTCCCGTTCCATTTCATCCTCCGGTGATGACGGCGGCCCCCGCGCCGGCTCCTCCCCCCTTGGTGGGGGAGGTAGATTCACTTTCTCATAAGAGGGATACGGGCTTCCTAACTTTCCCCAATCCAGAGTTTCTACCTCCATTCCCAAGAGTTGCTTTAAACCCTAAGATTCCAGATCCGGTCGATGGAGCGCCGAATCATCAACTCTCTTCTTCCGAGTATTCAGAATCTTCCATCTTGTTGAATCTCACCCTTGTGGATTAGTTCAAGCACAAGAGTCCTTCGGTAGATGACTTTGATCATTTTGTCTTCGGTTCCTGGGATCTCAAGGAGCGCGCCGTGGTTGGGTTACTCCACAATAAACAAATTATGATTCAATTCGAGACGGAGGAATACCTCATCAAAGCATGGTCGAAGGCTCCTCACTAATTCAAGGCTTATCATTTTCTTCTTCTGTGTTGGTATTTTGACCTTCATATGAACTGTGATTTTCCTTGCATCATGGTTTGGGTTAGTTTCCCTAACCTCTATTTTCCGTTTCAAAATCCTTCAATTATTCGCATGCTGGGCAACATGGTAGGGAGATTTCTTTGTTCCGATAGCCGAACTGAGGCAGTTTGTCATTCTGTGAACCCCTGGGTCTATATTGAAATCGACGTGTGTCACACTACTTTTGACTTTGTTTGGATAACAATTGAAGCATAATATCTTTACAAGCAGCAAGTTGTGTATGAAGATTGTATCGAGTTCTGTGGTTCTTGTAGGAGGCAGGGCCATTCGGCGGAGGTTTGTCGTCGGGGACTTCATTCACATCTGAGGGGGACCAGTCGCGCTAAGTAGCCTAATCCTGTGAGCGCTGGTAATGGTATTTTTTTGGAAGCAGACTTGGAGTTACAATAGGACCAGAGGTTAATAGGAAATGCTGCTAGAGGGAGGTGTTCCGAGGTGACTAGTTCGGCTTTAGAAGATAAGTTTGCTGCGTCTCTTAAGGATTCCTCTGAGAGAAGAAGGGATTCTGGAGCTTCATATGGTAAGAGGCATATGAATATTTTGGACTCACTGGGTAGTGTGAGTGTTGGGATGGTCAGGGATGGAAGGGTTTTGAATGGAAGGGAGGTTTCTGCCCTAGTGGGTGCTAAGGATTCTAGAGTCCTAGACTCATTGGCTACTCCATTTCTGTTACTGAGTAATCGGTTTGAAGGTTTATCTGATGGTATGTTGACCGTGGGGTTGGAGGAGGCTACTCATGGAGGAAAGGATGATGGTGAGGAGGTCCTTGACAGACAGCCTCTTGATGGTTTGGAAAACATAACTGCTATGGGTGGAGCGGAGGCTATAGAGGACAACCAGGCTACTGATTTGGAGAAAGTTTCAGTTGTTCTATCTGTGGAAGATATCGGAAAGGTGACTAGGAACGCAACCCTGATGGTGGAAGAAATTCAGGATGGTGGTGGCGTGAAGGAGGTGCAGGACGCAACCGTGGGGAGGCTGACCACTGAGGATGAATGTCTACCATTAATGGAGAATAAAACCCCAGACCAATGGAGGGGAAACAAGGCAAGGAATCCTGGTTTGATTCAAGGGGAGAAAACCGGTAAAGGAAGGGAGAAGTCTGGAGGAGGGAAGGAGAATTTGAGTGGCACTGCTGGTCGTTCCTTCAGCGATGTGGTTTAAAATGGAAAGCATATTTTGACTCCAGTTGAGGGGCCTTTATCTGCTACACCATGAAGACGACCAAGGAGAGATTACTCATGACTTCTGCAGCCGATGCGTACAAGATCGGCCTCTAAGCGAAATAGTGAGGTGACTGAGGCTTTTAAGAAGGGGAGTGTCGTCAAAAGGACATCTCCAGAACAATCGCTGCTTGATCATCTTAGGAGTCGGGTTCAAAGTGAATGCTCCTAGAGATCTCCATAATGGGAATTAGCTACGGCTACAGGAGGAGAGGAATCATGCATGGGAAGTGGTGAGGAGTATGGTTATTATGATATGTAAGTCATTGGTTTTTTCTCCCTACTTTTGTGCTTCTATTGCTTTGAGTTTTTGGTTGTAAACTTTTAGGTACCAGGAACCCATAAACTGGCTTTGGAAAATAAAAAAAATGACTTGTAGGAATGTTATGATAAATGAATTATTTTGTTTTGGGGAGATGATATGTTATAGGTACAGACGACCGATACATTCACACACAATATTTTGAAAAGTGGATGAAGAAATATGGTTTAACAATCATAATAAAATTTTAATATATTTATGAAACCTAATTTATTATTTAATTAATAATATAAATGTTTTATAGTAGGTAAAAAATTAAAAAGAAATTTATCAGTTAAAATGATTAACTGTTAATGAAAACAACTTAGTTAGATCCCTTTTTATAGGCTCTAAGATAAGACTTTTTGTAAGACAAAAACCTGTATTAAATGTCTAGAAAATTTTTTAATTTTACTTGTCAGATTTTTTTCAATATAGATGGACCAATGTGGTGAAAAAGGTAAAATTAGGGTTTCCTTTTATAATTAAGAGGTGGGGCACAATTGGAATACCTTAAAAATATTAAAATGACATAAATTAATTTTTTTTTCAATAAATCCAATATGGTATTATTGAAATATAATATTTTATTATTATAAAATATATCATCAAATATATTTCATAAAAAATTCCTATTTTTACCATCATAGTTTTTTTCTAAACCTTCATTAACCCCTCAGAAAAATAATGTAATATTAAATTTTAAACCACATTAATGGATAATAATGATATAATAAAAAAAACACCCAAAAATAGAACATGGTGTATTTTTTGAACTATATAAAATTAATTTACCTAAAAACATTTTTACTCATTATATATAATTTAATAAAATATTATTTATTAAAAAGTATCATCAATGTTATATTTAAAACTATTCATCTGATTTTTCATTTAGTACCTCACGATAATTGGATAATTCAGATACATAAAACCTCAATATTAGGTCATATAGATTTAAAAGAATTGTATTTAACATTATCCCATTCAAAATAGTAGACTTTTAATATTTTTAAATATATTTTTTTTTCATAATTTGTGAAATCCATCATCACTATTTCATAAGAATAAATGTTAATTATACAAATAATTAATATTAGAATTAAATTTGAACTTTGAAAATAATTTAATTAATGTCAAAATAGGGAATTGGATTAGTTCATAATTTTATTTTACCACTATGTAATCACAGAAGAGAAATTTAAAACCAATAGAGTTAAACTTTGTAAATATCATTGATTAAAATAGTATATATGTCATTTTCATGGACAAGTGTGCATTAAAATATTCCATTTCAATTGTAAGGTGACAAGGATCAAATTCTAATTATATAATAAGAAATAATCATAAATCCTTTGTACTTCGATATTACTAATTTTAAACAATGATTTACCAGATTTAACCTCAATTGATTTGATAAATTTTACCACGGTTACTATTCATATTTACAAAAATTGGAATGAATATATTAATGGAATTTTAAAAAAAATTCTAAATATTGGCTCTATTTTATTAAATTATGTTTCTAAATAATTAATAAAATAAATTTAAAAAAATGCACAATACTTGAATAAATGGGGATTGATTTACATATGTTCATTGCAAGGGATTTTATTCCATCCTAAAAGACTATAATATTACATTCTCGAGAATAAATTGATTCATTATAAATTAAAATCCAATATTTTCTAATATTTATGTCAAATTATACCATATGAATGATAATTAAATATAAAAATAATATAATATCATTAATCAAAATGGGGATTTCATGGAATATATTTTCTGAAATAATATTTCCACTGGGTATTAAGAATTTTATCCCCCAAATTATGTTTCTAATTATTTACATATATAATATTCTTACCAAACATAGAAGAAACTAAATATTATTATGATAAATAATTTAATAAGGATACATGTAATATTGAATTTATGGCCAATGAATACTCCACCACATCATTAGGAACATTCATCTTCTATAGTAGTTTTCATGTAATCATGAACTTAAACACTCGGAATTCTTTTCAGTTCACACCCTCGATGTTTAGTGAATTGATTTAAATAATGCACCATCTTCTTGTAGTTAATGAATCAAAATAAGGTAGCGACTTATTAACCCCTTCATTCAAGATATCAGTGGCCTTTATCTTTACAATTATGATAGACTCCCACCCCCTTCAAGCATGTTCTCTGTTGATTCTTAACATAATTATTAAATTTATTAAATTTCATCATAAATTATTTTTCATTTTCCATCCTTCAATCAACACAGTGTACAACCGTCTTCTACGTTTTCACATTCCCTTGGAAAATTAGAGACCTGGAGAATTCATTTTTTTTCATGAAATTATTATTCACAATGCCATTATATGAGTAAAATGTTTATAAAACTACTGCTCATCCATGGGTTGGATTAAAACCATTTAAGAATAAATAAACATCTCTCTTCTAGTAGAGCAAAAAATTAGAAACATTACATTCTATCCTTGTAATGTTTTATTCATACTCAAACATATATTAATCATCCTTCTACAATAACTTTTTAAATTTAATTCAATGTACTCTTATTACCCACATGGTAAAAAAAATTTAATGATTATTTTTATAATTATTCAAGTCTTATTTGATTATTTTCGCTTCATCAAAGGGAAATCTTATAAATGAGAACCACTGGTCAAAATCTATCATTACAAACTATGGTATCATAAAAACCTAATACTTTTTATCACAACACAAGGAAATAAATAATTTTTTTTGGTTTAGCTAACATTATTCAACAAATAATGGATTTGATTTCTCACTAAAGGATAGAGATATTTCCAGCATGAAGAGATAAATCATTGATTGACAACACTATTGTTAAATAGCTTGTTCCATGAAAGAAGGGTTATTATCCATAACATGGGTTTACTGACATTGTATTATAGTACCCCCGGTTTTGGGTATGCAACCCTTACTAGATTCTTTTCATTGTTCTAAAGTAAATGATGATGAATGGGAGATTTGGGAGAACTCTGAAAGATGTATTTTGTAAAATGAGCAGTCGCGCAGGTGGAACACAGTTTTACTAACCGTGTGGCCAAACCGTACATAGTTGGTCCTTTTGAGGAAGTGGTTCTCACACATTTTGAGCACAATTAGTGAGACTATGCAAGGAATTTGTGTAAGGGTCTACCTTGGAAATGGCTAACACACCATTAGCGCACGGTTTGTCTAACTGTGCGAACTAACCGTGAATTCACATTAGGGAGATCCTAAACAAGTGTATCTCACAGGTTTTTGCCGCTACATGCCATGTTTTTTCTCTTATGTGGCCATAAATCAATATTTTTCTTCCCTTGAGGCTAAAGAAGGTTTTCCCATCATTCTGGAGGCATCTCTAAAGGCTTCCCTTGGTGAATTGATGCTAGATACTTGAGGAATGTGATCATTCTTCTTGGTTCTTGTTTGGATTCTTAGATCTATACCAATATACCTATCCATGTCTCTTGGTTTCTTATATCTACAACGGTTGTGGGATGATCTAGGTGTGTGGGTATGCCAAATATGATGATTTTTGGTCTCTGTCTTATTAGGATAAAATATCTATGGTTGGTTCATGGAGAATCGACCTAGTTTTCATGATCGTTCTTCGTTTGTTGTAGTTTTCATCAAAACCATTAAGGCATGAGGCTTCGCTCTCAACTCATATTGATATAATTTATTGTATTACTTTCAAATTGTTTTATTTGAGTGGGATTTATTGTGAAAAGCGTGGAATAAGTCTTCATCAATGCAGTTTTTTAGTTTAGTGAAATTGTAAAATCGTGATGAATTATTGTGCAAAGTGATTTTGCCTCTTGAATTTAAAATGATGATATTAAATTATTGATTTTCCAGTATTTTAAAATGGATTAATGAAAACATGGTTTTTAATATAAAGGGTGTTTTATTGAAATTTATTGGTATTGAAATGACTTTGATGGAATTGGTTTTCATTATAAGGGATGTTTTATTGAAAAGGTTTTGTATTGAAATGACTTTGATGGAATTGGATTTCAATTAAAATGGTGTGTTTATTGAAAAGTTCTTTTAGCATGATACTTGAGCATATTGGTGTGTGAGTTTATATTTCATTTCTGGGGCTTCGTTGAAATATGACCTTGGGATCGTTGGAAAAGGATAGTCGGAACACAATATATAATGTTCATATTACATATACAGGGCATGGTTGAAATATGACCTTGTTCTTAGTGCCAAAGGGTTAATGGATCATTGGATACAATTACCTTGTGATGACTTGGTATATCGATAAGAAACTGCTCATGATTATGGAACTGTCATAACATATCATGCAAGGTTGTTTTCCTGGGTTTGTGGAATGGTTGGGTATGCCAAAAGGGGATGTTGTGAAATGGATTTATTGATTGTTTAGATATTTTTCTAGGAAAATAATTTTCTGGAAATTTGGTTTCAATTGAACATGAATGCTTTTGGTTATAAATGTGTTTAAGAAATTTGGTTATATCTTTTTATAAACTGTTTTGAGAAAAATTTTTATATAAACTTATGATTGTAAATGTTACTAAATCTTTTATCCTAGGGGCCTGAGTATTGAATTAATTGAGGAAAACCTACTATTTTTTATAATCACAACTTTATTGGAACATTGGTACTATTGTAGATGCTATCTTTTGTGACAGGGGAAAAGGTAATGTTTTCCACGTTTTTTGAAGTACCTCGTGATGTTGGGGATTTTTTGAGATTATGAAATTTGGTGCTTGTGGAGGATGGAGTATTATGATCTTTTTAGAGTCTTGTATCGTTTATCTGCTGTGTATTTTGAAACATGATTACTCTTCCATTGTTTCATATATTGATGTTGTTTTGAGATACATGAAGTTATTGAGTTGTCTTCCATTTGTTCATGCATCATACACTGAATGTTTGGTTATGGTTGGTTGGTTTATTGGTTAATTTATTAAAGGGTAAATTTATTTGTGCATGTATTTGAGACCCTTCACATTTACTTCAAGCCTTTGGCTTCTTGGGGATGTCACTTATGTCCGTTTCATGACTCGTTTTTCTGTCAAGATAATGATAATTAGAAGGTCATTACAAATTGTTTCAGTGTAGTCCTTCCCTTATGGTAAAAATCATCAGTGTTCTTGGTCATGGAGACCGAATTCCATTTCATTTATTCATTGTGATGTAATCTAAGACAGAAATAATATTTTCGGAACATGAAATGTAAAGAATAAATGGACGTAGCAAACCTATTTGTCTTGAACATCATGTTACCAGGGTTTTGGGAATATAAGTGTTTTGGATACACTTCTAGAATGTTGGAAATCTCAATGTTGTGGGTTGAGCCAATGAGATGAGCATGGCATGAATTGTAGAGGAATGAATTCCCACAAGGATTTCATATCTAATTGTATGGAATGATTTATGATTCTATGAAAAGATGTAAATATTCAAAAAATTCAAAATTTGTTTTCAAATGAATGATTTTGAAAAGAGGATACTTTGAGTATTTTTAAAATTGTTCATTTTTCAAAACCAACAGTGGATTTTGAAAAATGGCTGAACAAAAAAAATTGTTCTTATAAAAAAATGTTTTCATTTTTGATGTGATATAATTTGAAATACTAAGCCATAAGTTTCTACACAGTGATATTGAAATAATTTTTTGTTGGTTTAGAAAATGGCACCTAGTAGGCATCGTCGAAACCAACCCAAAGAATCTATGGAAAATATGGTATCACCTAAACAATAGGTTAACTAAAATCTAATTTAGCATATTGTTAAGGATTTTCAAGTTGTGGATATGGAAAACTGGAGCAAAGAGCCACAACATGTGGATCATATAATTTAGTTCATGAAACAAAATACACCTAACATCGAAGGTGATTCGGAACCTAAGAAGGAAGAGGTGGAGCTGATTAGGATGAATTGTATATTTGATTTCATAGTCACAGAATTAGTGATCAATGTAAATCTAGGGATATATATGCTTGGGGATCTTACGTTAAAGTGGTGGGATTTATTTTTTCCTGATAAATTGGATAAAGGGCTTACATGGGAGGATTTTGAAGAATTTTTCAAAAAATAATTCTATCCTCATACGTTGATGATCTTGAAAACGATTTATTTTTACATCCTAAAACATGAGAGCCTCTCTATCACAAGGTACATAGCTAAATTCATGAATTTAGTCTGTTTTTCACCAGAGGTTATAGCAACTGTGTCTTTGAAGGCATGAATCTTTGAATCGCAGTTTTGGAAAGAGATTCAATGAAAGATTATGGTGCTCTATATTATGGATTATACAGAGATGGTGAAAAGAGGGACTGTGGATAAACTTGAAATCCCGAGATTAATAGTAAGATGTATGATGATACATTTAGTAAACGGTGGGAAATAAACCTACTAGGAGCATGCGGAAAAGGGCGTCCTATTTCCAAGGTGGAATTTGAAATGATAATTAGACAACTGAATAGGTAATCCTTCCTCCACGACCTCAAAGCAAATCATTTTGATTTCAATGTGGTTCGCTTGACCAAATAAATCAACATTGTACATCACAACCTATAGCATGCCATAAATTCAATAAAATGGGACATATTTAGTGTTATTGCCATAGTTCTCTAAGATCAGGTGCTCGAGACACTTCTCCAGCATCGCTAGCACATAAGCTTCAATAGGGCGAGGACAAAAAAATCAGCCTCATCAGCAAAATAGAGATATCTATGAAGACTATAGAAATACTATGACTCCTTAGCCAGGGAAATATAAATAAAGTAGTAAAGATAATAGTGTAGCGATTAAGCCATTATGTGGAGCTATGATGATGATTGTCGATGATTAGGCCAAAACATCTATGGTGAGAGGTACAATTTTTGGAATTATACCCTTCTGCAAGTGCTCTTAGATATTGGTTCATCAGATTCTTTCATAGCTTCTCATGATATTAACATTCTATGTTTAATGTTGTAAATGATTTGTTCTATTTTAAAACAGAGAACACCTCTTGGTGAAAGAGAAAGTCAAGCCTTTGTGTGTTCATAGTGTGCTAAAACTATTGTTGAAGGTGAGATGAAATGGAACTTATCGATGGTGGAAATGGATGTTTATGATGTAATCATGGGCATGGATTGGTTGAAAATTCATAAGGCTTACATCGAATGTTATATGATAACAATTTGTTTCACGATTGAGGACGACATCAAGATTCACTTTAGAGGGGAGAGGATTGTAAAGAAAGGGGAAACGAGTTTGATGCTTCCAATGATGGGAATGATCTATTATTAGTTTGGGAATTGGCATTGACATCAATGGAATTGAACAAGGATGTTCGTTTTCTAGCCGTTTAGGATCAATATCTAGATGTATTTCTTGATAAAATATCAGTGTTACCACTTATAAGGGAAGTGGAGTTTACAATTGGTCTCCCTATTGGGACCAGTCTTATTTCCCTTCCATCTTCTAGGATGGATCTTATAGAGTTAACAGAATTGAATGTGCAGTTGGGGGACCTGGAAATAAAAGGATTTATTCGACCAAGTGCATCTCTGTGGGAAGCACTTATTTTTTTCTTAAAGAAAGAAGATGTAACTCTTCATATGTGCATTGATTATCATAAGCTTAACCAAATTACGGTAAAGAAAAAATATCCACTTCCACACATTCATGATCTATTTGGTCAATTAAGGGGAGATCAATGGTTCTAAAAAATTGACATTTGATCCAAATATCACCAAAATTGAGTTTGAAAAGATGATATTAGAAATTAAAACATCAGGATAAGATATTTCCACTATGAATATGTAGTCATGCCTTTTGTTCTAACAAATGCACCAACAATCATCATGGTTTTGATGAATAAGATATTTCCAAAATATCTTGATTCTTTCATTGAAGTGTTTATGGAAATCATTTTGGTGTATTTGAAGACAATGACATACCAATAAGAGCACCTGGAAATAGTCTTACAAATCTTCAGAGTCCACCATTTGTATGAAAAAATATAAATGTGTGTTTCTTGGATATAGAATGAACATTTTTAGGCCATACCATTTCTAAAAAATTATATTATGTGGATCCTGAAAAGATAAAAGATATTATATAGTGGAAAACACAGAATAATTTCTTCGATATATGATGTTTTCTTGGTCTCGCTGGTAATTAGCAACTCTTTGTACGCGATTTCTCATGACAGCTTCGCAAATGAGTTCTCTAACAAAGAATAATTCTCCATTCCAATGGATGAAGGAATTTAAAAAATCCTTCAAGGAACAAAACATTGATCTTACATCATCACCTATCTTTCTTTTTCCAGAATCTAGAAAGTGGTATGTGGTGTACTCGGATGCTGCAAGATAAGGTTTGGGATGTGTTATCATGCAAGGAGACCATGTGGTTGCTTATAGTTCATGGTAGTTAATATTGTATGAGAAGAACTACCCAACAGATGATTTGGAGTTAGCTATAGTCATTCGTGCTTTGAAGACAATGCGAAATTATCTCTTTGGTGTAAAATTTACTATGTTCACAGACCACAAAATCAGGAAAACATTTTTCTCACAATGATATTTAAATCTGAGGAAAAGGAGATGGATAGAGAATATTTAGATATTGGACATTAAATTTATGTATACACTAGGGAATGAGAATTTAATGGTCAATGAATTGAGTAGAAAGTCATATGCATAGTTGGAAAAAAAAGCTTTAGATTAATGGATGTTGATGTCATTCTTAGCTTAAATGCATATAGAATGTGAAAAATGAGGTGATGTTGCTGTTTTCCTCAAAGATACACTACCTCATGATTTGATAAATATGGTCAATGAGGCACCAACATATAATGAAAATTGACTGGTTATGAACTCAAAACACAATGGGGGGGGGAGACCATTGCGGGCTGGAAACATGATTGGAGTTCAGTTTTGTGCTTTATAAATCGAATGGTTTTACTTGTGAATTGTTAGGAAAAACTACTTCATGTTTACCACCATTCAATATAGGATGTACTTCTATGTACACATAAGATTTATTAGGTGTTGAAGGTGATGTTTTGGTGGAGTCACACAAAAAAAGGTGGATGAGTTCATCTCGCGGTGCTTAACTTGTATTCCAGTTAAAACAGAGCATCATAGACCAATAGTTTTATCAAATAATTTACCAATCACATTGTGGAAATGGGTACAAATAGTGATGGATTTTGTTAGAGGTCTTATAAGAATGGCTTGGAAACACGATGTCATATGGCTAATAGTGTATCAACATACCATGTCGGCCCATTTCTTCCTTTTTTGTGAAACTCATACGGTTGAGGATCTGTCAAAAATATAGATGTGATAAGTAGTAAAAAGGCATGGTATACCAGTTTTCATAGACTTAGACTGATATTTGAGGTTCACATATGGTTTTTGGAAATCCCCACAACATGATCTTGGGACATAGTTGAATATGAGCATGGCATATCATCCTCAGATAGATGGGAAATCCAAACAGATGATACAAAATATGGAAGACATGTTGCGGTCTTTTATAATCGATTTTGGTGGCTCATGGTAGGATCATATACCATTGGTGATGTTCTTAGATGATAAAAGTTTTTTGGACTCGATACACATGGCTCCATTTGAAGCATTGTATAGGCATCCTTATCATTATCCACTATGCTAGGTTGAAATAGGTGAAACGTCAGTAGTTAGGTTGTGCCTTGTACATGAAATAAAATAGAATATCTAGTTGATCAGAAAGAGGATGGAGACGACTCATAGTCATCATAAATCATATGAAGATCATTATAGAAGAAATTTGCCATTTTTTGTGTGTGATATTGTCTTCTTGAGAATATCTCCATGTCTTGAACTTCATCATTTCGGGAAGTATGGAAAGCTATCAATAAGATACATAGGCCCTTTAAATATATTGTGAATGGTTGGAGATGTGTCATATCAGTTGTAATTACCACCAATGTTCAGTTTGGATCATAATGTGTTCCATGTATCTCAGTTGAAAAATTATCATCCTGATCCTAACCATGTGATTAGATGGGATCACATTGACCTAGAGCCAGATGCCTCATTGATGAATATCCCAGTATAGATTTTGGATAGGCAATAGAGAGTGTTTTGTGGGAAATAATTGGTGTAGTTCATGTTCTATGTCATTGTGGTCATACTCACGAAGAGACATGGGAACTAGAGAAGGAAATGAAAGAGCAGTGGACAGAACCCATTCAACAAAGGGAATGTTTTCTAATTTATGAGGAAGTAAAGGGAAATTGCGGGGAGAGTTTAGTACCCCTAGATTATAGTATATAACCCTTAAATGATACTTTTCATAGTTATAACATTAAGTGTGATGAATGGGAGAGTCATGAGAACATTAAATGTTTTTTAAGGAAAAAGGGATGTCACACGTGTGGTGTATGATTTGTCTAACTGGGTAGCCAAGCTGTGTGTAGTTGGTCCTTTTGATGCAGTGGGTCCTGTAATATTGGATCTCTATTAAAGGGATCATGCAAAGATGTCATCCTAGGGTCTACCTAGGTAGTGGATAAGGTATGATAAGTTCACAGTTTGTCTAACTTTGCGAACTAACTATGTGGGCACATAAGTGAGATCCTAAAAAGTGGATCAGACATGTTTTGCCTCTAAGTGGCTCATTTTTCATATTGAGCCACCAAAACTCAAGAGTTTTCTTCTCCTAAGTCCAAATAAGGTTCTCCTATTGTACCAGAGGCAATATGAAGGCCTCCATTAGTGAATCAAAGCTGGATTTTTGATGTATGTGATCATTCTTCTTTTTTTGTTCAGTTTCATAGATTTACATAGATCTACTCCTCCTATTAACTCTTTTTCATAGATATATACCAATTATATGTTGATATAGGTGGGTGTATGCCATATATTATGGGTTTGGGTCTTGATCTGGTTAGGAGAAGAGATCTGAGGTGGGTTCTTGGAGAATCGACTATATTTTTTGAGCATTCTTCATTCGTTGTTGAATTCATCAAAACCTTTGAGGCAGGAGGATTACATCTGAACAACTATTTCTAGAATTGATAATATCATTTTAAAATTGGTTTATTTGAATGGTATTTACTGTGAGAATCTTGAAATAAATCTTTTTCAGTGATGATTTATGGTTTTATTGATATTTTGAAATCTTGGTGAATAGTTTTGAAAAGTGATTTTTCCTATTGAATTTGAAATGATGATATTAAATTATTTATTTGCTAGAATTGTAAAATGGATTGATGAAAAAATGGTATTAAATAAAAAGGGTGTTTTATTGAAATTGTTTGGTATTGAAATTGCTATGATGGAATTTTTTTTCAATAAAAGTGATGTTTTATTGAAATGGTTTGGTATTGAAATGACTTTGAAGAAATAGGTTTTCAATAAAATGATGTTTTTATTGAAAAGGTGTTATGGCATGATTGTTGGGCATATTGGTGAGTGAGTTCATATTGCATTTCTGGGGATTGGTTGAAATATGACCTTATGCTCAGTTCTAACAGATAAATGGAACATAGTATATAATGTTCATAATTCATATACAGGGTTTGGTTGAAATATGACCCTATGATTGGCGCCAATGGGTTAATGGAACATGGGATAAAATTATCTTGGGACCACATGGTAGATCAATGAGAATCCACTCATGAGTATGAAACTGTCATAACGTAGCATCATGGTTGGTTTCATGGGTTTGTGGAATGGTCGGGTATGCCAAAAATTGGATGTTGTAAAATGGTTTTAAATCTTGTTTAGTTTTTTTTGGAAAAATAATTTGCTATAAAAGTTGATTCAATATCACTTATACGATTTTTGTTAAAAATGGTTTTGGGAAACTTTTTTATATCTTTTTATTATCTTTTTTGAGATAATGTTTTATATAAAATTTTCATTGTAAGTGTTGCTAACTATTCTATCATAGTGTCATGAGTAGGAAATTCATTTGGGAAAACCTAATGATTTTTATAATCACCCATTCTTTGTAACTTTGGTGCTTTTCAACATGCTATCATTCGGGACAGTGGTAAATGTAACATTTCCCATATTTTTTATCACAACCTCATGATGTTTGGTCTATTTGGAGATTATTGATCTTAGACTTTGTGGTGTATAGAGTCTTGTGAACTTTTGAGAGTCTTGTGTCGTTTGTCAACTATGTCAATTAATACTTAGTTATTATTCCACAATTTCAAACTTTGATGTGGTTTTGAGATACAAGATGTTTTTGAGTTGTCTTTCATTTGTTCATGCGTCATATAGTGAATGTTTGGTTTTGGTTGATTGGTATATTGATTATTTTTTTCATGGTTAAATCTTCCACCACTTTTATCTGAAACCGTTTAGCATTTATTTCCATCCTTTGGCTTCATGGGGATTTCTCTTAAGGCCATGTAGTGACTCATTGTGCTCTCAAGCCAATGGGAATTGGATGTTAATTATATGTATTCTCAAAATATTAAATAATCTAATACATGTCTCATGGATTGGTTCTAGAGGGAAATAAATGAAATGATTTTCATTGATGACACAGTTTTCCATTCCATTAGGGTATATTTATAGACAATAATATATACTCAATTAGGATATAAAAAACAATTATTTTCATTTCTAGAACAGTATATATAATAACCTAATGAATTCTTTGATGGTTTATTTTTTCTAACTATGTTCTTATAATCATATTTTCTAAGGTTTCTATTAATCATCCCTTCAATACTATTCATGACAACTCAAACTCCAATACTCCAAACAAGTGGTAATATTATTATAGTGGTAAAAAAGATAGGATCAAATAGATTAATATCCTCATTATGAGTAGAAATATAATAGAGTTTTATATTTGATTAAAAACATATAATACAACATCTGAAAAAATGAAAAATATATTATTTTCCTTTTAAATATTTTATCATATGTAGTGCTCCTATTTGTTTCCAGGTGAAAGGAAAAAAAATATAATGGTATGATTTCATAAAATCAATAATAGGAATTAAAAAAATATTAAATTACAAATAAGATATTATGGCATGAATTAATAAATTATGTTATGCCATTTGAAATGAAACTAATAGTATAAAAAATCTTTTGAAAACATAACAATAATTAAATACCTAGATAATAATAACTAATAATATAGTTATCTTAATTAATAATATTGGATATATTCATCATTCCATGACGTCCTCGTTGAAATAAATCATAAAAAGGGTATGGAATCTTCCATTAGAGCATAACAATTGTCTCATGAGACCTAGTAGTGAATTTGGGTGATTAATAATTATGAACCCTTAATGTGACATAATAGTATGATTCATTCCATCAAAGAAGAAAATATTTAATATATAATGTTAAAGGAATCGAAAAAATATACTGATAAAAATTTTCAAATGAGGCATAATGTATAATATTATCCAATATAGAAGATAAAAATATAGGGAACTAATTTTATTTTCATCTAAATGATGAATACGTAAAAATTTAAAAAGTTAAAAATCAATGATTACAATAAAATGATATATGAATACATTATAATTCTTTATAAGTATGATTCACATCATCGATGGATATCCTCTGGTAGGGACAAACCATGTATGCATTGGGGCATATTGTTGGCTACCAAGGCACTATAGAGTTAAAGAAAAGTGGACTATTTTCAGGGTTATTACTATTATGTAATTTTTTTTTCAAATCCTCTTTGACTTGTTTTATCCATATATATACTTCCATTCTTATAAACCCTCACACACATTACATCACAAAAATCGTAGGTTGGATTTATGGTTATGGTATAGTTCAATCATTATAATATAGTATAAAAAGATTATAATTTGGGGGACTAAATAAAATCTTAATTGAAATGATTAAAATTGATCGTAAAAATATGTAATTAAAAGGATTTTTATAAATTTAACAGAATATTAAATGAAAATATAACAAAATAATTTCAATTGGAAATTAAAGGGGATGGGTGGGGAAACCCTTAACTATCATTACTGTCTTAGCTTAAATAATGACCATCATACCAAAACAACACTTAAATATTGAAGATAGATCGATGGAAGTGACTCCTAGGGATATATATAATGAGATAACATTGAATTTTATTTGAGAAAATAGAATTATTGGGTTGATATTTATACATTATAAGTGGTGGTTTTAATGTTTTAAAGATGATTATTTTTCAATTATGTCCAACAAACATTGGGTGGAAATAATTTAAAACTTTTTTTGAAAAAATTATTTATTTCAACTAAATTTAAGGTCATCTAAAAATATAAATCACCCATTTAATTTTATGTTATGTATTAAATACATTCTAATCAATAAAAATTAATAAAAAAATTATAATTTCATGGGAAGTACTATTTTGGTCCTTTCAATCACACATTAATATTTTTTCTGTTTTAGAATTTTAATTCCCCAATATTTCTAATATTATGTTGATTAATAACTATCGTATTACCATTTTCAATTATATAATTAAATAAGTATTTACATTTTATGGGGTGTTAAGTGTAAATGATGTCAATGATGATGAAGATCTGATTACATGGGTTCCAACACAGTAATTTGGTCCTTAAGTTTTTTTTCATCTTTGATTAGAATGAAATTTTTACAAATACTGACAAAAAAATTTAGATCATTTAATAAAAATAGAATATTATTTTTAAAAATTCCATCATGGTCAAAATCACATGATATGTAAAAGCATCAAAATTTAATGAATCTTCCAGGCTAAAAATATTATCATGAATTATTAGACCATAAATCAAAAAAACATGTAACTGGATGAAATTTTGGTGGATTATTCACAAGACATAGGTAGATAAGTCAAAAATATAGTACAATCAAATATTTATCCATTAATGTATCAAAAAATGTGTTTAAATTAATTAAATTAAATATCGACTATTTATTTGGATAAAATAAACTTTTATAATGATTTAGGAATATAATATTCAATACAAGTCCAAATATGTTGTAATTTTAAAGGAGAAAAAAAGACATGGATTGAAAATATTTATGAAGATAGAATATCGAGATGTAACCATTTATTTTTCTGAAAACACATATATTTTGGAAGATATAATTGATGAAAATGTTTTATTAATGGATAAGTATTAATTTTATTATTATAATACTAAAATGTTCCTAATAAATTACATACTATAAAATAAAATAAAATATATATATACGTGTAATATGACTAATATAGTTTTAGTGGAATGGGTTATTTGTTTTTGGAATTCAAATCAAAAAAATTCCTTACCAGGGTTGTTATAATAATATCAAAATAAATTGCCATCAGTCATGAAATATGGACACGTAACAAAATTGATATTTTGAATCTAGAATAACATATAAATGTAGCAGAATAATAATAAATGAAAATTATATCTCCTATCAAAGGTCACATCTAATGCAAACATAACATAGTATAAAGATGTAACATATCATCGGAAGCTGGGACACCCTTCCCTGACTGATTAAATAACATCTCATAATGTATAATTATTTATCTAATTCATTATTGTGATATATTATGTTGGGCCTTCCACTCAAAAAATGATAATAATAAATATATATAGAAAATGGACAAGATCTCATTCAAAATTTAACCATTAGGGAAATAACTCATTAAAACGAATTGAGTGTAATGGAAATATTTTTTTTATATAATCAATAAAACTAAAGTGGATGATTTCAATAAAACAAATATCATGTGAAACATGATATACATTGAACAAAATTTAACAAAAAAATAGGAACTTTAGAAGAACCATTGAAAATAATTTACAAAATACTAAAAATAACTTTTGGAATGTTGACAGCATTTTTGATAAGTTAATTTATTAATAAATATAATTTAAAATAATTTTAGGATGAGTAAATCTGGAATTTAATAAAATGAAAATAAATTAAAATTTATACTTTAAATGAACACTAATTAAATCAGTGCGGAAAATGTTTTCGATAAAAATTTAATAACGGATAGATATGAAGATTGATTTCACACATGTTTAAGTAATTCAAAGACAATATAATGAGATGATAATCAATTTGGTAATTAGAAATATTGACCGCCAGAAAATATTATACCGATATTGAAAAGTTGGATAAATGTTCCCCTAAAAAATTCTTTCATTTACACTTACATGATTCAATTGTGCTAAATTATGTATCAACGAGAGGGTAAGTGGTAAGTTGATATGAAAAAAAATTAAGAATGATAAAATAAATGTTATTTTAGTGACACAACCATTAATGTTCCCAAAAAAATAAAATTTATACAAATTTAATATATATTTCATATGGATATTAGAATATAGGCTCGTATAATATTTGAAATTTTTAATCCATTGACATTGAAAAAAAAACAAGAGTTGTATTTAATGTACCATTAATTGCATTAAAAATATGACATGATACATACAGGGGATATTACATATATAATATAAATGTTCATGAGTTGGGATCATAGAATATATGGAAATGAATGATATTTGAATTGGAAAACCTATACTTTTACTCTTGACAACCATTAAAGGGTTTTGAACTTATTTATAATAAATATGTAAAAAATAATATATTTTTAAAAAAACCTAGTCATATCTATAAAATTTTTATATTGTTAAATCAGTATAATTTATCATATATATATATACATTAGTTATTTATATTTTACCTTTATCATCATATGCTATTATCTTTGATTTACTCTTACACGTTGAAAAATAATGATGTGAAACAACAAAAATTTATAAAAATATCATAATTTTTGTTATTAAATTAATTTTAATATTAGTATACTATTTTTGTTATAATTTCATATAATCATTATGTGCATGAAAGAGGGTATAGTTCGTAAGAATTGAATTCCTAAAATGCATCTTTTGGGAAATTTTATCGATATCAATGAGTAAAAAATAATGATCATTTAATATTATGAAACCCTCGAAGAAAAAAATAAAAATAAAAATTAATCTCTAATACAATATGTTAAAATTATTCATTCCTTTATACACATCCATAATACAAATGAAAAAAATAGTATAGCATGATATATAGTAGTGACTGAACTGAACCAAACAAGACCACTGTATGTTATTGATTGAATAAGGGTATAGTGTTATATAATTTGAATAACATATTAAATGAAGTTTAATTATATTAAAATAACTTAATTATTGTGGTTAATGTGAATTATAAAATGATAATATTTTAACATAGTTTAAAATAAAATAAAATTAATGAGTACAAGCTTCGATGAATTCCCTTCATGAAATGGGTTCCATCACAATGATAGAATTTTGTCACTTTGTTGTGAAATGATGATAAAAAAAGATTAAGGACAAATAATTACAGTGTATACAGGTAGGAATTAAAGAGAAACATAAATATAATTGGGTTATAAAGATGGTTCACATGGGGTCCTTTTATTATATTGTTTGAGTAGAATTTATACAAATACATAATCTTCAATGTGTTTGGAAGATCACTTTAAAATGAAAATTGATTTACTATGGATAATTGATTTATTATTTTATTTAATAATCCAAAAATTTTAATGTACAACATTATGAATATTATAGTCAATTAACCAATATTTTTAACCCTTTTACTTGTTTTTATACTTTAATTTGTAACTACCCCTTTTACCACAGTAAATAATTGTTTTCCAAAATATTAATTAATACCCTTACCTAAATTAAACAAAATAATTCCAAAAAATTAATCCATATTATTAAATTCAATTTCTAAAATTTATAAAAATTATTTTCAATATACTTTTTTAAAATACATTAAAAATATTTTCTCTAAAAAAAAATTTAAAAATAAAAGTTATATTATTATTATTATTTAATATGTAGTAATCATAAAATTAATGATAATGTAATTTATTTTATATAAAAATTAAATTCCATTAAATATTGTAATAAAAAATGAGAAATTTAACTTTGAAAAATAATCGTATTATATTTGATATAAATAATGTTTCCCAATAAATTTATTTTCCCTGACCATAAATCTATTAAATATTAACCCATATAACAATATAATTAATTCATAATTTGGATTTTTTTAATTTAAAAATCTTTGAATAAATTTTTATATTCAATTTTTGTTGAAATGAATGATTAAAATATTAATTTTTTTAAAGAAATCATTTCTTTTAAAATAAATTTCTATTAATAAATTATATTCTCCCCAATGATTATATCTCATTTTATTTTAATTAAAACAAAATATAATATTTATATAGACTAAAATTGTTTGTATTTCTATAATTAATTAATTATCATATTTTTAGGATTCATATTTACATAAATTCCATATATCCAATGGACAAATATCCAATTACCATATATCCAATCATCATATATCCAATGAACATATATAATGTATATATTAAATTCCGTCATTTGACATTACAAGACTTGCTAAAATTCATTCATCCTATTAATTTATTTTTATCTCAAAATATATATTTTTTAACTTTTGTTTTATATCATTAAATTGTTTTAACTGGTTATTTTATCATAATGTAAAGTAATGAGGATAATGATTTCATGACAATGGTCAAGTTATATACATGAAATTTTATTCACCGTATAATTTATATAATGATGTTTCATATTTGCTTTGAATATTTTATTAATGTTAAACAAGTGTTGTAATGTATTATTAGAATAATGTTTTCCATTTTCAATATTAGATTAGTATTATGTGTGTAAAATGTTATTCAAAACATTCATGAGTCCAAATTAGTGCTCAGTTATTACATATATGATATTTTTTTATTTTTGAAATTAGTTATATAATATAATATTACTAGTTAATATATGATGAATGGTATGTAGTTGGTATTAATTTTTTTACTTGTACTTAACATGTTTTACATAATACCCTTTTGCCTAAAAACCAAAACAGGTCATATTACATCAATTTTTATAAGTAATTTAAATGAGAATTTTTTATTTCTATATCAGAGAAGAATAATTTATTAAAATTGATTTTTTATTTATTTTCAATGTACAATGATTCTTTCTAATTCCATAATAAAAATATACGGAGATAGATATAATATAAAATGTATATACTAGACATAGTAGTTATACTTATTTCATACAATTCCATCATCAGCGGTGAGTTGGGGGAAGATCTTGTATTTTCTTTCTTTTCTCTGAAGCTCCACATTGTTGATATATAGGTCATCAAGTCATTTGAAAATATTGGGTGTGGAGACATTAACTACCCATATATATATGACCCCATCTTATCAATATATTATGTATATAAATATAGATTGTGTCCATAGATTTACATTAAATGAATATATAAATATATCCCTTGATTGTTAAATGTTCTCATCGAATTACCTAATATGTATTTTGTGGAGAATCTATATAGTACCCCAACTATAATTTATATGAAATTGTTTTATAGGATAAACATGATATAATCTGTCATATATGTATTGATGGTAACATGGGTACCTCTTACAGTTACATATATAATGTATTTTATAAGGTACATGGTTTATATTATCCTACTATGTCGTAAAATCACATCATATAAAAATATATATATATTTATATTTATATATCTTCATTAATATATTTGTTAAAATATTTTATTTTAGATTCATATTTGGGATTCTCATTTAGATACTTCAATTGATAATTTTTAGATTATTTCATTAAGTAATAATGGTATTAGTGTTGTGTATTATTGTATTTCCTGTAAGGATGGGATGATTTTGTAAATATAATATTCATTTCATTTCATATTAATTTTAATATTGTTTTATGATTTGGAATAGTTTTTATTTTTTGATGAATTCATACAAAATCATACTTTTTAATTCTAAAATGAAATAACAATACCTTTCTTTGACAGGGGTTTTTTTCCTTTAAAAGATATCATTCATACTAACTCGTCATATTGTATTTTCATTAAAATATATCACATTATATTCTTTTATAACCAAAGAATCTAAATTATTACGTAATTATAAAAAATGTTCAATTGGTTCTATTATTGATCCCCTTGAAACTCATGGACATTATTATTATTTTTTTGGTTTGGTTTTTGTATTATTTGAGATTCATAACTAGGTTGATACAAAGTAGAATTATAATGGAGTTTTTGTTATTCATAGAGTTTTATTTCATGAGATAAGATTCATTACTAATCATATTATATAAAAATACAAATATTATTGATTAGCTTCTTTATTCTAAAACTCAAATTATTTTTGATTATTGGTATTATAATTATAGAAATAGATATGTATTTTATTTATACATCAGGAGTATGACATGGTAGAACTTAAGATATGTAATAAGGCATTACTGGCACCCAATTTTTTCTATTTTATCAAGTATAATGAATTCATATGATTTTAATACATATACATTTTATATATGTACTTATTCATATAAATAAATGATTTTAATTAGAATGGTCGTCGGCCACTTCGATCCCTGGAAATCCCTCCTAACCTACTTCTGGACTACCAGGTTCTACTATTCATACACCTCCCTTTGTGCCGAAGGAGATCGAGCCAATAGAAGACAAGAATTGTAAGGGAATCACTACTGTGGTTCCTTAAAGTGATTTACCTTCCTATAAGAATATTTTTCAAGGAGTTATGGATGAACCTGGTAGGATAAGGGATGGCCCAACACTAAAGAGTATCTTGATGGTTGAAGGAGCCAAAGAGAGTGTCATTGTTGATGTTAGTTTGATTGGGGAACAAGTAGAGGTTGTCACTATGACCCACTTTCATATGTATGTGCTTATTTTTTACCTAGTGGATTAAATCTGTATTGGATTCCCCAATGTCCATCCATTACTTGTTTTATATACTTGGGTACATCAATAATCCAAAAATAAATAAAAAAATATGGTGGTGTGTAAGAGATCTCTTCAATCTGGGTGTTTCCTCACAGAACATTGGAAGAGAGGAGGTGATAGGAAGGCTAGGTAGGATGTGTACTTGCTCCATCAGCTACTAATCCAGTCTCATATTTGAGGATTTAACTCTTGATTATAAGAGGTAACATTATGATTACAATGGTATGTTTGAGGATAATTTTGGATTTAACATCAATCTCTTACTCAACCATAAAAGTGATATATATGTTTTTTTACTCATGTATGCAATGTTGGATCCCCTTAGTAAGGATTCCATGTATGTGGTTCCGGTGCGGTTTCCCACTATTTTATAAAAAGTGATTTTGAAATAGAAAATAATAAATTTTCTATCAATCTATGATATTAATTTGTATATGAAACTAAAAAAATAATATATCTTTTCATCAATACCTTATTAATGGTCATTAAATTGTTTAGAATCATTGACATGTATGTAAATCATGTTATTTTTAATATAAATTCCTTGATCCAAAATGGTATACTATTATTTCTTTGTTGATTTTTTATAATGTATTCATAGTGATGATTCATTTTCTCTATACTAATGTATTATTTCATTATTTTCTCTGATTCTTTGGTTGTTATGTATATAAATTCCATTTTAAAAATTTAAAAATAATTTTTCATAGTTAAATATTTTAGTTTTATTCATGGTAAATAAAATATTTTGAGAGTAAAATAATTTCTATAATTTTTGATGTAATGGTTTAAAGTTCGTAGGAAATTAAATCTCAAATGAATGGATAATTTAAAATTTGATGGAATTTTATATACTAGGATTATAGTTTAAATTATATATATGAGATATCCATTAGTTCTGATATGTGTATATTATGACATGGTTAATATAATAGGTTATGATCAATAGGTTTTTTTATTTAATTATTAACGGTTAGAATTGAAGCTATACCCCATGTATTATCATATGTTCGTATGTCACTGTATGTTTATGTCGATTTGTGTAAAAAAATTCTTTCTATAGGTGGTTAAAAATAAGAGGTTAATATATAATATTTACATCTAGATGATTTATTATATTTTTCAAAGGCCATGGTGTCCAAAATTTTTATAATATTATTTGATTGGGGTAGATTGTTAATATCATTATGTACGATCAAAGTGATTTAATATTTCAAATGTAACACCCAAAAATTATAGAGTAAGAATGTTATATTCGATAGTGTGCATGACATGTGACACTAAACTGATTTGGGGATATAATACCATGAAAAATTAAAATATATTTATTATTTAAAATTTATTTGATATATTCTATATTTTTAATTATGTGAACACTGATTTACGTTGCTTTACATGCAAGAGTGACTTTCATTGAATTTTTAAATTACATGTTGTGCGGAGTTTTACCGAATAACGATATACTGTTAGATATAAACTGATATATGATGTACATTAAATTATTAGTTGATAAAAGGGATAACTAATTAATAAAAATATATGATTCAAAAAAATGAAAAATATTTCTTTGGTTTTAAATTAATTATAAATAAATAAGAAAAGTTATTGAATATAAAAGAAAATATTATTATTTTCACAAGTTGATTTACCATAATAGATTAAATTAATAAATATTAGTTTCTGATATTAATTTAATATAAATATATATTTCAAATTTCAAATATTATATATTTTTTGTTCATCCAATTGATTTGATATGTATAACATAAGAAGAAACAAAATATTACACATAAAAATCTGTATTTTCATAAAGGTAATTTTATTAGCTTTTAATGGGAAACCCATTTAAAATATGAATTTTAACACATTAATTTATTTAATATTTATAAATAGTCATCATATTTTAATTAGAAACATAAAAAATTTGTTATGGTGATTTATTATTATTTTTAAAAAAACAGATCATTTTTAAATAAATTGTTAAAAATACAGAATTTTAGTTGAAAACTTATTTTTCATCTAATTTTTTACATGGTTAAATAATAGTTTTAATTGATTTTAATGATTAATTATAAAATATTTTTTTGAATAAATGCAATTTATGTAATTTTAATTAATTTCACTATGAAACTGACTATATAAAATAGCAAACTTTTGCTTGATTTAACATTATAAACCCATATTTTCATCATGTCTGCCAGATTTAATTTAAATTAATTTGAACCAAATCACTATTTTGAATTTGAAACATCAAGTCCATATCTAGAATCGAAATATTTTATAATTTATAATATGTATAACTAAATTTTTGACCAAAAATATTTGGGAATGTGACTAGAATTAATAACAACATTTATGGTTAAATTATCATTAAAAGGGACTAAACCATAACATTAGTGCCAAAACAACATATAAACGTGTACAAGTGCCATTGGATAGATGTATTTAGACCTTATCCAACCTTTTATCAAATTTGGATCATTCCTTTATCCAATGGAAATGGAAAAAAATTTGTTAAATTCTCGTTCCAATAATTTACAAGCGTGGCACTCCTCCTCCACTATTAAATTCTACCACTTATCCACATTCCCCACACCAATCAAACTAAACCAGTTCATCCAATATCTGCCCAAATATATTATAAAAATCTGTATCCTCTACCTTTAATCCTTCAATTAGAATGAATGTTTTTCAAGGAATCCATTTAGTACAAACCAAATGTAGTTACTGGATTATGAGGTAACATCTTCTCTCAAATGTTTTAATTTTATTTCCATTATACATCCCCTAAAATCACATTATTATCCTATTATGTAACCAAACCAGAATCCTCGACATTATATGACATTGTTACTAACATATTTCAACCAACACTTACACACATATTCTTCTAATGGATAAAAAATATACTGTTCCTTTTTACGATGAACTACAACCTCACAAAATGATGATTGTTCATGTTTTTAGTTACCACCTATCATGTTGGTAATTATTATGGAAAATAAATTTATATATGATATATATTATATTTATAATGTTTTTATACATTTATATTATTTCTATAACATACCTTTATTCTTTCCATCTTGGGAAATACGATAATTTCATATGAGGAAATGTGAACTACCGGGCCCTCTAAGCATTGTAACTCGTTCCTGGAATTCAAAGAAAGTGTAATAGACGATTTTAGTGATACTATGTGACATATATAACATATATATTATATTTTAATAATAATATTTATTTTTTTCATTTATTTTTCATTATTTTATAAAATTAATGAAACGAAAGTAGTTTTCATGTGTATGTATGACCTACTTTCTCCATAAACAACGCAATTCATTTGTAATATCCAAATATTATAGACAAATAAAAATACATATATATTGATTAAATTTGATGATTAAATTTTGTTATAAATTATTTATATTAATCAATCGTGATATAACTAATTATGAAAACTAATAACAAGTAAAATATTACTCCAGAAGACATGCCAATTAACACAATAAATAGTGAAATTAATGAAATTGTGTTAACTTAAAGGTAATAAATTACTATAATGAATTAATATATTATATTATAATCATGATTATGTATATTTGATAAGTTATTGACATATTTTACACCACTATATATGAGGATAATGACCACACACCAAACAGAATATTAATGTAATGGATTTCGTCACAATTTACTTTCTATTAAGACAAGTTTTTTATTCAGAAATTATCATTTATTTGGTGTATATAGCACCATTTTAAATGTAATATCATGAGTATAATAATTCTAAGGATATTTTATATTTCATTTAATTCTTGGTAAATTATTATTTAATTGTTTTAATGTGGTATAGAATACATTTGAATGATTAAATATTATTTTATCCTGAATAATGTATTAATTTCAAAAACCATTGTAGTCCATTTTACACCTCTAAAGTATTTTTGATAAATCCATATTTTTAATTTAATAATTATTTTTATTTGGTGAATTATTTATTTGATATATGAAGAATTCTTCAGACAATAAATACAAGGTTGGGGACCTTTTAATGTAATCGAAACGGGTTAGGTACCTGTTAATGAATTCTTATCAATGCACCAGTAATATCATGAGACATAATGGTTGGTAAAAATAAATTGGTTTTAACATGATAGATAAACTATCATATGAAAGGTCTTGATGGTATTTGAACCATTTACCAAGAAAATATGGTGTCAAATAATAAATCATTTTTCTCAATTACATTCAATTAGTATTCAACTAGGTTATTTTGCATCAGCATATCTATGGATACATAAAATTATCAGTTCAATTGTTAAATGCATTTTGTTTTATATTAATAACTTGAAATATTGAATTATATTTATCTATTTATATTTATTGCTTGTTTTTTCATGCATTTACTTTGTAATGTTAATTTATTCGCAATGATTCATTATTGTATCTAATTTATTTACCATTACTGAGTATTTGAGCTCACCCTTTTTATGTTTTTTCTGTATGCTATGAAGAAAAAATAATTGAATAAGAATTAATTGATTCATTTTATTTCATTTTATTTCATTTTATTTTGTTTCATTTTTTTATTTTTTATTTCCCAATCTATAATGGGATTCATGTATGTAATCTAGAATTCCAATACTATTAAACTGACCAGTCATTTGGAATTTAGTTCCCTATAATCATTTGAACGCAATACGAAAATGAATAGGATCAGAGCTTCTAGTTCGAGGTGTTATAGTTAGAATTAAAGA
Source organism: Viscum album (assembly GCA_963277665.1). NCBI lineage: Eukaryota > Viridiplantae > Streptophyta > Magnoliopsida > Santalales > Viscaceae > Viscum > Viscum album. Next base: position 543,719,922 of record OY728158.1, read on the forward strand.
AATATTAGGGGAATCCATGGAAACTATATTTAGAAAACAATGATTTTAGAGAAAATCCCAAAGATAGACATGGCGGATAATAATAGAAAAACATCCTAGAATTTTGGTAATGTATAAATTATGTGGGTATTCAATGAAATACATCCCTGTTTGGATAAAACATGTGAGTGTATTTCTGAGAAAAATGTACGTGGGATTAATAACTATGACAAGGTGTTCCATGCATGACATGGGGTTACCTGATAAATGATAATGGTCCTTACTATGCACCTGGTTTAATATTCTCAGTGATATGCTCAGGATAGTTCACATTTTAATTACCTACCATTATGAAGGACATAAAATTAATGATTTATCCTGTGTAACCAATGTTTATAATTCTGAGATTCATGATGAATTATTTTATATTATGTACTATACTGTATTTAGTGTTATACATTTTTTACATCTTTATGAGACAATCCTATGAATGTAATTGTTTCGAAATGGTGCCCAAAATGAAAAATGGTATCAATAATCGTGGAAAATGTAAGGATTTCTCTAGTGATGAATCAAATATATCTAGTATTGTAAATGTTCATTTTATGGATTTATTATATAATCATAGATAGTTTATGAAAAATACTTGTTCTTGATTGAAACAAAATATTCCAACCAATGATTCTTCTATGTCTGATTTCATTATGTGGTAGAAGCCCCTATTATTTACTTGGACTAAAAATCCAATTGTATCTAAGAAATGGATTAAGGATCTATAGTAGATGTCTATTTCCTTAGAATTCAGTTAAATGAAAAAATTTACACTTATGGTCTATTTTATCCAAGGTGACTCTAACTAGGGGTGGATTTTGATCTAGAATACAAGAATTCTAAGAAGAAATTTAACTCATGGAGTACATATCTTTAAAGGAGACTTTCTTTTATATATACATAACTAATGATCAAAAAATTGATATGAAGAGTAAGTTAATTATCTTTAATCATATGTAACAAGAATTTTTTTGTATTATGAAGCTACATTTACATGGTTTTCTAGGTATTCTATGGATTTTATAAATAACGCGGAGTGGCAGATCAACCATTTTATTTAAAGTACTTAATCCAAGTAGTTGATAGGTACTAGTGTCTAAAATCATTTCTTCATATGATGAAATATTTTTTCCTTCTATCATGATAGAGTAATATTTATCCATCTCATATGTATTCAAGGGAATCCAAAATAATAATATATCTTAAGAACACAAGGAAAATCCAAATGAGTCAAAGGTGATGATGGGAAAGAAGGATTTTCCAACATGTGATAAATATGAAAATAATCACCTCAGTTAATTCTTTATTGGTTTGTGAGTTTGTTATAGGTTTAGATAAAATGGTCAATAGGAAAAAAGATAAAAATTAAAGAAGGAAAATACTCTTGTTCAATGTTATAGTTGCAAGGTTATGGGCATGTACTCAATCAAATTCACTACATTTCAAAAAAATATACCTCAAATGAATCTTATGAATCAAGGTGATGGATTTTTTATAGACTCAACAGAGGTGGAATGATCAATTTAATTCTATATTTTCATCTATGAAATATATTTTAATGTTATTGTTTTATATTATTATCCTTATATGAATTATTAAATATGTAAGTATTGTACTTATGAACTTTTTCCATAATCTATTGAGATTGTATACAAAATAATTCCAAGAAATTTTGTTCAATAGAATGATAAAAGTTTCACAAAAGAAATGATTTATGGAAGTAAAACCCTTAATATATTCCATATTTGGAGATAATGGTGAAGAAATGACTGATTTGGATAAGTGCTAATTATATTGGAATTGATTAATGATTTTCTAAAACTTCTATATTTAATTATTGATGGAATTTAAAACCCATTTGGATATATTTAATATATCAAATGACAAGTGACTTATATTTGAAAAGAGGAATAATTAATTCTATTAATATATTTTTATGTCAATTACAGTTATTACCATATTAGGGGAGGATGAATGATGATGATTTTTACATGTTTATAATGTGAAAATTTTAAATATACTTAATGTGGAATAAAGGATGCTGATAATTTCATTTTGAAAATTCAGTGACATTTGTTCAAAAGTGTTGAATCATAACGTTTTGGAAATGTTTACCATTTGTGAAATTATAAAGGATGATCTTTTGACAAGGATTTATAGATTGTAGAATTATGTCACCATATATGAAGAATGGTATAAAGAGTTAAAGGCACAACAATATGATAATATTGTTTTTATAAAACCATGTATTTACTTTTATTCTTATTGAATGATATAATTAGGAATTTATTGAATGAAAAGTGTCTTGAGACAAAAACATGTCATATTTTCATTATTTTGTTAATATATCGATAAACTATATTCATACCTATGATTTATGGTTTTCATGTCAAAATAATTCATCTAATAATGTTCTCGAGTACTCTCTATCTAAACTATACTGTTTGAATTTTTCTTCAATATCAATGTTTCCATTTCCCACGTACTTTCTCTTTCTAGGGAACCTAGTTATGTGACCATTGTTATATCCTTTCACTCTTATTATGAATATCTAATACTAATGATTTTTACATTTCCGGTCATTCAAAATTAGTTAAAAATAATCCCCTATATCACCGAGATCAAGTTTAAATTGTGAGGATGTAATTTATTTAATGTTGGGATAATGTAACACCCCAAAATTATAGATTAAGGACATTATATTTGATAGAGTTCATGACACACAAAACTAAGACTGTATTTGGATATAATACAATGATATATTAAAATATATTAAATATTTTAAACCAATTTTAAATATTATATATGTTTATGACGCTTTCACCATGGTGAACACCTGTTTGTGGAGGACGCGCTAAATATTTCCCCACATTCACACTTTCCAATGGCAGGAGACATTTGTCGCTTATTCAGGGAAATTTGATCCATGATCGAAACATGAAGACGGGATGTATGTTTCTATTACTATGGATTCCTCCTTAGAATTCGTTACATACTTCGGGACTCCCTCATAGACTTAAAAAGTTGTTCGTGAAACTCTTCCCTGTGCAATGTCTCATGGATGCTGATTAGTTACACTGCTCCTGTCAAGAAATTCCAAGGGGTCCGGTTAGGGGATAAATAATCTGTTGTGGGAGTAGTAACGTTGGACATCACTAGAGTGTCTGGACGCTGGAAGACAAGTGCATCTAGGAATCATTCCCTTATGATAGGGCTTCTCGATGGCATGGAAGCTCGAGGAAGCCCACATCGAATAGGGGGAATTATATTCCATAGGCATGCCTCTAATGTCTTTCGTGGCTTCCCATGTTTAACAAATGGTATTCCGTGATTTTAACATCTATCGGAGACATATCAGACTGATTAGAACACTAACAGGGGCGGATCTGGTAGGTGTAACCCCTAGAGGGAACCCTAATGATGGGTCTAATGTGTGGCCAGTTACCTGATTACTGCTAGGAGGAATGAGAGAGTGGGTGACATGATCTCATTGGGATGTGCCAGCCCGAGTAAGAATCAAGAAAATATGGATTTTCGAGAGTGTATGGATAATGATTTGGAACCTGTATAAGAGAGACGATGATGTTGGGCTTGAGTCTTCATAAGACTCCATACGTATCCATGTGGCAGGGAATCAATGTCCGCATAGTTTGGTGGGGCGATGGGATACCTAATGAGGAGACCCATACAGATGGGACTCAGATGATGCTGAACCATTGGGTTATGGAATATCCTTCCTGAAATGCATAGTCTCGAGGGAAGGTCCATGATGAGACATGGGTGATGGGATTGATCATTTGTAAGGCTTTCTATGTACCCCACGAGGAAGGGAATCAAATTACATGTAGTTTAGGATAGGGGCATGGAGTCGGGGTGTTCATAGAGGACATCGAGTAGATGATATACTAGGGCTTACGTGTGGTGAGCAGCCCATGTTGGTTTAACGCCACAGGGGTGGAACAGAGAAGTGGTTCGAACAAAGGGGACTACAATGGCTTATGGTCAATTGCGTACTACAATGGAAAACCGCTAGTTGAGGTCACAACGGCTTGCCGCTGGATGGGGTCACTACGGATTGCGACTAGATGAGGTTGGAACTCAGGAAGGCCTCTTACATACCCAACCTAACAGATAGATATCAAATACCATGTAGTTATAATGGGTACAGTTTAACATCTTGTAGGATGAAAAGGGGTTGTATAGTTTAATGTAATGTAGGATGAGGGTGGACTGGCGTGAAGTGGTCGGGACCGATGAGTGTTGGGCTTGAACATCTTGGAGGCTCTTATGTAACTTTCCTTGGAAAAGATCCAAGTCCACATAGTTCATTGTGGGTTTGGTGAATCGACATGAAGGTATCGAGACTACTAGGTGTTGGTAATGAACATCTGGGAGGCTTCCAATGTTCCTTTCCTTGGCAAGGATCAAAGTCCACGTAGTTCGGGAGATTTTTGTGAACCGATGAGAAGGGGGTTGGGACCAATAGGTGATGGTATTGAACCTAAGGGATGATTCTTACGTACCATGCCTTAGAATGAATCAAAGTCCACATAGTTTCAGGATGATTTGGACTTAGATGCTAAGGTGGCCCAGAGAGGATGTTATTGTCGATGCTTACTCTAAGCCCACATGAGTCATCTTCGGTGCGATAATCAAGAGGCATAAAAACATGACAATCATGTTGCAAAAATTGAATCCGTGTGAAGTGAAGTGGGGTTTTCAAATTTTTAGCAACCCCAAAAGGAAACAAGGGCTTATGCATGGTTAATGGCTCAAAGGGGAAACATGGGCTTATGCATGGTTATAAGCCTATGGAGAGGGAGATGGGGACTTAATATAGGATGGAGGCCTAGTGGGGAAAATCCTAGGGTGACAAGAATGGGATAACGATGGTCCATGTTCCCATATCACCTCTTAGTCTTTTTATGAAAAAAGAGGAGGGGAGAAGGGATATTCCATCCTGCATGAAAGGTTAGGGACATACAACATGGTGGTTTCCCTTCCCTGCAGATAGGCACTGCTCTTGTAGAGATGATGACATTCCATGTGGGGAAGATGTCACTCATGTGGAGATGAGTGATCATAGATAATGTTTAAGATGGGGCGCCCCATGTATAATGCATGGGGAGAGGTCACAGTTTAACGTCATGTGCTGAGGATGATGGTTCTTGACTGTTTAATATACTGCAGCTCGGATGAGGAAGGTTCACTCTATACCCCTAGGAATCACATTACTGATACCATCCCACCCTTGGGGAACGGAAGGCATCAACAATTCCATGGAGACGGGGTGTCGTGCAGTTATCCATTGAGGGACCCACATTAGCGTGGCTATGTGAATAAGCAATAACTATTAGTGTGCTTATTCAAAGAAGAATGAGATGAAGAAACACATTGGGAAGCACCACCCAATTGATATTAAATTTGCTTCATACTAGCCTATAGGTCCATACATGCAAGGGGTGTGTAAAGAATTTGGTCTTAGAAAGAGGTGTTTTCAAAGAGTATGGGCTTCACAAAAAGGTTGGTCTTCACAAATAAAAATTGCTTCATGAAGGGATTGTTCATCAAAAAGAAGATGCACCTTATGAACGGAAAAGACCATTAGGAGAAGATAGGATTCGCAAAGGTAAAACACTTCACGAAGAGGGAGGTCTTTGTCAAAGGTCGAGGTTTCATGAAGACTACCATTATGAGAGAAGGGTTTCACCTTAGAGGATACCACATTGTATTTGGGAGAATTTCTTGAAGGATTTAAGATTTGAAAATCCTCAAGCACCCAAAAGGAGATCCTTTATCTGAAAAAGGAATGAGACTTCCCGATGGTCATCTCCACCATAGGAAGAGGTGGAAAAGGATGCAATGGGTAATGGATCACAAAGTCCAAGTACCTTTGGGAATCCATGTGAATGATTTGTGAAGGGATACATGAAATAGGAAGGTGAATGATCAAAGCATCAATGATGTGGGAGATGGGGTGAACCATCTATTTATAGAAAAACATTAGCTCTAGGAACGATGATCTCATCGAGGTGCCACGTGGTGCCACAGAAAGGCACTGCTTCATCTGCCTGTGGGGGCCTCACGGAGGGGATGAGACGACGCGTAGGTCTCGACGAATGTGGCTGATGCTCAGTCCCTTGTGATGGACCCGGAAACATGAAGGGGACACCACTGGATCAGAGTCCTGTCAAGAATGAGAGACGTGGAGACTCTCATGGAGCTTTCCATGAAGAACTAACACCTGCCATGCGGAGGGCAATGCGCAGGGACTTTTCGAGACAGGTCAGGGGTTCTTCCTGACCTGTTGAAGGGGGATTTGTCCAATTGTATTTTTAAGATTTTTGGATGATTTGACCCCTGTGTTTTTTGGCACCAAAAAATCCCACCCTCATATTTAGAGCTGATAGAAGGATAGGGTCAAATTTTGAGGGTGAAATGCTAGAAAAACTAGGATGATGAAACACACTATGTAACGAGATGGTAGGAGCGCAGCTGGTCTGCTGAGGGAGACAACAAAATCTTCATGCCAGGCATTCTTCGTGAATCAGGCATGAGGAACATGGGGAAAAGGTGGTCCACAGAGTGCTTCAGAATCAGTGCGCCATGCGCGGGTCATGCTGCAAAGCGGGGTCTCTACGATGTTGGGGCGCCGCGAAGCAGGGAGGTGATGCGAATCCATGGTACCACAAAGCCAAGGCACTGCGAAGCCTGTAGGCGCCATGAACCAGGGGTTCTGTGAAGCCCAGTGCTTCTTATGCCTATATATATTGGTTCAATGGTATTTCGTCTGTACCTAGATGATTGTTGATAATGGGGCTCGAGCCCTCTTCACGACGGATCCTCTCTGCGAATTCCTTAACGAACCAGATTATTTGGTGCGGTGCTTCACAAACTCTATTTTAGCGAACCAGGGTAACATGAACCACTACATTCTAAGTGATGCAAGCTAAACCACCACGTCTCTTATGGTGTAATGAAGGAAGAAAGGGACTTCACGATGGGTCCTCGTGAAGGGTCTTTGCAAATGATTTCATTCTCAAAAAAAAAAAGTTCCAAATTCCTTCTATTCAATGGCTCCTCATATGGCCGTTAGAGATGTTCTTGTTTATGCCTCATGGAGGGTGGTCGTTACTGGAAACCCAAAAATAGGTGAGTACATCCAGATTACATTCATACATACATCATTGAAGGAAAAAATGATAGAGGAGAAAAAGGAATATTCATTGGGCAATGGACTGCCATTACATGATTTAGGATTCCGTGATGAGGTCTTTATTATAGATGTCAGCAAAGATGAGCCACCCAATTGGTTTAGGGTGTCTCTCATGAAATAACAGTGGAATAGGGTTGAAGATGGGTCCATGAGGAAGTAACAAACCATGGTTACAGTGTGTTGCCTATACAATCATGTCAACAACATCTATGGTAGGGAACTAGAGGTGGGGACGTCCCAACCACTATATAAGATGATCTTCAAGGTTGGGCTTGGAAATCCAGTCAAGTGGCGGATCAAGAGCTAGGACTTGCACCTGAGTGGAAACATTACAGACGAATGGGCTTGGGCCTACCAGGCATGTGTTTTTGTTGAGGATTTTGAGAATGTCTTGAGGTGCGTTTGCCAGTATGAAGCATCATAGGCCCCCAAATTCATCATCTCTCAGCTGAAGAAATTTATACTGTAGTTTCTGATCTAGTGCTTTCCAGATACCAACACATTCCACCAGCATCATGGGGATGTTGGCATCATCCTTTACGACCTCTACCAGATTTTTGGCATCCCGATCATGGGGGGAATGTATGAAAATTTCCTCCCAACCACTAATTCTTTGGGATGTGGGGATAAAATTCGTCCTATGGAATTGGAATTCCTGAAACATGTTCTACGAATGGGAGAAGACAAAAATAACACCTGATACATCCATATCAAGAAGTGGTTTGGTTACTTCAATGATTTTCCCTCAGATGAGGGGATTCTACTGATGAGGCCCCCTATTTTTTTGTGAAGATATTAGCCCGGAAAAGAGGGATTGTATAAGAATACCCTAGAAGACACCCTGTGGAAGATGTGGGGATATAGTGTTAAGACTGATCAGCGGCCTATTGCCAGGTTTGTTGAGTTTATCTCAGTGCTGATCTGTGGGTGGATATTACCGGTAACGGAATCCAACATGGGGGTGAAACCATGAACATTTATCATGGTGACTCAGTTGGCCTATGATAATTGCATCATCCTTGGAATACCAGTGCTGGAAATGTTTTACCATATTCTCTAGCATGTTAGTGAGGGGAATAAGCCACTACGAGTATACATGTCATTCTACGTTTTGTACTATTGGATCGTGGAACACATGGGGAGTAACGAATACATAAACCACATTCCTCCATCAGGGATACATTCTTGCCTAGTGATTTTCAACATTGTGGGGAGCACCCCACTGATGCTAGATATCGTGACCATGCCGGGTAAAATGTGGTGAGCAGAACAGTTTATCTTCCATCCATTTTTTGGCCTCTAGGTCATATTCCAACATTTTCATTATTATGATAGAGAAAAGGTCATGTATGATATACATTCATGGGTTTGTGCTGGTGGAATGACTAGATCGTAAACCCTTATGTGAACCATACACCCAACACCAATTTTCCCAACAGTTGTGTTGCCCGTAGAGGTAGACTCTCGAAGTGTATATGATCGTGAACCAAGATAATCACACATGAGTTATGCAACAACTCTGGTGGATTTTTACAAGGGAGGACGGGAAGATGTTGAATGAGCTGCCCCATCCAATGTTTCATTCAGATTGTTCCAAGAGTATGAAAAAATTTTAGTGGCTTCCTACCTTAATAACATGATAATGAAAGTGACCATACAGTACAAAACAGTGGTTCCAACACCATGATTCTGGAAAATGGTGAGAGGGGACACTAATAAGGTGGTGTAGACACTTGCCAATGCTACAAAGTTGTGACAGTGGGAGCGGTAGTCTACGAACTAGAAAATCTAGGGCCCTTGTTAACTGGGGATGATGAGGGTGACGGGACTATGCTTGGCTCAGTGGCTCCACTTTGGATGCCCCAAGAGGTAAGTGAGTTGTCCCATGGATTTCAAAAAAATCCACCTTTAGGATCCTGGGAAGCTGCTACGCACGGTATCAATCCCTTCCGATGTAGTCTTCCCAGAGGCATGGTAGGGCTGGGAAAAGAGAAAACAATATCTTGGCATCAACATTTTACGGACGAACCTAAGCACACACAGGATGTTGATAGGGGATCTCAGCATATTGAAAGGAGTATTCAAGGATACTCACACTGAGGGATGAAAAATTGTAATGAATCTAGAGGAGTTAATACATTCCTGTGGTGACATGCAGCGAATGTCATGCTGGGAAAGGGTGTTTCTAAACATGACCACTCACAAAGACCCGATGGTATATCAAATAGCATAGCACTTCCCCTTTTCTAGCCATGAATAAGAATCGAGGCTAGGAAAATCTATCATGGTAGACCCCCACCGAAAAATCAAAGGGACCACTAGGGAATCCACTCCTGAAGAAGGTGAGATACCAGCTTCTGGGGAAATCTCCTTGGGTGAGTTTTCAACCATCGTGGAAGTATATTTCCACTTCCTTTTAATGCGCTAATGGGATCCCTATCTTTTCCTTCTTTATTAACATACAAACATTTGTGAAGTAAAAAATTCAATCATCCACCCTCACTAATGAGGATGAGGATGTGTTAGTTGCAAAAGACCTAACGCCGAGTGCCGCAACCGGGGAGGTGGTGGTGGTAGAGTCCAACAATGCTGGGGAAGATGGGGTGACATTCTCAGAAGCCTCGGAGCTACCAATCATATATAGTGGGGGCCACGCCGCAGCCTCCGAGCGATGGTAGACTTGGGGAAAGACCAAGGGGAAGACCAAGGTGAGTGTAACGACCCAAATTTTTTAATTATTTTCGTTTCCTAATTTTTGGTGTTATTTTATTTTATACTCAACAAAACTATATCCTTAGATTAATGAAGTGGGTATAATTAAAATGAGATCGTTGGGTGTAGACTGTTATATGACCGTTGGTCAATATGACCGTTGGAAATAATAATATTAATGATGTGTTTTTATAAATATAATTATCTTTTTTAATTAATACCAAAAGAAGATTGAATGACCTCATCCAGTAGACTCAATCCATATGAAGACCATCTGTCGAAGCTTGGGAAGGAGGTATCTTCACTTGGATTTTCTCTGGACAAATCCCAAGTTGAACCCCAACGTATGAAGCTTTAATAGAATCACGTAAGGTAGAAGTTCAAGATGATAGAAATAACCACTCAGGTAATGTTTTTTGATCCACCCCAATATAGGGAAACTTCATGTTATTTTGGTGAGTATTATGTAAGTGTTTTATAAGGAAAATATATCCTTGTCTAGATACGAGCATGTAGAGGTGGCTCTGGCACAGAGGTACCTTGGAGTGAAAACTCCGACAACGAGTTTCGGGCATGACCCAGGGTATCCTGGTACATGAAAATTGTCCTTGCTTCACTCTTGGTTATGACACTCTCAGGGGATATGTTTGGTTAACAAAAAAAATTATTATAAATCATTATGACGGATTTATAGAGAAATTAAATTTTTTAAAGATGTTTTAAGAGATAAATACTTTATAGTTAAAAGTTTTTTAAATGAAATAAGTTTCTCACTAAAGTTTTATTCTTTTAGAAATGCAGGGAAATAGGAGGAATCGTGCAAATGGTGACCACAATGGACCATGAACTGAAGACCCTATGAAGGAAGACATAATGGAAACATTCATGATAATGATGAACCAACTAATTCATGTTATGGGAAATAACTTTAATCAAGCTGAGAGAATGATCTCACTGCAAAGGAAACAACATTCTGTTGAGTCCTTTATGCATCAATCACCACCATCCTTCAGTGGATCGACTGACCCATTGATTTCTGAGCAGTGGATCAGCTCTATCAAGTAGATCTTTTATGTGCTTTGTTGATCAGAGTAAGAGAAAGTCACCCTGGTTGTCTATCAAATAGAAGGAGAAGCTGATCAGTGGTGGGAGCTAATTAAAAAACATGTGTCAAATAGTGGAGGTTGAAGTATGGAGTGGGATTAGTTCAGAGGGATCTTATTTAGTAAGTATTCACCTTGTTCCATGAGAACAAGAATAGAGAACATGTTTCTTGAGCTGAATTAGATGCATAATGAATCTACTGGAAGCTACGAGATGAACATCACATGGATTTCATGTTATAACTCTAGCTTTGTCATGTATCCAAATGGAATGGTTGATAGATTCTTTGGTGGACTAAGACCTCATCTACGAATGAATCCAGCCAACCGAGATTATGATAGCTATAGGGAGAACGTGTGAAGTGTGATGAAAGTCGAACTAGAGTTTGGTGAGATGCAGTGGTCTCATAAATCCAACAAAAAAATGAGATGAATGGAGCGAATCATAGGTAGGAGGTTTGATCAAGGAAGAGGAGGAAAGCAAGTGCAACATCCCACATGTAATAAAAGTGGGATGAATCATACATGGAACTGCCTTCTCAAGAGCGGGAAATGATTCAAGTGTAGAAGGGATGTACATATTTCAAGGATTGGTCGTAGTGAGGTGAAACCTCACCTTCCAAACACTAAAGAAAAAGAGAAGATGTTGAGGCCCTACCAGATGTCCATTTCATTATGTGTGAAAAAATTGGGCACTTTTCTAATCACTGTCCAAATCTGAGGGTAGTGGAGGGGAACCACTATCAACCTTAGCAAAGGCCAAGGGAGTAAGGTCATGTTTTTTCAATCACGACAGCTAGAGTTAATGCTCCAAATGATGTGGTAGCAGATACTATTGTTGGTCAATCAATTCTATAAAGTACTTTGTGTGATTCTAGCTCTATGCATTCTTTTATTTCCTCCATGTTTGCAATGAATTTAAAATCAACCCCTGACTTTCTAAAAGCATAGATATCAGTCATGACTCCTGGTTGGATTATCCAAACAACATCATTGTTTAGAAACTCTAGTATTTACATTGGTGAGCACAATCTTATCAAAATTATAGTAGTCATTCCCATGCTAGAATTAAACATTCCACTTGGGATGGACTTGTTCTCAATGTATAATGCTAAAATCAAATGTAGAAGTAAGGAAATCTCAGTATTCTTGAATGGAATTCCTACAGTTATTTTCCAAGGAGAGATATCTGAACCTTCTCTTTGTCTAGAAGAACCTCTTATATCCTTCTTTATGGAATTGATTGGTGAGTTTGAAGAAAGAAATGAGAGTTTTAAGATAGAATATGTACCCATCATCCAAGAATACAATGACATATTTCCTGGGGAGTTTCCTGGACCTCACCAAAAAGAGAGGTAGAGTTCTCCACTGAACTCATACATGGATCTCATCAAATATCAATGAACCCATATAAGATGGAAAATGTGGAGCTGTAGGAATTAATGAAACAACTCAAAGATATTTTGGAGGTGCTGTTTATCTGACTGAGTGTGTCTCCATGGGGAGCACCTATTTTCTTTTCAAATAAGAAGGATAGATCGATGCGGCTATGCATTGATTATATAGAACTAAAAGATAGTTATGAACAATTACACTCTTCCAAGAATTAATGACTTATTTGACCAACATAATGGTGCTCAATTCTTCTCAAAGATTGATCTTTGATCTCGTTATCGTCAATTGAGAATGAAGAAATAATATATTTCAAAAATTGCATTTCGATCTAGATATGGGCATTATGAGTTTTTTGTTATGCCTTTTGGACTTACTATTTCACCTTCTATTTTTATGGATTTTATGAATTGAGTCTTTAAAAAATTCCTTGATAACATTGTGGTAGTTTTTATTGATGATATTATGATATATTCCAAAATTCAGGAGGATCATGAGGATCATCTAAGAGTAATTTTACAAACTCTACGGAAGGAGAGACTTTGGAATGTGCAGAAAATGAGAATTATAGTTACAACAAGTTGCTTTCTTGGGGCACATTTTTACCAATAAAGGAATCACAAATGACCATCAAAAGACAAAAGTTATAGAGGAGTGGCCTCACCCTACAAAAATAAATGAGATTCATAGTTTCCTTGGATTAGCGGGATATTATTGGAAAATTGTGAAAACCATTTCATGAATTTTTTATCCATTAACCTTGTTAACTCTAAAAAGGGTCATGTTAATCTGGGCAATGGAGTGGGAGGAATGTTTCCAAGAGCTGAAGAAGATATTGGTTACTGCACCTGTGTTAAATATGCCCTCAGGTGGAGAAGAATTCGTTATATTTAGTGATGTATCTCTGAAATGGCTCGGGTGTGTCCAAATGTAAAATGACAAGTTCATTGCTTATGCATCTCGATAGTTGAAGTCTCATGAGAAGAACAAGCCTACTCAGGATCTAGAGATGTTTGTGGTCATTTATTCTCTAAAGATTTTGCAGAAATATCATTATGTGGAGAAATTTGAAATATACATAGACCATCAATGTTTTAAGTATATGTTCACACAAAAGGAATTGAACATGTGACAAAAGATATGGTTGTAAATCTATAAAGACTATGATTGTTCAATTCATTACCATCCTGGATGAGCCAAAAAAGTAACTGATGCATTAAGAAGAAAATACCCAGTTGTTCTATCCATTGTGAGAATTCAAAGAGATCCTTTGATAAATGACCTAGTAAAATTGGACCTGGGAATTATAAAGGATGGTACATCATCAACCCTAACCCAAATGATTTCAGAACCGTCACAACTAGATAAGATCAAGAATGTTCATAAAGAATATACTTTGTTATAGATAAAGTTTTAGGTTATGAAGGATGGGATGTTTCCCGAGTTCAATATAAATCAAGAAGGTGTACTTAAATTTCATACAAGACCATGTGTTCCATCTATTTTGGAAATAAAGAAGGACCCAATGGATGAAGATCATAGCTCTTTTTTCTCTATACATCCTGGTAGAAAGAAAATGTGTAGGGAACTTCGTGATCATTATAGGTGGGATAATATGAATAGGGAGATTGCTGACTACACTTCAAGATGACTGGTATGTCAGCAAGTGAAGGCAGAGCAACAACTTAATAAAGGGGTATTGCAACCATTACCCATACCAGCATGGATGTGGGACAATATCACTATGGACTTCGTTACTAGTCTCCTGAGAACTTCCAAAGGAAATAATGTGATATGGGTTATTGTGGACCATCTCTCAAGGAATGCCCATTTTATATCTATTCGAGAAGATTTTACTCTTGATAAACTTTCCATGATTTACCTAAAGGAAGTGGTAATGCGGCATGGAGTTCCACTTTCTATCGTATCTGATCATGATCCATGGTTCACTTCAAAATTCTGTAGAAGTCTTCAACAATCATTGAGCACTTAATTGAATTTCAGTATGGCCTATCACCCCCAAACTGATGGCCAATTTTAAAGGACTATTAAAACACTCGAGGACATGCTAAGAACTTGCTCAATGGAATTTAATGCTGGATTGGATCAACATATCTCTTTATTTGAGTTCTCTTACAACAAAATATTTCACTTGAGCATTCAAATGGCACCCAATAAAGATCGATATGGGATGTGATGTAGAACTCCTACTTGATGGGATGAAGTTGGTGAGAGAAATATTCTTGGGCCTGATCATGTGCAAGAGATGATATAAAAGGTCCATTCCATCTAATAACACATTAAGGCTTCTCAGTGTCCGAAAAAGAGCTATACCAACAACCATCAAAGGTACATGGTGTTTGATGTTGGTGACAATGTCTTCCTTTTGATTTCACCTTGGAAAAGAGTCACGAGGTTTGGTAGGAAACAGAAGCTCAGCCCTACGTACATTGGCCCCTATCAAATCCTTGATCGAGTGGGATTAGTGGCCTATCGGCTTTCCCTTCCTACAAATATATCCCAAGTTTATGATGTCTTCCACGTATCCATCTTGAGGAAGTATATACCTGACCCTTCACAAGTAATAAATCTAGAGGTGGTACAACTGGAACATGACCTCTCTTATGAGGAGCATCTGGTGGAGATCTTGAATCATAGAGACAAGGTTCTACGCAACAAGGCTACCCAACATGTTAAGGTGTTGTGGAGGAACCAAAAATGTGAAGAAGTGATGTGGGAAATAGAGGAGTCCATGAGAAAGAAGTACCCACACCTTTTACCATTAGAGGGTACGAGATAAAATTTCGGGGATGAAATTTATTAGGGCAGGGGAGAATTTAACGACCCCAATTTTTTAATTATATTTGTTTCCTAATTTTTGGTGTTATTTTATTTTATACTAAAAAAACAATTCATTTAATTAATGAAGTGGGTATAATTAAAATGAGACTGTTGGGTTTCAAATGTTATATGATCATTGGTCAATATGACCGTTGGTAACTATAATCTTAACGTTGTGTTTTTTTAAATACAGTTATCTTGGTTAATTAATACATAAAAAAGACTGAATGGCCTCATCTAGTAGACTTGAGCCATATGAAGAACATCTATCAGAGCTTGTGAAGGAGGTAGCATCATTAGGATTTTCTCTGGACCAAGTACAAGCTGAACATCAATGTATGAATCTTGAATGGAATCACCTAAGGGATAAGTTCAAGCTGATAGAAATCACCACTTGGGAAATGTTGTCTAAGCCACCCCAAGATTCTGTCACAATAGCACACCTTACACTTCGGTTTTATGCCGGTGTTATAAGGGTCTATTTAACAAGACCTTAGCTGCTTTGTGTAATCCTTTTATATAAATAAAATTGTTATTTATTCTTATGGAAATGTTTGTGAATTTCAAATATCCAGATAAATATTAGATGTGTATTATTGATGAATTTAGAAAAAAGGGGTTTATTAAAATATTTTTTTATTCCTTAAATAATTATTAATATGAAAATATTTTCAAAAAAGGTCTTCTACAGTAGTTATTAGTGAGAAATTTAGAGTCTAATAAGATCAACATGGTTTTTAGTGAATAGTTAAGTAGGAATAGTAACATACCAATATGAATAGAAATGAATAGTAATGAATAGTAATTTGACCAAAAAAATATAATCTTCACCCATGAATTAATAAATACATTTTAGGCATCTTAAAAGTGAAAAAACGGTCATAGTTTATACAATGATATTTTTATACTTCATAAATATTTTATTAACAATTTTATAATTAATATAATAATTTAAAATGGATATAAATTTTCTTAAAATATAATCATAAATTTTTACTTTATTGTCTTCTGGGTATAATATATTTTTATGGGACCTTGATTACTTTTTTACAGTGTTGTAAAATGAGTTATAGTTTAAAAGTTGTATTTTTAAAATAAATAATGATTTTATTTAAAAATTAAATTAAAAATATTTAATTTTTTTCATAAAATGGACTTCATTGTTGAATTCAAATCATCGTTATTATGTTAGGGTGAATTTTTTGGATTTTTTTTAAACAATTGAATTTTCAGTGAATAGTAAAAATGCAGTTTTGAGTTTTGGGTGTTTAATGAAATCATTAATGATGTAATAATGATGTAATATTTCTGGTAGAATTATTAATAGTGACATATTCTATGAGGTTTCCCATGTGGCCAAATACCATGGGAAAATACCATTGGCAAGCCCATGGTTTTGCAAATACCACCGATGAGGTGTCCCATGGAAATTAACATTTTATTCACTCACGTTTCCTATAAATAACAAGCCATTTCTCTCATTCATTTCATTTCAAATTAATCATCAACGATGTTCTGGTCTCCATACCCCCCAAGGAGTCCTCCCAAGTTTCCATCAAGCCTCCCAATGTCTCTACCTTCATGCATTCGACGTTACTGCCTCTGAGTGTATCAATGCTATGAGAAGGAAGATTAAGCAATGGAATTTTTCCATAAAAGTGGACATCTCTAAAGCATTTGACACTATGAAATGGAGTTTTCTTCTATCCATTCTCAGGATGCAGGGATTCTCCACTAAGTTCATTAACCTGATTCATTCTATACATAGGAGTGCCTGGTAATCTGTCTTGGTTAATGGATCTCCCATGGGGTTTCATTAAATGCTTTAGGGGCTTTTGTCAAGGGGATCCTCTGTCTGGTCTTCTATTTTCTCTTTCTGAGGACTATCTTAGTCATTGTATCAATAATTTGGTTCAAGGTGGTTTGTATAATCCGATTCCAGTTGAAAGGGACCTATATGCTCCTTCTCACCTTTTTTATGCTAATGACATCCTTCTTTTTGGAAGGACTAATTTTAGAACTGTTAACTCCATTAAAGACATCTTTAATCATTATGAAGATGTGGCTGGACAGGGCATTAGCTTTCAAGAGTCCTTTGTGGTTTTTGGGAAGGGTGTGAGCATCCGAAAGCAGGTCAAACTCTCGAGATCTTTTGGGGTTAAGAGGGGTTCTTTACCATTCACTTATCTTGGTGTTCCCCTTTTCTAGGGAAGGGTGAAAAGATGTCTTCATGAAATTATCTTTTCCCACATCATTTCTCAAATGGATTATTGGAAAGGGAAGACTATGACTCAGGATGGAAGAATATGCCTTGTCAACTCGGTGATCACATCTATGTTTGTTTATGAATTTTCTATTTACAGATGGCCGATGAATCTTATTAAGGAGCTTCAAACGCTTATCAGGAACTTCATATGGACTGGATCTATGTTTGAGATGAAGCTAGTTGTTGTGGCCTGGAAAGACTGCATAAAGCCCATTGAGATGGGGGGGCATTGGAATTAAAGATCTTGTCCTTTTTAATGATTCCCTGATTAGAAATTTTACCTGGAATATCATTACCAATTATGATGATTCATTGGATTTCATTTCAGCCTGGTTTTATTCAAGATTGTGGACAACATATTCTCATTATCTCTTTTCTTCTGTTTGTCCTACTTTGAGGTCTTCTTTTAATGGGTTTCTGACTTCCTCAAAATGGTTGGTGACCAAGGATTCTTCCAGGAATATATGGAGCACTATTTGGTTATCCAAATATCTTCAATAGGATATTATCATTCCTCCTCAACTATCAAATTCCAAGATCTCATTCTTGAAGGCTGAATGTATGAGATTATTGGAGATTATTCCCTCTGATTTGCAATCTGAAATTCTGAATTACCAGTTCATGGATATTGACACTCTCATATAGGAACAGAGCAGCACTGGCCTTCTTACTGCTTGGCATATGTGTAGTTTTCTCTGTACTAGGTAGACTCTTTCACCTCGGTGGCTGCTTGAATATAAGAATTCCTTCATTCCACCTTCTATTTTCCAGCTCTTATGGAAGATCTGGAAAGGACGTCTACCTGTTCACTGTATTCTTCAAAGAGATGGATTCCAGCTTGCTTGGGCCTGCCCTATTTGTCGTGTGGGTATTGAATCTGTTGATCATCCTTTTCTCTCTTGTTCTATGATATGCAGTCCCTGGAAGTACATCCAATACATGGCTGGGTGCCTTTTGGATGTCAGCTCTATGGATAACCTTCTTCAGTCTACTGCTTCTGCCCGGTGCAGAGATCAGGTCAGAAATATCATTATGGTGTTTATTTCATCTTCTATTGGGTCCATTTGGAGATCACGTAATGCTCAACCTTTTGAGGACATCACACCCACTTTTCACTCTGGTATAAGGGCTATTCATAGGTCTGTTTGCACTACTTCTAAGATTCAATCATGGTGTATGAAAAATGGGCTGAATGACATTATTGTTTTGAGGAATTTTGGTGTGAGTGGTTGACCCAGGATGCCTTTGGTTCTGAAATCCATCAGATGGATTCCCCCTATCTCTTCATGAATGAAAGTCAATGTTGATGGTGTGTCTGCTGGTTCACCTGGGCCTTCGGGGTGTGGTGGAGTTTTCTGCACCTATCAGAGATTTTTCAAAGGCTTCATCCATCATTATATTGGGCATGGTTCTCCTATTGAAGCTGAATTATGGGCCACGATAAAATAAATTAATTACGCTTTTAATTTTGGATGGAAATTTATTTGAGGGAATTATATTCAATGGTGGCTTTGGATCTCCTTAAAAACCGATCCAGGAATGTTACTTGGGTTTTGTTACCTTATTGGATTGAATGTATACAACTTCTTAATTCGATTGTCATTGATTTGACTCATGCTTATAAGAAGGCCAATCAGGTTGCTGATGCCATATCAAAGAAGGCTATTGAGGAGTCAAGCTCAGAATTATCTTTCATCGCCCCTGATTGTTGTGTGCAATTTTTTGAGGTTGATACCTATGTCAAGTTATTTTATTGTCTTTGTAATCCTCCCTTTTGATTCTCTGACTTTATACTTTATTTTTTAATAAAATTTTGTTAGGGGTGGATCTATGATTCATTCCTGGGACTTTTGAGTATGTTCTTATATGTTCTCATTAATGTCGATTTCATGTCTAATTGTTTATATACCCATTCCACTCGCAAAAATTTGGATTCTAAATTTCTATGTGATGTTTTTAGGCTATGGAATTTTTTGTAAATTGAATCGCATCTTCTCTTTTCTTTCCTGTTTCCTTTTCATTTGGCATGTCATTAAAATTTCTGTTACATGTTATTATCTCCATGTTATTCTATATTTATATAGTATTATATGTTATTTATGAGTGGGTTACACTTGTACCCTATTGTTTTATTGTTTTCTAAAACCATGTTATATAGCCGTTATGCTGCAGAAATTTCGTCCCAAAATTTCTATCTCTTTCTCTCAATAAATTCTCTTGTTTTTTATATGTGAATACCTAGACCTATTAAGTTTCTATGAGTGTTCATAAATATATAAATATGATATATTTTATTCTGGAATTGACATAAAAATAAACCTCACTTCTTTTCCATGGGTTATAAATGATATAATGATCTTATTTTTAAGCACACTTAAAACCTTACAAATTTGAAATGAAACCCATTTCATTTATTCTCTATGAGTTATTTATGAAATTTTTGATTCTGATCTATGTGTATCAGTTGAAAATAAATACATATTAAGGGTTATCCCAGATTGCACTCCAATGAATTAGGTAAATAATTAATCTCTAGAGACAACAGGTTTCACTATACCTTGGTGAATAACCATGGTAATTTTTTATGAATCCTCAGTGGTAACCCTTGGGGATATGTTCATGAATGTATAAATGAAATGTTTTAGCCACATATTCATGTTATTATTAAAGTTCTTTTTATTATGATATTCTTATTTATCTTTTTCTCACACCTTTATTACTTTTATCTTGTTCTTATTAATATTGCCCAAGATCACATGTCAACTGTTTCACTTATTTTCCTTACTAGGCCTTCTTCTCATCCATTTCTTTGATGTATGTCTCCAGGATATGAGATGAAGTAATTTTATAAAGGATGAACCTATTATTAATCCTTACGAGTGGTTTAGAATATTTTTTTATGTTTTTTTCATTTATTATGTTCCAAATTTCCAAGACACTAGACTTTAAAGATCGTCTGTTTGTAAAATGAAATGTAATGTTATGTAATAAAAAGGTGGGATTACATAGTGAGTCTCACATTAAATAACTTTACTCATCATCTGGTCAGTCGCACTGGCTAACATGACCTCTACATACATAGTTTCTAGGATGGTGTGTATGTTAATAATGATGATGGCAAAAGAGATGAGGCTCCACTCCAAATCACAGTGCCTCTCCCTGTCACATTGAGCATCCTAGAATACTATGCAACAATTCTATTTGAATGGCATATGTTGGAGTGCGTTTTCACTGGTGGGACAAACATTAGGATGGACCTGGAATACGTCATCGAAGTGGAATCTTGTTATGAGGACCAACTCGAGGAAGAACCTTCTACTGATCTATTGGATTTATTTTCTATATACAAACCTTCTATCGCACTGAAGCAGGATAAAAATTCGTCAGAAGAAGTGGAAAAAAAGTATGTGAATTGAAGATCATGGAAGCTGATCTAGTGCTTTATCATGGAGACCTCGCTAACGCAATGGGTTGATTAGATAGGGAGGATTCATACCTGACTGTGTGAACTATGCACTAGAGGAGTAAATGACCAACAACCACATGTGTTTATTAGGTATTTCGTAGCTGAGAGTGTGCGGGAGGACGCACGAGGTCTCACTTTCACCCGACAACGGTGAAGTGCTATCAACATTCAAAGGCTCTAAGACGCTAAGCATGAATTACATCATTTAATGGCGTGGACGAATGAGCATTCTTCTTTCCTTGAGGCATAGTCAAGACTCATATAAAACATTAAGGCCCAGCTATTAAGGGCCAAAGAACAAATGAAGCACGCCTCTGAAGAGATGGAAACTATCCAAGATGATGAAGACCAATCCCAGACTGAGGCTGATGAACTACTCCCTCTTGCCTCTGAAGAAGAAAATGTGCTAAATAGGTGACATCGATTCATGGATTCCATAAGATGGAGGGTGGTGGAGATGAAACGCACCATTGAAGAGGTCAATAAATCCCTGGGAGGGGCTGATCCTTGGGAGATGTATCTTATGTAAACCCAAAAACATACTTTCAAGCTTTTCTTGTTTATGTTATGTTCATTCATTGGTTTTGTAATTTTTTTGGTCCACTACATACACATTACATTCCTGAAATATCTAATGAACAATTATTGAGCTCACGTGGGTTGGGCCCGATGCGAGTAACATTGGATGAAGACCACGCTATTCCATAAAAATGTATGTGTTCCGACCATGCTTCGATAATTCTAGTTTGAACTACCAAAAAATATTTCTAAGAGTAAAGAGGGAGCCATTAATAGAGGAAAGAGTTCTTAGAATAGTCGGATTTCCATTTTCCCAATATTCTCTAGTGCACAAGTGGGGTGACGCCAGGGGTGATAGAATCAATCCAAACATATGGGAGTGGAAAGTGTGAATCATGATACCCAAATATCTGAACACAGTGGGGGTGGAATGAAAATGAAGGATAACTATTGACCGTGTTCGAAACAAAACATCCCTATTGTGTTATCCAAATACGGGGAAAACAAATGAGGTCTGAACATTGATCATATTAGATACATGGGGCCTAACTCAAGGTGTCATATTTTGGTTTTCCAGAATGTCATCTTGGGATAGTAAGTGAGCCATAGGCCGAGCAATTATACTATTAGGGGGTTCCATCAAACATAAAAGTTGTTGAGGATACAAATAAATGGTTCTCATAGCATGGAGACTGGAGTGATTGTATGTTAGACTGGTTTCCAACACTATTGAAGTTACCCCACTGTATTGAAAATACTTTAGGTGGGAGCATCGTTTTGATCTGATTTCAAATTTACATTCGAATAGAACATCTCTGGAGAGGAGGATGATACATCCCCCAACATCATGGGGAATATTTATCTTGATTAGGGTAGAGTTTTAGTTAAAAGTCATACATTGAGGACATGGTATCTTAGGATGGGAACGTGCAACACGATACATATCCTGGTGCGAATGAGGACATTACGAGTCCATATCAGTATGTTTTCCCGAATGGGGTCAGGACATGGGGCTAGAAGAGGGACAAGATTTTTGACTCCCAGGGATGGACCTGAAGACAAGATGTTTGGGCATTTTTATGTATCCCATGAGGATGTGAATCAAGACATACATATTTCTAGAGAATGTCGTGCAATTTAGCATCTTGTGTTAAGGATGCATAGTGGCCTTAGTTTATGTTCATAGATTTTGGACCATATATAGAATGGATTGAGGGACAGACATGGTGTGGTAAGTATAAAAGAAGAAATGAATGAGGATGTGAGACCATACCACAATGTGCTCCACAAGAAGATTTTAGATCATGGGACCAAAAGTGAAAGTCAGGCTGGGCCTAAAGAAAAGTGTGTTGGTGTTCCTACATACACCATGATGATGGGGATGAATCCATATATAGTTATGGAAATGGAATGGTAGGGTACCAATTATTGGGATATTAAGGTCATGCGGGTCTAGTCCACACACCAAAGTAAGTGGCATTTGATTGATCTTGTTTGTCCTTTTGGATAGAAGTGTGTTTTTTTGTCAAGCGATAAACTGAGGACAGTGAATCCGGATGTTGCTACAAAAACCAAGACACATGTATGCATTAAAAAATGGTATGGTGGATGACCAATACCCAACATGATGTCCCCCTGAGTGAGGACATCATAATGCAATGATGTTTATCGTCATGTAGCCAAGACGATAATATCATATTTTAGGGTCGAATGATTGGACCAACCATGCATTTTAACATCATGAAATAATGATGTAACAGTTTAAATCCATGTGGACCAAATTCCTTAGATTAATGTCATGTGGCTTGGAGAAACATAGAAGGAAAAATGTTTTAATGGAGAATGTGCATGGTGTGATAATGCATACTCAATGTGAATGAGGACCTGGTCCACACTATAGGACACATAATTCTATGGAAGAAACATTGCACTGAGGGGCCAACATAGGTCATAAAAATATGGTGCTTGACCTATAGTAAAAAAAAATAGGTGTTCCTACATATCCCATGAGGATGGGAATCAAGCCATATGTAGATCTGGGAATGTAGTTTAACATCATGTAGGATATAATAGTTTAAGTACGTGATGGATCATATACAGTTTAATGTCATGTGGGATGACATATAGTTTAATGTCATGTGGGAAAAGAGGTAGGAGAGACTAGCTACTAGGAGGGGAGTATGTGGTGCACCTATTGTAAACCCGATGTTAATGAGTACATAACCCACACATGACACACTATTGAATCCTATACGATTTAGGTCCTAAAAGGCTGAACATAATAGATAATTAGTGGAACCTTAGATAGACCCAAATATAAGAATTCTGGGCATTCCTACGTATCCCATGAGCATGGGAATCAAGCTAGATGTAGTTCTAAAAAGAGTACATATATGGAGATCATGGTTTAATGTCCTAGATCTTGGACCATGGATAAATGAAACTCTTCCATGCAGAGTACTGACCTTGATCCAATCCCTATGCCCATAGGAGACAAACTCGGTGTGGGAATCAAGGGAGAAAGTTGTATTTACAACACATGGGATACACTTAACGGGGAAATTAGTATGGATCCCTAAATGAAACCTTACAACAACTATTTAATCCTAACGTGAAAAATCCAACTTAGGTATATTACTAAAAGTGTCAAAATTCCACTTGGACATGATGGGGTTGAAAATGGATTGAGTCATGAAACAGAAATTTTGGGCTTGATGGGGTTAGAATTATGATAGAGGATAACTATTAACCATGTTTGTATCAAATTATCGATATCATGTGACCTGAAATGGTGACAAAAAACAATCATCAACTACTAACCATATTCACAATGTGGGATTTGTATCAATTTGTCATACGAAACCCTCATGGATGTTGACCTGAAATGGTTGGATATCCCTTGGTCCAAGAATCCATGCAATTTGGGGTTCCTTTGGGATGTGAAGAAGGATGAAAACCCAAACTAAGGGGACCCAAAACCTGAAAAGGGGGTGAGATCATGTTGAGTAAGAATCTGACACTCAAGGATCTGAACCAGAGTACTCCTTGTCACCTAGGTGAATCGCTATAGAAGGTAGAGGGGCACAACATAAGAATAGCTGACTCGAATGGATGAGTGTAGAATAGGGGAGGGAAGGGCTCTCAAGAGAAAGAGGTACATGGTGTGGTTGTTACAAACCTTGAATAAATGGGTATATAAGGCCATACAATGCCGTAAACCCCTCCCCTAAATGGACTTAGGCCATGAGGCCATAATGAGTAGAAGGTTTCTAAGAGATGGGGATAGACCCAAAGACTAGATGTTTGGGAGGTACTACATATTCCATGATAATGGGAAACAATTTGTATGTTGTTCTGAACAGACCATAAAGTTTATCATCATCTAGTGAGGATGATGATAGGTGAAGACCTCCAAGAATGGGAACACAAGGTGCAGTAATGATAAACCTACTATGAAATGAAGACATAAGCCCACATTTACACCATGCATTTCTAGAGGTAACAAGGCCGAATGGTTGGACCATAGTGGATGATCATGGATCATGGGTCAGGGCCTATAGATTAAAATATCCTGGTGGTCCTATGTGTACCATGAGAATGAGAATCAATCCATTTGTAGTTCTGAAAAGGCTATGTAGTTTAACATCGTGCGGTGAGGAAGAGAGAGAATTGAAGAATGAAAGGGGAACATGGGGTAGTCATCATAAACCTCGATCCAACAGGGTGAAATATGTGTTTTCTACACCATGTGGGATCCTCCGAGAGAACAACACCCAGGGGGTACTCAATGTGTAAAATTGGGGTTGGGATTGTGTCAGAGCGTTCCTATGTATCCCAGGAGGATGGGAATCAATCCATATGTAGTCCATGGAGGTTTTATTTAGTTTAATGTAATGCAACAAAGACGTTGGATAGTTTAAGGTCATGCAAGACCGTCTACAGTTTATTGTCATGTGAGATGACATATAGTTTATGGTCATGTATGACTGTCTACATTTTGACGTCGTGCAGGACAACATACAGTTTATGGCCATGAAGGACCCTCTACAGTTTAACGTCACACAGGACGACATACAATATAAGGTCATGTAGGACCATCTATAGCTTAACGTCTTGTGGGAAAACATATAGTTTAGGTCCACGTAGGGCCATCCACAATTTATCATCATGTCAGAAGTCATACAGTTTATAGGCATGTAAGACTGTCTATAGTTTAACATCATGTGAGACGACATACAATTTAAGGTCAGGTAGGACCATTTAAAATTTAACGTTGTGCCGGATGACATACAGTTTAAGGTCATGTTATACCATCTACAGTTCATATTTGTGTTGTAATACATTCAATTTAAGGTCTTGATGGACCATTTTTCTCATGAAGATTATTGCTTGAGGAATTTGGAATTAGTGGGAGGGGTTATACAGTCACCATCCATGGTCACCATAGAGTATTAACCATTGAGGTACACCATGTGAATGATGTACAGTCCTTCCAATTTGGGATCCAATGTGGTTTTGTTTATCCTAGTATCATTGGTGTTCTCAAGGACAACACCTTGTCACTATGCAAGAAAGAGAAGAGTAAAAATTTATTGTTGAAAGATCCTTATATCTTGTTCTGATGCCTTTGTAGATTGTGAAGGGCATGAAGCCTAGTACCATCGAGTGCATCCAATTCCTCTAGTGAGTTTTTATCTACATTATCTGGTGCATGATGATCATAGACAGGTGTGCGTAATGTAGGAAACTGAATCTTGATGGGCATCACAGCCTATGTTTCGTACACTAGGGAGTATGGGGTCAACTATGTAGAATTACGAGTCACCATCAGATAAGCTCAGACGGCATTGGGAGCTTGTCTGAAAAACTTTTCTTTTTTCTGACCAACCATTTTCAACATAATTATAGAGAGGGTATTATTTGAATACCCTTATATTCCCATTTTTATTGACATAATAGTGTTTTGTATGGTTTGAACCAATATTGGACTTTGTTTAAAATTTCATCAACTCGACTGCCCGGATGTTGGTGCCATTATCCATGAGGACTGTGTGAGGGACTCCAAACCGTTAGATGATATTATCGCTTGTAATGTCAATGAGAGAAGAGGCCTTGACCTCTTTGAGCGGAACCACTTCTTCCAACTAGGAAAAGAAATCTTTAGCAGTCAGGATGAACTGACACTGGTGAGCTGTTGCTGGTAGATATGGTCCCAAAACATCGAGTCCCTAGAGTACAAAGGTCCAAGAGTAATCAATATTGTTGAGAGGCTCTGACGCCTAATGCCCAAATATGGAATGAATTTTTCATGCATGGCACCTCTTGGAAAAATCAATGCAGTCTCAGATCAGGGTGGGAAAAATACAACAGTCGCCCGATCTAGTGAAATAGTTTCAGCCCGGTCTGATTATCCCCATAGGAACTGGCACAAACCACCTTCATGACTTATGAAATCACAACTCCTTTAATTCAACGGAGGAGAATATCATCAAACCCATGATCTTATAGAATCATCTCAAGTCCAAGACTACAATGGATGGTAAATTGTAACCCGTGGAATCGGATTCGCTCCCGCATGGCTCGATCGGCCGAGAGATTACCGTTTCAGAGGTACACAACAAAGGAGGTTCTCAAATCAGTTGTCATTTCAATGACCACATTAAGGTAACTTGAGGGTCTTTACGTGGAGTAATTGTAATTAAAGTGGCTTACCTATGTGATATCAACATCATCTAGAGTGATGAGAGTGACGACTCTCCGATGTGCCACTTGGATAATCAAATCATCATATTTAGGCTCTGCAAGTGATGAAGCTAAGTAGAACAAGGTGTCTGCTTAACAATTCTGGGATTGAGGGTCATGAGTAACTTCTGGCCGAGATGGGAAATGGGCAATCATTAGGAGGGTGTCTTCTAACAGTCGTACGACTTCTGACTTTTTGACGACATATTCACCATTGATCGTCTTTATGGTTAGTTTAGATTCCCCTTTCACATGAATGTGGGGAACTTCAATCTCTAGGACCAACACGAGGCCAGTTATGGGAGCCTAGTACTCAACTTCATTGTCGATACATCCCTCTGACAGCAAAAATAAATATGGAAAAAAATATTGTGTTGGAGTGATGAAATGATTCCTAGGCCTACTTTTTTGAGCCTGAGGTCATTGACCCTTCTTTCCATACAGCTCCGGGAAGCACTATAAAACTTGATTTCCCAACACAAAATTTCTTGGTCTAATGAGAGGATTGCCTTATCTAGAATTTCATGGTCCAGAAACTGGTCTGTGGTGGATGGATGGGTGGTGAGGAATTATGCCAATGCATGTCCCTTAATAGCCTTATGAGGGAAAAACCTAATGTTGAACTGCTGAAGGATCCCTACCTATCAATCTATAGGGCCCGTCAACATTGGGTAGTTCAGTATGTACATTAATAGATCCACCTAAGACACCAACTGTAACTCATGGTGCTGCATGTAATGTCACAATTTATGTACATTGAATACCAGCGTAAGGAATCTCTTCTAGATAGGGTAGTATATGGTATTTGTGTAGAGGTTCATGAAATTGATATAGTAGAGACTATTCTCTGTTCCCACATTGTTCATCTGGGAATGAAGGGAACCGATAGATATTTCTGAGTTGTCACATAAAGGACCTGTGGATTTACGGGAACTAGCAGAATCAAGACTGGATGATAGAGTAGGTACTTCATGATTTCCAAAAACATTGTCTGACATTTTTCGTCCGACTCATAAATAGTTACTTTGTTCATGAGATGAGAAAATGGTTTACACTTGCCGACCAATTTCACGATAAATTTGTGTGTGTAGACCAAGTGACCTTGGAAACCTAGAGGCTCCCATATGTTGCTTGGGGGAGGCATCTGGATGATTTCCTTGATCTTCTCTAGGTCAATTTCAATGAACATTTATCTTTTAACGAAGCCAAGAAACATTCCAAAGGTGACCCCGAAGGCACACTTCACTAGGATCGTCTTCATGTGGCGTGAATGCAGGAAGCCAAACATTTTTTCAAGGACTTTGAGATGGTCCTAACGTTGGTCATATTTGACCACCATATCATCCATGTAGAATTCCACTAATTCCCCATGGATCTATTTAAATATGAGATTAATGGCACGATGATAGGTGTCACCTTCATTTTTTAAAACCAAAGGGAATTACTTGGTAATAGAAATTACATTGTGGTGTCATGAATTCCGTTAAAACCTCATCCCTGAGAGCCATTCAGATCTGGTTATTCCCGATGTACCCATATATGACAGAGAGGGCCTGGAACCCATCTATAGCATCGATCAACAATTCTATCCCAGGAAGGGGAAAACTGTCCTCTAGAAAATGACGGTTGAGGTCTCAGAAGTAGATGGAGACTCTGATATGTCTATTATTTCTCATAAATGGATCAATTTAGGCTATCTATATGGGATAATGGACCTTCATAACAAAATTTTCTTTGATGAGCTTATAAACCTCAGCCACGAAAATCGTACCATGAGAAGGGTGCATCTTTCTTGGAGGCTGCTTAAACCAGTGTTGATTCTCTGGGAGACCGAGGCGGTGGACAGCTACCTGATGATCTATCCCTAGAATAGCATAGAAAATCTAGGGAGATACATCACGATGATGCTTTAAGAAGTCCATATACTATTGATTCTCCTCGAGAGGCACAGTGACACTGATCAATTTGGGTTTCAGATCATCCTCTCTATTGAGGTTTACCTGTACCAATTCATCAATTGTGTTGGAGATTCCCTATTCAAATGTGGGAGGTGCAGACTTTAATTCCTCTTCTTTACTTATGGATGATGGATCCTTGGTGGGAGGAGTATTCTATGAATGAACAAATCATTATGGGAGACTGGTGCCAGTATGAGTGGCAGTGGACACTGCATCTAGGAACTCCAATGCTACTAAAACCATAGTGATGAATGTTGGCTATCCGATCTCATCTGGTCTTTGGACAAGCAACCACACTAGATGATATCAATGAAATAGTGACGCATTGGCATGAGCCAGTTTATCCCAGCGTGGTGAAATTTAAAAGTATGGAAAATGTCTGTTTCTATGGGGCCAAAATCCAGATATCTTATTACTGTAAGGGGTTCTAAGATCACCCGAGCCTGATTCATGTTGGAGTACGTGGAGATATTCTGGCATTACATAAACATGGTAATGTACACCCCCCTCATTCTAGAAACCACAAATCATTTTCCCTTATCTAGAGATCTATCTTCCAATTTTTGTATTGGAAGGATGCGTGCATCATCTTGATCATTGCACGGGTCGGTCGCAACTGTAGGATGCTCATCCTCGTTATCCTACATCTGATTGTCCAAGATCTTGTAATAGTCAGCATCTAGATAGTTGGAGTCACAAAATGATATTGGAGATGTGTCACCTTGGAGTATACTGAATCGAACGTAAATTAAATACTTAAGTCACTGGTGATACGATGAAGGATGTGCCACATGCAGATAAAACCATGACCTACCAATCAATGCATTGTAAGCAGTGTCCTGCGAAACAACCATGAACACAATACTGGCTACCAGACTGCCAAACCGGGTTTTTACGAGAGTTTTTTATCTTTGTATCCGCTTTCCTATCATAACCTTGAATTTTTTGGTCAGAGGGAGACATATCATCCTTGGATAACCCCAATTTTCGTTGTGTCCGAGTCGGGATTAAGTTGATCCCAGAACCTATGTCGACAAGACGTCGATGAACCTCCATGCCATTATAATGGACAATGATGTACAATGGATGGATATTCCCTTATATGGGAGAGCCTTCATGTTCTCAAAAGACAAATATGATGACCTGACATTCAACATGTTCGACTGACTCAACATGGAAGGATTCTACAACTTCTACCCCATCTTGAACTGAAGGGGGCTTCTTAATGCATCAGAGAGGGAATCATGAATATCTGATGACAGGAAAAGGGACTCAAGGATATAAAGGCTTTATGGAATGTTGGAAAGATGTTTGAGGACATCATTCTTCTATGCCAGACATGAGCTTCTTCTTACAGCAGGTCTCCCTTTGACATGAAATATGGAAGGCCCAGCTAGTAGGACTGGCTGCTGAATGGTGATGGGAATGTCCCACTACTCATTGGATGAAGCATGTGGAGTTAATACAAGATGCAGTCTAGATGACATAGAGCAGTCTATAGAATAGCATGTTTGATCATGGAATGGTCGAGGCTGCTCTGCCTAAAAAAAATAAGAAAAACGATAGGGAAGACAGTCCTAATGAAACCCAATGAGAAGGTTGCGCATGCTGAGCTCTACACTGGGCCTGCTGTCTGGTTTTGGTGGCATGAAAAGCATGGATGGAAGTGTTGAATTCGGCACTCCAACGACCCATATTTTTTTGGATCTATCGATGCTGGAAACAACTAGGAACATTGGGAGGATCTAAATGTTTCTCCTTGCCGTTTGAAATCATGTAGAGGTTTACCAACTCTACAGTGTTAATCGAGGAATACCCTTGGGTAACACTTGAATAATCAACCAAAATTGAACAGATTCTATGGGGAATCTCCATATCATGGGGATTTAAGTCACCGATAGTATGGGATGACGATAGCATTGGTGGGGGACTTAGTTTTCCATTATGTTGTGGATGCTTCCTCTTCTAAGAAAAGTATGGTTGAGATGATGATGCAAGAGTAGTAGTTGCAGCTTCCGAAGGCTCTGTTCGATTCATCCATGCATGGATAATAACATGGGAATGGGTGATAGCCTTATGAGCCATCCAATTTCCATTCTTCTGGGTCCCGTAGTTAGAAACCTGATGCCCCTTCCCTTCATTGTCACTACCGCTATCGGGCTTCACAAATACACATTCCACTTGTGATTGGGCTAGGCCCAACCTGACCATGTTGTTGTTGACCTGGTCATGAAGCCATACCATAAGCATATAGAATATTTTGAGGGTGTTCCCATGGTTTCAGATATAGGGGATGTAGTTGGGGTGATCAGTTAGATCCGCCTCTTATGGCCTCCAGCATTCCAGAAAACGTACAATTCCATATTCGAAGGCACTTTAGAAATAACTGGGGACACATGACTCATTGAATTAGTTGTTCTAGATTCTTCTATCATGGAAGGAGATATAGAAGTCTAAACCTTAAGGAGGCATGAGGTTCCCGTCGAGGAGGGGGAGCCTGGTTATCTCAACTAGATGGTTGTGGCGCATTACGTGGGGGCACCTGCCAATTCTGTGGGGGGCACTACTGGGCCAGAGGCTACGCTAATTGTGGTGGTCCACTGAGAGGATGCAGAGGTGGCTCCATCAGTAATACCTCATATTGTTAGGGGCCTCTATTTTGGCCATCGCGGCTGGTTCAGCCTTAACGAACCTTCTTGCAGTAATTTCAGGTGGTAACGGTCGTGTCTGCTTGGCCGGATATAAGGATTCATCTAAATACTGGGCCTTATCAGATATGTCTAGGAATCCCCCAATGTGATCTTGGGTAATTACTGAGGGGACCATTTCAGTCTGGAAATTCCCCACACACAATGTTAGTAGTTTCTCCGCAGTCAGTGGCATCTCAAAAAAGTAGGTAAGACCCTTCCACCAGGTGGAAAAGACAGCAACACACTCTTCAAGTCACTATTTTCACTTGAATGGGTCTTTAATACTCGCCTTCTATGTAGTGGAACTGAAATGGTAAGGAAATTTATTGTAGAGATCTTCCTAGATGGCTACATACCCAATGGGTAGCTAGCGGTACTAGACAAACTTGTGTCCTAAAAATTGTATTTACGAAGCATCAGTGTTTGGCAGCCTCCTATTGCACCAGAGTTCCCTGTATTGATCCAGACATTGAAATGAAGTGTTTTGAATGATGCAGTGGGTCACCCATCCCATTAAAGAGGTAGAAGTTGGGATTTTTGAAACCTAGGGGCGCTGGAATATCATTCACCAACACCAAATATCAATTTCCATCTGGTGGAATTTCCACAGGTAGTGTTTCTAATTCCCTAATGGGAGAAATGAGAGCCACCACAGGATTATATTGGATGGGGTTCTTGTATTGATGGGGATCCATGACCACCAAATTGTTGGTGGGTTCTTTAACATCATAAGTAGGCCCAGCGACTTGTGGAGCAGCTGGACGGACAACCTACGAAGCAGCTGGGGGAACTGGAGCTGGGTCCTTGGGGTTTTCATGTCACTCAGGTGGATTTGGAAACACAAACTATGCCCTCTTACAATATGATCTGGCCTCTAATTAGTCTGTGTGGGTAGGATGGTCAGGGTCACCTTGAGGCAACTTGCTGGGGGGAAATTGGGATTGCCATAGATTCCCCAGCCAAGGATCACCATAATATGGACCTCGCTCCACAGTATGCTCCGCAAAGAGGAAATCAAACATATTATTATGTACCGTGATCTGTTAATGCCACACAACTTTTTTGGGATCATCCTCTATCATTTGTACTAAGCCAGACGGTTCAGAGGGTTTGATGGATCTGAGGTTCTCCTTACCATTTTTTGGATTCTGGCTGAGGACCAATGCCTCATTGGGTACAGGAAGACCCAATAGATTTTTATGTTGTATAGTAACCCTTACCAATGGGTCCAAAAGTAATGGAACCCTTAGTGGGTATGTTTGACCTAAGGAGTTATGTCTCCGTATCTTCCTACGATAGACCATCGATATAAATTGTGACTCTTCCTGGAGGTATATCCTTGATATTTCCTGGAAAGTTGGGTTGGAACTTGATAAAATTGAAATATATGGCCACGTGCTGCCCCCAACCATGGATCTTCACATCGGGAGAAGCCTCATTGATTATCTTGAGAAGCAGTTTAAAGCTCTTGATGCATTATTGTAAGCAGTTCCTATGGCGGCCAGGTGACTTAGGGTGTTGGGCCATTGGGATTTTGACCAAATCAACCAAATGGAATTGTTGACTAATGTATTAAAAGTATTCCTGGATCATGGGGTAGGCCACTCGTTGATGAAGAAGATAGAAATGTGTCTCCAAATTGGTCTGGCGAAAGAATTCAACTTTCCTCTCGGGTGAGCAATTCGGATTCACAGATGTTTTGTCTTTCGACCGGCCAAAACATATCCGGGAAATGTTCGGCCACAAGAATTTCCCAAAAAAGCTTCGGCTCGGACTGAGGGCCCGGCACTTCATTGACCCACTCATCAACTAATGGTGGATGGGTAACCGTTAGTAATACTGAAGCAGACCATTGAGATTTTAGACTAGCAAGTGGTTAATATAGAGAGCAGGCTGACAAACTGCCGCATCTCATGCTCTCCTACGAAGAGTGCTGTGAAATGGTCCCCACATCATGATAATATGGGCTGGTGACCACTGTTTCTAGCATAGAGACTACAAATAATGGAGGTGGACCATACGGTTTCTTGTCCTCCAACAGTCTATAGAATAACACTCCCTGATCTATGGTCGTGTTAGAGAATGAACTAGGTGATGATCGTTGAAATTACATGACCAGACCCACAAGAGATTCCAAATATTCATCCCCCTTGATGTATCTGTGGATGGAGGTAGGGATCCGGTCGACCTCACATTCCACAATTAAAAGGATGATGCGCCTCGTTCCTGCCCTGGCCCATGACACAGAGGATCGTGGTGAGGGTTCCAATGTTGAGTCATATTACACCTCATAATCTCATTAGTACACATGTTTAATCTTAGTATGAACATTAAAGTCATTATTCTTATGGAGTAGATGACCTTCCCCCATGACCTGGGATGGCCCTTCAGGATATGGTATATTTTTTGGCTCGATGAGGTCCTTCAGCCAAACTGGTGATGGGATGGAGAGGGCATCTGCTTGAGTGATCTAGGGTCTGAGGAGAAGCTAGAAAGATGTCAAAAGGGACATGAGAAGGAAATCCATGTCCACAGGATGATGTGCAGAGGGAATCTCTGTAGAATGTTCTGAAGTGGTTTGGAGCAAGGGTAGGGCCTCCACGCTTATCACCCCTAGCATCGTCAGTGTGAGAAGGGTCACCGTTCTGGTCAAGCAAAACAAGAGTAGGACTTACGAGTTGGGTGAAAATAAAGAGAGTTATACCATCACTCCTCTGATTTCTGGGGCGATGAGGACCTTCTCCGGCTATTTTAAGGTCATGGGGATGGCCCCCCATGTTAGATATTGACTGGATGTGTAACATATCCATGTCAGTGGCCTATGGCAAGAGGAACAAATCCATACCAGATGTAATGGGCACGAAAGAGGTTTCGGTACTGACTATCACTACAATGGGAAGGATCCTATTTGGCATGAAGGTGTCTTGGTGCAGACCTCCATGTTGAGCTAGGAAATAGAGATATCCCACATTCAAAATGGTGGAGGTATGGGGAGGACAACAATATTAGGTGTCACTACCACAAGTCAGTCTATAGTAGGTGGTCCCTGCACTGGCGACTAGGAGAGTTGACCCATCCTGCCCATGGGGCAGTTTTGGCCTCGATCTGGGAAGGGAAAATGTATGCCCATACTCGCAATAAAAAATGAACTGATGGTATACGTCAATGGTGGAACGATCAAATTGATTCATTGACGTTCATGCCCATTGGAAATCATCCACCTCAAACTACGCCTGATACTGGCATCGGGTCAACGAGACTGAGGATCGCGGTTGAGGCGCATAGGTTATTTGTTTCTCAGCTCATGGGGTGGGGTGGGGCACTGGTGCGGCCTAGTGGGTGCCATTCAAGGGAGTCCCTAGAATGAGATCCCGGATGGACTAGCCTAGAAATCCTGCACCTAATCAGCCTATGGGAGGGAGTCATTGAAACATTCTCATGAGAGGCTCCTAAAACTGATGTTCATTAGAGTAGGGAGCAGTGGCTCCATGCGGGACCCTTGGGGGAACCACTGGTGAGGAGGTTTAGATGTGGATGTGGAGGCTACCGTGGAGAAACTGAGGTGACACTAGATTGATGTGATGACATTACCAATGGCCCTGCGTCGGTAGGTGGGTGGTGATCAGTTTCCCAATACAGCAGCTTCGGTCCTGGAAGGTAGGGAAATTAAAACATTAGTGCTGCAAACTAGAATTCATCCTCTAGTTCCCCAGTGCCATTATTTCTTCCATTGATGGTAAGAATCATCTACTCTAACAGCGTCGCGGACCAGGATATACAATGTTCAACTTCCCCAAATTCTGGTGAGTTTCACGCCAATCACACTATTTTATTGACCGAACCAGACACCAGATACTTGTATCCAGTGACACGCTAGTCCACTAATTTCTCGAACGATAATAATATTCCCATTGGGGAGAATAATTTCACATTTTTTAACCATTTCTCTTTCTGACACTTTCTTTGGGGTGCACAACTATCTATAGAGGACACGATGATGGTTTCCCCGCATTCTCAATTCCCAATGGTGGGTAGCATCCATCTCATATTCAGGGATGTTTTCTACACGATCAAAATGGGATGATGGGATGTAAGTTTATCCTTCTTTGTATTCTTCCTCGGAATTCTTTAAAAAGTCTGGGACTCCCTCATAGACTTAAGACATTTTTTGTGAAACTTTTCCAGGTTCCATGCCTTCTTAGACACCAGTTAGTTACACTTCTTATATCCGGATATTTCAAGGGGTCCGGTCAGGGATGTAACCTTCAGTCGGGGGAGTAGTCACATTGTACA
Source organism: Viscum album (assembly GCA_963277665.1). Lineage (NCBI taxonomy): Eukaryota > Viridiplantae > Streptophyta > Magnoliopsida > Santalales > Viscaceae > Viscum > Viscum album. The sequence continues at coordinate 543,756,150 of OY728158.1, forward strand.
TCACTGGCATGTATTTAAGATGGAGAACTGGCATGTCTTGGATTCTTTACCTTATGATAGGGCTTCTCGAGGGCGTAGAAGCTTAAGGCATCCAATGTTGAATGTGTGGAATTATATTCCATAGGCATGTCTATTGGGTTTTCCTCATCTTCCCATGATTAACACAGGGTATAACACACGTTTAATGCCTAGTGGAGACAGATCAAACTGATCAGAACACTGAAGGGAGAGGATTAGGTGGGTGCAACCTCTAGAGGGAACACAGATGTTGGAAGAAACATATAGTTAGTTACCTGATTACTACTAAGAGCAGCAAGAGAGTGGGTGAGATTATCTCACCATGATGCAGTGTCCTGAGTAAGAATCATGATGGATATGGGTGGTTGAGAGTAGATGGAGAATGATGTGGAGCCACTGTAATAGCGAAAATGATGTTGGTCTTGAGTCTCGAGGAGACTCAATCTGGATCCCCATGGTAGGGAATCAATGTCTGTGAAGTTCGGTTGGGCAATGGGACACCAAAGGAGGCACCCAATTTGGATGTGACTTGGAGGAATTGGAACTTTTGGGATGGGGAATGACCTTCCCCAAATGAATATGCAAGATGGAAAGACCAGAATGAGTCATGGGTGATAGGCTTGAACCTCCGAGAGACATCCTACGTACCCTAGAGGAAGGGAATCAAAGTCCATGTAGTTTAGGATGGGTTCATGGTGTCAGGGTGTGCGTAGAGAATAATAAAATGAAGATATACAAGGGCTTACTTGTTGATAATAGCCTGGGTTGGTCTAAATTCATGGGGATGTACCAGAGATGTGGGTCCCCACAAAGGGGACTGCAACGTCTTATCGACAATTGAGTACATCAATGGATTACCCTTGGTTGGGGTCAGAACAGCATGCCGCTGAACATGGTCATAATGGATTTTTGTTGTATGGGTTGGAGTTTATGAAGGATTCAAACATGCTCGGCCCAGGAGAAAAGGATAAAATCCCACGTAGTTCTAATGGGTATCGTTTAATACCTTACAGGAAGAAAAGGGGGCATGAATTTTTATGTAATGCTGGATGAGGGTGGACCAATGTGAAGTTTTTGGGACTTATGGGTGTTGGTCTTGATGCTCTGGGAGGCTTCCTCCGTACCATTCCTTGGTAAAGATCAAAGTCGACATTGTTTGGTGTGTGATGGGTTAAATGACCTTAAGGGATCGGGACCAGTATGTCTTGGGTTTGAACCTCTAGGAGGCTTCCTACATACCCTATTGTGGCAAGGATCAATGTCCATGTAGTTATAGAGATTTTGGTGAACAGATGTGAAGAGGTCAGGACCAATAGATGTGGGAATTGAACCTTGGAGAGGCTTCCTACATACCTTGCATTGGAAAGGGTTGAAGTCCATGTAGTTCCGGGATGGTTGGGGATTACATGCTAATGCAGACTAGAGAGGATGTCTTGGTTGATGCTTACTCTAAGCCCACACGAGTCATGCTTAGTGTGAGAAACCATAGGCAGCAAAAACCTGATGATCACATCGTGAAAGATGCATCTGTGGGAAGTGATGTGGGGATTACATGTGGTTAGCAACCCATAAATGAAACAGGGGCCTACACATGGTTATCAGACCAAATAGGATTCAAGGGCTTATGTGTGGTTAGTAGTCCACAAAGTTGGAGATTGGGACTTAAAATAGGAGGCAGGCCCGGTGGCGACAAATCCCAGAGGAAGCGGGATGAGATAAAGAAGGGCCTTGTGCCCATCACTACTCTTAATCATTGGCACGAAAGGGAGGTGTGGAGTAGGGATACTACCTCCCACAAGAAATGCTAGGGGCTTACACTAAGGTGGTTCCCCTTCCCCATGGACAAGAACCACTATGATAGAGAGGACCTCATTCCATATGAGGAAGATCTCACTCCCATGGAGACGAGAATGCATAGAGAACATCCGATATAGGGAGACCTATGTATGATGCACATGGCGAGGTCACAATATAACATCATGTGATGACGACGATGGATATTTCTAGTTTAACATCCTATATCTCGGATGAGGCTGTTTAACCAAGTACCTATAGGGATTACATAAGTGATACCTGCCCAGCCTTGGAAAGGGAATGCATTAGCAATGTCGTGGAGATGGGGTGTCATGGATTGATGGATTGAGGGGACCACATTAGTGTGGCTATGTGAAGATGCAATAGCTGTTAGTGTGTCTATGCAAAGAAGCATGAGTTGAATCAACACAATGCTATATAACACCCAAGAGACATTAATTTTTCCTCGTACTAGCTTGTAGGGTAGTATGTTCAAGGGGTATTTAGAGAATATGGTCTTAGAAGGAGGTGTTTTTACAAGAGGACGGGCTTCATGAAGAGGCTGGTCTTCCCGAATAAAATGGGCATCACGAATAGATTGATCTTTGGGAGGAAGCTACAACTCTTGAAGGGAATGGACCACTAGGAAAAGATGGGTTCCACAAAGGTAAAAAACTTTAGGAGGGGGGGGGGGGTTGCAAAACACCAAGGCTTCATGTTGTTCTACCATTATGAGTTCACGAATTTGACTTAGCGAATACCTCTATATTTTGGGAGAATTTTGCGAAGACATTACTCTTCCTGAAACCTCAAGCACCCTAAAGGGGAATCTTCCACTATGAATGGATTGTGCATTCACAAAGGGAATCTCCATCATAGGCGGAGGTTAAAAAGGAAGAAAAGGGTTATGGATTACAATGGCCACGTACCTTTGGGAATCCATGTGAAGGCTTTGTGAAGGTCTATGGAAATAGTAAGGTGAAAGGTCAGAGTAATAATGGTTTTGGAGAGGGGGTGAACCTTCTAATATAGTAATAGTACAACTCTAGGGGTGCCGATCTCGTCGTGGAACCACACGGAGCCGTGGAAAGGTTCATGTTAATAGGCCCACTGGGGGGGCTTGCGGAAGGGGCGAGACACTACATAGGGGTCAGCGAACGTGGATGATGCCTCGCTCCTCATGAAGGACGTGACTTCACAAATGGGCAACCACCGGCTAAGACCCACGTAAGGTAGGGGCGCCATGGAGCCTCTCACAAAGCCGTATGCAATAAATTGGCACCCCCAGCGTAGAGGGATTCATGCAGGGCCTTTTTGAGGCAGGTCAGGGGTTCTTCCTGACCTATTTAAGGGGGGATTTGTCCAATATGATTCTTGAGCTGGTGTGCTTAGTCGGACCCCTGTTTTTTACAGTTCCAATAATATATATTGTAATTCATCAATAACAAGTTTCATTTCATTGCACACAAGAGAATCTTTTTCAGAAATATTATATTACACGCCATACCAGGATTTACTAAATAATGATATATATTTAAATATGATAAGAATAAAAAAGACATTATATTTTTAGTTATGAAAATGGTTTTCTAATTTATGAAAATACATGGTTTACATAAATTTAAAATATATTCATTGGTTGTATATTAGTTAGAAATTAATATTAAAACTGATTGAATATAAATGAAAATAATTTTATTTTCACAAGATATTTTACACTAACAGGTCTAATTAATAAAAATTAGTTGGGGTTATTAATATAATATATATATATATTTAAATATTATTCAATATAATATTTTTTATGTTCATACATTTTTTTATATGCACGAGCTAAGAACCAACCAATTATTATATTCTAAAACCTATATTTTTATAATGAAAATGTTACCTCCGTTTAAAGAAGAACACATTTCAAATATGATTTTTGATTCATTAATTGATTTAATATGTTGAAAAGACATCATAAATGAAATAAAAGAAAATAATAATAGGATAGGGTGATTTTTTTATATTCTTCGGAATCATATCAATTTTAATGTATTTGTTAAAAATACTAAATTTTACATCAAAACAACAATATCATCTAATTTATTTATAAGGATAAATTATATTTTTAATGAGTTTTAACGATTAATTAGATCATATTTTTTTCCTGTAATCCAATTTATGTAATTTCAATCAATTTCACATTGAAATTGTCTATAAAAACATAGAAAACAGTTGGATGATTTTTCTTTAAGAACCCGCAATTTTTCCATTCTATGAGATTTAATTTAATTTAATTTCTTCCGATTATATGATTATAATTTAGAAATATTTATTTCATAATTTGAATAAAAATAATTTATAATTTCAGATTATACCAACTCTATATTGACCAGAAATATTAGTGAAAGTGATTAAAATGAATTACAACGATTAAGGTTAAATAAGGACTTATAATGTACTAAACCCTATCATTAGTGCCAAAAACGATCTATAAACATGTCAAATATTCATTTACTATCCATAGTTTTACCCTATACTCCCTGGGATGGACATAAGTTCACTGTTGGAACCAATTTCTTTAGAAACAATGAGGTTGGAATTCTATTTCCCTTACTTCACAAGAGAGACCCTCATCCCCCACTATAAAGGCCACCACTTCTCATCATTCCTCAGAACTCTAAAAACACATAGCTTAGGAAAATAACTCCCCAAATAACTTCAGAAAATCTATCCTTGAATACTTTAATCCTTGGATTCTTCATAAATTCATCCATGGAAGCCTTTTTGTAGAAACTAAAACTTATTACCCGATAAAGAGTTAACGTCTTCTCATGAGTTTTTAATTTTATTCCCATTCTCCACCCCAAAAATATATTTATTGCACAATTATGTAAAAAAATGGAATCTTATATATACTAGGATGTTCATATATAAATTGTTCTCCGTAAGCATACACACAGATACATCTAGTGGGTAATGCAAATATTGTTTAAGGGTACCACGAACTACTACACCATGAATCAATAATTGTTCATTTTTCCCTTAACACCTCTCATTCTGGAAATTATGATAAAAACTATATAATATATATATATATATATGATATTAATTTTTTATTTTTTATGATGTAATTTTTATTTAGAACATACATTTCTTCTTTCCATCTTGTAAAAATACTATAATTTCTTTTGAGGAAGTGAGGACTACCACACCTCAAAGAGACGTGACTCATTCATGCTATACATGGAATGTGCAATGTTTTTTTAATAAACCCATTTAACATAAATAAATTTAATATGATACTATAATTATAAAATAAATATTTGTATCATTTATTAGTTATCATCTTAAAATAATATAGAAATGAAACTAGTGTTCATGTTTATCTATGACCCACTGCCTCCATAAACAGTGCACTTCATTTCTAATCTCCTAATATTATGTAATACTGAAAATTCAGATATTATGATTATATATGATAAATTAAAAATTGTTTATATTATTTGGATGATTAATCCATGATATAATAAATGATAAAAATAAATAACAAGTAAAAACATACTTGGTTAAACATGAAAATTGACAACAAAAATGGTGAAATTAATAAAAGAGTTTTCAAACCTGATCAATAAAATAAATTGATGAATTAATATATAATATTATAAGGATGATTAATATTATGGTATAAGTCAGTATCATGTTTTAAACCACTATACCGAAGGATAATGACCACCCAATAAATGGAAGGACAATGTATGGGATTTCATCTCCATTTACTTTCCATTGAGAATTATTATTTTTCATTTCACCCAAATTCACTTTTATTTGGTGTATATACATCCATTTTACATATTCTATAATGAATATACTTATTGTAATGATATTATACGTTTTATTTAATTCATATGGAATTAATAATTTAATGTTTCTATGGGGCCTGAGACACACTTGAATGTATAAATATTAATTTTCCCTCATGATTTTTTAATGTAAAAATACCTTGTTGTTACATATCCTCTTTGAGGTATTATTGATAATTTAATATTATTTTTTAATTATGGATAATTTATAAGGTATATTATTTATTTTATACATGAGGAGTTCTTTGGACATGAAATACATGGCTTGGGGACTATGTAAGGTAATCTATATGGGTTGTGGACCAGTTAATGAAACCCCCCAATTAATCGTTAGTCTCATGAGACAGAATAGGATTCCATAATTGAAAGGGTTTTACTAGATATATAAATCATATTGCAAAAGGTCTATACAATACTATTTCCACGTACCTAGTAAACATGTAATCCAATAATTAAGAATTTCCCTCATTTAGTTTTAGTTATAATTCATCCTGGAGATTTAATTTTGACATAATTATGGATATATATAATTATCAGCTCATTGGTTAAATTTAATTAATTTTAGTTTATTACCATTACATATTGAATTTTCATTATCTTTTAATTTCATTGGAATGTGTAATCATTTATTTAAATTTACTTGTTAATTTTTGTCATGGATTAATTATTTATTTTTCTTTATTTACACCGACTGAGAATTTGAGCTAACCCATATTATGTTTATTTCCTTTCTCTATGAAGAAAAAAATCATTGAATACACATTCAAGGATTCATTTTATTTCATTTTTTTATGTACGATATTTTAATTGTCTATTTCTAAATATATTATGGGTATCATGTATGTAATATGGATTTCTAATACTGTTAAACTGATCGATCCATCGTGATTTTGTTCCTTGTAATCATGAAAATGTAATAAAACAATGCACTAGATATAGGATTTTGGGGTGTTACATATTAAGTATAATGTTTTCTTTTTAGATAATGATTTATAAATATATCTATTAGGACCCATTATTATTATAAATAAGGGTAAAATTTCCATATTATATTTTCATTTAATGCCAATTCCGTTAAAATACATTGTTTATAGCATATTGGATTATCCTATCAAAAGGTCTAATAGCTGGATAAATATACAAATATTGAATAAAAAATGATTTTTAAAATCTAAATTATTTTATAATAAATTTTCTATGAGGAAAATATATTTTACTATTCACTAGTATTTAAAATAATAAGTGAAAACTATAAGTAACATATGACCTATAGATAGAACGAGATATTAAAATACTATGTTGGTTTTATTTCCTCTTCTTTTACCCTCTCTCTTCTATATGAAACACTATGTCAAGTAGAAGTGAATCAATAAATATATTTTTTCATTGAACTAATATAAACCTATTAGTAATTATGTATTTTTCTATGTTCAAATGACCATTTAATTTAATAATCGACATAAATTATAACTATTTCATGAGATATTTTCAAAAGGAAATAGATATATGGATTTTAATATGGGTGTCAAATAATCCTTGGATTTATTAACAATATAATTGTGATCATAAGGGATTTATTATTAATAAAAATGAGTCTTCCATCTAGTTATATATTAAGGGAAAATATTGAACGTAAGAATAACTAAATATATAGGTATTTTCTCTCCATACTAGTGTTTTTGTACCTTAATATTATTCATGAATGGAATTGTAAAAGTATGATCCTTATTTTATGCAGAATAGAAGGGTACTAGGGAAGAAATTTTTATATCATTTCATGATTCATGGGTTTTAATGAGTTTTTTTCCTAATTGTGTTGTAGTAATATAAATATCCTTAAAAATATTGAAATTATATGAATTTTGTGGATTATATATGTAATGTACTAGGCCCGGATGCCACTCAACAACACCCCATGCCCAATTCCCTATATGGCCTCAATCGCATATCCCCAAACACCAGAGGCTGCCAACCAATAGTGAGGGATTGATCATATAAGTGGGGAGACTATGCCATCACTACTAGAGTATTAAATACTGCATTTTAGTAACATATATATATATATATAATAATCAGTAAAACAACCAGAAAATATATAAATAGTGGGAAAAATTACAATCTCGAAAAAATAATCACAAATAATGCTATAGATGAATCATTTAACTTGAAAACATCCAAAATAAGTTCATGGAACTACAAAATATTTATATTATCCAAATTGAAAAAATGAAAAAATTACCATAGAATCACAAGCCACAACTTTGTCCCATGCTACCCTTCTCCAAAGAAGTAATCAATAACCTGTTTTATAGAGATTTTCCCTTTTATCACATTCAACTGTATAATCTATTTAGGTCAACATGAAGGCCAAAATAGGTCATGAGATAAATATATCAGTAGGTAACCACCACGAAGTCTATACAGTTCTAAAAAGAATAAACAGTGTACTAAACATGTGTGAGTATGCAGTAATGTAAGTGTCAAAACCCATGGAATATGATTACTACAAAAATTAAACCAAAAATATCTCAATGCTTGCTAAAAAAAGTGTTATCTTATAATAGGGAAGCTATAAAACAATTTATACACCTATCATGAAATCAATGTATATCCATCCATATTATGTCAGAGCAAATTTTTTGTATAAATAAACCATAACAAAATCACACATCCTTTCTATATAATGATGTGTAGACTACAATGGGATGGATCAAAAGTGTTAGATACCCAGGAATCCTTAACAAGTCCAAGAAGAATAAATGTAGTATCATAGTGTATGCATGGGTGGGGTCTTAGTAGAATGTGTACCAACATATTATATGATTATCCTAGAAATCCATATACATGGGGAGGAAAGGCCTGACGAATCCAAAAAAATCAGTACCATAGGAGAATACTAAATCCAAGGAGTTTACTATCAAATTTCATATCCATGAAAAGAATTCAATGGCATCAACACAAACAGTCATCCATTCATATATTTTAACAATTAAATTCTATATGAGCTTACCCACTCTAATAATCCATTTCATTTGTATTATTTCACAAAGGTACACCCACCCATTTATCACTATGTTCCATTAAACATATCACATGGGTATACCAACCCATTAATCATCCATTTCAACTAGACATGTAACGTTTAATATAACTCATATTATCAATTCAACAATTAACCAATTCAAATTCTATATAATAAATCTAGGAAACATAGGCATTCTATATCATAATCATCCCATAAAAATCTTTCCATTTTTAATTGGATTCTTGTAATAGGAAAAACACAAAACAAAACCCTTTGTGGTCTAAAATTGTATCACCATGGAATTTACATAAGGTGCACCCCATGGGTGACCTCGTTTATAGAAACAGGTACCAACACATCACAATAAAAAAGGTTGGGACCAAAGCCTCATTTATTATTAAAGCAAAGAAAATACCTCTTTAACTGGGTAGAGGGAGACCCATTACATAGCCCGGAGGCCTAGTGGGCATTTAGCCCATTACATTGCCCGTGGGCCCATTTTTATGGCCCAAGGCCCATTATATAAATAGTTCTTCTATAGTACCTGCGCTGCTACAGTACCGCACAGTACCTGCAACCACTACAGTACCATGCCACCGCTACAGTGACCTACCGCCGCTACAGTGCCTGTCGTTGCTACAATACCATTACTACTACAGTCCTGCTACAGTACCCTACCCCTAATTGGGTTTTAACCCCCATTTTCATGTAGAATTATGGGGTTCTTACCACTAATACAATCCCCAACAACATTATGCAACACATCACAATAGTTCCTATAGTAATCCCTAATATGTCCGACTACATATATTGAATGTAACCCATTCAAAATTGGGGACTTTTTAGAAAGTTCAGAAGGTATTGTAACAATCAATATCTCTAAAAAGCACAAAAAAAAAAGAATGTATATTACACCATCGATGAATCCATAGTTGTGTTCTCATCTAGTATGATCCACTAATTTTTCCCAGTTTAGGACAAATCAATAGAAAAAAAATCAATGAAAAATTATGGCATTTATTCCTAAAACAAAATATCTCAAACGATATAAAAAAAGGATAAAGAATGGATAAAAAAATATCATATATCTGACTAATGTGGATCTGATGAGAAAAAATTAACTCAAATCAATGGTCTTATGAAGATTTTATCTCATATAATATAATATTTACACAGGAGAGATTCAATAGGGGGCACAATTTATATGTGAATAGAAACCCTAATTTGGGATTCAAAATGCATTTTCATTTAATTTAAAATTATATCAAATTACAAAATTACAGGGGCTCCACAAATTATCTGCTAGATTTTTCAACCCATATAGAAACCATGCATGTTTTACTATATTCTAAGTGGAAGCCCCACAATTTACTAACCGTGCATAAACCGTTTGAATAGAATTTATGTTCTTCTAAAAAATATACTAACATGCTCACATTAGCATGCCCCTATTTTCATATGGTTTTCTGAAATAGTGCAGCCTATAAGACCATTATATCCAGCATCATAATGATTAGTCAAACTGTGATGCCTTCCCCATAGAGTTTCCACTAGCTATGCACCAGGCCATTTTCAGCCAAAAACCTAGTTTTGGGATCTGAACAAGCCCCATAAACTTCCAAAACACTAGTGATCATGTTCAAAACTCACATAATCCCATAATTAAGAATTCAAACTGAAAAATAAGGGATCATTACCTAACATTAAAACATGAGTTAACAATCAACCCTCATAGAAGTCCATCACCAAATTTCTCTCAAATGGGTGATCATGATTTTTTTGAGAACAGCCCTAGCAACTAAGAATGTACATCATACACCCACTCCTAGGCATCATCCTATAAAAGGATGTTATATGATTACATATGTACTAGAGGAACTGACCACCCATGTAGAATCATTATGATGCAATCATCAATATGAATTGGATGCTCCTCAAAGGATACATCAACATGAAACCGAACCTCCTAAGATTAAAAAACATGAAACTCGATACATTGATAGCAGTGCAGTTGAGATAAATGGAATACGTCATTCATGAGTCTGTACCTCTGAGGTTACCATAACTGAACGGCCACCTACTCAAATCTTTATATGACCTTGAATGACACAACATATCACTAGGAAATCTTATCTGGTATCTGGATCCTCCTTCTATAGAAATACGGTGAAACATGCAAGAAAACTGGATCCCTGGACTCAAACTCTAGAGGACATCTATGGTGATCAGAATAAGAATTTAGAAGAGACTATGTAGTATTCATCTATGTCTAAACCAATAGGACACACTCATAAGTCTCTTTCAAGAGATGTAGTCCCAATAATGTTGTATCACCTACCTCTAACCAGCACAGGGTTGATCATCATTGACTACGGCAAAAAGACTCATAAGGTTTTATCTGTATCATCTCATGATAAATTTTATTATAGTATTAGTAAATTGAAGGAATGTGCCTCTCCCATGATCCCAAAAAATCCAGGATGCATGCATGCTTGATTTCGTCTGGTACATGTATCGTATTCTCTAACTAACCAGAATTCTGAGGGTAAAATGATGTGCTCAGAAGCACCAATATACCAATAATCCTATGAAAATAATTCCATAAAAAATATCAAAATAAGGAATCCTTATTCGGAATGATAGTGGGTGGGAACCTATTGAGTAATACTATCTCATATATGTGTAACCTTCCTATATCATCAACACTATTGTTCTCCTTGATCAGCTAGAAATGTCGAACATTCAGTATCTATTCAAGAACCTCCCACATTACATCGTTACCCTTATGATACGTAGTAAAACATTCTAGAAATCCATCATAACATCATCCCATTTTCAATAAAGAATTGGAAACTAATATTAAACCTCATATGGTCACTGAGGTGTCGCATTCACCTACTAACTGGTAGAGGACCTTATAACCAAACCATCTTCCTTAATTTTTATTCCTGGTCACACGTATATAAATCTTAAGTAATAGAACATCCTAGTGACCATATTATGCATTTCCCAAGCCGAATCAAGAAATTACAACATTTACACCTTGTGTATATCCCTTAGAACTTAAAACATCCATGGATAAGAAGGATCTCATCCTTTCATACAACCCAAATAGAGTGTAGATCCTCACCTGACACACACTCCCATTGGAATCGACCCACAAAATCTGATAGCTACCTCATACTAACATTATTGATTATGGTAGAGGTAAAGAAAAATTATGATATATATTTCTACCCATATCTATCTTGCACCTCATGTTGCATGTCGGATAACATTTCCATAAGCTATCACTCACTGCTGTACAACTGCACTGCCTCTATCTATGTCCTCTGGCTTAGTACATCAGTCCCTGCATTACCTTTACGAGGTGTATAGTAAAGAAAAAAATTAAAAGACTAATAGTAATACACCAATCTCCAATAACTCATATTATTATCATACTATGTAAAAATATACTTGAGGTTTTTTCGGTCCATGTACCCCATAGAATGATCTCCTAGTAAATAATGTCTCCAACAATGAAATGTATGAATAACTACCACTTACTCTTGATCAAGTTTTGTGTAATTCCTGTAATGTGGCCTCAAAATTTGAGGCCCATACCCCCAAAAACCTATCTCCATTCATTAAAACAACTCCTAGAATAATACCCGATGTGTCACAATAAAGTGTTTAGCTCCTACCCTACTCTAGAAGTATCATTACTGGTACTGATTTCATCCATCCATTAATCCCAGGAATGGCTATCTTACAAGAATCTAACCATTAAAACATCACACCCATCATAGTTAGGCCAATCAATGGTGATACTAAGAGTCATATTTAATATATAAAACACCTACAATAATCAGTTAACCCCAAGAAACTCAATATATAAAATACATAATTGGGTTCTTCTGAAAGAACTACAACTCGCACATTCGCTGGGTAAACTAACACTCTTGTCGCTAAGAACACATGACCTAGGAAGTGAATATGATCCATCCAAATGTGGAACATTGTGATCTAAGAAAACATATAATTCCCTCTATGTGGATTCAACCTGATATCATGATGGTTTGAATGGTAATGCTGATTGTGAGAATATAGTAAGATATCAACCATGAAAGCAACCAAAAAAGAATCCAATTATTGATAGAATAATCGATTCATCAAACCCATGAAATCCACAGAAACATTCATGAGACTCAACAACATAAAACAAATACTCATATAGACCATAATTACTAAAAAATGTTTTACAAGGTATGTATGTCGGTCGAACACATACATGGTGATATCCAAACCTCAAACCAAATTTCTAGAATGTCCAGGCTCCTCATTTATAATCCAATAGATCAACTATCTGTGGTAGGGGGGTCTATTTTTAACCATAATTTGATTAAATTTAAGATAATACATGCATATAATAATATTATTGTCTTCCATTTTCAAAAAAGGACAACTAAACCCCATTGTGATGTGCTGGGTAGAATAAACCCCTTCATCTTCAAATCCTCAATCTACCTCTTGTGCTCTTGTATCATTAGTGTAGAGGTCCTACAAGGCTGAATGGATACCAATGCAGCTCCTAGAACTTGGTCTATGGAGAACTCAACCACTCTCTCCAATGGAAAACTAGAAAATTCATTGTTGAATACATCCATATGTACTAAACATCTATAGTAATATCCATTTTACTCACTCCATACTCATCAAAAAAAAACTAGCGATTTCTAATGTGATCTTTCCCATCCCACGATGCTCATCCCATACCAGCTTTCCTGGACATACCATTCACCCTTTTGAGTAAAAACTACACCCCTGGTGATGTGAAGATCCCCATAAAAAATTAACATTCAAAATAAGTGTGATAAGAAACTATCAATTCCATACTGAGAATGAAATCAAACCCTTTCATCTTAAAGACATAAAGATCCCCGATGAAGTTAATCCCACCAACGTCAAGGGGGAACTCTATGCACAAGAATACACAATGCAGTGTAATTCCCAATGGTGTGTATAGTTTCATAACACTCTTTGAAAAAAATAAAAACCCATGGATTTTCACCTCTAGTACAGATATAAAACATTGTTTTGAACCTCTCTCAAAAAGGGTAGATGAAATTATAGAGGCTAATAAGATCATACCTCACACTGTAGATTGTATGTCTCCTTGAACCATTGGGATATACCGAAGAGAATAAATCTGGGTTGTTCCATGAACCTATTCCAAAACCTCACTACATGGAATAGGCCACTCCTAATGTCTTAGTGGAACTGGTATCCGGATGACTCTGGAACATCCACCATTACCTCAGCGTGATCGGCCAGCACTACTCGAATACCCTACCTGATGCAATTTTGAAGAACCATCTCTTGAACCTAGTGTTAGATCTAACTCCATACAACTCACTTCTAGAGGGAATGTCCAAAATAAAACAACACCATGTGGCCCATTGTAAAAAAAATAGGCACTCGACTGGGTCACGGTTGTAACGTCCTGATTCTGTGTGCCACCCAAAGGTGTCCTGCACATGATTAGTCACATGGCCTCAAGAAAATTTCCCCAAATGGAAGAGGCTTTTGACTAGTAGTAGGGGCCATGGTTTTGATAGTGTGCATACTATGCCTTCATAGGAAGAGTAACACAATGGAAATGTATTGTAAAAATTGTAGAAGTAATAATATCATACAAAAAGTTAAAAAAAGACTAATAGTATTATCTAATACAACATATATATAAATAAAGATTCATGTCAGAAGTTTATAGGAAAGAAGGAAAACAAGTCACAATACAGGAAATACAATACTAAATCCAAAGTATTGAAAATAGTATATAACTCCAACAGCATCAAAAGCCTCATCTTTGTCCCTTGCTCTACAGCTCTAATGTCAATCAAGAACACGAGGTTGAGTGTTGCTTTACCTTATATAATCATACAACCATATAATCTGTTTGGATCAAAAATCATTACCCAAATAGGGTGTGAGGCAAATCCCTGTAGGCAACCACCATATGATATGTTCCTAACTATTAGTGAAAAATATATAGCATATAATATGTAGAAATGAAGTAATAAAATAGGTAGTACTCAAAAGTAAATTGTCCTTCTATTTTCAATTAAATTCATTTAAAATTTTAAATTACTCAAATTGGTAAATAGTTTAACCTCAGGATCTATCCTAATATTTGTATCCCCCTATATAACAATAATAAATAGAAATCTTAAAATACCTTCCAACAATCATGTAAGACAAATTCCAAGTTTGTGTGTTTGCTTGGCAAACTCATCACTATCAATAAATCATTCCCAAAAAACCCTCTGGGAAAGGTCTCATAGTATAACCCCTCTAGTTTAACATATTATCAAGTCAATAAAATAATAACAACCCTCTAGGAAAGATCTCGTAGTTAAAACCCTATGGTTCTACATGGAAATTATAAATTACAAATCACCCCCTGGGTAGCTCTAACAGTCAATGACTATTGGTCTTCATAGCAATAATAAATATAATGACCCCTACCAGCTATCACATTCTATTTCCTATGGTCCACCATACATTTAATAACGACCCTCTATTTGGATCTCATGGTCTAACCCCTTTGGTAAATGACCCCATGGTTTTCCTCATAGTCAAAGACTTTGGTCAATTATAATAATAAATGTACAAAAATTTCTATATGTTGGGAAGATCTAACCATCAATTACCTTTGGTAAACTTCAACAATGTGAAGCACATGCATCCTATATAATAATATCCCCATCATAATAACAATAGGGTTGGAAAAAAAGCAATCCTAAGATGAAATTATAGACCAAACATCCCTAATTAATCAAACATGGGAAACACATCCATAATGAAGGTACCAAACCTTATTCCTATGAAAATAACTCATTCTCAATCATAAAACTATAACAGGTATTAATCATTGTTAAATTCCATAACACGCAATACCCTAATCATGGGTATTATGAATTTTAGCATATATAATAAAAATACAACCATGGGAAGGCACAAACCACATACCTCTATGTCATATGATGAACACTCTTGAATGACAACCCTTGAATCGGCCTAGAACGTAGTAGATCTATAAAAAGGAGAAAATAGTTCAACCTTGAATAACTCAAGAGATAAGTGAAATTATGAATAGATGATATAGGGAATGAGATAACTCACTGGTGGGAATCCAAGAAACCTGACAACATTTCAATCAATGCTCGAATGGTGGAATGATAGGTTTCCGTAGTTCTCAACAATCTCATCTCTCTCATGTACATAACATGATATAAAGAGATATATTCTGGAGCCGAGACACGACCCTAATCTATTAATCAAATAAAAAGAAATGTACATGACATGTTCATTTAATGTACACACCATGTACTATCCTCAACTGGAACCCTCTTTAGGCACTCCACACAGCCATGTACTCAGCCATTACAGCTCTAGTACATGGCTACACGCAGCAACCAAGTACACGGTGTGTATCTAAGAGTACACGTTGTGTATATAGAAAATTTTAAAATTCATTATTATTTGTCAAAAACACCCAAAATCAAGATCCATACCAGAAATGAAGCTCCCGTTTATTACAAACTTCTCCCCTTAAAGAAATGTTTCTTCAAATTTCACTTCATAAGGTGGTGAATAAGAAAAATTTAAAAACACTAGTAACTGGGATTGTACATCAGTCACCCTCTCCCAAGTATCATCATGAACTAGGTCATTAAACTAGACCAACCGTACCAGAGGAACTTAATAGCAATAAAGAACAATTATATTGTGATCCAAATTTTTTATAGGGTGCTTCTCAAAGGAGGCATCCACCTCGAACTCAACCTCCTTAGGTTTGAAAATGTGGGATGGGTCCGAAAAGTAACATTGTAGCTGAGAAACATGAAAGACATTGTGCATAGACCGGTACCCATGAGGCAACTTCAATTATTAGGAAACTGGACCGAATCTCTGCAAAAAATAAAATTACCCAACATATCATGGTAAATGATTTACCTATCTCCTTGTCATCTGGTATCCCATCCTTGGGGTGGCAGATAATAAAACTTGATTTAAGACCTCAAAATCTAGAGGTTGTCTCTGTCGATCAGCATAAGATTTCTGGAGAGACTGTGTTGTAGCCATCCTCATCTAAATCATCTCTACCAGCTCAGTGGACTCATAGACTAGACAAGTTTCCATCCAAGATTCATTTCCTATATCTAACTAACATATGGGTGATTGGCATGGCCTACCATACAAATCCTCATAAGGTTGCATCCGAATCATTTATTGAAAGCTTTTATTATAGGAAAACTCCAATAAGGGTATATGTCTCTCCCAAGATCCCTCAAAATATAGGATGCATGCTCGTAGTATTTCCTCAAAACACGAATCGTGCACTCAATGTAGCCATCTAACTGGGGATCTTATGTTGTACTTAGTATTACATGTGTACCCAATTCCCTATATAGTCCCTACCAGACAAGAGAAGTAAATTGGGGTTCCTTGTTTATAATGATAGAGTGTGGAACCATATAAAACTATACAATCTCTCAAATGTAAAACCTTCAAATATTAATGACACTAAAGTACTCCATGATCAGTAAGATGTTTGAAACCTTCATGGTTATATGAATGACAACCCAAACCGTATCATTCCATTTAGGTGACCTCGGTAAACCTGTCACGAAATCCATTGCGACATCATTCAACTTCAACTCAAAAATTGGTTACTATTTTAAAATCCCCACTTATAATTGATGTTACACCTTCACCTTCTTACAGGTGGAATATCTCATAACAAATCCAACAATATCTCTTTTGATATCCAGCCACAAATACCAATAGTGTAGATATCAATACATCTGGGTGACACTTGAAAGAACTTCCCAAATAGAGGAATGAAAATCCAGAATCATCTCCTCGCATTTGTCTACTAACACCCATATGAGCCCCTGAAAATAAAAGATCTCATACCCACCTATGATCCAGCCAAGAGTAGGGTCCTCCCCTAATGCACCGTACCATTGAACTAAGCCTTCAGAATCTGATAGTTGACTCATTTTCACTTGATCTAGTAGCATAGATGAAACAAATAAAGAAGAATGAAATGTCTTCCCTAGTCTCTCATGCACCTACAAATTCATATAAGAGAACAAGACCATAATCTGCAACACGATGCTGGCCTCCTAAACTGCCTGTATTTGAGTCCTCCTGGTCAACACATAATCCACTATGTTTCCTTTCCCAGGAATATAGGCAAGCTAAACAGAAAAAGACTGAAGTTAATCAACCCACCATTGTTGAATCAAATTCAGATCATGATGTGTAAATATATAATTGAAACTTTTTGGGTCCGTGTACAATAAAAAATGCCCACCCAAAAGATAATTCATCCCACAACGTAAAGCATGCACAACTATTTCTACCTCGAGATCATGTTTCGGTAACTTTTTCTCCAGTGGCCTCAAAAATCAAGACTCGTAAGTAACGGCCCATCCTCCCTACATAAGCACTAATCCCATACTGATACATGACACATCACATCAAACAATTTAACTATTTTCTGTCTCTAAAAAATCATTATCATTGTTGAAGTTAATCTCCCATTCAGCTCATGAAAAGCTGAATCGCATGAATATGCCCACAAGTACTTCACACCCTTCATAGTTAGGCATGTTTGTGGCTATTCTAAGAATGAGAAATCTAGTATAAAAAGCCTGTATTAACTAAATAACCCCTAAGAACATCGTACCTCAAATACTTTCTTCAGCTTCTCCCAGGAAACTACTACTATCTCATTCTATGAGTGTATTGATACTCTTGTCTCAGAGATAACATGACCCAAGAATTGAATTTGGTACATCCAAAGGTGGAATTTTGAGATATTCCATATAATTTTTGTTTTCTTAGTGTACACAATAAAATATAATTTTGGGTGTCATGGTCATGTAGAGTGTGAGAGTACACTAAGATATCATCCACAAAGTCCATGAATAGAATCCAAGTAAGGATGGAAAACTCAGTTAATCAGTACCATGAAAGCTGTCTACATGTTTGTGAGAACGAAGAGCATAACCACATACTCATACAAAACATACCAACTCCTAAAGGCTATAAGAGGAATATATGATGGTCTAATGTGCATTTGATGATAACCATATCTCATGTCAATCTGTGAGAGCACTCAAGATCCTTGAAGCTAATCAATGAGATCATCAATCCTTAGTAAGGGATTTCAGTTCTTCACCATCAATAGGTTCAACTTCAGATAATATACACAAAGTCTGAGTGTACCATCCCTATTCTAATAAAAAAGGACAGGAGAACCACAAGGAGATATACTGGCTCAGATGAAATTATTCTCTTGTAAATATTCTAACTATTTCTTGATCTCCTATAACTCAGGTGTAGCCACCCTATAAAGAGAAATGGACCCTGGTGTCACTCCTATAACAAGCTCAGTAAATAAATATACCTCTCACTATAGAGGTATACCAAAATAGTTTTTTGGAAAGAAAACCCTAAAACAATCCACCACTAGAGGAATTTATATTTATGAATTCCCCTATTCATCCATAGATAGACTAGAAATCTGGGCAGTAATTTCTCCCTACCCATGATGCTCGGGTCTAGATCTACTTTCTTGGAAATCCAATTCACCATTCTTTAGAAACTTCATGCTCTATGGTGATGCTAAACTCACCCTACAATGATAGCAGTGAAAAATAGCCTGAGATGTGGCTAAACTGTCAATTTCTTGAATGGAATAGATTCCTATCATTTCGAAGACATATAGGTCCCAAAAGAAGTGACACTCACCAAACTCAAGAGGGAACTCATTGGAAAAACATATAGTATCCATCCTAATCCCCAAAAAGTGTCTAACATCATAATATTCTCATATGTTATGATACAGACCCAAAGGGTCTCCATAAAAGCAACAGATAAGAAACTATGGGAAAGCCCATATATCAAAAATAGACGATGATAAAACTGAGGCAACTAGAATGGTAACCATTACCGTTGAGGTTATGGGATCCTACTCCTTCTGGGAACGATCCACTGAAATGGTATGACTTTTTCCATGGCCCTATGAACCTAATTGAATACCCTAAACTAATCAACCATTCTGTTGCTGAATGCTTTCCAACAGGCTACCACATCCATGACCTCCACCTCTGCCGGAACGACCGAATGAACTACAGTTCCCTAACTGATGTGAAACTGGTGGTCCTATTCCTGATTTTGCAATCATAGTATAACCCCTACCACTGGCTACTAGTGAGAAGAACCAAAAATAACATTGAATATGACCCATATTTACGCAAGCTCGACACTCAACTGGGTCTCTCGGGCACTATGTTCTTGTATGCCCACTCTTCCCACATTGGTATTATGCCGCCTTGATACCTGATAAAACAACATGTGACGGATTCCTGTAGTTCTTCCTTCTTTCTGTTGAAGGAGTACCAGCCCTGGATGCTAAACCACCCTGGATTGCAGCTCCCAACTCCCTCATATTAAGATTGGTAATCTGCACCTGGTTCACTATAGCTGTCACTGAGGTCAGCCTGAGGAAATTCACATATGACTGTATTTCATACCTAAGACCATCCTCAAAATGCCTAGCAAAATATAAATTTCACCTCCCAAAACTGGTGAGAAGTGCTATAACTCTATAAAACAGGATGCGTAATCTATCTTTGAATGATCACCCAAATCCAAATGCATGAACTCCGATCCCCAATTGGCCCCAAATGTCTCAGGGAAGAAGTAATCATAGAAGGTCCTATAGAACAATTCCCAATACATATCCCAATGATGTCACACCAATGAGATAATATCCACTATCTCTTGGTGGAATCTTGTATCATGTATGTCGCTAGATTCACCATCCTATCTAGAGGCATCTTCAGATGCTCATAGATAGAAATCATTGCCTCCAACCATGACTCTATATCCTATGGTCCCCCATCCCTTGAAAAAGTATAAGGATTCCGCTGCTGAATCACCCGCATCAGCTCTGTCATAGACTTGGTAGAATGTGGAGATCCTTTGAAAGTATGAATCATCATAATAAATCCTTCCCGGAACAATTCCTCAACACCTGCGTCTAGAATAATAGCTGGTGCCATGACAAACACGGCCAGAGGATTTTTTGGTAGTCCCTGATCAATCCTTTCTAGTTTTTGATCATCACCATGCACCTAGTGTACAACCAGAGGACATCTCAGTGGCATGAATCAGCAAGGTCAAGCACGCACCTCAATTTAAGATTATCAAGGATTAAAACATAGATGTTAATGAATTTAACTGAAAAAAACATTCATGCTTTAAAAAATAGGTTTACACGGTGTTTATATCCCCTACAAATGGAATGTTCATCCCCAGCTATAATGTGTAACTGAATTTTACATCCTACCAATGTTTTTGTACATGTCTCAAACTACACAGTTCTCTCCTGGGTAACACTACATGGTGTGTTCATCCTAGACACGACTTGTACTACTTATGTTTAAACCACCCATGTCATTGGTCACATGGTCGGAGACACAGTCGACACTACATGGCATGAAAGAATGGGACACAACATGTACACCCTCAGTTTCATCCACCTGTGTCATTAGTCAGATAGTCAGACACACTGTCCTTTCGGCATAGCATGTACTCCCAGTACACTTCATGTTCTACCAATGTTTTTTCCAACCCCATGTCTCTGCACACAATGGTAAAGACTACACAATGTGTAAATGTATTAAAAGGTGTGAACGTATGAAAATAAGTTTCTTCTAGAACAAAATATCACATAGCATGTGTTTATAACATCACACACTCTATTGTCTGTGTTTCTGGACATTATTCCTCTGAAACTCATACTGGACCCTTAAAAATGTATATTTGTTTCCCATGGATTGAAAATTTTGGACTTGTGAGAGCCCATACTCCCATGAATCAATATTTTAAATCCTTATTTATATCATAAAATGATAAAATTAAATTAAATTTCAAACATGATTCACAATATTCTGGTCCAAGATGTCCCATAAAACCTCAAAGATCAGTTTTTGGCATCCATCCAAAAGGAAGATTACATATTCCATTACCCTCTCAAAATAGAATGTATTCTATCACATAATTTATCATAGAAGTATGAATATCTAGCACAATATCTATTACATCAGTATGAAATTAGTAATGAACTCTAAATGGCATGATAAAATTCATGACATGTGATCATTATCATGTTCCTATATGATACATGGGATATCATACTATCATATCATCAGGTTTCAATAGATATAGAACAAAAATTATATAAAGAATAACAACACAAAACAAGTGAATCACCCAATGGTGAAATCAAATCCACTAATACAATTGTAAAAATAGAAAAATTACAATATTCTAGTGAACGTGGATTTTCCCTGTAAACGGTTTAGCTACTCCTAGTCACAACTTATTACCAAATACCCATTCCTTCCTATCCATGTCTATAAGCTCCAAATATTAATACAATGTAGAAATGTATCTTCTCTTATACCACTTTGTAATGTACCAGTTTCTAGTGCCACCTAATGGTCCCTCATACCAGGTTGGTCACAT
Source organism: Viscum album (assembly GCA_963277665.1). Lineage (NCBI taxonomy): Eukaryota > Viridiplantae > Streptophyta > Magnoliopsida > Santalales > Viscaceae > Viscum > Viscum album. Next base: position 543,778,431 of record OY728158.1, read on the forward strand.
GGCCTCAAGCATATTTACCCAAATGCCAGAGGCTGTTGACTAGAAGCAAGGCCCTTGGGTGTGATAGTGGGGAAACTATGCCCTCATAAGCAGAGTAACACAATGTAAAAAAATAGTAAAAAATAGCAAAAGCAGTAATACCATACAACAAAGTAAACAACAGATCACTGATAGTAAAAACCACTATAACATATATATAAACAATGATGCATGTAACATGTATATATTAAAGCATCCAAATAAGTCACCATTATGGAATTAGAGTTCTAAAACCAATGTAATAAAAATAGTAAAATCTCCAACCGCATCACAGGCCTTATAATGGTCCCATTCTCTCTAACTCCAACAAAAATCATGTAACTTGGATAGACAGGTGGTTGCTATTATCTAAAATGAAAAGCATATAATCTATATGGGTCGAAAATCATGACCTAATAGGGTGTGTGATGAAACCCAGTAGGAAACCACACAAATATATTTTTCATATCTGTCATTGAAGATATATAGTAGGTAGTATGTTTTATGAAGTAATAAACTATGAAGTACTCAAAAGTAAACAATCCTACAGTTTTAAATTACTTTCTTTTAAAATTTTAAATTATGAAAACAATTAAATACTATAACATCATGATTAAGACTAATAATTCTACCATCCTCTATCACAACAATAAAAAGGCGTTTGAAAATACCATCCAACAATCAAGTATGACTGAGTCCAAGATTATCCTTTCACTTGTTAGGCTCAACACAATCAGTAAATCATTCATAAGAAACCCTCTGCGAAAGTTCTCACAGTCAAACCCTTCTAGTTTAAAATATCATCATTTCAATAAAATAATTCCGACCCTCTTGTAAATCTCTCACAGTCTATCCCAATTGGTACCACATGGAAAAAATCAACAACAAATGAACACCTGGGTAGATATCACGGTCGATACCCCTTGTTCTTCATAGTGATAATAAATATAATGACCATCATGAAGCTCTCATAGTCAATTCCATATGGACCAACATACATTTAATAAAAAAACATATGAGTAGATCTCATATTCTAACATCTCTGGTCAATTACCACATTGAAGATCTTACAATAAATTCCTCTGGTCAATGATAACAACAATTATACATAAATGACCCTATGTTAGGATGCTCTTAGGATCAATTACCATTGATAAAATTCCATAATGAGAAACACTTGCATCTCATATAACAATAACTACATTCTAACAACACAAGACATGAAAAAAGCAAACCTTATAGGCAATTCCAGACTAAATAGCCATAGCCAATCAAACTTGGGAAACCCATCCATAATCAAGTTATTAAACCTTATGCCTAAGAAAACAACACTTTCTAAATCAATCAACCCTAAAAGTTATTAAATCGTATTAAATACCATTACACGCAATACCCAAAACAACATTATTGTAAATTTTAGCAAATATAATCAAAAGACAACCATGAAAAGTCACAAAACACCTACCTCAATGTCGTACAATGAAAACTCTTGAATGTCGGCCTTGGAATCATTGTAGAATGTCATAGATCTACAAATAGTTAAAAATTGTTCAGCAGTGACTAACTAAAAAGAGAGGATAAATCAAGAAGAGATGCTATTGGGAAAGAGATAAATCACCTCTGGGAATCCAGCATGCCTAGCAGCGTCTCAATCAGAGCTCATGCAGAGGAATGGTAGTGGTTTGATGTTTTGGCCATCTTGTCACTATCATGTATGAAACAAAGAAAGGAGAGATGTGTTCTCAAGATAAGATGCGACCCCAGTCTGATTAATACAATAAAACTAAACGTACATGACATGTTCATTTAATGTACACTCTGTGTACTATCCTAAACTAGCATTCCTTTAGTCAGTCCACTCGACCATGTACTCAATAGTTACATGGCCAGTACACTGCTACACGTGGCAACCAAGTACTAGGCAGGCAGTTACGTTGAAGATTTCCAAATTCTTCCTTTTTCCTTAGAAAGGCAAGAAATCAGGATATATAAATGAAATGATGATCCAAGTTTTTACAATGTTTGCACCGACTATTCATGTGGCTTCAGATGCCACATAGATGGAAAAAATAATCAGCTACCAAAAATAACATATGGACTCATGATCATGTCGCTGGATGCCTTGAATCATCACTTCCTTACAGTTGATGTAAAACCACTAGGTTGAGAATTAGCGCTACCCTACTTTTTAACCCCATTTTCTATTATGTCCCACTACATAGTCAGCTCCTGATTCACAATATTAGGGATAAAGGTCAATTTGAACACCTATACCTGGGATATGATAGAATGTTACATTCCTTCCTTTATGTGACTATATCTAGATTGATAACCAATAAGGTACATCTGTTCAAAATGATTTGACTCTATAATGTGTGATGAGTACTCCATAACTGTAATCATTCCATGCTCCTGATATATGAACTAACAATCCCACTTTCCCATCTACACTTTTCTACACCACATAGAATCAATGTGGATAGCTTGACCATCCTCTTTGAGGAGTATCTAGATTTTCAATGACAGCTAGTGTGGTCTCATACCTATCCTTATCATATTGTGGACTATCATCCCCTGAAAACAATGGAGGATGCTGCTATTTGAATAATAATGTCAGCTTCTGAATATTCATGGTACTCTGTGGTGCCCTAAAAAAATTATTAATATAGAGAAATAAATCCTTGCAGATCTTTTCCACAACACATGCATTCAGAACAACCTCTAGTGCTAGAATTGGAACACAAAAAAGATCAACTATTTTCCCATGGAATAAACCTATAGAGTGTGATTTTTTCCTCCCTCATGGAATACCACTAGAGGTATTCATGGTGAAGTTTCTCTTTAATTCTAAATTGACACCTTATAATATAACAATATCAATGTTGTAGCTCAAAATCATTGGAAATGTCAAAACCCTACTAAAACCAATTCATAACCCATAGTCTACTGCTAAAGCCAAGACAATAATGGGAAATCACCAAAACCACTAGAAATTCTTTCCCTTTACCACTAAAATCTTGGTTTAGTTCATGTCCATATTTTCCATTTCATTTTCTTTTTCATTTAACAATCACCTTTTAAAATGAGTTAACCCATGTTCCACTATATTCTGATCCATGGGTGCTCATAACACCACATGAGCCAAATTTTGTTGCTCATATAATTCCTACCATATCTCAAGAAGTTCATATTTAAACAACAGATTCAAAACTTTCATAATTTATTAATCCACAAGGGCCCATACAACATATGAATTGATATATGACATCACATTTATCTCCACTGAACAATTTCTATCCCTAAAACACATATAGATATCAAAGCACATCTCACAACCACATTCACTAGGAAATACATTCTAAATTGTAGGACATATTTTAGTGCATGTGATTTCTAAAAAGTGCCTATATGATGTGTTATATATAATGACCTCATCTAATAAAGTTGAAATAGAATTAGAAACCCAAATTGAATTAATAGTAATGACATAAATTAAGTGTGTCACCTAATGATGAGATTAAATCAACTATAATGGTAAAAACATGGAAAATATTTATTCAATTTGAGGCCATTTGGATATTTTCAATGTGTGGAGAAGCTACTCCCAAGAACAACTTATTACCAAATTCAATTTTCTTCCAATCCATATCTATTATTTCAAAATTATAAGTCCTAATTGAAATGTACCTACTATGATACAACATTGTATCATCCTTGACCAAGATACCACTCAACAGTTCCCCAAGAACAATTTTCTACATGAGATCACGTGTATATCCCCAAATTCTAGAGGCTACCAAATTGTATAGAGGGCCTAGTTATTTCAGTGGGGAGACTATTACCTCATTATTAGAGTATATCTTATTGTATTTCAATTATATACAGATATCAGAAGTAGTAAATCAAGAATAAAATAGATACATAACAAGATGAAATTAAAATATCAAAATATGTCTCACATTTAATGTTACATGTGATAAATGTAAATAGATAAAAATCCAAAACAAGTGCATGAAACTTTAAAATAGTACACGTTTCCAAAATGACGAAAGGCCAAAACTTTACCATAGAATTTCAAGACATAACTTGGTACCATGCTCCCTATTATAAATAAATGATGAACAACTAATGTTAGGGAGATTTAACATGTTATCACTTAAAACCGTATAATCTATTTGGGTCCCCAAGGATGCCCAAACAGGTTGTGAGATAAAATTCCTAGTACATAACCACCTAGAATTATATACAGTTTTAAGCAGCACAAATAGTGTACTAATCGGGTGTGAGTATGTTGTAACATATGTCTGAAAGACCATGGCATATTTATACAACAATAAGTAAACCAAATATATTATCGACGCTCCCTATAAGTGGTTTTAGTACCTAACAAGGAATCTAAATTTAATATAAACACTTAACACAACTTATCAATATATCAATTCATATTAAGTAATCACAAAAATTTCATACAATGAAACCATATCAAAATCCCTTGCATTTTCCATATAATGAATTGTATACTATAAAAGGAAAAATACATCATGTTGATGACCAGGGAAACTTCATCAAGTCCCAGAAGCATCTCAGTAGAAACATGATATAGGCATCAGTTGGAGTCTTAAGAGAATGTGTACCAACATGTGTTATGAAAGTCCAAGAAAACCAGATCTAAGGGGTAGAAAGGGAAAATTTATCCCACAAAATGAAGTCCATAAGAGAATACTATATCTAATAAGTCTAATACTATGTTCCATATCCCTGGAAATCCATCCATGGATTCTAAACAAATATTCATCCCTTCATTTCATTTAATAATTAAATTCCATATTAGTCTACCCACTAATATAATCCATCTTAGTTAAATTAATTCACATGTGTATACCGACCCATTCATCACCATAATCCATTAAACGATCACATGTGTATACACATCAATTAATTTTCCATTTCAAATAGATATGTCACATCGAAGATAATTCATTTGATCAATTAAAAAATTAACATATTCAAATTCAATATAATAAATATTAGAAAAGGAGGAAATCCATATCGTAACCATCCCATAAAACTCATTCCATTTTTAATTTTCTTCTTATAACAAGGTAAACTCAAAAGACAACCCTTAGTGTTCTAACATGATTTAATAATGGAATTTCCATATGTTTCTCCCAATAGATTCCCTATGTTTAGGAAAATTATACAATCTTATCAAAATAGATCCTATGGGAATCCCAAAAATGTCCGATTAAATATATTTCATGTCACCCATTAAATATTGGGGTAATGGTGGAAATTCAGATGGGATGCATAATCGCCAATCGCTCGTAAAAACACCGACGCCTGAAATAAAAGTATAAACCACCTACATAGGTTTGGTAGTGGAGTGTTTATCCAGTGTTAAGTTATGATTCATCCCAGTATATGTGAAATATGTTGAACGAAATAAGAATTTGAAATTTGGGCATATGAGGCTAAAATAAAATAGTACAACTGAGAGCCATATGAATCGACAATAGTTATAAATGAATATTTATCTAGTAGATGTGGATGCTATATAAAAACATGCACTCAAATCAGAGGTCAGATAGTGATTTTATCTAATCTCTCAAAATAGTCACCCTTGAAAACATTAATGGAGGGGAGGATTTTTACGTTGAGAGAAATCCTAATTTAGGTATTAAAAGTACTCTCATTTAATTTAACGCTAGTAAAAATTATAAAATTATAGGGGGTGAATAGTTTACCTGTACGGTTTTTCAAACATTGCAGAAACCACGAAAGTTTTCTTGTAGGCCAATAGAAACCTATATAGTTTACTTGGATGGATTACAACCTATAAATAAACTGTGGAAAATCCCATATCATGTTCTGATATAACCATAGACCTACTCTCATTGGTGTTCAAATCTTTTTTCATGTTTATCAAAAACTGTGCAGCCTATTATACCCTTCTATCTATCCTTGCATGGTTTAGTCAAACTTTGCATCTTTCCCCACACTATATTCACTAAACGTGTGCTAGACCATTTTCATCCCAATATATGGTTTTAGGCTCCCAACAATCTCAGGACATCTGAAAAACAATCGTGGTCAAGTTGGGAACCCACATATGGAAATATTTAAGCATTAAAACTAATAATGATGGAATCTATACCTCATATGAAAACTCTAATTCTAACAATAAAAATTTATTTATCTTTACTATGTTTCATAATATTACGTGATTATTTAAAAGTGGGTATTGGGTTCACCTATTTTTTAAATCTAGAGTATGTAACCCTCTTAACATATTAGATCCTTAGTTTGAGTGATATAAAGTGATACAATCCCAGGGTTCTCCTGAATCCCCTTGTTCTAGAGACTAATGTTATAGGTTGAGGTATACAATTGGGGAATAATTTGGCCATATGGGATTTTAAATAATTATGTAATAAATACCCATTGGAATGTAGCTTGAGTCATTGAAATGTCACTCAGTTCCAAAATTAAAATTCAGAAGAAAAAAATATCATAATAGAATCAGTTACATTTACAAAAGAATATCTAAATTAGTGAATATTAAACAATATGAATTTTTGAAGATTTTTGTAAAGGGTTCCTTAAATGATGACATAGTTGAAACCAAAAAGTGGATGAAAAAATAGAAATAAATTAGTGATCATGAAAATAAATCCTCTAACCACCTAACTAATTTATCCAACATCAGTGTGGATATCAAAACAACACTTATGACATATACACCCATGATATTTATTAATAGGTCCAATTAGAGTAATTTTTCCATACAAGAAATGTTTGGAAAGAGAGTTTGAATGTAACTCAATGATTCTATTCATTTTGTGAGCATAATTTCAATGTATAGAACCTCTATTGGTGTCACAACACACATTTTAATAAAATGGTGTTTTTATAAGCATGTAATTATATTTACATAAATATAAATTTTTTAGATAAATGATAGTTAACAATAATAGAAACTACCATTCAATGATCCCATAAATTTTTCTTGAATGAACTAGAACATGAATGTATCCCTAGTTCTCAATAAATCATATAAATAGATATCATATAATCTAATAATTGTAATAATTTAGTTTTATCATCTAAAATTAATTTTATTAATGAATAGTATTTAGATGTTATAAATTTCAACAATATTTGACCAGTCTATTGAGGATGTATATATGTTCACAACATCCACTAGGGGAATTACACACTTTTAGACACGCACATACACAAATAAGTATATAAATATTTATCCATCCCTATATTGTAAAATATATTTATATATATATATATATCATGGTAATCATCCACAATAATTTCCACTCCCTCCATATTTTACAAAAAATAGACTACTTCTTTTCCCTAATGTGAAATTCACATTCACATTGTATGAAGCTATATAAAAATATATCATCGTCACCTAACAGTATATAGTGATCTAATATTCACTATGGGGAGGAAAAGGCCAATTTTTGGGTTTTGAATCTATAGGAAATTTAGAATGGTATAAAGGCAAATTACTGTAGTAAATGGCCAATTATAATTTTTATTATATACCAACTATTCATGAGATGAGACTTTAACCCTTGAGATGCTATTTGATTACATATCATTCTTATTAATATTTCTTGGATATTAAATATTTATAAAATATATAATATTTATCCCCATACATTTGATGTTAAATAAGTAATAAACACAGTTTTAGGTTGAAATTTCAACTCCCTAAACGTGTCTGAGATGAGAACATTTACCTTGGTGAGGTATAATATTTATTTAGCTTTCATGTATTTTATATTTCTATTAATGTGTGTGTAGTTTTTATTATCATTATTTTTATTTCCCAGTCCCTTACACTCTATCCCCCTTCTAATTATTGTGGGTACTTACCAAACCCTCATTGAAATGGTGGATATTTTATAGTTTTAGGGGGTGATGTGTTGGCCCCAACTATGTATGAAAATTAGAATTCTGGATTGTAAGGAAATAATTATATAGAATGAATTTCTCAGAATCCAATACATAAGGAATCAATAATTCACCAAGATTTACATGTTTTATATTTCTATTTTTTTAATATTTATTTTCATTCATTTTTATGTATTCATCTATAATTTTATTATCTTCATGATGAATACTTATTGGAGTAAGAGGATTTTTCAATGGAACATCCATATTGTGATGTTTCATAGAAATTTTCTATTTGGAATTCATAATTTAATGATGTGTATTGTATTAACACACATTCGGTCATCTATTAGTTTTTACAAGGTAGACCATGATTCCTTTATTATGTATATTTCGTATGTACATGTTGTGTGGGGCCATTATGTACATTCCCTAGTGTGTGGTATTTTATATGGTTATAAAACCTATGTGATGTGTATAGAGTGTTTTAGTATACAGAATGATGGTCCATAAAACAAGGATAAAGGTATGTTACAAGACATTAGAAGACATTAGGTGCATTAGTTTATGTGAAAAATAATTAAATTCCATTTAGATAAAAGATACATGACATATGGTCCCAAATATATACATTGAAACCCATCTGATGGTTACTCAATGTGTTGATATAGATCCAAGTGTTTCCATGTTAATACATAAAATGAGATGGTCATACTATACACCCATTTGGATTTTATTTGTCTAAATACAATTTTTAACATAATTAATAAATTGTTAATTCCTATCAACTGATTTGATTTATTAATTTTTTTCAAAAGACATATTTGGATAGGTGATCACACTATGATTGAATATATCATTTTCACCCTTACACCACTGTTCGAAACTAGTTTTTTATTAACAATTATAAATACAATATCAACATTCACATCATTTTTTCTTAAATTATTTTGTGTTTATCTATGTTACAAAGAGAAATAATACCTGTTTTGATAATTTCATTGAATGTGGACGGGAGTTGGAGGTCCCTTGACAATGTTCAAGATAAATGGGCCAAGCTGTGCATGATCCATGAACACCGGTCTATTAAACCACACACTACAACTAATCCGTTCATCCAAATGTCCTGAAATATTAGGTAGGATAAAAATTTCAATGGGACACATTTCATCTGATGAAATGAAATCTTACTTAGTCCACAATGAGATCCATCCTATTTGATATGTCTAGAACACCAAATCTGAAGGATGTCAAAAGTGGTGTTATGTGATTTGTCAATATCTAGAGAATTATGTGTTCAAATAAATCCCAACATTAGGTGGATATAGTAAATAGGTGGGAAAACCATTTAGTTTTTCTTAAAGAGAGATAATGATATCTAATCACCAAAAACAATGGTCGAAGTGGTATTACACAATCTGTCTTCCCAAAACCAAATTACACTTTACTAATAAAATGATTCCTTGGCTGCCTCATTTGGGAGTTCGAACAGAAGGAATGTTTTGAAATAGTGCATTCTAATAACATTTTTCTCTTCCTACTAGATGTTCTGAAGGTCCCTATAATTATAGGGGGATTAATAATGAAGAATAGTTCCACTAGAGATTCCACCTCCACTATACATCATGCTAAACGGTGTGTGTTCATTGTAAAGGTGCTACACATATGTAAATGCAGTTTTGACAGAAATATTATCTACTTGGTTGGAGTGATTTTTTAAAACATTCATTTCTTTATATCTTAATTTATTTTTTATTTTTAATGCTTTCTTTAATGCGTGTGATTTATTATAACTTAATTTTTAACCAACCGGTGTGAGGTTTTGAGTGTGTGAATTGTGTTTTTTGATGGGGAACACAATAATTATTTTCATAACCACATTCTTATGATTTCAATATAATTTGGCTGATATTATTCCATGCATATGTTTGTGAACTTGAAAATATGTTTTTTCTATCAATGATTTAATTTTCAATAAATGAAATAAAGGCTTAAGAATTAATTAGTATTCTAATTAATTTCAACCAAAGAATTACCCCAAACCTAAATGAATCACTAAAAACAATGAACGTGAAATGTGTGTAGTGAAATCAATATTTCCCCTTTCCTTCAATATTCATAAACCAACACATTAATCTATCAACTATTAAAATCTTTATTTTATGTTAGTTTCATTAAACTGTTTTTGAAATCACCCCCATTTAGTACATTTTATTAAAAGAGCATACTCTAAAACTATCAAATCTCTTTGAGTGGTGACCTAGGTTATTACCTATAAAATAAAACAACCATTAAATAATATTCAATTTGACTTCTCTTGACAATGTGGTCAGATTTTGGCGTCATTTTCAAGGACCACTTCGGTTTTTAGTGTGTGTATTTGATAAGATTTTTGAAAATTTTATCAATATTTATCTGTTTTATCATAAATATTTTACTATATTGTGATGTTTTGATTTCATTATTGTGTAGGTTATGTTCATGACCCGTTCTACTCTAGGATATTTACCAAATTTCAAACCTGAATTGGAGAGGATCATATGTCAGTGACACTGAGATGTACAAGAGAACCCTTAGAAGGAGGACACACAAAACTTCCACACATTTCCTGATCCTCAAACTTCTTAATCGGGAAAAATCATCAAAACTAAACTAATCATGAATAAAATGGCTGAAAATAACCACAAATTAAAACAACTAACCTCAAATGATGTTTATATCCAACCCAACTATATTCAAATACAAATATATGCACTTAAATTTGAACTAAAATGTCGTGTAACGTAATCTTATTCAAGATTTTTTGGACTCTTTGGAGAATATCCACATTAGCACAGAAAACATTCGCACTTTTTGCAATCCTACATCTTCTTTTTCCGGAACCAAAATAAAAAATGAAATAAACTTGCATAACATGGGTGAAAATAACCAAAAAGTAAATCAACTAACCTCACCTGATGTAGATATCCAACCAAAAAATATACAAATACAAGGATAGGAACATAATTTTGATCAAAAATACAATCTAATTCACTTATTACAATTATTTCATAAACTCAATAGATAGGAAAAACATAATCACATAAAGGAATTTCATAATATGTGAAAAAACATATAACCTAATAATATGGTTTACAAACAACTAATTCTTATAGAATTCCCAATTTAATTCGAAGAAACTATGAATGATTGGTTGTATTATGTTAAATAACCAATTAGAAGTTGGGTGGACATGAAATTAATTTTTATTGAAAAATATTTCCCATCCTCTCAAAATGCTACTATAAGGAATAAAAAATGTGGTATATGTAAATCACAAGGGGAAACATTACATGAATATTGGGAAATATTTAAAATGTTATGTTCAAGTAGTCCACACCTCCAAATTAGTGTTCATATTTCAATTTTGTATTTTTATGAAGGATTAATTCCAATTTATCTAAATGTGATTGATCCTTCTGCATGCAGTGCACTAGATGATAAAACCCCAATTGATGAAAGGACCCTAATTGAAAACATGGTAAAAATAACATAACAATTGGGATCATGTTCTTGTTTTCCCATTTTAGGTGTCTATATTGTGAAATATACTAAACTCAATTAGAAGGTGGGCATGATATTTGATGAGGTATGAACCCTTAAAAGACAAATTTTTCATTCCCATGTGAAATCCCAACCTCCCCCCAATAAATTTTGGTATATTTTCATCTGTCACCAATTGAACTATAAAATGTCCTTAATTGATAGAAACTTCTTGGAGATGTATGATAATCATTCCAGGCCACCCCTATAACAAACCCTTTAGGCAAGAACCTTAATATCCAACCAATCCTAGGTGGAATGAAAAAAATATTACAGGCTAGGGGTATTAAAACCAACCTCAATAGCCATGGAGCCAACCAGGGTATAGTAGTAATCCCCCAACACCTAGAAATCCTCAACAACAATAAACTCCTTCCAATACCCCCCCAAATACAAACATGGCCTAGAAGATATGATGGAACATATAGATGCCAAAAATCTATAATTCTGAAAAACAACCCATAGTTCCATAAAAAACCTAAAAACCCAATTATCAAAACTAGATAACTATGTGGGGGAAATACAAAGTCATGGGTGGAGTAAAATACCCTCTAAAAGCATTTTATCCCAAGGGATATGGGAAATTTCTATTCCGTTACCCTTTGGAGTGAAAAAAATATTAAATGAAAAACTCCCCCTCATTTATATTCATCCCTTACTAATGAAAACATCATCCCAACCATTTAAATAAGTCCAAATTTTGAAAAAACAAGTCATGAGTGGAGCCCTTTGAATGGAGAGCCCGTGTCTATTCATGAGTCACCTCTCCCAACCATTATTCTTCCATTCCCAAAGGGAAAACAAACCATGAAATAAAATCAAGTTGAACAAGATAAGGAAATATTGGAAACATTCAATAAAGTGTAGTTTAACATTACTTAAATTGATATTTTGAAGAGAATTTCATGATTCACAATGCTTTCGAAGGAGATGTGCTCACACCATAGGAGACATAGAAGAAATTATAAGATGAGATTCGGGAGAAATTTCTTATCATTGATAGAGACATCACTTCCCACCAAACACAACAATCTAGGAACATTTGTGATTTTGTGCACCATCGGGGAGTATTCTTTTTCCAAAGATATTATTTATTTGGGTATATCCATAAATGTGATGCCTCACATAATTTATTATTCATTACATGTTAGAGAACTAAATCTTATTGTAGTTGTTGTTCAATTAGAAAATTAGAGTACATTACACCCATCTGGTGAGTTAGAGGATGTTCTTGTGAGGGTAGAAAATATAATTTTTTATGCTAATTTTTATTTTCTAAAAATTAAAGATGATAGGATTAATGGACCTATCCTAATTTTATTTGGTATGGATATCATGTAAAATGAAAAAACCATTATTAATATAAAAAATGGTAAATTTTTTATGGAGTTTGGTGGTGACATTGTCCACTTAAACATCCATGATGACATAAATCACCCCATATAAGAACATTAATCTCCCTCTATTAACTGTATATATGTACTCCATTCATTTAAAAAAACTTCTTTCCATTACCATGTTCCCTTTTCTGAGTTATCATCATTGGTTGGAATTATATGGAATGAATCATGAATAGAATGTTCTACTAGTTTAGAAATTTTCATGCTTTTTTTTAATTAATAATTTCTTAAAAAATGAGGATCATAAGACAATCGTTGTTTCTAGGAAGCTTGTAGAAGAAACTTCCTTATCTATGGACGATACAACTGAGTTGTTATATGATATTAGTGACCTTTCACTTTCAGAAACACTCCCATCAATCCAAAATCCCGTAAAATTAGAACAAAAATAAATTCCTCATGATTTAAAATATCCAAATCATGGGAATGGAAACAAGATGTCTGTCATCATTACTAGTTCACCCCTACTGACCATGCATTAAGACTATTTAATATTTTGAGGGTGTATAGAAAATCTTTGGGATAGACACATGAAGAAATTTATCGAATTAGATTGTCAATTTACACAAATCATATATTGTTAAATGATGAGGCTGAAACTGTGGGACATGCAAAAAAATGACTGAAATAATACCTCTTAGATGTGGTGAAAAAGGAGGTAAAAAATTATTGGCTGGTGAAATTATTTACCATATCTCTGATAGCCAATGTTACTATCCATTAAATATTTTTCCTAAAAAACCGGACTGATAGTGATTAAAATAGATAATTATGAGTTGGTTCCAACTCGTGTGTAGACTAGTTGGCGTGTCTGTATAGACTACTGTATGTTAAATAATCCCACCCAGATGAAACATTTTTTATTTCCATTCATTGACCAATTTCTAGATAGGCTACCATAAAAATCCCATTACAGATTCCTTGATGTGTATTCTGGATACTCTCAGATCCATATTTCCTCTGAGTATCTAGAAAATACATCCTCCACTTTCCTCTTTAAAATGTATTTCTATAAGAGGATTCTATTTAGATTGATCAATGCTCCAAGTACTTTATATAAATTCATGATAAGTATTTTTTGGGAATACCTAGTGAATTCCATGGAAGTATTCAAGGATGATTTCACTAAGTATGGGTCCTCTTTTGATGAATCATTGATTAGTATTGGTTTAGTACTATGTCATTATATTGAATGAATCTCATATTAAATTTTGATAAATTACATTTGATTGTATGACAATGAATAGTTTTGGGACATGTCATTTCTGGGGATAATATCCAAGTAGATAAATCAAAAGTGGATTTCATTTAATCTCTACAATTTCCCAAAAATGTATGGGATATGTGGTCATTCCTAGGTCATATTAAATTTTACCTCCGTTTCATTTGTGACTTTAGTAAACTTGAACTCCCCATATACATATTACTCTAGAATGATAATGAATTTGTTTTTTACTATGACTCTAAGAAATATTTTAATACGTTGAAATGGAGTCTTACGTCACCCCCAGTAATCCAACCAACTCAGTGGGATTTACCATCTGAGATCATGTGTGATGCCTCTAACTATGTAGTTTGGGAAAACTTATCACAAAGGGTCAATCGAGTTCCATATGCCATTTAATATGCCTCATGTACGCTGGACCCTATTCATGAAAACTACACCACAATTGAAAAAGAATTTATTTCCATTATTTTTTTCCTTAGGTACATTCAGTTTATACCATTTAGGGACCAAATTCATTATTTTCTCAGACCATGCATTCATATGGTATCTCTTTATTAAATCAGATTCCAATATACATCTCATGCACTTGAATTTCCTCCTTCATGAAAATAATTTAGAAATTAGTGATAAAAAATTATCATAGAATGTGGTGTCTCACAATATCAGTAGGAACTAACCATCCTTGAACATTGAATAATCCCTTTGTATTCCCAAAAATGAAATGTTTCCTGATTGGTAACTATATTGAGTGCAATATGTTTTACCTTGGTATGATGAAATTAAAAATGAGTTGGTAGCATCTTTAGTTCCTACTAATTTCACAAAAAACTAGGACAACCTTATATATCATGAGTCTTGTTGGTACATCTAGGATGACCCATAAATTTGGAAAAAATGTAGTGATCATGTCCTCTGTATTTTTATTCGTGATAATGATTTTCAGTTTGTCCTTATGTTCTTCCACACTTTTTATTATGGGGGCCCCTTTGGTCCTAAGCTGAATACTCGTAAGGTCCTTGAGTCTTATCACTTTTGGACAAATTTTTTTTAGGATTCCCATTATTTTTTTAATTCTTTTACAAGTAGTAAAATAATGGGGGCCCATAGGATTCTCATTTCTACAACATAATAATGAAATATCTTTTTATTAGGTATGGGGTCGAGCATAAAGTGTCTACTACATATTACCCACAAACCAGTGGTCAGGCTGAGGTGAAAAATTATGAAGTAAAATAGATTCATTAAAAAATGGATCAAACTAATAAAACAAATTGGAGTCCTAGACTTGATGATTCATTAAGGGAATATTTTATTAATATTAAAACACTCATAGGAATGTTGCCCTATCAGCTCTTGTCTAGAATGAGTTGTCACCACCCTATTGAGATTGAGTATTGGACCTATCAGGCCATAAAAAAATGAAATTATATTCATTCATGTGTAGGTTCTAAAAGGATGATGCAGATTCAGGAAATGGAGAAAATGAAAAGATATTCCTACAAAAACTCTTGGATTTATATAGTTTGAACAAAGGCTGCTCACAACCATTTCATAATTCATTGTCAGTTCCACATTTGGTTATTCTTATATAATGAAAAGTTTACGTTACATCCATGTAATCTTCAATACCACTGGATTGGACCATACACTATTACTATTTTCTCTCAATTTGGTGTTTTCAGGTTCAATATAATGAAACCAAGAAAACATTCACATTCAATGGGAAGTAGTAGAAGCAATTCCATGAATCCCTTATACAGTCACCGAAGGAGAAAATCCATGTTCATAATGAAATCTATAATTGACACTTACCAGGTTTTATCCATCTATCCCACAATATCAATTACTACAGTGTAAACACTGCAAACATAAGGTGTCGGGGTGGATATTTTCGTGGGTTAGTTATGAAATTTCATCATCTTTTTTCTTATTTTTTTTTTTTTTATTTTTGAATAACATTGTTACTTTCCACACATTTCCTCCCCCTATCCTTTGTTCTGTAATAGTATTTTTACAGTGTATGGGGATGGGTATATTTCAGGATTACATTGAAATTTTCATCATCTTTATTTTTTTTAGCTTGTGGAATGGTATTTTTACTTTCATCACGTTCCCTCCCCCTCCCCTTTGTTTCTTAATATTACTTTTTATACCCACATTATCATGGAAAATGATGCCCATTTAATCCTGAAAGATATTGAAAATTCATGTGAAATTTTCATATTTCATGTTGTCCTAACATTCAAGAAAAATTTATGAAATATTCAATTCAGCATGAATTCAATAATACGGGGTGACTCTCTTTTGAAATTTATTTCTTTGTCGATGACATAAATTTTTGTATCGTTTTGAGACCTCTGTGAATAGTGGTACCATTTTTGTAAATAGTAAACGGTAAAGTTGGCTCACTAAATCTCTCCACACATATTTCACCCAACTATAATGTGAAAACAATTTCCTATTTAATGGATGTTAATTATCACTTAGGATAATTTTTCACTACCTTCCAAAATAATTTTTCCATACATTCATTTCATTTCCAATATATTTCATTACTATACTAGATTAACCTATTCTTGTGAACCTATTATCTGACTATTATATGCCATAATAAAAATTTAAAAAGGTTTGCATATTGAACAATTCAAAAACCACCATTTGTAGATTTTTTATCTTTCTATAACTATTAAAATTAGAGTCATGAGGTGATGAAACAAGGGTTTCATGAATAGTATGAGATTTGTTCAAAGTGGATCTTTTGAAAAAAAATATGGGGAGTGATGAATTGTACAACATATGGGGATATCTAGTTCATGATATTATGGTTTGAATTCTAGGAATTCATTAGTGATTGGTTCTTGTAATTTTATTACAAAGGTTTTGGGGAAGGTTTGGTGGAATGAATCATGTATGTCGGCAATTTTTAATATAAATTATATTTACTGGATGAAAATTGGAAAGAATAACATAAAATGGCTTCCACACACACATACCGATAATTAGTGACTTGATTATTTTTTTATTGTTTTTATTTGTATCATGAGTCACTTGGAATTTCATTTCGATACAATTCTTTAGATGACTTTTTCCATGATCACTGAGAATAACAACTTGGTCTGATTTTTCTTCGATCACGTTTCTATTAGGTATTAAATTTTCATTGAATATAAAATATTAATTATGTTTTAAATATCTACATGAATAATTTTTGGAAATATGACTTTTCCCAAAACTATAGATTTTTTGGTGTGGTGGTGTGATCGCACCGTGATTTAGTATTTCATTTTCACCCTTACACCACAATTCTAATAAAGTTTTGTGATAGAAATTATAAATATAATAAAAAATTGGTCAATATTTTTTATTCCATTATTACGTTTTTATCACTATTAAAAAGGTTAATGATACTTGTTTTGATAATTTCATTTATGGTGGAGGTGATTTGGAGGGCCCATGATGAAGTTCATGAAAAATGGGCCAAACTGCGTAGGATCCAAGCACCCTAGTTTACTAAAATAGATACTACTACTAAACCATGCTTCTGAATATGATGATATATTGTCAGTGTATCCTAAATTTAATGGGATATATTTAATATGATGTAATTTATGAAAAATTATTCAACTAAGAGTTTCATCCAACCTGTTCTGTCCAGCACACCAAATCAGAACGACATCAATATTGGTGTGTTAGGATCTATCCATATCATGAGATGTAGGTTACCAGAAGAATCCAAACATTAGGTGGATATTTTAAAGTGATGTGGAAACAAATTTTATGTTTTTTACAAATTGACATATGTCTCTACACAAACTGAAAATAAAATTCATGTGGTTTTACACAATCTGTGTTCCCAAAACCACCATCTGCTTTTCCTATAAAATTATAACTTGGGAACCACATAATAGAGATCAAACCAAAAGAAAATATTTTCATTTTTTTGTCCAAGAGTATTATCTTCTTCATCCTAGATGTTCGGAATTCCCCTATCCTCATAGGTGGATCCTGAATGAAGAAGGAGTTCCACCTGAACTTCCACCTCCTCTCGATGTCGAGTTTATGGTGGGAATTTGTTGTGAGGGATATTCACACATATAAAGGAAGTTTTGATGCAAATATTAGTTACTATATTAGAGTGATTTGGTTGACAAAACATTTATTTCTTGGTATCTTACAATATTTCGTATTTTAATTCCTGTTTTAATGGATGTGGTTGATTTGCTGTTAATTTCTAACTAATCGGTGTGAGGTTCAGACTGTTTGACAAGTGATGTTCTGATTGGAGAACAAAATAATCACGTTCTTACCCATTTTTTTGATATTTATGTCTTATTTGGATGATATTATTCCATTAATTTGTTTTGGACCTTGATAATATGACTGTTCTGTCAAGGTTTGGTTCATCAAGAAATGAAATAAAGGCTTAGGAATCAATCACGATTCTAATTAATTTCTACCAAATAATTACACCAAGCATATATGAATATCTAAAAAGAATGAACCTGAAATGTTTGTAGTGGAATAAAAACAACCCCTTTATATCATAATTATTAAAACACCACCTTAATCTATCAACAATAAAACGCTTTGTGTTATGTCATTTTCATTAAATTGTTTTTAATGTCCCTGCCCTACTTATTACTTTTTATTAAAAACAGGTACTCGAATACTATAGAAAATCATTGAGAGATGACCTAGGTCCTTCCCTATAATTTAAATCAACCCTAAAATCATATTAATTTTTAACTTTCAAGGTGACATGATCAATAGGTAAATAGTTCATTTTGACTGTTATTTCAGATAGGTCATGATGATAGGGTTCTCATCAAAATCAATAAAATCTATGGATATGATTTCAGGATAACTATATACCATAGATTCAAAATTAATTATTATTGTTGTATCAAGACTATGATTTTTATAATTTATAGGGATGATACTCCACAATGTAGAATAAATATATTAGGGAACTATACCCTCACATTTATCTGGGTTTTTCATATTCATCGATCTAATTAAAAGATCTAGATTATATGTTAGAGGATAGTTGAGTTAGGAAGGTAGGATTTCATGAAACCCCCTAGTGGTACCTTTATCATGAAAAATAATCCAAAATGGATTTATTGAATAGAATGAAACTCATAGGGACTCATTTATTTCCATAAACGCTTGGAACATAGTTTTTTCTAATAGATTGGATAAGATTATGGGTAGATTATCATTCACTTTATTTACCATTTTCTCTATGTGTTCATATATTTATATAGGTGGTGTATACCCATTATATATTGTTTTTCCAATGAGTGTCCATTAGAGATAGGATAATATTATTACACTGAAATTTTTATGGCCCTCTAATCATATTTATTATTCTTATGATAATGTGTAGCAATCCGTATTGGAGAAGGATTATGTACTTCCTCAGATCTCTAATTATTATTATTGTATTGGTAATAACATAAATATAAGGAAAAATTGTTCCATTAGAATTAGATTTTGTGGGTTTTAAATGAAATGTAATTGTTTATTAGAGATCCCTTATTATGTAGTAGATAACGATTTTATGGGAGTGAAAATACCCTCTTTAATAAATCATGGCATTCAATGAGCTACAATATGATCCTCATGGGTTAGTAACTAGGTTAATCAATTTTTTCAGTCCAGTGAGGTGCATGACCCCCATTATAATATCATATTTAATAAATGATTTTTTTTGAATTTTATTAAAAAATATTATCCTGGGAAATTGTGAATATTAGGAACACCAGGTGATATAGGATTCCACTTCAGAATTACTATCTTGTCAATATGGATTGACTGAGAAGTCATACACCTTGAAATTAATTATATTCCATGAAAATTTATACTGGGTTGTTTGTACGCCCTTTTGGTTTGACCATTTTTAAGGAGGTGCAGTCAACCTCTATTAAATATGTAAAATAACTCCCATAATGAATAAGAAGTGGGTAAACCATCCTTATAGTCCAAAACTCCAACCAATGGTTATTGTATTTTTTGGAGAGGTATGGCTCTATAATTTCAATTAGCATATGAGTGATTGATTTTAAAAGATGGATACATAAAATGGATAATTTTTTTAGGTGTTATTCAAAAAAATTAATGTGATGATGTGTCTTGTAATTCAACCCATATATAAGGTCAGTTGGGTTGTCTGAATTTTCAATGTATATTATGTTTCATTTATCCATTGAATGTTATGTGATTTTTCATGTTATATTCATTCTTTATCAGGTACAGTTGTTTGGTTTATGGTGTCATAATTTAGTCCAATTATTTATTATCTTCATTCACATTAAGGTACATGGAGGGGTTTTTTCCAAGTGGTGAGAGATTTATTTGAGAGTTCCAAATTACATGTGATGAATTATGTATCCATTATCATATAGTATATAAAATTGTGCTATATATGATTTTATTGATAAATGATTCAATACTCTATTCCATGTACTGTATTTTTCACATTTTTGTTATCGTTATGTAGTTGTTTGACTTAATTTTTTTTTAAAACTAACTAAAAAATAAATATTTTTTGAGGCATCCTAGTTCAATTTTTTAAACTAATCTATTCATGAATATCATGCACATACATTTTGGGTCATTGATGTCATTGTATTTGTGAAGCGGGATACTCATTGGGTATGATGATGGTGGAGCTTGATCATATTGATTTGTTTTGGGTTCCCGGCTTGTTATTCCCAAGAGAGAGTTAGTGGGATGGGGCGATCTTATGTTATAGTATATTGAGGTTAATTTATGTTTTGATAAATTTGGGTATTTATTTTTCCTATATACATTCAATTTTATTGTAATCCATTATTATGTTTCGAATATATTGCACACAAGATTTAATTTCATTTAGTTTTGAACTTTTATGTTTCTTTTGTTTGTTTAGTGGGATGATGACATAAATAATATCGTTCTTGCATAGCATAAGAACTTCTATTTATGATTAATTTATTTTTGGAAGTAGTCATTTTCCTCGGTCAAATTATAGGTGGGATTTGTATAGAACAGTCAGATTACCCATATACAAGGTGGGGAACCAATGGTTCATTTCATCTCAGATTTATATCTTATCATGTTGGTCCTAAGGATGGAGTTTAAAAATAGATACTATTTGTGAATTAGGTTCATATATTTGTGTAATAAACAATTTATGTTCATTGGGTTAATTTTTAAAATTTAAAACCCATATTGGTTGTGGTGGAATATAAATTCCAATTTACGTACTCGCATAATCTATTTAAAAATATAGGTTCTTTGGAAATGGATAACAGGGTATTAGTATGTAGGAATATGCATCATATAGATGCCATCACATTTTTTTATTCATGAAATTCAATGAATATTTTATATATGCCTTATTGTTGTTATTATATCGATTTCCTCATAACAATTATTTCACTAGAGCTATCTAATAAAATTTATTTTTTTGATGAAAGAAATGAGAGTAATCATGGTAGGGTTTGTCCAAAGATGGATCTCCTGTAATATTTGTATTCATTGATTCCTATATAATTTTCATAGAATTTTTCTTAAACTATGATAAAGATCGTATTATTTATTGTATAATGGTTTATATGGTCTTTTTTAACCCATCTAAATGGTGCATATAATGGGGATATAGCCACATGTATACTCAAAAAAATTATTTTTCATACTATCATATGAGATAGGACTCATGTCTTCAATTATTATCATTGGAAACAACCCTATGGTTATGTTTAAAATTTATTGTTATTCCCCTTAATGATATTTTATATTTTTCTACTCTACCAGAGATATTAGGGTACAAATTCCAATTCAAGTGTGCATGACTCTTCTATATGGGATCAATGTAAACACTCCCTTGATCACACTAAGGCATAGGTCCTCTATGGTATAGTGATGTTAGTATGCACATACCATCTAAATAATTGGTCCTCTATTTTTAGTGGTTTATATTTAATATAATATTTGTTATTGTTTTTTATACCATATGTGTTGATACTCCCATACATTGTAGGGAATACATCATCCATTGGAGAGGTATGTACTTCCTCGGTAGACATACATTTCTAAGAGAGTAGTGAGTATTCTATAAGTAATGTGGAGTTTAATACGTCATCATGGAAAATTGATCACATATTACAATACATAATAATTTTTTTTACATTCATGCCTGGGGTTTCTACAAAAA
The DNA here is from genome assembly GCA_963277665.1 of Viscum album. Taxonomy (NCBI): domain Eukaryota; kingdom Viridiplantae; phylum Streptophyta; class Magnoliopsida; order Santalales; family Viscaceae; genus Viscum; species Viscum album. Next base: position 543,800,773 of record OY728158.1, read on the forward strand.
CAAGAAAACACACAAATCCATATATGATAGAGTATGTTTTACTACATTACTAGAATGTTTAGCATCCACTATATGTATAAAATTATTCACAATGTGATAATTGATATAGTTTATCAATCTATAGAGTTCATTACTCAAAACACATAGTTTTTTCGATGAATTTTTCTACTAGTGAGATTGGGATAATCCATTGACCAATTTATACTCTCGATTAGGTGTTGTCCCTTTTCCATGTTTAATTGATTAATGGGAGTTCTGAATTCTTGTGAAATTTGATACTAATATTTTCATTAAGAGAATATATCAGGGTGATCCATATAGTGATGATGGTATAGTTTTTTGAATACATGTGTTCATCTAAAAATGGTTATGTTGATCTGGACTCATGTCCTGGAATCCTATTCATGATGTGACAACCTGGATATTTCCCAAAAAAGATCTAAACCATACTTTATGTTGATATACAGTCTAGATATTATTATATAAAATATGGATGATGATGGTTGTGGTAATTTTTTTCTAATATTATGTAGATGGACTTTCAATCCACTTCCTCACCAAATATATTTAGGTTTTCATTCCTCATACTAGGAAATTATTGTCCAGAATTACTGATATGTGGATGACATACCTTAGTGATCCTTATCTAAAATTATTTATCTATGTTTAAAAATATTATTTTTCTTTCACTTATTATATTCATTATCACCAACACATTATATTTTGCAATTATTTTAATTTTTTCTAGGTAACACGATATTATAGTGGAGTTAATTGACATTTACTAGAAAAATACACTAAATTAAATTAAAATAAATCTAGTCAGGATGTTATCTAAACTAAAATTTTCCATGAAAAAATTCATTTCTAAACAAATGGTATTAATTTCTCAATTTCAAAAAAAAATCTAAACATGAAGAAGATGGATTTATTTGTGAAAAAAATATGTTGATATAGATGAAAATGGTAGTGAAAATATTCTCATTCAAAAAATAAATGATGGAGATTTAACTATTGATGAACTTATTAAATATAAAATTGAATATGAGGTAACAAAAATTGATTTCATACTGATGATGAAATATAGGTAATGTCACTAAAAATTATAAATTATGAAATGGTAAAAAAGATGATAAAAAGGAATGATCAATCAACTAACAATATGTAATTTTTTATTAAAGAATAAAAAATATATGATATTGATAGTGGTTAAAGATCTGAAAATATATATGTGATTACTAATATACAATGAGTTCCATGGTGATAGAAAATATTAACTAATTTGTTATAAATCATGGTCGTACCGTATGAGAACTAGTATAATGTGAAGAATAACTACAAATATAAAGAATAAAATTGCAAAAAAATTATTCACGAATCATGTTACTATTCAATAAAAATGAAATATGATAGGTTAAATAAAAATCAATTTACCAAGCTAATGATAATCTTAAAATTGTTGGTAAATAACTAGAGAAGAATATGAATAAAAAAATTTCTATGTTTTCAGAGAAATTTGATGAGTCTCAAACATCGGTAAATTCCAAGAATTCAAAAATTGATTAAAAATTAAATGGTTTTGGTGTGTTTGGAAATGATGAGGAGTAATATAATATGATTACTAATATTTATAGAGTTAAATTTTTTTTGATAAAAATATGCGTAAACGTACTATTCGTAGTGATTTTTGAATTCACTCACATAGTTTTGCACATGATATATTTTTGAAGGGAAATAGTTATTCTTTAGATAATTATATTACTATATATTCTATGTGAATTATGAAAAAAATAATTTGTCAAATTATTTAAATCATAAATTATCATGATGGTTTGGGATAGAATTATGTAGGGGAACCTATCCTCCTAAAATATGTAAACATTGAAAAATATTACATTTTCATTATAGAAGACATATAGTAGGGTTGATATTCTAAACAAATTTTGTAGAAGGTGAAAATAACCGACTAATCAAAAAATTGAATCGATCATATCCCTATTAATGATGTTGGATCAAATATAAATTGAAGAAAATGTAATTAAATATATTCTCATTATGTTGATGGATTAACACACATTCTATTGAGTGCTTCTACGCATTTTAATAAAGAAAAGTCATTGATTTTGATAAATTTTGTAATCCGGGTTAATAAAAATACTGATAGAATGGTGGTGAAATGATGATATAATTCTAGAGGTTTTTTTCCTTGAATATGTAAGGATAGAAACCCCTAAAATATCAGAATGAAAGAATATATTGAATATTGGAATCTAATGCTTGAATATCATAGAAAATAAAAAGATAAACATGGTCATTATAGGTTATAATGCCTATGATGTTTCATTTCGAAGATGATAATGGGATTGGATGTTATCAATATCTTAATGTGATAGCATTATGGACTCTAGATAGTGGAAAATAATGATTCAACATACTCAATCTTTGGAACTTATTTTTTCAGATGTGTGTGGGCTAGTGGAAATGAAATAAACCATTGGAGATAAGTACCTTATTGAATTTATTAATGGATTACCTTGTATATTATGAATCGTGTTTATGAAAGAAGAAATAAATTGTATTAAAGTACTTCTATTATAGTAGATGAAGTGTATAAAAATGATTGTGGATTTTCTCTCGAGATGAACCAAATAGATAATTGAATTGATTTGGAAAATTTAAATTTTTGAAAAATGAAAAACGATTAAAACTAATTAACAAGAACTCAGTGAATCATAAAAAATTTATGTTTGGATAAATAAAAGAATCAGAGTTTTGGGTAAAATGATGAAATAGTTCTTAATGAACATTATATTTCTCCATATTTATGGTGACCAGATATTGTCTTAATGTTCCATATTCAATACTAGTGTTTATAGAATCTAAAAATCTATTAGTACACTGGTGATATATATTATAAAAAAGAACCTATATTTATATATCTCTATAAGTTTAGTATCTCCTATATAATCCAAATAAAATGCAAAAATAATGTTAAAAATGAGCCTATAGGTTTGAATATAATATTTTTTACCACTCAAAAGGAATGTGATGTTGATTTGTTATCATGAAAACTAGAATAAATTTAGAAAAAAATTATGTATATAAGAATTTTTAGACAATAATTTTAATGATAATAAAGTATGTTCCAAAATTAATGTGGATTATTATTTTGAAAATACTAATAGAAGGAATGAAAAAAAGGAATGTTTTTAAGGTTTAATTGTCAAAGAAGAAGGTTTGGTTATTTCAAGTGAAGATATAAAAATTATCTCATATCATACATGGAAAAAGATGAATTTACATGAAGAAAACATAATTTGGAATCATATAAAATAGGTATAAATTTGATGTTCTATGAGGATATAATCTCATACTATTAGACTAATTAAGTTATACCTAGAGATGTGAAAGAAGAGTTGATGCATCTAGAATGGTTTCATTCCATTTCGATGAACTAGACCATATAATGATTAATGAGATGTGGTTGTTGGAAACCATTATTAAATAATTAAATCTCCTTGTGTAAAATTGTGTGTTCAAATATAAATTGAATAAATATGTATAAGTGGTGAGATAAAAATAAATCCTTAAATATATACTTTTTCTTGGGCTAATGGATTGATATTTTATGTGAATTTTTCTAGGATTACAGTTATTCAAATAATTAGAGTATTTTTATCTATTATATCATAATGGAAATACCAATTATGAAAAATAAATATCAAATTATACGTTCTCAATTAGTTAATTTGGAAGAGGAGTAATTTACTAATCAAACTGATGTTCATATTTTTATCAAATAATGAGGATTTTAAATTTTTTTTCAATGTTAAAACCCATGTATTTCAATGTTTTATTAAAATAATCTGTAATTTGAATCTTAGAATGATTATGAGAAAAATGGAGAAATGTTCATAATTTTTGATTTTGATAGATATTTACCTCAAGGGTATTTTTGTCATTTCATAAAAAAAATATAATTAAAAAATTCATTATTTTTCTGTTATAGTCCCGATTTTATTTCCTTCAACTTTCTCTTCAGGACCTAGAGTTTATTCGATGATCTATTAGTCCAAAACAATTCATTGACGTTGGAAACTTTTCTAGACAGACAGCACAGACCCCACCACCGTAACAGATTCCCAAATTAGTCTCCTAACCTTCAATTTTTTTATACCACCTAGGATGGCACTAAGACACACATTGATGAATCTATAACATATTTATGGAAGTTTTGAACTATTTAAGGTGGTTGTTCATGGTTATATTTTTTACAGAATCTTTATGGATCTCCATCCAGAAAAAGGAACCACCAATGAAAAATTCATAACTCATTCATCTTGTGTCCAAATGAGCTGATATTTTGTGGGGGAATAGAAAGCAATGCTAGAAACAACATTTATAAAGTGGTCCAAGTGTGAATAGTTCATTTAATAGGCCAAAAAAGCTCCATATTTCGCAATACATATTTCTACCTATAAAAGGTGGCCCTCACATCATTCCCAAATCATCATCTTGAAACCCACAACCAAGAAGTGATCCCACCGAGGAAAATGCCACTACATCTCCTATATTCCCGCTCTCATTTATTATTTTTATTTTGTTTTTGTTATTTTTAATTTAGTAATATTTTGAATTGTATTTAAAAATTTTGTTTTATTAATCCATGCATTTTTGTTTAGCCATCAATCCCACAATTCTGTTCCTCAATTATTATATTTTTATAATAAGTATTATTTTCATTACTATTAGTATTAATACTATTATTATTGTTTTTATTATTATTAAAATTTCCATTATTATAATTATCTCATTTTTATTTTAAAGCTATTTAATTTTCTACCACTCCTTTTTCAAAAACAATTTTCATAGTTATGAGAATAATAATATTAATTAATATTAATATTATTATTATTTCAATAATAATTATAAATTATTTATTCTTCCTCTATCACCCTCCTCTCTCTCTCTCAATAATCCATCCCACATTGTGATCTCTTACTCTAAAAAATGAGAGGCTAACCCTAGTCATGGCATGGGGGAGGTCAAGGTGTTATTGAACATTCTTTAATTTTATTCTAAATTTCTGATAGACTTCAGTAGTATGCTTTTCTAAGGAAAATGTCCCCGATTGGGTGACAGTCCCCAAAAAAATTGACTCAAGGTATATTTATTCTATCCGAGGATAGTGATTCAAATTTGAGATTTCATGTTTGAGTTACCAAACTAAAATCAATCATATAAAGGAGAATAATGATTAAATCTCTTACTGAACCCCAAAACCATGTACTTTCTTCCTGACATCATTTTTTTAGACGTGTATCTTAGTATAAATTTTAAACTACTATTTCACAAGACATTTTTTAATAATAAAAACCCACAAAAATATATAACATAGTTGAAATAAATAATGTATTTGAAACACACTGAAAGGCTCCTCAAGAGGGATTACCATTGTAAATTATTTATACATTCTATATTTATATCCCCTAAATCTCTCTATGTATTCCTTCTACCATTGAGATCTATTACTCTTGGAAATGAGAGGCTTTCCCTGAGGCTTGGCCCGGGTGGAGGTTAAGGTGTTCTTGAATTTCCCTTAAAATTTAGTATAAATTTTAGATATACATGAGTAGTATGCTTGGGCGAGGTGAATCTCCCTGATTGAGTAATGGTCCCCAAAAACATGAATCTCAAGTTATTTCTATTCTAGAAAATAATAGTGATTCAAACATGAAAATTAATGTTTGAGTTATCAATCTTCAATCACACAAATAAAAGAGAATAATGATTGAATCCCTAACAAAACCCGAAAATCTTGGGCATTGTTACTAAGTTCATTCATTTTATACTTTCATCTACATATAAATCTTAATTAATTTCATTGCATGTCATTGTTTTAAATAATCATAACCCACAAAATGAGATATAAAATGTGAATTATATAAAGTGATCTACATTGAGAAGGCTCTTCAAGAGAGATGACCCTGGTCAGCCACAGTGCTGCACTTGGAAAAATATAAATATTTTGGTCCACACCCCATGACAGTCCTGTGTCACTAATATATTGGTCAACAAAGTCATATTATTGCATGGTAATAATGATTATTATGTTTTGGGGTTAAAAATTTATTTATATGGATGGCATACATTTCAATTTTTTGCAATGTTTTAACTTTAAAAATCAGTTTCATTATTTCTTCAACAGGATTAATTTTAAATTAATTACAAAAACTTCTGAATTTGGATTTTTTATAAATTTATTACATATTTGGATTTAGTAGGTCCTGATTATGTTAAAAGTATGCTTTTATTTTTTAGCGTTATTAATAGTAACTTTGGTAATTATTTTTATTACCATGGTTAAAGGTAAATAGGATAATTAAGTGTATAAATAATGTTATAAAATTATATTAACACCTAAATAAATCATATTGGATAATTAAATTCGACTTATATAATTTATTTTTCAAAATTTAATAACTTTATTACCACATTCCTATTAATATGAAATTAATTTAATAAAAAACTAATGAATGTGACAAAATGTCACAATCTCATTTTATAAAGTATATTAATTTTAATATATGGATAACTAGGAGATAATATTAGATATTGATAGTAGATGGGAACATAAAAAATTACCATATAATAGAAATTTATTTATAGTTTTTAGAGAATAAATAATTACAATTAATCTTGATAGAATAGTGATGTTAAAATTAGTTTATTAATAGAAGTATCGAATAAATGATTTAGAAAATATTAAAATAAATATTATATGATCTAATTAATGTAACCCACAAAATTTCTAGATGATTATGTAATGTTAGTATTATATTGAATATTTTTTTGATTTTATCTTTTTTGTGGGTTTTTCAAAATTTAAATATATTAATAGTGTCAAAATTAATACTATTGATAATTTATGAAGATAAAATTTTATTCAATTGTATAACAATCACAAAATTATTCAAAAATTTTAATGCGATATTTATGAAATCTGAAATTTCATAAAATATCCATCAAAGGACAATTTACACCATATAAGTAAAAATTTATAACCATTAAATATTTAGAATGTTATTACACCAATAAAAATTAAATAGAATAACGAATGTCAGTTGAAAAGATATTCATTAAATTGAAATAATTAACTTGTCCTGAATTTTATGGTTCATGATATTACAACCCAATACCATCTCATATGTGAAATTGGGACATTTTGGTGGTTTTTGGGTAGGGTTTTATTTTTTCTAAATTATTTTTCCGTAGATTCGAAAAGTTCCCATCACATCAATTATAAAAGGTAACCTCCTCCCTAACCTCTTAACTTCATTTTGCAACTTCATGATCTTCCATCCACATCCCCTTTCCGATCAAAACTTCCCTATTTTTATTCTAGTGTGTCTGTCCATCTTCAATGACCAACACTATTACTCTAAGAAGAGTTTATAGGAGGCATATTGAAGAAGATGTAATATAATTTAATTATTATTCAAATCTTGTTTCCTCATCAACATAATATTCATTAGTTATCTCACTATAAATTAATTAATTAAGTATCACTCATATAATAATATTTTATTATAAATATGAAACAATCATTTTCCACCTTCTTTATATCCTATGAAAAATGAAATCACCACATGCGTGAACATATGGATTGTTGTCTCCACATCGTGGTGTATTCCGTGATTCACCACCACCTTACAGGGATAGGTATAATGATGGAATTAATAAAAATATATATGGTTGAAAAAAAATTATTTCTATTCTATGGTACTATAAACCATAATATTCAATACCAGTCAACAATTATGTCAATGATATCATTTCTTGTGCCTACATACGACTTACCATATCCAAGGTGCGATGTGATTTGTTCTACATAGTATTAATTAAAGAATGATTATATACATGAATTGAATGAATAAATATAATATTTATTATACTAATTCAATGAATCAAATGAAATAAATATGACCAAAAAATTGTATTAATAACTTATTCGATAAGAAATGATTAAGAACAAAAAGTAGTTAGTAAATGAATAACGAGTTATAATGAAATGATACTAAGAAATGGATGAAAATATGATTATAAATGTTATCATAAAAATTATTATGATTTTGGAAACAATCAGTAACGTTAATTAATTAATTATAATGTAGGTTTGGATACATATGAATCATATCAGACCTATGTTAAGGGATAACTTTTCAAATCATATTTTTATCTGATATGGTTTATTTGTAAGTATTTACTATGGTATAATTATCTTCAAAATCCATGTTTCCTAAATATGTATTTCAAAATATTATTTATATCCATATATAATTTTTATAAGTAATTTTTTCCATAAGTAAATTTTTACTAAACTGCATGAATTGACTCTATTGTCATTTTCAGTACAAGTATCTTTTGGACTTTTCCAGAAAATGTATGAGATGAATGTTTTTAAGCATTTACCATAAGAACATATTTTTATGCATTCATAATGCCTTATTGACATGAAGGTTCCCATACAATATTACAAATTTATTTTTGCAAAAAAAATTTCACCCAAAATTTTGTGGCATTTTGAGGATGGAAAACATTTTTGAAGAAGAAATGATTTTTTCCTCCTGAATTATTTTCAAGTTTTTCCCCAAAATTACTTTCCATCTAAGATGAATATATTTAAATAAGGTAATATTTCTATCTATGTTCAAACTATAATTTTATTTACTTTATGAAGGAATATTATTTATGATATCCATTTGTTTTATATAAATTATGATGGAATTATGTTTAAGAAGCCCATTTTATTTTATGGGTTATGCTATGGTGTAGGTTTTTTTGTGTGGCTAACATAATATTGGTTTCATTATGAGATTGGTGGAACCTATATTTCCCTCCAATTCATTAGTTAAATATTTATATCTCATGAGATATAAATTACTAGAAGGACAGGTAAATCCGTTTTAGTAATATAGGGTTTGAACGAGGTGTGAACTCAGTTAAGTAATAGACCGTGTTCACTATTACGGTCTCGGAAATGAGCCTTGACTAATATGAAATGGGTTTCTATGATTATTTTTGTATTAAATGAAATTTCATGTCTTATTTTATGATTATTGGGATTACATTTCCCTTTTATGATTTATACCATGACAAGATATTATCATATTTTATATGTAGGATAATATTTTCAAATGTTATGTTTATGATTGATATTTCCCTTGTTTACCCTTATTGAGAATTTTAGCTAAACCATTGATATGTTTACATTCCCCATGTCATGAATAAGGGTATTAATTAATATATTTCATTAGAGATTATATTAATGAAGAAACACAGGAGAGAAAATGTGGATCTTTTATGAACTAGTTGTTTGTGTTTCCCAATTTCTAAAGACACTAAACCTATACGATTGTGGTATGGTATTATTATATTATGTAATAATTATTCTTCAGTGTTGAAGTAATATATATATGTAATGTATGGGTTGTTATAGTTGGTATCATAGAATATTTATTGTTATCCTTTGGATTCTATGATGAGAGAACCTTAGTAAGAACCCTAAGGATATGTCTAATTATAGGTTACAATCCTATCAAGTTGTTTTACAGATATTCTTGAATAACCTAGGATAAAAACTAGAGTCCCATAAAATGAAATTTAATTATTGATTATGTGGTTTTACAACTATTATTATTGTTTCTCACAATATAATTCTTGATTTTAATCAATGGATGGAACCCGATGGAACTAGGTTAATGCTGAATGCGACGTGAAGTGCAATGATTTTCCCTCTAAGAAAACAAATGTTATGGGGGATGGAATGCACAATATTATATACATTATTAGACATATTTTAGAATCTATGAATCATGCTGGACATCCAACAAAGCAAAGGACATATTAAGATTCTATTTATTTCTTCACGAGATAGCATCCACCTTCATTCAGTTGATCTAATGATCCATTAGTGGATAAACAAAGGACCATTACACTTGAAAAGATATTTTCAATACAACAATGTTCTAAACATGATAAATTCATCTTATCTGTCTATTGTTTGGATGTTGAAGCTGAAAAATGGTGGAATGTTATAAAAAAATATGATGCAATGAGATGACATTGAATCCATGGAATGGGATGAGTTCAAGAAATTAATTTTTAATAAGTACGTTCCTTGTATTATTTGAAAAAAATGGAGAAGTAGTTCCTTGAAAATAATAAAAATTATTATTATTTTTTTGGTACCTACAATGAAAATTTTAAAAGACATTCATGGTACGCTATGGAAATTAGTATCCAGCCTGATAGTAAAATTGATTGATTCATTAGTGGCATAAAACCAATTCTCTGATTGACATTATCCATAAGGGACATCAATAGCTAAGAGGAAAATTTTCAATGTCCCCTCAATGTTTAAGTTGTGATTCGAGTAAACCATTATTCATATGGGTTTGATATGTAGATAAAAATTGAATTCAAAGTAATATCTAAATACCACACTAGAAATAAGATGATTTTTCACTTATGCTCAATACATGAAAAGAATCTTAGAGGGAATTTTCTTAATGGGACAAGTAAATTTTTTTAAGTGTGGACTAGAAGTCCATCATGAAGTTGAATTTAGATGTGATGGTAAAAAGATTTCTTTTGATGTAAACAAATAAAAAAACACACAAATATGCAGCTCTTACAAGTCCATGTTACAAGTAAAATGAAATGGGACTGTAAACCAATCAATTATTTAATCCAAGGGATATTAATGATGTTCGATGTCAATAAACAATTAAGGCCAAAGGCAAAGGAGATTCAAAACACTCAATATCAGAGACAAATAGTATGATAATGATGTGGAGAAAGGCACACTTACCATCCACTCTAAATCAAAAAATGTTTTATTTTATTATTTATCCACCCACTCTTTTAATTATAAATAATTTTCTATTGGAATAACCATATTTCTACAATAATTTTATGTTGATTTTTCTATGAAAACTCCTAATGGAACAACACTCAAATCAAAAGATTGCAATTCTGCTTTAGTAGAAGTTTTAGGGGGAGGGATTCCTACAAATATTTCATCGTTTCAATGGTGTAATTTGATATGATTCCTGGAGTGGATTGGATTTCTCTATATGGAACTCATATCAATTTCCCAGGAAGGGAAGTCACATTTCATATTCCATATGAATCAATTATTATATATTGATGCAAGGAAGAAAATAAACTTCTTGTATAAATTTCATCCATATTATGGGTCTTGATTCCCATGAGTGAAGGTTATTTATATTAAATGGTGGGGAGAAACACACAATTAGTAATGAACCTATTGTACGAGAGTTTGATGATATATTTCTAGAGAAATTTCCAGATCATATAGAAAATCATGATGTTGAATTTTCATTAGAATTCATACCTTTTTGTATGCTTATTTCAAAGAAACTTTATAGAATGGACCAAATTTAGTGGTAAGAATTGATGAAGAAACCCCAAGAGGATGTTTATAAGGTATTCATATGTCCTAGTGTGTTACCTTGGAGAGAACATGTTCTGTTTTACAAGAATAAAAAAGGATCAATGAGGCTCTGCGTTGATCATCGAGTACTTAACAAGATCACAATCAAGAAAAAATATCCTCCTCCGCACATTTATGACATTTTTGACCAACTACACAGAGATCAATAATTTTCCAAGATTTATCTTCCTTTAGGATATCATCAATTAAGGGTATAAAATGAGGATATACTGAAGATTACATTTTGTAAAAGGTATGGCTAATAATAATTTATAGTGATTCCTTTTTTCTTAATAATGCACCCACTATCTTCATGGATGTAATTAATAGTGTCTTTAGAGACTATCATGATCAGTATGTGGTAATATTTATAGATTATTTTCTTTTCTATTCAAAGATCAAAGACGAACATGAAGATCACTTGAGAATTATAATAATGTCCCGGATAAAGGAGAATATTTTTTTCTAAACATACTAAGTGTGAATTTTGGCTTCAAAAAGTTTCATTTTTTGGTCACATAATCCGAAGAGAGGGAATATCTATGGATCCAGCAAAAACTAATGTTATTGAATGATTTTTGAGACAAAAAATGTTAACTAAGTTCTAAATCATTCTTAGTTTGGATGGATAATATTGATGTTTTTTGAAATTGATTTTATGATTATCTAGTCCACTTACAATGTTGACATGGAAAGGAGTTAAGCACGTTTAGACAGAGGAATGTGAAGATAAATTCACATAGTTAAAAAGAAGGCCACCTGGTGCACTTAGACATACTACCTTAATGTGGAGAAATGATTGTTATCTAGAGTGATATATCCAAGAAGGGTATGGGATGTGTTATCAGGAAAAATGATATGGTGATAGCTTATGCCTCATGACATCTGAAATTTCATGATCAATCTTACCAAACTCATGATTTGGATTTAGAAATGTTAAGTTTTTCATTAAATATATGGATGATTTATCTTTATGGGGAAAGGTGTGATATTTATACAGATCATAAATGTTTAAAGTATTTTTTCACACAACGGAGCTAAATATGAACCAATGAAGATGGTTGGAGTTAATTGAAAATTATGAATGCTCAATACATTACCACCCTAGGAAAATGAACAAGGAAGATGATTCTTTGAGTTGAGAAGACCATGCTATCATATCCATGATGAGGATCATGAAAATTCCAATATTTGTGGATTTTCAAACGATGGATCTTTAAATTTTAATTTAAGGGGAGAAAATTTATCATTCTAAAATTAATGTTCAACCATATAAAAATGTTAATATTAAAGTGTCATAGAAGGAATATGTATAGTTATAAAAGAAGGTGAGAAATGTTCTTGAATTCAAAATTGATTGAGATGAAATAATATTATTCAAGAACCTAGTTTTTCTTCCTCCCATAAAATAATTAATGAAGTATACATTGGACGAGTCTCATAGTTATTCACTATATAATTACCCTGAAAGAAAACATACACATAGGGACATAAAATTGTACTTTTGGAGGTTTGGAATGCAAAGAGATGTCTCAGAATATGTCTCTCGAAGCTTGGTTTGTCAGTATGTTATGGTTGACAGACATAAGTCTAAGGGGATTCTAATCCATTACACATACTAGAATGGAAATGAAAAAACCTCACTATGTACTTTGTCAACGGACATCCCAATACATCCAAAGGAAATAATGAAATATGGGTTATAGTTTATAAGCTTATAAAGTAATCACACATCATTTCTATTAGAGAGGATTTCATTCATGATAATCCAGCTAGGAAATTTGTAAAGGAAGTGGTAATATTTAATGGATCACCACTTTCAATTATTTCTGATTAGGATTTGAGGTTTACCTCGAGGATCTTGAAAGTATTCAACATGCTATGGATACAGAGATATGTTTCATCACATCTTATAAACATTAGATATACTATCATTCTGAGAGGAAAATTCATCTCTGTAAGAAATTTTGAGTGCTTTCTATATGTATTTCAATGGAAGTTGGGATCAACACTGAAAATTGAGGAAATTTTCCTAAAATAATTGCTATCACTCTATTATTCTGATGGCTCTTTATGATTACCTATAGGGAAAGATGTACATAACTCCAATGTGATGGGACGAACATGGGGAATGAAATCTATCACAACCTAATATTGTTGATGAAATGGAAGAAAATGTATGATCTATTTAACAACACAAATGATCTTCTCAGAATGTGAAAAAATGATATGCTGGAAATTGATGAAAATTCAAATAGTTGAAATTGGGTGATAAGGTGTTCTTATGAATATCTCCTAAGAATAGAGTAATGATATTTGAAATGAAATTAAATTTTAGCCTAAGGTTTATCGTTCCTTTTGAAATATTGGATTTGTGTTGTGATGGTAGCTTACCGATTGTAGCATCCATAGAATCACTCTCAACATCATGATGTGTTCCATGTATCTCTCTTGAGAATGCATATACCCAATCCTTCACATGTACTAATCTTATATGTGATTCCACTAGAGAAAACTATTTCTTATGAAGATCAAGTGATGAATATTTAGGCATAAATTTAGTTTATTGGGGGTATAATGTAACACCCATATGTTTTTATGAATTATTTTCTTTAAATTATTTTTATTCTTTAGTATATTTCATGTCATGAAATCATGTGTTTAAATGAACCCTAATATTCCATTATTATAAAATTACTGGTACAACATACCCATTAGATAGTGTGAATAATTCTAACTAACTTATGAAAATGCATTAGGAATTTTTTTGACATTAATTACTGATGAAGAATATAAATCAATTAGATAATTGTATTTTTGGGTGAATTACTTTTTGTAATGAAATTAATGTATTATATATGTGTTATATAATTAATAAAATAATTTTTGATATTCAGAAAATGTATATTTTAGTCATAGGTTATGAATAAAACCTTATTTTATATAAAATAACCAATTTTTGAACGATTAATTTTATACTTTTGAATGGAGAACCCATTTTAAATTATGATTTAAACGCATTAATAATTCTTATATAAAAGATTTAACATTTTTTTTTGATTTGGGATATAAAAAATATACTTTAGATTAATTTTTGATATTTTTCTTAAAAATTTCATATTTTGATGAATATTAAATATACACTAATTTTTATTTAAAAATAACTTTTTTCATCAAGATAATTAAAATGGATAAATAACAGAATTTTATGGTATTGAATTATAATTAGAAAAAATATTTGTTATTAAAAATATCTTATTTCATTAGAATTGATTTCAAATTAAATTTACATTTAAAAACATTTCAATCTTTTTGCAATGTTTTACCTTTTTAAAATTGTTTTCTCATTTAAAAAATAGGATTAATTTTAAAATAATTATTGAAACTTTTGAGTTATTAATTTTGATAAATTGATTCCATATTTGGAATCAGTAGGTCCAAATTATGTTAAACAGATACTTATAGTTTTGGGCATTATGAATTGTGACTTTAGTAATTATTATTTTTACAATGGTTAAAGTTAAATCAGATAATTAAGGGTAAAAATAATATTATAAAATTATTAATTATGATATATGTATCTATATATATAGTATATACAAAGATAATGGAATTACTTACATCATATATATTTCTCTATAATTTTTAGAGGTTAAAAAATTACCATTAATGATGACACAATAGTGATGAGAAAAATATTTTATGAATTGAAATATCAAATAAATGGTTTTACAAATAACAAAATAAATAGAATATGAACTAATTAATGTGCTCCAATATTTTTTGAGATGAATATGACATTTTGGGAGTGTAATGAATATATTTTTTTGATCTGTCTCATCTTTATATTTTTATGAATCAAATAAATGAATAGTGTCAAAATTGACAGTACTGATATTTTATGAAAATAACTTTTAATTAAATTATTTAAAAATATTAAAATAATTAAAAATAAAAAGTAAAAATTATAATATCTAAAATATCATTAAATATTCTTTTAGTTTTAATAGAATCCATGTAAGTAAATATTTATGACCACTAAATATTTATAATGTTATTTCAACAATAAAAATTAAATAGAATACATATGTGCCAATTAAAAATATATGGTTTAAATTGATTGAAAATAACTTCCCAAAAATTTATTACATTATGAGATTAAAACACTATCTCACATAACCATATAAATTGGAACATTTTTTAGGTTTTTGGTAGTGATTGATTATATAATAAAATAGTATTTATGGAGATTCCAAGAGTGCCCCTCAATTCAATTAAAAAGGGGCCCTCCTCTCTCATTTATTCACTTCAATTTGAGACATAAATATAAGCGATAACCTTCCCCTTTACCTTATAAAATTCACTATTTTAATTATAGTGGTTAATTTAATCTTTAAAGCCAAACTTTTTTGCTTTAGGAGGAGATTTAGAGGAGGCACATCGAAGAAGAGTTAATATCTTTTACCGATTCTTTAAAACTTGTTTTTTATTCAACTTCTTCTTCATTAGTTCATTCATTTTAATTCAATAACATCCGTATAAATAATATAATGATATGTAATTTTATATTTTAAAAAACCATATTCCACCTTCCACCCATTCTATGAAAATTAAAATCACCACGTGTGCATATTTACGACAAACTGTCTCTACACCGTGGTGTAAACCATATTTCACCACCACCTTATATGGATGGGTATAATTATGGAATTAATAAATATACATATTTTTTATATAAAATTATTTTTATTCAAAGATATTACACATCATACACTTCAATAAAATTATACAATTATTCGAACAATATCATCATTCGTGTGTATGTACGACTTACCATCTCTATTGTGCGATGTGATTTGTTCTATATAATATTCAGTAAATCATGATTATATAAATGAATTAAATTAATAAATATGATATATATTATAATAATACCAATATTAACATTATATAAATATAACATAATAATAGTAATAAGAACATATCTGATAAAAAACGAATAAGAACAAAAAAAAACTAATACCCAAACAACAAGTAACAAGGAAATGATAATACAAATGGATGAATATATGATCATAAATGATATCATAAAAATGATTATAATTATTTAATAAGTCAGTAACATTATTTACAAAATTATACAGGAGTTTTAGATGCCTTCTAACTATATTGGACTTAAGGTAAGGGATAACTTTCCAAATCGATTTTTATCCAAGATTGTATATTTAGAAGTATTTATTGTTGTATAATTAGAATCCATTTCCATGTCTCCTAAATATGAATTTCAAAATATTCCTTATATCCTTATATAATTGTTAAAATTAAATTTTACCCATCGGAAAATTTTCACCAAATGGTATGAATGGAATCTTTTGTCTTTTTCAGTACGAGGTACTTTTTGACGTTTCTAGTAAAAGTAGGAGAAGAATGTTTTTTTAACATGTACAACATCAATGAATTTTTAGGAATTAATAATGAATTATTTCACAAAAGCTTCCCTCTAAATTATTACAAGTTTATTTTCAAATAAAATTATTTCTTCTAAAATGTTATGGTAGTTTGATGAAGTAAAAAAAATTTAAGAAGAAAAGATATTTTCCTTAAAAATTAATTTGCAGTGTTTTTTCAAAATAATTTTCCATCGAAGATGAAACTAATTAAATGGGGTAATATTTATATACATATTATTACTAAGATTTTATTTTTTTATGATGGATTTTTTAGGAAATCCAATTTTTTATACCAATAATGATGGAATGAGGTTTAACAAACCCATATTATTTCATGGGATATTCCATGGTGAATGTTTTTAGGTTTTTGTTCACCACATATGAATAGATTTATTATGAGATGGGTGAGACTTATATATCCCTCCAATTCATTAGGAAATGATTTATATCTCATGAGATATATATGAATGGAATAAAATTTGAATCGAGTTTTGTAATACAAGGCTGGAATGGGGAGTGAAATCGGTTCTTGTAATTGACTTTGTCCACTATGATGGTCTCAGAAATGAGCCATTACTAATATGAAAAGTTGTTCTATGCTTATATGTGTATGATACGAAATTTCATGTCTTATTTTATTTATATTGGTATTACATTTTACTTTTTTGACTTATCCGATGGTATTATATTGAGATATTTTATATGGTGGATATGATTTTCAAATGTAATGTTTACGATTGATATTTCCCTTTTTTACCTTCACTAAGCATTTGAGATCACCCTTACATATTTTTCTTTTCCCATGATCATGAATATGGGTAATAAGTAAGATATTTCAAATATGATTCAAGTTATGAATAAATAAGTGGGGGATAATGTGGATGTTTTATGAACCAGTTGTTTATGTTACACAATTTCTAAGGACACTAAACCTATAGAGTCCTAGAATTTACATGTTATGTTATGTAATAATTATTCTTAAATGTTGATGTAATATATATATGTATAGTATGGGATGTTATACCTATGGTCTATTAAAATTATTTCATATAGTCACTTCACAATTGGTCATGTGGTTGATCTTATGAATTTCATGTTGCCAATATAGGCTCGGTCACAAAGTCCATCATATTAAATTTTTGTTGGATATATATTTCAGTTTACTTCAATATTGTTAATAAACTGACTAGAAACTTATATTATATATTTAAAACATTTTTCAATCCCATTTAAATCTCCATATATGATCAGACACTTAGATAGATTTATTTAAATTTTCAGACAAAAAACTTGGGTTGAGATCTTCTTATCTAAATATTTATTCAACGAGTTGATGTTTGTGAAATATTATAGTAAGGAATAAATCAAAAATTACATTTTATAGTAATCCAAGACAGTTTTAGGTTATTATTTATATAATTAATATAATATCACACTCCTTAGTTTGGGCATGATTAATGTTCATCTAAAGAATCATAAAAATCATATTATTATACTTATCCATAAATTATGTTCTATGAAATTTAGTTCAGGTCTGGATGAATTTATGTATATGAATAATTAATTCAAATGGTTTTTCATTGATATAAGAGTAATGTCAAGATAATTATTTCCATTGATTCAACTATAAGTGACGTTTTTCAGTGCCAAGAGTGTCATGTAATGAATGAGTTTTTAAATATATTATTTAATGGTAGATAATGAAAAAAAAAAATTTATTTCAATAAAATAACTAATTTCATATAATTATCACATTAGATATAAATAGTGGCATTGTGGTTGTTTTTAATTTGATGAATATGTTACATAAACATAACTTAAATTCAATATCTCATAACAATTATTTTACTATCAAAAGAGTCATATAGAGGGATGTATTGTAAGGATATTATTCAAGTGTGTAATTATGTGAATATATATTTATTATTAGAAGAATTAAGATCATGTTGAGAAAATTATTGATGTAATCAACTGGATGACCTAGTCAGGAATATCATTTATAGGGTTGAGAGAGAGATAATAGAGTATTCCCCTACAAAAATTCCTTGAATTTTTTTTATTCTTGAGATTGAAGCATTCAGTCTATATTGTTATTGAATATTGTTCAATGCCTTTGATTTTAAGAAAATATTATTTCATCACATCTAAAAATTATATAATTTTTAAAGGTGGAATACATCTCAGTTATTGCCCAATTTTTTTTTATTCTTATCATGGGATTTATCCACTTTTGTGTTTGATTCACTAATGCATAGTATTGTGACAGGAAAACAATATGTTGATGTTTATATAATTCTCATTATACTCACACGGTGATTCTAGTGGAAATTCATATCATGGTAGATTCTATATCAAAATAGGGAAAAGCTTTACCTTACTAAAAGTTGAATGTTTTAAATATTTTGTGTTATTTTATATTGGTGTGGGTTTGGGTGTTTAAGAATCAAAAATCATTGTATTTTAACATGAAGATAAATTTATTTTTGAAAAAGGGAAAAAAATTATAAATCACTTATTAAAGACACTCTTAGTTATCATTTGTTGATCCTATTGTATTTCAAATCAACTCATTAATTTATTAAAAATATATTAATTCAATATAGAAGATGGGTTTCAGTCACTCGGACCAAGACAATGAGAGGGGTTTTTAAAAATTTACCACATCATATTTGAGGATTGAAAATTGCTCGTTGAGGGGGTGGGGGACCCCTAAAGGTAAAATTACTTTGATTTACAGTTTATTGTGTTTTTTAAAAGTAGGATGAAAAATTTCAGTTGAAGCGTTCCAAATATATTATATTATAATTATGTTAAAAAAACCAAGTTAGAATTGTGAAATATCTGGATGTTGTATATAAAAATACATTTACATGGTTACATAGTTTTTTGAAGGTCGACTTCCCAAGATTCCATAGAAATAATACGGAATAGTAAAGTAATTGAAAAATGATTTCAGTTATAAAAATTTCTAGTGTTTTTTATTGTATATTGATGAACTAAATTTTTAATTTTGAGTGTACGATGGATGAGGAATGATAGAAATATAGTATTTTATGTGATTAGATGAAGTTTTACGATTAGAGTGTTTTCCGAATTTTCATTTATTGAGGGAGTCTCAAGAACAAGATTGAAGAGTTTCATAACAAGTTGGTGGTGATCATGAAAGTATAATGAAGTGGCTGTGAAATATACAAATTCACAAATAACCCTTCATTACAAAAATGGAATACATAAAAAAATATTCAAATAATCTAAATTCATGAGTGTGTTTTGAAATGATTTTTCTTGAATTAATGTCACATAAGATCATTAGTTCCAAGGATAATATATATCTTAAAAAATTAATGGATTATTTTTGAATTTTCTATGTTTCAAGAAAGTATTAAATTTTATGAACTTTGTGGGTTTTGTAAAATAAAATTGGTTTGGGATGAATATGCTATGTTTAGTGAATGGTTTTAAAGGGATTTCGTGAAAGTGAATATTCCAGGAAACATAAGGTATTTTTAATTAATTATATGGTTTATATTTATTTATAATGTTAATAAAGGTAGAGATTTATGACACACCCTAATGAGTTGTAATAATTATTTATTTAAGTGATCAGTTAAATAATCTTATGAAGGAGAAGTGTGATTTCATATTTGAAAATGGTAGTGAACTAGGAGGGACATTGAGACAAGTATAAAAAATGTATTAATATTATGCATTAATGGATTTGGTATATAAGAAAATTTTCTTTCTATGATCCTTCTATGTAACCAGTGTGGGTGAACAGTGTAAAATGTTTATATCTCATTAATTGTTGCAATTCTACCAATACATTTCTACATTAATGTTAGAGATAATTTTTTTTGTTTAATAAAAAATCATCATTTGAAAGGATATTTATTTTTATATGTCATACCATGAATCAACCCACCACCACCTTCCACACACTATTATTTTATTTAACCTAGTGGGAATAACAATTGGTGTTAGAGGAAATAAATAAAATTATAATTTCTCTCTATATAGATAGAATAATGTTTCTTAATCACAAATAAATTCTTAAGCATGATAGAATGAATTTTCAATTATGGAATAATCAGATTCATAACAAATTATTATCATAAGGAATGGATATAATTAAATATAAAATTGAGGATATTTCAACATGTTTTGATAGTGGGTCTTCATAACTAGTGGTATATGGGGAATGGGAGTTAGAGTAAGTGGAATCAATGTATTAGGGGTTAATTTCCCAAAGAAATCTAAAAAAAGTGATGTCATTTAAGTCACAAAATTTCATGATGGATTTTTTTAAATATATATAAGTGTGACTCAAAACATATTCAATATATGATATAGGTTCTATAGAATAAATATGATTATTTTATAATTTACACTAATGAGTCTATATTTGCATTTTTTGATCAAGAAAATTTCGTTGTGGAAGAAATTCATAGTTTTAGAGACACTCTTAATGATTAAAATATAATTATGTAAATCTAGAGAGGGATTAATAATCGGTTCATTTCAAAAATAAATTATAGGAAGATAATTATCCTAAAGAGATGACTTCAGATTTATTTCTTAATACTTTTATCACATATGAGATGAGAAATGGGGAAATTGAATATGTGGACAATGATATTTCAAATGTAGTTGAATTAAGTTCTAATAGGATGATTAATTTTGAATATTTCATGTAAAATGAAGAGACAGATGAAGTTACATAATTCCATTCCTAAGATATAATAATTTTAAATTGAAATATCAAAGGGATTCATCCACTAGATTTTTTAATATTTTGAATGGATGGATATTATACAATAAGTCACCCTAAGAAGAGACAATACGATTAATAATATTAATTCAAAATAACATTTATTTTTTGTTCTACCTAATTAAAATGTAAGAAATTATTTTAAAAAAATCATCAAAAATACGAATATTAATTAATTAAAAATATGATTTAATATAATATTAGGTAATAGATAATGATTAATGTATGGATCATAGAGACAATTCTATTTTGTTAGTTGTATGTACTTTTCATTCATGGGAATAAAGAGTCAATTATGTTGAAATAGTTGATGGAATAGTTGATATACAAGACGTATTATAAGCCTCTCTTGGGGATAGATATATTTGGAGTTCTAAAACAAAAAATAATAATAGAGCGGTTTTGGATGAATAAATTTATATGTAGAATTAGGATAAATATTAGTATGATATGAAATAAAAAATTTAAATTCTTTAGTCTTCAATATAAGAGAACTAAAAAAAGTTCATTTGTTACATGATAATAGTTTAATAGTAGGAAATGTTTATCTATTATTTGAATAACACTGAAAATTATTAAATCAAATGTATCAAATTCATAGAGTATGTTGTTTACCGACAAGAAAAATCTGAATATTTGGAATGATTCATGACCCCTACAATTTAAATAGTAAATATATTCTGACAAGTGACACAAAATTTGTATTTTGAGAAAGGGGGCCTTAAAAATAGAAGAAACATTCACAGTAAAAGGAAAAAGTTTTCATGATGGGTTATCATAATCAAAAATCATTGATGATCGATTAAAAACAACAAATTCCAACAATGAGTTTTAAAATTGAATTTGGTATAAATCCTAATTAGATGTTTCCTATAAAATATTGAAAAAGTAGTCATAGAGTAATGATGTATTGAAATTCTCCTCATATCATGTGTTTTTATTGTGTAGTAATTATACATTCCCTAACCATATGGTCAATATCCAAAAGGTATCAAAGGGAATAGGAGAAGAAAAGGCAGACACACTGAGTTCAATATTTAATTAATGATTTTATGCAAATTATATCAATATTAGAGTATTCAAAAACATGGACATATATTTCTCCTTTATAAAGAAGAGGAATCTGTCGAAGAAGATAAAAAAAATTTGTTTTTAATAATGTAATGAATATTCAAATGATCAAAAAACACAAAATCAATAGTAATATCTACTATAAGTAGAAAATATATCTTAATATAATGAATATTAAGAATATAATTCCACAACAGTTATGATTTCTATGAAATTATTAAAAATAAAGGAATCGGACAGGAAATGATTGTAGATATTTCACTTAATGCAACAAATTGTGTAGCTGTACAGATCAATTATAATTGATGTGCATCCCATATGATGGGAATTAAGGAACCTTTTTAAAGAATCAAATAATACAAATATGGTGTTTTTAAAAATGGAAATGATTAAGACCTATATATTATTGTCTTGAGAAATGTGAATGTTAGGGGAAAATATACGAGACATGTAGATATATTTATTATCGAATGTCTCAGTTAAATAATTATATTAATCAATCAACGATGTGATTTAGATCATTCAATAAGAAATTACATGATCTTATGTATCATCATGTAAAAATATGGAATATTTGATTTACCGGTTCAACACAGAATGTAAAATCTCTGGAGTGTGAGTGGATAAGAAGATACATTCTTTCTATCAAAAGAAGATGAAATTAATTTTTTGGATAAACTAATTTTCCATATTTACCAACCATTACTCCAATATATTTATAAATGTAATTAAACATAAGATCTCTCTATCCTATCGGGTAATCATTCTAGACATGTTACACATGTTATTAGAGGATGATTACCATAATGGCGTACATGTGAAAATAAAACAAATCAAATAGAGTTCTTGAATTGGTTCATGTAGATGTTTATAGAACTATCTCACTAAGATCCATTTATGAAAAGAGTTATTGTGTTGTTTTTATTAATTATTTTTATATAATGTCATTAATATTAGTAATTTCCAACAAATCGATCATTTTTTTTTCATAGAAATATGTTATATGGAAGATTAAACAATTGTTGGATAGAATATTATGATTATCCAAACTCATTATGGTGTGTAATTCAAAAAAACCTAGTGGTGGGATATCTTTGGAATCATGGGTGAAGGAATCATGTTTCTTTAGTGAGAACTCAACAATAAAATCAAATGTTATATAGTAGATATTGGATATATCAAAATATAGACAAAACATTGCTTATTTAAAGGACCTCCAACTGAAATTATGCAGTGAATCAATATTTCGATCAGTCTATATATCTGATAGGTATTTTCTTGACTTATATAGGACAATTACATATACAAGATTCTGTATGGAAAATATTCAAAAATGATATACATTCTAATTAATACAAGTACGAGTCTTTTTCTAAATTAGGAGAAACATTGAAATTTTTTGTATAGTGGAAATGAGGGGATATTTCATAGTGCTCTGAAAAAATAAAACTAGATATATTCATTAAAAGTGAATTAGAATTTTTTTTAATGAAAAGATGTCATGACAGAAGGGAGTGACTAAAATCTCCAACCACACAGTGAAGAGTATTCTAGTGATTTTTGTGGTTAGGTATGAAACTAAGAATGGGTATAAGTCCAAAATGATGATTTATAAAATTATATTAATGATTTGAATAAGGAAGTAAAATATGTGTATCTACATAAGCTAATGCATTGAGCTAAAATTGATAGGAAAATAATTATTATTTGTCAAGATGTACTAGTTCTAATATAGAGAATGGAGCCATCTAGAAAAAATACATTCTATTTAACATATAAATGAAATGTTTTAAAGAAGAAACTTGATATGAGAAATGGGTTCATGCTATGAATAATGATTTGTCAATAGTTGGAAATAATCATGCATGATAGATTTCTTTGAGATTGGTATATAAAAAATCATTTGGACCAAATATTTCTTCTAGAACAATCTTAATTAAAATTGATTTTAATTTAAAATAGTGCATGAATAACGTGAAAGGGAAACTCCTAGAATGATGTAATTAATGTTGATGAGCCATTTATGATGGATTCAAGACTTGAGACAATTCACTTATTCGTATCCTCAATTGTGTAACATATCTTAAATGTTTTATATAAGGATTCCATTTTAAATTTATTGAACGATGTTTAGGAGAAATAACATTATTTCGATCATATAAATATTTTTATCTTTCAGCAATATGAGAATATATATTTTCACCATAGGAAGGAACTGTTTTTATTGATGAATGTAATAGAATATTGGTAGTAAAAAATTGATAATTTTTAATGATTTCTAGTTTTTAGTGTACTTCATCTGACTTCAATATCCATTTGAAAGAAGATACTAATCTTAGTATGATGCTCCTAGATTATTTTGAGTATAATATATATTGTGTATTAGATTAATTATATTGAAAAATATTCATAAGAATCATGAAATGTTAGTTTTAAATATCAATGATTGGGGATTTGACCATTTTCCAAGGGTTATATGTTACACAATGAATGAATAAAACATTCATTTATCAATAAAAATATGGAAATTTGGTTATGATAATATTTAGAATAGATAATTACAAGTTGATGAAAATATCAGTGTAAATAAAAATTAAAGTACCATGAGATAATGATGAAAAATTGGTTAATTTCACAACACATATGCAGATCATTGAAAATCTATTGTATATAAAATTGAATGACCCAATATGGTTTTTGGAACATTCTATATATTACAATATTAATGAAATTGAAAAGAAAAAAATTATTTATTCTATACTGAATTCATTATTATATCAAGGGAATAGTGGATTTCAATTTTTTGTGTGTTGAAAAACACCATAATGAGTTAGTGGGATATAAATAAGTAGATTTGATAGGTTCAGATGATGATAAAAAATAATCATCATGTGTTTCATTTTATCATTATAGAATCAATTTATATCCTTGATAATAAAGAAATATATTTTATTTCCTAGAGAAACATAAATGTTTAATATATTGTGGATACTAAATATTTCATACATTTATTGTTGAAAGAGATATACCTTAATGATATGGTATTTGAAGTGAAGTCTCTGATCGAAATCCATTTTGATAATTCATGTTTTATAAATAATATAAAATATATTTTCCATCACTCACAAATAAATAAAATCAAATAAAAGAATAATATTATCTAGAAGAACGTGGGGCATGTGATTGTGAAGTTGGATTATGTACCTACAAAACTACATGTAGTAGTTATATGGATGAAGGACATTTCAAAAGAATCAATTGAATGACATAAAATTGTTCTTCGAGAGAATTCGGCTCCCCCACACATGAAAAGGATAATATGTGAGATCCCAACTATTCAAGGTATAATGTTTATTTTTCTTATTTAATTATATTTGTTAGTTGTAATGTTTAATCCAAAATTGACTGACCTATAAGATCACTAACATCAGGGCTATCTTGATCAGGACATGAGAGATACTGATATTGGGAGTAGCGAAGTAGGAATAATTATAAATCTTATAATTTGAAAGATGACCTATCAATGGATATAAATCACAATAGATGGATTTTGTGTTGACTGTAGATGACTATATTCGGAATGATGTGATTCATTGATGAACATTTCAAGTTACTCTTACTTCTCACACCAATCATGGCTCATGGGGGAAAAGTGTGTGTTTTGAGTAAATATTTTTTCACTATCTAGAATCAAAAAAAGAATATTTTTGTATCTGAGGAGAGAAATATTAATGTGGAATCAAAGGGTCATTATTTTTCAATAAACATAAACTAGTAGATTGATGTGAAGAACAATATTAAGGTAAACTTTTATTGAATTTGGTTTGATTATGTTTGTTGAAAATAAAGGTCAATAAGGTTAGTTGTGGAGTACCTGATATTTTTTTCACATGGGTTGTTAAAAAATTACATGAAAGTGGTATGGAGGCTTCAGATGTGGTAAAAAATGATCTATAGAAGTTGGTTTCATTTCGTAGTGTTTTTTAAATTTGTTGGTACCCAAATTCAGAATACGTAATATGTTTCATGATAATTGTATTTCTATAGAATACTTATTAAAACATGAATGTGGAGTAGATTTTATAATGGTTTTGTGTTTCTAAATTGTCTATTGTTTCTATAATGTTTTTTGATTCACAAATTCTTTAATTTGGTATGAATTTGTATAAATTGTGAAAGAAAGATGGTAAATTACATGGTTATGATAATTTTCCCGAATTGAATGTTTCTTGAATTATCATGAAAAATGGCATTTTTTTAACACGAATAAAGAAATTCATGATATGACAGTGGTAATATTGAATATTTAGTGAAGGGGTGAAATTACTATAAATATTTATCTACCCCCTAATTTAGAAAGAGGAAGCATTATCAAAAATCCAATAGAACTAAATTTTTGAACATATTTCATGAATGATTTTTCATACATGAAGTTTCATATAACATCATTATCATCAGAAAGAAAGTTTGACCGAGTTATTTTAGTTTTAAAAAATTTATGAATTATTATAATGAAGTGAATTTCATGAATGTTGAGGGTTTCATGAAAAAAAATTGTTTCAAGAACAATTTTGGTAGTTTCACAAAAGATTAAAAACTCATTTTGGGAAGGTTAGTCTTATAAGAATCAAAAGGGATTGACAACTACTTCCATGTTAAACATATATTAATCATGTTGATTAAGGTATATATTTTTGATATTATAGATGAGGAGAAAATAAATTCAATTTAGTGATCAATAAAAAATATTATAAAGGAGCATTGTGAATACTCCAATTGAGAGAGTAGTGGTCTTTCTTATTGTAAATGATATTGATCTTGGAGGGATAGTGAGTTAGCTCTGAAAATTATTATGGAATCGTGATTTAGTAGATAGGGTACATAGGCACAATACATTGGTATACTCTTTTGAAATATCAAAGGTTAGGTAAACCATTTAAAATATTTATGTCTCATTAATACATTTATTTTACCTCAAAAATTTGTACTATAATGGGATATAATATTGTACATATTAACAGCTAAACAAGTTCCAGAGGGGATGTTATATTAATTTTTTTACCATAATTTTCCCCTATTTTATTAATTACCATTTTGGGATAACAAAAATGGATGAAACTCATTAGGAATGTGATGAAAAAAATTGAAAAATGAATCTATAGAATGAGAGGAGTTCGTGGAAATATTCATTAGTAGTTTTTTTACCAATCAATTCAAATGAAAATAGAGCATGATTTTATTTATACATAATAATGGGAGGATTAATTAATTGGAATATATTAAAAACATCATGAGACCCAGAAAGTATAAAAATAGTTTCATTAATGAGATTTAAAGATAGATCAATCAGTTTTATAGTGGCCTGCAACAAATTATTGGAAATGAATGAACTAAAATAGACTTTGGTAGATATAATGAAGTTGTTTTATGTGTGATTAATGTTGAAATATAACCTGGATACTTTCATAATTCTTATTTTATTATTTTAAATAAATGGAATATTTAGTTTTAAGTAAATTAGAATTATTATTCACATGGGGGAAAGATTTTCCAACCACCTACATTCCCAAAATGTGGTGGAAAGCACCTGGGATACTACCAAAAAAGATCAAGAATATGCATTATATATTAAACAAATGTATATGTATTAGATTAAATCTGAAGATGATATGTGAAATAATTGAGAATAATAAGGCTTGACAACTTTACAACCCACAAATCAATGTTTCAAATGTAAATATTTTAGGAATTGAATAATTAAATTCACCTATCAAACTGATACTAATGATAATAGGGAGCATTATCCTCCTAGAAATTTGATAATATAAGACCATATAAAATCAGTATTATATAATTTTTTCGTGGTAATGATGTGGGGTAAGGTACACTTACTCAAAACACTAAACATTTCAATATCATAACCGATTCCTGTAATACTAATTATTTAATTCTTGATTATCTACTAAATATATTGATTCATTATTGAAATGATTTGGAATTTAATTATCTTTTAATACACTTATGGGGGAACTTATTTCATCAAATGTATAAAATTATTTTCTGATTGTGGTTAATGGGCTGAAAATTCCTCAATTTTTATTTTATCATCCATTTTTATAATTAGATGTCATATTTTCCATGTATTGGATCTCTATACATAGATATTATATCATTTGTAAGGATAAACAAGTCTCAGTTAAAATCTAAAATCATATGATTATAATATTTTTTTAATTTAATATTATGAACTCTATTTTTTAATCTATAATATTGGTCATTATAAAAAATAATGATGGAAAATTCAGAAAATAAAATGTATGGAAATAACACAAAATTTAAGACATAAAGAATATAATAGAGTATATAAATTTACTCCATGAAAAAATACATGGCCTTCCATAGTAAAATTTGTTTTTATATTCAATATTTGTTATAATTGGTTAAATTATAATACCTAAGAGCCATTATTTATTGGTGAAAATAGATTTAGAATAATTGATGGAAAAAATAATGAGAATACAGATAATGGTTTGATATTCCATAGTGCCTTATCAGGTGGAACAATGGTTATTTTTTTCATTAATATGGATATACTAATGCTGATTTTCATTAATGGATAACAAATTAAAAAAATAATTTTGAAGAAAGAATATCACCTACCCCATGTTTATGACGAATTTGATCAATAGAGATGGGATTGGTAATTCTCAATTATTATCCTTCAATCTGGATATCATCAATTTTGGTTTGAAATTTAGTATATAAGTAGTAATATTTTCATATAATTTATACTCAATATTAATTAATAGTAATACATTTCTAACATATAAAATTTTCAGAAATATTTATTAATATAATTTATAGAGACAATATAGATTACCTTGATCAATTATTTGTAGTCTTTATTGATTATATTATCATATTTTCTACGTGCAAGGAAGAGAATTTTTATTACTTGAGGATTGTGTTTCAGACCATGACAATGGGGTAACAATGTTTCAACTATATAAATTGTGAATATTTTTTATAAAATGTATCATTCATGGTTCATTTAATACAAATCCAAGTCATATATAGAGAATCTTTAAATAGGTAGGTTACAAAAATATCAATTAACGACCCTTGTTGTAAAACCTATTGACTTTATGATATATATTTTTTCAATTAAATTTTAAATTTTAAATTTTTTGTGATATATAAAACACAATTTCTAGTTTGAATCACATTAAAAACATAGTTTATCATTCATTATGTTCAACACAAATTTTATCTCGCATTACATGCAACACCAATTTTAACTTTCATTACATGAAATACCGAGTTTAAATGAAACATCAATTTTATTTTAATATTATAATGATAGTAATCACCATATGTTGGAATTAATGGTGTGAATATGCCCAACTAAATTAAGAAAGTAAATGGTTTACATGTTAATATAAAATTATTTCATTGGTGTCCGGTAAATTATATGACTAAAATCAAAACTATTTTAAAATATAGAAAATTAATCTCTAGAAAAATAGATTTTTGCAAAAAAATAAAAATTTCTACAATTAAATAAAAAACCATTTTAGTGAATGTTTGTAATGAAATTTTTATATTATATATTTAATCATTTATTTAAAATTAATTTTATTTTTTCAATATAATATATAATAGTAATATCATTTTTATTCCTAAAAAACTAGATTTTTAGGAATTGTAATTTTATATCCTTTTTTGTGAACATTTTCTAAATTTAATTTGACACAATAATATAATTAATTTCAAAATATAAATATCATTTTTATATAAACATGTAAAATTTTACATAATCTGATTCTTTTATATTTTCTTGACCGGGATAATTGTTTGATTACAATGAAATATTTTAGAGACTAACTTTTAATTACAATCATTTTTAAAGATAAATTAAAATTAAAATTGGTTTTATATTTAAATTAGTTCAATTATAATATCTATAAATTAAATTTAGGTAATAGGAATCAATTTCATATAAAAATTGGATAGAATAATGTTATCACCTTTTCATTATTCTCTATTATAGAATTCTTTCTTCTCGTCGTGTATACATGATTAATTTTAAATTAACATTAACCATATATGTCAATAGAATTTTTAAAAATTAACTCTGTATATTAAAATATAACAATTATATTAATGAAATCGGTAAAAATATTTTAAAATATAAATATTAATGAAAAAGTAAAAAATTAATTAACATGGTTAAGGTTTAAAATGATCATTGAGGGGGTTAAACTAAGAATGTATGGTTTCAAATCCCTACATCACTTGTCAAAATTTAATTTGATGACATTATATCTATAATTTACATCCCATTCACACATAATTTTTCATCTGTTATAATTTTTCATTGGAATAATATTATTATTTTGGATTAGTTTTTCGAAATTACCATGAAGTTTCAAAGTGTCTTCCTTACCCCCACTTATAAAAGAGAACAAAATCACTCTACTTATATTAAAAAAATAAATATATTTCATAAAAAACCTAAAAAATATCCCGTAAACATCTATATCCATATTCAAAATC
Organism: Viscum album; assembly: GCA_963277665.1. NCBI lineage: Eukaryota > Viridiplantae > Streptophyta > Magnoliopsida > Santalales > Viscaceae > Viscum > Viscum album. Next base: position 543,832,136 of record OY728158.1, read on the forward strand.
ATCTTGAACTCCAAATAGAATAACACTACATCTCTTAATAAGAGATCCCATGGTGGTTCTTCAAAGATAAGGCAATTGTATTCACTATGATCATCCTTTTTCATTTTTCTTTTCAACCATAAATTATGTCCTAAAACATAAAATATAATATAACTAGTATTTTATATATATATTTAAATGTTAATATTATGATATAATAACTTAAAATAATCTCCACTTCCATCAAATGGGTTATAAAATCATCATTCATGTGTACGGTGGACTACCGCTTCTCTAACCGATGCCATTTATTTTTTCATTACCACCACTAAATGATAGAGATAAGGATGTAATTATTATTTTAATTGTATATTTCTGAACATAATAAATAGATGGATTTATTATAAAACAAATACCTTCATACTCCATATTTTTTGGGAATATGATAACACTTTTTTTTCAATACGGAGGACTACCACCTCGTAAAGAAATGTTATTCTTTCACGCTTTACATAGAATGTAATGATGATGAGTTTTAAAAAATATATTATATATATTAAAAAAATTATTTTATAAAGAAAATATATAATTTACCTATAATCTTTTTAATCTGAAAAGAAAATGGAAACAATTTCCATGCGTATGTTCAACATTCCATCACCAATAATGGTGAATTTTATTTTAAATCAATAAATTTTATAGATAACATAAATAACTAATTAATTAATATTTATTATATTAAATTTATTATTACAATTATTTAGAAGATTAAATAATGATCAATGTAGTATGAAAAGATTAATAAATCAAAAAAATATTGAAAAACAAGGTGTTTATTACGTAAAACATATCTTTAACATGGATATGTTGATAAATGGGTAATAAAAGAACATAAGAAAATCATATATTGTATTATATATATATATAGATATATATAATATTTTAAGTAAATTCTTTATAATAAATTTTTATTAATTCTATAAGAGGTATTAATGTGTATGAAGGAATTCGAGGGTTGAGGTAAAATATTTCTATCACACATTTATTTTTCTATGACACACAATAATATTCACAATGTGAATTTATTCTATGGTTTATAGACTACCCATGAATGTATTTATGATTAATAATCATAAAATTATTTTTCACTAAATATTGATCTGATTTATTATCATTCAATTTGTTTTTGATTCTAATGATTCCAACTATGTATGGTATTTTTGTCTAAAATTTCCTCATTTGAGACGTAAATTATGTTATGCACCAATATTCATTCACTAGGTATATATACAACACCATTGACATATAATACCATGAATTAATTTATCTTCATGATATTCGATATTAAATTTTTTATATTCAATCATCATCATTATTATTCTATGTTACCAAATTCATAATTATTTTATATTGCTATCTCACTGTTTATTAGGATTGATTATGATTGTGTATTTGATGATAAAATATTTTGACCTTTACCTCAAAAAATAGTTTTATTTCATTCTCCTAGGGTTATTAATGATTTTTTAATGTAATAGTATCATTTTTCTCTATATTTTACATAGACTAGTTGAGAAAATGTTTTTATGGAAAGGTCAATTTAATTATCTCTTTAGTTGAAAATCCATTTTATTTCCAAAACCATTATTTCTAATTATGTTTTAAAAAATAGTTTACTATTTTCATAAGATTTAAAATAGGAAATTTTAATCGATGATTTATTTATTTATATATTTTTTGAAATTAATAATTATGTTGTTTTTTCAAAAATATTTCTAATTTTTCTTTTATAAAAAATAAGAAAAAATATCCCCATTAATGTATACGACATGTAAGAAGTTATTCTCTTTCTTGACGTTCAAATGTTTTAATGCATTAATTATAAGTTTTCATGATTAATTTTAAAATAATATTTTAAAGAAAAGTATATTTTAGAACTATGTTTTCATATAATATATTATATTCTTCTTAAGAAATGTTTTAAATTATTATAACTCTTCCATTATATGTTTTCAAGGTTATTTTTTAGAGAAATTGATTTCAAAAAAGTTATATATTTTAAAACATTATTTTAAAAAAAATATATATTTGGGAACAAATTTTCTCTTTTATTTCTCTTTAGAAATCACTCTCCATATAAGATGGCAATGATTGATACAATTTATGATTTACTAGGGAGGTTAGACAGGGATTCCTTTCTCATTTCATCACATAATGGTTTTTGTGGACATGAAGATTATGAAACCAATTCATATTCCCTAGGTTATATCATGATAAAATTCATATGAAACCCAATATATTTTTAGTGGGTAATTATTTGATGAAATGGGAAATTATTTATGAAACCCATATAATTTCATGCATTTTAATAAGATGCATGTTTTGTTCTCTTGTGGAACAAGAATGTGTCATTTTATTTATGTGAAGGGTGATACATATATATTCCACTAATGCATCAGGTAAATTTTTATATCTAATGATGTAATAATAGTATAAATGTAGGTATTCATATAATATTGTAAAATGGTGTACCCTAATCCACTATGAAAAATAGGAACCTATTTATATACTATGGGAAGTTTGTGTGTCCTGATCCAAAATAAGAAATAGGTGATTGGTCCGAATCCACTACAATGATCGTATTGTTATTTATCCATAAAATATTAAATTGTTTTCAATATTTATGATGTTCACAAAATATTATGACATCATTATATATTTAGTGATAGATTTATGATGATTTGGCACCCTTATAGGATTTGTTTTTATATATTTTCATGAATTAAGTCAAGAGTAATGTTTATGATATATGAATGGTTAGGTATGAACGTTGTAAGTTATGATAATGATCATATTAACTCGTGTTTATCTTACATTTTTATAGGATTGTATATTGATATTTCATAGTTTTACCATTACTATGTATACGAGCTCAACCTTTCTAATATTTCCATATATATGTAATGATGAAACATTTTGGAATGATTTAACTAAGAGGAGTTCTTTGTGTTATGATATTTGTGGGAGATGTTGAATATTTTCAGCCAATTATATTATTTTACACATATTCACCAAAGACACTATATCATTACACTAAAAATGAGAGTGTTATTGTAATTTATTTCATATTTATTGGAAAATATTTAATATATGTGTATAAAAAGCCTAGGATTATATACTTTGTGTCTTATCTAATGAATAAAATCATATCTATGATAACTATCAAATATTATAATTATATGAAGAATGGTGTTGACCTCACATGTTTTGATAATCCCAATTATGCTTTCATATGCATTGATAATCTCAATCTAAATTTTTTCTATATATTAATTCTTCAATCTGTGATCACGATGATAATGATATTAAAATAATCCCTGAGATATGTCAATCCATGTATATCTTTGTTTATATGAGTTCTGAAGTTATTTTAACCCATTCTGATATGCTTGGCATAAAACAGACATGTGTTACGTCGTTGATCTGCGTATAGCTACTGATAAAGAGCTACTGGTACTCAGTCTACCGATAGACAGAGTCACCGATACACAAAGGTCACCAATACACAAAGGTCACCGATACGCAGAGCTACCAATATGAACAAAGTTACCGGTAAGTATATACCAAGTCTACCGATAGAACAGAATGGAGTTATCGATGTGCACAAGCTACTGATATATAGAGATACGGATAGAACCAGTCTACCGAGCTACTGACTGAAAAACAGACCAGAGCTACCGACAGGCAAGAGGTACCGATTGACAGAAGTATACTGATAGAGCCAGTTCACAGATAGTTACCGATAGAGTAAATATACCTATAAAAGTACAGTCATCGATACATCGAGCAACTGATGGAACAAAGTCACTAGTATATAGAGCAACCAATGCAAGATCAAAGAGCTACTGATGGAAGAACCTGCTACAAAATACCACTGTACAATTTTACCAACAAGATCTACTAATGATTGACCAACCAGTCAAACTCTATACTCTCAATACTATTTATTTATTAAGCTAACAGATACATTTGATGTTTTTAATGAAGTTAATGTTATTTAATGATCTTTGTTGCCATGTACGGGAACCTTACCTAGTACCTATGGAAAAGGTAATCATTTCCATTTGCCGTAGCAGAAATCTACAAAAGGGAAGATAAATTCCTAGCTGAACACAACGAATGAGATGAGAAGAAGAGAACACTGGGTGTGCATATGACAAGAATTAAGGAACTAAGAAGGAACATGGGTGAAAAGACAAGAGCTGAACATAATTCAAACATGGAGCATTTTTCACTAGTCTACATTCATAAATCATGAATTTTGGACATACACGAAGAAACTTGTTCTTGAGTAGAACACATGATGCATCTTGAGTGAAGAACTACAACAAACACTTCATGCACTCAGGCTGCTAAGTTGAACCTGAAATCAAGGAAGAAAATGACACTCTGTTTTCTTGAGTAGAAACCAATGAAGGACTCAGAAGCTTATCAGACAAATCAAACGAGTCCAAAGATGCACTGAAAATCACTAAAGCTTTTTCTAAAATCATTCTCACATTCTTTAGTTATTTTATCTTTACATTTCAAGTAGTTTGTATACCCTGTTTATTTTACACACACACTATCTCCTAAACTAATCTAGAGGATTCTTAAATCCTCACTCAAACTTCATAAACTTCTGTTTCTCACTGTGGGTAGTGTTAGAGGTCGAGTAGGATCTGGACAGCTTGTGTGTTGTTGTTTGTGTTTCCCATGTATAACTGTGGTAGAGGTCATTGGAACTGGACAGTAGTGTACTGTTGTTTACCCCCAATCCAGGGTGTGGGTCAATTTATATAAATTGTTGAGAAGACTAAGTCTCAGGTTGTGATTGAACCTCTTGGTTTTCACTACTATGCTTTTTAGATTAAGTCATAAGCATAATATATATATTTATTTCATAATCCACTGCTATTAAATTGAAATATACAACTATTTTAAAGATACCCTGATAGTTAAATTATCACGTGTTTATACTTATTGTGAACGAGTATGTTAGTTTAAAACGTTAATTTAACCATTATATTAAGTCAATTGAGACCTAATCAATCTTTGAGAAACTAATTGAGCATTTACACTCTGTATGGATTCACTACAGTTTATCTTTGTTTTTAAATTGGGGGATTTTAAAAGAAATATTTATAACAGAAATTTTTATTGCAACTCAATTCACCCCCACCCCCTCTTGAGTATCCACTCCAACCAACATTTTGTATCAGAGTTTGTTTTTGTTAAAGGATTTTTAACATACTCTATTTTTCAACTGTGATTTTAGTTTCATCTTTAAAGATCTTAAATTTATGTTAGTTCTAAATTTTATCTCTATGAAACATTTTTTCTAAAATCTAGTTATGGAAAATAGACTAGAGGGTACTGTTACTAACATGCCACCTTTCTTTAATGGAACCAACTATGCTCAGTGGAAACTTAAGATGAAAATACATTTGAAAATTATGTTTTTTTATATATGGACTGCGATAGAGTCTCAATATAAAATTCTGGAAACTGAAAGGAAAAAATTGGATGAACCTACAAAGAATGATTACAATAATAATTGTAAAGGTATGAATGCCCTGTACTGTGCTTTAGGAGATGAAGAGTTTAATAGAATATCTTCTTGCAAATCTGCCTATGAAATATGGGATACTTTGGGTTTTTCTCATGAAGGAACAACTAATGTTAAAGAAATGAGATTGAATACTTATACTATTAAATATGATAATTTTAAAATGAAGATGGATGAACCCATTTCTGATATGTATCTCAGGTTCAATGAGATATTCATTACAATGAGTTCACTTGGAAAGGTTGTTCCAGCAAAGGAACAAATTAGGAGGATACTGAGATGTTTTCCAGAACGATGAAGAGGCACTTCTGTTTTAATCAGAGAATCATGTGACATTGGAGCACTACATGTAAAAGAGATTATTGGTAAATTAATGATGTATGAGTAAGAACTCTAGGTGAATAAAGAGGATTATGATGAACCAAAAAGAAAATACGTAGCTTTCAAGTCTACTGAATCTAAGAGCAATGACAAGGAGACACTGGAAGTACCTACTGAATGTTTAACAAGTGATGATTCTTATTTAGACAGTGATGCTAAAATGGCTCAGATAGCCAGAAGGTTTAAGAAGTTATATAGGAAAAAGAAATTATTCAGAAAATATAACTACAAAGGAAAGTATGACAACAAATAACATTGGAAAAAGGATTGGAAATATCAGGACAAGAATGATGATATAGTTTTCTATGAGTGCAAAAGGAAAGGACACATCAAGGATGAATGTCCAAAATTGAAATTCAAAAAGAAATATGATTATATGGACAAGAATTACCAGAATGCTATGAAAGCTACATGGAGTGCTTTGGAGGATAGCATATGTGAGTCTAAAGTTTCTGATTCTGAGAAGAATCGTGCAAACATGTGTTTCATGACCAACACATCTGAGGTAACTTTAGATACTCCTATTTTATATTTTTATTATTCTGAAGATGATAAAGACACTAATTCTGATTCTGAAAATATGTCTAAGGCTGACTTATTTGAATACTGCAATAAGCTGGAAGAAACATGTAATTAAATTAAAGATAAATATAAGTCACTAAAGAAACAACATGCTCTCACTGTCACTTCTAAATCTGCCTTTGACGTAGAAAAATAAAAGAATTATCAATTGTTAATGTAAAATACTGAACTATAAATGTCTAATGAGCAAATTAGAAAGGACTTATAAAACTTCACAAATGGAAAAGATTCTCTAACTCAAATTTTAGGTAAGAAAGTTTCACCTAAATACACTACTGGTTTGGGATACCAACCAGGACAATGATAGTTCACTAAAACTCGATTTATTCCTACATCTGGACAAAATTATGCTTATTCCAGTTCTAGAAATTCCTATGCTTCAACTATTTATTCATATGGTTATAGATCAAATAAAGTTTATCTGTAAAAATCTATTGATTCTATAAATTATATGAGAACTATAAATCAAATATGGGTATCTAAAGCTTTGATTGCTAACCTATCTGGACCCAAGAAGATCTGGGTACCAAAATCATTTTCTCTCTAAATCTATTTTGTAGGAAACATGCTTAATGTGTTCTCACAGGAAGGTATGGTACTTGGACATTGGATGTTCAAGACACATTTCTAGAGATTATTCATGATTCAAGTGCCTAATAAAGGTTGATGGAGGCCATGTCACCTTTGTTGATAATATTAAAGGAAAAATCATCGGTCTAGGCCAATATGGTAACACCAATTCAGTTTTAATTTCTAATGTTTTATTTTTTTATGGACTTAAATATAACCTATTATGAATTTCTCAATTATGTGATGATGGATTTAATGATAAATTTGAAAATGATTCTTGTAATGTTTTTAATTCCAAGAATTTTTTAGTATTTTCTAATTTATGAAAAGAAAATGTTTATGTTGTTGATTTAAATGCTTTAGCTAAACAACATGTTACATGTTTAAATGCTTTTCATAAAGAATCTTGGCTTTGGCACAAAAGATTAGGACACTGCAATATACAATCAATTAGAAAGATGACTAGGAAAAACTTTGTTAGAGACCTACCTAAACTTGAATTCCCAAATGAAAAAGTTTGTAATCCCCGCCAAAAGGGAATGCAACATAATGTTTCATTTAAATTAAAAACAGAAGTTTCAACTTCTCATCTTATGGAGATGGTCCACATAGACTTGTTTCGACCATCTAGAGTTTCTAGTTTTAATGGGAAGCACTATGTCTATGTCTTAGTAGATGTCTTTTCTAGATATACTTGGGTATACTTCATAGCTCACAAAAGTGAAGTCTGTTCATACTTTGTTAAATACTCTAAGTCTGTAGAAAACCTTAGTGGACTTATGATTAAATCTCTGAGAAGTGATCATGGCCGTGAGTTTGAAATTCAAGAGTTTGAATATTATTTCTCACACAATGGCTATAGTCACAACATTTCTGCTCCTAGGACACCTCAGTAGAATTGTGTAGTATAAAGAAGAAATAGAACCCAGCAAGAAATAGCTAGAACCATGCTCAATGAGTACGACCTATCTATTTACATTTGGACTGAAGCTGTGAATACAGCCAGTTATATTATTAATAGAGTCTTAATTAGACTAGTTCTCAAGAAGACCACATATAAGATATGGAACAATAGAAAACCTAAAGTTAGTTACTTTAGAGTCTTTGGCTGAAAAGTTTTTATTCTTAATTCAAATGCTAATCTGGACAAGTTTTCTTCTAAGAGTGATGAAGGATTTTTTCTTGGTTATTCCTTAAATAGAAAAGCATATAGAGTCTTTAATAAGAGAACCAAATGTGTGGAAGAATTTGTTCACATCATGTTTGATGAAACTGATCCACATGAGCCTAAAACCACTCTTGAAAATCCTGAAGAAGATTTGAGTGTTCTGGACCTTAATGATATATCTAAAGAACCTTCTGTAAAAATATCTAGTTCTGGAAATATTCCATAATCTACTTCTATAGAACACAAACTTGGAGATGAACCTGAAATTTATAGTCCTACCTTTACTAGATCAACTAGAATTCTAATGAATCATCCTTTAGATGCTGTTGCGGGTAATCTTGATAGAGGGACACATACTAGAGATTCTCTAAGAAACCAGGTTGAACATAAAGCCTTTCTTTCACAGATAGAACCTAAAAATATCAATGATGCTATCAATGATTAATTTTGGGTAATGGCTATGCAAGAAGAGTTAAATCAATTTGAAAGAAACAACGTCTGAGAATTAGTTGATAGACCTAAGAACACTTTAACAATAGGCACTAAATGTGAGTTTAGAAACAATGTTGATGAATCTGGAAACATAGTTATAAACAAAGATAGGCTAGTTATACAAGGATATAGTCAAGAGGAAGGTATATACTATGAGGAAACCGTTGCACCTATAGCAAGATTAGAAGCTATTAGGATCTTACTTGCCTATGCTGCTCATCTGAATTTCAAGTTATATCAAATGGATGTTAAAATTTATTTTCTAAATGGTTTTATTGTCGAAGATTTTTTTGTTGAAAAACCACTTGGATTTACTAATACTCATTTTCAAAATCATGTTTTTAAACATTATAAAGCTTTATATGGTCTAAAACAAGCTCCCAGAGCTTGGTATGATATACTTTGTAATTTTCTTATTTCAAAAATTTTTACTAAAGGGATTGCTGATCCAACTATTTTTATTAAAATAATTTCTAATGATGTTTTAATAGTTCAAATCTATGTTGATGATATTATCTTTGGATCTTCTAAACACTCTTTACGTACTGATTTTTCAAAGAGTATGCAAAATGAGTTTGAGATGAGTTTAATGGGAGAACATAAATATTTTCTTGGATTTCAAGTTTTCCAAAATTAAAATGGTATTATTTTGAATCAAATTAAATATACAAAGGATCTTTTGAAACATTTTGGTTTGGATAGTATTAAGGACAGTGATACTCCTATGACTGCTGTTTGTAAATTGGATATAGATGAAACTAGGAAACCGGTGGATCAAACCAATTACAGAGGTATTATTGGAAGCTTACTTTATCGTACTGCTTGTCGACCAGATATTATGTTTAGTTTGTTTATGTGTGCACGATTTCAAGCTAATCCAAACGAATCTCATTTACTTGCTCTTAAATGAATTTTTAGGAAACTTAAACATACTGTAATCTTAGGTTTGTTTTAACCAAAAGGACAACCCTTTGAGTCAATGAGTTATTCAGATACTGATTTTTCTGGTTGCAAGTTAGATATAAAAAGCACATCAAGAACATGTCATTTATTGGGAAAATCATTACTATCTTGGTGTAGTAAAAAGAAGAATTCTGTAGCATTTTCCACTACCGAAGAAGAATACATAGGTACTGGTAGTTGCTGTGCACAAATTCTGTTGATGAACCACAAAATTTTTTAATATGGATATAACATGAAACACGTTTCAATAAATTGTGAGAACACTAGTGACATAAATATCTCGAAGGACCCTGTGTCTCACTCTAGGACCAAACACATTGATCTATGTCACCATTTCCTGAGAGATAATTACCAAAAGGGTGATATTATTCTTGAGTTTATAGGTGCTGAACATCAATTAGCCGATATCATCACCAAACCTTTGAGTTCGGAGAGGTTAAGTAACATTAGACATTAGTTAGGTATGTTTAACCTTGATCGGTACCTAACCTCACCAATGTAAAATTATCACTGATGTAATATTCTCACCAATTTATAATTCTTACTAATATAAAATTCTCACCGATGTAAAATTATGACTAATATAAAATTCTCACCGATGTAAAATTCTCACCGATGTGAAATTCTCACCGATTTAAAATTCTCACCGATGTGTAATTCTCACAGATGTGAAACGCTCCCTGACATAACCTCACTGATAGGAATTCTCACTGATAGACCCTACCAATGATTGCGCTGTTTTAAACTTCTCTCTGCCGCTAGAATCTGATTTTTTTGTGTTACTTCATTTTATTTATTTATTTTATTATTCCTAAATGATAAAACTAATGTCTGATACATGAGGATAAATTGGAACCCTTGGATAGGAGAGTGGGTCAATGATCACAAGAATGTGTATGACAAATTTAATCCTGTGCATCACCCTTTAAGAACAAAGGATGTAAGGGATAAAGGTCTGGGACCTGATGAAGAGGAGATAGAATATAGTGATGATTCATATGAGGAAGAGTCCTCTGCTGATGAAGGAGGAGACCCTGACTTACCTCCTAGGCCAACTACTGAAAATATTGATCAACATAAATCAGATAATGAAGAGGTTCTTGAAGAGGCTGTTCAAAAGGCTACTGTAGAGAATGAAGATGATTCTCATGAATGTGAAGAATCTCTATCTGCTGATTTGATTCTTTATCTAGTTATTGGACAATCTTTATTAACTTCTAAGGATGAAAATGATGATGACATTACCTTGCCTATTATGGAATAAACTACTACTGCTGCTGAGATGGAAATAATAGTAGAAGATTCTCCTCAGGATGAAGGACCTGCTGAGAATATTGCTGAAAATGCTGTTATTTTACTTGAGGATGCACCTATTGATGGGGAGAATCAAACTAATGTTGGAAATGTTATAGTGGCTGCTGGAATTGAACATTGGATAGAAGACCCAGGTTTTATAGTCTATGGTTTAGACTATCCAGATTCAGATAATGAGGTATCTCACAATCGACCAAAGATTGATTATTATATTGAATTTGAGTTGTTTCCTGAAGATGTGGTCATAATGCATGACCTGGATACTTTAAAGAAAAATCAGAAGGATAGTTTTGTGGAATAAGTAATGAAGATGGAAGTTTCTCTGGTCTCTTCAATTCAATCAGTTACGAATAACTTAGTGGTCAGTTTAGCATCTGAAAGAGTACCCATTGCATTCGCACCTGCTGATATGATCACAAGGGCTGATCTGGAATCCTTGAAGGATGAGCTGAAAGAATCTTTTAATGCCTCGGTTTCTGAGATGAAGCACAGTTTTTCTGAAGAGATGAGTATGTTGGAAAGATCTTTTGAACTGTCTCTTGCTTTTAATTTTTCAACTTTCATGGCATAAATAGTGGAAGAAGTTAAAGACTTCCAGGATCAAGTTTCTAGACTTGAAGTAGATCATGAAGCTCTAAAGACATCTGTTGTTTCTTTAGACTCTTACATGAGCTCAGAAGCTCAAGAAGACAAGGACATAGCTTATTTCAAGTGTGTTGTAAGCCAGATGGTTTTAATATTTGAAGGTTTAAAATATTCTATGAAATATCATATTAAAACCCAGGATTCCCAAGTTCAAAATCATATCACTGGGTTGACCAAAAGCTTCAAAGAGACTATATCTTTCACTTTTGGTTCTATTACATCTAAATCCTCTATATATCTGAATCAAATTTGAGTTGTGATGATATAGGAGCTTGGTCAAGCTTCAACCAACGGCTCTGTGGACTCATCCGAGCTGATCAGAGTTGTGCTTTCTACCATAGATTCAACTAGAGAGATAATAAAGATAGTCCAAGACTATATGAGAGAAGCATCTGCCTCTCATAAAGAAGTGAATGATAAGGCAGACTCCTATTTCTCTATGATTTTCACCAAGAATAAACTCAACAATTACTTCAAATTTCTGTTGGAAAATATGAAGCTTCGTTATGTCAATCATGCTTTCAGCGAGCATGTTAGAAAGCTAAGATAATTGACTCCAGTGTTGGAAATTTTTATGGAGAACAAGGATGACTTCATATCCGCTATGGAGAGGGGAGGAGGAATAATTATGGATTTGAAAAAAAAATCTGCCTTTTCTGAATGTTGATGCTAGGCCAGTGATTGTCCCTTATGCCTTACCAGCCTTTTCTTATGCTAATTCTCTAGTTCAGATGACTCATGTCCAAGAAATTTGAAGCCTCACTCCTATTATCACATAAAGGACTCCTTAGTACAGACTAGGATCAGTTTTTGTGGCTCAGCCTCCTATGATCATTTCTGGAATTCCTAAGCCCTCACCTACAACCACTTCACCTGAATCATCTTATACTACCAAAGGAAAATCTCATAATGAGTATGTGGGTTGAACATGTGGCTAGACTATTTGACTGGAATTCATTGTATTCTGTTTTATGACTCTGTACCTTTTTACAACATCTAATAAAATTGGCTTTCCTTTCTTTCTCATTGTGATACTTTTTTTCTCCCTATTTATTATTGTTTCCCACTTTTTGATTATCACAGAGGGGGAGAAATTTTCTACAAGGATATTAAGGGGAAGAAATATTCACCCAGGGGGAAGAAGTCTTAAATGGACAATAAATAATGGGGAGAACTTTTATCTAAGGAATAACCATCATGCTTTGCCAATCTGACACCAGTGCTTTTACTTTCATCCCTAGATACCATTTCATTTAATTCTCTCATACCACTAAATTTTACTTTAGATATCATTAAATTTAATTTTATCTCTGATACAATCACTTTTTCTTCCACCTCTGATCCATTATGTTCTATAACATACTGTTTCTATGAGATAATTACATTTAATGATATATCCTCTGACACAACTGCTCACAATTTTTAAAACAATAATATCTTAAGTTGTGATTATAAAAAAGGGGGAAATTATTGACCTCACCGGTTTTGATAATCAAAATTATTCTTTCATATACTTTGATAATCTCAATCTAATGTTTTTCCATATATTAATTTTTTCAATATGTGATCAAGATGATAATAATAATAAAATAATCCCTGAGATATGTTAATCCATGTCTATGTTTGTTTATATGATTTCATAAGTCATTCTAACCCATTCGGATATGCTTTGCATAAAACAAACAAGTGTTAAGTCACTGATATGCATATAGCTACTGATAAAGAGCTACCGGTACTCAGTCGACTGATAGACAGAGTCACCGATACACAAAGGTCACTGATACACAAAGGTCACCGATACGCCGAGCTACCGATATGAACAGAGTTACTGGTAAGCATATACAAAGTATACCGATAATACAGAATGGAGTTACTGATGTTCCCAAGCTTCTGATATATAGAGCTACTAATAGAACCAGTCTACCAAGCTACCGACTGACAAACAGACCAGATCTCTTGATAGACAAGAGATACTGATAGATAGAAGTCTACCGATAGAGCCAGTTCACAGATAGTTACCGATAGAGTAAGTCTACCGATACAAGTACAATCACTGATACATTGAGTAACCGATGGAATGAAGTCACTGGTATATAGAGAAACTGATGCAAGATCAAAGAGATACCGATGGAAGGACCTGCTACAAAAGACCACCATACACTTTTACCAACACGAGCTACTAATGATTGAAAACCCAGTCAAACTCTATACTCTCAATGATATTTATTTATTAAGCAAACAGATAAATTTGATGTTTTTAATGTAGTTAATGTTATTTAATGATCTCTGTTTCCATGTTAGGGAACTGTAACTAGTACCCATAAAAAAAGTATTCATTTCCATTTTCCAGAGCTGAAATCTATAGAAGGGATGATAAAGACCTAGTTGAACACAATAAAAGAGATGAGAAGAAGAGAACATTGTGTGTGCATACGAAAATCATTAAAGAACTAAGAAGAAACACGGGTGAAAAAGACAAGATCTTAACATCATTCAAATATGGAGCAGTTTTCAGTAGTCTACATCCATACTTCAAGAATTCTGGACATACACGAAGAAACTTATTCTTGAGAAGAACACAAGAAGAATATTGAGTGAAGAACTACAACAAAATCTTCATGCACTCAGGCTGCTAAGTTGAACCTGAAATCAAGGAAGAAAATGACACTCTGTTTTTTGAGCAGAAACCAGAGAAGGACTCAGAAGATTATCAGGCAAATAAAATGAGTCCAAAGCTGCATTTCCAATCACAAATTCTTTTTCTAAACTCTTTATCACATTCTATAGTGATTCTATCTTTACTTTTCAAGCAGTGTGTGTACCCTATTTATTTTACACACACTGTCTCCTAAGCTAAACTAGAGGATTCTTAAATCCTCACTAAAACTTTATAACCTTTTGTTTCTCACTGTGGATAGTGGTAGAGGTCGAGTAGGAACTGGATAGCTTGTGTGAAGTTGTCTGTGTTTCCCACGTAGAACTGTGGTAGAGGTATTTGGACCTGGATAGTAGTGTATTATTGTTTACCCCTGATCCAGGGTATGAATCAATTTATATAAATTGTTGAGAGGACTAAGTCTCGTCTTGAGACTGAACCTCTTAGTTATCTCTGTTGTGCATTTTAGTTTAAGTCATAAGAATAATATATATATTTATTTCATAATCCGCTGCTATTACATTGAAAAATAAAACTATTTTAAAGCTACTTTGATAGTTAAATTAGAAAGTGTTTATACTTATTGTAAACCAGTAAGTTAGTTTCAAAAGATAATTTAATTTTCAGATTAAGTCAACTGAGACCTAATAAATCTTCAAGAAACTGATTGAACATTTACACTATGTATAGATTCACTATAGTTTAACTTTGTTTTTAAATTGGGGGATTTTAAAAGAAATATTTTAACAGAAATTATTATTGGAACTCAATTCACCCCCCTCTTGAGTATCCCATCCGACCAACAAATGGATATCCTTTTAATGTCTTAAAGAGGAAGGGGTTTCAACTAGAGATGTTGTTGTGTCCATCCTAGGAGGTGTAACTGCCAATCGAGTTCCCTGATTGGTGTAAATTATAGTCCACTATAATCAATTTTAGGATTATATAGTTGGAATCAAAATAATTTGTTTCTGAAATTTTCAAAAAAGGATGAGAAAACATTAGGAATATCTCTATGAATATTTCAAAGGATATGTCTAACGATGTATCTAAGAATAAGTCTAAGTATGATTAAATTGACCTGATGATGATATATGTATAGTAAAAGGTCTTATAATTTGTCTAAATGATGGAGTCGGTGGTTCCAATGAAATTAAGTTCTTTTCTAGAAATTAAATCCATGTCTTGAGGATCAATGTTTTCAAAAGAGTATCTTCTCCAAAACCCTCTTCTCTTTCTCCACATTCTTTGTAATATTATATTAATTTTAATAGAATCTCTTATTTTCAATTCACTTCCTTCTATTTAGTTCTATTTTATTCTTAATTAATTTACATATTTGGGCTGTAACACAAGACTACAAATGGTATTGGGGTATAAAAAATCCCAAAACATTATTTTCTTCATCAATTCACTTCTACAATGAATACATAGCTCATGAAAGATTAGTTGTCATTGTTATCAATACACCACTTAACACCTTAATTTATTTAATTTTAATCAATTATATACTTTATTTTCATTAATTTAATCTATTAATTGAGTTTTAAATTTAATAGAAACTATTAATGAAATTAAATAATTAAGACAAAACATTAGAGGCTGAGAATCTTGGAAATTGTGAGCAAGTTATATTAATCGGTAAAAAAGGACATGGGATCAATATAGAGAGTTCAAAAACAATCCCCTAACACAATTTATTATGATTTTATAAATGAATATTTTATATAGGTTACAATTGACCATAATCTATATTTCCAACAACAATCAATGCAGGGTGCTACAATTTCATTTTCAAAATACATCATAGGTATTAATTCATTTAATCTCTTTTTAATGTTTATTATCACATGGTTTTTGAGTTAAGAAATTACTTAATAATAATTAAGTGGATATGAATTTAAATGATAATTTTTAATTTCTAATTGAATAGGTATGGTTATATCGATTATTATTTCTAAAAATAGTTTTCTATAAAATAATTTCTTGTGGTGTTTTCTGAATATAATTTAAAAAATGATAAAAATATAATATTCATCCATCATTTATTTGTTTTAAAAACAATAATAAACCCCTCACATCATTTTAATATGTTTTTTTATGTAATATTTTTTTTATTTTCTAAATACCATTGATATGTTGTCTTAAATTATTTCCTCCATTGAGAGAGGACCTTCGTCATCCATAGTTCTACACCAAAATCACTTGAATCCAAAAAAAATTTAAGAGAACCAAAGACAACAAATTTAAATAGGCACCATTTTCAAGGAGTCAATTAAATTTGAAACCAATTATATGTATGTATTTTGTTATCATTTTATTCTTTTCATGTCTTATTTATTTCTTATATCCCATTTATCAATTTTTTTACATTTCTTCTTTTTCTTACCACTTTATTAGACCAATAAGTAATATTTAATTTCAATATATTATGGTCCATTTTTCTACATATCCTTTTTATATTTATTTTAGTTTTGAAAAAAAAATATATGATATATTATATCTTTGCCCTAATATTAAATTTATTCTTAGGGACGAAATCAAACAATCTCATTCTACATAAATTTCTAAAATTCAACCAGTTGGACAATTCGTCCATTATGTGAATACATAAATTGAAATCAATTCTAAATAAGACAAAAACAAGAACAAATATATGAAAAAAAAATAACAATGAATTTAATAGAACCATTCAATAATTGGATTCACTATATATTATATGTCCACCAAATTATATTTCATACAAAATTATCAAATCATAAATTGAACTAAAATATTATTTAATTCTTATTCTTCTAAAGTTTCATGTATTATATGATGAGGATAAAAAAATTAACAGAATTTAAATTTGGTTTCCCAACTAATAAACAACGACATGTATTTGAAGATAAAATAAATATAATTGAATTTCCAATTTTCTGTTGATGCAACTATGAAGGATTAGATGTATTATTTACAACCTAAAGGAATAATATGTTGGAATTATTTGAAACATATTTTCATGAATATATTTTTCTAGAATTTAGAACCAATTCTATTCTAATATATGGATAATAGATTAATAAAGAATAAGGGGAGTCAATGTAGGAGTACTTGGAGGGATTTAATATGTTCAGTGCATTTTTCCTACATCCCCAAATTAGTGAGAAACTCCTCAATTAGTTATGTAGTAATGGAATCATGATTATGTAGAGGAGTATGGGAAATGTCATAGCCCGTGGGGCATTAGTGTAAATAACAACAAAAACTACAATTGCAAGGATTGGCAATGTGGAACAAAACCCCCTACAATGTGTTGATTATGGTACACCACATGTTAAAGGAGAAAATTAGGTAAGTCCATATTCTCTTGAAAATTATTTTATTAATACTAATATGAAATAATTGAATACTATGGTAAGGTATAGTGATTTTTACCGAAAGACATCCCATACCACTCCTATGAGGCCTTGTGTAATTTTCACAAAAACATACCATCTAATTTAATATTTCCCCCAAATACAAGAAATAAAGGGTTAGGTAATAGTATTTCAGAGGAGACCTTATCATTTGAAATAATGACCACATCCCTAGAATAAGTATAATTATTTTGAACAAAAATATAAACAAGGATTTAAAAATCAATTGGAATTTATGTATCACTCTAGAAAATAACAAAATACACCATATCAAAATAATTTATAGAATATTCATTCTTAATAATTGGTGTTACAATAATGAGAAATATGATTTGTTGTTGAAAAATGAACTAGATAATAATGAGGAAATTCACAACCAAATCTAGATTCTAAAACTTATTCCCTTTTGAAATAAACTTTCATTAATCAACAGAATTAGATGAAGAATCAAGGTTCCAGGATGAGTGAATTGAAGATAAAAATGATCCACATTGCATCCATCCTCCATGAACTGATATGTATGAACTCTGAAAATCATCATTTCCATCCTACTCCAAATACCATTAGGAATTTTAATTCCATCATGTTGGGAAGTAGTAAGTAGATGAATGAAAATTATGAATATACTATTCCACCAAGATTTTGATCAACTTTAGAGAATCCACATTAAAGAATAACATATTATAAACCTGTACAGAAAGAATAAGTTAACAAAAATAGTGGTTATGTTCCCCATAATTACCTTCCCATTAAAAATTGTTTTGTTGAAACTATGAAAATGGATTAACAAGAAATAAAAAAACAAGTTTTGGAAACCTTAAAGTTTATTGAGATAATAATCCCCCCCCACTAGAATAAATTAATAAAATACCAAGGAATTTTAAATTTTTAAAAAACTTAGTAATAATCAATTTTTTATGAAGGGAAACAAGAGGATCAATCTTGGGTTTAATTTCTTATCACCCATTACACACACTCAAGAAATTATATCATTGTGCAATGATCCAAGGACATTCAAAGTCCAATGAACCATAGGGGTGTTATAATTTTCTGAAAATTTATGTGACTTGGTAGATTCAATTAATGTTCTTCCTCACTCTATATTATCATCATTACATGATGGTTAGTTATAGCCTAATAGTGTAGTGGATTAGTTGCCGAATTGTACAATGACATATCTATAAGGTGACCTTGAGGATGTAATTATTTAAGTAAGAGACATGATCATTATAATAGATTTATATGTGGCCAAAGAAGGGGATGATTAAGTAAACTCTCACTCTATCATTATCATAGGTACACCACTCCTAAAAATAGAATAAATAATCCTAAATTTCAGTGAAGGTACACATTCCATGGAGTTTTTTAGATGAAGTTGAAATATTTATGTTATAGTCATAATTAAGTACACCATATAATACCATTATACTTAATTATCTCTCATCTTTTAAACACCACATAAAGACCCCATGGATTTTTAATTTCCAATACCTAGAGAGATTAAGAGTATTAATTCTAGTTTTATTCCTAAAAGATCTTACACACCTATTTTCAATGCACATATATATCTTGGAATTGATTTTTTGTGGATTCCTTTTTTTTCATGATGTTCCTTAGGATTATACCTTGGTAGATGAGTATTTTGATTGATTTTATGAGTTATTATATGATTTCTATTATATCTATCCTAATACTAATGTTTATTGTTCAAATTGTTTAGTTCCTTTGATTAATTTATCCATACATCTCCCCCATAATTCGAACTAATTTAATTTCTAGAAAATCAAAAATCCACAAACTTATTGATTAGTGAGTGATTAGATATTATAATTTCTAATGACCTCCCTTTTGAACAAGATGATTTTTTTTGAATATTTTGATGGAGAACATTAGGGTAATCTGGTGGACCTAGGGTAACATATCAGGTTTTAGAACATACATTATTGTGCATATGAATCTTTTGGGGGATGGGGCTAAACCAGCATACAACCATAAAGAAGAAAGAATCTAACTGTTTTGGATTTTATTAAAAAATATGCTGAAAATTTTCTTCAGGAAGGTATAATTTATCCTATTTCTTATTCATATTGGGTGAATCCTATTTAGGTAGTTCCAAAGAAAAGTGGTGTTACTAATATTTAAAATGATAGATAAGAGTTATTTCTAAATAGGGTTCATAACAGTTGGTGTGTTTGTGTTGATTATATCAATCAAAATCAATCAACTTTCACTGATAAAACCCCTTCCATTTATTGATAAAATGTTTTATATACTAGATGGGATGATGCACTATTGTTTCATGGAGGGGTTTTTTGAATATTATCTAGTTCCTAGAGATACATATGATCATGATAAAACAATATTAGAACTTCTATTCATACCATTATCAACTAAAGGATTCCATTTTGACTATGTAATGCCCCAGGTACTGTCAAGAGATGTATGGTGAGTATTTTTTGATATTTAATTGAAACCTACATTAAGGTTTTTAGTGATGATTTTACAGTGTATGGATCTTCATTTAATGATGGTATCTTTATTTTGGGAAATGCATTTAATCATTAAATTGAAAAGAATACAGTTTTTAACATTGAAATGTTCTATTTCATGGTAGGGCATGGAATTTTATTAGGTAATGTACTATCAAAACATGTAAAAGATGTTGATAGTTCTAAGGTATATATTATTTTATCCTTTTCATATTCTTCATGGGTTCGTGAGGTTAGATACTTATTAGGGAATACCATATTTTTATACTCTTTATATGAGAATTTAGTATAATCTCTCTACCCTTATCTGAATTGCTTCATAATGATATTGAATAAAAATTTATGATTCATTTTTGGTATAATTAGTTGAGATAAAAAAGTGTCAGACCAATGCACCATTTAAACATCACCTTAGAGGGACATTATATTTTAGATTATTTTTGATATATCAAACTTCCCCTTTGGATCTATCCTGTCACAGAGGGTGAAGGTACATTCACATGTGATTTCTTATGATTTTCGAACATTGGATTCAGACCAATAAAACTACAAAACCACAAAAACAGAGTTTTATTCCCTAAAATGTTCATAAGATAAATTCATTAAAATCTATTAGGCCTTATTTTATTTTTTAATAATACATCTCTAAGTTACCTCTTGAAGAAGCTTCATGAAAATCCCCGACATATCTTATGGATACCCATTCTTCAATTATTCGATATCAAGATAAAGGAAAATAACTGTTCGGAAAATATAGTGTAAAACCAAATGTGTAGGATTTATCCCAAACAAGAGGATGAAAATTTGAATTAGGTAATATATTGGGACTCTTTTCCTGATGAGAATCTTTGTACACCCTCAAGTACACATACACAACATGATAATTTATAGAACTACCTTGATTCATCTGAAATAAATTAAATTTTAATTAATCAATAATTCCAAAAATTAAATATTGATTATAGGTTTTATATGTTGGGAGATACCTAAATTTGGAACACGTGTAGGGATCATGTTATTTGGATGTTTTTTGTTGATCATTTTTCTAAGTTCGTTATGAATATCTTCATATAAAATTTCATATTGAGAATAAAGTGGACCTAAATGGACACATAATAAGGTATTTTACTCTATATTATAATTTCCAAGAATATTCAATGATTTTCATGTGTTTTGTATGTCGTTCCCATGTTGAAAACACTCTTAAAACATTTCAATGAGACACATGACTCTCAAAAACCCATATTATTCTTCATGATTGTTGATGTTTGGGGAATTGAAATTATTTATAGTTTTTTTAATTTATGTATATTTCATATTCTGGAAATTATCTAAAAAATGGTTGGATTCTAAGGCCACCAGGTGTGATGATTCTCTTGTTGGAGTTGATCTTTTCAAGGTTCAAATGTTATGTAAGATGTGAGTATTAAAGGTGATCATAATTTAAAAAGGGACACACATTTACAATTAGAATTTAGATTCCTTATTTTAGAGATATGGGTAGACACATAAATGATATATTCAATACCAACCCAAATAAATGGTTATGAAGTGGTCACATATAGAGAGTTAAAACAAATTTTGTTGAAAATTGTTCATCCAAATTGGAAGGATTTGAGAATGTTCTTGGATTATGATCTTTTGGATTATAAGATGGCATAAAAACTCATACCATCATGTAAGCATTCTAGATTATTTTTGGGAAATATTTTCATCTTACCCTAGAGGTCGAGCATTGGGATTATTGGCCTATAAGGAAAGGAAACATTGACTTGGCCAAAGATAGAATTCAAAGGAAGCTGTAAATTCAAGATCATTAAGAGATTATATGGTCATCAAATGAGAAATGAAGTCTCTATAGGGAAATATCAAATGTGTTTGATGATAGAATGATCAAAAAAATTATGTTTCATAGTAGAGGGAAATACCACATCAATAGTTCACAACCATAGATGATGTCTGGTAAGAAACATTCTAGATGAATTTGAAAATATATTGTATGTAATGTTTTTTCATATGGGTAAATGGTCATCATACAAGAGGAAAAATGTAGCAGATTTCCATTCAATGGGATACATTTGAAACAATACATAATGAATTTTCATACAAATGAAGATGATTTCATCACACTACATACCACATCATTACATGAGAATATCACGTTGTTCCGAACCCATTCACTTTTATATTATTTTTGATATATAAAATTATTCTTTTCATGAAGAAATATCATATGAATGGTTCACAATGTGGAAAATTAAATATTTTGAGTGTGGGGGAGGGGACAAAATTTTGGGGAAGATATTTGTGTTTTTTATTTTTAATTGTGTGTGTTTTTATATTGGTATTAAATTAAATAAAAAATGAACAAAAAAAATTAAAAAAAATAAAATAAAAAAACATGTCATGTAAAATGATAATTTATATGTGGAACTTATGGAAAAATCATTTTTTTCAAACAACTTTGGTAGCATGATTATAATGATCATGATTTCATTATCAAGGGTATATTTTTATAAAAATTTATATTATTGTTGATATGAGTGGTTTTTTCATTATAAATATATTTTTATTTTGACACCATTGTTTATTATATTTGTTCATGGTAAATTATTTCATTGATTTATTCACACATATTTTCACACAACCATTACTTGTGAAAATTTCCTTCTCAATTAAATGTATAGAAAATCTAGGTAAAAAATCATCTTATATAATTGGTTGATCCGTATGATCATTTATCTTCTGATCAATTTCATTACTGTATAAATACTAACTATGTATGTTTACCTAATAATATATAATTTATTCAGTAAAAAAAAATTATTAACTTAATAAATAGGGTTGTGATGAAATGCTCAATACGTGGGGATATATTATTTGAGAGCTTAAGGATTGAGTTTAGTTAATTATTAAGTTAGTGGGTCTATAATGTCTTCTTAAAATGAATGTATAATTGGATTGGTGAATTAAACTATGTAAGAAATTTTTTTAACTTGACTGGAGTACACCGAAAAAATGGTTGATAGATGAACTTCAAATGTTTCGCGCACAGACATGCGGGGAATTAATGGATTGTTAGCCGTGAAACATGATTATCTATGATTAGATTAATTAATATAATTGGATTTTATTTTGATACAAGTCATGAGACAATGAATTTTTAATTTATTTATACTGACTCATGATAGTAATATTAATTATCCTATATTTCCACATTGGATGTAAGAACATTAACATTTATATCTCGTCACAATGTTTTTTAGAATACATGTTTTGAGGATTTTCTAAGGAGTGAAAATAACTAACTGTGTGGGATTTGATAAACCACAATTTTGTTTAATAAATTACTGATAAAAATTTAAAAAATTTCATCATACTCTTTTATATTATATTATTTATAAAATATATTGGATTAGATCATTCATTTTAAAATTTTATGAAAATTTCAATTTTTCTAATTTACATTCACTATTGTATTTCAAACCTAACAATATTTATGTGTATTATTTGACATTAAATTTTAGACATTTTTTACTGAATTAAAGGTATAAGACATTCATTATATACAATTGAGAAAAATCATTCAATTTATTGGAGTAAATTAGATATGAAATAAATGATGGAGTGGACTCATTAGATTGGAAATCTATTCAGTATTTGAGAAATAGCATCACCATCAATTATTTTATTAGACTGAAATTTTGACACACTCTCAAAGAATTTTTTTTTAATATTTAATCATTCTATAAGGATATCTAGTTCTTTCATTTCGGTGTTCAATAAAGAAAATAAATTTTTATTAAAATAATTTTCCTAATTTCCATATTCACACCTGAAGCCTCTTTTAAACATAGCCTCCCCCACACTATAAAATTGGTTTTTCTCATATGGTGGGGTTTTTAAATGGGATAAAATATTGGGATATTAGGTGATGTGGTTCATTTCCCTTTAAATTTCCCACAAATGGAGGGAATGCTTTCAAGATTGGATCTCCTCCAAGATATACTTATCTTAATCTTCCTTATCTTATTATTTTTTATCATTAAATAATATATTATATTTTCTCTTCAATTTAATATATTTCGATAATTTTTTTTATTATGTAGTTGAATTATTTGTTCCGAAACTCACTTTCCAAAATGGGATTGAGGTATACCCTTTCTAAACTTTTGTGATTGATATTATTTTCTATGATGACTACACCACCCATATAAGAGTATATTTCTTAGTAATCGATCTTTCAATTAAATTATTTATTTATTTATTTTGATTAAATAAGATAATATTATTCATTAAATATGGTCAATGAATTTATATATAAAATTAAATGAAACTGTGCATGAAATTTAACAATTAACAAAAAACATGTGAGGTTGGTAAATTTTCAAATTTGGAGAGTACAATTGTAATATGTAAAATAAACAACACATTATCCTATAGTAGAGTAAAAAAATACCATAACAAAATTGATTATTTATAAAAAATTAATATGTGCACTAATTTATCATTGAACATAATCTATCCTTAGAACAACAATCAAAGATGGGTGTCATGATTTCTTCTTCCAAAACTAGCTAGTGGTTTATTTCATATAGTATTTATGGTAATGTTATGTCTTGTATAGTTTAGGTGTTAAAAAATTAAGGGATCATAATTCAGATGATATTAACATAAATTATAATTATTATAAATTTATTTAATATGTATAGTTAGATATATTACTATTTGAAATAATAGTTTTATAAAAAATATATATTCTCACAGTATATTTGTTGATAGTGGGTTCCCTAGTCCCAAATTTTTTTGTACTTTGATTAATGCTACATGTATTCAGTTTATTATATTACATGTGTTCATATTTCTATAACAGTGTAGATTCTTCTTCATGGACTTTGTTTATGGTAGTGTCCCTAGATTACCTGTCACATCAAAGAGTTATAATAGATCCCAGGCTATAATGAGAACCCTAAGATTCCATGACAATAAACTTAAAGTAACATCCTATTTTCTAGTTACATCATTCTGAAAGGACATAAATCATGTGTGGCCATCAGGTGCTGGTGGCTCATAAGCATTGAGTCTTCTTCTCATGGAGTTTTAACTTGATGATATCTAGTAGTTGAGATCACGAGGACAAACTCCAAAAATTTTAACACCACTTGTTTCATGTTT
This sequence comes from Viscum album, assembly GCA_963277665.1. NCBI lineage: Eukaryota > Viridiplantae > Streptophyta > Magnoliopsida > Santalales > Viscaceae > Viscum > Viscum album. Next base: position 543,857,556 of record OY728158.1, read on the forward strand.
CATTGGATGTTCCTATCTATGGACATGTGTAATGGTATTTAGACATGATATCAATGTCCAGGGACCACATTTAGTTACATACATTTAATGCAAGGTGAAGCCATGGTCAAAAAGTTGTGGTGAGGTAGTTTGTGTCAGGTACGTCATTAATGGCATAGCATTGATTGAATGATCAAGAATGGATTTGTCACCTCCGAGTTCAGGAAGAGATATAAGGGGACTGGTTGATTAGGATGGTTGAACCTTCATTAAATCCATGGAATTTCTAGTGGATGGTATGACTGTCCGGACAAATCAACAAATAAAATAAAGCAAGATAAATAATACGACACTAGTGTGCATTCTGCTTTATTCAGATATCAATGATGATGATATTATATTACAAGGACTGTGTTCATAGGAAGGTATTCGTTGCTCTAACATTACATTGACTCTATAGGGGCCTTGATGGTTTTATAAACCCCTCTCTTGGTTGGTGGATATTATTCACTTCTATTGAGATAAGGACGTAGGGGTTCACACACAGTAGCGCTCTGAGAATATTCCATATTCTGAGAATAGGAATATATATCTTGGTGGGCACCGCCTAAGGGTCCGAGTACTATCCAAGTTCTATTCATCAAAAAAGAATAAATAAATTCATTAATTAATCATGTTTAGATTAATTTGTTCAATTTATTTAGAACATGTATTTACAAGTTATAGAGTAAATACAAGTATTAATATTATTTGAATGGATTATAATATCCTAGGTTCATTTAATATTACCAGGAGGTGTGAGATGAGTTAAAGACTCAAATTTATCATGTAATATATTTGGAGTAAATGATAAATGATAAATATTATTTTTGGAATAATTTCATTTGTCATAATTAATTATTTATAACAGTTATCTAGTAGACGTTTATTACAAGGGGGTTTGGAATCCATACCGCGTGTTTTAAACATTCCCTATATAAGTTAGATAGAGGCTTCTCCCATGTAACTATTCATGTGTTGGGATTGAGATCTTATTTATACTCCTAGAATATAGAGAGAGAGTCTCTAAAGAAATGGAAGATCTTTAAGTTCATCCATCTCGGATTGAATGATCTTACCTTGCGGTGATGGTCGTTGCACTGAAGTGAGCATTGAAGGTCCACGCTATCACCAGGATCTCGACGAACGGTGTGCGAGAAGATTTTTGAGGTGTGTGGGTGTGACAACCAGGTCACAGTCAAAGCACAGCAACCCCGCCTTAACACGGCCGTCGTGTCCTAGCCCACCAGGTACCACCAGTTGCCCCCAGACACGTGGGGCCCACCCTAGGGTCCACGCACGTGCCTGAACGGGTCATCTGACTAATGATAGTCCCCACAGGCCAACACATGTCCTTTCCAGTGTGCTTTGTCCTCACTCACACACATCCTGAGAAACTTCCCAGAAGGTCACTCATCCTAATCACTACTCCAGGCCAAGCATGCTTAACTGTGGAGTTCTAATCATATAGACTCCCGAAAAGGAAGGTACACCATGTTGACATGAGTCATATCCTTTAGTCATTTAACCCTTTATCATTTGGGGATGTTACAATCACCCCCCCTTTAGACCTCAACGCCCTCGTTGTGAGCCCTACATATCAACCCAGGCATTACACCGTGCACTTAAGGCTGGGTTCCTCATCTAATACAAAATGTGACAACCGGGTCCCGGTCAAAGCACAGCCACCCTGCCTTAACACGGTCGTCGGGTCTTGGCCCACCAGGGTACCCCCAGTTGCCCCGCAGACAAGTGGGGCCCACCCAAGGGTCCACCCACGTGCCCGAACGGGTCATATAACTAATGAAATTCCCCAAAGGGATACACATGTCCTTTCCAGTGTGATTTGTCCCCACTCACACACATCCTGAGAAACTTCCCAGAAGGTCACCTATCCTGATTACTACTCCAGGCCAAGCACGCTTAACTGTGGAGTTCTAATCAGACAGGCTCCCGAAAAGGAAGGTGCACCTTGTTGACATGAGTCATATCATTTAGTCATTTAACCCTTTATCATTTGGGGATGTTACGGTGTAGACGATCTAGAGGGCTTCGACACCATAGTCATGGCGCAATGATCGCCAGTGACCTACAGTATACTTGATCATGTCAGAACAGAACTATGAAGATGTTCAATTTATTTGTGCCCTTATTAAAACCTTGCATGATCCTTGGACTGAACCGGGACAAGATCATCATAGTTGAAAGTTTTCTATCACTCCGGTGATGTAGAAAATTTAAAATTCTAGGCCCACTGGTTTCTGTTGCGCTATTCTGGAACCTTAAAGTTGTACCAAATGGATCAGGAATTTTTTTTCTGAGTCAAAAAAATTATGATGGACTAAATTTATGTGCGGGGAGTTGAAATGATTCATTCAGATATGACCGCGCATCATTTAATTTTCAAATGATCAAGCTATGATATTTTAAAAAATTTAATCGGATCAACGTCATAGATTTTTTGTTCATCTGATGGTAATATCAATCATTATTGAGAAAAATTAAATTTAATATTTTATTATTATAAAATATAATATAATATTTTATTATAAAATATTTTCCAAAGTAAATAGGTGTGGAAAAATATTCTCCACAATTTTTATAAAAAAATGTAGGGGAGACCATGACCCAATTTTGGGTTATTTCTCCTTTAATTTTTTTTAAAAAGGTCACATGATGGTGGAATATTTGTCTATGGACAAATTAAAAAAATTAACATTTTTAGAAGACCCAAAAGTGGGTCTTCATCTTCACCTGGAGGTCACACCCCCTAAGGGGTGAAACCCTAGCCAGCTTCCCTGCCTACTGAACCTCTGCCCCATGCTGCCCTCCTCCTTGCATTGTGCCGGACATCCGCACCGAGCCCTACCATACCACCGCACCACACCAATCCCACCCCATCATGGTCATGCCGCCTAAGACCAAGCCCCACCAGACTGTCACGTCGTTCCGCCCCACCAAATCCTTGTCGTGGCGCCTCAGACAAAGCCCCACCAGACCGACGTACCACGCCGCTCCCACCCCGACCGTGCCTAGTTCTCACGCAGGTCAAGCCCCACATTGGCCACTATCGGTCCTGGCCACACCAGACCAGACCCTGTAGGAATGGGCTGCCACCCTGCTGGCTGGCCAGAGCCACGAGCTACCGGCCATGTGGGTGGCCAGAATGTTTCCCATCCTACTCCTGCTCCCTTCGCTCCTGCCCGGGAGTTGCTGCTCCACTGATGTTGGTGGACCGGGCAAACTTGTCGTGGTCACATTGTAGTCATGCCGCCATCACACCGCTGTCACGCCGCAGTAATGCCGTGACATGGCCCCGCTCCCAGATGACACCCCATGACAGCTCGTATCCTTTCCAAACTCCTCCTCGGATAGAGGTAACCATGTATTAAACTAATTTTTATTAGTTTAGTTTATAAATTGAATTAATTAGAATTTATTTGGGGGTTAAAATTTATTTCAATCCAGTATTTTAATTTAATTTAATATTAAAATTAAAAAAATGGTTTAATTTAATTTTATTAATTAAAATTAAATAAATAAATGGAACAGATAAATTAATTATTTGATTTTTGTGAAATTCATTTAATTTATTAGAACACCCACACACTATTTAAATTAACTGCAATTTGATTTTATTGAGCATTTTTACCCTGACTGGTATTGATCTACCGACTGACCCGTGCTTGTATGGCTTAATTTATTTAATTATTTATTCAATTCCTGTTAACATAGAAATATTTAATTAAATAAATTAAGGTCTGTGAATAGTCTTTTAATTCAACTATATATAAGGGAATGCGTGTCCGTTGCACTAGTTGTATTTTGTAACCCAGACCCGCTCACATGCATGTATGTATATTTGTAATTATACGGTGACGATCCGAGATGCAGACCCCACCTTGTCGAGGTGGTAGTCCAGACCGGAGTTGAGTACTTTGCACTAGGGCTACCAGTGACACGAGTGACATTTCAACTCAGGTATGGATGCCCTTATGTAATGATTGATTAGTTATGGATTGATCCTTATAGAATTCTCAAGACCAGTCGAATTTCATGATTTACTTTATGCATAGTTTATTTTTTTATTCCTATGCATGATTATTGCGTGATCACATAGAATAGTAAACAAGATAAAATGCACAACGAGGTGATGAATTATATTCTATTGCATGTTCAGTTGTGAGAGTGACAACCTAGTATGAACATAATAAAAAGAAAAGGATTATATTCATCAATAAATATTAAAAATACCTCAAAATATTTTAAATATGATAAATGTATTCAATTTCTCACCTCTAAACAAAACTGCCTATTTGGGGTGCTCGTCAACCATATTTGAGAGTGCCTCTTACTATTGGGGAATCTTCATGCAAGAACTGGGTCGGCATGACTAATGTGAGTAGCCAAGGATTAGCCTTAGCTAACATGCTATTACTTTAGAGTTAAGAGGTTGAGGGAATCATGTTCGGATTCCAAAGGTTTTGACTTTACTCGACAACACATGGAACCTCAAGCCAAGTTGTTGGCCAGCCTAGAGCCTACCTTGAAACCCTCCATGTAGTGGTGTAGCCATAGCTTGTAGACTATGAGGGAGGATTCGATGACCATTTCCACTAGAATACTGAAGCAGTAGTGTATTCTGAATCTAATAGTGGGCGCTATTAGGGTTCACTAAAATAGTGGGAGACATTAAAATGATATAATAATTTATTAATCATAAATGTTAAAAGTTAATAAAGAAAATGTTCTAACTGCTAAATGTCTATCTGATATAGATTCTAAATGGAAATCAGCAACAACACAAGTACATTATCAGTGCGATCGATTTTGGATAAAGAAAATATCTTGACTGGAAATAACTTCAAATAGTGGTAAAGGTTCTCGTTCAAAGTACAACACAAAGAAATGAAGTTATATTTTCTATAATCCCCAATTAACGTTGAGCCTCCTTAGGGAGAAAAGAAGACAGAAAAAGATAAATTGAGAAAACAGTTAGACAATGCACTTGACGTACAATGCATCATGTTGTCATCCATGTCCATCCAATTTAAAAAAAGATGTATGAGGATGAGGATGCCTACAAGATTCTTCCACATCTCCAAGTACTATATCAGGAGAGGTCCAGGGAAGAAAGACATGAGATCTCAAGTGTGCTTTATATGTGAAGGCTAGCAAAAGGGAACCAAGCCAGTCTTTACATACTCAAGATGATTGGGTATATTGAAAGGATTGAAGCCCTTGGGATCAAAATAAACCAAGAACAAGTATAATATCTCATTCTTGCCTATTTACCGTCAAGCTTCTCAAATTTTATTTTCAGTTATAATATAAATGATATGTAAAAGTCACTCCCAGACCTTTTGGATTTAGTTCTCGAAGATGATAAGGATAAGAAAAATACCAATTCATCTATCCTTATGGTGAACAAGAAAAACAAGGGCAAGGAAAAGTGGTCTAAGGCCAACTCAAGGCCTGAGACAGCAATGCAACATCCTACAAAGAAGCCAAAGATTCCGAGGCAAACTAATGAAAAGGAAGCTATTTTCTTTGGATGTGGCAAGAAAGGCCACTGGAAGAAGAATTGGAGGGCTAGGAAGAAGAAGAAAATTGATGCTTCAACTTCATGTATTTTTGTCATTGAATGCAAACTATTATTATCTACTAGTTTTTTATTAGATACGGTATGAGGATCCCTCATTTTTATTCATATACGGAACCATGTAGGATCAAGAAGATTGAAAAAGGTCAAGTGGATCTCCGATTTCCAAATGGTACATGTCTGGAAGCCTTGGAAGTGGGAGACTATCAATTACCCTTTCTAACTGGTTGGGTTCTAGTTTTAAACAATTGATATTATGTACCTTCTGTTACTAGAAACATTATCTACGTGTCACGTATCGACACTATGGGTTTGTATTTCATGTTTGGAAATAAATGTTGTCTCTTTTATAGGGATAACATATGTTATGTTATGACACATCTTAAAATTGGTTTATATATTCTAGAACAAGAGAACCCAGTAATGGTAATAAATGAAAAAATAGCTAACATGAATCAAATATCACCCACCTATGCCACATCAGGATTGGTCATGTAACCAAGAAGCGATTACAAATATGGGATCTAGAGGGGTATCGAGACTCGGTAATGCTAGAACCCTTAAATGCATGTAAATCTTGTTTACAAGGAAGTATGACCAAATCACCTTTCTCATGAAAGAAAGAAAGATCCAATGTAGTGCTAGAATTAATACATACTGATTTATGTAGTCCATTTACAGTAGAGGCAAGGGGTGGTTTTCTATACATCATTACTTTTACCAATTTCAATAGTAGGTATGGATATATCTACATAATGCATTATAATACCAATTCCTTTGGGATTTTTAAGGAATACCAAAATGAAGTAGGAAAGCAACTTGGTAAGAAGATAATATCACTCTGCTCAGATTGAGGAAGAGAATATCTTAACCAAGCATTCATTGATCACTTGAAGGAGTGTGGGATAGTATACCAACTCACTTATACTTGTACACCACAATGGAATGGTGTTAGTGAAATAAGGAATATATCATTTCATGACATGGTTAGATCAACGATGAATCATGCAGCACTTCCATTATCCGTTTGGAGATACACCTTGCAGACAGCAGCATATACCCTTAATCGAGTACCAAGTAAAGTTGAATATGGGGTTCCATATCAGTTATGGTATGGATAGAAACCCATCCTAACACACATACATGTATATGGGTGCGAGGAATTTTGTCAAGACATTACCAATTGAAAAATTAGTATCCAGAAGCACTAAGTGCATCTTTATTGGTTATCCTATGGAAACTAGAGGATACTACCTTTATAACCATTTAGATAGAAATGTAATTTTGGAATGATAAGCCGCATTTCTAGAAATGGAACACATTTCTATTGGAAATAGTGGGAGAATGATTGACTTTGATGAAGTTAATGCTCCAGATGCACAAGAGTTGTTAGAGGAACAGTCTCTATAAGAACAATTGGAATAAGAAGTTGTTCCTAAGACACAGATATTGCATCGGTCTACGTGAGAGGTTAAATAACCAGATCATTATGTATTTGATGTCACCAAGTTAGGAGACACATTATTTCTTTAGGATGATGAACCTCTAACCTACAAGGAAGTAGTTGAAATCAAAGAATCTATTAAATGTTAAGAAGCCATGAATTTTGAGATGTAGTCCATGTACCAAAATCTAGTTTGGATTTTTCTAGACACTCTAGCTGATGTAAATCCCATTAGATGTAAATGGGTATTCAAGAAGACGCTGGACATGGATGGTGGGGTTAATACCTTTAAAGCAAGACTGGTTGTAAAGTGTTTTAAGGAACAACGTGGAATTTACTATGATGAAACATTCTCACCAGTATCAATGCTTAAATCCATTAGAATATTGTTTGTAATTGAAGCCATTCATGGTAATGAAATTTGGAAAATGGATGTAAAAACTTCTTTTCTAAATGGGAAGTTGGTTGAAGATGTCTATATGACTCAATCTATAGGGTTTGTCATGTCAAAGAATGCCAATAAATTATGCAAGCTACAATGATCCATTTATTGATTGAAGCAGGCATCAAGATCATGGAATGTTTATTTTGATGAGGCCATAAGATATTTTGGAATTTTTAAAAATGAATGTGTGCCTTGTGTCTATAAACCGGTTGAACGAAATGTCATTGTTTTCCTAGTATTTTATTTTGATGACATTATAATTATGGGAAATGAGGTACACGTATTAGAGTCTATTAAGACTTGGTTAAATGAATGATTATCCTTAAAATAAATAGGTGATGCATCCTATATTCTAGGGATCACGATCTATAGGGATATATCTCAAAGGATTCTTGGTTTAAGTCAAATTTCCTATATTAACAAGTTACTCAAAAGGTATAGTGTGGAACAATCCAAGAAGGGATTATTACCTATGTTACATGGTGTCAATATCTCCACGAAAATGTGTCCACAAACACAGGAGGAGATTGAAAGAATGTGTAGAGTCCCTTATGCTTCAGAAGTGGGTTCTATCATGTTTAACATGCTATGTACCGGGTTTGATGTCACCACAGATTTAAGCATGATAGGTAGATATCAATCCAATCAAGGAGAGCTACACTGAACATCTGTTAAAACTCACATAAAGTACTTGAGTCATACTAAGGATATGTTCATGGTGTATGGAAGATATGGGGAACTAGTTGTGATGGGATACATTGATGCTTGTTTCCAAACAGATCATGATGATATGAAATCATAGTTAGGTTACATCTTTTTCCTGAATAGTGGTGCAATGAGCTGGAGAAGCTCGAAGCAAGATATGGTTGCTGATTCTACAGTAGAGTCCAAAAATATTGCAGCTTTCGATGTATCAAAGGATACCGTCTGGAAACATAGCTTTGTCCCAGACATTGGTGTTAAAACAAGTAGGGCAGACCCTATACCAATATATTTTGATAATACTATGGTAGTGGTTCTTGCCAAGGGTCCTACGTCTCACCAGATAAAAAAGCATATTCTTCAGAAGTTTTATCCCTTGAGGGATTTTAATCAAAGAGGTGACATTATAGTCAATAGAGTATCCATAAAGAACAACCTGGAAGACCCCCTGAATAAATCCATTTCTAAGCAGAAGCATGATTCACATGCGAGAGCTAGCGGATTGAAACCTGTCAGCAGTTGGCTCTAGTTCATGTGGGATTGATGGAAGTGGGTTCCCTAGACACAACTTGTTTTGTACTTTTATCACCACTACATGTATTTAGTTTTTTATAATACTTGTGTTTATCTTTCCATAATAGCGTAGAAACTTCTACATCAACATTGTTTTTGGCAATGTCCCTAGATTACCGATCACATCAAAGGGTTATAGTAGATCCCAGGCTATAATGAGAACCCTGATATGACATGACAGTAATCTTATAGTAACATTCTATGGTCCAGTTACATCATTTTGAAAGGACATAGATGATGTGTGACCCTCAGGTGCTGGAGGCTCATGGGCATTGAGAATTTTTCTTGTTATGTTCACACATAATGATCTCTAATAGTTGAGACCACGAGGATAGACCCGCATAATTGGAACACCCCATGTTTTAGGTGTCATTGGTCATTTATATATATGGACATGTGTTCTGATCTTTAGACTTGAGATCATTGTCAATGGATGTCAATAAATTATGTAAATTTTCTGCAATGCGAAGACCATGGTGACAAAGTTGTGGCGAGGTATTTTGTGTTGGGTACGTCATTAATGACATGGCATTGATGGAATGATTGAGAATGTATTTGTCTTTTTAGAGTTAAAGAAGATATATCACAGGCCTAGATTATTAGGATGGTTAAAACTTCATTAATTCCAAGGCCATGGTAGTGGAAGGTAAGACCGCCCGGACAAATCATCAAAATAAAATAAAGTAAGATAAAAAATGATGTCACTACTGTGAATTCATCATTATTGAGATATTGATGACGAAGATATTGTATTACACGGACCATGTTTGTTGGAATGTAGTCATTTATTTGACTTTACCTTATCTCTGTAGGGACTTTGATAGGTTGTTAGACCTTGCTCTTGGTCGGTGGATATTATTCACTACTAATGAGATTAAGACATAGAGGGTCACACACACTAGGTCTTTGAAAATATGACCTATTCTGGGAATAAGAATATAGAACATCACGGGCCCTTCCCAACGGACCTATTACTATCCATGATCTATTGATCACCAAAGAATAAAAAAAATCATTAAATATTCATGTTTTGAAAAATTCGTTGAATTTATTTATAGCATGTATTTACAAGTTTTATAGTAAATACAAGTATTAATATTATTCGAATGGATTTTAATATCTTAGATTCGTTTAATATTAGCAGGAGGTGTGAGTCGAGTTAAAGACTCAAATTTATCATTTAATATATAATGGTTAAGTGATAAATTATAAATATTTTTTATGGAATAATTTTATTTGTCATAAATAAAAATTTATAACACATATATAGCATGCATTTATTACACGGGGGTTGGGATTCCATACCGCGTGTTTTAAACATTCCCTCTATAAGTTAGAGAGAGGATTCTCCCATGTAACTATTCATGTGTTAGGATTGAGAGCTTCTCTCTCCTCTTAAAATCAAGGGAGAGTGTGTCTCATGTCAAGGAATATCTTCAAGTTCATCCATCCCAGATTGAAGGATCTTGACTTGCGGTGATCGTCACTGCACTTATGTGAGAATTGAAGATCTGTGCTAGCACCTGGATCTCAACGAATGGCACATGAACAGATTCATGAGGTGTGTGTGTGGATGATCTAGAGGGATTCAACGTCGGAGTCTTTGAGAAACGATTTTTAGTGACCTGTGGTGGACATTCACATAACAAAACCGATCTAGGTATATGTTCAATTTATTTTTTCTCTATTTAAAACCTTGTGTGATCCTCAGACTAAATCGAGAAAAGTTCACTGGAGTTTATAGGGTTATTTCAATCCAATGATACAGAAAATTTTAAATTCTCGGCCCGCTGGCTTCCATTTTGTTGTCCGTTATCTAAATTTTTCTCAATTTAATTTAAAAAAATGGAATAAAAAGTCTTCCTTTGAAATACTTCTTATATTTTTCCAAAATATAAACAATCTCAAATCATTTTAGGTATTTTTTATGTTATTTTTTTAGTTTCAAAATTCCTTTAAATTATTGTTTTAAATTACTTTCCCCTATGATATTTGACCTTGGTATTCTACTCAGCCTCACCTATATAACTCAAAACCAAACATCATTTCAGAGCTCTAATGATATTAAATTTCACCCGCACTATATTATTAGGTATGAGTAAATTAATAGATCAAAGAGAAATCAATTTAAAAATAAATTTGGTATAGTATTCAGTGACAGAGAGAATCTAAATTAAATGATGTTGGGAGAGAATGATATTATGACTATTCCTAACCACATATCATGGTATGTTATAAAAATTATAATCTTAACTAAATATAAAACTCACAAAAAATAGATGGATAGTGTTCTTGGAGAGTTTGGTTAGTGGAGAATTTAGTGGAAAGAATATTTAGATTCATATATGTAAAAAAAGTGTAGGAATTACAACTCTAAGTAATCTATCAATTGAATGTGATGATTTAATGAGTGTTAGAATGAAGGGAACAATGAAATTAATTGCAGAGGAAAAATTAAGTGTTTTCTTAAATATAATAGATGGGAATAATGTTCTCCATAAGATATCATCAATTGTTGAATATTTAAAATTTGAAATGTATATTAACTATTAATATATAAGTTTTTTTGGGAATGCTCATAAAGTTAACAAACATGGATATATGAGTAGTGATTTCACTATTCATGATGAATTGGAAAAAATGAAATATTAAAGGAATGATGCATTGATAAATAATATGATGGAGAATATTTAATAGTTTAGGAGGGAAGTGGGAGGAATAAATTATTAAAGTATTGAAATTCATGGATTATTCTATATAGATTATGAAATATAAATTTTCGATAAATATAATATTTTCATTATGGATTTGAAACCAATATGATAAATGTAACTGATGGACTAGAAATTTTATTAGATTTAAAGGTGAGATTTTCAGTAATGGAAGATGACTATTACTATATTAGTGATGTATATATTATGAAAGTGGGATAAAGAGATGTTTTATTTGACTAGGTAACGAGGATACTACTCAAAACCTAATATATAATTAATGATTTTCTAGAAAAGTGGTTTATTCATTCTTTGGTAGAGTTTATATAACATTTATATTGAAAGAATATAACGAATAATATGTATTTTATTTAAGGAAGAAATTATTATTTCAATTTATTTTTTGGTAATCCAGGTTATCACTATGATTTAATATAATATGTGATGAAAGCTTTCACAAGTGTTTTATGTGTCAATCAAGACCTATATCATATTTATGGGGGTTTAGAAGAGGTTCATTTTGAGAATGTTAGGGTTATTATTTTAAAAATTATATTCTTGAATATATATAAAGTGAAATATATATAAAATAGTTTAATTTGGAAATTATATGGGGATTCATATAATGACATATTACATCCCCACATGAAAATTTATCCATATTGGATAACCAATGTAATCCTTTAATCTGATTGTCATCATTTTGTATGACAGTGATGGCCATTTTAATGAAACATTGGTTTATGGATATGTTGTTGATAATCGTCTCTAGATAACCAACTTTATTTTGATCAGTATTATCTACCTTTAAACATCAATTTTTCGTAGTCAATTTTCTTCATCTATGTAAATATTTTCACTTACTAACTATGTTATACTGCATGGACACACAATATGTGTTATTCAAAATGATTTTCTCACATCCATTTCTATTTTCGATGAGGTTTTTGAATAATTCATTTTACGATGTAGGTTTAAATGAAGAAATTATAAAATGTTAAATAGTTAATGACTAATATAAATATTAAGGGTGAAATTCATTTTAAGGTTGGTAGAATCCAATTTCATGATATATTGTTAAAAATATATTTTTGTTGAAAATAATATATTCTGTATTTTTTCTACATAAAATATCATTTTAAGTTTACATTACATGAAATTATTATTTTAACTTGCATTACAAGAATCCATAATATTATTTTTTATTACATATAACACCGAGTTTAGCATTTCTTATAGGCAAAAATGTGTTTCAATGATGTGTAACATATTATAAAAATATTACTATTATAGTAATCTCATACCATTTTAATTAATCATTTGAATAGTATAAACCTAATTTTTAAAATATATCGTTTACATATCAATATAAAATGAATTCTTGTGGTGATAAATTATTTATAAAATGATAATACAAACTACTAGAAAAAATGAAATCATTTTTCTGGAAAACTATTTTTATGAAAAAATAATATTTTAACATATTAAATTAGTAAAATATTTTTGTGAATTATTTTTAGGAAATTTATATATTTTATACTCATTAGTCTTATTAAAATTTGTCAATTTTATTTTATATATAAGATATAATTGTAAATTCAAATTTAGGATTAAAATTGTATTTTTGTAAAAGGTTGTTTTCTATCCTTTTATTAATAATTATTATAAAGATAATTTTTGAAACATTTAAAATTATAATTATTCTACCTGATGTTTTTTTTAATATTATGTCTTATTAACCCTGGAATAACGTTTTTGAATTATATGGAAATAATAGTTTTTCAATGAATACAAAAAATAATCGAAAACTGCCTTTTCTTTTAAATAATTTATAAAATTAAATTATAATTCAAATTAGATTCAAGGTAATATTAGTTTATATATATATATAAATAAATTTTAGGTCATTGTAATCATTTTCATTTTTATATTGGATATAAATAATTTTTTAACCATCCATCATTCACTCATTGAAAATCACCTTTTTTCGTGTCTGTGAGATTAATTCAAAATTAAAATTTTCCAGTTTTTTTAATTTAATTAGGATAAATGGATTATATTTTTTTAATCATAATAATTCATATTATCTAATATATTTATATTTATTTTTCAATGAAATGATTAGTAAATATAGTAAATATTTAGTAATTTGATTAAGGAAAAAATGATTTTACTGGGTATTAAACATACATGATAAAGGATAAAATGACTATAAGATTTACTGAATTCATATTTTATGTTCTTATTTATATATATTATCAAACATCATATATAATATAATAAAACTTAGATTTTTTTCTTAGGAATGAATTTTTTATTTTGGATTCATTTTGTAAATTTCCAACTTGTTTCAAAGTGGGTTCCTTTAACCAAATTATAAATTTCCACCAAAACCATTCACTTCTTCATACCTCTAAACCCATATTATTTAGAAAATTAAGACATAAATTCCTATACGAAATCATTATCAATGTTCTAGAGCTACTAGACCTTCCAAAATTTCAACATTAGGGGCCTTAATAAGATACCGACAAGTGGTTCCTCGAAGAAAAGGTTATTATCTTAACTAAGATACTTATTTTTTAACCATAAATTATGTATTAAATATAAGAATAAATAAAAACATGTATATTATATATATTCATATGTTAGTATGTCTAGTTAATTAAGTACAACAATCTCCACTTCTGTCAAATCATATTTTTATTCATCAATTGTGCATGTGGTGGACTACCACATCCCAAACCTAAGTGATTCATTTATCAATTTCCACATCTCAAGGATAGACATAATTATGGTTTATTTAATTATGTATTATATTTATGATATTATTATAATTATTGTATTATTTTACCCAACATAACTTCACACCCCCCATTTTTTTGGGATTATGTTTTTGTTGCTTGTGAATACGACAAACTTACCTCTCACAAATTAGTGGGATTCATCCTTTATTTACATAGAAGGTATTGACTATGGGTTTACTATCAACATGTGATAAAAATTACAAATAATGATTATTTAATGATAATATATAATTTAGCCTTTTCATTTCCATCTGATAATAAAATGGAACAATCGTTCATTCATTTGTACAACCTATCACCTCCATGAATGATATTTTTTATTTTCTCTCACAAATTTTTTGGATTAATCTATATATATATATATATATATATACTGAACATATATTAAAATTATTTCTTGTTTAAAATTATTCGAATTATTATATCATTATCATGTAAATTGTACCAAAATTTTAAAATCAAAACATATATGAATAAAGAGGTTATTACCAAAAATGTAACATTAACATGGAATTTTTCATAAAGGGGGAATAAATTATCATAAAAACCCATAAATGGTATAATATAAATAAATATTTTTTGTTTATATTATTATAATAAACATATATATTATGCATTATGTTTTATGGTTTATGAAGGATAATTACCCTTAAGATAAGTGATTTATGCCTCACTTTTATATTTCTATTAGAAACAGTCAATATTCACCACATGTTTTTATGTGGTTTATATGATAATAATGAATTTATTTTCTGATTTTTATAATTTCAATTAATTATATTTACATGTCTATTTAATTTTCTCTCATTTATGGGGTTTACAATTCAGATTTCAAAATATCTGTAAGGGATTTTTGTCTCAAATTTCCCCCATCGATATAGACATTGTGTTATTCGCATATATTACCTCTAGATGTGTATATATATATCCTTTGACATGTAATATCATGTAACTTTGTATCCTCCAAATATTTGAGGTTCCTTTTTATCTTATTCCTTTTAGGAATTATTATTCCCTGATATCAAAACTGGTAAAGATTTTATGTTACAATATCATCGTTTATTGGGGTTATTTATGATTACTTTTATGATGATAAAATATTACGACCCATATTTCATGAAACACATGAATTTTCTTCACATATGTTAATAATTATATTTTAAATTAATAGTGCAATTTTCCCACTCTTTTTTTTCTTAAAATAACTTATAAATTTTTTTAATGAAATATTACATTATTTATCTCATCGGCCGTAAATAGTTTTTATTCAAAACAAATCTATCTAAACAACTGTTCCAAAATGGTTTAATATTATACCATTATTTAAAAATTATTATCTAATTTTTTTTAATTTTCTTACAAATATTTATGAATGGAATCTTACTGGTGATTTCAAAAACAAATCACATTGTGTTTTACCCAAAAAATGAATAGAATATTTATTTTAGAATGAATGAAATGAATGAAAATATACACCGTCAAAACATCATGTGATACAAAGAAAAAATCTAATGTATGAACCTTGTATTTGATATCATGTTTTCCACGCGACAACATGTGTGTAAGGTAATATAATTTCTTCATACTTTAACATATTTTTACTATTTAAAATATATATTATTTATTTTAATAAACACAACATAGAGTAAGATTGTATTACATGAAATGGAATTCATCCTCAATATATTGGGTTATAGAAAATAGAAACCATACTTGATAGCTTGTTTTATCATAATTATAGACAATCCACAACAGCTTACATAACACGCTAGACCGAGTTTCAGTAAAAACTATGTATTATTAAAATATTATTATTAAATATAATATGATATAAAATAGATGTTATATTAGTTATTATGGATAGTATAAATTATTAAATGAAAATATAATTTTTAAATAAATATAAAATTTATTCATGTCTTACCAATTAATGAGAAAAAAAATTTAGAACTAATTTGATACAAAAAGATATATTCTTGTTTTTATGCATCTAAATGAGTTTAATTTTAATAAAATTAAATAATAATAATTAATTAATTAATTTACTGAATTATATATTTCATATATTCAATAAATATTTTTCATATTCATATATTTGATTTGATAGTCATAAGATAATAAAAACCCCAAATTTACACATTAAAACCTATATTTTTAGAAAGGCATGTTTGGAGTCTTTTAATGGTGAAACCACTTCAAATATACATTTTGTCTATTTAATTGATTTAATATTTCATAATAAACTAAATATTTTAAATGTGAACTTAATAATTAGCTTAGGGATATTTTTTTGTTTTCCTGAAACATTTTATCTTTTGAGGAATAGTTAAAACTAATGCATTTTACTTGAAAAATGTTTTTCCATATAATTTATTTATTAAGATTAATTATGTGTTTATTGGTTCTAAGGCTTCATTAGATAAATTTTTTTCAGTAATATAGCTTAGGTTTTTAGAATCAATTTCAATTTGAAATTTAATTTTAGAGGAAATAAAATTTTTGTTCATTTTACCTTAAAAACCAATATTTTCATCAAATCTGTGAGATTAAATTTAAATATATTTTTTCCAGTATTAAGGATTTAATTGATAAAAATGGATTAAATAATTGGATTCTTTATCATTTATATCATATAAAATAGAAAAATATTTTGATAAAAAAATAGTTAATTTGATTAACATTAATTACCACAATAAATGATAAATTATGATTAATAAGGGACAAAATTTACAAGAGTGACACTCCTCCTTCAGTATAAAAATTTATCCTCTCCTAAAACATACTCCCAAATCTCAAGATACCTTTCCTCAAAATAATATCATTCATAATAGATCCTAAATACCCCTCCATTAATCATAGAAGCCTTATCTTTTTAAGAAATCCACCCAAGGAAGCCTTCTGGTACAAACCAAATGAAGTTAAACAATTAAGAGGTAACATATTCTCTCATTTTTTTAATTTCATTTTAATTATCCCACATTGAAGTATATTTATTATATTATTATGTAAAAAACATTATCATCAATATAGTAGGATGTTGTTATGGAATGTTTTCTACCTAAACTTACATACACCTCCATCTAATTGGTAACGAACATTTTGTTTCGGTATACAACGAACTACTACCTCACAAAATGATGATTGATCATATTCCTAGACCACATATCATAGTTTCTATTATAATGGAATTTTTTTATATATTTTATATATAATTTTCTTAATTTCATTATTATTCTATTGTTTTTTAATATACATTCATTATTTCTATACTGTTTTAGTATGAAAATTGTTTTGAGGAAGTGTGAACTATCATTCCCTCAAAACGATATGACTCATTCATACAATACATTGAATGTATAAAATATGGCTTATGAAAAATATGTAACATATATAAAATATATATGATAATAAAATTATAATATAAATATTTATAATTTAATTTTCTTTCTTTAAATACATCAAATAAATGAAAGTATCATTAAGGTGAATGTATGACCAACCATCTCCCTGAATGGTGAACTTCATTTCTAATATAATAATGTTATGGAATATATAAAATAGACATATAATGATTATATATGATAATTAATTCATGTTTTACCTTATCTATATGATGAAATGGTGATCTAATTAATGATAAATACAGATAACAAGTTACAAATTACTTGCGAAAGCTATAAATTTAACACCTGAAAACATAAAATTAATGAGTATTGTTAACAAACGGGAAATGAGATATTAAATAAAGTTAATATATATAGTTATTAAAATTATTATGTTTAATATATTAGTTAGTAACATATTTTAAACCAAAATAAATGAGGCTAAAGACTGCAAAATAAAAAAGTAAGGATAAGGTAAGGGCTATCGTTTGAATTTACATTCTATTGAGACTTATTTGGTTTTTAATGAAATGAGGTTTATTTGCTATATATACTACCCTTTGACATAATATATCATAATTATGTTTATTCTCATGATATTATCTGTTTCAATTAATTTACTTGGAATTATGATTTAAAGGTTTTAATTGGTATGAGACACTTTGGAATGTTTAAATTTTATTTTTCCTCAATAATGTTTTAATTCCAACGACCCTAATTGTAATGTATCCTACATTGAGTTATTATTGATAAATACATATAAATTATTTAATATGTTTATTTTATAAGGATATTTGTCTGTTCAATATGTTTGGAATTCTTTGTAAATGAAATACATGTGTTGTGGATTGTTTGAGGTAGGCTCTATGGGTCGAGGATTGATTAATGCAAGCCCCTAGATGCAACAATAGTCTCATGGGGTGAATTAGTGGAAAAAAATGTTTTAAATGTTAATTGATTTTAAATGTATCAAGTTCCTAGGAAACATGGCATCTGATAATAGAGACTTCATTTATTAAGAATTAATTTACTATTTATCAATTAGATTTTATGTTGATATATTTATGGGTGCAATTCATTTCCAGTTCATTGATTTAAAGGAAAGTGTTTTCAGTTTCATAACTTGACATACTGAATTTTACATATATAGTTATTTGAATGGAATGTGTTATTTTTTTCCTACCTTTAAATATTAATATATTCACATCGACTCATTATTGAATCGTCTTTATTTACCCTTACTATGAATTTGATCTCACACTTATTATGTTTCATTTATCCAGGTTGTGATGAATAAATATATGAATAATCATTCCAGGATTCAATTAATTTCATTTTATTTTGTATCACATTTTTAATTTCTATTCACCAATTTACTATGGGTATCATGTTTTTAATAAATCATTCCAAGACTACTAAATAGACAGGTACAACTAAAGATGATTCCTTGTAATCATGCAAATGTAATAAAATAATGCACCGACTCAAGGATTTGGGGGTAAGGGTTTTATAATTGGTAAAAACGGAAGTTTCTTAGAAAATATAGAAATAATATTTAGAAAAAATAGATTAGTTATCATACCTCTATTATAAAAATTGGGTATATGAAAACAAGAACAACCTAGAACGGTGGTAAGGTAGGGATTATGTGGGTATTCCTAGAAATACATCCTTATATGGTTACTACATCTTGATTTAGTACTAGAATAGATTTACCTCAGTGTAATAACTATGACATGGAGTTATGGGACTGACTTAGGTTATCTAGGAACATGAAAATGGTCCCTACTGCACAAATATTTTGACACTCTTGAGGGATATTTTTGGATAATTCACTTATTATTTTCAAGAAACTATGAAGGATTATGAAAATGAATAACCTATAATAAATCTATGGATTTTTATATTTGTGACAAGGTGTCATGGTATAAAATTACTATGAATTATATTATCGATAAACCCTAGACCAAGGAAGGACCTATATTTAAATAATTTAAAGAAGTATTTATGTATTGAGGTTATAATGAAATCCTTAGTAAAATGGATATTTAATTATTAACCTAATTTCAATGATTCCTGACATATATTTTTTGAAATTATATTAATTTGGACTTAGAAAATGAAATCCTATAAGCTGGATGGAAAAACAATAAAAATGTTCTAGCTACAAGCCTTTAACCCATGACTTATGGATGTTAAGGATTTAACGACATCCCCTAACATACACAATGTATATGTTATTTTTTAATTTCTTATTGTAAAGAATTTGATGAATAAATATTAATGATTAACTAGTAGTTTGAAGTTTGAGGATTATAGATTAATATATGGACCATAAAAGTTTCAGAATATGTAAATATAAATTGTTATACTTTTTAGTCATTCATAGGCCTTACAATCTTTTAAAAGTATATTTTAGTCCTTTAGGCACAGAGAAATTAATTTATGTTGAGTAATTTTGGGGACTAAATGGTTGACTTTAAATTTGATCAAAGAAAAACCAAATTTCATGAATTTTCATATGAAATTGAAGTATAAATGTAAGAATATTACATTATATTTTTTGTTAGTAAAAGATTTACCCATCATTAAGAAAATGACATACAAATAAAATTGTTTCATAATCTTAATTTCTGTTGAACCAATGGCTTAAAAAATAACCATAGAATATTGGATTTGAGGCCATCTAAATATTAATGATGGGTCACTTGTTTTTGATTGATTACCTAAATCACACCATATAAATTTATACTCTTTTCTTCCAAGTATATATCTCTACTTTCCACTGATATTATCTTGTATATAGGCCTAGTTACGTGGTATTCCATGTGACCCTTGTACTTTCCATTCGATATTTTATAATGTCTGACTTATGAAACCTCCTCACGATGTGGGATTTCAAACATTAAAAGTAGAAAACAATATATCACCATAATCAATTTTATAATGTGAGGATGAAATTTAAATAAGTTGAGGATAAAGTGATTCCTAAAAATCCTAATTAAGAACCTTTTATATGTGTCACCAAGTTCATAAGTTAATATATTATCTAGATACTTTATAATAAGATTACAATTTAAAATATTACTTATATATATCAATGCATGAAACACCGAGTTAGCAAGAATCACACACAAGAGATACCATCCAAGTGTGTCTTTTTTATTATAAATTGACATAAATTTTATTAAAAAGTACAATTGACCTACTAAAAACAAGAAATGTTCATTCATATTCATTTAATACATTAGTTAAATGATCTATATGTCATTTGATATTTGAATAAACCATTCACTCATCCATATGATCCACGGTGTGACAGATATGACACCAAGCATGTCTGATTATTTAGAAAAAACATTAACTCAACTAAAATGAAATACTGACCTACTCAGAACTAATAAAATGTATTCATATTATTTTTAAATATTAAAAAAAGTATACATATTTTTTTTGATACATATAGGAACCAACCGAACCTCAATATGAAAAATGGTGTAACCGATATGAATCCATGTGTGTCATTTTATTTAATATTGACATCAATTTTAGTACAAAGGATAACTGACCTAGTGAAAACCTAGGAAATACATTCATATTTTTATTTTTCATGAGGATAATGGTCCAAATTTCTTTTATGACATGTAGGAATCATCCAAAATTCAATCATATTCACAGTGTTACTGATTACACTCAATGTGTGTCTTCTTATTTTAAATGTACATTAATTTTAGAAAAAGGAACAAGTTACATACAATATAACATATAAAACATATTATATTTTTTTATACTTTTAGAAAATGATTTATGACTTTTTTGGGGCATTTAGGAATCGTCCACACTTATATATGATATACTATGTAATCGGTATGATTCAAAGTGCATATTTTTATTTAAAATTGACATCAATTTTTGTAGAAACAATAAATATCCTATTCAAAATAGATAAAACGCATTAGTATATATATGATACTTAATAGAAATTATTGATAAATTATATGAGTCATGTAGTAATCAGATTCGATGTAATTCAATTCATGATGTGACATGTATGACTCCATTTCTAACATTTTATTTAAAATTGAAATCAATTTTAGTAAAAAACTAACCTACTCAACACTGAAAAAATGCATTCAATTTTTTTGAATTTCTTCGTAAAAGGATCCATATGTAATATTTATGTATTTTAAAAATGACACATATGTCCAGTAGATAGTGTGACTGATATGACTCCAAGTGTGTCCTTTTATTTCAAATTAACATTAAGTTTACAAAAAGTAGCAACTAGAAAACTGAAAAATTATGAAACAAATTTTGATTTCTTTAAGACTATAGGGAAGTTATACATGCAACATTTGGGATGTATATCAATCATCCACACCTCAATATAATTCATCGTGTGTCTTATTGGACTCAAAGTGTGTAAATAAATAATGATTGACCTCAATTTTATTAAAACGTACAACTGACCTACTCTAAACTGTTAAAAAACATTTGGATTGTTTTGATATATTGTTAAAGTGTTCTATATTTCATGTGAGATTTGTAGGAGTTATAAACAATCAATAAACCACATAGTGTGACTAGTATGACTTACTGGGTGTCTTTTTATTTAAAATTGACGTACATATTAGTAAAAATGTGAACTGATAAGCATAGAATTGATATAATGCATTCATTGGTTTTTATATTCTTGGAAAATTATACCTAAATCATTTGGGATTTGTATGAATCAACCATACCTTAATCTGATGATCAGTGTGTCTAATATGACACCAAGTTTATTTTTTATTTAAAATTCACATTAAATTTTATCAAAAGGAAAAAGATACATTATGAAAACCAAGGAAATGAATTTGGATTGTTTTTATATTTTATGAAAACATTACATGGGTCTTTTTTAGGAGTAATAATCATCCTCATCACAATCTAATGCACAGTGTGACCGGTATAACACCAAGTATGTATGTTTCTTTAAAATTCATATATATTTTGTTAAAAAGGAAAATTGGCATTCTAATAATAAAGAAAAATCCTTTAGATTGTTTTGATATATTTGGTAAGCAATTAGTATGTAATTTGAGAAGTGTAAGACTCATATGCACCTCAATCTTATGCATGGTGTGGATTGATGGAATACAACTACATATTTTTATTTATAATTGAAATTTAATTTAGTGAAAAGGGAAACTAACAAACTCAAATTTCATCAAATACATTTTATTTTTATAATTTACTAATAGGATCCATAGGTCATTTTTTATGTGTAGTAATCAACAATATCTCAATCATATGTATATGTGTCTTATATGACTCCAATGGTGTAATTATTTAAAA
Source organism: Viscum album (assembly GCA_963277665.1). Taxonomy (NCBI): domain Eukaryota; kingdom Viridiplantae; phylum Streptophyta; class Magnoliopsida; order Santalales; family Viscaceae; genus Viscum; species Viscum album. The sequence goes on from OY728158.1 coordinate 543,880,578, forward strand.
ATGAAAATAATATCATTTAAAAGAACAATTAACATACTCAATACTAATAATGTGTATTCAAATAGTTTTTTTATATTATTAAATTGATCTATAACTCATTTATGTTGTGTTGGAATCCATCACAACTCAACGGAATGAATAATTTTTCTAATATAACTGTAGGTGTGATATTTTATAGAATTTTTTAATTTGTGAATGTATTATTTCATATTATTGATTAGTTTAATTATTTATAGTATTACTATAACAATATTTTTTTTCTTATATAGGTGGATTTGTTTCTCTGGTTGAGGTGATTTTCTCAACAACAGATACCTTGGGAATCCCTTTTTAGCAGGGATCACAGGATCCAAAGATAATTTTAAATTAAAGTTTTTAAATGTTTTTTGATATTAATTGAAAATGTAATTATAAAAAAATTTGTTTCAAATTTATAAACTGGTGTTTTTTTTATTCATGATGTATAATTTATTTGAATTATATTATACATTTTGTGTACATGATAATGTCTATTATAGAGTTTCATTATTAAAACATCACATTGTAGTAGGTGAGGCCTTCATCAGTTCTTTTTTAGTACTAATAATCCCCCTATCAATGCTGAGATTAACATTACTTGTTTACCACTGTTAAATTAAAATTTTCATACAATAAAAGTTCATATCTGTAGTAGCGTATAAAATTATGTGTGATTTTACATGAGGCCACCTTGGTTGTTCAGAGTGAATAGGTACGCAACTAAAATAGATGGTGTTTAGTCTGTAGTCCAATGTTCATGATCATTATTTTAAATTGGTTGACACTATCTAGTAATTTTATTTGACCTCACAATTTTTAGTCATTAATAATTAGTGATAATACATATTAATACTCTTCCTACCTTTCGCATGAATAGATGGACTCCATGAGATTAGTATATTGGTTTTTACTACAACATGGATACTACACCATCTATATTGATTCTTAGTGATATTGAAAATATAATATAGTGATTTCATGGTTCATCCAAGTGATTCACGATATTGATCATCTCCATAACATTATGAATTCTTACTTGTAAACTCGTTGTTTTCGATTTTCCATACTGTCACTATGTGATATGTACATGGTTACATAAGAGAATATTCGTGTCTCTATTTATTGAAATTATATTTTGTGAATATCAATATTTTAATCCCACATTCCCTAAATAATATCATTAGTATAACATAAAAATTTAGATGTATTATCTTTGAGATATGGGGAAATAGTAAAAATCATTATTGTCATCCCTTGTGAGATGATTTACAAAATTCCTCACATACATTAAATTTTGATGGGATAAAAAAATTACTCCTATCTAAAGAAGGATAATCATTCCCTCTATAGATTTGTTCTACTAAATTATGTAATTATTATTGCACTTCATCTAGAAAATATACCATAAAACAGGATCAATAATTGATAAATTATACCCCATTCTAATCTATCAACGGTCTGGTTCATCCATAATGATATTAAACATCATGAATGGTATGTCATGGGGTATAAACCTATGACATTATAGTAATAACAAAACATAGATCACAAAGAACTGAACCATTATTTTTTAATCACCAATAGGTTGTTTTTTAATAATTTTGATGGTTATTCACCAATATGTTAACAGTTATAGTGAAAATATTTCATGAAAAAGAAATAAATATTGATCGTGATAATATTAGAACATGATATAGATATATTTAGATAATTTTTTACTATAATAAATGCTATATTAACTTGTTATCTTCAAAATGAATCAATAATTAAAAAATATAATCACAAAAAATGAGAGTATAATTAATATGATGAGAGGTTTTAAAACAATTATTTGTTTACATAAAATAATATTAGGGGTTGAAGTATTTAAAAACATGAAATAATTTTTCATTAAATTACATAAATATATGAATGCACATGAACAAAAATCATCAAGTTAGTGGTATCCAAAATACATTTTATGTGCATATTCTAGATAAATTATACAAAAAAATGATGGAATATATATGATGTGAAGGCCATGTTCCATATTATTATATACTTCCATGTTTTATGGTGGTGGATAGATTCTCATGTTAGTGGTTAGAATATTAATAAAACCCATGATATAAGAAGGTTTCATGTTTATAAATTATGGTCAAACAATTTATCAGGTAAGGCAAAACATATAATGTATTGACATGTGAAGGAAAACATTAAAAATCATTTCTATTTTGTGTATACAGTATATCCTCCCCAAATTATTCTATTATTGATTATACTATTTACAAATTAAAAGAATTATTTTATATGATAACCCAACGAGAGGGAATCATGGATGCTAAAACCGATGTGAAGATCACTTATGAGGGGAATATTTCCCAAAGGTTTTCAAGGATGTTTAGATCCATTAATATGAAAATTATAAACACAAATTCTAACATACTGACTAGAATGAATCGGATGGCAGTATACATAATTTATTTAATGATGGTGTGGGATGAGATGAGTATATTTGTGTTAGTTCCCCCATAATATTTTGTAAAGGATCATGTGGTTGGTTATGCTGAATTTGGGATGAAAAACTATTCAGATGGTTACATGAGTGAGATAGTGATCAAATTCAAGGGATCTTTGATGAACAAAAAAGAATATGGGAAAAAGATATTTATAGATATGAAAAGGCCAGAGAATAGGGTTTCATAATAAATAATGTTAGTGGAATGTTATAATAATAATGTCACATCAATGGGCCGTTCATTATCATAGACACAAAAGAAGCATGTGAAGAAAATATGTACATCAACATGAGAAATTGAAGTGAATATATCTCACTATATTCATGTAAGTTAATAATATATACAAACTTGTAGGGATATGGATATACAAAATAACTAAATTCTGACAAATAGCCTTAGAATGTTCCCATAAATTTATACATTCTTGTAATAAAACATTCCAAGATATTTATACCTATTAACAACTATTAAGAATATGATCCATATTAACATGATGTACCTATGATAATTATATTTAATAGTATCTATTAGGTTAAGGATGTTCCCTAGTATTTGGATATGTTTCTTATCTTATAGTATCATAGGATTGGTAATGATGGTGATGACAATGGAAATAACTCAACTCAGAAATTGTTAGGAAGGTTATAATTATTAAAATATGGTTTTATAAAATTTATTTTTTTATGAAATGTAATATTAATATTTTACAATAATAGAGTAATAATATTATTTTATTACTATCTTGTTTATAATATGCACTACTAAAGAGTCTGAGATACCCCAAAAACACATTTGGATGCTATAAGCAATGGAGGAATGGGCTCTCCATACTTGGTAGAGAATTTGTTAGTTGTAATGGTGTGCCTATATGAGAGATTTATAATAACATATCAAATAAACCCTTATAGAGTTTTACAGTAAATGATATCATTAAATAGTTGGTAGAAAAGACATTTCATAAACAACTTTTTATGATAATGATTGGTAGATGTTATATTTAAGCCTCTTGATGGTTGGATGTTCTTTGGTCCTTTTTACCCATATTTTCCGATTATTTCTTTGTACATTCCTTGAATGAGATTAAATGATTTTGATAAAGACATAAATATATATAATTTTTAGGACTCTCATCTTGGAGTCTCAAGAATCACATTAGCATGTATTTATTACACCTTAAAAGGGTGTGTTTTTAGAAGCAGAAACAACCGAATTCTAGTAATTCCTTAACTAATACCATTTCAATTGTCTTTAAACTACTGTCCCTACTAATCGAGGATGTTATGATTCAAGTATAACGACCAAACCCTACTATATTCTTTTGATAAATCTAATGAAATTTATCTTTATAACATGGTCTATTTCGATGTTTAGTTACTTAGTTATTAAAAAATTTATTTTTTGATTTTGATACCTATCACATAGTATGAGAATTTAAGCATTTCAAAAAACAACTATAAGGGTTTATTCACATCCATTTATGGTTGATCTCGATATTTCCATGTGTAGTATTCTGGTTCAAATTTCATAACTATATAGATCTATCCATAAAGAACATTTCTATGTGATTTAACATATGTGATATCTGTATCATTCCATCTCCTTAATTAGATGTATCTAAACCCTATGACTCTAAGAGTATAGATGCTACTTAGCCACCCAAGTCATAACTCAGCTCACACATACAAGATGTACCTCATCAAGGTGCACATTATTTATATATAGAAGGAGTTTTGGGCATAGGGGTGGTTCTCATTTTATATTTTATTTGGTATGGAAAAGAAATAGTTACACTCTTATTATAAAAGTTTATGGTATATAATTTAATGAAATAGTTCTTGAACATGTAGATAATAGAAGCATGATCATGTGAGTGTTCCAAGATAGTCTGTTATTTGAGGATATAACATATACAAGGAGTTATACCATAGTATATTTTTAGTATTCATAACATCCTCAGTGTAATATATTTTTTATAATATAAATTTTTCTATAATTATCTCAATGAGAACCAGTACAATCAATGAGGATGTTTAATGGATGACACATTTTGTTATTTGAATGAGATCTCATAGAGAACAATATTTATTAGGGGACCACCATCTATATTGATTTTGATAATTTCTTTTTTTAAGACTGATTCAGTCCGTGGGTAGATCATTCCTTCTATAAGATCCAATAAATTAATCCATGAGGTTCAGAACATATTCTCTATTAATCATTATTTTATTTGTATGGATATCTGGGGTTTGGTCCCAGAGAACCACCTTGAAGACCTATCCTCATCATTCCATAGTCTATATAGCTTTATTTAAATTATTAGATAAGATATATGTGATTGTCATAAAACTATTTATATTTTTAAGGAGACAATATAATGGAGAGTTCTATAGAAAAAATAATAAAAAATCTTTTTGAGGCCATAATATTGACACACATAGTAGACCAGATGACTATACTGTCTCAGGAGGAGTCTCATTATACAATTGTGACATTTAAAAATTAGTGAAAATTCGGTGAATATTCCCACCTAAGAAATCCAAATTCCACATAGACTTGACATTGAAAGGGGATATTGGTAGAGGACCATAGATTATAATTTGATGCCAAAACATGGTGGAGAACATTATTATTGCGAATTAAACACATTTCTTTGTTGAAGATGAAGCATTTAAGGAGAGTACATCCTATTGAGGTCTCTATTCATTTTTTATGAGTGATAAAATATATTTTCTCAATCATTTTACAATCACAAAATCTAATATTTCATCTAGACAATCACATCATAATAATATATAAATAATAGGTTGTAATACCATTAAGAATTTTAAATTGTTTGAATATTAAACTTCTAATGACCAATGTTATATATACTACTCAAACAGTTGATTTATAATGATTTCAACCAAAGAATAGTGGATGGATGGGTATAGGCATAGATAACATAATAATAAAAGTTGTGTTTCCTTATTTCAATGGGTGAATTCCAAATTGTAATGGATTATATATGGGTATAAGAAAAAAAATATCATAACATTTGAGTTGGTCTATTTGAATGTATTATTTGGATCAATGTGATGAAGACCATTAAAGTAAATTTTTTGATGAATATTATATCATTAAAAATGGTTCACATACCCTCACTTCAGGATGCTACACTTTACCCATGGATCATTTTAACTAATATGGAATATATAGTGGAATATATGAATGATTTTGATATTTCATTGGATAAGGGCTTTAGCTATAATATTTTGAAATCTTATGGGACATATCATAGACCCCTCAAACATTATTGTTCATTTTTAGATCACTATAACATTTCCACTAGAATCATCTGTATGATGTTTAGTAGGCTTGGAATTTTATTTTTTATAGGTATATATTTTTGGGGTTTTGACCTATATATATTTTTGACATTTCAATAGAAAAAACTAAAATATTCTCAAATCACATATGGTGTATATCCAAAGATAAAAGAGATAAATTTTAAAAAGGATTTATTTTTATGGATTGAAACCTATTGATTTTTTATCTTTTTCCATCAGCAAATCTAGGTCATGCATGTTTGACCAATATAGAAAATTTTGAATGTCAAAAATACGATGACCAAATGTTGTATGATTATTGTAGTATTCAAATCATGTATAACATGAATATTAGGAATATCAATGACATTGTGTATAATTATTTTTTCATATATAATGAAGTATTGATTTTTAGGAATATCTTTTTGTTGATTGCAGTTTAACAACATTAACCTAGTATTGTTAGACTTCTCATAGAGTTAATTTCATGGGTTATACCTAACAAGAATTGGAATCTAAAAATGACATTGATATAAAAAAATTCACAAATATGTACATCCCAATTGACCAAATATGAGTTTCTATCATTATTATCATCATCTTAAATTATCCCAACCTACCCAATTAGAGTGACCATCATTTCCATTATCATGGTCAATAGACTGGATCAACTCAATTTGTGGGACCATCATTTTCAAAATCCAAATTTCTGATCTCAATATTCCCTATAAATGTGATCATTTATATCATCATCTCTTTTAGGGATCCCAATCATCCAAATTAGTGCATCCATTTTTGTTTGTATAAAAATAAATTATCTAGATAAACATTATATGAGTTACTATCATCATAATCATGAGTAACATTAATCCAAAATAACATACTTAGAGTGAACATGACTATAAAAATCAAAATTAGTTGTTATGATCAACCCTATTATAGTGTCTATCATCAATAACAATATTTGATTTTAATTATTCAAGAGTATTCTTGAGTTTGATTTCATGATCTCAAGAGGTGGATGGTGGTATAATGTTCTTCAATAAATAAGGTGAAAAATGTTTCCTCCACATATTTACATGGATGGAAGTTCTATGTTGTCATTAACAGTCCATTAAAATAGGGGCCTTACAAATTATGATAATGGAGTTTAAACAATATTTTATTGAGGTTTTTTTATACGATAAGTACTTTTCAAAGGAAAAGTATATAGAATTTTTGAATTCCACTTTGAATATGATAATGGTTCCCTATTATATAATATAGTGTGTAGTGGATCCACAAAAATCATTATATTATTGATCATATAAATCATACCATATGAAATTTGAATCAGTTATGATGAGATGATACATATATGATGGGCATGACTACTTACCAATTTCAAATGGCGGGTTATGCAGAAACAGTATATGAGTGTACTACAATTTGAGGTTCATCACATTAAGATATATATTCCCCATGATGAGAGGATATAAAAATGAGTGTTCATGTAGATCCATATATGGGGTGTGTTTGTAGAGTCATGTAGAAGTGTCCATTGGAGTCGAATAAACATTATAATGATATCCATAAAAATTTACAAGGATTGTAGTACGTATGAAATGAATGTGGTTTTTGAAATTAAGTAACATTCATGAGGGGTTATGGATCACTAATGACTATGAAACCATATTCAGAAAAAATTCATTAGGTGATGATATATTATGTGTAACCATTGGAACTTTTTGTAAAATGTGGGTTCAATGATAATACATTATATTTTTAAAATTACATATAGTATCCACTATAAGATTTTATCCTTTTCTATTTTCCATCTATTTGTTTCATAATCGAATACATTGTATGGATTAATGAGTGAGGACGAGACTATCATTTTGGAATCCCATTGCAGAATTTCTTCTTGAATTTATTTTACCATTTTGACCTATATTTTAGGGTATTAGGGACACGACTGAAATTAGATAGAATTTAACGACTTATAGATTTTCCCAAGGATCACACAGTTTGTGTTCTAGATGCATGTACCTTTAGGTATTCAAGTTATGGTCAAACATCATTGTTTAAGGTTAACACAATTTAATTTCATGATGTATAGATGATTAATTGATATATTTTATGGTAATAAAAAACTATCCAAGATCCATAATGATTATGATAATGATTCTTTGACCATTAAAAATGAAATTATAATTCAAATTGTTTTGTTCAAGGTTTTCACAATTTAATTGCATGATTCATGGAAAACATGATGAGATTGTATAACATGAAATGATATGTAAAAACCTGAAGATAATGAGGGGAAAAAGTAGATATAGACTCTCTCATTGGGATTTTCACCTAGATTAAGGTCATAGTTCTTCGACCAATGTGGTCATTACTTTCCAACTTGTTTAAAATAAATAGTTGAATTTCTATGAATGGAATGAGTAATACCATTTTAGACAATCACAAAGTGCTTAACGTTGTTCTTGTTCATTATATGTGGACCTATTTAGATATAAAAAGAACCCATATGGGAATAAAAAACCATGAATACCAAATCATCATTTAAACCTAAGCATGGAGATGTTTTAAATTGAAACTTCTCATTTTTTCAGTAGGGGAAGATATATGTAATGGGTATGAATGGGATGGATAATAACTAAAATAATATAGTGGGATTTTTTGTGGTGTTGAAAAGTATTACAAATAATGGTAGTATTTCTAATATGAAGAAAATATACTGGGTTTATAAGACACATCACGGTTACATATGACAAGCCAAATTAATTTTTTTGATGAATTTTCAAGTAAAAGAATCATTTGGAGTTGAAAAAACTAATTACATATATTCATTAGATTTTCATAAATATTTGATACATTCAGTTTGGAAATTATGATTTATAAAAATTAATTCTTAAAAAATGTTTGGAGTTATTTTATGATATAATTTTCCAAAATTAGGATATTATTTCTTCTACAAAAATTGTGGATATAAAAGGTCACTCAGGGATGGGTCCCGAATGTGATATTTTTATGTCATTATATATCCTACGATAAATGAATTCAATTGAAACATTTATCAGAAATTCTAGGGGGAATCTCTAAAAAATTAGATATTATATTGAGAATGGGTTAATTTATCACGGTTTTTTTGGAGAACTACCCTATGTGATGAGCCCTTACATCTGTATAACTCTTGTATAAGGTATTTAAGACATATAAAATTCTGTTTAGAGGTGTTGATGATCAGAAATCATGTAATAGATGTCATGTTTTTAACTTCATCATATAATTAAATGACATTACACATATATTTCTTATTCACACGATGATAGAGTTTTTTTCATAGTATTAATCCCATAGAGGGGAAACATAATGGGACTGATTTCATATAACAATAGAACAAATGATGTGTTCTATTTGAATTTGTGTCTAGGTATATGATAAGAGATTTAGGTATTACTACATTTCATAAGATAAAAATAATCAATCAAAATGTAGTTCTAGAATAGAATTTATATGTATAGATTTAGATCATAGGTAAGGAATATGTGATTTTTTTGGTTTAACTAATGATAAATGATCCGAGGAAAATTAAAAATACATTTAGGATTAAAATAAATCCATATATAGTTATATAATGTTCCCCTATATTGATCAAGTTCATTCATTGGGAAAGAGATTTTTATTATTCATGGTTGGGATTAGGATAAAGAATCATGAACTCATTATTCCACCTTCAGTAATATAAATCATGAAACACATTGATTGTAGGGGGATTAATATAATATATTGAGACTATTTTCAAGTAAAGGGAGATTTTTTTTAATTATGCATATGTAAATTGTGCATCGATGAAGAGTATAATTATATAGAACCATTATTGAGAAATTAAGCTATGAAAAATATCATTATAAATGTAGTTTATGTTCATATATGAATAACCTTGTTTTCCCCATTTTTAGTTAGTTTTATCATAGTCATGGTAAATTGAATAATCAAAAATGGGATTTAATCTCACGTGATTCAAGCTATGTGAGAGAAATAAAGAGAAATTGGAGGATTATGTGTACAGAACTATAGTTCATTATTGGGAAATCATTTACATATTCCATGTTTCTATTCATTGTTTATGTGAAATATTCCATATAGACCAATTTCAAAAGAATAATACATTTAATATGTTGTTTAATTTCTTTTATTGAAGAAAAGGGTCATGTATCTTCTCATCATATAGTTAGAAATTTTTTGTATATTTATTAATGTTGAGATTAGGAAAATATTTTGTATGTTTACATCATGTGACTAGGAAATACTATTGTAATATTTAATTTCGTGTATCTAGAATATTCATGAAATTGTTTATGAACATGTCGTAAGTATGATAAAGAACCAACATGAAATTTATTGAAGTTACTATTTAACAAACCTTGCATTTCGGGTGAGTTTGATATGGTCTTCATTCGTTTTTTTAAAGAAATATGATCCATTAGAGTAAAAATTATATAAGAATTATAGAATAATTAATATACATTAAATATTTTATCAGAATATCCCCCTTCATCATAAGACTTGTATGAATCAACATAATCCCTCACTTAATGAATGAAAAAAATAAATTTTACTTATTAAAATCATATACATAATGGTAATTATTGATATCATATTTGTGGGATATGTTCAATCACCTCACTTTGAGTAATTCAATATTATCCAACAATTTTTTAGAATATTTATATTGTCATATTTGATTTTATATTGCGATACATATTACAGAAAACAAAACTTTTTATGGGGAATAACTAGCTATGTATATTATATAAGTTAATATAGGGAAACTTTCATTATGTTATGAGTTTTTGTGTGATAATCACATAGTGAATCCATGAGCATTTCATAACATGAAATATATCTTATATCCGTCATATTTTAGTGTATATTGGATAATGTTTTTTAAATACATAGAATATTTATTTTAAAAATAATGGTAGAAGGATGAGTGGTTAGAGTTAATACTATAATATGAATAAAAAATATTCAAGTTTGAATGATAAAATATAGTTTCATTATCCACCAACATTTTATTGGATAAAAATTATCGTAATATTAATTTTCTTCATGATGTTATTGAAATCCTTCATCTTAACATTCTCTATGTAAACAAACTCAGCACATTTAGAGAGTCTGTTAGTGGTAATAATTATATACATGAACTAATTATTTATTTTTGGGAGATATGGTCCCATGACATTTGTTCCTCGTGTGCAAAAAAATAATATTATTCTGTGGTTGTCAGCATCTATTGGGGTTGATGGGGGAAATTGGTATGCATATGGAAATTATGAAACTTCCTTGTGAACTCAACAAAATCATGTGTCGTATATAGCCAAAAGTATATAAACATCTCTATTTGGGGGGTGAGATAGGTTTTATATTGTTGAGAAAAATAATCACCAACATATATTTCATAAAAAACAAGAATGGCCTCTCTTCCATTAATGAATCAGAAGAGGAATCTATTAAAACCTCATTTTTAAAGGACTCTATGAGAAATCGAGTCATCATAATGGAAATATTGGATGGTCCCCCATCAAATTTTTTCTCTCATTATAGGGACTAATGGAAGAGTTCCTCTTTATCAGATTTAAATTATCATGGACATCCATAAATGGTTGTTTCATATAGAATGTTTATTATCATGTGTTATTTTTTGTGGTTTCAATCTTATTGGTCTCCTCTATGTTATTTCCAAATATTGGGGATACAATTTTATGGTTTTATATAATGATGTCTATTTCATATAGTTCTAGATTTTATAAGCATATATCCACCTTAGATAATGCATTTTCTCTGAAATTCTAAAAACTATGCTATATAAAAAAGTATTTGATCATATAGAGATTATACTAGGAAACCAATATTTGGAAATATAATGACAATAATGAAATTATTGCATGGAAAAAAACTTATCATATAATATGTATGGAAACATCACATAATATAGATAATTTAATTTTACTGAGGTTGAGATAATTCTTAAACCTAACTCTATTGAATATTGTGGGTTCCATCATTATTTCCATTTGAATTATATAAGTACCCTAGAAATCCAATTTCCAAATTTAGGTAATTTCATAAATGGTGTATAATTAATCATTAATAAATTATTTTTCAAATACTTTTCAAACTATGATTGGATATAAAAAATTAAAAATTAAAAATTTTATTTTTTACATAATTTTATTGGGTGATCAATATAAAAATTGTTGGGGGATGACCTCTAATATGACATTCATCTGTCTACATCATATGATTGAGAATATTTTTTTAATATTATAGCTGTGACTATTTAAACCCCCCCTGGTGTTTCATATAGAATATAAATATATAAATCAAGAAGATAAATTCAACAAATTAATATTCCATTTTATAATGTTGTGTCTCATATTATTGCATGGTTTTATTTAAATACAAAAAACTGTTTCCTTTTACCTAATAATGAAATTTGATTAGATTGTCCAGATGTGATCACTCCAATGATTCCATGTATATAATTAGGGAGTTTCCATCAACATGAATTATTAATACCATTGGGATTTAGATGTATTTCATGATATTATAAAAAATTAATTGAACATTATTATATAGTAATATGTGTATCCTTTGTTAATGATATTGGTGAAATCTAATCACTATCAAATTAAGTATTCCATGTAACATCTAAAATAGGTGTGGTGTTCTTGAATCCCACTTGTCTCTTTCATACATCAAGGAGGAGTAATTTTATGGGTCGTCATATTTTTCTAGGGGGGTCATCCTCGACACTAAAATGGAATAAAATGATTCCCAGAAACATTCTTGATGTTTCCCTAAATGTGCAATTTAAGGGGTTCATATTTATTCTATTATACATTAGTTTGTTGAAGACCATATAAATATTTGTTTATTTCCCACTACATTGTGGAGATTTGGAAACCATATCTTCTACATAACTTTCGGTAGTCATCTTAAAAATTCCTTGATGACATGGTTCATGTATCATGGAAATGTGGGGATTTTTTTTCAAATAAAATGGAATTAGGTAATAGAAATAAACAATTTTAGAATCCTTGAAATTAGTTTTATCCTTGTATTTTATGGTCATATATATCCATTTTTTTCCATAATATCCACATATTATATAGAAGACCTAGATACCAATCATTGTATCAATCAAAAATGTTTTGATCAGGATTGGGATATCATCTTTTAGAGAATGGTGGTTTAGAACCCTAATGTTTTTGAAAAAATAATATAATATTTATTTATCTTTATAGTGATGATATTATCATGAAATTATATGTCCAAATATTCATGAAAAAATTAAAATATTATAATCTATTTGTCTCCGGGTTACCCCTTGGTAGAATATGTTGGGTATAATCTCATTGCTACCACCATGTATCAACGATGATCTGTAAGAATACGCAAAATATTGGTGTCCACATAGTGATCATGTATGATATTTTCAATGTAATTATATGTGAATACATATTGATTATGATTCAGGAAATATAGATATTTTTATCTTATTATTTACGATACATGGAGACCCTAACTAAGGATGGTTGTGAGTTATATGTTGTAATAAGATTCACATGTCTGAATTCATGAAGAGTTGTAGATCCTCTTCAATTGGTATGGAATCTCTATAATTTATGAGATCAAATCCTTCTCATGCATTGTTGGAATCAACCAACATGGATGATACCATGAAGATAGGATAAAAAGATACCAATAAATATAAATTAAATCTTATTTAATGGTTTGGGTAATCTGATCATTGATCCTCTACTATGTGTCCTAAATGTTGTTTAGAACTACTGTCATTATGAGAGGTTAAAGAGGGATATAAATTAACATAGGTAACACAATAATCTATTCTCTAGTTAGAGGTGGACGATCTATAATTTTAGTCACATAAACATCATATAATAGGATGAAAATTAGTGTCTCCATCCATTTAGAAGTAATTTTCATTGAATAATGATTTATATGTTGATTCAATATGGTTTCCTTATGACATTTCCATTCTTTCATGTTTGGAGAGTTGTTGAGTCAATAAGGTTTCCTTATTAATCTACCATTCATTCATGTTTTAAAAACCACAAACACCTTCTCTAAAAGAAAAAATTCTTTTACCATATGTTTTTCTTTCATAAGAAAATTTTCCATCCCCAAATAATTTTATCCTTACCATGTTTTTCCATTGTTCATATAATGGCTAAGTAGAAATCTCAGTTTCATATCCAAAACCTTGGAATCTTATAAATACTTAGATATAGAGCATTCTGTTTTCAGTATTCGAATTCAGGTTCTGAATTCTCGGAATTCATGTTTTGAACTTTTTGAGTTTAGTCTTCGAGTTCACTAAATTCAGACTCCACACATTCATAGTTCAGAGTCCGAGTTCTCTGAATTCAGAGTCTAAACATTCTCAATTCAGACTCCGTGTTCTCTGAATTCAGACTCCAAACTTTCTGATGTTCAGACATCGAATTTTTATGAATTTAGACTTCGAACATTGTAAGTTCAGACTCTTAATTCTTATGAATATAGACACTGATGTTTCGTGAAATTTAGACTCTGTAATTCTATAGAATTCATGTTATTAATTACTTTGAAGACAGATACTGAATATCTATGTGTTATAGACATTGAATGATTTTTTAGTTAGACCCCAAACATTCATTTTTTTCTTACAATCAAAAAAATGAATTTGTTTAAGAAACCATATTTTAGCTTACTCTTGTTTTGGTTATAAAATAATGTCATGCATTAGGTTACTAACGAAACATTGTTTGAGTGACATGTGTATAGGTCCCTCTGAAATTCTAGGAAAAATATGACCGTTGGAGGATGGAGTCAGCCGTTGAAGATGTGCCTATAAATCGGAGCTCACTTGAAAGATCTCACAACTTTGATGAATTGTTCTATGATTCTAGATATTACATACCGATAAAGTGATTTCTAGAGAGAGTGTTTCATGCTTTGTGCATACTAAACATCTTGTTCAGAATTTCTTCTTGTGACTCTGAATGTTGGTGAGTTCATTCTAGGGCTTCCAAGCATAGGAAGATAGAGGTTCCGACTACCTTGATGTTCGAGGGATTTCCAGGATATCAAGAGAGACTCCAATAATGGTATCGAGGGATTACCCTGGTGTGGTTAAGATACACTTTCTTGAAAGTATAAATCAAGGTACCTTTATCCAAGGTTGTTTGATACCCTTCTCTTTGGTTTAAAAGATTTACTACTTGTTACTTGTATTTTTTAAGGATTTTCGCTGCATTTTGGTTATTGAGGAAAGTATAACTATCTTATACTTTCTTATACTTTCATACTCTCATTTAGTGATATTCTATACACTTTAAGGTAGAATATTTATCTTTGTAAACATTTCTTCAGATTAATTCCGGGAACAACATTTTTGGAATCAAGCAAATTTGTAGAACTAATAGGACTTGTGAATTTTTCCTTGTTTATCATTGTTAAACATTACCATCTTTAAGAGTTCCAAAGTAATTTTTAAAGTATACAATTCACCCCCCTTTTATATATTGATCATCTACATTATTATTTAGATCCTATAGTTGGTATCGTAAGTGTATATCGTACTCCATACCAACCTAAATATTCGTATCACAGGTTAGCTACATCATACTCTGAATCAATCCTAAAAATTTGTATCAGAGTATGGCTTTGAAATAATTATATTCATATATAAGTTTTTTTCCCATGTTTTTTATTTTTCTATATTTCCCTTGATTAGGATATTTTTATCCTTGTTTAGAAACTTTTATTACTAATATGTTTGTGTGGAAATATTTTCTTTAAGTTGGCAAGAATGAATTTCGGTTCCATAGACAACGTAAATTCTACAAGACCACCTATATTTATGGGAATGATTTCAAATACTGAAGTGATCTTATGAATATTTTTGTCATTAATACTACAGTGGACAACATTGTAATTCTTACTAAAGATTACAGGATTCTTGATAAAGAAGTCCGAACATTTACAAATTAAGAGAAGTCTGAATATCAACTGAACTATAAGGTATGCAATACTTTTTCGTGTTCCATGACCTGGAATATATGTGTCCAGATTTCTTCTTAGGAAGTAGAAAATTTTATTTGGATGAAACTTGAAGTTACACATTTTGGTACTTCCTATGTAATTGAAACTAATAGATATATTCTTATAGCTGAGTACCGTTGTTTTTTCTTTTCCTTATGGAGAACCTATATTTAAGGTACAAAAGAGATATATGACTATTGTCAACAACTTAAAATCCATGGGTGAAAAAGGTTTCTATGATGAGGCACTAGTAGAAAACATTATAGAAATCATGGCTAATGAGTGGTATTCAAAGATAACAACTATAGATGAGAATAGGAAAGTCTCATAGATTACTGTTGTAGATCTTTTTTGTAACTCTTATTCAACATGATACTAGGATAAAGGGAGATGTTGAGACTGTTAAGTAGAATAAAAGGAATGTAAGTGTGGAATTTATAATTACTTCAAATCATATGAAAGCAAAGACTCATGGGAGTGCTACAAGATCTAAATTTAAGAAGGTTTTTATACAATCCAAATCTAGTGATTGTGAACATTCTATGAATGAACTAGATAATCTTTCTTGAAGGATGAACAAGATAGTTGGGAAGAAATACATTCATAATGGATACAATAAGAAAGAATGGAAAGATAAGAAAGACTCTGAAGTCACTTATTATGAATGCAAACGAGGTAGATATATATGGCAAGATTGTCCTATGCTTAAGAGAAATAAATGAAAGGAAAATTATTCTGAATGAAATAGAATGAAGTACTACAAATCTAAATCTAAGAAAGTCTTGAATGCTAATGACACATGGAGTACTTTTAGTGGAGACTCTTTTGATGAATCATGATATTATGAATCTTATGGACAGCAGAATCCTGGTCTAATAGCTAGACTACCAATTGAAAATTGTTGCTTAATGGCTAAGGTATAAAATTCTGAATCCACCACAAATGTATCCTTGAATACTAACTACAGTGATAGTAAATACTATGAATTCTCTGATGAAGAATATTCTTCTAAGGAAGATGATACATTACCTACCTATGAAGAAGTGTCTAGGTTTTCTAATCTTCTTGAGAATAAAAATTCTAAAGTCAAGATAAATCTTGATAAGGAAAATTCTAGGAATTATATTCTTACTAAAGTAATATCATATCATTCCCATTATCTTGATAAAAAACCCCTTGATTTTAAAATTATTTTATAAAACCATGAAAAAGTTAATTCCAAGAAGGATAAAATTTCTAAGGTCCTAGAAAATGTAATTTTTATGAAAAATGTTTTTGAGCATATCTCTAGTTAAAAAACTAATGTTTTGGAAGATACGAACATTGTAATTAGACTAAAGTCAAAAATATTTTCCATGGGGTAGTTGTTTTTCAAACCTTACCATAGGAAGTGAAAATTTTGATAATGTATATTCTCAAATTCGACCTCTAATGAATATTTTGTGTTATACCTTTACTAGTTCAAAACCGATTTTTAGTAACAATTGTTTTGTTCCTCAAAGTGATCCATTCTGCACTAAGTGTTAGTTTGGTGGGCATTGGGAAAAAATTGTCCCTTAAACAAAACCCAGTATTTAGGTTTTCATAAATCTTATTATTCTAAGAAAATTTGGGTGCCTAAGATTTTTCATTCTAAAAGTTCTGGATCTATGAAAATTTGTGTTCCAAAAGTTTAACACTTTTATTTTTTGGAAAATAAGGAAAGTACCAACAATAATACTTCGGACATGGATAGTGGATGTTCCCATCATATGACTGGTAAAAAAAACTTCTTTGAAAATATTATAAAGTTGAAAGGATGAAAAGTAACTTTCGAAGACAATACAAAGGGAGAAATTATCAGTATATTTAACAGTTTTCTTCTTAGAAAAAAATTGATTTAAAATCTTTTATTTGTTGGGTCTTTAGAACAACCTCATTTGAATGAGTCATTTATGTGATGAAGGTTACCTTTTGAATATTAGCAATGACATGTGCTTAGTACACAATTCCAAAGGAGTGTTTATTCTTTATTACAATAGGCAAGAGAATGATTACACACTAAACATAGAAGACCATAAGAGCCAAGACCAACCTTGCCTTAGTGTAATGGAAGATTATTCATGGTTGTGGCATAGAAGGTTAGAAAAATGTAATATCAGGAACCTATTGAAGCTCTCTAAGAAAATACGTTTTAAGGATTTATCAGGGATTAGATTTCATTCTTCATATGTTTATGATCATTGTCAATATAGAAAGCATCATAAATAATGTTTTAAATCAGTCGGTGAAGTCTCAACCACTAATTCATTACAGTTAGTGCATATGGATCTTTTTGTTCCAACACAAACTGTAAGATTTGGTGGAAAATATTATGTATTTTTCATAGTTGATGATTACACTAGATTTACATGGGTCAATTTTCTAGAAAAAAATATGAAGCTTTTTCTTCTTTCAAAACAATTAGGGACCAAGTAAAAAATGAGAGAAACCTTCCTTTGATAATTATTCATAAAGATCTTGGATTAGAATTTCAAAATTCTGATTTTGAAACTATTTGTAGTATAAAAGCCATTACTCATAACTTCTCAGTTCCCGGAACACCTCAACAAAATCGTGTTCTTTAAGGAAGAAACAGAATTATTTAGGATATAACTAGAACCATGTTGAGTGATTATTCTGTAGCAAATCATTTTGGGATGAAGCTGTAAGTAATACTTGTTATACTTTAAATTGTGTTTTTATTAGACCATTTCTTAATAATACTTTTTATGAGTTATGGAATGGTAGAAAACCTAGTCTTTCATACTTCACGTTTTTTGGTTGCAATGTATTCATTCTAGATACTAATGATAATCTACACAAATTTGCAACAAAATTTGATGAAGGAATTTTCTAAGGATACTCCATGAATTATAAGTCTTATAGAGTTTTTAATAAAAACACTTGTACTGTTGAAGAAATAGTACATGTTAAATTTGATGAAACTGATCCTTTTGTTTTTAAAAAACCACAACCTACATCTTTAGATGTGTTTTAAAAAACTGATTATCAACCTTTGATAAAAGATCCCTCTGATTAGGAAAATGTTCATGAATGTAATTGTGAAGCATTTACCCCATAAGACTTCCTACTCTATGTTGATGAACATGTTTTACAAAACACAATTCAGTTGTTTTTAAAGAATCATCCCAATGATAATATCATTGAAGATGTAAATCAACCAGTAAGGACTAGAAGTTCCATATGGAATGAAATAAACAATCTAGCATTCCTTTCCCAATTATAACAAATAATCACTGTTGAAGCATTAGGTGATGATGATTGGATAAAAGCAATGAAAGATGATCTAAATTAATTCGAAAGGAATAAAGTATGGACCTTGGTTGAAATACTGAAGGAAACTTTTGTTCTTTGGGAAAAATGGGTCTTCAGAAATAAATGTGATGAAAATTGAATCATTGTTAGAAACAAAGCTATATTAGTTGAGAAAGGATATAATCATGAATAAGGAATAGACTATGGAGAAACCTATTCTCCAGTATCTAGACATGAATCTATTCACATTCTACATGCCTTTACAGCATTATTCAATTTCAAACTCTTTCAAATGGATGTTAAATGTGCTTTTGGTAATGGTTTTGTTCCAGAGGAAGTTTTTTTTGAACAACCTCTGATTATTGTAGATACAAAACAACTTTAACATGTTTTAAAACATACCAATTCTTTGTATAGACTCATACAAGCCCCTCAATATTGGTATAATAGACATAAATGAATTTTGCTTCAAAATAATTATGTTAAAGGAAATGATGATCCAAATATATTTACAAATAAAGATATTAAAAATGTTTTGATAGTTAAAATTTATGTTGAGGACATTATATTTGGTTCAACTATGCAATCTTTAACTGATTCCTTTGTATATCTAATGAAATCTGAGTTTGGAATTAGTATGATGGGTGTGTTAACATTTTTCCTTAATTTTCAAATTTGTCAAAAAACAGAAGGAATATATATATCCAATCATAAGTATATAAAAGATCTTATTAATAAGTATGGATATGACACCACTAAGAGTATAAGTACTCCCATTGATACCATAAATACAGTTGATCTTTATGAAGCTAGGAAACCAGTTGATCAAACATCTTTTAGATGTATGATTGGAAGTCTACATTACTTAATAGCTAGTCATCTATACTTAATTTTTTCATTATGATTATTTGCAAGATATCAATCTAATCCTAAGGAATATCATATAAAGGTAGTGAAAATATTTTTTTGCTACATAAAGGGATCCATATATCAAGGATACTTTTACTCTTCTAGAAATGATTTTGTTTTAAAATGTGTTTCGAATTACAATTTTTTTGGATGCTGAATGGATTGAAATAGTACATATAGGACTTTCCATTTATTAGGAGATTCATTAGTTTCTTGGTCATGAAAAAATCAACACTCAGTAGCACTTTTCGTTGCTGGAGCTGAATATGAAGTAGCTGGAAGTTGATGTGCTCATGTGTTGTGGATGCCACACACACTCACAGACTATGGTATGAGTTTTACTAAAAAAAATATTTTTGTGATAATACTAGTTCGATTTCCATATGCAAAAACCCTAAACATCACTCTCATGAAAAAAACATAGATATTAGACATCACTTTTTTATGGATCACACAAAAAAATGGGATATTATTCATTAATTTATCATAACACAAGATCAACTTGCTAATATTTTCACAAAATGTTCACCATCAGATAGATTTTAATACATTAAATAGAATTTAGTAATGTTAATCATAAGGTAATCTTGCATGTAATGATTTTGTTGATACCAATCTCTCTACAATAAGAAAACTCATTATTCATAGAGGGAGTACATTTGTTTTGTAGTCTAAAACGTTTCGTAGTTTAAATTTTTTTCGCAGTCTTAAATTTTTAGTAGTAAAAAATTTTTCGTAGTCAATTTTTTTTTGTAATCTAATTTTTTTTCAAATTCCAAATATTATTGCAATTTTTTTAATTAAAATTTTCATAATGAATATTTTCAAATATAAAATGTTCATAATTAAGATTTTGGTACTTAAATTTTTTGTAATAATGATTTTGGTATATAAAATTTTTGTAATGAAGATTTTTGAACATAAAATTTTCATAATGAAGTTTTTCATTTTAAAATTTACGTAGTCAAAATTTTTTAATAAAATAGTTTGAAATCTAATGTTCTTCAAAGAAAAATTTTTCCATTACGAATAATCATCCTAGAAATCCGAAAGGTATGTTTTCAATTCTTAAATATTCATAATCATCATTTATTTTTTGTTATTTAATCTGTTTTTAAATTCTCATATTCACTTTTTCTTAAATCTGAATGTTTTTATCAGAAAAACTAAAAAGATCGGATTCAATCAAACTTTCCTTTCATCTATCATCTCAACCATCAGATCTGATCCCTAGTTTTCTGAACCGTAGGATTGAGTAGAGAAGTTGAACTGTCACATCACATTCTTATATAAAGGAACCCCTGATGGTCGTCCCATATTGAAACTCCAGATTATTCATGCTGATTCTCTGCCCTCTTACAAAAGCCCATTCTAAATCCTCATGTTTTTTCACAACTCCAAATGTCTATAGATGTTTCTTCCCAAAAAGACATGTCAACTGTCAAGCTGATTTCTGAATAGAATATTTATAGAGAAAAGTTGTTACCTCCAAATATCTTTGATATGTATGATTCTATCATCTAAAAAATATCAAGGTGAATGGATAGGAGTGTGTTTGTGTGTCAAAACAATGAGCTCATGATCTAGTTTATCCAGAATTGTAATTGTAATTCTATGAGTCAACATGTTTTTTCAATGTAGAAAGGAAAAGATAAATTATCATTCAAGAGCTATGGGAAGACTAATTCTGTTTCATACAACAAGGCAGCCAATTTTATTGGAGTTCCTTCTGAAGGAGAAACTGAGTTTTGTTATCATATGTTGTTGGATGTTCATGGAATATTTGATAAGGTAAGTATATTGATTGCCTCATACTTTTAGATGTAATGACTCTAAAGATTTTTCACCTATCTACAAATTATCAGATTCTATAATTATGGGTGCGAGGATTTATCTTACTGAGAAAAGGAGAAAAGGATACTTTTAAGAAGAGTGATATGAATATCCTATATTTCTATGTTATTCTAAGAAATATTACCCTTGTTAAGCATATTATGATTTCAATTGAGAATATAAATGATAGAAATTTGAAGGCTGAGATTATCATGTATCTAACCATTCTATCAACGATAATTGTTTGGTGTTTAGTGTCTTTCCAAATTCCTTTTAGCTCTAAGACATGAAATTGAAGAGTCGTGCTGGTAAGTGGTTACACTCTAAGAAGGATGAATAATGGATTTTCTAATGAATCCAAAAAATTCTATGACTTACCCAAGGAAGAATATGAATCAATTTTTAAGACACAGGAGACCGCTAAAATCTCAAATAAAGGAGGAAGGAAGATGAAGCTGAAGGAAGTAGAATAGAAGGAAATATCACAAGAGGCCAAGGAAACCCAATCTACACCACCAAAGAGTAAGATGAAAAAAGCATATTCAGATGAGGTAGTATAAAAATGGAGGGAATACAAGGAGAAAAAGAAAGAATACGAGCCTAGAATTGGTTTGGATCATGCTAAATAAAATTCTTTAAAATAAAAGACTATTGATGAGATAGAAAAGAAATAAAAAGTAAAGAAATAAAAGAAGAAGATGGTTTAAGTAGAAATTGTAGAATCTCTTCTAAAGGATGCTAAAAAAGCCTCCAGAAACATTCTGGTACCACAATCCTTCTTAGTAGAAGCTTTACTAGTGGCAATAGGATAGAAATATGTGACTCTAGAAAATGTACAAGAAGAAGAAGAAGGAATTGGTGATACCTAAGATCTAATAATAAAAGTTCAAGAATTTCACGAAAAAGAAATCACTTTAGAAAAATTATCATTCCGAACCTCTCAAGATGAATCATTAAAGCTTTATACTCATGAAATGGATAGAGAGAAGGATGAATATAAATTAAATGAGATGTCTGATGAAGAAAAAATAAATAGAGATTTCATTCATCCAAAAGATTTTGAGTAATGACCAGAGAAGGAGGAGGTAGAGGAAGATAAAATTGTTCTGTTATCTGATAGTGAGCATGAATCACCTGACCAAGATGAACCAATTACAAAAGATGATAATGGAAAACAGGTGGTAGTTGATACACCCACCAAGGGTATGATTAAGAAGAATGATGTTGGTGGATCTTCAAAGAGGAAACCAACTAAGATAGAAAAATAATCCTCACCATGAAAAGATTCTAATTTGGAATCATCCTCTATGGGACATGATTTTGTGGTTCAGAATTTGAATAAACATATTGGCACTATAGCAATTTTTCTCAGTAAAGACTCCAGATGCCAGATTCTTCAACACTCCTTAAATCAAAAATTACATTTAGTATCTATAGTTAGGGGTAAATGTTTCAATATTGAGGTAGACATCAAAAAATTCTTCATAATTTACAATGCTCAAATAATATCATGCAAGAAGATCCCCAGATGGTCAAAGAAAACCATAGAAGAAATGAGAATTCATGATGAGTTCCAATAAAGATTCAAGGATGCATTCATCACTGAATATGTGAAGATTAAGGATCTTACATCATTTTTGAGGAGAAACTAACTCCAGAGAAAAAATTCAGATTCAAGAAGTAAAATACCTGAATGGAAAGTTGTATTCAGATGCTCAAAGCTGGAAAAGCGAAAGAGATCTTAGAATTGAGCTTGAATAAAAATTTTCCATGCAAGAAGAAGCTCTAAAGGGGAAAGAAAAATCTCTAAAGTATCAAGAAAAATGAATCAATTTCTTGGAGAAGAAAATAGAGGATCATTATCAGCTTCTTAAAATAGCAGAGCAAGACCACATGGAACTGAAGAAGCTCAAAACCATAGTAAAGAAGTTGTTGTCCATTGATAAGGAAGGATAAAATTGTTCAATTCTGATTTTTTGTTGTATTTCTTCTTTGTACAAATTTTTCCTATCTTAATGAAAAAATTGTGATGCTCTTCATATATTTTTTTTTCTAGTACTAATATTTCAGGTACCATATTTTCTATTCTATTCTATGTATTCCTTTTTGAAAATAAAAAAGGGAGAGAAAGGAAAAAAGAATACTAAGAAAAGAACAAATTTCCCAATGTAAGGGGTAGTTCATCTAAGGGGGAGTTCTTATCCAAGAAATTTCCATATAAAATAAAATGCTAAGTCTCATTCAAGAAATCTAGAATATGATCCTTAGTGTTTCCAAAGACTACGGTTGAGTTAGTGATATTCATCATTGTCCATGTATTATGAGAGATATTTTTTAATTTAAATGTCTAGAAAAATATTTTTTAAGTACTTATATTCTATTTCTAAAGGATGTTAGTGCTTTCCAAAAATGGGGAGATTATTGAGTTAATAATGTTTCCTTATGGATTTTCCATTCCTTCATGTTTGGGGATATTTTTTGAGTTAATAAGGATTCATTATTACTCTACCATTCCTAGAGGTTTTTAAAATCACAAACACCTTATCTTAAGGAAAATTTATTTTACCCAATGATTTACTTTCATAAGGATATTTTCCTTCGCCAAAGAAATTTATCCTCACCATGTTTTTTTCATTATTCATATAGGTCTATGTAGAATTATCAATTTCATATACGAAACCTCATAATCATATAAATACTTAGATATAGAGAATTTTGTTTTCAGGATCCGAATTCAGGTTCTGAATTTTCTAAATTCAAGTTCCAAACATTCTGAGTTCAGATTTCGAGTTCTCAATATTCATACTCTGAACGTTTAGAGTTCAGAATCTGTGTTCTCTGAAATCAGACTCTGAACATTCTCAGTTCAGATTCTCAGTTCTCTAAATTCAGACTTCGATCTTTCTGATGTTTAGAATTTGAATTATTATGAATTTAGACTCCAAACATTTTAATTTAAGACACCAAATTCTTATGAATTCAGACTCCAAATATTCATGAAATTCAGACTCCAGAATTCGAATGAATTCATGTTCCTAATTCCTTTGAAAACAGAATCAAAATATCTATTTTTTATAGACACCGAATGTTTTTTTGTTAGAACCTGATATTTCATTTTTACTTACACTCCAAAAGATGAATTTGGTTAAGAAACCATATTTTTGCTTACTCATCTTTTGTATATTAAACTATGTCCTACATTCAGTTACTAACTAACCATTTTTTGAGTGACATGTGTAAATGTCCCTAATATATTCGATGAAAAATATGACCCTTGGAAGATTGAGCCAACCCTTGAAGATGTACCTATAAATAGGATCTCATTTGAAAGAGCTCACAACTTTGATGAACTTTTCAATAACTCTAGAGATTACATGATACAGAATTGATTTCAAGAGAGAGAGACATTCAAGATTTGTGTGTACTGAACATCATATTCAGAATTTCTTCGTATGACTCTGAATGTTGCTTAGTAAATTTGAGGGCTTCTGGGGATAGGAAGATAGAGGTTCTTACTACATTGATGTTTGAGGGAAATCGGGGATATCAAGACAGACTCTGATCTTCATATTGAGGGCTTACCCTATTGTGGGTAAGACATACTTTCTTGAAAATATAAATCAATGGATCTTTATCCAATGTTGTTGGAAACCCTTCCCTTTGGGTTAAAAGATTTACTAGTTGTTACTGGTATTGTTTCTTGTTTTCTTATTCATTTTGATTTTTGAGGTAAGTATAACTATCTTATACTTTCTTATACTTATATACTATGATTTAGTGAGATTCTTTATGTTTTAAGGTAGAATCATTATCTTTGTAAATATTTATTAAGTTTCATTTCCGGAACCACAGTTACGGAATCAATAAAGTTTGTAGAACTAAGAGGACTTGTGAATTTACCTTTTTTAAATATGTTAAACAATACCATCTTTCAAATTTCCAAATGAATTTTTAAAGTATACAATTAACCCCCCCCCCCCCACTTGTATATTGAGAATCTACATCATTATTTCGATCCTATAGTTGGTATCATAGTATAATATCATACTCCATACAACCTAACATTCTAGAACCATATTTTTTTATTTTATCTGATATATTGAAATCCCATAGTCATCACTGAGTTGGTGTGATGGGTTGAAATTAGATATTTTCTGGCCATTTATAATGGTGACCTAAAAGAAATCCTTGCCCAAAAGTTTTTCACTCCATTTTTTGAATCCTAAATTTATGAATTGAGATTAATTAGAACATATAAATAAAAACTATCCCCATATAGAACCTTATCATGTAATTTATTATAGTATTTGAGAGGCGGATGATATGTGCAGTGAACTACCATATTGTAATGTAATGAGTATCTTCCAAATATATCAATTGAAATTATGTCTTAGCAGACTAACTTATACTCATAATTAGAGGCAATATACCGACACTAATATATAATCATGATTTGGCCATGTTGATTTTGACAAATTTTATCTTATGGATGAATCATCATAGGGGAAATTAACTTCACTCTGGACTAGATTTCTGAGTGTCCAAAATGAGATGGTATTTTTAACTAAGACATTTTCAATTAAATATAAATTAATTTCAATATCATATATTTTTGTAGATATTTACAATAGTCTAACATAGTCTTCTATGAAAATATCACAACCATTATTATTAAAGGAGTTTATAATGTGACACTCAAGAAGTTTTAATTATTAATGACATAATTTAGTTTCAGAATTAGTATTTCAAATTTTAGTGGTATTAGGAGATCCAAAATACCTTCATAAATAATATCATTTAAAAAATTAATTTCTCTTTGAATTTAATAATCGATGAATATTATATCCCACTATTTGATGATGGCATACTTTGTAGATGAGGAAACTACAATTTCATTTATATCATTTCTCCTAAGAATGTAGATTGTGAGATGAGGTCATCAATGGTGGTGAATACATTCTTTGATTGAATATAATATGAATATTTTTAATCTATATAGTGGTCTTTGCTTCCCACCCCACACTTTGATGATGAACAGAGAAATGTTGTTTCTCCAATCAATCCTACAATATGATTGGGATAAATTAATCCTAATAGGATTTAGGTATATTCTGATGGTCTTGTTGAGATCACTATATTTTATACCCCTTGGATTCTGTAACATATATTGATTATGAAACATATACTGATTATGCCTTTGTATGTAAATTGTGTTTTGATCCCTGTTATCATATAATTCATTATCATTATTAACCTAGAAATACCCTTCCTCTACAAAATTTGGAGAGGGGAATTTCGGATCATATGTAATTTATTCTTTTGATAAGGTATCTCAAAACTCAATTAAATTAAAATATATATATATAGATAATTTTCATCACATGCTTATTTTTTAAACAAATTCCCACTAATCAATCAGTAAGGGTGGTTCTAATCCTCCTAGTGTCTGGGGCATGAAATCTATCAGGGTTAAAACTAGAATAAGAATCAACATTAATTTACCTTTATGTATATTAATATAATTATTGTTACAACAGAATTTCATAAATAAATAATCATTAAAATTTTATAGAATAAAATTATTATTATTAGTTTTCAAATAATGATTTAGGGTTATAATTTTTTAAGTCACTTGTTCCCTAAAAATATCATCCAGTCAGTTGACAATATTTTTGGTATTCTAATTGCAAAATGTTTGGGACAAGTTTTGAATACATATTCTCTTTATTTATTATATTAAGGTTTCATTAATATATTATTAATTTGTTTGAATATTTTCCTATGTTAACATATAAAATTGACAATATTTTGAGATGTTTATCTAAAAATGAATCACACTTTCTTGATATGTCCCATTATTTTTTCAAATGGGAAAAATATGTGTTTTCCCTCGAGACAATATGATAATGATTCTGAGTCTCTGGAATCATTATAAAATTTATCTCTATAAGTATAATAAAGTTACGATGTGCCTTCTCATTTTATAAAGTATAAAAATTATAAAAATTGTTCTTATTTAATGGATATAAATGTTCATCTCAACACTCTAGGTGAGGGTGGTGATATTTTTTTTTCTTTTCAATTGGAGGCATCGAGTGAGATTGTGTTGATTTTAGAGCAGGAGAAGGAATCTAAGATAGCATATGTATAACAATTTTTTTTAAATTCATATCATTGTCCAGTAGTCTGTTGATATAGACCAATTCATGAGATTGGAACTCTCAATATATTCATCCAATGACTAAAAAATATGGAAAACTCACTGAATATACCCTTATATACCACTAAAAGGAGTGGTGTTTGAAATCCATCACATAAATATCTTATAATGACTCCCATAAAATCTTCATGGATGGAATTTATATTTACATACTAGTTCATAACATTAAACCTAAAAATAAAGACTTTGACCCTTTTATTGTAGTGTTATATTAATTTAGAGAGGTACTAAATCACTCTATGTTTCTTTATAGAGATGAATTGGTAGATTAATTGTTAGTGTATATATTATAATTATGTGACTTATATGGGTGTAATATTTGTTACAACAAAAATGTTATCCTCTCAAATTTTCACATGAATCATCTAATCATAACAATTTATTAATATTTAACATTTCCCATTATTGGATAACATTGGGATATGATGTTTATCTGTTGTTATGTCATGTCACTAGTTTCATTGAATTTTTGAATGGATAGATATATTATGTTTGGTGGACGAAGAATCATGTCCTCTCATTCCAAGCATGGTTTCTTTTTTAAGATTAACTAGTTCATTTAACCATTCCAACTAAATAATTAATATTTTAAATTATGTTATAGTCTTAATAAATTTTGGAAGGATAATTTTATAGACAGAAACATGAGTGGGGGAAGCTGTTATAGTTGGATAGGGTGGTATTTAATTTATATTTTTTTAGTAAATTGTATTGTTCAGTATTGTATATCTCACATGCAAGGGTTCATTCTACCAAATCATTACAAGGGACTCATATTATTCTTCATCCATGTCTCAATATAAAAGTATATTGTATACTGAATTATTCATCTCATTATATTATATTCTCATTCGTGGAGTAACTTCACCATGTTGATTGAGATTTACCTATGCGAAAATATGAGTAACTACATTGATGTTAAACCTGGTGGAAATATTTATCATGAGTAATTCATCATTTAGACAAATTATAACCTTTAATAGGAAATAAAATTGAGAAAATATCTCTTCGATGAAATTTGGTTAAACCTATTTATTTATAGAGTGGGATATAGCCACACTCAACCCAATTCATTTAGTTTAACACCACTAGAGATTGAAACATAGAAATTAGTGGAACCCACAATTTTATTGTTTTCTATTTATGAGTTCATACACCTCGTCTGAGTATATTGGTAAAGATTATATTTATATTGTGCCTTCCTCATAATTTAGTTATTCAACAACATTTTGTTACAATTATCTATCATCATGACACCAAGGACATTTACCGACGAACAATGAGTTCTAGTATCATGGTCATCATCAAAAGAATAAGTATATTGACCATTTTTAAATATCATTCATGAAGAAATTCACTAATAACAATGATATTTTTTTCCGGGAATATTGCTTTAGATTATTACCCCTATAAGTCCATACATTCTCTTTTAAGTTCTCTCTTATGGAATTTTTTGGAAGAGTTATCAAGATGGGATATATAAATAAACATGATGATCAAATATCTAATGGGATATATGGGTCATAAAATGAAAAAAACTATAAAGGCTTCTCCAATAATGAGTCATATAAAATATCGGGATGCACACATATGAATTAGGTTCTCAAAACATATACATTATATTTATCTATCAAATATTAATAAAACTGATCCATAAACAAACACTTCAATTGAATATTTTTGATTGCATACATTTCTCAAATATCTTTTATGATTAGAGTTTTAATAAATATTTAAAAACTCATAAGATTATGTGTTCATAAACAACTGCATTATAAATTTCATCATTTATTTCCTCTATACCCATCTTTTCAAATCACATTTAATTTATTAAATATAATCAATAACATTACTCACACATGAATCCTATCAAAAAAATATTGTATCATCATTTTTCAAAACCTGGTAAATGGAAACACAGGAAATGACAAGCTCATATTCTATGTAAGGGTAAACAAGAGAGATATTGATCGATGAACATATAAAACCATATAATAATCATAAGGTTACAAGATCATGATATTGGCTATAAATTTTCAAACCCAATATAAAAAATATCATATGAAATATAAATATAATAAAATTTATAATTGTAAATGAAATGACTCCTAAAAATGATAAATCAATGTAGCATAATCATGAACCATAATTTCAGGTTATTAATTTGTGGCATGATCATATGTATTGAAAACATTTTATAGTTAAAGGTCAACTATGGAGACAATTATATCAATAATTGACACATGTTTCTCATATAGTATAATGTAAATTGTCTTATTTCATCCAATAGATTAAGAACATAAACTTTTTTCCGATAACAAATCATGCACATATACTTGTTTCTCATAACAGATTAAGAAAATTGACTTGTATCCCATAACTATCTCATCAGATATAATAAATTATCTAATAAAATTAAAGGAGATACTAGTCACACCAAATATATAATGAAAATGATATATATTTATCAAATGATCAAAATAATTGATTGTATTATAACACATAATGATTAATGTGTTTTAAGAACATTGTATCATAGCATAACACATAGAAATGAAATGGGTTTAAATAAATTCATCTTTTCCTAATAAGCATGAACCATCACAAAAGAGAATAAAGATGTAATCCATGGATAATATCCTTTGTAATGATTAAGTATCATTAATAGATTTCATATTAGATAGAAAAGTCTTTTAAAAGAGCACTTGAAATATCTATTGAGGAAAATAAATTTTCTAATTTAAAAGAACATCATTTATTTTTTATATTGAACAGGGATAAGGCCTTTGATATGGTGGAGTAATATTTTATTATAAATGTATTGACATGTATGTGGTTATCTCCTAGGTCTGCTGATCTTCTCTTTTGGTGTTTCAGTTCATCTTGGATGGTGGTGTGCTTCATGGGATGGAACTATGGTTTTTTCAAGTTAATTTGGGGGATGAGGTTGGGTATATTTTTTTCTTCTATATCCTGTTTTTTATCTATCAGGACATTCTCAGTGTCATAATCAACCATTATGTTCCACAAGGTTCCACTAAGCCTTATTTCTGCATCTTTAGTACATGCATCATCTCTAATTAGATGTTTATGGATGATTCAATTATCTTTAAGAATGGAGGTTTGTGGTTTGTTGGTGGGTTTAACAAAATTATGCTAATTATTTCCAATGGAGTGGGAAGGTCTTAAATTATAGTATGAGCACCATCTATGTCCCTATTCTTTTCTAGGACAATGGGGTGAATTTTTTGATCATCACACATGTTATGAGACATGGTTCTTTTATTATGGACAGCCTTGGATCTCTAGTTTTCCTTGGTATGATGTGAATTAGTCACATTTACATCATAGTTACAATAATTAATGGAATAATAATGTACTGGAAGAATCACATTCTTTCTTTTGGAGGTAGAATCACCGTTGAAAACAGTGTCCTAATATTCATTCTATGTCACACACTCTAGGCCTCTAAGGATACAAAGGGTGGGATTTCTAAGCTTGAATGAAACCTTTAAACATTCATATGGGATTCACATGAAGAATGAATGAAACAATCAGTTTCATGGAGAACTCTAGTAAGGCCAATTCTAGAGGGAGACATTGGTGTCTATAGCGATTTTGACACATTTCATGGCATTCAGGTGAAGTTGGATTGCGAGGCTATCAAGGCCCACACACTATGCATGAGTTTCATGGGCACTATAATCACTAGAGGGGGAACTAGATGAAATTAAAGATAGATATCGATATGTTCGGTTGTTACCTCCCACATTAAATCACTGCATCCACATACAAGATGTATTATGGGGCTAAAATCAATTAATTTTTGCACCATAATTGGGTTGTTACTACTTTCGGGATCCTTGGATTCCCATTAACCCACGTCACCATCAAGGAGGAGAGTACATGCCCAGAGATTATTAGTGAAATTCCAGAAAATGATTAGTTATGTGACATTGATATGATCGTCCTCTCGAATGACTGAAATAGTTTTATATTTACTTCATCATCTTCGGGTATCTTTTCTTCTGAGGACTACATAAGGGTGTATACTAGTGTAGCCCGCCAGGATTCTTGGGGATCGAGCATATGGGTTAATGAGTTATATAAAAAATTTAATATTCTCATTTATAAAATCAGAAATAAGGTGCTACCTATGGAAATAAATGTGAAACATTCAGTAATTATTCTGGCCTCTCACTACTTGTGTTGCAAGGTCTCTTGGGAGGAGAGATTGTACCACCTTTTCATTAGTAGTGACTATGAGAGTCATTTGTGGATGGCCGTTTGAGACTTCATGGTGTTTTCTGTTGATCCATTGAGTTGAGGGACCATTCCTTTAATGGTCATTAGATTCATGGTGCATGGAATGGAGGCCTAAGGTAGAATGCATGCAGCATTATTCATGCGTTTGGGTGCTTGTGTATTTGGATGGCTCGAAATAAATCTATATATGAGGGGATTAAGGTCACCGGTATGAAATTGGTGGATAGGATCAATTTTTTTCATGATATGCATTTATCCTCCAAAAAATATCACGAGGACCCCCCTCTCAAATCACATCAGGCGGCCTCTTCTGATGAACACTCTAAAAACCATTGCCATTAGGTTACACGGTATCAAAATTCACTTGGATAGAATATCATCATTGACAGATCAGGATATTTGAATGAAATGAGATGTGTTTGTGTGGTATGTTATACTAAAGCGATTTTCCTCCATTATTTTATAGACCTCTTTGGAAAGGGTCATCGCCTCCTAGTGGAAGCTATGGCTATGAAAATGGGTATCCAACTTTTTTGGCACCAGGGTAAAAATCCCACTACCATCGTGACTGAATCTATCATCCATCATGACTCCATGCATTCTAAGAGAAATATCCCGTGGTCAATAACTTATCTCTTCGGGAGGTTCCATAAACATATCATTGAGGGCACTGTCCTTTTGCATAGTTGGAGGGAGGGCAATATGGTTTCTGATCATCTTGCTACTATGGGGGTGTAAGGTCTTGTTGTTTTTCTTCCCACAGATATTCATGCCCACTCAATTAATATGGAGAATGTTTATATATGGGATTCTATAGGTCTGAATCACTTTTGGCCTCCATTTTATTCCTTTTTATTTGGGCATCAATTTTTGGTTTCATTACTATGTTTCTTTGTACTCTTCTTTTTGAAATGAAAAAAGGATGGATGGATGGTAAAAGTGAGATAGGAAAACCTTATCTCAAGTATGAATCATCACATACTTTCTTTATGTTTCTAAAAAGTATTTTTTGGTTAATATTTTACATTTATATGAACATTTTTTATGTTTATTATTCATTTTATTTCACATATTAACATTCCATAACAATTACTTAATCATTTATATTCATGTTAGATGTTTTATTTCTATATGAAAATAAGTTTTAAATAACATAAGTAGTTATAATGTGGTCAAATTTGTCCTTATTAAAACATATCCATAATAATAATCATACCATAATTATCCTTTTTATTAGATCAATTATAATTTTATTTCCAATGAATAAATATGGTTACTAAAAAGGAACTATGATACAATCATGAAGATGCTAGGGATTACTTAAAAATGGAAATGATAACTTTTTTTAATAATAATTATTTAGATAATGTTATTAGTATTCAATCATTATAATATTATCATGATAAAATATATTTCATATTAATTATTTAAATATACAAGTATAAATATCATCCTTGTGATATGGTGATGAAAAATCATTCTTGTTGCTTCATTGAGGTCGTGTTCCACACATTCACATGAACAACATAATCATTTTTTAGAGTATGGAATAGTAATAATGTAAATGATATATTATTTTTTAGTGATAATATTTTCTGAATATGATATATAAATATAATCTTCTTTTTTGTTATTTTTTGGAAAATTCATGACATTGTTTTATCCGATGCTCAGTCGTGGGTTTTTTGGGTGTTTTAACTATTACTTGTGCCTAGTTTACCATATGTTCCTATTATGGGAACCACCAATGGATCCCACATCCATGATTAGGATATAAATTCTTTCTATAGTCAGATAGTTAATTAGGGTTTCATACCCAATGAAACATTGAACTCACATTTTATTGGATGATTGGAGGTTGATCTCATCGCACCCTTTAGGGGGGATTATTTTCTATTTCATGATTTTTTGTATGGCATAATTAATATTCCTAAATCCCTTATATAACATGATATGATACTATTATCCTTTTCACCAAAGTCATTATTCAAACATTTTGTTGAGGGGAACAGTTTTGTTTGTCATAGGATGCCTATTTCTACCCACTTCATTTAAAATGATCTAGTTTATATAAATGTTTATATAATATTAAATTTAATTCCATCTATAGAGGAGATTGGTGTATTGTAGAGGGGATTGATCGTATTTTATGAATGTTATATATCTTTTGAGAATTGGAATATAAACCCACATAGTGCAATTTACATATTTTAGATTTATATGAGAGGATTATACCATGCAGTTTAATGTAATGATCTAATGATGTAACTACCAGGTATGAGTTTTGTGGTGGCGACCTATGTATCATATCATAATAGGAATTATTTTCTACATAATTTGTGTTATTGGAATTTACAACAATTAATATATTAAAATAGAGGCCTCGAGCGAGACTTATTCACCTATATTTCGTCTAAATTTTCACATTGGGAATATGATACATCGAGTGAAGGTGAGTTGAAATCACGTTATCATATACTAGAAGGGTATACATTGGATGAATAATCATTATTCTGTTTTTACAATCAATTTTAATTTCCATGTCCAAATTATCAATGCTAAGTATGAGAAATAAGATATAATGAAATACTAGATTCATCGAATGAGAAATTATTATTAAAAGACATTAACATTAATGTTCTCATAGAGAGTTATGATCTAAAGTCATTTAGAAAATATGTTATAGTGATCATTATTTTCGAAGGATTCCTATGTCTCCTATATAGATGTAAATTAGATTCCACATTGATTATTACCAATAAACTGATGATGGGTTTTAGGTACTTGAGTGAATGGTTTGGTCTTACCCAAAAAATGATTCCCTTGTATAATAAAACTTCTCATATACTGATGGAAAAATAATAAATACATACTCATAGGAATATTAGATTCCATGTTTTGTGAGTATTTTGGAAAAATAGAAACCATCAAAAGGGTAGATCCCTTTTGGATTTCACTTTGTATGATGTCATCCAAGGTATCAGATTCATGCCTCTTCTACGGTGTGGTAAAATAAATCTTAATTTTATAATGCAACATAGAGGCTAAATATGGTAATGTCACATGATGATAATTATTAGTAGTTCACTAACATTATGTAATTCATCTAAACTACTTATTTTTTGTTTTTTATTTAATCTTCTAAACTGATGAAATATAAATGAAAAAATACAAGACTAAATGAAATTTTATACAACATTAAACAACACTGATGTATACAATGTTATTAGTAAAAAAGGACATTTCCATTATGGTTTGATTAATGAGTTCCATCATTCTCCTTTTTGGTGTTTTGATAAATATTGAAAATAAAATTCTAAGAACTCATTCATGAATCACTATTATAATATTAAAATGTGGAAAATTCTAAATTAATTTTACCAATCTCAATTCCCAATCTTTCTATACTCAATGTTGATGCAACAGCTCGATTAAGAGAATGAAATATTCAAACACCTAGCTCTATCGTATTATATTTCATCCACTGAATGAAATAACTCCATCATATAAAGATCTTGAATCTAGTAAGATGGAGGGACACGATTTAATACTCTAATAGAAATTAGTATGAGATTAGTGTCATGGTGGATGATCACTGCACACTTGAACATATATCTTGATAATAAGAAAATACTAATACATAATAATATAATCACATAAAAAATAAAATATCCACTTACTTCCACTAGGCCATGTCTCATGTAATCCCAAAATGTTTTGAGTGGAGGAGGTCACAGTGGATTAATAAAGATTAATAAAAGAGTCTTGAAGGGTGTAAGAAGACACACAAGTAAAAAACCACATATGAATTAGATTATATTTGAATAAAAATAAATTGAAATTACATTTTAAATACAAGTAATTTATAAAGATGAAAAATAAAATATAAGAATAAGATAAATGTGTGTCTCAAAATCCCCTATAGAATCTTTTCTCTAAAGATTTTATCCTGTTTGGCACCGCATTTCAGAGAATCTGATTAAAGATTCTTATTATTGGTTATTCCGAATTTAATTTCATATCTCCATTTAATATTTAATATTAATTAGATGTGTATTGATGATGTTATGGAATTATTAATTTTTATGACTATTTTGGGCCTAGAATTCTTGAAATCATTCTTCAATGACCAACATCCATTCCCCAAATTAATGATTGTATACCTCCATGTATGTTATTGTTAAAACTCTTTTGTGAGTTCTCTTTAAATTAGACATGGAATAACTTAATTTGGAGGTGTGTATCCCAATTAATTCCTCATTTAATGTGGTGGGTTCCAGTCGATCCGTCCAAACAATTTTTCAACATGATTTTTTTGGGCCTCTAGATGTTTGTATCACATCATTGTCAAGAGGAAAACATTGAAGACCATAAATCAATTAATTATAAACAAATAATTAATCATATTAGAATGAGATTTTAATTTTTTTTCAAAAAAATAAACATGTGATTAAATTCAATTAAAATTGAAAAATTAATCAATTTAAACATTTTATCCCAAAACACACCAAAAAATCAAAATTCATAGAAATACTATAAAATTTATAAATTGGGATTGTTTAAAAATTTTAAATAAATATAAAAATAGAATTTTTTTTTCTATATCAATATCATGTTTGGGGTGAGTTATTACACTCAAAGAAATTTTTATTATCCTAAATACTTCTAAAATATATGTATTTTTTCCATGATAGATGAAAATGCATCATATTCAGTCTCTATCATATAATTGATAAATATATATTCTATCCAAGAATCTCCTATTGAATATGTTGGGTACGACATTGATGGACTATCCAAGAGAATGAAAAAAATAAAGTCACATGATTGTGTAAACCTAAACCATTAAGGACACATTACTTATGAAGGGTGTTTTAAAAAAATGGTTCATTTCTAGGGGTTCTCATGTTTTAATCCCTTGAATGTGTTCCCAACATGGTTGAAATATCGTATTGTTACTACCAAACATGTCAAGGGTGTCTTCCCAACATTTCTTGATTGTATTCTGGATATGGATTTATCATTTTCCTAACATGTATTGATTTTTTTACAAGAAATGTCTTGATTTTCTAACTGGAATGTCTTTATTTTTATCCAAACATGTTCACGGAATTTTTTTGAAATGCCAAAAATTTCCATTGGTGTCCACATAACATTTAATAGACATTTTTTATGACCATGGATAAAACATCTAGTCTCGTTCTAATTTTAAGCTGACTTGTTTAGGATATATTTTTAGGATCAAAGACTATTTTACATGATTTATATGTATGATCAATTTTACATTTACATGTTTTATTTTCATGGTCAAATATTATTTTTTACGGTATATCGTGTGAAAATAATAACACATTCATGGTCATATAATTTAATTTAATGTCTATTGAAAAGTAGTGAAATAATGTTATGTAAAGACAAATAGTTGTTGGGGTATCCAAAACAAGTCTTGGATATCTCACATGAAAAACATATCCAAGGGCATGATGAGCTAGTTAAAAAGATAAATAATTTTAATGTGGGGAAGAATTATTCCAGTAGCACACATATGAGATTCTATATGAAAAAATAGTACATTTTCTGGTGTGTTTACACTATATAAAAAGGGTGTGTGTCTATAGATATCAGAATGGATTTTGCATATGTCTGAGGGGTTACACCATGTGGTCGAATAGATACACTATGAGAGAGATGGATCTTGATTTTATTAATTCTATAAAATTTGAAACATATTTGAGCTATACATATTATACTAATAAGAGATTATCAAATGTGGGAATTTTAGGATCACCATGGGATTGCATAAAATCTATGAGTCAATGAAAGGGACTTTTCGATAATTTGTATGTGCTTCACATTAGATTCTAATATATGGATGAGGGTATACAAAATATTATGCATGTGTACACTATTTCTTGTTTGAACATCCAATTAACCATGGGAGTTTAAGATGAGGGGTTCAGGTAACATGTTGGAAATAACACTATTATGTGAATGCTTCAAATGAAATAGGTTTTGAATGATAATATCACATGATATTCATTTCATCAATTTACCATATGATCTTCAAGGGAGTGAGTGATAGGTTTTAATGATCAATAGAAAATTCTCTGAATGTTTGGTAGTAGATGCTCCCTCTCCTCTATTTCCATTTTTTACTTCTCAATTCATATTCCCCCTCACCTTCCACTCTCATGGGAGTATTTTATGTTGTAAGTGTGAGATTATATATATATATATATATATATTCGCCATGATTATGGATTGTTTTCAAGGTGGGGGATCCTCATGAACTGTTATTATATGGTGTGTGGATTCACATGGTCAATATCATTAGATTTTATTATCTCTTCTTATTATATTTTGGATGATAGGAAATTATTGTGATGGATGGATATGTTTCTTTCCATGTATTTATTTGTTGATGTCTACGTTTCTTCAAATTATCATAATCATTTCTTTTAGCGATTCATGGTTCTCATAGTAGATTCACGTTGGGATTTCCGTGATTAGCATCTTGCAATCATTGTTCATGAGATCACACATTACACAGGTATAAAATTACATTTTCATCATTTTAGTTCTAAAATATTGGAAACAAACATACATTGCATTCATTTCCCACATCTTGGAAACATCATGGTTCACTGAGATAATCAACTCATAACTTCACATAATCCCACACATTAACATGTGTTATTGCAGTATCCTGATAATCAACTGGTTGAAGGAATCATGTGAAAAGATAGGACATGAATGTGTCGAAAATATACATTGATTTCAATGTGATATATTAAGATTTAAGACTTATTATCATCATCTTGAATACATTGATCCGATTATACAAAGATTCTCTGCACAATGTAATCATGAAACTCATAAAATTTTTATCATTCAATGAATATAGTTTTTTCAAATAAGGGAATAAATTAAAAAAAATTGCATGCATGGATTTAGGATGCATGGCTTATTTCTTTTTTTAAGTTTTGATCACTGGATAAGGCTGGCATGGTATTCGTTTGGCAGTACTGTCTTGGGGGTGTAACTCATAACATCAAACCATTGGAGTCAGGAGTGCAACATGTGACCGAGAGATTAGAGATTATAACATGTGGAAATAAAACTATCTATATCATATTTATTGGTTATCAATAATTGTTTTCATATAATATTAAGTGAGTAATAGTGATACACACTTTTGAAATCCCACATATTTTTTTC
Source organism: Viscum album (assembly GCA_963277665.1). Taxonomy (NCBI): domain Eukaryota; kingdom Viridiplantae; phylum Streptophyta; class Magnoliopsida; order Santalales; family Viscaceae; genus Viscum; species Viscum album. The sequence goes on from OY728158.1 coordinate 543,920,246, forward strand.
TTTCATTTGGGTCGAGCTTAATAAGTTTTTTTAATATCCATCAACGTCAAGAAGCACGTACTAAGGTCCACTCATAACCATTACAGGAAAAGTCTTTTTCCATCCCACAATACCATTGTAATCCTATATTGGGAAATGTTCTTCCACACTCATATGCAGTCCTTCATATGAATCCCTCTACTTCATGTGGTAGATGGATGATTTGGCTCCCCATGGGTAGTTTAGTTGACTCCCCAATTAGATTGGGTCGAGTAGGCATGGAATGCGATCCAAGGATCACTAATTAATTTTTCTAATGCTCATCCATTAAATACATAGATTATTTATTTATTTAACTAAAAATAATAAGGTAAAAATATGATCCCTTATATAATAATACCATAAATATTCTTTTTAATTTACTATGTGCATAATATATTTCTATGTTTTATATTCTTAAATCATTTAAAAAATATGATGGAAAAGTTTATAGTTCAAAACTAAGGGTGCCTAAAAAAATGTCACCCATTATAATTATATTCATTCAAGATGAAAATAATATAATTCGGTGGTGAATGGAGATCACTTATTCATCTATCTAAGAATATAAAAGGTTTTATATTGATTTCTATGGGATTAGTGGGGTCGAACATCATCAAATATGATGTTTTATATATTTCACGATGGAGAAGTGATTTGGTGTAATTGGAATTGCGTTTGGATCAATGATAAGAGATGAACATAACTATATATCCCATGGGAATGGGAATCCATCCGTAATTATTTATGAGATAAACTCGTATACATATCAAGCTCATGCATACAATTTTTTTTTCATGGATGAATAAATCTATGAGGAATATCCATGCAGAGATCAAGGTTGTATATATTAAGTGTAATTTCATTACATTTGACAGAATCATTGGTTGGAACCCATATTATTATGGATATATGTCATGTATATGTCTCTTATGCCAGAGTTCATGACAGTAAAATAATTTGACTATGAGTAGTTTATAGTCCTATAGGATAGATTATTTCTCTTGTAGACAAATGATTTGAGATGTTTAGGTACTCTTAGGATGATCATGAGAAATGTATTTGTGTTGTAATTGTTTCTTATATTATTGGAACTAGTGGGAATAGTTTTATTTACTTGAAGGTAAAATAATGGCCACTAAAATCATTGTATTTTGTTAATTTTATCCCTAAGGATTTCATAATATCCCAATTGGAAAATATTTGCAGACATGTAATTTTTTTTCAAAAACTTAACATTATAGGTTTTATCATGTCATGTTTTATGCCTCATCTATTTCATAAATTTTAATTATTCCATTGATCACAAAATATTATGTCTATTGATTTGAAACTAGAATTTTTTTATGATGTTTTTCTTACGATTTTATCCTCGAGATAATTTTTTAACATTCATTTGGATTTTATATTAATTTAAATCAGACCATTATTGTGTTATATCTTAGGTTCATACATCATAGACTATCTGCTAATGTTATTAAATGGATTTTATCGAGGACTATCAACTACTATAGTTTATTGTATTCTAGGTCTTATATTACATTAATATAGTTTAGCATCTACTGGACAGTGCCTTCTTTTTTTTGGGTTTAGGGGATAATAGATAAATCCTTTGATTTATTTTAAATATGTATATTAATAAAGGATTGAGGACCCAACATGATGAAGAAAAACTTTTGTTGAAGGATTCTATCACCATAAATTCATTACTGATATTCTGATGGATTAATGTTCATGAATGGTTATAGAACACTAAGCTCTTATAGAAATATTTCATGATAAATGTCAATTATGGGTTGTTATATCCTACATCCTAATTGATATTTGGATTTTTTATGGTTATATATTATGTTTTTTGAGTCCAAATATGTATTTATAATATGGGTTGTGTAAATGAAGTGTCTAGGAGTTTTAATCGAAGAATATTGTATTTGGAAGACATGTTGAGGATGACCCAAAACACATTTTGGTAATGAGTTCTACTGTAGTTTAACCTAGTCTTAGAAGTATATAATTTTCATTCCTACATGGATTAGATGTATCAAATCGATAGTTCAAAATATCACATACATGGGCCCTTAGATGTTATATGGTTGGTTAAGTAATGGGGATCCCCGCACTCTTATATGGGCGATGGAAGGTTTTATGTCTCAATCATTTGGATGATGATGTTCAGAGAGTGATGAAGTATTTATAATGAGGATTTTGGAAATTGAGGATAGTTAAGTATCTGGTTAGGAAGACCAGGCCCTACAACACGTGATTTTTAGTCACATGGTGCGCAGCATCAAAATTATTTTGAATGGAGAGTCTCATTTCTATATTGATAAATTGTGGGATGCATTGAGATATAATTTCAGGTATATAAAATATTCTTGAATAATAAAATTATGGATAATTAAAATAATGATCTAGGTAGATATGAGTTTACTAGAGGTGAATAAATAGTGGGTAGATGTAAACGATTAGTAGTGGTTGAATCCCATATTTTAGAGGATCTAGAAGATTACTTGTTTATTTATATTAGAACATTCTAGGATAAAAAATCCAACAGTAACAAGCTCATTGGATGGATGAAATTATCTAAAAAATGATATTGGAGACTTTTAGTATTATCTTTTTCCCAATACTAGTTTTTATAGTGAATAAACAAGAGCATAGGAGACTAAGAACCTTGGGATTCCAATATAAGGACAATAGAATGAGGAAGTAGTTATGCATGATAATAATTTAAATGTATGAATGGTGTTTTTTGAAAATTTAGTATATAGGAAATATTTGGAGACATTAATTTTTTTCATCACCTAGGGAATATGTAATCATGGTGAGGATATGTGAATAAAAATTAATCAAATATTAAAATCAAACATGAGGTCCAATGAGTACCAATTGATAATTACATAACCCAAAAATTGGGTACTAAAATCATTATTCCTTTTTCATTTATTATATATTTTGTGCCTAAACATCATGTATGAGATGATTAGTGAGCATAGATTTGTCTTTTTCTCTAGCTACACTTTGAGGATTTTCTTCCCCATATGTTTTTTGTGACATTCACTATCAGGTTTAGGTTCTTGTGACATAGACTATCAATGGATATATTTTTAGGTTGTATAAATATAACTAATGTGTATGTGTTTTAGGGTCAAGATGCACGTGGACCAGGTATGAGTTGGTAGAGTACCCCAATACCCTTTTTAGATGGAGGAAAAAATGTGGTAAATCCTTAATCAATTTTCTAGTTTTCAGAGAAATGAGTTGGTAAAATCCTACCAAATATGATTGGGATTCACTCCTAGGTGATAAGATGCACCATGATGACATTAAGAATCATATGGATAAAAGGACCTTTTACAGTTAATGACACATTTGACAGATGTGTGAATATTTTTATGTAGGAAGTAGGGGAAGATATATATTTCCAAACAAATGGTCCCATGAATCCAATTGTCCTTTTCCAAGGGACTTGTATAGTAGAAGAAAACCTAAAGGTCCCATGACATGATGAGTATTTTATAGATTGATGTTAATTGATAGATGATGGAATAATCCTATAATCTGATTTTCCAAGGATAGGATCTTGTGGTTCTATAATGAGGAATGATTACGAGTGATAGTATCCTTATTTTAAAATCGTGAAGCTGGGATGTATCAATCTTGAAATTTTAACATCATGTGATAAGGTTGTTTTACCAATAATATAACATAATGTGGTATGTATTTTTTTCATGATGTTTAATGTGATACTAGAAAGATTTTTGACTTGAATTTTACTATCAGAATATACAGATATAGTAACCGACATGAATGTTTTCATGATATCCTTGGGGACACCTTTCTCTGTGATGGGAAATTATATATAGGAAACACCTTTTATCCGTGTGTTGGATTTTTAAAGTGTATACATATTATAGTGCCATTTTTGTGTATATGTTTCTCTTTCCCATGGAATCCATATTTTTATCTGACCCATGTATTGGAAAGAAATATTGTATGACTCGTCCCTTTATAAACATATGTATATTTTTATTTTATAACTTGGATTCAATGGGATATCTAATTCATATTGCAAGAGATAGAATCATATATTAATTTGATACTTTTTTGAGACTGATCTACATAGATATAACCCATATGCCAGGAAAGTGATTAGGAGTGATTGAAACCCATGGTTGGGCATAAAATGGGGGATCCAAATATACTATGTATCCTGTGATGGATGGAATCAAGGTTCATATTGTTCTCTAATATATCATTGGATAGGTCCATACCATACGCGGAAGTGGAGACTTTTTAGCATCAATATCATGGATACACCTTTTATTTTAGATCCATGTGTCACTACGTATCATGTGATTTAAAAAATTCAGCAATATATAGTTCCTCAAATGAAAACCCTCCATGCTCATCTGAATCATATGAATAGTGGGAATTGTTTTCATTTTTAATTTTCGATGGAAACAGGATTGGAGATTTTTTTTTCACTACATATTCTATGATGGTTATAACCAAGACACATTATGTTCGTGGAGGGAAAAAAATCCACACTGGTATGACCTACACATTTTGTGGGGAATCTCTTAATTGACCATTGTTGATGGACCTAGGATTAGAGATCTGAGTATCACAACATATCTTATGGATAGAGGAATCAATAAAAATGTTATTATTAAATAGAAAACACTACACCTAGGTCTGAAACATCTGCAGAGAATTATTTTTTTCTATTTATTATTATGGTCGGACCCGTGATTATAGATTAGAGTGTCACAATATATCTTGTATTTGGTGGGATCAATCCTCTAGTTGTTCTTAGATGGGGTGTTGTAACAACCCTATAATTTTACAATGTAATTTTCCATTATTTTAAATATTTTATATTGTATATAATTCATATGGATCATGAATATATGAATAAAAAATTCTGAAAATAAGTAATATTCAATGAGATTAAGGAACCCATACAAGTGGAATCATAACATGGCCCTTGGAATAGTAACATGATCGTTAAGAATAGTAATCTTGGGAATATAAAAGTTGACCCACTTATGTATGTATAAATAAAATTTAATCATATTATATATATATATATATATATGAAAATATGATATAATTATATCAGAATAAATGTAAATAACTATTTTTGAAATGATAAAATATGTTTTGTTATTTTTATAAATCATAAATATTTATTTACAATTTTAAAATTTATATAATTATTTAACACAAAATTTATTTTCATAAATTGTTTTTAGTAATAAATATTTTTTTCCATAAGAATACAATATAATTTTATGATACATTAATTAATTTTTCATCTATTTAAAAATCAATTATTATATTAACATCAGTATTTTTGGAATAATGATGATTTTAATCTAAAATTAAATTTCTCATATTTAGAAATTTATCATCTTAAAATTGATTTCTATTTTTATTTATATTAAATAAAAGATAGTTTGGGTTATTTTTGAGATTTTTCTAAAATAGTTTTTTTAGTTAATAGTGAAATATAGTTATTTATAGTAATTAAGATATATATAAATAATTGAGTCATAGATGATATAATAATGATGTAATCCCTCTATCTCGAACACCCAATCATTATTTAATAAATTAATTTATAAGGTTTTATCTATTGATATTTTGGATCCAAAATAACAAATCCATGAAAACAATAATGAAAAGAATACACATCTAATTCCCTATAAATACCACCCCTCATCACCTCTTCCCCTTATAGCATACATGATTTTAATGTGGTCCAAATTCTACCCAATCCTCATACCAAGCCTCAGCCAAAAATAATGGAGCCTTTGGGGTCACAAAAATAAAAAATATAATTTCTCTATGGCTGTTATCAATAAAGAGATGTTCAAGTAGTAAAATCCTCTTCTGTTTTCTATTCATTTCTTTTCATGTTCTTTTATTTTCATATTCTATCCACACATCACCACATCCAAGTGGAATTATAAATCTATTACTATATATATAATGTATTATTATTATTTTAATGGAATAATCCATCATCAAACCTCTTCTCCTATTCCTCTTATTCTAAAAATGTATACATCATCCGGGAGTTATTGATTTATCACCTCCAAGGATGATATGTTTTAATTTTACTTTACCTCTTTAACTCTTGGACATGAAGCCATTATAAATGTTGAATAATATTTTAAAATTTATGTTAAGAAATTTTATGATCTGGAACTAATAAATAAACATAATATTGACTAATAAAATAAAATGTATTTGTTGTGATTAAAATCAACCAAATTTAATGTAAATTATTATTCTAAACAACATATCAAATGATTCATCCTCAGATACAGAAAAAATAATATATATTAGGCCAATTAAAAATATTTAATTCCACTAATGGCCTATAATTTCAAATTTTTATAATAACTCACATAATACATGAGCTTTTATATCTGTATATAGGAGAAATGACCAGGAACATAAGGAAATAATCATTCTAAGAATAATAAAAATAATCTATACAACTCATCACAATGGACATAAATGAACATTATAAAAATATAAAAAAATAAAAAATATGTATAATATTGTATTTATTTTTCAATTATTGAATCTAATATAATTTCATAAGATATTAAAATGAATAAATCATTCATACATAAGGCGGGTGGATTCTCAAACTCAATCTCTTTTCTTTGAGATATTTCTCTATGATGAAAAAGATTAGTGTAGAAGTGAATTTAATAACCCTATATTTTAATTTAATTGTTATTACCTTGTATTTTCTAGTATATACTTGTTTTAGTATGTTTTTGTGAAAAATATAATGATTTTCCAGAAGAACATGTCTTTCTAAAAACATATCTTTTACATCTTTAGAGATTGTTTCTTCTTCACTCAAGATTGATGATTACTATACTAGTATGCTATTCTATTTTTGGATCCCCAAATTTTGTTTATTAATGTTTAATTTATGAAATGAAATCAATTCATTTCCAGGGGTTATTTTTTTCATGATTTATATTAATTCTACTTACCGGAAATGATTATGTAAATGTTTTGATATGATGGGAGTTCTCGTAATTATATACCAAATTAATTGATTGGGCTATTTGTTGTGTCTAATGAGATAAAGTGAAATATTTGTGAACATAATGTTGGGTCTTCCCCATGTATGATTCTTTTATTATCAATGCAGTTTATGTGTGAACGCAATGCTAGATTTGTTCACAACTATGTGTGGTAGTTGAGGACTAAAACAATATGTTTCATTTTTATGCATTGCCACATTCCATGCCTTTATATTATTATTTCTATCATGATTATGATGATAACAAGACACTTTTGTTATGATGATGATTATTATACTCAACCATGAAACATTTATTCATTTCCTTATCAATCCTCTTATCAGGCATTTTGCTCACCCTATTCATTTATCTAAATAATTTTGTGACTACCTATGATAAGAAGTACATGAGGGCCACAGTGAATCCATCGAATACGGTATTAAATAATTTTTTTTATTATATAAATTATATGAATGTTCCTAACATTACTGAAAAACAAAACCATTGGATATAGTTTTTGTATCACTTTTATGCGCTTTTTCCTTAAAATAATTTTATAATCATGTATGAAAACATGGGTCTCTATAGATTTCATTATGGAATGTTTTAGTATATTTTGTAATTATGATTATATGAAAATAGATAAAACCCATTGAAAAAGGTGAAGTATACATAATCACCCATGAAACATTGTTTCCGAAAAATTGTAAATATTGGGATCCTAAAATGTATATCTGTATAGTTAATTTCACAAAGAAATATTTTATTTACTCATAAATTTTTTTCTGATGTATTCTTAAATGATTTTATATTTTATTATATGGTGGGGACAAAAAGAAACTAGGCAAGTAATCTATGTGATGGAAAATGATGCGAATTCTCTACTGAAATCCCCAATGCATTTGGAGGTGGACTTAAAAATTGGATATTGATGCTTACCCCGCTATCTTATGATATAAAAAATAACATGAATATTGTGGAAAATCCTCTTTAAACTAAAAGGAATCAACTAGATATTTTTTAATGTGGAAATGACCACAATCAATTAGTTAATCTTACAATACATTAGTCATGGAACTATAGGTCAATTAAATGTAGAATATTTTTTTTTTGTGCCTCATAGTTCCAAGATAGAGAAGGTGACTCTGGCAGTTTGTCCATTAAATGGAGAGGCTAATCAATGGTGGGTGTTAATTAATAATAATTAAATAATTAAATAAATTGAATACATGGAGTAGTAAGACAATATGAAAATATCTCAAAAAAATTATTTCCCTTGAACTATTCGAAAAAACATTGATTGAATTTAAAGAGCTCTATAAAATAGAAGGTAATTATTTCATAGCTTATGAATAATAGCTCACAAGCATTGAAAGAAATGCCTCTAGTTTTGTTATCAAATAAAATTAAAAAAATATAAATATTCCTTAGTGGTTTAGAAATAAACATTCTAAATTCTATATAAAATGGTTATTTTTTATGTTGTGATGATTTTTTTTGATGAACTCTCAAATTGATGATGGAGTTTGGAGATTGGTCCCATGGATATGGTGAAATGAAATGAATGATGGAATTTCTTCTATTGGGATCTAATAAAAATGGTTAAAATAAAACTAAAACACTCTAATTGTAAAAATATGGGGAAAATCATAACGCAAATTTACTTAAAGGGACAGGGAAATTCATCATGTGTTGAAGATAAGACCACCAACCTCATGAATATTATAAATACATAACGAATGAAAACAACATGATAGAGGAAAGGAGAGAACTCTCTATCATTAAACCCATCATCTATAGTGAGCAAGGGAACTATGCAAGCCACTACACTAATATTTTACTCTTTGAGGGTAATCTGTGTCAGCATCCACCATTTCCAAAAAGGGTATGAGAAAAATTAAACCATCAATACTACTATGGTGGAACCCAACAATGATCGATTGATTAGTATACTGGTTATTCATTAAATAATAATTAACATACTATTTGATTATAGTTATTTCAGTTATTTAATATCTTTCATATTGTAAAGATATATTCAGACACCAATTAAAAAATTTATGTTTTATTTTTCTATAAATATAGAATAGATGAAAATTATGTCATGAAAAGCATATAACTCCTCATTAATTATTGTTTTTGAATTTATCCTCCCAAAAAATATTATATTAATTTATCCAATAGATTTTTATGCTATATTGGGTATGAACATGATATCTTTATGCAACACCAAAACCAACTAACATTAAATGGGTATCACTCTTCACATCCTATGGCAACGTCCAATTTTGTACAAGTGTATGTTGTATTGTGATTATTCATTTGATTTATCATCTCAATTTTCTATATTATTTCTTTATGAGAAGTCATATCTATCTCAAATGATATATAAAAAGAAGAGAATAATGATGATGGTCATGTCTATTGTGATGGACTACACTGATTTGTTCCATGATGAATTGTCTAGTCATCCTTCTAACCGAGAGGTTGAGTTATAAATTGAATGTATTATTTGATCTCTTCTAATATAGATGTCTTCGTACATAATGTCCACCATTGAGGTTGAAGAACTAAATAAGTAGGTACATGATAATTTGGTCACATGATTTAGTTTCACATGTTCTTCTCTGTGGGGCACAACGGTCCTCATCATCAAGAAAAAGGATGGATCAATGAGCCTCTTAAATGATTATTGTGAGTCTAACAAAATCATGATAATGAACATGTATGCCCTCCCATTGATATATAACTTGTTCTGTCAACTATATTTTTACCTAAATTTCACTATGGTGGACATTTTCTCGGGATATCACAAATTAATGGAGATGAAGTAATATCATCCCAGTACTACCTTTTTAATGAAGTATGGACATGATGACTTCATCAAAATTCTCTTCAAAATCACCAATGATAAAAAAATATTCATGGAGTTATTGAGTAGATTCATTAGAGATTGCCTAGAAAAAATTTCATTGTATTTATAAATGATATTCTAATAAATTCATTATTCATGGGACAATATGAACAGAATTTGAATTATGTTATAAAGAATTTTCAATGTGAGATACAATAAGTTATGTATTGCAAATGTGACTTATGGATGGAGGATGTATCATTATTTTGGAGTTTTATCACCAACAAAAGAATATATTTGGAAGCTTATAATATAATGGAATTGGAAGAGTGACCATGGCCAACATCAATAATAAGGATCTATAGTTTCCTTGGAATAAGTGGGTATTACCAGTGATTTGTGATGAACTTCACATGATTGTAAACCCCATATTGCAAGATAAATTGTAATGGAAAATTTTATTTCTATATCAGTGAATATGACGCTTAATTCAAAGTGTAAAAAAATATTCTTATCACCATGCCATTATTCAGACTTCTAATAATTAGAGAACTCATTATGGAATATAGTGATTCTTCAATGTAGGTCATAGGATATGAATTAATGAATGATGATAAAGTGATAGCCTATTCCTCAAGGAAGTTGAAAATTCATTTAAAAAACTATCTAATGTGAGATTTGTAGTTTGAAACTATGATCCCTACATTGAAAATCCATCTTGATTATATCTATGGGGAGAATTGAGAAATATATACTGATGATAACAACCCTAAATATATATTCACACAAAAGAAGATTAATATGTTCCATAAAATATGGTTAGATATAATCAAAGATTATGACTATTCAATACACTACCATCTTGGAAAAGTGGATAAAATAAAGGATTACCTATATAGAATCGATCTCGAAACCATATCAATGACGATAATTTAGAAGGATCCAAAATTAATATAATTTAAAAGGATAGACTTGGTAATATTCATGGAAGAAACATCATGAATCCTTTTCCAAATCATTTCTCAACCATCCCTCATGGAGAAATTAAATAATTATAAATGAAATTTTTTTAAAACTTCAGAAAACTATTGAAGATATAAGATATCAGAAATCATCAGAGTTTAAAATTTATGAGTACATTGATGTAAATTATGGATCTGGACTATGTGAACCTTCCTATCCATAGATAAACAAAATAATTGGAGGGACTCACCTATCTCAACCTTATTTATTCCCATAGTGAGCACAAACAAGTATCAATATCTCTAAGAGAACTATTGGTGGGATAATTTGAAGAAGGAGATAGCTTAATATACAGAAAAGATCCTTATATTTAAGTAACTAAATGAGAAAAGTAAAAATTATAAGGGTATGTTGAAACCATAACACATACTAACAAGGAAATGGGAAAATATCACCCTAAAAATTGTTAATAAAAATTTGAAGTCATCTTGATGAAAGAATTTTATATGGGATGTTGTGGATCATCGTAAAATAGAAATCACGTTATCACAATTAAAGGGTACTTCTCACATAATCAACACTCATTGATATATATCAGTAAATTGGTATGGTCTCATGAGTTACACTATTTATTGTATATAATAAAGATATGAGGTTCACCTAAATGTTCTAAAAATGTCCTTACATTCTCAGAACCATGAGCTGAAAATCAATACAACATATTATCCCCAACTGATTTCCAATCATAGCATACTATTTAGTCATGAGAAGAATTGTTGAGAGAGATTTATATGGAAATTAAAGGAATATAAGACTAATATATTCATTTGGAAGAGTTCACATACTAAATAAGTTTACAATCGAGCATCCAAACAGATCTATATGAACCCCATAATGGGAAATGATATAGAAAAATAGAATTCTAGGATGAATTGGGTGAATGTAATATTTTAGGACAGGAAATCATCGATGAAATAGTTGGAAAGGTTAAAATCATATAGCCTCAAATCAAGGCATCCTAATGTAGAAAAAAAAGATATGTAGAAAAACATTGGCGGGACATATATATTGAGGTATGAGACATGATATTCCTCCTCATATCTCCAAGGAAGCGGATGATGTGATTTTGGAAGAAAGTAATGTTGAGTCTCAGATACATTATAACCTTCGATATTTTTCATCATGTTGGAGATGTGGCCTATAGTCTAGCACTTACACCTACCATATCTCAAATACAAGATATATTCAATGTATCCCACTCGAGTATTTACATACTGGATCCATCACATGTACTGAATCCATATGTGGTATAATTGAAAAATGATCTCTCTTAAAAGGAGTAACTGATGAAAATCTTGGACCATAGAGATAATTTTCTACACAGAAATACTACCCTGTTGGAAAAATTAATATTGATGAACTGTATATATAAATAAGCAATAAGGGAACCATAGAAAGTGATGAATGAAAAATTCCAAGACCTGTTTATGTAAAACAAAATTTTGTAGGAGAAATTTCAAAAGGGATGAAGAATGTAACAAACCCAACATTTATCAATGGATTTTTACCATTATTATAGTAATATTATATACTATAAAAACAAACATAGAATGGATATCTAAATAAAAACATCATTTAATATGCAATATTCATAGAAATTTGTAAACTAAGCGGATAAAATATTAACTTCACCCTTGAAATATTAACATGTCCATTAGGAATAATAATATGGCCAATAAAATAAAAATTATACTTATAAAATTATAAATAAAATTTAGGTATATCATAAATGAAAATATTAAATAATTATATCATAGTATATGTGAATAAATATTTTAAAAATTAAAAATTTTGTGTGGGTATTTTTATAAAAAATCAATGGTTTTTACTATTTTATAATTAATATAATTTTTTAATAGAAAATATGCTTTCAAAAAAATATTCTTATTTTTTTAGAATTATTATAATATTGTTTGATAGACCTTAATTAAATTTTAAAGTGTTTTAAAATATATTATCATATTAAAATCATTATTTTTTTAATAAATGAAGATTTAAATTGAAAACTAAATTTCTATTACTAGAAAATTATATTCTTAAAATATATTTCATTATTTATTTCTAAACAATTGTTTATTTTTTGGGTAAATTTTATGGGATTTTTCTAAAATAGTTGACTTTTTATGAATAGTGATATATAGTAATTTACGGAATTTAACAAATAAATGAATTTTCAAATCATTTATGTCATATAGAGGTTGTATGCCCATAATCTCAAACTATCCATCCTTTTGTAAATTTCATAGTGATTATTCTGAATATATTTATAGTATTTATCAAAAATAATAAAATAATTAAAAAAATAATGAAAAAACACTTTTCTCCTCCCTTATAAATACCACAACTCACCATCTCTAATCCATACAAATTCAATCATTGAATCTTGCCAAAATTCTACCCAATCATATTACCAAGACGATTCCCCGTGTCAAATAGACATTTTTCACCAAAAAAATACCAAATTCAATTTTCTTAATGATGTTCTCAATGAGAAGATGTTCTAGAGGTATATCATATTCCATTATGTTTTAACTTATTTTCATGTCAGTATTTTTTTTATTTTATCCTTCAATTATTATCATAAAATTGGAATAAAATATCTAGTATCTTATATATACATGAATTTCATTATGTTAATGGAATAATCCATTATTAAATATCATCACCTCTCCCTATTTTTCTAAAAATGGTTACCTCGTCCAGGAGGTGTTTATTTAATATCTAAAAGGATGATAGGTTTTAATTTTCTTTTAATGCATTAAAATATTTTAATAAAACCATTTTAATAGTCGAAACAAATATTAAAAATTAATTTTTAATTTTTGTGTGTTCTAAAACTAACATCTATACATGTTATTAAATAATAAAACAAAATTATTTCGTTGTGATAAAAAATCACCCAAATTATTCTAAAAAATTTTAATTAACATTTTTTTAATAAATCACCCTCATATATGGAAATGAAATATTATATAACACAATTTAAACTTATTTATGTTCAATAATAACATGTAATAAAAATTTTATAGAATTTTTATCATCTTAAATTGACATTTATGGTTTTATACAAGCGAACAAATAATTAAAACAATGAAAAAATCACTATCTGAATGACACAATTGAACTCTACAACTCATCATAATTGCCATTAATGAAAATAATAAAATTATAATAAATAAAATAAATTTATAACATGTATTTTATTTATTAATTAATGAATATAATATTATTATCGATGATATTAAGGTTATAATATAATTCAAACATGAGGAAATATTACAATCAAACTCAATTTCATTTATTTTGTTTATTCAACATTCATTACAAATTTTGTGTGGATGTGAATTTATTATTTCAAAACTATAATATCATTGATTTTACCTTTTATTATTTGGGATATACATTATTCTAATAAGGTTTTACAAAAAATACTATGATTTTACAAATGAATTTTCCTTTCTAAAAAGACATCGTTTCTCCTCTTGATATTAGTTATTCTTCACACATTTTTGAAGATTCCTATATAATGATTCTTTTCCTTTTTGGTAACCGCAATGTTTTTTTTAAAATATATTATTTATGAAATCAAACTCATTCATTACCATGGGTTATTTTATTTCAAATATTGATATATTTTCAAGGTGGCATACATGATTATTTAAATTTTGTGATGCGATGGGTGCACCTAGAATTATATAGCACCCCAATTCATTGGATAATTTTTTTTATCTCATGAGAGAAGGTGAAATATGGATGAACATGATGAAATATTTTTCCACAATGATTATACTATTATTATTCACATATTTTATGTGTGAACATGATTATACATATGTTCAAAACATTGTGTGGTGTTTGAAAACAATGAAATTATGATTCATTTATTTGAATTTCCATATCATTTTTCATTATCTAATTATTCCCCTCAATATGTTGTGGATTATCCCACATTTATATTATGATTATTGTTATTTTTTTCACCCATGTAATATCTTTTCCCATTCTTAAATATCTTCTTACTAGGGTTTTATCTCACCCCGTTCATTTATATATATCCTATGGTGACTACGTACACAAAGGATTACATGAGGGCCACTAAGAATTTAGTGAATAAGGAAGTAAATAATCTTATTTTACTATGTAAATGTTATGAATGGTCATAATATTCCCAATACACTAACCCTTTTGGTCGTGGTTTTAGAACACTTTTATGTTTATTGTCTTTATAATGATTTAATAATTATGTATGAAATGTAGTGTTTCTATAGATACAATCCACATATGTTAGACAACTAAATTGAGGGTGGAATTTGTCCCATTGATTATTTTAGTTGATTCCATGACTGGTGATCTATGTATTACTATATATCCTATTATGGTAGGAATCATTCCACACTTAGGTCTTGAATGCGATAAACTCCACATAGTTCTAACCCATACACAAAAGTTGAATTCTTTCCATTTATTATTTCAGATGGAACCAAGATTTTATATCTATGTCTCACAAATTATTATGTGTCTTTATGAATCAATCTACACATTGTTAACCAAAATAAAACTCTCTATTCAGGTCTGTCCCATACACATAAGTGTATTTCTCTCATTGATTATTTTGGTTCTACCCTCGATTAGAGATCATAGAGTCTGTGTTAAAATTGGGATGGTAGGAATTAATCCACACATGATTCTTCAATGGAGTTGTGGTTGGAGATTAAAAATTATTGATAGTTATTCTCATTGGTGATGTCCATACTAATTCACAATTGTAACTCATGTATGAGATGTAAACGATGTAGTTTATCTTCCTACATTAATGACTAAAGTTCCTTTTTTGGTACCAAATCCAAAAATTTAAAAACACTAACTTGAAATAAAAAGAATCTTTTGTCAGGGGAGTCCATTAAACTACCTAATCCAATATAAGATATGATATGTCTGATAAATAAGGAATTTTAATGATTTCACTAAAAAATAAAAGGTGATTTAAATAAAGGATATTGGTATTTTTTATAATGTGGTACCTGCTCTACTATATATTATCAGGTCTCCTCAATGTATCTATTTTGAATAGGAATCAATCTATATATATTTCTAGGAAACCATGTTGTTTATCTTTATGTAGCATGGATAAGGGTTACCTTGCATGAAATAGATCGCAATGATCAACAAAGATGTTATCCATAAATTCATGAAATAATGTCATTAGAAGCATCTTTTTTTGTCATGAGTCTTCATGATATATTTTACAAATTCATCATGTGCTTGGTATAGAGGGTAAGGCTACATTTTAACATCATGTGCTAAAAATTTTGTTGTACAATTTATTATCTTGTTCTTTGGGGATATGGATCATTCCATTTAGGGTTAGGTGGAAAAGAAAATATTGTGTAGTTTAGAATCACATGTTAATTAAAATAGGTGCCTCTTAGTTTCAGTTCATATGACTAGGACGATGGATGCAAGGTAGAATAAATTCTAGCTATCAAGACTCATTTATGTACTTTATAATTATGATGTAAGGATGTGACAATCACATTTTCTAATATCATGTGAAAATTAGGTTATCATTACTATTTAATTTTTTGTTTCTAGGATTTTATCTTATTATATAAAACAATGAAATATATTTATTCAGATACCTCAAATTGGTAGGGATCATTATGAATACTCTATCTGTTACAGAAAATAAATAAGATCCATTAAAATAGAACTTATGTATGATGTATTTAGAATCATGTATTGGTTCTATAATCAGTTTTTTCATTCCAAGTATAATTTTTGTTTTATGATCCATTACCATTTTTCAATGATGTATATACTCGAGTGAAACTTTTTAATAAAGGATCACATAATTCGATTATATGATTTATCAAGAAACCATGACATTACAGGTTTCCATATCCTTGGATCTTTAATACCCATGGTATATTGTATAGTAAAATTCTCAATACAGTCTCTAACCCCAGATGCAATCATATGATGAAACTTTTCCAATCATTCATAGAGAATTCATGATGTTGAGACAAAATGTCCATAGAAGTTTTTTTCTTCTTATGATTTTTGGATTGAGACTACAAGGAACATGACAATGTCTACATAAAATTTTTTTTTACGATTGTGGGTAACCATCATACACTTGAAAAGGAAGGAATCTATCATTCAATATATAATAATTCGCATGTATATTATGGTGAATATAGATCATGCACTCCCTTTATCACCCATTTGGGATCTTGTAATTGGTAGTGGAACTCGGACATTACATGTATGGTATGATGTTTCTGAATAATAAATTCTATATATCCTTTTTAACCTATTTATCTTTGACGATATATATAAACACAAGGTTGTACAGTATAGTTTTTTGATATGGGTTTCATGTTGACTAAGGTGAGGAGTCATTGGTGGTTATTTGGTAAGTAAATATGGAAAAAATGGTGTTTTGAGAACCTCTTTATAAGATGGTTTCTAGTTTTTTATATCCTATCTATATGAAGGGTTATTATTTTGTTCACAATTCTATATAAAGGTATGTGGGAATGTGGATGTTTTCCTTATACAGGAGAGAGATATCAACATGGGGAGGTTAACCATAGTTCACGTTAGGAGTAGAGTCTGGGTTATCCATTTCATCACTACAACAAAGAGAATATCAAGCTGATTACCACCATCTAATTTCAGAAAACCGTTCATGATACCTTGTGTTGTTGTGGATTTTTTTTCACATAACTACAAGGACACTAGGATTGAGACGATCAATAATTAGAGCTTTATTTGGAATTTTGGATTGAATATGTCTACAATCTTTTTTGGGGTTTAGCTTTGTTTTGATCCTATTATATGATGATTTTTATAAAATGTTGATAACCAACTAGTGATTTGTGGATATGAGACCATTCAAGAGAAGCTATTGAAGTATGTTGAAGAGATCCATATTATTGACATGATTACGAGAATGCTTGTGGGTTGTTGTTGGTAATCCCAATTCAATCAATAATGAAGATGAGGTATGATATAAGTTCAAATATGTGTTCCCTTTCCAAATATGAGGACTAGCATCCAAATGCGAGAAAGGATATGAGCCTCCTCTTGTATATACTATAAAATATTCTAGTGAAATAATTCATTAGTTGGAACCCATATGTGAGTCTGGTCATGTAAGCTGATGGAATATTCATTATACATTAATTGGAAGTGATATGATATTTTTCTAAGGTGATTTCCATTTTTTCCTTAAAGGGTTCAATTAGAGTATGGATATGAACCTAATCATGATTCTATGGAGTATCCCACTAGTCTTATTCATTAGTAATGTACCCATGTCCCAAAGAATGTTAGAAACCCCCTTGGCGAGCCCTAGTGGGGACAAGGATATGGGCACCAACATATTCCTCACCCTTTAACAGAATTTTCCAATAATCCTCTTAGATGGGAGAGATAATGTGATCAATCTCTAATGTAGTAGTATATTAAGGTTTATCATGTTAGTTTGATGATGTCTTTATTTGTATTGGAATATGTTTATATCCTTACATCATCAGAAGAATACAATTTCACATCTTCTATACTATTGTCACAATATTATTTCACTTCAAAAGGGTATGTGAATGACTGTATTCAGATATGATATAAGATAAAATAATATTATGGTCGATGTCCTTCATGTAATTGGGGATTTATTCCCAAACCATTCACCCTCCTTACATTAAAATATGATGATGTGATTAGTGTATGGGATGTGGACCAATTTCTACCCAATGTTTGATTCTCAAACATGACAGAAGACATAGTTTGAGATGGTTGGGATATGATAATCTCCATATGGTCCAAATATTATCACATTTCAATAGGTGTACAAGATTCCATGATCTATGCGTTTCAAGATGTTTCCTATCAGATAACCACCTTAGCAGGTCGTTGAGGGGTAATGGATGTTTTGTGATATTACTGAGATCTTTATTGTACTATATCCGTGGTACATTTAGTTACTATTATTTCCACCTAATCATAACTATGTATCATAAATATTTAGATGTAAATTAGTTTACCATCATATTAAAGGAAACTATTACTGGGATATTCACATCATACACTAAGTATACATTCATTCTGTTTAACAACATGTGAATCTGATGGATCATGTGGTTTAATGTCTTTTGAAAATGATGATGTTGTGTGGTTTACCATCACTTAACAATGATGTATCGTGTAGTTTACCATCATGAGACTATGAATTTTTCATTCTATATAATTTCATTTGAAAAGGATATATCCTATATGTTAACATCACAAGACAATGACATTATCAAGCTATTTGACAACATGTTACTGGGACATTGTAATGTAATTTATCTTTAGGAAACTGTTATGTATTTTATGGTGTCCATTCTAGATGTATAAATTTTTTATGGATCATTGATCACTCATATGCATGTTTTATGAGTATCAAGATCATAAATAACTATCAGGACATTATATACTGAAATATATATAGAAAAAGAAACTTATTATTGTGTTCTCCAGACATCTGTGGTTGTGGTAGTGATTTACATTACGTATAAACTATGCCTCATTATTATTTATTGTTATTGGTAGGTCAATCAAACCATTATATTTTGAATCATCAATGTTCTAGGAGAGAAGATTTATTTGGTAGGAATATTCTTTGTTCAACAACATGTTAAAATATGGTACCCTATCACTGGGAGGTATGTGGCCCATGAAATGACACACAACAGTTTTTTGTTTATTGTGTTCAAATGACTCGAGTATAGATTCATGTGTTGGTGGTTCCACTATTCTCTCAAAACTCTATTTCTAAATCCAATCAATAATTATATATATACTCTCTATCTTATTTCATGTCCTATCACATATCCTCAATAAGTGTCCATATTCTTGGGAGCTACATCAAACCATTCTCTATGTGATAATAAATGTACACAGAGACACGTTTTGATTTGAATGAATATACCATTTGTTCTCTATCATTGTGATATGGGATTCCACACTAATTCTCTCATATTATACCTATATGAATGTTATAATGGGAAGACCTCATTGTTTTGAGTCCTTTGTGTAGATCTGTAATACCAATTTGTTCGAGGAAATTTATTGAGTAATTGGGGTCCATGGATAATACATACACTTCCCTTTGAATAATGAAATCCTACCCTTACGGTGGTTTTATTGAAACCTCTAATGTCATTTTGTTTCATGAGTACCCCTAATGAGTGGGGAGAGGTTAGAAATTTGGACATTCCATCAACCATATGGGATGGGGAATATAAAATATGAAAAAAATCCCCCATCCCTATTGAATAGGTTTGGGATGAAAAATTTATATATTTAACTCATTAGGAGCAGAGAAATAAGAAAATTCCTCAACCCTATAAACTGAGAAATTCACAATAAGGTGTGTTTCCATAGGAAAGTGATTATAGCTCATTCATGGGAAAATATCCTTAGAGTATTCCTACAATTATTTCGTAGAGATCATTGTTCACTAGTTAGAGTTGAGTGATATCATCATCCATATAGATTTTCATGTCATCATTAAGGGGATGACTAGAAAGATCCATGATAGACCCCTTTCCTCTATCAATGTTAGGGTGAGTGGAAAATGATGACAGTCTCAGTGTGTACCACATATACTATATATTTTGATTCCACTAGACATATTACCCATAAAAAGTTCTCTCTATAACCCTAACATGGTTGATACTATCTTCTCTAGATTCACTAATGATATCATCATGCATATACTTTCCCATGCAAGATGTATAAGGTGGTCCAACATGCTATGGCATGGATGACTACAAGATGGAATGATTATAATTTCTAGGAGTTTTCTCATCAGGTTCCAATGAGATGTATTCAAAAATGGATGATATCAAGTAAACAGAGATATAAAAAATCAAATTATACTCTAAAATGGATTATATATTTTATAGGTTGGTGCTCCATATGTTATTTGGTTAGAGTGTCCTCACAATACCATTTTTTGGTCGATACTCATATTAAAGATAATACCATTGTAAAATATGATAAAAATAACCGAATCCCTATGGTTATAGGTGTTCTTTAGGATTCAAAAATCATTAAGGATAGTCATGATGATGTCATAGGATCAACACAAGTGATGATTGGGGATTTATTCTGGGCTACTGTCATGATACTCTGGTGGGCCTCAAATAGATTGGTGGTAGTAAGGATATAATACTTATATTGTTTTTTATTATTTGGATAAACATATTGAGATCTCCTCTTAGATACCGTAATATGAATATTCATGTTGGTCACAACATCATATGTATATCCATGTGTAATTTAACTCATATTATAATGACAATGACCATATTAGATTGGATCCATCTTTGGAATATCTTATGTAATTTTGTAAACAAGTAGATATTCTCCATCCACCTTCACCAAGATGGTAATTCATGTGTCTCTGTACTCTATAAATAATATCCCATAGTGGTTGTTTTGGGAAAAAATAGACCCATCCCCTTCTTCAGTCTTCCATCAAAATGAATACATATGAGGATTCATCCTATGAAGGCTTTCAGGAGATAATTCCAAATTAAGGATGGAGCCATTGATGTGGTACACCTAGAACACGATGTTTACCAACTGGAAGTCATGTAGTTGTGTTGATGACAATGTGAATTGGATCCTTAGGGCCAATGCTTCCATTGTGGATGATTCACATGATAAATTTTTTAACTTGTTGTTCACAATATCATGAGTTGTTCTCTAGGAATTACAGTATTTCACAGTGGTCTCAGAATCCATTGTATCATTCTTTGATTTAATTTTGATTGGAAGGAAATTGAGAATACATGAAAACATAACAATACATATTATTAGTTAAGTATCATATATATTAATTCATGGTCAATCAATTACGTTCCCAGATAATAGATGAACATGCAGTCCCGTCTTTTATGAAATGTTTGGTATAATTAAAATCATATATGGTTCACGATTTTCATTCTTGAAAAATTCCAAACAATTGACCAATGGGAACCCGATAGAATATCCTAGAAAACATGTGGAATGGATGAATAATATATATAATTTCCTATTGGGTTAACCATTTTGTTTCACTAAATATATTGAAAATTGTATCCCCTAAATCTCAGTTGTGGGTGTTTGAGGGTGGTTGCAAAATGAATTCTGTTGGGATTAAAATATTACTCACTAACCAAAACCCCAAAATGATACCACAATTATAAATAGGTGTGAACAAGAATTCAATGGTAGGTAAGTCAATTGGGGTTTCAAACTTAATGACACTTAGGAACACACATTTGTTGAGATGATGTGACTAACGGCTCTCATTAACCTTTGAGGGGGAATAATTTCTATTTCAAATATTCTCTTAAAGTTGTAATATATGTTCATGATGTCATTAATAGGTCCCAACATGGGAATATTTAACCATTTTATAGTGACTTCATTTAAACCATTTTTTGAGGGGAACAATTGTGCAAGCCACAAGTTTTCCATTATTCTCATATTCATTAATCATGATTTAGTTTATATCCATGAATGGTAACTATGGACATTATTTCTCTCTATCGAGATGGTTGGAGTTGTACATATATTTTTGATCCACTACAATGCATCGTATGTATCATGTCAGAACAAAAATCCAAACCCAAAAAGACTATTTGACATAATTTAATGTCTTATAATAGGACTATACAATGAAATTTGACATCATGTGTTTGGGGTATAAATATAGGGAATGTGAGTGAGGGAGGAATCTCATATATCATGGTGTGAAAGAAATATATGTCAATGTAGTTTTTTACGGTGTTTTTGTGGGAAAATATATGACACTGATGACCTTAAAAGGACTTATGCATGTTAGGCTTCCCAAAAAAGAATCATCGAGAGTATGACAATCTGATTGAAGGTAAGATGTAATGGATATCACATCCATGTGAAGGGATCACAGAAGTTAATCCTATGTATGATATTGATACAATAATCACAAATTTTCATTCCCCCATGAGTTAGGGTTAGTTTTAGAATCTACTAATAGAAGATTATTAGATGAATCACATTAGAGAAAATGTTTTCATTACATACAAATTAAGGTTTTTTATATGAGAGGAATGATTACTATTGTTGTGGAGAATATTTTATGGTATTTGTTCCATAAAATATTTTCATATGAATCCTTTTCTATTGTAATTATAGTCCATATATTATTTTATCATGATAATAAAAAATCCAGCAATGTGTCAACTTGTTAATTTTGAGGGTGATTATGTTTGTTGAAAAATCGATATGACCATGTTTTTGTATGGTTGGTGTTTCTAATGAAATTTTTATGGTTGTGAAAAATATCAGTGATTGATAAATTTTTGGGCCTCAAAATGGAAAGTTTGTTTTATGGAAAAGGAATGTTTTCCCTTACAGAGTTTATGGACCAAAGTTTTTTGACCATGATGTGTGGAGTTCAATAACCACATAGTATCATAGCTATGCTATGATGACTAAAAATGTGGTACATGAAATGGAGAAGTAAAATTAGAAAAGTATGAGATTTTTCATAGTAGTACTATATGAACTGTGAATCCTACTATGTGAACCACATAAAACAATTAGTCCATAGAGGGATTTTCATTCATTGGTAGCATATTGTTCACGAGAAGCTCATCATTTGTTGTATTGGGATGGTGATTAACAGTGCATCAATGGTTTTTTTATTTGTGGATGAAATTTACAACCGCAAATGATTGAGTCTATATATGGACCACATAACAGTTTATGGTGAAGACATTACTGAATCAATGATTTGTGTTTTTGTGATTAGTCGGTTTTGGGGGATTTTGTTTCCATTATAAAAGTCCCTAATCCAAAAATTAGATAGAGAAAATATCGATAGATAATATCATCACTGGAATTATTTGAAGATTTCCAAATTAGTTCATGGGGGGAGGATTCAATGATGGATGAAGTAGTTCATGGGGGATGAATTCCACGAAGGAGGTTATACATGAGGAAAGTTCACGATCGGGGTTTAGAGGACTAAGTAATTCAAAAAAGAAAATTTTCATATATCAGAGGTGATATATGAGGAATCATACAAACAAAAAGATGGGGTGTTTAGCAAAGAAAAAGGAAACTGTGAAGCACTCACACCATATAGTGAACAATAGTTCATAGAGAATTAGAGGTAATTCATGAAGGAAGAAAGAAATTTCTCTATGGGAATAAGGAATTTCGTGAATAGACTAAAACATTTCGTTTAATAAATTTACACAAACAAACATTATACAAAAAAGTGGATTCTATCTAATAGGTGAAAATTAATGTTAAACTATGCATCTATCTCAAATTGATGATTTATTTATTAATTATAATTAAGGGACCTATATGTCCCTAAATTGTATGTGAATCCATTATGAAAAAGTGACTGTAGGAAGAGAAATACGGTGATCCCTTACAGAAATAGTGAGCCATCAGAGGATAGACTTTGGTAGTGACCCTTGGAAAGAGATGAAATGTCCAGAAACATTATAAAGGTACTGATCCTCTATATAAAAGAGATATTGACTCTACCTTTTATTTTATAAATGACACTTAGTAGATTTGGTACATCAACACATATCTGTTGTATGCTCCTTGGATGTAGCCAACTGACAGAGATCAAATTGAAATCATTGTATCTAATGTATGATTTATTTTCTATTCATACATTTTGATGAGAAATGAAGGGAATATATTTTTGTGTAAATATGAAACAATATATTATGTGGTAATTGCTTTAATATTTTATTCCCTAATTAACCCCCCCCCCCTCATAGGGTATTTAACGTAGTTGCGATAACATACACCATGACAAGCTCATGAGCCTATGGGACATGAGGTTATGGTTATGGATTATACCATAAAGGAAACCAATGTATGATCCCACATATAATTCGATGATGGACTAGGAAGGATAGCATACCCATAGGAAGATTTCGTCCCATGATTTTAAAATATATTAGATATGGAGGGACATACACCATAGTGGATTCCCATTATGGCTCACACCATTGGAAGGTTCCCTACACATTCTATTTGGGTAATAATAAGAGTCCATGTTTTTCATTACACCCCAACCAGCTAATGGGTTAGTGTGGGTGATAAAAATTCATGATATTATTGTCCCCCCTGATATAGCAACCCTGTTTTTTATTACACATTAAACCTGATTTATTACATAAAATATTCACTTGATACAACATAGTAGATCAATAGGTCTAGTGCCTTTTGGGATTAGGAACATTATGTAACTGTTTAAAACATGAAACACACAATATATTTATTGAAAACATCCTTTAATTGACCACTACATTCCCTCGTACTGGGCATTTCAGGGGATTACCTAAGGACATGCATAGGAAAATGGTGAGATATAAATCATAGTAGGGGAATAAACAAGGAATAACATGAGGAATAAAATACATGTAAGAAAATAGACATATAAATGGATCACAGTAGAAACACTAACACAAAGGCATGAGAAATCATGACAATCATAACATGGAAATGTGGCAACAAAACATAATGTGGAATTATCATGAACCAAGGCTTATTGGACATGGAGCATGAGTAATCCCTCATGGAACATGAAGAATTAGTAAAACATCCCTGCACTTTAATTTTCATGAGTGAACACTCATTGCACATGACATACCATAATACTATACTTTACCTGATGCATTGTAGTGCTATCAGGGTGCACCCTTCATAAACATTTCATTTCATGCATAAGTGTGCCACATGGATCATATAACATGGAATAAATCAACATCATAAGTTATTCCATGATTAATTAATGTGGAATAAATACATGAATGTACCATTCAATATGTATATGTGAATAATGGTGATTATTCTTGACAGAGACATGGGTATGGTATTCACTACACAATGATCATGGCTTGGAAAAACGTGGTGCAATTTCGGCCGCACCACGATGTGACATAAGGATTTGTGAAAATTGTTGATGAGATAGAAAAGTGTGTCTCAATATATGTACATGAAATGTACAGTAAGGGACATATAGATACATGTCCAAAAAACGTAATGTAATTTAGATGCATAAAACAAAATAATTACTTGGAAATAAAAGAGGAGAGAGAAATATGTCAAGGAATTACGGCATGGTAACAAGTGTACATGAGATGCATTAATGAGGGAGAAAGGGTTATCCCATTATCCAAAAATAAAGAGGGCAGTATGGGGGAGGTGATAAATCATAAAACAACATTTATAATTAAAAAAAGTGGATAATAACTTATAAAAAATTGGACAAAATTGAGAAAGGGATAAACCCCTTACTAGGTAGTGTGATCTCAAAGGCTTGGTAGAGAATTGAGAGAGGCTTCATGGGAGAATGGGGAAGCTTGGGAGGATTCTATAGAGAGAATGGTAGGGTTTGTCGAAATCCAAAGGCTTAGAGTGACGAGGAAGTGGGATCTTGGTGGGTTTATATAAGAAAGGATATGGAATTCATTATTATTACGGTATGGGGCACCTCACATTAAACTAATCATAACAAAAAACTGCCCATGGTTTTTTCCATTGTTACTTCCAAAGGGGAGTGAAAAAAAAATATTTTATAAGGCTAATGACAGAACTTTTTAAAATAATAGGTTTGCTTATGTGGAGGTGAGTCACACTCTCAAAAAAAACAATTTAAAAAGAAAAAATATTTTATAAGCCTTGAAGGGTCCACTAATGCTTTGTAAAATAAATCAAACAAACCCAAAATCACATTATTTTAATGGTTAAACATATATTGTCCAGGAATAGCATTAGTATTATTTTATTAAATCACTATTGGGTCATTATGATGTCATAAAACACATTATATATTTAAATGATATTAAATTTTTACCCAAAAATTCGATTGTCATTGAAAATATTGAAAGAATCACTCTTGGATAATTTCAACATCCTCATTCCAAAAATAATATTCATTTTACCTAAATAATTCTCCATATATTTGAATTTTTTACTTTTAAAATAAAAACCTCTATTTATTGAAAATTCAGGGGTTTTGACAAAAACAGTTTTAAAAACTTAATTAAAATTACAATTTCTTTCATAAAATTATATGAAAATTTATATTTAATAAAAAATAATTAAATAATAATATTATTTTATTGAAATATTATTTAATTAAAAAATCTATTTATTCATCAAAATAGTTTTCTTAGTTGACTATTAACTAAAAATACTATTTGTATTTTAAAAACCATTTACAAGGTAACTATAAAATATGAATGCACATTATTTATTCAAAAATAATGTAAATACTCCATGTTCTAGGATATCAACAAAAACCCCCGTATAACACCCGCATAAGATCAAAGGGTAAGGTGTGCGGTGGTGACAGACTCGTGGGGTGGCTCAGATAATATCGCTCGGGTGGTAATCCCTATTAACTTCCACTTCTCCCATAGTCGGTTATGCTCAAGCTTAACATATTCAAGATCTGCTTGAGCATGGTCAAGAGAGAATACCAATGACGCCACCTCCTTTATGATCTCTGACAAACCGGCTTCTTATGGGGAAAGGTTACTGGATGAATCCATCACATCATTTTCTGAAGTAAAGTGGATTTGATAAAGGCCTATATTTATACTAATCATCTGATAACTGTTCAATGACTATATTATCAATGGTCACCTTTAATAACGATATTTTAAAATCCAGAAACATAAAACCAAATATTTTCAAATTTTATATAACCATAATAATCATTTAATTATATCAATATGAATTTCCATTAATTAACATTTGGGTTATTACAATCTTCTCCTCATAAGAAATGTCACCCTGAAAAGATTCGTTTACCACAATAAAACAGATTTGGGAAACTCTGCTTCATTACTTCCTCTGATTCCCACATCGCTTCTTCAAACATGTGGTTTCACCACAACACCTTCACGTTACGTATTCTCTTATTTGATAGAACATTTTCTCTATGATCTAAGACAATCAATGGTTTCTCTTCATAAGAAAATCATCCTCTAGTTGTACTGAGTCTGATGATAGTACATGTGAAGGGTTTGGTATGTAATTACTTAAGAGGGATGCATGATAGACGTCATGTACTTTGTCCATGGTAGGTGGAAGTTCTAGTCGATAGGTCGCACCCCCAACACGTTCATGAATATTGAAGGGGACGATGTTCTTAGGACTTAACATCCCTTTCATTCCAAACCTCATGAAAATCTCCCATCGAGATTTGCCTAGAAATACCATGTCTCCATCATTAAGTTCAAGGTATCATTGACAGTTATCTGCACAACACTTCTGTCGACTCTGGGCTTCCTTGATATGCTGATGAATGGTTTTTACCATCTCCACCATTTCATTGACCATTTCTGGTTCTAGCATCTTACGTTCACCAACTTCATCCCAACATGTAGGTGTTCTGCACCTCTTCCAAAACAAGGCATCCTATTGTGCCATTCAGGTGCTTGAGTGGAAACTGTTATTAATATATAATTCAACCAGTTAAAGATATTTGGTCCCACCCTCCTTTGAAATACATAGAACATTATCTTAACATACCCTCTAATGTCTGAATAGTTCGCTAAGATTGTCCATGATTTTGAGTGTGATAGGCCTTACTGATGTTTAGTTCAGTGTCTAGAGCATGTTGGAGACTCTTCCAAAACATAGAGGTGAATCATAGATCTCGATCAGATAAAATAGATAGTGGAACTCATTACAGCCTTACCTCTACCCTGATATATATCTGTGCTAGTAGATCCAATGATAAATCCTCTCTAATAGATATAATGTGTGTAGACTTTGTAAGATGATCCACAACAAACCAGATTTTATTATGGCCATTGGATGTCTTTGGATGTTCGGTGAAAAAGTCCATGGTGATGTTCTCCCATTTCCATGCTGGTATGGACATTGGTTGCATCATCCCCTAAAAAATTGTCCTCTCTGCCTTCACTTTTTGACACACTAGGAACTTTGATGTAAACTCATAAATCATATTATTCATATTATCCCATCAATAATTCTCTTGGATATATCGATACATCATTGTGATTCCTGGGTGAATGGAGAAATTTGAACTATGTGGATCATCCAAAAGTTCTTTCTTCCACTATGGAGTTGATGAAACACATAGTATTTTCCAAAATCTCACAATTTGTTCTTCATTAACATTGAACTATGAAGATTTTTCTTTTCTAAAAGCATCAACTTTCTCTTTAATACCTATATCATCATTTTGAGCATCCTTTAACCATTCCAAAAGATAAGGTTGAGAAATTATATGTTAAAGGATTGATGATGTTCCCTTATTTATGATTCCCATGTCCATCATTATCATGTAGTAGAAGATTGGATCCTTCCTAATTCTCATCAATGATAGAATTGTTGGGTCCTTTCTACTTAGAGAATATTTCACATTGTTTTCTTTCCTAGTATGGTAATGGATTGAGTTGTCATAGTCTCTGATCAGCTCTAACCATTTTCATTGGTGCATGTTCAACTCTTTCTGTGTGATTTTAAACATGAGTCTTTTGAGGTCCTTATATATTTCACACTTCTCCTCAAAGAGATAATTCGTCCAAAATTTTAATGAGAAGATCACGACATCCAACTCCAAATCATGTGTCAGATAATTCTGCACGTGAAAATTCAATTGCATTGATGCATATGCAATTAATTTTCCATTTTTCATTGACACACAGCCCAGACACTTCTTTGAAGAATCCCTGAATACCACTAAAAGTTCTCAACTTTTGGGTTATGTGAGCATGGAGATGTAATAAGCCTCTTTTTTAGCTCCTTAAAGATTTCTTTTCAATTATCACTCCATGAAAACTCCCCCCCCCCCTTCGAGTTACCTTGGTAAGAGGGTTGGACAATCGTGAGAAATTTCTCACAAATTGTCGATAATATCAAATTATCTCCAAGTAACTATGGATATATATTACTGATTTTTTCCTTGGCCATCCCTTAATTGCATCTCTTTTAAAGGGATCCACATATATCTTATTGCTCGTAATGATAGATTCCAAAAATGAGACCACATTTAACCAGAACAGACATGTGCGGTACTTTTCATAGTTATTCTTCTTCTGCAAGGTCACTAGTAAAATTCATAAATTCTCCTAATGATCCTCCTTAATTTTTGAGTATATTAGAATACCATCTATAAAGACTACACCAAATTTGTCGAAGTAATCCATAATGACTTTATTCATCGTTTCCATGAAGATTTCTAGAGAATTAGTGAGTCCGAAATGAATCACTATGAATTCATAGTGCCTGTATATTGTAAGAAAATCAGTCATGGGGATATCTTCCTTCTTCAACCTTACTTGATAACATCCTGATCGTAAATCCACCTTGGAGATGTATTGTGCTCCACACACCTGATCGAACAAGTAATCGATTCATGAAATTGGATACTTGTTCTTTACCGTTATTTTGTAAAGCTCACAATAATAGATGAAAAGGTTCATTGACCCATATTTATTCTCGATAAAGAGGACTGGTGAAACTAATGGTGAAGCACGTGGGTGTATAAACCCTTTATCTGGACTCTCATATAGTGGTTTATTCAGCTCCACAATCTCTACAACATCCATTCTATATATATTCTTGGATATTGGTAATGCCCCAGTTATAAGATCAATTGTGAATTCCACATCTCTTCTAGGAGGAAGACTAGACAATTCCTTAGGAAACACTTTAGCAAATTGCCTCACAATATTCATGACTTCATTGATGATTGACTCTTTATAGTCAATCACTTGAGATAGATATGCATGCTAATAGGGAACTAATATCCACTCATGAGATGATGGAACTAAAGAAGATCCATCCTCTACATTGCACATGTATAGAATCGGGGGTCGTTTCACCACATGAAGAGTGATTTCCCTATCAAGTCAATTTATATTGCCTCTATATAAGAAAATCTATTACATGACTAGAATTTCATCAAATTCCTCCATAAATAGTATTATTAAGATCGTTATAAATTTTAATCCACAGATTGTGACCAGGGAGGTGTTATATGAGTGGGATGCAATGATTGCCTCATTTGTCATACTCACCGACATCTTTTCTTCCAAAATTTGTGGTAGTGTTGAGATTATTCTACTAAACTTTAGGGATATAAAATAATGTATTTAACTATGGCTGATAACCCTACCGTTCAATTTTGTATCTGGTTCTACATATTTACTTCATCCCCAACAACTTAGGGAAGATAACTATGAAAATTGTAATGGGTATTCCAAAGACAAAAACAGATGACTTATAAATAACTTTTATTCCTTTAACTTATGAATATACAGGCTTCAATATATGTAATCCATTATCTAAATTCTAACATATATTCTTAGGGGAAATTTTTTAAGTCCCTTAATAATAGTTTATACTATCATTGTGAATTTTTGAAAGCATATCCTCCAAGAGTGTCGTAACACAGTGTGCAGAAAGGCCCATTGTCATGCACCATTTCCCATTCAAGTCTAGCTTAAAATGGTGTTTTTGAGTTTTACCCCAAAGAAACATTTGTTCCAGAGCCGCCTCTACCTGCTCGTATACAGTCCGGGATGTATTTTTTTGATAAACCACTTAATCAAAACTCACCAAAACATAGAAATGTTTTTATTAGACGTATTCATGTCTCCAAGGATTCACTAGTATTTTCTAATCCTAATCCCAAAAATAACTAAACCTATCCTCTGATACCAACAATGAAAACCCAAATTTTTATTACACAATTTAACCGGATTTATAAAAAAAATGTTCAATTAATTCAACATAGAAGATCCATAGGTCTAGTGACTTTGGGGATTTCAAACATTACATGATATCATAGAACATAAAACACACAACATCTTTATTAAAAATTTTCTTTACATGACCACTGCATTTACACGTACTTAGCATTTCATGGGATAACTAGAGAACATGAATAAGAAATGGGTGAGCTATAAAGCTCAGCAAGGTAATTAACATGGAATAACATGATGAATATAATACATGTAAGAAAATATTCATATCAATGGAGATCAAGAGAAACATTAACGTAAAGGCATGATAAAGCATGGTAATCATAATAAGGAAATGTGGAAACGACACTTAACATGTAACTAGCATGACTCAAAGTTCATTGCAATTGGAGCATGAGTAAACCCTCATTTCACATGAAGAACGAGTAAACCCTCATTGTAATTGAATTAACAAGAGTCATCACTAATTTCACATGACGTATCATGATATTATACCTTACCTAATTTATTGGAGAGCTATCAGGGCTAACCCTTCTTAAAAATTTCATTTCATGCATAAATGTGCCATATGCATCATATAACATGGAATCAATCAACATCATAAGTTATTCCACAATATAGTAATGTGGAATAAATACATTAATATATAATTCATTATATATATTTTCCTAAAGGTGAATACCCTTGAAAAGAACATGGATATGTTATTCACTACAAAATGACCATGGCTTGGAAAAACGGGGTGCAATTTTGGTAACAAAACGGAGTGACATAAGGATTCATGAAAATAGATGATGAGATATAAAATGGCGTCTCATCATTAGTACTTGAAATCATTAGTATGGTGGTCATATAGATACATGTTCAAACAAACCTAATGGAATTTAAATGCATAATACAAAATAATAACTTGGATGTAAAGAGGAGGGGGAAATCAATCACGTAATTTCGACATGGTAACAGGTGTAAATGAGAGTTATTAATGAGAGAGATAGGGGTCTCCCATCATTCCAAAATAAAGAGGGATGTATGGGGGAGGTAAAAATTCATACCATAAGATTTTTAATTTAAAATAAAATGGAATAAAAACTTAATAATAATTAGACAAAAATGAGAACGGAATAAATTCTTACTTGGAAGTGTGATATCAATGGTTTGGGAGAGTCTTGAAAGAGGATTATTGGGAGCTTGGGGAACCCTGGGAGGATTCTAGAGAGAGGAGGAAATGTTTTTGTCAAACTCTAAAGGATTTCAGTGATGAGGAAGTGGGATCTTTGGGGGGTGTATAGTGGAAATGAGAGGGAATTATTTATTATCTCTGTTTTGGACACCTCACATTAAACTAATCAAAACCACAAACCAGAGTATGGTATTTTCCCATGGTATTTTCAAAAGGGGAGTGGAATACCATATTTTATCAGTCCAATGGCCGTACATATTAAAATAATAGGGTTGCTTATGTGGAGGTGAGTCACACTCTCAAGGAAAAAAAATCTAAAAAGACAAAATGTTTTATAAACATTGAATGGTCAAACTAATCTTGGTAAAATAAATCAAACAAACCCAAAGTCACATTATATTAATTTTAAAACATATATTGTCTGAATATATCATTTATTGTAATTTATTATATCACTATTGGGTCATTATAATGTAATAAAAAAAATACATATTTAAATAGTATCTAATTTTTACCCAAAAATTTATCTCTCTTGGGGTATTATAAAAAATTAATTGTTGGATAATTTTTATATCCTGATTTCAAAAATAATATTCATTTTATCTAAATTTTTTTTCTAAATATGTGAATTTTTAATTTAAAAATAAAAACCACCATTTATCAAAAATTCATGGATTTTAACAAAAACAACATTCAATCCATAATGAAAATTACAATTGCATTCATAAAATTATACGATAATTTAAATTCAATAAAAATTAATTTATTAATCAGAATAATATTTTATTAAAATATTATTTAATTAAAAAATCTATTAATTATTCAAAATAGATTTCTTAGTAGAATATTAACCAAAAAAATAATGTTTTCACAATTAAAATATTTACAAAATAATAATAAAAAATGAATGCACATTCTTTATAAAAATAATAATTTAAATAGTCATATTGATAGTGTATCATTACATAACTTCATATAAACCTCGCAGAAGACTGAATGGTAAGGTTTCCTATGGTGATAGACTCTTGGGGTGGCTCAGATAACATCGCTCGGGTGGTAATCACTAATAACTTCTACTTATCTAGTAGTCGGTTCCGCTCAAGCTTAATGTGTTCATGCTCGGCTTGGGCTTGGTCAAGAGCATAGAAAAATGACACCACCTCCTTTCTAAGATCTAACAAATGGTCTTCGTATGAGGAATGTCTACTGGATGAGGCCATCACTTCCTTGGTTAGATTAAATTGGATTTCTTAAAGCCCTATATTTATACTAATCATGTGATCACTGATCAATGGATATATTAGAAATGGTCACAATTCATAGTGTTATTTTAAAATCCAAAAACATAAAACCATTGAAGTTTCTATTTTATATAACCATAATAAGCATTTAATTAGATCAAGAGGAATTTTCATTAATGATTGATTCTGTCGTTACACATGAGGTTCAGAAATGATGGGGGTTATAAAATGACAGATTCTCTTGTTGCATATTCATTCTCTATATTTAATCAGATATATAGAGATGATGATCTCGATGGTTCTGTTGAATGTGAATGGTATGAAATAGAGGGACCATCTGAGAGAATGAAACAGACATGGTCAAATTAGTATGTAACCCTTACCCATTAAAGACTTATCCATTATAAAGTATGTATTCAACTGAAGGACCCTATATATTGGTTCTCATGGGGAATCTCCATGTGTATAATCCATAGAAGGTCGTAATGTCCTTGGGTGTTGAACTGACATGTCCAGGGTTTCATCCCTACATGTCTTAATGGTTTGGATATTGTTTCTAGTTGTCACCCCCACAAGTCTTGACTATCTTCCTGAAATTTATTGATTGTCTTCATGTCCTTTTTAGGGTTTTGGTCTGACATGGAAGAAACTTCCATGGGAGTGTTCCTAAAATATCCAATATGAGTCACATGATTAAAATTCACATGTAAAGGGTTGTTCACATGATCAAATAAATTTTATAGGATTCATTTGAATGTTCAAATTGGAATGTCCAAGATGTCTACACATAATGAATGTGGGTTCTCCAAGATATCATGGGATGGTTAAACTGAATTGTACAAGGACTTTCACATGATCAAATTGACATGTATGAGGTTAAATAATGTCATTGAAAGATCAGGGATGAGTTTTGAAATTGTGTGAACTTAATGGAGCCACATGGATGTGTATCAAGAACTTTTCATGTATTACTCTCATCAAAAAGAGAACATGTCTATGATTTGAAGAATCATGTCCAAGGGTATCACACTCAGTGTTTCAATGGTAAATAATCTTTGTTGGAGGAGGAGGCATAGTTAAGGTATTATGAAATAAAGGACCATTTTATGGTGTTTATTTCACATTAGTGCAGGTCCTTGGGATTTTTAACTACTTGGAAATGGTGTACATCTATGGAAATTAGAATAGATATCCCATATGTCTATGGGATGGAATCATGTGGTTGACTAAAGGAATCATGAGACTGGTAGATTTTCTTTTTAATTCAATATGTTAATGAGGGACATATCTAATCCATTTACACAAATATCATAATAAAGGCCCATATAATATTATTAGATGATCATTATGTGATCAAAATAATCTCTATGGTATCATGTGGGGGACATTGAGGACTTGTTGATGGGGTATATGTTTGTTCCAATTGAATGGAAGACTCTACCTGTGAAATAGTGTGCATGTTGATGGTGTTTTCATTGCGTGGATGAGGACCCATGGGACAGTTCATGGAGGGTTCAAAAAAATAGTCATGACTCTAATTATCATATGAATTCCTCGAATTAAGTGGGTTTATAATGATGGAATCACATTATATTCAGTTTATCATGAGACTCAATGATTGTCAACATAACAGGAGATGAATTTTGGAAATCACATGAAAACGTTATCCAAGGGAATAATAGATGACCTCAATCATCTGTTTCCCTTATTTTCATATCCATTTATCATCTCTCCCCTTATTCCCCTTATGTGATTGTAATTTTTGGGTGGATGGAATTTTATAGAGATAGTTCAATTGAAAATCTTATCGCCATACTCAGTATGGTTAACACATGAACTAGTATTAAGTGGTGGTAATCATGGCCTGATATATACAATGTGATCACAAGGTGGATTTGTATATTCACGATGATGACATGAGGCACTTGTGAGGTTAGGTTATTTTCATTTTTGATATGATGATTTTGTGATGTCAATGTTGCTTCGCCCATTTATAAACATTTTTTATGTGATTCATTATGCTCAAAATGACTTCATTGTTAGCCTCTCAAGATCAAAATCATGCCATCATGCTTCAAGTTATCATTTGATACATGACTGGTCAATATATTTTAAAAGATTCATATGCATCAATATTTGAAATGAACATGATGTGAGTTATTTACATTGTCCTGGATAGTTCATCCATTTATAGGGAATTCATGTCAATTCAAGGTATCTTGACATAATCCCCTAAATAATATTGTGTTACCATTGTGGATTGACAATAAACCGGATGATTGATTCTTTCCAATAGAATGTACAATCTTATAATGAAAACATGCAATGATATTAATATTATGTATGAATTATCAACAATTTTTAAAATGGCCATCACTACATTGATCATGTGGTATTAAGAACATCTTCCTGATAGACTCACATGAAATTAATAATTGGCCTCATGAAATGACTCTACTTTCTCTTAGAATTGGTTTGAATGTAATACAATGTGTAATTCAGGGATTTGGGATATCATTCATGTTTACATTATCTTAGTTTAACCATTGTAAATGGCCTGCATATTGGTCATCAAGCATCAAGGTTGAGGATACATAATTTGTGACTCATTGTGTCAATACAATGGTTTCTGGAGTGCTGTGAGTGAGTAGGAGGATAAATATGGTTATTTTATGTGATAAAATAAAAATATCTACAAGATTGGGTGGTTATAATATGGTTCTTATAGTTTAATGGGGGAATATATCCACACTCTCTTCATGAACCACATTTATTTCATGACCTGATGGAGGGTGCTTGATATATTATCATAGATTCATTAGTCGCTAGAATTGAGTACCATGGTCCACACCCAACCATCACTGGAACATCCCCATTCTATACAACTTTATCCAATATATTTAAATGTTAATTTCAAAAATTATATTAATTTTATCAATTATTGTTTCTATAATTTAAATTAAAAAGTTATATAATATTCTCAAAATAAATTTATTTTTAAAGAAAATGAATTTTTGATGAATAAAATGAATTTACTAAGAATCAAGTATTTATGTATATATTAACAATTAATGAAATATAAATTAGTTGAACCATTATATATTTCATAAATCATTAATTACTATTCATAGACACTAATTTATTAGTAAGGATTTAATTATCATATATAAATATAAATATTTGGCTGTATGTTTTTGCAAAATGTTGCATATATTTTATTTTGTAGATATTATTTTTGAAATGTTGTAATATTAAATTATCCATGCCCCATTAAATAAATTAAATATGTATAGTTTGATCCTGTAAGAAAATGAAATTTTTTAGATTGAAAAATTTCTTTTTTGGATACCCACATCGTAAAAATGGTTAATAACAATTTGTCTGAAAAATATAAAATGAAAAGTAGAAAGGTAATCAGGGATAACACATTAAAGAATTAAAAATAGGGAAAAAAATTTTAGATGTATTTATATGGTCATGGAAAAAAAGTTATTTAACAAGGTCATTGATCAAAAGTAATTGAATGATCATGAGAAAGATAAAATCATAAGTTATGCACCACAAATGAGGAAAAGACCAAAATTTCATTTAAATTATTGGTTATATGATAATATATTATTCTACAGATAATTTTCATCAAGTTGAATAATTCCTCTTCCTTCTAGAAAAATAACAAGAAGAAATGTACTTACATGAAAAGTAAAATTTCATCCTTTAATAACTTTTTAACAAATTTTAAAATTTTCTCTTCATAATGAGTGTTTTAGAAAAAACATTAATGTATTAAGTAGTATAATCCAATTATAATTGATCAAATAATTCCAAAAATGATTTATGACATATAG
Organism: Viscum album; assembly: GCA_963277665.1. Taxonomy (NCBI): domain Eukaryota; kingdom Viridiplantae; phylum Streptophyta; class Magnoliopsida; order Santalales; family Viscaceae; genus Viscum; species Viscum album. The sequence continues at coordinate 543,958,266 of OY728158.1, forward strand.
CTATTATCTCCAAACATTATGCACAACCCCGAATGGTTAGAAAATGAAAAGATGAATCCCAATGTTAATAAACATTTAATCATTATGAAGTCACCTTATTCTTATACATTAATTAGTAATAAATAAATATCAACATTGAAAATTTAACAAATAACTGTTCATTATATTTATCAAATATATTATAGAATGAGATTGAATCAAAAGAATGAAAATCATTTTATTACATAATCTTCCAAGATCAATGTTATCATTTATCTAAAAATTACATCAATTAATCCTAAAGAATCATTGCAAATTTAGAGTGACCTAAACTTATAATCACCATGATATTATAACAAATTATATAAATAACATAAATCACCATAATTCCACAATATAATAATATTTTATACAAAATTATAATTCAATGTTTATTGTGTTAATAATATTCCATAATATCATATAATGTTCCCAAAATATTGATATTTTCTTAAATAACAATAATCCCTTAACCACAAAATAAAATTCATATTCCATGTATTGGATAAAAAATATGTTCCAAAAATAAACATAATGATTTTCTATAATGTCATTTATATAAATGTAAACAATGTCACACTAACCTAGAAATCTTGTAGGCCAACGAAAGGTGTTGCATCTTTTTCACCCTTTGAAATGTGGTATATGTTTAGTGGGCTTACCAGATGTAATGGGTTGCCTCTTAACCCAAAAACTATTCCTTTTTTTAAAAAATATTAATAAAATCATTATAAAATTTCCAAAAGTGATAAAAATCTTAAAAGATAACATTAATATATTAAAAACTCTAGAAAATATTTTACCCCATAGATTTTTTGATACCATTAATATAGTACCACAAAATGTAATAACCCGTACTTAAATAAAAATAAATTATCATATAAACCCTAATGATTATAAGTTACTATAATATTTTGTTCGTATAAAGTATATTATTTCATAATAAAATAGATCTTCTTTTAAAACCTAAGGGTTATATATACCTGTAAAACAATATCATTATCTTCCTATAAATTCTATCACATAAATCCTCAAATGGGGTGTGGAAGACTACGAATGGATGGTCAACTTCAAAATTATATACCTATTATGGTGTCCATAACTCTTAAAATAAATTCTTTTATAAACATCATAATCTTCAATGTTTTAATCCCTATTATGGAACCAACAATTATAATTTGACACGGGCACTCCCTTGTCTAGTTCTATAAATATAAAATTTACATTTCTGGATGCTATATTGATAAATATGTGCTAGATAATCCAAAAAAACAACATAATAACGAAAATATTTGAACACTTTAATACTGATAGAACTTTTAGTGCTATTGTTTTATATAATATTGAAAAACTCTTAAAATAATGGGTTCATAGAATGTGGGTTGTAAATATCAACATCATCTCCCATTATAACCATTTTTTATTACATGTTAAATCATAGAATTTTCAATTAAATTTATCATTAATGAAATCATTCTACACAAATAAAAATTATAATCATTCTTCATAACATGTAAAAATAAAACACTAGAGTGGTTTACCTCTTAATCTATATGGGTATAATTATGGGAGATATAAATTGATGGTAATATAAATTAATAAGATAATAATAAGGGTTTATAATCTTGAACATAACAATAAATGGTCATACCCATTCATAAAAATTCCATAAACAAGAGTAATGGAATAAATAATTATCATTTCATAGGAAGTGAATCTTAATAATGGGAAATCATCATAACAAATTAATGAAGCATATGTTCTTGTCCTAAATGTGTGTGGAACTATAACTACAATATAAACCATTTTATATATCATGGTTAACAGCCAAGATGATCATATCCAGAATCAATAATTTTTTCACATACTTTATTAGGTACATCAATAAGATAGCCACAACAAAACAAGTTACTTGAATTGTTTACCATTACAATTCAAGAACATTAACTTGGTAACCATTAATTATTAACTACATCAATGAGAATCTAATAAGAGATCAAGCACATCGACTTCTTTCCCATTACTATCTCATGAGATATAATACATTACCCAATGCATTTAATGAAGATATGAGTAACAAATATCACATAGTGGAAACTATACATAAGTGTTCCACAAGATCAAAAATAGCTAATCATATAAAAGTAAATAAAAAGAAATTAATTTCATAATCATTTCAACTGATTGTAACTCATGGAAACAAAATGGGTTTCATAATAATTTCATATTTTCATCAAAAACACAAAACCATATATAATACAATATGTATAGTATAATTGGTTCATGTCTCCAATAAATGATAATTCTCATCAAATAATATCACCATAGATGGAATATTATTTTGAAACATCAGATTCAATATTTCAGGAGGAAAATAACTTTTTCACTTTAAAATCTATTCACTTTTTAAAAAGTATGCAATTATAAATGAAATAATTTATTTTGAAAATTAAATTGAAATATTATAAATAAAAAATAAAATAATGGAGGTTTAATGACATTGGGGAATTCCATTCATTTCTTATATGATAAAAATATAACATTCACACATTGGTATGAAAAAAGTATAAGGTGAATGTCATAACACCAAAGAGAGATACATTCTAAAATATTTTGTATGAATTACAACAAGGGTAAAACGGAAAATAAAAATCATTAGATAATTCTACAAAAAATTATGAAATTTCTTTAGACATCATGGAAATGTAAGAGTAATATTTTTTATCCTAGTCATAGAAATAAAAAATACATTGTAATGATTATATTGTAAAATAAACCGTTACAAATTCTATTTTGTTTGAATCGAAGGTCCTGTGAATGAAACAACATCAAATAAAACATTAAATAAACTAAATAAAAGTGATTCATGATATAATATATTAATTTAAAATTATGATCACCAACAAAATAAAAAAGTTTGGAATGTAGAATATGGGTTATATAAATAAAACTGGATGATAAACCCCAACATTTAGTCTGACTAGACACATACATTCCTTATCATCCTAAGTAATAAACAATCCTTTATTATATACATTATCATGAATACTTTCCATCTCTATTCATCCATTTACCTCACATATTACCATGTTAAAAAATTACTTCATCATTTATATTGATGTGAAATGTTTTAGTGATATTTTGTATGTAAATCTGAAATAAATTCATTTGGTTTTCTATGATCAAAGAGGTCATTATTACATAATAACAATAAAAAATTAAGAAATTATATTTATTTTTATAGAGGAATTCGAAATATAAATCATACCATTAAATATGGTCTTGATAAATGAACTGCATTATAATCATGGAAATAATATGACACAATATTCATGAGTAACAATTTCATTTTTCAATGGTCATTGTAGAAATAATCTATGTATCATTTTAACATTAAAAATGGTTATGATATCATATAATTAATATTAATTATTTAAATATTCTTATATATATATCATCGATGTTATGTGATTATAAACATTTAATCGCATCACATCACTGATGTTGTAGTTCACATGTGTTCATGAAAAATTTAACATCATATAATTTTAAAAGGAAACACTGCTCAATATAATTTAATACACATCACATTTTTCTTAAAAAACTTAAATAATATTATTATTTAAATTTTATTATTTTCACATAGCCATTGAAAATGAGGGAATGAAATCCATTAATAGAATTGTTAAAATCTATTTTATACATGTTTATCAAAAGAATTTATTTGTTAAAAATTAATTAAAAATTAAAATAGAAACAAATTTAATATAAAGGAATAATTATTATTAAAAAATATAGTTTCTTCCATAAATTAATTTTATCATAATAAATTAAATTAATCATTCTTACTGAAATATATTAATAAATTTGATATGTATCTTATCCAATAATTTTAGTTCATGTTAATCAAATATGTTTGATAGTATTAAGATAAAAATTCATTCCAATTTGAGGATAATAAGCTATATTTTTCTAAAAGAAAAATTGATTATTTTTTTATGGTTCACATATTAAAAAAATACATTTTTAAATAATAGTAATCCTTATGTGAAAAAAAATCCATTATTTAGGAAATCATAATATCAAAAAAATTTCTGGTAGAAATTCTGGATTTTTATGATAGGATTTATTTTTTGATTAATAGAGAAAAATACTACATTCCAATTGAGAACATATTCTACATCTAAATATTTTCCATAGTAAAATCAAGTTTATAATTGGTTTTAAAGTATAATTAGTTCAATATTATGTTTTTAAAACCAATTTAGTTAATATTAAAAAATTTACAATGAAATTGAATATAATAAAATTTTACCATTTAGAAGTTTTAAATTTCATTTCATATATCCTTTTATTCAATGAAATGATACTAGTGTCTAAATTATGTTAGTTTACCATCTCCATAAATAATGATTTTTCATTTTTCATTACAACCTTCATGTTTGTTTCTAAAAGTTTCATTATAGGTAAATCAAAATTAAATAGGTATATTAGATCCTATTTACTATTTTGTAACTAATATAAACCCAAAATATTAATTATTAGGAAATTAGTTTTTTATGTTTGAATAAAACTCAAAAATATTTTAAATATTTGTCATTAACGTTAAATCTATAACACCCTTGTCACAACCCATACCTCGGGGCTCATTCATTGACAACCCCAAGCCAACCATCAATATGCTAGGGGTTGATGACTTGAACCAGAAAGGGATATTTATAAAATATGAAGGCATTTCCTTTAAACCATCAAACACACTAACCAGGTACACAATATGAACAAACCATGTTGTATACCTTCTAAAAATAAATATGTGAACTGAAAAAGAATGGGCCTGAATACATACCTAACTAATAAGAAATACAGCAAAATGGAAAAAATCTATCAAGGTCACCTGCCCAGGATCTTACCTGAAGGGTATATATAGCTTGTCCCTACGACTCTTCTTGTTAACCGGTCGCCTATGGGAATTGTCTAGTCTTGACTCCCTAACCTCGGTCAAATCTTTTTTTTGTCTACACAAGACACAAAAAGTAGCGGTTGAAGCCCGTTTAGGGGTGAGTATAATAATACCAATTAGGGGCCCCGAGACTCCCAAAGGTCTCCCAGAATTCTACAAAAGAGGACCCATAATGCATGATCTCAATCACAAACCACAAGTAAAAGACTCAACTCAAACCAAGTATATAACTTAAATAACATGAATAATTATGATTAGTCTTAAACCTAAATCAACAATACTCCATTGAGAATTTCCAATACATAACCACGGAGAATTCATTATATTGCAAATGCACACACGGTCATAAGTCACCGATCGACACAAGGTCATAAGATGGTGATCTACATGGGATCTTAGGTCATTGATCCATGACGGGAATCTCTACGGTAGGTCCTTGTCGGGTTGTGCTATTGTTGATCAACACAGGGTCTTAAGTCATTGTTCCACACAAGGTTGTAAGTTGTTGATCCACACAGGGTTGTAAGTCATCGATCCACATAAGGTCATAAGTTGTTGATCCATTATGGGCCGCTCTAAGGATATTCTTTTTTAGGTACTCCTTCTACTGATCCACACAGGATCCTAATTTATCAATCCAAATAGGGTTCTTGTGATGTCGTTCCACAAAGGGTCGCTCCTCACTAGCCAGCCAGCCATAGGATTCCCGCACATAGTGCGCTTGATTTTTGTAGATTCTTCTCCTCAAGAAACTGGTCTTATTTCAACTACCATGAAGTCCCAAAAATAATTAACATAATGGAACAACATGTATTTAGGAATCCTATGTAAAAGATGGCATGATAAACGGAAGCTCGTTCGGTATGATATAGGGATTTTAGTACTGAGGGACCGATTAGATTTGATTATAATCCAACCTGGCCATACTGAAACATTTTCCAAAATCCTAGTGGAATATCTAAAATTAATCATCTCATCCTATGGTATCTAATGCTGCAGACGGTTCATCAAACGGGTATCCAGTTCATGAGATACACCCTAATTAGCAAAATGGGACTGGTCAGGTCTGGGTCGGCTAGGGATTCGCCCCGGTTGTTGGACCCAGCCTGGCTGGCGAGTCCGGTCCGGCTCACTGGTCTAGCTTCGCTAGTGAGTCCGACCTACCTAAAAACCCCAGCCTGTGGTGCAGGTTGGTTCTCCCAGCTTGTGGGGCCAGTAAGGCACCACCCTCCATTCCAAAACGGCCGCCTCAACTAGTCATTAGTTTTCCAAAAGAGCGGTCTGAGAGGGTCTCTCACCACCCCAACACGGGCACATGCGAGCAGCATCTTCCACCATAGCAGCACCTACGGGCTCCGTCTTTCCCATGTGGTCATCTTGGTCGTCTGGCTCCACCAGTCATCGGCACCGTCACATCAGTGGTGCAGCCGTGGGCCACCGGTGAAGCTAGAGTGGTTTGATTTCATTCTCTTCTGCACCTATAGGCCTCCCAGGATATCGTCTTCACTATATGGCCCCAGTTTCACCTTTGCATCGCATTTCTCGGTTTCCCACTAAGAAAAAAATAAGACCAAGATTGGTGGAGGGTCAGGGCCTTGTTCGGGTTCAGCCCGCGCCCTCCACATTAGAGTTGTATCATGCATATAAGTATAGTAATAATTACAACCCCATTATGGAAAAACCGCACCATGCTCCCACAAATTCATGTGAATCATAGATCAATCCATTAGTTTGTTGATCCACATTTGTTATATAATTAGAGAATGAGGTATGTTGAATCATTAAATACTTAAAAAGATTAATTCTCATACCTTGAGCACATTGGATTCCACTGGTGATGAAAAAGGAGAATCCTTTGTTCGATGTTGTTCTTCGGCATTCGTCATCACCTATCGATGTTCAGTTATAATCCTCAATGGAATCATATAATCTCCATTCTTCATTGGAAGAAGATGTCGCCATCATTTCATTATATCTTCCTCTTGAAGCCCCCAAAAAACCTATATGAAAAAGGATTGATTAAATAAATGAAAATGAACCACCTATTTTGTGTTCATTATTGTGGTTCACTGATGAACCATATTTAATGTTCCATTAAATCCTACGATCATCATGGTTTTGAATCAAATGTATTGTGTCAATAAATGGACCTCAATCCAATCCTGGCATTATGATGTGGTCCCTCCACTGTCGCTCAATGTTTGCAAATAAATAATAAATTAGAATAATTAGTTATTTTATTATTTTTTTCCGAAAATCTGAAAATAACATTTTTATCCAACTAATGATAAACAAATTTCATCTCAACCTAAGACAATCTCATCTTTGCAAATTCGACGTTGCCCTCAGATTTCAATTATAATAATCGATTCAAAATCAAAAAATACCATCAACATGTTTACTAAATATACCTTAAAAAGTTCAAAATTCAATTTGGGGCTCTCTAGAACTCGAAATCACATGCCATAAATTTTTACATTTTCATAATAATTCCATATAATTCCTAATAATTATACATAATTTATGATTCTTTACATTCTCCCCACCTTAGGAATTTATTTCGTGGAAATCCACTACAACATCTAATAAAACATATGGGTCTACTAAGCACGAATCTGAGCCTCCCTCTCCCAATAGATCATTGGTTGCTTCCTACGCTGCCATTGAACTTGCACCAGAGGGATGGACTATCCCTGGAGGACATGTTCTTATTGATCCTCTATCCCCACTGGGAACTCTGTGAATGTCACCTCATCATCATTGTCTATATCATCCCCATTGATAACATGTAACAGATCATTCATGTACCTCCTCAATTGAGACACATGGAAAAAAAATTCATTTAATGCATATTTGGGCGGGGGAGATCTAGGTAGTATTCCACCTCGCCAACTCTGATGAGAATCTGGAATGGTCTGTTAAACCTCGTAGATAGCTTTCCTCCCCCATCAAATCTCTGTAAACCTCATCGAGGTGAGACCCATTGGAAGACATGGTCTCCCTTTTCAAAATCCAAGGGACTCAATATTATTTCATTATATGACTTATGCCTTCTTTGTGTAGTCTTCATCTACTCTTGTATGATCTAAAACTTTTCGGTGGTAGCCCGTATGAACCTTGGACCCATAAGTACTGACCCCCTGGTTATGTCCAACATAGAGGTGATATGCATGGTCATCCAAACAAATACTCAAACGATGCCATGCTGATGGTGGAGTGAAACTTGTTTTCATATACAAACTCCAGCAAGGGCATGTGATCCTACCAACTACAACAAAAATCAAGGATGAAAGAACGAAGCATGTCCTCAATCATCTACATGGTCTTCACCTTTTGAATATCTGTCTGAAGATGAAAAGCGTTGCTCAAATGTAGTTGATTCTCGAATACCTCCTACAATCACTTAAAAAATTGGTATTTAAATTGAGCTTCATGAACGGAAACAATTGTTGATGGCACCCCATGATGATGTACAATATTTTTGGCTTAGAGGCATCTGTCGTCCTCTACTAATCCATACTATTTGATGGGTAGGAAGTAGGCTGACAACAAGAGTTGGTCAACGATCACCCAAATGGAATCGTGGCCACTAGATGTAAATGGTAATCCGATCATGAATTCCATGGAGATTCCATCCCACTTCCATTCTAGCACCTCAAGTGCCTTTGCTAGGCCTGCTGGAAGAATATGTTCATCCTACCTTTACTAAAATGTGAGGCAACATGAAATGAACTCCACCCCTACTTTATTTATCCCTGTCCACCTGTATTGATGTTGGAGGTCCTGGTACATCTTCACCAAACTAGGACATACCACCATAGGGGTTGTGTGGTACTCTATCAACACCTCCTCTCAATGATTCCTTAGTACCATGGGGAGTCCAATGAAAATTATGACATGAAATCCACCATTAAATAACGTTAGGATCTTGTACTTAGGATATATGAGGACGTCGGGTCTCACATTCAACATCCCCATGGTGAGCATCCCTGACTCGTTGAAGGACTGGGGGATTGACTGCCATAGTCTGGAGGTATGATGCTCCATCAATATTAATGAATGATAAATGCAACACGACAAGCTACTCTGTAATCTCAGTCATCAATTTTAAACCAGACCTCTTACTGACTATGTCTTCCACAACATTCCACTTTCCTATAAGTGTAGTCTATCTCAAATTCATAGACCTGAAAGAACTCTACCCATCACTGTTGTCTCAGGATTAGGTCCTTCTGTGAGAATATATAGCTTAGACTCATGTGATCAGAGTAAATAGTAAAAAATTCACCCATCATGTAGTGATACAATGTCTTCAAGGAATTGGTCACTAATGCTAAATCTAGGGCATGGGTAGCGTAGTTCTGCTTATGTAACCTCAACTCTCTTGATCCATAAGCGATCACTGATCTCTCCTACATAAGGACACATCTTTTTACAATCCCTAATGTGTCATTGTAGACTCCATACCCACCACCCTCTTCTACTATCCTAAATATGTGGGTACTTTTTAATCTCCTAATCAGCTCCTAGAAACACTGTTGGAATCAATGTTTCCACAAAAAATGTTGTCACTTCATTGAAAAAGCTAACAAGGGATCTGCTACTCTGGAAAATTCAGTTATGAATCTCTAGTTGTATCCAGCAAATAATAGGAAACTCTTCATCTCGATCACACACTTCGGTGGTTCCCAAGAAAGCACTACCTCTATATTTGTTGGATCCACCACAACTCCATACTCTAAAATAACATGCCCTAGAATGTGGACCTTCCATATCGAGAATTGGAAGTTTTAGAGCTTACTATAAATTTGGTGATCTCAGAGTGTATCCATGACTATCTGTAGATGTGTAGAAGGCTCCTCCTCCAACGTTGAGTACACCACGATTTCATCAATGAAGACTACCATGAAGTGATCACGGTAATGCTAGAAGATCCTGTTAATTATATCCATGAACACTTTTGTGGCATTGGTCACACCTAAAGGCATAACAAAGAACACATAGTGGCCATAACAGCATCTGTAGACCATCGTCAGTACATCTTATTCTCATACCCAGAGCTGATGATAGCTTGATCTACGGTCTCTCTTCGAAAACCATAGTATCGCCTTCATCGGGTCTATGAGATCATCAATCCACAGAAGAGTATTCTAGTTCATCACGGTCACCGGATTCAGGTGCCAACAGTCCATGCAATTCCTCAAGCTCATGTCTCCCTTCTTGGGAATATAATATTGAGGCTACCCATAGAGAAATACTTGGCCTTATGAATCTATTCTCTTGTAATCCCTTCATCTGTACCATAAACTCACAAAGATATAAAAGTTCCATCTGATATGATGGTTTAGATATCAATATCATCCTAATGTATAGGTCAATATAGATTTCAACATCTCTATGAGGTGGTAGTCCTAGAACAGGCTAAGGAAAGTCATCAGTACACTGGTCCCCCACTACAGGATAAGTCAGACTCCTCTCATCAACTGCTTCGAGGGGAAGGCTATTCAACTAATGATTGATCGGGTAAACCCTCCTATGATAAAGTTCATACTGAGCTACATTGGATCCCTTCTCACTGTTTAAGGAAAAACTATTCCCATACTCATAGACACACCTCAATTTGCACCTAAAACAATCGATATGAGCATTGACTATAAGTAGCCATTCCATACCCAAGATGAAATTATAAGGCCTTGACTATACCACTAGGAGGTCCCACCCAAAACTCAGACCTCCGACAGTAATCTCAAACTTCCAGCAATAGCGTGTATTCATAGAATCCTCTCATGTAGGAGTCTCTAATCATAAGGATCAAGCCAATGTCTCTACCAGAATCTCCACGATCAAAATGCCTTCTTTGGAAATAAAATTGTGACTGGAACATGTATATATAAGAACTACAAATAGGGTGGAGTAGACACATATCGTACAACAAATCATCATTGGGGAGTAGTGGTCGTAGACCACATCTACCAAAAGCCAAGATCTTCTATGTCCACCTGCTCTTTATGGTCGAGGTGGACCACCTAGAGGTGGTGGTGGTTGAACCTCAAACCATCACCCACCATCTGCTGCATGACCAGCTCCTATGACATGTCAACTACCATGCGAAACTCCTCGCTTGAATCTCAAATTCTTCCTCGGTGGTATATAAACCATATTCTAATCATTGGCATGGCATGTCGGGCAGTTGCGATCCCTATGACCCTGCGCACCATATGATTAGCATAGTCTGCTACTTTCTTAAACTCCTCTATCCCATGACCTCTACACCTCTAACCCTACATCTGCGAGTCGTCCACCAGGCGGTCTGGCCTGCTTAGTCCTCTACTTCATCTTTTTAATGAAATCTACAGATGTCCTTGCCTCCTGTAGTCCGGTGGTGGCTCTCGCTATCAGATCCATCTCTGCTAGGAAGCTATCCCCCAGAAGAGATTGCTCTAGCACTCTAGCCTGCATCGGTATATTGAGTGACATCATCAACACTCTGATATCATATTTGAGACCGAACGAAAAGGTCTGGAACCAAATTAAAGGTTCTCTTACAATGTTGTTGGAGTAGCGGGAGAGATTAGTGAATCTCACAGCATACTAAGCTACTATCCATTTTCCCTGGAATCTGTGCAGGAGTTCCTAAAAACACACCGAGTGTATAGTCGATGGAACGAACTCCACCCTAAAGAGGCTCTCGATATCCAACCAGTTTTGGGTTTCCTCATTGTGTAATTTCAGCATCGTGATCCACCATATTATTGTTGTGACCTGGAAGAGACTAGAGGCAAGGATCACCATCAAGTCTGCTTGTGATCTAACTAGGTGGAAACTCTTGCAACAACCTCCAGGTTTTCCTCATCTTCTTGTGGATTTGTCTCACCTCGAAACCTTAGAGGCCACTACCATTGATACTCGTGCAGTGTAATGAGTTGGTGCACACCATCTGCTGGTGAGGCTGGTTGCAACTAATTCCCTATGTGTAGAGGTTCTATTGGTATACCACCTGAATGTTCCATCGTTGTAAGAGGACCTTGCACCAAAGCCTCATCACTCAGTGGGCCATTATCATGAACTCTCTCTAGAATCATGGTTGGCTGTTTACACGGTGAAATCTGGTAATGAAACAAGTGCTCTATGGTCAATAAGTTATACTAGCTAAGTTGACACAAAAGTTATCAGAAAGAAAAACATTTCAAATACACACACAATCTTTGTTTTCCTGTATCGAGTTAGAAAACAGAATTTTGGATCCTTGTGGATGGATATGATGGTCAACAAACCAAAACTAGACTCCCCAAAGAAAAAATTGTACTAAAAAAACCTAACACTATTTACCCCAAAAAAGATCTGGGTCTTTGTTCTTTAGTAGAACTGACACCATTGATACCACTTTGTCACAACCAGTCCTCCGGGGCTTGTACCATGATTACCCCAAGCCCACATTCTATATGACATGGGATGGAAACAAGAATTGGAAAGGAATGTCCTTAAAATGCGATGGAATTTCCTTTAAACATGTAAACAAATAGAAAAGGTATACTATAAGAACAAACTACAAATTATAATTGCTAAAATTAAATATATGAACAGAAGTAGATTGGGCAATAATGAAAACCCAAATATGAGAATATACATCAAAAAGATAAAAAAACTCCTGAGGTCAGCCCCCAAGGATTCTACCTTAAGGATAGGTACAAATCATCATTGTGGCTCCCAACATCACCCAGTCACCTCCGTGCAATGTATAGTCCCAGCTCCCTAACCTCAGTCAAAGTTATCTGTTGTCTACAAAAGACACAAAAAGGTGTGGGTGAAGCATGTACACGGGTGAGTATAACAATACCTAGTAGGGACCCTAAGACCCCCGAATGTATCCCAGAATTCCCCAAAGGAATATCCATAATGTATGTTCCTAATCACAAATCAAAAGTAATAGGCTCAGCTCTGACCACATATATATCATAAATAACATGAATAATGATGATTATTTGTAAATATAAATCAACAATACTCCATTGAAACATTACACTGCTGAACCATGAATAAGTCATTCTATTATTGATCCACACGTGGTCATAACTCACTGATCCACAGAAGGTCGTAATTCGTGGATCCACATGGGGTCCTAAGTCGATGATCCATGATATGATGCTCTATGGTTGGTCCTCGGTGGGTCATTCTACTGCAAATCCATAAAGGGTTGTATGTATTTGATCCATAGAAGGTCATAAGTTGTCGATCCACACAGGGTCGTAAGTCATCAATCCACAAATTTTCGCAAGTTTCTGATCCAAGATGGGCTTCTCTAAGGCTGGTCCTTGGTGGGTTGTGCTACTACTAATCCACATAGGATCATAAGCTATCAATCCACACATGGTCTCTCTGATGTCATTCCACAATGGGTTACTCATCACATAACATCCAACCATAGGATTCCTACACATGGTGCACTTAAGTTCTATATATTCTACTCCTCAAGCCACTGGTCATATTTAAACTTCCATGAAGTCCCACAACGATGTAACCTAAAGGGATTAATTTTTATAAGGGTTACTACTTAATATATGGCACGTCAATCAGACTCTCGGTCTTTATGTTATAGGCCTTTTTATTTTGATGGGCATGTTGTATTCGACTCTGATCCAACCCGATCATACTCCAGCTTTTTCTAAAACCCATATTGAGTATCTCAAAAGGATTGTCTCATCTTAAGGGTTCCAAATCCATAGATATTTTATCAAACGAGCATCTTGATCATGGGATACACCCAAATTATTGAAAGGGGACCGGTCAGGTCGGGTTTGGTTGGGGTCCGGCCTAACTAGTGGGTCAAGCATAGTTGGTAGGTCCGGCCCAGTTGTCAGACCTATCCCGACTAGCAGGTCCGGTCCAGCATGCAGGTCTTCCCAACCAGAAAAACCTGACCGGAGTTTCGGGACTGTTCTCCCAGCTAACTGCACCAGCGGGTTGCCACCCTCCCGTTCTAAATGACAAGCTCAACTGACCATTTTTTTATATAGGCGAGCGGTCTGATTGGACTTCACACCTAGACCATGTGGAATTATCATGCCACGCCTTCCACTAACGTGGCCTAATTGACCATGAGTCAAGCCGCAGTGGTACCTGTGGGAGCCGCTGTTCCCACGCGGCCATCTCGGCCGACCGCCCTTCCAATCGTCGGCACCTTCATTCTGGTGGTGCTTCTGTGGGCCACTGGTTATGCTTCAATGGTCTGATTTCGATCTTGTCTACCCCTAAGGTTCTCCGAGGATGCTTCCTTCAATTCATGGACCTTAGTTTTTCCTTTCCATCATGTTGATCAGTCTCCCCTGAAGAACACATAAAAATCGAGATTGGCAAGGGGGTCTGGGCCTTTTTCGGCTTGATCCAAGTCCTCTGTGTTAGCATTGTATCATCGAAAAAAGTATAACAATCATTAAAACCCCCTAATGGAAACCCCACATCATGCTCCCACAAATTCAAGTGAATCACATTACAACCCATTTGTCGGTTGATCCAGGTTATTCATATTATTCGATACCGATGTATGGTGAATCTTTAAACACTTAGAAAGATTAATTCCCATACCTTGAACATGTTGGAATCCTCAAGGGACAAAGGAGGATAATCTGTTATTCAAATATTTTCATTGGTGTTCATCGTCACCTGTCGATTTCTTGTTCAATTATTCAATGGTGTCATCAAATCTTTGTTATTTGTTGGAATACGATGTCTTTTGTGTTTCGTTAGAGCATCCTCTCGTAGCTCTCCAAAAACCTATGCCAATGGATTGGTTAAATAAAATAAAAGGAACCACCTATGTTTCATTCATTATTGGGGTTCATTAATGATCCTCAATTGTTATTCCATTAAATTATATGGTTGTTGTGGTTACACAATAAAATGATCGTGTCAATAAGTGGCTCTCAATCGAAGCCTGACGTTATGTTGTGGTCCCTCCACCGTCCCTCAATGGTTGCAAAAATAATAAAATAACTTCTTCAGTTATTTTATTATTTTATCCGATAGTCTGAAAAACAACTTTTACGGCCAACTTTTCCTGAATAATGCTATGTTCTGCCAAACATAATCTCAATGTTTTTAATTCAATAGTGCCCTTGGATTTCAAATTCTAGAAGCGGTTCAAAAGATAGGAAAATATAGTCTGCACGTTTACTAAACATAACATAAAAAAAGTTCAAATTCTTTTTCCTAGCCCTCTAGGTCTCAGAATCACATGCCGTCAATTTGTGCAGTCTCAAAAAATTTCCATATAATTAAAAAAATTATTCATAGTTTTTAGATCATTACTACCTGGATATTTAGTGAATTACTTTTTTCAAATTATCTTATCTTTTGTATATTTTTTATTTTACATGAGATTGGAAATAGGTATTATATATATATATATATATATATATTAAAATACGATGTAAAAAATTCTTTTCACATGACACTAAGATGTCCTGCACTATATGCAATACTATCAATGTTTGTGATACATGGAACACTGACTTAAAGTATGTTACACTCAAAGTTGAGTTTCTGTGAAGAAACATTTTGTTATAATTTTTTACTTTATATAATTATGACATATACATTAAAATTTTTGATGATAATATTAATAATATTTTTTAAAATATTTTTTTATTATTGTTTTATAGAAATAAAATATATAGTTAATTAAATATATGATTTTTAGCAAAGTGATTATAATTTTAAAAATAATATGAACTACACTTCATGTCCTCCAATGAAAAATAATTAAATTAAATTTAAATTCATACAGAAACATAATTTGTTAAAATAAACATCAATTTTTTATTTAAATTGATGAAATTTTCTTAGAGTTAATTTTTGGGACTTTTCTAAAGAACCTCATTTTTTGATGAATTGAGAAAAATACTGCTTTTAGATAAAAACATTTTTTTCATTTAAATTAATGATAATGATAAAAAAAAATTAAAAAAATTTAGTTAACACTACAAATATAATAAACCACTTAATATAAATTTTTCATTATAATCAATTTCACTTTAAAATAAAATATAAAATTAAAACAAACTTTTTATCTTCTTTCTACATTAAAAACACATAATTTATTCCATCTATGGGATTAACTGTAATTATATTTTGTCTTATTATGTGAATTTAAATAAAAAATCATAAATAAAACATTATAACTAGACAAATATTTATATTATAATAAGTTCAACACAATTTTTTTCCAAAAATACTTGTAAATGTGATTAGAACGAATCATAGTGATTATTGTCAAATTAAACTTAATTTGGGACTCAACTATAATCTTAGGGACCCAAATGAACTATAAACATTTCCAAACACCACTTTTTGATTATATTTCATCCAAAAAATTCTATTATTGATTCTTATGTGTTTTTTTGACATTATTAGGTAATAACTTGTGTACACCTAGTTTGTTTTCCAAATTTCCAACTGAGTCATTTTCCATCCCTATAAAAGAACACCAACACTCCCACATCCTCACACATATCAAACTTCTTAGGTGCAGACAATATCTATGAAATCCACATCTAAACATACATCTATTACTCTTTCAATCCTTCCATTGGGAATAATGTAATCAAAGGAATCATTGTGACACAAACCAAAAAGAGTTACCCAATTAAGAGGTAACATCTTCTCTCAAGTCCATTTTTATTTTTCCTTATCCACCAATCGAATCACATTATTCAATTATTTTATAACAAAAACAGTATCAAAAATATTATAGGATTATTTTAAACTAATTTTTTTACCTTCACATAAAAACACCTCTATCTAATGGGTAATGAACATACTCTTTACGTGTACAAAAAACTACCAATACACTAAATGACAATTGTTGAATATTCATTGCATCCTCCCATGTTAGAAATTAGGATAAAAACTCTATTTATATGTGTTATATATTATATTCATTATATATTTAATCTTTTTTATTCTTCTTACAATTCATTAATTTTTTCTTTTATTTTGGTGAAATTATATTTATTTTGTTTAAGGAAGTCCGGACTACCACTCCCTCAAAGAGATGTGATTCATTCACCCAAGAAATGGAATGTATTTAGGATGTATTTTATAAAATTATAAGAATTTATGATATAATAATGATACTGGAATATTGATATATATATATATATATATTTTGATTCTTTCAATATGACAATAAAAACAGAAATAATGTTAATGCATACATTTGACTTACCATCACCCTGAAAGGTGTATTCTATATCATACTACTATATTAAATACTTTATTATAATAATAATATAATGTAAATAAATGATATATATATCATTCATTAAATTATTGAATCACGATGTAAGTATAATGACCATCAATATAACAAATGAAGATGGGTACAAAGAACAAAGTTAATATTGCCAAAGTGAAACCCTAACATAGGATAGTTAGAAAGCAGGTAATATATAGTAGTAATGAAAAAATTTATGTTATTAGTTATTATAATATGTTTAATTAAAATATTTATAATAAATATATCTTTATTATACATTTGTTTTGAATAATTATGATTACATCCAAGACACAACGTAAGGGGATTTCATCTCACATTTTTTTCATGAGATACCTGCTCAATTCACCAATCATTCTATCTATGTATTGTGTATGCTACCCAATAATATATTCTATGACTATTATAATAGAATTTATGGTTATTTTAATATCAATTTTATAGTCTTTGTTTCATGGTGTGAATATTTAAAATGATACCAAATCGATAATGTAGTTTGGTTTCAATTTTCCTTCTAGGAGACTCATGTTTTGTTAAGCAGCGAAATTATTTTTCTAACTGTATATATTTACTTATTACATGTTATATCATGAATATACATATTTGTAATGGTATATAAATTTTTATGAAATTTTCTTTTCTTATAGGGGGAGTTTGATCCAATGATACCCGGTAGTAAGAGTTATTGAAACAATCTCATAATTATTTATGATTGTAAATATCTCACTTCCTTTGATGAAATATTGTGATTCATCTTTTAATAACGCTTATGATTTTAATTATACTATTTTATGTCATGATATATATATATATATATATCTGTGTGTGTGTGTGTGTGTGTTTTGGTACCATTTTTACAATATTTGGTACATAAAGTAGTTAAGAATTTGTTTTTATGAAACACCTACTTTACCCTCCCTACGGTCGGAAATATGTGTTCCATGAAAACTATGTTTTTTAAAAGGGTTTCCATGAATATTATACCATTATTATAAAACCATTAAAGAAATTTTTTCCATTTTTTCTTTCATAAACGGGTTCAAAGGAATATTCTAGTCTATTGGCCAACATGGAATTTTCCACAAAAATTACCATGTAAATGAAATGTTCTTTATACCACATATGACATTAAAAATTTACCCACCATTATTTTTTTAATGATTCATATTAATTTTTAAATAGATAATTTTTTATAAAATAATGTTTAAATTTTATTTATTGTAAAATTGTTTTAAAAATGGAATCATGTTTCAATTGATTGATTTATAGTAATTTTTTTTAATAGGATTTCATTATTCTTTTATATGTTTTTTTGGAAAATTATTTTAAAAATGTTTTGGAGATTCTATTATATATTTTCAAGGAAAGTTGTTTTAAATTTGTTCTGAAGACATATTGATCTATTTTCATTTTTTATTCAAATAAATTGCATTCAAAACATTATCACGATTTACTTTTAATTTTTCAAAGTGCATTCAAGGGAAAAAAATTTTAAAATGTTTGGAAGAGTATTTTATAAATATTCAACTAAAATGGTTTTCAAATTTATTTCCAATATTATTTATATGTTTTTCAGGTATTTAATAAGAAAATAATTTTTAAATGTTTTTTTGAAAAGTAATTTTTCAATGGAGGAAGGGTATTTTCCTCAAAAAATTAATTTGAAAGATATTTCAAAATAATTTTCTACCTACGATCCATTGATGTTACTCATTACCTTCTGGGAAAAGATCTAATGGTTACGTTCATATTATTTCTTTGGATGGGTTATACATAATTTCATCATCTAAATAAATCCCATTTATTTTTCAATGATTAATTTTTTTAAATCCATTTATCTTTCACATGTTATGATTTTGATAAAATGATTATAAAACCTAAATATTTTCCATAGGTTATGATATGATTCGATGTTTATGATAGGTATTTCATTTCATGGGTTATGATATGAGTTTTTATTATTTTGTGGGGCATGTGTGTATTATTTCATTTTGTGGAGGTTGAGACCTATATCTATATCCAATGCATTTGGTAATGATTTATTTTTCATGAGATCTAATGACATGGTCTTCAAAATATACCCTAACTACAAATATTTCCATGAGAGTGAACCATGAAAACAATGATGGTATGAGGAGTGAAATCATGCTATAAAGATGTCCATAGGAGTGAACCATGAAAAAAATATGGAATTGGGAGTGAACCCATACTACCTAGCTGGTTGTGGCTGTGATGCATTAGATACTATGGACATCATATTATATGATTATGTGTCTGACACAATTCCATGATTTATTACTATGTTATTATTTATTGGGTTATTTTATTTATTATCTCATGATTCTTGTATTATAAACATAAAATATTTATTATGATCTCTAATATGTATTTTATGATCTTCATATGTT
This sequence comes from Viscum album, assembly GCA_963277665.1. NCBI lineage: Eukaryota > Viridiplantae > Streptophyta > Magnoliopsida > Santalales > Viscaceae > Viscum > Viscum album. The sequence continues at coordinate 543,977,923 of OY728158.1, forward strand.
TTCCTCAAGATATATACCATTTTGTTCATCTGAATATTATGCATTTCCAATATTTACCTTCCCGAGCATATGAGTTCACCCCTTTCTCTTGTTTTTTTCTATAGGTTATGAGGAATTTTTTAAGGTAGAAGTAAAAATTGTAGAGACCTATATGGGATATGTTGAGGTTCATTCACTAGGATAAAATATCTTGTTTCATAGTTTCCAAAGATAGTAAACTATTACGGTCCCTCAGAATGTATTTTGGTAATGTACCAAGTATTCATCTAAAAAGAAGTAATATCCTTATATGTTAATCCTGAGTAACTATAATTTCTAATTAATAATCCTCCTGTGAGAAATAAATTTAATATATTGGACCGTTAATACTTTTAGAAGTTAATAAGTACTATTAAATTAAACATGTGTAGTTTCAATCCCATTTTACATAAAGAACCATAAATATACAGAAATAAACAATCATGAAACCAAGATACAAGCACACCTAGAACTATGATAATAATGAAATATTATTAATGAATGGGTAATTATATTTTATAACATCTTCTCATAAGGTATTGTAATTTTTAATATAGTTATGAAGATAGTTAATAACACTCATTAAAAAACTATAATGAATTATAATATATGTAGCACTAATGTAACGTGTTAGGTAGGGGATTTATTATCCCATTTCTTATTTTGGGGTTAAATTTCTATGTTTTTATTATAGAATACTAATATTATGTTTGAAATTCAACATTAAAATATTCTATTTTATTACCACTTGTTATATATTAATTTACATTGAATATACATATTTTATTCAGTTTATTAATTCACATATCATCAATAAGTTATTTATTAGGGACTTTCTGTTGGAAATTATATTTTTAAAGTTACCGTTAAAATATATTTTCCTTCCATTCCCATGTTTCATAAAAATATATCAAAAAATATTTATACTATAATGAAATTATTTTTTAAGTTCATTTTTATTCATGTTTTACTTTTTACAAAAACTAATTTAATGTATTCTTTTTGACATTTTCTAAATGAGGTTCTTCAGGAATTTTATGACAATGTTACTGAAGGAATATTTTTCAACTTATATAGCATGAACACTTTTTTCAAACATTATGATAATTTAATGATTTGATTCTTATTTTATAAATTTTCATTTTTATTTTGATTTAAATAGGTTTCTTTATGATATGTTTCTTATTTCAATAATAAAAAAATTAAAAAAAATAAAGGGTATTTTGATATAAAAAAGTTATGTTCTTATAATTTTTAAATTGTTTTTAAAATATTTTATGATATGAAAATTATTAAGATAAAAATGATTTAATCCTTGGATGGTACTTGATAATTAAATATGGGGTGTCCCAGATATCCCTGGGAAATCCTGTTATAGGTTAAAATATTGTGGCTGATATAGACATGGGATTTCCCTTCATATCTTCACATGGGTTGACCCCAAAAGCATCATTATTTTTTGTTATATCACAACATGAGGTGCACTATATATAAGTTGGAAGGTCCATTATATCAATACATGGAATGCCCCAGATAAAATTGGGATAGATTGTTATAGCTTATAATGGGGTGTCCTGGATAGTACCAAGTACGACTGTAATATATATTGTAAGTGTGAGATTTAAAATGATGTGTCAAGTTACCTATAAATTTTTTAGATGATTTATAATGAGTTTTTTTTTGAAATATTGTGATTGAAAAAAGTTAATAAATTTATCTTTTGAAAAATATTATTCATTTATATAAAAAAGACATATTTATTAAGAAAAAACTATATGGATTTTTACTGGGATACCATTTTCCTTCCTTTTTTTCCATTAATGGGAATTATTGTCATCCAAAGATTTAAAATGTTTTTCACATGATTTAATAAATAATAGGGATATTTATGAGATCAATGGAATTTTATTTTGATTGAGCATAAAAAAGAAACCTTGATTTATTTTAAGTGTTTCCTTTGTAAAAAAATGGATATTGAGAAGATGTGTCAAATATGTGATATTTGAGTTGTTATGTGTGATTCATTACCAACTTATCTAAAAATATAATACAAAAATATTTTTAGTTATTAATAAAATGTGAATTACTGTTTATATCACTATAATATGATCTGTTAAATGTTCGGGTCCTTATAATGGCTATTAGATTGTGTTTTAGAATACATCAGGGGATATGATAATGTTAATAACATAAAATGAATGATTTTATATTATGGTTAAGTTGAAATGATATATCATTTAATTATTACCATGTTTTTTATCTAAACAATTATTTTTCAGAAACATTTCCTATAGGGGAAACATTGAATCTATAATCAGATGGAACTGGGAGGAAAATATCCCGCTGAATCATCATCTTGAGAGAGTTATAATTGGAAAAAAATATTATTCTAGTAAAATTAGGTTGAAACAATCTATAAATAATTTTTTTATCCATGATAGAGAAGAACCTGATCTAGGATTTAGGAACATGTCAATAGTGGTGCATAGTATGAGGAAAAATTCCCCATAATTATGATTATCTTCTAAAATAGTGGTATATGATGATGGATCAATGCCTTTTATAATATACATGAAGTTATGGAATGTTTATAACATAAAAATGAAACTCCTTTTTTTATCATTTTGTAGTTGAATATAGACAATGGTGGTCTTTTGGTATGAAAACTATAGAGAACAATCAAATAGGTTCCATGGAATTGGATAAATTTATTAATATCTTCCTAAAAAATATTTCTCTAAGGAAATTTAACATATTATGGAGAAATACATCATGGAATTGAAGAATATATATGACGATTTGGTTGCCACTTTTGAAGAAACCTATGAAGATTTGAATGTTATGATTCTAATTTTATTTAAGACATTGATTTTAAAATTGATAGATTTTACTCAGGATTTAATCCAACTATATGAAGATATTTATCATTATAAGAATTTAAATGCTTTGAAAAGTTGATCTTTATACTGAAAAAGTTGATATGGAGTTTTCCTACACATATTTTCAACCATATCAAAAGTGTTAGAAACTTTCAATGTGGTAGTAAATAGAGAAGGATATAGGTAATGAGCCTAAAGGTAAGCCCCATAAAAGTTTTGGGTTGAAAAAACATTTAAAAGAATGCCTAAAAGTAGGTGGAAACTATTTTTGGTGTGTTTAATTTTATTACATGATCTGTGATCATAAATAAAAAATACATGAAAGACAAAGGATGGGGTTACTAATGAGCATAAAATGGTGTGGTTTTTTATTACAATTAGATTGGTCATTATGCTAATGTGTGTATGAATTTAGTTGCATTTAATGTAAATCATCATCATCTGATACAAAAGGTTATAAAAATACAATTTACTAACAATACAATTGATGTGGGATTATTTAGAGAATAAATGATATCTCTAGGGAGAATTATATTTGTTTAAATATGATAACATTTTTAAAATATTTTTCAATATTCATTTTATTTTTTTATTAATTAATAAACCTTGGGAGACTTTTATTTGTTCTGATCAACGTTTTAGTTACATGAAACCTAATGTGTATGATATTATAAATTCTATTTGAGGAAAAATGCCTCTATTTGTGGAAATAATTTAAAAAGTTATAGATAAACTAAAGTGTTTTTATATCATTTTTAGGTAATTATGAATAATCACTTATTGTAATGAGAAATAAATAGCATGGGATAAGAATTGATGTTAAATATAATAAGGCTATCATTGAGGTATTTTATCACATTTTATTAAATTTTATCAGGAATATAATTATATATATTTAGAAAAAGGACAACACTAGGTTGGGTGAAACCCCTCTTGTTAGGAAAGGCTACAAGGATCGAACCCAGTTCCAATGGGTGACAGGGTTGCGTCACCTACCACTAGACTACATGATGTCTAGGTTTGTATGAAATTGTTTTACATTATTAACCTATTTTATCGATAATGGATAAGATAATTATTGGATCATAGGTTATATTCTACTAATAATAATTAGATTTCAATTTTTTTTGTGGATTAATTGATAAATTTTATTTTAGAATATCCCATAATATTAGGAACATTAAATGATTAGGGTAAAACAATTATAATGAGATTTTATTTTTAGAAATTAAAAAATGGTTTATCTTATGGAAACAAATACATTATAAGTTGAATCTTGTTATTTATAGAAATAATTAGTATATCTTGAATATTATTAGGGAAAATATGTTTTGGTATGAGATATCATGTTTAATTGATGTTCAATGTTAAATTTATTTTGGAAGACTATACACTCCAATCCTTCTTATTTTTGGGATTCAATTTTTTTTAAATACGTTATGGAATTTAAGTATATGTATTTTTTGAATGATCTACATTGAAATTTCGATAGTTCAACTTAATTTTAGAGATAACAATAGTTTTATATCATATAAATGTTTATTATTTTCGGTAAATTAAAATATCATTAAATAACCATTTTTGGTTTGGTTGATTGCAAAAAGCATGAAGAATATATAATTATACTTTTTTAAGTCTATGATCAAAATTAGTTTATTTTTATGCTTCAAGTATGGAAATTCATCATACCTAAATAAAATTTCATGAACATATTATGTTGAAAATATACATGTCATGTATGAATAATTGATATTTTTTTATTTTAGTTTGTAAATAAATTTATAAACTCTAGAAACAAATGTTTTTGAAACAAAATTACTTTCTATTTAAATTTTTTACTAAGAAATAAACCTATCAAATATTTATGGTTTTGTTATTATTAACATTATCATGACCATGTTCTCTATCACATCCAATGAAAACATGATAGTTATTTTTCTCTTCCATGACCATTTTTTCCGTTATGAAACCCTAGTATTTGTCATCTCAGGATCCCTTCATACTTCTCATTATTTATTCTAATTTGGATGTTTCATTAATAATTTATTCTAATATGGGAATTCAATAATGGTATTTTTAAATTTTAAGCACCTAATTTTTTATACCAAATTAAAATTGAGAGCAAACAACTTTAACTGGGGGGTTAATAGAACATCACATAAATTTAAAAGAAAACACTATGCTCAATATCCTACAAGATACGGGACATCATGCTTAAAAAAATGGATAAATATTACAACTTTAATGTGATTGTTATCTAAAAGTCATTATAATTGAGGTAATGAATGAGACTACATGAATTATTAAAATTTAGTTTAAACATGGTTTACAAATGAATTCATTGGTTAGAAATTAATTATAAATTGATATATAATCTAATTGAATATAAATGACATGTTTTCATAAAAAAAATCATGCCAATAATGATATTTTATCATAATAAAAATAATTAATCACTATTATTGATATATATTAATGTAATTTATATTTTTTATATCCAATATTGTTTTTTAATTCATCTAATATATTTTATTGGATTAAAATAATAATAAATTCAATTTTTATTATAATGAGCTATATATTTATAAATTCCTAAATTTCCAGATTTTGAAGGTGAAACTATTTTAAATATATATTTTTATAGTTTTATAGTTTTTATATGGAAAAATAAACTTCATTTCTGAAATGTAATTTTCAGAATTATCTTAGGATTTTTTTAAAGTTTTTATAAAATGTTTTTTGGGTTGAATAATGAAAAAATCAACATTTTATTTAAAGAATATTTTTCTTATAAATAATTTATATTGATAAATTATAAATTAAATTTTTTTAAAGTATAATTACTTCAATAATTTATAATGAAATCCAATTTAGGAAATTGGATTAATTCTTTCATTTAAATGGATACTAAAACATTTAAAACATTATAATTTTTCACATTAAAAACAAACATTTTTGTTTTCTCTGTAGGATTATTTTCAAATATATTTCTTATAATTATGTGGATTTAATTAGGTAAAATAGATTAAATATTTTGAATCATAAGTTACACAATAATTTTTAAGGATAGTTATATTCTTAATTATAAAAATTCTATCATGGTAATCAAATTATTTAATATAGTATAAATAAAGTAGTGACAAGAGTTAAAGTTAAATAGTAGAAGAATAACATGCCTAAAAACAACCAATATTAAAGTTAGGTAGTGTTATTACTATAACCCAACCAGAATACACCAAATTAATTAAATATAAATTTTTTGGAAATTCAATCAACTCAAATGTGGTTGGATTTAAATATAAAATAATCATTATTTTAAATAATTCATCAAACCAATCCTCATGTATAAATACTACTCTTCACCAACCCATTTAGACTCAAAGTACATGTAGCTCCACTTTTCTCGTCCCAAAAAACTAATAAAAAACACCAACAATTGTTGATGTTATCATATTAATAAAATATACGAGGTCCTAATGTGTCTATCAAGGAGGTGATATTCAAGAGGTTTTTTTCTCAATGAACCTCACCTAATTTAATATATTATACTATTTTATAATCACATACTTCTTCAATATGTGATTTATAACTAAATAACCATATATAAAATTGGGTTTTATGATTCTAATGTAATATATCATATCAATTTCATTTATTATATTATCTTATTCTATGAAACAAAAACATTTTTCAAATTATGTTGGATTATTGTATCTATAAATAATATTTTTTTGATTTCCACTATGTCCTTCATAGATGATCCTAAAATGGTTAGTTTGGTTAAATAATATATAAATAGGTATAATATAACCTATTTAATGTTTTTAATGAATATACACACATAATATCTATTAATAATAAATTAATTCATGAATTTCAGAAAGACTCCAAAATAAAATAAAAATTTATGATTAATGATTTATGTGATGAATCATCCTCATGTAAGAAATAATAATGATATATTGTACCGTTAATACTTCTAGATGTTAATTAATACTATTAAATTCCACATCTATTGATGAAATCCCTTTTTAAAAGAATTTCCTTAATAATACAAAAAATATCCAATAATGAAATCATGAAACTAATTCACCAGGAACATATAAATAATGAACTATTATTAATGAAAGGGACAATTTTTTTAAAAAAATGACCACCTAAAGAATTATAAATATAAATATAGTTATATAATGTGGTAATTACATTATTTAAAACATTATAAATGTGGTTAATGTACCCAACACTAATGGGTTGTGTGAGGTATTGCCTTTTTTAACCAAATATCCATTCTTTGGGTTAAAATTATACTTCTAGATTATGGCATGAAAATATTATGGGTTAAATTTAATTTAAATATATTGTGTAATTTTTACACTTTTTTATGTCTGTTTGTAGTATATACAAATATTGAATTAATTTTACTAATTCCCACTTCAACTATATTACATTTATATTGTTCTTTCTTTTAAAAATTATCTTTTTATTATTTTACTTAGAACACTATTTATCATCAATGAACACTTTTCCTAGAATAATTTCTGAATTATTTTTACTATTAACATACGATTGATTAATTGTTTTAATCATATTTTGAATATTTCTATTATTCTGAAAATATTCTATTTTCCTTTTTCTAGAAGTGGTTAACTGTTACTTTTCTGAAAAAGATACAGAATGAATTCTTTTTTAACTTATATGAAATTTGAATATTTTCTTACAATCATGATACATTAATGATTTGACTATTATTTAATAAATTTTCATGGTTATTTTCAATGAAAATTGTTTCTTTATAATTTCCATTGGGTTTCAAATCTATGATTTATTTTTAAAAATAAAGTTTGTATTGATATCAAAACCTCATTTTCATATGAGTTTAAAACTGTTTTTGAATTGGTTTTTGAGAAAAAATTACAAGAATAAAATTTATTTTTTATTTTTTTTGTATGATTATTAAACATAGTGTGGCATAAATAGAAAGGGTAAATCTTATTAGTTCTTAACATGAGGTGGTTTTCATGGAAATAAAAAATCTCTTAATAGTCTAACAAGGTGTGGCGTATATAACTACCCTACTTTTTATTACACACTTAAACCTGATTAATAACATAAAGTCTTCACATGATAAAACATAGAAGATCAAGAGGTCTAGTTTCTTTTGGGTTTAAGAACATTACATAACATCATAGAACAAAAAACAAAAAACATATTCAATAAAAAAAATCCTTTAAATGACCACTACATTCCCTCATACTTAGCATGACATGGGATAACATGAGGACATGCCTAAGAAAAGGGTGAGATTTAAAGCCCAGTAAGGGGAATAAACAAGGAATAACAAGAAGAATACAATACATGTTAGAAAATGGACATATCAGTGGATCACAAGAGAAATATGAACATAATTTCATGATAAAGCATGATAATCATAACATGAAAATGTGGAAACCACACTTAACATGGAATTAGCATTAGTCGAGGCTCATTGCACATTGAGCATGAGTAAAACCTCATTTCACATGGAGCATGAGTAAAAACTCATTGAACCTGAATTATTAAGAGTCAACACCCATTTCACATGACTTATCATGATACTAAACTTTGCGCAATGCATTGTAGCGCTATCAGGGTGCACACTTCTTAAATATTTCATTTCAATCATAAGTGTTCCACATTGATCATGGAATCAATCAAAATAATAAGTTATACAACAATTAAGTAATGTGTAATAAATAAATTAATGTACCATTAAATATGTATATTTTTATAAAGTTTAATACCCTTGAAGGAGACATGTGTATGGTATTCACAACACAATGATATTGTCATGAAAAAATGCAGTGCAATTTCGCCAACATAATGGCATGACCTAAGGATTCATGAAAATGGTTGATTAGAGATAAAAGGGTGTCCAAAAATATTTAAATGAAATGAATAGTAATGGGGTCATATAGATACATGTCCCAACAAACATAATGGAATTTAGATGCATAATAGAAAATAATTACTTGGATGTAAAAGAGGAGAGAGAAATCCCTCAAATAATTTCGGCATGGTAATGGGTGTACATGGGAGGCATTAATGAGAGGGAAAGGGGTATCGCATCATCCAAACATAAAGAGGAAAGTATGGGGGATGTGTGGAATCATAACCCAACATTTTATATTGAAAAAAGGGAATGAAAACATAAATAAAATTGGAAAAATATGAGAAAAAAGAAATCCCTTACATGGAATTGTGATCCCAAAGGCTTAGCAGAGGCTAGGGAAAGGATTCTGGGGAGCTTGTGTCACCTTGGGATGATTTTAGAGAAGGGAGGTAAGGGGTTGGTCAAACTCCAAAGGCTTTGAGGGAAGATGATGTGGGATATTTGGTGTTATTATATAAGGAAGGAGAGTGAATTCTATATTATTTAGGATTGGGACACCTCGCAATAAATTAACCAAAACCACAAACCAGCCTATGGTTTTTCCAATGTATTTTTCCAATGAGGAGTTGAAAAAAATATTTTATAATGCCAATATCTTAACATCTTAAATTAATTGGGTTTCTTATGTGGAGCTAAGTCACACTCTCGAGGAAAACAATTTAAAAAGACAAAATGTTTTATAAGTCTCGAATGGTCCACTATAGCATTGTAATATAAATAAAAAAACCCAAAATCACATAATTTTAATGGTAAAACATATATTTTATGATCATAATGTTTATATTATTTTATGACATCCCTATTGGGTCATTGTGATGTCATAAAACAACTAATATATTTATAGAGTATTTATTTTTACCAAAAAATTTGGTTGTCTCAAAAAATTATGAAAAATTCACCATTGGATAAATTAGACCTCTTGATTACAAAAATAATATTCATTTCATCTAAAGTATTTTATTAAAAAGTTTATTTTTACTTTTAAAATAAAAACTGACATTTACCATAAATTCACGGGTTTTGACAAAAACAACTTTTAAACCTTAATAAAAATTACAATTGCATTAATAAATTTATATGATCATTTGTATTTAATATAAATTAATTTAATTATAAAAATATTTTATTAAAATATTATTTAATTCAAAAATCTATTAAATAATCAAAATATATTTCGTAGTTGAATATTAACTAAAAATACTATTTGTGCATTAAAAACTATTTACAAAGTAACAATAATAAAATGAATGCACGTTCTTTATAAAAAAATAATTTACATAGTCATAGTGCTATGGTCTTGTTACATACCCACTTATTACAACTGCATAAGACTGAGGAGTAAGGTGTGTGATGGTGAAAGACTCTTGGGGTGGCTCAGATAATATTTCGTGGGTGGTAATATCTATTAACTTCCACATATCTCATAGCCAGTTCTAGTAAATCTTAACGTGTTCATTCTCAGCCTGGGATTGGTCAAGAGCGAAGCCCAGTGATGCCACCTCCTTTTAGTGCTTCGAAAAATGGGCTTCGTATATGACAAGTCTACTAGATGAGGCCATCACTTATTTTGTCTGAGTAAATTTGATTTGTTAATGACCTATATTTATACTAATCATGTAATCATTGTACAATGACTAAATTATCTTTAGTCAGAATTCATATCATTATTTTAAAATCAAAAAACATAATACCAATGATGCTCAAATTTTATATAACCATAATAAGATATTTAATTAGATCAAGAAGAATTTTCATTAATGATTGTTTGGGTCATTAAAATCTTCCCCTCATAAGAAATTTAACCCTCGTAATTTCCTTTTACCACTCTAAATCAAATTTAGGTAACTCTGCTTAATCACTTCCTCTAATTTCCACATTTCTTCTTTAATCTTTTGGTTTCACCATAACACCTTGACGAGAGGCAATGTCTTTTTTGTAGAACTTTTTATCTACAATCAAGTATATTTACTGGTTGCTCCTCGTAAGCAATATCATCCTCTAGTTGTAATGCCACTGAAGAGAGTACATATTAATGGTCTTGTATTTACTTACTTTATAGGTATACATTAAAGACGTCATGTATGTTGGCCATGGTAGGTGGAAGTTCTAGTCAATAGGCTGGACCCCAACATGATCAAAAATATCAAAGAAGTAGATGTACCTAGGACTTAACCTCCCTTTCTTTCCAAACCTCATGACCTTATTCCATGGATATATGCATAAAAATACCACGTCTCTAACATTAAACTCATGGTCTCATCGACATTTATCTACAAAACTCTTCTGTCGACTCTGGGATGCCTTGATATTCTGTTGAATGGTTTTCACATTCTCCACTATATCTTCGACCATTTCTGGTCCTAGCATCTTGAATTCATCGACTTTATACCAACATGATGTTGTTCTGCACCACTTCCCATACATGGCTTCATAGGATGCCATTCAGATTCATGAGGGGAAACTATTATTGTAGGGAAATTCAACCAGTGGAAGATGTTGGTCCCACCCTCCATTGAAGTCCAAATATCATGATCATAACATATCTTACATTGTCTAAATAGTTCGCTTAGATTGGCTATTAGATAGAGGATGATTGGCCATACTGAAGTTTAGTTCAGTATCTAGGGAATATTGAAGACTCATCCAAAATGTAGAGGTAAATCTTGGATCTCGATCGGATACAATATATAGTGGCACTACATACAACTTTAACACTTCCCTGATATATATCTGTGCTCTTTGATCAAATGAGAAATCCTACTGAATTGTAATAAAGTGTGCATACATTGTAAGACGTGCCACAACAACCCATATTTCATTATTTCTTATGGATGTCTTAAGATGTCTGGTGACAATATATTTGGTGATGTTCTCCCATTTCCATGCTGGTATAAGAATTTATTGCATCATCACCTCAGACTTCTGCCTCTATGTCTTCACTTGCTGACACCCCGGGCACATTGATTTATACATAGTGATCTCTTTCTTCATATTATCCCACCAATAATGCTCCTTGAGATCTTGATATATCATTGTGTTTCCTGGGTGAATAAGTAAAATTGAACTATGTGCATCATCCAAAAGTTCGTTCTTTAGCTCTGGTCATTATGGAACACATAGTGTTTTCCAAAATCTCACAATTCCATCTTGATTAACATTGAACTCTAACTATTTACCTTTTTTATAGCTTCAACTTTAATATAAATTCCAACATCATCATTTAGAGAATCCTTTAACTTTTTTAAAAGATATGGTTGGTCAATCATTTCTAAAAGGATTGATGATGTTCCCTTCATTAGGATTCCCATTTCCAACTTCATCATGTCTAAGAATATTGGATCCTTCTCAATTCTCATCAGTAATAGAATCGTCGGGTCCTTTATACTTATAGCATATTCCACCTTCTTCTATTTCCCAGGGTGGTAATGGATTGAGCACTCATTGTCTTTGATCAGCTCTAACCATCATCGTTGGCGTAGGTTCAACTCATCTGTGTGAATATATACATGAGGCTATGGTGGTCCATATATATTTCACACATCTCCCCAAAGAGATAATGAGGCCAAAATTTTAAATAGAAGATCACCACAGGTAACTCCAAATCTTTTGTTGGATAATTATACTCATGAACTATCAATATCCTTGAAGCATAGGCAATGAATTTGTTATTTTACATCAAGACACAGCTCAGACCCATATTCGAAGCATCACTGAATACAACAAAAAGTTCCCCACTTGTGGGTAATGTGAGCATGATCACAGTGATAAGCCTCTTTTTTTACTCCATGAATCTTTTATTGCATTCATCACAACAAGAAAATTTTACTCCCTTCTGAGTTAGTTTGGAAAGAGGGTTGGAGAATCATGAGAAATGTCTCACAAATCGTCGATAATATTCAACTAACCCAAAGAACCTATGGATATCTGTTACTAATGTTGGTCTTGACCATCCCATAGTTTCATATTTTTTGGAGGGATCCACATATATCCCATTTCTTGTTATGTTATGGCCCATGAATGAGATATCCTTCAACAAGAACTCACACTTGTTGTACTTTTCATAGAGATTCTCCTTCTGAAAGGTCTCTAGTACAATTTTAGATGTTTCAAATGATCCTCCATGGTTTTGGAGTATATCATAATATCATCTATAATGACAACCAAATATTTATTGAGGTAATCTCTAACGACACTATTCATCATGTCTATGAATATTTCTAGAGAATTAGTGAGTCTGAAGGACATTAAAATGAATTCATAGTGCCTGTATCTTGTACAAAAAGCAGTTTTGGGGATATCATCCTTCTTCACCATGACTTGAAAATATCCTGACCCCAATCCACTATGGAGAAGTATTGTGCTCCACGCAGCTGATCAAACAATTCATCAATTCTTGGGAGAGGATACTTGTTCTTTATCATGATTTTGTTAATCTCACGATAATCGATGCAAAGGCACATCAACACTTGTTTTTTAATGATAAAGAGGATTGGTGCACCTCTATGTGAAGAACTTCGGTGTATAAACCCTTTATCCAGATTCTCCTGTGGTTGTTTTTCTTCATCTCCTCAAGCTCCAAAATAGCCATTATATACAGAGTAATGGATATTGGCAATGCCCCAGGTATAAGATCCATTAATAATTCCACATCACTTCTAGCAGGAAGTCCAGGAAATTTTTTGGGAAACACTTTTTTAAATTCCCTCACAAATAGGCATGTATTCAAGGATGGTTTCCTCCTTTGACTCAATCATCTGAGCCAGATACGTTTTCTCATAGGGACGTAATAACCACGCTTGAGATGATGGAGTGAAAGAAGATTCATCTTCCTCCTTTCACTTGTATAGAGTCAGTGGTCGATTCTCCAAATGGAGAGTGATTTCATTGTCACATAAATTTATGTTGGCTCCATATAAGGAAAGTCGCACCATGCCATGAATTTCATCAATTTCGACCAGAGGGTGTATGATGAGGTTTTCCTGGAAATTCAATACACAGATCAGGATAATGGAGTTATATTCAGTGGATGCAATGATTTCCCTATTTTTCATACTTATTGACATGTTTACTTCCATGAATTGTGGTGGTGCATGGATTTTTCTACTAAAAATTTGGGATATAAAACAAAGTGTATAATCTAAATCGAAAAGTTTGTTCACCATTATTTAATGAATAACTATCGTACCTATCACCACTTCGTTTTTGGGGTTCTCATTGGTCATAGAGAGGGAAAAGGCACTCCCTTACTGCCTTGGAGGTTGTTGGTTGCCTTAGAAAACCCTTTCCTTAGGGAAATGATTTTCAAGATTCCCTAGTTCATTAATGTTTTATCAATGAACAATGCATTGAAGTTTAAATGAAGTGTTCCTATCCTCTATTGCAGTTGCGTGATTTTCTTATTAGCATTTAACACCTAGGTTCCCTTCTCTTTCATAGTTAAAGAATTTCCTCATCCCCTTCAGGTAATTTATGGGGTACTAGATCTTATTAGCACCATTTTACTTATCCATCGGACTACCATCATTGAGGTCAACCTTATATTTTTTATCCCCATGATACCCCTGATATTCTCTGATCACCATTTCGACCTTAAGGGAACATTTGATAATCTCCTCATAGCTGTCGAAGTTACGGATCACCAGAACGTTCCGTAGGCTAGATTTCATCCCACCAAAGATGCACTCAACCTTGCATTCGAGGGAAATGACAATGTAGGAGGCATATCGTACAAGTCGTGTGATGTTTTCCACATACATTATAATAGATTTGTCATCATTTTACATGAGTGCAAGAAAGTCCTTTTTCATTTTAAGTCATTGGGTGTGAGGAAAATATTTATCAAAAAACATCTTCTAGAAATCCTTCCATTATAATGCATCGATATTCTCCTCATGTTTCTCATTTTTGATCAATATCTGCCATTTATCGGCTTCTCCCTCTATACGATTAGCAGACAAAAGAACATTCTCTTATTCAAAACATTTATTGATGAAGAATATTTTTTCAATGCAATTGATCTATTGTTTGGTGATTGGGGGACAAGACTGTACATTAAAAGTTAGAGAACATTGTCTCATGAAGCTCTCAATAGTGACTTTTTCTTTCTTGGGGGGATGAACGTTCTTATTGACGCAAGTTTCTATTCAAAACTTCTGTTAATTGAGATAGAATTGTAACAAAGTTCGTGATTCCCGCTCCCATTAGATTGGGAATCTCAATAGCATAGTCATCATATTGATCTTCACATCGGTTGTTATACCGGGTGCTCTTATTAGACGACATTGGCTGGAATAAAAGGAATGTTAAGAGTACCAAATAAAGGGTAATCTAAGGACAAAACTGATGACATATCAATAATTTTTTTTAAACTTATGAATCCATAGGCTTTAATCTATTCTATTCATGATCTACTTTATAACATATATTCTTAGGGGCATTTTTTCATTACTTTATCAAGGGTTCATACTTAGCTCATGAATTTACCAGAGCATATCCCTCGAGATTTTCATAACCAATAGTGAAGAAAGGCCCATTTTAATGCACTCGTTCCTATTTGAGTCTTTCTCAATGCGGAGTTATCGGGTTTTACCCTTAGGACACATCTATTCCATAGCCGCCTCTACCGACTCGTATCCATACAGGGATGTATTTTCATGATAAACCACTTAATAAATACTCACCAATATATAGGGATGTTTTTCTGATACTTATTATTGTCTCTAAGTATTCACTAGGGTTTTCTAATCCTAATCCTAAAAATAACTAACGTATCCTCTGATACCAACTATTAAAACCCTGATTTATTACATAAAATCATCACATGATACAACATAGAGGATTGAGAGGTCTAGTTTTAATGGGGATTTGGAACCTTAAATAATATTTTAGAACATAAAACACAAAACATATTTATTGAAAACTTCCTTTAAATGACCACTACATCCCCTCGTACATAG
Source organism: Viscum album (assembly GCA_963277665.1). Lineage (NCBI taxonomy): Eukaryota > Viridiplantae > Streptophyta > Magnoliopsida > Santalales > Viscaceae > Viscum > Viscum album. The sequence continues at coordinate 543,993,705 of OY728158.1, forward strand.
CATTGCATTGGATAACCTGAGGACATGCATAAGAAAAGGGTGAGCTATAAAATCAAGTAAGGGAATAAAAAAGGAATAACATGAGAAATAAAATACATGTTAAACAACATTCATATCAATGGATCACAAGAGAAACATGATAAAAAAGTCATGATAAAGCATGATAATCATAACATGGAAATGTGGCAATAACACTTAACAAGTAATTAGCAAGAGCCAAGGCTCATTGCATATAGAGCATGATTGAACCCCCGTTGCACATGAATGATGAGTAGAACCCTGTTTTTATTGAATTACCATGAGTAAATACCCGTTTCACATGACTTATCATGATACTATACATTACCCAATTCGTTGGAGTGCTATCATGACAAACCCTATTTAATCATTTCATTTCATGCATAAGTGCGCCACATGGTTCATGGAACCAATCAGCATCATAAGTTATTCAATGATTATGTAATGTGGAATAAATATATGAAAGTACCATTCAATATGTATATGTCTATAAAGGTGAATACCCTTGATAGATATGTGGGTATGGTATTCACTACACAATGATCTTGTCTTGGAAAAACGTGATGCAATTTCAGTCGCATAACGGCGTGACACAAAGATTGATGAAATTTGTTGATGATAGAAAACGGGGTTTATCATCATATATACATGAAATGGACAGTAAGGGGTTCATATAGGTATTTTTTACAACAAACATAATGGTATTTAGATGCACAATACAAAAGAATTACTTGGATGTAAAAGAGGCGAGAGATATCTTTCACCGAATTTCAGCATGGAAACGAGTGTACAAGGGAGGCATTAATGAGAGAAAAAGCAGTATCCCATAATCAAAACATAAATAGGACTATATTTTGGAGGAGTGAAATCATACCCCCAACATTATTAATTGAAAAAAGGGCATAACAACTTAAAGAAAACTGGACAAAAATGAGAAAGGAATAAATCCTTTACTTAAAAATGTGATCCCAATGGCTTGGGAGTGTCTTGAGAGAGGGTTCATGGGTTCATGGGGAATATTGAGATGATTCTATAGAGATAAGGGTAGGGGTTGGTCATACTTTGAAGGATTTTATTGAAGAGGAAATGGGATCTTGGGTGGGATTTTATTGGAAAAGAGAGGGGATAATTTATTATTTAGGTTTGGGACACCTCACATTAAACTAATCAAAACCCCAAACCAACCCATGGTTTTTTCAGTTTTTTTGACAAAGGGGAGTGGAAAACAATATTTGTTAAAGAAAATGGCCGAACTTCTTAAAATAATAGGGTTTTTTATAAGGAGGTGAGTCTCACTCTCATGTAAAACAATTTAAAAAGACAAAATGTGCTATAAGCCTTCAAGGGTCCACTAATGTTTTGTAAAATAAATCAAAAAAATCCTAAAAAAATTATATTAATGGAAAATCATATATTGGCCGAAAATAATGTTTATATTATTTTATTACATCACTATTGAGTCAATATTATGTCATAACACACATTATATATTTAGACGGTATTTAATTTTTTTCTAAAAATTCAACTGTCTCAGTAAATTATGGAGAATTCACAATTGGAAAATTTCAACATCCTGATTCCAAAAATAATATTCATTTTATCTAAATATTTTTATAAATATGTAAATTCTTACATTATAAACAAAAACCGACATTTACCAAAAAATCATGGGTTTGACAAAAACAGCTTTCAAACCTTAATTAAAATCACAATAGCATTCATAAAATTATTTGATCAACTATATTTAATAAAAAGTAATATAATTATAATAATATTTTACAAAAATTTTATTTATTTCAAAAATCCATTAGTTCATCAAAATAGATTTTATAGTTTATTATTAACTAAAAATAATACCCGTTCTTTAAAGACTATTTATAAAGTAACAATAATAAAATGAATGCACATTATTTATAGAAAAATAATGTACATAGTCATAGTGATAGGGTCTTGTTACATAACCCCTTCTAACACAAATATAAGACTGAAGGATAAGGTGTGCAATGGTGAAATACATTTGGGGTTTCTCGGATAACATCACTCGAGTGGTAATCTCTATTGACTTCCACTACCCTCGTAGTCAGTTCCAATCTAGTTTAACATGTTCAAGCTCAAATTGGGCATGGTCAAGAGCATATCCCAATGATGCCACATCTTTTATGAGATCTAAAAAATGGTCATCATACAAGGAAAGTATTCTAGATGAGGCCATCACTTCCTTTTTCTGAGTAAATTGGATTTGTTAAAGTCCCATATTTATACTAATCATGTGACCACTTTTCGACGATTATATTAGCAACGGTCACAATTCATAACAGTATTTTAAAATCTAGAAACATAAAACCAATGGAGTTCACATTTTTTATAACCATAATAAGAAATTTATTTTGATCAATAGCAATTTGTATTAATGAATGTTTGGGAAGTTACAACATATATATCACAGTGTTATCCCCTTATAGCTTAATAATGGGTGGCCCAGGCAGCAACGGGTAACACCGTAATAGATTTCATATGGGTGATATATAATATATTTTCTAATATCACCTAAAAGTGATTTATATTATTTAAAATTATTTTTCCTGAAAATCTATTTCTTCTCAAAAGTTATGATATTGGTCTTTATTAAATGATATTTATATTTTTCAAATATAATGGCTTTTCTATTAAAATGTTTTATGTATTTTTCAAGGACTGACATTTTCCCTTCAATTATGTCCCTTGATATTTTTTTTCTTATCTCATGTTTTAAATATATTAAAAATATTTAATTTATAATATACACAAGGAAAAGATAAACGAGGCAATTTTGAATAATGAGCACGATAACTAAATATGTTTTATTTTTAATGGAATTAATTTGGTGAAAATGGATATTTAGTAGAAGATTATATATTGTAATATTTTATTTGTTAAGCATGTTTCAATAAATAATTCTCTAAAAATTTCAACCGAAAATATTATTGCAAGCGTAAAAATATGAATTCATGTTTAAATAAATAGAACATTAAATGGTTAGGGTTAGGTATCCACAAAGTAATTTGGAATTTTTTAGTGCATGAAATTGTATGATGGTAATTGCATAATAATATTTTTATAATGATAAATATTTTTTCAATATCATGTACAAAAATTAATATTATCACTGTAATCAATCCACGATAATTGGTTATCGATATTGAATTACATTGATTCACAAGGTGGTGGTCCTTCGTACACACGAACGATGAATTATTGTCCATTTTGATTAGTGTTGGAGATGGATATATGTTATTCTATTAACATAATAAACTATCGGTGTATGTTTATACTATTATTATTAGTTTTTCAATATTGAATAATATTTTATGGGTATAGATGGATAAATAAATCAAGAAAATTAGACAAAACTATACACATTACTTGCAAAACATATATTTCTTAACTCTTTATGGTTTTTATGGATTGGGTTTTTTCTAAAATAAGGAATCTAGAATGAGGATAAGAATTATAATATGTTATTTTGGTAGTTAATGTCCACATTAAATGGTTTTTTATGTGTGATTTATTGAGAATAATTGGTTCCCTTTTTTAATATAGGGGAAGGACACTCTTGTAATTTTTCATCATTTAAATTTATATTGATTAATTTTAATTTAAAACCAATGAATTTTTCTACTTATAATATAGGATTTGGTGGGTCTAAAGATTAAAATCTAATATTTTTTTGACATCATTAGGCAACATTTTGTCCCTTATCATTATGTTTTAATTCGATCAATGGTTTTTACAATTTGAGGGTCGTTACATTTAATATAAATGACAAAAGGATAAAAATCAGACAATAGTTGATATAATAAATCATATCATAAACATATAGGTCAGTGAACAATATAATAAATATTATATCATTTTACAAAATAATATTTCTCATAAAATAACAATCTTGTAAATTTTTAGTATTACTTATTACTTTTATATAAAAAATATCTATATATCACTTATAATTCCAAAAAGAGTATTTTATTATATACCTTTAATTTCATTGTAATCTATGAAATTTTTTACCACATTATTTAATTAATTTTATTTTAATTTCAATACTGTTAATATCATTTTTTTATTTCTATGTTAATTTAAAAATTAATGCATCAATGTTGTGCCAACATTTAAGGTAAATGTTTCATCCAAAAAAATTAAATATAAATTAATATAATGATTATATATAATTTATATATACAAATTATATTATTATTCCAATATATCCTCTCTATAAACTAATATTAAAAATAGTGTAGTTACTCAAATTAATAGTGCGCAATGATTGACTTTTCTTCAAAAAAATATATTATAAATGTCGTAAATTCACAAAATTGCCATAAAAATCCAAAAATACAATTATAATATGGATATTCCGTAAATATAAACATCTAATAAAATTTAAATAATATTTATTTGTTTTTCTATAGTGTGCACAAGTTTATTTTTAACCCCTAATTTACCCATTTACCCTTTCCCACGGTGTCAAAAATTACTATGTTTATTATTCATACTATTGCAAAAAAAGGGATCTTTTTAACAAACATTGACCTAATGATTCTAAACAATGAATCCAATTGAAAACATAGAATGCATCTATGATTCAAAAATGAACTCAAAAATAATTAGGAATAAAACAATAATAATATTTTTCAAAAAAACGTGATTTTAAATTATAAAATATATATATGCTAAGTTAAATTATAAAATAAATTTCATAAACAACAATTTTAATTAATGGTATCTATTGAAAATTAAAAATAATATAAAACATAACATGAATTAGTAAATACATTAAATTGAAATACAGTTTTCTTAAAAAATAAAAATTTTCACTATTTATTTAAAAATTGACCTTTTTAAAAAATTATAAAATAATTATAGATAAGATAATATTTACACAACAATTTAAAACATGATGTTTATTTTACAAAAAAAAAATTATAAAAGTTAAATAAGTTCATTATATTATTTTCACCATAAATAATCATTTAAATTGGAAATGTTTTTTAATAATTAAATAAAATTACATAAAAATGAGTATATATTTATAAAGAGTTAATTAAAATATTAGAAATTATTAGAACCATTATATATTTCATAAATTAGTTATCCCTATTAATACCAGAAAATATAATATCTCAGATATAAAAATCATTATTAAATAACAATATTTATTTTTTTTAAACATTGGGTTGTGTATCTTATTCCCTATAGAAATTTTCTTTAAAATGTTTGGATATTAACTATATAATATCTTGGAGAAGATTACATTTATTGGATGAGGTTCTTGATTTAATAAAATTTCCCTTAGAACTATAGGTGAGGGTTGAAATGAATAATCTACGACGAAATATTGAACTCTTCAGCGATTTGATGATCTCTAGGGTGATTGTGAAGATAAATATTTCCACAACCCCATGGGAATGGGTTTCACACAAATTAACAATTTTGTAGCTACTACTACTACCCCTAAAGTTTAATAAAATTTATTTAGCTCTTACTGGAATTATCCAAATTATATATTTTGATTTTTTCGAATGAGAAGCATGTTAAACATCTTTAGAGGATGATATATGTGCTTGTTAATATTGTTTTCCTACATGGTTGATGATTTAATGGATTTAGTGTTAATGAGTCCCTATTTAATGTAATAGTAAGCTTATAAAGGGATTAGGTTGTATACATAGTGGGATGTGAGGACATTGTCTAATTTCCCTCTCCGTACAACATACTGATTGAAGATCAGAGTGATATGAAATTATATAATAAATCCAAACCCAATAATATAAATATCGGATGTATTGTTATTATTTATTTGAATCATTTTTCATAGATACGTAAGGGATGAACATTTGAGATATCCATACTACCTATCTTACTATGGCGGTTACACAGCTACGAGGGTAGCCAAGTAGATCAAATGAAGAAGGTATTATATTTCTTTACATGGATAATTTTTTTCATTTTAATGAATGGATATAAATTTCTGATTAAAAATTAATATCTAATGATACATGGAAAAATAGTGTCTTGATTCACCACCCAATGATTTATAAATGACACACTACAAAGTTTCTCGTGTACAAAATATGATATATATATGGTCTTCGGTGGCCAAATTACATACTATCATTGAATCCTCCTCAAATCCAATTTGATATTGATCTACATATTCTAACTACATCATCCATTACCATATTCTTTACTAGGTGGAGTTGGATTAGTTGGAATCGTCCATGTTTTATAAAAAATAAAAATGATATAGTTGTGTGGTGGATAATGACTAATTCCTTTTACTATGTCCCTATTAGGAAAGGTTATTTCCCATTATGAATTTTGTTATTGGAATAACTAGGATCAACCTCTTTTGTGCCTCTCAAAATAATTCCTTCCCAAGAGACTCTTTAATAGGGGAATTATTCTTTAAAAAATAATGTTTCACTATAGGGAGGAACTTCCTATTAAATTTTACTATAGATAACACTATTAAAGGGATTCAGTTTTTTGTTGAAAAGATGGTTCTAAGGACACGTAAACATTATAGGACCTTTAATATGGCCATTAATTAATGCTCTAAGGGGAAAACCTTTTTCATTGAACATCTAGAATCATGCTGAGGTTTTTGATTCTCATCATTTTGAGATTTTTAATGATATATCATGATATTTCAATCGGGATGATCATGATGTAAAACATTCTAACGGTGGCCTCTAGAGAGATAATGTGTGTAATATATTTAAAACTATAAATAATTCATCTATTTGGTTAGTCAATAGGTTATACTGTAACTACTGAATGTTTTTTTTTATTTTCTAATTATTAATATAACTATGAAGTTAAGCGTCATTAGAAATTTCATAAATTTTTGGGTTCTCAAAGAAATAATTCATAGATTATATATATTAGACATATAAGGCCACGCTATTTGTAAAATTCTGTAACCTTTGGGATCATCTTGAGGGAACTCACAGATTGAAAAAATAATATATGATCATTTTTTTTCTATTATGAGGGAGTGGAAATATATACATCCCCCTATGCTACTCTATTTATATCTCTATGTGATCATATAAAATTGTAAGGAATATGTTTCTTCACAGATAGAGTCTTTGTTATATGATTACGAACACCCATTGGAATGGGTATATGAGAATGAACTTATTTTTTATTCTTCCATAAGAAATACTAAAAAACATCAAGAATAATAATAATAATATTAGGATTTTCATTGAATATAAAAAAATTACTTGATTATCATTGATGGTGGTTAGTTATAGAATATGTTTCCTTCCCTATATATTTTTCCAGATATATGGAAGATCGTCATTTTATGCCCCAACCATGATATGCTATATGTTTTCTATGATTTGATTATAAATATAAGCCTATATAACTATTAACAGTAATATGTATTGGTGGGATTCTATAATGGTAATGGGAATCCATTCCCATTGCTTTACAAGAGTGGGGATATATTCTCACAAATGCCCTCCATTATCCAATAGGATATATTAATTGGATTCAAATGTGGGGAAAAATGTGTTCCTCCTTCAGTTGTTTTTGATATTAACCAACAATATTCCTCTGTTGTGTAAAATGTGATCTAGTAGACATGTTAGTAATAAACATGAATATAGGCATGTTCATGGGTTTCTAATAATGTATATTGGAGTTATTGTTGGGTGGAAGTGGAGGTATGGGACAACTTCATGTGTTTGAATGGTATTCTCCTTAAAAATGATCTCATGGAATCCCATGGTTGAGTATCCATTTTAGGGAACTACTGAGTATCATCATCAATAGAATTATGAGGGGTGGAAGTTGTATGGTGATGTTGGTGGTGACTAATTATATGATACCTCATAATAGGATCTTATAGATAGGATAGAAAGTAAAACACCTCATATTTTACCTCCCTGTGATAAGTGTGAAAAGTATTCATTCATTTCGAGTATAGGCTTCAAAAATATTTAATATCATGGTATGATCAAATTTTTCCTCAATGTATATTTTCTAAAAAGACTCTCAGTGATGCTTTATGCTAATTGTTGGGAACAAATACCTCAATTTGACATTGCATCAATTTTTGGGTTTGATTTGTTTTTTTGACAAAGTAGGTTTCCATGGTGAATTGTCACGTTCTAGAGATGTTGTTGACAATAAATGTTGACAATGAACCATAACAAAGGAATAGACGATCAGGAAGAAGTATAAAAGAACAAATACATGGTGGAACCATTTCCTAGTGTATGCCAATTTTTTGTTGTCCAAAATTTGGATTTTGGTGAGCATTGAAAAATATGGATTTCATTTAAGATCTCATCAAAATATGGAAATGTCATGTGTTTCACGAAGATAGGCTTCATGGTTTGGATTTCAAGAATACCAAAATAATTTTGATGGTGATGCTTTGCTATTATGACGATATTTGGGAATGACAGTGTTGAAGTGAACTACGAAGTCTCTTCGTGATAGTGGCACGATGTAAATGATGGAATGCTCCACGATTATGATGAGCTCCACAATCAAAAAATTGGCACAATGCTTCATGATATTGAGAGAATTTTTGCCGAAATTTTGGAGCTTCACGATTTTTGATGACATTGTGTTGACTTCGCATGGAAGGTTCTGGGGTCATTGGAATCGTCAATAAATAGACTTCGGCCCCCTCAAGAAAAGTAGAAAGGGTATTCGAAGAAAATATTTTTCTCTCGGCCCACAATGGTGGTTTGCGAAGGCAGTGTGCTTCATGAAATAAGTGCTTCGCGGTAGCTAATTTAGCTCCGCAAAATTTGGGAGCTCCGCATTGGCTCAGTGACCTTCGTGATAGAATTTGCTCTATGACAACATGATCTTCGCGATAATTCTTTGGAGAGTACTTCATGAAAAGGCATGTGCTTTGCAAAGGTTTTTTTGAGCTTTGCGAAATTAGGAGCCTCATGATGTAGGGTTATTTGAGATGGTACTTTCCGAAGGTTATTGCTCAGTTTTCAGGGGAAAAGAGGTATTCATCAGTGGATGAAACTTGGACATCAATAGAGAATCTACATATAGTATAGTATGAATTTATTAATTGTAATAAAGAGACCAACAGGTCTATAAACTATGAGTGGATCTTCTGAAGAAGCAGTGAGCACACTTTAGTTGAGAGAGCAGTGGGATCTCAAATTGTGAGTGGTTATAAACTAAGAGGGACAGATAGTCTGCTTCGAACTTGTAAACATAAGTGTGTTTATAGTAGAATTGCTACATCATCACACTACTAGTGTATGCTTCTCTGATGTAGCCTAGTGAGGGTGAACCATGAAAAAATCATTGTGTCATGAGCATGATTTATGGTTTATTCATACTATGAATTGTGATGGAGAGAGAAGGGGTTGTTTTTCTAACAACAAAACAAGATAAAAAAGGGGCAGTTGTTTTAATCTTTCATATCCTGATTCACCCCCCCTCTCAGGGTATCGATCCTAGTGGAACTAACACTAATAATGGGTTTTTTCCAAAACGCCCATGGTGGGGATGGTACCACAATGATGGTAATAAACCTAGAAGTTGTTCTTAATCATCCATTTGAGATGAAACATTGTTAATAACACCTTCCTTCTCAATTGAACAACACCTATTGTGTGTTGTTCAATATGTTATGTGTTTGGGATCATCACACACTTTTTAATTGGTTCATTTATGCTCTTATATTCTATTATCAATTAAATATATTTTCATGATTCCTTTAGAAATTCTATTATCTATGGTTTATCCTTGTTCGACTAGTTTTATGTTAACATGTATCAATGTGAACAATTATATTTAATTTATGATTTTTTATTTATTACTACTTATTTCTTATGCATAATTTTAGTGGAATGTGGATTGAAAAAACACAATATCATCCCAAGATCTTACAACCATCTAAATAATCAGTATGTGATTATTGGGTTCAGATACTACCCATAAAAAATAATTTACTTATATTATTGTAAAAGGAATAAAAACCCACATATAGTTGTTCCACATAATGGAAAATGTTTAAAAATTAATGTTATTTTCGTTTGATTGGTCCATTATTTTTAATGTCATATGGTAAATTAGATTAGGTGAATGGTTAATATAGATGGTTAGTGGTCGAGTAATTCATAGGAAGCTCTTTATAAATGACCTAGAAGGTAACATGGACCAATAATATTTCTTTGTAATTAAATGAATTATATCCCTCAATGGTATATTTTTACGGTAAGTGATGTTAGGTTTGATCCTTTGGGAGCTATCATATGCATCCTATTGAAAAGGAAGAGAATCCCATATAATTCAAGATGAAAATTTTTTGGTCATCTTATAGGACATAACATTTAGTTTAGAGTCATGTTGTGAGAATATTATCATTTAATATTTTGTCATGTGACTACGAAATCAAGAAATTAAGTTTAATTATATCATGTTGTGATGTATATTTAGTAATCATTGAGACAACATTATGTTTAGATATCCATATTCATTCAAGATTATATTTGTTTTACATTAGGACTAATTGAGTAGAAAATAAATTCATCATTGAGATGGAGATAAATCAGAAAACACAAGCAGTTAGATTCCCATAACCACATATACAGAGGCAAAGTAGGTGGGGTATATAAAGGAGGAAAAATACTTGAAAAGGGGAAGTTATGGTATATGTATGGATTATGATAAATATAGATAGACCATTGTACCATAAACATTGGAATCCACGAAACACCCATGATTATCATACTCATGCCTCAATCAGTTAGATTATATTCCATTATATGGGGATGGTCTGACTAATTGCCATTGAATATGAATTCTTGTTATCATTAGAATGCATGATTTGAATTTTTTAAGGCACTATGGGTTAGATAAGAAAATAGGGAGACAGCTTTCATCAACACAACACATGAATAATGGAGGGGGGCATTAGTATTCCTTGAATCATGATCATATGAATTATATGACTTTATAAAAGGGCTTAAGTTGATATTTTTTTTATTTTACATAGAGAAAATAATCCATATGTGGACCCAATAACACATACGAAGGAACCAATGATAGGAGGGGATAAGTCACCACAAGAATGGTTTACTTGAATTGGTAGGCCTGTTAAGGGAGGTTCATCCATGATATTAGTGTGTAGTGTAAAATAATCCATTTAATAGTTTGGAAAATGTATGATAAACCCACCTGGAGACCTATTGATATTGGATTTCCTGTTAGAGGGATACATGAAGTGTTTATACATTGTTATTTATAGGATTCAGTGACGCTGACCCTTGCGATATCCTGGTTTAGTATACAAGTCCACTTGGGAGATCCATGATGGATTTTTGGCCCACCTTAGTGATGTCTACATTAAGGATAAAAAAATGTATATTATTTTGGAAATAATTCAATATGGTATTTCGTTAGTAAGGGAACTGTAGAGTAGTCTAGTTTATATGCCCGTGAAAAATAGTAATTGTAGAGTAAATAATTTTTCATCAATCATGTATTTTGATAGTTACATTGTAATGAATTCCATGATATCATTTTCATCTAATTCAGACTATTCACCCCTCATTTGGTGTTTCTTCTTCATTCCTTAAATAAAAACCCTTAGTATTTATAGGTAATGGTTGAATGAATTGCTTCCCAAAATTTATAGTCATGCAATAAGGAACAAATGTCCGCTTAGTGGTCCCACCAATCTACCAAGGATAATGGTGGTTCACCTATGAAGAAGATATAGGAAAATAATAGTATGGGGAATATGTAAATACTAGGATGATGGGAATTTCTGTGGTATGAAGATATTGAAACAACATGGTTCTATGTAGATGCCGCATTGACGTGTTATTGTATAGGTGATGGGTGGTTATGATGTGTCATTTTCCTAGAAGTTACATGCTGGCACATGCACAGGATATCAATGGGTTTTAGTGTAGGTAATGAGTGTTCGTGAGATTTATCCATCTCAAATGTGTTCATAACAAATTTTATTTCACGATCGATGGATGGTCAATGATGTTGGAACTGATAAAATCATCTCATCTAGTATTATTTATCAATATGGTTATGTATAATACCTTACATAAACTATGTATACAAGGCAGTTTTCTCTAATTCTTGTTGCTAATGTTCTTAATATGTGGTGGGGAATATTTCTAACCAGGAGAGTCATGTTTAGTTCATGGATGGGTATAATTATAATCGTTGATTTTATTTAACATGGATTTAGGTGTAATTCCAGATTTGCGATTTTGGCATGAAAGTTGTTCTGTGAAATACAATCACTGGTTCATTTGGTTATGTGGAAGTGATTATGAGTAATTCCAATGTAAAAAATTTCTTGATATGTCGTTGGGTGTAATGAAAAACATTGGAATTAACATGATGTTGATTAGGTGTAATCACAACCATAGATAATGATGAGACACATGGTGGATGTACATCAAATAAATGGGGTTTCTATGGTATGATATGGTTGTACTACAGTCCACAAAATACATTGTATTTATGTCAGTTATATTTCAATATTATTTTCGTTTGAATATTGAGAGAATATTAGGGCTATGTTTCATCCAAACCCTAAGCATTGCATGGTATCTTTTCCATACATGATAATGGAGTTAGTTAATTTTTTATGGTTAATCCCAGGTATAAAATTAAAACTAGATTCTAAAATGTGTAATTATTTTTATGTTATATTTTTTAATCACCATGTAACATTTTCATACAAGCATATTTTCTAAAAATGGATAGTGAGAACCATGGTAGTGCCATATGGAGCAGTATTCAAACCCTAAATTGGTTCCTTATAATCCAAAAAGATATTGTGGTTTGTGATGTGAGTAATGGAAATTTCCTTGAATTGGATGATTATTTTTTACATGTTAAGTTTTCTTTGAGATATGGTACTGATTCAGGGCTTGAGACTAATATTTATGGGTGGATCATTTTTTGGAATTTTTTTTATGATTGTCCCACTGGTAATTCACATAATATCTTCATTACATGTGTGATATTAAAATAGATCATATTTGAATGTACACAATTGTATTGATATACTTACTATTGTCTCATTGTTGTAACAGCCATTTTCCATCAATTATTTTTTGATTACCATTTATTATTATTTATTTTTATAAATGCTAAGGAACTAGTTATAAGACATGGTGTAATTCCTCCCAACAAAACCAAGAATCTCAATGCTATTCATAAACCACTAGAATACATGATATTATAATTGAGGATGTAGTGCTCTCTTTTGGTCACATTGTATATGTGATGGGTTAGGGATGTTATATAATGATTTGTGATCATTGTTCTATTTTTATAATATTTTTCCATAAAATGTACAATTAGAATTTTTCAGTGATTTGATGTGACATTATTACTTAGAGTATAGGACACTTTTATAGTTAATGTCAAAATTAAAAAAGATTAGAATTTTTCCTCATATTTGATTCATATTATTTAATGCATTTGAAATGGTTGAATAGATAGTACGTTTTAATTTTTTTTATTCTGGGGTGAAATGAGAGAAAATCTCCATGCATCAGACTCAGTAAGTAGGACTGACAATAATTTTTTATTGTATTTTATTATTAAATACTTGATAATGATATGAGGTTTTTTTACTATAATATCAAAAAAATTAATATTTTTTTTACATTCCTGGATGATGGTTTCCTACATTGCCAAATCAGTGGGTATTAATATGTGATTTTTATTTTTTTGATTTATTTGAGAAATACTAGAATAATTATTCATGATATGATTAGAAAAAGGGGACAGAGAATGAAAATGAGTTAAAGAGAACAATATATCATAAAACACATGTATTCAGTAGTATAATTTCATTATTATTTATTCTAATCATGGATTATAATATCAAGAAAATTATTGATCTAAAATTTTAAGTAATTAATTTTTATCTATTGTAAGGTTCAACCAAAACATGCTTTAGAGGAGTGATAGGTGGGATGGTATAATGATTCCCCACCTAAGATGATCTAGAACCAACATTTATGCTAATATTATGGGTGGATGATAACAGCGGAGTGATTGATTAATTTTTCATGTATTTCATTGGTAGAGTTTATATATGACTTAGTCTATTTATATCTACAATGAAATAGAAAGTTTATATTCCACATCCATACCTACTTAATGGTGATGGTGGAACTTATGTTATTGGGTTAATATTAGAGTCTATACAAAAGATACATTTCAACATCTATAGAAATCCATGATGAGATGGTAGATATTGAACCATACATGTAACAATGATTATCTAAATATCAATGGAATCTAAATATTTCAAAAGACAGAATTTTTGGGTTATCGTTGAATAATATAAAAACCCAATTCTATTAATTTTTGTCTAAATCTATAATTAACTAAATTTCATGATGATTTATGCATGTCACTTAAATTGATATATATGTTTTTTTTTTAATTTCAATTTATTGATATCATGTCTTCTTTAATGATGATGTCTAGGGATGAGGTAACCATGATTCAGCTTTTAAAGATTTTTTACTGTTTTTAGTTATTTTTTAGATTAATATTATCTACCATACATCATTTTAAAATGTTTTTAATAATATGTTCATAGATGTGGGTATACAATATGAGTGATGGGTATTTGGGTTTTTTTCTTTTCTATTTGGAGTACTAGTCGGTTCCCATGTATTAAGATTCTCAAATTTGATGGTTATCTCCATGATGGTTATAGGAATTGTATCAATCCTAATGATTTATCTCATCCCCTATATGGAAGATGATCTACTTAGTGTTACCCATGTCACTACACTGGTTATGAGTCAGGTCCCAACCATTGAGAGCCTATGGGATGCTATTTAATTTGGACGATGAAGGGATGATTTGTTTTTTTCTTTTCTCTATAGTTGTCTTGTTGTATTGTTTAAGGATAGATTCTTGGATATTGAGAACGGAAATGATTTCCACATAATATTTGTATGGAGAAAAAGTATTCAATGAATAAATAGATGTTATACAAGTGTGATAACTCATATTGTAATCATTCAATATGAACTCTTTTTCATCGAAGAAAATAATCCAACATTATTGAGTGAATTTCTATAGATCATGATATTTGGACATATATAATTAGAAACTTTATTTTTGGGACTCAAACCATTTATTTTTTTCCCAGTTTCATATGGATGTGTTAAAAAAATTCATATATACTTAGATCTCTAGTGAATTTGGGATTCCCATTGAGTAGGTCTATCAATATATCTTTTAGATTCAAATTAATGATTATTTGTTTTTGTAATGTGTTTTATAATATTATTATTGAGTAGGTTTGTATTTGGGATTTATTTGTGTTAAAGATGTGCATATTTTATGTGATCATTGGTATAGATTTTATAAGTCAGATTCAATTAAAATTCGATTGTTTTTACCGAACCGTATCATTAATTATTGCAACGGATGATTATTAAACCCTAATTGGGATGTGGGATTTCCAACTATGTTTTCTGGGAGATGAGAATCATTTTAATGGGATAATTTTAGCATATATTTATAATTTTTTTTTGATAATGTTATGTGATTTATAATAAATAATTTTTTTACCATCACTCTAATATATTTCCTAAGGACTTGTTATGGAATCTATATATAAGGTAAATAAAATTAATAATACATTTTATCATTGGAATGTATCCCATATTCATTCATATTTTCAGGAAACCTCGTTAAAATCATTAATATTTGATGATTTAGGTGGAAGTCCTATAATAAAACATTATTTTATTCCATAGAAAATTTTTACCAGGCACTCCAAAATAATTAACCATGATGATTGAGAGTAATCAGAAATTTTTTTTAATGAATACCATAGAATGAGTTGGGGAATATAAACGAACATTTATCCTCTAACTGATATAGAATTCCTATTTCACATTTTGATTGGATCCAATTGATTCTCATAGATGGAAATTATTGTGTGTTGTATCTTTTTTTATTAAATCCTTTTCAAACTCTTCATAGTAATTTTTGGAGATGGTATGGCCTATAAAAGTATATTGTGATGTATATTGGATAAAAAATAAACCACATATTGTCCTGAAAATGATGAATTGTGTGTTCCATAAATATATGGATTACATCATAGCCATTGTTTTGGAAAATATTCATTTTTTATCTCAATCATAGAAGGATTGTTCTCATTATATTGAGCGAATATCGGGAACAGAAAGGGAGAATAAAAAAACAACCAAGATTTCATTTTATTAGGTTTTGATCTATTATGATTCATCAATTTATATTAGAGATATGATGTTGAATGGGTGAATATAGAGTTTTGAATATAGGTAGTTTAGGCCACTTGTGTGAAATTATTGGTATCGATATTTAGATCAAGTAGAAGTATTTCATGCACTAATATAATGACATCAATTTATTTTTGGGTGACAAGTATGTGGTATATATAGAGTAAAAGATAAAATATAACTTCATTTAATATTATGACCTAAATATTCTCTAGAAAGGGTGAGTCATGTATCATTATTCCATTAAATTTGAGACAGATAATATATGTGATAATTGAAATGGGCTGGATAATGTATATTTTGGGAAGAATTAGACAAATGTGGTATGATGACAACATAATGAGTGATTTTTGATATTCTTTTTTCTTTAATGGGTATTGATATCTAGGAGTAACATGCTAGACATAAATGTACATCCTTTATTGTAAACCCCTCACTCTTCTAGAGGGTAAAAGAGAGAAAACTATCATACTCAAATTATAGGGTTATAAGGAATAGTTTATATGATGAAAAGTAACCACTAGATTTATTCTAGGATGATCATAGGATGATTTATTTAAAATGGTGTATTTTTCTAAATGTAATCATAAAATCATATTTGTAATCATAACACCATGAGACAATTTATTCACATGGGGGATAACAATATTTATCCTAACATAAATTATATAATATCAGTGACCTTGGATAATGATGAAGATGGATTGTTTTAACTCATGATTATCATTCCCTCATTAGGTGAATACATATCATCAATGAATTGATGTCATCCTTCAAATAAAACTCATTACCATATAAAAATG
Organism: Viscum album; assembly: GCA_963277665.1. Taxonomy (NCBI): domain Eukaryota; kingdom Viridiplantae; phylum Streptophyta; class Magnoliopsida; order Santalales; family Viscaceae; genus Viscum; species Viscum album. The sequence continues at coordinate 544,010,839 of OY728158.1, forward strand.
GGATTATGTGACCATGAAGATTATTATGGGGTAATTTAGGTAATCATATTCCAATTATTCAATATGGCATGCTGTAGACTAATATTTTATGGGTTCACATTTTGTATAGATAAAGGAAAAATATTTTGATGAATATGATGGTTTGTAATATATATTTTAATTATAGTGTTTCATTTTGTATTGCTCAATAATATCATATCAATCCCCGATTATTGATTTACGTAGTTCTTCAAGTTGGATCATCAGAAAACAATTTATACCTAGGTATATTTTTGCAAATCCTATCTTCATTAAATAATTTTTCATTCAAAGATTATTATCTAGTTACAAGAGGAAATGTTGTTTACATGTCTAATATTTTAGTAGTTCAAGGGTGATCAATCAAAATCATGTATTGTTATTCAATGAAAAAATATTCTCCACTCTATTCAAATTGATCTTTTTAAGTAATTTTATTATTGGATGCACATATCACCTTTATATTGGATAGACATAGTGGTGACATTTAATATTAGTAATACTCTAATGAGGGAGATGATAATGTATATTTTCATGTTCCAGATGTGGTTAGAAAAATATATAACTATGAAATGATCTTAATTATATTTATATTTATATGAGTTATATGATAAATATTCATAATACCCGAACATCATTTTATTATATTTTATAAATAATCTTCATCTCCATTAATTAATCTTATCTAACTCTAGTTACCCTATCTACAATATTCATGGGTTTGATAAAGTGATGTTAGTATTCTAGGATTTTCATGTGTATGTATAGTGATCATTTCCCCTGTATTCATTACCTTTATTTATTTTCCTCCAATTGTAAAATCCCATGAAAAAAAAATCATATTTATTAATATTTTTGAATTAAATATTAATTTTACTTTAAAGGGGTTTCTATGTTCGATGGCATACTCGATACGCAATAATAAGTTTCTTTGAAATATTAGGTTGCACACTAACAATATAATATTATTATTTTAAATGGTAGTTAACACCTAGAAGTTGTATTAGCATGAATGAACATAACTAACTACAATATGATTATAAATGTTTGTTTAATGTTTTTACATTTATCCAGTAAAGGTTAGAGGATTCAAATGTGAATGAATATAATTTTAAGCATAATTTACATTAAAAGGTTGATTTACCACCATTTAATGGAAAAATATCCTAAAATTTAGTTTTGGTCACTTATATATGTTATATTTAACAAAATAAAATTCTTTTTTAGTATCAAGACATCAAAATTTACTTTGGCTAAATTTTGGGTATGTTTCTGATTAATGTTTTTTTAATGAAAAATGAAAATTAGTTTATTTTAATTCAAAACTACCTTTTAATATACTTTATTTATATGGTTAGATTATCTTTTTAGTTTTTTATAAAGTGTAATTAGATAATATTTTTACCATTTAATCCAATGGTGGTCAATGGAATTAATTTAACTTTTAAGTTGTATATAAACAAGTGTCAATATTTTGAGAGATATCATTTCTTAAAAACTAGCTTTTTGTTTCGACAACTGGAATTAATTTGAAATTAATAAATCCAACTTCTATGATTTTAATTTTGTTAAATAGACATCATTTTTGAAATCTGAATATCATATATATCTTTGGATAAATTTATGGTAATTTTATGAAAAACATCAATTTTCTAGGAATAGTGGAACCACTAAGTAGTTGTTAAAAAACTATCATTTATATTTAAATGATATTTTACCACTTCAGTGAATTGAATTTTGAAAATTCAATATACACGGTTTATATTAGTAAGTAATATTTGGTTCTATAAGATTAAAATATTTTTTGGTAAATAGTAATTTTTGCCTTTTATTTACCATAGTTAAAAGTAAATAGGGTAATTCAAGGTGAAAAGAATTTTATAATAATACAAAATTACCATAAAACATTTTCTAAAATTATTTGATGAGTCATGGACGACCTTGGTAATCATTGGGTCGATTCGAGGACCCATAGAGCCACTTGGGAATGATAATGAAACTTTAGATTAATTAATTTAAAGTATAGACAAAAATAACATAAACAAAAACATTTCAGTTGTTTAAATTTTACGTAGGGTTATGTAAGTTATCCATTTGACAATAAAAATTAATTAGAAAGCTAAAAATATTATCTATATCATGGAATTTGTTTTATAAATTTTAGAAGTCATATAAATTAAATTATGAATGACAAAATAATGATGTAGTGTTTACCTCATTAATAAATGAATTAAATAAATTAGATTATAAATATTAAAATAATTTCCAAAACCTGTCCAATTCCTAGCAAATAATTTTATTTCTACCATGAGTCATCTTATATTTGAATTTAAATATTTTTGGACCTTTATAACCAGAAAATCATTATAAAATCAAATAATATTTTTACACCTTTTTAAAGAGCCCCTCTCCCCCTTATTAAAATCCCTCACATCTAACATATTCCTCAAACCTCTCAAGCCCCTGGTCTCATCCAACCTATGCCCAATTAAGCTCCCTACATATATTTCCACTTCCTATAATCATTAACATTGGAAGAAGGAACTTTAACAAACCCTTTTGGTTCAAAACAAAGGGAGTTACCCGATTTAAATGTAACGTCTTCTCTTAAATTATTTTGTTTTATTTTACTTCTCCAACCCCCTAAACTCATTATATTACATTATTTTATAAAATCGGAGGTATCATAAATATAATACGATGTTTTTATGATAAGGATTCAAACTACACTTATACACACATCCGTCTAATGGGTAAATAACATACTGTTTCTGTGGATGGTGAACTACTGCCTCACGAAATGAAGATTATTCAAATATCTCAAAACGCCTCTCATGTTCGCCATTAAGATAGAATTTTTTTTCTATATGATATATATTATATTTATATTGAATATATACTTATGTATTTTTCATGTATATAATACCTTTATGGTTTCCATAGTGGGTAAATACTCTAATCTCATTTGAGGAAGTGTGCACTACCACCCCCTCAAAGTGATATGACTCATTCATGCCTTTTTTGGAATGTATAAAGGGTAGAGTTAATGAAATTATATATGATATTATACTATAATTATAATATACTTATTTATTATTATGTTTTCATTCCATTACAATACAAAATATAAATGGAAGTAGTGTTAATGCGTACGTACAACTTACCTTCTCCATGAACGGTGCATTTCATTTCCAATCTCCAACTATTATTTACTGTTGTAAAATACATGTATATACAGGATATATATGATATAATAACATCTAAATCATAAATATCATTCTTGATGTAATGAAATATTTACAACATGAAAAACATGTAACTATAAGAAGTCCATTTTTCACTCAAGTACCTAATATCAAAAAAATTACCATTATTAAGTTCAATGATTACATAATATTTATAAAATGGTAATAATTGATTTAAAAGGAATTATAAACTAGAAAAAATGTTCTTAAAAAGTACAAATTAATTGTAGTTTATTATTCTTTAGTTATGAGAACGAACGGGTCAAGTCGGAAATGGCGTAAGGGACTTCATCTCAATATCCTTTCATTGAGGCATATTTTGGTTTAATAAACAGATTTCTTTTATATGATGTGTAAATACCTATGAATTTTCATTTCATTCAAATGGAATATTCTTCTACAAAGTGTTTTATGAAATGACCAAAAGGATTGATTCTTTTAACTTAAGCGGTGACAATGACCTTCCACTACCGTGAGTATTATTTTCTCTTTGGATTCCTTAACAAGTCGTAATGTTATTAAAAATAAAATAAATAAAATATATTATTTTATGTATTTTGGTATTGAAAAAGGTTTGGATAATGGATTTGTTATTTCAATATATTTAAGTGATATATTGTGATTGAAATGTAGAAATGTTTTCTTTCCTTTATATTTTTTGTATGTGTTATTATTTTATAATGGTACTAGGACACTTGATGGGTGGTTATGTAATAAACCAAATGATGGGTGGTGTTGTGATAAACTAGGAAGGGTGGTTATGTTATAACCTCCAATGCATTGAGTATGGAATTTGGTCGTATGGCTATTCTATTTAGTGATCTGAGTGGAAGTAGACTGTATGATTATTCCATTTATGTATTTTTATGCACCAAGTTACCTTTATATGTCATGTGTTCTTTATATGGGTTTTATGGTAATATTTTGGTTATAAAAGTGTAAGTAATGATTTTATATTTGTTGAAGAGTATTTACTACTTCATAATGGTGAAAAGTTTTATATATGATGATGTATTTGTGGTTTAATTTTTGTTTTGAAAAACTAACATTATTCCATATTTATGTATGCCTTACTGAGATTGTTATGATTATCCCTTGATTTTGAAATATCTTTTACAAGACATAATGTGGAATAAGATCAAGGATGGGATCAAGGAAATGATTTTCTTTCTAAAACATGGAACTATACATGACTGTTTTTCTAGAATTTATATTTTGTGAAAAAATTGAAACTAGGTAGATGTGTCTACAAGTAATATTAAAGTTGTTATTTATATGTTATGTCTTAATTATATAAATCTCTAAACATTAAAATATCCTTAGTGTGTATTATTAACATAATTCACGAATATGCAATGTTTATGGTCGGGTCCTTATAGTTGGTTTCAGAGGTCGGTTGGGATAACTTTCGGAGTTATGGTATTTTTAAACTAATATCAATAAAGTAATTTATGTTAATATTGAAATTATATAGAATTTACTGATTACAATGTTCCATTGCCTAAGATATTTCTGCATTCAGAATGGTTTTCCACAGAGGAAACCAGGAAGCTATGTTTGGAAGACATGAGGAGGAAGAAAACCTTCCAAATCAGCAACCTGAGATGGTCAGAATTGGAACCGTATAGTTTGTTGCTTTGATGGCATGGTTGAATCAGGATATAAATGGTGGCAGTAACCATGCATAGGATTAGCTAGATATACCAAATAAGAAAATGGAAGTAGTGCAACATTTCATAAGTCAACATCCCCCATCATTCAAATGATCATCTAACCCTGTGCTTGCTGAAGGGTGGAATAAATAATTAGAAAATAATATTGATGTCATTGCGTGTTTAGAACATCAAACGGTTAGTCTCATTTTTTTACGTTATGAAGGTGAATCTGATCAGTGGTTGTCGATGGTGAAAAATATCAGGTATAGTGATGAGATAAATGATTTTGATTGGGAATAACTCAAAATTATGTTTCATGAGAAATATTTTCCTATGGTTGTTCGACTTAGTATGGAAAACCAATTCTTGGAATTAAGGTAGGAGGATGACTCAGTGGCTACATACGAAGGGAAGTTCACTCGACTGGCAAGGTATACTCCCAATTTCATTTGAGATCTCAATAGTAAGATAAATCGATATTACATAGGAATGAATCCATGATATCAAATAATATTATCCTCTTGTGAGTTAAAAATTTATGAAAAACTAGTTCGATGTGTAGAGAAGGAGAAATTGGAGTTTTTCGATTACCAGGTGTTCTTTGAAAAACAACATAATAAGAGGTCCACTTGGAAGGAAAATAGGATGAAATCATGAAAGTATCATGGAGGTATGAAAACAAAATATTCATCTTGTGAAAAGTGTTGTAAAACGTTTCTTGTAGAATGTTAATCAACGTGTATAAAGTGATTATGGTGTGGTAAGACTGGTCATATTGCTCATAACTATAAATAAGTTTATCAAGCAAGTAATGAAAGGCTAGTGGTAAGATGTTTTAAGCGAAATGAAATGGTTCATTATGTAAATGTGTGTCCAACAAAGAACTCAATTGCCGGAAAGCAGCCAGACTACAAGCAGAAATGGGTGGTGATATCCTTTGTAACTACTTCAATATATGTTGGGCCATCAAATGAAGTAGTATCTGGTACAATTTTTTTGTTCATATTATGCCGAAGTGTTGTTTGATTCATGGTCTACACATTATTTAATTTTTCTTATGTTATCTAGTAAATTTGGATTTCCATCTCAAGATATGAATCTTGAAGTTATGGTAAAAAACACCAATAAGAAATGTTGAGACAAAATATAATAATAAGAACCTTCATATCCTTGTGTGCAGAAAGAATCTACCTTCAAACCTTATTGTTTGGCCTCAAATATAGTTCGAGGTTATTTGGGGCATGGATTGACTATATGTTTATCATTATAAGATTTAATAAAGTGTTAAAGAGGTTTCTTTTTAGAAAGAGTTCATGTTTTTGTACAGGAATGAACCCTTACTTTTGATAACATATCAGTAATCTATGAAACAAGTAAAAGATGTAATTGAATGTTACCTAGAACATATTTTTGAAAAAAGGAATTGTTTAGAATAATGATGTTTGAGTGGTAAATGAGTATCTTGATGTTTTTGTTGATGAGTTTCATAGTGTTATACCTGATCAGGAAGTTGAATTTACTATTGACATTGTTCCTGAGGCGAAGAAAAGTTCAAAACTTCCTTATTGAATGGCTCAAATTGAACTATTAGATTTAATGAAGAAATTACATGAGTTATAGATAAAGGATTAATTCAACCTAGCACATCACAATGGGGTGCACCAATATTGTTTTTTATGAATAAATATGCTTCAAGGAGACTTTTCATTGATTATATAGCTTTGATTAACATCACTATTAAGAATAAATATCTTTTTCCTCGTATCGATGATTTTTTAGATCAGCTCTAGGGAGCTCAGTATTTTTCAAAGATTGACCTGAGGTCGGGGTACCATCAGATGAAATTAAACGAAGCAAAAATTATGAAGACCAATTTTCATACTAGATATGAAAATTATAAATTTTTAGTTATTCCTTTTGGGTTAACCATGCACCTACTGTATTCATTGATCTTATTAATAGAATTCTCTATGAGTTCATGGAAATGTTTGTGGTTGTGATCGTTGATGATATTTTGTTTTATTCTAAAAGTAAATATTAGCACAAAATTCCTTTAGGGGTTGTCATACAAACATTAAAAGAAATGAAACAATTTGGGAAATTCATAATTTGTGAGATTTTTTACAAAAAATTATTTTCCGTGGTCACAATTTTTCAAAACATGGCATAAATATTGATCCTTCTAAAACAAATGTTGTTGAAGAATGGCCAAGACCAACAAATATAACTGAGATTTGAGTTTTCTTGGATTAGTAGGTTATTACTAGAGTATTGATGAGAATTGTTCCTAGTTATCTAGTACAATGACAATTTTTACTTGAAAAGGTGTTAAGTTCGTTTGAATAAAAGAATTTGGTGACCATTTTAAAGAAATTAAAAGATGATTGGTGAATGCTTTAGTTTTTGCACTACTTTCTAGAAATGATGAGTTTGTTATCTACAGTGAAGCTTCGTTAAAAAGACTTGGATGTGTCATTATGTAGAATGATTAGGTAGTTCCTTATTCTTCACGTCTGTTAAAACCTCATGATTTTAATTACCCTGCACAATATTTAGAATTAGATGTTGTTTTCCTTCATTAAAAATTTTGAGGCATCACTACAATAGAGTAAAATGTGAAATACATACTGACCTCAAATGTTTAAAGAATATATTCACTCAAAAATAATTGAACATGAGATAGAGGAGATGGTTGGAATTAATCAAGGATTATGATTACACAGACCTTTTATATCTGGGAAAATAAAATAAAGTGGATGATTCTTTGAGTCAAAAAAGTAATGCTTCATTAACAATGCTACATTTGGAACGAGGTCCTTTGTTTTTGATTTGATGAACTTTGGCATATCAGTTGTCAGTGTAGGAAATTACTCTATTTTGTTTCAGGTCTTAGTGAGATCATCCCTATCAGACCGAATTATGCATGCGCATAAGGGACACAGTGAGTTGCTGAAAATTGTAGAGTTAGTTCAGAAGATTATGTTGCATGATTTTAACTTTGATAATGATTGTGTTTTGAGGTTTGGGAAGAGATTATGTGTGCCTAGTGATTCCCAGTTGATGAATGAGTTGTTATGTGATGCTCATAGTTCTTTGTTTTCAGTTCATCATGGCAGTACTAAGATGTACAGAGATCTTTGGGAGTACTACTGGTGGGATGGAAAGAAGAGAGAGATTGTCAATTTCACTATGAAGTGTATAACTTGTCAGCAGGTTGAAGAAAAGTTGTGGTTACCAAAATGGATGCTTATGTCTTTTCCAGTTCTAGAGTCGAAATGGGATAATATATCCATGTACTTCATTGTGGGATTACCAAAGACAACTCGAGGTAATATTTCAATCTAGGTTATTGTTAATCGATGAACTAAATATACTCATTTCCCTCCAATTCGAGATACATGATCTCTAGATCAATATATTCTATTTTATATTAAATGGATAATCAAGTTACATGGTGTTCCGCTCTCTATTTTATCTTATCGTGATCCCAAGATTACTTATAACTTTTTGAAAAGCCTTCAGAAGTTGTTGGGAATTGAATTATGTTTTAGTAAAGATTTTCATCCTCAATCAGACTAGAATTCAGAACGAACAATTCAGACCTTAGAGGATATTCTATGTTTTTTTCAATAGATTACAAGGTAATTTGGGACCAACATATTTCCTTGGTTTAATTTTCTATAATAAAAATTTTCATTCGAGTATATGGATGTATCCTTTTGAGGCATTATATAGGAAGCGATGTCGAACTGTAGCTTTTTGGGATGAAATAGTTGAAAGGAAACCGATGGGACCAGAATTGGTAGAAGATATGGAAAATAAGTTCAGATGATTCAGAAGCACATGAGAACAACTCAGAGTATGAAGAAATGTTATGCAGATAACTAGAGGAAACATCATTATTTTGAGGTAGGTGATTATATATTTATCTATGTTTCTCTATGGAAATGTGTGATGCGTTTTGTTAAGAAGGGAAAGTTGGGTCAGAGGTTCATTGGAACTTATGATATTATAGAGAATGTTGGATCTATTTCATACATAGTGGAATTACATCTAGGTTTGTCTGAGGTACACAATGTTGTTCATTTTTCAATGTTGAAAATGTATATGCCAAATGCATCTCATGTTTTGAGCCTAGAGGCAGTTTATTTGGAAGAGAGTATTTCTTATAAGGAACATCCAGTCCAGATTCATTATCGAAGAGAGAGAGTGATGGGGAATAAGGTAATTAACTATGTAAAAGTTTTGTAAAAAATCATAAGGTTGAAGAGACAACGTGGGAATCTGAAAATGCTTTAAGGGATAAACACCCCCATTTATTTGATAAGTGAATAAAATTGCGCGGGCAATATTTTCAAAAGGGGGAAGGATTTAATACCCCAAGTAAATAAATAAATATGAAATAATCATATTTTTTAATATTAGTGAATTAAATATAAATTTTACTTTAAAGGGGTTTTTATGTTCGATGGCATACCCCATATGCAACAAGATGTTTTTTTTGAAATCTTACGTTGTACACTAACAATATAATATTATTATTTTAAATTGTAGTTAATTCCTAGTAATTGTATTGGTGGGAATGAATAGAACTAACTAAAATATTATTATACATGTTTGATAAATTTTCTTACATTTATCTCATAAATGTTATAGGTTTAAAATGTTAATGAATCAAATTTTAAGCCTGATTTATGTTAAAAGGTTGATTTACCACCTTTTAATGGAGAACTCTCTTAAAATATAGTTTGGTCACTTTTATATATTATATTAGACTAAATAAAAATATTATCTAGAATTGGGACATCAAAATTTAATTTGGTTAAATATTTGGTATTTTTCTGATAAAATTCATTTTTTAATAAATAGTGAAAATTACTGTATTTAAATTTAAAAAATCCATTAAATATAATTTATTTATAAGATTTTATTATCTTTTTAATTGGTTTTAAAGTGAAATTATATTATATTTTTACCATTTAAACCAATGGTGGTAACTAGACTTAATTTCACTTTAAATTGGACAAAAACAAGTGTCAATCTTTTGATAGATATTGTTTTTTTAAAACAGGCTAATTGATTTGGCAACGGGAGTTAATTTTAAATTAATTAATCTAACCAATATGTTATAAATTTGGTAAAATAGTCATAATTATACAATTCATAATATCAAATATATCTTAGGCTGAATGTTTTGTAATTTTTTTTTGAAAAACATCAATTTTTGATGAAAAGTGAAACCAGTATGTGGTAGTTAAAAAAACTGACTTTTTCATTTAATTGAAATTTTACCACTTCTGTAATTTGAATTTATAAAATATATAATACATGGATTTTATTAGTAAGTAAAATATGTTTAAATAAGATGAAAAAAATATTAGGTGAATATTACCTTTTGACTTTTATTTACCACGTTTGAAGATAAATAGGGTAATTAAAGGTAAAAAGAATATTATAATAATATCAAATTGCCTTCACACATGTCCTATATTTATTGGATAAGTCATTTCAGACCATTTTCATCCTTGGGACGATTTTGGGACCCCATGGATCCACATGGGAGTGATAATGACACTTTAGATTAATTAATTTAAAGTAAAGACAAAAATGAAAGAAACAAATACCTTTTAGAAAATTAATTTTTATATAGGGAAATGTAAATCATCATTTCTAATATGAATATTCATTAGAAATAATAAAATATTTCCGACATCATGGTATTTTTTTTATAATTTTTACAAATCAAATAAATTTAATTATAGATGACACAATAATGATGTATTACCTACCTCATTAATAAATGATTTATATAAATAAGATTATAAAGATTAAAATAATATCCAAAGCCTATCAAATTTCTACTAGATGATTTTATTTCGACCATGAGTCAACATATATTTGACTTTAATTAGTTTTTCACCTTTAGAAACCTAAAATCATTATATAATAAAATAATATATTCACACATTCCTAAAGTGACCCTCCTCCCCCTTATAAAAAGTGCTCACATCTTACTCATTCCTCACACCTCCCAAGCCCCTAGGTTTGTCAATAATTGGTCCAATAATTCTCTATAAATCTCTATACTCTTTGTAGAAGCCTTAACTTAGGCATAAGTCACTTCAACAAACCCATCTGGTTCAAACCAAAGGGAGTTACCTGATTTATAGTTATCAACTTCTCTTATGTTCTTTTGTTTTATTTTACTTCTCCAACCCCCTAAAATCTTTTTATTAATTTCATTTATAACAAAAACAGTATTATCAATATATTATTACATTTTTATGAGATATAATTAAATTAAATTATACACTCTTCCGTCTAATGGGTAAAAACATACTGTTTCTATGGACGACGAACTACGACCCCACAAAACAATGATTGCTCAAATATCTCCATCCACCTCTCATGGTGGCCATCATGATTGAACTATTTTAATATATGATATATATTATATTTATATGGTTTATATGTTTCTGTATTTTTTTTATTTATATATATCCGTTATGATTTCCATAGTGGATAAATACGATAATCTCATTTGAGGAAGTGCGGATTACCACCCCCTCAAAGTGATATGACTAGTTCATGCCTTATGTGGAATGTATAAAGGGTAGATTCAATGGAATTATATATGATATTATAATGGAATTATAATATACTTATGTATCATTATGTTTTCATTCCATTACAATATCATATATAAATGGAAGCAGCGTTCACGCATACGTACGGCTTACCATCTCCATAAACAGTGCATTACTTTTCTTTTCCCCAAACATTATGTACTATTGTAAATACATGTATATAATGGATATATATATGATATATATGAAATCTATATCATGAATATAATTCTATATATAATTAACTTTTTACCACATGAAGAACTGGTAATTATAAGAAGTCTATTTTAGACACTAGTACCAAATATCTACAAAACGACTATTATTAACATAAATGATTACATAATTTTTATAGCATGATAATAAGTGATTTAAAAGAAATTATAAACTTTAAAAAATGGTCTTATTAATTTAGAAATTAACTTTAGTTTATTATTCAGGAGATTAAAGAATAAACGGGTCAAGTAGGACATGAGGTAAGGGATTCGTCTCAATCTCATTTCATTGAGTCATACTTTGGATTAATATACGACATTCTTTTATACACTGTATAAACACCTTTTAATTTTTATTTCATTCAAATGGAATCATATTCAATGAAGTGTTTTACTAAACAACAAAAATGAATTTTTCTATTAACATAAGTAGTGACAACGACCTTTCTGCCACCGTGAGTATTAATTCCTCTATGGCTTCCATAACAAGACCTAATGTTTTTAAAAGGAAACTAAATACCATATACTCTTTTATGTATTTTGGTATTGAAAATGGTTTTTTTAATCGATTTGTTATGTCAATATATTTAACTGATATATTTTGATTGAAATGTGGAAATGTTTTCTTTCTTTTAAATTTGTTTTATGTGTTATGATTTTATAATGGTACATGGAAATTTGACGTGTGGTTATGTGATAGACAAAATAACAGGTGGTTCCATGATAAATGGGGATGGGTGGTTACGTTTTAACCTCTAATTCATTGGGATTTTATGTCAGTTGTATGAATATTCTATTTAGTGATATGTGTGGAAGTCGATCATATGGTTATTCCATTTAAATATGTTTATGTCCCAAGATACCATTATGTGTTATGTGTTATTTATATGGGTTTTATGGTAATATTTTGGTTACAAAAGGGTAATTAATGATATTTAATTCAGTAAATAGAATTTAAAACTTCGTAAAGGTGTAAAGAATAACTTATGATAAAGTATTAATGCTTTAATTGTTATTTTGAAAAACTAATAGTTTTCCTTATTTATGTATCCCTTACTGAGCTTTTTATGCTCATCGCATGTGTTTGAAATGTTTTTCACATGACATAATGTGTAATTGGGTCAAGTATGGGATCATGGAAAATTCATTTCTTCTAAAACATGGAACTAGACATTACTCATTTTCAAGAATTTCTATTATCTGGAAAAAATGAAAATTGGTAAGATGTGTCTACATGTAATATTCAAATTGTTATGTATATGTTATGACCTAATTCTATAAATCTCTAAAAATGAAAAGATCATCAATTTGAATCATAAAATTAATTCAATAATATTTAATGTTTACGGACGAGTCCTTATACCAATTATCAACTAACAGTGGATTAATATTAGGACATATAAAAGGATAATAGATGTCATGAATGAGAGTTTTATTCGTTTGAATGAATACCTGGTGAATTATCATATGGTTGTCATGATGGTGGTACATATCCTTCCATTTGATATTATGAGTAAAGATTATCTATTGTGGTATAGATGATCCCACATGGATGTAATTATTCTAAGACACGAAACCGCAAGGTGATTCATTGGTTTTAAAAAAATGAATTAATATTGAATAATATGGAAAAGAATATTATTTTGAGATGTATATTACACTATATACTCTTATATACAATTTTTTACAAAATTGTAGTTGAATTTTAATTATGGATCACTTGAGGGGTATCGTTGAATATGTTATAATGAATTGAACAATGATATGGTCCCTATATTTTTCATTACTAATGGAAGGAATAATGACATTATGATAATAGGTGGTTGAAAAAATCATAATGGGATGGAGGAAAGTTATTTTTCTGAGAAAATAATCTAATGTTTTGTGAATAATTATTTTTTGTGAATTTTAACCAATATTGACCCTATTTATGTTTAACTATCAACAAATAAAGTATAAATGCTTTAATTTTGTTGTGATAATTTATTACACAATGTTGTTTTTTATATTTGTATATTTGATAAGTTTTTATTTTTATACGTCATTAACTATAATTAAATCACATGTCTATTTTTATATATTGGTAGAAATACCATCAACAATATATGATCTTCAAGAGGATTTTGAAATGTCATCCCGAGGATGTGTTTCAATTGGGTATGGGTGTTATTCATTCCATGGAAATTGTTAATATATTGTGTAAGGAAATTATATCCTCCGTAAGTACTATTAATGTGGGGTTGGATGAAAAAAAAACAAGGAATTATATTTTTTAACGATTATACTGTAATTCCATCTCAGAGGTAACGATAGAAATGTGATTTGGTGTAATGTAAGACTTTATCTATCTTTTTATGTGGAAGTGGTTTATTGAAATTCAAAACACGCTCTATTCATTATATATGATTTTGTGTAACGTTAAAATTATTATTCATTTGATATAGGTTGGATGTATTGATAATAATGACCATTTTCCGAAATGGGATTGGTTTATTTTCAACCCATGCTGTTTCAAAAGAGTGAGTTTGGTGTACTGTCATCCCTGCAACGATTTCTTCCTTTGATGGGTGTACTTCGACTTGGTATTCATGATCCATGAGATATGATATCATGTGAATGTTTCATGCTTACACTTGGTTTTTATATGTTAAATGTTTGTACTCAAGGCTATTAAAAGGAGGAGTAGGTATAATCTATCATTGGTAAGATATTGGATGTCGAAGATGTGAAATGAATTTATTAATGATGTTATATTGTTATTATTTTAATGTCACTTATGAATAAATATATATTTTTCTAGATTTGGTATGGGACACCATTGGCAGTGTCATACTCAAGAGTAATCATAGCATACTTACGTTCCATATTACCCAAAGAGATTCCATAGAGTTTCCTAAAGGTATTTGAAAAGGCTCTATTGTCGATTGTTGAAAAATAGGCAGGGTACAATACTAAGCTAGTAGTTAAGAAATATACTTCATCACAAATCACCACATTCATCTATTTTTATACTATTTTGTATATAATAACACCATTGGAAATATTTTTAATTTATTTTGGACTCCTGTGACATTATAGTAGCCCATTTATGATATATAATTTCTTCTTTTTTTACATATTGATAACTCATATATGTAATATCATTTTCCTTCTATTTATTTTTTATAATGGTTTATTATTATTAGTTCTTAATAGAATTTTGTTTTACTATACCTGAGAGGGTATATAATCTCTATGCAAAAAATAGACCCTCACAGTTGGTCTATATTATTTATTGTATGGGAATAAATTATGAATATATGCATTTTTCTTGTTCATTAATTGTGGAAGTGGACCATCCATGCGATGTTTCACCTCAAAATTATTTTCTTAATTCTATATCATTGATATAGGATTCATCCAATCCAAGAATCAAATCCTTTCTAAAAAGATGAAAAATATTTCACAATGAATTTTTGGTTCCATATACTATATATAAATAATATAACTACTAAAAAGTTGATCAAAATATCCCTCTATTATTATAATGATCTCTTCTTTTCATACATTATCATTACATAATTTTTGTGGAATCCAAGAAACACTACACAAACTGATTCCCAAACACCGTGTTAGTTTCATTCCTATGTAAACATGGAAACATAAAAATAGGAATATAAGTGAGCTAATATATCTTCCACTTGGTTTTTAATTACTATCACACATCACAGGATCATCATTCATAATATATATCTTTATAATCATGGGAAAGGAAGCATAAAAAAGGGTGACATCCGAATCTCAGTAAGGGTAAACAAGGGAGATATATTTGTATAAACATGAGAGTAATGTTATGATAATTTTAGACATATGTTTTAAAATTATACCCCTCATATAAAAGAACATATACATGAATAATGACATAAATCTTGGATGTTCACAAAACATAAATCATATGGGTATCAATATCAAATTCCATGAAAGCGAAACACTGGAATAAGACCTTGAATTTGTGGAAAAATCATAAGCAAATAAAAATATTTCAATCTCAGAATGGAATTGTTTTGAATGTCATTTTATAATTATTTTTTCACTCCCAAGTCATCTTAGTATCCATGGTTCACTCTCCTGACAATTTTAGATGGAAAATTCATTTACTAAAAAATGTCCACTCCCCATTCCGTCCATGAATATATTATTTGATAAAATTATTTAGTAGATATATTGGAGGAAGACATTGGCACCACCCATGTCATAATGAATTCATAAATATGTGTTTCATTAGATCATAAACATTAATCTTATAATAACAAATGAAATTTTATGGGTTTTATAAACATGTAATCAAATCCTAAGCTTTGTAAAAGAGATGGGTTTCATAAAAATTTCCTCAAAGCATAAACCATGAAAAAAATGGAGTTCAAAAACATATATCCCCTAAAAGTGGAGTTTTTTATAAAAATATTTCTAATAATCCATAATTGGGTTCCACAAACATTTCACTTGTTAATAAAATGGGTTTTATAACCATTATTCTATCAAAACCTAAACCATTCAAAAAATTAATAGGAATAAAACCGTTGGACTATATCCAAAAAAATCACGAGTGACCCCATCGAATGGTATATTATATTTAAAATAATATAGAAACATATAATAAAATTCTTGAGTAAAATATCTTTTCTTCTTCTAAGGCTAAATTGAAAAACAGTAAATCCTGAAAAAACAATTTTCTATGAAAATCAATGTGAAAACATATAAACTAATTTAGAAAAAATGTACATAAAAACATATCTATGAATCTTGAAAAAATATCAAAACATTTTTAATTAAAAGAAATTTTAAACATATAAATATATATTTAAAATAAATTTTAAACCATTTCTTTGAAAATAATTTTGAAAACATATAATGAAATCGTGAAAATGTATTTAAAAAAATTTCATAATTTTTTTTGAAAACATATGTTTAAACAATGAAAAAAAAATTTCAAACCATTTTCATAGAATATACTATAAAAATTGTAGGTTTTTCTTTAATAGAACATGAAAAAAAAATTTCTTAAAAAAATTTAAATGATGTATAAAAACATTGAAAATAATAATTAAAAAGAGAACATTTTTTAAAAACACATTTCATTAAAATTAAATTAAAAATTATTTTCTATAATATTATGAAACTACTTTAAAAATGGAATCATTTAAACATATAAACGAATTTTCAAGGGATTTACTATCATGGAAGAGAATAAATTCATGTTTGTTGATCATTCCTTTTCCGCCATAAAACATTTAGAAAATTGCATCAATCAGAAAATGAACTGATGAATACTTAAAAAAAGTTTTTTGAATGGTAAACATGTGTAAAAATTTCTATCAAATATTATAGGATAATAGCTGAATTTTTTTGAATCTTTTTAAGAAAAAATGGTTTAAAAAACACAGATTTCCAAATGAGGAGGAATATAAAGTTATATTTTCTGAAATTCACATTATTAATTATAGTCACTTCCATAGATTAGTAAAATTTTAATAATTCTAGATGATATAATGACTATCCATATTACATATAATTTTATTAGTGTTTTTTAAATAAAAATCATAATGTCTCATCAATTAAAGGATCATCATTAATAATCTTAGTAAATGGTGAGATTTTTGTAATTAATTATTACCACAACGTAACATTGAGTAATACTCCCCATGTAAGAAAATTACATTACAAGGAGCATTATATTTAATGGAAATATTTATATTAATGAGATAAAATTTCAAATTAATGTGCATACACTTCATATACAAAAATAGGATCATACCATGGTATGTGTCTCAAATAAATTGAGATAAAATTACATTACTGATTTGGAAACATTTGGAACACAAACCACATAAAATAAATATCCTCAAATGGATATGTAAATACCCATAACTTTATGATGAATAATTATGTAATACATTCTTGAGTATTATATTGACTACATATAAGAAATAAAAGTTGATTATAACTAGTGTCTCCCAGAAAAAAAGCGAGACAAGAAAACCCTTATCTAGAGTGATTAATTTCATTAAACTCATAATAAATTCTTTTTAATAAGTAAATTTGTATTTTAAATCTATTAAAGTATCATATTATCATATATAATACCATGTATTAATTTTTATGCCTTTATATTACCCATTTATTAACAACTCCTTATTAATATTACATTTCTAGTAGTATCCACATTATTTTTCATATATGTATTTACTTCTTAGTCATGATCCTATTTCATAGATCTTGAATTTATTAATCAAAAAATTTAAAATTTATATAAATATAATATATATTAAGTATATTAATATTTTTAATAAATTGTGAATGGTATAAATAAAATTGAAATACACCTTTCATGGATACTGTAGGTCATATGTACACAAAAACTTTGTTTACAGATTATCGAAGTTTTTAATGAAAAAGGTAAATAATATATATATATATATATATAATATCATTATAGTAAAATTATTATATCAAATATATCATATAATTTCACTACATTAATCCTTACTACATTCCATGTAACATATGAATGATTCCAAAAGCATTGAGGAGACATTAGTCCACACGTCCACGAACAAAGTTATCATAATTTCACAAAATTGAAAGAATGATGTTATTTTTTATATAATATTTACATAAGTATATATAAATAATTATCATCATATATAGAATATTACAATAGATTTTATATCATATTTCCCAACTGTGATAGATGGTAAAGGAAAAACAGACAACATCATTTTGTGAGGATGTTGTTCATCATAAAAAAATATATATGTTCATTAGACACTTGATTTATGTGTATGTAAGTGTATGTTGAACCCGTAGAATAAAATAATTCCTAGTATATTTAGGATACTAAGGATATTATATAACAATGTAATAAGATTATTTAGGGTGGTGGAGAATGAAAATAAATTAAATTTTATATTTGAAGAATGTTATTTCTTCTTTGGTTTACTTCACTTAGTTTGCACCAAAGGTATTCATTGGTCCGAATGAAGCCAATATTTAGAATTTTAGGAATAATGGAGTATTTTTTGGAGTATATGTGTGATGTTATTTTAGATAAAAATTGGATTGAGAGTTGTGCAAATGTGTGGGGGTGAGTTCCCTTTTAAAATTGAAGAGTAGTGGAATTCATGTAAATATGAAAAGGTAAACACTATTAAGATTTCTCTATTACATATTTGGAACCCATTAATTCTTAAAAATTGATCCTATAGTGGACATGGTAAATACAGGGATATGAAATAGATTCTGGACATGTTTATGGGGTATTTTCTTCTTAGTATTATGTATTAGTCTTTAAGTATAATAATTTTTACCCTAATCACCGTAAATAAGTTTAATTACATTCAATAATATTCATTTTAAAAGAAAAGTTAAAATATACTAGATATTATTATTTATTCTGATTCAAAATTTGGATTGTATTTTTAATAATTCTAATGAAGAAATTGAAAACATTTAGTAATATTAATTATGTCTATTTATGTTTTAAAAAATAACAATATTTTTTTGAATAAAATTTAAATAAGATAGAAAAAATATAATTAAAATGGGTTCTCCTTTAAAAGGCGGGAAAATTGTAATTTAAAAATACAAACTATTGTATTCATAAAATTGGATTAATTATAATTTTATACCTATAAAATACATTTAACGAGTACTATTATTTTTATTTAGTATATAATATATAAATTTTATTTAAATAATTAATAAAAATGTGCTTTTTAATTTACAGAGAAAAAATTATGTTTGTACATCATAAAATTTTATTCATAAAAAGGTAACATCATCAATTTAAAATAGGCTATACATGGACTTATACTAATTGTGAATGAATGGATTCATTTTTTATACATGTTTAAATTATAATATCTCATTTTATTTAATATTATTTGTAATATCAATTACAATGGCTTGGAGGTAGCTATAAATTTATTTTCATAAAAATATTTATAGTATATTGTAGTTATGTAAAAAACATACATGAATTTCATGGAACCTATCGATGGGACACAATATTTTTTATAATACATTCCAGAAATGGTGTTTTATGTAACATAAGATAATATATGTTCTTTATGTGGTGAAATATTGACATTGTGTAGTGTATAATGAAAACTAACCATAGTTATTTTATTAAAAACTACATTCCGTGTTGCATGAAATGCATAATATCAAAAAGATTAAATTTTATTTATGTGAGGTATTAAAAAAATACATACGGGTCCATATTCTTCACCCTAAAAAATGATATTTTCTCTCAAAAAATTTCTGAGTTATTTTGTTTTTTACTTGAAGGTTCAATTCAATGAAACACACAACATCAAAATAAATGATAAGTATTTCTTTAAAAATAAAATTTTGCACCATAATAGTTACACAATGTTACTCATAACTAGGTTTCCACTTTGGAGAACATATGTTGGGAGTGAATATTGGACATGGAAGGAAAGAATTAATAACTGTTGTGATTCATAATGACCATTGATCATCTGAAAATGAATGATCAAAGGATTGTTAGGGACTTCAAAACCATAGATCTCTGTTGATTTAGAAGACCATAAGTTCAATAGAAATGTAGTTACTAGTACAATATATTCCAATATATTTTTCATTATGTTGATGAGTTCTTTTACTAATTAAATACATAAGGATATATACTTAATTGATTTTAATCCTTTTAATTTTCACAATCCCACCATTTTATTATGTCATTCTTGATTCCCATAGAATCTATTACTCCACAAAATGAAGTATAATTTATCATTATTGAACTATTTTTGGATCATGAGACCAATAAATAAAATTATGGACCATTTTATCTATGTTTATCAAAATAAAAATATTTTAAAATGTTATCCAGAAGGAATAAATTCTTATATGGGGAGATAATACAATAATACGTAACACCTCCTAAATTATTTATCAAAAACCATTCAATAAATTTTAACCTTATAACCCTTCCTAATTATTTAACTACAATATTTTATAAATATTGTCTCTACCCTTATAAAAAAGAGCATAACATTTCTCCCTTATACATCATAATGTAGATCTTGGTTGTTTTATAACAAAATGATAATACCATTATCATGTATTCTCATGGTTATAACCTTAGATACCACAATTACTTATTAGGAACATGCATGTCTCCCCATTCCCACATTTATTGGAAATAATACATAAATCCAAAAATGTTGTAAAATATAACCATGATACAATAAACTCTATTTAAAAAAAGCCATAATTTATTACATGTTGATAAATATCACATAATTTACTTATTAATATCCCACATCTATTTATACAAAATTAATTATCATATTATAAGGAAAATATTAAGGGTTATATTTTCCTTAATCATTGATTCCCATGAATTCCACCTTGACCTAAAATCAATTTTCTTGTCCATCATAACAATTCAAAATATTCTTATTAATCCATAGTGAAGAAGAATAAATGAGAAAATCATTATATATATTTGAAAAATTATATTTATTGAATCCAAATACATAAACACTTCAACTCTTTCTCACTAATTATTGGCATGGAATTGGTCCTACCATTATTTAGAATTAAATTGGTTTTTAATGGAATCGAGATGGGAAATTTACATTTTGTATAAATAAAATAAATTTAAATCCATGACAATCAATCACATTGAAAACATTATTCATAAAAATATAATATCTTCCCCTCTATTATAGGTATTCGTCATTTTTTTCAACCCTTCTTATTGACTTGTAGTAATCCAAATAATCTTTAATCTATGATACTTACAATAGTAATATTTATAAAAATCCTATATTCCTTATATTTTATGTGTTATGAATATCGCCGATAATAAAATTGTAAATAATAAATCATGATAGATTATTAGGCATAATCACATTATCATTCTCTCTAGTCATTATCCAATTCAATTTCTCATAGCCACCAATTGTATACCTGATTCTATGTTAACCAAGATTCTTTTTGTTCCAAATATTTTATAAACAATAAATACTTGTGTGAGAAGAAGATATGATAGTTATAATCAACATAATCATGTCATATCCCTGATGTGAAGTCTAAATTATGACAAAATTCATTAAATATACGACATCATAGGTTTATCCTCATAGAAATCCCTATAAATATACATAGAAATATCTATATAGATCACACTATTGTTTGTTATTAAAAGTTTCCAGAGGATTAATTTAATTTTAATATGATTCCAACTATAATGAACCTCACTTTACATATATTATCATTACATATATATTTTGGAATACAAAAAACCTTTAAAAAATAGACTTCTAAATACCATGTTAGTTTGGTGCTTTTTTAAAAATGGAAACGTAATCACTATAATATAAGCCAACTACATTATCTCCCACTAGGATCTTAATCAATAGAACACATATTATAAAGAATATACATTGTACACTTCATCATAACTTGTTTAATAGAATAATAAAAAGGGCTGATCTCGTATTCTCATTAAGGGTAAACAAGGGATATTTGTAAGCATAAACATGAAAATTAGGTATTGATATTGTGATAATAAAAATATAATACCATACCATGCATATAAAATATCATAAACACAAATCATAGGAATAATATTATAATTACATAATAAGTTAATCAAAATTCTATTAGGAACGTAATCCAAAAAAATAATAACATAAGAATAATACATGGAATTTTTGACAGAAATGTAAGTATAAAAAATCATTTCCATTGTACTTAATGCATTACTAACAGTTCCATCTTAGTAGTATATATTCTTTCCCAATACTATCTTGGTAGTGGTGGTTCACACTGATGACCATAATAGTTCTAATGGTTCACTCCAAATACTATCTTAGAAGACAAAGTATTTTTTTGATTTGGATAACTCCATGTTCTAGCCATGTCTGTCTCATGAGATATAAATTGTTACACAATGAATTGTAGGGAGATATAGTTCCCACCCATATCATAATGAAATAATACATGTTTGGTCCTCTAGATCATTAACATTTATCATATAATAAACCATTAAATGAAATGGGTATCATAAACATGTAATCATGTTATAACAAATAGAAACGATATAGGTTTTATATTCCTTTCATCAAAGAATAACTCAACAAAAACATACCTTTTCATAAACATAGAAACCATGAACATGATATTGTATTCGAAAACATATAACCATTAAAAGATAAAGGGTTTTCATAAACATATATTTCATGAATGAAAAACATGTTACATAAACATAATTCCATCAATATATAAAACATTAAGAAAAATAATATTAATAAAACCCTTCCATCATATACCTGAAAAATGGATGAGTAACAACACCACATGTAATATTATATGGGAAATAATTTAGAAATAATTTTTTAAAATTCTAGACGATAATATATTTTCTTCTTTTAAAATGTTTTTTTAAATGTAAACCCTTTTGAAAACTATTTTTATGAAAATTAACATCAAAAATATAGAAAGAATATAGAAACAAAATTTCCATTAAAATGTATAAATTAATATTGAATTTTTTTAGAATTGGTTTACTACAATACTTTGAAAACATATAAATAAATTTTGAAAATGATTTTAAGACCACTTCGTTGAAACTAAAATTGATAACATATAAAAAATTATTGAAAACATTTTGAAAACCATTTCTTTGAAAATAACATTGAAATCATATAATGAATTATTTAAATCATTTTTAAAACATTATTAATTGAAAATTATTTGATAAAATATGAATAATAATTTATTACATATTAAAAACACATTTCCTTTAAAAATTATGAAGGAATATTTAAAACATTTTAAACACATTTAAAACATGAATCAATTTATTAAAAACCTTTTTATTTAATGATGAATTTAAATACAATAATTTTAAGAATATTATGAAAATATTTTTTTCTTAAAAAATATTATTTTACACATGAAAATGAATCTATAAAATTAGATGGCCATGACCTCGGATAAATCCATTAATGTTGAACTCTCCTTTTTCACAATAAAATGTTTTGAAAAGATCATTTATCATAAAATGAAAAAAAGATTATATTTTAGAAACTTATTTATAAAATGAAAATCATGAGAAAAATAATCTTTTGAAAATCATAAAATAATTTTAGAAAAACTTTAAAAAATTTTTAGAAAAAATGTTTTGAACAATAAAAAGGAATTGACTGAAGAGGAGGATAAATTTGGAATTTACTATAATCACATTATTAATTATAATAATTTAAAAAGAGTGGAATAATGGTACTAATACTTTAATATATAGTTTATTAACATTATAAAATTTACATTCAATGTATTCATGAATGATTTATCATATCATTTAATAAATGAAATTGTAATAATAAACAAACCTGGTAAATAGTGAGATTGTTTCAATAAACTCTTACCACTTATTAACATTGTATCACACTCCCTAGGTATAAAATTTACATTAATTTAAGTAAAAAATATAATGGAAAGAAATATATTAATTATATAACTTGTCATTGTGCGGTGTATATACCTCATAGAAAAATATACAATCTTAACATGGTATCTGTCACAATGAAGGAATATTGAGATTTTTTTTTGATTCGGTAAATATTGGAAGATCAAACCAATGAAAGAAAGATAATAAAATGGATAATTAAATAAAAATATATTTAATTATAGTTAAAAAATAATAAATCCATGGTTGTGAACACACCACATATAAGTAATAAGAGGTGAACATGACTAGTGTCTCCTTGAAAATTAGAGTCAGATGAGAAACCCCTTACCTTATGTTAGGAAATTCTTCATAATCATATAAAAAATAGGTATAATAAATTAAATTTTATTATAAATACATTAAAAACATATTATGATATATAATTCATCATATTATTTGGTTATGATATTATATAACTCATTTCATGACAACTCCTTGTTAATTTTACACTTTAGGTGGTATCTACATTGATATTCGGGTTTGTTTTGACTTGTTATTCCAAATACTATTACTAAGATATTGATTTAATTATTTTAATAATTTAAATATGACATAAATATAATATACATTTATTATATACCTATTTATAAAAATCTATAAAATGATGAAATGAAAATTAAACACACTGTTCCTAGAAGTGGTAGGTCGTACGTACTCTTGAATAATGTTTACATTTTCTTATAGTTTTGAATGATATATATATATATACTATCATATAATTAAAATATTATTATTATTATGTATAAATTATAAAATTTCACCAAACTCATTCTTAATACATTCCATGTAATGTGAGAATAAATCACATCACTTTGAGGACACAATACTCCACACAACCACAATCATTATTATAATTTTTACAGAAATTGGATATCATGAAGTTATGTAATTTATAATAGTTACATAAGTAAGAATAAATCATAAATATCATTTATAATTTATAAATAATGATATTCCATAATAATACCCATCCAAGAGAGGTGGTAATGAAAAATATTACACCATCATTTTGAGATGCGGTGGTTCACTGTAAACAAAAATAGTACATTCGTTACCCATTAGATTGATGTCTGTATAATTCTAAGTATAACCCTTATAATAAAAAATATAAATTTATTGAGTTTAATATTTTTATTATATAATCATGAAATAAGAATATTATCTGTGTTTGATAATGAAAATAAAAAAAAGAGCGTGAGGAAAGACATTACATCTTCTTTATGTATCTTGTCTTAGTTTGTGAAAAAGGGATTACTTGGTTTTATTTAATCCCAATGGGATTATTCTAGGAAGAATTAAAGGATTTTCGTAGGATATATGGTAATATTTTTCTAATGATAATGTGTATTGATAGGTGTGAGGATGTGAGGGGGTAAGTGCCATTTTATAGTGGATGATACTGGCTTTTTGTAAATATAAAATGATAAAAAAATATTGGTAGGTCATCTATACATAGTGGGAATCCAATAATTGATAAAATTTGATACAATAGAATAATTCGTCTAATTATCACCATACTATGTCATTTGGAAATGTTTTCAATGGTATTTGGTCATTTATGATTAAGGATTAAACTTTAACTAAACTAATTTATTCATTAATCGATGTAATTAATTTAAATTAATTTCACTAAATTTTTTGGTAAAAAAATTAATTTATTAGATTGTATAAATTATTTTTCATACAAATATTGATTCCATTTTTTTAAATTATAACCAAAAAAGTGGAATAAATTAATTTAATGATAATATCACATATTGGATGACAATGTGTGGTTTGAATGTAAAAATAATAAAATGTTTTCTATGCTTTCATATCTAAAGTTAATATGAAATTGATTCCATTGAGAGATATTGGTTAAATGAGAAAAAATTATTATACTAATTCAGAAAAAACTAATATCATTATTTATCAATAGAGTTAAATTGGATCAAAAATTATTTCTAACCTCAAATTCTATATTATTAACTATTTATCAAAATATGAAAGTCCATTAGAAATACCAAAAAATAAAAAATCTTATATATTTGATATTTCTATTTCAATAATAATGTTCATTTTTTCAATTAAAAAATATGAAAATTTCAGAAATTATTTCAAGAATGGGTTCTTCATTCGAAGGAGTAAAATTTTCCTTTTATAAGAATACATATTTTTATTCATAAAAATGGATTTATTCTCATATTATATCTACAAAATCAATTAGTCGGGTATCAAAATAATAAATTGTATATGTGATATATAATTTTTATTGAAAAATATAATCAAAGTTTTTTTTAATTTCTTGTCATGAAATTGGGTTCGTACATAAAAATATAGTTTTCTTCAAAAGTGACCTTTCCATTATAAAATAGTTTTTACATTCACATATTCTTATTGATAACCAAGGGATTCCTTTTATAAACATGTGTAATTCCTATTTTAAAATTTTATTTATTCTTATTCTTAACATCCATTATTATTGATAGGTTATAGATATAACATTATTTTTTTAAAATATTAATAGTATATTGTAGTTCAGTAAATCTCGGTCTTGTATATAACACAATCTTTCAAAGGGAATTTGAATTATGTGTAATTTAATTCAATCTTAGTGTTGTGTGTGCCAAAAAATATTCCATGTGTTTCATTTATTATAAAAATAACTTTTTTTTAGTATAATAGTATCCAAACATTGTTTTTTTATAAAAAAAATATTCTAGGTTACTAGAAATGAACAATATATAAACATTTAATTGATTAGAAAATTTATTTCAAAAAATCCCTCAGAATTATAATCATAATTTTCTTCCCTACATATGGATTATTAATACATTATCCTATTATCCTAGGATTCATCCTCCATTTCTCCATGATTATATGGAAATACCCACACATATTTCTATCTAGATAATGAGGATTTTGAATTTATACTAACAATGAATTTTATTCACCTAATAATAAAAACCAAAAATCATACACTTTTACTAGCCCTAAAAACCTAAAAAGAGGGATACATAACAATATATATGAAATTAATATTACCATATTATCCATTGTAAGGGTAATTCCTTAATCTAAACCTCTCATATAATAATAACCCATACAATAAACATTCATATCTATATCCTAAAATAAGGCATCATATACCCTATACCAACTAACTATAGGGTTATCATCTACCATGAAAAATACTACTGCAATATTAATATAAAAAACCATAGAATCCAACATTATAGATTTAATTAATTAATATGTTGATAATAGTTTATTGGGGAAAATTGAAATTATCTTCTTTTTAATTATTCATTTAATATAATCCGCATAAAAAATAACAAAAAAATTTATGACCTTTAATCATTTTCCAAAACCATTTTTAATATTTCATATATCATTTTAAAAAAATTTAATTCTTGAACCAAAACATAAAAAATTTATGATCCTAGTATGATTTATGAACACATTCACAACCCCACCTCATGAAATTAATGAATCAATAAGTAACAATACCACATATAAAACTAAATTAATTTTAAAATTATATCATAAATAATAGAGAAAATGCAGTATAGGAATCCCTTTCCAGGTTATAGTATCTTTCATTATGAAGTGTTTAAACACACCAAATCATATAGAAAATTAAAATTCTGGAAAAAATACAACATTCAATTGTCATACCTAAAAATTAAGAAAACTAAAAACAACTTACAAATAAAATTTAATAGTGAATCAAATGAAATCACATGAATGAATTCTTAATTGGTGGTTCTATAAGCCCTCAAGAACACCTCCCTATATGTAAGAGGATATTTAATTATAGTGTGAGATTATATAAAATATTTTAGGGACCATAATCATAGTATAATAAAATCTTATATAAAAAACATAATATAGTTACTATAAAACATCAAAGTAAGTATAAGGATTTATAGATAAATATTTAACATCAATATCAAATAATCCTCGTCATTCTATAAAAAACCATGTTAACAGATATGAAAACATATAATAAAAATCACTTACATTAATAATCAAATATGAAATAAAATATTATTGAAAATTAACTTTTTATATAACTATGAAATTAGATTTTGTCTCTAGACCTATCTCTGGTTATCCATCTAGCCACATCACCCAGATCACCAATACAACATGCTACCTAGAAACCAATCATATGGTTTTCATTGTAATGATGCTTCTCATACATGGTTTAAATTGTGAACTATATAGAGAACCAAAAATTCAAACATTATATACCCTATTATATGTATTGTATCAAAGTATGTAAAAATTAGACAAACATATATATGTAATATTTATGAAATAACATCAGATAGTAATCATTGACTAACTATGATGCCTCTACACATGATCTCACCATCTTTATTTAACCATAATAATATATATTTAATAGATATATACCATAGGAAACTCATTCGTGAAATTAATAAATTTTTTACACCCATGTTTTTATAAATCTCATTAGGGGAATGGATAGATGTATTTGTACTCTATTGTATCATAGACCTACTAGAGGAGTGAGAAAAATTCACTATATATAAACACATGGTAATTCTATCATGAAAATTTTAAATTTCCCCCTAACCTAAATGATGGTCGAAATTACGGAAAATGGAAAACTATATATATATTCTTGAATAATTAGAATCTATGGATTCCATAGCTTTATTGTTATCCTCTCAAAACATACAATTGATGATACAAATTATGCTATACTCTTCATGGCTCTATTCCCAGTTCCCATCCCTATTCACAATCCTAATATATATTATCCAAAATAATAATATCTATTAGAAAATACTATTTTAAATCTATAATGTATATAGAACTATGTTTGAGATATCATGGGATTATCTCACTCTACCTATGATCGTCTTACAATTCACGTGGAATGATAATCTATATAGTCTAAATTCACAGCTCAACATAATTCTTTATAGGTTGTAGTCTCAATATAAACAAAAAAATTGTGTTTTATATATGTAAAACATGATAATAATTGGTATATAATTTTATATCATTTCTCTAATATTAATAAAAACAATTACAAAGTAAACTACTAGAGGATAACATATACTTCTAAATATATCATTCCCTAGATAACCACTATATAAGTTACTATCTACAAAAACCCTTGAAACTAAATACCTAATATAATTTTTGACCTTAATCCTTAGTAGATGGTGAAAATTCACAATAGTGTCAAATATTTCAATGAAAAAACGCAATTACCCTCATTGGCAAAGAACTACCTCATAGGGACATAATGTAATCCATTCCCATATATCTTCTCACATGTACATCCCATGTAAAACACCATAACATACTATTATATTATCACAAAAATAGACTCATGATACTTTATAAAATTGTATGAATTGAATCCATAGATCAAATACCATTATACACACTGGAATCACAATTAACCGATCTTATAAATTTTTATTCACATGAAGAAAATAGATGTACAAGAGGCCAATTATGGTAAAATTAGAACAAATGGAATGACAAGACCTATGGGGGTCTATAGTAATAAAGGCTGATGGAATCCCCTCTGAAAATAATAACACCTTCTAGAATCAAACAATTAATTTAATGAAAAACTAAAAACTCAGTGTCAAGGATGTCCATTGACGCAAATTATCCACCACCATGTTTCCCTCCCTATAGGTATTTGTGACCTTTTTTTTATTCCCTATTATGGTGTGAAATTTTCTAATTTCATAATGAATTGACCATAGAACCTCACCCAAAACATGGGGGGTATTGTGTAAGACCTTTGAGTCCATTTTACTTTCCATAATATTGAATGTCCTCTACCTGCAATCATTGTGTCCCGCAAGCAAGGTCATTGATTCTTCCTGTAGTGTGGACCACTAACCAAGCCCGATGTAAAAAGCTAGAATGACTGAACCACTACTGTAACATACCATCACCCCAACACAGATATAACCTAAATCACATGATTCATTATTTTGGAGCTTCATTCCTTCTAAAGTGGGTCTCCAGCATAACTAGTTTTTCAGATGGTGAATACTCACCAAAGATGAAAAATGAGGACCTGTAAGGAATATTTTTAAGGATGGATCCTGTCTTCAATATCAAAAGCCACTCACAAAGTGCAAGATCATATTTTCAACTATGATAATAATCAGGTGACCATTTGAGACCTTAACCACATAGATCCACTTTTATCTCACATTCCAAAAACACCCGCACCCAACATGAAAAATAATGGTATTTGAATATATCTCCATGATGCCCCATAGATCCATGGTTCCACTAATCGAGGAATCCATGATCATCCATATTCATAGTAGCTATTGAATTAAATCCCCAAAATATCCCCACACCTCATGGACCCACTCATTATCAATGAAAAGGTATCTCAATCATTCTTCCTTATGCTCCTCACAATAAACGTGTATAGAAACAACATAAATACCACATCTTTTAATTTTACCATCCTTGGGAATAACTCTATTCCTAATCCTCTGGGAATGGAAGATTAATTTTGTGGGAATATTCATTTCTCAATTGATGTCTCTCAATTCCCCCCCATAATCTTTAATTGTAGTTGTCCAAATATAGTCCCACATTGCAAATATACCAAATCAGGAAGGTGTAAAAACACATATATCGAGTTAAGGTGACAGTTTAACATGGATTCATAGATCATGCAAGCTTTTATTGAAAATTACATTGATAAACACTAGGTATAATTGGGAATCAATGAATACAAGTTTTCTATTAGGAAAAATGGTATTAAATGATTCCTCCACTCCATTTGTTGTGACATAACAAAACATCACCGTTACAAATAATCCAACATGAATGGTATGTAAGAGCATCAATAATTGGACCAATTTTAGACCAGTGTAGAGAACCATGGCCATCCAAAGAAAGGTGAGCCCATAAATAATTTACATGATTAATGAACCCTCATAAGGTCCACTTCTCCAATTCCTCCCATGATATATTTTCATGTAATCAATGAATGGTTTCCTTAAGAAAGTGAACATTAATCTCACCCTTAGCTATCGGCCGAGCCATCCTCTTCCACAAGACCTAATTTACTTTTCATTTCCCCATCGGATCCCAGATGAAATTATCATTTATTATATCAATATTTTTGATTAATCCTTTTTGGACTCTGATAGAAGAGAGGGAGTGAACTGGGGTGGACAATAACAAACTATTCACTGACTCTATTCTACCACTAATGGATAGAAAATTACTTTTCTAGTTGAGTAATTGATCATGAATTCTATTGATAATATGACCAAATTCACTAATATAGAGTCTTCTTGAGGATAGGGGTCCCCTAAATATTATGCAGGATGCTCACCTCTCCTCATATTCAAAATATTTCTCACTATATCAATTTGGATTGAAGGAAATATGTTGGAAATATATAATTTAATGTATAATTTGTTAAAAACATGGACACACCAATGGAAGTAACAATCCAATATATTATTCATGTTTTGTAATGATCTTCTAGAAGCATTTATGGAAATCATTGTATCATTCATATACATAATATGGGGCACTGATGGGGACTCTATTATTCAATGATATGGGAGAATATACCTATTAGTCAAGATCCTAAAAAGATGATGTCATTGAACATCCTAGTAATTTATAAAAATACTAAGGGATATAGGGCCTCCCTACCAAATACCCATGGAAGCATTAAAAAAACCATAGGATTTTTCCCTAAAAAAGTTATCCAGCAAAGCTGAACTGAAGAATCTAAAAATAACGTCAATATTTCAAGGATATAAACCCATACCTTCCATGAAATTGATGATGAATCCACATTCTATAGATTCATATTATTTATTCATGTCGGGATTTATAGATGTGTTGCACTAACGTGTTTTTAGGATGATATCCATGAGCATTTCTTAGGCCAAGGCTATAGATCCCTTGATTTCACAAAGCCATGTGGTTTCACTAAAATCCATTAGGTAAGATGAGATGAAATCTTGGAATTAATTATGTAGGAAATAATCATATAGAGATCTTTGCACATGATGATAAAAAAATTAAAGATAGAGGTTTGATTCTTGGTTTTGTGTATGATAATTAAAGTGGTGGCACATTAAAATCGAGGCCGGTTCCCACCCTATAAGAAATCGTGATTGGACACTATCTTATCCTCATTAACAATTACTAATAAGGCTCTAAAGAAATAGGTAAGGAACTTATCTAAACAGGCCACACTTTTATGATTATGTTTCATCATAGCATCAAAAATCTCATACTCCTACCAGAGGGAACCTATTGCTTCATTATCCCTACTACATACACAGTTTAGAGTTACTTGAAAGAGGTATGTATGTTCCCAGGGGTTCGGATTGGGCATGTGAGAGTTAGGTCCAATTATAAGGTCCTTATAGTATTTGTTAGATATGGAACCTATAACATCCCTGTTAACTGTAAACAGACTATCCTCTACCCTGATATTCGGTTTAACAAACCATTTTCTCTACTTGATGCATTCATGATAGAATGCAGTATTTATATCCCCTTAATTCATCCGTTTAATTCACACATTCACCAAGGAATACACTACTACTTAAGCCTACAATCTACTGGGTATACTTTTTTACAAACAAGGTCCTCAATATCCTGATCATTACAATCTTCCTCAATACTCCTTGGAGGTAGGTATACATTATTCATGGACTCTTCTAAATCCCTGTCTAGGGGAGTGAAATTTATCAACCACACCTATAACCTACTCATTATACATCTCAATTTGATATAAAAATCCATCCACATGTGGCCCTAGAAGGGATCATTCCAGTTCATTCGAACCATTTCATGATAACTATGATTTTCATCCCAATGTCATATATATCTTAATCAATCACAATTAATATTCCTATAATATATTGTTATCAAGAGTGGATAATGATATTAAATACCAAAAAATCAGGCCGTCCACTATAGATTCATCAAACATGGGAATGGATTGCATGTTATCCAAGAATATGTCTAGGAGGCCCCATAAACAATTAACACCTTTTTGATTATTTCACCATGTAATATTATAACCCTAATATCCAAGATCCATAATCCATTTACCATCCAGGAAGTAATTAAACTCTAAACTGGATTTCCTAGTAAAATTACATCACCCTTTTTTCTCATATAAATCAGCCATGATATTGATGTTTCCTCCCATAAACCACAAGAGCTTATCAGGATAGAATATATTAATATAATTCCATAGGTTCTACCTCATTTGGGGATCACAACTTCCATAAATGATGGATATAAGGTAGAAATGGTGGTCATGGGTCACCCTAACAGTGATGAACTAATCACCTTCCTGAACTTGTTCCACCATGATACTCCTATTCCAAAATATCCAGATATGATGATTTCTAGGATCTGCATGCATACATCAATTCTGTTTTTGCTTATTTTAAAAGTTATCAATCCTACTCGGGTGTTGTTTATGGTCAAGAATATCAATATGTTCAATCTTACACATTAGAACATCATTTTCAAAAAATATAGTTTTAACCCATGTTCCAATGCCCCGTGTGATCTATATATGCATAAGAAAAAATGAGCAAAAAATGTTCTAGTATTGTCCCCAGAACACATTTCCTTTTCTATGTGGGTGTGTAATCTCACCTAAAAGAACCCTATATGAAGTCCATACACATATCAGACCAAGCCATTCCTAGATCATATGCCCATAACCAATATTAATGAAACTGTATTAGTTAATTAGTAACATTTTTAATTAATTATCAGATGTAATTCAATGATATATAATCATTAAAACCCCACCATGTTATTCTATAACATAAAAATATGAACCAATGAAATTTGGATTCTATTCATCATATCACTAGAACTCAAACTAAAAAAACTCTTTCAAATGAAAAAAAAAATCCATTGTTTTATATTTAGTAATTCATTAATAAATTATAAATTAGATAATGAAATAAAAATAGTGAGAAACTTCTGAAATTAATCCTAGTTGGACATCTATAATACTCTCCAACACAAAAACCAATATTATTTAGAAAACTACACTATTGTTCAGTTGAAAAATATTTAAAAATATAGTTAACATACATTATCAATGTGAGGGAAATTAAATGTAGACTAGATGAATAGACAGAAGAAATTACAAATGATTAATGAAGAAAAAGCACTATATTTTCAACTAATCAACATAGCTGAATGAAGTGTTCAAAATAGGTTAAGGGGGGAATTAATCATTAATTTTTATATGAAAAGAATTTTACTCACAAGTATGTGAGTTATAGGGAGCATAATCCTCATGAGCTGGTCCGATTGAGAACAATGTCCACCCCCCCATGAAATAGGTGGACCACACAGAGGTGTCGTAACATTGACTACCCAATACACACTTGAGTTAACAATTTTATTTTTAGGTTTTCTATAGAACCATTAATAACAATGGGTTCCCAAGGCAATCCAAGTTAGTATCAACATCTATTATTATCCTTTTTAGTACTCCACCACCAAATCCATTACTTCTTATCATCCATGAAATTCATGAATATCTAAACAACAATGAGACTTGAGTAAATAAAAACAGATATAGATGTCTAATCACCTAGAATTCAAATCCAAATAAAATTTATCTAGTCACACCTTATATGGATTAATAACTTAACATTTCCGTAGAATTTACCATCCTATAGTGTTGTTGTTCACCAAACTGAACATGATATCAAGTGAGTCTCTCAATATTATATAGGATTTTGACTAGAATTAATGATAATATAAACCATGTGGTGTGACAGAATCCGTTTTTATTATAATAATAAACAACAAAAATTTATAGAATACCTATAATGATATTCAAATCCATGTTAAAATGGTATTTTTTGTAGAATGAAAAACAATAAAATAAAATTTCCATTGTATTAATAATATACATGTGGGTCATCCAACCATTTAATAAATTCATGGAATTCTAATAAACTATCATATATAAAAAATAAACCTATTAGTAATAATGTAGACCCCTAATACCATTATGTAAACTAGTACCCATAACCACATTGATCTGCTATAACACACATACTAATACATCACCATCACCTTGACTTTTATACCAAACAAGAAGATGAATAAAAACACAAATTTATAGTATACAGTGTGGGCATAAAACTCAATTTTCCAATGAAAATAGAGTCCCCAATAAGAAACCTATATGTGTTAAAGAATGTAACATATGCAATGAATGTCATAACATCACATATATTAACCTATTTCCCCAATACCAACTCAGGATTTCACTATGATGGCTAAATCAATCTCACTTTAGCTTGTCCTCGAATCTCTAGATGATCCCGTATTCAAAATAAATCATGGGTATGAAAAAAAAATAATAATTCATTCAGATGTCGAGGTGAATATATTATAAAAAATATAACCCAAAATGATGATGGAATATCACTAAAAAACACCATACTAAATGATTAATCATGAAAACACATATCCCATGTGAAAGTTAAATCACCAATCAATATTACCAGGTTAATGATATAAAAACATAACAAATACCCTTTTTAAATGATTTATAAAAGAAACACAATCCCTCAGGTGAATGATATATCTTTCGGTGAATGATATATCACCCTATAGATATTAATTAAAGGTAAATGATTAATTATCAGTATTATCAAGAACATGTTTGTTGACGATCACCAAGTGTACAATGTATCACAAATCAAAACCCCCAGGGAAGGATCTATGAAGGGAAAACATTTATATGATAAATAATTTATCTCAATGTGAAAAATGTATAAAAATTAAGAAATAACCATTATATGAGAATAATATATTCTTGAAATATACACGCAATATTAATTATGCTCCCAAACATAAACACCCATGTTAGATGATCCATTATTCCCCTGAAGTTTTCCTGGGGAAGATCTGGAATTACCATAAACCAAGGGTGAATAATATTTCATGAGATAAAAAATCAATGACTTTCCTTATATCATTGATATACCATCTATGGTGAAAATTTTAACCCACAAAGGAAAAAAATAAAAAATAAAATGTTATCATTAATAAAAGAATAATTTATCACCACACATAGTTGTGGGGAACTAGTTATCAGCTTAGATAATGATTAATTCACCCCAAATTCAAATTGTGTTTTTTCACCGCAATCAAATTACACAAAAAAAATAATATAATTTCTCCATCATACCATGAATCCCACACTATTTCACGACTCACAACCATCTAAAAAAATAAAAAACTTAACAAATAATTTTTTCATAAAAAAGAATAGACCACAAATATACTTAAACAAAACACTAGTTCATATAACTTGAGATAATCTGGGCACACCCTTTAGGCTTCCCAATATATTTTCTATAAAATGTCTCAATATAATGTAAAATTAAACACGTTTTATATAATATTCAATGATAAATGTATATTAAGGTATATGTTTACATCATATATGGTTTTGACGACCTGCCATTATATAGATAGAACATAATCACCAATATTCAAATTGAGGAACCCCATTTGTTTTTATGATGGTAAATTATCCCATTCTTACTAATGAACCTACAACTTACTATAATTTCTAGACCATACCATAGACTCAGCCCATTATATTTATGTAGGTGAAAATCACATTATAACTCAATATCACATGGTTCATAGTGCTATTTCCCCACACTGGACACCCTCCTAGGGTTCCATTGCACAATTTTCTAGCCTGCCAGTAAGTTATGTTAACAATGAATTTATATAAAATAATACGAAGTAATATATGATTCACTATGATTTTATATTGATATACATTCAAATATCACAAAACGAAAAACATCCACAAATCTGAGTTCTTCTACACAAAATGAAATACACACACATAAAAATTAAATAAATATGTTCAAATTTGTATAATGTTGGATTAGTAGGAACCCACTATGTAAAAAAATAAAAATACACCAATGGGAAAATCAACTACCATATAAAAGTTTCATGAATGATTAATATAGTCAACAACCACATCTACAATAACCATTCTCCACTAGAAGAAAACATCCACAAATTATAATATAATAACAGTTAATTAACATATGTAACACATATTTTTTTAATTAAGAATAATTGAATTGTAACTCACATAGAAATGTATCCTCCATGTGAGCTCTAGAAAGGGGCATGGATCACTCTTAACAAATACCATATTCCAATGCTAACAAAATCACCAAAAAGTAAAATAGATTTTGTATCCAATTTAAGAAAAAATTATCTGCAAACATAAATTTTAATACGTATGATGATTACCCCATGAAAAATGTTAAGGAACCCTCTATGATCATCTTATCAAAGGATCATTTTTCCATGATATAACAACTCCCTATAATGGTGTTATAATTTGAACACGCTTTAGTGAAATCATCTCTCAATTATATAGTTTTGGATGCACAAAATGAATGCACATCGTAGAGGAACACAAATATTTAAAGGAAGAAGGTGATCCAAACACAACTAATAGATATTGTTCACTTTGAATCCCCATATAATATGGACGATGAGAGAAAGAAAATGAGTGGGGAAGCAGTATGATGTAACCTTATCAAAAATAATTATGAATAACTCCCATGTATCATGAGTTAAAAATGAGATTTTGTAGAATGAGAATTTTCCATCAATTTTAAAAACAATCATTGTGAATTCCAATAACTGATCCACATGAATAGAAAAGATGTTCTGTAACTAGGTTCCTATAATAGGAAACCCGAAACCCAATTATTCCATCAAAATGAACCATCCCTTGAATCATCAAAGTGTTCCTAGTTCCACCCAATTTCCAATATGGTGGATAAATATAGACACTAGGAAACATTATTCATGTTATTGAACATTGGATTCTAATATTTGGTTTCCTAATCCTATGATACCTTCTTCGAATTAAAACATTATAATTGTATAAAAAATTCAATCCATGATCAGAATTGGGTAAATTTAATCATATTTGGTTCCATTCACATTAGAACACAAATTTGTTATATATCCACTACCACATGTTGGGATGGCCATTAAAATCTGATAACCATAATGATTCTCTTCTCTATATGTTTAGGGTTTTTGTTCTTAACACCGTTGTTAAAAGATATTAGATGAATGATAAATTTTTATATCTTCTATTATTTATCATCATATTCTTACCACATATAATTTAATTAAATAACATTATTCCCTCAATTACTCTTTCCCCAGATAATAATATTATTATTCGTATCCAAAATAATTTAAATTGAATCTTATTTGAGTCATCACAATTGATTGATTAAAAACATTACTTTTTGTTAACACAAAATAATAAAACATTGATCTAAAAGAAAACCCAATCACTATAATGATTATTAATTTAACCAATTACACTATTATTCAACATCCATTATATTATATATTAATTTCTATTTCATTGAAATATTATACTAATGGTTCATGTTGGTTTTCTAAACCAAACCACTCCTCCCTCGACACAGTACCTATGTATCACTATAAAATCTATGCATCAAAACCATAACTCAAACACATAATTATATAATAATTTTTTTATCTATCAATCATATAATAATATATCCAATGAACTTTCCCCTTTATTCAAATGAATACACATAGAGATAGTTACTTAACAGATAAACCTAGTAATTTAACCCTATTATAACCTAGAACCTGTGACCCTGTATTACAAATTTTGTCTTCCTAAAAAATTAATCAAAAATCAACACCAATATCTATTTATTTCTCATTTAAACCTAAAACTCAAAATTCTATATTTAAACTTTAAAATAAAAAAACTATTATTGGGTGTGTTTACTAACACACCACCCTCCCATTAGGAAAAACACATCTACAATGAGAGCTACAAAACTGAACAATCTATAGTGAGATCCATACCATAATGATTTTTTAATTGTTATTCTATCAAAATGATAGAACCTAAATAAATAAAATAATTTAAAATTTAAAACCAATGAGGCCCACTCTTTGCATAATAATTAATTAGTACCATATTCCATTTCCCCTATTTTTTATAGATCCATCCCACTAAATCCACTAATCTGTTGTTGTCATATGGTTTCACTATTCATATATTATCCCATATTATTAATGATCTATAATTAATATTATTAGGTATTAAAATACATATTCCTTGATAAGTGACCTTGTTCAACACAATGCAACTCGGATTTCCTACACATTGCAGACTCTTATATGACTCATAAGATGTTTCACATTTCATCAACAAATAACTCACCACAATTGAAGAACATCCAAATCCAACACTTTTCATTTCCCACCTTACCATTCCTATTATATCTCTTTCTCAGAATGTATAAAAAATATGCCACATGGATAATTAATAATAGATCTTATAGAATCACGACCACATCTTAATGATGACCATCCACAAAGTGATAGTGGAATATGGTGGACTTGTTTGATAAATCCATAGAACTAATAATTAATATATCCCCCATCACATAGTGGAATACCAAAAATTATCAAATCATATATGGGAATCAAGGGACCAAATATTCATACCACATAGAATAACACACACACTACAAAAGAATACGATGAAAAATTACGCATCTCATAACATTATCAAGACACCTCTAAAAGAGTTAGTAAATTTACATATCTAAGTGATGTTTTTAAAATAAACCAATTAGCATCGAACACTTGACATTAATTACCTATAATTCTAATAAAACATTAATATTATGGAATCAACATTGATATTTGTTTAGACCAACTATATAACCAAATAAGATGATGAAACTCGCTGTCACGACCCATCCTCAAGGCCCGTGCCGTGTCTACCCCAAGCTCGCCTTCCATAGGCCAGGGGATGGTGACTAGCACCGAAGGCGTAAACCCCAATAAAAGATAATGAATACCTTTATATAAGTAAGAAAACACAACATAGTGTTCAAGATGAAGTAAACACTAAGTAAACTGTGTACAAAAGTATGTTCTGGAAAGTAAATGGGCCAGAATACAAACCCAACTGAAAGTAAAGTACAACAGAAAAGAAAGAACAACTATAGTAAAGTAAACCAGCAACCACTAAGTCGTCCTCCAGAAACCCCACCGGATGGGTGGGTATAGATGGTCTTCTCAGCTCTTCTAGTCTGTCCATCCGCTCTGTGTACATCCCGCCTGATATTCCACTCCAAGATACTGTCCCACTCCACAAGCCTCAACCACGATCAACGTTTTCCGTTGTCTGCAACCAACACAATGATATGCGGGCATAACAAGTGCAAGGGTGAGTATATGATACTCAGTAGGGACCCCGAGACCCCCTAAGATCTATCAAAATCCATGAAGGATAAACCAAAAAGGAAAGAAACAATCACAAAGTATCAAACGACTCTACTTAGGTATATTCCCATACATATACCTAATTCATCAGTTATAGTTCGTCTCCAACTATCGATCCCAAGCACAACACAGTCCACACAGGAAAGCACAACCCAGTCCACACAGGAAGGCAATTTAATCACATCGATGATAATGATTGAAGATCAAGCCTCACATAACACAAGTATACATCGTTTGTATAACGATAGAGTTGATCAGAGGTAGTCACTGATTAATCTAGGCTCTAAGACCCACACATGATACAAGTCCAGCTAAGCTTTCGAACACACACATGATACAAGACCAGCTACTCTGCCAGACCCACAGAGGTTACAAGTTCAGATGTCAATACTGTCGGACCCACATAGGATACAAGAAAAGTATTTTTCACCATCGAACCCAGGGAGGATCCTAGTACGATAATCATTGTTGTCAAACCCATGGAAGATTCTATTATAGTAGTCAATGCAGTCACAACCAGCTCTAGGGTTCCCACACACAGCATGGTCAATTCCGGGAGGGTCTACTCCTCGTGAAAAAGAGTCGATACATCAACATTCACAAAGTCCAAATTTGATTTATATCAAAGTTCCATATCGTCAAAATAAACCCAACGAGACAGTGGATGCGTCAATGGGATGCCCGGTCTGAGAATTATTGGCTCTTCCGTCTGAGGGGCCTGGTTTATTTTTTAAGCTAAGACCAACAGGACCTTACTCCAGCAGCGTCCAAACATAAAGCGGTGTAAGACAACAGGACCATCTCATCAAGAGTAATTCAATGTAGTTGACGACACGTCAAACTGGCATCCAGTCCTTATATTATAAGCATTTCTGCTCCAAGAGCCTGGTTGGGTTCGGGTTCAAACCAACCCAGCCATACCCAAACATTACCAAAAACCCCAGTGTAATATAATGAAATGATCATCTCGATCCATTTATTCCTACGCAAGAGATGGTGTATCGATCAGAGGTCTGTAGCTCATGTTATGGAGAAAATACAAAAGACGTTCCGAAGTTGGGGGTATGGGCCCGGCCTCACCCAGCCCAATCCCCCCTAGGTTGACCCAACCTAGGTTGGGGTCCGGCCTGGTAGGGTGCGGCCTGTCTCGACTAGGCACGGTCCAGCTCGACCCGTGGGGCCCGGTCCGCGTGACCCGCCCAGGCCCATCCGGGGGGGGTGCGCTATCTCTGCCACCGAGCCATGCTGGGGGTGCGGCCTCCGCTTCCCGCGGACATGGCGCCATGATGGGTTTCCGATTTAATGATGGGGTTTTAAAGAGTTTAGAGGAAATTAAATAGTTAGGGACCGTGTGGGCCCCACCTCTCTAACATACACACAATGGAAGTTTGGTGGTTGTGGGCCCCATCCTTAACTACCCATGGGACGAAATAACCTCATTATAATAAATAAATTGTTCTGAAAATTATTATTTACTTCTTAAATAAACCCCCAATAATTAACTTCTCCTCCATTTTGAATGAAACTACGTTATGGATCACGTTAAACAATTACCAGCGTTGCGATTTCATCGGTGCCCTTGGATTTTAATTCCGAGCACCGGTTCAAATGATAGAAAAACCCGCTCGTTTTTTCCCTGAATGTACCCGAGCTAATCTTCGGAAATTGATTCCGGGCACACCGGGCCTTAGAATCATGTGTTGTGAGAAGCCACATACTAGTAAAATTTCATGAATTTAAGAAAAAAAATTCCTTGAAATTTCTAGGTCTTTACATTACTCTCACCTTAGGGCTTTACATCTCTGTAAAGCTACACCATAAACTAGGGAAACAAATGAGGGTACTGAGCACGCATCTGAGCCTCCCGCTCCCATGTGCTCTTCTGGAGGTTCCCGTAATGCCAACGAATGAACACCAGAGGAATCGACCATCCACGTAGGACCTTCTCCTATCGATCCTCGTTCCCCACTAGGACCTCCTCAAAAGTCGCCATGTAATTGATGTCCAGCTCCACGTGGTCGATGATATGCATCGGGTCATGCACATATCTCCTCAGCTGAGACACATGGAAGACAACATGCACCCGGTGCCACCGAGGTGGAAGGTCCAGGAGGTAAGACACCACGCCTACCCTACTAAGGACCTGGAATGGTCCGATGAAGCGCGGAGATCTCTTGTCGCGCGGGCCAAATCTCCACAATCCACATCGAGGTGAGACCTGTAAGAAAACATGGTCATCATCCTTGAACTTCAGTGGTCTCCGCATCCTATCAGTATAGGAATTCTGTCTGCTCTGTGTAGTCCTCATCTGCTCTTAGATGATCTACACCTTCTCAATTGTATCCTGAACCATCTCTAGTCTTATGAGTGCTGTATCCCCAGGGTCATCCCAGCACAGAGGTGATCTGCAAGGTCGGCTGTATAGTTCCTTTTATGGTGCCATCCTGATGGTGGAGTGGTAGATGTTGTTGTATACAAACTCCACCAAGGGTAGGTGATCCTCCCAACTATGACCAAAGTCATGGACACAAGCACAGAGCATGTCCTCAAGTGTATGAATGGTCCTCTCCATCTGGCCATCCATCTGAGGGTGAAAGGCAGTGCTTAGGAATTGTTGTGTCCCAAAAGCCTCATGAAACCACTTCCAGTGCCAAGAAGTAAAGATAGCATCTCGATCAGAGATGATAGACGATGGCACTCCATGAAGTCGTATGATCCTAAATGTAGAGGTGTCCCAAGCTCTCTACTGAGCCCTGCTC
Source organism: Viscum album (assembly GCA_963277665.1). Taxonomy (NCBI): domain Eukaryota; kingdom Viridiplantae; phylum Streptophyta; class Magnoliopsida; order Santalales; family Viscaceae; genus Viscum; species Viscum album. The sequence continues at coordinate 544,054,260 of OY728158.1, forward strand.
TCTGATCTGTAGGAAGTGGGCCGACATGGTGAGTTGGTCTACAATCACCCAGATTATGTCATGTCCTCTGGATGTACATGGGAGCCCTGTCACGAAATCCATGGATATCTCGTCCCACTTCCACTCTAGAACCTCTAAGGGCTATACCAAGCCTGCTGGTACCTGATTCTCTTCCGTCACTTGCTGGCAAGTGAGGCATTGTGAAACGAACTCTGCTACAACCCATTGCATACCCGGCCACTAGTACTATTTTCTGAGGCCCTGGTACATCTTTGCTACTCCAGGATATACCGCTAGTGGGGAAGTATGAAACTCCCTCATCAATTCCTTCTGCTCTGCAACCGGTACCATGATACGTCCCCTGAAGAGGATGATGTGCTCCCCCACTCCAAAAAAATCCATCAAGCACATGTCCTGTGGAAACCAGAGCACATCGCGTCTCCCAGTCAACGTCCCCATGTTGTGAATCTCTGACTCACTAAAGTAGTGGAGGAGTGACTATGAGAGACTATAGATATGCTTCCTCATCTCTATCCACGAAGGATATCTGCAAAGTGGATAACTACTTTGTCACCTTTCCAAGTACCTTAATGCCTGATCTCCTGTTGAGAGCATCAGCCACAACGTTCCCCTTCAAAGGATTATAGACAATCTCAGAGTCATAATCCTGGAGGAACTCGATCCATCGCCACTGTCTCAGGTTCAGGTTCTTCTGCGAGAAAATTTACCTGAAACTCTAGTGGTTAGAGTAGACTGTAAAGTGCTCTCCCATCAGATAGTGCCGCCACATCTTCAGGGTGAAGACCACCCCTGCTAACTCCATGTCATGGGTAGCGTAGAGTTTCCCGTGCGGCCTCAACTGCCATGATCCATAAGCGATCACTGCTCACTTCTGCATCAGGACACACCTGAGTCCGGTACCTAATGCGTCACAGTAAACTACGTACCCAATTCCCTCCTTCAGCAACCTCAAGATGGGCGCACTGGTTAATCTCCATCTCCTCTCCTGAAATCTCTGTTGGCATCTAGCTGACCACACGAAGGGTTTCCCATTCTTTATCAAAGCTGAAAGCGGTGCTACAACTCTAGAGAAGTCTGGCACAAATCTCCGATAGTACCCAGCCAGTCCTAGGAAACTCCACACCTCTTTCACGCTCCTTGGTGGTTCCCAAGTAAGTACTGCCTCGATCATTGCGGGATCCACTACAACTCCCACCTCTAAGATGACGTGACCCATGAAGTGAAACTCTCGAAGCCAAAACTGGCATTTTAAGAGCCTACCATAAAGCTGTGATCTCAGAGTGTATCCAGTACAACCTGTATGTGGTAAGCATGGTCCTCCTCGGTAGTCGTGTAAATCAATATGTTGTCAATAAAGACTATGAAAAACCGATCGTGGTAGGGCGGGAATATATTGATCCTGAGACTCATGAACACTATTGGAGAGTTGGTCACACTGAAGGGAATTCACAAAAACTCATAGTGGCCATACCGACACCTAAAGTCCTTCTTATGCATATCCTCATCCCGAACATAGAGCTGATGATAGCCCGACCTGAGGTCTATCTTCGAAAACCATCGTGCCCCCATGAGCTGATTAAAGAGGTCGTCAATCCACAAGAAGCTGATACTTGTTCCTCAAGGTCACCTGGTTCACATGATGGTAGTCGACACACAATCGCAAACCCCCATCCTCCTTCTTGGCGAATAGAATTCGAGAAGCCCTGGGTGAAACACTGGATCAGATGAAACCTTTCCCTTATAAGTCCTCCAGCTGTACCCGCAGCTCACGAAGCTCGGTGGGAGAAATCCGATATGCTGGAGTAGATATCAGTGATGTCCTAGGGTACATGTCTATATAGAAATATACCTCAATATGAGGATGTAATCCTGGAACGTCATCAGGACAAACATCCACATATTGATCCACCACAATAGGAAAACTCAGACTTCGCACGTCAATCGCTCAAAGGATGAGACTACCCAATTGATGTGTGATCGGCTTCCCTATCCTCTGTGTGAGTCCATCATGTTCTTTGAAGGTTCCCTTCTCATTGGTGAAGACGAACCTAGTCCCATTTGTGCAGACACACTGAAACTTGTTCCTAATACTATTAATCTGAGCATGGACTGTTGATAACCAGTCCCTACCCAAGATAGCGTCGTAAGGCCTCGACACTGCTACAAGAAGATCCAAGTCGAAGAACACTCCCCCTAGAGTTATCTCTCACTACAGACAGCAGTCCATAATCCTCGAGTCTGCTCTCGTAGGAGTCTCTAGCCATAAGGATCGAGCCAATCGCTCTGTTATAATCTCTGAGGTTCAAACAAGGGAAGAAAAAATAAAATAATGACTTGCACATGTGTCTATAAGAACTGCAACAAGGGGGAGTATTCACATACAATACCTCAAATCATCTCAGGTGCACCGTGTTCATAAGACTCAACTGCCTGGAACTGAGCCTGCCTCTACCCGCCAGCTCCCTGTGGTCGGGGTAGACCTCCTGGGGGTGGTGGTGGTAGAGCCTCGAAACGTCATCCACCACCCGCTGCACGACCAGCTCCTCTGCCTCATCCACCTGCTCCCTGCGGACCATCACTGTCAAGCCCGCCCCATTCATAGTATTGTATGCTCCTCATAACTCTGGCTCTGTGTCGTGTGCCCCGCACTACCGAACCTGTATCCCGAGGTTGCCCACCAGAAAACCTTGACTTTTTGGACCCCTTCGACATCTCTCGACTGCCGGCTGCAGAAGACTTCACTCTGTGTCGTCCTGCGGTGGGTCTCGCTACTAATGGCTTCTCAGTGAGAAATCTCTCCACTAACAGGGCTCACTCTAGCAGTCCCTCCTACGTCCAGATGCTAAGGGGAATATTCGAATCTCTAATCGCATGCCTCAGTCCCTGTTCAAATGTCTGGGCCCATAAGAATGGGTCTCGAACCATGTCCCTAGAGTAGCACGACAGGTCGGTAATCCTCGCCGAGTACTGGGATACTGTCATGTTGCCTTACCGCAGTTGAAGTTACTCCTGGATGCGCACCTCACGGAGGGTGGCTGGAGAAAACTCTAAGTGGAAGAGGCTCTCGAAGTCCGTCCAATGTAGAGATGCCTCATCGGGCAACTAGAGCATTAGGCTCCACCATCTACTTGCTGCTGCATGTAGGAGACTCATGGTAAGGATCACCATAAGCTCTTCTAGTTTCCCTACCAATCTTAAGACTCTGACGATAGCCTCCATCAAGTCGTAGGTTACCTGAGGATCCGTCTCTCCATGGAACCTGGGCGGCCTCTGCCACTGAAACCCGTGCAACGCGCTCAGGCGGCATGCACTCTCCGTCACTGGGGCTGGTAGCATCGGTAGCTCAGCGGGTAGTGGTACCGTTAGTGCCTCTGCTGTAATGGTGCCTGGCACCGAGGCCTCATCGCTCAGTGGGCTTCCATACTACATGTAACTAGGAACCCTAGCTGGCTTCCTTTGTGGGGCCATCCTGAAAAGAAACAGGTGGGCCACTGTCCAACAGTATACCTGGTGACTTGACACAAAATAATCACAAAGAAATCATTTGAAAGGAAACACACCTGCAAACAGGGTTTTCGTGTAAGGAGTCGAAAATCAAAGCTCAGGGTCCTGGTGTATGGATACGTCAGCCTCCACACCAACACTGAACTACTTGGACTAAAAACCACTCTCAATATTCTTTACACTATTGCTTCACAGAAAGGAAAGATCAGAGTCCTGAGTTCTGCGGTAAAACCAACACCTCTGATACCAATTTTTCACGACCCGTCCTCGAGGCCTGTGTCGTGACTACCCCAACCCGCCTTCCATATGCCAGGGGCTGGATACTAGCACCAATGGTGTAAATCCCAATAAAAGGGAAGGCATTGCCATTAAATAAGTAAACAAACACAATAGAGTACACAAGATGAAGTGAACACTTAGTAAACTGAGTACAAAAGTATGTGCTGGAAAGTAAATGGCCCAGAATAAAAATCTTACTAAAATTAAAGTACAACAGAAAAGAAAGAACAACTGCAATAATGTAAACCAGCAACCACTGAGTCGTCCTCCGGAAACCCCACCTAAAGGGTGGGTAAAGATGGTCCCTTTAGCTCCTCGAGTTCGTCCATCCGCTCCGTGTACGTCCCGCCTGATAGTCCACTCCCGGATATCGTCCCACTCCACACGCCTCCATAATGATCAGTGTTGTCCGTCGTCTGCAACCAACACAATGAAGTGTGGGCATATCCCATGCATGGGTGAGTATACGATACACAGTAGGGAACCCAAGACCCCTGAAGGTATCTCAAAATCCACGAAGGATAAACCACAAAGGAAAGAAACCATCACGATGTATCAAACGACTCTACCTAGGTATATTCTCAAACATATACCTAAGTCATCAGTTACAGTTCGTCTCCAACTCTCGAGCCCAAGAACAACCCAGTCCACACAGGAAAGCACAACCCAGTCCACAGAGGAAGGCAAGTGAATCACATCAATGATAATTATTGAAGTTCTAGACTCAGGTCACACATGTATACATCTTTTTTATAGCGATAGAGATAATCAGGGGTAGTCCCTGATACATCGAAGCTGTCAGACCCACAATGGATACAAGTGCAGCTAAGCTGTCGGACCCACACATGATACAAGACCAACTACTCTGCCAGACCCACATAGGATACAAGTACAGAGGTCAATACTGTCAGAACCACACATGATGAAAGAACATTAGTCATAGTCGTCGAACCAATGGTGGATCCCAATACGATAGTCGTTGCTGTCGAACCCATGGAGGATTCTCGTACAGTAGTCGATCCAGTCGGAGTCATCTCTAGGGTTCCCGCACATAGCATGCTCGATTCTGGAGGGTACGCTCCATGAGAAAAATAGTCGATACATCAGCTTTCATGATGTCCCGAGTTGATATATCCCAATGATCTGTCTCGTCAAAAGAAACCCAATGTGACAGACGGTGTGCCAATCAGATGCCCGGTCTGAGAGTTATTGGGTTTTTCGTCCCAAGGGCCCGGTTGATTTTTTAAGATAAAACCAAAAGGACCTTACTCCTTCTACGTCCAAACCTCAATAGTAGTAAGCCATAAGGACCATCTCATCAAGATGAATTCAATTCAATTGACGGCACATTAAACAGACGTCTTGTCCTTATGTTACAAGTGTTTCCGCTCCAAGGGTCCGGTTGGTTTCGGGTTCGAACCAACTTGGCCATACCCAAAATTTGCCGAACCCTTGAGTGTAATATAACGAAATGATCGTCTCAATCCAAGGATTCCTACGAAAATGATGGTGCGCCGATCGAATGTACATAGCACAAATGATTGGAAAAAGATAGAAAACAGTTCAAAGTGGGGGGTCTGGGCCTAGCCCACCCTGGCCCAACCCCCTTGGGGTCTGGGCCCGGCCCACCCTGGCCCAACCCCCTTGGGGTCATCCCGAACCGGGTCAACCCGACCCGCATCCTGGTCTGGCCCAGAGGGTGTGGCCTGACCCGACCTGGCCGGGCACAGCTCGGTCCGTGGGACCAGCCCCTTCTTGGCCGGGGGGGGGGGGGGTGCGCTGGCTCGACCAGCGAGCCGCGTGGCGGGCGCGACCCCCACTTTAATGAGTTTTTTTAATGATTTTAGAGTAAATTAAATATTTGGGGCTCATGTGGGCCCCACATATCTAACATCCACACTTGGGTAGTTCGATGGCTGTGGGCCCTATCTTTAACTACCCATGGGAGGGATTAACCAATTAATAAAATAAAAATTGTTTTGATAATTATTATTTACTTCTTAAATAAACCCCCAATAATTAACATCTCCTCTAGTGAAAACGCAACTATTGTAACGATCACATAAAGCAATTACCGGTGATGTGAGTTCATCATTTCCCTTTGATTTTAATTCTGAGCACCAGTTCATATGATAGAAAAACCCGCTCATTTGTTCACTGAATGTACCTGAGCTAATCGTCGGAAATTGATTTCGGGCACACCAGGCCTCAGAATCAAGTGTCGTCAGATGCCACGCACTCATAAAATTCCAAGCATTTAAGAAAAAAAATTCCTTGAAATTTTCAGGTCTTTAAATTACTCCCACCTCAGGGCTTTACATCCCCGTAAAGATAAAACATAAACTTGGGAAACAAATGAGGGTACTAAGCACGCATCTGAGCCTCCAGCTCCCAAGTGCACTGGTGGAGGTTCCCGTGCTGCCAACGAATGAGAACCAGAGGAATCGACTGTTCACGTAGGAACCGCTTCTATCGATCCTCGATCTCCACCGATACCTCCTCAAAAGTCTACATGTCATCAATGAATAGATCCCCGTGGTCGATGATACGTGTCGGGTCAGGCACATATCATCTCAACTGAGACACGTGGAAGACATCATGCACCTGGTGAAATTGAGTTGGAAGGGCTAGGTGGTATCCCGCCTCGCCTACCCTACTAAGGACCTAGAATGGTCTGATGAAGTGCAGAGATTACTTGCCACCCCGGCCAAATATCATAAATCCTCATCGAGGTGAGACACGTAAGAAAACATGGTCATCGTCCTTGAACTCCCGTTGTGTCCGCCTCCTATCATCATAGGACATATGTATTCTCTGTGCAATCCCCATATGCTCCTGGATGATCTCTACCTTTTCCGTTGTAGCTTGAACCATCTCTGGTCCTACGTGTGCTGACTCCCCTAGGTCAGTCCAGCACAGAGGTGATCTGCAAGGTCAGCCATATAGTGCCTCTTATGGTGCCATCCTGATGGTGGATTTGTAGCTGTTTTTATATGAAAACTCCACCAGGGGTAGGTGATCCTCCTAGCTGTGACCAAAGTCATGGACACATCCACAAATCAATGCCCCGAGTGTCTAAATGGTCCTCTCCATCTGGCCATCCATCTGAGGGTGAAAGGTAGTTCTCAGGTGTAGCTACATCCCCAAAGTCTCCTGCAACCCCATCCAAATCTGGTAAGTAATGGAACTTCTCGATCATAAATGATAGGTGATGGAACTCCATGATGTCGTATGATCTCTTGAAAGTAGAGGTGTCCCAAGATCTCTACTGAGCCCTGATCTCAGATCGGTAGGAAGTGACTTGGTGAGTCGGTCTATGATCACTGAGATGGTGTCTTGTCCACAAGAAGAATGTGGGAGCCCCATCATGAAATCCAAAGATATACCATCCCACTTCAACTTAGAAACCACTAAGGGATGTACTAAGCCTACTGGTACCTGATTCTATGCCTACGTTTACTAGAAAGTGAGGCATAGTGAAACGAACTCTACTACAACCCTTTTCATACCCAGTAACTAGTACTGTCGTCTGAGGTCCTGGTATATCTTTGCTACTCCAGGATGTACCACTAGTGGGGAAGTGTGAAACTCCCTTAACACTTCCTCCTACTGTGAAACTGTAACCATGGTACGTCCCCTGAAGAGGATGACGTGCTCTCCCCCTCTAGAACATCCAATAGGTGCATGTCCTATTGAAACCTGAGCACGTCGCGTCTCACAGTCAACGTCCCCATGTTGTGCCTCTCTGACCCACTGAAGTAGTAGAGGAGTGAATGTGAGATATTGTATATAGGATGCCTCATCTCTATCCATGAAGGATATCTACAAAGTGGATAACTGCTCTATCGCCTCTCCAAGTAGCTGAATGCCCAATATCCTACTAAGATAATCAGCCACAACATTCCCCTTCCAAGGAGTATAGACAATCTCAAAGTCATAATCCTGGAGGAACTCAAGCCATTATCACTGTCACAGGTTGAGGTCCTTCTGCGAGAAAATGTAACTGAGACGCTGGTGGTCAGAGTAGACTATAAAGTTCTCGCCCATCAGATAGTGTCACCACATCATCATGGTGAAGACCACCGCTGCTCACTCCAGGTCATGAGTAGCAAAGTTCTGCTCAGGCTACCTCAACTACCTTGAACTGTAAGCGATCACTACTCGCTACTGCATCAGGACACACCCAAGTCCTGTCCCTGAGGCACCACAGTAAACTACAAACCCTACGCCCTTTTGCAGCAGCCTCAAGATAGGTGCACTTATCAATCTCCATCTCAGCTCCTAAAAGCACTAATGACATCTATCTGACCACACGAAGGGTTTCCCCTTCTTCGTCAAAGCTGAATGCGGTGCTGATACTATGGATATGTCAAGAAAAAATATCTGATAGTACCCAGCCTGACATAGGAATCTTTGCACCTCCATCACGCTCCTGGGAGGATCCCTATAAAGTACTGCCTCGATCATCGTGGGATCCACAACAACTCTTGCCTCTGGGATGACGTTCCCCAAGAAGTGAACCTCTGGAAGACAGAACTGGATCATCGAGAGCTTACCATAAAGTTGGTGCCCTCTAAGTGTATCCAGCAAAACCTGTAAGTGGTAGGCGTTCTCCTCCTCAGTAGTCGACTAAATCAATATGTCGTCAATGAAGATTATGACAAAACGATCAAGGTAGGGCTGGAAGATCATGTTAATGAGACTCATGAACACTGCTGGAGAGTTGGTCACACCGAAGGGCATGGAGAAGAACTCATAGTGGATATACTGACACCTGAAGGCCATCTTCTTCACATCCTCATCCCGAACTCGGATCTGATGATAGCCCAAACTGAGGTCTATCTTCAAGAACCATCGTTCCCCCTTGAGATGATCAAAGAAGTCGTCAATCCTCAGTAGCAGATACTTATTCCTCATGGTCACCTGGTTCAGGAAACGGTAGTCAACACAAAGTCTCCAACCCCCATCTGCCTTCTTGGTGAATATAATCGGATAAGCCTAGGGTGAAACACAGGGTCAAATGAAACCTTTCCCATGTAAGTCCCCCAACTATACCCACAGCTCACGAAGCTCAGCGGGAGCCATGCGATATGCCGGAGTAGATATTTTTGATGTCCTGGGCTACATTTCTATGTAGAAATCTACCTCCCTGTGAATAGGTAGTCCTGGAACATCATCAGGAAAAACTTCCGCATACTGATCCACCACAATAGGAAAACTCAGACTCCACAGGTCAACCGCTCTGGGGACGAGACTAGCCAACTGATGTATGATCGGCTGCCCTCTCCTCTGCGTGAGTCCATCCTGTGCTGCGGAGATTCCTTCCTCGCCAATGAAGGTGAACATGGTCTCATTCGTGCAGACACACCGCACCTTGCGCCTAATACAGTAAATTTGAGCATGGATTGCAGATAACCAGTCCATACCAAAGATGACTTCATAGGGCCTCGACGCCGCTACAAGAAGATCCCTGCCAAAGCTCTCACCTCTTAGTGTAAGCTCACACTGCCGGAACTAGTGTGTAATTGTCGATTCTACTCCCGTAGAAGTCTCTAGCCATAAGAATCGAGCCAATGACTCCATCGGAATCTCTGAGTTTAAAACAAGGGAAGCGACAATAAATGAATGACTCGCACATGTGTCTATAAGAACTGAAGCAAGGGTGGAGTAGACCCAGATAGAACCTCGAATCATCTCAGGTGTGCCGTGGTCGTAATCCTCCGCTGCCTAGAACTGAGCCTACCTATGCCCACCGGCTCCCTGTTGTCGGGGTAGACCTCTTGGGGGTGGTGGTGGTAGAGCCTCGAAATGTCGTCCACCACCCGCTGCTCGGCCAGCTCCTCTGCCTCGTCCGCCGGCTCCCTGCGGACCACCACAGTTGAACCAATCCCTCTGCCTGGGAGGTCCCTCCACTGTCTGCGACTCGTCATCATGGCAGGTCGGGCAGTCATGAGACTTGTTGCCCTACCCCCCCCCCCCTTCACAGTACTGTCTGCTCCTCGTAAGTCTGGCTCTATGTCGTGTTCCCCACACTGTCGAACCTGTATCCTGAGGTTTCCCACCTGACAGCCTTGACCGCTTGGACCCCTACAACATCTATCGACTTCTGACTGCAGAAGACTCCACTCTGTGCCGTCCTACGGTGGGTCTCGCTGCTGAAGGTTGCACAGAGAGAAATATATCCACTAACAGGGCTCGCTCCAGCACCCTCGCCTGCGTCAGGATGCTGAGGGGAATCATCGAAGCTCTGATCTCTTTCCTCAGTCCATGCTCAAAGGTTCGAGCCTGGAAGAATGGGTCCCAAACCATGTCTGTGGAGTAGCACGAGAGGTCGGTAAACCTCGATGAGTACTCGGCTACTGTCATGGTTCCCTGCCGTAGCTGTAGTAACTCCTAGATGCGCACCACACAGAGGTTGGCTAGAAAAAATTCCGAGCAGAAGAGGCTCTCAATGTTCGTCCAAAGTATATATGCCTCCTCATGCACCTGGAGCATCAGGGTCCACCATCTACCAGCTGCTGCATGTAGGAGACTCGCTGTAATGATCAACATAATGTCTGCTGGTGTCCCTACCAATTTGAAGACTCTTACGATAGCCTACGCCCAATCATCGTCTGCCTGAGGTTCTGTCTCTTCATGGAACCTGGGTAGCCTCTGCCTCTAAGAATCATGCAATGCGCTTAGGTAGTGTGCACTCTCCATCACTAGGGCTGGTAGCATCGGTGGATCATCGGTTAGTGGTACCGCTGGTGCCTCCGCTGTAATGGGGCCCTGCACCGAGGCCTCTTCTCTCGGTGGGATTCAATCATGCATGTAACTAGGAACCCTGGCTGGCTACCTTTGTGGGTACATCTTGAAATGAAACAGGTGTTCCATGGTTAAAAAGTATACCTGGTGAGCTAACACAAAGTCATCACAATGAAATTTTTTGAAAGGAAACACCCACGCAATTAGTGTTTTCATGTATAGAGTCGGAAATCAGAGGTCAGGGTCCTGGTGTATGGATAAGTCGGTCACCGCACCAACACTGGACTCCATTGATTGAAAAAGAATCTAAATATTCTTATCATTATTGCTTCACAGAAAGGAAAGATCAGAGTCCTGAGTTCTACGGTAGAACTGACACATCTGATACCAATTTTTCACGACCCGTTCTCGGGGCCTGTGTCGTGACTACCCCAAGCCCGCCTTCCATAGGCCAAGGGCTGGAGACTAGCACCAAAGGCGTATATCCCAATAAAATGTAAGGCATTTCCTATATATAAATAAACAAACACAATAGAGTATGGAAGCTAAAGTAAACAGTAAGTAATGTGAGTACAAAATTAAGTGATGGAAAGTAAATGAGCGAGAATACAAACCCAACTAAATTTAAAGTACACCAGAAAAGAAAGAACAGTTGTAGTAATGTAAACCAAAAACCACTGAGTTGTCCTCCGGAAACCCTACCTGAAGGGTGGGTACATTTGGTCTCCTCATCTCCTCTAGTCCGTCCATCTGCTCCGTGTACGTCCTGCCTAATAGTCCACTCCTAGATAATATCCCGCTCCACAAGCCTCAACCACGATAAGCACTGTCTGTTATCTGCAACCAACACAATAAAGTATGGGCATAGCCCGTGCAGGGGTGAGTATAAGATACTCAGTAGGGACCCTGAGACCCTCGAAGGTCTCTCATAATCCATGAAGGATAAACCAAAAAGGAAAGATACAATCATGAAGTATAAAATGTATCAACTTAGGTACACGCCAATACAGATACCTAAGTCATCAGTTACATTTCATCTCCAACTCTCGAGCCCAAGCACAACCCAGTCCACAAAGGAAAGCACAACCCAGTCCACATAGGAAGGCAAGTCAATCACATCGATGATAATGATTGAATATCAAGACTCTCTCTAATAGGTATAATATTTCGTATAGCGATAGAGATGATCATAGGTAGTCACTGATTCATCTAAGATGTCGAACCCACACAGGATACAAGTCCATTTAAGCTGTCAGACCCACACAGGATACAAAACCAGCTACTCTGTCATACCCACACAGTATACAAGTACATAGGTCAATACTTCTGGACCCATATAGGAAACATGAATAGTATTCATCGTCATTGAACCCATGGAGGATCCCAGTATGGTAGTTGTCACTGTCGAACCCACAGAGGATTCCAGTACAGTAGTCAATGCAGTCGCAACCAGCTCTAGGGTTCCCGCACAATGCATGCTCGATTCTGGGAGGGTCCGCTCCTCGAGCAAAACAGTCGATACATCAACTATTATGAAGTCCAGAGTTGATGTATCCCAAATTTTAGTCTCGTCAAAAGGAACCCAATGCAATAGACAATGTGTCAATTGGACGCCCGGTCTGATAGTTATTGGCTTTTCTATCCCTGGGGCCCGGTTGGTTTTTTAAACTAAAACCAACCCGACCATACTTCAGCTGTATCCAAACCTCAAGAGGAGTAATCCAAAAGGACCGTCTCATCAATAACAATTCAACACAGTTGATGGCACGTCAAACTGACATCTGGTCCTTATGTTATAAGTGTTTTTTCTCCAAGGGCCCAGTTGGTTTGGGTTCGAACCAACCCGACCATAACCAAACATTGTCGAAACCATTAGTGTAATATACCTAAATGATTTTCACGATCCAATGATTCCTACACAACTAAAAGTTCATCGATCGGATGTATGTAGCATAGGTTATGGGCAGAAGAAAGAAAACGGTTGGAATTGGGGGGGAGGTCTGGGCCATTCCAGAGCCGGCCTAGTCTGCGCAAACTGCCTCGGCCCGACCGGGGGGGGGGGGGGGCACTGGCATGGCAGCAAGATGAGCAGGGGGCATGGCCCCCACTTTCGTGGACGCAGCGCCAGGGTGGGTTGCAAATATATTGAGGGGTTTTTAAGGGGTTTAGATGAAATTAAATATTTGGGGCTCATGTGGGCCCCACCCCTCTAACATCCACACATGGGTAGTTAGGTGGTTGTGGGGCCCATCCTTAACTACCCATGGGAGGGAATAAAGTTTTTATAAAATAAAAATTGTTCTGATAATTTTTTTTCTTCTTAAATAAACCCCCAATCATTAAATTCTCTTCCAGTGCGAACGCAACTACAGTAAGGATCACGTTAAGCAATTACCGGCGTTGCGAGCTCATCGGTGCCCCTGGATTTTAATTCCAAGCACCAGTTTAGAAGATATAAAAACCCACTCATTTTTTCATTGAAAATACCAGACCTAAACTTTGAAAATTGATTCTGGGCACACCGGGCCTCAGAATCAAGTGTCGTCCGAAGCCACAGACTCGTAAAATTCCAAGCATGTATGAAAAAAATTCCTTGAAATTTTCAGGTCTTTACACTCGCATTTTTGTTTACCATGTTAATAGAATATTGAAATAAAAAATAACAATAGAGAATGATTTTTATTATTTCCAATCAAATAACATACAAGAACAAGACGAAAACCTACTAAATCCCTGTTACATTTCTCTAAAAATGATATCTTGATTCAATCATTATTCATCATAGGCTCTTGATCTCTATTCTTAACTAAATTTTAGCCTTTAATGTAACATCCCAAGTAATTAAATAATAATGAATTTTCATATTTATTAATATTTATGAATTAAATATTAATTTTAATTAAAAAGGGGTTTCTCCGATCGATAGCGTACTCGATACGCAACGATGAGTTTCTTTGAAAACTTATGTTGCACACAAGTAATAAAATAATATTATTTTAAATGTTAGTTAACAAGTAGTCGTTGTACTGGCGGGAATGGATAGAAATAACTAAAATATGATTATATATGTTTTTAAATTTTTTTACATTTACCCAATAAAAGATAAAGGCTTAAAATACGGAAAGAGTTCAATTTTAGGCATTTATACCCTAATTTTCACTAAGGGATCACTAATCACCTTTTGACGGCGAACCGTCATTAAATATAGTTTTGATCAATATTATAAATTCTATTTGACCAAAAATAACTCTTCTTTAGAATCGGGACCTCAAAATTTACTTTGTGTAAATTTTTGGTATCTTTCCGATAAAGTTCTTTTTTTTAATGAATAGTGTAAAATGTTGTATTTTAATTCAAAACCTCTTTTTAATCTAATTTATTTATATTATTAGATTACCTTTTGAATTGGTTTTAAAGTGAAATTAGAAAATATTTTAACCATTAAATCCAATAGTGGTCGTTGGAATTAATTTCACTTTGAAATCGGACTTAAACTAGTGTCAATCTTTTGATTCTTATTGTTTCATAAAAACACGCTATTTTCTCTGACAGCGGGAATTAATTATTAAATTAATTAATGTGACTTATATGTTTTGAATTTTGAAAAATAGACTTCATTTTTGAATTCTTAATATCAAATATAGCTTAGGGTGAATTTTTTGTAATTTTTTGAAAAACTTCAATTTTTTATGAATAGTGAAACCTCTAAGTAGTACTTATAAAAACTGATTTTCTGTTTAAATGAAATTTTGCAATCATTGTGTTTTGATTTTCAAAAAATCCTACATACATGGCTGTAATTAAGAATTAAAATGTGTTTCAATGAGATTAAAATAATTTTTTTGGTGAATAGTAACTTTTTTTCATTAATCGCGATTAGAGGTAATTAGTGTAATTTAAGGTAAAAATGATATTATAAAAATGTGAAAACACCATGACACTTGTCCTACCACTATTGTATGAGTCATGGCCGACCAATTCAACCCATGGGTCGATTTAGGGGACCCTATGGAGCCTCTTGGGTGAGATAATGACTTTAATGCCTTTTTAAAAAATAAAGGTGAAAATGACACTAACATAAAGTGTTTTACTAAAACAATTTTTAGAAGGGGTTATAAAGATCATATTTTTGATTATAAATATTCATTGGAAATATAAAAAGATTTTCTACATCATAGTATTTTTTTTATAATTTTTAGACTTTAAATAAATTAAATTATTGATGACATCATTATGATCCAGTGATGACTTCATTATTTAACGATTTAAATAAAATGGAAAGATAATGTAATATCTAAAACCTACACATGTCCAAAACCTATTGGATGGGAATAGTTCGAATACTTATCACCATATCCACGAATTATATCAATGTGGGTCCTTTTAAAACCGAAACACATTTTCAAATAAAGTAATATTTCTTTACTTTCCAAAAGTGGCCCTCCTCACCTCTTATAAAAGGCCCCCATATCTACCTCATTTCACACACTCCTCAAGCCTTTGGATCGGCCATCCCCTGCCCATTTACTCTCTCCACATCCCTCTCCTAATACAAGAGGATTCCCGTTGGGAAGAATCCTTTCAAAGGAAGCATTTAGGCTCAAATCAAAAGGAGTTACACTTTTAAAGGTAATTCATTCTCTCTTGTTCATTTGTTTTATTTTGATTCTCCAACCCCCTAAACTCTATTTATATACTTCTTTTGTAACAACACCAGTATATTAAATATACTAGGATGTTGTTATAAGATTTATTCGAGCTACACTCTCACACAACTACATCAAATGGTTAAAGAACATACGGTTTCCGTGGATGGCGAAATTCTACCTCCCGAAACGATGATTGTTCAATACTCTTTTAACACCTTCAAAGGTGGCCATTATGATGTCACTTTTTTTATATATGATATATAATATGTTTATTATTTCATTAAGATTCTATATTTTTCATTTTGGTAATACCTTTATGGTTTCCATTATGGGTAAACACGATATCTTCATTTAAGGAAGTGCGGACTACCGCCCCTCAAAGTGATGTGATTCGTTAATGCCATATGTGGGATGTATAAAGGATGGATTTAAAGTTATTATATATGATTTTATACTGGAATTATAATATACCTATATATCATAATTATTTCATTCCATTAAAGTATGATATATAAATGAAAGTAGCGTTCATGCGTACGTACGGCTTACCGTCTCCATGAACGGTGCATTTCATATCTTATCCTCAAATGTAATGTACTATTAAAAGTACATGTATATAATGGATATATATAATTAATGAAATATCTAAATGATGAATATAATTCTGGAATTAAAATATATATACCTCTCATTTAGTTTTAATTCCATTAATATGACAAAGAAATGAAAGTAGCGTTCATGTGTACGTACGGCTTACCGTCTCCATAAACGGTGCATTTCATTTCTTACCTCTAAATGATTATGTAATATTATAAATACATGTATATTCTAGATATATATGATATATATGATATCCAAAACAGGAATGTCATTCTGGATATAAAGAACTTTTGACCACACAAACAACATGTAATTGTAAGAAGTCCACTTTCGACTTAAGAACCAAATATTGACAAAACAAACATTATTAACTTAAATGGTTACATAATGTTTATAACATGGCAATAAGTGATATAAAAGGAATAATGAACTTTAAAAAGGTTCCTAATCAAGTATAATTTAACTCACGTTTATTATTCAGGATGTTAAAAAATGATCGAGTCAAGTCGGACCCGAGGTAAGGGACTTCGTCTCAATATCCTTCCATTGAGGCATATTTCGTTTTGTACACAACTTTATTTTATACGGTGTATAAACCCGTTTGACTTTTACTTTTATACAAAAGGAATCTTTTTCTATGAAGCATTTTACAAAACGACAAAAAGGAATGTTTCTTTTAATGTACGCGGCGACAACGACCTTTTCCGCCGCCGCAAGTATTATTTGGTCTTTGGCTTCCTCGACAAGCCGTAATGTTTTTAAAATAAAATAAATACCATATACACTTTTATGTATTTTGGTATTGAAAATGGTTTTGATAAAGGATTCTATTGTGATATATTGTGATGTGGAAATTTCATCATTCCTTTATATTGGTTTTATGTTTTATGATTTTATATTGGTACTTAGACATTTTAAAGGGTGGTTACATTATAAACCATATTACGGGTGGTGCTATGAATACCAGGACGGGTGTTTACGTTATAACCTCCAATGCATTAGGTATGGAATTCGGCCGTATGGCTATTCCATTAAGTATGTATGGAAATTGGTCGTATGGCTATTCCATTAAGTGATATGTGTGGAAGTCGACCGTATGGTTATTCCACTTAAGTATGTTTATGTGCCAAGTTACCTTTATATATGTTATGTGTTCTTTATATGGGTTTTATGGTAATCCTTTGGTTACAAAAAGGTAAGTAATGATACTTTATTCAGTGAAGAGTTTTTACTACATCATGAAGGTGAAGGTATTACTTTGATAGAGTATACATGGTTTACTTGATTTTGAAAAACTAACAGTTTTCATTCTTTGTGTATACCTTACTGAGCTTTTTATGCTCAACCCAAGTTTTTTTGAAATGTTTTTCATAGGACTTAATGTGGAATAAGGTCAAGGATGGGATCAAGGGAATTTCATGCTATATAAAACGTGGAACTAGACATGTTTCTTTTAAGAGTTTTTTTATTATGGAAACTTAGTAGAAGTGACTACTTTGTAATCTTTTGAGATGTAATATGTTATGTTCTAATTCACTAAAACTCTAAACCTGAAAAGATTCTCAACGTGAATTATTCATTTAATTCAATATTAAGTAAGGTTTAAGGTCGGGGCCTTATAGTTGGTATCAGAGGTCGGTTTAGATAACTTTAGGAGTTAGAAAAGTGTAAAATTATAATATGATTGAAATAATATAGCATTTACGGATTACCATGCTGCTTCGCCTAAGATATATTCGTGTTCAGAATGGTTTTCCGCAGAGGAAACAAAGTAGCTATGTTGGGACGACATCAGGAGGAAGACAACCTTCCAAATCAGAAACTTGAGATGGTCGGAATCGGAACTGAACAGTTTGTTGCAGTGATGGAACAATTGACTCAGGCTATAAATGATGGTGGTATCCATGCACGAGATCAGCCAAATCAACCGTAGAGGAACATGTCAGTGGTGGAACATTTCATGCGGCAACATCCCCCATCATTCAGAGGATCATCTGACCTTGTGCAAGCTGAAGGGTGGATTAAAGCATTGGAGAAGATTTTTGATGTCATGGGGTGTTCAGAACATCAAAAGGTTAGTCTTGCTGTTTACCGTTTTGAAGGTGAAGCTGATCAGTGGTGGTCGATGGTGAAAAATATCAGGGATTGTGATGAGATTGAGGATCTTCACTGGGACGAATTCAAAGGTATGTTTCTTGAGAAATATTTTTCTAAGGTGGTTCGTCTTAGGATGGAAAAACAGTTCCTAGAATTGAGCCAGGAGGATGATTCAGTGGCTGCTTATGAATCAAAGTTCACTCGATTGGCAAGGTATGCTCCAAACTTCATACGAGATCTTGATAGTAAAATAAACCATTTTTACTCAGGGTTAAATCCAAAGTATTGAAGGGATTTAGCTTCTCGTGAGTTCAAAAGTTATGAAAAACTTGTTCGATGTGCGGAGAAGGTGGAAATGGAGTTTGCCGATGATCCTTGTGTTCTATGACAAACAACATAATAAGAGGTCTAGTTGGCAGGAAAAGGGGAAGAATTCATCAAAGAAGCAAGGAGTTAAGAGAACCAAATATCCATCCTGTGAGAAGTGTGGTAAAATGCATCCTGGAGAATGTTTATCCAAGTATGGTAAGTGCTTTCGGTGTGGTAAGTCTGGTCATATTGCTCGTAACTGTAAGGAAGATGATCAAGCAGGAAATGAAAAGCCAACGGTAAGATGTTTTAAGTGTAACGAAATGGGTCATTATGCAAACGAGTGTCCAATGAAGAACTCAACTGGGGGAATGCGGCCAGACTACAAGTAGAAAGGGGTGGTGAAATCCTTTGCAAAAACTTCAGCAGATGTTGGGCCATCGAATGAAGTGGTATCAGGTACACTGTTTATTTGTTTAGATTATGCCAATCTGTTGTTTGATTCAGGGTCTACACATTCTTTCATTTCTGAGAAGTTTTCTAGTAAATTGGAAATTCCATATCAAGATATGAATCCTGAACTTATGGTAAAAACACCCGGAAGGAACGTTGAGACAAAAAGGAATTATAAGAACCTTCCTATCCTTGTGTGTGGAAAGAATCTACCAGCAAACCTTATTGTTTTGCCTCTAGTAGAGTTTGATGTTATTTTGGGCATGGATTGGCTTTCTGTTTATCATGCTAAGATTGACTGCAGAGCTAAAATGGTTTCTTTTCAGAAAGATTTTCAGTTTGTGTACAAGAATGAACCCTTGATTTTGATAACATATCAGGAAGTTGAGAAACTAGAAAAAGATGGAAATGAATGTTACCTTTCACATATTGTTGAAAATAAAGGAACCGTTCAGATTAATGATGTGCCAGTGGTAAATGGGTATCTTGACGTTTTTACTGATGAGTTGCCTGGTATTTTTCATGATCGGGAAGTTGAATTTACTATTGACTTAGTTCCTGATTCTAATCAAATTTCAAAACCCCCCTATCGAATGGCTCAAGTTTAACTTTTAGAGTTAATGAAACAATTGCAGGAGTTATTAGATAAAGGTTTAATTCGACCTGGCACATCACCATGGGGTGCTCCTGTCTTGTTTGTTAAAAAGAAAGATAGATCAATGAGACTTTGCATTGATTGTAGAGCCTTGAATAATATTACTGTTAAGAACAAGTATCCTTTGCCTCATATCGATTATTTGTTTGATCAGCTCCAGGGAGCTCATTATTTTTCAAAGATTGACTTGAGGTCGGGGTACCATCAGTTGAAAGTAAAATAAGAAGACATTCCGAAGACTGCGTTCCGTACTAGATATGGCCATTATGAATTTGTAGTTATGCCTTTTGGGTTAACCAATACACCTGCTTTATTCATGGACCTTATGAATAGAATTTTCCATCAGTTCTTGGATAAGTTTGTGGTTGTTTTCATCGATGATATTTTGGTGTTTTCTAAAATTAAAGAGGAGCATGAAAGTCATTTAAGGGTTATCTTGAAAACCTTAAAAGAAAAGAAACTATATGGAAAATTCAGCAAGTGTGAGTTTTGGTTACAACAAATTTCTTTCCTGGGTCACATTGTTTCAAAAGATGGCATAACTGTTGATCCTACTAAAACAAAAGTTGTTGAAGAATGGCCAGGACCCACAAATGTAACCGAGATCCGTAGTTTTCTTGGTTTGGCAGGTTACTACCGAAGGTTTGTTGAAAATTTTTCACGGTTATCTAGTCCAATGACTATGCTAACTCGTAAGGGTTTTAAGTTCATCTGGACAAAAGAATGGGATGATTGTTTTCAGGAGTTGAAGAGAAGATTGGTGAATGCTCCAGTTTTGGCACTTCCTTCCAGGAATGGTGAGTTTGTTATATAAAGTGATGCTTCATTGAAGGGACTTGGATGTTTCCTTATACAGAATGATCAGGTAATTGCTTATGCTTCACGACAGTTGAAAACTAATGAGGTAAATTACCCTACACATGATTTGGAATTAGCTGTTGTTGTCATTGCTTTAAAAATATGGAGGCATCATTTGTATGGAGTAAAGTGTAAAATATATACTGATCATAAAAGTTTAAAGTATATATTCACTCAGAAATAATTGAACATGATATAGAGGAGATGGCTGGAATTGATCAAGGATTATGATTTTACAATTCATTACCATCCGGGAAAAGCAAATAAAGTGGCTAATGCTTTGAGTCGAAAAAGTAATGCTTCATTAGCAATGTTGCATTTGGAACGTGATCCTTTGGTTAAGGATTTGATGCACTTTGGCATAGAAGTTGTTGGTTCGGGAAGTTCATTTATTTTGTTTCAGGTATCAGTGAGATCATCTCTATCAGATAGAATCAAGCAAGCACAGAAGCAAGACAGTGAGTTGCTGAAAAAGGTAGACCTAGTTCAGAAAGGTAAGTTGCATGAATTAAACATTGATAATGATTGCATTTTGAGATTTGGGAAGAGATTGTGTGTGCCTTGTGATTCATCAGGTAAAGGTTTTGTGGAAAAGCCATGTGATTGAAGAGGCAACGTGGGAATCTGAAAATGCTATGAGGGATAAATACCCCCACTTATTTTGATAAGTGAATAAAATTGTGAGGACACAATTTTCAAAAGGGGGGAAGGATGTAACATCCCAGGTAATTAAAGAATAAATAATTTTCATATTTATTAATATTTACGAATTAAATATTAATTTTAATTAAAAAGGGGTTTCTACATTCGATAGCGTACTGGATACGCAACGATGAGTTTCTTTGAAAACTTACGTTGCACACAAGTAATAAAATAATATTATTTTTAATGTTAGTTAACAAGTAGTCGTTGAACTGGCGGGAATGAATAGAAATAACTAAAATATGATTATATATGTTTTTAAATGTTTTTAAATTTACCCAATAAAAGATAAAGGCTTAAAATACGGAAAGAGTTCAATTTTAGGCATTTATACCCTAATTTTCACTAAGGGTTCACTTATCACCTTTTGATGGCGAACCGTCATTAAATATAGTTTTGATCAATATTATAAATTCTATTGGACCAAAAATAACTCTTCTTTAGAATCGGGACATCAAAATTTACTTTGTGTAAATTTTTGGTATCTTTCCGATAAAGTTCTTTTTTTTAATGAATAGTGTAAAATGTTGTATTTTAATTCAAAACCTCTTTTTAATATAATTTATTTATATGATTAGATTAACATTTGAATTGGTTTTAAAGTGAAATTAGAAAATATTTTTACCATTAAATCCAATAGTGGCCGTTGGAATTAATTTCACTTTGAAATCGGACTTAAACTAGTGTCAATGTTTTGATACTTATTCCTTCATAAAAACACGCTATTTGCTTTGACAGCGGGAATTAATTATTAAATTAATTAATGTGAATTATATGTTTTTAATTTTGTAAAATAGACTTCATTTTTGAATTCTTAATATCAAATATAGCTTAGGGTGAATTTTTGGTAATTTTCTGAAAAACATCAATTTTTGATGAATAGTGAAACCACGAAGAGGTACTTATAAAAACTGATATTCCGTTTAAATGAAATTTTGCAATCATTGTGTTTTGATTTTCAAAAAATCCAACATACATGTTTGTCATTAAGAAGTAAAATGTGTTTCAATGAGATTAAAATAATTTTTTTGGTGAATAGTAACTTTTTTTCATTAATCGCGATTAGAGGTAATTAGAGTAATTTAAGGTAAAAATGATATTATAAAAATGTGAAAACACCATGACACTTGTCCTACCCCTATTGGATGAGTCATGGCCGACCAATACAACCCATGTGTCGATTTAGGGGACCCTATGGAGCCTCTTGGGTGAGATAATGACTTTAATGCCTTTTTTAAAAATAAAGGTTAAAATGACACTAACATAAATTGTTTTAATAAAACAATTTTTAGAAGGGGTTATAAAGATCATATTTTTTATTATAAATATTCATTGGAAATATAAAAATATTTTCTAAATCACAGTAGTTTTTTTATAATTTTTAGACTTTAAATAAATTAAATTATTTATGACATCATTATGATGCAGCGATGACTTCATTATTTAACGATTTAAATAAAATGGAAAGATAATGTAATATCTAAAACCTACACATGTCCAAAACCTATTGGATTGAAATATTTCGAAGCCTTATCACCTTATACACGAATTATATCAATGTGGGACTTTTTAAAACCGAAACACATTTTCAAATAAAGTAATATTTCTTTACTTTCAAAAAGTGCCCCTCCTCTCCTCTTATAAAAGGCCCCCACCTCTACCTCATTTCACACACTCCTCAAGCCTTTGGCACGGACATCCCTTGCCAATTTACTCTCTCCAAATCCCTCTCCTCATCCTAGAGTATTCCCTTTGGGCAGAATAGTTTCAAAGGAAGCCTTTAGGATCAAATCAAAAGGAGTTACACTTTTAAAGGCAATTCATTCTCTCTTGTTCATTTGTTTTATTTTGCTTCTCCAACCCCCTAAACTCTTTTTATTTACTTCTTTTGTAACAACACAAGTATCTTCAATATACTAGGACGTTGTTATAAGATTTATTCGAGCTACACTCTCACACAACTACATCAAATGGTTAAAGAACATACGGTTTCCGTGGATGGCGAAATTCTGCCTCCCGAAACGATGATTGTTCAATACTCTTTTAACACCTTCAAAGGTGGCCATTATGATTTCACTTTTTTTATATATGATATATAATATGTTTATTCTTTCCTTAAGCTTCTGTATTTTTCATTTTGGGAATACCTTTATGGTTTCCATTATGGGTAAACATGATATCTTCATTTAAGGAAGTGCGGACTACCGCCCCTCAAAGTGATGTGATTCGTTAATGCCATATGTGGGACGTATAGAGGATAGATTTAAAGTTATTATATAAGATTTTATACTGGAATTATAATTTACCTATATATCATTATTATTATTTTCCATTAAAGTATGAGATAGAAATGAAAGTAGCGTTCATGCATATGTACGGCTTACCGTCTCCATGAACGGTGCATTTCCTATCTTATCCCCAAATGTAATGTACTATTAAAAGTAAATGTATATAATGGATATATATAATGAATGATATATATAAATGATGAATATAATTCTGGAATTAAAATATACATACCTATCCTTTAGTTTTAATTCCATTAATATGACAAAGAAATGAAAGTAGCGTTCATGCGTACGTACGGCTTACTGTCTCCATAAACGGTGCATTTCATTTATTACCTATAAATGATTATGTAATATTATAAATACATGTATATGCTGGATTTATATGATATATATGATATCCAAATCAGGAATTTCATTCTGGATATAAATAACTTTTGACCACACGAACAACATGTAATTGTAAGAAGTCCACTTTAGACTTAAGAACCAAATATTGACAAAACAAACATTATTAACTAAAATGGTTACATAAAGTTTATAACATGGAAATAAGTGATATAAAAGGTATAATGAACTTTAAAAAGGTTCTTAATCACGTATAAATTAATCAAGTTTATTATTCAGGACGTTAAAGAACGATCGAGTCAAGTCGGACCCGAGGTAAGGGACTTCGTCTCAATCTCCTTCCATTGAGGCATATTTCGTTTTGTACACAACTTTATTTTATACGGTGTATATTACCCTTTAACTTTTACTTTTATTCAAAAGGAATCTTTTTCTACGAAGCGTTTTACAAAAAGACAAAAAGGAATGTTTCTTTTAACGTATGCGGCGACAACGACCTTTTCCGCCGCCGCGAGTATTATTTGGTCTTTTGCTTCCTCAACAAGCCGTAATGTTTCAAAAATAAAATAAATACCATATACTCTATTATGTATTTTGGTATTGAAAATGGTTTTGATAAAGGATTCTATTATGATATATTGTGATGTGGAAATTTTATCATTCCTTTATATTGGTTTTATGTTTAATGATTTTATATTGGTACTTGGACATTTTAACAGGTGGTTACGTTATAGACCATATGACGGGTGGTACCGTGAATACCAAGACGGGTGGTTACGTTATGACCTCCAATGCATTGGGTATGGAAGTCGGCCGTATGGCTATTCCATTAAGTATGTATGGAAATTGGCCGTATGGCTATTCCATTAAATGATATGTGTGGAAGTCGACCGTATAGTTATTCCACTTAAGTATGTTTATGTCCCAAGTTACCTTTATATATGTTATGCGTTCTTTATATGGGTTTTATGGTAATCCTTTGGTTACAAAAAGGTAAGTAATGATACTTTATTCAGTGAAGAGTTTTTACTACTTCATGAAGGTGAAGGTATTACTTTGATAGAGTATACATGGTTTACTTGATTTTGAAAAACTAACAATTTTCATTATTTGTGTATCCTTTACTGAGCTTTTTATGCTCACCCCAAGTTTTTTTGAAATGTTTTTCACAGGACTTAATGTGGAATAAGGTCAAGGATGGGATCAAGGGAATGTCATGCTATATAAAACATGGAACTAGACATGTTTCTTTTAAGAGTTTTTTTTATTATGGAAACGTAGTAGATGTGACTACTTTATAATCTTTTGAGATGTAATAGTTATGTTCTAATTCTCTAAAACTCTAACCCTGAAAAGATCCTCAATGTGAATTATTCATTTAATTCAATATTAAGTAAGGTTTAAGGCCGGGGCCTTATATTTAATTTAACAAACAACAAATCTAGCAGTAGTTGAGCTTTTTCATTCCTTGTCCTTGAGGAATCCCATGCAGTACAGGATACTTGATAACACATTTGGATTTCCTTTTCTATTACATATGAAGCATATACCCCTATTTCTAATCTCAAATATGAATCCATGTTTTTAGGATAACCCCTCTCTTCACCAACCCTTTTATATCACAATTCGTTTTTCGGAGTAACATATAGAACACCCATCCATCTCAATGACCTATGTTAATCAATAAATAATGATAAATATCTTTTTTCACTACTATATCAATCCTAGAAAATAGTTTATACAAATATAGGTGAAAACCCATGAAGAAAAAACAATTGAAGTTTCTCAGATACCTGATAGAATCTCACAATACAAAACACTCATATAATGTTTCCTATGAAATTCAAGTATTCCCATAAAAAGGTAAAAAAATAAAAAGTCATGGCTACTAATCCCAAAAGGGAATCTATAAAAAAATATGACCTATAATTAAATATAAATATCAAATCTCTAAGCATCTCGATGACATCACTCGATGGTTACTCATATAATGGAAATCTTACCGTGGGGGTTTGTTATGTAGAAACATCCCAATAAGTTATTCTGTGAATTACTGAATATGTTATTATTGATAATAATATTTTCAAAAACTAATTTTGAGAACCAGAATATAAATCATATATAATAACTTTTTGTTAGGTTAAAATGCATTAAAAAAATATGATTTAAATGAAATTCAACACCAATCCACGATCAAAATAATAACACGATAATATAGGACATCATTTATTAATAAAAATAAATTATAAATGGAAAACAAGGAAATCAATTCTAATTCATAAGAAATATTATTTTCTATCACCTAATTTTTATATACACATGAAAACATAGTTTCCATCCCTTGTTCCAAAACGTAGTATCACATTATAATAAATCCTAAATTTTTAGACAAAGAGACAAGGATTTGATGCCATAATTGAACAAAAAAAATTCACCAACCACCAAACAGAACTATGTTTTCCATGAATCCAGTAGGATTGAAACATATGACATAGTGATTGGAAACATGTATAATTTCTATGTAAAACATTTGTGCAGCGTATACCATATAGTATCATAACAAGTAATGATAACAAGTAACTATTCATGCATAACAAGAGTTATATGAGAGTGATAAATATGTAATTATTGTTGAAAAACTCATAATAATTATATATATGTGCTAAAAAATTATAATTGGGTCATAAAGTCATACAACAGATTTAATAATTTTATATTTAAAATCATTTATAGAATATATATATATATATACAACTATAAATAACATAGATGTACCCACAATATCCTCAACCTCACATTAGAACATTATATTCTTTACCATTGATATGCTACAAATTTTACACAAGTTCTAAATCGATTATCCCAAACTATATTATGACCATGATGAATTCAAATTCACTATAACATTCACACATGTACTTGAGTTATCATCCAAACCTACATTTTAACCATGATGAATTTATGCACACCAATGATATAATATATGATGTGAGAATATTATTTATTAGGTTACCAATAATAATAACTATATTAAAACAATATATATATAACCATATATGTTTTTATGAAATTTAATCTAAAATATATCTTTAATACACTTTTATAAACATTTGGAACTCTAGAAATCACCATAATAAACGAATCATACCTACTTTAATAAGTTTCAAAAATGGGAAAGGATACTATGGAATGAACCTAATGTGGCTGTAAGTGATCTACCATCACTCATTAATAATTTAAGGGGGTTGATATATAACTGATACAAACCTCATGTTGTATTATTTATAATAAAAAATAACCCTATGTTGTTTAATGCATTACAAATACATACTTTACACTTTAATGATCTATCAATATTTAAAAACCCCATATGAATGTTATATTAATAACTCATATCCACTAGAAAAATAATTCACCTCCAATATATAATCACTATTGATAAAGACGTTTCTCTAGGTGAATGATTTTTCACCATCGGAATAAAAAGTTTCAATCAAATTATGTATCAATGATTCCTTATCTATTTTGATGAATTATGTTTTGATTAATGAGTGATGTGTTACTAAATACAAAACCATAATGAATGATCCACCATAGAACCAAAATACTCAGGGTTAATGAAATATACCATGGAATGTGATGTTTTAGAATCTACAAAAAATCTACCAATAATAAATGATCCCCCGCCTAAACAGATTCCACAGTTAGACAATCCACTACTCCATCAACAACCTTGGGGAATGATCCATAAACTAATAATAATACCTATGAGGATGAAATACTATAGAAACAAACCTAAATATGAATGATCAATCACAAAATATTTATTTTAAAGAGAGTTATCTACCAATTATATACCAAACAACATGAATGATTCACTATATCATGAGAAACAATACCAATGTGTGGTTAATTTCTTACAAAACATCCATTGATCACTTAACTTAGATGTGGTGAATAAGTTATTTGTTTAGATCCCACATAATATAAATTCTCTATATACTATACATAATCCAAAACCAATACATCTAAATCATATAAATCCTTCCTAACCACTTCATGGAATGGCTAGAATCCCACTCCATCACCCCACCCATAAGGGTTATAGATAAGAGAGATTTCATCAAGAAAATATTTCATATAAAATGTTGACCCCTAAAAATCCAAATTGAAATTCAAATTATTGTCGTCATATAAAAACAAATATTAAATTAAATGATCCAAAAAGATGCTATGAATAAGTCTATCCATGATTTTTCATTTCTCTATGTATCACACCACTTACCAAGGTGACATGGCCATTAGGGGACGCATTCCAAATATATGTGGTTTGAAGACACAATCATGATCTAGAGATAACAAAATCATAACTCTTTATGTAAAAGTGATTTTTATAAAATAACAGGTCATCATCATATTCTAAAAAATCATATTCCCAACCATGTAAACCCTCATAAGAATCCAATATCACTTTAATCAATGATTCCACATGTATAAATAACCCAAAAATTGCTAGAAAATATATATTAACATATTGTTTTCTCAATATGATTCCAACAAACCCTCCAAGATAATATCCCATAATGTAAAAACATATTCCTCCCATTATTTTATGAAAATCCCAATTACTCACAAATATAATCAATACAATATATTTATAACTATATCATGTTGTAACATGAAGAAAAAAATACATAAAAATTTTATTTATATTATTTTGAGATTCCCATAAACCATTAAAAATATAAAAAAAGAATAATCCAACCATCATCCACTTATATGAGTCCTTATGTTCTTATAATTACATTATTTTAAATAAAATAAAAAAATGATTCAAAAAATTTAGTCTATTTTAACAATACAAGTCTAAATAAAATATTGAATTACATGGAAATTTATCCTCCTTAACATCATAATGAATAAACATCATGTCACAATTGACACCCCCCAATCCCACTACTAGAAAATACCTACAAATTAATATTGATCAGTAGTTAAATTACACCAAATATTCATTAAAAAAATTTATAATTGTGGAATTGAATTACCCATAGCGAAATGAGAAAATTCGTTGGTGGATTATCCTGTAAGTGCATCATCAAAAATTTATACATGAAATCCATATTATTGAGATATTGTTTCACTGTCATCTATTGAAATCATATATTGAATACATAAATTTAGTGAAACCAAATTAGATTTAAGTGAAGATAATAGTGAGTACATGAATAGAGAAAATGATACTAACATAAAAACTATAAGGAACTTCCCAAATTCACTAAACATAAATGAGATTGTCTAAGAGAAATTAGAGGGTAAGGGGTGTGTCTCTCCCTTCTGATGACCATTAAAAGTTTAACTCCACCTTTCTGTGGTGTCCAAATAGTGTCGGTTGGGAGAATGAGGATTATAATAAACCATAAAAAATAATCGGAGTGATAATAGGTGGTCATTTTTAAAATATGGAAACCCAATGGCTCCACCCAAAACACACCTTCCCTGGAACCAACATAAAAAATATACAATCGTCCAACTATGTTTTTGTTTACTCACTATAACAACTATCACAGTTTCATTAAAATTCATAATTATTTGAATCTTATTTAGGGTATATGCCTCTCATACCGAAACCTTGTAAAAATATTTTCCTTTATTTATAATTTTTCAACCAATGAAAATTCTCAATATATATTTGAAAAATTATATTTATTTTTTCCTCTACTCATTAAAACTATAAAATTATAGTATCACACTAATATATAAAAAAACAAAAACTATATTTGATAGTGTGTATGACGTGCATCACAAAGCATAGAAGAGAATGAAACACCATGATATTTTATGAAAGGATAATCATGTTTGATAGAGTGTATTACACTAAAGACAATTCATAGAAATGGATATAAAATTTTGAAACATTGTGATATAATTCTTTAAAATCAATCTCAACAACATCATTCAATACACCCAATATCGGGTCTAAACAATACTATACAATATTAAATAATTATTATACACACATAAACATTATAATATATTCATTCAGATAGAGTTTATTATTACCTATAAATAAATTATGACAATTTTAGTTTTTAAACATGTATATAGAAAATGTAATTTTTATCTAATTATTGGAAATAAAATATGAATAATTAAAAAGATATAATTTTTCTTTAAAAATAGAATTCTCAAAAATGGGTTTCTTATTCTTTCTAAAAATTATTTAAATATTATTTTATCCTCGTTTATAAAAAATATTTGAGAATATAAGATTCAATTTTTAAATTTAAATGAAATAAATTGGATGAATTATGTAGATTTTTTGGACAACACTATTTTTTTTGGTGAATAGTAAAAAATATTAATTTTTAATGATTTTTTTAGAAAATTATAAAAAAATATACCTTAAATTATATATTTGATATAACGTATACTTATTTAAATTAAATTTTATTTTATTTTACTGAAATTAATTTTATATTTAAATTTAAAATTAATGAGTTTTAATCTAATGAGATTTTTTTCTTTGGAAAACTACTCTTTTATTTCATATGTGGTTTAATATTAAATTTAATTATACTAAATATATTGATTTAATTTTTCCAAATGGATTAGATATTTAAAATTATGTTAATATATACAAAAAAATAAGTTAATATTTTTTTACCATAATTAACAGTGAAACAGTAAAAATTGATTACAATTGTTATGGGAAAATGTGTTCACCAAGGGGTTAAACTAAGAAATATTGGTTAAAATGACATAAATCACATCCAACTCCAATTATAATGATACATTCTGAAATTATTGTATATAAGGTTAAATAAATATCAATTATGGATTTTTAAAGTGAGAAAAATGTTTCTATCACTTTATCTTTTTGATAATTTCTTTTTTGTCCTCTCCCAAAATTATAAATGGAAAACAATTATCATTCAATATTCACCCTAAAAACCCCGGTGGATCATAAAATACCATCCATAAATTTATAATAAAATCATTGATGAATAATTTTTATTATGAATACTTCCTATGAAGGGTTCACGTATAAAATGAAAGAGGCCTTTCGAAAAAGGTTAAAAAATTTTAAACATGTTTATCTGTTTTATTTTATATTCCAAATCTACCGAAACCATTCAAAAAATTTAAATATAATTGTTAAATTATATCTTAAATGTAACACCCCAAGATTTCATAGTACATTATTTTTCCAATATAATTCAATAACTTGCACTACACGCAACACCGAGTTCTAGCGCACCATGACTTACAAAACTAGTAGTTCAAAAGCGGTTATGAATAGTATTAACTGAATTTTGAACTTTTAAGAATACTTATAATTTTAGAATCCATATTATTAGTTTCTTATAAATAATGTAAGAACAAATACATTTTTTCAGATAAAAGAAGCATTTTTTAAAAAATGCCATTTTATAGCCTTTTAATAGCGAAGCCTTTTTAAATAAAATATTTGAAAAATTTATATATTAAATTTGACAAAATAAACTGCTTCTTTAGAATCAAGTCATAATTATTTAGTTTTAATAATGTTTTGGTGTTTTGCTAAAAACTTTTATATTTGGGTGAATAGTGAAAAATACTATATTTTAACTAAAAGGAACTTTTTTAATCAAAATAATTTATAGTGATAAATTGTACATTATAATGGTTTTAAAGTATAAATAGATTATATTTTTTCCATTTAATCCAATTAAGGTCATTTAATGTAATTTAAATTTTAATTTAGACATAAACAAGTGTCAAACTATTGATTGTTATTATTCCTTAAAAATACGACTTTTGGTTTTGACAACGGGAATTAATTTTAAATTAATAAATGCAACATTTATGTTTTTAATTTGGTAAAATAGACTTCATTTTTGGATTCTTAATATCAAAATTATATTTGGGTGAAAGTTTGGTACTTTTCTGATAACTTTCATATTTTGATGAATATTGGAAATTACTAAATATTAATTAAAAACAAATTTTTTAATCAGAATAAATGATAGTGGTAAATTAGTAATTTGAGTTATTTTAAAGTATAATTAGATTACAATTTTACCATTTAAACTAATTTTGGTCATTAGACATAATTTTATATTTAAACTGGACATGAGAAAGTGTCAATATATTTATAGTTATTTTTTGTTAAAAAAATGCTTTTTGTTTCGATAATGGGAATTAATTTTAAAATAATTTTTTCCACTTATGTGATTTGAATCTATAAAAATGGATTCCATATTTAGAATAAGGAGGTCCATATTGTTTTAATATGTAACATTTATTTTTAGACATTTTGAATAATTACTTCGGTAAATATTTTATTTACCATGGTTAAAGGGTAAATCTGGTTAATAAGGGTAAATAAATAATATTATAATAAAACTAAAATACTCTAAAACGTGTCCCAATCCTATTTTCTTATACATATCCGACAATGGTCATATTTGGGTCGATTTTGGGACCCCATGGATCCACATGTAAGTGATAATGACACTTTATATTAATTAAGTTAAAGTAAATAAAAAATCACATAAGCATATGTATTTTAGAAAAAAAAAATTTACATAGGTTTATATATGTTAAATTTTAGACTATAAATATTCATTAAAAAGCTAATAATATTTCATATATCATGGTATTTTGTTTATAATTTTTGTACTTCTAATAAACTAAATTATTTATGACACAATAATGTTGTAGTGTTTACCACATTAATAAATGATTTAAATAAATAAGATTATAAAGACTAAAATAATTCCCAAAACCTGTCCAATTATTATTGTATGATTTAATTTCGATCTTTAGTAAACTTTTTTTAAGCGTTAATGTGTTTTGGACTTTTAGAAACCAAATATCATTATATAATAAATTAATATTTTCAATCTTTCCTAAAGAGCCCATCCTCCCCCCTTATAAAAGGACACCACTTCTAACCAATTCCTCACACCTCTCAAACCTTTTGGATCATCCAAACTCTGCCCAATTAAGTTACCTACATCCCTCTACACCTCCTAGAAGTCTTACCTTAGGCAGAAAGCACTTCAAGAGTCCTTTCTGGTCCAAACCATAGGGAGTTACACAAATTAAAGGTAACGATTTCTCTTAGCTAAATATTCATTTATTTTACTTCTCCAACCCTTAAACTCTTTTTATTCTTTTCTTTTGTAACAACACCAGTATTATAAATATACTAGGATGTTGTTATGAAAAGTATTCTAACTACACATACACACACCTCCATCTAATAGGTGAAGAACATAATGATTCTTGTAGATGGTAACCAAAAGCCTAACGAAACGATGATTGTTCAAATTATCCCCTACCGCCTCTCATAGTGGCCATTATATTGAAACTATAATTAAATATGATATTTATGAAATTTGTTTTATATATAAGATTCTTTAATTACATTTTACAGAATACCAATATTCGTTTCTTGTTGCATATTCATAAGATAATTTCACTCGAGAAAGTGCGGACTACCGCCCGCTCAAAGTGATATGACTAGTTCATACCATACATGGAACATATAAAGGATGGTGTTAATTAACATATGTAACATATATAAGATATTATATTATAATGGAATATAAATATACCTATGTATCATTTGGTTTTTATTCCTTTTAAAATGAAAAATGAAATGGAAGTAGCGTTTGTGCGTACGTACAGACTACTGTCTCCACGAACGCGACGAGATTCATTCCCCATCCTGTCCATTCAAGACTAACTTCATTTCAAGATTACAAATAATGCTTAAGTAATTGATATCATTCTAGATATGAATAATATAGAACCTATGGATAACAAACATGGCTTATGTAAGAAAAAATATAAAAGGAAATGTGTATGTGAACACATGAAACGACGATAATACTAAAATATTATTTACAAATCAATATTAAATGAATCATATATGATATAATATTTATATATATGATTATTGTATAATTTAATAACAAGGATTTAACTATTATATAGTATGTTAACCAACCCTCGACCATGGGAAAATAAAAGGTAAGGGTTTATCTCACAATCTCTATATTATCCGAGGTTGTTTATACGTAATTATCTACTAGGACCTCCTTATCATCAACATACATGTTTCTTTAAAATGTATTTCAAAAAAAAATTAATATTTATTATACAATGGATTAAATACATTTATACCCTTATGTGTTTTGAAAGTATTATTTCCATCATTTTCCAAACAAGGTCATTTTCATCCTTTTTGACTAAATTAAGGTAAGAATGTCAAATTTTAACTTATATGGTATTTATGGATATTTTCTGCCATTATAAAATTGTTGAAGATTTCATTAAAAGCTTATAAGAATATTTTAAATGTAAATGTTTTATTTTATAATTATGTGACACTTAAATGATTCAAAAAATATATATATTTCTCTCAAATCATTTTGATTTCATCTATGTCCACATTAATTTAAAGGTCTTCAAGATTTATTCTTCTAAACCATTCTAATTAATGTCCATGTTTGAAAAATTGTTTTAAGGATTTATTCAAATGGAAATGAATGTTTTAACATGTTAATTACTATAAAATGTTTCAATGTGGTATACGGAACTTTGATTTAGAAATGTCTTTAAATGTCTTCCTTTCTAAATTGATAACTTTTAAATGTTTTCATGAAAATGGATATTTCAATCAAAGAGTTTTATAAATAATTTCCATATATGTCAAATACTTTAATGGATTTTAAACTTGTTTTGAAGTTGATTTGTTATGATACAAAACTTATATATTGTATTGAAGGTTTTGTGATATGTTTGATTGTGGATGGGTTATTTTTATACAATTCATCGTTTATGGTTAAAGTATTGAAATTTCATATCCTAGTTCATATACAATTGTTTAAGATATGTTTCGACCTTTTTATATAAGGAATGTATATGACATAGTAAGTGATGGGTGGAGCCCACTATAGCTCCTCGATGCATCAGTAGGTCTCATGAGACAACTAGACGTGAAATTGGTCGAGACCTTTTCCCAATTTGATTTATGGTTTTGGTCAAGGCCTTAATCATTTTTAGACGTCTTGGCCGAGGCATTGATAAGATGTTTTAGAATGTCTAGCCTTATACATTCCCTCATTATGGAAATAATATTGATGATTCATGTGGTCATTTTACTAGTATAATACCCATGATTATGTTTTATTATGGAATTATTTACTCAGCTCATATTCTTACCATAAATGTATTCATGTTTATTATTTGTAAAGGCATGCAGTTTCAATAATTCACCATGCATAATATTTATGATATTTTCCACTGTATTGCTTACCCTTACTGAGAATTTGAGCTCACCCCTTTCTATGTTTTATTTTTTCAGGATTCAAAGAAGTGTATTGTGATTGATATACAGGGTTAACCTTTGGGAATAATGGAGTTCATAAAGGATTATTTATTTTGTATAGTTTTCTATAAATTGTAATGTAAAATTCATGTTTGTAATCTATTTTCCAAGAATGCTAAACCGATCGGTCCTTCGGGACTTGATTCCTTGTAATCATGCCGATATATTAAAATAATGCACCGACTCTGGGTAACTGGGGTCGGGTTGTTACATTAAATATCATGTTTTTATTTTTTTAATGGAGTAACCAATTTCCGTATCCACTTCCTTCAAACAGGAAACAAAAATGTCGATTGTGTGTATGACATAATACAACATCTTGAATAGATGTAATTCTTTTATACATACCCTCCCTTTAAAGATTATAATAATGATCGATTTGATATATTTTTATGATATTTATTACAATACTAATATAATTATATAATTATTATAACACATATACATTTTTACATTGCATTCAATGATGGATACGATAACGCCCCTGATGTGTACGATGAAAACCACCTCACTATGAGATGTGTTTTTTAATAGTACACATTAAATGATTGGTATTATGAATAATTTTAATGAATATATATGATATATATGATCTATAAATACTTCTATAAATATAATATAACATATAACATATTACCATATAATCGTTTGGAAAACAATGAAATAGCTCATGCGTCTGTGTGGACTACCGCCTCCACATACTGATGTGAATTTTTGTATTTTATTTTTACGTGGATTATAATAAGGTTTTAATTCATTAATATTAATGTTATATGTGAAATAATATTTAATATAAAATTTTTAATAAAATTTTTTCCTTTTTTAAATCTGATTAGAACAATGGAATCATCGTTCATGTGTACATACGACCTACCGACTCCATGAACATTGTAACCCATTTTTTATCTATAAAATTATTATAATAATCTAAATAAAAATATAATGAAAATATAATGTATCTTGATTACTATTTTAGATATTATGTAATCATTTTAAAAATAAAAGGGAAAAAATTATCTAACAAAAACATGCATGAATAATGAAACAATTATCATCTAAAATAGTGATTTTAATAAAGAATTATAAATAAATTTGAGATAAAATAATATAAAAAATATTATAAGTTATGATATTTATTATTATGTTCATTTAAAATATTTATAAAAAACATTTATTTATTACACATGAGGTCCAAACATATATGAAGGAATTCACACCCAACATAATGATTTTTTACCTCACTTTTACTTCCCTGAGACACAAGCCATATTAACCACATAATCAATTTTCTGGTGAATATTACTGCCATTTTAATATATTTAGGGGTTATTAATTTTTTATTTAATGTTTTCTATTTTATGGGACTTATTATTATTAATGTTATAAAAGTGTTAAGGCTTAATTTCATTATATCATCTTTGTTTGAGAATGTTTCTATTAGTGTCTCCCTTTAGGGAATGTTTTTATTTTTATATTAAAACCATCATATTTCCTTATCCTCTATGAAGTCAAAAAAATATAAAAAAATATTTCTGTTTCCCCAATATTTTTTAAAAAAATACTATGATATTGATATATGAAAATAATACATTGCCTCCCAATTTGGTGAAACAATTTTTTCTTTCAAATCCATGATTACTTAAATTGATTAAAAAATATTTTATAAATTAATCTAATTAAATATTCAATTAATTTTTAGCCATTATTTAATATATAAATTTTATTAATGTAATATTCAATCTTTTTTCAATATTATCCCATTTGGCTATTTTCATAAATCTGAAAGGAATCATTAGCCCACCTTGTGTGACATGAACAGACTTTTATACCTTCATTAAAACTCATCTTTTTTAAGGATTACATTACTAGATTAAATGTTTATTTGAAAATAGAGTTTCATCATAATGTTTTGATATATTTTACATCTAAAATTTGATTTTAAAAAAGAAAATGATATTTTCCTCAATATAGTTATTTAGGATATTTTGATACTATTTCTTTTCATCAATGACATTAAACCATTATAATTGTGATCCACTTAGGATATATTATAGTTATATCATTAAAATTAAATAATTTTTAGGGTTTAGATTAGTTATTTTATGGATTTAAAATTTCATTACAATTCACTATATTAATCTAGATAGTCTACGAATAAATTTATTTGATTGGGTAATTATTAAAATGTTGTATCTTAGTTTTTCAATATAAATATATATATTTATTATGAATAACCCCATTATAATAGGGAATTAATTAGATAAATTATGTAAAGGATGGTGGCCAATTATATATATACCCTTGAATCATTGACAGGTCTTGTGTGGAAAATTAGTTTGCCAAATTATATGAATTTCTAACCATAAATTTAAAATGTATTATGATAGTTCATAAAAAAAAATTTCAAATGTCTTGTGTTATGAATATCCTAATTAAGATATCAGATATTTATGTCAATGTGATTATTTTATTTTTATAAAATTAATTTATATTTTTCTAAATCTTGTGTAAAAATTAAATGGATTCATTTAATCATTATTTATTCATTCTTAGTAATGCTCATGTTACTGTTTAAATATCTTGTGGTACAGTTATTTACCATTAGGGATTGATTATTGTTATTTTTTTATTTATATTTCTATACTCTTACCCTAAGAAATAATATATGTTAACCAGTTATTGTTTTTTATTTTCCATGTGATGCTAGAATGTATTTTAGGATTCCATTTTGGGGATAATCTAAAGGGAATAATAATGCTCTCAAATAAAGGAATTTTATTATTTCACATTTTAAAAAGTATTGTGAATTTCAGTAATGTATCGAGTTAATAAAGACTTCTAAACCATTAAACCCATTGGGAGGTTATCACTTTTATCTAGTATCAATGTAAAAAATTATCCATTTCCTATGTGATATTAGATTCGGGGATGTTACAGATGATATGAGACAATATTTTGTAGAACCCATGGGTACTAGATTAAGAAAAAACATAGATTAGGTAAAATATTCCTTTGATATAATTTATGGATAATTATTGAAGAATAACCTAATGTTTTATAGAGGTATATTTTATGTTGTTTTTCATTGAAAAACATGACTTGCAATATACTAAATGTTGAAGTAGTCCTAGAACAATTTTATATATAGGTAATAACATCTAAATGGGAACATTGGGATTTGAACCGATCACCACCCTATACATGATGACATGAATTACCTCACAATTCATCTAAAAATCTTATGGTATATTAGTTTGTTGATTCACATTTTTTTACAATCCATTACTATATACTTAGAAATATTCTTATGATTTTGTCACGTTACCAAGGAAACCACATTTATTATTATGATATTCTGAAGAATAAATTTTCTATTTTATGTTATGTGATAGAATAAGTTTGTGGATTTACATTATGATACTAATGGTTATCAAATAATTTAGTGTATTCCGTTGTTTATTAATATTACCTTGATGAAAGAATGCGAACCTTATCAATTCATGAAATAGAAAGAGTTATAATGATCCATTCCTTGCTGGTAGTATATAAATCATTCGATGTGAATTACTCTCCAAAAAACTGATCATAATAGGACATTTTATCATGATATATGATCACTAAGAAATAATTATATTAATATAAAATATTTAGTGGAATGGGAATGAAGAGACAAAAATTATTATGGTGAATAAGGGATATATGGATTTCCTCACATGTGATAATAATGTTAAAAAACACCATGGAACTGGATTGATGGGAAAGAGAGTATTCGTTAATTAAAAAGTGAAAGTCCATCAGGATTAGGATTTATAATATATTTAAGATTCCTATTATGATCGCTATTTGAAATATTAACATATGTGAAAACTTAAAAACAAATACCCCAACATTTAAGGGATTATGATTTCAATGAATGTAATGGATAATGGTAAAGATTATGTTGTTACTATATATGAAGTGAAATGATATAAGTGACAGTTTATTTGGATTTAATAATTATGTTTTACGAGTATTCTTATCATTGATAGTTCAATGATACGAATTATTAAATGTATATAGACTGTTATTTAATACTTTTTCTCTATGGATTTTAGAGAATTTATTGAATGGTACCAATGACTAATAAATGTTATTAAGTTGAAGGTTGAACATCATAGAAAGCATATAATTCAGAGAATATA
Organism: Viscum album; assembly: GCA_963277665.1. Lineage (NCBI taxonomy): Eukaryota > Viridiplantae > Streptophyta > Magnoliopsida > Santalales > Viscaceae > Viscum > Viscum album. The sequence continues at coordinate 544,093,334 of OY728158.1, forward strand.
AGAATTAATTTTCTATACATGTTAATATTGTACATATATAGATATATTAATGGGAAATTACTTTTGAAATTTAAATTGGAATGATATTTGATGGATTATGTTATCTTTTCTAGAGTATAAAACGTGATTTTATTGATGGAATATATTATAAATTCTGATATTTTAGTTGTGGTAAAATTAATTTTTACATTAATGCATTATGGTGATAATGGTATTCAAAACTTTTAAAATTGACATTAAGATTGAATTTATATTATTTGGGGAATATAATTTAGCAGCCTTCCTTCAGATTTTTTTTATTTTGAATGTGGACTTGCATATTTTGTAAAAGTATTGATGTTATATATTTTTTGAATATATTATGTTGAACATTTGGTGTTATTGTATAACATGTTCTAACCATTATGTACAGTAAAATTTATAAATATAGCAGGAATTTGTTTTCATTATTTTACTTATCAAATGACATGTTATTTTTTAATTTTAGTTCTTCAAAAATAAAAAATTCATGTTGGATATTCATTTTTTGGAGTAAGATATGAAGTATGATTTGTAGAAGAAAAATAAAATGATGAAATTGTTTGTATATTTTTGGTTTTCAATACTATAATGGTAATATAATTACTTATATCTATGAAAAGTATATTGGAAAAAAATTATTAAAGTACAATCATTTCCAATGAATCCACTTTTCATTTACGAAATCACAGATTAATGTTTTCTAGGTCCTTAGTATACCTTTAAATTGTTTAGGATTAGTGATATATATCACCATATATACTAATTTACAATTTTATTTCATCTCATTATCTTCACATACTATAAATTTACTCTTATTTGGAAACCTATTTAGGTGTTATTCTAGATGACATTTATACATCCCATTCCCTCTAATCAAGAGGATGTTTTATTAACCCTCTCTAATTTGGGTTTCCTATAACACCCCAATTACTTTAAATATATTCCTTTTAGAATAAATATAATTATTTAGTATGTTATATATACAGATATAATGTTACACTACACACAACACTAAATTAGTGTGCAATATAAGAAAGATTGAGCTTCACAACCTTTTAATGGAGAACCTATTTTAAAACTAACTTTTGAAAATATTATAAATTTATTAATAAAAATAAACCTAATTTTTTTATTAACATATTCTAAATTATATTGGGTTAAATTTTTTATATTTTTGTGTAGATTTTTCATTTTTTGATTAATAGTGAAAATATAATATTTTAATTAAAAATTTCAGTAAAATTTTATTTAAATTGGTTATTAAAGACAAAGTGGATAAATAATACATATTTTAATAAAATATTCTTTATTGGAATAAATTTTATATTGAAATTTCTTATAAATTACAATTGAACAATTTAACTTTTTAACATTAGAAATCCAATTTCTCACCACATCTGTGAGATTTTCACAAATCTTAATTTCCCCTCATCTATGAATTGAATTTTCAAAATTGAACATACACAGTTGTATTCATTATAATATTTTTGGTCTAATAATATAAAATTAATTTTTTCTCAATTCGATTAGTGAATTTTAGTAAAATTAATTATAGGGATTAAGGTAAAATTAAGCTTTACAATAGACTAAAAATTATTCTTTTGGGAAAAAATGACCTCTATAGTGGTATAAAATCCAATGGATGCAATTAATTTTACTTTATTCTCTCATGGATTGAATTATATAATTTATTGGTATAATATTAAATGAATATTCCCCATAGGATTACTTTTGTAAAAAATGGCAATAAGGAATCTTTTTACCATTAAAATTTATAACACATTCAAATATATAATAAACAACATCATTTTAGTTATATAGTAAATTTTATAGGTAAATGGATTATTTTTATCATCATAATTTATCAGTTGTTAGAGTTAAATTAGTTACATTAAATTTTTAATAAATACTAATGATGTGATTATTTAGTTAATAATCAACTAAAATAAATAATATTATAAATATTAAAAGTGATTAAAAGTAATGTAATTATTATAATTAATTAGTTTTTTATAAGACTATATAATGTTACAAATATTTTAATTTAATATATTTTAATTACAATATTTTTTGGATATTTTAAAATGAAAATTAAATTAATGACGTCAAAAATGACATCAATGCTATTTAATAATAAATTATATTTTATGAATTTTATAAAAATTATTTTAAACCTGATATTAAGAATGTGATTTTTAATTGTTAATAAAAATTAAATATGGCCTATTAATTTTCCAAAATATCTTTTATTGTTAATCTATTGAACCATAGTTCGTACAAACATTGTTATCATGATTTGAGTGGAATTAGTTTTTTTGTGTATTGCATGTGCTTCTTTTCAAAATAATTCCCATCACACAGAGGGTTTTAAATTTTTAAATTATATATCATATTTATAATTCAATTGAACTATTTTTTATAATAAATTTCACATAAAGATATTTTTATTTTTTAAATAAAATAGGTTGTAAAATTATTTTCTTTAATAATAAAAGAATTGATATATTTTGGGATACATAGATATCATGGAAAAAAGTTATAAAATTGAACTATTTTTTGTCAAAGAGGTTTATCTATACAATGGAACCTCTTTACACCATTTTCTATTTCTTTGGATCCTTAAGTAATTATAAAATCCCATTAATGTATACCTTTTGATATTTTCTAGAGTGACACTTCTCATCCACTATAAAAGGCTCTCATCCTTTCCATTGTCTTCACCCCAATAATTCTACTTTTACTTTACCAATATCTTCACAAATAGATCCTAAAAATCCATTACCTCATCTTAGAATCATCCCCTTCTGGATAAATCAATCCATGTAAGCCTTTTTTGTGCAAACAAATAGGTGTTACCTGATTAAGATGTAATATATTTCCTCATGTTCAATAGTTTTATTTTCTTTATCCACTGCCTCAACATTATATATTCCATGTTATAATAATAACAACAATATCCTCAATATAATGATATATTTTGTTGAAAATGGTTTTAACTACACTTATAAACACATCCATCTAATATGTAAGGAACATATTTTTTACATGTATGACGAACTACCGTCTCACTAAATAATGATTGTTAGTTTTTCATTTACCACCATTCATAGAGTAAATTATGATGAAAAATATGTTTATATAATTTATATATGATATTTATTATATCTTCATCCTTATTTAATAATATTTTAACTCAAACCCTTATATATTCCATTTTGTGTAAATACGATAACATCATTTGTGAATGTGTGAACTACCACCTCCTCAAGGTGATGCGATTCCTTAACACATTACCTGGAATGTATAAAGGATGTTATTAATTAAAATATATGTAAAATAAAATAATAAATTTGATATGAATGACATAATTACCTTCCAAATGATATAATAAATAATTTTCATTATTAATATTTTCAATCACAAAAACTCATAACGTCTATTGTGAACATGTGTACTAACGCCTCCTCAACGCGATTTGAGTATTTTTTAATTCATAATAAATATTTATATAATTATATATGATTAAATAAAAATTTATTATTTATATAAGGATAATTATAGAAATATGTTTATTTTCATATCTTATTTTAATAATGGCCATAAATAAATGCGAACATTAATCATTCATATGTACAACCTACCATCTCCATGATTGTAATTTTGGTCATTATTCATTTCCATATTACTTATTTAGTTTTTAAATTATACTTGAGGTATAAATATGATACCTATATCATGATTATTTTTTATATATGTTTATATAATGATCCCTTTGAACATAGTTTACCTTCTAATGTCATTTTTTATCAAATGGATCGAATTTCATCAAAATACCCCAAAGAAAACATAAATGCTTATGTAATTGTATGAAATGTTGTGTATTAAATGTAATAATAAACCTGAAAAGTATATTATTATATTAAATAATTATAATAGTTTTTTTTTGGAATATTAAGATACATGAGACAAGTCACACTCATGGTAATGTTTTTTCTTCCAACTATACATTCCATTGAGACTTACTTATTATTATAAACCTATTTTCTTCTATTTGGTGTTTATAGTTTCATTGAATTGCAATATCGTGAATATTATTACTATCTTGATATTATATGTTTTATTTAATTTTATTACTCTAATGGTATTATGGTTCTAAATGTTTCAAAGTGGTATGAAACACTTTGGGATTCATAATGATTATTTTCCTCAAGAATGATTTCATGGTAATTCAATGGAATCTACATTAATTATCTTTCCACCACTATGGAAATTTTGATAAATATGGATCCTTTATTCAATATGTATGTTTGATAATTCCTATTATTTATTCCACCTAATGAATGATTTTGACAGGTAATACTTGGGTTGGGAACCATTTAAGTTAATATCTACAAGTTGGGATATAATTAATTAAATCTAATGAATACATTGGTAGTCTCACTGGATGAAGATTTATGGGGGGAACACTTCCTGTTTTTAACCAGTATGATATAAACTATATTATTCAAAGGTCATGATTTTCGTGTTATGGTTGGATGAAAATAATTATTATATAACCAGTATGTTTTTAACCTTCTTGAGATAGGTATTGACTTTAATGGTTCCATGTACCTATGAAATATAGTATCAAATAATTAAGAATTTCTTTTATTCATAACTCAGTTATCATTATTATCCATGATATTTTTTGTCATGATATATATATATTCATTTTAATTTTATTTTTATTGAATATTTGGTATCTATGTAATTTTCATACCTTTATATATTAATATTTCCTTATATAGTTATTTTAATGGCATGTGTTTTCAGTTATTTGTAATGCCACGTTGGTTTAATTTCATTCATTAATTATTTTTCTCCCTTACATACCCATAAAGGGAATTTTTTTATCACCCTTATTATGTCTCCTTTTCCTAGGTTATGAATAATAAATATTTTAATTATCATTCAAGGATAATATATATTTAATTTAATTATTTATTAGGTTATTATTTCCTATTTCCCTATATGTTATCATCATTTTATATGTAATATAGAATATCCAGATTGTTAAACTAATCAATCCATCCAGAGATGATTCCTTGTAATCATGCAAATGAAACATAATCATTTACCAGTTCCAGACATCTAGGGTTTGTTCATTGCATTTGGTATCAATTAAGGTTCTGAAAAAAATCATGGAAAATAGATTAAGAAAATTTAGATTATAGATAGTAACCCTAGCATAGAATTTGAGGATATTTATAGAATAACACACTAAAATTTTGGTAAGGTATAGATTATGTGGGTATTCCTTGAAATATATCCTTGTATACAAACTATAGGTGTACATGGTTCTAGAACAAATGTACCTAGTAGTAACAACTCTAACAAGGTGTGCCTTGATTGATTCGGTGTAACCTAGTAAATGAAAACGGGCCTTACTGTGCACCTAGTTTGACACTCTTGGGGGGATATACTAAAAATAATCTACATTTTCATTATCTACCATTAAGAAGGATTCTAATGAAAAAATATCTCCAATGAAACCATATTTATGATTATGTGATTATCATTTCTTAAACATTGGAAAAAAATTTAAGTATTACACGGTATTTAGTGTTATAAAAAGACCATTAATTTACGAACTAATATAGTACATTCCATTTTTTATAATTGGTCCTACAAGAAATAAGTGTACCAATACTAGTTCCTAATGTAGAGGATTTCTTATAGATAAAGATGATACAACTATAATTGGAACTACGTATGAAATGGATAAATTAGTTCATATTAATCAGGTTCTGAAAACTAACATTTCCTATATAGATCAAAAAATTCCACAATGGGAATCTACAATATTAGATAAATTTATGAGGTAGAGGGCCTCCAACATGTAGTGGTACTATTGATCCAATTAAATATAAAATATGTATTATGTCATTAGAGATGATATTTATGGATTTGGTATTCATTGAAATGGAAAATTCTATACTTTTAGTTTACTGTCTCAATAGTGATGTTGATCAATGGTAGTATTTGAACAATAATACTTGGGAGGAAGAAGAAATAGAACTCATGGAATGGGGAATCATTAAGGGTATTCTATTTGAAAAATATTTCCTTTATGATCTAAAAATTAATATGTATAGAATTTTCCAATGCATAATGAAAATGGATTAAGAGAGTATTGTAGATTTTGATGCTACCTTTAAAATATTATCCATATATGATACAAATTGTATACACAAAACTAAGTACAATATTTTTCACTTTATTTGAAGGGAATAAGCAATGAATATGGAGGGAACTAGCCTCTCAATATGTATTATAATATGATGAGGTAGTTTTATGTTCCGTAAATAATGGTAAATAATTATCTAATTATTATGGATTCTAAGGGAATATATATAATAAAATGAAGTTATATTTGAAAAAGGATAGTGGAATGATGAAAATGAATTAATTTTATTCATGTAATATTTGTGGGAATAATCAACCAAATATGTGCTTTAAGGAAATGCAGGTTTGTTATAAGTTTGTAGAAAATTCCCCACCCCAAGTTCATGATTTCAATGTAAGGAAATAATATTCAAATATGAAATTCTACCACTATAAAGAGATTGAGCACTACAAAAATCCCAAACTCCAGTTTCAAGGGAATATACATAAGAAGAATCTAAAGGATCAGTGTCATGATTATGTTTTTGATACTACTATGTGGAATGATTAATGTTCCTATGTATTTATATCATTTATTAATGTTGTAAAATTATATTATCTGTGATATAATGGTAATAATAATTGTGAAATATCTAAGGGTTGTAATGTAGGCCTCTTTTATCAGCGATTGAAAGGATTTTTTTGATCAGTACTGACAATATAGAATTGTGATTCAGTAAAATTTTGAGCTTTTAATAAAATGCATCGTTCATGAAAATTTATGACATATTATTTCCCTAATATTGAGTTAAATATTTTTTTTACAAATAGATGATTCATATGGATAATGTAAACATGATATTACTAACTACAGTGGGGATTATTTGAAATTAGTGTATCATAATATTTGAGAAAGGATAACCATTTATAAAATTGATTACGTTGATCTTTGAATATGGTATGAGATACTAAAGTGTTACTTCACCTAATGATTCATCTTGTGATAATAAATTTATTAAAAATAGTTAATGTCACAACTAAATGATAAGATTGTGTTTTGTAAATAGAAATTTATATTGAATTAAATAAAATAATATAATTTCCCAACTGTACATGAAACAGTATTAGAAAGAAAATGTTTTCATATTATCATCATTTTCTATGATATCATGTACTATTATTTAGTCCTCTGGATTATAGTTTAGTGTTTTACAATGTTCTTCTGAGCATGTTTTCAACCACTCTCCACTAGAAAATGATGGTTAGATTTCTCTTCAATGTCAATGTTTTCACAAATTCGCTAATATTCAAAAGCATGTTTTTTGTGAAATTCAGATTTCATTTTCCCTCTTATTAATAGAATGTTTTATTTATCATATTTACAATGTGGGTCTTTCAACAATAATATTTTCTAATATAAATATATTATATACCATGATCATGTATAAATTTAGTGGAACCAATTTTATTAAGGTTGGTAGAATTTAACACCCATAGAAATTAGAATTTTTTTAGCAAATACACTTTGTATCATGATTTATACAAAAAGACAAGATTATGCTATGCACAACACTGAATTAGGTTGTGTTACATATAATATTGAGTGTTCTTGTCTTTTAATGTAACATCTATTTTAAAAATAAATTTGGAAAATATTATAAGTTTTATTTTTCAAAATAATCATCTCTCTTGAATTAGCAATGTCAAAATTAGCTTAGGAAATTTTTTTTATATTTTATGAGAAGATTCATTTTTTGATGAATATTTAAACAAATGTTGTAATTTGGTTTAAAAATATTTATTTAAATAATTATTAATTTTAAATTAATTTTTATATTTCTTATTATAGTGAAAAAGGATTAATTATAACTATATTAATCCAACGGAGGTCAACATAATTTTTTTGTGGGGCTATGGGTTGTCTAGTAATAGTTATAATAAGGATGGATATGATAAGTTGATGTAGGGTATTCGAGTTTTGATATTAGATAATTAATATACAGATTATATATTATTTATCACATATTAATATTTTTTTCTTATTTGATTTCAAGATTGGAATCTCTTTAAATGCTTATTATTCCAATTTTATACAGGGATATATCGGGTTTCATTACGAGTGATCATAGGGATAGACTACGGTTCAGTTGTAGTAAATTTAAGTGGTTCTTAATTATATTAGGATATATCACTAATATTAATAAATATGTGTTAATAGTTGAATGTAATAGCTAATTGGGTCCGTGAGGTGTTCGTGTGATTGATTGAATGAATGTGGGGTTAACACTATGATTGGTTATTTAGGGTGATTCTTGCAGTGCATTAGTAATAAATCCATATGAGATATAGATTGTTTCCTATTATTATTTTCTTATGGTTAGAGTGGGTGAGTCTTATTGTGAAATTATTTCACACCACCATGATATCCATCTACTTTTATTTGACTTCTCAATGATCCTTTGTGGGAGAGCTAATCTATCTAGGTAATTCGACAAAACCAGTACTAATGTAAACATCATGGGTTCAAATGTGAGTGAGTAAAATTTATGTCTCTTATTAAAAATATGTTTTAGATAATATCTATATGTTGGGATCTATAATTTTATTGGTATGGAGGATGATATCTCAAAACGTGTTTATCTTGTGGCATGGGTCAGATTCCATACTATTATTATTTTTAAATATTAATTCATATGAATTTCTTAGTGGGATAATAGAATTATTTATAATAAAAATATTATTTTATTTTTATCGTTTATATACAATGTTTTATTATGAATCATATTGATTTTTTTATTCTATACTCTAGGAATCATAATTTAAATAAAATTCTAAGTAAAGGTTGTGTGTTTCCTACCAAATAGATTGGTCTTTTTTTCATTGTCACATATTAACCATTAATTGATTTTTTGATGGAATCAATAACGTAATTACTTTCATATGTCCTCTCTACTATTTGGTAACCTCATTCATATTGGGAGGTATGATTATGTTCTAGTATCACACCTACCACAAACACCATTTTTTCAGGATAGACTAGAGTGTTACTTGTTTATCATAAAATTATTCCATAAATTAAGTCATCCATATAGTTTATTAATATTTTGTATTAGATTAAATTTTTTCTTTTGAAATGGTTTTCTATTGTGTTCTTTTAGGAGACTCCTCATATGGATTTTAATATCAATCCTTGTTAAAAGTTGATTTAATATGTTAATATATCATTGGCCAATTTTATTTCATACCTCATTTGTACTGACATTATAACATCCATTTATTATGTCTATGATGTTATTTGATATATAAAATATTAATGAATTTTTAATTTATATATTAAATACAGGTTCTTCGTTTTGATCCCAATGTTCTTATGGTTTTAATCATTGATATTAGATTCTTTATAGTGTTTAAGGGACTCTATTAATAATATATTATTTTAAAATCCTTTTTTGTATCATATATAGAATATAATGGCATTTATGGATTTTTAATAAAGTTAATTGTATAAATAAATTTATTTCAGTTATAGATGACAAAATATGAAATTATATATGTATAAAATTCATCTATATGAGAAGGTGATGGACTCCAAAGTGAGAGTGATTATTAATATGAAGAAGAAATTCATCAATATATTCAGATATTGGCCACAAAAATTCTAACAAAACAAGTTTTTTCAATGGAAATTGTTGAGTCAAAATTAATTTTATGAATTTTATGTCATTTGTTTAGGAAATCAGAAATCTCTTTATGTTCTTTTGTCGTACTGAATATGTTTATCGTACTGACTATATGTATCCTACTAACTATGTTTATCGTAATGACTATTTTTATCGTACTAACTATGTTTATCATATCGACTATGTTTATCGTGCTGAATATGTTTATCATACTAACTATGTTTATCGTACCAAATATGTTTATCTTATTGACTATGTTTATCGTATTGACTATGTTTATCATACTGACTTTTTCAAATTATAATGACTCTGTAAATCGTACTGACTCTGTCAATTGTACTGATCTTTTCAATCTTATTGACCCTTTCAATCTTACTGACCCTAACAGTTATACTGACTATTGTGCATCATACTCACTTTGCATAATATCAATACATTTCACTATGTAATACTAATATTACTCTTGTTTTAATTTTATCACATGATTTTTATTTTTCATTTATCAAAACTCTTGTTTTATATCAATTGTTTTCATGAAAATCTTATTCATATATATTTTGTTTTAACAAAAATGATGTTGTGGAGTTAGTTATAAACTAATCAAAATGTAGTCATGTTTTCTATTTCAATATGATCGTTATAATGTAAGGATCCCAAGTCCCTCTGAGTTTTCAAAAGAAATATGACCGTTGGAGGAAATATGAATGTTGGAACCTGAGTCCTATAAATCTAAGGTCATTTGAACTGAAAAAACAACTGAGAGACTTTGATCATTCGTTGCTTCTATCATGTTCTAGAGAGAGACGTTGTGAGTTATCTCTTGCTTCATGCTAAATCCTTGAGATTACATTACGTGAACGACACGTTCTTAGTTTTTGTATTTTAATAAGGGTTTTGTTTTTATTTGTGCGTCTGATCAAGGGATAACGATCGAGGGATGCTAGGGATAGGCATACAGTGCAACTGATCTACATATCGAGCGCTTTCAAGTTTTTGAAAGATTGTGGTACTGATTACCTATAAAATAGAGGGCTTGCAAGGATAGCAAGACAGATAGACGTACCGATCATCGTATCGAGGGCTTGTAGGGATAGAATGATAGATGTACCAATCTTCATATCGAGGGCATACCAAGGTGGTGGTAAGACAGAACTCTTATCCTAGGTGAAAAGATACCCTTCTCTTTAGGATAAAAGAACTATACTACTTTTACATTTCCAATACTGATTATATTATAAAGGAAACTGTATTTTTTCCTTTCTTCTTTTCATTTTCAACTGTAATTGTACCAATTACGACTATTCTATTACAAATTTTATTAATAGATTTTATATGATTTATGATAGAATCTTTTACTCTTTTATTACACTGATTATTGTATTTGTTTCGAATACAATTGATTTACATTACTAATAATATTACATCGTATCATACCTTTTATATTCAATAAAATAATGGTTAATTATTTTGGTTTTTAATGTATTAGTTTAAGTTCATTTCAATAAATTTCATAAGTCTTTAAATACAATGTTATTTTAAAACATATAATTCACCCCTACCCTCTTCTATTGTTCTTTCTAATATACATCTATATATCTATCCAAAAGAAATTCCCTTCATATAAAAATGTCATAAAATCTCATGAAAACATGACAAAATGAACTACTAAGTGATAAGTGACCATTAAACCTATGTTTGTCACTTCTGTGTTTGGAATTTTGAAAATCCGACATACAAGGTTGTGTTCAAGATGATTTTTGGGGTCCAATAAGAAAATCATAATTTTGGGTGAATAGTAATCTACCCTTATGAAGAGTAACCTACCCTTATAAATATAATTATGGCCCTTATGAATAGTAAATCATCCCAAATAAGTGTAACCATACCTGTGAATAATTAAATAAAAGTTAGGCATCTTAGAAAGTGAAAATTTGACCATAGTAAATGTTATGGTTTTTTTGTAAGTCATAAATAAATAATTATGATTAATTAATTCATTTAAAAGAAAATTTATTTTCTTAAAATGTGTTCATAAATTAAAAAATCTATGTATTTTTTATTTATGATAATTTTATAGGACCCTACGTATTTTTTGAAAGCATTATAAAAGCAGTTTTAATTTTAAAAACTGTATTTTTCAAGTAAATTATGATTTTAAATAAATATTAAATTAATCATATTTGGTGAATTATTTTTTAAATATGGACTTCATTTTTGGATTCTACACATTGAAATTTGTTGGGATGAAATTTTGGGATTTTTTGAAATACTTGAATTTTTTAGGAATAGTGAAATACCGTAATTTACCAAAAATAAGCTAAATAAGCTAATTATAGAATCATGGGTGATGTTCTTCTACTGTATGCCCACTTGGTTCGGGATAACATTACAAAATTACTATTATTGGTCATGTAATACTCACTATTATTTTTTTGCGGGAAAAAATAATAAACTAATGAATTTTATATTAAGAAAACCCCTCTCCCCTCCACTATAAATACAACCATTCACCCCATCATTTCCTCACACTTCTCATGCTACAATACTCTTCTAAACTCCACCCAAGAATCTTATGTAGCCCATCCCCCACATCCAAAATATTCTGGTCTCATCAAAAGACGAAGCTTAGGCCCCTTACAGAGGATCTCAAGAGGAGGATTCAAGAGGTAATTTCTCCCCTTCTTTTCCTTTAAATTCCATTCAATTTCAAGATCTTTTCTTATTCTCCCCCACCTATATTTTTCCAAATGGTATTGTAACTTCTGTATCATAAATATACTGGAATTTTATGACACTAATTTAATATTATACCCTCCAACCCCCTTCTTTTCTTACGTTTATTTTATAAAATAAAATGTTGTTCGTGAGGTGTTAATCTATCAACTTTGAGAACAAAATGTTTCCTTTTTTCATTTCTACCTTCAGATATGGTAATGAAACCATTATTAAAGATGAAAAATAATAATTCATTTTTTATTTTCTATTTAATTCTCTTGAACTAACTTATGTACATATTACTAAATGATTAATCAAAACAAGTTTGTTGTGGTCGAGAAACCATCCAAATTAACTTAAACAATCATCATTTAATTATTATCTATTGAATCAATCACATGGTATACAATGTAATTCATTATAAGATAATTTTATCTTCTGTAATATAATTATCATCATATAATATTAGTTTTGGATGTTTACCCATATTCTACTCGAACTTCAATTTATGAATACATGTGAACAGAACAAGAAAACCGTAAAAACAAACAATCCCGAACAATGTTTTTATACACTATAACTCTTCAAAAGGCACATAAAATAACCTAATGAATCCAAAATTTAAACCTTACATTTATATAATATTCTTGAGTTTCTAATTAAGGAATATAATGTCATTATACAAGACATTAAAGAGAAGGAAGCGTTAGGTTATAAGGTAAGGGGAAGATCTCAAACCCAATTTTCTTTCTTTGGGTTCTCCCTCTATCACTCCAAATTTGGTAGGGTCACTCCTTAAAAATAATTTTTTCATCATCATATTAAATATTATGGGATATAAATTATTTATACAGAATTTTATTTTACACAAAATGTTATCCAAAAGAACTCTTTTTTTAAGAACTCACCTTTTACCTCTCATTCATTGTTGATGGTTCTTATATCAAGTATGTTGTTCCCTCTTTATTTTAGGGACCCCAAGTTTATGAATTAGTTCTTTTGAGATGAAACCCATTCCTATCCATGGGTTGGTTATGTTAATTATTGATATATTATCTATGTGGCATGCATGATAATGATAATGTTATGATGTGACAGGTATCCCTGGAATTTTATAACGCAATATGAATGTTTGAATATGACGTGTGTGCCCTGAATTATACAGTTCTCCATTGCATTAGGTAAAGTGATGAATCTCATGAGTAAAAGTGATATGGTGTGAAAAATATTTTTTCTTTGTTCACAATTATGTGTAGTAGTTGACCACTAAGACCTGATGTTTCATTTTTATGCGTTTCCACATTTCAAGTCTTATGTATATGGTTCCCCTTAGGTTCATGATTCTTTGCATATGTTATGATTATCGTCAACCCATGCTAAATTGTTCTTATTTTTCCCCTTATTGGGCTTATAGATCACCCCTTTTGATGTATATCCTCAGGTGACTTCATGTACTAAAGAGAGGTCAAGTGACAATAAGTATCTAGAGAAGAAGAAATTGAATAAATGTTTATGCTCGATGTTGTAATTGTTACGTATGGTCATTGTTTTCCCAAGACACGAAATCTTTGGATCCTCTATGTGTAATACTATAATGTTATTTATCTTCAAAATGATTTAATCGTAATGTAATAAAAGGTTGGGTCACTATAGTTTGTATTAGAGAAAAAGGTTTGTTAATTTAAAATTTGGATTTGTGAACCCTAGAGATAACCTATAGTATGAAACTAAGTACAAACACAGACACAAGAATCATTACCTAGAAATCCCATAAGCTACACTTTTAGTATAAATTGTGAAAATGAATTAGTTATTTATTCATTACATCTTGACTTATGTTTTGTTCAAACCTTCTCTTTTTTAGAAAATGGTGGAAACCAGGAGAAACCAGGCCAACAACTCGTGTGAGGGACAATGCAACGATTTCCCGAACGACATCCCCAATGATTTGGGAGGTGGAGTTCAAAACATCATGGAAATTCATATCCAATTATCTCAGGTTATGAACAATAACCATATTAAGGGGAACATCCTCCGTCACCATATATTGACCAACTGGCTATCGAATGTTTTATGAGGCAACAACCACCGACGTTAAGTGGATCATCTGATCAACTTGTTTTGGAGTAGGGGGAAACTCTTTGGAGAAGATATTTTTAGTTCTTCATTGTTCTGAGGGGGAGAAGGTGACACTATCCATTTATCATCAAGATGGAGAGGCCGATCAGTGGTGGGATTCGATTAGGAACTCCAAACTAAGGGAGGAAATTGAATGATTGAATGGGAAGACTTTAAGATCATGTTTCTTAATAAGTATTTCTCATGAAATCTTCTCTTTAATATAGGGAGAGAATTCATAGAGATCACGCAAAAAGAAGGATAATCTTTCACAACCTTTGAAGTGAATTTCACATGGCTTGAAAGGTACTCTTCGGGTTTTGTGATCAACAATAATAGAAAAATTGATAGATTCTTTATTGGACTAAAACCACACCTTCGAAATGTTATTTGAAATTCGATACTTTATGAGTTATGAACAAGTTGTTTGGTGTGGTCTAAATGTAGAGATAGAGTTTGGAGAATGGCCACATGGCTATTGTGATAAGAAATGAATGATGGAGATTCATGCTGGAAGATCTAATGACAAAGGTGGGAACAAAACTCAATGACCCACATGCAAAAAATGATGGAATTTTCATCATGGGAACTACCTCAATGGGATGGGGAAATGCTTCAAGTGTGGGAAAGAAGGACATTGTGCACAAGAGTGTCAGAAAGCCATAAAAAGGAAGGAGAATATGGCAAAATAAAGGAGAGAACAACTCATGGTTTAATGCTACAATTGTATAGAGCTAGGGATCTTTTCAAGCCAGTGCACTAAACCTCGAGTTCTCGAGGGTAATTAGCATTAGCTGCCACCAAAGACAAAGGAACAAGACAAGGCTTATTCCATCACTATGGTGGAAGTGGAGTAAGATAATGAGGTTGTACATGGTACACTTCTTATTAACTCAAGAAAAGAAATAGTTTTATCTGATTCTAGTTATACACATTCCTTTATATCATAAAAGCTTTCTAGAACTATAGAATCAATGCCCTAAAACCTTGATGTAGAGATATATGTAAAAACACCATGTGGTGCAATCATTACAACCCCAGGGATTCACTCTTCTCCTATTGTCATATGTGGGAATATTCTTCCATCGTATCTCATAATACTTCCCTTGGTAGAAATCAATTCTATAATGGGAATGGATTGGATCTTGTTATATAGACCACATATCAACTGTCGAGAAAAGGAAATATCTTTTTAAATTCCAAACCATCCCATTATCCTCTACAAATGCAAGGTAGATCATGAATCTCCTTTAAAAAATCTTTCAATGGTGTGTGTGTTGATTCCCTATGAAGAATTATAAATCTCTTAAATGTTTGAGTGAGAGGAAAGTTCCAAACTTATAGAAATTCCCATCGTGAGGGAATACAGTGATGTATTTCCCAAAGAGTTACCCAGAATTCCCAAAGATCATGAGGCAGAGTTCTCAATAGAACTCATACCCAGAGCTACTCCTATATAAAATTGTCCCTATAGGATGGCCCATATTTAATTGTAGGAGATAAATAAGTAGCTACAAGAGAATCTAGAAAAAGGGTTCATGCGCCCTAGTACATAACCTTGGGGTGCACCAGTGCTCTTTATGAAGAAGAATGATAGAACAATGCGGTTGTGTATCGATTATTATGAACTCAACAAGATCACCATAAAGAACAAGTATCCTCTTCCAAGGATTTATGACTTGTTTGATCAATTTAGTTTAGCTCAATACTTCTCAAAGGTTGATATTTATTCCGGATATCATCAACAAAAGGTGAAGAAGGAAGATATTAAGAAGACTGCCTTCCGTACAAGGAATGGGCACTATGAGTTTCTAGTTATTCCCTTCTAACATACTAATTCCCTTGAATTCTTCAGGGATTGGATGAGTAGAGTCTTCAGACATTACCTCGACAAATTTTTAGTATTGTTTATTGATGATATTCTAATCTACTCTATGACCAAGGAGGAATGCAAAGAACAACTAAGACTTGTGTTGGTGATGTTGAGAAATGAGATGTTGTACACCAAGTTCAGCAAGTGTGACTTTTGGATGAAGAAAGTCATGTTCTTCTGTCATATGATCACAAGTGAGGTAATTTCTATGGATCCCTCAAAATCAATGGTAATTTAGGAATGGAACAGACCATCTACTGTCACTATTATCAGTAGTTTTCATGAATTAGCTGGGTACTACCGATGTTTTGTGAGGAACTTCTCAAAATTTTTAAGCCTACTAAATAAGTTTACAATGAAAGTGGTAATGTATTTATAGATGGAAGAATGTGAGGGATTCTTCAAGGATCTAAAGAGAAGGCTGATCACTGCAACTGTACTCACACTCCCAAAAAGATGAGAAAGGTTTGTGATATATAATGATGATTCAAATAAAGGATTGAGGCCTGTACTAATAAAAAATAATAATTTGATAGCCTATGCCTCATGTTAGTTGAAGATACATGATCAAAACTACCTAATGCATGATCTAGAGATGGCCGCTTTGATTTTTTCCATGAAAATCTGGTGGCACTACCTTTATGGCAAGAAGTGTGACATAGACACTAACCAAAAGAGCCTAAAGTATATATTCACACTAAAGGAGCTCAAAATGCATCAAAGAAGATGGTTAGAACAAATCAAGGATTATTATTGTTGTATTCACTATCATCCTGGAAAGGAAAACGAGGTAGCTGATGCTTTATGTTGAAAATAACCTGCTCCTCTATCAATGTTGTTGATTGAGAAAGACCCTATCTTCTACTATATGCAAGGAATGGATTTAAATATCATATGGTCATCGGATAAATCCTACATTTCCCAAATTATAGTGCAACCATCCATCAAAGAGAATATTAAGGAAGCACAAAGGGATGATGTGGAGATACAAAAGAGGGTGAATGTAGTAAAGGAAGGGAAGTTGATTGAGTTCAATATCGATGATAATGTTTTGATTTGTTTTGAAACACATCTTTGTGTGCCTTCATCAACTAGGATAAAGAAGGAGCTATTGGAAAATGCACATAGCTCAACATTATCTATCCATCATGGTAGCATCAAGATGTATCATGATCTCAAATATCACTTTTGGTGGGATAAAATGAATAAAGAGATTCCAAAATAGATATCAAGGTGCTTGGTATGTCAGCACGTTAAAGAGGAGCGACAAAAGTCCAAAGGGATGATGCTTCAATGGCCTATACCCATGTGGAAATGGGAAAATGTTACTATAGACATTGTCATGTGTCTCCTGAAGATGTCGAAGAGAAAATAATGTGATATGGGTTGTTGTTGATAGACTCACCAAGATTTCCCATTTTATCACTATTTAGGAAGATCTCTATATTGAATAACTTACAAAGAAATATGTGAAGGAAGTGGTTAGAAATTATGGTGTTCCACTCTCAATTGTATCTGACCAAGATCATGTTTTGCATCTAAAATCATGAGGAGCCTTCAACATGCTTTGAGTACTGAATTAAATTTTTAGCACATCCTATCACTACCAAACCGATGATCAATCTGAAAGGACTAATCAGACTCTTGAAGATATTATAAGAGCATGCTATCTATAATTCAAAGGTGGATGGGATCTGCATCTCCCATTGGTTGAGTTATCATACAATAATAGCTTCCACTAGAGTATTCATATGGCTCCATATGATGATCTATATGGAAATCTATGTAGAACCCCAACCTGTTGGGTTGAAGTTGGAGAAAGAAATCAACTTGGACCCGATCATGTGCAAGAGATGACAGCGAAGGATCAAGTCATCTGAAAACACATCAAATCTACTTAGATTTGGAAACAGAGCTATGCTGACAATCATCGAAGGAACTTGGAGTTCGACGTTGGAGATAAAGTCTTCCTTTGAATATCAAAATGGAAGTGAGTGATGTGATTCAGAAAGAAAGGGATGTTATTCCCAAGGTACATTGCCCCCTTTGAAATCCTAGACCGTATAAAAGTCATGACCTATAGACATTCACATCCCCCAAATATGGCCTAGGTTCATGATGTTTTTCTCATATCACTCTTGAAAAAGTACATACCCGGTCCCTCACATGTGACAAATTCCGAGGTGGTACAATTGGAAGATGATCTCTCTTATGTGGAGAAGATAATAGAGATTCTTGACCGGATAGATAAGGTTCAATGCAATAAGACAACCCCCCATTTCAAAGTGTTCTAGAGGAACCAAAAGTTTTAAGAAGCTACTTGGGAACCTGAGGAGGTGATGGAGGAGAATTACCCTCACCAGTTCGTGTAAAGTTAAATTTCGGGGGTGAAATTTCATATTGGGGGAAGAATGTAACGACCCAAAGTTTTTCAATGGAAATTAACTTCTTATTAAAATGTCATAAAATCACATGAAAACACAACATATTGAACTACTAAGTGCTAATCGACCATAAAACTTATGTTTGTCACTTCTATGTTTGGAATCTTGAAAATATGACATACACGGTTGTGTTTGAGATGATTTTTGGGGTCCAATAAGAAAAAAATAATTTTTTTTGTGAATAGTAAATTACACTTATGAATAGTAACATACCCTTATAAATAGTAGTATGGACCTTATTAATATAAAATCATCCAAAATAAGAGTAACCTTACCCATGAATAATTAAATAAAATTCAGACATCTTAGAAAGTAAAAAATTTGACCCTAGTAAAAACATTGGTATTTTTGTAAATAAAAAATAAAAAATTACAATTAATTATTTAATTTAAAATAAAATTTATTTTCCTAAAATGTGTTCCTAAATTAAAAAATCTTTGTATTCTAAATTTAAGATAATTTTATAAGACCCTATGTAATTGTTGAAAGCATTATAAAATCGGATTAAATTTTAAAAACTATATTTTACAAGTAAATTTTGATTTTAATTAAATATTAAATAAATAATATATTGAAATTATTTTTAAAAAATAAACTTAATTTTTCGATTCTACACGTTGAAAAATGGTTGGGATGAAATTTTTGAATTTTTAAAAAATACATGAATTTTTTATGAATAGTGAAATTCTGTAATTTACAAAAATAAGCTAAATAAGCTAATTAAAGAGTCATGTGTGATGATTTGCATATGTAAGCCCACTTTGTTCGGAATTAAATTATTCAATTACTATTCTTGGTCATGGATGACTCACTATTCCTTTTCTTGTGGGGAAATAAAAAAGTAATGAATTTTATATTAACAAACCCATGTCCCCTCCACTATAAATACCACCCTTCACACCCTCATTTCCCCACACCTATCAAGATTTATGATTTGTCTAAAATCAGGAAAAGAATCTTCCCTAGGCCCTCTATAACGTCCAAAATCTTCTGGTCTCATCAAAGGTCCAAGACTAGGACCCTTAAGATGGATCTCAAGAGGAGGATTCAATAGGTAATATCTCTCCTTCTATTCCTTTAAATTCCTTTCAATTTTAAGGTATTTTCTTATTCAATCCTCACCTATCTTTGTCTAAATGGTTTGTTAACTCTAGTATCATACATATAATAAAATTTTATGATACTAATGGGATATTATACCATTTAACCCCCTTCTCCACTTTCAGTTTATTTTATAAAAGAAAACGTTGTTCATGAGGTGTTAATCTGTCACCTTCGAGAATAACATGTTTTATTTTTTTCATTTAAACCTTCAGATCTGGTCATGAAACAATTTTTATGGTTTCACCAGAATATTTTATATGTATTATTTCTTATTTAATGTTCAGGTACAAACTTATGTACAAATTAGTAAATGATTAATCAAAAAACGTTTGTTGTGGTCGAAAAAACAGTCCAAATTAACTCAAACAATCATTATTTAATTCATATCTAATGAATCTTCCACATAGTACACAATGTAATTCATTATAAGAGGATTTTAAATTCGGTAATATCATTAACAACATGTAATATCAGATATGTATGTTCACCCATGTTCTACATGAACTTCAATTTATGAATACAAGTGAACCACTCAAGAAACCCCTAAAAGAAAACATTCCCGAACAATGTTTTTAAACTATAAAACTCATTAAAAGAACAATAAAATAACATAATTAAAACAAAATAAAACCTTTAAATTTATAAATGTTTTGGTAGTTTCTAATTAATTAATATAATTTCATTATATATGAAATTAATGTGAAGGATGCGTTTGGATATAAGGTAAGGGGAAAATCACGAACCCAACTTTTTTTCTTCGGGTTCTCTCTCTTTCACTCCAAATATGGCATGGTGACTCCTTAAAAATATTTATTCATCATTATATTACATTTTTTGGGATATAATGTTTTTCTACTGACGTTTATGTCAATCAAAATTTTTTCCAAAAGAACTCTTCTTTTAAGAACTCACCTTTTAACTCTCATTCTAGGTTGATGGTTCTTGTATCAAGTATGTTGTTAAATATTTCTTTTGGGAACCCAAAGATTATGAATGTTTTCTTATGAGATGAAACCCATTCATTTCGATTGGTTAGTAATGTTCATTATTTACATATGTTCTATGTGGCATGAACGATAATGATAATGTTATGTTTTGACGGGTGTACCCAGAATTATATAGCGCAATATTAATGTTTGAATGTGATGGGTACACCCAGAATTATATAGTGCTCCAATGTATTGGGTAAAGTGATGATTCTCTTGAGTAAATGTGAAATTATGTGAACATGATGCTATATTTGTCTAAAATTATGTGTGGTAGTTATCCACAAAGACATGATGTTTCATTTTTATGCATTTCCACATTTCATGTCTTATATTTATGCTTCCTCTTATGTTAATGATCCTTTTTACAATGTTATGATTATTATAATCCCTTGCTAAATTGTTCTTATCTATCCCTTTATTATGATTATATCTCACCCATTTTGAGGTATATCCTCAGGTGACGACATGTACTAAGGAGAGGTCAAGTGCCAATAAGAAACTAGATCAGAAGAAATTGAATAAATGTTTATGCTTGATGTTGTAATTGTTATGTATGGTCTTAGTTTTCCAAATACAATAAACCATTGTATCCCCAATGCGTAATAATATTATATTATTTATCTTAAAAATGATGCAATAGTAATGTAATAAAAGTCTAGGTCAATATATATATGATGATAATTATAGATATATTATTATTTTCTTCTATATGAGGAGATATTTGCCTCTTATTTGAGGATGATTATAGATACACATTTATATATACATTTATATTAAAAAAATACATACATGAAAACACAAACACAATTATATATATATATTCACTACCTATTATAGAAGATGGTATTTAATTGTTACCCATGAAAGAATGTTCTATTATGTCTAAAATGAAGAACTATTTTCCTTTTTGAGCATTGATTAACATAGGTATGGAAAGTAAAGATTAAGATTTTATTTGAAAGTGAGTATAATTAAGATATATAGTTTAGTATCATGATTGAAATTAATGTATACTTATTCATCCAAAACATTATTTCATAACATGAATTATGTATGTCACATACCTGACCCATTTCACTCAACATTAACCAATCTAGGTTGGCCACATGGCCTCAATTTTGCCTCCTGGAATGAGATAGGCCACCATCTAGTAATGAGTTCCCATGGTGAAATACTATGTAGACTTAACCACATGGACTAAATTGTGCCTCATTGAATGACATAGTCCACCGACTAGAACTGGTGTCCATGGTGAAATAATGGGAAGAATGAACCCTCATGATTACAGTTTTTCATAATAGTATAATCATTTCATAAAATTGTTTAAGAATATTGAATGAGTATAAGATGAGTAAAAATCCAATATATAAATAACCAACTAATAAAATCTAATAGATTCATGTAAAAATGAAGAATATGGAATTCTATACAAACTAAATTATTACACGGGAACATGAATTTTGTAAATTAAATGTATCAAAAGAACAAAAATACTCAAATATGGTATCCCAAATAGCTTCAGGAATCCCAGACCCAGTCATCAGAGCCCTTACTTCTATGAAAAAATAAATCAACCTTCGGCATGTGGTCCCTTGACCTGTCCCTACCTACATCAATGAAGTATGTCCGAGAACCCATCATCCACGTGAATATCGTGTGAGAAGATACTCTGTATGCCACAACCAACTGCATGTATATAAAATCTTGTCCATATACATAAGTTGTATTAGTTTTTAGATATAATAGAGAAATTGATTCTATTCAGTCTATCAAGTATCATTGTTATCATGAAATTAATTAAAAATTTATCTGTAATGAATAAAACCAATATAGATAATTATGTACGCCATATAATCATGTTCTAGACATACATGGGTGAGGGTCCAAGGAGAATTAAACTATTTGGTCACCAAACAGTATATGTAAAATATTTTAACATGATCCAAGGTGTATAAATTCTAATGTATTAATAAAATTAATTGACCAATCAAGTAATAATGAATGAATTATGAATCCTAGAATTTCAATTAAACTAAATCAACATGGTCCTTAGAGTAGAAATGTCCAATAAATACATGTAATCTAGAAAAAAATCAAATGAGTAGAAAATTCAATGGTATCATAATATGATCATTGGATCCCATGATTAGAAAGGTAAAACACATCATAACATATCAATTATATAGGATCCAAGGAGTATCAATGTCCAAGGAATCCATTTAAGAATGATCCATGGTATATAATTGTCCATGGAATCAAAATAATGTTGCCAAGTCCATGTAGTAGTATTATCTGAGTAATCCTCTCCAATTATATTAATAACACATTATAAATCTATTCAATCATTTCAAATATCAATTCCTGAAAATATTCAATGAAATTAATTATGCATTTCAGAATGTTCAATTATATTTGATAAGATGATCACAGCAATTATAAATTCACATTAATACCATATTCTACAGCAAATTATATAACGCAAGCTCATCACATGTAGATGGAGACATAAATGACATAAAACGGTAGAAATCATCCCATATGTTGTTTCGGTAGTGTTTCAAAACATAAAACCTTGAAAAATATTCCATAGTCTTGTATAAACTTATTTATATCAATTAACCTTTGATTTAATTAATCTAGCATGTTCCACCCTAAACATCTGGTGAGAATTAAAATGGAAAAAATCTATAAATATTATTACAATAAGGGAAAATTTATAGGCCAACTACCTCATACTTCTAGAGGAACACTCATCCTATCTCAACCTTTGATTTGGCATAGATCAAAAGAAAAAATCATAATGGATGAATTAAAACAAATTGGGCATATCAGCTTCTACTAAAAAAAACTCCATCAAGGATAAGATAAATTATGAATGGTGCATAAGGAATGAAGAACTCACAAGAATATATCCAATGAGAATCATAGATCATGAATCATTAATTGAATGATTTAATTCCTTCAAAGAATAAGTTGAATTCTTTATGAACTAAAAGGAAGAAGAAAAGGGTATACACATATAGAGAAAAAAAGGGAGGAAGGTTTATCTTTAAAGATAAATTAGAGACAAAATTACCATTTAACCTTAACTCAGTTGGTCACAAATTATGGCTCCCCAATTTCAAATTTAAGTGTGAATAATTCTCACATCACTGTCCCAATTTTATCCTCACATGGAAATGAATCTTAGTTAGACATACCACGAACCGACTGTGTTTTTAGACTCTATTAGAGACTAGTGCAACCACTCTTGGGCTTGGGGACTAGCTCACCTGCTTTCCACAAACTGTGTGGCCCCTGATAGTTTAATTTTCAAATAATGATAGTCGGATAATAAAAAAAAGTAATACGTGGTGAATTATAGTATAATAATTTTATGAAAAAGAAAAAAAAATACCCAAAAAATCTTTTTAAGATTTCATCATGATCCAAAATCTTAGTTAGGTGATCCCATGCTCCTATACACAATTCAATCAAGAATCACCAACTAGGTGCTTTCCCCTTTTTCTACATGCATCCATGAAGTCAATTCGGGTACCCAATGATTCCTTTAACAGGGTATAAGATAACACTTTGTAGTCCATCACAAATGGTTTCAATAACAAATAATGTTCATGCAAACATTGTAATGAAGTTTAACAATAAAATATGTGTAAAATTAATAAAAAATGTTTGATCATACCCATTGTATAAATATTCACTGTGGTGATTCAACTAATTATATAGATAACACTAAGGAATAAATAAAATCCAAAACAAAGTATAATGTAATGTAATCGTGTGTTAGTTGTAACATCCTAGGTAAATAAAGAAATATAACAATTTCATATATATTAATTTTTGGTAATTAAATATTAGTTTTACATTAAAGGGGATTTTTATGTTTGATGGAATACCTGATATGAAACAAAAGGATTCATTGAAATCATACTTTTCACACTAATAATAAAATATTTTTATTTTAAATTGTAGTTACCTCCTAGCCGTTGATTTCGTGGGAATGAACAGAACTAACTACAATATTTTTATACATGTCTGTTAATTGTTTTTATATTTATCCAACAAAAGATAGAAGCATAAAATGTGAATAAATATATTTTTGAGCCTAATTTACATTAAAAGATTGATTTGATGCCTTTTTATGGAAACCATCTTAAAAACAATTGGTCACATTTATATGTTCTATTTGACAAAATAAAATTTTTCTTTAGAATCGGGACATCAAAATTCACTTTGGGTAACATTTTGGAAATTTTCTGATAAAATACATTTTTTGATGATTAGTGAAAAATATTGTATTTTAATTCAAAACTACCTTTTAATAAAATTTATTTATATTGATAGATTATATTTTTAATTTTTCATAAAGCATAATTATATTATATTTTAACCATTTAATCCAATGCTGTAAATTGGAATTAATTTCACTTTGAAATTGGACATAAACAATTGTTAATCTTTTGATAGATATTGTTTTTTAAAAACAATCTATTTGTTTTGAAAATGGGAATTTATTTTAAATTAATTAATCCAACTTATATGGTTTGAATTTTGTAAAATAGACATCATTTTTGAAATCATAATATCAAATATATCTGAGGCATAATTTTTGTAATTTTTCAAAAAAACATAAATTTTTTATTAATAGTAAAACCACTAAGTAGTAGTTAAAATGCTGATGTTTTCATTTAAATGAAATTTAACCACTTTTTGGAATTGAATTTCTAAATTTTTACATAAATGGTTGTTATTAGTATGTAAAATTTTGTTCCATAATATGAAAATAGTTTTTAGTGAATAGGAACTTTTGACTTTTATTTACCATAGTTAAAGGAAAATAGAGTATTTCTAGGTAAAAAGAATATTATACTAATAAAAAATTACTTTAACACTTGTCGTAAACTTATTTGATGAGTCTTTTCCAACCATGTGCATATTTGGGTCGACTTTTGGACCCCATGGAGCCACATGGGAGTGATAATGACACTTTAGATTAGTTAATTTAATGTAAAACAAAAATGACAAAATCAAATATCATTTATAAAATTATTTTTCAAAAAAGGTTATATAAGTTATCATTTCAACTAAAAATATTCATTGGAAATATAAATATATTTCCTACATCTTGGTATTGGTTTTATAATTTTTAGATATCAAATAAATAAATTTACGTATGAAATTATAATGATGTAGTGTTTACCTCATTAATAAATTATTTAAATAAATAAGATTATAAAGATTAAAATAATATCTAAAACTTGTCCAACTCTTCTTGGAAGATTTTATTTCGACCATTACTCACCATATCTTCATCTGTAATTATTTTTTGACCTTTAGAAACTGATAATCATTATATAATAAAATAATATATTCAAACTTTCTCAAATAGCCCCTCCTCGCCCTAATAAAAAGCCCTCACCTCTAACCCAATCCTCACACATATCAAGCCCCTTGGATCATTAATACACTACTATATTAGGGTCCATAAATCCCTCTCATACTTCTAGAATCCTTGACATAGGTAGATGTCACTTCAACCAACCCTTTTGGTTCAAACCAAAGGGAGTTACCCAAATTAAAGGTAACAATTTCTATTTAATTCTTTTGTTTTATTTTGTTTTATTTTACTTCTCAAACCCCATAAACTCTTTTTATTCCTTTATTTCATAACAACATCAGTATATTCAATACAATAGGTTATTTTTTTGGGTGTTATTCTAACTACACATACACACACCTCGGTCTAATGGGTAAAAAACATTCTATTTCTGTGGATGATGAACTACTACCTCATGAAACAATGATTGTTCAAATATCTCCAACCGTCTCATATAGTGTCCATTATGATGGAACAATATTTATATATGATATTTTTTATATTTATATTGTTTCTATGATTCTGTATTTATAATTTATAGAATACCTTTAAGGTTTCCATAGTGCATAAATATGATAATCTCATTTGATGAAGTGCGGAGTACTGCCCCCTAAACGTGATATGACTCGTTCATGCCTTCTGTGGAAAGTATAATGGTAGAGTTAATGAAATTATATATGATATTATACTAGAATTGTAAAATAATTATGTGTCATTATTTTTTCATTCCATTACAATATTAAATAGAAATTGAATTAGTTTTAATGCGTACATACGACTTACTGTCTCCATGAACGGTGCATTTCATATCTTATATCCAAATGTTATGTAATATTATTAATACATGCATATAATTGATTTATATTATGTATATGATATCTAAATCATGAATATTAGTATGGATATAATGAAATCTTTACCACATGAACAACTTGTAATTATAAGAAGTCCATTTTGGACTCAAGTACCAAATATCGACAAAATGAACTTTATTAACATAAATTTTTAGATAATGTCGATAACATATTAATAATTGATATTAAAAGATTAATAAACTTGAAAAATGTTCTTAATAAAGTTGAAAATAACTTTAGTTTATTATTCATGATATTATATAAAGAACTGTTCAAGTCAGACATGAGGTAAGGGGCTTCGTCTCAATCTCCTTTCATTGAGGCATATTTTGTTTTAATACACAACTTTAATTTAGATGCTGTATAAAAACCTTTTAATTTTCATTTCATTCAAATGGAATCTTTTTTTACGACGAATTTTACTAAATACCAATAATGAATTATTCTTTTAACGTAAGTAGGGACAATGACCTTTCTGCCACTGTGAGTATTATTTTCTCTTTGGCATTCTTAACAAGACGTAATGTTTTTACAAGGAAATTTAATACCATATAATATTTTTTGTATTTTTGTATTGAAAGTTGTTTTGATAATGGATATTTTATGTCAGTATATTTAAGTTATATATTGTGATTGAAATGTAGAAATGTTTTCATTCCTGTATATTTGTTGTATGTGTTCTGATTTTATAACGGTATTTGGCTATTTGAATGGTTGTTATGTGATAAACCAAATAAAAAGTGGTTATGTGAGAAATCAAGAGACGTGGTTACATTATAACATAAAATGAATTGGGTGTGGAAATCGGTTTTATGGATATTCCATTTAGTGAGATGTGTGGAAGTCAATCGTATCATTATTCAATTTAAGTATTTATATGTCCCAATTTACCATTATATGTTATGTGTAACACCGCAGGTAAATAAAGAATATGACATTTCATATTTATCCATATTTATGAATAAAATATTTAAATGACTTTAAAGGGGACGCTATGCTCGATGGCGTACCCAACACGCAACAACGAGTTTCTTGGGAATCTTACGTTGCACTCTAATAATAAAATACTATTATTTTAAATGTTAGTTATCATGTAGCCGTTTTAATGGCGGGAATGGATAGAAATAACTAAAATATGATTATATATGTTTTTAAATGTTTTTACATTTATCCAATAAAAGCTAAAGGCTTAAAATACGGAAAAATTCAATTTTAGGTGTATATGCCCTAGTTTTCACTAAAGGTTCAATTATCACCTTTTAATGGAGAAATGTCATTAAATATAGTTTTGATCACTCTTATACATTCTTTTGGACCAAATAAAACTCTTTTTAAGAATCGGGACATCAAATTTTACTTTGTGTAATTTTTTGGTATTTTTCCGATAAAGTTCATTTTTTAATAAATAGTGTAAAATGTTGTGTTTTAATTCAAAACCCCTTTTTAATATAATTTATTTATATGATTAGATAATATTCTGAATTGGTTTTAAGGTGAAATTAGAAAATATTTTTACCATTAAATCCAATAGTGGTCGTTGGAAGTAATTTCACTTTGAAATCAGACTTAAACTAGTGTCAATCTTTTGATACATATTGTTTTATAAAAACATGCTATTTGCTCTGACAGCGGGAATTAATTATTAAATTAATTAATGTGACTTATATGTTTTGAATTTTTTAAAATAGACTTCATTTTTGAATTCGGAATATCAAATATATCTTAGGGTGAATTTTTTGTAATTTTCTGAAAAACTTCGATTTTTGATGAATAGTGAAACCACTAAGTGGTACTTATAAAGACTAATTTTCCGTTTAAATGAAATTTTGCCATCATTGTGTTTTGAATTTCAAAAATCCGACATACATGGTTGTCATTAAGAAGTAAAATGTGGTTCAATGAGATTATAAGAATTTTTTGGTGAATAGTAACTTATTAAGTTCTTAATCGCGATTAGTGGTAATTAGTGTAGTTTAAGGTAAAAATAATGCTTTTATAAAATAATATGAGCTTGACACATGACCTACCCTCATTGGTTGTGTCATGGCCGACCAAGAAAAGCCATAGGTCAACTTGGGGACCCCATGGGGACACTATGGTTGGGAAATGACATAAATAACTTTTTATTTAATGTAAAAGTAAAAATGACACAAACATAATATGTTTTACAAAAACAATTGTTACATGGGGTTATAAATATCAGATTTTTGATTATAAATAGTCATTGGAAAGA
The DNA here is from genome assembly GCA_963277665.1 of Viscum album. Taxonomy (NCBI): domain Eukaryota; kingdom Viridiplantae; phylum Streptophyta; class Magnoliopsida; order Santalales; family Viscaceae; genus Viscum; species Viscum album. The sequence goes on from OY728158.1 coordinate 544,122,886, forward strand.
TAAAAAGATTTCGTACATCATAGTATTTTTTTCATAATTTTTAGACATTAAATAAATTAAATAATTTATGACATAATAATGATGCAGCGATGACATCATTATTTGAAGATTTAAATAAAATGGAAAGATAATGTAAAATCTATGAGCTACAGATGTCCAAAACCAATTGGATGAGTGGATTTCGAACCCTTATCACCGTATCCACGAATTATATCAATGTGGGACCTTTTAAAACCGAAATACATTTTCAAATAATGTAATATTTCTTTACTTTCCAAAAGTGCCCCTCCTCTCCTCTTATAAAAGGCCCCCACCTCTACCTCATTTCACACACTCCTCAAGCCTTTGGCTCGGCCAAAACCTACCAATTTACTCTCTCCACATTCCTCTACTCATCTTAGAGGATTCCCTTTGGGCATAATCCTTTCAAAGGAAGCCTTTAGGCCCAAATCAAAAGGAGTTACACTTTTAAAGATAATTCATTCTCTCATGTTCATTTGTTTTATTTTGCTTCTCCAACCCCCTAAACTCTTTTTATTTATTTATTTTGTAACATAAACAGTATCTTAAATATACTAGGATGTTGTTATATGATTTATTCGAGCTACACTCTCACAAAACTACATCAAATGGTTAAAGAACATACGGTTTCTGTGGATGGCAGAATTGTGCCTCCCGAAACGATGATTGTTCAATACTCATTTAACACCTTCAAAGGTGGCCATTATGATGTCACTATTTTTATATATGATATATAATATGTTTATGTTTTACTTATTCTTCTGTATTTTTCATTTGTTTCTTACCTTTATGGCTTCCATTATGGGTATACACGATATCTTCATTTTAGGAAGTGCGGACTACCGCCCCCTCAAAGTGATGTGATTCGTTAATTCCATACGTGGGATGTATAAAGGATGAATTTAATGTTATTATATATGATATTATACTGGAATTATTATATACCCATATATCATTATTATTTCTTTCAATTAAAGTATGAGATAGAAATGAATGTAGTGTTCATGCGTACGTACGGCTTACCGTCTCCATGAACGGTGCATTTCATTTCTTATCCCCAAATGTAATGTACTATTAAAAGTACATGTATATAATGGATATATATAATTAATGATATATCTAAATGATGAATATAATTCTGGAATTAAAATATAATTACCTCTCATTTAGTTTCAATTCCATTAATATGACAAAGAAATGAAAGTAGCGTTCATGCGTACGTACGGCTTACCGTCTCCATGAACGGTGCATTTCATTTCTTACCTCTAAATGATTATGTAATATTATAAATACATGTATATGCTGGATATATATGATATATATGATATCCAAATCAGGAATTTCATTCTAGATATAAAGAACCTTTGGCCACACGAACAACATGTAATTGTAAGAAGTTCACTTTCGACTTAGGAACCAAATATCGGCAAAACAAATATTATTAACTTAAATGATTACATAATGTTTATGACATGGTAATAAGTGATATAAAAGGAATAATGACCTTTAAAAAAGTTCTTAAGGAAGTTTAAATTAACTCAAGTTTATTATTCAGGAGATTAAAGAACGATCGAGTCATGTCGGACCCGAGGTAAGGGATCCTACTCCTCTCTTTCTTTTTAAGTACACACTTTTATGTCATTCCTTTTAAAGATCATATTTCGTGTAATTTTGATGATATTTTATATTAAACTTACTGTAATTTTTATGTTCATGTGATGAGAGACCCTATTCTCTCTCATCAATCCATTTTGGGAGTTTTGAGTGGCGCCGTTAGGCTGCCGAACTTTCATAAGAGATCTAACCTCTCTCTTTCTTTTTAAGTACTCTTCTTTATGTCACTTCTTTTAAGATCCTCTTTGTAATGTTGGGGGATGTTATTTTATATTCCTCTTTCTATACATTTTATTGTAATGTGATGATATACCCTATTTGATCTCATCAATCCATATTCGGAAGTTTTATGTGGCGCCGTTAGGCTGCCGAGTTTTCATAAGGGATTTTTCATCTCACTTTTATTCCCTTGAGATTTATGCTACATTTTCCACAAATTCCATTGAGTGGTGTATGTACTTCCCATTATTCTACTCTTTGTGTAATATAATTTCGTTTATGAGTATTTACATCAATGATCAATTGTCCTTCTTTCATGGGGTGTATGTTTTGAAAGATACCCAAGTCGGTAAGGGAACCTTTCACCCTCCTCTTTTTTAAAAGACTTCTTTTGTTGGGTCTTTTAATTTACATATTGTTATGTTGGGATATGTTCTCATATATCCTTATTTATGTAAATTTTATGTCCAAGTGATGAGATACACTTTTTATCTCTCATCAACTCATTTTGATGCGATGTCGTTAGGCTGTCAAGGAAACGTTTTAACCCAATTTCGATTTCTTTGGGTTCAACATGTAGTCATTGAATATGTCATCCATTGAATATGTGTGAATGACCTTTTATTTTTTTACACTTAATATCCACTTATATTGGGTGTATTTATATTTTTCACACATATTTTTGAGGTGGATTTGTCCTTAATTTAAGGATACCTTCTTTATAAGGGATTTCATCACATTTGACATTTCTATTGAGGGTTTATTGTTGTTATGCCCCAATTCACTCTTATATGGTGTATGTACTGTCCTTTGGAGTATTATACCATGAATCAATTTATTCTCATGATATTATAATGTTCTGACTAAATGTTATTGCGCAATTATTGTATTCAAGTGTCTCTAATTTTGGTAAAACCCCTTTAACCAAAATATCGTTTTAAATGTTTTAATTATTTGTTCTTATTAATATCCATGTTTTCAAAATGGTTTTAAGGATTTATTTATATGGATATTAATGGTTTAAAATTTTAATCTTCAAGGTGGTATGGGACACCTTGATTCAAAAATCTCTTTATTAAATGTTTTAAATGGTTTTGGAAATTGTTTCTTATTGAATGGATTCATTATTTCAATATACTAAAATGTTATATTGTGATTGAAATGTGGAAATGTTATGTTTCCTTTATGCATGTTTTATGTGATACATTTATGTTATGGTTCTTGGGCATTGTTATGAAAACGGGTGGTTCCGTGATAAACTAAGGGCTGGTGAGCCCGATATAGCTCTCTAATGCATTGGGTAACGCGAAGGAGTGAAACATTGAGGTTTCTCCGAAGAGATTTAGGGAATATACTGTGATGGGTATTCCAAAACGTAACAAAGAGGGTTACTCCCTATGTAAAATGTTATGAATGACTCAAGTTACCCTTTGTGTATTATGATTTCTATGATTTATTCATGATTTGATATGCCTAAGTTTTATGGGTAAAGTATGATTTCATTCTTATGTATACATGTACTCATGTTTCCTTTCCATATCTATATATCCCTTACTGAGCTTTTGATGCTCATCCCAAGTTTTTGAAATGTTTTTCACAGGTCAAGGGAAGGGTACATGATGTGATGATAGTGTCAAGGATGTGTCAAGAAAGAATCCATGTTTTATTTTAAATATGTTTCCGTTTATGGGAAGAATGAATACTGTCTTTTATGTAACCACTTTGTTTAAATGTGGAATATAATTCAAGTTTCATGATCTAATTCTCTAAATCTCTAAACCTGAAAAGATCCTCAATGTGTAATCTTGTAATAACTCAATATTTAGTAAGGTTTAAGGCTGGGGCCTTATAGTTGGTATCAAAGGTCGGTTTAGATAACTTTAGAGGTTAGGGTATTCTTTAAGCATAAGTGACATTACCCTAATGGTTAGGATTTCAGAAAGAGTCCTAGTTTTAGATAAAGTGAATGAGTAAGTATATCTTAGTGTTTACCTTCCTCATTAGTACATGATGGTTTTGTTGATATACTCACACTGAACTTTTTGGTTTTAGTAAATGGCTGGATCTATCAGGCACCAAAGTGACAATGGGTTTGAAGGAAACTGTGGTGGTTCTCTGATTAAGATACTGTATGAGATGGGGGATTCAATGAGGAATCGCATAGTTGTTCTAAAACAACTATCAAGGAGTCATGATCAATCACTTCAACCTTGGTGAGTTCTCTAATTCATCATGTACGAGATGGCCAAGTCGATGTGGAAATTCAGGTAATAATTATTAAGGTAACCATTAGGGTTTATATGATCCTTACTTTTGAGGTAATTATGGGTTATTATATGATATGATGGAAAATGAAGGGCATGAGATAAACTTGAGGTTAAAATATGTTATGATTATTCTTGAATATTTTATCTCATTTTGGGGAATGTTTTAAGAATTATATAGTTTTGGAAAAAGGACAACAAGCGGACCGTGTGACTACCCGTCGCGTCAGACAAAGCTGCGGGAATCGAACCCACAACCAAAGTGCGACTTGTATTTATCGCCTACCACTGGACTACGTGAAGTCCCTGGTTAGTTTGACTGATTCTTTCTAGTTATATGATTTTATGAATTAAGAGTAAGTTGATTTTGGGTTATTTATGAAAATGATTAACCTATCATGGAGGATATGTGATTAGGATAATTACTTTTCAATGCGAGACTTTAGGAGCGACTAATGTTGTTTGGAGATAAATGTTACGATTTAACTTGGAAGACTATGTGACTAAATCCTTCAAATATTTGGGTTTCAATCTTATATTGGTTTACTTTGAAGAATTTTATGGACAAATTATTTATCGGATGGTCCTCGTTGAACTTTGGATTTTGTTGGACAAATTTTGGAGGTTAAGAATAGATTTTCTTTTTATAAAGGGTTATCCTTTTTTGGATTATCTGATCTTGTAATAACCTTTTTGGTTTTGGTTTTGGTTAAACCCTAATGACATGGAATGTATATAGTTCTCTTTGGTGGATTAGTTGATTCTCTATAAGTTGATTATAGTACTCTTAATGCGAACAAGTCTCCCGAAATACTCGCCTTTTGGAGAAAATATGAGTTTGTGTAAGGAATCTAATAAATGTTGAGAGACAACATGATAAGTTATTATGTTTCCTTATGAATAAATTCCTCAATAAAAAGTAACTTAAAACAAAAATGTTGTCTATTAACTTTTCCTACTGGGGAATCGAATACCGTTTAACCCATCACAAGTTTGTGATTTTCTCGTGGTTAACTTTCTTCTAAACATGTTTTCTATCACTCTCCATCAGAACATGACCCTTTGTTTTTTCCTCCATGTCCATATTTTCATACTTGGAATCCTAGTATGGGTTAACTCGGGTGACCTTTTTAATTATCTTTCTTTATTTTAAAGTGTTTGTTTTACCGACTTTTGTTCCGATGTGGGACTTCCAAGGATGTTTCCATGCGCAATTTTAAAATTTCGAGGATGCAATTCCCAAAAGGGGGGAAGGATGTAACACCCCAGGTAAATAAAGAATATGACATTTCATATTTATCCATATTTATGAATAAAATATTTAAATGACTTTAAAGGGGACACTATGCTCGATGGCGTACCCAACACGCAACAATGAGTTTCTTGGGAATCTTACGTTGCACTCTAATAATAAAATAATATTATTTCAAATGGTAGTTATCATGTAGCCGTTGTAATGGTGGGAATGGATAGAAATAACTAAAATATGATTATATATGTTTTAAATGTTTTTACATTTATCGAATAAAAGCTAAAGGCTTAAAATACGGAAAAATTCAATTTTAGGCGTATATCCCCTAGTTTTCACTAAAGGATCACTTATCGCCTTTTAATGGAGAACTGTAATTAAATATAGTTTTGATCACTCTTATACATTATTTTGAACCAAATAAAACTCTTGTTAAGAATCGGGACATCAAATTTTACTTTGTGTAATTGTTTGGTATTTTTCCGATAAAGTTAATTTTTTAATGAATAGTGTAAAATGTTGTGTTTTAATTTAAAATCTCTTTTTAATCTAATTTATTTATATGATTAGATAATATTTTGAATTGATTTTAAAGTGAAATTAGAAAATATTTTTACCATTAAATCCAATAGTGGTCGTTGGAATTAATTTCACTTTGAAATCAGACTTAAACTAGTGTCAATCTTTTAATACTTATTGTTTTATAAAAACACGCTATTTGCTCTGACAGCGGGAATTAATTATTAAATTAATTAATGTGAATTATATGTTTTGAATTTTGTAAAATAGACTTCATTTTTGAATTCGGAATATCAAATATAGCTTAGGGTGAATTTTTGATAATTTTCTGAAAAACATCAATTTTTGATGATAGTGAGACCACTAAGTGGTAATTATAAAGACTGATTTTCCGTTTAAATGAAATTTTTCCATCATTGTGTTTTGAATTTCAAAAATCCGACATACATGGTTGTCATTAAGAAGTAAAATGTGGTTCAATGAGATTATAAGAATTTTTTGGTGAATAGTAACCTATTAAGTTCTTAATCACGATTAGTGGTAATTAGTGTAGTTTAAGGTAAAAATAATGCTTTAATAAAATAAGATGAGCTTGACACATGTCCTACCCTCATTGGTTGTGTCATGTCCGACCAAGACAAGCCATGGGTCAACTTGGGGACCCCATGGGGACTCTTTGGTTGAGAAATGACATAAATAACTTTTTATTTAATGTAAAAGTAAAAATGACACAAACATAATATGTTTTACGAAAACAATTTTTACATGGGGTTATAAAGATCATATTTTTTATTATAAATAGTAATTGGAAAGATAAAAATATTTCCTACATCATAGTATTTTTTTATAATTTTTAGACATTAAATAAATTAAATTATTTATGACATAATAATGATGCAGTGATGACATCATTATTTGAAGATTTAAATAAAATGGAAAGATAATGTAAAATCTATGAGCTAAACATGTCCAAAACCAATTGGATGAGTGGATTTCGAACCCTATCACCTTATCCACGAATTATATCAATGTGGGACCTTTTAAAACCGAAATACATTTTCAAATAAAGTAATATTGTTTTACTTTCCAAAAGTGCCCCTCCTCTCCTCTTATAAAAGGCCCCCACCTCTACCTCATTTTACACACTCCTCAAGCCTTTGGCTCGGCCAACCCCTGCACATTTACTCTCTCCACATCCCTCTCCTCATCCTAGAGTATTCCCTTTGGGCATAATCCTTTCAAAGGAAGCCTTTAGGCTCAAATCAAAAGGAGTTACACTTTTAAAGGTAATTCATTCTCTCATGTTCATTTGTTTTATTTTGCTTCTCCAACCCCCTAAACTCTTTTTATTTATTTATTTTGTAACAACACAAGTATCTTCAATATACTAGGATGTTGTTATATGATTTATTCGAGCTACACTCTCACAAAACTACATCAAATGGTTAAATAACATACGGTTTCCGTGGATGGAAAAATTGTGCCTCCCGAAACGATGATTGTTCAATACTCATTTAACACTTTCAAAGGTGGCCATTATGATGTCACTATTTTTATATATGATATATAATATGTTTATGTTTTACTTATGCTTCTGTATTTTTCATTTGTTTCTTAGCTTTATGGCTTCCATTATGGGTATATGTGATATCTTCATTTTAGGAAGTGCGGACTACCGCCCCCTCAAAGTGATGTGATTCGTTAATGCCATAAGTGGGATGTATAAAGGATGGATTTAATGTTATTATATATGATATTATACTGGAATTATTATATACCCCTATATCATTATTATTTCTTTCCATTAAAGTATGAGATATAAATGAAAGTAGCGTTCATGCGTACGTACGGCTTACCGTCTCCATGAACGGTGCATTTCATTTCTTATCCCCAAATGTAATGTACTATTAAAAGTACATGTATATAATGGATATATATAATTAATGATATATCTAAATTATGAATATAATTCGGGAATTAAAATATACATACCTCTCATTTAGTTTTAATTCCATTAATATGACAAAGAAATGAAAGTAGCGTTCATGCGTACGTACGGCTTACCGTCTCCATGAACGGTGCATTTCATTTCATACCTCTAAATAATTATGTAATATTATAAATACATTTATATTCTGGATATATATGATATATATGATATCCAAATCAGGAATGTCATTCTGGATATAAAGAACCTTTGGCCACACGAACAACATGTAATTGTAAGAAGTCCACTTTCGACTTAGGAACCAAATATAGGAAAAAAAAATATTATTAACTTAAATCATTACATAATGTTTATGACATGGTAATAAGTGATATAAAAGGAATAATGAACATTAAAAAGGTTCTTAAGGAAGTAGAAATTAACTCATGTTTATTATTCAGGAGATTAAAGAACGATCGAGTCAAGTCGGACCCGAGGTAAGGGATCCTACTCATCTCTTTCTTTTTAAGTACACACTTTTATGTCATTCCTTTTAAAGCTCATATTTCTTGATATTGGGATGATATTTTATATTATACTTACTGTAATTTTTATGTTCATGTGATGAGAGACCCTATTCTCTCTCATCAATCCATTTTGGGAGTTTTGAGTGGCGTCGTTAGGCTGCCGAACTTTCGTAAAAAATCTAACCTCTATCTTTCTTTTTAAGTACTCTTCTTTATGTCACTTCTTTTAAGATCCTATTTGTAATGATGGAGGATGTTATTTTATATTCCTCTTTCTATACATATTATTTTAATGTGATGAGATACCCTATTTTATCTCATAAATCCATATTCGGAAGTTTTATGTGGCGCCGTTAGGCTGCCGAGTTTTCATAAGGGATTTTTCATCTCACTTTTATTCCCGTGAGATTTATGCTACATTTTCTACAAATTCCATTGAGTGGTGTATGTACTGCCCATTATTCTACTCTTTGTGTAATATACTTTCGTTTATGAGTATTTACATCAATGATCAATTGTCCTTCTTTCATGGGGTGTATGTTTTGAAAGATACCCAAGTCGGTAAGGGAACCTTTCACCCTCCTCATTTTTAAAAGACTTCGTTTGTTGGGTATTTTAATTTACATATTATTATGTTGGGATATGTTCTCATATATCCTTATTTTTATGTAAATTTTATTTCCAAGTGATGAGATACACTTTTTATCTCTCATCAACTCATTTTGATGCGATGTCGTTAGGCTGTCAAGGGAACTTTTTAACCCAATTTCGATTTCTTTGGGTTCAACATGTAGTCATTGAATATGTCATCCATTGAATATGTGTGAATGACCTTTTATTGTTTTACACTTAATATCGAATTATATTGGGTGTATTTATATTTTTCACACATATATTTTAGGTGGATTTGTCCTTAATTTAAGGATACCTTTTTTATAAGGGATTTCATCACATTTGACATTTCTATTGAGGGTTTATTGTTGTTATGCACCAATTCACTCTTATATGGTGTATATACTGTTCTTTGGAGTATTATATCATGAATCCATTTATTCTGATGATATTATAAAGTTCTAACTAAATGTTATTTCTCAATTATTGTATTCAAGTGTCTCTAATTTTGGTAAAACCCCTTTAACCAAAAGATCGTTTTAAATGTTTTAATTATTTGTTATTATTAATATCCATGTTTTCAAAATGGTTTTAAGGATTTATTTATATGGATATTAATGGTTTAAAATTTTAAGCTTCAAGGTGGTATGGGACACCTTGATTCAAAAATATCTTTATTACATGTTTTAAATGGTTTTGGAAATTGTTTCTTTTTGAATGGATTCATTATTTCAATGTACTAAAATGTTATATTGTGATTTAAATGTGGAAATGTTATGTTTCCTTTATGCATGTTTTATGTGATAAATTTATGTTATGGTTCTTGGGCATTGTTATGAAAACGGGTGGTTCCGTGATAAACTAAGGGCGGGTGAGCCCGATATAGCTCTCCAATGCATTGGGTAACGCGAAGGATTGAAACATTGAGGTTTCTCCGAAGAGATTTAGGGAATATACTGTGATGGGTATTTCAAAACGTAACAAATAGGGTTACTCACTACGTAAGAATGTTATGAATGCCTCAAGTTACCTTTTGTGTCTTATGATTTCTATGATTTATTCATGATTTTATATGCCTATGTTTTATGGGTAAAGTATGATTTCATTCTTATGTATACATGTACTCATGTTTCCTTTCCATATCTATATATCCCTTACTGAGCTTTTGATGCTAATCCCAAGTTTTTGAAATGTTTTTCATAGGTCAAGGGAAGGGTACATGATGTGATGATAGTGTCAAGGATGTGTCATGAAAGAATCCATGTTTTATTTTAAATATGTTTCTGTTGATGGGAAGAATGAATACTGTCTTTTATGTAACCACTTTGTTTAAATGTGGAATATATTGCAAGTTTCATGATCAAATTCTCTAAAACTCTAAACCTGAAAAGATACTCAATGTGTAATCTTGAAATAACTCAAGATTTAGTAAGGTTTAAGGCTGGGGCCTTATAGTTGGTATCAAAGGTCGGTTTAGATAACTTTAGAGGTTAGGGTATTCTTTAAGCATAAGTGACATTACCATAATGGTTAGGATTTCAGAAAGAGTCCTAATTTTAGATAAAGTGAATGAGTAAGTATATCTTAGTGTTTACCTTCCTCATTAGTACATGATGGTTTTGTTGATATACTCACACTGAACTTTTTGGTTTTAGTAAATGGCTGGATCTAGCAGGCACCAAAGTGACAATGGGTTTGAAGGAAACTGTGGTGGTTCTCTGATTAAGATACTGTATGAGATGGGGGATTCAATGAGGAATCTCATAGTTGTTATAAACCAACTATCAAGGAGTCATGATCAATCACTTCAACCTTGGTGAGTTCTCTAATGCATCATGTATGAGATGGCCAACTTGATGTGGAAATTCAGGTAATAATTATTAAGGTAACCATTAGGGTTTATATGATCCTTACTTTTGAGGTAATTATGGGTTATTATATGATATGATGGAAAATGAAGGGCATGAGATAAACTTGAGGTTAAAATATGTTATGATTATTCATGAATATTTTATCTCATTTTGGGGAATGTTTTAAGAATTATGTAGTTTTGGAAAAAGGACAACACACGGACCGTGTGACTACCCGTCGCGTCGGACAAAGCTGCGGAATCGAACCCACAACCAAAGTGCGACTGGTATTTATCACCTACCACTGGACTACGTGAAGTCCCTGGTTAGTTTGACTGATTCTTTCTAGTTATATTATTTTATTAATTAAGAGTAAGTTGATTTTGGGTTATTTATGAAAATGATTAACCTATCATGGAGGATATGTGATTAGGATAATTACTTTTCAATGCGAGACTTTAGGAGCGACTAATTTTGTTTGGAGATAAATGTTACGATTTAACTTGGAAGACTATGTGACTAAATCCTTCAAATATTTGGGTTTCAATCTTATATTGGTTTACTTTGAAGAATTTTATGGACAAATTATTTATCAGATGGTCCTCGTTGAACTTTGGGTTTTGTTGGACAAATTTTGGTGGTTAAGAATAGATTTTCTTTTTATAAAGTGTTATCCTTTTCTGGATTATCTGATCTTGTAATAACCTTTATGGTTTTGGTTTTGGTTAAAGCCTAATGACATGTGATGTATATAGTTATCTTTGGTGGATTAGTTGATTCTCTGTAAGTTGATTATAGTACTCTTAATGCGAACAAGTCTCCCTAAATACTCGCCTTTTGGAGAAAATATGAGTTTGTGTAAGAAATCTAATAAAAGTTGAGAGACAACATGATAAGTGATTATGTTTCCTTATGAATAAATTCCTCAATAAAAAGTAACTTAAAACAAAAATGTTGTCTATTAACTTTTCCTACTGGGGAATCGAATACCGTTTAACCCATCACAAGTTTGTGATTTTCTCGTGGTTAACTTTCTTCTAAACATGTGTTCTATCACTCTCCATCAGAACATGAACCTTTGTTTTTTCCTCCATGTTCATATTTTCATACTTGGAATCCTAGTATGGGTTAACTCGGGTGACCTTTGTAATTATCTTTCTTTATTTTAAAGTGTTTGTTTTACCGACTTTTGTTCCGATGTGGGACTTCCAAGGATGTTTCCATGCGCAATTTTAAAATTGCGAGGACGCAATTCCCAAAAGGGGGGAAGGATGTAACACCCCAGGTAAATAAAGAATATGACATTTCATATTTATCCATATTTATGAATAAAATATTTAAATGACTTTAAAGGGGACGCTATGCTCGATGGCGTACCCAACACGCAACAACGAGTTTCTTGGGAATCTTATGTTGCACTCTAATAATAAAATAATATTATTTTAAATGGTAGTTATCATGTAGCCGTTGTAATGGCAGTAATAGATAGAAATAACTAAAATATGATTATATATGTTTTAAATGTTTTTACATTTATCCAATAAAAGCTAAAGGCTTAAAATACGGAAAAATTCAATTTTAGGCGTATATGCCCTAGTTTTCACTAAAGGTTCACTTATCGCCTTTTAATGGAGAACTTTAATTAAATATAGTTTTGATCACTCTTATACATTCTTTTGGACCAAATAAAACTCTTGTTAAGAATCGGGACATCAAATTTTACTTTGTGTAATTTTTTGGTATTTTTCCGATAAAGTTCATTTTTTAATGAATAGTGTAAAATGTTGTGTTTTAATTCAAAACCTCTTTTTAATCTAATTTATTTATATTATTGGATAATATTTTGAATTGGTTTTAAAGTGAAATTAGAAAATATTTTTACCATTAAATCCAATAGTGTTCGTTGGAATTAATTTCACTTTGAAATCAGACTTAAACTAGTGTCAATCTTTTAATACTTATTGTTTTATAAAAACACGCTATTTTCTCTGACAGCGGGAATTAATTATTAAATTAATTAATGTGACTTATATATTTTGAATTTTTTAAAATAGACTTCATTTTTGAATTCGGAATATCAAATATAGCTTAGGGTGAATTTTTGGTAATTTTCTGAAAAACTTCAATTTTTGATGAATAGTGAAACCACTAAGTGGTACTTATAAAGACCGATTTTCCGTTTAAATGAAATTTTTCCATCATTGTGTTTTAAATTTCAAAAATCCGACATACATGGTTGTCATTAAGAAGTAAAATGTGGTTCAATGAGATTATAAGATTTTTTTGGTGAATAGTAACTTATTAAGTTCTTAATCGCGATTAGTGGTAATTAGTGTAGTTTAAGGTCAAAATAAAGCTTTAATAAAATAAGATGAGCTTGACACATGTCCTACCCTCATTGGTTGAATCATGGACGTCCAAGAAAAGCCATGGGTCAACTTGGGGACCCCATGGGGACACTTTGGTTGGGAAATGACATAAATAACTTTTTATTTAATGTAAAAGTAAAAATGACACAAACATAATATGTTTTACGAAGACTATTTTTACATGGGGTTATAAAGATAATATTTTTTATTATAAATAGTCATTGGAAAGATAAAAAGATTTCCTACATCATAGAATTTTTTTATAATTTTTAGACATTAAATAAATTAAATTATTTATGACATAATAATGATGCAGCGATGACATCATTATTTGAATATTTAAATAAAATGGAATGATAATGTAAAATATATGAGCTACACATGTCCAAAACCAATTGGATGAGTGGATTTCGAACCCTTATCACCTTATCCACGAATTATATCAATGTGGGTCCTTTTAAAACCGAAATAAATTTTCAAATAAAGTAATATTTCTTTACTTTCTGAAAGTGCCCCTCCTCTACTCTTATAAAAGGCCCCCACCTCTACCTCATTTCACACACTCCTCAAGCCTTTGGATCGGCCAACCCCTGCCCATTTACTCTCTCCACATACCTCTCCTCATCCTAGAGGATTCCCTTTGGGCAGAAGCATTTCAAAGGAAGCCTTTAGGCTCAAATCAAAAGGAGTTACACTTTTAAAGGTAATTCATTCTCTCATGTTCATTTGTTTTATTTTGCTTCTCCAACCCCCTAAACTCTTTTTATTTATTTATTTTGTAACAACACCAGTATCTTAAATATACTAGGATGTTTTTATATGATTTACTCCAGCTACACTCTCACAAAACTACATCAAATGGTTAAATAACATACGGTTTCCGTGGATAGAAAAATTGTGCCTCCCGAAACGATGATTGTTCAATAGTCATTTAACACTTTCAAAGGTGTCCATTATGATGTCACTATTTTTATATATGATATATAATATGTTTATGTTTTACTTATGCTTCTGTATTTTTCATTTGTTTCTTAGCTTTATGGCTTCCATTATGGGTATACGCGATATCTTCATTTTAGGAAGTGCGGACTACCGCCCCCTCAAAGTGATGTGATTCGTTAATGCCATACGTGGGATGTATACAGGATGGATTTAATGTTATTATATATTATATTATACTGGAATTATTATATACCCCTATATCCTTATTATTTCTTTCCATTAAAGAATGAGATAGAAATGAAAGCAGCGTTCATGCGTACGTACGGCTTACCGTCTCCATGAACGGTGCATTTCATTTCTGATCCCCAAATGTAATGTACTATTAAAAGTACATGTATATAATGGATATATATAATTAATGATATATCTAAATGATGAATATAATTATGGAATTAAAATATACATACCTTTCATTTAGTTTTAATTCAATTAATATGACAAAGAAATGAAAGTAGCGTTCATGCGTACGTATGGCTTACCGTCTCCATGAACGGTGCATTTCATTTCTTACCTCTAAATGATTATTTAATATTATAAATACATGTATATGCTGTATATATATGATATATATGATATCCAAATCAGGAATTTCATTCTGGATATAAAGAACCTTTGGCCACACGAACAACATGTAATTGTAAGAAGTCCACTTTCGACTTAGGAACCAAATATCGGCAAAACAAATATTATTAACTTAAATGATTACATAATGTTTATGACATGGTAATAAGTGATATAAAAGGAATAATGAAATTTAAAAAGGTTCTTAAGGAAGTAGAAATTAACTCAAGTTTATTATTCAGGATATTAAAGAACGATCGAGTCAAGTCGGACCCGAGGTAAGGGATCCTACTCCTCTCTTTCTTTTTAAGTACACATTTTTATGTCATTCCTTTTAAAGCTCATATTTCTTGTTATTGGGATGATCTTTTATATTACACTTACTGTAATTTTTATTTTCATGTGATGAGAGACCCTATTCTCTTTCATCAATCCATTTTGGGAGTTTTGAGTGGCACCGTTAGGCTGGCGAACTTTCGTAAGAGATCTAACCTCTCTCTTTCTTTTTAAGTACTCTTCTTTATGTCACTTCTTTTAAGCTCCTCTTTGTAATGTTGGGGGATGTTCTTTTATATTACTCTTTCTATACATTTTATTTTAATGTGATGAGATACCCTATTTGATCTCATCAATCCATATTCGGAAGTTTTATGTGGCGCCGTTAGGCTGCTGAGTTTTCATAAGGGATTTTTCATCTCACTTTTATTCTCGTGAGATTTATGCTACATTTTCCACAAATTCCATTGAGTGGTGTATGTACTTCCCATTATTCTAATATTTGTGTAATATACTTTCGTTTATGAGTATTTACATCAATGATCAATTGTCCTTCTTTCATGGGGTGTATGTTTTGAAAGATACCCAAGTCGGTAAGGGAACCTTTCACCCTCCTCTTTTTTAAAAGACTTCTTTTGTTGGGTCTTTTTATTTACATATTTTTATGTTGGGATATGTTATCATATATCCTTATTTATGTAAATTTTATTTCCAAGTGATGAGATACACTTTTTATCTCTCATCAACTCATTTTGATGCGATGCCGTTAGGATGTCATGGGAACTTTTTAACCCAATTTCGATTTCTTTGGGTTCAACATGTAGTCATTGAATATGTCATCCATTGAATATGTGTGAATGACCTTTTATTGTTTTACACTTAATATCCACTTATATTGGGTGTATATATATTTTTCACACATATTTTTGAGGTGGATTTGTCCTTAATTTAAGGATACCTTCTTTATAAGGGATTTCATCACATTTGACATTTCTATTGAGGGTTTATTGTTGTTATGCACCAATTCACTCTTATATGGTGTATATACTATCCTTTGGAGTATTATATCATGAATCCGTTTATTCTCATGATATTATAAAGGTCTGACTAAATGTTATTCCTCAATTATTGTATTCAAGTGTCTCTAATTTTGGTAAAACCCCTTTAACCAAAATATCGTTTTAAATGTTTTAATTATTTGTTCTTATTAATATCCATGATTTCAAAATGGTTTTCAGGATTAATTAAATGGATATTAATGGTTTAAAATTTTAAGCTTCAAGGTGGTATGTGACACTTTGATTCAAAAATCTCTTTATTAAATGTTTTAAATTGTTTTGGAAATTGTTTCTTTTTGAATGGATTCATTATTTCAATATACTAAAATGTTATATTGTGATTGAAATGTGGAAATGTTATGTTTCCTTTATGCATGGTTTATGTGATACATTTATGTTATGGTTCTTGGGCATTGTTATGAAAATGGGTGGTTCCGTGATATACTAAGGGCGGGTGAGCCCGATATAGCTCTCCAATGCATTGGGTAACGCGAAGGAGTGAAACATTGAGGATTCTCCGAAGAGATTTAGGGAATATACTGTGATGGGTATTCCAAAACGTAACCAATAGGGTTACTCCCTACGTAAGAATGTTATGAATGCCTCAAGTTTCCTTTTGTGTCTTATGATTTCTATGATTTATTCATGATTTGATATGCCTATGTTTTATGGGTAAAGTATGATTTCATTCTTATGTATACATGTACTCATGTTTTCTTTCCATATCTATATATCCCTTACTAAGCTTTTTATGCTCATCCCAAGTTTTTGAAATGTTTTTCACAGGTCAAGGGAAGGGTACATGATGTGATGATAGTGTCAAGGATGTGTCAAGAAAGAATCCATGTTTTATTTTAAATATGTTTCCGTTGATGGGAAGAATGAATAATGTCTTTTATGTAACCACTTTGTTTAAATGTGGAATATAATGCAAGTTTCATGATCTAATTCTCTAAAACTCTAAACCTGAAAAGATCCTCAATGTGTAATCTTGTAATAACTCACGATTTAGTAAGGTTTAAGGCTGGGGCCTTATATTATGTGTTCTTTATATGGGTTTTTTGGTAATAATTTTATTAAAAATGGTATTCAATGATCAATTATTTAGTGATGGGTTTTTATTACTTCATAAAATTTAAAAGTAATACATATGATAAAGTATTCATGGTTTACTTGTTGTTTTGAAAAAATAACAGTTTTTTTTGTGTTTCACTTACTGAGATTTTGACGCTCATCCAAAGTATTTTGAAATGTTTTTCATAGGACATAATGTGGAATAGGGTCAATGATAGGATCAAGGAAAATTCATGATGTCTAAAACATGGAACTATACATGACTATCTTTCTTCAAGAAATTTTATTATGTGAAAAAAAAGAAAACTGAGTAGATGTGTCTACTAGTAATATTCAAGTTGTTGTGAATATGTTATGATATAATTTTCTAATGCTATAATCATGAAAATATCCTCAATGTGAATTATTAACAAAATTCCTGAATATGAAATGTTTAAGGTTGGGGCCTTATAGTTGGAATCAGAGTCCGATTTAGATAATTTTAGGAGTTAGTGTATTGTTAAATTAAAATACATAAATTAATTAATTTTAATATTGAAATGATATAGCATTTACAAATTACCAAGTTTCTTTTCCTAAGATATTTATGTGTTCAGAATGGTTTTCCATAGTGTAAATAGGGCTGCTATGATGGGACGACATCAGGAGGAAGACAACCTTCCAAATGAGCAACCTGAGATGGTCTGAATCCGAAACTAACTGTTTGTTGCAGTGATGGAACAGTTGACTCAGGGTATAAGTGGTGGTGGTATCCATGCACGGCATTTTATAGATCAACAACAAATAAACAAGTCAGTAGTGAATCATTTCCTGAGGCAACATCTCCTATCATTCATAAGACCATCTGACCCTGTTCTAGTAGAAGGGTGGATTAAAGAACTGAATAAAAATTGATGTCATGGGGTGTTTAGAACATCAACTGGATAGTCGTGTTGTTAAAAATTTTGAAGGTTAAGAGGATCAGTGGTGGTTGATGGTAAAAAATATCAGGGATAAGGAAGAGATTGATGACCATGATTGGGATGAATTCAAAGGTATGTTTCTTCAGAAATAAATTCCTAAGGTTGTTTGACATAGGATGGAAAAAAAATTATTGAAATTAAGGTAGGAAGATGACTCAGTTGATTCTTATGAATGAATGTTCACTCGACTGAAAGGTATTCTCCAAATTTCATCTGAGATTTTGATAGTAAGATAAATTGATTTTACTCTGCACTAAAACTGCGATACGAAATAACATTAACCTCTTATGAGTTGAATAGTAATGAAAAACTTGTTCTTTGTGCAGGGAATGTTGAAATGGAGTTTGCATATGATCAAGGGTTCTTTGATAAAAAAATAAGAGGTCTAGTTTTTAGGAAAAGGGAAATAATTCATCAATGATTCCTAGAGGTAAGAAAACTAAATATCCGTCATGTGGGAAGCGTGGTAAAAACATCCTGGAGAATGTTTATCAATTTCTTGAAAGTGCTTCTGGTGTGGTAAGTTCTGTCATATTTCTCATAATTTTAAGGTATATGATCACGCAGACAACGAAAAGATAGTGGTAAGATTTTTTAAGTGCAATTAAATGGGTCATTATGAAAATGATTGATCGGAGAAAAACTCAAATGAGGTAAAAAAAACATTCTATAACTTGAAAGGTGTGGTGAAGTACATTGCATCTACTTAATCACATGTTGGGCCATCAAATGATGTATTATTAGGTACACTGTTTTTTTCTTCAGATTATTCCAATGTGTTGATTGATTCGGGGGCTACACATTCATTCATTTCTGAGAATATTTCTAGTAAATTTTGAATTCCATATCAAGATATGAATCTTTAACTGACGGTAAAAACACCAGGAGGAAATGTTGAGACATAACGATATTATAAGCACCTCCAGTCTTTATGTGCGGAGAGAATCTCCCTACAAACATTATTGTTTTTCCACCAGTAGAGTTTGGTTTTATTTTGGGCATGGATTGGTTGTTTGTTTATCATGCTAAGATTGATTGCAGGACTAAAGAATTTTCTTTTCGAAATGATTTTCCATTTGTGCACAAGAATGGACCCTTACTTTGGATTACATATCAGGAAGCCAGGAAATTATTAAAATATGGAAATGAATGTTACCTTGCACATATTGTTGAAAACAATGGAACTATTTAGATTAATGACGTGTTTCTGGTAAATGAGTATCTTGATGTTTTCCTGATGATTTTCCTGGTATTATACCTAATTAGGATATTAAATTTACTATTGACTTAGTTCCTGATACTAAGACAATTTTAAAACACCATTGTCAAATGGATCAAGTTGAACTTTTAGTTTTAAAGAATAAATTATAGGAGTAATTAGATAACGGTTTCATTCGAACTAGCACATCATAATGGGGTGATCCTATATTTTTTATTAAAAAGAAAGATGGTTCAATGAGACTTTGTATTGATTATAGAGCATTGAATAACATCACTGTAAAGAACAAGTATCCTTTTCCTCATATTGATGATTTTTTAGATCAGCTCCAGGGAGCTCAGTATTTTTCAAAGATTGAATTGAGGTTGGGGTACCATCAGATGAATGTAATGGAATAATACATTCCAAAGACTAATTTTCGTACTACATATGGCCATTATTAATTTGTAGTTATTGTTTTTGGGATAACTAATGCACCTGCTGTATTAATGGATCTTATAAATAGAATTTTCGGTTAGTTTTTAGATATGTTTTTTGTCGTGATCATTGAGGATATTTTGGTTTATTCTCAAATTTAATAGGAGCATGAAAGTCATATAAGGGTATTATTTCAAACCTTAAAAGAAAAGAAAATATTTGGGAAATTCGACAAGGGTAATTTTTTTTAGAAAAAAATTCTTTTCTTGGTCACATTGTTTCATAAAATGGCATAATAATTCATCCTACTAAAAAATGTTGTTGAAGAATGTCCAAGACACACAAATATAAATGATATCTTTATTATTCATGTTTTGGATCGTTATTATCGGATATTTGATGATAATGTTTCCCGGATACCTATCTCAATGACTAAGTTAACTCGAAAAGGTGTTAATTTCATTTGGACAAAAGAATGTGATGATTGTTTTTAAGAATTCAATGGATGATTGGTGAATGCTCCAATTTTGGCAGTACCTACTAGAAATAGTGAGTTTTTTATCTAGAGTGATGCTTCATTAAAAGGACTTGGTTGTGTACTTATGTAGAATGATATGATAATTTCTTATGCTTCACATCAGTTTCAACCTCATGAGTAAAAATTAACCTACACATGATTTGGAATTTGCTGCTATTGTTTTTCATTTAAAAATTTGGAGGCATCATTTGTATGGAATAAAATGTGAAATATATACTGACCATAACAGATTAACGTATTTATTCACTCAAAAGGAAACATATACGAGGCAAAGGATATGGTCGGAATTAATCATGTATTATGATTGAGAAATCCTTTATCTTCTAGGAAATGAAAATAAAATGGATGATGCTTTGAGTCGAAAAAATATTGCTGCATTAACCATGCTACGTTTGGAACAAGATCCTTTGGTTTTTGATTTGATGAAATTTTTCATAGATGTTGTTGGAGCAGTAAATTCCTCTATTTTGTTTCATGTTTCAATGAGATTTTCCCTATCAGATAGAATTAAGAAAGCACAGAAGGGAGATAGTGAGTTGCAGAAAAAGGATGAGTTGGTTCAGAAGGGTAAGTTGCCAGATTTTAACATTGATAATTATTGTGTTTTGAGGTTTGGAAAGAGATAATATGTGCCTTGTGATACACAGTTGAAGAATGAGTTGTTATGTGATGCTCATAGTTCCTCGTTTTCAGTTCATCCTAACAATACTATGATGTATAGAGATCTTCGTCAGTAATACTTGTGGGATTTAATGAAAAGAGATATTGTTAATTTTACTAGGAAGTTTTTGACATGTCAGAAGGTTAAAGCAGAGTGGATGTTACTAAACGATATGCTTCAATATTTACTAGTTCCAGAGTGTAAATGGGAAAATATATCAATAGAATTCATTTTTGGAATACCAAAGACATCTCAGGGTAACCATACAATCTGGGTTATTGTTGATTGATTGACTAAATCAGCTCATTTCCTTCCTATTTGAGATAATTTGTATCTAGATCATCATTCTCAGTTGAATGTTAAAGATAATGTCCGGTTTCATGGATGTACCATTTCTATTGTATCATATCGTGATCCCAGGTAAAATTATACCTTTTGGAAAGGCCTTCAAAAGTCGTTGGGTACTGAATTAAAATTCAGTATAACTTTTTATCCACAGTCAGACGGGAAGTCAGAATGAACAATTCAGACCATGGAAGATATGTTACATGATTTTTCACTAGATTACAAGATAATTTGGCACAAAAATATTTCTTTGGTTGAATTTTCATATACTAAAAGTTTTCGTTCTAGTAAACAAATGGATCTATTTGTGGCATTATATGGGAAGCGGTGTTTATCTACAGCTTTTTCAGATGAATTAGGTGAAAGGAAGTTGATCTGATTAGAATTGGTATAATAGATGATAGGAAAAGTATTGTTTATTTAGAAGCTCATGAGAATAACTCAGAGTAGGTAGAAAAGTAATGCAGATTACCAGAGGAAGAATCTTTCTTTTGAGGTAGGCGACCATTTCTTTCTTAAATATTATCCATGGAAAAGTGTGATCCGTTTTGGTAAGAAGGGAAAGTTGTGTAAGAGGTTCATTGGACCATATTAAATCGTAGAGAAATTTGGATCAATTCCATACAGAGTGGCTTTACCTCCATGTTTTTCCTAGGTACACAATGTTTTTCATGTTTCAATGTTGAGAAATTATTTGCCAGATCCATCTCATGATTTAAGTCCAGAGACATTTTAGTTGGAAGAGAATCTCTCTTATGAGGAACATCCAGTCCAAATTCTTGACTGGAGGGACCAAGTGTTGCATAATAAGATATTCCTCCAGGTAAATTTCTTTTTGGAAAAACTATATGGTTGAAGACTCAACGTGGGAATCTGAAAATGCTATGAGAGATAAATACCCCCATTTATTTGATAAGTGAATAAAATTGTGAGGATTAAATTTCCAAAATGGTGTAAGGATGTAAAATCCTTGTTAAATAATAAAATATGAAATTCTCATAATTATTAATATTTGTGAATTAAATATTAATTTTACATTAAAGGGGAGTTTTATGTTTGATGGCGTACCCAATACGCAACTACGGGTTTCTTTGAAATCTTACATTGCACCCTAATAATATAATATTATTATTTTAAATGGTAGTTAACTCCTAGCCATTATATTGGTGGGAATTAATTTTACTACTATAATATGAATATACAAGTTTGTTAGTTGATTTTACATTTATCCAATAAAAGTTAGAGGCTTAAAATATGAATAAATATAATTTTAAGCACAATTTACTATTCAAGGTTTATTTAATACATTTTGATGGAAAACCTTCTTTAAAGAATGTTTTTGTCACATCTATATGTTCTATCTTACAAAATAAAATTCTTCTTTAGAATCCAGAAATCAATGTTCAGTTTGGGTGAAATTTTTGTATTTTTCTGATAAAATTCATTATTTAAGAATAGTAAGAAATACTGTATTTTAATCCCTTTTAATCTAGTTTATTTATATGGATATATTATCTTTCTAATTGGTTTTAAATTTTAATTAGATTATATGTTTACCATTTAATTACATGGTGGCCATTGGAATTAATTTCACTTTGAAATTGGACATAAACAAGTGCCAATCTTTGATAGATATTGTTTCTTAAAAACACACTATTTTTTTGACAACAAGAATTAATTTTATATTAATTAATCCAACTTATATGTTTTAAATTTGGTTAAATAGATATAATTTTTGAATTCATAATATCAAAAACATCTTAGGTTGAATTTTTTGTATTTTTCTGAAAAACATCAATTTTTGATGAATAGTGAAACCACTATGTAGTAGTAAAAAACGGTTGTTTTAATTTAAATCAAATTTTACCACTTCTATAAATTTAATATATAAAATATGACACACATATTCTTATTATTAAGTAAAATGTGGTTCAATAAGATGAAAATAATTTTTGGTGAATAGTATCTTTCGAATTTTATTTCAGACGGTTAGAGGTAAATAATGTAATTCAATATTAAAAGAATATTATAATAATACAAAATTACCTTAACCATTGTACTAACCTTATTTGATGAGTCATGGACGACCATGGGCATCCTTGGGTTGATTTTGGGATCTCATGGAGCCACCTGAGAGTGATAATGACACATTAGATTAATTAATTTAAACTAATGACAAAAACGGGATAAACAAATATCTTTTAGTAAATTAATTTTTACATATGGTTATTTAAGATATCTTTTTGCCTATAAATATTCATTGGAAAGATAAAATTATTTTATACATCATGGTATTTTTTTATAATTTTTATTCATCAAATAAGTTAAATTATATATGACATAATAATAATGCAGTGTTTACCCCATTAATAATTGATTTAAATAAATAAGATTAAAAGATTAAAATAATATTCAAAACATATCCAATTTATATTGGATAATTTTATTTTTACTATTAGTTATCTTATATTTTCCTTTAATATGTATTGGTCCTTTAGAAACAAAATATCATTATATAAAATTAATATTTTCACACTTTTTAAAGAGCCCCTCCTCCTCCTTATAAAAATCCATCACCTATAATCAATTCCTCACACCTCTGAAGCCCCTTGGATCATCCAACCTCAGGAAAATTAAGCTCCCTACATCCCTATACTCCTCCTATATTCCTTAATCTATCCCAAAGGCACTTCAACAAACCATTTATTTCAAACCAAGTGTAGTCACACGAATTGAAGGTAACAGTTTCTCTTAAATTCTATTGTTTTATTTTGTTTTATTTTACTTGTCCAACACGCTAAACTATTTTTATTCCTTTAATCAATAAAAAATTATCCTAAATATTCAAGGTGTTTGTTATGAGTATTATTCAAACTACACATACACACACCTTCCTCTCATGGGTAAATAACATACTATTTTTGTGGACGAAAAACTACTGCCACATGAAATGATGATTGTTCTAATATCTCCAACCTCCTATCATGGTGTCCATTATGATAGAACTATATTAATATATGATATATATTATATTTATATTGTTTCTATTCTTCTTTATTTTTCATTTATAGAATAACATTATGATTTCCATAGTGGCTAAATACGATAGTCTCATTTGACGATGTGTGGACTACCACCACCTCGAAGTGATATGACTCGTTCATGCATTATGTGGAACGTATAAAGGGTACAGTTAATGAAATTATATAGTATATTATATTGGAATTATAATATAAATATTTTTCAATAAATTTTCATTCCATTACAATACAAAATATAAATGGAAGTTGCATTCATGTGTACGTACGACTTACCGTATCCATGAACGGTGCATTTGATTTCTTATATCCAAATGATATGTACTATTATAAATTCAAATATATACTAGATATATATGATATATATATGACATATAAATCATGAATATTATTATGGAGATAATAAAATTTTGACCACATGAACATCTTGTTATTATATGAAGTCTATTTTTGACTCAAGTACCAAATATCGACAAAATGACCATTATTAACATAAATAATTAAATAATGTTTATAGCATGGTTAAAATTGATATGAAAATAAAAATAAACTAGAAAATTTTCTTATGTATGTAGAAAGTATCTTTAGTTTATTATTCAAGAGATTAATAAATGAACATGTCATGTCGGATGCGAGGTAATGGACATCATCTCATTCTACTTTCAATGAGTCATGTTTTGTTTTAATAGACGACATTATTTTATATGTTTTATAAACACATTTGAAAATACTTTTCATTGAAAGTGAATATTTTTTCGTCGAAGCATTTTACTAAACGAAATAATGGAATGTTTTTTTAACATAAGCGGTGACAATGAACTTTCCGCCGCTGCGAGTATTATTTTCTCTTTGGCTTCCTTAACAAGATATAATCTTATTAAAAGGAAAATAATGAAAATATAATCTTTTATGTATTTTGGTATTGAAAATTATTTTGATAATGGATTTTTTATGTCAATATATTTAACTGATATATTGTGATTGAAATGTGGAAATGTTTTCATTCCTTTGTAATTGTTGTATGTTTTATGATTTTATAATGGTACTTGGACATTTGATTGGTGGTTACATGATAAACCAAATAACGGGTAGTGTTGTGATATGCTTGGACTGGTGGTTACATTATAACCTCCAATGCGTTGGGTATTGAAGTCAGTCGTATGGCTATTCCATTTAGTGATATGTGTGGCTGTCGACCGTATGATTATTCCATTTACGTATGTTTATGTCCAAAGTTACATTTATTTGTTATGAGTTCTTTATATGGGTTTTTTTGTAATCTTTTGGATAAAAATGATAACCAATGATCATATATTTAGTGAAGAGTATTTACTAATTAATAAAGATGAAAAGTATGACTTATGATAAAGTATTCATGGATTACATGTTGTTTTGAAAAACTAACAGTTTTCTTTTTTGTGTATCCATTACTGAGCATTTTATGCCCATCCCAAGTTTTTGAAATGTTTTTCACAGGACATTATGTGGAATAGGGTCAATGATGTGATTATGGAAAATTCATACTATCTAAAACATGGAACTATACATGACTATTTTTTTCAAGAATTTTGTTTTGTGAAATAAATAGAAACTGGATATATGTGTCTACAAGTAATATTCAATTTTTTATGTATATGTTATGCCCTAATTCTCTAATTATCTAAACCTAAAAAGATCCTTAATGTTAATTATTAACTTAAATAAATAATTGACATTGTTTTATGTTGGGTCCTTATATTAGTCCTATATGGTTAAGGGTCTAAGGAGTAGTGATGTCTACTGAAACAATGAAATATAAGAAACACAAGTAAATTGTAACAATAAAAAATAATTAGTTTTTTCCAAAATGGAAGTATCTATTTTTAAATTTCATTTTATGTTTGTAAAACATTTTAACCAAAAAAAATATCATGTCCCCAAACTATTGGTAAATACTCAGTCTCTAAATGTTAATGTGGCCAATAAAATATTTATGTTACTTTTATAATAATACTAATAGATATTGTATATTTTGGTTAATGTGTTTAGAAACAGATTCATTTCGTAAATATAACAACTGGGAAAAATATTAAAATCATATAATATCTTTTATAATTTACATTTTAATAAACATTATAAATTTTTATTTTTATTAAAATTTCATATAATATTTATTAAATTATCATATATAATAAAAATATATTAATTATCAAGATGAAGTCGATTTTCACACATGTTCAAAATTATAAAAATATTAATTATATTAATTGTGGAATTTAATACCACATGAATCAATAAATATTTTATGTTGATTCATAAGACCATAAAAAACAAAAAAACAAAAAAACCATATATAAAGATGTCGACACCACACCGACACCATCCCGGTCATCTCTTGACTAAAATCCTCCAGTATTGTCATTTCTTAACTAGAATCCTCCAACACGAATCATGGTATATGAATAGTTAATTTCATCAAAGATCTTTTATCACCCCAAAATAATTATCCCATTTGTAGAAACATACCAAATCAACTGTAGTACAATTGAGGAATGTCAAAATGATGTTATGCCACACCCTTCATCTTTATAATCTACACAACATGAAATACAGAAACATACCCACAAATTAGAGATAAAATATCAAGAAGGTATCCCACTAATTCATAAATTTCCACAAAGAAACCACATACAAAACATGGGATGTAATTTAATTCATATTTAATATTAATTTCATAAAATTATATATTGAATAAATATTTAATCGAAATTTTATATTGAAACTATACATTATACATAAGGTGACATAATATATATTTTTAGACATGATACATTACATTATACAAAATGAATTCATATTATACAAAGGAAGATAGATTGAAACTAATGAGGATGAATGTTAAGATGATAAAAATTTATGAGTCTATCTTTTCACGTGATCAATCATGTTTGGAAGAGATTCATTATAGCTACAAAAATAGAACACAAATCAAATGCACAGAAATCAAACATACCCAAAAAATTAATTGAATCACATGTGTATGGTTTAGGAATGCCATAATGAGATGTATGACATTAATTCCAAATTCAGCACACAAAATCCAATATTTATTCCATTAATATGATGATGTATATTCTGTGACATAAACTTTCCTAACTTGAAATAGAAAATCATGTGATAAATTTAATTGGCATTGGATCTAAAACAAATGGTTAATATTTAACAAAGAAAATGTTAACCGCATATTAAAAAAGAAACAAAAATATAAATAACACCTAATTTAATTAATTTTAAAAAATAAGCAATAATTCATGGACACAAAACAATAATAATTTGTAATCACAAAAAAAATATAATTATAAAATAATAATATAATAACTACTCAATTTCATGATAAACATCATTTAGGGTATTTTCAAACATAACAGGAAATAATAGTTTCATAAAAGGATTATTTACCTAGAATCTAGGATTAGATCATACTTTATCGAATAGAGGAGAATCCCTTTCTACTCTTTCATCGAATTAGGAACATGTTTTGAAGAACCCTTCTAACTTTATAGACCATTCTTGAAACCCCAAACTAATATATTTTATAATATAGACTCCCCCCAAGAACATTATAACACCCTTGTATGGTGGGAAACCCAATCACACGATACCCCCATAAACAAGGTATTCTACTTTAATGATGAAAGATTCCACTAGGTCCCACCAAGCCTCATTCACAATGGGGAAAAATATCATTTTAACTATGACTTTATCTGTCAAATTCTCAAGCATTTGGATTATTTTAACACCAGAAATGTTCTATGATTTCTCAATGAACATTGATACATCCGGATCTATCCTATCATTGTTTTTGTCAACATAAATATAAAATTATTTATTAGGGCTCTATCCTTCTATATGGTACCCCTGACGGAGTGGGATTATCACAGACTTTTATGTCCTCTGTGGAAAATTCTCAAGATATTTCATCCTATTTTCAAGTGTGATGATAAAACCAAAAACATCAGCCATCCTCAAAGGAACCATCATAATTCCATATTTAGTGATCACCATATCAATATGATTGATTTCAGCACCATGCTCTATAGAAAATAGGAAAGATTTCGAATAAGGGTAAAACATTTTATTGATGAAAAATCCAATGCAACTTTTAACAAAAAAAAAGTGTAATTTTTTCCCTTCATAGTGTTAAAATACAACAGAAGTTTGAAAATGAAAAAGATAATATAATAAAATTAAAACAAAAATAAACTAGAAAACGAGATAACGGATAAGGAGTGGTCATCACAATCAAGTTGATATCCTCATTACCCTATCCATTCTCTTCTTTCATTCTACTTTAAGTCCATATCATGACATTCTCTCTTGCCCTGCTTCTCGTGAGTTACATCTCTTCTCTATTTTTAGATGATCCTAGAATAAAATCACCACATTGATGCTCCCATTTTTTAAATAATTGTATCCATTGAAATAATTTAAACTAACACTTCCTTAATTGGTATGAATATCGAAAAATGTTATTTTGTACACATGTGGAGTTGATAACTATTTCAATTCTCAGTAACTTATATTTATTTTTTCTAGTTGGAATCTTACATGATGGCTTTAAATAAGCTTGTATAGTCATTCATCACATGAAACTGATGAATGATCACTCAGAACATATATCTCTATTACCAATTAGGTGAATTTCATCTTAACCTATACCATTATCTGTTTGAACAATCATGGAAAAATATCATCTCAAATGAACTATAAAACTAGTGTACGATTTAAAACCTCTAACTTTTTTTGACAAATTTCTGATGTAACTATCATGAGACATAACCACAACCTCTGATTAGACCATATTATTCTCATGTTACACTCATTATACATCTTCTCTCCCATGAATTTCTGATGTGTTTTATGGTTCGTGCTTTCTACCCTTGTCCTTAATTATCCTCATAGATCATATCTGAAATGTATGAAAGTACCCCATAAAGGAATATAAATTCCATTATAAAAAATATTTTTCAATCGCTCACTTAACTAGATAATTTCGCCTATAGGTCATCACTATCACTATATGGATGCACTAACCTCAATTGGTAGGTAGATTTATTTTTAAAAAACATTCAGTTTTTAGAATTTAAAAAACTGCATGATTATGCCAGCTGCATTCAACTCCTCTCACATTTAACCTGGATCTAATTTCTCTTGAGTTTCATTATTCAACAACCATTCTATAAAGGATCACTCTTGTTCAAGGTCCAATTTTTTCAAATTGGGGTATCAAATTTTCTATAGAGACTAGTTTACATTTTATCAGTACAATATCCATTAGAAATTCTTACAGAACATGGTCAAAATCAGCTATGGTCACTTGTGAAAACATCCTTTCTATCAACTATACTAAAATAATTTAATAAAACTTAAACAATCTCTCTAAGTAATTATGGCGAGTAGCTGGTCTGCACTCCAATCTGACTTCACACTCGATATTGTTTTCACATAATAATTCAAAAAATTGTAACCATATAAACAAAAAGAACAATTAAACAATAATTTTAATCCATCTTAGGTGAATCGATTGATGAGAACCCTAGTGCAGCTTCATCCTCATGTATGTTTTTTAGAAAAAAATGGTGACACTACATGAATTCATTCAACTTCATAACATGTTTTTCATTTTTGTATCATATCAATAATAGTTCATCATTGAATTTTATTCTTCCATAAATTGATATTGGCACCAGTTTTGATCATCTTATCTTCATCCATTGAACCCATATCCCTAGCAAAATAGTTCTTTGAATCTACACCATTTAATGAGTACCCGATCAAGCTCTATTTTCTTCATATCATTTTCTATAGTATTAGTTGGTGGGTCATTTTCAAGTGTAGAAATTAATCATCATCATTCATGGTTAATGGGAGATTCATCTTCTGCTACTCAAAAAAACATCCATCTCAGTCAACCAATTCATAAGCATTCTCTTCACCACACAAAAATTCCTAGTTCCAACTTCGGGACATCCTTCAACTGAGTTCGAAGTTTGACTTCTCATTTTAATGTTGTAGAAATATTTTTACAAATTAATAACATCAATTGGTTTTGTCATTATCTTCTTCCCAACAACCATTATATCAAAAATCACTTGGGGATATATTTTCTGAGTACAACTGATTTCTAATAAAGGAATCACATTAGCTGGAATAGTGAAATGAGATCATATAATTCGATCTTCGGAATTGGTTTTGTCACCAAATATATTCAAATAAAATCTATATGTGTTAAATTTAAGTAGTCAATGTTGTGGATAATGTTTTTCAAGATAATAATATATTTAATTCTTATAGATATCTTTTGTACAATATCCTCAATGACCATGTTAATATCTTTTAAGAATTCATAATCAAGAACTCCTTTGATAAGAGATAATTTATATTTACACTTTTCTTCAGTCATAATTCCTTTATTCACATTTAATTTACTATTATAATCGACCATTTTATCCCCTACCTCCAAAAACTACTCAATTACATATTTTAAGATGGTCAGATAATTTCTCAGAATAAATGCAGATATTATGCCCAAACCCATTAAACCACTACCAACAATAGGAGCCATATTTATCTCTCTTGTTTTGAATTCATGGTCAGGGACTCTCAGGATATATGTAGTCCAACACAGATCATAGAAGACATGCAATAATCTTTTACATGTATTGTAATTCAAAATTTCCTTTAAAGCATCAACATCCTTCTAAATCTCAGAGAATTATGGCTAGAAACTATACCATCTTCAATGAAATCAATAAAAACTAGTGGATGATTGAGATTAGGAGATTGTTCTTGTGTTTAGTCACCTGAAAATTTTAGAATATCTCTTTCCTCCCTAAGAGGTTATATATTTTATATTCTATGATGCATATGAATCCATGGACTCATACATTCCAAAATATTTAATGATAACTTACATATTGTTTAAACTAACTCTGATGGTGATGATATGGAATCTATGAGGCCCACATTGATGGATTCCACTCATTTTATTTCTATTGAATATATAATCTACTAAATTTCTTTAGGTATACTAACAAGCCATGTTTTTTCTCCAAATGATGTAAAAACACCAAGATGTTGTTTAGGATTCCCTAACTGTGCGTAAGAAGTATATATCTGTGACTTATAGGCCCTTGAAAACTCTAAACCTCCACCTAAAGAAATACCATCAATAACCTAAACTTGGGGTTTTCGTGAATCATATAAATTATACGTGACTATCTCCACTAAATTAAATATAGGGTTCATAAGTGCCACAATCCCATCACCATGGTTTTGACCAAAGGCTAATATATCAAAACCACCAAAGAACATTCCATTTACTATAATACATAAATTTTAAAATCTCTTAGTAGTACATACTCTATATATCAAATTCAATCGAACAATATTATATTAATATAATAAAATGAATAAAATGAAGATACACACAATGCATGATGATAATCATTCATTAGATAAGAAACTACACAACATAGAGTCATTCCACACACCAAATCAATAAAATTATATTTATCCAAAAAAATGAAATACAATTATTCACTAAAGGAAGAATGAATCCCCTTCTGAAAATATAATTTGGGGTGCATTTATATGTAAAAAATAAAATCTCTACCAATTTAAGTTGTATATATATTATTAGGATTGTATACTCTCTTAAAATACAATGTATAAAAACATTTTAGTTCATATAAAATCACATTTTTACCAGGAATGAGACTTATAATGGAGTTTGGTCAATCTTGGAGAGCTGTTGAAAAGTAACATTTAAGGGAAAAGAGTTATTTTTTTAAAATGTAACCACTGTATTGGAGATAACTAGATTAAATTCACTCCATGGTAACTACTTTATTTAAGGTACTCATCAATTTTTGGATATTGAGGTAGTTCTGTAATCTATGGATGATTAAATTACAATATAGGAATTTTATCAACATTCAATGATCGAAATTGGGAAGTAGTGATATAAATTTAACTTTTTCTCCTCCATGAAGTCCTTTACAAACTAATTCGTTTACTCTACCAAAAATTCAAATTTTCATTTCTTTAATCAATATTTTCAGTGTAGTTGGATTAAAACATGATAGAAATATTTATTTCCTACCAGATGTGATGACATGCACAAAAGACGAAGATGTAACGACATCAACGAACAGAAGGGGTGCTTGTTGAAGGGAAACGTAACAAGTAACGAGTGGTGTGATATCGAAAAAGTGGTCAAATAATAATGTTTAATGAACCGATGGGTGAAGAACCGTCATCTAAAGTAGCAGGTGACACCCTTCGAACAGAACAAACTGGTAAACAGGTTCTTCAACAGGAAAATTTTGGGGTGAGGGGTCAGGTGTGCAAGGTTTTCTTAAATTTATTTGATATATATTTAATTATAATTATATTTTTATTTATTAATTAAAATATATTATTATAAAAATATAAATTAATAGGTAATTATTAAAATTTTATTTTTTAGAAAAAATTATGTTGGTATAATCATGATAAAATAATAGATCTAACTGTATATAAATGACTTTTTAGTATTAACAGTTAATATCGATAGATTCCTTTGTCAATAAAAAACATGTTGCTAATTATTGATAAATAAAAAATATATATGTTTGAATTACTTGTTTTTATAAACATTTGTTTTATCTATCCCTAATTTTCTATTTGTATAAGCTATTTTTTGTAGTGGATATTAGTGGTAGAAATAGGAAAGGAATCCAAAAATAGTTGTCATATTCAGGGAGTATAAATTTACCAGGAATCCTAGAATGTAAATTAATTTAATTACTCATGTTCATTTTAGTGGAAATTTAGATGTCATCCTAGTGAACAATAAAAATAGGATCTGCGTTGTAGAAATATACATTGAATCATTATATGATAATTATATATATGGATCAAAATAGTCCTACGAATCCTAAAATGTCAATTTAAAAAGATGAAAGAAGTATAAATATCATTGTTGTCCTACTATTTCGAATCGATGGGGTAAAAATTCTTATGGAATACATATATAGTCATACTATCCAAGGATTAGTAATTTAAATGGCATCCAAACCATTTCAGTTACCAATTTCATGACCATCCATTTAATCATTTCACAAATCCCATCATGAAAATAGGTTATGTAAGGGATTGGCCATCTCATAAAAATCAATTATAATTTAAAATTTTGTACAGGATTCTCAAAACCATTAAAAATTAAATTATTCACTCATTCAATAATCAATTGTAAAAGGAGAGCTCATCACACCCTAAGGGTGGAATAAATGTGTTAAAAAGGTTATAATCTACGCCATGGGTAGTTTGGGATGAGGCGAAAAACCTATAAAATGGATGAATGGTTTCAATGGAATGTATCAATATTTTTATATCAAATAACCCTTTGTTAAATTATTTTAGAATTTGTTGCCTAAAAATTCCATTTTTTGGAACTACAAAATCCTTCTGTAAAAATAAGACATTGTGGGAAAAGGTATAGAACACATTATTTATCTTGGTAGAGGAACACTCATAGAATGTATGTCTTGTAATTTTATATGATTAGAATGAAATGGAATAATGGATGAATGCCTTGATAATATGTCATATTATCTTGCCCCAAAATAACATTGTTGAGGTGAAGAGAAATGATGAATGGTTAAATAGAAATAAATAAAGTACCTATGTAAATCCATTGATATGAATAGATATTGAATCAAACATTGGATAGAAAAATTCCTTCAATTATTTGGTTTAAGGATTTAGGCACTCAATGGTATAAGAATGGGGTGACCATGACCTGTGAAAAATAATAGGGTGTAAGGATTAACATTTATGAAAAATTAGTGGAAAATGGTCACTTACATTTAAAACTATGGGTTTAACTATTGACAAATTGCATTCCAACCATGCATCCATCGTGCTCCCAATCCCCCCTTTCAATGTTATAGTACATGTCTAAAAAAATTACGCCCCAAATATGCAATTTGAGTCTTTTAATAACTGCAGTAAGTAGGCACAGGTGAGAAACCTGGCTCACACATCTTAATCATACATGGAATCCCACTTCAGTGTCATGGAACACCCCTAATGGTTAATATAAACAATTTTGTTGTAATTATTTTAAAAAAACACATGTTGTTTGCTCCAAAAATTCCTTGGACACCCTTTTTTCCCTATACTATCACTAGGAATTCCCATTTGCAAAAAACCAAACAATTAAATGGAAATTCACAAGCATTATACCTGAATAAAACCCAAGAAATGAAAATTTACTCATTAAATTCTACTAATATTTAGTTTTTTGTGTCATAACATATCATGTCACACGTGTAATAATGTATTAATTATATTTTTTGGTTCTTTTTTGTGTTGGTATACTAAGTAATATGCTAAAACCCTATACATAAATATTGATTCATAGACATCCTATCATATTATAAATTA
Source organism: Viscum album (assembly GCA_963277665.1). Classification (NCBI taxonomy): domain Eukaryota; kingdom Viridiplantae; phylum Streptophyta; class Magnoliopsida; order Santalales; family Viscaceae; genus Viscum; species Viscum album. The sequence continues at coordinate 544,157,678 of OY728158.1, forward strand.
TATATAAAAGTGTTTATTGTTTTGATGACTTCATTGATAGTTATTATGAAACACCACAAGATTTAATTGTATGTTATTTTCATTAAAGTAATTCAACAGCTTGGATTATACGTGACACTGAGTTCAAGCACACCACAACTTATCAAACTAGCCATTCAAAAAGTAGTTATGTATATTATTAAATGAATTTTGAATTATATATAATCTATATAATTTTAGAATCTATATTATTTGTTTTGTAGACATAATATAAGAACAAATTCATTTTTTCAGATAATAGAAGTATTTTTCAAAAATGCAATTTCACCAACCTTTAATGGGAAGCCCTTTTTAAAACCGATAATTGACACTTTTATGTATTCAATTTAATGAAATAAAAATATTTTTTAGAATCAGGAAATAAAAATTTATTTTGGATAATTTTTTTGTACTTTTCTAATAACTTTCATATTTAGATGAATATTGATAATTATTAAATTTAAATTGAAAATTTATTTTTTTAATCAAAATAATTTATAATGTTATATTGAAATTTCAATGGTTTATAAGTATAATAATATTATATTTTTATCATTTAATAAAATGTAGATGATTATAAGTAATTTCACATTTAAATTTGACCTAATCCCATGTCAATATTTTGATAGATTTTACTTTCTTAAAACCCGCTTTTCGGTTTTGAAAATAAGAATTAATTTTAAATTAATTAATGTAACATCTATGTTTTGAATTTGGTAAAATAGAATTCATTTTTTAATTCGGAATATCAAATTTATCTTTGGGAAAATTTTGGTATTTTTCTGAAAATATTCAATTTTTGATAAATAGTGAAATACACTAGGTTATAGTTTAAAATTTACATTTTATTTAAATAATTAATTATTTATTTTCAATTTATATTAGGTCAAAATAGATATATAATACCTATATAATTTCAATGTAATTTATTGAAGTCATTTTATAATAAAATTAGACTTTTAAAATTTAGTTGAACTTTTTACCATCTTTTACCCACCTCCTAGGAGCATTTAAAAATTTGAATAAAACATAATTTTATAGATTTTGTGAGATTAATATCAACATTCCGAGAAACACAGTTGATATCAGTAACTAATATGTGGTTAAATTAGATGAAAATAATTTTCAGGGAATAGTAACTTTAGATATTTATTTACTACAGTTAAAAGTAATTAGGGTAATTAAGGGTAAAATGATATTACAATTACCCTAAAACATGTCCTAATTCTATTAGATAAGTTTAATTCGACCAAAAACAACCATAGTAATTAAATATGTTCCCTTTTAGTCTACGTGGATTAGATTAGGACATTTATTATTATTTTGTTTAAAGAAGAGTTAAAAGAGTTAAATTCAATGTTTAATAAATAAACCATTTTTAAAATAGGGTTTTACATAAGATAAATCATACAATAAATTTTTTTTAGAAAGATAATAGAATTACCTATATAATGGTATTTTATTTATAATTTTTAGACAATAAATATTTTAAATTATTTATGACACAGTGATAATGCAGTAATTACCTTATTAATGAATGATTGAAATAATTGATATTATAAATAACCAAATAAAGGTAATTTGATATTTTTTATAAACAACATAAATTTTAAAGGTTAAAATGCCATGTTAGAGTTGATTAAATAACTTTTTTTGAAGTAATCATGTAGTTATTGGATTCAAAAAAACGAAATACTAAATACTTTCAAAATTGACATAATTGAGTTTAAAAAAAAATACTATATTATTAATTGATATAATATTCCTAAAAATATAAGGATCAGCCAAAGGACTTAGATAAGGTTATATATATTAATAATGAACCACATGGGGTTCTCATGGCTTGTTATAGAATGTTTATTAACCATATAATTTAAAAATAGAAAAAGACATGGTAAATGTCAAACTACCTTACTAAGAGTTAAATCTAAATGAAAAGGTTAATATGGTGACCCAAACAAGTATAAAAAACTATTTTTTGAATGTTTTTTGACCGATCCCCTCATTATAATTGAAATTAATCATTTTGGATCCATTAGAAACCAAAATTTATTTTATTAAAAAATAATATTTCAATTTTTTTCCAAAGTGACCCTCACCCCTCTTATAGAAGGTCACATCCCATTCTCTAAAATTCACACTTCCAAAGCCCTTTGGATCAGCCACCCCCTACCCAAATATCCTCCCAACTTTTCTCACATGATACTATTGTAAATTATATTTGTTATAAATCCAACCTAGGGAGCCCTTTTTATAAAATCAAAAGGAAGAACCTGTAGAAGAAATAAATATTCCATCACCTCTTCAAAGTTCTTTTCGTCTTCTACTTCCTCATTATTTGTTGTTTACAATCAAAAATAAATACTTCAGTATCTTGTATATACTATTATGTTATTATAATAATTTTACAACCATATTAATTATTTTATCCATAATATGAATGACAAAGTTACCATACATGTGTAGGTATGGCTTACCGTCTCCACATTGTGGTATAGTTTGTTATTAAAACACTTCATTTTATGGATGTGTATAATAATGATTTATAATTAATTTAAATAATAAATATAACATGTTAATTATTCTTTATATATGATATAACATTAAATTATATACGATTTCACCTTCAATGTAATTATATTGTTGCTCGGGCATACGTACATGTTACCATCTCCACGAATGTGATGAGATTCATTCCCAATCATAATCCATCAAAAATAATATTAATTTTATGATTAAAATTAATGTTTGAGAACTTAATATAATTATTTATATGAATAAAATGATTCTTATCCATAAATAATATGGCCTACGTAACCAATCATATAATGGATAACATATCAGTTAACACCTGAAATGATGATACTACTAAAATATTATTAACAAGCAATATTAAAGGATCATATATGATATGATATTTTTGTATATAGTTCTTGTATAATTTAATAACATTTATTTAACTATTATAAAGTATGTAAAAATACACTTAACCAAGTAAAAGTACAAGGTAAGGGATTTTCGTCTCACATTTATTCCCATGAGATTTATTCTATATTTTCCACTACTGCCTTCTGTGTTGTGTATATACTTCCCATTATTGTATTGTTTTTATAATATACATTAATTTATGGGTGTTTACATCGTCATTTGATGATCCTTATTTTATGGTGTCTATGTCTCATATGACACCAAATTAGTAAGGGAATTTCAAATTACAATTTCCACTTATTCGGTTTTAGGCAAACATCATTAATTACTTTACCCCAAGATTATATGTGAAATAAATATTTATTTTCTTATATAGTAATTTCCACTACCCTTTGTGTTGATATACATTTGATACACATAATGACAACATAGTTAAATTCTCATTTCATCGATATAAACTTGATAATAGTAATTTTAACTCAATTTATATTCACTAAGTTAAACATCCAAGTCATAGGTGTTATTATTACAAGAATAAGTTTAAATGTCCTCTGATTGATTTACACTAAATATCCAATCATACTGAGTGTATTAATATTTGTCACAAATAATTATGTCATTGATTTATCCATAACCTAAGGATACCATCTTTATAAAGGAATTCATCTCATCTTATAGTGCGTTGAGACTTTTATGATATAATGCACCAATTCACCTTTATTTGGTGTATGTACTGTACATTGACATAATATATCATGAACCTAATTATTCTCATGATATTATAAATTTTTATTACCTCAATTATTTATATTCAAGTGTCTCTCATTTGGTTAGGAACCCTAACTAAAATATCATTTTAGATGTTTTAAAATTATATTCTTCCAAATCATTCTCATTATTTTCCATGTTTTAAAAATGGTTTTAATGTTTTATTTATATGCACCTTAATGTTTTAAAATTAAAATTTCCATTTACAAGTCTTAATGTGTAATGGGATGCTTTTATTCAATAATCTATTTTAAACATATTGTTGATAAATTGTGAGACTTTTAAATGTTTTAAAGAAATAGGGGGATATTTATCTCAAATAGTTTTGATGATAATTTACATCTATGTCAATATCATTAATTATTCTTGATTGATGTTGATTTATTATGATACAAATATTCCATATAGTATTTAAGATGTTGTGATATGTTTGATTGTGGATGTGTTATTTATATTCTATTCAGGGTTTATAGATAATTTATTGACATTTTCTATTCTAGTTTTAATACGAATGGTTATGTTACGTAGAAACCATTTCATATATGAAATGAATTGGACTTAGTAAGGGATGGGTGGAGGCTGCTATAGATCCTTGATTTATTGGTAGGTATTAAGATACAAACTAGTGTCTTAGGAAAAGGCCTTGACAAAATCTTATTTTTAGTTTTGGTACAAGGACTTGGCTATGTGGTTATGCAGTCTAGCATTATGCATTCCATCATTATGAAATTGGATTTTGATATTACATGTGATTATTCGACTAGAAGAATATCCAAGTGAATAAGTACATGGAATTATTTAATTTATCATTGCCACATTGTACTGAAGATTATGTTTAAAAGTCATGTGTTACAGTCCTATAAATTCCCTTAAATTGTTATTCTTATTTATGATAGTTTCTGCTATATTTTTATCCTTACTGAGCATATAAGCTCACCCCATTCTTATGTTTTATTTTTACCAGGTTACAAATAAGTATATTACGTTTAACCAGTAAGAATTGGCCAATGGATATAAGAGTATTCAAAGGGGACATAATGATGTTTTTTTCATGATGTAATGTAAAACATAAGTATATATCTAGTACTTCCAAAGCTACTAAACTAATTGGTCTTTTGGGACCTGATTACTTTTATCAAGCCAATGTTATGTAATAATGAACCGATTCTAGGTAACTGTCATTGTGGCATTATAGTTGGTATCATAGGAAGTTTAGTACAAACTATGGAAGATAGATCTTGAAAAACTCAGATTAGAAAACACTACCCTACCATATACATTGGGGATTAGTATAGAAGAACATTCATAAATTTTGGTAAAGGAAATATTATGTGGGTTTTCCAGTCAATACATCCCTGTCTTGATACGAGCAGGTAGAGGTGGCTCTGGCACAGATGTACATAGGAATGAAAACTCAGACAAGGACTTCCGAGCTTGACATGGGATATCCTAGTACATGTCAATGGGCCTTGATACACTCGTGGTTATGATAATCTTGGGGATATTCTTAGGGTAATTCACATTTTCATTCCAAACCAATTTGAAGGATTTTAATTTAACATGAGAAGAAAAACACATGGTTAATTCCAAGGTATTTTAGATTCAAAATAAGATGTTACGATATTATCTAAATGAATTTATGACTCACACTATGCTTTCTTATGGTAGTCATTGGATAGATTCCAATGAAGTCATGGTAACATTGAATAATATATACAATGTGGGAACAATGGTGGAAATGAGCAACAAAATGTAATTTTGATACGTGTATAAGATATAGTGTTCATATTGAATCTGTTTTCCAAAAATATGATCAACAACATATGTATTAACTAACTCACAGACTCAAAAAAAAAGAAAAAAGTGTCTAATGATAAGATCTCCAGTAGTGGAGACCATGGATAAATGAAATCTAAATTTCCATCATGCCAGAAATTTGGAAGGAGACCCCTAGGAAAGTGTCTTAATGGAACAAAGAAATGCATTATTTATGGGAAAGAAAGATATAAAGTAAAGAATTGCCAGAGAAAAATGAAGATTATTATGGAATAAAATAAAAAAATGATCTTAAGTATCCAATTACATCAGTATCCATAAATATAAGGGACCATGGAAACACCTTAGTTAATTCCCTATTCTATAGATTAACCTCTAAGTCGTGGAAGAGACTATTTTGAAATAAATGGATGGAGAAATGTTTAAAAGTATGGGATTACTTTGGAGGACTATTCTCTTTTAAGTGTAACCATGTATCTTGTTATGTGAAAATGTTATTTGTGGAAGAATTATGTTTTCTTTTTTGTATATTGTTATAAAAAATAATTAAGGCTTATATGATCCTTGATTTTGAGGCAATTACAAGTTATTAATTTTTGGGATGAAAATGAGAGGTATGATATAACATTTGTTGTTAAATTATGTTATAGTCATTCTGAAGAATTTATCTCATTTTGGAAATATTATAATAAAGAAATTTGAAAAAGGAAAACACTCAGACCGTGTGACAACCCATGGTGTTGGAAAAAGCTATGGGAATCGAACCCACGACTAGAGTGTGATTAGGATTTGTCTCCTACCACTGGACTATGTGTAATACTTGGTTAGTGTGAATAATTATATTTAGTAAAATTAATTTATTTATCAATAATAAGTTGATTTTGGATCTTATTTCTTATTAAATGGATATCCATAATATAGGAAATTAATTTGTTGATTAAGTGATAAATGTTATTTTGGAAGACGTTCTCTCTGTTGGGAACACTATATGCCTAAAGAAAATAGAATACTATGTGATTTAATTTGGGGATTAATGGAAGATTCATATCTATTTTTCTATTGTGGATTAATAAAGATTTGTGTTATGTATGAAAATGATTAACCTATCAAAGAGAATATGTGATTAGATTAATTACTTTTAAGTATGTGACATTACGAGTAGTTGATGTTATTTAGAGATACAATTTAATGTGGGAGACTATGTAATCAAATTATTATATGTTTTGGGTTTCAATATTAGTATAGATTATATTTAATGATTTTAAGGACAATTTTTTATTTAATATTATTTATTGAAATTTGGGAATTGTTGGTTTAGTATTAGAAATTAAGATTAGTATTTCTTTGTCTAATAGATTATCCTTTTTGGGGATAATCTAATATTATACTAGCCATTTTGTTTTTGGTTAATCTCTAAAGACAAGGGAAATACATATTTTATCCTTAGTTATAATGTGATTTTCTATATGTTGATTCTAGCACTTCAGGTATGACCAAGTCATCTTGATTACTCATCGTTTAAAAAAAGATGATTTAGTGGTAGAAATTTATTAAATGATAAAACTCTACATAAAATGTATGTATATCTCATTATGTTCTCAGTTAATCTCATAAATAAATTCCTCGACATTATGAAATGGAACATAAAACAAAAAAACGTTCTCTGTTTACTTTTCCAACAAGGAAACTCGTGACTGTTTATCCCACCACAAGTTTGTGGTTTTCTTGTTGTAAAATTTCTCATGATATTGTTTTCTATCACTCTCCATCATAACATGACACATAGTTTAACTTCAATATACATGTTTTCCAACATGGAATCCTAGTATGTGTTATCTCATATGACCATTATATATCTCTTTCTTTCTTTTAAAGTTATAGTTATATTGACTCTTTTTTCAATGTGGCTCTTTCAAAAAAGTACCTAAGCGCAATTTCAAAATTTTGAAGAACGTAATTTATAGAAGGGTGATGAATGTAACAACCCAGGATTTCATAATAAATTTCTTTCTTTAACATATTTCAATATAATGCACTATATGCAACACCAAGTTTGAGCGCACCACATCTTACCGAACTAGCCGTTCAAAAAAAAGTTATGAATAGTATTAATTGAAATTTTAATTTTATATACTCAATATAATTTTATAATCCATATTATGAGTTTCTTAGACATAATATAAAATCAAATTTGTTTTTATTAATAAAAGATGTATTTTTCAAAAAAACTAGAATTTTAAAACCTTTAAATGGAAAACACTTTTTAAAACCAATATTTTACACATTTATGCATTCAATTAAATTAAATTAATTTATTATTTAGAATCAGGTCACACAAGTATATTTTGGATAAATTTTTGGTACTTTTCCAATAACATTCATCATTGATGAATACTGAAAAATAATAAATTTTAATTGAAAACAGCTTTTGTAATAAATATTATTTATAGTGTTAAATTATGAATTTGAATGTTTTGGAAGTATAATTAGTTTATATTTTAATCATTTTATACAATTCAGGTCATTATAAGTAATTTTACATTAAAATTTGACATAACACATGTCAATCTTTTGATTGTTATTACTTTATAAAAACCCGCTTTTAAGTTATGACAATGTGAATTAATTAAAAGTTAATTAATACAATATCAATTTTATGAATTTGGTAAAATATAATCCAATTTATAATTCCAAATATCAATATTAGCTTTGGGTAAATATTTTGTTATTTTTTTGAAAACATTCAATATTTAATGAATAGTGAATAGCATTGTGTAATAGTTTTAAACATTCATTTTATTTAAATAATGTTTTATTTTATTTTAATTTATTTTAATTTCAAAAATATATATATATATAATACCTATTTAAGTTCAATTTAATACACTGTAGTCATTTTATAATAAAATTAGATGTATAAAATTTTATTGAACTTTTTACCGTCTTTTACCCACCTCCTATAAGCATTTACAAATTTTCTAAAACATGATTTTACCGATTATATGAGATTAATTTCAAAAATCCAAAATACATGGTTGACATAAGTTTGTAAAATGTGCTTCAATAAGATAAAAATAATTTTTTTGGGAATAGTAACTTTTGACTTTTATTTTCCACAGTTAAAAGTAAATAGGATATTTAAGGATAAAAATGATATTATAATTACCTTAACACGTGTCCAAATTCTATTGTATAAGTGTAATTCTACCAAAACAACCATATGATGAAAAAATGACCCCTTTTTTCCACTTGGATTAGATTATGGCATTTATTATTATTTTAATTAAAGAAGAGTTAAACGAGTTAAATTAAATGTTTAATAACTAAACCATTTTTAATATATTTTCATACAAAAGATAAATTAAACTATAAATATTAATTACAAATCTGGGAACATTTACTAAATAATGGTATTTTACTTATAATCAATTGACATTAAATAATTTAATTTATTTATGAAACAATGATAATGTAGTAATTACCTTATTAATGAAATATTATAATCATTTATATTATTAATATCCAATAAATGTAATTTGAGATTTTTGATGCATTACACTAATTTTATAGGTTAATATGACAAGATAAGGTTTATTATATAACTTTTTTTAAAGTAAAAACGCAGGTATGATTTTCAAAAAAAACCAAATACTAAATAGTGTCAAAATAGACATAACTGAGTTCTTAAAACAAATACTATATCATTAATTGATAAAATTTTCCTAATAATTTAAGGCTCAGTCAATGAACATAGATAAGGTTATATATATTAATAATTAACCACTTGGGGTTCTCTTGTCTTGATATAGTATTTTTATTAACCATATAATATAAAAATACAACGAGACATGGTAAATGTCAAACTATTTAACTAAGAGTTAAATCTTAATGATAAGGTTAATATGGTAACATAAACCTATCTAAAACCTATTGGATGAGTGGTTTTAGACCCATACCCACCTTATAACCATATTAAATCATTTTTGAGCCATTAGAAGCTGAAATCGATTTTATTATAAAATAATATTTCATGCTTTTCTGTGTGTGACCCTCCCCCCTCTTATAAAAGGGCACTTCCATTTTCTGAAATTTACACCTCCAAAGCCATTTTGATCATCCAAACCATTCCCAAATATCCTACCAACATCCCTCCCATCATCCTAGAGGGCATCCTTTGGTCATAAATACATCATATGAATCCCTTTTTACAAATCAAAAGGATGAACCTGAAGAAGAGCTTAATATTTCAACACCCACTTCTAGTTCTTTTCTTCTTCCCCTTCCCCTTTCATAGATGTTGCCTTTATAAAATAATAACTCTAGTATATTCTATATACTATAATTTTATTATAAAAACGATACAACCATATTAATTATTCTATCCATCATATGAATGACAAAGTCAACATACGTGCATACATATGGCTTACCGTCTCCACGTCGTCGTGTAGTTTTTTATTCAAACACTTCATTATTTGGATTGGTATAATAATGATGTATAATTCATATAAATATTAAATATAAAATTTTAATGATTCTTTATATATGATATAAAAGTCAAATATAAATTATTTTACCATCAATATAATGATATTGTCGCTAGTGCGTACGTACAGATCGCCATCTACACGAACGTGATGAGATTCATTCACCATCATAATACTTCAAAAATAATTTTCATTTTAGGATTAATAATAATGTTTATGAACTTAATATCATTCTGGATATGAGTAAAATACATCCTATCCATAACAAACAAGTCTTACATAACCAATCATATACAGGTAAATAGATTAGCTAACAACTGAAACAATGATACTACTAAAATATAATTAATAAGAAATATTAGAGGATCATATTTGATATCATATTTATGTATATAGTTCATTTATAATTTAATAAAAATTAATTAACTATTATACATGAGTTTAACATACCCTTGACCATGGAAAAGTACAATGTAAGGGGTTTTAATCTAACTTTTTTTCTCGTGAGATTCATGCTATATTTGCCATTAATATATTTTTTGTGGTGTATGTACTACACATGATTGTATTTTTTGTGTAATATAATTTAATTTCTGGGTATTTAAATCATCATTGGATGATCCTTATTTCATGGGGTTTATGTTTCTTAAGTCACCAAATCGAAAATGGAATTTCAAATTTCAATTTATACTCATTTGATTTTACGCAAACTTCATTGATTACATTACCCAAATATTATGTGTGAAATCACTATTTATTAACTTATGTAGTAATTTCCACTACCATTTCTGTGGATATACATTTGATAAAAACATCACTTCTTTGATAAATTCTTAATTCATCGATATAAACTTTATAAGAGTAATTTTAACTCAATTTCTATTCAGTGAGTTAAACAGCCAAGTCATTGGTGTGGTTTTTACAAGAATATATGTGAATGTCCTCATATATATTTACACTGAATATAAAATCATATTGAGTGTATTTATATTTTTCACACATAATTATTTCATTTATTTATCGTTAACCTAAGGATACCATCTTTATAAAAGAATTTATATCATCGTACATTCCATTGAGGATTCTTTGTTGTTATGCGCCAATTCGCTTTTATTTGGTGTATATACTATAATTTAACATAGTATATCATGAATCCCTTTATTCTCATGATATTATAATGTTTTTATTACCTCAATAATTTGTATTCTAGCATCTCTCATTTTGTTTGGAACTCTAACTAAAATATAATTTTAAATGTTTTAAAATTTTATTCTTCTAACTCATTCTCATTAGTGTCCTTATTTTAGAAATGGTTTTATGGGTTTTTTATTTGCAAAATAATGCTTTGAAATGAAAATTTACTTTTAAATGTTTCATAGTGGTATGGTAAAATTTCATTCAAAAATATATATTAAACGGATTCTTGATAAATAGGGAGAATTTTAAATGTTTTAAAGAAAACAGGGGATATTTATCTGAAGTAGTGTCGATGATTTTTTCCATCTATGTTAGTATCCTTCATTATTATCGATTGAGGTTGATTTATTATGATACAAATATTTCATTATATATTGAATTATTTGTGATATGTTTGAATCATTCTGTGTTATATGTACATCATTCATGGTTTATGGATAATGTATTGACATTACATATACCAGTTTTAATAAGAATTATTATGTTATGTTTAAACCATTTCATATAAGGAATGAATTGGACATAGTAAGTAAAGGGAGGAGCCTGATATAGATCATCGATGAATTAGTAGGTCTCACGAGACAAACTAGTGTCTTGGCACTAGTCCTTGACAAAATCTTATTTGTAGACTTTGCACAAGGCCATGAAAATATGGTTCTGAAGACTAGCATTATCCATTACATCATTTTGAAATTGGATATTGATATTACATATGATTATTCAACAAATTGAATATCAATGTGAATATGTAAATGGAATTATTTAATTTATCTTTTCCATATTATGCTGATGTTTATGTTTAAAAGGCTTCCGTTCTAGTCTTATACATTGCCTTAAATGATTATTCTTATTTATAACTGTTTCCGCTATATAGTTATCCTTGATGAGAATCTGAGCTCACCCCTTTCTTATGTTTTATTTTTTCTAGGATGAAAAGATGTATATTAAGTTTAACCAGTAGGAATAGGCTATGGGATATAAAAGTGTTCTAAGGGGACATAATGTTTTTTTAATTTCATTATGTAATGTAAAAATTATGTATGCTTATATTACATCCAAATATTCTAAACTGGTAGGTCTTTCTGGACATGATTCTTTGTATCATTCCAATGTTATGTAATAATGCATGATGTTGGGTAGCTAGGGTCAGGGCATTATGGTTTTTATCAGATGATGTTTAGTACAAACCATTGAAGATAAATTTAGATTAACTCTGATTAGAAAACAGTACCCTATCATAGACACTAAGGATTAGTATAGAAGAACATTCAAAAAATTTTGTTAATGTAAATATTATGTGGGTTTTCCAAGAAATACATCCTCGTCTGGATATGAGCAGGTAGAGGCATCTCTAGCGCATATGTACCTAGTAGTGAAAACTCTGAAAAGGGGTTTTGGGCTTGACCAAGGGTATCTGGGTACTTGTCAGCAATCCCTTCTGCACTCTTGGTTATGAAACTCTTGGGAAATATTCTTATGATAATTCACATTTTCTTAACAAAGAAATATGATGTATTTTATTATAAGATGATAATAAATAACCTTGGTTAATCCTAAAGTGTTTAGATTGAAAATAAGGTATTATGATATTCTTTAAATGATTTTTTGACCCATGCTATGATTTCTTGTGTTATTTAATGGCTGGATTATAAGGAAATCATAGTAACATTGAAGATGATGAACAAGGTGGGCACGGTGGTGGAAATTAGAAATGAAATGGAATGTTGATACGTTGAAAAGATATATTGTTCATGCAGAATCAGTTTTCTAAAAATATTATCAACAACATATATATTAACCAACTCCCGAACTCAACAAAAAAGAGAAAGTTGGTGAATGCAAAAAGGTCCAGTAGTGGATACCGTGAAGAAAATAAAATGAAATTTCCATAATGTAGGAAATTTGGAAAGAGACACCTAGGAAAGTGTCTCAATGGAACAACAAAATGGCTTATTTGTGGGAAAAAAGGAAATAAAGTAAACAAATTCAGGGGAAAATGAAGAGTATTATCAAAGAAAATAAAAATGACCCAAAGAATCCAATTACACAATTTTTCATAAATGTAAGTGACCTTAGCATTAAATTAGTCAATGCACTATTCTATAGGATATCCTCTATGTCAAGGAAGAACCTATTTGGAAATCAATGTATGTTGAAATGGTTCAATGTTTGGGATTACTTTGGAAGACTATTCTATTTTATGTTTAACCATGTAGTTTTTTATGTTAAAATGCTATTTTAGGATGAATTATCCTTTCTTTTGTGGATCTAGTTATAAAGAAACATTTTGGATTATATGATCCTTGATTTGGAGGAAATGACATTTCATTGAGTTTTGGGATGAAAAATGAGAGGTATGAGATAACATTTGTGGTTATATTATGTTAAAGTTATTTTGAGGAATTTATCTCATTTTAGGAATGTCATTAAATATATTTTTTGAAAAATGAATACAAGAAGACCGCTTGAAAAACCATCGCATCGGAAAGAGATACGGGAATAGAACCCACAACTACAGTGAGATTTAGATTTATCACCTACCACAAGACTACGTGAAGTCTCAGGTTAGTGTGACTAATTATTTTTAGTTAAATGATTTTATTGATAATTTATAAATTGATGTTGGATATTATGTCTTATCAAATGGATTTCCATATTATAAGAATGTGATTTGGTGATTAAGTGATAATTGTTATTTTAGAAGATGTTCGCTCTATTGGGAACACTATATGCTTAAAACAATAGAATGCTATGGGATTTCATTTGAGGAATAATGGCGGATTCTTATCAATGTTTTTATAGTGTATTTATAGAAATTTTTGTTCTGTATGTAATTGATTAACCTATCATAGAGAATGTGTGATTAGATTAATTAATTTTAAGTATGTGACATTAAGAGTAGTCGATGTAATTTGGATATACAATTTAATGTGGAAGGCGGCGTATTCAAATTATTCTATGTTTTGGGTTTCAATATTAGTTTAGTTTATATTAATGGATTTTAAGGAAAATTATTTATCGAATGGTGTTTATTGAAATTTGGGAATTGTTGGTTCAATTTCAGAAATTTTGATTAGTATTTCTTTCTATAAAGGATTATCCTTTTTGGGGATCATCTGATCTGGTATTACCATTTGGGATTTGGTTAATCTCTAAATAAAAGGGTAATATATTGTTTATCCTTTGTGATAATATGATTCTATAGAATTTGATTCTAGTTCTTTAGGTGTGACCATGTCATCTTGAATAGTCATCATTTGAAAAAAATATGAATTAGTGGTAGAAATTAATTAAAGGATAAAAATCTACTTAAAAAGTAATAATATCTCATTATTATCTTAGTTAATCTCATAAATAAATTTCTAAACATTATGAAATGGAACAGAAAACCGAAAAAAATACAATCTCTGTTTACTTTTCCTACTAAGAACCAAATGTCCCTTAATCCCATCACAATTTTGTGGTTTTCTTATTGTTAACTTTATCCTGGTCATGCTTTCTATCACTCCCCATCAGAGCATGACACTTATTTTATCTTTAATATCCATGTTTTCCTACATGGATTCATTGTATGGGTTATCTAGGGTGATCTTTGTACTTCTCTTTCTTTCTTTCAATGTGATAGTTTTATTGACTATTTTTCTGATGTAGGACATTCAATAAAGTTCCCAATCCCAATTTTAAAATATCGATAACACAATTTCAAAAATTGGGGAAGAATGTAACACCCCGTGATTTTATAGTAAATTTTTTTCTTTAATGTAATTCAATAGCTTTTCATATACGCAACACCGATATCGAGCGCACTACGACTTACAAAACTAGCCATTCAAAAAGAAGTTATTAATAGCATTAACTGAATTTTGAATTTTATTTACTCCATATATTTTTAGAATCCATATTATGTGTTTCTTATACATAATATAATAACAAATTCATTTTTTCATATAAAAGATTTTTTTTAAAAAAATGAAATTTTACCACCTTTTAATGGAAAATGCTTTTTAAAACCAATATTTTAGCACTTTTATATATTCAATTTAATGAAATTAAATTCTTATTTAGAATCAAGAAATAAAAATTTATTTTGGATAAAGTATTGGTACTTTTCTGATAACTTTCATATTTTGATGAATACTGAAAAATAGTAAATTTTAATTGAAAACAACATTTTTAATCGAAATAATTTATAGTAATAAATTATGAATTTAAATGGTTTGTAAGTATAATTATATTATATTTTTATCATTTAATGCAATGTAGTCCATTATTAGTAATTTCAAATTTAAATTTGACATAAACAAATGTCAATATTTTGATAGTTTTTACATTTTTAGAACCCGCTATTCAGTTTGGACAATGGGAACTAATTTTAAATTAATTAATGAAACTTCTATTTTTTAATTTGGAAAAATAGAATACATTATTGAATTCATAATATCAAAATTATATGATGGTAAATTTTTTGTTTCATTGAAAACATTAAATTTTTACAGAATAGTGAAAAACACTATGTTACAGTTTAAAACCGACTTTTTATTTATATAATTATTTATTTTATTTGAATTTATTTTATTTAAAACATGATATATAATACATATATAATTTCAATGTAATTCATTCGAGTCATTTTATAATAAAATTAGATGTATAAAATTTTATTGAACTTTTTACAGTCTTTTACCCACCTCCTAGGAGCATTTAAAAATTTACATAAAACATAATTTTATAGCTTCAATGAGATTAATTTCAAAAATCATAAATACAAAACTGATATCATTAAGTACAATTTGTTTTAATAAGATGAAAATAATATTTGGGGAATAATAACATTCGAATTTTATTTACCATGGTTAAATGTAAATAGGTTAATTAAGGGGAAAATGATATTATAATTACCCTAACACATGTCCTAATTCTATTAGATAATAGTAATTCGACCATAAACAACCATAGAAATAAAATATGACCCAATTTTTTCCACATGGATTAGATTTGGACATTAATTATTATTTTATTTAAAGAAGAGTTAATAGAGTTAAATTAAATGTTCAATAACTAAACAGTTTTTAATATTGGGTTATAAAAAAGATAAATTAGAATTTAATTATTCAATAGAATTACAAAAAAATTCTACATAATGGTATTTTATTTATAGTTTTTATACATTAAACAGTTTAATTTATTTATGACACAATGATTATGCAGTAATTACCTTATTAATGAAAGATTAAAATAATTGATATTAAAAATATCCAAATAAATGTAATTTAAGAATTTTGATTAATTTCACTAATTTAATAGGTAAATATGAAATGTTAGGGTTGATTAAATAACTTTTTTTTGAATTAATCATGCTGTTATAATTTTCTTAAAAACCAAATACTAAAAAGTGTCTAAATTGTCATAATTGATTTTTTTTTAAAAATACTATATTATTAATTGATATAATATTCTTAAAAATCAATGGATCAGAAAAAGAACATATATAAAGTTATATATATTAAAAATGAACATTTTTTTGTTCTCTTGGCTTATAAGAGTATGTTTATTAGTCATATAATATAAAAATACAAAAAGACATGGTAAATTTCAAACTATTTAACTAAGAGCTAAATCTAAATGATAATGTTGATATGGAGACTAATGGTGTATAAAACCTATTGGTTGAGAGGTTTTAGACCAATCCTCACCTTAGCCATGAAATAAATAATTTTGGAGCCAACAAAAACTGATATTTATTTTATTATAAAATAATATTTCACGCTTTTCTAGAAGTGACCCTCAACACTCTTATAAAAGGCATCTCCCCCTTATCTCAAATTCCCACTTCCTATTCCATTTGGATCAGCCAAAACCTAAACAAATATCCTCCCAACTTTCCTACCTTCATCCAAGAGGCCATCATTTGGTCATAAAGTGAACCTATAGAGCCCTTTTGATCAAATCCAAATAAAGAACCTAGAGAAGAGGTAAATATTTCAACACCTTTTTCATGTTATTTTCTTCTTCCACTTCCTCTTTCTTTGTGGTTTACATTATAATATAATTACTCTAGTATCTTCTATATATTGTGATGTTACTATAAAAATGGTACAACCATATTCATTATTCTATCCATCATATGAATGATATAGTCATCATACGTGCATACATACATCTTACCGTCTCCACATTGTGGTGTAATTTATTATTGAGACACTTAATTATTTCGATTGGTATAATAATGATGTATAATTTATTCAAATAAAAATATAATATGTTAAGGATTCTGTATATATGATATAACATTCAATTATATACAATTTCAGCATCAATATAATGATATTGTCGCTCATGTGTACGTAAGGATTACCGTCTCCACAAACCTGATGAGATTCATTCCCCATCATAATATTTCAAGAATAATTTCATATTATAATTAAAAATAATGTTGAAGAACTTTATATGATTCTGGATATGAATAAAATAAATCCTATCCATAACAAACATGGCTTACGTATCCAAGCATATAAAGGAAAACAGATCAGTTAACACCCAAAATAATGATACTACTAGAATATTGTTAACATGAAATATTAGAGGATCATATATGATATCACATTGATATATTTAGTTATTGTATAATTTAATAACAACTATTAAACTATTATACTAGAGGTTAATGTACCCAAGGTAAGGGGTTTTTGTCTCACTTTTATTCCCGTGAGATTCATGTTATATTTACCACTACTACCTTTTGTGTGGTGTATGTACATCCCGTGATTGTATTTTTTGCGTAATATAATTTAATTTATGGGTATTTACATCATAATTGGATGATCGTTATTTTATTGGGTGTATGTTTTTTAAGTCACCAAATCGGTTTGGTAATTTTAAATTTCAATTTCAACTCATTCGGTTTTACACAAACTTTATTAATTACTTTACCACAATATTATGTGTGAAATCACTCTTTATATACTTATGTAGTAATTTCATCTCGCCTTTGTGTGGATATAATTTATATACACATAATTAATCCATTAATAAATTCTCAAGTCATCGATTTAAACATGATAAGAGTAATGTCAACTCAATTTCTATTCATTGAGTTTAACATCCAAGTCATTGGTGTTGTTTTTACAAGATTATGTGTGAATGTCCTCTTATTGAATTACACTGAATATCAAATAATATGGAGTGTGATAATATTTTTCACACATAATTATGTCATTGATTTATCCTTAACTGAGGGATACAATCTTTATAAAGGAATTCATCTCCTCTTAAATTCCATCGAGACTTCATTGTTGTTGTGAACCAATTTACTTTTATTTGGTGTATATACTATACATTCACAAAGTATATCATAATTACCTTTATTCTCATGATATTATAATGTTTTTATTATCTCAATTTTTTTATTCATGCGTCTCTCATTTGGTTAGGAACTCTGACTAAAATATCATTTTAGATGTTTTAAATTTTTCTTCTTCTAAATATTTTATCATTACGGTCCATGTTTTACACATGTTTTTAAGGTTTTATTTATATGGAAATTAATGTTTTAAAATTAAAATTTCCTTTTAAAAGTATAAACATGGTATGTGACACTTTGATTCAAAAATCTATTTTAAACATCTTCTTGATAAATAGTGAGTGTTTTAAATGATTTAAATAAAAAGAGGAATATTTATCTCAAATAGTTTTGATGATTATTTCCATCTATGTCAATATTCTTAATTATTCTCGATTGAGGTCGATTTATTATGATAAAAATCCTCAATATTTTATTGAATGTTTTGTGATATGTTTGATTGTGGATGTGTTATTTTTATCCATTCTTAGTTTGTAGATAAATTATTGACATTTCATATTGTAGTTTTAATATAAATGTTTATGTTAGGTTTAAACCTTTTCATATGAGGAATACATTGGACTTAGTAAGTGAAGGTAGGAGCTTGTTATAGCTGCTTGATGCATCGGTAGGTCTCATTAGACAAACAAGAGTCTTGGCACAAGGCCTTGACAAAATCTTATTTGTCATTTTGGCACAAGGCCTTGACAATGTAGTTATGAAGTCTAGCATTATGCATTCCATCATTATGAAAATGGCTATTGATATTACATGTGATTATTCAAGTTGTAGAATATCCATGATAATATGTACATGGAATTATTTAATTTTTCTTTAACATATTATATTGAATTTTATGTTTAAAAGGCTTGTGTTCTAGACTTATACATTGCCTTAAATGTTTTTTCCTATTTATGACAATTTTCGCTATATTTCTATTCTTACTAAGCATCTGATATCACCCCTTTATGATTTTTTATTTTTTCCAGGATGCAAATATTTATATTACATTTAACCTATAACAATTGTCTATGGGATATAAGAGTTTTAACATGGGACACAATGTTGTTTTTTTTATTTCATGATGTAATGTAAAACTTATGTAGGTATCCAGTACTTTCATGGCTACTAAATTGGTCGGTCATTCTGGACATGATTCCTTATATCATGCTAATGTTATATAATAATGCACTGATTCTGGGTAATTGGGGTTAGGACATTTCATATGGGAATACATTGTCTTGTTTTTCACATTGAAATTTTTCTATTGACAGGTTGTTTTTTCATGGGAATAAAAAAAATTATGGCTTATTTTCATATATATATATTTTTTGTATTTATAATTTTATTCTTCGTTTTTAGTAATATCATTTGGTCAATAATATTTTTTGTTTTATTCCTTAAATGTTTCCCAAGGATTGATATATACATATATGTAGTAATTTATTGTATTTTAATGGTACAATAGATTAATCTAGGCATATAGATTTACTTTTTTTAAATGTATCTTGTATAAAAATATCTTGTATAATTTTCCAATGAATTTTTCATAAAACTAATTAACTAATTCAATGAGGAAAATATTATCCCATTTTATAATTTATACCCTCAATTTTATTCAGCAACCCCTATATATCTAGGAATGTTCCTAATTTTTATTTTTCTATTTCTTATGTACCTTTTGTGTTTAAAAATTATGGTTTGTAAAAATTTTTGTTAATAAATTTATTGAAGATTAGATTATTTTTAATATTTTTAATATATTATAGATTTTCACATTAAGAATGCTCCATTAAGAATATATTATGGTAAATTAAATGATTTGGTGTTATTTCTACAGAATAAATATTATTTTAGAGAATCATATAAATTCATCAAAATATATTTATGATAATTAATGGAATTATGACTGTTTTAAGAGAGGGGTAGATACTTGAACTATATATTGATTGAGTTTAATGTGGAAACCTTATGATGAAAATAGATGGATTAGTTATGAGTAGGTGAGTTCATCGCAACATCCTATAAATTTTATGATTATATCTCTATATCCAATTCTTAGTGGTGGTAGAAATTTTTATGTTTTTTATAAGTGATTAGTGAATTTGATATATTTTTGAAATAATACCATTGTACTAGAACTATTATTGGATATTAATAACACAATTAATTTTTTATATCATGCATCCTTAATGCATAAATCATTTACTGTTATCTTTATTTCATTATAATGTGATAAAAACGATCTCCACTTTTTCTACATGGTAAGCAAAAATGTAATGGGTCCATGATAAATGTATCAATTATTGCACCACGGACATGATTTCACTCATCCAATCTATCAAAATTTTATCCTTTAGTATTATTTATCATGGGTTCCATGTCTACTTTAATGGGGTGTTACACTTATATTTGTTCATATATTACAGTCCCATGACTCAGACATTGGTCCTCACATTTTTGATCTAGTTATTCTAGTTAATGATGAAGGTCATGGGAAATATTCATTTATTATTTATAACTACGTTAAATCACATCTTGTTTTATCTAATATCATAAAAATTAATTTTATATTAATGTTGGTTCTTGGCCTTTGTGAATTTTTCTATTAAGATAATTAGTTTGTGAACATATGGACATTTTTTTGAACATAAATCTTGTAGGTGTATCCAACTACTTAATTTAATGATTATGATTACCTGAATTGTGAGTGATACAGTTGTAAAATATATTATTCATATATTTATAAAAAATTATTTGAAAAATTGGAATTTTATTTAGATTACTAATAAATTTAATAATCCTAATATTTTATAAATATCATGATCATTGGGTTTTTTAAATAATGGGACATTATTTAAAATGGTAAATTTGAATAAAATAATTTTTTATATTAAAATAAAATTAAAATAATATATATTGATTTATTTCGTTTTATGGATGAAATCTATTCACAATAAAAATTTGATTTAACATAAAATGGTTTAATTTCATGAGAATAATGGGGTTTTATATGTAATAAGTTACTATAGAGGAATTATTAACAATAGGAATGGATAGAGGAATTATTTTATCTACCATGTTTAATGATTATAAATAGACATGATTTTTATGTAATGAGGGATCAAAACTCACATTAGAGGATTATGATTTACTATGAATGTCCTATGATCCTTTTTGGATGGGTTTCATTGAGAATGCAGAATGGGAACCCCTTTATGGTTTGATTAAGGAGGGTGTTATGGCCTTTCTCAATCATGTGCATCAGTTTTTCTATTTGTCTCTCCTTACCTAGAATGATAAAATGGTTCCCCCATCTGTACCTAGGTACATAAATTCTTTCCAAAGGCCATAGGCCATCTAGGTTTTCTCGACCAGTGACTCATTGGGAATCACATTGGTCGAGAGAATTGGAGGTCGGCCTCATTGAACCATTTTTCAGAGGAATTAATGCTTACTATAGGAATCTCTTATATATTTAATATATGATCGTTAATATATTCCTAATCACTATTTAGAATATGTAATCCTAACAAAATGAATATATGTTAATTCTCTTTTATGTGAAAAATAATCGGACCTATTTAAAAAATCTGAAGTTATGTTTCCCAGGTTCTCCATCATTTTTTGGAAAAGGGCCAATGCTCATTTGAAAAGGCCATATAAACATGTTAATTAAAATGTGATTTTATATAAGGAGGTAGTTACTATTTTTGGGAAGGATTGATCCATTGTGAAGCATCCAACATATCCTTGTTGTTGTTGGAATAAAAAATCATGTATTTCGTCAATCCCTTGTAATTTAATTCCATGATGAGAGAAAAAATGTTTGGGTACTCAGACACGAAAATTTTAGATTTAACCCCAAGGGGATTTCTTACATATCCCGAGTATAGCATGAATTAGAGTTTTTTTATTTCATTCTTGTATGGTTTATGTATTGGAGTTTTTCGTGTCATCATAGAGACTCATAGTGCGGATGATATTATTTTTGGAATTACCTAATCCCACATGATCCGTGATAATTTTAGGAAACACGGGACAACAAGTAATAAATATCATTTCATTGAATAATGTAAATATACGCTCAGAATTCTATTGGTGATCGATGTGGAGATCAAACCTCAGTAAGAGGTAGCCTATGTATCCTGAGTATGGTATAAATTAAAGCTATCATAGTTCAATTTATATTGGGGAATATAAAATGAGGTTTACCTATAATCTAGGCTTACACATAAAGAAAACATTAGGTTATTAAGTAATGGGACACACTAATAACAAGATCTTCAAGTCTAGAGGGCATCATATGATCCAATCAACATATCATGGGAGCCATCGCATGTCAGTGATTGACACGTTTGGAGGATTTTGTGAGATTCATTGTTCAATAGTCAGATGGTGCTACGTATGGTGGATAACACCTCTATGAGACACAATGAGACATGGTTGACATGTCTAAGATAACACTACTATATGATTCAGGTGATCTGTTCGAAGGATGTTGCAATTTATAGGTCACAGCCCTAGTGGTTTTTGTGAGATTAATGTTGTCTCTGTAGGGGGAATCATGTGACAGTCTCTTAAATTTCTGGTGTATTTCAAATGTCCCAAAAGTCATGTTGAAGGATTGTCACATGATCCATGAGACATTACATGGTATTGTATTATTCCATTTATCACTTACGTAATGCCCACAAGGGTCGGAATGCATGTCCATTGATTTAAACTTCCTCTTTTAATATTGGTTCTAACCTTTGCATCATGAATGCTTGAGTTTGTTTCACTGTTGATTCTTCATGAGTCTTTCTTGGTCTTGTTGTCTTATGGGATGTTATTCAAATAACATACCATTGATCAATCATGCAATATTTGAATGATCACATGAAGTACTTTATTCCTAAAACATGAATACTCTTTCTTTAATCCAGAATATTACCTAAAGGAAAGTCGGCCGATCACATGATATTCCACGCTAATAAGTCCATAGAAATCAAGAGTCAAATCCTCAAGAGTTTGTGTGGCTAGTGTGAATAGTATTAGTTAGATTCCAACCCCCTATTCATGCTGGATTGGGTAATTTATTAGCATCACCACCCCTTTTTCTAGTGCTTTATCTGGTGTATCTAGCGCATGTCCATGATAGTGCCAGTTAAGGGTATAACATTACTCTCCTTCACGAGTATCTTCTATGGACCACTCTGAGCGTGTCACCTGGTTTTCATCAAACATGAGTCTCTTCAATCAATGCTACATTTATTGGATTATAGAAAATTAATGATGACTTTTTTGTCCTGATGACGTGTTAAAGGAATTCCATATTGTCATTTTTTCATGATTATTGATCATTTCAAGATCAAAGTTGGAAGAAACTCATGAGACCATGGGTGACATGTCTCAGAGTCTCGGGAGACTATAATAATTTTTTAATATGTCTTGTAGGATCATGATGCTGGTGTTATGGGTGTGTCACATGCATTTCAGGGAATGAAAACACCTATCAACGCCTCCATTGTGATCTCCTTTGATTTATATTGATAACGTTCAATGATTATTCGTGTTTTCATAAGAAATGTATGAGATTTTTAATAATTTTTGGAGTGATTACTCACAGGACCAATATGTTTTGTTTGAATAATGTGAAAGCATACAGTGGACATGTCAATCAATTTTCCCATAAATGTTCATGGAGTTTTCTGGGAAAGCTGAAGACGTCTGCACAATGAATCTATCAAGACATTGGGCTTCTGTGCATCCAGGATGACACAATGCTAAGGCATTGTGGTTTCCTACAGATCCCCAGACCATGAATTCCATATCTTTCAGGGACTACAAACACCTCTCACCTCCTCCCAATTTTTTCATTGTTATATCATTCATAGGTTCATGGATCATTTTAGAACATATGAATGTCATCAAGGTATTTTATTCTTCCACATGAAGATATGTTGTGGGAGCTTCTGGACCATTGGGTATCCTTCAATTTAAATCTCACCCCTCTTATTTTCACAGTATTTTTGGTGAATTTTCTGTATCATTCCAAAGACAAACCATGTGTCTTAGGTGAAATAATTTTGTTATATTTGAGTGAATTGAATGATCAATATCAGATCATTCAGTGAAGTGCATGAAATATCTTGACCAATAATCCTTTTCTCTTATGGCGCATCTCATGATCAGTTATGGATCATGCGAGTGAATACATATGTTTCTATATAAATTTAAATATCATCTATTTAATGAACCACTTGTTCATTGATGGGTATTGCAATGACATATAGACATCATCATGGATAATCTCTTTACTAAACATTGATGCATTTCATGTTCATTGAGGGTACTGCGACAATATGCATACATCATCATGGATTTTCACGTTTCTCGACTATGGTGCACCAAATGTTCATTGATAGATCTCATGATGGTATGTTGACATTTTATAGGACAAATTCTTTTCTCCCCTTCAATACATAATGTATCAATGGCGGTATGTTTCCATTGTGTGACTAAGGGTGTTTTCATATTAATAACACATACCATTGGGGGTGTGGAATGTTTTCAAAGACATCATTGGGAAGTCACAAAAACCGATCAACCTGAATGTGTTGTGTCCTAAAGATTTTCATAAGGGATTCCAATGATTCCAAAGTCTACATGTGGTCCCATAAGTGTACTCATGCAATAGATTACTGAACACTCAACTTCTTATTCCTATTAGACATGCGCATGGGATATTTATTTTCATCATATGGAGATAAAAATTGTGGAAAGGGGATCATGATGAAATTATAAATATTTCATGTGTTCCATGTGAAATTTCATCAGATTGGTACAGTTCATGAGCACTTAATATTATTTTATGCTCTTCTTTGTCAGTGCAGAAATAACATCATTAGGTCATTGTCATAACCAAATAACGAATAGTTATCCACAATTCATAAAATTACGGGGTTTGCTATAATTTAATCTTATTATTCATGATGTAAATCCCATTATAAGAACATGAATCTATATTCAGATGAAAGAATATATATATTGAGAGTCATCTCTCTACATGTTAGTGTACATGGTTTCACATCCTTTAAAAGGACGGTATTGTGATTCCATGCCCTTGCGCCTTATGGGTTTCACTGTACATCACCACTTTAAAATATAGGTTACATGTTTATACAACCATTTTCAAGATGGGTCACACAACTCCAACTACCATTCACATGAGTACTTATGCAAAGGGAGCTTGATGTATATCAACTCTTCACAAGAATGATTATTTGATGAATATCTCATGTAATATTTTCTCATATCCCTTATAGGGCCTTGACTACTCTATCATGGGTGGAAAAAAATATATTTTCTATTCAGAGTGGTAGTGGCCCTCCACTTGTAGGTATCTCACCATATTTATATGCATATGATCACACTATATCATTGAACCTGATAAAAGTAGAGCACCCTGAAAACACGAACTACCCTTCATTACACATAACATTCCAAGGATTTCCACATTATGTAAAATCATAAAGAACCAAAAACTTAGTTATTATTCATGGGATGCACATTTTTATTTTCATGTTCACATAACATAGGTGAGGCTCTGGGTTATCACGTGATCCACTTCTGGACAATCATTCATGTTATATAGATCTCATTCATCTTCAGGGTGGATACTTCATGTAGTATTGAAATCCTGTATTTTTTATAGGTTCTTGATCTAATATTAGTGTGAAAATTATATTTTCTTTACAAACCAATCTCATTATGTTCTTTTCATTCCCCCAAATTAGATATTATCTACGTATAGCCTTTTCAAAATTGAAATACCACCTAGAGGCTCCACATGAACAATGATCTGTAACACCTGCAATGCATTATGATAATATTATTGTAGGGTTTCACTATTCATTGAATGAAATACACATCTTCACATCTTCATTTTATATAAGACCAAGCATGTGGTATTCATATGGCAGTGTCTCGTACGGATGTATTGGTGCGAGAAGGGTTTTCAATTCAATGATTTTTTGGTGTGAGTCATCAATATGAGGAGAAAAAGGTGTGTACTAAAGAATCCACTAGTCTGCAATATCGTTCCAAGATACTACAAGCAAGATAAAATTATGATATCATGATGTACAAGAAGATAACACATGATTTTATTTATTCATCACATAATATTCGTGACATGTATCATTAAATAAAAAAGGTTTTCATTTGAATATAAGTGCATAAAAAAATCCCCCCCCATAGAATTAGATTCATTCTATAGGAAAATAATCTAGTTCTAAGGAAAACATATGGAACTTTTCAGAATATCTAAATTATGATGGATTCCTCATTATGCATTCTATTAGTGAACATATCTATTGAAATTCATATGTTGTTTTTTAGTTTTCTTTCATTAATGATATTCATGATATTCAGTTTCTCTGTAATTATGAGAATAAAAACTCTAACCATCTATTTATATCATCATGAAAACCCATTTGTCTATATTTGGAGATTTATATAGGACGCATTCAGGAATTCCCACTAACATATCATCCCATTCTGATGAATCTTTACAAGTGATATTCAAATAGACTAATTTGCATAAGGATAAATCAGTAGAACATATATCCTAGACAAAGATCTCTCTATCTATTTCAAAATATGATAGGATTGGAGAGAATAGCTAGATGTTCATGACAATATGGAGGGACCTTCGTTATTTTCCATATTAAATAATTGTCATTCATTTGTTTAGGGAATTTTAGTTCAAACCATATATTTCATTAGTTTAGCGTCTTTCATCTTGAAATGCATATTGCATTAGTTTAGGGTCATTATCTTGGACATCATATCTCTTTAGTTTATGGTAATTTAGATAAGACCTTATATAAGACCATGAGATATAGTGCAGAAATTCTAGGAATGTACTTAATCACTCTTTAGTGTTAGGTTATTCTATGGTGTTGTAATGTCTTGGGAGGATACTAATGAACTTTTTGCAGAGCGACACATTGGTCTAAAATCCTGAGGCCTATATTCCAAATCTATATACATGTATTCATAGTCAATCATTGGGTCTGGTCTACTAGGTATCTTTTCTGTGGTCTATGGAAAAGTAATGGATGTAATAATGATGTGGTTGGAATACAAGATATATTAGGCATGCCTGGATTGTTGTAGTATGGAATATGTAAATCATAACCCATAACATTGATTCCATGAAAATGAGGTTGTTAAGACATGATGGGAAAGCCCTCAGACATACTCAATTATTAGGTTCTTCTGATGTTTTTATAAGGATCACATCAACTGTCTTCTTTGGCATGGAGAAAATGCTTTTACATAGAGGATCATGACACTAATGTATTGATATCATTCCAAGATAAAGAAGATCTACACTTTTTTTTGAGGATATGATTTTAAGAACCCGGGTTTTTAGAACGGGTAAAAATCCTGACCCTATTTGAATTTTGAATTGCCTCTAATAAAACTGGGAAAATATGGGATGTTCTGGAAATTTCCAGACTGCACGCCATGTAATCAGAGTACACACCATGTATAAATTGGGTGAGTACCGACCATGTGCACACTAAGTACATGTCGTGTGATGACCGTGTTGGAATTTCTTAATACACGGCATGTAGTTATAGACACATCGTGTACCCTTGACCGAGTGGAGGCCATACATGGCATTTAGTCCTGTTGGAGGGGTAGAAAGTTTTTAGCAAGTATACATCGTGTAGTAATTGTACATGCCATGTAGAGGGGTCTTGTATGGGGATATACATGTCGTGTTGGGGATGTCGGCCAGGTAAAGAGGTACATGACGTGTACCCAAGGTACATGCTGTGTAATCAGTCGACAAGTCCTGGAAAATTATAATCCACCTTATGAATAGTAAAATGATACACTACATGTAGTCCTAATGTACTTGCCTTGTATTTTCTTTTTTCCCTAAAATGGTCAGTAGCCTCGTTTTGAGGTAGAACCCAAAAACCTTGATGGGTTTGAGCAGCGATAGCCAGCCAGAACTTCAAATCCTTCTGATTTCTTCATCTGATGCCTGATTCAAACACTGTTTAATCCTATGAAACCCCCTCGGTAAGGCCTTGATTCCTCTTGATCTATTTTTCTTGATTTCTGTTCTACAACACATTATCGGGGTTCGAGCAGTTTTGATTATTTTGTTGATCTTCCTGGTTTTAGACCAAATTTGAGGTTGTTATCATAGGAGTATCATCGTAGGATACTCATGTAGGTAGTGCATACTCTTTTTGTGTTTTCGTAGACTATTGGGTGGCGCGGCCTATGGCGTGTTCTCCAATATTTTGAGTGAGGCCCTAATTAGCCTGTTATTTCCTATTAAATTGATAATTTGACCTATGGGATACCTTTGGGTGTGCCATGTTACCAGTGTTTCTTGAGTGGGGATGGGTGAGTGGTTATTTCTCATCGGGGCATTTTTTTCTAGGGGCACCAAAATGGTATTAATTGAATTTTATTATTTTAAACTATTGTGTTTAGTATAATTACCTTATTATAAAATGATAGAGGCATTCAAGACCTCAATTGTTTTCTTTGATAACCTTTGGGCTAGTGCAATTCAACTGCCGAGGTTGTTATTCTTGTTTATGTGTTTTGATTAAATGTTTTATTTTTTTAATTACTGAATTGCATATGCTGGAATCTTTGTGTTGTGTTGGGCAAAGACCGTTTATTCTTGAGTGATCCTGAACATTTGTTGTGCTTCGCCCGGGTTACGTTGGTTGGTTTTGAGCATGACATTGGGCGTCTGGGCATCATATTGAGGTAGGATGACTATTAGGTTGGGCATGTCTCGGGTTACTGGGATGGAGAGGCCATCAGACTTGAGCAGCATGGTCGTAGGGACACGAGGTGTCAGATGTGTTGTGGCTTGAGTTCTATTACGGTGATTACTGCTCAATCGGAACTATGAGTAGTGCACACATAGAGAGAATCCATGATGAGGTGGTTTTGACCACCCATGTGGGTAGAGGACCACATTAGTTGCGGTTTAGGTACTATTGGTTGGGGGTTCTTGATGAAGGAGTCCATGTAGAAGGTGAGAAGCCTTTAGGGGAGAGCATTGAGGTTATCAGGTTGAGGTCAGAGGCTCACTGTGATTTGAGGGCATACATCATTGTTCCTACATTTATGTTATTATTGGGTAGACATCATTGTCCCTCCAGTTAATTATTTGAGTACATGAATCGTTGTTCCACCAGGTTACAATTTCTTGGGCATTCCTTCGGAACGTCAGTACTTGAGACACGCGGTGTCAAGGGGCACATGGTTCTAGGTAACATGACAGGGATTCTGGTGTTGGCCAAACCATGTGACACTCAATGGTGGCTGCTAAGCACCAATGTTGTTTGTATATATTTGTTCTACATGCTGAATACTATTTTATTTATAAATTAATTCCTTCTTAAACACTTATATTAAATACACACCGTTGGGTGGTAACCTACAATGATTCTCCTCACACCCTGAACAGGCCCTTCGGGTCACGTGAAGAATTTATGGATTTACATGCAGGAAAGAGGTATGTTCCTGGTGCTGGACTGTGTTAGCTATTCCATTGAGATTGTATGGACCTTGAGGCCTTGCCTTGCTAGAGTTTACTTTGTTCTGTTTTCTTTCCAATATTAGCATGTGTACATATTTTGTAGCTACAATTGGTTAGCCATTCAGACCTTCACATATGGATATTTATGACCTTCATTGGATGAATTCTTATTATTCAGTAGTAGTTTCAATTTATAAGCATGATATTGTGTTTAATTTCCAATGATATTGTTATATTTATTGCTTTCACTATTTTTAGATATTGAATGTGCTTCCACTCTACGAGTCTGGTTTGAGTATACTATGTTGTTTATTCTTCTGCATCATTATTATTATACTTGGACTAGTACCGTTTTCATCCTTCGAGATGTTATAACCTCCCAACTATAACTATAAGACCCTCGCTTCTAGTTGGCAGCCTTCAGAATTCAGAGAGGTGCACCTAAGGTAGTAACAGCCGACCCATTTAGCACTTTTGGGAGGCTTCTCGGGTCTGGGTTGTTACAAAGTGGTATAAGAGGGTTTCTTACTAGGGATTTATGAATAGTGTTTTGCTTCATACTAATGAGATTGAGACTTCTCGTTTTATTTCTGTTAGTTTTACTAATTTTTATATGGTTGACTGGTGATATTTTGAGAATGGAACTGGGTTTCTAGCTTGTGCTTGGGTGCCTGCAGCCCCAGGTACACGGGATGGACCAAGCCGCCATGTGTGGGAATTGTTGTATCCTTTTTTCAAATATTACAGTTTATACGATTTCCGCCTTGGTGTGTCACTTAGTGTATGATGTTATTGATTGTGATATGAGACCCTTCACCTAGTGTAGTAAGGGAGAATTGGACCTTGGACGATATGGAAATTCTTGTCTTCATGGTATTTTATAGGCACATTTTAGCATATTTCATTTTTATGACTGCACATATGCTTTTTTATGTGATAATACCATGTGAAGAAAATGTCAATTGGTATGATTTGGGTTCTCTTGGAATGTGAATAGGTGAAATTCATGATAAAATTGATTGTTTATTACAATGTGTTATGCCATGCTTTGTATATTTATAGAATTTCATGTGAAAGGGTATTTGGGTCTAGCTCGTGTGCTAGCATCCAGGTACTATTGGTTGAGGTGATTTTGATAACCAGGACTGGGAAAATCAGTTATTGGATTGAGGTGAAATTGGATGTTGGGAAGGGAATAGCCCGAGAAACTTTTGATACTTGTGATTGATAAGGGAAGGTAAGGAGGGTTTGAGTCCGAGATGTCGTGGGCATGAGTTGCAATGGGGGAAGAGTAAGTGTAGTTGTTTTATGCTTCCTCGTTACTTCTTTCCCTTTCTGTGCAGAATATATATTATTATATATATATATATTGTTCATCTGGACAATTATGGTATTTAGTGTGTTCCTATTATACATCTCGATGGAGCGTTAGGCAGGTGATGATACAGTGCCGTAGGCTCAGTATCAGGTTCTGGATCCAGTTCAGGCAGGACAATAATCAGATTTGGCTGCGTTCAGACCATGGAACGATGAGAAGCTTTGAGCTAGCCTGGTAAGTGTGTTGTAGTGAATCGATATAGGTGTGTAGGGTACAGAGCCATCTATAGAATATCTGATGAGGGAGTTCCAGTCGCAGCACTCGACACTTGTTCAGGGTGACGGTGGTCCACTGGTGGCTGAGTACATGATAGAAAGCATTCAAATGATCATCGAGTAGCTCGAGACACCTCCAAGGCGGAGGGTCAAGCTGGATACCTACATATTGTGGGGATCAGCAAAGCGTTGGTGGGATGTATAGGTTAAAGTTCGTAGACATTAGAGACAATCATGGAACGACTTCGATGACATGTTATTAGAGCACTTTTACCCAGTAACATTGAGGTATGAGATAGATCGAGATTTCTTGAGCTTTTAGCAAGGAGACATGTATGTCATGGACAATGCAGCTACTTTTAGTGATCTCTCACACTTTTCACCGGGTATGGTAAGAGTTGATGCCTTAAGAGTGAGGCTCTTTGAGGATGGATTGTGACACGCCATTAGGATCCAGGTGAATATCTTCAGGCTAGGATAATTCTTAGAGGCTGTGAATAAGGCCCTCATAGCTAAGGGAAACTAGTGGGATAGGCCCCAGGTTGGTTGGAGAATAGTTTCAGGTGACGGTTCAGACTACAGGAAGCGTAGATGGGATGAGTTCTAACAGAGAATTCAATCAAAGGACACAACTAGACCACCTAATAGAAGTTTAGCAGTAGTTTTTTTTAGTGTGGACAGACATGACATGTTCTGACTTAGTACGATAGGCCTACAAAGGAGTGTTGGGCATGTGGGAAGGTTGGCCATCTGGAGAAGTTCTACATGCATCCTTCTCAAACAGCCGGTAGGTAGGGACCAGGACAGATGGTGGAATCTGGAGTTGGTTCCGGTTTCGTACCAGGAGAGGGTAGCCATGGTTTAGTTGCACGCGGAGAACGTGACAGGGACAGCGGGATCCCGCTGAGAGTTCAGTGGTCAGTTGATGGAGCAGCAGCGTAGGGTGGTCAGGCATTTGACAGACGCACTTCAGGCCAAGTTCACGTTGAGGAATTTCTAGAGTTTGAGAAGGCTAATGAGCCGATGACGGTTAGAGGTACACCACAGGTGTGGTCATGATTTCCATGTTTTCTTTTTGGCATGACCTCTATAGGAATGTTTGTTTTGAGTGCACGTGATGCACATGATCTATGTGGACTAACTAGATGTTGGTCAGTGGGATTCGCGCCATAACAGGTGTGTGATATATTTATATATATATAAATAAGATCTGTAGCACTAGGGGCATTGAGGATGCAGGTTACATGAGGTCTCATGGGCATCAGGACATCGAGGATATGGGTTACACGAGGTGCATGGAATCAGGTTTTATTTGAGCATACAAGGGTTGCATGACCTCATGGAGGTGGACACCGATGCAATGTGGGATACATTGGGAGTCAGAAACCACACGAGAGAACCAATGAGGTGAAAATGCGACGATGGGTCATGAGAGGACCATGAGTATAGAAAACTGGTTACTGAACCATTTCTTGTTTTGAATATTGTTGGGTTGAGACTGAGTGGGGTTATTTTTAAGGTGGGGACCCCCTTGAAGAAATTAGTTAGAACAATTGAAATTGTGGATGTTCGGGTTACATTGACTAGGTTGGTATGTTTTGTGCGATTATTGGGTTTTGTTTGATAGCTTCTGGATGAGCTATATTAATGTTGGAGGTTTTAAGATCCCAGGTTTTTATAATGGGTCAAAATCCTGACCCAGTTTTAATTTTGACTTGTCTCTGAGAAAACATAGAAATATTTGGGATATTCTAAAAATTTCTAAACTACATGCCATGTACTCAGAGTACATGCCGTGTATAAATTGGGCGACTACAGGCCATGTGCTCGCCGAGTACATGTCATGTGATGACCATGTATGAATTTCATACTACACGGAATGTAGCTATAGACACACCCCATGCCCTTGACCATGTGGAGGCCATACATGGCGTGTAGGCCTGTTGGTGGGGAAGAATGTTTTTAAAAATTATATGTCATGTACTAATTGTACACGCCATGTAGAGGAGTCGTGTTTGGGGATATACATGGAATGTTGGGGACTTCAGCTGGTTAAAGAGGTACATGTCGTGTACCTTAGGTACATGCCATGTAATCAGTCGGCAAGTCATCGGCAATATATCAGATTCCTTATGAACAATAAAATGAGATACAACAATTAGTCTTAATGTATTTGTCGTTTGTTTTATTTATTTTGGTAAAATGGGCAGTATCCTCATTTTGAGGCAGAACCCAAACCCTTGATGGGTTAGAGTGGGGAGATCCAACCGAGTCTCCAAATACATCCAATTTCTTCGTCCGATGCCGGATTCAAACACAGTTTCATCCATTGAAACCCCCTCAGTATGTCCTTGATTCAACTTAAGCTGTTTTTCTTGATTTCTATTCTAGAATGAGTTATTGGTGTTTAAGCAGTTTTAATTCTATGGTAGATCTGCCATGTTATTTATATAATTGGAGGTTGTTATTAGAGGAGTATCATCATATGAGTCTCAGGTAGGTGGTGCATACCTTATTTTGTGTTTCCGTAGAATTTGGGGTGGCGCAACCTATGGAGTGTTTTCGAGTATTTTGAACGAGACCCTAATTCAATTGTTATTGTCTGTTTAATTGTTCAGTTGACATATGGGATACCTTTGGGTATGCTCTATTACTTGTTTTTCTTGAGCAGGGTCGGGTGATTCGTCATTTCTCATTAGGGCATTTTGGTTGGGGGCACCAAAATGGTATTAATTGAATTTTATTGTTTTAAACTGTTGAGTTTAGTTTGTTAAACCATGATATGAATTGTGAATGGCTTTCAAGACCTTAGTGATGTTGTTTGATATCAATTGGGCTAGTGTAATTAAACTATTTAGATTTTTTTTCCTATTTCTGTGTTTTGATTATATGTGTTATATATGTAATTACAGAATTACATAGGAACCTTTTGGGTTGTGATGGGCGTGGCCCGGATATTATTGAGTGATAATGTTCATAGGTTGGGCTTGGCCCAGGTAACGTTGGGTGGTTCTGGCTACGGGATTGGGCTTCATGGGCCTCAGCTTGATGAATGATGAATATCAGGTTGCGCATGTCCCGAGTTACTGGGATGGCGAGGCCCTCAGACATGAGCGACATGGTTGCAGGGTTGTGAGGTATCAGAGATGTTGCCTCTTGGGTAATAATTTCGTGATTACTGCTCACCCGGAACTATGAGTAGTGTGCACACCGTGAGACTCCGTGATGAGGTGGTTCTGACCACACGTTTAGGTAGAGTCCCTTGTTAGTTGTGGTTTAGGTACTATTGGATAGGGGTTCTTGTCGTAGGAAGCCATGTGGAAGGTGGGGAGTCTTGAAGGTATAGAATTGAGGCTATCAGGTTGGGGGTAGAGGCACCACATGATTTGAGGGGATACATGGATGTCCCTCTAGATACGTTATTTGAGGGTAGACATCATTGTACCTCCGGTTACTTATTTGATGATAAGCATCATTGTTCCTCTATGTTACTATTTCTTGGGCGTGCCTTTGGTACGTTAGTACTTGAGACACATGGTGTCAGGGGGCACATGGTGTCGGGTTACATGATAGAGATTTTGGCATTGGCCGAAGCTGGTGAGACTCCATGGTGGCTGTTGAGCACCAATGGTGTTTGTATTTATTTGTGAAACATGCTGATTTCTATTTTCATTATATATGCATGTCTGTTTATACACTTATATTATGTATGCACCATTGGGTGATATCCTACTAAGATTCCTCTCACACCCTGCAGAGGCCCTTCAGGAAGCGTACAGAATTTATGGATTTATGTGTAAGAAAGAGGTCAGTTCTAGGAGTTGGACTGCGTTATCTATTGCATGGAGATTTTATAGACCTTTAGTTCTTTCCATGCTGGTGTTTATTTTGTTCTGTTTTCTTTCCACTATTAGCATGCGTACTTGTTTTTTAGCTACAGTTGGTTAGCCATTGGCACCTTTACGTATGGATACGTATGGCCTAATTTGGATGCAATCTTTTTGTTAAATAGTAATTAAATGTGATCAATATGCTATTGTGTTTAATTTCTGCTATTGTTGTTATATTTATTGCTTCTACTATTTTTCGATATTGAATGTGCTTCCGCTCTGTGGGTCTTGTTTGAGTCTGCGGAGTATTTTATTCCACTGCATATTTATTATTATACTTGGACCAATACCCTTTTCATCCTCTGAGAGGGTATATCCTCCCCACTATACCTATAAGACCCTCGATGATAGTCATAAGCCTTTGGTGTTTGAGGAGGTGCGCCTAAGGTAGTAACACCCAACCAGTTTAGCACTGTTCGGGTGGTTTCTCGAGTCCGGGTCGATACAATGCTAGATTTTTTAAGACTCAAATGTATGGTGATGATGTTTTTTTGGGGATGAAAGTTGTCTTGGAAGGGTCTTGAAACTGTAGGTAGGTTTAGATCTTAAATATAATCTTAAGACATATGAAATGTGGTTTCAAATCACAAAGTGTAGGCTAGAAATTGTTAGGAAATGTTGTTTCTCAGTCTATATTAGAGAAAGGATATGAAACACGACGATGTAATTGTGAAGATATCAAATCACTTGGGATAGTTTGGTGCGGGGATTGTAAATCATTATATGGATTTCTCATGTTGGGAGAATGATATGGGAATGTAATACAGGGAGTTTTTCAAAAACACCAGTACGTTGAGTGCTTCAACAATGATTTTTTGGATCATAAGAATTGGTATTTACTTTTTCATAGTGAAACATTTGGTTGATGACCATAGGCGCATATAAAATATTCATAGGTATGTATGAATAATCGAGAAAATGGTCAGTGATGTTGGATGTCACTTCCAAGGGACATGGAAGGTTATGGTGATTTGATACACCCAACTCATGAAGTGTGATCTGTGGAATGTGTAAAATCCATGTAGGGCTCGAGTACCCTAAATGTTGTGTAACTGCCCAACAAGAAAATTATAATTCTGAGTAGATGTGAAAAATATTGCTCTAAATTTTACCTAGACCAGTGGTTCCAACAACCAAATCATGGATTTTACTAGGGATATAAGGTATACCCTATGAGCTTAATTCCTTTTCTTTTTTCCCCTAATTATTTCATAAACTCCAACAATGAAGAGTTTAGTAGTCATAGACTTTACTTTTTCGCATGTCTCCCCCTGAATGTTTTCTATCTGACATGTTTGTTGACTCTTTCAATAGTAGTTTAAGGTCACTCAATTTTTACCATTATGTTTTAGTGTTTAAGGTCGTACAGATTTGACTAAAATGAAGGTAGTTTGCTATCGTGACTGACACAGACGTGATATAGAGGGAGATAAACATTATCTTAATTAGGATTACTAGGGTTAAGAGTAACTCCAATATATTCTGAATCGTGGGGTGGGTATTTTTTAAATCAAAACTAGAGATTCATAGAGTGATGATATGGGATAGTCATAACTGGAGTATTTCAGACACACTGAGGTATTGAGTGCGGTTGCGGTGATATATGGGCCCACGTGATTTTGATTATCTTTTTTCATAGTTATTACATTGGTTGAAGGTCATTGTCATAGATACATAATCCATGGGCATGTATGCAATGTGAAGAAAAAATTTAATGAAGGTGGAAATCCTTTTAAAGGGACGTAGATGGTTATGATGGACCCAAACACATGAGATGTGAGGTCTACTAAATGGATTTGAGGTGCACATAGAAGGCAGTAGAAGCACCTTGTATTATGATTGACCAATTTAAGTCTCTTTTAGTCCATTAATGTGGAATGAAAAATGGGAGATGGTCCACACAGTTTATCATCATGTAGTGGGGATGTTATTGCTTCTGTGTATTTTAAAATCATGTGTCAAGGATGTACATCCATGAAGTTTAATTTCATTCAGTAAGCATATACTTTCGTGCAGTTTAATATTATGCATTAAGTACATAGGAACCAACTTGAATGTGTGAGAATGTTTTGTTCTAGAATAATAATCGAGGACTTGGAATCACTAGGTATCTCATGTGGATGAGAATAATGGCACATGTTGTTCTAGTATAGGAAATACTCTACACATGTATAACCAGAAGGAGGATGTGTTCATTATTTCCATTGATGGTTGAAGATCAACCCAGGATTAGAGATCCAGGCATCACTATGTATCCTTTGATGATCGGAATAAAGGTACACCACTATAAAAAATGGAGATATTAGAAGGGTATTTTCATTTTGAAGTTGTTGTAACCCCTTCTAACAACCATAGAAGCGGTTACCCATCATCGTTAGTAATGTTCCCACCTACTCAAATTAGAGGAATTTTCTGGTAAGCACTGGTAAAATGAGCATCAATTTACTGGTGGTAAATATATAGGGGTTTATATGAACCTTTATTTTCTCCCTAAATTCAATGGAAACACTCAATTGAAGGTTTTTATAACCACCTCTAAAATCATTCTTTAATAAGGGGAAATTATAATTGCCTCTACTGGAGTCTCAAATTAAAATTTTACAGGTGGTTTCATAACCACCTCTAAATGGGTACATATATTTTTTTAAAAATTTCCCTGATGACACCCATGGATTCCCCTTAAAACACCTAAAACCTACCAATGGACACCCCTCACACCCACAGATACTAACCCTTGACACCCCTAACACCAGAGGACACCTAAGGACACGCCCCCCAGGAAGCTAGTAGACACCCATGGATGAGCCCCATGACACCCCAAAAACCCCCCCCATGATAGTTGTAGAAACTGTCAGATTCCCCCCATGACATCCCACCAATGGATAACCCACAAAAAACCCCCAATGATCCCTGGGTACTGTAGAAAACACCACCCGTATCCCATGGACTCCGTAAGAACACCCCCAGTGAAACAATCCCTAGGTCAGACACTTGTCTCTAAGCCTAAGGGCGGACACACCTATCACTAACATGGGAAGGGATATAAAAATCCAGTAATAGCTCAGAAATAAAAACCGAACCTACCGCATGTGTTGGAACAAATCAACCACTAAGCTGAATTGACTTATGGTTGACATTCAAAATAAATTATATTTATTTAGATATAATAAAATTTAAGAATTTATATATAAATATATTCTATTTATATTTAAATAAAATAATATATTCTTATTTATGTATAATATATATACAAATTATATCTATGTGTATACAATATATATAAATAGTTATATATATATATAGAAACACATTTATATGTGTGTGTGCAAGTATGTATATTTATGAATTCCGATAATTTTTATAAATATCCTTTAATTCATATATATAAATATAATTACTTTTATAAAATTATATTTATTTCTATGTGTGTAAAAATAATAGTATTAATTATTAATTAATATTGTTATTATTACATATATTTTTTAAACTATTCAACATATACATTGTTTTCATAATTACTATTGATTTATTTTTAATATGATTTATATTATACATATATTATATTCAATATATTTATATTATTTATTTATATATGAAACTATATACAATTATATTATATCATGTGCACACACATATATTTATTCACAAGAAATTAAATACATTCATATGATTTGAAATATATTATATAATTAAAATATATATATATTTATAAAATTAATTTATACTTAATGGGGTTTACTACATTATATATAAAATAATTATATAATAATTATATATAAATTTATATATAGTATTTTTTTATGATGTAAAATATATAATAAAATATTTTATCATATAAAAATATATATATATATACATATATATATATATATATAATTTTACCCATATTACATATATTGGTATACATAATATTGTATAAATGTACTTATTCATAAATTACCAATAAAATCTATTTAAAATAGTATATTCATAATTTTAATCATAAAATATATTTATAGTATTTATAAAACAATATAAAATTTTTTATATATTTGAATAAAAATTTTTACATTTTGTATATAAATATTTATATTTGTATTCATTTTTATCTATATGAATTAATATTTATATAATGTCTCTATATATCCTTGTGTGTATGTCTGATGAATTTCAATAAATTTATATAATGGATTTCTGTAATATATTAACACACACACACACATGCAACCATAAAATTATATAATAATTATAGATTTTGAATTTATATGATATTTATTTTAAAAAAATAAATAAATAATTAGATAGGGTTAAGATCCCCTCTAATCAAAAGGGACTAGCGGTGGTTCCTGAACCCCTTCTAAATTCATTAATTATAGTGGTTTGAAAACCCTATATAATATCATAAATTAGATGGGGTTCACAACCCCCTCTAACATGTTAAATTAAATGGGATTCAAAACTCCTTTTAATGACATAAAATAGAGGGAGTTAAAAACACACTCTAATTTAATAAATCAGATGGGTTTCAAAACCCCCTATAATATAATAAATTAAAATGCTTTTAAAACTGCATCTAATGTCATAAATTAGAAGTGGTTCAAAACGTCCAACACTGTCATAAATTAAAAGGTGTTAAAAACCCCATCTAATGCCATATATTAGAGGGGGTTCAAAACCGCTCAAATTTATTAAATTATAAGGCATTAAAATCACCCTCTAATGTCATATATTTTAGGGGGATCGAAACCCCATCTAATTTCCTAAAATAGAAAAAGATTCATAACACCCTCTAATGTAATATATTAATGGGGGTCTGAATCCATTCCTAATTTCTTAAATTAAAATGGTTTTAAAACCCCTCTAATTGACATTATTATTAGCAGTTCATGGCGCCCTCTAATATAGTAAATTTGAGGCGGTTGTGAACCATCGTTTTTTCAATTATAAGACCATTATATATGTAGCCTCTAATATCGAAACAAATATTATATATATAACTTCTCTTAAATTCAATGAAACCTATAACCACAATAATATTTAAATTTGCAATATTTTTTAAATCGCCATCCATAAAATTAAACGAAAAATTTAAAAAATGATGCTAAAAATTTTGAGGAGTTTATAAACCCCTTTAAATTTGATACTTAGAAGGGGTTGTGAATAACCCTCTCAAAAATGAATGTATAGGGGGTTGTGCATAACCCCTTCTAATAAATCGTCACTAATATACAATTTTTTTCACGTTGTTCTTAATGTTTGATGTAGTTTAACGTCATACGATGGGGATGGAGGTGAACCCTAATTAATTGATAGGAACATTATGCGTGGGTCCAAGGGTGAAATTATGGGCGTCACTACATATCTCATGATAATTGGAATCAAACTACTTGTAATTCTGAAACGTCCATTCAATTTAATTTCATGAAGTGAGGAATATTTAATAATGATATAAATAAATAGAGATATTATGGTTGGGCCCATGGATTGAGAATGGGTGTCACTATGTATCTCATGAAAATAATAATCAAACGACATTTAGTTCTGGATATCAATGTAGTTTAGGATATTATGGTGT
Source organism: Viscum album (assembly GCA_963277665.1). NCBI lineage: Eukaryota > Viridiplantae > Streptophyta > Magnoliopsida > Santalales > Viscaceae > Viscum > Viscum album. The sequence goes on from OY728158.1 coordinate 544,198,803, forward strand.
GATCTATACCCAGTAAAGGGAGATATTCCTTGTTCATGCATGGATGAATTTTTTATAATTCGTAATTCCATGTGATTCATGCTCTATGTGAAAACAAGGTGTGATAAGGGCCCCTTGCAAGACAAGGGTATTGTGTATCATGTAGTGGTTGGACCAATATAAGTATTTAGGAATCACTATGTATATCATTATAATTTATAATCATCCCATACAAAGTATTAGATTGTTGTATTGTTTAACATCTTTCAATGGGGACTCATGAAAATCAACATAAATAGGGATATATATCATAGATCCATGCAGTTTTTTGTCATGTAGTGAGGACATTAGTCGTACAGTCTAACATCATGATGTAAGGATGAATGATGACACACTGTATAGTATATTTCTACAAGACTGACATATTCTATTATGTTTAACATCATCTTGATATGATGAACAATGGGACATACACCAATGTGGATGCCCTCATAAAGAAAACTAGGAAAATTATTTATTGAGAAATCGTGCGTTGTTGGGTTGTGCATCATGCTCTACATCCTTTTAAGAAAATTACTAGGCTCTATTTTGTTATTCCATATGTATGATTTAAGGTCCTTCATATTTGGACTCCAATTTTGGGGTTTCAGTACTGATATCATTGGGGCTCTCAAAGCCAGCACGAGGTCTCCTTGTAGGAATGAATGAAGAAAAACCTTCTTATTGAAATCTCGTGTTAACCAATTCTGGTGAACATTAATTTTATGTAGTGTTTACAGCCTTTTCACATCTACATGTTCCAACTCAACCATCCTTTTTTCAGAATCTTAAACATCTATCTGTTGTCCAAAATTAGATTTTTTGAATGAGTGAATCTATAACTCTATTGGAAACAATTCCTCAATCTTGTACACCAATGAGTATGGCATTTCATTCATAGTAGTATATTTTGTTGTATGGATAGCCTATAAATAATTGAGGTGCTTATCCTTATAGTACTTATTATTATTTTTCAGCATCTTCTGTAGTATATTCAATAGTGACTTATTGAATCCTCTTTTTGTCCATTTGTTATTTCATGATAGTCGAATGTACGATTAGACTATATATTGTACTCATTGTATATATTCATTAACTCAGAGGAAGTGATATAGGATTCATTGTCTATAAAAATTTTGTGCGGGACTCCGAACCTCAGGAAGTTATGGGACCTCTCAAAATTATTGATATTAATTGTCCCAACATCCTTGTGGGGTATTTCCTCATACCACTGGTAAAAGAAGTCGATGGTAGTAATGATATACTAGAACTGGTGAGCTATGGCTGTGAGATATGTCCCAAAAACATCCATCATCCAAATAAAAACTACTAAGAAATATTCATTCATATGTAGAAATTATGAGGTATGATGGATGATGTTTCCATGATTCTAGAATTCATCAAATTTCGTAGTGAATACGACATAGTCTGGTATCATTGTTTTCCAGTATTATCCCATCCTCCATATTTGGTGGGAGATTTAGGTTATAGATTGATGGGAATTGCAAGAGCCAATATGCAAATCCTCCATTATGGATTGAACCTATTGTTTCATTATGCAACTGAGGATAATATTATCAAAACAATATTTCTAGAGTAATTTTTTATGGTTTGGACTGTCTTGTAGAGTGAATTTTGCTACCCGATTCTGAATTTGTTCCCTTCCTCCTTGATTCTTTGAGAGAATATCATCTCAAAGATAACTGATTATAGGGTCCATCCATATAGGGGTGGTCATTGGTTTGACATGTTTTTTGGTGCAATTGACATGATTGATTTCTCACATATCACATATGCTGGTCGATGAGACCATTCATTGATGTGGGAAACAAAAGGTTTCTTCCTCCCAGAATAAGGTAGGAGAGGAGGGAGGCTGTGTTAGCTAGTGCTCCGACATGAGAATTATATGATTAGGGAACATAATGAAATCTTGGAGCAAAGGGGTATAATTCCATAAATCCCCTGATATATCCAATACGGGGGGGGGGGGTGCTGAAATCTTCCTTTTAAATGGAATATTCATCATTCATCTACATTATATCTAGTTTCAAGTCATATTAGATAATCAATTAGGCTATGTGCAGCTGTAGAGATAGTTCCAATCCAGTGTTGAGAGTGTGGTACTCTCCCTCATTATTTTTGCATCCTTCAGACATTGAGAACTAGTAGGGGAAAACTGCTTTGTTAGGGGGAAAAAGAAAAATCCCTAGACTAACCCGACCAACCTATGAGGTAAACATTCATATGTCAAAATTACATTGGTAGGTTATAGAGAAACACATGTAACATGTATAGGGACTATCATGGGAATATAACACCTATTTATAAGGGAGCTCGATGCCATCTAGTGTATTTTTCAGGGCAGGATGGGCTGCAAGGAATTCATCCTTGGATTTTCCATTCATCAACTTCTGAGATAGAAACTTATTGTTATATTTATACAGAATGACTTCTCGTTGATCCAAGAATAGAGTCAACATTGGGATCATAAGGATTTACATGAGCGCTTCAGTATGAGAGATGAGATGCACTTCATGGTGCTTCTTGTAATGAATCATCCTTTTCACTATAAAGAAGGGTGCAAATAGGTTCTCCTCGACATTAGAGTATCAGGTCTCAATACATAGAATAGTTCACCTGAGATAATAGAGACTATTTCCCTTCTATCATCATTTTTATATGTAAGGCTGGTTCCAAATGAGGGTTCCTTGGAGGCCACATATAATTTTTGTTGCCTCCATTCTGCATGATTCATCCTAACTAATGTATTTAGCATGTAATGCTATAGACATTTAAAGGCTTTCTATCAATCATTTCCCCATTTGTAGTAAACTCATTTCTTCTTTATCCTGCTGATGGGGAGGGGGTTTCTATCCGTGATGACTATTAATCACAAAATTTATGTAAGGTTCCCATGGATTCCCATCAGTTATTTGAAATTTCTTGGGATGAAATAACTAAAATGGTTCTGGTCTTCTCTCGGTACAAACCAATGTTGTAGTGGTGTACCATAAAGTCCAAGAATTGACATTATGTTACCTAGAAAGTACAATTCAGTGAATTCATCTTCATCCTGTGTTGTCATAGCATGTTGAATATTGTTTGAATATCAGCAAAGAGATCACATTTCTTCTGGGAATTGATGTCTAGGTCATAGACATAACACTCACCTATCCTTCCCGTGAATGGTTTAAATTTGTGATGCATGGCACCCTAAAATGTGGAACTATCATTATTTAATCCAATAGGAATGACTTGATTCTAGAATATCTGATGATGTTTCTTGAGGAGGTGACTTAATCATACTTGAGGATCATCTTGATCTCACTTTAATATGAGAACCCATCTATAATGGAAATGAATTGTAATTCAGTAGTTTCATCAATCAAGTGTTATCTGATTTTAAATGTGTAGTCTCCCTTTAATAAATGTTGGTTATGGTCTCTGAAGTATATACAGACCCTAATCTATCCAATTTTATTCTCAATGGGGATGATTTTTTCATGAAACATTGGGTATTTAACATCTCTAATGATGTAGACTTGACCAATTAGTCAACTTTCACCTATGAATTGGTGGAATGAGAGGGGTGTATTCTCATGGCTACATCCTTGAAGCCTTGATACTCATCTAGATGTCCAAGATACTGTGTAGACATATATATATTGATTTCGGACATTTCTTTATAAATCAAGGTGAATACATATTAGTGCTATGTAAGAAATGTAATGTACATCTCTTACTCTTCAAGGGACATGGATGTACTAAACCGATTAGTCTATGATTCCTTTTCAATTCCCTGATTTATCTTTATTAGCTCTCCTATGGTGGTGGATACCCCTTCCCTGACTGCTGGAGTGGAGTTCTGGAGATCATCCTCATCCATTTCAGAGTCTGTTAGGAAATATTCTTGTGATTAAGGGAATTAGTGAGCCTATCCATGTATATCATAGTGAGGGAGGCGATTATAAGAGACATCATCATCCCTTACTATCAACATTTATTTATAGGGAATCCAGAGTTGTAAGTTGTTTCTAAGGATAGGAGAGGGTTGTTCTTATGGAATTATATCTATTACATCGACCTTGTTGATGGGGAGCACATATTCACCATCAAGCATACACCTGGGATCCACATCATAGATCCCTACTCCATTTGAAGCTACAACCTATTTATCATCATCCATAATTCATTGTTTACATTTTTTCTTGAAGAAATATTCTTTGGCATTTGTGGATCTGCAGGTCTCAAATGGGGTGTTGTCACCAAGTAGTATTCTAACCCTTCCACTGATAGGGTACATTTGACATTGATGAATGGTTGATGTTACTACCATGTTGTTATGGTAATAGGGCCTTCTGTTTAGGAAATCATATGTTGTGTATTGCTGTATAACCATGAATTCAACTTTAGATGTGTGTTTCCCAAATTGGGTCTTGAGTTTGATCATATCGAGAGGACATCACTCACCCATATCATATCCATGGATGGTCAAAGTTGTAAGGAATTTTTCCCCTTCACTATATAAGAAATGCCGAAGAGAATAAATTATGAGGATATTGGTCCCACATCCATTATTAAATAAAACACTATGGACATTAAAATTATTGAGTATTGCACAAAAATTTAAGGGTCTAATATTCACTTAGATTCCCTCATCCTTTTCTTGATCGGTGAATGGGATAGAAACATGAAATCCTAAGGAAATAGACTCCTCATGATAGAACACGGTGGTTGTGGAATCTGTATTAAAACCATGTGGGTTCTGAAGGGCTTTAACAAGTGCCTCCATGAGTTATTTTGAATGATTAATTGAATCAAGGATTGATATCTTGAATAAGACTATAGCTAGCTATTTTAGAACATTATATTTTTAAGCCAGAGGCCGGACATTCCTTGTATGGGGAAAATCGTAGGCCTACCTTTTAAGAGATAGAGCATCTTAGGGCCGGTAGACCTGGTGCTTGTATGGAGTTCGAGGGAGTATCTTTGTCCAGCAGTACAGATCGCTCAATCGTTTCACATTTCCTAGGATGATCGGATTGGAACCTGATAAGCAGTCATGTATGACAATCTGGTGATGTTTAATTTAAGAGTTCTATTCAGCACCTCCATGCCTCTTTTGAGTATATTGGAGTGAATTACCATGGTTCTAGGTGACATATATTTCTTCCATGGGGATTTATTAAAAAATTATGTTGAAAGACGTCTTTATTGTAACTTATATCCCCATATCTAGATAAAGAGGCCTTCCATTCCCCTATTACACCTAGAAAAACCATATTCGGGGGAATATTGATCATCAATTAAGGTGTTTGAGTATTTTATCACATTGACAGATATGTATATCATCCATTCATTCATTGAAGATTCTGGTTGGTTGGGCGGTTCCAGTGCTACAAATTTCATAGGGAAGAAATCATTAAGAGTTAGGGCATTCATTGGAGAATTATATTTTTCATCCTCCTCTGTCTACTTCCTCATCTATTTATCACACACACTTGTTGGAGGAAAATCTGATGTCAACATTTTAGGTGTTGGAAATTTTTTGTGTTTTCTCATCTATGATTTTAATGTTGTATGAATTTAATAAATTATTTTCTAGGTCTTCTAGTTTTAAAACGTTTTCACATGCTTGGTGGGAACATTTTTTGAACCATCCTCTTCTTCTAACTGACCGATAGTTATGCAAGCCACCTTCTCTAGATAATTGTGTACCAGCCCCTTCATAGAGTTGACCATGCCCTAAAATACTTCCTACATTTAAAAAAATTATGGATATTATGACCCATCCTTTTTTTGAAAATGAATTAATCATGACATTCAGCGAGGATGAATTCATCAAGGAACCTAGGCTACAGATGATGGACCAGGTTATTATCCATGGCTTCCAAAAAATAATCGAGGAATTATATATTTTGTAAGGATTATTCATTTTTTACCCATTCTTCAAATCCCAAGAGACCTTAATTTCTATGTGCTTCTAGCCATGGGTGATTCTGTGATCGTTACTTCTCAACTAAAAGTGATGGTTGGTTTGGGGAAAGCCTTATTTCTAGGATAGTAACCACTGTAGTATTAAGAGTGATAAATTTTGATTTTACTCTACTTTGCTTTATTCCATGTGTTGTGTGAATGAGTCAAGACTTGGATTAGGTTCAATGAATAACCTTTTCAATATATTTCATTATTTTGGACAACTCTAAAAACCCTTAATGACATTTCATGGGATAAAGGGTGTTAGGAACTCATACCTGATTATTTTAGCACAATGTTCTAGCAGTACCTCTTATGATAGGGGGATGTTGAGCGTATAGGTTAAGACATTCCAACATGTTATGAAATGAGACGTTGTCTCATTATCGTAATTCTTGTAATTCATTGGGTCAATGATCATTGTATTTCTCATTTTTGAACGTAACTAATAATTGACCTAACGAATAATGTCTTCCCATCATATAACCAATCCCATTTGCAGATAGTTGTAACAAAAAATTGCTCTCCCTCTCAGAGATTGTATGAAACACCTCAACATGGTTCCCTCATGTTGATCCATAAATCCCATCATCGACCCACTTATTGATACGATGTGTGTGATGCAATGTTTTGAGTTTCTTACACAATCAAAGGTAGAGAAGGTATGATTGCCAATGATGGGTGGAGATGGAGTATCATCCACCCTTTCAATGTGTGGATTCCTTTCAGGTTGTACAATTTTTTTTCACCCTTCCCTGGCTTCCATTCTAGTTGACATGGATTCAATAGTGGTATATAACTTCAAGGGGGAATACATTCATAGCTGCATTCCATCCATATGTAGAGGGTGGGTACCATTTTCATGGTCCCACATTCATTTTCCACAGATCCTTAATTCATCCTATTACTGAATAATTATCATAGTGATGGAGAGGCTTTCACTACAATGTAGGAAGGTCCAAATAATTTTTTCCTCCCTCATTTAAATAGAATAGCACTCTAGATCAGGATCCAATTTTATTCATAGATACTACTCTTTTTAGTGGATTTATAATGGGAGGGGGAATATTTTTCAAAGTATGGAGATTTTTTCCAGTAGGAATATTTTCCTTGAGGAATCTCTCATTGAGTTTCTATAGGGATTGTATTTCTCTATCATATTGTGGAAACGATTCTTCTATGGATGTAATCTGAGATATATTCACATTATTTCCTTTATTAATGTATTATACTACGAGGGTGTAATATTTTTGTTTATAGTTTCCATATTTTGAATCCTTCATTGGGTTCAGGTGAGTGCAACCTTATTTGGTGCGTCCAAATCACCATACTCCTAGGATAATTCTTCGTTGTTATGTACCTCTACATTTTCATATTGATCAACATATATCTTGTTGATAGTGAAAACATTCACATTGGAATAATGGGAAATGGTTGTTGTTCCATTGATTTCAATGTATCAGGATGATTCTGCATATCTTTTGGGAGGGTCATTATTTGTAACCATGGCCTTGTTGGACCATTTTGGATTTCAACCCTAGTTGGGGTTTGATATCATTTTCTATATGCTCCTCTTGTACCAACATATAATCATTGAATCTAAGGGAATTTCTATTTATGATTTTTTAGCGATCCTCAAACATTATTGGGTTGTCTTTTGGTGGGATGAATAAATATGATATTGACCATTGGTTTCCTCCTCCCAACCTAGTGAAGACTAATTCCTTCTATGGTGAGTATGTTAAAAGAAATCATATGGATATATGGGGTGGGGGTTTTTTGGGGCCTCCATTGGAACTGATTCATCATGTTGATGATGATAAAGTGTCTCTAAAAAGGTACATGATGATTTATAGGATGTGAATGATGATATAAATTCCCCAATCTTAATAGGTTCTGGTTATGTTGAATCATAACTGGTGTATACATGGTCCTATCATGGGATAATCAACCATGTTGTGATGATTAAAATATAAATCCCCCCAACCCAGCGGGATGGGGTACACCTATGGCTGCCAAGGGTATGTCCTGAATCCAATCAAGGATTGACAGCCTACGTGGTGGAGGTGGTGGTAGATACTCCCTAGGCCTAGGTGTCTGATATTTCTCCCAGATGGATACTATGTAAGCATCTACTATTGTTCTTGTGATGTGGCACATCTGTAATCATGTGGTTGCTTGGTGTGGTGGCAGAAAATAGAAAAATTATTCAATATGTGATGTAATTAAGATGTTAAAAATGTCAATTTTTGTGTTAGTAATGTACTCTTATGTTCATGATGGTCCCAGATTGAGGTCATGGTAGATTTTCTCTATCCCCATCCATGGTGTCTAGGAACTCTTTGAATGGGGAATCATATTGCAGGGACCAAATGACTGCATCATTACTTAGTCTCCTGATTTCATCAGTCTATAACATTATAGGTTATCATATCTGCAGGGCTCAACAATCCAAGGTTGTTGGAAAGGTGTAACATTCCATATTTTTCTCATCCATTAACACAAATTCCAGATGTGGCTACGTAGATCTGCTTCTGAAGTGTCATGATGCAATGATGACATGCATGTGGAAGCTTTTCACTATGTTTTTCTGGTTTTGGATCCAGGGACATAGATATAATAATTATGTCAAGATAAAAACATAATATAATAGTTTTATAAAATTGAAACTCTTATCCCAGATAAGAGGGATAACTATCCATTAGTTACATATGATTAGCTAATATATTATGTTGTAGGTAAAGAATGAACTCCTTTTCTAGTTCATCGATGACCTCATAAATGGAACTAGAATGGGGCCAGAACATTATGGGGAGGTTATTTCTAGCCAACTCTCTCCATATATCGATGTCATAATTTTCCCCATTTGACATGAAAGCCACCATCCAATCATACCATGGAATATGTCCTGATAGTTTCCTACTGAAATTAGTGGAGTGTGACTGCTAGTTGATGGGAAACCATATAGAGTTGAACCTGGTGTTTCGATCACCTCTCTATACAGAGGTGTTGGGGTTTGGATGAACACTTTATACGATGGTGTCTAGAAATATGGAGGATTATATTTCCCATGGGAGATACCTTTTTGGGGAGTTGGCCACAATTTATGTCTGGATTATAGGCTCGGTGATCCATCTCCACAACACCATTTGGAAGCCCATAATTGTAATTAACTCCTTCTGGTTCTGCTTCCATAGAATAGTCGACATACCCTTGTGGTGTAGATAATGTGTCTTAAAAAACCTCAAGGACACATAAATTGTGAAAATTAGGATCATGTCCATTGTTTTACATTGTGGATGAAATATTCTATCATATGTTTTTGTGATTGTGTAGGGATATGTGCCTACTATGTGAATATTGTTTGAACATGTATATAAACATTAAATTGTATGGGAGTATGAGACCATTACAGGGAATATATTGGAATTTTCCATTATTTTTTATCAGTATGGATTGGGATATGAGCCTATCATGAGGCATGTGCCATTCTCACATGGTGAGCCTCAGTCAAGATTGGAGTATGAGACAAATCTGGAGACATTGGGATATGTTTCTGGTTATATTTTGTAGGAATATAGGACCACCCTAAGGCATGTTCCACTCTCACCTGGTGATCCCCGATGAGAATAGTAATATGATCATGGTCCAAATATGAATTTACAATCAAAATACGTAGATAGACCACCAAAATGCAGGAAGAAATATGATCCTCATCATGTATTTCTTTGGATTTATGTTGGTGTAGTAGCATGTCGGCAGACGTTGGATTAGGCGACTTACATCCGTGATTTGTTGGAGCATTCCAAGAAGATTCACTTATTGGAATTTGAGCCTCCCATAGGGATTGTATCATTTCCACATTTTGAGCCTCATCTGGAATGGGGATATATACCTGATCCTTATCCCCTTATGTATGCCTCTAGATTTTTCTGACAATGATATAAGTCTTCCCATGTATTTTTCACCTATCACATGGAAAGACCCAGCCAGAATGAGGTTATGAGCCTGATCCTCAGCCTATAGAATATGTCACCTGAATTATTTTCAAGCATTTGACCTTGTCCCAAGAAATTTCACACTCTCACCCATTGAGCGCCAATTAGAACAATATCATGATCCCAGTTTGATGTCTCCCCCATTATCGAGAATTCTCAATAATCCACATGGGCTAGGGCAAGATTGTGTGCTCTATCATGCTTAACCACTAGATCACAAAGATCAAAGTGTTGAGTGGTCCTGGTTATAGGGATTGTGGTATGAACATGTCCCTTTATCTATACTAGTGATGGAATATTCCGGGGGAGCTCTTCATCTATTACTAAAATATATTGGTATTTTTGAAAATTGGGTGTGGGGATCTAATCCTGCACATTCTATGTCTCCATTACCTGTTCATAGATATATTTGTTTGATGTGGGGATATGTTCCCACTTATATCCAACTTGTTCCATTAGAGAATGATTATTATATTTGTGTACATGGTTGGGATTATGATCTTTCCTCACTTTTTATTTAGGAATATGCTCGGGTACTTATTCTGAGCTGGATGGAATAAGAGACAACTTACTTGTTTTTGATGAAGTATGTCTGCATGAATTTTCAGTAGGAGTAGAGATATGATCATTCAACTAGTTATCCAACACCTTCCACCTATGATGATTCTCCCTTGTATCCCATTCATGGGCATCATAGGTGGATCTGTGTCAGATGATAACCTCAATAGAAGACTGATAGGTATGTGTGGGACGATTTCAGTGATTGATGATAGAAAGTTCCTGAATTGGTGGCTCATGATCCAAAAGTGATAAATAATAGGATTCATATTACACCTTCATCAGATATGGAAGGTGGTATTTTTTCATGATCTGTGGATATGATCCCAAAGTGGTTGGCTGTAGTGACGAAGGATAAAAGCTTAGCGGCATCCCTTGACGGGCGATTCAGATTCACCGACTCCTGTGCATGGATAATCTCATGGGAATATTACATGGATATGATCATACTATGTTGTTGGCACTCCTAAACAATCATATTTTCCACCTAACTTTTTATTTTTCATGGATGTGATGTTGGTTTATGACAGAAAGGGGTCACGGTGGAAGATGAATTACCAGAGCGAATGCGGGATGATGAAGACATTTCCTCAAGTTGGGATTATATTGATGAGAGTAGTATCTTATATTACATAGACAATCAGGAACAGGGGTACTGATTAGTTCTATATCACAGTTATGAAAATGCGCAATCATATTTTAATGGTTGACATAATTTTCATATATTCCCTTTCTGGTCATTCTTCTCACCTGGACTTGCTGGCACAATGATGAACATAAATGAATCCCGGTTTATACTGGTCATAATGGGTTTTTATATTGGTTTTAAAAAAAAATGTGACCAAATATATACATGATGAAACTATTAAAATTACTTTAATATAAAGATCAATAAACATTTCTTGATGTATTATAACCCTATCATTTCTTATTAGAGTGATACAAGTCATGTTCGGCGATTTTGTTTTGTCGGGTGTCGATGTGAATGTGGAATGGGTCCCCCATGATAGTTTGATTGGGGGGGGGGGTTTAAGGCCTTTCTAAATAACATGCATTGGGTTTTCCATTTTCTTCCTCTCCTAGAAACTCCAAATTATTCCCCCTTCCTTAACTAGATATAGACCTACTTTCCAAAAGTCGGCAGTCATCTAGGTTTTTAGGGACAACCAATCTTGGGGACTCGCATTGGTTGAGAGGATGGTAGGTCATGCTAATCTCACCATTTTTAGGGGAATTATTTCCAACTTAATGATTCATATAGATTTATGTTATGTTTTTTAATCTCTTCCTAATACTGATATACTACCCATTACCCAAAAAAACATCTATAGTTTATTTTGGTTTCATATTTAAAGATTGAGATAAATTTAGAGAATCCATCTAAATGTATCAGAGGCTCTCTATAATTTTCAGATAATAAATAGTTTCTTATATGACACATCTGAATGACCATGTTATTTGAAATTTTCTTTCATGTATAGAGGATGTTTTTATTTTGAGGTTGGGATTGATTTATAATGAGGTATCCTTTATATCGTGGTTATTATGGGAATCAAATACCACATTGTTTGTTATTCCCATGTTGTTTAATGTTTGTAGGAGAGGATATATTTTCATGTCCTGAGACACCAAATGTTTTATCTTGAACAATAAGGGATTGTCCTATATATACTTATTATAGAGGGAATCATATTTCTCAAAGTTCATTCCTGTAATAATTATGTATTGTGGTTTTACATGTATCTTTGGAGACTCATAGTGTATATGATATGATTTTTTTAATTCCCTAAGACCATGTGATCCATGCATGTTGTGAGAAACAATGGATATAAATTAATCAATGTAATTTATTTGAATAAGGTAGATAGGTTATAGGATTTACCTTGAGCAATGATATTGAGCTCGATCCTTAGGGAATGGTGGACTATATATCCTGATTATTTTTGGAGTCAAATTCATCGTACTTCTCATTATGTCAGAGCTTATGCACTGAGGTTGTCCTATATTCATGGAATGCACACTTATAATAGAAAATGCTATCAAGTACAAAGACACACTAATAAAATGACCTTCTTGTATAGAGGGAGTCATATAACCTATCCACAAGGACCTAGGATCCATCGCATGTCCTAGCCAGGAACATATGGATGGAGTCACATGTGTCATTATGGCATAGTCCAAGGAGTGTTGTGTATATTGGTAGAAAACTTGGGTAGACATCACTGGCCCTGTCTGAAATGTCTAGAGGGTGTCAGATGTCCCATATGACATTCCTATAGGGTGTTATGGGTTCTTGGTAATCATGTCTAGATTATTTCATGAGACTCAACAAACAAGAAAACCCATCGTTATGTGAGTTATGGGATGTGTTTGAAAGATTTCATAAGTCTAAGGTGACAGACCCAAAAGTTTTCATAAGATCAATGTGGTGTCGGTGGGGGGAACTGTGTGAATTTCCCTAACATTTATATCGTATTTCATGGTCCAACATGGAATGGTGAAGGAGACTCACAATATCAATGTGATATGACTTGTTGCTGATGAGTTTCATTGGACGAATTATGCAAAGCTCACCAGGGTCTGCGATCATGTCCATTACTTGATCCTTTCACCATTGACTACTTTTTTAACTAGTTCATCATGAATGAATTGGTTTTGTTCTATTTTAGTTCATACTAATTCTCACATGATCTAGTGTGATTTTGGGATATTATTTGCATAACCTACTAAAAATCCTTCACATTATATATAAATGATCCAAAGAATCACATTATTCCTAGTGCAAGACCAATTGAGTAACCGCTAATACATTACTTAAAAAAAATTTGGTTGATTATGCGATCTACCAATCTGAGGTGTTTCTAGAAGTCAAGAGTTGAATCCTCCAGACTTTGGGTGATTGGTGTGTGCAGCAGTTGTCAAATTCCAACCCCATATTCATGTTGGTGTATGAAATTTTTAGGCATCACCAACATTGTTGTCTGTAGATTTGTGTGGTGTATCTATTATGAGTGTATTTTTGTGTCCTAAAAGGGTTCAAACACTATGTGCCATTATGATTCTCTTCCATTTACCACTCTGAGTGTGTCATCTGATTGTTACCGATCTTGATTATTTTCAATCAGCGCTCCCTTTATTGGATTATAGGCAATTAATGGGGACTTGATTGATTGTGAGAATGTGTCCATGTAATTCTATATTGTCATGGTGACATGTCCATGAACCATCACAAGATTGAAGTTAGAAGACAATCATGAGATGTTCGGTGACATGTCTTGGGTCTCGCAAGACAAGGATAGTTAGTACATAGGTCTAATTAGACCATGCTTCTAGTGTGTTGGGTGATTCACGTGCCTTTTAGTGAATGCAAACACATCTTTCATCCTCCCTCTTGATCCCCATATTTTTATTTCACAAGGTTTAGTGATTATGTGATTTTTTAGCAACAATGACTAGAACTTTTACACATTTTTTTTGTGTTTCTCACATGACCAATATGGGTCGTATGGAGAATGGGAATCATATAGTGAATATCTATCATCTCTTAGAGAACCGAGGAGTTTTTTGGGAACTCCCTAGGACTGCCATTTGGAAAAGATGATAAGATATAGGGCTTCCGTGTGGTGAGGTTGACATGACGCTGACGTCTCGCATTGTCTTGTGGATCCCCTGGGTGCACGTCACATGCATTTTAGTGATCATGAATACCCCTTACCTCCCCATATTTACTTACATAATTCTTTATTTAATAGGTTCACGTATCAAGGGAGATCACATCTACATCATAACGGGATTTATTTTCTTCCCAATGATGATATGGTGCATGAGCTTCATGACCAATGGGGGCCCATCTTAGTGAATTTGATCACTCCATATTTTCAAAATATTTTGGGTGGTTTTTTAGTCACATGAAAAAAACTTTGTGGCTTAGGGGAGCTCCATCAGATGTAATTAGATGCACCGCAAGATCAATATGGGATCTTTTTATGGTGCATGAACCTTGGCATGATCAGTCATTCTATTTTCTTATGGAACATTGCATTATCAATCATGGATCATATGACAACATACAGACCTTATGAGGGAAAATTTATCTACCTCCCTTTCTGGAATTGAATTATGGTTTTTGGGTATTACGAAAACATGCTGAATTTTTTATGGAAATCATATTTTCTCGACATTGATGCATCACGTGTTCAATGATAGGTCTTGTGAGGAAATGTGTACATCATCAATGATATTACCTATCCTTGAATTTGATGCACCACGTGTTTATCAATGGATATCACAACTAAATATATACATTGTCAAGGAAAACAGATTTTCTCACCTTTGATATGTCGTATTTCCTTGGTTGTATGGTTCCATAGTGTGACCAAGTGTGTTTTCCTGTCAAGACAGTTTGTCAAAGGGTGCATGGAATTTTCTTCATGATTTTGATGGGCTCTAATATTACCATATCCACTTGAATGTGTTGAGCAGTAAGTGGTTTTCATGAGGGTGTTGAATGATGTCCATGTCTTCATGTGATCTCTTGAGGGGCTCATGAAATAGAGTCACACAGATCCAACTTCTCATTCCTAAAATTCATTCCCATGGATTATTTATTTTATTCATAGGAAGATAACAAATGTGGAAAGGGGCTCATGATGCACCCATGAATATTTCTTATATGCGGTGTTCAATTTCCTTAGATTGGAATGGGGCATTGTGTCTTGAATATTATTTTATGCTCATCTTTTTTAGTGCATCAAATAAATTCATTACGACATGTTCATAACCAAATCTGAATTAGTGTCCAAATTTCTTCACATTAAATGATATGTATTAATTTAAACATCTGGTGTGTGATTGAAATACCATGATAAGAATAGGAATCTATGTTCACACGATGGAATATATACACATGGTGCATTCGATCGACCCTTGTTAGGATACACGGTTCCATATACATAATTTGTATGGTCATGCAATGCCATTACCTTTCTCATGATGGGTTACATAGTGTGTCACCCCTTTCCAATATAGATTACATGTGTGATATTACCTTTTCTAAGAAGTATCACTCGGCACCAACTACCTTTCAAAAATGTTTTTTTGAGAATGGGTGTTGTAGGATATCACCTCTTCATTGGAATGATTATTTGAAGAATATCCCACATACTCTCTATCACATAAAACATATTCGGGCTTTCCTACTCTATCATGTGTGGAAAGTGATTGATTTTCCATACGGAGTGGTATAGAACCTCTATATATTGAGATCTCACCAAATTTATCTGCATAGGATCACACTATATCTACGAACCTAAGAACGGTGGTGCATCCTAAAAACACACACAACCCTTCATCATAGTGGATCCTTTGTGCAGTGGTGACCTCCTATATTTTCAATCAGTGTTTGTTAAATTACTATTGAAGACTATATTTTTTTCATTAGATCAATCACATGATCTTCATATCATGATATCCACCTATATATTATCCATAGATAGACTTTGTGACATCTAAAATCTACCTAGTGGCTTCCTGTGAACCAATAGGCATAACACCTTCTATGTCATGCACTAATATGAGATCATGGTTACACTATTATTGGAATGACCTTTACATATTATTCAATTTATTTTATGGAATACCATACATTTGGTATTCATATGGTTGTTTCTCATATAGAATTATTTTCACAAGAAATGTTATTTTCTCAATGATTTTTGGGTGTGTGACATCAACCTGAGGCGAAACATGTGTGTACTCATGGATCCACTAGTGAGAAATATCAATAAAAGGCCCAATATTTTGGTTGAAACTCTAGTACCATGAAATCTATGATTTTCATAGATGGATTCAATTATTCATCAACTAATATTCTAAACATGCTTCCTTCCACGAAAATTCATGTGACTGAAAAATAAGTGCATCATCACATCATACTTTGTTTGGTTTAAATTTGGTTGAATTTCATTATAACCTATCATACTAATCATCATATATTATACTAATGAAATATATATCTTTTCATATAAACCATGCTATATTTTTGGTAAACAATTTCAAAAAGTTTTTTTATGAATTGTTACTTTAGAAATTGTATTTTTTTATTCCAAAATGATTTCCATTATATGGAATGGAATAAATATTACATGTGAATGAAAATTTATAATTTTTTAAATTTCTAATAAGTAATTTGTTACTCACTTATAACTACACATGATGGTGTATGTTTATATGTGGTGTTCCATGAAATTGGTGAAACATAAATCAGAATTTTTTCATTAATGATAGATCAACTGAGCTGCCGACATAGAGGGGGTAAATAGTGTTCATTCATGAAATAAAATAGATTTCAGATAAAAAAAAGTGTTACATGGAAGCCATAAAAATTAATTTTTGTAATTTTATATCCTATATTACATTTTTTGTGCATTATTTGTTCCTTTATTCATTTTTATTATTTTTTTATGATTTTAGATTTAATAGAAATGGAATTTTCATTTTTCTTAATTTGTATTATTTTTATTTAAGGAATATCATTCCCCAAATGGTGTAAACCTAAATTTTTTTTTGACATGAATCACTATACTAACATGGGTATTTATCCCCATTCTTATAGTAGGATTTAGACATAAATTTTTAATTTCCACTTATAATTAATTTACCCTAAATACTTCATGCTTGTTATTAATCAAACAAATTAATTCATAAGAAATTTAACATTGTTGACTGATATGTACATGAATTTTAAGGATAAATATACAGTATAATAACCCAAATGGAAATATTAAAAAAACATTTAACCATAGGAAACATCATATTTATAATATGTAATGTGGAGAAAAAAAATGAGCCCATGAACATATGAATTATCAAATAAAAACTCCAAAATCCAGTGCATCTGAAATCTGCATGATCTAGTCATCCATTAATGTGAGTCCCATTTATCATATCTATATCATTAAAAAATGATCTATATATATATACCCAAGGTGATATGTATAGGGTGTGAGTAAAATGTACTCTCTATGTATTAAAACTAAAACCCATAAAACTATCCTAATGTCAGGTGTATTATATTGAAATAAAAAGTTTTTAAAAACTATTACAACAATGGTAAATATACAATATAATGATATAATTATAATAAAAAATTTATCATTAGTTTTGGTCCACATAGGGTTGAAAGGCTATAGTGAAAACAATCCTATCCTGATTTAAATAAAACCAAAAACCAAGAATTTTTTTTATAAAAATCCTCCATAAACATACATAATGGTGAAGGTATATTTTTGACATCCATTATAGAATTTTCATGATGAAAAATAGTCCGTAAAAATATAAATGTATCCCATGGTCACATATCATTAAAAAAAATTACATAATTGATGTCTTGTTATTAAGAAAGATTATACCATACCTATGTTTTATGAATCCAATACTTTAGGTATTGAATAATATATATTATTGGAAATTTTATAAGAGATTAGAGGTTTCTTACAATTTAGTATGTTCAAGTCAATCATAGTCGGTGGAGGGGATGATATTAATAACAATTAGTGATTCATAATACATAGGAATTTGTAAATCAATATATTTTGTCACACATAATGATGGATAAAAAATATCAAGGGGAAATTATGTTGAATACCTTATCCATAGAATTATAGAGTTCATATAGTATAGTGAAAAAAGAACTTGATCAATGGTGTGGACAATATTATTTGAATGTGTGGAGAAAGGTGGAAGAGTTGTATAGTGTATAATTACATGGTTGTTTCCAATAAAATCATGAGTTAAATGAATTTTTAGGTGATTAAAATTTTTCCCCAAAAAAAATATGAAAAAACTCCGTGAATATTAGGAATCTACCGGGTGCCTAAAAAAACCAACCTATTGGTCACATGACACCTAGTACTAAATAACCAACAATTCATATGTAATGTAATTAGATTTTACCACTCTATTTCAAGTACACCAATCAACCAATTATTACCCACTATAATATTGTTTCCTATTTATAATTATTTTTAAATTTCCCCCCAAAACCCCTTTAATTTCCCACTAAAACCTATTTTAAATTTCCCACCAAAATCCTTTTAATATCTCTATAAAAACTATATTAACTTCATTACAAAAAGTACACTATATTGATTATATTATTTGTGATTCACCATCTATATTAATAAGTAATGAATTTGTTTCATTGATATTGATATTATTTTTATGTTGTCATATATCTTCTCAAAAAGAAATGTACATCCAATTAACCATACGTAGATGTAATACCCTTCCCCAAATGGATTTTCATATATAATTTATGATGTAATATAATTTTAACCTATGTGATTCATTATATTCAAAAACTATATCATAAAATTTAAAATAATAATCATGATTAAATATATATCATGTAAATTTATATGGATATAATGTATTATGAATAACACTTTGTTGATTCAAAAGTACTACATCAAAGATTTATCTTTGTTAAATTCCAGAAAC
This sequence comes from Viscum album, assembly GCA_963277665.1. Taxonomy (NCBI): domain Eukaryota; kingdom Viridiplantae; phylum Streptophyta; class Magnoliopsida; order Santalales; family Viscaceae; genus Viscum; species Viscum album. The sequence goes on from OY728158.1 coordinate 544,217,852, forward strand.
ATAAATGGTTAGTAAAACTATGGAGTCAACCACTTAGATTCACTATACTTCACTGACCATATAATAGAGAATCCTAGAGGAACAAATGTCCACCAATGTAAATTTTTTTGGGTATCTTGCATTGATATTCATATGAATTCTGGTGATTTTGTGTTGTAAGAAATTATTCTTAATTGGGTACCACCATTATAAAAAATTTATGCATTATGTTTGGCCCAGTAAAATGTAACGCCCCGACCCTATTTACCTAGAGTCGGTGCATTATTTTAATACATTGAAATGATTACAAGATATCAAGTCCCAACGGACCGATTAGTTTAGATGTCATGGAAAATAGATTATATACATGAATGTTAAATTGCACTTTAAGACATACAAAACAACATAAATAATCATTATGAATTCCATTATTCCCCTGGATTAACCCATCATATCAGTCACAATACACTTCTTGGAATCCTAGGAAAAATAAAACATAGAAAGGGGTGAGCTCAGAATCTCAGTAAGGATAACAATACAACAGAAACATTCATAAATAAGCATAATCATTTAAGGAAATTTATAACTAAAACAAAATCTTTTTAAATTTGAACTTTAGCATAATATTTCAATTATGAAATGAAATAATTCCATTTTCTTTTTCACATGGATATTATACTAGTCGAATAATCACATGAAATATCACTAACCACTTTTATAATGATGGAATGCATAATGATGAACTTTAATTTCATTGTCAAGGCCTCGTGCCATGACCGATGGGCTAACAGTAACCAGAACCCAACCCGGAGTGCCTCTAATAACCGGACACCAACACGAAGTGCCTCTAATAACCAGACACCAAACCGGAGTGCCTCTAATAATGGGACACCAACCCATAGTGCCTCTAATAACCGGACACCAACCCGGAGTGCCTCTAATAACCGAACACCAACCCGAAGGGATTACTTTTACCAGTCCCCAACCCGGAACATACCAGTCCAACACATTCATCTTAATAATAGGATGAAATATAATATAAAAATTCGTATTAAAAATAGCATATGAAATGCCAAAACATTAATCATAAGCCATTAATGTCATGAAAATGAATCATCCATAGTAAAAAATATCACAAAAACGTAAATACAATATGGAAGATTTGTACCATAATAAATCAACTTCAGATAAGTGTAAAATTTATCAAAGGATGTTGACATAGATGAAATCAAAACTATTTGAGAGAAATATCAATTTTTTCATGAAAACATTTAAAAGTCACATAATTTGAAAAAGAAGTCATTTAATGTAATATTTGAATCAAAGTGTCCCATACCACTTTGAAACATTTTAAAGGAATTAACATATTAATGACATTCATGTCCATATAAATAAATCCTTAAAAACCATTTTGAAGTCATGTACAATAATGAGAATGATTTATAAGAATAAATATTTAAAACATTTGAAATGATGTTTTAGAAAAAATTCCTTTAAAAGAATCCCTTTTATAACTCTTTCATAAATCATAGACATGGATAATAAATATTTTCCAGTAGATACTTACATAAAAACAACCTTGTATAATAAAGAGATTGTGAAATTAACCCTTACCAATTTGGTAACTTACGAAAAATACACCCCATGAAAGAGGTATCATTAAATGAATATGTAAACACACATTAATTAATGTGAATTACACAATGATTACAATTATGGGTAGTAAATACACCACACAAAAGGTAATAGTGGAAATATGGCATGAATCTCATGGAAATAAGGAGTGAGATGAAAAACCCCATACCTTGCACTTTCCTTTAGACGAGGGTACTTTGAGCCTCATGTATGAAGAGTATAGTATGTTATTAAATTATACCAGAACCATATTAATATTTATGATATCATAAATTATTCATTTATGACTTTATACTACCCATTTAATAATAATTTCTATCTTATATTAATATTTCGGGTAATAATCGCTTTTTTTATCGTACGTGTTTTAACTTTTTACTCTTGATTGTATCACTTAGATAATGATTTAAATACTTCCAGAATATAAAACATGATTTATTTATCATGTATATTGAGAATATAGAAATTTATAATAGACGTATATATGAAATGGAAAACACATGGTAGTCTGTACCTAGGCATAAACGTTGTTTCCGTTTTCATAAAGTATTGATCAGAAGTAAGTGAATACGATATATGTAAGTACATAAATAATTATATATATATAAATATATATATACCCATTAGAATTATTATTTCATATATTACATACTTATTAGTAATATATATGTTTTATAATCGTCGATGAATGTTGAACTTGGAAATGAATCTCATCGCGTCGTGGGGATGCTAATCCGTACGTACGCACGAGTGAAAATATAATTATTTTGATATTAATATAATATATAATTGGATTTTATATAATATATAAAGAATAACTAACATGTTATATTTATTATTTACAGGAATTATACATCATTATTATACCTATCTAAATAATAATATATTGAATATCAATTACACCACGACATGGAGACGGTATGTCATACGTACGCACGTATGGTGACATGTCAATCAAGTGATGGATAGAATAATGAATTTGGTTGTTCCATATTTATAATAACATCACAGTATATAGAAGATACATGAGTTATTATTTTATAAAGGGAATAACAAATAAGAAGAAGAAGTTTAAGAAGAAAGGAACTTGAAAAAGTGTGGTGAAAACATAAACTCTTATTCGGGTTCTTCCATTTGATTTGATAAACAGTGCTCCATAGGTTGGATTTATGATCAAAATAAGGCCCCTAGGTTGAAGTGAGGGATGTTTAGAGAGTATTGGGGCAGGGGTTGGCCGAACCAAAACGCATTGATGGTGTGAATTAATGATAATGTGGAGTGCCCTTTTATAAGAGGGGTGAGGGGCACCTTTGGAAAATCCTGAAATATTATTTTATAATAAATTCATATTAGGTTTCAAATGGCCTATAAGTGTATTATTTAAAGGTTAAGGTGGGGATATGTCGAAAACTACTCAACCAATAGGATTTAGACAGGTTTGGGTTAGTATATTAACCTTATCCTTAAGTATTAACTCTTAGTTAATTAGTTTCACTTTTACAATGTCTCTTTGTATTTTTATATTATATGGTTAGTAATCTTACTATATAAATGCAAGAGACCCCCATGTGGTCAAATAATTATACACCTATCATGATATATGTATATTGGTCTAATCGTATATTTTTAGGAATTTAATATCAATTAATAATATAATATTTGTTTTAAAAACTCTTTTATGTCATTTTTACACTATTCAATAATCGATTTTTGTAAAACTTATAACGAAATTATTACCTCAAAAAAGCTAACTAAATCAATCCTAACATGTAATATTAACCTATATAATTATTGGTATTTATAAAGAGTCTCAAATTAAATTTATTTGGGTTTTTATAATATCAATTATTCTAATTTTTCATTAATTAGGTAATTACTGCATCACAATTGTGTCCTAAATAACTTAAATTATTTAATGTCTAAAAATTATAAATAAACTACCATTATATAGGAAATATTTTTTATTTCTATTGAATATTTATAGTTGAAAATCCAACATATATTACCCAAATGTAAAAAAAAATTCTAAAATATATATGCTTATGTCATCTTTGTATTTATTTTAACATAATAAAAATAATGTGTCCCTATCACCTACAAGTGGTTCTATGGGCTCCCAAAATCGACCCAAAGATGCCCATGGTCAGAACTGTATCCACCACTAATTTTAGGACACATTTTAGAGTAATTTATTATTATAATAATATTAATTTTTAACCCTTATTTACCGGATTTACCCTTTAACCATGGTAAAAAAAATATTTACCGAAATAATTATTCATAATAAAGAAAAATAAAAGTTACCTATCTACACAATTTGGACATCCTGATTCCAAATATGGAATCCATTTTTCCATATTCAAAACACTAAAGTGACAGAAATTAATTTATAATTACTTCTCGTTGTTAAAACAAAAATCGTGTTTTTAAGAGATAATAATTATCAAAAGAATGACACTTGTTCATGTCAGGTTTAATTGTGAAATTATGTCCAATGACTGAAATTGTATTAAATGGTAAAAATATATTCTAAATATACTTTAAAACCTCTAAAATTAAAAACTTATCACTATTAATTATTTTGAATGAAAAAGTTGTTTTTAATTAATATTTAGTAATTTTCACTATTCATCAAAATATAAAAGTTATCCGAAATGTACCAAAATTTAACCCTAAGATAAATTTGATATTCAGAATCCAAAAATGAAGTCCATTTTGAGAGAAAAAATTTATTAAATTTCAAAAAGTAGTCATTACTATTCTTAACGGCTAGTTTGATTGGTTGTGGTGTGTGTTTGAACTCGAAGTTGCGTACAACACACGCTACTGTATTATTCAAAGAGAAGTGTACCCTGGAATCTTGCGGTGTTACATACTCCCCTCCTTCAAAAAATTTCATCCTTGAAATTTATGCTCGGTATTGGAAACTTGGGGTTGACGTTTCAAAATATCTTAGTGGAAATCCCACATCAAAAAATGAATTAATGAGGCCTCTATTTAAAATAAGGAGTGGTAAGTATGAAGGTTACCAAAAATAACACATACTAGGGTTCCATGTAGGAAAATATAGATATGTAACAGAAATAAAACCATCAATATCTGATGGATAGTGGTAGAGAACATGGCTATGAAAAGGCCAACATGCGAAATGCCATAAATTTTTGATGTTCTAAGGTACAATATTGGACAATATTTTTGTTCTAAGTTCCATTTCTTAATGTTGAGGAATTTATTTATGAGATTGGAAAATATCATAAGGAGATAAAATAGAATTATATTTATAGATTTATCCATTAATAAATTTCAACCACAAACTCATCTTTCACCCCATAACATAATACAACTCAAAAATACTATATTTATCATAATCGTATAGGGTTCCAAATATAATGAATTTATAATTCACTTATCAGACCCTTTATGGAAAGAAACTACATTATACAATCCAAGAACATCATTTAGTATAGTGGTAGGTGATAAATCCCAATTGCACTATGGTTGTGGGTTCGATTCCCGTAGCTTTGTCCGACACGATGGGTCGTCACACGGTTTGCTTGCTGTCCTTTTATAAAAATCCAAAAATAACCATTCAAACTTAATCCCTTCCAACCTTTAAACTTATCCAAAATACTTATGTAAGATCTCAGTCCAAAATTTATATGAAAGGTAAAAAAAAATATAGATCTTTTTTACCCTGTAGTAGCATTTGAATACCTTCATCATGTATTCTTTTAAAACACTGAAACATCTTGAATTATCATAAAACATTATTGATTTCATTCATGATCCCTTATTTCATATAGAATACTGGATATACATCATCCATCCAAAAATGTTGTAAACTGCAACAATGATTGAATATACAAATCTTTAATCAGTTTCAAGGAAGTCAAGAATATCCAATATAATTTACGCAAATCAACCATATCTTATTCCAAAATTAGTACCTCAATATTAGGACCATATTAAGGTTTATCTTTCCTTGAACCATGTAATTTCCAAAAAGTTTAACTCATTGTAGTCACCGTTATTATTAACATAAAATCTCAAATCCTCAATGAAATAGTACTGCAGTACACTCCTTATTTATTTCCAGTACATCATTGATAGAACACATTAATCAAATAATTCCAAAATAACAACCTAAGAACACTAGTCATTCCTATTCATCTATGGTGGTATAATAACATGACTATTTATCCAATATAATCATTTACAGCACACTCTGATAATAGGGGCATTGGTTCTCGTAGTGTCCAAACTCCTTACAGATGAAGCATTGTACATTTGAAACCATTTTCTTAAACTTGTAGTCACGTACATGGTGTCCTTTTTCTCCACACTTATAATAAAGTCCCATTCCTTTTAGGCAAGTTCCAAGGTGTTTCTTCCCACAGTTATCACATATGGGAAAATTCCTCTTTTTCCTCTTCCCTTTTTCCATCTTTCTCTCTTCCATCCCTTTCTTATCTTGCTTCCCTTCAAATCCATAGGACTCAGTAAACTCTTTACTTATGTTATCAACACACGATACAATTTCTTCATATGATGATAATACGTGGGAGAATATTTCCCTTCTAAAAGATGGCTTAATGCCCTGAAAGAATCGATCCTTCTTATTCTATGGATCATACGTATTACTGGTGTTCACATTCCTTAAACTGGGTGCCATTTATATACAATAGCATAAACTAGGTTAGTTTATTAATTGCAATGAATAATTCTAAACTTTTAAAATACCAAAAGCAAGTTGAACAGTTTATGGATATAATCCATAATCATAAAAATGTTTTCTTTGAGTATGTATATACTCATGAGCCCTTCACAATGGTTTGTAAAAAAATGGGAATTATCCTAAGCATATCCCCCAGGAGTGTCTTAACCAAGACTGCAACAAGGCCCATTGTCGTGCACCATTTCCCATTCGAGTCTAGCTCAAAGAGGTGTTTTTGGGTTTTACACCTAGGTACATATGTGCCAGATCCGCCTCTACCCGCTCGTATCCAGACAGGGATGTATTGCTCGGAAAACTCACAAAATCTTTACAATACCAAAATTATAGGAAGTTCTTCTATAATAATCCTCAAATTATATCTTAGGGCTATGTGCTCTAATCAGAGTATATCTAAATATAGTTTTCAAGGTTATTGCTAAACATCCTCTGCTACCAACTGTAATGCCCCAACACTAGTTACCCAGAGTTAGTGCATTATTTTAATACATTGACATGATTACAAGGAATCAAGTCCCGATGGACCGATTAGTTTAGCACTCTTGGAAAATATATTACATACATGAATATTACATTTCACATTAAGACATAAAAAACAACATAAATAATCCTTATGAATTCCATTATTCCTTTGGCTTAACCCTGCATATCAGTCACAATACACTTCTTGGAATCTTGGGAAAAATAAAACCTAGAATGGGGTGAGATCAGATGCTCAGTAAGGATAACAATACATCAGAAAATTTCATAAATAAGCATAAACAATTATGGAAATGAACAACCAAAATGAAAGAGTTTTAAATTTTATCTTTAGTATAATATAGAATAAAAGAAATGAAATAATTCCATTTACTTATTCACATGGACATTCTACAAGTCGAATAATCACATGCAATATCACTAACCACTTTCATAATGATGGAATACATAATTCTGAACTTTAATTTCGTTGTCAAGGCCTTGTGCCAAGACCTAGGGGCTAATTGTAACCGGAACCCAACCCAGAGTGCCTCTAATAACTAAACAGAAACCCGAAGTGCCTCTAATAACCAGACACCAACCCGGAGTGCCTCTAATAACTAGACATCAACTCAGAGTGCCTCTAATAACCGGACACCAACCCGGAGTGTCTCTAATAACCGGACACCAACCCAGAGGGATTACTTTTACCGGTCCCCAAACAAGAAATACTAGTCCAACACATTCATCATAAGAAGAGGATGAAATATAATATAAAAATTCATTTTAAAACTAGCATAAGAAATGCCAAAAAGTAAATCATAATCCATTAATGTCATGAAAATGAATCACCCATAGTCAAAAATATCACAAATCCTTAAATACAATATTGGAGATTTGTAGCATAATAAATCAACTTGAAACAAGTGTAAAATTTATCAAAGGATGTTGACATAGATAAAATCAATACTATTTGAAAAAAAAATCACCTTTTTCATGAAAACATTTAAAAGTCACACAATTTGAAAAAGAAGTCATTTAAAGAAATTTTTGTATCATAGTTTCCCATACGACATAGAAACTTTTTAAAGGAATTAAAATTTTAAAAAAATTCATGTCCATATAAATAAATCCTTAAAAACCATTTTAAAGACATGGACATTAATGAGAATGATTTAGAAGAATAGATATTTAAAACATTTGAAATGATGTTTTAGTAAAAAGTCCTTTAATATAATCCCTTTGAAAACTCTTTCAATAAACATGGACATGGATAATAAATATGTATCAGTAGATACTTATGTAAAAACAACCTCAAATAATAAAGAGATTGTGAAATTAACCCTTACCAATTTTGTAACTTACGAAACATACACCCCATGAAAGAGGTATCATAAAATGAATATGTAAATAAATATAAATTAAAGTGAATTACACAAAGAATAAATTTATGGGCAGTACGTACACCACAAAAAAGGTAATCGTGGCAATATGGCCTGAATCTCACGGAAATAAGGAGTGAGATGAAAAACCCCTTATCTTTCACTTAGCTTTTGTCGAGGGTACGTTTAGCCTCCAATATGAAGACTATAGTATATTATTAAATTATACCAAATCCATATTAATATTTATTATATCAGAAATTATTCATTTATGAATTTATACTACCCATTTAATAAAAATTTCCATGTTATATTAATATTTCAGGTAATAATCACTTTTTTTATCATACGTGTTTTAACTTGTTACTCTTGATTGTATCACTTAGATCATGATTTAAATACTTCCATAATATAAAACATCATTTATTTAACATATATATTTAGAATATTAAAATTTATAATAGATGTATATATGAAATGGAAAACAGCGTTTATGGAGACGTTAGTCCATACGTATGCATAAATGCTATATCCGTTTTCATATAGTATTGAACGAAAGTAAGTGAATAAGATATATGTAAGTACATAAATACTTATATATATAAATATATATATCTCCAGTAGAATTATTATATCATATATTATATACTTATTAGTAATATATATTTTTTATAATCGTCGAGGAATGGAGAACTTGGAAATGAATCTCATCACGTCGTGGAGACGGTAATCCGTACGTAGGAACGAGCGAAAATATCATTTATTTTGATATTAATATAAAATATAATTGGATGGTATATAATATATACAGAATCATTAACATGTTATATTTATTATTTACATGAATTATACATCATTATTATACCCATCTAAATAATAATATATTCAATAACAATTACACCACGACGTGGAGACGGTATGTCGTACGTACACACGTATGGTGACATGTCATTTAAGGGATGGATAGAATAATGAATTTGGTTGTTCCATATTTATAATAAAGTCATATTATATATAAGGTACTGGATAAATTATTTTAAAATTAGAATAACAAAGAAGAAGAAGAATTTTATGAAGAAAGGAACTTGAAAAAGGGTGGTGAAAACATTACCTCTAATTCGGCTTCTTCCTTTTGATTTGATCAAAAGGGCTCCATAAGTTGGATTTCTGATAAAACTAATGCCTCTCGATTGAAGTGAAGAAAGTTTATAGAGTATTTGGGTAGGGGTTGTCCGAACCAAAAGGCGTTGAAGGTGTGAATTAATGAGAAGGGGGAGTGCCCTTTTATAAGAGGGGTGAGGGGCACCTTTGGAAAAGATAGAAATATTATTTTATAATAAATTCATATTCGGTTTCTAATGGCTGAAAAGTGGATTATTTAAAGTTTAATGTGGGTATAGGTTGAAAACCACTCATCCAGTAGGATTTAGACAGGTTTGGGTTACTATATTAACCTTATATTTAAGTATTAACTCTTAGCTAATTAGTTTCACTTTTACAATGTATCATTGTATTTTTATATTATATGGTTATTAAACATACTATATGCATCCAAGAAACCCCCAAGTTGTCCATTAATAATACAAATATCATTATATAAGTCTCATGGACGAACCTAAGATTTTTATTAATTTAATACCAATTAATAATATAATATTTTTTTGAAAAACTCTTTTATTTCAATTTTGACACTATTCAATTATTGATTTTTGTAAAACTTATAACAAAATGATTAAATCAAAAAAGGTTAATTAAATCAATCCTAACAGGTCATATTAACCTATAAAATTATTTTTATTTATTAAAAGTCTCAAATTAAATTTATTTGGGTATTTATAATATAAATTATTCTAATATTTCATTAATTAGATAATTACAACATCACCATTGTGTCAAATATAACTTACATTATTTAATTTCTAAAAAGTATAAATAAAATACCATTATGTAGGAAATATTTTTATCTTTATAATGAATATTTATAGTCTATAATCCATCATATATAACTGTATGTAAAAATTTAGTTTCTAAAAGATATATGCTTATGTCATTTTTGTATTTATTTTAACTTAATTAAAATAAAGTGTCCCTATAACTTACATATGGCTCCGTGGGGTCCCAAAATCGACCCAAAGATGCCCATTGTCGGAAATGTATCCACCAATAAATTTAGGACTCGTTTTAGGGTAATTTATTATTATTATAATATTATTTTTTTAACCATTATTTACCGGATTTACCCTTTAACAATGTTAAATAAAATATTTACCGAAGTAATTATTCAAAATGTCTAAAAATAAAAGTTACATATTTACACAATTTGGAAATCTTGATTCCAAATATGGAATCCAATTTTCCAAATTCAAAACACAGAAGTGGTAGAAATTAATAGAAAATTAATTCATGTTGTTAAAACAAAAAGCGTGTTTTTAAGAGATAATAACTATCAAAAGATTGACACTTGTTCATGTCAGGATTAATTGTGAAATTATGTCCAATGATCAAAATTGTATTAAATGGTAAAAATATATTCTAAATATACTTTAAAACCACTCAAATTCATAATCTATCACTATTAATTATTTCAAATAAATACGTTGTTTTTAAATAAAATTTAGTAATTTTCATTTTTCATCAAAATATAAAAGTTATCCGAAAAGTACCAAAATTTCACACTAGGATAAATTCGATATTACGAATCCAAAAATGAAGTCCATTTTGAGAGAAAAAAATTATAAAATTTCAAAAAATTGGTTATTACTATTCATAACGGCTAGTTTGATTGGTTGTGGTGTGTGTTAGAACTCGAAGTTGCATACAACACAAGCTACTATATTATTCAAAGAGAAGCATACCGTGGAAGATTGGGGTGTAACATAAAATATGAGTCACATATTTATAACATGAAAAACTTTTAATGTTACAGTATACCACATATAAAATCCAAAGGAGTCCATGAAATGGTTTACTAACAATTGTTAATATAACAAAACATAGAAAAGGGTATATGGGCTTCCTAAGGTCTAGTGAAACTGTTAATGTAGTCTTCAATAAAATCCTATATATTAATAATGGTATTGTATTATTGTCCATAATTTTGTGAATGGCATTTTATTATCAGTTTTAAACCAGTTCCCAGAGCATAATAAAACTTTTTTTAGAATTTACAATGGAAAATCATGTCATAATATTAAATAAAAATATCTCAAAAAAATGATGTTTTTCTATCCCTTTTATATATAAATTCACATTTCATTTATAGATGTAGATTCTACAATCGATATGAAGAGGTTTTTCTTGAAAATCATCCAATAATTACCTATACCGTATACTAGCCCATTAATAACCACAATAAAGTGGTCTAGATTTAATTATATTGATATCATGAATGTGATTCATAAATGATAGGTAATAACCACCTTTTTCTAGATTCTGCAAAATAAAACATAAATTTCACAATAGTTAGGGTTAAATATATAATCATCTAATGATATGCCCATTTTTAACACATTTTTCTACACGTTTTCTAAAAAACATTTTCCATATATCATTTAGATGGGAGAAGCATGCTCAAATATTGTATTAATCGAAATGTGATAAGAATTGGTTAAACTGTTTCATACCAATAATGATATCAAATTATTTAATTAGCATAATGAAAAAATCATAAAATTATTAATATGTTTTAAATACAGTAGAATATGATAATCATTTCTCACTACTCCCTAACACCATTCTCAACAAAGGTTCAACACTCAAAATCATTAATTATATATCTACATTTAAAATCAATCATAGGTAATAATTTATTTAATTAAGTTATTTATATTTTCATTTATCAAATTATTAAAATAAATTCACAGAAAATACAAACTTATTACCTATAAAAAATGAATAATTTCTTATACATGAATTTTGATCTATTCAAGAGAATAAGACTAACCATAAAATTAAAATGAATTTTATAGGTGTGATACTTTCTTGATAGGAAGGCTCTACTAAAAACTATCTCTATAGAATAATTTTATTTAACCAACCAAGACTATATGAGGGACCATTAAGAAGATATTGTAGTGGCATGATTATATTTTATAGGGATAAATATGCATTGTATCTTTAAAAACATACACCTTGTATAATAACCCAAAGGTGGTATGGAATCCCTTCAACTCCCCCAATGATCTCCCTCTTTCTATGGAAATCTTTAATACATCAATTCCATTAAAAAAAATCAAAATATAAAATGAACAAATAAATAATAATTATTAACTTGTATATTTTATAGAAAATATATTGAAACTGTACCGTTAGAAATCATTTCCATTGAAATTATGTCTTTTGGAATGAATGCATGAAATCCATTGATACAGTCACATATGGGTATTCTATATCCCATTTCTAATAGTTGATTATGTAGAGGTATCCCTCTAATATATTATGTTTAGGGGATCAAAATAATGGTCATACTATTTTATATTATTTATGAAAATCAAAATTCATCTATTAGAGGATGACGTTATTTTGTAGAATATTTCCACCTTCTAATCAAGTAACATAATTTATTTATTAGGTGGATATCAACCCAACCAATAATAATATTGAGAATAAACATGGTAGGGTGTGTCAAAAAGAATATAAGATTAAAAACTATTCTCAGATCAAAATAATCTCAAAAATATTGGGTGAAAAAGAGAAAAAATCAGATATTTTTATAACAATAATGGAAACTGAAGGGTTTTTATCATGATGGATGGGTTTATATTCGAGCTAAAAGTCATTGATTATTTTACCATATAAATTGGGGCTTATTATTATCAAATAATATCTAACCATTAAACCATATGATCCATCCCATAAATGATCATATGAGAAAGAGTATCTCTACCTACTCAAAAGGTTGTTCACAACACTCTATCTTTCCACATGTAATATGAAAATCATTAGATCATCCATTGTAATGACTTTCAAGGAAGGATGTCTATAGAAACCTTAGAAGTTCAAGTATATTATATTCATATATCAAAAAATAAAACCATCCACTAACACCTTCATCAAAGAAGTCAAAATAAAAAATAATTATTCAGATGTGAAGCTTCCATTGTTGTTGAAGAATTGTGTTTTCTATTTTCCCATAACCAAACAAACAAATGTATCAATGAAAAAAAGAAGATGATAGGAACTTCATATATAGATATTTAGATTTATTGAAAATTTGTGGGGATAAAAATGATTCCTACATTCAAGTGCCTATTAATTATAAAAATGGAGTAGGGAGGCCCAACCAGTATCTAAACAATTTATCATATAATGGAAACATGGGGAATGAAGGTGGCCAAAGGATATCTCACATTGAATATATTCTTCTAGGTACATCTTATATGAGGGTTCAAATATATATAAATGATGATAATTAATAAGTAATTTAAAAAAAAATTAAAATAGTTGATAATAGTGACAATGAGCTCATTAAAATCATTTTATATGTTTCTGTAATCAATGACGTGTTTCACACTCTTAAAACAGATAGCTTCACTAGATCTAATATAATCATAGGAAATTTGAAATTATCATCATGGGATATTATTTGTGGATATCTGATGGATGTTTTTCACGACTGCCTCTTAGGGGGTTTCTTTCCAATAGTGGTCTTTGACTCCCTTATTATAGTCATTTCAAAAGTTAAGGATCCTACTTATCTCAAAATATAAAAATGTATTTCCTTATAAAACAATAAATATAATATTTGTAATTCATTATTAATAAAAGGATTGCTAAATTCATCATTAACATAATATCAATGGAACATACTAGATTTACTAAAATAGAAGAGTATTAAAGGGGAGATTGGACTATGAAAAAATGACAATTGATATTAACAAAAAAAATATTATATATTACAAAATGATCAAAGTGTTCATTGAAAATTACTATGATAGAATTTAATAGACATTAATCATGATGGTTATGAAGTAATTATAATCCTTATCATAACATACATGGATATTACATTAGGTTTTTTGAATATTAATTATGTTGTACAAATACACTCCATAAGACTGTAATAGATTAGTGCTTCAGGAATTATAGAAATAAATCATCTAACCTGTAGATAAATGATAAATATTTCTCAAAAGATCATCCCATTTAGTACACATTATTTAAAAAATGATAACATGGTTAAAATAATCATAATAACAAATGAGTTCAATTTCATAGCTATGGAAAATAAAGGGGATACATAATATATTACATGAAGATAAGTGTACGACAACATGAGTATATCATATTAAGATCATACAATGTATATCAACGTTCATAATGTTGATTCACAGAGTAATCACGGGTTGATTATAATACATGAATCACAAGTTAAAAACATAATTCATGATATCATAACATTTATGTTTCCCTTCTCTTGTTTTAATGCTCACAAATCTTGTTTACCAATGATAATTATAATTTACTAAGATACATTGTAATTAATAATGTTCTATTATAATTCTAAACTATGGTGTTAGTGTTTACATATTGTTATATAATTATAGACATTTTTTTGTTTAGGACACTTATAGGTATGACCTTCTAATACATGAGTTATTGGGGACATAAGTTACTGATATGTTGAGCCACTAAAAAAAGTCTAAGATACTGACGCCTAAGCAACCAACGCTTGACCAAACCACAGAGTGACTGACTAACACTCAATATTTTACTATTTATGATCTCCCAATAGCCAAGATACTAATTTATCATCTTATGAATGTTGAGAAACTGACGAATTATTTATAGAAAGATTGATTGATGAATGAAAGTTTTACCTACTCAAAGAGTGATCCATCAATTGTTTGATCTAATAATAAAAATGATTTACCGATAGAATGATCTATCGAAAATAAAACTCACTGCTAGTATGACTCAATGATAGCATGAGTCACCAATAGTGTTACCTACTGTCCAACTAAGCCACTGATGATATTTTTATAAAAATAAAAATTACCTCTAAAATTCATATTTATGAAAATTAGTACTGCTTATTATATTAATGGGAATGAATATCATATGTAGAAAACTTGTAATGATTTCAGAGACTAGTTTGAATTATGATATATTAAGTAATATTATTTTTAACCATATAAATAAAATAAATGGATCAAATATAAAGATAGTGAGAAAGAGGTGACCTAGAAGAAATATATTGTTATGCTCATGACCCTTAGTAAAAAACACTAGAGCCTCCTACTATGAAAATATAGAGATACTACTAAAAACAAAAAGATAAAAAATCTATGTAAAAATAACTTAGAATACATGGAAACTTTGAGGAATCTTCTTCATCAACGGGAAAGAAAGACAGAAAAAAATCTCTCTATTTGGCAGTCTGTTTCATAAAGATATCTCCATCTTCACTTCTAACATCCTAAAAGAGTCCAAAAGATTCATATAAAATCACATAAAACATTATAATATCTTTTCAACATTTTTCTCTCCATTTTTACTATATTTGAATTTAAAGCTGTGTATGTCTCTATTTTATAAACACACACTGACTTCTGAGAAAAACTATAATATGCATAGATATGTTCACAAACCATCACATTTAAACTCTCATAGATAAAAATGGAATAGATCCCAGCATGGAATATCTTTTTTTTACACTCCTGGGAAAATTATGGTAGAGTTCTAGTTCACATTAAATGTTTGTATACTGTTGTTACCCTAATGTTAGGTGTGTATCATATATATATATATATATATATTGACAGTTGATCCCCATGTGGAGATGATTAGGTCTTAGATTGAGACTGATCATGTTTTTTAATTCTGTTGTGTGTTTTCATGTTTTGTTGTCATTGAATTTTTATTCTTTTAAAAAATAATACATTGTTTGATAGTTAATCATTGATAGTGTTTATATTATAATTTTATTTAGTGGACTATTTTCAAAATCCAAAATAGTAATCCATACTTTTTTAACTGATAAATAATAAATCTTTGAGAAATCATTCAAACCATGAAATATTTTATAAATATGATATCTTGATTAATAGGCTTGTACAAGTTTGAGAAATTGGGGGATATTTTTAATAATCATTTTAGACTGAATTTGTTTTAGGAACTCAATTAACCCCCTCTTCGAATATTTTTTCAACTAATTAAATGCAGTGTTATAACATTTTTAATTTATGTAATGATTCAAGAGATCATCCTCAATATCTTATAAGGAGGGTTTCTGTTCATGTGGATAAGTTTCATCAAATTTGGTAATGATGACCAGGGTCCTAGTGGAGATACTATCGATATAACCCATGATTGTATTGAACATGAGAATCATTATTGTCCTGACTTAGTGAAAATAGAACCAATTGTAGAATCCCATGTGGCTTCTGAATAGTTTGTGATTGTGGAAAGGTCTTTAAATGCTCATGTGGAACCCGATGCGGTTGAAGAAAGAGATCCTAATATTCATATTCCAGAGGATGTTTATGATGTAAGGGATGTATCTGTGACTCCATTGAGAGAGTTAGTTTATTTAATAAATAGGCCATCATTTAAAGTGGAGAGACAAACTAAAAGAGCTAAAGTTGATGTGCTTTCTCCCAAAGATAATAATGTAGTACCTTTATGGAGTAGAGACACATGGTATGTGACTCTTAGAATTGACTAACCTTATGAATGGGGAAGGAATTATCCTACTCATATGGTTTTTTTAGAACCTATAGAATATAACACCAAATATGATTTTAATGATATTGAGGAATAGAAATTGGATGAAGTTCGATCAACCACTTTATAGCCACCAACACATGTTTCCATAATTACTAAAAGAGATGATTATTTTATTACTAATAGAGATGTACCTCACTGCAAGATAAGGTTGATCATTCAATGGGAAACTATTATATCAATTAACCAGAAGATGTATAATGAGTTAACATCTATGGTTTCGTTGATTTATAGTTTGGAAATAAAATATAGAACCTCTTTAGAAAATGTTCTGAAAATTATTAAACACACAAATTCTGAGTATTCTTTGGAAGATACTCCTCCAACATCAGCTCTTGATTTTACTCAATTGAGATCAAATATATATGATATATTGCAAAGTGACTCTATCTCGGTTCTTCCTATTTCTCACACTCGTGATGTTCAATGATAAGAAATGTGATTGGAGAGGAACTTCAAACTATGACGGGTAGATGTTACCCCGTGAGTGTCTCAAAAATCAAGTATAATTGTGATCATATTTATTATTTGGTTATGTTTTATTCCACTGGTTCTACAAAGGCTCAAGAGGAAATTACTAAGAATGTTTTTTCTATTTCAAGTGAATTTACACCCAGAATCAACTGACTAGTAACATCATGTATTTGGTGGTGAATTTTAAGCTACCTTCAGTAACATAGGATTTCAAAAATCATGTTAGTTAGTTGAAAGTGTCTAATCCTAACCATGAGAAGTTGATGGAAAAAGAAAATTTTGAATTGGAAATGGAATATGGTGGTGAGGTCAATGAGGACTTCTTAAATTTGATCAAACCTTACCTACACCATCACAAAACAACCATTATTTCTCTAGATGATACTTCTATCAGACTTGTCCTATCTGATTCTACTTCTTCTTCTTCTACACATTTCCTATATATGACCATAAACCCTTCTCAATCCCTCAGACAGATTAGAATGATCATCCACCTGTAACTGACATGACCTTCTTCCTCTTCTAGACTATACCTTTCTCTATATTTAATTCATGTAATTCCTATTCCACCCCTTAGAATCCATTTTGTGCCTTCCACCACTCATACTACTAAACATTATTTTACTCCCTCATCTACTTTTGTTAAAGTAATGGATGTGATGGACTATGTTGTGTGCAAGTATATGTTAAATATCTTTTTCTTAGGGATTTTATGTACTCTTAAAGATGAACAATTTTTTTAATCCATTTTACTTCTTGATTAATGGAATACCTTATATGATTTAACCTTATTGTTATTTATTTATCTATTATTTATTTTTCCAATATGTCAATCCTAATTAATTATCCAAAAAGGGGTAGAAATAATTTTATATCTCTCTTAGGGGGAGCTTAAGATAATGAATGTGATTAAAAAGAAACATTTAACTATGAATTCCAACATAACAATTAATATGTAATTGAGTTTCTTTTAAAATTTCATCACAATAATCTGCATAATATGTTATGGTGATTTCTTTTCTGATCGTCTTAAATTATTTCAATTATTTTAGTATATAATGATATGATTTGTGATCATCAAAAAGAAAGAAATTGTTGGCCTTCACACGTTTTAATGCTCACAAATAATTTTTCTAATCTAATTATTATTTACTAAGATAAATTGTTCTTAATCATGTTAAAGTATACTTATAAACTTTAGTCTAAGTGTTTACATCATAATATAGAAATAAATATTTTAAATTGTGTGTAAGAAACTGATAAGTATGATCTACTGATACATGAACTATTGATGACACAAGCTACCGATATGTTGGGACATCGATAGAAGAATGATCTACTGGTTCATGTCCTACTTACGCTCAACCTACCGATAGAATGAATTACCAACACTCAAAATATCACATTTTATGATAAAATGATTGCATAGATAATGGCGTATCACCTATAAAAAACCGATCTATCGACACATCATCTATCGGTAGCTCTATTGAGAGATGAATGTTTTCCCTACCAATATAGTGTTCCACCGATAGACTGTTCTAATGACAGAAATTATCTACTGATAGAATGTGCTATAGAAAATACGACTCACTTCCTCCATGACTCACTGATAGCATGAGTGACTAATTGTCTGACCTTTCAATAAGTTGAGTCATCAATGTTTTTTCTCTTAAATTCAAAATTATGATTAACGGTTATGTTTATGGAACAAATTACATATTATTTTATTAATGATCTTGTTAGTCTTATTTTAGTTTACATTTAATTACGTGAGAGACCAGTATGAGGTAATAGGTACTAGCGAAGATGTTTCATTTCTATAGAAAGGGAATATCTAGATCAACAATAATGATAGTAAAAAAGTGGAAACCTGGAAGAAATATATTTAATTCTTCATGAACCATATCAAAAAAACACATGATCATCTTAATATGCATAAAATTAGATACTACTAAGAGACAATAGGACATAAATATCGACTACAGCCACTTAGAAGACAATAACACTTCAAGGAATCTTTTACATATCTGGGAAAATAAGAAAAAAGAAATGAACTTACTCCCTATTTTGTTGTTTATTTCTGGAAGATGATGTAAGCTTCACTTCTACCATCCCGAAGGAGTCCAAAAGATTTATATGACATCACTCGATGCATTTTAAACACTTCATATCAATTTTTTCAGCATGTGTCTATTATTTAAATTTTGAGCAGTGTGTGACTGTATTTTATAAATGCACACTGAATCCGGATCCAAATTTAAAGATACATAGATATCTTCACAAATGTTAATATTTAATCTCCCATAGATAATACTAGAATTGATCCCTATGTTTCCTATATGTTTGTTTGTTTTTACACTCCAATGAAAACTATGGAAGAGGTCTAGTTGTCCTGAATAATTTTTATACTATTATTATCCCAATCCATGGTGTGTATCAAGTTTATATATATATATATATATAAACTACATGGTGGAAGATGATCACCTAATGGATATGATTATATTTGGACTTGAGATTGAACCTGGTTTTTTACTTGTTTTGTGTGATTCAAGATTTTTGTCACACTCATTGTAATTATTTCATAAAATGTATCTTTTCACTATTAGCTAATTGTAGATAGTGCTTATATTCGAATATTATTTAGTAGAATAATGTCAAATTAATAAATAGTAATAAATATTTTTTAACTGGGAACTAATCAATCATTGAGATATCAACAAAAATATGAAATCATTTATAAATCATATACATTGGTTAATTTGATTATACTTTCTTTTAAATGTATGGATTAAATAAAAAATTTAGATATAATTTTTTATTGGAAATAAATTCTCCCCCTATTGATTGTCCTACTCAAACCAACAATTTACATATAATAGATACTTGTAAAATACACATCAAATAAATTTTTTTTTGAATAAATGAATATAGAAATAAGATTACTCATTATGTTATGAATAGAAAATAAGACCCTCTCATAAACATATGCACTTGATATGGGGTGCTTTTATATCATTATTAACATGGTACAAGATTCACGAATCACATTGTGAACTTGTAATCATGATCCTCACTAATATATTAAACTTTTAATATACTTAACTCATAACATTTTAAACTTGTTATATGTTCCTCATACTAGATATAACACAACATGGGTGGGACACACCCCCATCACTAGTGGGAACCCTATCCTACAAGATTATGTCCACTCCCGATTCTATCCATGTCCACCTTATGAGATATATATGTATTTACCCAACTAATTATAGGGTGATATATGGCCCACAAGTAATATAATGAAAAAAAATATTTATGTGTGATAGAAGATCATAAAAACCCATCTTATCATAAGTTGTGAAATTAAATAATTATCAAAAAAAACTTCATACATCATAAACTATAGAAAATTTATAGTTTGAATAAAAATATCATTAGAGACTAACCTATGAGAAGAAATAAAGGTTTTATAATCATTTTATCATGGTATAAACCAGAAAAGATAAATGGTTTTCATAAACAACATATCATAAAAATCGAAAACCATTCAATAAAAGAATTATAATGGATTCCATGGATGAGTTATCCAATAATTTATAAACTACATCGATGGATTACCACGTAGATGGAGAATGATTTATAAATATAACATGGAGAATTTATTTAAGATAATAAAATTTATTTAAAACAATGTTTTAAATGAAACAAATTTTAAAAATTATTTTCATTGAAAATACCATTGAAAACATTTTATATAAGTCTTAAAAAACATTTAAAACTATTATTTTAGAATATATACATACTTTTGGTAAAATTATTTGTAAATCATAAAATATTTTAAATCCCTTTTTGTTGGAAATAAACAAGAATATTTATAATTGAATCATTGAAAAAAATAAAAACATTTTAAAAATAATAATTTTTCAAAATACTTTTACATGAAAATTGAAATAAAAAATCATTAATAAGATATTTTAATGTCTTTTAGAGGTCATGGATTTTGAATAAAACATATTTCCATCTTAAGATTGAAGTATATTCATTTTTTCAAAAAATAAATTCTTTACTATCATAAGTACAAAAAAGTAGGAAAATGGTACTATTACATCCAGTTATTATTAATAATTAGAGAATACTGATATTCACTATAATTCTTGAGTGGTGGTTCATAAAATTTCATTAATGGAATCTTAAATCATAATCATTCCCAATAAATTATTAGTTTGTTGAAATAAATTTGTGCCACATTGATGGCAATGAATTATAATCCCCATGAAATAATAACTTTAAATTAATCTTACAATATCATGAGAATATTTATTTTTGTGAAATAATATTTAAAAGGGGTAACATATGCACCTCACAAAATAATAATGGTTAATAACATAACATGTGTCTCAAAGAAGTTTATCCAAGAAAAAATTCCATTATCGCTTTAATAAATTGAAAATATAACCCCATGAAAGGGAAATCCTAATTTTTTTTAAAAATACATAAAATATTATGTATAATAATCATAAATTAAATTCATGTATTGTATATAAACTATACAAAATAATATGATGGTGAATATGGAATGTGTCTCAAAAAAGTAAAAATCGACACTAAAATTCCATACCTCAAGTATTAAATTCTGTTGTACTCATTAAATAATATTGAATAATAAATAAAATATTATTATAATAATATATTAAGAACATATTCAAATTTATCATATCATATATTAATTTTTATGACCTTTTGATAACCATTTATTATCAATTCCATGTTAATGTAACATTTCGTGTATTAACTGTTTTGTTTTACATATATGTTTTCATTTGTTATATTATTACTCCCATTAAATTAATCGTGATTTAATAATATATATAATTGTAAACATGATATAAATATAATACATATTCATTATAAATTTAATTATAATTAATATTAAATTCTGTGTATGAAAATAAAATACATCAAGAATGGAGATAGTATGTTGCACAAATTCATAAAGGCAGTTTCTATTATCTTGTTTGTTTAAAAGAAAAATGTGTAAATGATATATTTTCATTATAAAATAATTTTAATTTTATATATATCACATATTTTTATTAAAACAATCCATAAAACATTCATTGTAAAGCGTCTACGAATCATATCACTCTGTGAGGTGGTGGTCCTACGTACACACACGAACAATGTTATCATACTATAAAAATGAAAATAATGTAGGTTTGTGTAATATAAAAATTAAAAAATATTAATAAAATGTTAAATATAAAATAATTATATATATACTTCATTTAAATCATTAATCCCATCCATGATAAGTGGTAACGGAAAATCCAACGACGTCGTTTTGTAAGGCGGTAGTCTTCCCCAAATAAGAATGATGATTTCATAACCCATTTGATGTATTTGTATCTAACTTTAAGCCATGAGAATACCATAAAAATATCATAGTATGCTTCATATATTTTTTTAATTATATAATCATTATATAAAAATAATTTCCAAGATTTGATGAAAAAAAAACAAAAAAAAAACAATTCTGAACGTTACCTCTTCTTTGAGTATCAATTTTTGGTTTGCACCAAATGACTTCCTTTCCTGGACATATTCACAAATGGATATATGAAGAAGGTATGGAAGTAGATAATTTATTGGAGAAAGTAATTTTTTTTAAAAAATGGATTTGATGGTGTGAATAGGGGGAATATGTGGTTAGATTTTATATGTGAGGCAGTGGAAGAAAATGTCATTTATAGATGCAGTGTTTTTGGTACCAATGTTGTAACCTCAAAAAGGACTAGAAAAAAAAATATATGATGTTTTATGGTCTCAAAATTTCAAAAAAATTAGTTTTTACATGTTTATAAGTTATTTTCTTCGTTATGTGGGTCCGGCAGTTCGTGACTACTGTTCTTGTATCCTATGTGGGTCCGACAGTTCGTGACTACTGTTCTTGTATCCTACGTGGGTCCGGTAGTATGTGAATCTATACTTGTATCCTATGTGGGTCGGATAGAGTGGTTGGTCTTGTATCCTTTGTGGGTCTGACAGTATTTCTGGTCTTATATCCTACGTGGGTCCCATCTTAGATGAATCAGTGGCTACATCTGATCATCTCTATCACCTTACGAAGAATTATACCTGTGTGAGCTGAGTCATGACTTTCAATCAATATCTTCGATATGATTGACATTCATTCCTATGTTGATTGGGATGTGCATTCCAGTGTGGATTGGGTTGTAATATCCTATGTGGACGTGATCGAACATGGGCTCGGATGTTGGAGCTGAACTGGAATAGATGACTTGGGTATATGTAAGGGAATATACCTAAGTAGCGTCGGTTGTTATTTTGTGATTGCAACATTCCTTTATGGTTTATCCTTCGTGGATTCTGGGAGACCTTCTGGGGTCTCTTGGTCCCTAATGAGTAGCGTATACTCACCCCTGCACGGGCTATGCCCGCACTACGTTGTGTTGGATGCAGACGACAGACACCGCTAATCGTGGTTGAGGCTTATGGAGCAAGTTAGTACCTAGAGGTGGACCACTGGGTGGGACGTACACGGAGTGGATGATTGGATCCAAGGAGCTAAGGAGACTATCTCTACCCACACCTCAGGTGGGATTTCTAGAGGACGTCTCGATGTTGCTACTTTTCTTTTCAGTTGCTGTAATTTCTTTCCAGTTGTACTTTATTTTCAGTTTGTTTTTGTATTTGGGACCACTTACCTTTGCACACTTACTATTGTACCCAAGTTTACTTAGTGCTTACTTATGCTTTCTTTCTCTATGGTGTTTGTTTTATTTTATAAAGTCTATGTCTTCGCTCATTTCGGGATTTACTCCTTTGATGCTAGTCTCCAGCCCCTGGCTATGGAAATCAGGCTTGGGGTAGTCACGACACGGGCCCTGAGTGTGGTTCATGACAAATTGGTATCATAGGAGTTCGGTTATACCACAGAACTTAGGACATTGATTATTATTCTCTGTGAATAAATATTATTAAGGGTATCGAGTGTGGTTATCAGTCCAAGGAGTCCAGTGTTGGTGCGGCGGCTGACGTATCCATACACCAGGACCCTGAATTCTGATTTCCAACCCAGTGCAAAAAATCATTGATTACATGTGTGTTACAAGAGTTTTATTTATGATTACATTGTGTCAGCTCACCAGGAATACTGTATTGACCGTGGCGCACATGTTTTTTTTTCAAGATGGCCCCACGACAGCACCCAGCTAGGGTTCCGAGCATTGTGCGATACGACAGCCCACCGAGCGACGAGGCCACGGTACATGGCCCTTTTACAGCGGAGGCACCAGCGGTACCTCTACCCGCCGAGCCACCGATGCCACCAGCCCCAACCACTGAGAGTGAACGTCACCATAGTGCACTGCATGAGTTCCAGCGTTAGAGACCACCCAGGTTCCATTGGGAGATGGACCCTTAGGTAGACAAGGATTGGATGGAGATGGTAGTTTGAGTTTTCAGGTTAGTGGGGACACCAGCTAACCTCATGGTGATCCTTGCAGCAATCCTCCTGCACGCGGAAGCAGGCAGATGGTGGAGCCTAATTCTCTAGGTGCACGATGAGGCATCTCTCCTCTAGATGGACTTTGAGAACCTCTTCTGCTCAGAGTTCGTCCCAGCCGCCCTACGTGCGGTGCGCATTCAGGAGCTACTACAACTGTGGCAAGGCAGCATTACGGTAGCCCAGTACTCTACGAGATTTACTGATATCTTGCTCTATTCCACAGACATGGTATGAGACCCATTCTTCTGGGACCGGACCTTCGAGCAGGGACTGAGGCATGAGATTAGAGCATCGATGATCTCCCTCAGAATTCTGACGCATGTAGGAGTACTCGAGAGAGCCCTTCTCATAGAGATATTTCTTGTTGAGCCTACACTAGCAGCGAGACCTACCGCAGGGCGGCATGTAGTAGAGTCTTCTACAGCTAGCCGTCGACGGACATCACAGGGGTCCAGGCAGACCAGACCAGTAGGCAGACGACCTTAGGACACTGGCTCAGAGGTGCGGGTCACACGGCGCAGAGCTAGTCTTACGAGGAGCAGATAGTGCTATGCATGCGACGGATAGGGCCACATGGCTCGTGACTGCTCGACCCGCCATGCAGATGAGCAGCAGACAGTTGAGGGGCCACCCAGGAAGAAGCAGAGGGTCGACTGTGGTGGTCTGCAGAGAGAATGCGGACGAGGCAGAGGAGCTGGCCAAGCAGTATGTGGTGGGAGACGCTTTGAGGCTTTTCCACCACCACCACCAGGAGGTCCACCCCGACCACAGAGTGCTGGGGGGTAGAGGCAGGCTCAGCTTCAAGCGGAGGAGGCCAACAACCACGATAGACTATTGATTATTTGAGGTACTATCTATGTCTACTCTACCCTTTAAGTAGTTCTTATAGACACAAGGGCGAGGAATTATTTCATTTCTGTTTCCCTTGTTCGTAGCTCGGAGATTCCGACGGAGCCGTTGGCTCGATCCTTATGGCTACAGACTCCTACGAGAGTAGACTCGACGATTACGCTCTGGTGTCGTCAGTGTGAGTTTACTCTAGGAGGTGCGAGATTCAGCTGGGATCTTCTTGTAGCGGCGTCAAGGCCTTACGACATCATCTTGGGCAAGGATTGGTTATCTACAGTCCATGCTCAGATCAACTGTATTAGGTGCAAGGTGTGGTGTGTCTGCACCGATGGGAGCAGGTTCACCTTCACTGGTGAGAAGGGAGCCTTAGCAGTGCAGGATGGACTCATGCAGAGGAGAGGATAACAGATCACTCATCATTTGGCTAGCCTCATCCTAGGAGAGGTTTACGTCTGGAGTCCGAGTTTTCCTGTAGTGGTGGATCAGTATGCAGACGTTTTTCCTGACAAAATTCCAAGACTACATCCTCATAGAGAGGTAGACTTTTAAATTGACCTATACCCCGGGACATCCCCGATATCTACTCCAGCATATTGGATGGCTCTCTCTAAGCTTCAAAATCTACGAGTACAAATGGAGGACTTGTAGTAAAATGGATTCATCCGACCCAGTGTTTCACCCTGGGCATCCCCGATATTGTTCGCCAAGAAGGCGGAAGGGAGCTTGCGACTATGTGTCGACTATCGTCACCTGAACCAGGTGACCGTGAGGAACAAGTATCATCAACCAAGGATTGATGACATATTCGATCAGCTCAAGGGAGTACGGTGGTTCTAGAAGATAGACCTCGGGTCACGCTATCGTCAGCTCAGAGTTCGAGACATGGATGTGCAAAAGACGACCTTCAGATGTCGGTATGGCCACTATGAGTTCTTTAGTATTCCATTCGGCGTCACTAATGCACCAGCAGTGTTCATGAGACTCATGAAAATGATATTTTCGCCTTACCTAGATCTATTTTTCATGGTCTTAAATGAAGACATTTTGATATACTCGACCACTGAGGAGGAGCACGACTACCACTTGTGGGTTGTACTGGACACACCTTGAGAGCCCCAGCTTTATGCTAAGCTCTCAAAGTGTCAGTTTTGGATATGTGAGTTCAATTTCTTGGGACACATCATCTCTGAGGTGGTAGTTGCGGTGGATCCTGAGAATATCGAGGTAGTGTTGGCTTGGGAGCCACCCAGGAGCGTGACAGAGGTGTAGAGTTTCAATGGTTTCGATGGATACTACCAGAGGTTCGTGCCAGACTTCTCTAGAGTTGCGACACCACTTTCAGCATTGACGAAGAAGGGAAAACCCTTCATGTGGTCAGATAGATGTCAGTAGAGCTTCCTGGAGTTGAGGGAGAGATTGACCAACACACCCATCTTGAGGATACTAGAGGAGGGAGTAGGGTACGTAGTCTACTGCGATGCATCTGGGACCCGACTCAGGTGTGTCCTGATGCAGGAGCAGATAGTGATCACCTATGGATAACGAGATTTGAGTCAGCACGGGAAGAACTACGATACCCATGACCTGGAGTTAGCAACAGTGGTCTACGCTCTGAAGATGTGGTGGAACTATCTGATGGGCGAGCGCTTTATAGTCTATTCTGACCACCAAAGTCTCAGGTACATCTTCTCGCTGAAGGACCTGAACCTGAGATAGTGGCGATGGCTCGAGTTCCTTCAATACTATGACATTGAGATAGTCTATAATCCAGGAAAGGGTAACGTAGTAGCAGATGCTCTCAGTAGGAGGACGGGAATTAAACAACATGGGGAGGCGACAGAGCAGCTGGACTCTTTTCAGATACCATTCTTGGATAGAGATGGAGCAGCCTTTCTTCAGTCACTCACAGTCACTCATCCACTTCATCAGCGGGTCAGAGAGAACAGTGTGGGGACGTTGACTATGAGACGTGGCGTGCACAGATATCCTCAGGACAGGCACCTGATGCATTCTCTATGGGAGGAGAGCACATCATCCTTTTGAGAGGACGTACCATGGTACCCGTAGCATTACAGAATGAGGTGCTGATAGAGTTTCACACTTCCCCTTTAGTGGTAAATCCAAGAGTGATGAAGATGTACCGGGATCTCAGACGACAGCACTTGTGGCCGGGTATGAAGAAGGTTTCAGCAGAGTTCATTTCTCAATGCCTCACCTGCCAGCAAGTGAAGGAAGAGCACCAGGTACCAACAGGCTTGGCACATCCCTTGGTGGTCCCGGAGAGGAAGTGAGATGGGTTATCTATGGATTTTGTGACTGGAATTCCACGTTCTTCCAGAGGTCACGACTTCATTTGGGTGATTGTTGACCGACTCAGCAAGTTGATCCACTTTTTTCCCATCAGAGAGTAGGGCTCAGTGGAGAGCATGGGACACCTATAAGTTCATGAGATTGTATGGCTTCATGGTTTTCCATCATCTATCGTCTCCGATCGAGATGCTCGCTTTACTTCCCGGCTTTGGAAGGGGTTGCAGGTGGCATTCAGGATGAAACTACATCTGAGCACCGCCTTTCACCCTCAGACAGATGGTTAGACAAAGAGGAGCATTCAGAATCTCGAGGACATGCTCCATGCATGTGTCCTCGACTTTGGTCACATCTGGGAGGATCACCTACCCTTGGTGGAGTTTGCGTACAACAACAACTACCACTCCACCATCGGGACGACACCATACGGTGCATTGTACGTCCGAACTTCCAGATCATCTTTATGCTAGACAGACCCTTTGGAGTCAGCACTTGTGGGACCAGAGGTGGTCTAGGCCATGACGGAGAAGGTCTAGGTCATCCAGGAGCAGATGAGGACAACTCAGAGTCGACAGAAGTCTTATGCTGATAGGAGGCGGAGACCACTAGAGTTCGAGGGTGGTGACCATGTCTTCTTGCGGGTCTCACATCGATGTGGATTATGGAGATTTGGCCGGGGCAGCAAGTTATATCTACGCTTCATTGGACAATTCCAGGTTCTCAGCAGGATAGGTGAGGTGGCTTACCGCTTGCCTCTACCACCTCAGTTGCACCGGGTGCACGACGTCTTCCACGTATCTCAGCTGAGGAGACACATGCACGACCCAACACATATCATTGACCAAGGGGAGCAGGAAATTGACGATGGGGTGACTTTTTCAGAGGTCCCGATGGAGATCAAGGATCGACAGGAGCGGGTCCTACGTGGGTGGTCAATTCCTATAGTGTGCATCATATAGAAGCATGGGAACCTATCGGAGAGCACTTGGGATTGGGAGGCTCAGATGCGTGCTCAATAACCTCATTTGTTCCCCGAGTTTGTGATGTATCATTACGGGGATGTATAGCCAGGAGGTGGGAGTAATGTAATGACTCATAACATTCAAGGGAATTTTATTCTTAATTTTCATTGGGACGTTATGAGTACGCAGTTCATGACGACACCTGATTCTGAGGCCCGGTGTGCCCGGAATCAATTTTCGAAGTTTAGCTCAGGTACGTTCAGTGAACGAAAGAGCAGGTTTTCCTAACTTTTGAACCGGTACTCAGAACCGAAATATGATGGCACCGATGAAACCGTAGTGCCAGTAAATGCTTATAAAGACCTTTTCTGGAGTTGTGTTTGCTCGGGTGAGGTCGTTATATTAATGGGTTAACTGAATGTGAAATAAAAAATTGTGCTACAATTTTTGTTTCTATTCTAAGCAGTTAAAACCTATTCGTGGAAGATGAGGTGGGACCCACTACATCCTAACTCCACATGGTAGGATAATAGTGAGGTGGGGGCCAGATGATCCCCACCCCTGCAAATCCCATAAACCCTCCCTCATTCTTTTAATTGTGTAACACTCCCGCACCCCCATTAATTTGTATCTCCTCCACATTAAAAACATGCCGATAAAACACCCCATTAATTGGACAATGCATGTTTATTAATTCGGTGAATTATTTTTGAATTTTGAAAAAGGGTTGGCATGAGTAATAAAATAAGGAAAAGCCTTATTTTATTATTGTTGAATCGTTGTGTGGAGATTTTTGGAGAGGAGATCTCTAGTCCTGAAGAACGTCTTCTTCCTCATTGAAGAACGTGAAGAACACCCGACCACCATTGAGAGATGATGTGCTGATCTTTCCCTTCTCCGTAGCTGGTGTGAGATGACATCTTCTTCTTGGTCGCTCGCCAACGCCATCAATGAATCATCCTCGTGATGTCGTTTTCTACGACAAATCTTCTTTCGATAACTTCTTCGAGGTAGGGGTGTGTTTTTACAAAGTGATTATTCTTTTCATTCTTTGTTAAATATTTGGGCTTCCTGTTATCAATTTAACGGGAAGAGGTCGGACCGCCCGAACATGGCTGATCCTCCTCCCCCTTTTTTGTTGTATTCATTGCAGTTCGAACGAAGACGGCGCGGTGCAACGGCACCGCGCAGAAATAAAGAGGAATGCGGAGAAGAAGCGTGACGCCGTCGCACCGTGCCGTTGAGGCCGAAAGAAGCCATGACCAGAGTCGGGTAACGGCGGAGGGGCGCGACACCATCGCACCGTGCCAGAAAACCACGAAGAGGCAGTGGCCGGAGCGGGGCTGCGGTGGAGGGGCGTGGTGCCGTCACGTCGTGCCGGATGGACCAAGGCTGCGACCTGTGGCTGCGGCGGATCAGGGCAGGGCAGTCGGAGCTGCCAGCCACCGGTGCTCAGGAGACGGGACCAGCTTGTCTCACGTGGCAAACTAGCCATCCGTTACGGCCGGCCAGATCTGTAAATCCAGGGGGTTTGAACCCCCGGTCATTGTAGTAGGGCGGACCCCCCACGGGTCCGCCGTCCAGTACGAAGGGGGTGGTGGTTCCCCCCCTTCCACGCCCACGCGACGCGTGGCGTCCACAATGGGCCAGGCCGGGCCGCGCGCTGATGGGCCGGGTCGGTCCGGGCCCAAAACCCCCTAAAAACGGACAGGTTTTTTAAACGCTTGTAACATGGGATACAGACCTCTGATCGACACACCATCAGTTGCGATGCGATCCTTGGATCGAGATGGTAGTTTTTCTATATTACACTCAAGGTTTCAGAGAACATTGTGTATGGACGGGTTGGTTCGAACATGAATCCAATCGGGCCCTCAGAGAGGAAATTCATATAACATGAGCTAAAAAAGTCCGATTGACGTGTTGTTGACTATGTTGGATTCCTCTTAGTGATATGGACCTTTTGGCTTACTCTGCTCAGGGTTTGGATGCAGTTGGAGTACATTTGAGTTGGTTTTGACTTAAAAACCAACCGGGCACATGGAATGAAAAAGCCAATAACTCTCAGACCAGGCGTCTGATTGACGCGTCATCTGTCGCGTTGAGTTCCTTTTGTTGAGAAAGAACATTGGGATACATCAACTGCAGACTACATGTCATTTGATGCATTGACCCCCTTGGGTCGTGGAGAGGACCCTCTCGGAAATGAGCATGCTCTGTGTAGGAACCCTAGAGCTAGCTGCGACTACGTTGACGATGACGGTTGTACAAGGATCCTCCATGGGTTCGGCAGCGACTGCGATGACGATGACGACTGTACAGGGATCCTCCGTGGGTTCGATGGCAAAGACTACTGTTCTTGTATCCTATGTGGGTCTGACAGTTCGTGACTACTATTCTTGTATCCTATGTGGGTCTGACAGTTCGTGACTACTATTCTTGTATACTATGTGGGTTCGGAAGTTTGTGAATACTGTTATTGTATCCTAGGTGGGTCTCGAAGTATTTGACTATGTACTTGTATCCTATGTGGGTCTGACAGAGTGTCTAGTCTTGTATCATTTGTGGGTCTGACAGCTTAGCTGGTCTTGTATCCTACGTGGGTCCCAGCTTAGATGAATCAGTGGCTACATCTAATCATCTCTATCACATTACGAAGAAGTATACTTGTGTGAGCTGAGTCGTGATTTTCAATCAATATCTTCGATATGATTGACGTGCTTTCCTCTGTGGATTGGGTTTTTCTTTCCTGTGTGGATTGGATTGTACAATCCTGTGTGGACCTGATCTAACTTGGGCTCGGATGTTGGAGCAGAACTGGAATTGATGACATAGGTATATGTATGGGAATATACCTAAGTAGCGTTGGTAGTTATTTAATGATTGCAACTTTCCTTTCTGGTTTATCCTTCATTGATTCCGGGAGATCTTCATGGGTCTCAGTGTCCCTACTGATTAGAGTATACTCACCCTTACACGAGATATGCCCGCACTACATTGTGTTGGATGCAGACAACAGACAACGCTGATCGTGGTTTAGGCTTGTGGAGCAAGTCGGTACCTGGAGGTTGACCACTGGGCAAGACGTACACGGATTGGATGGATGGACCAGAGGAGCTGAGGATACTATCTGTACCCACCCTTCATGTGGGATTTCCAGTGGATGGCTCGATTTTTCTACTTTGCTTTTCAGTTATTGTACATTCTTTCCAGTTGTACTTTATTTTCAGTTTGGGTTAGTATTCTGGCCACATACACTTCCGCACTTACTATTGTACCTAGTTTTACTTAGTGTTTACTTCTTCTTTCTTTCTCTGTGGTGTTTGTTTTCTTTAATAAATGCAATGCCTTACCTCATTTCAGGATTTATGCCTTTGGTGCTAGTCGCCAGCCCCTGGCCTATGGAAGGCGGGCTTGGGGTAGTCACGACACGGGCCCCAAGGGTGGGTCGTGACATAATTATAATTACAATCAATATAAATTATAAATTATCTATAAAACTAATTTATATAAGAATATAGTTTAAAATTAAAAATCAGTATTTTTTACATTCATCAAAAAAACCAAACTTCTCAGAAAAATTACAAATATTTCCCTTAAAATAATTCTGATGTTATACATTCAATAATTCTATTAAATTTTAATATTTAATTTTAAAAAGTGTTAAGAGTTAGTTTTAAAATACTAATTCCATTAAATTGTGGTTGAAATACTTTTTCAAAAAATACATCTTTTATGAGTAAATATGGATTTACTCAAATATCTTATGATGAAAAGATATAACATGAATGTTAAGTAGTTTATTGAGTGTATAATATATACCCATTACATTAAAATTATTAATCAAAAGTAGGTTCGTTAATATTATAGAAATAAAATGTGTCTTCAAATAGAATAATAATGTTTCAAAAAAAAATTTTCATTATTTTAAAATATTTTATACCTTCATTTATAATTAATTGGATTCCAAAGAATTTGTTTTATAATTATTAATAAACCATGTTTTCATAATTTATTTAATCTTATTTATATCCATCATTCAATTATCCATTTAAATACTATTGTAATAAAATGATAACATGTCATGCTCTATTTGAACAAACTATTGCGTGTAACACAAGATAAGAAACATTCTTTTTCTGTAAAACAATATAAACATGGAATTATAAATAACATAGTCAAATATCATTGTTTCATGTACCCAAAAATAAAAAAAATACTTCTTCAACCATAGCTTAGTGTTGTGTATAAGTAAATATTAACTCAATGTAGCATGCAATGGAATCCATAAATGAATTTTAATTTATTCAAAAAAATAATTCTTAAAAAATGGTGTTATAGATTGTACACAGTATAAAATTTATTTCACCCTTGAATTATTTCTAGGTAACCAAATTTTTATTACTATAATGTTTCATTTCATAGAATCCGACGTCATTAAAAATGAACAAAAAATCATAATTTTAAAATTCAATGTTGGAAACAAAAGGGTTACCAAGAGAAACTCATCACTAGGTTTCTATATTGAAGAACATCTATATTGATTTGGACATAGAATAAAATAATTAATAATCATAGAGATTAATAATGATTATAGGAAACAAGAAAGTGGGTGGACTAGATAATGTTAACAGTCAAAAAATAATAAACTAAAGAGTTATTAAATAGGTCATTGATATCATCCAAAATGATGATAATAGATCAAAATATAATTCCAATATCTTTTTCCAAAAATAGAAGAATTTTCCTGAGAATATATATTTACATGACTTCATTATATATCATAATAAAATATTCACCATTGGGTTGTTCCTTCATAAATTCACACTTCATATCATACTCAGATAAATGCAGGTGGATTTGTTATACCTGATCTATAAATATATCATATGATCTATAGAATGATATATTATTTATCCTATCATTCATTATCATAAAATAAAAATTGTTAGCACATATTATCCAATATGAAGAACTACTTATATGAAGAGATAATATATGAAACTCTAAAATCGCATTCAATGTTCGACATAAACCCTTCCATAAATGTTTAACGTTGTAATTCTTCTGAAATAAGAAAATCCAAAACATTAGAAGAATGGTCACATATTTTCCCAAAATGATTTTACCAGTGATCCCCCATAAATCGTAATGTAGCTCTTGATTTCCACATATCAAACATATTAATACCATTACCATGTATTATCTATTATTAATATAATAACCTAAATTTCCATTAATCCATATTAATATATACATGATTCCTTATTCAAAAAATTAGTGGATGTATTTATTAAATCCCAAAATTTAATTAACACCATTAGTGGTGGAATAAAAAAAATTCAACATATAGTTAATATATTCCAAAGGTATGTGGTATAAGGAAATTTACATTATTCTTCTTCAACATATCATTATGTAAACTAAAAATCATTTAATCACTATAAGGGAAAAAATTAGTGTTTTCATACCTTAATCACGTGTTTCCAAAAAATATAACTTTTCAATTTATAACATTCTTTTTAATTAGTACCATAAAACATACCCCGTAATACAGATAAATAAAAACATATACATAAGATTACATTTATATTTAATAAATCTAGTAATACTATCTTTTATTTCCAATACATAAATTCGTAATTCATCCCACTTTCATCTCAAAAAAATTATCTACAGTTTATAATATTTTTCTACAGGACTTATTTCCTTTGAAATTCCATATTTACTTACTTAGTCCTTAGTAATATACCGATTACTCATACAACATTACATATTTTGTTCATGATATTTCACATTTGGTTGTAAATTTTCATAATTCTATAAATTCATTATTAAATGAAGTCAACTGTTGATGATATCGTAGGGAGAAATTTTTCAAAAATATTTCACTAAGTAAACTTTTATTATTATAGTTATAGTTACATTCTTTATATCATACTTTTCCACACTAAAAAATATTCATGTTTTATAATGACATCATCTTGGGTATTTCTTCATACATTATGGACACAAAAGAAACTACATCTTCATTCCCCCACAGTCTCCAAAACCCAATCAACCAGGGAAAATTTTCCATTAACAATTCAGTGAGTCTAATAGTTTGTTAAGTTGTACATTTTTAGTCATGTTCTATGAAAACTAATGAGGAATAATCACAACTTCATTCACTCTAGTAATCACCCCATTCATATTCTCATTATTTAACCGACCATCCCTTTTGATGTTAAAACAATTCAATCTTGTTTCCTACGTCACCGAAAACCATAAAATATTGGTTGGGAAATAATTATCATTGTAGAAAACCTCATAATCATGAAAAATAAATTTTATTTTTTCAAAATTATGAAAATTTATTTTAAATCAACAACACCCTATTTTTATCCTAGTCCATTCATATCCATATTCTATTTACAGAATTCATAATGGTTCATAAAAAGTTTGAAAAAAACAAAATTGTATCCCCTGTGAGTGTCAAAATAGGTGTGAATAATTTCCCATTTTTTTGTAACCATTCTAAATCGAGTCACCCTCAATAAATTGTGTTTAGGGTTTTACACCTAGGTACATATGTCCTTGAGCCATATCCACTTGTAGTATCCAGACACAAATATAAATCAAGGAAAAACACTCTGAATATTTTAACTACATTACATGGTTTTCAATAACATTGACTAATCATAGACATATCCTTAAAAAAACATTATACATATAATTAAAAATATCCCTAGGCATGTCACTAATTTATTCTTATCATAGATTCCAAATGATGACCAAACCATTCATTTGATACCAACTATGGTGACCCATGCATTACATAAATGGGAATTACATAATATTTTATGAAAATTCATTATAATACACAAACACACTCTAGATGACTAAAATAGTTTAAAGGAATTGGAAACAATAAAAAATAATCTTCTAAAATGGAGATAAATATTTAATGTTTCCCACATCGATCTTACCATTTATTACTTCTATAAAAAAAAATTTTCATAGCCTTCATAAAGGATACTTAATAAAGTGTTATCTCATCTGATCATCTAGGGAAAATAAAATATTCATATAAGCATAACATGAACAAAATTTTATGAGAACATTTGAATAACTTTTGAATATCATTCCATACATAACATAGACCATAAAACGAGTAATGGAATAAATATGGATATATCATATGACAATAATAATTAAAAAAAATGAGTTTTTACAACATAACAATTTTATGGCATGGAAATGTGTCATAAGCATCGGATTATAACATTTTGAATATTTGTAAATAGAAAAAAGATCACTAATTATGTTAAGGACATAAAATCATGCCTGAAAATAACATTACGGACACGTGACCATGTAATAAAATATCATTAAGAACATGTAAAATGGTTCTTGCATATCATTTTGAAAAAGTAATCATGTTAACTCATAACATTTTGAACATGTAGTCATGTTTTGGAATAATATAATGACGATTTATTTAGGTTCATAAAAAATAAGAAACACCTCTTAGGAGAGAAAGACATCCATCCCAAGTGGTATTCATATCTCACCATACAAGGGTCACTCCCCATTCTAGGAAATTCTCTCTAATGATATATATATATATATATATATATATATAATTACCCAATTAATTTGAGGGAAATATAGGTGCTTCTCATCAAATAATGAAAACCATATTTATGTGTTCCAAATTTTCATAAACATCCATAATATCATAACCTATAAAATTAAATGGGTATCAAAACCATTTCATTAAATCATAACCTTTCTAAAAGTGATAGGTTTAAAAATCATTTTATCATATAATAACATGTGATGGGAAGTGAGTTTCATAAGTATTTTAATATCGCATAACTCGTAGATGGGATATGGGTTTCATAAATAACATTTCATCATAAATATAAACCACTCAAATAATGGACAAAAATGGTGTCCTTGGATCATATCCATATTTAAGAATAAATTATATCATGTGATTCCATATTTTATGGAAATTTATTGAGAAATTTCAAGTGTATAATTTCATAAGGAAAATAATAATTATTTGAATATAACATTTTAAAAAATAAAACATATATAAACTTCATTTCATTGAATATCATTTTGAAAAAATTTCATTTAATCAATAAAAATTATTTTAAAAATTTATTGATGAAAATGTCAGTTTTTTCTTTTAAAATGTTTTTTTAAATCATTGAGCCTTTTAAAAAACTCTTTCTTTATAAATAACCTTGACCGAATATAATAAAATATTTGTAAACCATTTTATAAACTTTTTAAAACTAAAAACGTTTTTATAATACTATTCTATGAAAACTAGTGTCAACTATAATATAAAAAATTAATAAATGTTTCAGGAAAAATAATTTTGAATAAAATATATTTCTGATTAAAGAGATAAATATAGTTTTTTTTTTGAAAATAGTTTCCTAACTATCTAATGTACAATTTACTAAAAAGGTGGTATCATTACATGAATATATCATGAATAACAATGAAATAAGAAATTTAATGAGACGTCTTGAATGGTGGATCATATTATTTTATCAATGGAATAAACATAATAAAAAATAACAATAAACATTGAGTTGGTTACGATAAACTCATACAAATTTGGTAACATTAAATCATTGTCGACATTAAATAATTTTTTTCGAATCATTCTTTGGGGTGCATCTACCTCCCCTGTTAATTTTTACTATCGTCTTAATGTTTCCATGAATTATCACCTTCCAATGATGGGTGTAAATCCTCAATTTCCTAGATATTTTTTCTCGTTGATTGAAAATAAATGATGGGATTTCGATACCACTTTCAATGGATTCATCCTTGGGACAATTTTTCTAATCCATGTGTCCCTAAATTATTATTATATGTCCTTGAAAATCATTCCTAGTTCCATCTCACTATGGACACTGATTAATTACACTATATATTTCTTGACCTTCCAAGGGGTCTTGATAGTGCTTCAGTTATCACTCAGGTGGTTAGTCATGTTGGGAATCACTAGCATGTCTAGGCACTAAAACTATTGTCACATGTACTCTACTTCATATGATGTCTTCTCAATGCATTGAACCCGAGGCATCCATGTCAATCACATGGTATATTATGCCAGAGGCATGTCTTTCAACGTATTACTTGGGAACTACATATTTAACATGAATTATGTTATGGGTTTAACATCTTACATAGACAGAGTGAGAATTGATTTGAACTTCTCATTGATAAGGATCAGATAGGTTGATCCCTTGGAGTGAATACCGTGATGGTTTACTGGATGGAATGGTTAAAATTCAGAGAGAGATGGTCCCTGGATAGTGTTCCTCTTAATTAAAATGTGTCACACCGTGATGGATTGTCTACACATCCTTGAGGGTGGATCAAAGAGTTTCACCCCAAAGAGGGGGGCACAAAAGTTTACCATTAGTCAGGATTGAGCCTAGGGGAGGTATCAAAAGTATAATGTTTTTAAGATATGGATCCACAACCAAGTATCCCAAAATGTTAGAGGAATAGGGCTTACTCCAAGATGGATTCTTGTTTGAATGGAGAATGGTATCAAAATAACTTCTAATATCTAATCACATGTGATTTATGGTTAGTTGGTGAAATAGGAGGGAGAAATAGACCATAAATTTGTGTTGTGAATGATGCATTAATG
Source organism: Viscum album (assembly GCA_963277665.1). Taxonomy (NCBI): domain Eukaryota; kingdom Viridiplantae; phylum Streptophyta; class Magnoliopsida; order Santalales; family Viscaceae; genus Viscum; species Viscum album. Next base: position 544,256,559 of record OY728158.1, read on the forward strand.
AGAGATGGTCTATAGATTATGCCGAGAAGAGGTTCGAGGAGGTTGATATTATGTGCGACAATGACATCATTCTATAGATGGAGGATTTTATTCCATGTTATTCATACACTCTGTTCCTATTAACAAGGGGTGTTGAAGATTAAGATGAGATTTCCCTTAGTGAACAAAGAGATAAAATACTATGGGAGAGGGATATTTATATGATGATTTTGGAAGTATTAGGATCCCATTGAACATTCCTCATATATTATTATGTATATGATTTAATTTTTTCCCACTAATACATGGTGTCATGGGATGATATTTTAATTTTCTGAAATTGAAATTTAATGTCATATTTCAAGGTAGTGGGTGCTTGGTAGATTAATATCGTACAACATATACATTGGGGTCTCATTCCTTACTCCGTGGGATTACATAACTAACCAATCTCAACCCCTATAGAAGGAAAGGAATCAATAATTCAGGTAACAATAGGGAAGAGGAGTGGTCTATAATGGGGTCTTAAATAGAAAGTGTGTTCATGATATGATGGATTCACTCAAAAGGATGGGTTGAGCACAAGATTGTGTGGAACTCTTGATCATGGAGGCATTCAAGAGGTTACTATTTTTCATATCGAACATAGGTGAAAAGAATATGGGTGACTGAAAAACGCTTGGGGACCACATGAATGGGGATAAATAGGGGACATGTCACACATGATCCTGTATCTTTAGGGTTCCAATGTCTTTCACGATATCGTGGAAGGTTATTACACATGGAAGATCAATGTATTGAATTCCAGATGATACCCGTGAAGAAGGTGGTTCCCTTGTATTTATTGGAAATACATTGTAATGATAACAGATTATTTTATGTGTAGAATAGGGATTCCATTCTGAAGATATTTCAAAAGAGTATAATGCCCTGTTTGATGTTTTATTGAGCATGAAATGGTCTTGTGTGCAGCAGCATATTCTTATATCCACCGTCCATTTCTGTTTATATTATCCTTGAAGAAGAGGAGAAACTAACATCACATTGGGTGCACCAGGAACATGTGTGTGGATTCTATTAATGTATCCTCACCTTAGATCTCGCTCACACATGACATAGGATATTGAGAATGATTTCATTAATCGAATGAAAAATTCAATTTACTCAAATATGAAATTGATGGTCCGAGCTCGAATTATATTCCAATAGATACCCTATCATAATTTGATCTGAATGTGGACATGAAGGTCAAGATTTGAGTGGAAATCTAATAAAAGGAAGGCACTCATAGGGGTGAAAAAAAAACACTCCCCTAGTGTATTAAATTTCATTCTTCATTCAAGGAAAACCTAGTACATGCCTATAAATATGTGTTGTGGGTGGGGGATCTGTACAATTCATCAACCTTTCCACATGATAAGAAAAGTTATTTTATGTGCTTATGATCCAAACTTCACCACGTAAAACAAAATTTTGTTTTCATTATTACAAATAATATTTTCATTCTTATTCACAATACAACCTACACAATATTTCACTATTCATTCTTTATACATTTATAATTTTTTTGAAATCATTCGGACATTTTTCAAATAGATGTCAGAGGACCGTCGAGGGGATCGATTCATCCATTACCTCATGAAAGGGAATAAATATATAGGGAAACTCAAATAATCAAAGAAATGAATGTCGTATAAGATAATAAGATTCTATTGGGCATGCTGATTCATCATTAGAAATATTACCTTTTCATTATTATCCTTTAATTACAGAATTTCAAAACACCTAATGAGGTGGCTATCTAGCTTTTCGAAAACAATTCACAATGTTCATGGTTCATGGGGGAAGAGGTCCTTCATCGATACAAAATCACATTAAATGGTCATCCTTCCAAGGAGACATAGGATATATCTATCTATGTCATGAATGAAATTACTATTATGATCAAGGGGGATGAACTAGAGGAGGAGGATTTCTCTCCCCATTATACAAACAACTTTCAGAGTAGCATAAGGAATGATTTTCTTGGTGGGAATGACTGGTATTTGAAGCCTAGTATTAAATTTACCGATGAATGGGTATCAGTGTAGTGGGTATGCCACACATATGTGGGGTTTGTATAGGAAATTTGCCACATCAGGCTATATAAGGCTATGTAGTCATCACCGTTTTATTTTTATCATCAATATGAGTTGATCCTATAGGAATTTATGAGATGGTCTTCAACTACTAACATGTTCCACTTTAAAAATGGGGATGTTTCAATCAGTCTATGAGATATTCATTATATCAAAGGCATTCATTTGGATATAAATTTGTATGAAAGGTTCATGTCGCCAGAGAACAACCAGAAGGATATTGAACATAACCCCATTTTCATAGGGAACCAATTGGAAGCGTTGAAGGAGAGGATTAATATCAAATATATCCTTAGTGGCATCATGTTCCAAGCATGGATTGGCCTACTTATAAAAAAGGACAATAATTCTATGTTCATGGGTCAAGGGAATCAGTTCCCAGCGATGTCATTAGGCATTGAGGCAAGATCATATTGGGTGATATTGGAGGTTAGATAATATAAATCATAGGGGTAAAACATGAACAAAGACTTGTGCCCATTTGAACATTTTTCTTCCATTATTGACACCTTCTATATAGGATGGTTACTACTATAAAGGGATAGAAGAATAGAGATTCATCGGGGGATGTTGGTAATAGCCAGGATTTTGTGAAATCATAACATGTTTAACTTGGGGGTGATTATGATGGAAAATATCTATTGTATTCTAGGAAATTTTTTAAAGGGGAATAATGACCATGAGAATCTAGGAGACATTCTGAATGCTGCATGGTTGGATCGTAACACAACTCGAAGGATAGGAATTTCCAAACATTGTCTACCCTTTAGATAATGATATATGACCATAACTAATGAACATACCTGGGGTTCATCTAGTTATTCTTAATGATTAAAGTGAAAATATATATTGGTAACCATGAAAATTTCAGCTTCTATCTCTTCCCCTCTTCCATTAGTCTCTGGTGGATGATTGGCATGGTTCACTAGAATAGATAGAATACCTTCAGATAATTTGTGGTGGTGTTCTAGAGCTCTAAGTGACAAAAAATCTATGGGATCCATATGTTCCATCTGGCATTATACATAGCTTAGATTCATTTTTATGGTGTCAAAGAAGTTATGTAAATAGATTCATTTATAGAAGAAATCTTGTATCCTTCAGTAGCTATGGTTAATGATGACGACTGTGTGATTTGGAGAGACAGTGTTGTAGTTGACTACCAATGATGATGATGGCCTATAAACGGAATTTTTAAGAAACTATGAGGCATAATATATAGAATAAATTATATGGTGGTGAATCTAAGTATTTGATCCAATGAATATATCACCGGACCAAATAGGGGGTATGAGAGATGCAACTCATGTGGCATGCCAAACATCCGGGGCATTACAATCTACATGCATAATAGCTGGGAGATCACAAGGTAATTTTGTTTCTCCACCGCATGAAGGCGTGTGGTCTTAGAGGGTACCTCGGGGGCTGAACGATGAGACCCCAATAAATAAATTGAGATATTTTATTCAACCTATCGATGATGAAATCTTCCCCATGCTTTGGTCGACCTGGAAAACACTATGTCAATAGATAAATTCGAATGACCTGTGGTAGAAACTAACATGATATAGGGTTCAATTGCCTTTAATATAGAATATACATGTCTCATATATGGTGTAATTTCAATGATACTATGTTTATCTGATATCAATGGAATAATTTTCATTCCAAAGGTGGTAGTATAATTAACCACATATCCTAGTGAATGTGATACTTAGTTAAGAGCATCATCTAGAAGAATGGATTCCCATGGACAAAACTGATTAAGAAGTGAAAAAAAGAAACCTATGGTGGATAATGGGGGGAATAATAATAATAATAATAATAATAATAATAATATGAGTTTGTATAATAATATCTTACAGATTGGGAATCCCATGGGATTTAGGCTTAATAGTGGAGTCCATGGTAGTGTGGTGAAATTACAGGCTCTAATGAAGTGTTATCTAATTATCTGACGGTAAGCATTATATACCTATTCATGGCCTCCTCTCCTTACAAAAACAGGATACACTAACTAAATCATATCCTATATAAGTGCACATCAATGAAAATCAAGGATCCCATTCTATAGTGGGTGAGAATGTGAGAATTAATGTAGAGGGGAAGATCCATGGGCCCACGATCAGAGATGTGTTGGGCATTGGGACAATCACATAAAAGTAAGAAAAATGTGTTCTAGACAAGGGGTTTAGGGTGACAACATGCCAAGAGGATATAGTAGCAATCATTGAAGTAACAATCACTGAAGGATTACTAATAGTGGAAATTCGATTAGTGAATCTGAAACCTAATTTGGCATTTCTGAAATCTCAAAATTCTCTACGTTCACTGATTCATATATAACACTTGAGGATTTGATTTAATGAAGTTCATATCCCATGATGTTATTTATAGGATATAGGATCAACAAAAGGATGATTATTAGGCATATAAAAGCTATCCTTTTATGACAGTTCCAATTCATGAGGGGTTGGTTTCCTAAGTTGATTCGACCTTTGCAAAAAGTGAAAAGGAGGTCATGACAATGATGGACTCCACTAACATTTAAGATATAGAATCTAGAGAAGATTATGTTTTTTAGAAGAAAAAACTGAATAAATCCATCACCCTATCATTGATCATATAACCTTAGAGTGTATTCCATAACAAGATCCTACCGGTTGACATATTTCCACTTTTTATTGTATGGGCCCGCATATCCTAAAGAACTAGATTACTCCGATCGTGAGGTGGCACATGAAATTACCATGACTCCGTAAATCTTGTATAAGAGTTTCATTCATTTAACTATGGACCTAGAAGAACAATGGGTGATCCAGATTAGGTCACTGATCCATTGGATGTGCTATTTATACATCAAAGGGTCGGGCACTCATGATCATCAAGTGAGTATCAATGAGTATATTTCTGAGAAGACACATATATGTTGTCAACACATCGATTCTTCTGGTATCTAGATAAAGTAAAACACCATCAGAATCCATTCAATGGAGAGAAAATATTCAAATGGATATAAGAATATATGATTGAGAATTCCATCATTTTCACCAATTAATCTAAACTCTTTTTTGATTGGGGGTCCAGCTAAAGGAATCATAGGTTAAGATAAAACCTGGGATCTTGCAAATGGATGATCTTTGAGATAAGTGGTATTAGTTGTATATCAAGGATAATGAGATCCGTTCTGAGGCTATTGAAAATTATAGGGAGCTAAAATGCTTAAAAAAACCTATAGTCCATGTGCTAGAAGGTAGTAGAGTTGAAGTGCTCCCTTAATGGGGAACATCGACAAAGTTATGATCACTACCAAACATTTGAAAGTATTTTATATTCATTTTTTGAATTTTGTTCATGATTACATTCTTTTTTTTTCTTCAATTATCTATCATTATTATTATATATTTGAAATATCTATTGAATAATCCCAAATCTCACGCGGGTCATGATCAGTGTGAGAAACATGGGACAATCATGTAATTGTTTAAATTTCATGATTGTGTTTGATAAATATTGAATATTAGAATTATTATATAGTTGACATACCACCCAATGTATTATGTCTGATGGAAGTTGTGACTAGAGGATATATCTCTTTAAGCATCCAAAATTCATTTCTCGATGCTCTCTAGTACACAAATGGGGTAACACCCAACTCATTGGAATCTTTCTAAAAGAAGGGGGATGATAACTATGAATCACGATATCTAGAAATCTGAGACACGATGGGAGATGTTTTTTAATATAGGGACACTATTTTCCTTATTCAACAAAAATTATCCACATTGATTAACCTGAAATGGGGACAAACCAACAAGGGTTAAGAATTGACCATGTTTGAAACACATGACATGTCCTGAAAAATCATTGGATGTCATTTATAATGTTATCCCATGATGGTAGGTGGTCCTTAACTGGACACTATGTCATTAGGGGGTCCCTACAGATGTGGAAGAGTGTGATGATTTGAATAAAGGGGAATGGAGAGCATTGAAATAGAGTGATGCAATGTTCAAATGGCCTGTTATAGTCCCAAAACTAAACTTCCATGACTTAGAACACTATAGAGTGAGTGTAATACTATGAAATAAGATCATTACTATCATACATGAGAGCTTATTATCAAATTTTTAGAGGTAGTTAAATATACGAAAAATGCATTAGATGACCAACAATGAAGGATAATACCTCTTAGGTGAGGCCTGAGATACATTGTAGTTTTAATTCATCAATGTGATGATGATGAATACATATTTTAACATCATATGATAAAGATGATGCATGGTAATGATTAATGACATCAGATTAGGATGAATTTCCAAGTATACTATCATGTGATTTGGAAATTGTTCATATTTTAAAGTCATACATCCTAGACCCTAGACAATAGATTATAGTCATGTAGCATGGCTTGTGGGGATATCTATTCTTAATGTATTTGAGTGGCATGGAGGAAAGATAAAAAAATTTAATAAGGCCAAATAGGCATGATTAAACTGAAATTATAATCAAATATGTAGGATGAAGGAATAATTGATGTGGAGAAAGGAATGCTCAATGTAAAATGGGGCAATAGGAGGCCCAAAACGACACCACATATCTCAGTGAGGCTCTAGTTTATGGTTATAATGTTTGGACTGAGGATCCATTATATGGATCGACCAAATTGGTGCACACCTTACTAGAACTTTTTATCCTAAGTTAGATTTCAATATGTAGGAAATAAGTCATGGTACAGGGGTCTATCAAACATGTGGGAGTTCCAACAAGGGGCGAAAGTAGGGTTGAAATCCTATAATGTTGTTGGGATATAAAAAGGAGGTATATAGTAAATTAGAAGGCATATAAGAAATGGAGAACTAGTAAAAAATAATATAATGATAACCTTGTTTGAATAATAGAAATCGTAACTATAAAAACATAGAATGGGGAGAAAAAATTTGAAATCTACTGCTGATCAAGTTAGAAACATAAGATTTTTCATTTATTTCTAACGATTGATTAGGCTTTTAAACCAAGACATGAGGTGAACGATAGCAGAATGAACCCATCTCAATTAGTTGATCCAACTAGACATAAATGATAGTAGAAAATATAAACCGATGATGAATCTATGTGTCAAATGTGCATATCATTAATTGGGATTCAAATGTGTGTGTTCAAATAGTTTAATTTCATATTTCACATATTATGGGATAAAATTTCACTAACATTTTAAATAGTAATCGAAAATTATTAGTCTAAGGGTATTCCCAATACATAGAGGAGGTATATCCTGATGTGAATGAGGATAGTAAGACTCACATTTTGTATAAACACCCCCATTTAGAATGATATAATGTTTAAGGTCACAATGTGTAGACTGTATGTAAGGGAAAATGGCCTAAATTGTTTAATGAACCTATGTATGGGGTTGACAAAAATACGTTTGGGAGTAACTATTAATCCTGTAAGAATGTAAAACAAGCCATACATCATTCATGAAATTTATTGTGGTGGGATACAAACACTGGTGGGTGAAATACACTCTGACGAGGTAACTGAGGCATCCATTAATTATCATTAGGAAACAAGAACCTATTCTAGGTTGGATCACAATTTAATGTCATGAATTGAGGATGTTATCTATTATTTTATGGACATATTGTTTTAACAATAATTGAGGCTCTCTAAGGGTAATATTCATAATGCGGTGTCCCAAAAAACCTTACTTGAATGAGGACAGAGGAGTCCCACTAACACTACATGTTCATTCATAAGGGATCTAACATACTATTTTAATCACGTTTCATGGAATATGAAAAATACATAGGGTTTAGAGATGTTATAACATTGATTCAATCCCTAAATACAAATTTTCTAGTCATCTCTATGTATCCCATGAGTATTGTAAAAATGAAACGTGATGTTTTGGATTTACATGTAGTTTAACGGAATGTTGTAATGATGAAGATGAACCATTGTGAAAGATAAATAATTTTGTGGGTGGACCCTTGATGGATTATTTGGGAGTCACTACAAATCCCATTAAAATTTTAATCAATCCAATAATAGTTTATTATAGTAAATCTCCCTCTACAGGTCTAGCCTATACAAAGAGAGGGAAGGAATTATAATTTTTTAGTTGGTAGATTAGGTTAGAAAACCTATGTGTCTCTATATATCTGTTGTTGAATTGATTGAAGCTTCATGTATTTTTTTATATCTAGAATTATATGATATTAGTGAAAAGGGTGATTTTATCTCAGAAGAGAACACAATAATGTAGTGTCACTCTTTATCTTGCGGCCATGAAGATAATCTAGCAATTTAAGGTTGTGTGATAGGAATAGTCTGCGAATATTTACATATTGTTGTAATGATGCTGAACGGAATTTTAGAGACATGTATCTAATAGAGGATTTTTGTGGAAAAAATAATAGGTGATAATTAGTACAAAGAGGCACACATCACACTACGCACATCGAGGAGAAGCTCACTCCATGAGGCCGAAAAGATGAAAATATAGTAGGATTCAATGAAAAAATGATTGGGCATACCTACATATCCCATAATGATGGGAATAAAGTAATACATAGTTAGTGATCATATAATGCTTGAAGATAGATGTTAGAAGTAATGTCCTCTCTGATAATAAAATCAAAGCGAGCTTGTTATGTTTAGAGCCATACAACTTTGATTGAATGGTTCTATATTTGGATTAATTGTTTTCAGACCATGGTGAATACTTTTCAAGAGGATATATGTAGTATGTCTGGAGAATATCCTGACATGAATGTGGGATAAAGAGAAATGTATCCACACCACATATTCTTGATGATACTTGGACAAAATTTAGGTTCATGGTATATAGCCTATAGGGGATAAAAATAGTTTAAAGTCATGACAATTGGACTTGGTGAAAATAGTTCAAGGTCATACTTCATTAACCCTAGGCTCTTTTTTTTGGTTGTTGAGTTGGTACTCTAGGAAAAGGGGTTCTAGTTGATATGTGTATTGTGGTGGTATAGGAAAACATACATAAATGAGGCCATAGTAGGTATCAACAACCGATGATACAATCTGAATAGTATCCTACATATATTTTATTGTTATAATGCTTGGACTCAGGTTACATGTTTAAAATCATGTGCATGGGATGTATAATGGTATTAATTGGATAACTGTGAAACTAGCTTGAGGGGGAAACAAGTGTTATCATGGGAGGTATAAGGTGTAGTTGTTACAACCGAACCTAAATGAGGACTTGGGTGGCCCCAAAACCCACTATATACTCCTAAGAGAAACTATGGCGAAGAGGACGAAGGGTTGAAATATGTTGGGCCCAAAGGAAAAAAATTATGTGCGTCCCTATATATTATAAATGGAAGCTAATCAATCCATACATATTTCTTGATCATTGTATGGTATAAGACCAATGTCAGAAGTGAATTCTATTCATATGAGCACATCATGGTGGCACCGTATAGTCTAGAGTTATATAGCATGAACTGAAATGGATGTTTTATCTGAAAAAATGGACATTTGTATCGCAACAAGAACAATAGAACATGAACAAGGTCAAAAGAGGACATTATCTAATGAAACATTATCAAGAAAACAGAAACATAATATAACTTCAAAAGGCCTGGACTTTTGAACCAAATTTGTCATCTTGTTATTAGGATGTGGGGAAGATCCTTTTAAGGTCAGGCAGATTGGACAATCAATGTTTTGTAGTTTGACATCATGTATCTATTATGATGATGTTATGTTGTTCAATGTCATACAACATGGAATTTTGGCCATTAAAAATACATAGCTTGGTTAGGTGAACACCCATGCGAATGAGGACCAAGAAGGCTTGTTGTCATCCAACATATTATGGTCGTGGTTGTCCACCTCCATCACATGGATGTAAACCCTACCAAGACACCCAATCCCACATGAAATGTGCTCTTTTTAAAAAACAAGGTTCTTTGTTAGGCTTTCCATACCTCATGTAAGTCTATAGAAGTGGTATAGAAATACCATATGGGAATGTCCCAATGATTCTGACCTTATTACTCAATTCATGTAGATGCAAAAAAGGGGTGCTAACAAAGGTTATGGGGGTCCACTATGACATATCAAGGTGTAAGAAGATGTAAATCAAGAACTCTGGGATCCAGATCATTAAGGTTCAACTAACGGTTAGGGAACATGGTTGAACAAATTTGATACACGAGATCAAAAACTATACCAGTTAGGGATGGGGCATGAAAATGCATAATAAAATGCTAACTATGATCGAAAAAAATATCTTCTATTTGTTTCTAGAGATCCATTAGCAAGTTTACCGAATATGGGATGTGGGAAAAAGATTAAATGAGAAAATAACTATCATATGATTCATATGGATATGAAATATTGTGGGGATATGAATTATTAAATACCCAAAGTATGGTAATAGATTTGGGAGGTGTACATGTGGAACCAAATACTTTAGGTTTTATGACCATGATATTATAGAATTTTTGTGGTATAATGCAGTTATAATGAGGTTATAGGAACCTGATACTACAAATAGTAGAGGGTCATAATTCTTGGACCCATGGATCTTAGTTTTTGGTCATAGTGTCTGGACCATCAATGTTGTTTAGTTTAGTATCATGAATCCAGAACAGAGTTTTTATGTAGTTTAATGTCGTACATCTCAGGCCTGTATAGATATTATTCTATGTTCATATAATTTATATCATTGGTTGTTTCACACTTTAATGTTATTTTTCTAGTACAACTTTCATCACATAATTTAATTTCATAAAACAACGATGTTAAAGGTGCTATGTAGTTTAATGTCCTATAATTAGGAAGTAGTATTCAATTACTAGGAAGAACTATTTGAGGAAATTGGCATTGGTTGGAGGAATTATATTCTCCCAATCCATTGTGACTAAAGTGTATCTTCCATTGAGATAGTAATTCTGAATGACGTATGGTACTTCCCATATTGGCTCCATAATTGGTGGATTCCTAGAAGTATCATTGGCATTTGGAAAGGTAAAAATATATAACCTTGAAAGAGGTATTGGAGACAAGACTTCTAATTGAAATCTCTAGATACTTGTTCTGGTGATTCTATAAAATATTAAAGGCTTGAAGACTATTCTCATTGAGGATTTGTGTTCATCTAGATAGACCTATGAGATTTTTTATAAGTCATTTTGATCATATAAAATGGATTGTAGTGATGGTAGCTTAGTCTCAATGGGTAGTACTACCTCTGTTCTATATAATAGGGAATATGGGTCACCTACGGGGACATGCAAGTCATCGTCTGATAATCCCAGAGAGCAGTGGGGAGCATTTTTTTTAAAAAATTTCTTTTTCTAAGCCACCATCTTCTTCTTACTATTGTAGAGGGTCCTTTTGAATGCCTTAATATATCCACTCACCTATGAGGGGTAATGAGATGTGTGGTTGGATCATATGTTTTATTTGGCATACAACTTATTCAAATAAGCTACTTGAGTTTTGGTGGTGTTATCGAGGAGAATGACATGAAGGACTCTGAAAAAATAAAAAATTTGGGATACCATGATTTTCCGAAATTGAATAGGCTTTGAATTCATTGAGGGGAACTTATTCTTCCCATATATAAAAGTAATCTTTTGAGGTTAGAATGAACCTTCACTGTGGATTTGTCTCCAGTGGATATGGTCCCATGACATCAAGTACCCAAACCAATAAGGGATAAGAGTATGTGGTTGAATAGAGACGTTTTGGTTGTCTATAAATGAATTGAACCAGGGTTTGAAATGTGGGGTACCTCTTTGTGAACATGATACAGTCATGGACCAGGGTGGAAAAAATGTAGCCCAACCTATGAATCTAATGGAAGACATTCAATGATACATGATGAGAACCCCAAGAACAGACATGAATTTTCATTGTATCCTATGGAATCTCATATCATTGAAAGAAATGGATGAGAATTCAATTTATCCCACTTATTTAAATAGTCTACATGAGTTGGGGACCGATCAATAGGGAAAACTATGCAACGTGATAACAGATTTACTTAAGATTAGCTCTATCAAGTGGAAGAGGGATAGGATGAAGATATTCATTGAATCGAGTCATGCAATTTGAGGTTTATTAAATTTCGTGGGTATCTTGTGGTAATGAATTGGAGATTGTGAAAACCACATGATTTACATGCTATATTTCATTATCATCGGAACTATAAGGGGATGAGACTCTTCGATGTTGAAGATGGATGTACTGGTAAGTTAGTTCAGACATTACAAGGGAGTATACAAGACTAGACAAGTAACTAGTTCAACCATTTTTTGATAGATTTTCATGAGTTACCTCTTGTCTATAAGTGAACTGGTCCATCAACTGTATAATAAAATCCAATAAGGGTGTTATATCGAGCTTCTAGAAAACACAGTCACCATTGTACTCGTTGAAGTCTAGACCGGAGTGTCCATTGATGTTAATGATTGGAAGATCAATCTTGAGGGATATTTCAAGACTCGTGATGATAGGCTGATACTTTGTACTATTTTCTGTGCAACCTTTTGATACCAAGAATGAATATAGATGGATTTCATGTGTGGGTGTGATAAATTAAATAATCATACATACTCATATTAGAAATGTCTCATTGCGTCTCCTACCATTTGGGCTCAAAGAGGAACTATAAACTGAAATTTTCATTCATGGAATATCATGTTCTTTTGAGATATTAACCTTGATTGGAATTTCATGTTCAAAATTTTCTCTATGGGGGATGGATGGGGGGCCATAATGTCTTCTAAAGTGTGTCCCTTTATAGCCTTCTTCATAATAAATATGATGTTGAGCTGTGGAAAAATCACATCCCACCATTCTATACTACCTTAAAATATAGGGAGGTTTAGGATATAATTTAGTGGGTCTACAAAAGATACTATATTTTTCCCATGAAGCTTAATATAGTGACATTACTTCTTAACTATGATAATTATCATGAAAATTCTCTTCTAGATTTGAGATTATCTGGACTCTGTTTCCTTGAGCATAAAATAGAGCTATTATAATTAATTCTCTATACAATATATTCTATTTTGGGAAAGTGTGGTGCCTAGTTAACATTCATGTGTGTTCATATAGATGACCAAAGGCTTCCCAATGATGGGTGGAATCAAAATTGAAGTCTGAAGCATGTATTGATCGATATACTAAATTGGGGTCTTCCACGTTTCATCCCATTGGTATGTGGAGACTTTCCACATAGGCCTAGATAAAGGATTATAAATTCGATCTAGATTCATGATGAATCTCCCAATGTAATAAGTGAGTTCTTGGATGGATCATAGATCCTAAAGGATGCTCAAAGTATGCAGTGGACATATGGCCATGATATTATCCTGAGAAATCATGATACCTATGTACCTTACGATAAAGACATAAAACTTATCCAAGGTAAATATGAATGCACACTTCAAGTGGTTCATCTTTTGATGGAGTGAGTGGAGTAAGCCAAAAAAACACTCAATATCTCTAAGATGGTCCATGTTCTGAAAGGATTTAACCACCAAATCATTTTTGTATCATTCCACTATCATTCAGATGATTCGTTAATGATTGTGTTTCATAGAACACTAACAGTTGGATCCTAAATTATTTAGTGTAATGGGAATTAAATTATAGAAAATGGTCCTTGAAGCGATCTACACGTGGTATAATATTCATATTTTGGGGTATCTAGATTTAATTTCAACCAGAATACCAATCCATGAAAGAGAGATCATCAATTGGGATTGTGGCGTCGATCAATATCTCTACCAATGGAAGGGTAAAATTATGATTTGTGAAATGGTGGTTGAGATCTCCGAAGTCGGTGTAGACTCAAATATGCCCAGTATTATTTCTAAAAGAAAGGATTTAGGTGATCCCTATCGATTACTAAAATTCCATGATGATGATGGATTTGATGATTGTATGAACATCGACCTTAACCATAGCATCAAGAAAGGGGGGGATTTTTCAGTGGGGATTATTGAACCCATGATGGCTTTTGGGGATAACATGATTATGGATGATGACCTGATGGTCCATCTATATCATCTCTTCATACATCCAAGAAAACACATCATAATGTTTGTTTAGGAAATCCACATTATACTATTGTTCATCTATGGGAGGGGATACACTAGTCTTCATGGGACTTCATTTTTCCCATGTACCACGATTCATTTGAATATATTCATTGATGGTGGTGGATATTCCCTATTCAAATTTACAAGGAGCAAATTCTAAATCCTCTTCATCATTTGAGGATAGATAATTAGTTGTAGGATAAAGATAATCTAATCCAAATGATTATGTAGGAATATTGATGCTTTCTAAGGTGGATGTGGAGTCCTCCCATAGGCACTTTTGATCTACTGAAATCATATTGACTATATCATTTGACTCAATTCTCTCATTCCTCTAATATAGGGGTCCATGTTTGATGATTTCAATGTAGTGGTGATGTGTCAGTTTGTGTATGATCAACCCAACACGTCTGAATAGGAATGTATGCTACATAATTGTAGCCATGGGGTGAACATAACGATATATTATAGGGGTAAGGGGTTCTTTAATTACCTGATCATATCATGTGAAAGAGTAAAAGGAAATCTTACGATGTTCCTTGTACCTGGGAACACATATTCCCCTCCACTCAAAAAATAAGTAGATTCCTAGGATTGGCATTGCTTCCACCAACCAGTGACTCGGGAGGATGATTGTGTCATACAAGTCCATCCATGGTTCAACCAAACTGATATTGTGCTCTATATCATTTGTATGAACATTTTTCCTTTCTATTGTTGTTTTCAACTACCAGATTGATGTTTTTAAAAGTAGACATGGAAGACACATAACCAAAGAAACTACCTCTCGAATGTAGATGGAGCACATAAGGAATGGGTGATATGTCGATGGAACCACTACATAAATATATAGATAGGGTCTAACAGTCAGTACATACTGTGAAGTATCCTTCTAGAAAATCATGAATTCAATGTTTTTAATAAGGCCCCCAAACTAAGTCTTCAAGAAGATTGTTTCATAAGTCCAATGCTCAATCATGTCATAACACTATATATTAATGTCAGAGAGATTGATATCTATATCAGTTTATCCACGATAGCAAAACATCCAGGTTGGGATAAGTTTGATCATGGAAACAATGTCAACTAGATAGTTCCAGACATCTATGAAATTAAACAAGAAGGTGATGTACATTAGGGATGAAATTCCAATGTATGAGAGATACTTCATATTATCTTGTGATTGAGATGATGATTTAGAAATCTTCTCACTCTTCATCCACATCATGGAAGGATTATATGGATTTTACCCTTATTTCAAATTGTAGGGGGTTTCTCAAGACTTCTATAAGGTCTTTTTCCTGCCTTATAACAGATAGAGGGTATATAGGATCAAGAGATTTGTTGTATTTCTAGAGATGTGATTAAGATAATAATACTTATGGTCTAGAAAAAAATTAAAACCCACATGGGGATTCTCTATTTTAAGAGGTATGATAGGAAACAGTAGTTGAACTGGTGGATTTTGACTTGTTCTAATGAGGTCCTACTTATCAACAACTAAAGCATGCGGGGTCACTAACTACAGACTTTCCCGTCATTATGATTTTTCCATTTACGGAGCCACATCATTATGATGCAGCCATATATATTCTACATGATCGTGTAACATGATCGGTGGTGGTAGTGAATTTGACATAGTGAACTAAAAGGACTATGCCTTCTAAGCTCTATATTGAACCTACTACCTGGTCTCAAAAGAATGCACAACATGGATTGAAACTCTTCTTGGGAATCCCAGTGATTTTTCATAACCTTGTCACATTCAATGATTCCATCGACTGGAGACATTTAGAGGACTCACATGATACTATTCATTATTTGGGATCATGTAGAGATCCACCGACTTGATGGTATTCACAGAGGAATAGTCATGGACATCATCAGATGAATCATCTATTACTAGTAGGAATATGGGGTTGATTTCCATCTCTAGAGTCATGGAGTAGCTGAGAGTGTGGGATGGAATTGGAAATGGTATTGTTTTATTAATTCCCATGCACCGTCAGTTACCTCTATTATATGTGTCGGAAAATAACATCATGGATAGAGAATTGGTGTAAATTGGAGATGGTTAAAAGACTTACAAATATTTGTGATGATTCTGAAGGTAAAAAATGAAACCATGGGTGTGAGAAACTTCCCTGTGGGACAACAAGTTTAAATACTTATGAGTCTTATGAATAGAGACCTACATCCATTCACTATCATGGTCGGGATTCGTGGAGATTCATGGCACCTACATCAAGGTAGTTCCTAATCTGATCGATCAATTACCTACCTTGTCCAAGAGCTAGCACATGAATACATAGTACCACATGATGGTATTCCAATTGATTTTGTGATAAAGGATGTAGTCTTAAATATCCATGAGATCAACCTCTGAAGATATCCATCATTCTAGATGTTTTAGAATTCCATACGGTAGGGAACTTTGTAAATGACAAGGGACATGAGCCTCATCGAATGAGTTAGTCTTGTTTTTACTATTTGGGAAGGGACCGCTGGGATCTTATCCTTGATGAGGTGATGGAGCCTGATGGGGGTGATACCACCTTATTTCCTCACCTTGGATGTGTTGGTGAATTATGATGTGTTGCATATTAATTCTCCAAAATGAATTAGTATGCTTCATAATGGACCCATGGTTGTTTCACTCAGTGAGGATATGGATGAGACTTTACAGGTAACATAACTAGAAGGCTAGGGGAATAAATACTTGTTTTGATAATAGTCTTTACATTGGTGTATCTTATTTAAAGAGACGGAGGAGGAAATGGAACTTCCTTCATGTATTGTCTCTAGGCTTATTCTAGTAATTGGCCCTTATTAGGCTAATCCTAGTAACTACCATGAATGTTAGGACTACTGATGGTGGAGACTAGATCATTCTTTGAATTACCTAGACATATCGTCATAATCTTCTCTTGAGACAATAGAATGCCAACAGAAAATGTGAGGTCATTCTACCCAGATACAATGTTTGTGATGATATCAACCTTCCATTTTATCCAGTTAAAGATATTGGAAATAATAGTCTTTTGAATAGTCTATCTGAAATAGTAGGGATACTTATTTTGAAGGTCATCCTATCTAGTAGTGGATATAATGGGTATGTGGTTGTCCCAGATAAACACTGGCCCTTCTATTGTCTTCACAAAAAATCAAATCATGGTAGCCCCTTACTATTATGTAGTTCCCATAATCAGTCCTCACCTTCAGATGAAGTTTTCCAGATAATGCAATGGGCCATCCATCTCATTTATGGAGATTAATGTATTATTCTTGAAACTCAGGGATACTATCATTTTATCCACCCATGTGAGATAGAACTTTTCATTTGATGTGATTCCCACTTATCATGTCTCAAGGGCTTTTGGCGAGCAGTGACAATTTCAATTTGAACATCGTGGTGGGGTTTCCGATCTTGATGACAATTCTTGACCACTACTATGTTGATAGGCTCATTAACATGGTATGTAGGCTAAGAAGCTTGTGGATCGGCTAGTGGAACTACTAGAGGAGCATGTGGTTGAACTACTAGTTGTGTAGTTGGATCCAGATCATGAAGGAAGTTGTCAAAAAGCTCTAGAAGATTTTGTGACATGTAACATGATCCCCTTATATAGACACTAGTTTATTTATTTTCATGATGCATGTGGTGGTCCATATTGATTGGGAGAAATAGTATAAGGAGAATATGTGGCTTCCCCTACTTCCCTAGTGGGTGGAAAGATAGTTTCAAGGATCACTTTAGTTCCAGAACTGTTCTTCCATGCACTCAGAAAGAATTTATTAAATGATACTCATCTGATCTAGAGGAAGCATGAGAATTGAAATTGTGGTGATATCAATATAGGATTGTTGTAGGGTATGGTCAGGGGTTTTGGGAGTGTCGATCATAACATTGATAATTTTGGTGTTCTTATCGATGGGAAATGTTATGGAGGGTTCTCCAATTCCACATCCCTTCCATTGCAGTTGAGTATAAAGACATATGGAATCCACCTAATAATGTTTCTACCTAGGGAGTGAGTTCTATTCATCAAATCCCATATCAGTGTAACGGTCTTAGTTTATCTCCAAGAAAACCATATTCACTATGATGTTGATTGAAGGTATATCTTTAGGGGTTCCTTGAAAATCACTTTTTTAGTATAAGACTGAAGAGTGTGTTAGAATACATCCCCATTCTTCGTATTTGTACATTTTGGATTTCCTATTCAATGATTATTCATAGCACTATGAATCCTTGAATGAATATATGTCGAAGGGTATGGTGGTAACCATATGACATTATATGTTATGTTACTAGATGTGCTACTAACTCAAACATGTGATACTATTGATTGATGTCATAGAAATGCACATGGTTCTTTTGGTATACAAATGTATTGTCAAGAAAGCACATATGTGATTCCACTATGGTATGATGAAATCATAATATCATATCCCGTGTGTGGGACCTTTGAATGTCAATGTCAAGAACAAAAATTGGCCAAAACATCTAAGACAACTAATTTGTAGTGAGCCTGTCTTGAAAACACCCCTAATAAAATGTGGTACCTGGCTCTTTGATGCCCAAATATTCAACTGGTGTTGGATAAAAAATGGAAATGTTAGGGATGTGTACTACTGTGGTGGAAGACTAGCCGATGGAGGGACTTATACATACACAGACTGATCAATATATGTTTGGCCATTTATTAATGGTGGTTCCAACCACATCATAACATCTTTATAGGATGGGGGGTCAAAAAATTCCTCATTTTCAATGGTATCCATAGTCATTTGTGGTTCCAATGGGTATTCATGGTATATCTTATACATGAAATATTCGTTGTGATCTAATATAGTGGTATATAATGAAGCTGATGATGATAGAGAGGACTAAACCGACTGACCCAAGAAGGGAGATTGTTATTCCTCATCCTACATGTGAATGTGATGTGATTCGAGGATATTTTTAACCTCACCTTTTGGGATAATGAATCTCACCCAATGAGATATTACCCTAGAATTTGATTAAGATGATCAGCGTGAAGGATCAATCATTGAATCACAATTAGCCTCAGTTTCTAATAAAATAATGGGATTGGAACTGACTAGGTTCTTCCTAGAGTAATTCTTTTGGTGGCAACAATTCACCCTTCTAAAATGAGACAATTCATTGGGGTATGTTACAACCTTGACATGAGGAGGAACATAATGTTCTGGGTTGAATTTGTTAGGTGGAATTATATGATGAATTTTTGAGATACGGGGAAGACATCAGTATTAGTTGTCCTTGGAGATTGGAGGACGTCCACTTTATATGTGGGCCTCTTATAGAGGATCATCATGGGACTTTATATTTATTTAGTATGGAGGACCTCTTCTTCAGTCTTTGAGAACATGGGGATGATATCTATGTAGGCTTTCAGTGGACAGGGTAGGACCTCCTATTTGGTGATATGTGGTGTGAGGTGCACCTTGGAATATATCAAACTAGATATGGGGAGGACCTCCATGTTGGGAAACAAGACTATAGGTATGAAATCATTATTGGTTGATGGAATAATGAAAATGAACTCAGTAGTGGTGAGTTTTGGAGTAAGGTGGGACTCTTCTAGAGCCGATGTAAACATTGGGAGGTCCTCCAAGTTGGAATATTATGACATGGTGAGGACCTTGATGTTGGTTGATAGTTTTTTCACTAGGAGGAAAATGATAATGATAATCATGTATGTAGTGAGGGCCTCCAATTTTATCGTTGTTGGTGTGGGGAGGAACTCCACTTATACTGGTTGTGAAATGGGGATGACCTCTTTATCGATGGTAGAGGGAGGGGAAGGGCCTCCACTGTAGGTTTTTTTAGTTTCAGGAGGAACACTATATGGGCTGATGAAGATGTGAGGATTAACTTTTTGTTGTTTATTTATGCTGTGGTGAGGACAATCACTTTACTTGAGAGTGGGGTGAGGAGGACCTTCATGTTGAAGGTTCATGGAATGGGGAGGGCCACCATATCTGGAACTAGATGAACTGGAAGGACATCCATGATGGATATTGATTAGGTTGGGAATAACACTGCTTTGGTCGATGTTGGAAACATGGGGAGGTCCTCTATGGTGGGTGAGAGAGTGGGGTGGTAACCCACTCATGCTTGAAATAGAACAGGGATTTCCCCCATAATATACCTCATATTCATTAGTCAGTAAACTGTGGATAATGTTGGTACTAGATATCAAAAGAGTCAACCCGGTCCGCCTTTGAGGTGGGTGAGATCGTGATTCTAATTGGGAACTCATGGGTCCCATCATTGAAATTTTAGGGATCGGGTGGAAGAAATTGGTGGAGGTTTGGGAAAAAGGATCCATGAAAGATGATTCCCCCAGATGTGCATCTTCGTGATCATGGGACTAAAATCATCATCAGGTCATCTAGACTAGTGATGGAGGAGTAGGGGGATAGACTACCTATTATTAGACCTGAGTTACCTGTCAATGGCGGCATTGATGTGTCCTGGTGGGAACTCTCCTTATAGAATCCCTAGTGGTGGTAATTTTGGTGTGATTCATGAATCCATTACCTCATAGTAATAGATAATCCCATCATCAGAATGCTCCATAGGGAGTCTCTAGAATGATTTGGACATTAGTTTGGGATAATTTTCTCCTAGCAAAGCCCTTGGGTTGAAAGTCATGATCAGGCGTATAATCATTCAGCTCTTGGAGTGCAATGTCAGTGGTGGGAATACCCACTCCTACAAGTACTAGCATATGTTGGGGTCTATAACCCTCTTATGGATGATTTTTGAGGATGAGTGGGGTGTGGGTTCCCTGTAGCGGTAGTCAAAGTTGATGTCATGGCACAGGTGGAGTTGTGTGGGTTTCTGCATAGTTGTTTGTCCTAATTAGTTCTTTAAGAGGTGGGATAATGATTTAATATAAGTTGGGTCTTGATATGTAAGAAGATTCATCCATTAGTATTGATCTCATGGAGTAAATGTTGAAATCCCCAACATCAACTAATCTTATATGACTGTAGAGAATTATATGCACAGATGATGTCATAGATCCGAATACCAAATGATTAACTTCCCCAATCTCTGTTGAGTTCCTTGCCAAGCCCACTATTTTCATGCTGGGATGTGGTGATGGATAATTGGATCTGGTGGCATTCTCATCAATGGATGTATTTAATTCTAATAATCCCCATTTTGAATATAATAATTCTTGGTGTTCACAATTCCTTTTTGTTTCCCGTCGTCAGCACTGTCTGAGTTGAATCCTTATTCAAATGACCTTCATGGACAATGCACATTATTAATGGAGAAAAGAATTAATTTCTCGTTCACCATTACAATTTTGTATTCATTAACTTGGGAACATCCTCCTCACGAGTTATTTTTCACTAGAATATCATTTTTTCCTCCATTCCTTCATTCTAAATGCATGTGACATTAATCAATTTGTCAGCAATGTTTCCTCTATAATCAAAATGAGATGATGGGATGTCTTTCCTACATCCATGGATTCCTCCTTGGAAATTTTCACCTATTCTTGTTCTCCCATAACTATTAAGACACCATCATGAAAATCATTCTCGACTCCATATATCTATGGATTTTGGTTAATTATTCTATATTTTTTTGGAAAATCCATGTGGTATTGAAAGTGAAGCAGTTGTCAATCAAGTGGTAGTCATGTTGGGAATTGCTAGCTTGTTTTGACACTAGAACATTGGTCACATGCATTCTTCCTCATAAGAGGGCTTATAAAGGTCATGGAAACATAATATTCCAACATCGATCATGTGGTATATTATTCCATAGGAATTAATTATGTGGTTTTCCTCAAGCGTCTCATGTTTGACACCATTTAATCCTGGTGTTATCTTATTATGAGGATGGAGTAAGAAATGATCAAAATGACTTTTAGAGATGAATTATATATGTGGATACCTGTGGGGTAATATCTGGATGGTTTACCATATGGATGTGTCAGAATGAATGGTGATATGGTCCTTGGATAGTCCCCATAATGTTTATATGTTTCACCATAACACCTGGTCTAGAAATAGTATATGGTATATCAGAGAGGTCCACCCCAATGAGGGGCAACCAAGGTTTACCATTGGTCAGTATTGAACATCATGGATGCATCCTACGTACCTTGTTTAAGAACCATGGTTCAATAACCATGTAATATGAGATGCGAGGGGCATGGGGTTAACTCAAAGAGGGATTTACAATGGTGTTGATAAGGGTTTCATTGTAAGTATGGGCATCTAATCCCATGTGATTCATTCACTTTGTTGTAAACAGAATGGTGTAACAGACCGGACAATCATGTCGTGAATGATACATTTGTGAGAGATGGTGTAGGGAATAAACATAGATAATTCCTAAGGAGGTAGGCCTCATGTATAATGAATGTATCATTACATATGAGGAATATTTTGTTCAATCACATTCATTAATAGTAAATCCTATCAAAGGGGGGTTATGGGGCTTACATGGAGACAAATCGAGGAGTACTTGGTGACAATGCCTAATGGGGAGTGATGGAGTTATGAAGCTGAAGGAAGAAGTAGGATCTTGATGACCATACCATTTTCCTTATGTACAAGATATAATTAAATGTCATTATTAAAGGGTGACATCATAGGACTTTATGAATAAAGGGATATCAATTTAAATTCATGTGTCGAGGTCATGGTTTCTTGTCCGTTTAACATCCTACATCTCAGATATGGGGGACTCACATATCACCCCTTGAGATTATATAACTAATCCCTCTCAACCCTTGGGGAATGGAACAAATTAGTAATATCGGGCAATAATAGTGCGACCGAGTGGTCCATTATTATGTCTTTGGTAGAGTGGATATATTGAAAATTTTAATTCATTACCACATATATGCTGAAAATAATTTGTTTAGGGTATGAAAACAAGGGACACAACATAAGGGATCATGATATCATAATGCACAAGGCCGGTGAGTCTCGTAGAGGATGTGCATGAAAGACATTGGAGTCATGCATTACATGGTAATTTATAGTAAAGTAAACTCATTGAGACTTAAGGAGATGGTGAAATCAACATTGGATGGTTGCACATAAAAGGATCAGTTGAGAGAATGATTGGGTTGCGATTTAGACTAAGGTTATATAGAAGAGGATTCATTTTCATGCACCTGAATAAGGTGAAACAAAGGTGGGTGAGGTTCAATCCCTTGTGGGACCTCATTAAAGGGTACCCATAGGGGTGTTATCACACAAGATATCATACCATGAAGGCTCCATGGTATTTCACGATGTCACGATGGGTTTTTATGCATGGTATAGTGACGGTTCGACTTTTGGATGTCACCCCAAAGATGAGAGGACTAGTATTTATTTTGTAAAAATATCTGGATGGATTACATAATAGTTTTAGAAGTTAAGAGTAATTTCATGTGGAAGAACATCATTTAGTTTGGAAGGTCTCCATTGACGTCATATTGAGCATGAAAGGATATTACATGTAGTGCTAGATCTCGCATGCAACATCAAATTATTATTCCCACCATCCATTTTTTATTCTCAAAACCTCTGCATAAGAGGAGTGAAATAATTCATATTGGGCATTAAATTGCCTTTCATATAGATTCTAATATTTAATACACTCCTTCTATCTTACATGCACCTGACTTATGATTCTCATCATGACATCCTGAATTGAATGATGCTTTTAGTTTACCCAGAAATGACCTTGGTAGTCCTATGTAATGTTCGGAGAAAACTACAATAACATTAAATGATACTTAAAATATCTAGAAAATAAGTATATAATTTATATATTATGTACAATTGGGCCCTTATACACCTTATAAAACAATATAAGTGAATAACATAAAATGTTCTTCAAAGATTGAAAATTGAGAAAAATCCCCTTACCTCATTTGTAACATTGAAATAACAACCCCAAGTGACAAGATCAAATTGAATCAAAATTAATATTAATTATATGTATATTAATCCTAATGTTCCTGCATTGGATGTATGTACACTACATTGAAGAAAGTGGTTTTGAATATAACATTTGTCACAAAATGTAAAAAGAGAGAAAACAATCCATTTCCTGATGTCTTGAATTACATTATACCTTTTCAATACACATGTATAATAAATATAATTTTATTAAAAATATATAATTGAATAATATTCATATATATCATATCATATATTATTTTAATTTTATCATTTATTATCTGTTTATAAATAATTTCTTATTAATGTTAAATTTTGGGTATTAACCACTTTGTTTTTCATATATGCTTTAATTTGTTATATTTTTTCTCTTAATTTGATCATGATTTTATATTATAAATAATTATAAACATGATATAAAAGTCATATATAGGCATTATATAATAACTTATAGAATTTTATAAAAGATATAGTTATAAAATAAAATACATCAGTCATGGATAACACAGGATGTACATACACATGAATGTTGTTTATATATTCTTATTAGATTGATAAAAAAAGGTATATAGTATTTTATAAATATATAAATATTTTTATGTAATATATATCAAATATGTATTAATACCATCTTTAACACATTATTTTTACATACCGAATGAATCACATCGCGTCGCATGGCGGTAGTCCTCGGTACATATGAATGTTGTTATCATCTCACCTTAAAATATAAATAATGACGGTATGGTTGATATAAAACTTTATTAATAATTAAAACAACATTAAAATTAAAAATCATAAATAAAATTATAATCCCAATCATTATTTCATAAAATTATAGCCGGTGATTGAAAAAAGAATGACATCGGTTCACAAGATGGTAGTTCTCAATACACATGAATAATGACATCCTAACCCATTTTGTGGATGTGTGTGTGGTTATAGGTTGGAACCTTATAAAAACTATATATAATTATTTTTAGGTTAATTTTTTTATTATATATTCATTATATAAATATATTTTAATTGGTTTAAAAAATAAATCAATAAAAACTATTCATTGATGGTCATTACCTCTTTTAGGGTATCTCCATTTATTTTTTCACCAAAGGAAATAATTTGTTTTATTTATTCCATATAGAATAATTATATGATTAATTGATGTAATTGAAGAAGTTACATGGTCAGGTAATGGATGAACCAATTGTATTTGATGCTTTGAAGAGAATGGAAGAGGTTTTGGTGTTTTATATGTGGGGGAGAGGACAATTTTGGCATTAATTAAAAAATGGCACATTTAGCCTCATTTTTAGCTAATAAAAAGAATAAATAAAGAAAAATGTCATAAATGAAGTTATATATTCTATATATGACCAAAAATGGGGTTTTGACACATTTTTAGGTCATGTGGTCTCTTAGGTTTAATGTTTAGTCCCTTGGTAAACTAGTTTTTTTCTTAATCATTTTGACACAATTTAACTGTTTTCACCAATAACATTCGTAAAAAATAAATTCAAAATATTATTTAGTATATATTATTATTACTCAAATTATGGTAATTTTTTTTCTAAATTATCAATAGATTATTTGTAAATATTTATTTAAACATAACTCCCATGGACGTGATAATAATAGTTTGTTTTTAAGCAGAAAATGTCAAATGGTTGAAATGTTTTTAAATAAAATTTTAATATATTAAAATGAAAAAACATTTGTTTTAATTATGTACAATTGATGTAATTATTTTTTAGAATCAATTTAAAATCTAATTTATCTATATAAATAATTTATATGATGACAAATTTTTCTATTAAAAATAATTATTTTTCACCATTCATAATAAAATGAAACCACACCGAAAAATAACATAAAATAAAAATAAGAAATTATTTTATCTTTTTATTTAATTAATCAATATCATATTATGAAATAGATTCTATAAAATTATTTGAATTTTTTTTAAAATAAATGTACCATTAAAAAGTGTTAGAATTATTATTTTAAAAAAATATAGTTTTTTATTTATAAAATTGAATTTATTATTATATATTTTCATAGAAACATATAAAATGAATGCAAAATAGTATAGAGAATATATAAATATATATAAATATCTTTATAATAATTCATATTTTTTTATTTTAATTGTTATAAAAAAATTGTGCATGAAAATCTATTTTTTCTAATAAAGGAATGTCTTTATTTTCGAATATTTCATACATTAATTTATACATTATTGGTTACTAAATAATTTATTTTATATACATATTTAATCCAGAAATTCATAATTTAGTTAATCCTTTTTTACTAATAATGCCATCATGTATGTTATAAATATAATAATATAATAATAAAATTTCACATTTCATTTCAACTTATTATTTCATGTAATGCAATATAAGGTCCATATTGCATGTAACAAACTATAAAATTCTTTTTTTGTGTAACAAAATCCACAATAATTATTTCATGTTCCTAATTTTAAAATTTGTATTTCTTGTACCACAGTATTAACATGGAGATTCATATAAAAAATTATTACCAAGGAGTGTTGTCTTATTCAATCCATCAAATAATTTTGATTTATTCAAACAATCATAATAACTCATGGAGTTACACATTAAGTGGGTTTCTAAATTAATATTTCTATTATACTACTCCACTTTATTTTAAATTTTATTAATTTATAGATGGTTTTCTGTGGGATTCTATTATTCTATCCCTTCTCCTAAATACTCGTTATCCTTATACATGGAAATCATTATATATGTCACAGTCTTGATATAGTTGTTGCAATTATAATAACTATTAAAATATAGTCTTCTTTTTGAGATTGAGTGTTCTTTTTAATTTATATGTTGAGTAAATACATGTTTTATGTGTTTTTGGTGAAGTGGTTATGATTTAGTATTTCATATATTCATATTGTTTCATTAGATTTCATTGTAGGTAAATTCTATTTTTTCACTAATTTTTTTCTCCAATCCCCACTCTTAATTGATTATTTTTATAGTGACACATTAATTTCATCATGATGTTTTAAATTCTATGATTTATTATAAATAAGATTAATTTAATGAGTACTAAGGTGTGTGAATTTTTAAAATATGTCCATGAAATATTAAATAATTATATTTTGTATGATATTGGTTTGTGTATTTATTTATTATGGATTGGAGTTAAAATGAGAGATTGTCCAAACATGTTATGGATGTTTTTCCAAAACATTTACCAAATACCTATCCATCGGAAGAGATCTACAGCAACTAATCATTTTGTAAGATTACCTCCAAAAAACCATGTATGTGGTTTAAAAAAAATATTTCTTACTTTTTATCTCTAAGTAACTTTAGTAAATATTCAATGCTATGTTTTAAGCGAATAAATCACTATATTATTTTTTATATCATTTCATATTTAAAATTTTAGGTAACTAGGTCATAATAATAACACATATTAAAAAGTGGAATCTTTAACTCAGTATCTATTCGTAACAAAATATAATCATTTAAATGATAACCAAGATTTATTTTAATTAAAAATATTCATGACATGAAACATGAATTCTAACATTCTGATACTAATCATTAAGCCCCATTTGAAACATTTAGAAACATGAAATGCACCCAATATGTCCATAAATGGACATAAACATAACAAATATGTTTTTCATATGAATCAAATTCAAATTCATTAAATAAATTCTATTATATAATCATTATTTCAGCATATGAAATAGATCACATCCATATTAAAAACACAAAAATTGCTTCTCAAGTAATAACAATCAAACACATTATAATAAATTAGAAAAATCAGTTTTTGTAACATAGAGAATAATAATCAATGAACCCTTATTGAACCCATATAACTCGAATAAACACATACCTAACAACCGATATATTTATTAAGAGATTTTAATCATTAGAATTTTATTTTAGTGCTAAAATTATATCACTCTTTATGTATGTAATATCGGGAAGACCTGTTATTCATGAGATATACTGGGGTATAACCCAACCTAAAATATATATCAAGATAACGTATTTTTCATTAATAATGATCATATAATATGTCATTAATAATACATTAAATTCATTCATATATTCGTTATAAAACACTTTTAGGACTCAATTGAACCCATGTGTAAAATAATTTCAGATATCAAAAAAAAGTATTAATCTAAAAACTATTTCCAAAAAAAAATACCTAAAAAGTAGAAAATGGATATTCATTGAATAAGACATGAAATAATTTAATGGAATATAATAATTAAACAAATTTTTCTAGAGGAGGAAAAATTTGTTTTTATCGTATACATTAAAATAGATTAATATATTTTTCTTTCGTAATGAACGTAAAAAATTCAAAAAATATCCCTTTTTAAAAGAACTGAAATAAAGTGGAAAAAAATTATATTAATATTTCGATAATGTACATAAAAATATATTTATATAATTATTTTAATAACATGGTAATGATAGTGTTTGATTTTGAATATAAATCATTATATCATTTTAAACTTGTTTTTATGTTAAAGTTTCATTCAAATCAAGTTTGAATCAGTATGTATATTCCTTAACACACTATAAAGAAACCCTATATTAATTTATATAATTTATTAATATATTTTTCAGGTTCATTATTATTTTTATTTTGTATGTTACCATGTTATTATCAAATACATATCCAATTGAGTTCACGTTGGACAATTTGATGATATTCAACTCATATGAAAACAATGATATTTGTTGAATTAATATTGTTGAAATATATATTATCATGTCATATAATGTAACATATTCATTAAATATTTATCAAATTTATGTACAAAATTTTACTTTTAAAAAAAGTATAGTTATGAAAAGTGAATTGCATTACACTCATGGAGAAGGTAGAACTTACGTATGCCAGTATAACGTTTCCTTTTTTGAATGAACCCTATAAATAAATGAAATGTATTATTTCAACCTTCAATAATTATCATAATATCACAAATACCATTTAATTTCATTAAATAAACATATATATTCCATAAATATAATGTGGTTATGAAAATTGAATTACATCACTTCATGGAGGTGGTGGTCCACACATAAATACGAACAATGTTATCATTTTTCATTAAAGTGAAAGGTAATCATGTAAACAATATATTTTATTTTCATAATTAGAATTATGTAAATAATATTATTTATATATATAATACGTTATTGTATCCATCCATGAGAGGGGGTGATAGAAAATGAATTACATCGGTCCGTATGGGAGTAGTCCACCGTACACATGAACAATAGATTTTGTTCCCTTTTAATGAAGTATGACAATGGATGTGGATTGTTCCATTAAAATAAATATTAATAAGTGAGTTAATTATTATATTATGACTACATTTTTTAAGTAATGTATTAAGGTTTTTGATGAATAAAATAAATAAATTCATTTGCTAAGAGATGATACCTTTTCATCAAATAACCACATAATGTTTACACCCAATGATTTGATATAATGTTTTTATGATCATTACAAAGCCTATTGTGTGTGGGGATTAATTTAATGAGTGTATTTAGGTAGTAATTAACAAAAAAAAAATACTTTTTATCTTGGCATAAATGAAAGGAAGTGGTTCCAATTTATACGATAAAGGGGGGTCACTATTGGAACTTCCTAAAACTATAAATTAATATAAAATAATTGTGAATTATAAATGGATATGAATTTAATGATATTTTAATCTATTCTAGTGCAGAGTCAAGATACTCTCATAAAATAAACTCTTTAAATGTTTGGAATTTATTATTTCACATATAACGTTTTTCAACCCAACTATAAATGTTTTACAATTACTCTAATATTAATATTTTCTACCGTCTAGTGGTTAATAATGCAACAATAGTTAAAAAAAGTCTATAAATAAACCATTTTGAGTTAAATATCCATATAACACTCATTTGGGATAAAAAAGATTTTTATTAGTTATCAATTGTATAATAAATTATTTCTTATTAAAAAATTTCATCACTATCATTTTTATGACTATTAATTACCATTGTATTTGATAACCAAAAGTCATAGCATGAATTTTAATTCAATGAATCCAAAACTTTATAATATGTAACTTATATATAAAAAATTATTTTTTAGAAATATTCTTTCCAATCATATTACATTTTGCAACTTCGAAATAATTTATTTTACATATCCTTTTATTAAATAATTACTATGTTGTCATTTTGTAAGAATCTAAGGTATCTATTTCTTCCCTAAAAATTAGAAACAGATTAAAATAATGAATCAAAATCATTACTAGTTAAAATAAAAATTTATAAATGGTCATATATTTTGGTTATGCGCATACTAATAATATTATATTCATGAAAATAATACTCTGACTTTTTTTATTTTTCATTTAATAGAATATTATTATCCACTTAATCACATATAAATGAAAAATTCCATATATATAATATTTTTATTATTATCGATGAGATATAATCATCAAATAAAATTTATAGCGATTTTTTTTCATTTTATACTTCTCATTTTTATTTTTAACCTTAATTATCTATTTTTCCCAGTACAAAGTTTAAAAAAATTCAATGTTTATTTAATAGTGATGAAAAAAATTAAGGGGACTATATAAATAATTAGAACACATATTTCCTAAATATTTAATCAATTATTCATAATTAATAAAATCGATTCTTCATAATTTTATTCTAAATTATGTTGAAAAAAGATGATGAAAAATGGGTTTCTATAGAAATTATTATTTTAAGTATACAGGTTTTTATAATAAATTTAATTATAGAGGTAATTTAAAAACAATAATTGGATGTTTATAAATCATATCTATGTAAGTATAATTTAAAACTAATCCAAAATTTAATTCTAATTAGTAAATAATTTAAAATAATATACAATTTCAATTAGAATCTGTGTTTCTCTCAATTTATAGAAAAATCAATATTTTTAGAAAATTCCAGAAACATCATCATAATATTAATTTTACATTTTAAATTATAATGTGAAAATCATTTTCTGAATGAAAATTATATGATTTAAAAATAATAATTATTAATAATTACTTGTATGTAAATATTTTAATTAAACAATTATATTTTAGAATTTTATTATGTGTTATTATATTTATAATGAATATAACTAAGTATCTCATGAATGAAAATGATTTATTGTCATTACATGTGTTATTAAATCTTCACCCCCTTTTTTAAATTATGTCCTCATAGTTTTATTTACATATTAATGAAATGGTGACATCATTCCATCGAAGCATTCTAATATTACCACATCGCTTTTCCAACTATATCATTTTCCCAAAAAAACTACGACATGATGAATTATGTTTTTTTAAGAAAATTCTCAATATAGTAAATAATTTGAGCATGTTATATTTTAAAAAATTGATTTCCTAACATCCGAATGAACTCAAGGTTTTAAATGTGATATTAATTTATCATAAATTTAATAAACATAAATATATTAAAAATGTTTATTATAGAGGATAAATTCCTATGAAAGTCCACTCAATTTGAAACAGATAAAATATTATATAGGATTTCATATGGTCCAATGAACCATATAAATATTATTCCCTTTTTACATAAAACAAACACATAATACATTTCTATCAAGATACCTTACAAAAAATATGACCACTTACCTCATGTGAAAGATCATTTCTCTAGTTATTCAAATAACTTTTCAGGCTTTGAGATTTCATAGATACTAATGAATTATCGTTCGCTTCTCAACCAAATCCTCATCCAACTCTAGTCCCATTTTTATTCATTATCATACTTCATCCCAAAAATTAAGAGTCTAAACCTCTATTCCATATAAATTATCAAAAGGATCATTCTTTATATTAGAACTGAAATAATAATTATAATAAAACACAACAAAAAAAGGCAATTATTCAAAAAAAATTATATTATAATTAACAATATTAAATATTTTATTCTATGTTATTACTAAATTACCCAAACTCTACATCTATTTTGGAATGATTATTTTAACTGAAAGTATATTCAGCGACCAATGATGATTGTAGTCCTTTCAAAAAAATTGATGTGAACCTGAGATCTAGGAAAGAGAAAATAGAGTGAAGAACATTATATAATCTAAAAATATTGTTTAGTAATATTATATAAATATAAAAACTAGATCCCTCATACAACACGAACATATTTCCATAACAAGGCTATTGAGTCATGGAAAACCAGGAACCACCAGTTATCTCGAAGACATGTGGTCTCTTATATGGGGCTCACCCATGTCCCCAATCAAGTGATCAGACTAATTATTTTCACTATATTCCAACCTATTTTCATTTCATTTTGAATTTCCCTCAATCATACACACCCTATGAAACATCCCATATGATCACCCATCCTGATCACTACTCCAGGACTAGAATGTGTACATGTGGAGTTCAAATCAGGTATACTATTGGAATGAAAGGATATTATTCCTAACATGTGTAATATAATTTATTCATCTAAAAATTTATAATATTTTTGTGTTACACGAATGTAGATATAATTAAATTATATCTCTAATATGATTGGAAATTATAGGTTTAGTTAATTGATCAACAATAACCCAAATCATATTATTACTGTGAAATATATTTAGAAGTCCCATAAATAATATATGAAATATTTTCCAATTTTCACTATAGTCTTGGAAAATGATGATGCATCCCATTTGAAATTTCTTATTCTTCTATAATTTATTAATAATTAAAGCATTACATTGTAAATAATAAAATAACGATTTTCATCCCATCGCACCAATAATACTCTCAAAGAAATATATACATCATTTTTCATCTGGTATGAAAGGATAGTTGGTAACTATAAGATTCACATTAAAAGTTTCTCTTCAACTGGGAATAAAAATTAATATGAAAAATATATAATTGTATCAAAACACCATTTTAATTAATATTAAATTTAGAAAAACATACATTGTTAACCAATTCTAAATTTTTTAACTCATTTTTTACTTTTAATATTAAATATTTATTCTTACATAGGTGATTATAATGATTCCTAATAAAAAATAGAATAAGTTCTATTGACCCTAACTTATAAGAAAAAATCCACCAAATCAATAATTAATGGGTCATGTTCAAGATTTTAAATTGTTAATGAAACATTGTTTATTTGACTCCAAGCCTCATGTGCTATTTTTTTCAGGGATGATAGTGAATTGTGAAATCCAAAATCTTAATCAATTACATTCTTCTCCTATGACTCAGGATCATATTTTTCTAATGTTTTATATATATTTTAAAAAAATTTGGTTAGTATAAATTTCATATTATTCTCTATATAAATGAAACCTCCTATTTTTAATGAAAACCCCATAGAAACTAATTTTAGATCTCATGAGGGATAATTAACCTCAAGAGGTTTCAGTATTTGGGAAGCATTAGTAATTACCTGATCATTATGTATTGAGAAATAACCAATAAATTTAAATGAATCATAAATGTTTTTGAAAGATCACTTTTTATATATGATAGTGGACAAATAAGTTCATTCTAAAATCTTCTTTTTCACTGAAAAAATTCCACAGTTTATGTTGTCAATATTAATTTAACTCTATTTTGAGTTAACACAGTCATTGGGATAGAAAAATGATAAATTTTTTAAAAAACTACTATTGATATCCTTATATGCCTTGTAAATTATAAATCTCCTTGAAAGGTTTTGTTCATTTTCTTTCTTATAATAATTTAATTTCACCTACATCAACTATTACTACATTTTTAGAAACATTTCTCCCATGAAATGATTTTTTTCTACCAAAATGCATGCATACAAATTTTTTTCTTATTGTTTTTTCCAATTATGGTTTACAAAAATATCAGGTGTATTTCAAAATTCTAACAACATTTATAATATAATAATATGACATCAACAAACACAACCACAAACTTATCTAATAACTCATTGAAAATTATATTTTTAAAATTTATATATATAGTTGGATCGTATAGAACCCAAAAATAATAACTACACACTCATTATTATCATATCCCCAATGAAAAATTATATTCTAAATATCTTCCATCTTTAAATTTAACTAGTGTTACCCCAACCCATGATCAATCTTCAATAAGAGTTCTACTCTGTAGAGTTAATCAAAAAATGTCAATGATATGAGGAAAAAATACAATTGTTCAGAATAGTTATGTTTTCCAAATCACTATAATCATCTAAAATCATCATTGAAACATATATATTTTTTATAAATTAAATAGAACCACCACAAGGTGACGTTATTTGATGAACGAGCCATTATTTTGAGACTTATGTAAAAACTTTTTCACATATATATAATCTGTCTGAGATATTAGATAAGAAATTTTCTAAATGATGTTAACATATGGGACTAACACAATAGTTAACTCACCATCATGATCAAGAATAACACTACGAAACTGATCTAGAAAAACATCCATATATTATTTTACCATTGGGGAATCAATATTATGAGGAGTTTTTAATAATTTAGAGACTTGTGATATACAGTATTCACTACTCGGTCTAATAAATTTCTAAACATCATTGTGGGTTATCATTGGTATAAAATCAATTAATAAATAATTAATATGTCTATAATTAATATTAATATGATAAAAAACAATTCCATTCAATTCCTCAAATAATTTCAAACTATAATATGGACAGTTAAACATGATTATCAAGAATTAATATTGTAGATATAAAAATAATACCAAATCTATATTCATAGTTGAGTTAATATTTTCAACTATTTTTTATACCAACAGTTATATACTATTTTCAATACGTGATATTTCAAATTTAGATGAAAATTTCTCATAAATGAAATATGGTGGTAATCATGACTAAATTTTATATTGGTATAATTCAAATAAAAAAAATAAAATACCTACGACAACATCATTAAATGTTCCATCATAAAAAATGTAGAAGAAAATTACTTTTCCACACCTTTCTACTATATGTTTAGACAATTTAAACCTTATGAAACATAGTTCAAAAAAATATTTTCATAATTTCTCTAATCATTGCAATTAAAACATTTCACTAATGGCTATCTATATGTTACTAAATTATAGGATTGTTCATAATCCTTTTCAATGTAGTTAGAAGACATTTTACCAAACATATCACAATAGTTACACTTTCAAGAAGCATTCAAAATTTTTTTTTAAATCTCTTTTACTACACATGTAACATATATATATATTTATAATACAATTTCTTGATTGTTTCATCTGAATTAGTTATCACCTTGACCATTTTTTTTCATCTCTAAGAATGTATGTTTCATAAAAATCCCTCTCAACATTCATAGGATAACATTCAAAATTTTCATTAATTTTAAATTCTCATGTGGCCAAAAATATATATATAATTAAATATAAACTAGAATAAAATATTTTCATATTACCATAAATTTAATGAAAATAAACCCTTCATGTAATTATGGAATCATTTGACTCTATTGGAACATCATAATGCATACTCATCTCGAATAATTGTTTCACCATAATTAGTTTAATACTCTTAGAGTATTAATTTTACATGAAATGATTATTAAATTGTCACTACACTATCCTTTTATGCTTGTCTGTCCCTTTTTTTCATAACCAAATAAAACCATTGATCAATGTCACAATGAAAGTGATAAATATATAGGCATGTGATTTAGATTTCCAAAAATAACATGACTAAAAATATCTTATCCAATGCATTGATACATTATTTATATACAACTAGATCCATGGTTCCATTGGATATTGTAGGTTGATCTATCATAAAATTCACTTTTATCATCATGTTTTTCAATGTTATATCTAGATGATCTCTTAAATTAATATCACTAGAATATATGGTACATGTCAACAGATCCATCGCTACCAAAAAAATTACTTTTTTCAAATATCATCAATTTCTAGATACTGGTTTGTTAGGATATTTTCAAGTCAGTTCCTTTCTAAGAATTCATCCACATTTACTCTTTGTAATCCCATTCTAAATAGATAAATGTTTGATGAATAAACATACTGAACTTAAAATGATATATCATTCCAACATAGCATAACGTTAAAATAATTCAATCAAATGATATTATCATTATCCTAAAATATAATATTAAACATACTTTTCCAATGATACAATATATATAGACACATCCTTGATCATTACATAATATATAATTTTATGTAATGAATTCATTATCTTACATTTTAAGATCTTTTCATGTTTAGTGTTTTGCATAATTTGGTCATAAAATACAATATTTAAATATGTGGAAATTTATAATCAATTTTCATTTTATAACATTATATATAACATAAAATAAAACATTATTTCATTAAATTTTATTTCTTCACTATTTTCATCTTGACTTATTCATTTTTTATAACCATACATAAACGCAACTAATTTTGATAAATAATGTCATATGAGCAAAAAACCATTTTTAGGCACATAAGAAATGTAGAAATATGTTATTCCAAAGAGAAAATTTTATCCCCTACAATATTTACCATTTTCACATTATTCATTGAGCTTATGAAATAAAAAATTTCCAATTGAAAAATACCCACTATTTTTTTCAATAAAAATCTTCAAAATTTATAGAATGAAATTAAAATCATTATTTTTATTTAACATAGAGAATAATAGTTGTTGAACTTCTATAGAACCATTGAAATTTGAATTACCATATTTAATACATCATATATTAGTTATTGGAGACCAAAATAATTACAACATGTATTGGACAGATATACCAGAGATCACCCGTGAGTTAGAATTTGGCGCCAATGATTATATATGCCATATCTTGCTCACATGCCTTTCCTAAAAATTTCTCAAGTACCATATAATGAATGAAAAATTTTATTCTTTAATCTTTTAATCATAAAACATTTGAAAAAATCTTTTATACCCATGTTATAAACTCATTTAGATATCAAAATACTATTTTTTTCATACCCATTTTCAATAAACAAATTCATATAAAAAGTGTAAGAGGGGTTTTCATTGAATAAAACCAAAAATATTATAATGGAATAAAAAAAAATAACTATTATTATATCCATAAATGTATTTTTTTCTATATAATCTAATATAGATCATTTCATTTTTTATTTTGTAATTAACAAAAAAACGTTATCTACAATTATTATTATTTTAATTCATTTATAACAAATTATAAATATAAGTAATTCAATTTGGGTTTATTCCTATATAAATATATTCATTTGATAATAAAAAAACATGTATATGTATTAGAATGGTTTTTAAAACAACTCATTATAAAATTTAAAATAAGGTTTTATGCTAATGTGTCCCTTACCTAGAGTCTGAACCATCATGTATGTTATTTATCATCTAAAATATAAAACATATGTAAATTTACTTACTCTATTAGTATATTTTTTAAATATCATTATTCATATTATTTCAAATATTACCATTTTAAAAAAAGTAAATAATAAATTGAGTTCATGTTATATGTTTTGAGGATATTCATATCATATGTAAAAGATGTCTTTGGTATGATGACTATAGTTAATAGGGTCATTATTAATTAATATTGAAAATAATAATCATTAAATAATTATAATATTTATCAATAAATTATACAATTAATATAAATCATAATATAATGCTATGGAAGATGTAAAATGTTACAATCCAAAAGATGATAGGTTGTATAAACACTTGGGTAACTTATCCATTTTTTAATGAAACATATGGAAAGAAGGATAATATTATATTTTCATTAAATAATGATTTTAATATCATAAATTACATACTATTTATTTTAATATATTTATATATTTTAATATCATATATCTGATGTGGTGAGGAAAAATGATTCATAACTCTTTGTGGAGGTGAATGTCCACACGTAAGAATGATGACATTATGAATTTTCATTTAATGGAATTGTATGAAAGCAAATCACATAACAACCGTTTAGAATGACATATTCTTAATGAATAGAGCATATATTCATTTAATCAATCATAATAACTTGATGTGACACATACTGATGGAAAACAAAATACATTTGTCCATGAGGCGACAATCCATCGGTCAAACTAAAAATGTATTCCATTCCCGTTTGATGGAGTTTATAGATGGATGTGGGTTATTCCATTAAAATAATATATATATATATATATATATATGGGAGATACTGAATATATTGTATATGTAGGGTTATATGTTATTTCAAGGAGATGAAAAAAAATTCTCCGTAATGAATGATACCTCATTTTCAAATATTGTCTTAAGGCAGCCAAAAAATAATTAATAAGATAGTTTTATGAAAAAAATAATCACATAGGATGTTGTTAGGGATTTAATTACTGGAAGTGGGTAGGTATTGGAAAAACCAAAAGGCTTTCTAATTCTGAATAAATTAGAAGAAGTTGATCTTTTTTATAAGAGTGGGGAGGTTCAATCAAAGAATATATTAAAATATAAAATTAATGTATATTAATTTCAATACAAAAAATAATCAAACTAGATATTATTATAATATAATAAAGATAATATATCAAATCAACCAATCTGATAAAATTTTGAAAATTTTGGATAACATTTTTACTCTAATTTATTGTTTTGTCCCTTCATTAACTTATTTTTCAACGGACTCAATATTAATGTTTTCTAATAATAAATCCATAACAATGACACTATAAAATTTAAAAACACCCATAAATGGAAAATGGTCCATGTAATTAACAAAATAACATTAATGTTCCCAATTATAATTTTTTTGAATAATAAATATTTTAATAAATTATTATTTATTATAAAATATCATTAATGTTTATTTTTGAAGTATTCAGTTACATTGACATCAATACATAAAGGAATCAAATGAATTATAATAATATAGATAAAAACATATTTAATTTATAAATTGTATCTTGAAAGTTATTATAATAAAACAATTAATTCATATCATATAATTTATAACATTTTAAAAATCAATTATTTTTTTTTCACTAATTGAATAATTAGTGGGTTAGTGTTGTGTAAAAATTTAATTATCATATCTCAACATTAAAATTTGAAAATAAATTTACATTATAATGATAAATAATTTAATTTTAAAATGAATTTTTATTTTTTAATATATCCACTTGCGACCCCCATTGAAAAATATAATAGTTATGAAAAACATGACTGTAAAATTTTATACATTTATTTTAAAAAATATTATAATGGTCATAATAATATCTAAATTGAAAAAATATCATTTATTCGACCCGTTGCTGAATTTGGATGACATATAATAGTCAAATAATAATATATTGCACTTTTATAATCATATTTTAGTCCTTTTAAATTTTATTTTTAACCTTATTTACTAGATTTACTCTTTAGTACAGTAAAAAAATTATTATTATTACATATTAATATTGAAAAAAATTAAAAGTCCCATATTTACCAAATCTGAACCCAAATTATTGAAATTATAGAATCCATTTTTTAAAATTCAAAATTGTGAAGTGACTGACTAATATTTGGAAATAAACTAGAAAAATATGATCCAAAATTCAATTTTTAAAAAATACATATTTTTAATATAAAATTTATTTATAATAAATTAATTTATAAATTTTATTTAAAACCCATAATTGTATGACATTAACTCATAATTGATTTATGAATTTTTTAAAATATTACCAAAATATACATTTTCATTCTAAATAATTGAAAATATAATACAAATTTGAAAAGAAATCATTATTTTTCATTATTCATTGAAAATTCAATCATTTTAGATAATTTTAAAAGAAATTATCCTTAAAATATTTTTGAAATTATTAAATAAAAATATTAAATTAATTTGACCATATTTAAATTCAATAATTTTAAAATTATAAATTTTATAAAACATTTAAGAAATGTGTTTTATAATACTACTTCCAATTGTATTTAAAAAATGCATAATGTATTTATTATTAATATAACAATCTATCCCCGGGTAGAAAATGATATACTGTATCATTACCAATGTTTTTAGAAATTTAGTGCTTGAGTATAGGAAACATAGTTCCAATATTTTCTTATATAGGGTGTGCTTGGAGATGCCCTTATGGACCTCACAAATATGGCATGACACAGTTCGAGTGTCTTGTGAGGCTATTGTTGGTGTCAAACCCCACTTTCTGCTCAATAAGTTGAGGAAGTATTGAAGTATAAATGAAATAAATATATATATATATTAACTAATTATGTCTGGTAATGTTGTTTACCACACTATTCATAAGTTTAAAATTATATGGACATTTAAGATGCCTTTAGATTTTATTGATGGAATGCATTCGATCAAGTGAGGATCATCTTCAACCTCCCACCCATCAAAGGAAATTATAATTTCAGGATTAGAGATCCTATATCCACTAACTCAATCCCAAATAAAATTCAACATTTTAAGATCCCACATAGACCACCATAGAGCAGTATGATATCCATGTATATGTTATGTAAGACATTCATATATCTTTTCATTAATGAGGAGATGATGAAAAGTCATAATTCCACTCGATAACGATGATCCTTCAATCATTAAATGATTGTAATTAATACATTATTAAAAGTATTTATATATAAATATATATGATTATAAACATTAATTCATGTATGATAATATGATAGAATGAGAAAATTCATTTTCCGGAATCTGAGGCTCCTGAAATTTTATTACAATGAGAGATAGATCACGAGTAATGTTGGAAATGTTCATGCAAGAAAAATAGCTTTTCATTCACAAGTATTGAATGATAATTTGGTTTCACGAAGAAACAAATTTTCCCAATTATATGGGAATTTATTTACATCACACTGAAATAGTAGAAGATGAGGTTTGAATAGTTTGATTTCACATGTGGAAGGAAGTAGTCTTAAAACCATCACATCATTTGAAGATCTACAATGTTAATTTTAATTAAACATATAATGTGATGATATTGGAATTACTATGTTTATTTAATTTATTATATTAATAATACAATAATAGGTGAGGAGTTGGAGTATTTTTAGGTGTTTATAACACAATAATTGAGAGTGATGAGATGGAAACATCATACGGATGTTCAACTCACCATAGAATTTCTTTGAAGTTGAGATGAATACACCATAGTGTTTCATTACAAATTGGTATGTAAAAAAATTATAATGAAATTTTTTCAGGAAAGTGTTAAACTACACCACAATATTTTATATTACACACCAGGAATATAATTGATGTTTTATACAATGGAAATTCACGTGTTGTTCTACATGGAATAATCACTACATTGTAATAGGTTTATGTGTTATGTAGTTGAAGGAATGGATATTACATGGTAACCATAATGTATTGTAATAAATGAATAAATCAATACCCAAAGTCAGTGTCTATTCACTTTATAATGAGGTTGATTAATTTTCTAATTACAAAAAATATAAATCATAAAATAAAGGTCTCTTTATAAATGATAAATTAATGTTTTATTGTGGATAAATTGTTCATCTAGGTCAGGATTAATATTGAAAAATAATATGAATAATTTTGAGGACCTGATTAATATCTATAATAATGAGAGAAGGTGAGTTTTAGAATATCAGTTATACTCCTTATAAATTTCTTATAAAGATATTAAAGGCCTCTCGAGACCATCACTGTTGATGTTCTTGATTAATTACATGAGCCATCAAGATCTATCAATAACATTGAGGATCATCCAGAGACCATCCATTAGTAGATCATCAAGAAGAATAATGTGTTTATGACAAGGGGTATAACGAATTTCTAAAGAACCTATGGGAGAATATAAAACTGTTGGGAGTATAATCAATTGGGGATTATGAGTTATATTTTTAGGGGGTTTGATAATGATCATCTTGAGGGAATATAGAAGTGTGTATTCCCATTTTTTACCAAAACTAATAAAATTCATAATAACATTATATTGAATAATATTTTATGTGGGAATAACCAACATGGAAGGGCCAATTTTATAATACTAAACTATATAAATACCATGTTCTGTGATCATTTTTATCAATACGAACTCTATGTACGATTGTGTGTTAGTATTTACTACATTAAAAACCTTGAATTTTTTTTGAGAGAATTAGTTATGAGTGTATTTTTAATATTAATGTACCACTTACTCACCCCCATCTCAATGGAACCTAAATAATAATTTTATTTTACAGTGTGGTCTCTGAGTATTACTTCAATACTTATTGTGGATTCTACTCACCATTAAAACATTTTTATTTATATTACATGTTTATATATGGAATATTTGTAAATATTCATTTAGTAATTATTCTATTTATGTTTTTTAGATATGTTAGATAATCCTTTTTTAGAATAAGGTATCTTCTTCAATCATATCAAAGTAGTTCTCTCTATTCACACTAAAAAATCAATGATACTTCCATTAATTCTATTAAATTTTTTTAAAATTGTACCATAATGAAATATTTTAAAAATCTATTCTTTCTAAAAATAACATCATTTATATAATCTTTACAGTAGTAAACATGTAATATATTCTATTTAATTCCATTTAATCAATGTACATAATTTTAACACTAATTATTATAAAATATTTTTTTTCAAAAAATGCTAAAAAATAATCTATTGTTAACAAATAATAGAGGTCCTCTTTTATATTTCAAAATACCCATGATAATATTGTTATCACACATCATGTGTTATCGAAAAAATTTATATTGTATCCATGAAATATAAATCATTAATGATTTATAAGATAAATAAAAAATTATTGTAAATTATTTCCCTTTCATTCACTATTATAAATTTTCAAGAATCACATTTTATGTAAATTGAATCTCATGAAAAATAATACACTCAACACCTAGTTTTAATTATTTATCACCTCTTCCACATGTATCATAAATACACTAATCAAAATTCATTTTATTAATATTTTACTATAATAAATATAGTTTTTTCTTCGACACATTTTAGTTTGTCTTCCCAACATCTTGACACATCTTATTTACAAATGTTGTGACATATTTTACACACATAGTTATTACTTTTGAAAAAAAAATTAAATTACATAATAAAATACATTAAATAAATCAAATTGTATAATTTTTCTATACTAAAAAGCTTTTCAATTTTACTTTTACGATACATATTTACCACATTTTAGAAACCATAAATCCATGGAATATGTATCCCTTACACCTTTGATGTCATAAATTTATTTATATTTTTATATTTACATATTATAGTTTATTTTGATTTCAAGTACTCATTGTTGTTAAAAATCATTCTTTTTTACCATTATTTGAAAAAAATTTGATCTTACAAAAGAAGGATTAAGTTAAAATGTTTTTTACATTATAACTATGAACTGATATTCCACAAAGAGTTATTATTCATTTTTTAATTTCAAAGTTGTATATATTATCATAAAATATTTAATTCTTATTTTTATTAGAAGTCTCTCAATATTTAACATTTTTGTTCTCACAATTAAATTTTAATTCATTAAAAAAATTCCTAAAATTAGTAACCTTTAACAATATAATGTAAATCTATTCATTATTATATATAATTTTACAACTAATAATTTAAATTATAATTATTTATTCAATATATTTTAGTTTTGTATTTATAATCTTTTTAAAAACCCATCATTTTCTTTAATAAACATTATATTTTATTTATTTTATTTCATGAGTTAAATTTATATTTATATTTTATAAATTTAATATTTTTTCTATAATTTACAAATTACTATAGGTCCTCAATACATAATAAATTTATCTTTAGAGTTTAAAAAATAAAAA
Source organism: Viscum album (assembly GCA_963277665.1). NCBI lineage: Eukaryota > Viridiplantae > Streptophyta > Magnoliopsida > Santalales > Viscaceae > Viscum > Viscum album. The sequence continues at coordinate 544,300,617 of OY728158.1, forward strand.
CATCTTATTCTCTTCTAAAAAATAATCATATTAAACATCAAAAACAATATTATTTATTTTCTTTTGAAAAATAAGATTTTATAGTTTATTTAAAAAAATTCATTATCTACGTTGTATTATTCAATATTAGTGAAACATTTTTCCTTAAAGGATTTTTCTCTTTATTTTTTTATTCCATACACTCATTTATATTTGAGAATTATATTTTCTCTTATAAAATACACCCTTTTTTTACTAAAAAAATCATTCAGGTGTCCTCATTATCTCTAATAAAATTAATGTTCATTGGAAACAGTTAGTACAAATATCTAATAATTACATAGTTTGTGAAATTAAATGTATTTATTATTTATAAAACCAAATTTTTTTTAAAATCATCTCCAATAATAAGAGTATAAATTTATAATATCATGTAATATTACTTTTAATAATCATTTTTATAAATAAAACAATTTTAAATGATTATAAGCCTTATAATAAATTTAATATCTATATCATATTCGACTATAATATTATTAATGATATTTGATCATATTCCCATTTTATAAGAAATTAATTTACCATTAATCTCATCAATAGAGAAGTTTCAAATGGGCTTTTAATCTTAATATGAAACTTATTCATCTAATTTTTCATTGATGGATATCCTTTGTTTTTTTCAAATTATTGTGTCCATGATATTTTATCAATCAAAAACTATTGTAATGATAATAATGGCCACCCTAGTAATAAAATCATCAACAAAATCATCTTTCTTTATCCTTATATATATATATTAACTTCTAAAAAGTTTAAATTTTTATTTATCTCCCATATTATCTTTTTTAATATTATTATGATGTTTTCATCAAATATAATTTTTTTATTTAAATTTGAGTAAGAACATTAGTTTCATGAGACCAATTTTGAAAATTAAATATTGGATCATATATAATGATCAATTCTCATCTGATCAATCAGATAAAAAGTTTTCCAATAATATGGTAAATTAAGTAAAATCCTCATAATAAATTAAATCAAGGTATACTAAAATAAATGATATAAAATTATTTAGTTCTTATATATAACTATATTTATATAAAAAAATTTAAAATATTTTCTATTAAGAGAATATTTATATACCATTAGGATACTTACTAATAATTATTATTCATGAAATATAGGGAAATATGAAAATTATAGATCCCTAGATGGTTTCAATGGATACTCAGAGGGGGAGAATAAATGATATTTAAAAATTTAAAAGTATTATTTTCTCCACCTCTAATTTAATTAAGATATATTTTACATATAACTCACACATGGGCAATCAGTGTAATCAATAATCAATAAATTTTATATCTATATGGTTAACCACTGAATGTAACAAGGAATCCACTACCATGTTTTAGTTTGTATCCATTATCAAATGAATCTCACTAATTTTATCAAGACTATACTAATAGAGAATTTGGATTTCTTTTTGAACATTATAAATTCATCTCCAAATATTGTGCATGCCTATTCGTTATTCCAAAAAATCCAATTTTTAATTTGATAGAAATTTATAAAGTATATAATCCAAGTAATTAATTTCTTTACAGATGATTAATTAGTGATATTATATAATCATCTAATTATACGTTCCTAACTCATATATTAATCAATCTGTAATCCTTCAATTGTATTCTTAAAAATTAATCCATATTAACATGATTAAATATATATGGAGATCTCTCTAACAAAATCAATTATTTTCATTCCACTACATAGTGTATTATATGTATTGAATAAAATATGCATACTTAACTAGTATTAAGATATTATTCTTCCTCAATTTTATTATTTTTAAAATTGTAAAAATTCAAGCAATGATTATTATTTCAATTATCACCAATGATCTTAAATGAATTAATAATTGATTACAATGTATCTTTTTACCCCTTGATTTTAGTGGTATATTTTATTATTATTTGAATAAATATCCAATCATAATAGTAAAATAAAAAGCATTGTATGATGAAAGGTTGGAATAAAAATTTGTGACTATATTTCACTATTTCATCTAATTAATTACATAGTTAAATACATTAATAATGATTCTCACGATTTTATAGACTCTTTTTATCCATTATAAAGTTTAAAAAAAACTATCAAATATTAAACAACATGTTGAAATATCATTTCAATCACACGTGGAAACAATTAAAAAAATCATTAATATCGATAACAACTAAATTTTAATGACCTTAACTATTATAAAACATTTGATTATTTTCATTCGATATCATATATCTTCTATCATATTAATCCATAGTGATTTTCTATTTGTAGTCACTGAAAAATTAATGAAACAATTATATAAACATGTATATATTTGTTTGTTAGATTCACTATTTATCAATATATATCAATAATATTATAATTTATAATTCCCTATTATGTCTTATACACTGTAAAATCAATGTAATTAGACTATATTTTTTCACTCTCAAACATAAACAACACTTTAAATTTATTTCTTAAAATCGAATAAATATTCCAATTACAATTTCTAATATTCTCATTATTGTTTTGTGTCATATAATAGATTACTCTAAAACCATAGATCTTAAATATCGACAACATAATGGTCATCAATTTCATAAATAGTTTACACATGTAATAATTTGAATATAATGACAACTGTATATTAGAAAAATACACTTATTAAGATAATGTGGTTTATTAGACATTGGATGATATCTACTATAGTGGAAACAACATCATCATACATCATTGTATGACCTCAATAATTCCTAATAATAATATAACTACCTGATTAATATTATTATAATTATATATAAATTTATCCTCTAATGGGTTTTATTATAATTAATTTTAAAGTGTCAAATCAACATGAAAAATTTTACACTTTTATGTCGAAGTATTAATCAATAATGAAAACATAAATATATCCCACAAAAAGTATTATTAATAACAATTTAATACATTATTTTTTCATTTATCTTAAAACATCACACATTGTCACTCAATAAATAAAAAAATCCAATTTTTAATTATTGACTGATATCTTCTATTTAGATGAAACGTCAAAAAATATTTTCATTTTCCAACATTTATATAAATTTTTAAATGATTTTTTATAAATTATATATTATTGGATTTTAGTGCATCCCAATAGTGTTTCTAATAATACTATATAAAATAATATTCTATCATAAATTATTCCATGAAAATTATAATAATGGAATCCATTTTTAATGATTTTCCAGTTAAATATATAATGGTAATTGGTGCGTTTTCAAGATCAAAAGCAATCACAAGATACACATAGTAAAAATATATACATAATAAAATATTTTTTGTTGTCACATATCTATAACAGATCCCATAGTCTCATAATATTTATTCAATTTAGGGATTCCACCTCTTCAATATCTAATTTTAAAAAAACATTTTGGGTGGTATCATATATCTTGTTTTTTGATTATATTCATTAATATTCACAAATTTAAATATTACTTATCTATAAAAAAAATTGCAATGTAATATTTCATTTTATGAAACTATTTGTTCACCCCAAAGTAATATACTCCTCTATATGAAACAATTTTCTTCTAAGTCGTCAATATAAAATATATAATCTCCTTTTTTATTATTTCCATGATGTATGCTTTTATCTAATTTTTTTAAATGATTTCAATAATAATTCCACATCCCCCTCAAGATGAAATATTATTTTCATGAAATACATATTAATTTATAAAATAAACTATGGGAAATTAATAATGTTTATCATCCTTAATTACTACCATGTGATGGTGACTAATCTGAAAACTATTATCCCATCCACAAACCCAATGAGCATTACTGGTATAATTTATAAACTCGGGTCCTTATAATATATAGATAATCCTATCATGAAAAGTAGATTTCATATATATAAATAAAATTATATATAATTTATTCTTGTTAATATGTTATATATAGATATCTATATTGAATTAGTTTATATTAATCACCCAATAGGCACACATGATTTTAACATTTCAAAAGAAAAATTAGAGGTCATATAAACCCATGAATGCCCCTCAATTTTGTTGGATTATCTATCCCAAATGAGTAATTCTTATTTAGAAATTATTATAAATTTTTAATATAAATAATAAAATTGATTTATCTTCTATCAAAATAGTATGAATCAGAGAATATAAAACAAATTTAATAAATTTTGAATTCAATAACCTCATATGTGAATCTGACATGGACCTCCAATTACAAAATAATTTAATTTAGTAATCTCTTATACATTACATTTATTATTTTACATAGTCTCTTTTGAACTGAGAATCCCAATATATTAAATAATATCCTTGACCAATCCATTACTGAGGCCTACTCAAATATTTAATTCCCAAAATAGTTTTGTAGTTCTATATTTTTAATGATTCCCATTTAATACTCCATGAGATGAAATTTATCAACAACTAATTAGAATTTACCACATTAAATAACTGTTGTATTTTTTTACCTTCTATAATAAAATTTATCATTTTATGACTATGATTACCCCAACTTTTACACTACCTAAAAAAAATAATTTGTATTGTGGGAAATTAAAAGTATAATTATTTACCTAATACATAACACATAATTTCAAAAAATTATTACTATTTTAATTATTTATAATTCAAAATATAATAACATTAAACAAAGACATAATCATTTAGAAAATTGATTTATAATACATATTCTTGACATTTATAAAAATAACTTACATCGTTTTATTATAAATTTGGTTAAAATGGAATATTTAATACATGGGAATTGAGTTTTTGTTTTGTTCTAATGATGAGAAAAACTACATAAAATAATTAAAAAAATTTCTAATATAATATATAAAATATCCACTACTATAATTGTATAGATAATAATGTATCTTCATCCATAATAATTTCACGATAAAATATTTTGATAAATAATGTTTCAATAGACCCTCATATTTCGTTATCATATATCCTTTTTTTATAATGATTTCCCACCATCAACATAAAAATCATTCCATAAAATAATTTTTTTGTGTACACCCTATATGATTTGGTTATATAAATAATATGAAATATATGTCATATATTTTCTATAAAAAACCTAATTTCATTATTTTCCAAATCAGCATAACATTTCGATTGGTTTTAACATTGAACATTATGATTAATAATTCATTGAGGGGTTAATTTTTTTATGATACCTTTTATCCTACGTTATCCCAATATTGGTTTTTAGGATATTAGTTTATATTTGTTGTTCTATAAGTGTTATGTTTTTAAAAAATCCCTTATAACTATTTTAAAAATTACATTGAGTGGATGTCTCCAAAAAAATCCCCAAAAAAGACAATTAGTAAAATTAATTTGATATTATATCAATATATATTTTATTTATTTAATCTAATATGTATTCATGTCAAAATATTTACAAAAGTCATCATATTTTATATCACAACATATCATGTACTTTTGGGCTTAAAATAATTTTTTCTCTATTAATATATAAGATACATGAATTTATAGTTGTATTATTTCATGTTAATGACCATAGGATAGAGGGTTAATTTGTATGGATGGTGATGTCAAGATATAAGTTTTGAATTTAGGTTTTGTTTGATGGTTATTTTTTTAAATTTCTAAGGATATGTATTCTATTTTATCTCATCTGGGATATAAAAAATATATATATGATTCTCTTCCCCATTAGTATCTCGGTATGTAGAAATATAATGGGTGGTTCTAAATTAAATGTTGTTTAGCCTATAAGAAGTCATGGTGGGGTACATGAAATAATTGTAGCCCAAATTCATCCAAATACCCAGAAAATATAATTTTATTTCTATGGAATAGTTGTGGTTTATTGATTTTTATGATGATTGTCATATATAATATGGTTGATCTAGGTCTAGACAAAGATCCATACATTGATGAAGTGGGACATAACCCCTACAATGATATGAGACATATGGTATTGGGTGGGTGGTGATTTATCGATTCCCTTGTATAGTTATAGATTGGGATTGATGAGATTAGTTGTCATAGGATATATAAGATTGATGTGTTTAATTCATCTATTGTTAAAATATTATTTACCCAATTATTTTTACAATAATTGTTTTCATGTTTAATTTTAGTGTGGGGCCCTCATTCAATTATTTTTGTTTCAATTCTATACCATGGTATTTCATAGTTGGCAATGACTCCTTATTAGGATGTTTAATGTATTATGTCATATATAGATGAGTGAGTGTCATATATACAGGGATAACTTATATAAATCACCCATTAAGAGTTGATATTGTAATAATATACCTCATTTGGTAACTTTGGTATGCATGCAATCATTTTAAGGAGGATTGGTCCTATACTACTGTTGGGTTGTTTTGTGTGTGTCTTGAGAAAAGTGGGAGATATATCCATGATATATATGGTGTGTTTGTTATTTTTATTGTATTATTTATTTGCATTTAATATTTTTATTGAGAAAGTATTTTATAGCCCCCATGATCCCATCCATTTATATTTCTGTACTAAGGAGACATGTTGAGAGAGAGAATCTATCTAGGTCATTGTAATCAAACACTACTTATGTACACATCATGGGTTTCAATTCATAATTGTATACAATATGTAACATTTTAGGAATATGATGCTGATTATATCTTGATGAAATGGTCAATTTGTTCATGGTGATGGTGGATGAGGATTCAACGTCTGCTGATCATGGGACTTAGTTTGGATGCCACTATATTTTCTATTTTTTAGTTTTACATTAAATATATTGGCTTGTGTTCAAATATGTTTATTTATTGTGAATTAATATAATTTTTTATTATTATCATGTTTCTACTCTTTTTTATTGATTCAAAAAAGGAAATTTCCAATTAATTTTATACTTTATTCATGGGGGATTCATGTCTCTCTATTTCTGAATACATTTTTGAGTTTCCTACTATAATGGTTGGACATGTTGAATATTGTTATAGTTAAGGAATGACCCCTTCAATTATATATCAAGGGAATAATTTACCCTAACTCTTCAGAGGCACTCTACACTATTTATTGGCCTCTATCATATAGGGATGTATGCTTATATTAATGCATCACACCTTCCCCGACAATCATTTTTTCATGGTATACCTAGAAGTGAATTTTATTGTTGAAATATACCGTAGATTTTGGGATCAAAATACAATACCATTTTCTATTATATTATTTTATGTCATCATGTTTAATATTTGTGAATTAAGTGACTTTAGGTTATTAATTATATGTATTTTTATATCATTCCTTGTTATTATTTAACTGCATGTGTGACTATTTCATTGACCATTAACAATAATACCTTATATTTAGTAACTTAATAACATGAAATAATTATGTATATAAATTTATTTTAATTACAAAATACAATATAATTATTCATTGACATATAAAATATCATTATTCAGATTTTGAACCTGTTTTTTCTTGGTGTAAAACATTGTTATTGGCATGTTTATTGTTTTTGTAGGATTAAACTAATAATATTTCATTTTTATATCCCTAGTTGTATCATACATAGAATATTTTTGTGTTAATAGATTTTTTTATAAGGAAATATAAAGAATACATTTATATAAGTTATACATGGTAATACACAAACAATATATATATATATATACATGGGGGTGTGAGTTTACAATTCCTGCATATGAAAATATAGTGTACTCATCTGTGACAATGACAACTAATATAATTAATTATATCCACACTATCGGGAAACAACAACCCCGTACATGAATATAGTTATATATATATATATATATATGATTTTTCATCCCTATCAAGGATAAATGGCCTCCTATTTAAATATTTTTTATGATAAATATACATATTTATATATGTGTATTAATTTTTAAATGCACGAGTATAAATATTAAAAAATACACATAGATATATAAGCACTACCTATTATAGGTGATCATATTTGATGGGTATTCTTAACAAACATGCATATTTCATATGAAATGTACCACTTTTTGGATATTCAATAATATATGGAATTATGTTTTGTTGTTACCAAGTAATAGATTTTTGAAACCAAGTATAATTATCATAATCAATAATGTATTATGATATAATAGAATATTACATATTCATAAAAAAGATTATATGATAACATTCATTATGTATGCATAAATGTTTGGCTATATTGATTTTTGTGTCCTACCATATAATGTCATGCATGTAGGAATTTAAATATTATTTCATTTAGATAGTTATTAGTTATAGAATACTAATTTATATACTCAACCCTTATATATATATCTATATTAATCACATCTAATAATGCTTTATTTTATGTAAAATTGGGTATGTTGTTTAGAAAACAACATGTAGATATATTGGGATCCTTGTTCATGGTTTACGCATAGCAATTGTCATGTCCACCGGGACATAGAGGATGAGGATACTACATTAAAATGATATTTTTTTCATGTATCTAAATTTTCATAATTTTATTTTGATCATGGTTTTCATACAAATTATTTTCTCATTAAAGTCGTATGTTTTATAACACTATTTTCAATTGAGGATAAGTTTTTACATATCGAGATTTATATAAACTACATTATGGGTACAATATATACATGTGGAAATAAACAATTACATTTATTTTTTGGAAATTTATAACCTGTATAAGGGTCATGGAATATTTTATGTATAATTTTTCATCTAACTAATTAATTAATTAAATCCTGAGAATATTTATCCCAATATGTTTTTTGGAAAATAATGTTAATCTCCAGCCCCAAGGATTAGAGAATTTTCATAATATTTTTTTTATTTTAGTTTGGGAACCTTTTGGGTTTCAAAATAAGTTCTTCTAAGTATTTAATTCAAAAAAAATTATTGATGATTATTTACTTTTTGAATGATGAATATATAATAGTTTTTTAAACTATAAGAGTTTATTTTGAAGTTTTATTTTCAATTAAAGGATTTGGAGATATATTTACACCATGGATGTTGTTATGGATAATATTATAAATTATTATCAATTTATTTATGATAATGAAGGGTATTTAGGTTGATAGTGGTGAGTGGACGTGATTTCATTGATATATTTTTGATATTTTACATAGGGTAATTATGATGAAAAATAGATGGATCAGTTACTAATATAGGAGTTCCATACAACTTCCCTTAAATTTAATATTTATTTCAATGTATATAATATTAAGTGGTTGTGAAACCATTTTTGGATGGTTATCTAAGACATTTTCAGATTATGGATTTGAGAAAAGTTATTAGTGTAATCAAACTATGTTAGATTTTTTAAACAAGATTAATTTGTTATATAATCCATCCATAATCCCTTATAGAAGTATTTTTATGTTTATCTCAATAGAATATCCTAAAAAGATATCTAATATATTTCTATATGATCTTGAAAATTGATTGGGGCTATAAAAAATGAAAAATATATTATACCACTTACTATAATTCATTCCTCTAATCCTTTCCAATATTCACTTATAGTATTATGTATCACAAATTTTGATATATACATCATTTGAAAATTACCTATATGAGTGGTCTTGTGCTAATGTCATATGAGTCGCACACAGGCCATCCCATTCTATCTGTTGAAATTATTATTTAACTTTGGGGTCATAGAAAATATACCTGAACTGTTTACAATAGATTAACAGTATTGCTTTGTTGAACTGACTTATGAAAGATGCTTTATAGAAGAATATAGATGCTTAGGCATGGTGTATCATTCTATTATTATAATTAGTTCATTAACTTGTAGATATATCAATGAACACATCATTATTTTGTGTATTATACTCTATCCTTGATTGATTAAGATTATTATTACTATGATTGATTGGGTATTTAAATAGATGATGTAAAATAATTTTTTATCCAATATTGTTTTTGAAATATATTTTGTAATTTGAAAATTTATTCAGATTTGTAAATAAACTATTACTATGAAATTTTATTGGAATATATGAATATTGGATTATCCAAATAATGTGATTTTATTTTAAAGGATAAATGTTTTTAATATATTAATATTATATTAAAATAAAATAAAGTTTAGATATATTAATTTGGTGGATTTTATGATAGAAAGAACATTATAAAGAAACCAAATTTTATTAAAAATTTGTTTTATTGACTTAGAATCAATGAGGTTTACATGTCATATGTTACTATAAGATAATGGTTAATATTAAGAATTAATGTAGTATTGGATTCACGTTCTCTTTTTCATGGTTTTAAATAGACATTGATTTATTGGGAATACCAAAAAATACTCATTTTGGAGGATTGAGATTCAACATGACTGTAGTGTGATTTTAATTGGGTTTGTTTATATTTAGATACATGTCTACATACTCATTAGTACTACTCATTATGAGTTAAACTATTTGATATTTTCTTTTCGTGGAAACCATCATAGATTTCTAGTAAGAAAATTATAATTTTTTTTAAATTATTAATAAAAAAATTGTTTTTTTCTAAAAGATATCATTTTCATAGATTAGAATAAATATTACATATGAGTGAATATTAGTGATTTTGGAAAATAATACTATGTAAATTCTAACACATATATTTCTACACATGTTAGTGGTCGTGTAAATGTGGTTTGTCCTAATTAGGAAAAATGGAAAAGATATGTTGGTTAGTAAGTATGTATTAATGGAGCTATTTATATAAGGGATTAATAGTGTAAGATCTCTCATTTTTAATAGATTTATGATATCCAAAAGGGTATTGTGTTATTAATATTATTTTTTATGTGATTTATAAACTTGGTTGTTTTTTATAAAATATTGGAAATTTATTATAATTTCTGAATTTGTTGGTTTTTTTTGTTTTACTAAAAATAGATTTTTCATTTCAATGGATTTAGTTAATTTTAATAAAGGAATATATTTTCTAAAAATATCAAAACGTTGTCACACTATCTTTTGTGATCACTATAGTACCTTATGTTCCCCATTTCATGAGTCTGGATTATATCTTAATTGTTTTAATATCCATTGAGAATTGATTTACCCTCAATATTCATCACTAATAATAACATAAAGTAAATTTAAAATATATATAGAAATTTGGAATGATATGTAAGTGAATACGGATAAAAAATAATGATAATAATCTTGGAGAAATGATAACAAAACATTTATAACATATGACCATTAAAATACCATATTTGTTTTATCAAAAATAGAAAACAAAAAACTATAATATCCCATAACCATATGAACATACTGGTAAGAAATATTTAATCCAATTAATCTTGAATCTATTATACCAAATTATTTGTAATGGGTAGCAGACTATCTCTTATCAATATCATAGGAAAAATGTTCTACTTTTATCAAATGCATTATGTGCAAGGATTGGAAAAAACATACCCTATATATAGGCATAAAACCACAATCTAGACATTCAAATAAATAATATTATGAAATAAAATAAAATAAAAATAGTTGTCCAATTAGATTAATATAATGGTAAATACCTATTATAAGGCTTTAAAAAATATATATTTATCATCATTCTTCGTTCTATGGTTCTAAAAATGATATTGTGAAAAATAACCTCACTAGATTCTGAAAAACCATTAAATATATGAATAAATTATTAAAAAAGGTATTTAAATTTACATATTATAAAACTAATAGTCTTTAAATCATCATTAGAATTTCCATGAAGAAAAATAATCCATAAACCACACATATGTAACCCAAGATCTTATAAGATTGGAAATAACAAAAACATAACTGATCAGTAATTCGTAAGAATTCGTATACTTCATCCATGGTTTATGGGACCTAAATTCTAGTTACCTTCATTAACTATTATCACCATACCCCCACAAAAATATAAGTAAATATATTTTGAAACTCTATATGTTATGCAATAAATTAAATTAAATTAGAATAAATTATAAATAGTGGAAATGAGAAATGTAATTGAATTAACATAGTGATGTACTATTTAATGCATATTTCATTATAGGAAAAATATATTAATTTTTGAATCATATAATTCCCTGAGTCCCTTCCAAGATAAACAAACTGAAATAATATTACAGAGAAGGGGTTCATGAAATTTAGTATGATTAATCAAATTATTTTATGTATAGATAAAGATAGTATAATACCCTAATAAATCATAATGTCAATGAATATATAGATTTATATATTTTATCACAAATGAATATGAATAAAAAATATAATGGGAATAGATCTACAATACTATATATATCGAACAAGATAGAACCTACTGTAACATGAAAAAGGATTAGATCAATGGTGGAGGAAAAATTGATATGGCTGATGACTATATGGAGGAATTTTTCATGAGTAGATATTTACTTTTTTGTTTCAAATAAATCAATAGGGAAAATAAATTTAAAGTGAATAAAACCCATAAACATTACATTTAAGCAAAAAATATATTAGGGTTCTACAGTGTACTTAGACAATCGGGTACACAATGGTCACATGGTACATAGTTATAAATAACAAATTAATCATTATGAATGAAATTATGATTTCAAAATATCTCATACTTCCACTCATCAACCCATGGTTTACAACTAGAAACATGTCTCTCCCTTGGAAAAATATGTTTTCTTTTTCTTCGAAAATGCCTGTATTTCTCTCTTCAACTATTATTATATCCAAAATAATTAATTTAATTAATAAATAACACAAACTTGTATATAAAAATAACAAGAAGGATGTGGTTCATTAAAAACTCACCCCTTTCATGCACCACTTCATTGAGAACCACAATAAATAATCAGATTAAATAATTTACATCATTAAAATTGAAGTTATTCTTTATTTTAATATATATCATTGGAAAAAGAACATTAATTCCATTCAATGTAAACTAGTGTAAAAAAATCTCTAAATGAGTTTTCCATGCCATTTATTGATACAATCACATTTTAAAACAAAGTATCTATCATATTTAAAATATTTGAAATTAAAATGAATAAAAATAACAAGATAAACTTTTTATCTTATCCATTGAGATTTATATAATATATTACACATGACATTAAATTAAAGTAGCACTGTTAATTCATAATTTATCTCTATGATAAATTTTATAATGATAAATGGTCAGTAAAATTATCGATATATCAATATTTCAATTATTATTCATTAGTGACATAATAGATAACAAACCATAGTAACACATGTCCATTAATAAAGATTATTCTTGCTCATTTCCTATGATTTTTATTTGATGTGTGGTGATTTGATAAGTAATAAATTACTTCTTATTATGAGTATAGTTTATGATAATTTATTACAATATTTTAGTTCCAATAAATGTTAATAAATTAATTATACCACATATAGTAAATAATGTAATATAATCCAGTATAGAAATTCAAAATGAGTCCTCTAAATGGATAACTAATAGTTATTATAGTAACATAACTTAAATAATTGTATACTAGATTCCCATGATCTTTTAAAATTTAGAATATTTTTCATATTTAAATAAAATTTAATGTGATTAGTCTAATGTTATTGGTAATCATATTGTTAATGTAATTTTATATTCAGTTATATACGAGTTCCAATAACATATTTCAACTCATTATAAAATTTTGAAGTAGGAACCATATCACCTTAAGAAAACTTGATTTTTCAAGGCAACATATGTTTTTATACAAACATATATATAATTTATCAGTTCAAATATATAATAACACTCTATGATATAAATTTTGAGGTTTTCCATGTTCATCCATTCTTCTATTACATAATCCATATCCTAGACTCTTAGGGAGATCATGAAGGTTGTCCTAAAATAAAATAATGTGATATCAATAATGTGAACTTTAATTATAGGAAAACCCGAAAATTCATAAGATCCTACCAAATCAATAAACAAAATCACTATATGTATGGATAAATATCTTGTCACTCATAGAATTCGCTTTGAGGTATGTTTCTAATTTTAATTTTTATCTCATAAGTTTAACTGCCTTTTTAGAATTGTCATGTTGGAATTCGGTCTGACCATGACATTAGTGTGTGCTTTTTGCGCTGATAAATGTAGTCAATCTGGCACGTGTCATGAACTTATTGATTCGGTAAATGATCCTTGGCATGATGATGCCTAACGCATGGGAAGGGCACATGTAAAGTTTTGAAGCCTGCCCAGCGTGCGGGTGGACCTTATTATTTTTAACGTTTTAAATGCATAATTTTTTATTAACATCATCATATTCATTATTATTATTATTATTGAACTTGTTATTAATTTATATCATTATATTTATTCAATTTTTTTTTCTTATTTTAGGTTGGTGTAGTTTGTTTTATTATTATTATTTTTCTTTTTTTGGGTACATATTCCAATTTTTTAATCAGTTTTTCTCTTTTTCTTTTTTTCCCTCTCTCTAATTTTTATTCTCTTCCTCACACTCCCTCCCCACAGTGCACTGTTCATCCATTGATCCCCCTAACCCTAGACGCCGCAACTCCCTTCCTACCTGAAATGATTCCCCTGTTGCTGCACTCCCTCTTGCCTCGACCAACCACACACCATGCTCTGCCCTCCTCCTTAGCTACCCCGAGCTGATCACACATTCTTCTCATTATCCCCCTCAATAGACTAGTCTTCCCTTTCCACCTCTGGTCGCGTCATGCCCTCTCTGTCCATCATAGCCTTCCGATGAACCCTCTACCTCTCACAACCCTCATCATGGTGAGACTCCCATGCACAAGCAGCCCCGTCGAACCTAGGTACGCCGTCTCACCCTCATCGGACCAGCTGACTCTCCAAAATCTGGATCCCACACCGGTGACCTCCTCAAACCTCATCATGTATGCCACACATCACTCTCTTTGTTCTACCGAGGCTCTGAAATCATTGTCCCTTGGCTATTCCTTTTTCTGGTGGCTCACTCTTTGTGTTTCTGGTGTCACAAAAGCACGAAAAACCCTTGTTGGTCTTCGCCCAACCTCTCAGACTACTCACCGTAGGTTCCGAGTCCCTCGTTGTTCATAATTTTATTTTTTTATTGTTTCAGATAGGTTTTAGTTGTGATTAGTTTAAATTATGATGCATTTTTGTTGTGATTTGTTTTTTGGGTGTGTTTCAGGTTGTTTGTGCATCATTATTGTGCATTGGTCCCTACACACCAATTTTTTGAAACATATGGCACACCGGTAGGTGATTCCATGTTTAAGGATTGATTTATTTTTTGGGTTTAATATTATATTAATTTAACTTATTTATTTATTAGTTTCCAATGGTTGTAGTCAGTTATATTTGGAATTTTTTTCGCTCTCGTATTGGTAGTACATAATTATGAAATGTGAGTTTCTATCAAATTTGTGTAGTTGTTTTTTTAAATGTGCAAGAGTTGCATTTGTGTATTTGATGTGTGTAAGTGTGCATTTTGTTGTAAATATGTTCTGATGTGGCTTTGCTGGACACCTTGAGTCATGCATCTTATATATATATATATGTAAAATTGCTAAATCGATTCTTCCTAGTGCTGATTTATTTTAGCAACGTCTTTTAAAAAAATCGTGCAACTGGTTATTTGACTGTGTGGATGATGTTGGATGAGTTTTGATCAAAATTACAGGTGTTTCTAATGTTTTAAAAAACATTTTGTATGGTAAGTGTGGAACAACACGTAGATAATGTACTATGTTTTTTGCATATGTATCTTTGTCATGAAATGTGGCATGTTGACTTAATTAAGCAGAAAATAGGAAGCTTGGGTATTAGGTGGGCAGACTAGGAATAGGGTTCTAGTGATACAGAAGCAGCCTTTTCTCGGTTTCACTCAGCTGGTTTAAAAATTGAAATTCTAAAAAAACTATGGGTGATGTTTGGGGACCACTAGGTTATGGATGTGTTTCCCTACTAGTGGATCGAGAACAAGAGTGTATTTTATAGTGGTTCTTATTCCTTGGTTCACCGAGACATGAAGTTCTAGGGTCCCTTCAGTGCTAGTACATATACGGCGTCTCTAACATTGGTGCTCGTTGATTACATCTCACTCATCAATGACATATGTTGTAACCTTTGGGGTGTAATAAAAAAAGTGTTGTATTTTCTTTCTAAACCATTTTCCTTAAAGTTGTCATTATTCAATTTTTTTTATTTAAAATTGTTTAAGCACTTATTTTAATTCATTGATTAAACATGAAATCATTATGTTAGTTAATATTCACATGTGGAATATTTGATTACTAACATACTATTGAGCATTAGATCAATCCCTACTTACACCCTTTGGTGTAATTAGATTTGGTTATGTTTGATGTAGGTAAGGATACAGCTTATTGGAATGGTGATTCTGGTTGTTAGCTAACACCTTGGCCTGGCATTGTGGAGATGGCATGAGGGTGGTTTCATTTACCCAGGGGTGGTTTTGGAGTTGGTTTTTGGCCACCAAGTTTTTTGTTGTTGTTTCGGTTTGTGATGAACTATTAACTGAAATCCTGGTTTTTGGTACGAGCTTGTTTGGTTGAGATTTGTAGTTTGGCATATATTTATTGTTCATTGTTTCTTGCATGTTTTTCCTAATCAGGTAAATCATTCCCAAAGAATTATTTTGATACCCGGGCACATGTGCTAGCCCATGGGTATCGGGATCACCCCTCTGGCCTTTCGTGGACCAGGTCGAGTGTCAGTTATATGGCGACCTGATTTGGTTCGTGACAAAATTGTATCAGATGATGTTTTGTTGTATGAGTCTTTTTATTTGGGTCGAGTATGGTTAGATAGAATCTAGGATTATTGAGGCTCAAAATTATGGTTGCGAGTGAGGTTCCTAGCCAGCAAACCACTTGACTGACCCTGAGTCACCATGTGGTGTCAAGATGCTTGTTTGAATTATCTTTCAGGTGGGATGTGCATGCTTAAGACTTTCCGTGGACATTGGGCGAAGAAGAAGAATTTGGTCATGATGTTACATTTGAATGATTGGTTTAATTACGATGACATATCATTCGGGAATTTTTATTTTTTCTTTAGATATGATATATTAATGATATCCCATTATGATTGTTTCTCTTTACAGCAAGATGTCTCCCCAAAGAGCTTAAACACATCCACAAGAAGGAAGCTGGAGAGAGTTCTCACTCACCGCCTAATCAGAGATTGGTAAAAGTCGTGGTATGAGTTGTTCAGGATTTAGGACCGGGGACGACTGATGCCCCCTCCCCTATTCATGCTAGAAGAGATGAGTGTGGCTCCATTAAGGATAATGATCAAGAGTTTCTGAAGAATATACCTCCTTCATTCCGTGGTAGTTCAAAACCTCAAGAGTTAGAGAAATTTCATGAAATGATAGATTGTGTGTTCGAGTTCCTTAACATGCTAGAATAAGTCAGGGCAAATTATGTCTCATTATAGCTTGAGGGTTCCCATCGCAAGTGGTGGGAATCATTTATTCATGTTGGGATGTACGAGCATATGGGTTGGAATGAGTTCAAAGCCGTCTCCAACGAGCAGTACTATTTTGAGGATTTGACTTATGCTAGAACCCAAGAGCTCATGGATCTTTCAGAAGGGGATCAGATAGTGATGGAGTATGCAAAATCGATTTTCCGAGCTAGTGCGTTATGTGCCTCAGATTGCATGAAGTGAATATTTGAATGCTCAGATGTTCGAGAAGGATATTTGACCTAAAATCCACTCTTAGGTTTTCTTGTTCAAGCTGGTAATTTCTTCCAAGGTGGTCGATTGTGCTTTCATGGTCGAGATTGACTATAGAGGAATGTTGGGTTTTTTTGGATCAGTGTAATTGTTTAGCAGTATTAGTTCATCCAAGAAGAAGAGGAAGCATGATGGTCATGGGAAGAAGGCGGGTGGCGGCTCAGGCCAGCCATTCCAGAAGACCTCATCTATTACTTCTGATATGTGGTCTGTTGTGTGCCATCAGTGTGGGAAGGTAGGTCATGTCTGACCTGTGTGTCCAAATTTTCCAAGTTCATTCTTTTGATGAGAAATTATGGGGCATGTGCAATGCTTTGGCAGAGTGACACACCCTTATCAGAGTGGGGAAGGGTCTGTGGCTTCCAGGGGAGAACCAGTTCATTCAGAGCTGACTTGGACTATGGGATCTCAGTTTGGAGGTCATGGTGGTAGGACCGGATCATCCTCTGGGTAGAGCTAGGTCAGGGCAGATCCATGGGAGATATGTCATTCACAGGTAGAGAGCAGACATCTGCATGTTGTGGATCAGGCACCATCGGGATCTGATGTAGGACCTTAGACTATTAAAGTTACCATTCTTATTGCATCTTCTTTAGCTTATGACATTTTTGATACTGGTGCATCTTCCTATTTTATATCTTCCTGTCTTCTGAACTTGTTGGGCCTTCAAACCGAGACTTTATCTGTTGCAATGTAGTTAGTGACACCGTTGGGTAAGAAAAAGGGGCAGGGTATTAGGTTCCTATCATGAGTACAGTCTATTTTAGGAGTTGAAATGGAATGAGATTTCATGGTCTTGGATATGGACATGTTGGATGTGATCCTTGGTATGGACTAACTGGTGTTCTTCCAAATTCATATTGAGTTCTATCGGCACCGAGTCATCTTTACGACACCAGAAGGGTGTCCTCAGTTATTTAATGGAGAATGGGATCCTTGGTCGGGCCCCGCAGGACCTCTACTCCCTTAGTTGCGGAGTAATGCTTATCAGTTTTCATTGCTCCCACTGGAGAACGATGGTGGTGTTTCTTAGGGTGGGTTACCTCATGTAGAAGATGAGATCCCAGAGGTATTCCCAAGTTATTTTACAGGCATAATCCCAGAGCAGGAGATGTAGTTCTCGATTGAGTTGGCACCGAGAACACAATCAATATCTCTTCACTCATATAGCATACCCCTACCAAATTGAGGGATTTAAATATACAAATGGAAAATTTGGAATCCAAAGGATTCATTTTCCCGACCATCTCTCCTTGGCCCGACCCAGTTGTATTTTCAAATATGGATGATTGAACCCTCCGGTTGTGCATCGATTTCTGGAAGTTGAATAAGGTGACCATCAAGAATAAATACCCTTTTCCCCGAATTGATGATTTGTTCGACTATAAATGGGGATAAAAGTAATTCTCCAAAATTGACTTGTGGTCAGGTTACCACCAACTCTGGGTGAGAGAAGCAGACATTTCGAAAATAGATTTTTAAAGCAGGTGTGGTCACTTAGAGTAAATATTAATGCCTTTCATATTGATGAATGCTCTGACAATTTTTGTGGAACTCATGAATAGGATGTTCCACCAACATCTCGACTCATTTTCATTGTATTTGTGGTTGATTACCTAGTTTATTATGGATCTGAGGAGGAACATGAGAATCACCTTTGCATTGTTTTGAGAAATTTTTGGGACCACCGCCTTTATGCCAAACTCTCTAAGTGCACATTCAGGATAATGGAAGTGATGTTTGTAGGGCATGTCATCTTAGAACAAGGGGTTTCAGTGGATCTTGAGAAGGTCAGTGTTGTTATTTCATGGGAATAGCTGAGGAATGTGTTTGAGATCCAGAGTTTTCTTGGCATGGAAAGTTATTATTGGCGTTTTGTCCAGGATTTCTCACAGCTTGCCTCCTCTATGACCACACTCACCCAGAAAGGGGTGATGTTTGAATAGATCCCTTAGTGCCAGGAATCCATTGAGGAGTTGAATTAGTAGTTGACCAATACACCTGTGTTGATCTTACCAGAGTCTGGGTAGGGCTATGTGGTTTATTGTGATGGTTAAGGTACGGGTATTGGGTGTGTACTCATGCAGGATAATCATGTGGTGGCTTATGGTTCTCGCCAGATCTGACCGCATGGGAAGAATTATTAGACTCA
Source organism: Viscum album (assembly GCA_963277665.1). Lineage (NCBI taxonomy): Eukaryota > Viridiplantae > Streptophyta > Magnoliopsida > Santalales > Viscaceae > Viscum > Viscum album. Next base: position 544,320,525 of record OY728158.1, read on the forward strand.
TGACTTAGAGTTAGCATTGGTGATGCTCTCCCTGAAGACTTGGTGTCACTACCTATTTGGGGAGAAATTTTCTGTTTATTCTGTCCATAAGATCCTAGCCTACATTTTTTCTCAGAAGGATATCAACCTGAGGTAGCACCACTAGATCAAGTATCTGTAGGGATTTGAATTTACAATGTCTATACCTTGGGAAAGGGTAATGTGGTGAATCCTTGAGAAGGAAGGTACCCGTGCTGTCACAGAGAAAGTCTAGTGATGAGTGTACTTTGATGGAACTCTTCGCCCAGATGCCATTGGAGAGCAGGGAGCATAGCGGAGGTACTTTCTTGGATAGCATTCCGTTGACTACTACTCTTCTGGAGGTGATTCATTAGGATTTGACTAGTGATGAGCAATGTCCGCAATCTATGTAGTTTATTTAATGTGGGGAGTCCCCTTCTGATTCGTCAATGTCTCCCAAGATGATCTTATGCTTCAAGGGTCGTGCAGTGGTTCCATTATCTCTATAGAAGATGGTGATGCATGATTGCTACTAGTCTCAGTGGGAATCCATCCAGGTACTACAATGATGTATTACTATTTTCATCACCAGTTCTTTTGTTTGGGTATGAGATGAGACTTAGCCATCTTTTTATCGAGATGCTACACTTGTTAGCTAGTGAAAGAAGAGCATTAGAGACCATTAGACCAACTTCAACCATTATGCATTCCCACATGGAAGTGGGACGAGGTGGCCATGGACTTCATTGTTGGCATGCCTCATACAAATCGATGGAGGAATGCTATTTGGGTAGAGATTGACTGTTTGACCATATCATCTCACTTTATTCAGATCAGAGATACAATGATGGTGGATGAGCTGGGCCACTTGTATGTTCAGGAAGTAGTTTGACTTCATGGTGTTCCATCTGCAGTTGTTTCTGACAGGGACCCATGCTTTACATCTCAGTTTTGGGGTTCCCTATATAAGGATTTGGGGTAGAAAATTAAGATGATCATGTCATACCATCATTAGAAGAATGGCCAGATGGAACAGTTGTATCAGATTCTCGAGGACATGCTTCGCGTATGTGTGTAGGATTTCATATATTCAAGGTATAGCCATTTGGGAATGGATCAGTTTACTTATAATAACAATTACCAAACTTCTTTTTGAATGGAACCCTTTGAGGCACACTAAAGTCGGCCTTTTGGACTCCTTTTTGTTGGGATTAGGTAATTGATAACTCACTTTTGGGACTGAGTAATGTTCATGAGATGACTGTGAAGGAAAATTTGAATAGGCATTGGTTTTTGATAGCCCAAGGTCTCCACAAATCTTATATATATCAGAGGTTTCAGGATCTAGAGTTTTCAATGGGAGAAAATGTTTTCTTGACAGTGGATCCTTGCTTGGGAAAGTAGGGAAAGCTGATGTCGTGGTATGTAGTGCCTTTGGAGATTATTGAGAGGATTGGAAAGGCGGCATACATGTAATCATTGAATTTATAGTTTCCATCAATTACTGACGTAATTCATGTCTCCCTACATAAAAAGTATAATACTGATTTGTCACATCTGTTTAATTGGGAGGAGTTGGAGATATATGCAAACTTATCTGTGTTTGAGTGGCCGGTGAAGATAGTGGATTCACAAGAGAAGGTGATTCAAGGGAATACTATTCCATTGGTTTTCATTTTTTGGAAACATGGGAATGAAGAGAATGAGACTTGGGAGTGTATGTCTTGGGTTGGGCAAGAGTACCCATTTCTATTCTATGATCAAGAATCTAGTTGAATTTTTGAGGACGGATTGTAATTAGGGTGGGGAGAATTGTAATACATGGACTTTGGTTTGAGTCATGTTTTTAATTTTAATTTTTATCACATAAGTTTAATGGCCTTTATATAATTGTTTTGTTGGAATTCAGGCTGAGCACGAAATTAGTTTGAAAATTTTGCTTTTTGTGCTAAGAAATATAGTTGAGATGACATGTGTCGTGAACTTTTTGCACCATTAAATGATACTTAGCATAACGATGCCAGATGCACGGGCATGGCACGGGTGAAGCGGTGCGGCCAGCCCACCGTGCAGGCGGACCTTTTTATTATTAACATTTTAAACATGTAATTTGTTTATTAACATTACTATTACTATTATTATTATTATTATTATTATTATTATTATTTTTATTGAACCCATTATTAATTTATATTGATAAATGCAGTCATCATTTTTTATCTTATATTATGTTGCTGTAGTTTGTTTTTAATTTTCTTTTATTGGGATTCCTATTCAATTTTTTATCCATTATTTTCTTTTTTTCCTCTCTCTTTTATTTCTTCTCTACATCACACTACCTCCCCATGGTGCACTATTCATATACAGCTCCCCTAACCCTAGGTGCTGGAACATCTCTTCTGCTGAACTGAACTCTCCAGCTACTACCATCCCGCTCGCCCCGACCAGCCTCACACCACACTGCGCCCGCCTCATTCGCTACCCCTAGCTGATCACACCTGATGCTTCTTATCCCCCTCATCGGACTGGTCTTCCCTTTCCACCTATGATGGTGTATGCCCTCTCTATCCAATGCATCCTCCCAATGATCCCACTACCTCTCCCAACCCTCATCGAGCCAAGACTCCCACGCACAAGCAGCCCTATAGAACCTTGATGAGTCATCTCACCCTCACCGAACAAGCCAGCTATTCCATAGCAAGATATTGCTCCCACAACCTCCCTCACCCTCATCTAGTAGGTCTTGCATCACTCCCTTTGTTCAGCAAAGGCTCTGATAGGCTTTTTCATTTGGTTATGCCTTCTTCTGGTGGGTCTCACTTTGTATTTACGGCATCGCGAATTCATGAACATCCCTCGTTGACCTCCGACCAACCTCTCGGACTCCTAATCATAGGTACAGAGTCCCTCGTTGTTCATAGTTTTAATTTTTTAATGTTGCAGATAGGGTTTAATTGTGATTGGTTTAATTTTGGATGAATTTGTGTTGTGCATTGTTTTTAGGGTGTTTTTGAAGTTGTTTGAGCTACATTTGTGGGCATTGGTCATGGAGCACCAATTGTGTGAAACTTACAACACACCAGTAGGTAATTCCATTTTTAAAGATTGATTGATTTATTGGGTTTCTTGTTTAATTAATTTAACATATTTATTTATTAGTTTCCTGTGGGTGTAGTCAGTTTTATTTGGAAATATTTTATTTCTTGTTGTGGTAGTAAATATTTATGAAATAAGAGTGTCAATCAAATATGTGTAGTTGTTTTTCTAAAATGTGTAGTAATTGTAGTTGTGTTTTTGATGTTTGTCAGTGTACGTTGTGTTGTAAACAGGTTCCGATGTTGATTTTCTGGACACCTTGATTCATGCATCATATATATATATATATATATATATTAAAAACTAAATATATTTTTCTTAGTGCATATTTATTTTATCTATGACCTTTAAAAAAGCATGCAACTGGTTATTTGACTGTGTGGATGGTGTAGGTTGAGTTTTGAACAAAATGTCTAGTGTTCTTAATGTTTTGAAATTTTATTTGGTATGGAAATTGGGGTGCAGCATGTAGATAATGAACTATGTTTTTTGTGCGTGTATCTTTATCAAGAAATGTGGCATGTTTACTTAATTCTGCACAAAATGGAAAGTCTTCGTATTAGGTGGGTGGACAAGGACTAGTGTGCTATTGAAATGAAAGTGGCCTAGGACCAGTTTCACTCAGATTGATTGATGATTTAAACACTAAAAAAACCATGGGTAACATTTTGGGACCTCTAGTTTATTCATGTGTTTTCCTACTATTGGCTCGTGCATGAGAGCATATGTTGTTGTGGTTCTTATTACTTTGTTCACCGAGACAAAATGTTCTAGGGTACCTTAAGTGATATTAACTATAGGCCCACTCCCATTTTAGTGATCTTGGATTAAATATCACTCATCAATGACATATAGTGTATCCTTTGTGGTGTAATAAAAATAAATGTGTTATATTTTCTTTCTAAACAATTTTCCTTAAAGATTTCTTTCTTCAAATTGTTTTATTTAAATTTGTTTGAGAACTTTTTTTATTCATAGATTAAACTTTCAACTATTATGTTAGTTAATCTTTACATGTGTTATCTCTTATTGGTGACATCTTATTGAGCATTATCTCAAACCCTGCATACACTATTGGGTGTTAGTAGATTTGGTGATGTTTGATGTAGGAAACCATAAGGCTTTTTGGAGTGGTGGTTTATGTTGTTAGCTAAAAACATGCTGTGGAATTTTGGAGAAGGCATGAGGGTGGTGTCCTCTATCCAGCAGTGGTTTTTTAGTTGGTTTTTGGCCACCATGATTTTTATTTGATTGGGTTTGGTGTTGAACTTGTAACTGAAATCCTAGTTTTTGGTAAGGCCCCGTTTGGTTGGGATTTTATGTTTGGCATATCTTTTTTTAGTTTTTTTGTTCATGTTTTTTCTAATAAGTTAAATCATTCCCAAATCATTATCTTGATACATGGGCACTTTTTCCACCCTGTGGGGATCATGAATTCCACTTGGGCCTTGTCATAGAATAAGTCGGGCGTTAGTTAGATGGCGACCCAATTTTGTTCATGACAGATCTAATATTCTCATGCTCTTTCCAAATTTAAGGAATTTTATGTCCTCACAATATAATAAAGTTGTTCCAAATATATTTTCGGTGGGATAATGATATCATAATAATGTACAAATCAATATGTGATTAAAATTGGGTCAACCAGTCCATACCCAAAATGATATCAACAAATTTTTTGACTGTAATGATAAAATCCTAAATAAATTTGTATATTTTAACTATAATATTGTGTGGTTGTAATTTCTTATAATTACCTGATATCCATCTCAGAAAACGGTCAATACATAAAATCACTTAAAATATTTTTTAATCACACAGAGAATAATAACTAATTTATATGACATAAATTATTAATATTTCATAAATCAAATTATGAAAAAAAATATCTAAAAAACTTAATTATTACCTCTGAAAAAGAAATTGTGATTATATTTTTTTATAATGGTCTAGCAATCAAATAAAAAGAAAATATATAAAATTTTAAAGACATTCATTTGTGAAGTCCATTACAATAAAAATATAGTAACCAAAAACTCTATAAACTAGTATTATTTCCACATAAAAATCTACCATATGGAATAACACAAATTTATAGATGTGTAATGAAATTAAAACATGGTCACAAATCATAATTTTCACTTTAATTACATTCCTCCACTTATATTAAGTCAATAGGTCCTAGATACATTGTCAAAATCCCCCCAATAAGCTATCTCTTGATATATAATGCTCAATTTGTTGGATTCTAGGACAAATTCAGATTTATTAAAGATATACTATTAGAATAAAAATATTCACATGATGCTATCCTAGAACCTATATTGAAATTCGAACATTAAAATTTATTTCTGTTTAGAATTATTATTCTAAAACATATTAATGGGAGACCATGAAATAGTATCCTATGGATATTTTAGAATCCATTTATATTAGTGGATCGGGTGGAGGTATCTCTCTGATAAATCAGGATAGGAGTTTTGAATTATTTTTCATTCATTATAATCTATTTTTTTTATACTAGTAGTGAATTATTAGAGAAGGTGGAAACATTATAGAGTCTTTCTTCCTTCTAATTAGGAATCTCAACATCATTTTTTTAGGGACCTAAAAAGAATAAGAAATCATTCATCGAATATATGAGGATGGGATTATTCGAAAAAATATATGAATTATTTCATACCCATCTGAATCAACATATCCTCATGGTAATGGGGTGTATAAGAGAAAAATTACTATTTTTTGATAATAAGAAAAAAACTGAATGGTTTGGATATTGATATAGTAGTTTCTATTCAACCTATATAGTATGTATTTTTTTCTCTGGTCCTGTGTGACCCATTTTCAAAAAAAAATAATAATAGTATGAATATTTTTTAATTCTATAATTGCAGTTTATCGGAATATAATAGAGGACTAGTATTCAAAAAATCATAGGATCGACCTTTTTATATATTCCTAACGGTGGATATCCATGTAATGTAATTAAGACTCGGGGGTATGCCAATGGGTATCAAAATATAAGGCCTCTCAGTAAGACCAACATTAAGGGACTAAAAAATGGAATCCCAAATTTAGATGTGATGTTTTCAAATTTATTGGATACTAAAATGTTCACATTTATTACAAGGAAAGAAATCCACCAACCTGATAAAATTCATCATGTTGACATGATATCCATAGAGAGGTATGAAGATTTATGTATAATATAGAGGGATAAAACATTTCATACTATCATGTTTCTATTAAGAAGAACAATGTGATTAGGTTTATTGACCACTAAATAGAACACAACTCATATACCAGCTACATGGGGAGTATAAGTAACATGATGACATCTCATGACGAATAATTTCCTATATGTGAAAAGTTTACCGAAGATTATATATATCATAAGAAGGATAATGAGGGCACTCATTTATGGAAAATCCCAGTACTAGTGGATAATATTACAAAGTAGCAATATAAATACATCTTAGAGATGTGTACAGTCCATGATGTGATATACACTCTCAATTAGGATATAATCCCTATTCCTAACAACTTTTTATGAGTTTTCAACATAGAATCATACTATTTTATAAAATTATATATGATTGTTACACTAAGAGATTACTTCTATGGGTGTTATCATCAAAATGTTGTGTGTTTCTATATTGTTTTACTCATTTTAGAGGTTAATGAACATGAATGTATCATAAAATACCTATTTATTTCCATGTGAATCTTCCAAAACAATGTAACCAACTTCTATTTACAAAATAGATGACTTATTTAATCCTTATTTTTTTTCTCAAGGGGACATTAGAGATTTATAAAATGAAAGAGTATGAAAGGAAATATAAGATTGGAGGAGGAAATGACTAGTGATATTAACAAAAAAGACCTTGGGATCAAACATAACGAACAAGGTGGACATGGAAATGGAATATGATAGAATGGAATATAAATTTATCAGGAATGTCAGGAAGTACATAATATATTTGTGAGTGGATATATGAATTATTATATAGATACAACTCCTCACCATGGTTTTTCATTTTATGAATAGGGATAGGGTTTTGTGTCAGATAAAGTATTGCTATCTCCCACCTAGACTCTTTATCTTGACTCAAAAAACACATATTATATTTATTAGTCATGTTATGGTAATAGGAATGATAATCCCACCCTCATGTTCTTCTAGTTTATCCATAATTTCCCATTTATTCATCACATATATCCTATACATTATCAATAGCAGAAAATTAACAATATCTATATTCAACAAAATTATTGATTAGTATTATGGTTAAAGTGGATGAAATATCATCTAATCCAAAATTAGTTTTCATATCTAGATCTCATTCTTAGTTATGATAACTAAACTCATATGAAATCACTAGGAAATTGAATGTAAGAAGATTCCAATGGAGTACCTTTTGTTCCATATCTATATGTAGGGTTTACATTCCCCACTATGAGGGTATTTTTAACCTTTATAATATCATTAATAAGTAACATGAAAATAAATTTCCTATATATTAGAAGCATGATTAAAATGGAAAATGTTATTTTTTATTCAATCCAAATAAACATTATTAATGGTTTCAATAAAAATAATAATGTCATTAAAGATAAATTAAAATATATTAATGAATTCATCTTAGACTCTTAATTATAGGTAATGTTCCATTGGGTAACATGATCCCATAGAAAAAAAATACTGATATATTTCACATCAAGATTAAAATCATGGACAATATGATTAAATACACGCATGAGACGATGGCTTAGGATATATAGTGAGGAAGACCCATTTGGATAGGTTAATTTAAAATAATTATTGGATGGGACAACAATCTTGGTCTTAGTTTTCAATATAGGGCCATCCCTCTTGTATATTATGTAGAATTACTTGGAAACCTAATTAATCCATTCTCACTATGAAGTTGGTTGTGGATATCTAAAGAAATGGATTAATAATTAGTATAGTGATATTATTTTTACTTCGATGCCTGGTCCATAATATTTTCATTAGTTAAACTATTATTAATATTATTCTCTTAAATTAACTCATCTATTTAATAAATAATAATGTTGAATGAGATTGTTTAAATATATAGTGTTATAAATTGATAAAATGTATAATTATTTAAACATCCTAATAATGATTGTTAATGATAATGTTATTTATCACAATGATTTTTATCTTAAATATTGATTCTTTTTGTTTTATAAAATATATTTATCTTCGATTAATAGTGTAATCATTGAATGTGAATGGTGATTAATTGATTTTACTCATAAACACCCAAATAAATGGGATATGGAATCCAAATCTAGGTGATCATTCCTAACATGATATGTTGGTATATTATTAGAAACATAAAGATATGTGAGTTTCTGAATAAAAAAATATGAGAAAAGGGGTTTCATTAATACCATGGTGTAATGAGGTTTTAATATCTAATATGTAGACAATGTTGAAAGTAGCGCCCAATAAAACATCTCCAACAATTTGGAATACTATTTGAGTGTCTGAAAGAAGGACATAGAGAATGTAGTTTCCATGGAAAAATTAATAGTTTGTTATAGGGAAATGAATTTTACCCTAATTAACAATTTATAATTCATTTTATTATTCTTGTATAACTTGGTGATTATCTAGGAAAGTTATCTAATCCAATATTCAACTCATAGACCAAGGAATGGACTATGCAATTTTAGTCATTGAAGTTGACCGATTGAAGTGTTTATTTATTATATTATCTCAATTTGTGTTACATAATTGTTTTAAAGATGATATTATGATTCCAAGTAACTTGAAATAATTTAAACATTATACCATATTATTTATTTTAATATATTTATATCATATGGTGAATGTTACCAAAAACCGAAATAAGTTATTTATAGAAAAGATGATATTTTTAAGAGGAATGATTAAGGGACATATAACCCCTAATATATAGTTGATGTTAAGATAATAATTTTAATTTAGGATAACCTTACGATTTATATTAATAATGTTAATTTTATAGTATTGGTTTCTTTTAATTTTGTTATTATTTTTAGGAATATGTTATTTATGGTAAATATTTTGTATTATTTTTACAGATTAATTAACTCTATTAGATAGTTTGTGTTGTTTTATTTTTTGGAATCATTTATGTTTAAATGGATTTTTTATGGTGATTTATCATATATTAGGAATTAATTATCTTATTTTTAGAGAATATATCTTCCTGGTACACACATGTTTTTGGATAAATTTTAGAAATGTTATTAGAATATAATATGTTATCAAATCCTTTTAATATTTGTGATTTGAAAGTGGTATGGAATATATTGGAGGACTCTTCAGGTCAATTATTTTTGGAATGATTTATTTTGATAATTTTCAGTTATTATTGTGGTTATATATTTTAATATAATATTTAATAATTGGAAAACATACACATAATTGATAACTTATTCATATCAATATTTTCAAAGTAATTGTATTGAGATAGAATAAATGAATTCCATTCCATTTATGGATTTAATGACATTTTTATGATTATTTTAGATCATATTCCATGAAAAATTCATATTGAGTATACATTTTATATTGTAAGATATAATATATAATTTGAAATTTATTTAATAACATGAAAATGAAAAAATAGGGCTTATAATAATTATTGAAATACTGTCAGATTATTTTATTTTTTGGACCAAGTTGAAGGTAAAAAAATATCTCAAATATTCTGAAAATGACATCAAATAAAAACATTATTCATATGGATATATTTCAAATTAATAAATCATCTTCTTTATCAATTACTTATTTGGGTTTTGACCATTAGCATTATCTATAAACCACTATTTTATCAAGGATGTTTTTTTCCTCTATGTGCATATTTTTACTTCCAACTAGTGTTCTCATTGTATAGGTCTTTAGTTATATGTATTCTTCGGAATCATTTTTCTAACCCACATTGTCATTTAAATGGATGTTTTCTTATCTACATCTATGATGTTGGTATTCAATAATTGTATTTGAAAATACTAAACAATTTATTACTGGGAAAAAAATCAAATGGTGAAATTTAATTATGGTATATAAGTTAGCACCATGAGAATTTAGTTTTCGAAAATTCAATGCTAGATATGTTGCCCAACACACAGCACATATTTCTAATAAAAATGTGATATACAATAAAATTTCATTATTTAATTTTAGCTATAATGACAATAACATTAAATTATGTGTTTGAATATGAATAAAAGAATTATAAACACATATTATTTTTTTATGAAGGAAATTTATTTATTATTGAATAATAGCTAAATAATAATTTTTCAGTAAGGTAATTTTAGGATTTTAAAATATATTTTCATTAAATAATATTTTTATTTTGTTTTTTGACTGAACATTATAGTTAATTATAATAAATTTTTGAAATCTTTTTAAAATAAATTATAATTCTTTATTAAAATTAATATATCAATACAATATCATGGTGAATTGTTGGATTTTATTGAAGATTTAAATTTCCATGATTTGATGAAAATATTTATGTAAAACTCTCACTCCTTTTGATTAAATAATTACAGTAAAATGAATAACTATGTTTAAAATTTCATATTAGATAAGCATAAGTCTAATTAAATTAGATATTATCTTGTTAAGTACATTTTTATTATCATTAGGATCGAATTTTGTATAGCATTACATTTAGTATTATAATAAGTTTTCTCTAAAAATATTGTCTCATTGTCTTTGTCATATATATATTAAAATTTTATATCTGTGACATTTTAATGTTTAACCTATAATAATTTATTCCATATTTTGATACATTAATTTCAAATTTTATATATATATATTTTCTTTTTTTTATAACGAGTAACCATGAAAAAAAATTGTTAACTTAGAATGGTAAACATTGTAAAAATAGAGTTTAAAATTTGTTGTCTACTTTCAAATATCTCTAATAAATTATTTTACACAATTTTATGAGTTTTTAACATCCATTATCGTCCATATATTGAAAAAATGTAATCATGGAGTCATTTTTCATTTATTATTACCTTATGGTTATTCTCATCAATTATTGAATGAAAAATTTCAGTCTTTTTGTTTTAATATCTCTTAAAAATTTATGAGTAGTTAAAAAGATCGTATGCTAATTTTTATATATTTATTTCAAATATAAATGGTATTTTACATGTTAATTAATTTCTTATTTTTTTGATAGAATAATAAAATTAAATTTGTATGCAACGCTGACTTATTACTTCTTCAAGTAATATAAGAACAATATAAATAATTTTAAGAATATTAAAAATAGTTTAAATTGAATGAATTATTTGGTTCTAGGAATAATATAGATAAATGTAACATATTAGTGAAATTTTAAATGATTACAGTCCAATATAACCCATTATCCAATTATGGGTCACATAAATGTTTATAGTTACTTTATTCAACCGTAAATAATAAAAAATTGATATCACAGTAATCATTGAAAGGTTTAATGAGGGATCAATCAATGTTATTATGGTTAAAGGGTCGTATAATACTATCTTAATCATATTAGATGAGATTATTTATTCTAATAATAATCCTATATTTTAAATATATAAATTTATTGCTACTATAACATGAAAATAAATATATTATACTTAATTTTGTTTGAAATTTCTTGTCTTCAATTTCATTTGGTAAAATAGAAAACCACTGCTCCACAATACTATACAGCACAATGATCAACTAAGCATGTTAAAAAATATAATATATATTCTCATCATTCTTATCTGGGTTCTATAATTTATTTTCTCTTCAAAATAAAATCTATAGGGTCCCTATGGAGCGATCCAAAGAATATTCTACAAAGATAAGGCAATTAAAAAACTGAGCATTTTTATTTTATTTCCTCTAATACCTCCTCTAAATCTATCAGACATGTTATTATATAATTAAAAATTTATTTAAAATATTCATATATTTTATTATGTTAATGGAAAACCATTATTAATCTCATTTTTCCTTCAAATAGAAACTTAATGTATCGTTCATGTGTATATATGGACTACCACCTACATAATGTGATACAATTCATTCCCCTTTAATGCCTCCCATGGCTATTTCTAATATAATACATATTAAATATATATTAATTTTTTGATTTTATTGTGATTCTATAATGATTAAATGTTAATTATTTTATTTTACTACTTTTTATTAGAAAATTAAAATAATGTCTATGCATACATGCAGGATACCATTTCCAATAATGATTTAATTCATTTTCCTATATCCAAATTTCATGGAATATTATAAAAATATATATAATTAATAAACATGATATTTATATTGATATTTTAATTCTAGTTATTATGTGACTATGATCAATATTAAGGGACCATAATTTCTAAATCAAACCTAAATCATGAAAAATGAATCAATTATAACTGAGAACCGTGATTTTAATAAAGAATTTTTAATGAATAGGTAAAAAGATGTTATATATAATCCATTTATGTTATTTAAATTATAAATATTGTCATTTTATATATTTATAATTAATCAAAACTTATTATGTTGGATTTTATTATAATTATAAAAATTATGAATCAAGTAAGGCCCAATGTAAGGTTCATCCATGTCAATATTTTTTTATTGAGGAATTTTTTAGGTTATGCAGTGATATATGTTTTAAATTTGTATGTAATTTATATTTAAACTAATATGTCAGGGATCTTAATATAATCATGTAATTGAAAGGTAAAATTTACATTATATCACCAAATGGGTTTAGATTTAATTGTTTAAAATTTGGAAAGTTTTTCTTATCAAACTTTTAATTCTGTGAGATAAATTCCATATTCACCACTCATTCCTTTTGTATGATGGATATACAAACAATGAATGGGTTTTATGATTTCTATCATGAAAATTATATAGGTTTAAAAATACATATTAGTATATATCTTTCATGATGTTCATTTTGTGATATTTCCAAAATGGTAATGGATTATATTATAATCTCATTTTATTTTGGGTTTTCAATGATGATTAGATGTTATAGAATATTTAATGGATATTTCCATTTAAAACCTATATATATTCAAATATAGCCATTATATTAATAATTTTATGTAGTATTTACCATTTTTCATCTTTTTTATATGAAATGATCATGAAACTATTTTTTAGTTAAAATAGAAAATTATTTTATATTTAGATTGTGCCTAAGAAGGGTCCAGTGTAGGGGATGGTGGGACACTATGTTGAAGGTCTTAGACACAACTAGGAGAGTATACAGACTAGTAATAGTTTTGAAGTTTTGTAGGGATTGAATGTAGATAAAAATATATACGGTGATGTTGAAATAATAGGTGGGATAGAGATAGAAGTCTTGTCAACAGGGAAAAAAGAAAATGTCATAAGGAATACTTATACCTAACAAAGCCCATGGAGGCCAGGTCAGGTAAAAAGGATAAAATCAAAGAGATGGAATGGATTCTTTTATCTTGTGTTAATCAATAGGGGAATCCTGACGAAGTGATGGTTGATGATGTGGAGGCTGGTGATGGAAATATTTGTGTGGAGGAAGTATCCAAACAGAAACCATTGGAATTTCATTCCCGCTCTGATAATGAAATAGTGGAGTAACATATCTATATAAATGGAAAACAACAAGAGTAAAATAATATGATGGTCATGCCACATAGGGTGGAGTTCAATAGTGATATGGTGGCACAGATCAACAAGTAGATCCATGGGTGCACACTATCTTTTGAACACACTTTAAGGAAGTACCTTCTAATATTCTTAGTTTCTATTTAAATAAATTTGTGAGAACATTTGAGGGATTCCCTCTAGGATGAACTTTTGTGGTTTCTATAATTTCATTAGTTATGTTTTCTAATAAAAAATATAATTTTTATCTTGAATATTTCTTCCATTTCCAGAATCATCAAAACTATTTAATAAAAGTTAATACCTATAAAGGATATTTTTTTTAAAATATAATTTTTTCTATTTTTTATTTTTTATGAAAAATAAATAAAAAATAAATATTTATATAGTTTTTCCTAATATTATCTTTGTAAATGTATGTGGTTAATGTTTTAATAAAACTTATACCACATAAACATATTTTCTAATAGTCATGGCCATTATTTTCATCGAATATTATAATTTATTTTCCTATTTTTATTTTCAATTAAAATTATTTTCTCAATATTCTAGAAATTTTATGTATATATGTTATCATATTATTATGATTTTTCCCTATTTTCATTAAAATAAATACATAATCATTTTATAGATGGTTTATTATTTTCCAAAAATATTTTATATTTATTTTTCATCCCTAGGGATACGAGATAATGATACCCACCATGTTATTTATCAAGATTGATCATTGTTATTTTATAATGAAATATATAGGAAATAAATTTTGTTGAATGGGTTATGATATTAAGAAATTAGGAATTTTTTATGAACTTGTAATACATAACCATATATTTTCCATTACATGACATGTATAATCAATACATCGATCAAATTCATTTAGGAAAGGCTAATATATTGTGTGATAAATATGGGATAAACATTTATGTAGTATATCCACTATCATAAATAGGTTGTGATTCATAATCCACTATAGTAAATAAGTAGTGATTCATAATCCAATATCATATGGGGAACCGAGGGTGACATCTGGTCCACTATGATATAAGAAAAACATGTTGATTCATGATACAAACCTAGAATATGATATAATTTCTATGCATATAATGGATCTATGAAATTATGATATTTATATGATTTTAACTTGTGATCATGAGTGATTTCTGAATGAATCCCCAATATTACGAGGTAATATGTTTTTACTCCATGAATCATGATTATGATATATAAGTTAGGTATTTTTAAAATTATCATTTGATAATAACAATTTCTCAATCCCTTAGACTATAAAAATTATTATATATAACCATTGGTTGATGTATCCAATGTATAATCATTCTTATAATTTGAGCTAAACCCTTACAATGTTAAAATTTTTCCCCATGTTATAAAAAAATTTATTTATGTGTTATGTCTAGAATTGTACCTTATGTAATGAAATATGTTAGATAGAATGAATATTTTACATAAATAACATGTTTATGTAACTACTCTCCATATACACTAATACGTTTTTACTTCTTGGGCATTTTTTTCTTATAAATATATTTAGTAATAATCCAAAAAAAATTTCTTTATTTACTTCAGGACGAAATATTATTTATCTATTATTTTGATAAATGGGATGGGTTCAACACATATGTCATAACTGGAGAATATAAAAACCTTATAATTATTTCTTGATGTTTCTCTTTTAAATTTTTCAATTAAATTCAATCCATTCAGTATAAAATCCTTACTATAGGCAAGGTACTAGGTTTCACCCCAATCAAAAACTCAACATCATGCGTAGGGTTAATACCACATAGACAATCTCCACACAAAATAGTATATCACAATAGATTTGGAATGTCAACAATGTTAACTTCATCCCTAATCATTTTTACTATAATTCCATTGTTGTTGTGGGTCAAAACCTTTATTATACAAATAACATCAAATGAGTGTTCATAATAATTCATGCATTGATAATCAATAATGGGTTAATTATTGATTTGAAATTTTTGTTATTATCCCAATATCTGATATGATCTCCATAAAACAAAATCCAACAAGTTCTCTTAGTCATGTCGAATTATACCATGGGATAAAAAGTTGAATTTGTATGATGTTCCATACAAACAAAAATCAATCACTTATATGATGTATATCTTGTATGAATTCATAGACCACAAGGTGGTTTCCATGATAGTCCGATATAAATATAACAAGACGTTTAACTCGAAAGTGTAAAAACATTTCTGAAAAACAGTTCCATTTTATGGGGGAAATTTATTATATGTGAATATTTTAATTAAAAATCTTACTTATATATATAAAAGATAAAAAACTATATATGATCAAAATATAGGAGAATAATTAAAATTTTGGAGAATCATATTCTATTATTTGGAAGTTAGAGTGGGTTCTTCTGCGGCATTTTTTATTCATCTCCCTCCTAGAGTGGAATTGACTACTCAGACCAGCTTAGCTCCCCTCAACAATGATGCTCTATCGACATGGTGTTGGATCATTGAGTCCCAAGTGAAAAATATTTGGCTTGATACTCATTGGATTTTCCTCTTTTTTGGATTTTTGTGGATGTGTTCGATGGGTGCCTTGTGGTCGATATGAGGCTCCTCTTGTTTCAGTTCTAGCTGTGATTGCTGAGGGAGAGTTTGACATTCCACTACCCATTAGTTTTTTTTTCTGGATCTACTAGTGATTTTTTTCATGTGGTTGAAAATGTCAATTTTATGGGTGAATTTTTGATATCATCTTTCATGGGTGCTAATGTCATTTTATGTATTTGGTGGAAGATATTTTGTTTGACCATGGAGGTTGGAAGTCAGTGCAGCTTGACTCGATCACATGGAACATGCCCAGAAGAAGATTTAGAGATGGCATTTTATTTTTTTAGTGCTCTTTGGATTTGGTTGTTTGAGAGGGTATAATGACAGCAATGGGATCATGCATGTTTTTTTGACATAGGACGCTTCTTTTCTGATTTCCAATACAAATTTGGAGTGCATCATCATATTTTATGTTGGGGAGGGGCTGATCTAGTTTTTAGTTTGTTTTGGCACCCTTTTTTCCTTCAGGAATGATTTTTCTAAGACCACTATTTCCATTGGTTTTCACCCTTCTTTCATTAAAAGGATTCTTTATCAACAATAAAAAAAATATTTGAAGGCCTTTTGGCCATTCCATGGATGATGTATAAATATTAACCTCACCACTATAAAAATTAAAAAATATTCATTGAATATTAATACCACATCCTTTCATAAATTAAATTTTCATAACCATTAATCATAAAAATATATATAATCCAACATATGGGTGATTAAAATGACTAGAAAATTAGAAAACTATAATTAATTACATATGTTTAACTGTATAATTATTTAATAATATCATTACAATTTTAGAATTGTGAGAGAAAAAATTATTTTTCATTATTATATTTCAATACCAAATTTTAATATTTCAAAATCATATATGATATAATAATTATAACATTGGTCATTTAGGTGGTAAACCATACCCAGATGGGAGAGTGTTGTAATGATTAAATGATGAATAATAACTTATTCGTTGATGGTAATATAATTTATCTAGAAGAAAAAATATTTAAATAAATTTATATTATAGTAATAAATTTGATTCAATATATGGTAGTGGTTGTTAGTATAGAAGAATAACATGGGAGGAGAAAATACTTATGTAGAAAAATTTATTATGTACTTCTAAATCACTTTGATTTTTGAGGTATTTAAACAATCTCTAGGGACCTGTGTCTTAAGAACATGAGAATGGAATGGTTTTTAAGACAATGAGGCTATTTGGATTGAATATTTTTTAATACTATGGTGGCCTTTAATGGTTAGTAAATGGATTCTTTTATAAGTGAAGGGAGGGGAACCCCTTTAAATACATGTAACATGAAAATAAAATAGTTTCACCATGAATGGCAAATGGAACCAAATATTGCTACATTCATGTATATTTATATTGAGGTCCAAAATCAACTAAAAATTAAATTGTTTAATTTTTTGTGATAATTTGGCCTCTATAACATAGGTTAACGCCCCCATTTTATCCATTACCAAGGGGGTATTATTTCACCATAGTAAATTATTATTATTTTACTATTTTTTATCATATTACTAAATAATTTTTATTATAATTCAAAATATTAAATCTATTTTGATGAATTAAATTCATAAAGTTGATAAAAATATAAATTCAATGATACATTTACTTATATAATAAAAATCATTTTTAATATCTGAAAAAAATAATATTTTCAATTACATTTTAAAAAAAATTACATTATTCGAATTTTGATATTAATTATATTAAAATAAAGTTAATTTTATATAATTTATATTCTAATGTTTTTAAAAATTAATTACATTATAATAATAAAAAAATATAGAAAAACAAATTCCAAAAGGATATTTTCCTGTATGAAATGAAGGAATGATTTATTTTAAAATAAAATTTATTTTCATACTAAAAACATTTTTATATAATCTTAAATCCATCTTTAAAACCCCATAAGTAACTATCATAACATCTAAGGAAAATATAATAAATAGTTATAAATGCATGTGGTGGTTTATAGAGCATAAATTTCATTTTTCTTACAATGATCATAAACTTCTTCCACATATGATTTCAGTCAAGCATTAATTGTTAATGTTTATCATCATATACTTCTTGGGGATAACCATGATACTGTACCTAATTTCCATGACTATACAAATGATATTCCCATATAAGTGCCATAATCTTTAATAATATCTATTCTTATTTTAATATAAATTTAATAATTTGTTTATCTCTACTTATAACTTACAATTCAAAAGATATATTATAATGGTCCTATATCATAATATTATTTTATTAATATATCAATGATCTATTTAGTTTAGAGTCATAAATTAATGATTTTACTCATTAAATATCTTCTTATAGGGAAATTTTAATATAATAATGTGTCGTTTTAGGTGTGATTTGATTTATAGTAATATTGTACGAATAATTTCATTGTAAATATATAAAAATGCAATGGATTAATATTATTTGAATGTTCCACAATATGATTTACATTTAATATATTCATTATAGTATAATAATAATATATATATATATATATATATCAAATGAATTTACTCCTCAGATGGTGGACATGTAAAATTCAGTTTGGTGGGATATTACCCCAAAACCCTTTCTAACCCATTCTGATTTCAACTATGTGATGTTTCATAAATTCCATTTACTTATACAACCCTATTTGGGATGGGTCTTTCACCCAAACTACACATGAATGGTTTTTCTAAAATTAAAATAGGATTACTAGATGGAAATCATCATCTTTAGATAATTTCATAATATGCATCAAGTGATAAATTATAAGAAGATATGGTTCGGGTAGACACTCGAGATATATGTAATTTTTTAATATAGTTGATTAAAAAAATGATTTTAATTAATGATAACCATCTATGATAGTTATTTTTATATCAAATTGCATATATTATTGTGTTCATAAATATATCATTATATTAATAGGTAAGTGACTATAAATATTAATTATTTCACATATTTATATGTGTTTTTGACATATCATTGGTGGTTTCTCACTATAAGATATCAAATTTTATGGATTTATTTCCTTGTATATTTTGTTTAATTAGCATATTTTTGTACAATTAAATTTTTATTGGGTGTATGAAGAGGTTTTAGGGTGTTTTGGTGGGTCAGAAAAAGAATGCAAGGGGAAACAAGGTCATTCTTTTCATGTCACATGGTCTGTGCATTGCTAGTGAAACCCATCTGAGGGGGATGCATAACTATGAAAATATGGAAATAGCACCATCACGTGTTTTGAACACCTTTTTTCAAACTGTGTGAGCCTTCTAGGGTAACTATCTATATTAACCTGTTTTTGGTAGATGTTGGTGCACTGTTGGTGCACAGTTTGGAAAACTGTGTGTCCTATCTATAAACCCCATTAGAAAGTATACAATTAACAAACTGCCCCTTAGTAATTTTATGGTCTTACTTGATTTCTTCCCAATTTCTCTTCATATCAACCTTTGTGATGAACCAAAATCTCACAAGCTTCCAATAGAACATTTTCTATGGATTATAGGATGTTTAATGTACCATTGGATGCAAATCAAAGCTCTTGGTATGTCTAGTCTTCCTCATTATTATCTATTTTGGATTTGGGCTTGTATCTTTAGATATCAAAATCTAAATCACTAAAACACTCATTTTCAGTTACGATTCAATCATAAGGCTTCATGGGGAGCTTTAGTACTGATCTAAGTTTATGGTTAAGAGTGTGTTATCTCAAAAATATAGGTATCTGGTCTACAAGTCATATCCCATAATTTTGTTATATATTATTTTATGTATCGTTGTCATATTTCTTCGGACATTAATTTTGTTGGTTTCCTTAAGTAAAAATTTATTAAATGGTTTGTTATATGATTATTTTAACCCCTCAAGACTCCCTTAGCTATCATAGAGGTTAGTTTTTTCAATTTGTTTCCCCCCATGGGGTGCACCAATACTTCTGATCATGGAAAAAGAAAAAATCAAGTCTAAATTTTTTTATGTGGAAATAAAGCACAATAAATATTTTTTGACCTAATTAGTTTGTTTCAAAGTATAAGTAATGGTATTGGTGTATAATCATTGTCATTGGTGTAAGGTATTGTTTGAAATAAAGTGATACGAATTTTTAGAATTACGAGTTTGTGATAAATGAATTGCAAATTATAGTGTAAATTGAAAAATGGAATAAAACATGTTAATAGATGAATTATGTTAAATGGGTAATGTAAAGGATTTTTTGACATTTTAAATGAGTAAATGTATGAAAATGGGATATGTTTTAAATGGGATTTTAAAATTAAATGGTAATTTTATTAATGGGTTAAATATTGAAAATGATTTATATATTGAAGTCATTATGAATTGAAAATGATATATTATTGTTACAATATGTTTTTGATATAGCATATATAGGGAATTGATAAAAGTCCATTTTCAAATGGATTAGTGGTGTGAGATAACGAACTGATGATCCTATCATGGGTCAGGCTAGATTGATGCTCTCAACTCACCCAAAGAATGCACACGTTTTGATTCTAGACTGATTACGTAGGTCCTAATGGTGGAATTGGATGAAACTACCTTGATTGATTCTCCATGGTAAGTGTTATGTTAATGAATGATAATGTTTCTCCCATGTGAAGCATGAACTATAAATTTTTCTTTATTCTTACTAATTGGTTGGCTTGGGATGATGTGTAATGATTTTAATTCCTCACCCATGAATCAAAATATGAAATTTTATAATGTAGATAATGTTATCAAATAGAATAGAGTCATCCCACTGATTTCCTTGAATTATCATTTCATAAATTCATGAAATATCTTTTTTTAATAGATATTTTTTAGACACCGTTAGTTGTGGCCCACTATGTTTTACTCACACTCTACTCTGGAAACCATTTGGTACCATAGAATATTTCATGGTTCTATGTCCAGACAATGGTAAAGGCCCATTGTTAGGTAGTTTAGTTGGTCATGGTACACGCATGGATGAGGATCTGAACTATGTGTTAAGACCTGGTTTTGGGAGTTATCTATTTTCCATGATTTTTGATTCTATTCATTTTTGGCTCTATTATCATGACATTAAATTTTTATTTATTTGGTTGTGGTGTGTACCATGTTTTGTATTCATTTGGAAATGTGTGTTTCTATTTATTATTCATGATTTTCATAATTTATTGTGGTTATCTGATGTGTATTATTATAATAAAGAGGGTGTAATCCCTAAATATGTTACATTACATCAAATCCACTAGTCGACAACATATATCGTATATAGAGGTGCTATTGAGGTCATGTGAAGACCTTATTAGTGGATCAATTACATTCTATTCTTCTAGGGATGTTTCAAAGTGGTATTATATCCAATTTTTTTTCTTTAGAATTATAATTTTGTATGGTAGACATGATATTTGGATGTGTTTTTCCATGGAAATGAGCTCATTCATAGATGTTCTTAACACGTGTATAAAAAAACCAATTTTCCATTGGTATAAATATTGTTTTTGATATTTTTTTAGTATTGAGTGATATTTCCCATTTGATGATGCACTTGTTGTGTGATTTGAATATTTCAGGATATTTTTACCATGGAAAAAATGAAAAGAGGTATTGCATTCATGGATCATTTTACGCACCTAAGATATAGGTGACATGCATCAAGATAAGAATGCATTGGATGGGTGTGTGGGTTATTAAGATTATAATTCAATTCACTTCCATGAAAATATGAATAAAAAGATCCCTAATAAGGATGATTAAAATGGTTAAATAAAAAATATTGACAAATAATTGTGTATAATGATAGGGTGTGAATGTGTTAAAAGATGATTGTAACCATTTTTGAAATGGGGAATTTTCCTGAAAGGAAAATATATGTGATGTAAAAGTCGAAACTGGATTTGTAAAATCATATAATGAATGAATTGTGACCATGTATGCTCATTTACTCTAAGTTATCTAGGACATGTGGTAGGGATGGTCAAGGTTTGTTTTCCCGATGTGATGTGGTCTGATGGGATGGTTTCTAAAAAAAGGAAAATGTTTTCTCTAGTGAAAAGAATTAATTTATCTAAATTGTGGAATTTTATGTTATATGTTCTAATACTCTTGTCAGGAATTGTAGATAAATTACTCCCCAATGATGTGTATCGATTTGGTGAAAAGATGATATCACCAAGATTGATCCCCTAGAAGTGGAGAAAGATAGCCCATTATACCTAAGAGATAGAATAGATGAGTAGTTCTGGGGTAACTGCTCTCATTTCATGTTGATATTGGAAATGGATCTATGGAAGGTTAGGTTGAGTATGTTTGAGCTGACTCGAGACTTTAAATTGTAAAACCCTGCCTACTATACTCGAGATGGTGGGCCATAGGATATCGAGTTCTAGATAGTGTCATTTTAGATGATTCTTGATCAGTTATAGACTCCTACTGGTAAGAGAGTTAATATGTAAGCATGCATGTTGCGAGGCTAGGGAAGAATTATTGGGACATCATGGTTTTGATGGAGAAGGTAGAGGGGATGTTTTTGAAAATTTTCCAAGAATAGTGTATAGATAATTACAATTTAGATACCCTAAGACAAAAAATGAATTCTAAATTCATGATTTTGAATCTAGGAACATTGTTAATCATGGATTATATAGGTCATTTCATGGGCATGAAATGTTATGTTCCTTCATTGATAGGAGATGGGTAAACTATACTGTGGCATATCTATGATGGACATCAGCATGAGATCATGTCCCAGGTGAATACTTTTCATCTAAATATGTGTTTTATAAATAGGATCAATCCCTTGTCTTAGAGTAAATCCTAAAAGGGAATTTAGGTAGTATATTTGATGTTTCAGATGACAATTTGGTGGTGCAGACTATGATTTTAAGAAGCACTACTTCTTGATCATCCACCATAGAAGTGGTGGAAATGGTACTTAGAAAAGGGAACCAGTATCTCATGTAGTGACCAAGAATTATATTATCATAGTGGTAGATTGGGAGATGTGAGGTTTTGGTGTCCTTAGCCACTATTCTAGTGTCGGGTGTGCGGTAGGTTTCGCCATGTGCAATGGTTCTGTGTTAACCCTCGATAGCTAGGTAAAAATGAATGATCGGGGAATATCTAATGTATTGAAAGAGATCAGTTTCCCCATATCAAGAATGTAGATGGAGCTTCACTATTCATGATTGTCGAGTTATTATATGAAATACTATAAAGAGGGAGCTCCCATATCATCATTGTTACACAAAACTAAAATATTATACTAGATCCTTTATTATAAGGACAATCCATCTTAATGAAGTTCACTCTATACTGGGAGGTGGAGAGGCTAGGCCACCGACTGTTTGAGGTAAAATTCTAGTGGATTCAAGTATTTCTTATTCATTAATCAAAACGTGTTCCCCCACATTAATATATTTCTTCTTTAATAGTTGTTGTGTTGGGTCTATTGACATATCATTAGTGTATATTTAGGTAGATTGATACATAATTGGTGGTATGAGAAGATAACATCAGGCATTGTAAGGGTGTTCATTGGAGATTGGTGTATACCATTTTCTATTGTATTTGCTCCTTTGGGAGATGATGATAATTGATTTTATTGTGGGATTGGATTGAATAAAATAATACCTGGTCCTTATTTATTTCTACCATCTTAGGGTAACATTCAGGTCATTTGAGAGTATCACATATCCCAATCGTATTGAATGAGATGTTTATGCTTTCCATGAATGGCCAGTTTTACAACATTTGGGTGAACTCTTATCTTGAATGTCTTTTTTATTAAAGATGATTTGGGAGAAATGGATATTATATTCCCATGGGTGGTGGATTGGTTTTTGGAATAATTTCCTATGGACATATTAATATTGCTTATCGAGGGAGATGTTTAATTTATGAATGAGTTTCTTTCAAGAGCTGATCCCATATAAATTCCCCATATGGAATGGAATCAAAAGAACTCAAGGATATTTAAAATTACTTGATGGAGATAGATAATAAAGGGTATATTCAACCATGAACATATCCATGGGGGTCTTTGGGTTTTTTTCCAAGAACGCTGGCTGATTATATCATTTGTGTGTGGATTGTAGAAATCTAAATAACATGATAGAAAGAACCAATAACCTCTTCCTTAATTCAATGATATTTGTGAACAACTAATGGGGGAATAATCTTTTTCAATTATTGTTATGAGCATAGTGTATCACCATCTAAGGATGATACTTTCTGACATAATGTAGACTACCTTCGGGAGCTGGTATTTTTTGAATGAATTTTCTTGTATACCATTTGGGTTGACCAATGTTCTTTAAGTCATCATGGATTTGATGAAACAAATCAACAAACCTTATTTGAATCAATTATTATACTTTTTAATGATATATTTGTGTACTATAGAACTCATGATCACCATCCCAAATATCTTAACATCATCAAATTTATACTATTGGAGCATATGATATACGCCAAGATATTGAAGTGTCATTTCTGTAGTTATAATGTCCATTTATTGGGTCATATAACCTTAGGGGAAGGAGTCTTTGTGGTCCCCTAAAAAGTGTAAGAAATGGTATTTTGGGAGAATCCAAATAATTTTTCTAATATTTGGATATATTTCATATATTTTGGGTATTACCGATGGTTCATCAAACATTTCATCAATTTCACAGCACCACATTTGGGATTGACCAAGAACAGAATCAATTTTTAATGGTCTAAGGAATGTGATAATGATTTCCAAGAGTTGAAAGAAGCGGTTGAAAACTACACTGATTCTGATCTTACCCGAGCAAAGTAGTATTCATTATTTTTTATACATCTAGTGATGTACTTTGGGTTGAAGTGATTCATGATAATATTTTAGTGGATTATGGGACACTATAGTTCAGGCCTCATTAAAAGAACTTCCCCATTCATCATATTGAGTTTTCTTTGGTTGTTTACACACTGATGTGTTGGAGGAACTACTTGTTGGGTGAAGGGTTTATGGTGTATATTTATCATAATATCCTCATGTACATTTTCTCTTTGTGAGATATATATCTACATCAATGAATATGGGTTGGGTACATGAAATATTTTGATATTGAAATGGATTATACACTAGGAAAGAGGAATAGTTTTTTGGATTCCTTGAGTTAGAAGGTTCAAAATATGGTAGTATGTGAGTAATGTTCCATGTGGATCATGATGTAATTCTTCACTAAGATGTATTTAGAGGTGATGGATGTGAAAGGGAAGATGTCCCTGGTGTTTGTATCAGTTGACTCAACTCCTTTGTCATGGATAAAAGAGAAGAAGATTTGAGATCTAGAATGTTTATCTATGATGGACTGTCTAAAAGGTGTGGAGTCACCTTCTTGTTGGACTATTGGTTGTGATAGAATATTTTATGTTCAGTATTTTTTTATTCCAAATTATATACAAGAATAGATGATGTCAGTGTTTCATGAATAGAAGTGTGTAGTACATTCTGATTTGAAGAAATCTACCATGATCTCTCTATGTAGTACTGGTTTCCAGTGATGAAGAAGGTTGTTACTGATTTCGTAGGGTGAGGTCGTACCTTAAATATGTGAAGGTAGAGAATTAGAAACTAAGATGTATGTTTTATCCATTATACATTTTGGAGTGGAAATGAAATGGCATGACAACGTACGACATCATGGCACATCAAAGGATTCCTCTAAAGAATTATTTGATATGGGTAGTTGTGGATCAATTGTCTAAGGTGGCTGAATTTCTACCAATTAATGAGACATTCACTATGGATCAGTTAGGTGTGATGTATTTTCTGGAGATGGTGTGGATGAATGGGGTGGTGCATACTATTGTTCTGGATCATGATCCACGTTTCACATTTGAGATCAAGATGTGTTTTTGTTATTAAAATAGAATCCGGTTTTTTTAGTACACATTTTCACTCATAGATAGACGGGTAATAAGAGCATACTATTTAGATAATGGATGACATGTTGAAGAATTGTTCCCTATATTTTTTTGGATCTTGGGAGAGACACATTTTTAATGTTCTCTTTTCCTAGAATAATTGTTGACATTCAATGATTCAAATGTCACCATTTGAGGTGATTTGTGGTAGACTATGTAGATATCTATTATATTGGCTATAGGAAAGGGAATCAGAGTTGTTGGGTCTAAGTAGTTTGTTGCATATATTGAAAAAGGGTCAGTTTATTTGGAAGCATATGGATATGGATCAGAGTAGGAAGAATTAGTAAGAAGATCATATTCATAGGACTCATTATTTTGGGGTTAGTTATGAGTCATTCCTCCAGGTGTGTCATATATGGGGTCCTTTTGTCCAAATCACTTTTCTTCAATACCGCTATGATGCTGATAAGTATGACTGATGGATGATCTGTTTTAATGTAGGGAGGTTGTCAGATCCTAGATTTCATGGAGGTATGAACATTTTGTTTTTTGTTTTAAATATAGATATATTAGTTAATTACATGTTTATTGGGTGTATGAATAGGTTTGGGGGTATTTTTTGGGCTTGGGACACGAAATTTATGGCTAAACAGTCGATCATGTTCATGCCACACGATCATCACATGGTTATAATAAAACATTTGAGGGGGGAAGACAGCCCATGAATTCAAGGATATAGGCTTATCACTGGGTTGGCAAATGGGTTTTCACACCATGATATCCTTCATAGGTAATCATGCAGCTTAACCCATATTAGGAAATGGATGGTGCATGGTAGGAGCGCAGTTTGGAAAATGATGTGGCCAAACAGTGCACCACATTTAAAAGTGTAAAATTACAAACCTTCCCAGAAAGGATTTTAAAATTTTCATCTGATTTTATCCCCATTTATCATCCCATAAACCATGTTATGAAAGCAAAAAACAATTTCATGCTTCAAAGGTATCATTCCCCTTTGATTCTCTGACATTTCATTGTCATTGGTTGTAGTCGAAGATCTAAGTAACTCGGATATTCCTCCTTCTTATCTTTTCCAGATTAGGGATTGTAGCTTTCGATATTTCTATGAGTATCTATAAAACCTACATTTTCTACTAGATTATTTTTAAATGCATCATTGGGATTTTGAATATAGTTCTAAGGTTATGGTTAAGAGTTTATTAACTTATGGAATTGAGGTAGGTGTTCTACATGTTATATCCCATTATTTTGTTATGGATTTGTGAAACTGTGGTTGTGAGTTTTATTCAATTTGGATGTGTGTTTTTTGAATTGAGTAATAATTTATATCTTTTGAATTGATGATTTAAATCCCTCATGATCCCCATGGGATTTATTGAGTTTGGATACACTGATTTAGGTCCACGCACGAGGTGGGCCAATTTTTCAAAGCATGGAAAATGGAAAAGTTAAGCCTAGAGTTTTGTTGTGTAGAAATAGAGCCCAAGATTTATTTTTTTACTTGATTAATTTGTTTCTAAGGAGAACATATAGTATTTGTGTATATTAATTAGATTTTTTAGATGGGACATTTCATTAAAATATTAAAATGGTTTATGGAATAATGATAATGTGTTAAATGAAATGTGATTGTTAAATTAAATGAATAAATTTGTTAGTACATGTGAATTGATATATTATGATAAAAGTGTAACATAAAGGAATTTCAGACACATTAAATGTGTAAAGTTAATCGATGGGGATATTATTTAAATGGAATATTCCTTGTAAATTATAGTTATACTAATGGGATAAAGCTTGAAGATGATTTATATGGCGAGTCAATTGTGAGTTTTAAAAGTTATATGCCTTTTATGATTGGTTTGGGATATGTTATTTGTGGTGAATAGATAAATAATCATGAGAAAATTGGTTGGTAGGATCAGATAAATAATTGAGGCTTGAACCCATGTCATGATGAACTAGTTCTCTAATCCCACCTATATAATACATGGTTTATGATGTTAGACTACTGCTATATCCCCTAATGGTTGTATTTTATGAAACTTCTTGGATTGATGCTCCAAGGTAGGTGTGATTGAAATTATTGTGAATGGTTAACCCTAGTGAGATAGGGACCTTAACATATTCATTATTCTTATTAATTTATTGTCTTGGGATGTTGTGTAAATGATGTAAATAAACAACAGATGAAACAAAATAAGATATCAACTAAATTAGCTAATGTTAACTAATGGATCTATGTTGCCTCTTATATTTCCAAGACTTTTTATTTCAAATGTGCTTTCACTATTTGTTTAGACTGGGTATTTTTTAGACACCATTGGTAGTCGCATAATTAGTTGTACTCAAACCTTACTCAGGAATTTATTGGTTAGACGAGACGATTTCATGGTTTCAGGTCCAGACAAGGGTAAAGTCCCTATTCTAAGATGTTGTGTTGGAAATGTGACCTCAATAGATAAAGATCCAATCTAAGAGCTAGGAACCCTCTTGGGGAGTCATCAATTTTTATTTTTCTGGGTTTTTTATTAACATTAGGCATTATTATCATGAAATGACATGTTTACCTTTTTGGATTTGGTTTGTACCATAATTTGTGTTCTATTGGTAATGCATGTTTCTATTTTTTATTTATGGGAATCCATCATTTCTTATGGTTATCCTATATGTATTACTCAATTACATTTCGCATAATCTCACAATGCATTACATCAGACCTCCCTGCTAGTCATAATCCTCTAGAATATGTGGAGGGGTACATGAGGTATTATGGAAACCTTGATTGGGGAACTGTTTAGTGGCGTCCATTTTGAAAACATTACACTTAAAAAGTATTTATATACTCATAAAATAGACGAATACATTGTTAGATGTTCATCTTCTCTGTTACAATTCAATTACATAAAATTATTCTAGTGGATATTAGTTTTAATTTATCTCTGATCGGCTATATAATTGATGTGATACTAGTTTCCATTTGAAGATTAGAGTTTATGGGTTGGTGGTTACAGGTTTTTTTTAGTGAATTACATAATAATCCATTTTTTATATCATTATTTTTAAATATGTTTCATGATATATTAATTATATTTATATTCTATAAATTACTATAGTTCTATATTCATATGAAAACATATATAGAGGTAGGTTTAATTATTAATATATATTCTATTTTGATATATTACTTGTTAAGTATTTTTTGGAACACAAAACCCTCATATGAGTCATGCTACGATGTTAATGGAATCAATTATTTTATTTCTATCATTAATTATGTTTGTAAATATTTCACCACATTTTATTATAACATACACCTCTATTTTCTCACCCATAGGAATATGAAAGTTCCCATGTTGATGTTTTACATTGATTGATATTTCAGTAAGTAATTTAGGTTTTGGTATCTATAAATAAATTTCTAAATGATTTTGTGAGTAAATATATATATTTGTTCGTATACGGGAACTATGATTATGGGTCATTGAGAAGTAACAAATAATTGGTGTTATGAACCAATTTATAGTTCAATCTTTCTTCACCAAGGGTTTTCCATGGAATTAGATAGAACCATAGGTTTTATTGATGAATTTATTTTCTTATATTTAGTATAGTGTATTGAAGACTAAGAAGTGCATATAGGCCTTGATAGGTCGCCAACAACTATTACGGGTTATGGAAAATAGTTTTTGTAAATAAATGGGAATTATTTAAATGTCATTACCTATTTTATTCATTATTATCATTGTGTGTCATTTAATAAGGGTAAATGGAAGGGTTTTATAAACGAATTCATCAACAAAACATACATACATATATCATATAATAATTTTTTGAAGATGATATTATTAAAATTATTTACAAATCGGTTCCTTTTATTATGAAAATTTTATTATTCTTATTGATGGTTACTTGGTTAATTTTAACAAAATATGTTTTTTTGTTTTTCGCAATCTATACATTATTGTTAATCATATCATCATCTTCATATTTTATTTTTTTATTTTTTATAAGTCCATTTTTTTTAGTTTATATTGTCACTTTTAGAATGATTATTTTTTTACTATTTAATTAATGGTTGTTATGAATATTGTTTGATTTATGATTTCGTGGTATAGATAATTTTGATGATATCATATTGGTGTTTATTTTTCTTATTCCTAGTTCATTGTTATATTATAATAATTTTTGAAGAAAATTTAGTTTTAAACCATTATATTCAGTATTTGTTTCTTTAAATAAAAACTTTGTCTCTTAGTGTTTGTATTCCTGAGAGGTCGATTAGTGAACCCTCAAGAAGAAACTATATTTATGTCATCTCTTTAAAAATGAAATTAATTCCTTAATCTCTATCATTGATTCCCATTGCACCCAAATTCTCCCCCAAAAAGTGTATTTCCTTTATATGGGTCTCACTGGTCTCTTTTTTCCTCTCATTCATACCCCATTAATTCATATTTTGTTAATGTAGATTTTCATGCCTAATTAATTGTATGGAATCTCCTATATTTCCAAATTCATCAACTATCCCATTTTTAGACCAGTAATTTTTTTCTATGGATTTTAGATTAATTCCTTCAAATTATTGTGGAACACATTCATATCAATATGTATTGTTAATATCATTATTCTAAATGTCTTATCTGGGTTCATAATTGCATATTTATATCTATTTTTGTGAATATAGAGTGTGTTAGGATTTTAAAAAAGGTTGGAAATTTTTAATGTAGTCATTGGGTGTGACCTAATAAAATTAATTTTGGATTAAGGTTTTCCTATTTTTTAGTAGATTTTAGATATTTATCATATGATTTTTTAGTGTTTTTATAGAGATTTATGTGGTATTAGTTTTGGGGATTAATTTTGGTTGTTTGTTTCATTGGATTTCCCTTTGGTATTTATTTATTTCAATATTATGATGGACAAAATGGCTTAATTCCATTACGTATTTAATAATTGTGATTTATATTTAATAAATGGAGATGGTTTGAATTAATAATTATCACTAATGGTATTGATATGTGGTATCGACTACCCAATAGATTCTCTTGATATATATAATATATCATTACCCCTTGTATTTTTATAAAATAATTAATAAAGATAAATATATATTTTTAAAATATTATGATAGGATTCTATTGTTATTTTGTATAGTCTATTTTTTTCAAATCAAATTATATGGAACAATAAAAATAAAATTACTCATTTTGGGTTGTTTAAAAATATTATTACTTAATTTTTTTTAATTAATTTCTTACAAGTACATACATTAGATTTATAGATACCCTAAAATGTGTAATTGGATGAACCATGTTTGTAATAAGTGGCATGAGACAAATTTGTTAAAAATATTCACACCATTATTATTATTGATCATGTGTTTAATAAGAAACCAATGATGTTCTTTGTTGATAACCCATAGTAAGTGATGTTTTTATGATAGTTTTTAACCCTTGGAATAATCATTCATTTCCTTTTAAAAAATAATAATAATAAAATACATCATGTCTTATATTGCTTTTGAAATATAAATAACCTCATTCCATTTAACCTCAATGGTCTAAAATTAAATGAATCACAAAATACCTTTATTAAGAGCGTGCTTAAAAAAATGTGTTTGCTAGGTTAATTCAGTTAGAGGAAGTAGTCTTACAGAAATCTCATATAAATTTCATAATTAAAAAAATGATTTGGATTACAATAATATCAAAATTAAACCTAAAAAACAATGATCAATTAAAATTTAATATAATAATCATTTTTAAAATGATCAGATTTTGAAATAAAATGTTAACTATATTTTTGACTTAATTTATTCTTTTAAATTAATCACAAAAATATATTTTATAAGGGAATTCCCATTTACTCTTTTAAACCTATTTTTCGTCATAACATCTAAACTGTAATTATTTTATCCAATTTAAATAGTAAATGATTTTATTTAAGATTTTATTATGACCCTTTTCAGTTGCTATTACATTTAGATTATATTCTATTTATGTAAATAGATAATATTTATAATATTAATATTTTTATATTATTTTTTATAACTTGTTTGTTTATTTGTATAGATGACAACATTACCCTAATAATTGATTGATTTATATTTATATCTCAAAAATAATTATATGAATAATGTAAATATTTTACAAAATCATAGTTTCAAATTATTGATTTATTAAACAATATGATATCTGATTCATATATACATGATAATATGTAATTTTATATTTTTAACATATATATTGAAAAATTAATCACTTCATGGTGAAAATTTGAAATAGGGTGGGAAAAATATTATTTATTTATATATTGAAATCCATAGCAGTTTCCACTAAGGGTTGTGACATAAATAACAAATATATTAACACCTTCCCCTTTCACTCGATATGGATGATTAATCATAGATACACTAAAAATAGATCATATTTTTCATAGTTACAGGATCATTATATTATAATCATACAATCCTTGGTAGTTTTTATAAAACGCTAGGTGATTATAGTGAAGTAGGTATATTAGGTGTCATCCTAACCGACATAGGGAGTTATTAGTTTTAATTGATTTGATGACATATGTTATTTCATTAGTTGTCATCTACTATAGTTTTGATACAGGTTTGTCCTAATTAATTTTTTATTCTCAAAAAAATATTCTAGTATATATATTTATGTGTGTGTGTGTGTGTTTTCATATGAATGGACATGCTCTTGAATGCACACATATTATGCAATTGGTATTAGACACTATTTGTGGTTCCCAACAATGTAGGAAAATGATCACAACATGACTAAAATCATGAAGGCCTTTTATGTTTTTTAATTAATTTTGGATAATAACATTTTTTAATTTGGGTGACGATGAACCTTACATGACCAATATTCACAACTCACTATCCCAAAGAAATAGTCGATAGAGTACTAGGGACTAGAAAACCAACCTAAATCCCAAACTCATTTGATTAATTTTTTCTACCCCATAGAGGGTAATATACAATGATAATTAGTATGAGATTACCACATAGATGTTAATGTGGTTGGGTAATAATCCTAAATCCATACCCTCTAATTTAACTTAATCTATGTACCCATTTGGAGGATACATCCTTGCTTTGACCTCATGTGGGACTATACCTTGGATATCTGGACTCCATTTTTTCCTTCTTTTATTCCATTCCATTGCAATTTCCTTCAATGTATAATTCATCAACGATACAAGGATACACCTCTTCTTCCATCCTATATGATACTAAATACCCATTTTTCATGGAAATACATTTCCAAACCCATAAAATCCACAATTAATCAATATCATTGAGTCCCACTTCCAACCGATGAATTTTTTGCCATCGTCCGTACTAGTGCACCAACACCACTCTTGTCGATCATCATCTCATAGTGGGCACATAAATTCCCCACTAAATAAAAGAACCATAAATAATTTTCTCCCTTTTTACTGAATGAAATAAAGGGTCCTTTCCAAACTGATATGATACCCTAGTGTGACCATATGTTCACCCACCCGGAATAATAGGGGTTGTACTAGGAAGTTGATCAAGAATTTCTTGTAGGACGATGAGGTTCCTTAATACCAGGTTGAACAAAAAAACTACAGTCTCACAACCTAAAAAAACACTTCAGTGTTTATGAAACTTCACTTATATATTTCATGTACCTACAAAT
This sequence comes from Viscum album, assembly GCA_963277665.1. NCBI lineage: Eukaryota > Viridiplantae > Streptophyta > Magnoliopsida > Santalales > Viscaceae > Viscum > Viscum album. Next base: position 544,354,515 of record OY728158.1, read on the forward strand.
ATGATAATAACTATTTGATATCTTTCCTTTAAAATTTTTTTATCCCATTGTACAAAAATAAATTTCTATTTAGAGAATTGTGATAATGGGGATGTAAATAGCGGTTGTGATTACGATTTCACAATATCCCTCTTATTTCATCATTATGTTGTCATACTTTTTATATAATGTTTTTTATAGTCAAATATTATTTTTTAAATTATATGTGAATTTTATTTGTGTAAACAAATCTAGTGAGTTTCCATTTTTTTATTCATTAATATTTTTTTAAGAATTTTTTAATTTTGTATCGTAATATAACATATATATATAGGATCATTTTTGAAATATATAACATCCATTAAAGGATTTATATTTTAATAAATGAAATAAAATCAGTTTTTAATGTTTTTCATGTCCCACAATGCTAGTTATTATGCCATTGGATATGGGAATTCCCTTTTTTTAGTTTCACGTTTACATTGGATCTATTATGGGATCTTGGTAAATGCCAATATAATTCTACTCTACTAATATAAACTCAACAATTAAAATAGGTTTATAATATTTTCCTCCATCAAAAAGCGTCTTCTATATCAATATTTTCAAATATAGTTCCTTTTTTTAAAATTTTATTGAAACTCATGAAAGTATTAAAAAAAAATTTTAACTCTAATTTTATACCACATTTAAAAACTGTTAAAACATATTTTTATTTTCTAACTCAAAAACATATATAGTTAATTAAATATTAAAAATCCATATTTATTTCTCATCCAATAATAAATTATACTTTAAATTCACATATTAATAACACAAAAAATTTACTTTTTTACTATATTTACCCTCCAAAAATATTTAGACATGAAATAAGACAATGAAATTAATATAAATATCTTCATATAAATCTACATCAAATTCATTTTAATCATATCAAATTCAATAAATATAAAACATGAATATAAACTCTAATTTAGTTAAAAAATATATTAAATAACATTTCTTTATCATGCCATCATCTACCATCTCAATAATATTCATCAAAATCTTGGGAAACTAATTATAAATATCCATAGGTTAATATATCTCCCATCTTAAAATTTATTACCTAAATAATCAAAATGACTCATATAACTTATATGGATTATTTTTTACCTTATTTAATGTTAATATGAATTGAAATTCCATTTAAAATGATACCAATGAGTTTTTTAGCACTAATAAAAATGAAAAAATAATAATTTATTTGGAATATATAAAAAATAAATAAATTTTATTTTTATGTGTATATAATCCGTATAAATAACACGATTGATTAATCAAAATCCTAAATATTATAGTTAGAGTAATTTACTTCATAAGTTTTTATTTAATAACTTATCTGTGTTGTGGAACCAATTAGAATTGAAATAGTACAAATAATTTTTACTCATATAAAAAAACTCATATTAAAATTTTTAATTATTCTATTCTAGATGTTATCTATTAAAAAAGAAAATTTAATTCTTATTTCATTAATTTATTATCCATTTTGAAAATAATTTTATCCCTATTTTAACATAAATGATCCCATACAAAAATTTTAATATATATAAGACCTTTATACCATATATTAATGTATGTTTCTTTCACATTGTTGACACTAATCAAAAGAGAAATGAAGGGGTACGGGGTAGACATAACTCTTTCGTGATGAATTAATTTTTTATACCAATGAATTATCTTATCTACATAAATATATATTTTGGGAGTGATTTTGATAAAATATGTGATAATTTTTACAAAATAGGAATAGTTTTTATCTTTAAAAAATTATTAAATCGTATCCATTTATGAAGAGTTGTTTGATATTGATGTGATTTCAGATTATGTACAACTACTATGTTATTGATTCACTTATTTCTCATTATTTTTTATATCCAATATGTAATGTATATTTAATATCAAATATCGTCAATTTTAGTTTTTCCTTCATCAAAATAATTTTTCAGTGTTTTTAAATATTATAATATATTAATTCATTGTTTTAATTTGAAAAGTAGACGATAAATTTTTAGTATTACATGTAAAAACGGACTCATATTAAATAAGTAATTTTTAATTTATCCTTCAATGTTATATAACAAGAATTTAAAAAGTTAGTTATTCTATTCATATATCGAGCTATTTTATTTTCTACAAAAATATGTGACTCCTTTGGAATTATTTATAAAATATAAGACGTCCTTAGTACATTTATTTTTAAATCACGATTCATTCAAATACAATATATTTTAAATTAACCTTATGCAGTCTATACAAATAAAAACTTTTTATTAATTATCATTTTTGAACATTTTACCTAATTCTGTTGGTTCAGATTCATTCAGTGAATCCTTAATTCCAAATTAAAATTTCTACTCACCAAAATAGGTTAAAAAGAATTAGAAGCTTTAGTAATTTTTAATCCCTAATGAATATTTATCTCCAGGGGAATTGAAATCTCAAATTCCTCTAATATTTTGTAAAAATACACATCATTCATATTTTGTAACAATTTCTCCAGCATTATTTCATAAAACATATACAAACAAGATGATCAATTCAGTTCTATTTTACAGAAACTATATTTTTATATAATCATTTACTGTTTAATATTTTAAATATATTTATTAGAATTTTATCATTAAATATTAAACATGATAATAATAACTATACCCAAAAATATATTTCTTGGTCAAATTTTTTTTTTCTATCATTACCATGAGTTGTAAAACATTTATTCTCAAAATAAGATTCATCCTAAAATTCCCATTAAAAACAATAAATTGACATCCATCTAGAAAATTATGTATTTCTTTTGACAAATAATTTCAAGAAATATTATTATTATTTTATTCAATCAATATTTTTAAATTCCATTTCAAATATTATTCAATCAAACACATAATATTAATTTTAAATAATTGATCATTATTTGAAAAATTGACCCTTCCTATTGATCATTTTATAAATAAACCACTTTATAGTAGTTTCCTTACAATTATTTGGGTATCATATTTTCTTGTTGTCTAATTGTGGGGGATTTAATGTTCTAAAAAATAACTCACAACTATCTAGAATTTTTCTTAATCGTTAACAAAATCATATGAGGGTTGTCACATCCATATTTTGTTACAAAACTAATTTTTGAAAGTAGGTTGTATGTTGATATTTTAGAAATGAAAACACTAATGAACTTCCATTATTCAAGATGATGGGAGTTCCAAATCATCACATCCATTGGGGGGATGCTTTCCTACTATATAAATATCATATAGATTTAATATATTCTTAAGAATATATTCTTATTTCAAACATCGGACTAGTTTCCCAAACAAAATGACAATATTCTTAGTCTATTTATTGAAGAGATAGGGGTCTTTTTGATTAATCCATTTTTTGTGTATATGAGGTTCTTCATCATTTTCTCTATGGTGGGAAGCTACTTATATATTGAAGGCGTATAACCATGTAATCATATCTTTTTTATTCCAGGGAGATGGTTAATTTTTGGGGGATGAAATTGAGAAACTAGGAGGTATCCAATATATCTTATTTTATATTAGGACTGAAAAACAAAATAATTTTTTAATACAATGATGTTTTACTTCTTAAGAAAAATAAATAAATATGGCCACTCAGGAACCAATAATTTTAGCATCAGTATTGAGGAGGCATCCTGCGTATCCTGGTTATGGTAGGAATTAGATTTATCATTTTTTTCCACACCATTGGGACATACCCCATTTTAGATAACCTTAAATGTCATGTTGTTAAATCAGGACACAAATTGAGGAATATGAATTGGGGATTACCTAGATAAAATAGATTCATGATTCTAATGATTTTCTTATTTCAACTACATAAAACCACATGATCTATGTTCAGTTTGAGAAAAAAGGAATCAGAATTAATCAGCCTCATTTCATTTGGATGTGGGGATTACATGATGAGATTTCACATTAGATGATTAACATAGAGAATAGTTTTTTTGAAGGCACCCTATATATCCATGTTGCAGAAGGAATTAGTTTTGTCATAGTTTATTGATATTTCATTATATTATTGGATGAAGAAGTACCATCACCCCATGGGATAGATTCGATCCTCATTGTTTGAATTTCAGAGACATAAAATTACATGAATTGAATTAGATTCAATTTTATCTTGGGATCTGTACATAAGATGGTGTCCTATATATCCAGGTTATTTTAGTAATTGGGGTCATTATCATTCAAAAAGATATGTTTTAAACACCAGGATTTATCTTATATGTGGGACATATCATATAACTTCATCGATAGGGACTTACACACTAAGGTTTACATTAACTTGATAGAGGATTATGTCACGAATTATTTGATCATTACAACTCCCTATACAAATATGCTCTATGATATTTTTGAGAAGCAAGGGATAAAAAATAATTACTGTAACTACTTATCAATATGGGACCTAAATGTCAGGACAACCCATTAGAGGTTTTATAAAAATATCATGCATTTTTAAGGTATCCTACAAATACTAGTTATAGTAGGAACCCAAGTTATCATTGGTTGTTAATATGGGGTTACAAAATAAGTATTTCATTATATGTGGGACACATAACATTATGATAGTGATCAGGGCATACAAAAAGGGATTCCCTTATATGTGGGATATATGATATTTTTTCAATCATCAGGGATTACCCAGTGAGTTTTCCCTTATATGTGGGTTGTACGTTTTTATCATGTAATGCTCCGACCCCATTTACCCAGAGTTATTGCATTATTATGTATCAATGGAATGATCACAAACGATGAAGTCTCGAAGGACCTATTAGTTTAGTATCCTGGGAAATACTAGTTACATTCATAAGGTTTACATTACTTCAACAAATGGAAAACTACAACAACATTGTTTCCATAAACAACACTACGATCCGATATACTATCCAAACAGGTCATTTATAATATAATTCTTCACATCCTGTGTAATATAAAACATAGAAAGGGGTGAGATCAGAAGCTCAGAAAGGATAACAATATAGTGGAAGCCTTATAAAATAAGTATAAACATTTAAGGAAATGTATAAAACATAAAAAATCTTTTTCAACATAAACTACATCATTATATGGAAAATATAAATCAAAATAATACCATTTACTTACTCATATGGATATTCTACTAGTCCAATAGTCACCTACAATATCAATAGAATCTTTCATAATGATAGAATGCATAATTCTCGACATTCATAAAAACATAGTCAAGGAATTGTGCCAAAACAACAAATTATATTTTTTCAAGCCTTGTGCCAAAACACTAGTTTGTATCATGAGACCTACCAATGCATCGAGAAGCTATAGCGGGATCCACCTGTCGCTTACTAAGTCTAATGCATTCCTCATTTGAAAAGGTTTAAACCTATCCTAAACATTCGTATTAAAACTAGCATACGAAATGTCAATACATTATCCATAAACCATGAATGGTATAAAAATAACACTTCCACAGTCAAACATATCACAAAACGTTCAATATATTATGGAAGTTTTGTATCATAATAAATCAACTTCAAATAAGCTTAAATTTTACCAGAGGATGTTGACATAGATAAAATCAAAACCTGCTTTTAGGGAAATATATCATAATATTTTGAAATAATTTAAAAGTCATATAATTATACAAGAAAAAATTTATTTTTAAAATAATCTTATATTCTTTTAATAGAAGCTTCAACGTTATTATAACAGCAAAAAATAGATGCACCCTCCTTTTATGTTAAGAAATATTCTTACATTAATTTTGTCGAAAATGTCATAAAGTACCTTGTTGAGAAAAAGATGGAAAGAATCTTTTCAATAAATTTTATAAAAAGTCAAAAAATCATATAAATGATTTAAAATCATAGTCTAGTAAATGGTAAAAATGTTTTGAAATAAATTTTTAAGATACATGGATGTGGATGATAAGGAGGTCCCAGTATATACTTATGTAAAATCAACTATGGATAATAATATGATTGTGAAATTAACCCTTACCATGTACTTTTCCATGGTATAGGGTAGGTTAACCTCTTTTATAATAGTTAAATAATTTTTATTAAATTATAAAAGAATCATATAAATTAATATGATATCACATATGATCTTTTAACATTTCTTTGTTAATAATATCTTAATATTATCGTCGTTTCGAGTGTTAATGGAGTCATTTTCATTTACATTATTTGTTATGTGAGTCATATATTTTATTGATGGGATTTATCTTATTCATCTTCTGAATGATATTAAGTCTTTATACCTTATTTTTAATTATATAATGAAAATTAGTCTTGAATGGATACGATGCTGAATTATTCTCATCACGTTCTTGGAGACTGTAATTCATACGTATGCATGAGTGACAATATCATTATTTTGATATTAAAATAATATATAATTGGATGGTAAATCATATATAAAGAATAATTATAAGGTTATATTTATTATTTACATAAATTACACATCATTATTATACCCATCCAAATAATAATGTATTGAATAACAATTACACCACGACGTTGAGACGGTATGTCGTACGTATGCACGTATGGTGACATGTAAGTAAAAGGATGGATGGAATAATGAATTTGGCTGTACCATATTTATAATAACTTCACAGTGTATATAAGATACTGGATTTATTATTTTAAAATTTAAAAAACAAATAAAGAGGATGTGGAAGAAGAAAAAAACTTGAAAGAGGTGATGAAATATTTACCTCTTCTTCGGGTTGTTCATTATGATTTGATCAAAAGAGATCCATAGGCTGTATTTCTAAATGATGTATGGCCTCTAGGATGAAGGTATAATAGTTGAGAAGTTATTTGGGTAGATTTAATCTGAGACAAATGGTTTTTATGGTGTAAATTAGAGAGAAGGGGGAGTGCCCTTTTAAAGGAGGGGTGAGGGCCTCCTTAGAAAAAGCTAGAAATATTATTTTTAAATAATAAAATTTTCGGTTTGTAATGTCTCCAAAATGAATTATTTAAATAATAAGGTAGGTTTGGGTATTAAACCACTCAACCAATTGGTTTTATACAGGTTTGGGTCACTACATTATCTTTATCTTTTAGATTTAACTCTTAGTTAAATAGTTTGACATTTACCTTGTCTCTTTGTATATTTAAATTGTATGGTTAATAAACATACTATATACTTCCTTGAGAACCCCAAGTGGTTAATTAATTATAAAAATATCATTAACTTAGACTTTTGGCATAACCATAATTTTTAGGAATAGAATATCAATTAATAACATAATATTTGTTTCGAAAACTCTTTTATGTGAATTTTGACACTATTTGGTACTTTGTTATTTTTATATTCATAAAAGCATTATTACTTCGATGTTTTCATAACCAACACTAATATTTCATATTAACTTATAAAATTATTTTAATTCATAAAAAGTCTCAAATTACATTTATTTGGATATTTATAATATCAATTATTTTAATATTTTATTAATACGGTATTGACTGCATCGTCATTGTGTCATAAATAAATTTCATTATTTAATGTCTCAAAAATATAAATAAAATAAAATTATGTAGGAAATTGTTTTATATTTCTAATGATTATTTATAATTGAGTTTATCTTATGTGTAACCCTATATTGAAAATGGTTTATTTATTAAACATTGAATTAAACACTTTTAACTCTTCTTTTAATTAAATAATAATAAATGTCCTAATCTAATAAAAGTGGACCTAAAGGATCATATTCTATTCCTAAGGTTGGTTTTGGTCGAATTACTCAAATATAATAGCATTAGGATACATGTTAGGGTAATAATAATATCATTTTTACCTTTAATTACCCTATTTCCTTTTAATCATGGTGAACAAAAGTAAAAAGTTATTATTCACAAAAAATTATTTTTATATTATTGAACCACATTTTTTTACTGATATCAATCGTGTCTCTAAATTTTTTTAAATTCCTCTCACAGAAGAAGTAAAATTATGTTGTATGTGAATTTTCAAGTTCTCCTAAGAGGTGGGTAAAAGACAGAGAAAATTTCAATAAAATTATTATATATAAAAAAATATTATAAATTGACTCCATTGAATTACAATGAACATATATTGGTATTATTTATATATTTTGACCTAAAATAAAATTAAATAAATTAAAACATTATTTATATAAAAATTCGGTTTTAAACTATAACCTAGAATTTTTCACTATTCATCAAAAATTGAATATTTTCAGAAAAATACCAAAAATTCACCCTAAGGTAATTTCAATATTCCGAATCCAAAAATGAAGTCCATTTTGAATGATAAAATTTATAAAATTTCAAAAATAGGGTATTACTGTTAATAATGGCTAGTTTGGTTGGTTGTGGTGTGTTAGAACTCGGAGTTGCATACAACACACACTATTGTAATATTCAAAGAGAAGCATACCATGGAATTTTGGGGTGTTACATTCCCTACTCCTTCAAATAATTTTGTCCTCAAAATTTCTAGAATATTACTACATAAAATGACTCGGATGGTTCTTCATCATAAGTTCCTCAGGTTCCCACATCGCATCTTCCATCTTATGGTTTCTCCATAGAACTTTTACCAGACGAGTTGTTCGGTTACTGAACACTTGTTATATTGTATCAAGAACCTTGACAGGCTCTTAGAAATAAGATAGATGGGGTTCCAGTTATAATTCCTCATAGGTGAGTATATGCATTGGATCAGGTATGAATTTTTTCAATAGTGATACGTGGAATACAAGGTGAACTTTAGAGAGACTTGGCGGCATTGCCAAACGGTAAGCTACAACCACAATTCGTTCTAGAATTTCTAAAGGCCCGATGTACCTGCGACTTAATTTTCCCTTCTTACTGAAATGTATAACACCCTTACATGGATAAACCTTATAGAAAACATGATCACCTGTATGAAATTCCAAATCCTTCCTTCGGTTATCAGCATAGGTATTATGCCTACTCTGAGCTGGTTTCATGTGGTTTTGGATTACCTTCACCTTTTCCATCATTTCCTCCACCGGTTCTTGGCCTAGGAGTTTTCATTCACCAACATCATCTCAACTGGTTAATGTGTGACATATCTTTCTATGTAACACTTCATATAGTTCCATCTGAATTCTTTAATGGAAGATATTGTTGTAAGAAAATTCTACCATAGGTAAATATTGATACGACATACCTTGAAAGTCATGTGGGTATGATCTCAACATGTATTTTATGTTTTGAATAGTCTGTTCTGATTTTCCCTCAATTGGAGGGTGGTAGGCCATGCTCAAACGAATTTCATTATCTGGGGCTTTCTGAAGACTTTTCTAGAATCTTTATGTAAAATGTGGATCACAGTCAGAACCAATTGATATTGGTACTCCATGAAGTCTTACAACTTCATTAATATATAGTCTTTCCAATCATTCAAGTGGTAAATCTTCTATTGTGACACTAAAATGTGCTGACATGGTAAAACGATCAATAATGATCCATATTGCATCGTTCATTCTTAGATTATTTGGTAGTACCATGACAATGTCCATCATAATTTTATACCACTCCCACTCAGGTATGGGAAGAGGTGGCATAACTCCTCCAGGTTGTTGCTTTCTAGCTTTCATTAATTGAAAAACCATACATCTTTACACAAAATCAGCAATATCCCTCATCATTTTTTACCACCACAAATGTTCCTTCAAATCATTATATATTTTGGAGCTACCCGAGTGTATAGAAAAATTGGAACTATGAGCATAATCCAACAATTCCCTTTTTAGATCAAGTATATCGGGAACACAAAGTCTTTTCCCTAATTTCAAAATTCCATCTTCATACACAAAGTCAATCAATCCCCCATCATTCACAGCTTTAATCTTCTTTTTAAACTCTTCATCACAGGTCTGATAACTCTTTATCCTTTCATGTAATAATGATTTTGCAACCATTTGAATAATTATTGATGATTCACCTTCCATGGTGATTCCCATATCCATATTTACTATATTTATATATATAGGATCCTTTTAAACTCTCTTCTTGTTCAAAACTCCATGATCCCTTCTTATCAAAGCATATGCCACGTTATTTTCTTTCCTCGGATAGTAGTTTATAGTGCAATCATAATCCTTGAGTAGTTCAATCCATCTCCTTTGACTCATGTTGGGTTATTTCTATGGGAAAATATACTTCAAACTCTATTGAACAGTATAAATCTCAAAATTTTCACCATAGAGATAGTGTCTCTAAATATTCAAAGAAAATATTACAACTACTAACTCAATATCATGAGTATGATAGTTTTTCTCGTGAATTTTTAGCTGTCAGGATGCAAAGGCAATAACACTATCTTTATGCATAAAGACATAACCACGTACTTTCTATGAAGCTTCACTATATATAAAAAACCCATCATTCCCTAATGGTAGAGTCAAGAAAGGATCATTGAATAATATTCTTTTCAGTTCTTCAAAGCATTCTTCACACTCTTTTTTCCATATAAATTTAACCTCTTTATGTGTGAGCTTTGTTAATGGGTTAGCCAATCGGGAAAAATTCAGGACGAAATGTCAATAATAAATTGCTAAACAAATAAAATTGTGTACATTAGTTATAATCGTCGGTGCAGGCCATTTATGGATTGCCTTGGTCATAGAAGGATCAACCAAGATTCCATCCTTGGAGACAACATGGCCAGAAATGAAATCTCCTTAAGCCAGAATTCACACTTGCTAAACATCCCTTATAATTCATGTATTTTAAGAGTCTTTAGGATAATGCGCAAGTAATTTATATGATCTTCGTAGCTTTTAGAGTATACCAAGATATCATCAATAAATACCACTACAAAGTCATCAAGATGTCCCTTGAAATCTCAATTCATTAGATCCATGAAGATAGAGGGTGCATTAGTTAATCCAAAAGGCATTATTGTAAACTCGTAATCCTTGTACCTGGTTCATAATGATGTTTTTGGAATATCTTCCTTCTTCACACAAAACTGATGATATCCAGATCGAAGGTCAGTCATTGAAAATTATTGAGTTTTATGAATTTGGTCAAATAAATCATCAATGAGAGGTAGGGGATACTTATTCATTATTGATATTGCATTGATCTCCCTGCAGTCAATGCACAACCTCATAGATTCATCATTATTCTTAACAAAAAGGATAAGGTCTCCCCATGGAGAAACTCTAGGGCGAATAAATCAATTATTACTCAATTCCTCTATTTGTTTCTTTAGTTCCACTAAATCCATAGTGTCCATTCTATAAGGGGTCTTCGATATGGGCCTTGATCCAAGAATTAAATCAATGGAAAACTCAATTTCTCATTCAGTAGGATGTCTAGTTAAATATTATGGTAACACATCAACATATTCTTTTAAAATAGGTTCATCCTCTATTTTAACATTCCTTTCCTCACTCACAGTTATTTAATTCTCTTCCTCCCCAATAATTTATTTTAGTTCAGCTAATGGGGGTGGATCTTGATAAGAATCAGGTGGTGATGATTCTTCTCTAAATATAAGGTGTTCTTTAACATCATCATCAAAAATCATAACTTCTTTCTTCTTATAATAAATTTTCACATCATGGTCCAAAAAAGATTCCATACTGAGGATTATATCAAATTAAATCATGGGTATGGCAATGAGATCAATAGATAAATAACATTTATATGCCCTAATGGGGGTTGATTGACAAAACATTTTTGCAATGATACTTCCCTTAAGAGTTTTCACTGAAAAATCCCTTGTTAAATCGAATTGGAAAAATCTATTTTTCATAACAAACTAGGAAGATATGAAACAATGTGATGATCTAGAATCAAATAAAACATTTTCTAATCTTGAGGAAACCACTAAATTACCCGCCATTACGTCTTATAGTGCTTCAGCCTCAGCATTAGTGATAGCATAAGATTGGCCTTGATCCCTTAGACTATTCTAATGTAATTTCACCTGATGCTTAAGAAATTCATTCTCATAATTCCCCCTTTCTCTAAAATTTTATCATTTAACATCGACAACCTCCTTCTTCCCCTTGTAGTCACGAGCTTGGTGACCTTTTTCACCACACATGTAACATACTCCCATTATCTTCAGGAAAGCATTGGGGTCTTTCATCACACATTTATTGCAGGATGGATATTCAACATTTTTCTTCTTCCCCTTATTTCCATTTCCAGAGTGTTTAGCAGATATCCTCTTCTCTTCCTTTGCTTTAAAGTCATAATACTTAGAGAATTCTTTTTCTGTCTTGATAGCACATTGAACAATATCTTTGTAATATCCCAAGGTTTTGAAAATATATATAGAATTCAATTTTTTAATCTAGGAATTAAACACAACATTGCCTCTTCTACGTTTTGAATTTCGAAAAATGGTCATATAGTGTTGTGTTCAGTATGTCATTTGGAGTCTGATAGAACAAACATGATTTTTGATGAATAGTAACATACCCTTATGAATAGTAATATGAATAGTAATATGACCTTTTTGAAGAGTAAATAATGATATTATTCTTTTTCATAAGGCAATATGATAATGGGATCTTAATTATTTTTTCAATGTCACATAAAACTAATTATACCTCTAAGATTGTTATTTTTAGAATTAACAATGACTTTATATAAAAATTAAATGAATAATATTTATAAAATTATTTTTTAAAAAATGGAATCCACTTTTGAATTATACATGTCGAAAAATGGTAGGTGTGAATTTTTGGGATTTTTCTGAAATTCTAGAATTTTTTATGAATACTGAAATACTATAAAATATCGTATATACAAATTATCAGTTAAATAAACTATTCATGACATCTCAAGTTATGCGAGGACACTTGGTTTGAAATCACATGCACTTATTAATATTATCGGTCACATGAATCAACACTATTTGTTATCTAGAGGGAAATAATAAAATAATTAATTAAATATAAAAAATTTATGTTTCTCCTCCACTATAAAAACCCCTCACCACTCCCTCTTCTCTTCAATCCTCTAAGCCTTTAAACTCCTCAAAGGTGATCCCAATTTCCATTACCTAGTCTCTCCCCACGTCCAAGAGGCTTTTTTTCTTTCCAAAAGAACAAAACCCCTTCCATTGTAGATTTTCTCAAGGATGTTATTTCAATAGGAAAAGCACCCTTCTTTTTCATTTGGTTTCATTTCAAATTGGCTTCTTTTGCAATCCAATTATCACCTCCTCTATCCAAACGATCATAATAACTCCAGTATCATTGATATAATAAAATTATATCATGTTAATTGAATAAACATCATAAATATTCTCACTACCTCCCTTTTATTTTTATAAACGAAATCAATGTCCATGAGGTTCCAATTTATAGCGTTCATGGACGACGAAGATTTGTTCTTCAATTTATTCTTCATTACAGGTCATGAAACCATATTTATGGTTTAAATAGACTATAATATATGTATTATACCCTAATTAATATTCAGGAACCATAATATGAACATATAATTAAATTATATGACAAAACTAGTTCATAATAATCCAAATACAGCCGAATAATCAAAGTGGTTGTCATAAAATGATTCATCCTCATTCCAAGTAACCAAATTACAGAAATGACCATTATCATTTCTTTATGTTCATAAATAATGTTTAATTTTAATTCATGATATATATAAGCATTCCGATTGAACTCCATTACTTAAAAACAAGTTACTCGATTATGAAAATAAAGAAAACGAACACCCCGGAACAATGAAATTCAATATAATAACTTAGAAATAAGGGTATAAATGAACTAAAAAGAATTGTGATAAAATAATTAAATTTCTAATAGGTTCTTAAATAAGTTATTAAATAGTTTAATTTCATATTCTAGGAGCTTAAGTTCATGAGTAGTACATGTTTGGAGTTAAGGTAATAATTTTTCCACCTGAACTTCCATTTTCATTCAGGATACTTTAATAGTCTAATTACCTCAATGAAATTCTTATGTATTGTAATTTACTCAACATATATTATATTTTAGTTTCATATATATGTTTAGGAACCATAATCCTTTGTTATTTTATGTATAGTTAGACATTTTAATGGGAACATTTATAATTGTTTCCAAAATACAAGCCCGGTTCAAGGGAATTTCTCAAATTCTCACCTATTTTCTAGGAAACTAATTAATCAGTTTTTGGAAACTTTTATCTCTATAAAATCACTCATTTTATTAAAAAAATACTCTCTTACCACACTTATGGTTTTATACAAGTATTTTTTCAAAATAAATCTTCTTTCCAAAATAAAAGAGTATTAATATCCTGAATTGCTTAATGATTTTATAAGAGTGTTTTCATCTAATTACACAATCTTGTTGATTCCATGGTATTATTGGGTTTAATAATTTATGAAGTCATCTGCCATATTTGATTTAATGGTCTATAACTAACTTTTTTGTGGATTATCTATCCAAAAATCATTCACCATATTATTCTGAATGGTTAGTGTTTATGTTCAATAATTGGGGAAAGTTAGATACATTTCATATGATAGTTTCAATATGAATATATATGTTGTTTATATTTATCCTCACTCATATGAGGAATGCATTGGACTTAAAATGTGACATATGGGTCCCGCTATAGCCCCTCGATGCATCGGTAGGTCTCATGAGAGAAATAGACGTGGAATTAGTCGAGGTCTTTACCAATGTGATATATGGATTTTTGCTGAGGCATTAATCATTAGACATAGTGGCCAAGGACTTGAAAAAATGTTTTAGAATGTCTATAATATGCACTTACCTCATTATGAAGCTATAAATTGAATGTTCATGTGGTTATTCGACTAGTAGAATACCCATGATTATTTTTTATTATGGAATTATTTTCTCAGCTCATATTCATGGCCTAATGTGTTCATGTTTATTGTTAAAGTCATGTATTTTCAATTATGCACAATGTATTATGTTTATGCTATCTTATTTTTTAGTTCTTGCTCTTACTGAGCATTTGATCTCACCCCTTTCTTATGTTTCATTTCTCCGAGGATATGAAGAAGTGATTTATGAATGACTTGAAAGCATAATCTAGGAGACATGATATTTCTAGTGGAATAAATTAGTGGTGTTTTTTCCTTCATGTTGTATATTGAAACATATGAATGTAATTTTTTTCCAATAATACTAAACTACTCAGTCCATTGGGATTCTTATTCCTTGGTTGTATTCCAATGTAATTAATTAAGGCACCGGCTCTCGGAAACTGGGGTCAGGTTCTTACAGTTGGTATCAATGGAAGTTTAGTAGAATACTTGGGATTTAGATTTAGAAAACATAGAATTATAGAAGAGTTCCTAAGTTAGTATTTGAGGATATACTGACAATAACTTCCTATTATTTTGGTAAGAAATAGATTATGTGGATCTTTCAAGCAATACATCCCTCTCTGTATACGAGCAGGTAGAGGTGGCTCTGGCACATATGTGTCTAGGGGTAAAACCGGAAAACACCTCTTTCAGCTAGTCTCGAATGAGAACTAGTGCACGAAAATGGGCCTTGTTTTACTCTTCGTTATGACACTCACATAGAATATGTTTAGGATAATTCACATTTTCATTTCAATCCATTATGATGTATTGAAATGTAAAAAATTCCTCAAAGAAACCGTTTTTGTGAATATGGGATTAGCCATGCGTAGGATATCAATTTTTACTATATATTTTGTTATGTTAAGATAATACATTATGATTACTAACCTAATCTAGTGTATTCCATTATCTAGAGATGACACCAAGTGGAAGGAATGGAAATCACAATAACCCATGTGTTCCGTGTAGTGATTTCCCTCTAATGAAAGATAATGATGTTTTCTTTGGTGATGAGAAACTCATAACTATACTGGGAAAAATTACTCAGGTTATGCATAATAACCTTACACATATGAAGCATCCAGATCGACCTTGTGGAGGAGCTATGCTAGATCGGTTTATGCAACAAAAACCTCAATCATTCAACCTGACTACAAACCATTTTGTAGGAGAGCAGGGGGTATGTTCCCTTGAGATGATATTTCTCGCCATGGGATGTAATGAATGAGAGAAGTATTTCATTGTAGTCTATCTTCTATTGGGAGATGTAGATTAGTGGTGGTACTTTATCCAAAACACAATGTTGGAGGAATAAATTGAGATGATGGAGTGGAGGGACTTTCAAGAAATCTTCTTGGAGAAATACTTTCCTCATGAACACATAGCATATATGAAGAGGAAATTCATGAATTTGAGGCAGAATGAAAATGAGAATGTTTCAAAGTACAAAGATAACTTCACAAGGATAGAAAGACATGTTGTGGACTAAATATGATATCCAAAGAGTAAAATTGATCGATTCTTTGATGGCCTAAAACCTTTCCTCCGATGGGAACTGGTCTCCCAATTTTTTCGACATATGAGGATATAGTTTCATGTACTATCAGGATAAAACAATTGTCTACATTTTATGACTTCAAGGGAAATAAAAAAAAGAAGATGGCTACTAAAAACCATGGGAAATGAAATAAAGAATCATGGAAGAAGGGAGGAGTTGAATTTCCACCATGTGAAAATTGTGTAAAGAAACACACTGGTGCATGCTTAAAAGGAAAACAAGTATTCTACAAATGTGGTCAGAAAGGACATCTTGATGGTGATTTCAAAGAGAATAAGGAATCCAATGATTTTCAATACTATAATTGTCAAGAGATGGGACAATATACTAATGATTGTCCAAAGTGTCAAAAATGCAACAGAAATGTCCAAGGGATTAGGGAAATGTTTATTTAATCACAACTTAAAATGTTGAAGTTATTAATGATGTGGTGGTAGGTAATTTAATTGCTTCTTCAAACATAGACAACACATTATTTAATGATGTGGTCCCAATTTTCCATGAAAATTAGATATGTCTAATTTTATTTAATAAATGATTTTTCAGTAAAAACTCCAACGAGATGTATCATTGAAACCAAGGGATGTCGACTAGTCCCCCTCAAGACAGCAAAATGTGCTCTAGATAGTAACCTTATCATTATACCAATGACTGAATTTTTATATAATTATCGGAATGGATTGGCTGTCAAATTATGATGCAAATATTTATTTTAAGAAAAAGGATGTTACAATTTTTGAAAATGTTGTATAATCCCTTGTCTTTAGGGTGGAAACTTCACCACCTGATTCTTATCTAGAACCACCCCTGGTAGCTCTAATGAATATAATTCTCGGAGAGGAAGATAAACCAATATCTATGGGAAAGGAATGAAGTCTTCAAACTGAGGATGTGCACATAGTGAAAGATTAAATTGATGTATTTCTAGAGGATTTACCTGGACATCCTCCATAGCAGGAATATTAGTTCTCTATTGATTTAATTCCTGATTCAAGACCTATATCAATGACTCCCTATAAAATGGCCACTGTGGAATTAGTAGAGCTATAGAAACAACTAGATTATTTGAGTGAAAACGGATTTATTCGACCTAGTGTTTCTCCATGGGGAGACCATATCCTCTTTCGTATGATCAATGATGGATCCATGAGGCTTTACAATGATTACAGGGAAATCAATGCTATTACAATATAGAATAAGTATCCTCTGCCTCAGATTGATGATTTATTTGACCAAATTCAAGGATATCAATACTTTTCAAATATTTACCTTCGATCTGGAAATCATCAGTTCTGTGTGAGGAAGGAAGATATTCTTAAGACTGCATTTCGGACCAGGTATGGGCATTACGAGTTTACAATTATGCCTTTGGTAATGACAATTTCACCCTCTGTTTTCATTGATTTAATGAATAGGTTTTTCAAGGAATATCTTTATAACATGGTTTTGGTATTCATAAATGATATCCTAATATACTGAAAAATATATGAAGACCATGAGAATCACATGCCGGTTATTCTGAGAACTCTTAGATGAAAAAAATAATATGGGAAGTTTAGCAAGTGTGAATTTTAGCTTCAATCAGTTTCTTTTCTAGGTCATATTTTCTTTAAGGATTGAATCCTAGTTGATACTGTAAAGGCAAAGGCAATCAAATATAGAACACGCCAAAAAAACATAATTGAGGTACGCAGTTTTATTGGCTAAGAAAGTTATTATCAGCGTTTCATTCAGAATTTTTCCCAACTGGATAACCCGCTAACCATGCTCACACATATATAAGTTAAGTTATTGTGGACAAAAGAATGTACAGAATGATTCGATGATTTGAAAATAAGATTGGTCAATGCTCCAATTTTGACTCCTCCATATGGAAGTGATGGGTTTGTAATATACTGTGATGCATCAATGAATGGACTGGGATGAGTTCTTATGAAAAACGATAAATTTATTGCTTATGCATCAAGAAAGATGAAGACTCGTGATAAAAATTATCCAAATCAATATCTTTAATTAGTAGATGTAATATTTTCTCTAAAAATATAGAATAATTATCTCTATGGAGAGAGATGTGATATTTATATGGACCACAAGAGTTTTAAATATATTTTCACACAAAAAAACACAACATGAGGCGAAGAAGTTGGCTTGGGTTACTCAAAGTTTATGACTGTTCAATACAATACCATTTAGGAAAGGTGAATAAGTTGGGAGATGCATTAAGCAGGAAAGATCTTGGCCTTCTGACTCAAATGTGGATTGAAAGAGATCCTATGATCATAGATCTATTGAAGATGGATATGGGAATTGTTATGAAAGGGGAAACATTACTCATCTTTCAAATTATGACTAAACCATATTTACTAGAGAACATATAAAATTCTCAATCTAATGATGAGAATATTCAGAAGAAAATTAATGCAGTTATGGTTGGGAGACAGGCTTACTTCATGTATGAAGAAGGAGTTCAGATGTTTGGGAAGAGGTTATGTGTTCCATTAGTAACTGAGTTAAAAAGTGAACTATTATAAGATGCTCATAGCTCAAATTTCTCTATACACCCTGGTAGCACCAGGATGTATAGAGATATGAAGGAATATTTTTGGTGGGATAATATGAAATGAAAAATTGATGACTAAGTGTCAAGGTGTCTAGTTTGTCAATAGGTGAAGGCGGAGAGACAACATCACAAAAGAGTGATGAAACCTCTACAATTCCTATGTATAAGTGGGATAAAATTACAATGGATTTTTTCACCAGACTACTGAGGACACCTAGAATGAAATATGCAATATGGGTAATATTTTATTGTCTCACTAAATCAGCACATTTCCTTCCAATAATATAGGATTTACCACATGATCACCTGAAATTACTTTATATTAATGAAGTTGTGAGACTTAACGGTGAACCTCTATTGATTGTCTCCGATTGAGATCCCCAGTTTACATCAAAATTCTAGAAATGTCTCCAGAAGGATTTGAATAATGAGCTTTGTATGAGTACTACATATCACCCTCAAACAGAATGATAGTCTGAAAGGACTATTAAAAATCTAGAAGGCATGCTGAGATCATGATATCATGACTTCCAAGGTAATTGGGATCAATACTTTCATTAGGTGGAATTTTTCTACAATAATAGTTTCCATTCTAGTATTCAAATGGCTCCATATGAAGCACTATATAGAAAGAGATGTTGAACTCCATCTTCTTGGGACTAAGTTAGTGAAAGGAAACTTATAGGCCCAGAACGTATTGAAGAGACCACGACAATTGTGAAGAAAATACAAGCCCATATTAAAGCATCCCAAAGTAGGAAGAATAGTTATGCTGACAAACAGAGAAAGGGCTTGGAATTTCAAGTGGGATATCATGTATTTCTGAAAGTATCTCCAGGGAATGGTGTCATATGGTTCGGTAAGAAAGGGAATCTGAGCCCCAAGTACATCTAACCATTTGAAAGTATGGAAAGAATCATAGTTGTAGCATACCATTTGTTGATGCCGCCAAATCTCTCTAGAGTTCATGATGTGTTCCATGTATAAATGTTAAAGAAGTACATGCCAGACCCAACACATGTACTCACTTATGAAGAATTATAACTTGAGCCCGATCTATATTATTGTGATGATCCAATCAAGATTCTTGATACTAGAGAACAAGTATCGAGAAATTGTACAACTCGTCTAGTAAAGGTTCTTTGGAGGATATGATGGAGGAAGAAACATGGGAGCCTAAGGAGCATATATTAAAGACATACCCGAATCTTTTTAGGTAATATTTTGTGAATTTCGAGGAGGAATGTTTTTAAGGAGGGGAGAATGTAACACCACAATTTTTTCAAAAAATATATAGAATTCAATTTTAAAATCTAACTATTAAACACAACTTTTCATCTTTTATGTTTTGAATTTTGAAAAATGGTCATCTAGAGTTGTATTTAGTAAGTCATTTGGAGTCTAATAGAACTAACTTTATTTTTTGTGAATAGTAACATACCCTTATGAATATTAATATAAATAGTAATATGACCCTTATGAATAGTAAATAATGATATTATTTTATTTTCATAAGGTAATACGATAATGGGATCATAATTAAATTTTCAATGTCACATAAAACTATTTATACCTCTAAGATTGTTATTTTTCGATTTAACTATGACATTATTTAAATATTTAATTAATTATACATAGAAAATTATTTTTGAAAAATTTATTTCACTTTTGAATGCTACACGTCAAAAAAAGGTAGGGGTGAATTTTTGGGATTTTTCTAAAATTCTAGAATTTTTGATGAAATGTGAAATACGATAAAATACCGTATGTAACAATTATCAGTTAAATACACTATTCATGACGTCACAAGTGATTCATGGCCACTTGGTTCAAAGTCACATTCAATTATTACTATTAGGGGTCACATGAAATAACACTATTGGTTGTCTTTAGGGAAATAATAAAATGAAGATTAGAATATTCAAAATTTACCCCTCTCCTCCACTATAAACAACCCTCACCATTCCTTCTTCTCTTCACTCATCTAAGCATTGAAGCTCCTCAAAGTTCATCCCAATTAAACTTCCCCAGTCTCTCCCCACGTCCAAGAAGCTTTTGGTCTTTCCAAAAGACCAAAACCCCTTTCCTTAAGGAGTTTCTCAAGGATGTTATTTCAAGAGGTAAATCACTCTTCTTTTTCATTTGGGTTCATTTCAATTTGTCTTCTTTTTCTATCCTATTCTCACCTCCTCTATCCAAATGATCATTATAACTCCAGTATCATATATATACTGGAATTATATCATGTGAATGGAAGAACCATCATAAATATTATTACTCCCTCCCTTTTATTTTTATAAACGAAATCAACGTCCACGATGTTCTTATTTATAGCATTCGTGGAAAAAAAAGTTTCATGATTCAATTTCATCTTCATTACATTTCATGAAACCACATTTATAGTGGAACCAGAATATAATATATTTATTATAACCTAATTAATATTTAGGAACCATAATATGTATATATAATTATGTTTTATGACAAAACCAGTTCCTAATTATCCAAATACCAACGAATAATCAAAGTGGTTGTCCTCAAATGATTCATCCTCATTTCATGTAACCAAATGATAGAAATGACCATTATAAATTTTTTTTGTTCATAAATAATATATAATATAAATTCATGGGATTAATAACCATTCCACATGAACTCCATTACTTAAATACAAGTGTACCAGTTATGAAAATAAAGAAAACGAACACCCTGGAACAACGAAATTCAATATAATAACTTAGAAATAAGGTTATAACTGAACTAAACAGAATTATGATAAACTAAATACATGTATAATAGGTTCTTAAATTAGTTATTAATAAGTATAATTTCATATTCCTGGAGCTTATTTTCAAGAGAGGAACACATTTGGAGTTACGGTAAGGGGTTTTACACCCGATCTTCCATTTTCATTCAGGATAATTTCATTGTCTAATTAACTCAATGAAATTATTATGTTTTGGTATTTACTCCACATATATTATATGTCAGTATCATATATATGTTTAAAAACCAGAATCCTTCCTTATTTTATGAATAGTTACACTTTTTTAAAGGATCTTTAAAATTTGTTTCCAAAAGACTGGCCCGATTAAAGAGAATTTCTCAAAATTCTCACCTATTTTATAAGGAACGCATTAATCTATTTTTGGAAACCATTATATTTATAAAATAACTAATTTTATTATTAAAATACTATCTTACTTCACTTCTGGTTTTATACAAATATTTTTCTATAAGAACTCTTCTTTTCAAATTAAATGAGTATTTATCTCCAGAATTTCTTAATGATTTTATAAGAGTGTTTTCAACTAATTCTACACTCTTCTTGATTAAATGGTATTATTGGGTTTAATCATTTATGAATTCATATACCATATTTTATTTAATGGTTTTTGACTAAATTTTTTATGGATGATCTGTCCTAAAACCATTCACCAAATTATTCTGAATGGTTAGCTTTTATGTTCAATAATTGGGGAAGGTTAGATACATTTCATATGATAGTTTCAACATGAATGTATATGTTGTTTATGTTTATCCCCAATAATATGAGGAATGAATTGGAATTATTATATGAAGGGTGGGGCCCGCTATAGCCCCTCGATGCATCCATAGGTCTCATGAGACAAATAGACGTGGAATTTTCCGAGGCATTTCCCAATGTGATATATGGATTTTGGACGAGGCCTTAATCATTAGATTTCTTGGCCGAGCACTGAAAAAATGTTTTAGAATGTCCGTTATATACACTTCCCTCATTATGGATATAGTAATTGAATGTTCATGTGGTTATTTGACTAGTATAATACCCATTATTATGTTTTATTATGGAATTATTTTATCAGCTCATAATCCAGCCAAAATGTGTTCAAGTTTATTGTTAAAGGAATTTTTTTCAATTATGAACCATGTATTATGTTTATGATACCATCTACTGTATTAATTACTCTAACTGATTGTTTGAGCTCACTCCTTTCATATGTTTCATTTTTCCTAGGATATGAAGAAGTAATTTATGAATGACTTTCTAGCATTATCTAAGAGACGTGATGTTTCTAGTGGAATAGATTAGTGTAGTTTTTTTTCATATTTTCATGTTAAACTAATATATGTAACATGTTTGCAATAATACTAAACTAATCGGTCCTTCAGGATTTATATTACATTTTTGTATGCCAATGTAATAAAATAAGGCACCGACTCTCGGAAACTGGGTTCGGGTTCTTCAAATTTTCATATGACGAGAAGGATTGTGAGACTAATTCTCGATTGAGAAATGGTTTTAACACATCAAATAAATGATCAATCTTACATCTTGGGTTAAATATATAATCTATAGAATACCTTGCTAACCATGTAATGTTAGCTTCAAACTTTGAGACATTCTCATCCATCTTTTTCCTCAGACATAGAAATTTTATTTCCATATTTTCTTGATGGTCATGAGGAAATTATTTTTCTAATAAAAATTGTTTAAACTCCCTCCATTCCATAATTTATACTTTATCATCTTCCTATTTGTTTTGAATCAATGACCACCATTGATGAACATCTATAGTGAGGCGGTAAACTACCATAAAAACATTGTCCCTTTCCCTACTCCCTAAGTCATGGAATATTTTCTCTAAGGAATTTATCCATTGCTCAGTTACTAATGGAATTGTACTCCCATTGAATGTTGGTGGTTGTTTACTCATGAAGAGATATAACATTTATCCTCCATTTTGTGGATCAGGGTGCTCCATACGGGTAAGGATATTATTCATAGCCTGAGTGAGTTTTCCCAGTATGGTGATAAGCTAATCAGAACCAGTTGTATCACTAGCTCCACGATAATTATCTTGTGTAGGAGGGAAATCGCTACATGGAGTGTGTTAATTAATTCAATTTCCATTACTTCCTCTAGGCTCCATTTCTGAACAATAGAATAAACTAGATTAGTTTATGAATTGAAAAATATAATCCCAAACTTGTAAAACACTTTACATAAATTGAACAATTTATTTATATAATCCATAATCATAAAAAATGTTTTCATTGGGGAATTAAATACTCATAAACCCTTCATAATGGTTTTTAAGGAAAATGAGAATTATCCTAAGCATATCCCCTAGAAGTATCGTAACCAAGGTGCTTCAAGGCCCATTGTCGTGCACCAGTTCTCATTCGATTCTATCTCAAAGTATTGTTTTTTGTTTTACACCAATGTACATATGTGCCTGAGCCGCCTCTACCTGCTCATATTCAGACACTGATGTATTTCATGGAAAACTTACAAAATCTCTACAATACCAAAATTCTAGGATGTTCTTCTATACCAATCCTCAAAGTCTATCTTATGGCTATGTTCTCTAATAAGAGTTATCTAAATATAGTTTCCAAGGTTTGTATTAAACATACTCTGATAACAACTATAACGCCCAGACCCTAGTTAACCAGAGTTGGTGCTTTAAAATGTATCAATAGAAATATCAGAAAAGATCAAGTCTCAAAAGATCTATTAGTTTAGTAGCCTTAGAATTACTAGATACATTCATAATGTTTACATTAAGTCAACAAATGGAAAACTACAACAACATTTCTTCCATAGAAAATTCTAAGATCCCATAGAATATCCCTACAGGTCATTCATAATATACTTCTCGCATCCTTGGATAAATAATACATAGAATGGTGTGAGCTCAGATTCTCAGTAAGGATAACAATATAGCAGAAGCATTCATAAAAAAGAATAAACATTTAAGGAAATGTATAAAACTAAAATAAAAGATATTTCAACATAAACTTCATCATAATATTACAAATATAAATCCATATAACTCCATTTACATACTCACATTGATATTATACTTGTCAAATAATCACATGCAATATCAATAGCCACATTCATAATGATGGAATGCATAATGCCAGACATTCATAACCACATAGTCAAGGCCTTGTGCCAAGACTACAAATAAGATTTTTTTAAGGCCTTTCACCAAGACCCTAGTTTGTATCAGGAGACCTACAGATGCATCGAGGAGCTATAGCGATCTCCACCCATCAGTTGATAAGTCCAATCCATTACTCGTATAAAAAGGATTAAACAAATCATAAACATTCATATTAAAATAAGCATATGAAATGCCAATAATTTATCCATCAAACATGAATGGTATAAAAATAACACATCCACAGTAAAACATATAACAAAACCTTCAATAAAATATGGATGATTTGTATCATAATAAATCAACTTCACATTATCTTAAAATCCATCAAATGATGTTGACATAGATAAAATCAAAACATTTTTTTAGAGAAATATCTATTAGTATTTTGAAATCATCTAAAAGTAATATAATTATAAAAGAAAACATTTATTTTGAATATATACTTATAATCTTGTTTGGGAAGCTTAGACATTGTAATAATGGTGGAAAATAGCAGCACCCGCCGTATAAGTTAAAAAACATTTTTACCTTAATTTTGTCCAAAAGGACATAAAGTTCCTTGTTTTGAAAATGAGAGAAATATTCCTTTCAAACCATTTTACAAAAATTTAAAAAATGGTATAAATGAAATTAAATCATAGTCTGGTAAATAGTAAAAATGTTTTGGAATAAAATTTTAAGAAACATGGATGTGGATGATAAAGAGGTCCCAGTAGATACTTTAGTAAAAACAACCTCGGATAATAAAGAGATTGTGAAATTAACCCTTACCTTGTACTTTTCTTTGGTCGAGGGTAGGTTAACCTCCTGTATAATGGTGAAATAACTTTTATTAAATTATACAGGAATCATATAAATTAATATGATATCATATATGATCTTTTAACATTGCTTTGTTAATAATATCTTAATATTATCGTCATTTCGTGTGTTAATGGATTCGTTTTAATTTATATTATTTGTTATGTGAGCCATTTTTATTATGGATGGGATGTATCTTCTTCATATTCACAATTTTATTAAGCCTTTAGTCATTATTTTATATCATCTAATAAAAATTTGTCTTGAATGAATACAATGGGGAATAAATCTCATCGTATTCGTATAGATGGTAATCCGTACGTACGGACGAGCGACAATATCATTATTTTGATATTAAAATAATATATAATTGGATGGTATATCATATATACAGAATCATTATCATGTGAAATTTATTATTTAAATCAATTAAACATAATTTTTATACCTATCCAAATAATAATATATTGAATAACAGTTACACCACGACGTGGAGACGGTACGTCATACGTACGCACGTATGGTGACATGTCGTTCAATGGATGGATAGAATAATTAATTTGGTTGTACGATATTTATAATATAATTACATTATATATAATATACATGAGTTATTATTTAATAATGGAAAAAATAGAAATATAACGTGGAAGAAGAAAGTAACTTGAAAGAGGTGATGAAATATTTACCTCTTCATCGGGTTCTCCCTTTTGATTTGATAAAAAGGGATCCATAGGTTGGATTTCTGACAAAAGGAATGCCTTTAGGATGAATGGAGGATAGTTTAAAGGGTTTTTGGGTAGTGTTTGGGCAAGCCAAATGGCTTTGATATTGTGAATTAGAGAGAAGGGGGAGCGCCCTTTTATAAGAGGGGTGAGGGAAACCATAGGAAAAGCTAGAAATATTGTTTAATAATAAATTCATTCTCCATTTATAATGGCTCCAAAATTGTATTATTTCAACTATAAGGTGAATATGGGTTGAAAACCACTCATACAATAGGTTTTGGACATTTTTGGGTCACTATATTAACTTTACCTTTTAGATTTAACTCTTAGTTAAATAGTTTGACATTTTCCATGCTTATTTGTATTTTTATATTATATGGTTAATAAACATACTATATACATCCAAAAGAACCCCAAGTGGTTAATTAATGATACAACAATCATTACATAATTATTTTGGCCGATCCTTATATTTTTATGAATATAATATCAAAACAAAATATAATATTTGTTTTGAAAACTCTTTTATGTCAATTTTGACACTATTTTGTATTTTGTTTTTACTAAATTTATAGCAGCATTATTACTTCAAAAAAATCATCTAACCAACCCCAATATTTCATATTAACGTATAAAATTAGTGTAATTCATTAAAAGTCTCAAATTACATTTATTTGGATATTTATAATATCAATTATTTTTATCTTTTATTAATACATTATTTACTGCATCATTATTGTGTCAGAAATAAATTTAATTATATAATGTATAAATAAATAAATAAAATACCATTATGTTGGAAATAGTTTCATCTGTCTAATGAATATTTATCAACAAATTTATCTTTTGTGTATCCCTATATTAATAATGGTTTAGTTATTAAACATTGAATTTAACACTTTTAACTCTTTTTTGAATAAAATAATAATAAATGTCCCAATCTAATCAAGGTAGACCTAAAGGATCATATTTTATTCCTAAAGTAGTTTTTGGTTGAGTCACACTTATCCAATATAATTAGGACATGTTTTAGGGTAATAATAATATAATTTTTACCTTTAATTACCCTATTTACTTTTAACTGTGATAAATAAAAGTAAAAACTTACTATTCACCAAAAATTATTTTCATCTTATTGAACTAGATTTCACACTGATATCAACCGTGTCCCTCAGATTTTTGAAATTTCCTTCATAGAAGCGGTAAAAGTAAGTTTTATGTGAATTAGAAAATACTCCTCGGAGGTGGGTAAAGACGGTGAAAAGTTCATTAAAATTTATATATATATCTAAAATTATTATAAACTGACTCCAATGAATTAAGCTGAAATTATATTGGTATTATGTAAATATTTTGACATAAAATAAGTTTAAATAAAATAAAAATTTTGTTTTAAACTATAACTTAGTTTTTTTCAATATTCATAAACAATTGAATGTTTTAAGAAAAATACCAAAAATTCACACTAAGCTAATTTGGATATTCTGAATCCAAAAATTAAGTCCATTTTGAATTATAAAATTTATAAAGTTTCAAAAGGTGGATATTACTATTCATAATGGCTAGTTTGATTTGTTGTGGTGTCTTAGAACTCGAAGTTGCCTATAACACACGCTATTTTATTATTCAAATAGAAGTGTACTGTAGAATCTTGGGGTGTTACATATCATGTCTTGGTATGCATATTTGGCTTGGTCAGCTTGTCTTCCCCACAGGCATTGATTATCATATTGACATTACAAAGGATTTTTTTTATCATGTCCAAAGAATATTTCATGATCAAATTGACCTACATTAGGGATGTCACATAATCCTAATGGAATTTATAGAGTCCATCACATGAACAAGGAAAACATTTCCATAGAATATCGTGGGACATTGCAGGTAGATCATGGATTCCCTCACATGATCTCTATTGACATGATTTAAGGGTGTTTCATGATCCAAAGGACATGGCCTATTGACATTTTGAAATATGGTTGACAAGATTAGAGTTCATCATGAGTGTCAGTGTTACATGTATGGAGGCTACTACATGCCTCGACTGACATTTATGGGTCTCATCACAACACATGCCAGACATGTCTTGGTTACTACCCACAAACTTGGTGACATGCATATAGAGAGTCACGATATTTGAATGGATTTCCCAAAGGACATCATGAAATCAATTTTACATAAACTAATACCATTTCAATTATTATATTACATATGTTGGTACCACTATATGATTTATGTGACATGCTAAGAGGTCATCCTCAGGTATGGATGACATGTCGAGAGTGTTTCAATAGACTTGGTGGGCATGCTTTGAAGAATCCAAATGAATTTATCTTACATGTCCAAGGAATTCACATATTCCAAATAGCATAACATAAAATCATCAGATGAAATCGTCAATAGTTCATTTTTTTTTCTCATGACCTAGTTTGTTCATGCAAAGCGCATGAGCATCCGCTTATATGTTCTTCTTTAGGTCTCCCATCATTTTAGTCTTTGTTCCACCCATAAATTGTATATGTCATATATTTTATCATGGTTAATTCTATTATGTATCGCATGAATTATCATATATGTGGGATGTAACACCATTATATTTTTTGAAATATTTTGATAATTAATTCAATAATTTTGATATTATTTATTTAACATAACACAAAATATAGTTTCATATAAAATATAAATATGTTTAGATTGTTTTATATAAACGAAAATTATATATTGTATTATACCCAAAACATAAAATAGATTTCAGTACATAAAAGAATATGTTTGGATTGTATTGCATGAAATACCAAGTCCCTTCAATAGTTTTTGTTACATTCAAGGATGAGTTTTTTCAAAACTACAATATACTATAAATATTATTATTAAAATTATATTATAGATACTACATATACATTGGAATGGATGTTGCAAATTTCACTAAATAAATTCAGAAAATATGATTTCCACATTTATATAAACTGACTTTTTTTTGTTATCAATTAGAAAAATTGACTAAAATCGCAATTTTAAAATTATGAAATTACTTCTCTAAGAAATATTTTTTTATATTTTCAAGAATAAAAATCTCAAAAAATTAAACAAATTTTTTTTATTATATTTTTAAAAAATTATATATTATATTTTAAATCAATATTTTTGATACCGAAACAAATATATTTTATAGGTATATGATAATAATAAATCCAATTTTTTGAATAAAATGTTTTATTTTTCCAAACGTTAATATTACTACCTTCTAATGGAGAACTGATTTTAAATATCAATTTTGAAAAATTTCTATATATTTTTTATAAATCAAAATTAATTTTTTAAATAAAAATATAAAAATTACTTTTTTTGAATTTTTTGTATTTTTATTAGAAACTTGTTTTTTCGAAGGATTGGGAAAAAACTGAATTTTAATTTAAAACATAATTTCTGTATAATGTAACTATATAGTTAAATTATATTTTATGATGTTTTGAATATATAATTAGATCAATTATTGTTGACGCTCCTTTTTTTCACTGAGTCTAATGACAGAAAAAAGGGAATACCTTAGCAAAAAGAGACTCATCCGTTGAAGAAACATCATAAATTGACAAAGGCATGAACAACGATTTGTTTAAAGGTGGTTCGTGAAAGATTCATCATGGTCGTGCAAATATACCTACGCACCACATATTGGGTGCGCAGGTGACTTGCACACCCTATTTGATTTTCTCCCAGGGTCTTCAGTAGCCTATAAATAACCCTTGTAGACCCCCAATTTCGGGGAAGGAAAATTCCAAAATCCAGATTTATGCTCTTAGTGCCCTAGTCTCTACTTGAAGTCATCCAGTAACTTCTAAGGTAATTTTTTTACCTAAAATGGATGATCTAAAGAGGGGAAACAAGGCCTATGTTTTGGAATCCATCAACACTTGCACGCCTAAGGGTCTAACCCTTAAGGGAAATTTGAAACACTTGCGTGCCGCCTTATCCCTTCAATATAACTTTCGCGCCACTCTTTTGGAAGCCATTAGGGATAATACAATGGGTTTAATCCAAGGATCGCCCAAGTATTACCCTATGGGTTAACCATCGCACAAGTATACATGTGTCGAATAAGTATACTTCTGTGACCAGTACATGAGCGCCCAAACAAAACATGTGTGCCAACCTATTTTTTGGTGCCTCTCCTACCTATTCAACTATTTTCTTCAAAATCGCCTCTCCTCATCACGATTTATCCTTCAAAACCCTCTTCAAAGCCACTTTTGTTATGATTCTTTTGTTGTCTTCCTTATCTGAAAGGAATTTTGTGGAACAAGTCTGAAAACCAAGTGATTTACATATCTTTATGTCACTAATGTTAGAGATTTACTCCATTCAACCCCATCCTCTAAAAAGAGAAGATCTTTAACATTGGCCTCCTTTTCAATAGTAAGCCCCAGATCACAAGTCCCCAAACCTGGGCCTTCTTTTTAGGATTAAACCCCAGTCCTTGTTCACATATATGGGCATCCTCCTCAAAAGTAAGCCCCAAATTCAAAATTCCATTAATAAGGGCATCCTTCATAGGAATAAGCTCAAGTCATAATTCCCCTTAACCTGGGCCTCCTTATCAGTATTAATCCCCAGGCATAATTTCTTTTGACTTGGGCCTCTTATAGAGAAAATATTTTCAATTAATTTATATTGAATATCATTTTTTTAATCCCAAAAAAGTGTTCCTCTAAGATGAATTGTTTCATTTTTATGATAATGGTGTTATTTTGAGTTGAATAGTAAAAATGGGCCATTTTGGATTTTTAACAGTTTTAAATTATTTCTGTAGTTTGGCCATAACATTATATAAACTGATCCAAATTGAAAAATTATTTCTTTTCCAGATTCTAATCGTCCAGGGATTTATTTTCTATTTTTGGACTAAAATCTGAATCGGCCATATGGAAGCTCAAAAGAAGCACACAAGTTGGTGAAAGAAAACTGTTTGCAGTTCTACCTAGTTTTGGTGTGGGATACATAACGCATCAATGGTGGGTCTAAATGTTGTGAAATTTGGTTGGTGTACGCGCAAGGGATTTGGGAGAATCTTTCATGAACGACGCACTAAGTGAATTGGCCGTTTATGTGGTCATTAAATCACCCTAATCCGATGGATATCGTTTTGGAGAGTCTGACTGGACAGAATAAATACTCAAAGTAAAACGGGCATAACTCTCGGATGGCTTGTCCAAATACGCTGTGATTTTGCGGGGACACGGACAATGGCATTATACACAACATTCAAGAAGAGCTCAATGCGAGAAGATGTCATTTAATGGGGCTACAACGCGTCAACATTCAGGGGAAACATTCTGTCTATAAAAGGAGGAGAGCTCCACCGTCTCAAAGCATCCCATTCTCCACCCGATTCCTTCTGGGACACCAAGAAGGAGAACTTTTCAGCTTTCTCTTTTTTTTTTCTTTTTCATAGTTTTGTAATGCCTTCTTCTTCCACATTCAACTCGATTACCCTTACCATGGTGGGGTAAACTTTTGGAGTGATTTGAGAAGGGTTGGTTTTGTACCTTGTAATGCTTGAGTTCTTGGACGCAATTGAATAAATTTCATTCTTCTTCAAAGTTGTTTTCAATTTCTTATAACAGATTTTATTATCAAGTTTGATCGTTCATGAATATTAATTCCATTATTTATTTTTCCATTGGTAAAATAATCAATATCTCCCTCCACTAATTTATGGTTTATATACGATGTAATAAACCAGGAATTAGTGGTGAAGTACTCGACAATCGTCAGTACGTGTAAAAGGTGTTGTGAATGTTCTTGATTTTTTGGGATAAACAAAACCAGATCGGGTATTGCCCATAAAAATTATGGATATTCAATACAACTATTTTACACATGGAAAGAGATTTGACCAAACCAAGATCATGGTAAGGTTTTCTCACACAATAATAATTTCACCAAGGAAGTGAGATGAAACGATTATGGAAACTCACTTTAATCAACTAAGAAGAAGAGGTTTGAATAAAATTGAACAATGATAGAATTATAATTAGGAAACCGACCCCGACCTAATCACCCTTTTAATTTAATAGTTTTCAATAATTTGAATTTGAAATTCCCATTCACAACATTTTTACCCCCATTTTAAAGTGACAACCGTTTTGTGTGCACTCCTCTTCGGGAGACATCCTAAGTCAACCACATTACTACATTTTAAAATAGGAAATAATTGTTTTTCCATGCCCTATGACAGGCGTGCATCAGCCTCCTTTTCAAGAGTATTCCCCAATCATAAGATAATGTTCCCCTTTAATCTGACCATCATCTTTAGGAGTAAGCCCTGAATTAAGAATCTAAATATCCATATACATTTATTGACCTTGTTAATGGGAATAATATTTAGGAGTAAGCTATAATCCCCCATTAACTCTGGGACTCCTTCTTAGGAGTAAGTCCCATGTTATAAGTCCCTTTAATTTTGGTCCTCCTTCTCAGGAACAAGACACAATCATAAGTCCCCCCTAATTCAGCAATCCTTCTCAAGAGTAATCCCTAATTTAGAGTATCAAAATCTCATTAAACCAAAAATACCATTATGAACATTGTCCCTAGGTTTCTATCCATAAGTGAATCCTAGTATACACCAACTTGGGTAGTCACACATACATAAGCCCCATATCATTTCTTGTGACCATCTCTTTCATGGAACAAATTGTCAGGTTTACTGATAGATCTTGTTTCTCGCACCAAGCATAACTCACGTGAGATTAGAGTGTAAAAGTAACCACAAAACATCACTTTGGTCCATTAATCATACATATGCCCACATTTCTTAATCAATCTACATGGACTTTGATCTCTGCCTTAAAAGTAGATTACGTAGGAATCCTTTCAAAGGTTCAACCCAATAACCCATTAATTCATATCCATCCCATATGGTATTAATCTATATCTTAATTCCCAAACTACATGGGTTATAATTCCTTTTCAAATAAGGATAAGTAGGTTACCCATCTACGGGTATGATCCCAACTCTAAAATAATCCATGTCCTTCTGAATGACAATAAACTTCACGTTCCCCGCTGAGTGGCTTTAAAACCAGTATGGTCATTATAATGACCAAGATATTTCTATATAATGTGTTGAAGGATACCATTGACTAAGAATCTATAATAAATACATATTATTCTCTATCAATGAAGAACCTTAAATAAATATAAAATATTCTCTAAATTCTCATACATGTCAATCATTGATTGTCAGATTTAAAGGAAAGATCATTTACATACTTGGTAATTTAATAAGTATTTATGAACATAACTTAAATATATAAAGAGAGTATCAGAGTAGAAAATAATTCCTCCCAAAAGGGTGTGATGAGCATGACCTCCCATCCTCTCGACCAATGCAATTTCTTAAGCCTCATAAGTCCACAACTAATGGGCACCTACCTTTGGAAAGTAGGTCTAATGGATATATAATCATTGGATGTTTCTAGTTTTATGAATAAAACCATTTGAAACACATTGGATTGTTTGAACCTTAATCTAGAGAGGTCATCCCCATTTATAGGAAGAAACAAAAATGGTGAACCTGACATGAATCCTTTATGAAGTTAAATGATGTTTTAATTTTTTTCATTAGTCCCCTATTTAACTTAATATGAGGGAAAACAAAGAAATCAATAACATATGAGATCATCCAAAATATGTAATGTCTGAACATAACATGATTATGTCTGTTATATCAAACAGGCACTCATTTTCAAGATCTCTTTGTGTTAGAAAATTGGATTTTCTAAAGTTCACACTTGTGAATGCATCTGCTGCTGCTCCTGCTCGATCATCGTCCGCTCAGAGGATGAGATCACCTACTCAGTGTCTGCAACGCTGGGTCTCAAATGTACTAGATAAAGAATACCATCAATGCGGTACTATTCCAACTCTGGAGACTTCTTGACATGCCCTTTAAGTCAATAACTTACCCTGGTTGTCCGAAAAGTGAAGACCAATGATCAAGAAACTTGTGGTGCCAACCACCATCTCCAACTGTTTCGGGTTTTTATCCCCAGAACGCAATCACCAGTCCATCCAATATTATGATTAGGTGAATGAGAAGGTCACTCAAGGCCTTAATTCAAGGTGACACAAGTCCTTCCCGAGGGATCCCATCAACAATCATCGCCAGACTTGTGCGGTAGTGCACCCTAAACATGAAGAGGGTATTTCCATTAGGGGTTCGTCTCATGTTCCTCAGACCCGAGCATTCAAGATGAACCACCAGAGGAAAAATCTGGTCAACAGGGAGCAGATTCTTATTTCTGATCCCTTCGGAGAAGTCCATCAATCCAACATGATGGCAAGAAACGAGCGGGCATATACACCCATCCGTTCTAATTCCACAATCCAGTAGACTCGTCTGGAAGCAACCTGCTAATCCCGGTAAGAAATTCTGGGGGAGTATTATAGGATGGAATATACACCTATATAAAACTCATCAACCAGTCAGCAAGATCGACTGATTGTTCCCAAAGAAGCTCGCCAATCCAATATGGTGGCAACTGATAAGAAGGCACATACACATGTTTACAATCAACAATTCTATCAGCTATCTCATCTGCCAGTATTGAAGGAAATTCATCAACCATACTTGAAGAGGAATACATAGCAGGAATATATATCTGCCAATATTCATCATGCCTGCCAAGAGTCTCATTTGGTAGTACTCAGATATATTAGTCGAAAAGCTCTAATGGAAAAATTGGAGCACACTGAACTCTCTTCCCCCACAAATGAGTACTTTCATAATTCACATATAGGAAACGGAGGACAGAAGCAGGAAAACAAACCAACTCTAAGCACAGAATGGACCTATATTCCCATTCCAACATCTAATGTCACCAATCACATTCTGACGATGGTGAAAGAGAAGAAGAAAATCCCTGCTCATATTATGGATGACAGTCAGAATATTAAAATAGCTTCAGTAGCATCACATGGAAATAAATGAAAATATATCCCTACCAGTGGAGTGACACATCGAGATATCAACGCAAAACAGATATCATACATTTTTTCCTCTATAAGAGGGTAGTGGGGAATACTCCCCCATATCATACGCACAATCAATTCTGGCACAAACACCTAATTTAAAGGGATATAATCATCCTAACCTAACTATTTCTCCTAAGAAGGAACATACACCTGCCCACAATAAACACTTTTGTTAAAAAGTGGTTCTCAAAATGAGTAAGAAGTTGTTTAAGAAAAATACTCGTTCAGTACAGTTAAGAAATGATGATCCAATATGTAATAAGGCCTTGCTCGATACTGGAGATCTTGATCCACTCAGACAATTCTATGTTGCAACTCAAGATCCTACTCTCTCATTTCCCAATATTGGGAACATTTATTCCATAGGTCTGCATCAGGAAAATCCTCATGAAAGAATGATTCATGACAATTAGGTCGATCTCGAAGTATCATCTTTAGATGAGAGCCATGATAACCCTCTGTGTGGCCTTAAGATCAAGGAGAAAAAGGTTTCATCTTTTCCTGTAACCCACCATGGTGGCCCTCCCCATGATGATGTATTTAGATGAGAAAGTCCTCTCTGCAGTAGTAATTCTCATTTCCTGGAAAATTCTTCAATGGACAATGCAATGACGAGAGATCCCTCTTATCATGAGGCACTTGAAAATGTGAAGCCAGTCATGTCTGATGCTTTACCGCTAGCAGGTGAAATACTTTCTCAAGAAAATGATATCCCAGGGTGTAGTTCATTCTACGAACCACCCCTGAGTCATGCATCTTCTAATTTGATAAATGAATTCTCTACCAATATTGTAGAATCTGATGAAGAAATAAAGAAGCACTAGCTTTGGTGTAATCAAGTAGAAGAATATTCATCGAATGAAAATAAGGAAGTACTAAATATGAGAAAACAACCAGCAAACGGTGAAGTACCAGTCATGTTTTGGCCTTTGGATGACTCTCGGTATGATATTCCAGAAATGTTGGCAAAAGATTGTAGTCACAATATTCATCTCAACAAGTGGAAAACTCTTTGTCTATTGAAAAAGAAAATATTATCTTATGGTGAATATGAAAGTCATGTCATGATAATAGAAGGGTTACGATGCCAAATGTATTTGGAATCTCTCCCAGTTTCTTGATATCTGAAGGCTGAAAATCATCAGAGAGCCCTTCAGCATTCATGCCATGGCACACTAAAAAGATTGCACCAATTAATTTCCAATGCCCCATCTGGTATTCATATCAGGGGATGGGGTGTTCATGGATTACTACATTTCACTACACTGTCCAGTCCACAAATCCCACCAAAGGTGGTCTCGTGCAATGTTTTTTCCCATAATTGGCCACATCTAGGAGGTTTTGTGTGTAATCAATGGATTTCCCAATAACATGCCACAACTAGTTCATCTCAAATTCAGGCATACATAAGAACAATTTGTTGAATTACTATTGGATTAGGAAAATGAGAATGTCTAATAGGCTTCTCATTTATAGAATGCACCTTATCAAGTGACAAAAGTGTCAGAAATCATCCAACGGCATTTTGAGTCAGGTGATTTGAGTGGATCTAGGTTGATGCATCCAGCCAATTTCCGGACTAAAGTCCACAAGATCAAGATATCTTTTAAGAAATTCTCAAATGTAGCAGCTCCAAATCCACCCCAGCTTTCCAGACTGGGGACTCTTTTAGCCCACCGATCGGAAACCACAAATAGGAATCGAGGCGTTGAACAGGAGCAGTGTCTCATCAGGGACATGGAAAATGATAGTATCGTAGAAATGAGGATAGAAGAGATGCAATATGCTATGCATTGATTAATGTCATCAATTACATTGTTTCTGATCCTCAAAAACATGAGACTCAATTAGAGGGATCATATGAGGATGTTCCTGCTCAAGAGGCTATGTACACAGAGCCAAATGAAGAAGGTATGCATACACAAAACCAAAGGTTTACCCAAAATCTAGGTATTCCTTCAAGTAACCAACTTCCCCCTCTCTGAAAGGCATCCGGCAAGGGGAATGGAAAGAATCAGGTTACATTACACACTTTCTCTAGAGAAGGCCAATCACTCTCACTAGAGAAAATATTCCCAAAACAAGAGGAATAAATGAAGTAATTAAGGAGGTTGAATGCAGAACTACTTCAAGTTAGTCATCCTCCTATGAGTGATGGAGTCAGTCAACCAAGGGATTTTGTTGAAACTACTGAGATGGATCAAGAGTAGCCTCATTTTCCAGTACACCCCCACATGTCTAATCCCATGGGTCATGCACAACAACAATCAGTGGTGCTACCATCAGTTGCAGTAACAATCACCACACCTATCCAAGCTCCAATTATTGCAACTGCTCAGGTCTAATCTCAACCAGATGTTTCTCAAAAGTTAACAACTACCATTGAGTTATTAAAAGATCGGTTGGAAGATATGGATGGAATGTGTGCACCGGTTCAACCAGAGAATAGAGCTTACCCTGAATGGGTAGATCTAATTCCTCCCCCATCAAATTTTGTAAGTACCAAAATCCCAATATTTAATGGTTCGGGAGATCCAGAGAAACATTTAACACGTATTCATTCTCATTGCGAACCTTTGATAGGAACCCCTTAGCAATAAAAGGTAGTTAGGCTCATGTTATTTTTATAGTCATTACAAGGGATATTTTTTTGTATACAAGCTTACAATCCCTGTCAATTATCAGGTGGGAGGATCTCCGTCAACAATTCCTTCTTAAATTCAGCTCAACATTGCCAACGAAAATAGTTTTTATCTTATGATTTTTAAGAAAAGGTAGAGTGAAAGAGTTTCAGATTTCATTTCTCGATGGAAGGGATTAACATATTCCCTAAGCTTAGCACTCCTTCAAGAAGAATTGTTGCCAATATGTGTGGAAAATTTGCATGATGAGTTACGCACAACGTTGATCCTAGAGAAATACACGGGTGGGTTTCGACACCATACATCGATCGCTCATCAGAACGAAGACACTCTTACAAAGACTAAGGATAAAACTCATGTAATTTCATCAGTTCCAGGAAGGAGAATATGTAAATTTGAGACTTCTATAGTTATGCTTAAATATGAAACTGTACCCTCTTTTAATTCAAAACCTTCATCTTATCGAAGGGTTCCACCTTATGAGCGTCAACAATAGAGGTCGTTTCATTTAGATGATCAAAGTGATCAATGATGAAAACAATTTGAGGTTCTGAAGAGAAAATTTTATTCTTTCTAAAATGAAATAGTTCCTAGTTACTTCATTTCAGCTCTGTAAAATAATTTGGTTTAGTTGCTCAGGCCCAAAAGGCCAAACAAGGAAGGAAATGAAGATCCTCCCAACTATTTCCCATTTCATCAAATGATGTGGAATCCCAATAAAGAGTGTCTTGTCTTCAAAGACCTCCTAAAATAGATGGTAGACTCAGGACAGGTGAAACTGAAAGGTTCTATAGTTCAGGTAGCATGTGTTACTGCTACAAATCTAGGGGAAGAAGGCATGTGGCAAGAAGTCAAAAGAAAAAATGTTCAGAAATATGATGATTGGATGGT
The DNA here is from genome assembly GCA_963277665.1 of Viscum album. Classification (NCBI taxonomy): domain Eukaryota; kingdom Viridiplantae; phylum Streptophyta; class Magnoliopsida; order Santalales; family Viscaceae; genus Viscum; species Viscum album. The sequence goes on from OY728158.1 coordinate 544,393,522, forward strand.
CAGAAAAACAATTAACCAAACTGAAAAAATTTTAAGAATTCAATTGAGAAAACTAATTGGGTCTTCTACTATGAATGCCATAGAAAAACCTCTTCATCAAAAGAAAAATCCTCAACGAAACGAAATAATTCAAAGAAATATGAACAGTCCGAAGAAGATGAGATTGTGTCAAAGCCCAAGTTGTATTTGACTCTACCTGATTTTATGCCATCTACCTCAAATCCATGGGCACCACCTCACCAAATGACACAATCTAAATTGGGAATATAGGTATATTATTCATCAGTTGAAGAGATGATCTTTGGTTTTGTTACATGATTCACTTAACAGATCCTTATTCCAGTCTCAGTTTCGATCTTGATGAGCCTAAATTCCCTGTATCAAACAGAGGAATTAGAGGGCGTTCCAATGTTCTAGGATAAAGAGGATGATGTGGATATCCTGGAAACAAATATTCCAATTCTACCCATACAAGAACTATATGCAGTAGAAACTTGTGGTTGAAACCATTACCGGGCTCAACAAGAACAAGAAAGTTCTTCCACGCAAGGCTGATTTAGTCCTTGCACAATTATTCTAGAGGATTGATTGGAGGTTACACCTTCTCCCAATCAGCAAGTAAATATACCTATTTGGTCTAATTTTCCAAAGCCAATAGTATTTACAACTCCTACCCTGATACTAAAATCATATACTTCCAATGAATCATCATCTAATGCACCTACGAAACCACGTGTTCTAGTTGGGAAATACAGACCTTTGGATCGAAAATATGATGTATTGAAACATTTTTCCCAATTAATGGCCATGTTATCAATTCTAGATGCCTTGAATTTATCAAAGGATCTTCAGGAGGCACTCATTGAGGCATTGTTAAGTCCTCAGGAATTCAAAACTGAAATTGATGCGGCTGAAGTCTACCATATAGAGAATGATCCTGCATAATTCCATGTAGTGATATCTTTTGCATATAACGATGAAGATGATGTTGTTCATAGACATATTAATCCTTTGAATTTATCTGGCAAGGTCAATGATGTAGACATCTGACGATCATTCATTTATAATGGTTCAAGAGTCAACCACATCCCGATTTGTACACTTTGTCGATTGGGCCTCACTGAATCGGATTTTTCTCCTTATACTTTGATGTAGCAAGGACATGAAAAAAATGAACAAGAACCTTTGGGTGAGATCTCACTCAGAACACAGTTTGGAGATCTTGTATCCAATTCATATTTCATGGTTGTTCGTCATGACACAACTTTCAATATTTTTCTTTGAAGACCTTGGTTACATCATCATACGGCTATCCCTTCCTCATACCATCAATGTCTCAAATATTGTTTCAATGGTCAAATTGGGACTTTATATGGTGATAAATCCCCATTCAAAACATGTGAATCTAAATACATTTAGGTGAAATTCTATCACATGGAGGGAAATGTGAAATCCACAACAAGGGAGGTTACCAAAGGTAATGCTCCAGGTGGTTTGGAAATTTTTTTTAGAAAACCCATTCATACATGTGAGTACATATTATGTGTTTCCTATCAGTAAAATTGACAGGATAGACCCAAATTCAAATATTTTTATTGAAATTTCCATAATGTCAATTATGAAAATAAAGCCAGAGAGCATGGGAGAAATTGGTGATACACCAAGAAATATTGAAAGCTCAAATTGGAGATGTCTTCTTTTCATCCACTGAAATTTATAAATTCTATAATTCTACAAATAGGCTAGAAGAAGTTATAGCAATGTCAAAGATAAATGATTATGTCGATTCTCAATCCATAATCTCCTCTTTATTACCCAAGGAAGACCCTTCATCGTCAATAGGGTCAAAAAAGGAAGATTCTTTCTCAAGATGTTTAAATTTTAACATCTCTCATGATCATGGAAATTCTGCTTCAGCATTTACTATGAAAGTAGAAGTAGAAGAGAAAACAATTTTTTAATAAGAAGAGGAAGATCAAAGTGATGATCCTACATCTTTTGAAGTGGGTATCTCTACCACTATATAAGAACTCAGAGAAATAAATCTGGGTACAAAAGAAGATCCACGCCCCACATTAATTAGTGCAACCATTACTCTTGAAGAGCAAGAAATGTATATTTAATTTTTAAAGAAAAATTGAGATATATTTTCGTGTAATTGTACATAAATTCCAAGGAATCATCCTTATATTGCTACACATCATTTTGGTTTCCAAGAAGAACATCGAGGATTAAAGAAAGCTGCAAGAAGAACACGCCCAACTTATACATCCAAAACTGTAGTTGAAGTGGATAAGCTTATCAAAGCTAAAATCGTCAGAGAAGATCAATATCCCAAATGGTTTTCTAATATTTTCCCAGTAAAAAAATTTGACAAATTATAGTTTGCAATAATTTTAGAGATATTAATCGGCATTGTCCTAAGGATGACTTTCTAGTTCTGATCACAGAACTCTTAATTGATGCAATATCTAGCTATGAAGCACTTTTCATCATGGATGGATATTATGGGTATAATCAAATACGAATGGCTCCAGAAGATGGGGAATATATATCTTTCAGATCCCCTCAGTGTTTTTTTTGCTATCGAATAATGCCATTTGTCCTAAACATTGAAGGCCCAATATATCAGTGTGCCATGCAACGTATCTTCAAACTCGTTTTAGGAAAATTTGTTGAATGTTATGTGGATGATTTTGTGGATAAATCCAAACAACATTCTAATCACTTGTAATATTTAGAATTCATTTCCCACAAACTTAGACAAGACAATTTGAAGATGAACCCCTTGAAATGTGTTTTTGTGTTAACCTCACGAATATTTCACGGCTTTGTTGTATGCCATCGTGGTATTGAAGTTGATCCTGTGAAGAAAATGTGAATCCATGGTATTTCACCTCCATTAAATTTGAAATAATTGAGAGGAATTCAAGGACACATGGCCTATATTGGTTGTTTCATCGCCAATTTTGTAGGCAAAAGTTTACCCTTCACCAAGTTGATGAAGAAGGGATTCACTTACCAGTGGACTGAAGAATGTCAATCAACATTCAATATTCTCAAGAAATATCTCTTAATTCCACCGGTATTAATGCCAGTTGTTGAAGGAATACCAATTATTCTTTATTTGACAACTTTATAGTGATCATTGGGTTCCTTCCTTGCCCAAAATAATGATGCTGGGAATGAAAACATCCATTACTATCTCAGTCAGACTATGCTTGAAGTAGAAACCCAATATTCAATTATTGAAAAGTGCTGCCTAGCATTAATCTTTGCAGTTCATAAGTTGATACATTACCTGCAACATCATGATGTCCAATTGGTATCTCACAATAACACGCTCAAATTAATCCTTAGTCTTCCAATACTTACAGGACGTCTGGCAAGGTGTGTAGTTATTTTGCAGCAATTTGATATCTAGTATGTGTCTCAAAAGCCCATAAAAGGCCAATCTCTTGCTGATATCCTTTCTAAACATCCTTCAGAAGAATATACATATTTAGATACTGAACGTCCTTATGAGGAAGTCTTTTCTATTCATGATAATCTTTAAACATGGGAAATGTACTTTGATAGTGCTTCTAGAAGTCGAACTTGGAAGAAAATGGAAGATCCCAAATTCAATAATGTTGTGTTAGGAATTTTGTTCATTTCTCCCGAAAAGGCAGTGCTACCCTATTCCTTCTTATTTTCGGAAGGCGGTACAAATAATGAAGCAGACTATCAGGATATCATTGCAGGAATGGAGTTGGCACTTTAGGCATAAGTGCATCCCTTAAAGGTGAAAGGTGATTCAGACCTGGTAATCAAAGAAGTCAATGGGGATTATTCCATTAGAAAATAAGAGTTAATCCCTTTGTATGATTACTTTAGAGAGTAAATAGTGGAATTTCCTTCAAAAGTGACATTTTCTTTTGTCCCATGATCACAAAATGCCAAAGCTGATGCACTAGCTAATATAGCCACAGCTCTGGAAGATCCAAATTGGGATGAGACAATCAACAATATTTCCCACCGTCGTACATTTTCACCTTATTTTCAAATCAGAACATAGGAAATCAATAACATTATTCCCATTTTTGAACCATATGGTCATACTACAGGATGGATGACACCTATCAGAGAATACCTTCAAAATTGGACACTTCCACCTGATAGAGCTGGGAAAGAACAAGTCCGGCGACGTGTGGTCAATTTTACTCTTTATGTTAGCCCATATAACCAAGAAAAAATTCTCTATAAAAGTGGTTTTGATGGAATTATTTTCAGATTCATTGATGGAAAGGAGAAAATGGATGTCATGAAAGAAGAACATGCAGGAGTCTGTGGTGCCCAACAGTCTAGACATAGACTATCTGATCAAATTAGAAGATTGGATACTTTTGGCCTTCAATGATACAAAATTGTGTTGATTTCACTAAGAAGTTTCATGCTTTCCAAGTACATTCCATCTTCATTCATTAACCCCTAGAGTTTCTTCATACATCTAAATACTCATGTCCATTTTCCATGTGGGGAATGGATGTAGTAGGACCATATCATTTGGCTACATCCAAGTTGTTTAAGTATATTCATACTACTAATGAATTCTTTTTCAAATGGGAAGAGGCAATACCTCTCAAAGAAGCTAGTTCTAAAAGCATTACTATCCTCATCAAGTCTACCATCATTACCAGATTTGGTGTCCCTCATACCATATTGATGGTCAATGGCAACATCTTCTGTTCATCTGTGGTATGGATGTGGTTTCAAGAGTACAACATCAAATCCTACCATTCATCTCGGTATCATGCAGCGGCCAATTGCCATATAGAATCTTTCATCAAGACTGTTTCAAACACACTGCAAAATATGGTGGATAAAGATAAGAAGTCATGGCCTGATAAACGTTTTCATGCTTTATGGGATTATCAGACAACCACCGGCACTACAACACGGTCAACTCCATATTCATTGGTGTACGTAACAGAAGCAGTCTTGCCGCATGAGGTTCAATTAACCTTGCTCAGAGTTGCCATTTGTGATTAGTTATCTACAAATGAACAATCTCAAAAGCGATTGGATGAGTTGGAAGGATTAGATGAGAAATGATTGTGCACCTTGAACCACTTGGATGTCTATCAGAATTGAATAGCACGAGATTTCAACAAAAAATATCATCTTCGTTCAATCATTCAGGGAGAATTGATTTTGGTTCTCAGAAATCCAGTGATACCAGGAAATAAACCTCCCAAGCATGACCAATAGTGGGAAGAACCTTACTCAATACATAAGGTCTACTCCAATGGAGCTTATTCTTTAATATCAATGGATGGAGAACTCGTCACAACTCTAACCAATGCCAGATTCTTAAAAAAATTATTTCCTGTAACACAAATACTTACATCCATCAAGACGTTAAATTGCACAATACGTCCTAGCTATATGATGCTAAACTGTACAACACCCTTTTTTCCAGCATGATGTTAAACTGTGGAAAAGTCCCTAATACGTCGAACCTGATGTTAAATTGTGTGTCTTTTTTCCTTAATTCATGACATTAAACTGCACAATCCCCCTTTCTTCCAACACGACGTTAAACTATATTGTCCCCACGTCCTAGCAACATGACGCTAAACTGTACAGCACTCATACGTCCAACATGACGTTAAACTATGAAAATGTCCCAAAATTTTCCAACATGACGTTAAAATGTGTCCCCGTTGTCCTCACTAAAATACATTAAACTGTATAGCCTTACATCCTAGCTACATGACTCTAAACTGTACACCCCCTCTGTTGTACTTACTGCATGACATTAAACTGTATAGTCCCCTCTTCGTCCAACATGATGCTAAACTATGTATCGTTAGGGTTTTTTCTACCTATTGATTCTCACACCGAGTATGACCCATGTGAGCCTAGAGTAAACATCAACCATAACACCCTCTCTGGGCCGCTGACCATGTGTAAGTCCCGACAACATTTTTTAGGTCATTGTCCTCAAGAACAACTTGATCACAAATTCTTTCTTTAATCGAACTACACGGACTTTGATCCTTGCCTTCTAGGCTGGGTACGTAGAAAACCTCCTAAGGTTCAAGCCAAAAACCAATATTTTCACATTGGTTTAACTCCATCTGTACTATGTTGATTCCTGAAGCCACCCCCAGAACCAATATTTTTTACATCGGTTGACCATCGTCCTTGCTATATGAAGTTAAAGTATTCACAATTTTTGTCCTGTATGAAAATAAACTACAACATTCATTGACACCCTCACCTACGAGAGAATCATTAATTACATTGATCACAAATCATGTTATATTCCAAAGACAACATGCATACATGGTAATGCCCAAACATTTAATCATGGGTCAAACCATCATTGCACTGAAGTCCCCTTTAACCCATCACTTGTATGAACCAAATCTATACATAGGTTATTTCTAGAACTACGTGCGGCATGATTCCCATCCTTATGGGATACATAGAAATGTTCGAGCATCCCTCGAATCTTTCCCCATGTCTTTAGGCTTATACCCAAATTCCACTTTCAGTCCCTTAGCTGCAAATTCCCCTAGTGAAAACCTGAATGTGATATGAAAACCCTAGTCTTCATTCACATCAAGTTTAAAAAAACACACAACGTGTTTTCCTCATTATGGTCTGACCTCTATGACCCTAAACTAAGATCTCATACTCTATAGTCCCACATGACATTAAACTGGATTTCAAGAACTATGTATGGCTTGATTCCCATCCTTATGTGATATGTAGTGAAGTCCAGCACCTCAATTTAGAACACAACCAAAACATGATTATGGTTAGAATTAGTTTTTGTATCTCTTTAATGCATTGGAAAATACTCATTTTCATGTGTCATAATCCTAACCATAAATACTTCAAGATCTCCATACACTTTTCTGGACTTCTAGTCACAAAATGTCTGATATCTGAGAGTTCTTTTGCCTGACTATGCAGCATGTGCCCTTAGGCGGCCTTGCATAAACAGCCTACATAACAGACCTGTCAGCCAAAAGATGCTATTATTTGGCTATGCGTCCAATGCCTTTAGGTGGACCTGCATAATTCAACCCCTAATGGGTTTGTTAAATAGTGGTAACTTCATTCTTCGGAGGAAACCCACTTTTGTCCTTATTTATCTTAATGAAAATATGTAGGGATCCGAAAAAATATCCATCCTTAACATATTTTTCCATTACTCTTTTTCATGATATGAAAGTATTGAAGTCCTTGGATTATATATCCCTTCCATATGTTTGGTTCAGACCTTCGCAGGAGTGACACTCATCCAATTCTTAGAAAATCTTGATTGGAAATATCCTCTCCATATTCAAGTACCTCTCTCCATTCAACAATATCTATGCATAGGAAAATTTGAATCTCCATAAATATTCACTAGATTTTTAGCAACAGAAAAGTAAAATTTCTGAGAGTTCATTTTCCTGACTATGTAGCACATGCCCTTAGGCGGCCTTGCCTATGTAGTCTACATAACATACCTGAATCCAAAATATTCTATTATTTAAATATTAAACCAATTCCCTTAAGTATCCCTACGTAATTCTACCCCCTAACGGGTTTATTAAATAGTGGTAACTTCATTCTTGGGAAATATTTCTTCTAATGCCTTTTTTCCCTTTTTTCATATCTTTCCTCAAATTCAAAATTTCTTAAGTCATGGTTTACATTTTTCTCCAATACTTAAATATGGTAATATGTTTTCAGATAAATTATCAGGTAATTGAGTCAATTTTAATCCACTATGTGAAAGCTATTTCGACCTTAAACATTAGCCTTTTGTATGTCTGACGAGCATGCCTTTAAACTTCCCACATAAGACAAGGGAACTCTGAACAAAATTCATCTCCTAACTCTCTAAACATACATTTTATATGATTTAGGTAATATTGAGAAATTAAATGATTCAATAGTTTTAGTGTTATTTTTTATAATCCTAAAAAAAATCAAACTATGCTTACTAGTCCCATTAGATTAAGTGGAAATTTTATGCAGGAAGAAAAAGAATGAAATCATAAATGATTGAAGATGAAAGTGTTTTTCATTGATGCACAAGAGATATAAGGACATCCCCAGACTGGAGTCTCTTCTCGTTTTCAGGAATTACAAGAGTCTTTTAATATAACTCTTCATTTGACTTACGGAATCATGAGCTTCATTAGTAACCATCTAGAATTCATTCATTCAACTGGATACAATAAGAGATGCAATGATACCAACTCTTCTTGGAACAATTGTAAAATAATGTTCTTGAGTGAGGTTTGAGAAAATCTTTATGCTGATAAAAGAGTGACTCTGTTTCTGTCCAATAGACTTGGAAGATGGATACATGGATATGAGAATGGAGAATTGGATGTAAAGATCCATTTGGAGAGAGTAATCTTTTCAGATGTTGTTTTTAATGTCATGATAGTCTTCTCTCCATAAACCGGCTGTGGAAATAATATCATAAATGGTTTTCCATTCTCTTATCTGCAAGGAAATGGCATGGTGGAAAAAATTGAAAGTCCACACCATTGGTGCTGCCCTTAATGCACAACATAATAGAAATAGAGGACTAGCAGTGCGCCCGCATCTTAGGCATATTAATCATTGCATCTGGAACGTTGAATCCTCGTAGATGACCATGGATATTTAAAGGAAAATAAATGCTTTGTGGGAAATTAAGATGATACTAATTTAAGTACTTGGCCAAATCTCGTAGATTTTTGTCGCATATATTAGAATAATCATGGCCAACGATGCTCATAATGTCGTCAATCCACTTGTGCGCGAGAAACTGGCACGCCGAAATTTCCATGATTTTGTCCTTTTTCCCCAGAGTCAAATCGTCCTTACTTTTGAATTCAAATCTGATGGGGGGACTTTTGTTGATGATCCTTTTCGTCACAGAGTCTAACGACTAAAAAAAGGGAATACCTTTGCATAAAGAGACTCATCCTTTAAAGAAACATCAAAAATTGACAAAGGCATGAACAACGATTTTTTAAATATGGGTCATGCTAGTTTCATCATGGTCGTGCAAGTATACATGCGCACCACATATTGAGCATGCAGGTGACATGCGGGACCAATTTTATTTTCGCCCAGGGTCATCAGTAGCCTATAAATTCCCCTTGTGGGCCCCCCATTTTGGGGACAGAAAATTTCAAAAGCCAGATTTATGCTCTCAATGCCCTAGTCTTTGCTTGAAGTCTTTCAGAACATATAAGTTAATTTCATACCTAGAATGAATGATCTAAATAGGGGAAACAAGGCCAAAGTGTTGGAATTTATCAACACTTTCATGCCTAATGGTTTAACCCTTATGGGAAAATGGCCACACTAGCGCGTCGCCTTATCCCTTCAGCAGAACTTGTGCACCACTCTTTTGGATGCCTTTAGGAATAATACTAAGGGATTGAGCCAAGCCTTGCCCAAGTATTACCCTATGTGTTGACTGTCCCACAAGTATACATGTGTCGCGCAAGTATACTTGTGTGACCAGTTCTTGCACACCCAAAAAAAACGTGGGTTCTTGCCTTTTTTTGGGTGCCTCTCCCACCTAGTCAACTATTTTCTTCAAAACCGCCTCTCATATTCAAGATTTATCCTTCAAAACCCTCTTCAAACCCACTTTTGGCTTGTTTCCTTTGTTGTCTTCTTTATTTGAAAGGAATTCTGTGGAACATCACTCAAAACTGTGTGATTTACATATCTTTATTTCACTAAGGGTAGAGATTTCCTCTATTCAACTTCATCCTCTAAAATGAGAAGATATTTAACCTAGGCCTCTTTTTAGGAGTAATCCCTAGATCACAAGTCCTCTAACCTGAACATTTTTTTAGGAGTAAACCCCAGTAAATGTTCCCAAATATGGTCATCCTACTAAGGAGTAAGCCCCAAATTCCAAATTCCCATAACATGGGCATCCTTCTTAGGAATAATCCCAAGTGATAATTCCCCATAACCTGGGCCTCCATTTTAGGATTATGCCCCATGATTAATTTCTTTTGGCTTGGGACTCCTTTTCAGGAGTAATCCCTAATCCTAAGTTAATGTTCCCCTTTAATCTGGGCATCCTCCTTAGGATTAAGCTCCAAATTAAGAATCAAAATCTCCATATACCTTTATGGACCTTGTTAATAGTCATCCTACTTAGGAGTAAGACCCAAGTCCCCTTTAACTCTAGGCCTCCTTCTCAGGAGTAAGTCCCAAATTATAAGTCCCTTTAATTTTGGGCCTCCATCTCAGGAACAAGCCCTAATCATAAGTCCCCCCTAATTCAGGAATCCACCTTAAGAGTACGCCCTATGTTAGAGTATCCAAATCTATATAAAGAACGAATACCATTATGAACATTGTTTTTAGGTTTCATTCCAGAAGTAAATCCAAGTATACATCTACTTTGGAAGTCACGCATACATAATCCCCATATAATTCCTTGTGACCATATCTTTCTTGGCACAAATTGTCAGGTTTACTGAAACATCTTGTTTCTCACACCAAGCATGACTCACGTGAGCTTAGAGTGTAAAAGTAACCACGACACATATCTTTTGGCCATTAATCATATGTAAGCCCCACATATCTTAATCACACTATGTGGACTTTGATCTCTACGTTAAAAGTAGAGTACTTTGGAATCCATTCTAAGGTTCAAGTCCATCACTAATTAATTTTCATCCGTCCCATATGACATTAAACTATATCTTAATTCCCAAACTACATGGGTTCTTATTCCTTTTATAATAAGGATACATAGTTAGCCCATCTATGGGTACGATCACAACTCTAAAATAATCCATTTCCTTCTGAATGACAATAAACTTAAATTTCCCCACTGAGTGGCATTAAAACAAGTATGGCCATCATAATGACCATGATATTTCTATATAATGTGTTGAAGGATACCATTGACTAAGAATATCTAATAAATACAGATGATTATATATCGACGAAGGACCTCAAATACATATAAAAGATTCTTTAAATTCTCATACAAGTCAATCATTGATTATCGGATTTAAAGGATTGCTCATTTTCATAATTGGTAATTTAATAAGGATTTACGAACATAACTTAAATCAATAAAGAGTGTCCCAGAGTAGAAAATAATTCTCTCCAAAAGGGAATGATGAGTTCGACCACCCATCCACTCAACCAATGAAAATTCTTATGCCTCATATGTCCACAACTAATGAGCACCTACCTTTGGAATGTTGGTCCAAACAGATATAGAATCATTGGATGTTTCCGGTTCTATGAATAAACCCATTATAAACCGATTGCAATGTTTGAACCTTAAACAAACGAGGTCATCCCCATTTCTAGGAAAAAACAATTATACATCAATTAATACAGTTTAGGTTATTGTAACCAACTATACAATTATATTGGATAAAGAAACATTCCATTCTTTTGGAACTTTTAACATTAAAAACCTACATTGTCATCCTGTCTGTGGGATTAAAATAACATTAATTACATCCACTTATATTATTTGAATTTTGGAAAATGTATTCCATATTCATAATATTCATAATTAATAATATATAAAAATGTAATAATATTTTTGGACTAAAAATATTATTGATAGTAATTAAAAAAATTTAAAATAATTATGGGAAAATTTAGCTTAATAATAGATTAAAACATTAAACATAAAGGTCAAAATGACCTAAGAAAATTTTAAAAAATCCAACCAGTGTTTATATTATGAAAAAATATTCCCATTTATCTTATTTTATCCATTTTATTATCCACATTCCACTAGGGTAATGTTTGTGGAATTCCCTTTTCAAAATAATTATAGAAGTGGCACTCCACCTCCACTATATATAGGGGCTCACCCTCCATCTTATTCAAATATATAAAGACCGTTTTCATAAAAAACATCTAAAATAGGATCCAAAAATTCCTTCAATTATCCTATTATCCTCCTTTTGGATCTAATCCATCCAATGATGCACCCTAGTGGAAACTAATATGAGTTACCCAACGAAAAGGAAACATCTATCCTAAATCCCCAATGTTTGTTTTCATATAAAACACAAAAAATATCATTAATACAATATTATTTAATTTTATAAGTATAAAAAATATGCTTATATGTTTTCCTATAATGTTTTTCTAGACATTACACTAAATTAAATCTCATCAGCAATGATGTTATCGTTCTTATGTATGGAGAACTACCTTCTAACTATCTATTTTCATATTATTCAACACTAACACCTTCAAATGGGTCAGAAAGACCTAGTAACTCATTCACACATAAAGGAACCATTTCCCCACACCTTAATTCCCTATCATAGAGTTAAAATCCCATGAAACGTTGCTCGGCCGAACTACCAACTCAGAAAATGAAGATGTTCATTTTTTCTATTACAACCAGTAATGAGTTGGAATTATGATGGAAGTACAATTTTTATATGTAATATGTGATTTTTATGATGTATTTATACATTTTTAATTATTATATATAACATAACTTCATGGTGCAATATTTATTGAACATGATAACTTCATTTGTGAATGAGTGGAATACCACATGCCCAAAGCAATGCGCTTCATTAAAAATTTACAATGAATGTATTAATTATGGGTTATGTGAAATTTATTGTCATATATTAAATTATAATGATATTTTATTGATATTATTTATATTCCACTTACTTTAACTTTTTCAATATGAAAATAAAACAGAAACAATGATGCAGCATACATTTGGCGTACCCTCTCAATGAATGGTGTAATGCATTTTAGATTTATATATTTTATATATAATTATATATAGATATATGCATACTATATATGATATTTATATATTTATTTAAATTATATTTTTTTATTAATTCGTGATCTGAGTAAGTCAATCATGAATAACAACTCAAAACATTTACTAAAAAATTGCGCAGATATTACCCGAAGTGTAACATTAACTTAGAATTGTTTTCGAATATGTAATATAATGTCATAACAAAATCATATATGGTATTACATATAATAATATGATTATAAAATGGATTTATAATAAACTAATATTTATTATATTTTATTTTTGTATGATTACTATTTGAGTGAAGACAAATAGTAAAGGTTTTATCATTTCAGTTTTTATTATCCTTGAGAAACATTCCATATTCACCACTAGTTTTTTTGCGTAGTGTATATACTGACCATGACTATATGATATGTTAACAAAACATAATTTTATGGATATTTATATATTAATTTTATGATCTCACTTTCATGGTCATTATGTTTCAAATGTTTCCAAATCATTAAATTATATTCATCTCAATTAGCCATCTTTGTGATACATGTTTTGTTATGCGTCAATATTATTATATGTTGTGTATATACTATATTAGAAATTATATATGATGTATTTTAATTTTCTTCACCTATGGGGATCAGGATTTGATGTCACCAAAGTGGTAATAATTTATTTTTTCAATCTCTACATTTTTCAGTATTATTTATGACTATAATTACATTTTTGAAATATTACGATCCATATCTCAAGAAAACTCATGAAGTTACTTATCATTAGGTTATTTTTTATTTATTAATTTATTATAATCCTTTTACCATTTTTTTGTTCTTAATATAATTAATTAATTTTTTTTAGATATATCTGACATTATATCTCTGTTCTGTTGGAAATCTGTGTTCTTTCAATAGAAGGTTTTCAAAAATAATTTTCAAAAAAATTATGTTGAAAAATATTTTCTGTTTTTCAATATTTTTTTTATATGTTTTAAAAGTACTTTCAATGAACATTTATTTCAAAATGGTTAACAATCATATTTTATATGATTTCAAGGAAATACTTTTTGAAAATTATTTTTATTCTTCTTTCATAAGTTTTCATGAAAATGGATATTCATAATGTCATCAATAATATTATATATGTTTTTGAGGAACATGGTTTTCAAAAATTCACAAATATTCCAATATATATTTTTAAGTATATTTTCAATGACAAATTTTTTTCAATATGTTTTTTGTTTTAAATATTGTTTATCAAAGAGGAAAATATATTTTCCAAAAGAAATGTAAACAACTTTTTCTCATTAGTCCATTATATATTTTAAATGTTTTTTCATATAAATAGTGTTTTAAATGTTGTATATTTTAAAATATAATATTATAAGTGATATTTCATTATCTGTCTCCATTTAATATATCTTCATTGATAATAGAATATTATTTAGTAGTGATATGATCCTAGGACACAAATCATATTAACTATTTAAATGGTTAATGTTTTGATTGATTGGTTATTATAAAAAATTTTCCCTTCAATTGGTTATACCATGATAAATAATTTCTTAAAACCAATTCCTTTCATTGGTTATTATATGATTGAATTATTATTAAACCTATATATTTCTCTTTAGGTATGATATGATTAACTTTTTATGATACCCATTTCATTTCATGGGTTATAATGTTATGCTTATGAAATCCATATAATATTATGGATCATTATAATGTAAATGTTTTATGTAAAAAATGTAAATGATTTCATTATGAGTTGGGTGGGGCATATATATTCTATGAATTCATCGTGTGAAGATTCATATCTCATGAGATAATTATTGATAAAAATTTAATGGGATTGATCCACAATGGAAAATAGTGGTTTCATGATACACTATGAGAAATAGGTGTGTCCTAAACCAAAATAATAAATATGATAATCCTAATAAATAATGTGAAATAGGTTAATCAAGATCTAGAATGGAAAATATGTGTTTCCTAATCCACTATGGTAAACATGTGTTTTCGTATCCACTATGTTGATATTATTAGTAGTTAATAATGAAAAATTAAATGGTTTTTTATATTGCTTATGGTTCCACACTAATATGATTTATGATTATAGTTCATGAATGATTTATGATTATTTACCAACATAATTATATATGTATAATGATTTGAAAATATTTTTTCCTTGGCTCCTGATTATGATATTTGATAATTAATTTATGATCTTGTAATGTTAATAAGATGTTTTCATAATATTATTATCTTGTTAGGATAACATATTTCCTCTATTTAAACATATATAGACTAACTATTGACCCCATTTGTAAGATTCATATACCGATTTTATGAAGAAAGGTTTTATATAAGAGTAACAATGGGGAATGTCATTAATGGAGATGTTCAAGATTTTTCATCATTTTAGAAGATTTGGTTCACAGGTTCCCAAAAACATGGAACTATTAGGGTCCTTAGACATATATTTATTTAATTTAGTGAATATTCAAATAAAATGGTTTAGTATGCATGTATGTTATTCCTTGGACACTATAAATGGTATAAGAGGAATGTTTCAGTCTACCATTGAAAAATATGATAAGAAATCCTTACTGACACCCATAAGGATATTTATAAGGACGTCTTGAAAAGTCACTATAGATAATCTTGAGGTGTTGTTTTAAGGTGTCATAATTTAGACATTTGATATGTTATTTTTCATTATTATGTGGTTAAAACTGTTATAATTGTTTCCTAAACCATGTTTTTGTTTTTTTTAAATAAAAGAAACCAGATGGAACTTGCTTAACATTGAATATGAGGGACAATTTTTGGATAATTATTTAAATGGATTTTCACTAGGGTAATGTAATTTGTGATCATACCTAATTAGTTATCGCAGAACATGATTAACAATATGCATCATAACCAAAACTTAGACTCACCAAAGAAGTGAATTATGTAGTATACTAAGATATCATGTAATAGAAACCCTGGAAGAAAAATGATTCACTTTTTTTTCATGAATATGGAAAGAATATATTATTTTAATGTCTTAGTGGAACAAGAATATGTTTTGACAATAGAAAATAATGACACAAAGCTAGTAAATATGATTAAAACAATGGGATTATTTAATCTAATGGATGGGTATACTTTCCTTAATAATACAAGATCAATGGATAAATTCATTAAATTTGGAATTAATGGTCATTGTGAAATTGATGTCCCATGTTTAATGATCATGATGATAATCCGCAAAGTGATATGAGTAATGATCATATTTCTCATAATCGTGTGACAACATGCGAAATAAGAAAGGAATAATGTATTATTTAATATGAGGAGGTGAAATTATATATTGATTAAGTATTATGATGGGTAATCATAGCTGTTATGTATTTGGATTCATGAATTACGTGATATTAATGGTGAAATATATAAGGAATGATCAATTTATTTTTTCTCTATGTATTTAGGATAATATGTATCATTTATCCGATAGAAAATAAAAATGATTTAATGGAATGGATATGTTCTTGTAAAATACATTATTATGGTAAATATATCCATTAACATGTTCAACATGTTAATATAATGATGTTTTGATAATGTTATGTTGGATATGAATAATAAAATTAGACTATAAGTATTAACTAGGAAATAATTACCGATTTTTTGACATGTGGTTTATGTTATCATGGATGTATTTTATATTAATTTTGGAGTTATATAATATATCCAATAAAGTTATCAATAAGTAAACTTTTAGGTTTTCATTAGATAATTTTCATAATTCAAGTTATTAACATGTTCCAAAAGAATACATGATGAAGGTATTCACCTCTTGGGTATGCATAAACAAAAAGACTCTTTAGGATATTGGGTGGATAAATGAAAGTATACTTTTAAAAAATTTGTAAACTTATTTATATTATTTTAGAATACAACATTTTGTAATGATAATATGTATAACCATTTACGGAATACATTATGTTAAACAGTGGTTGAATTTTTATAGAATTAAGTATTATATCCACATATAATAATTTATGAATATTTAATAACATGTGATAAAAATTTTATTATGATAATGAAAAATGGAATGACATATCATTCTATTTATGGATCTAATGATCTGTTAACATTTTTAGGATGACGAATTCACCTTCATTTCATACGATTAGAGATGAAGTGGAAGTTTATATAGGATAATAATAGTGTAAGGATATATTGATATAATGGAAATATATATTTTCAGGAAAATTATTCAAATTTAGGAAAAATGGTCATGAAATAACATTTTTCCTGTAATTATCAATGTTTATGATATCAATGACTTTTTCAAGCCACTTTGGGATATTTATTGGGGATTGTTTACTTTTTCATAGATTTTATCTATCACCCTTCATCAGAAATTGATTGTTATATTTCTCATCATTGTCAATGTTTTCACATCAAATCTGTGTAACCTTGCATGTAAACCTAAATATGATTTTCTTTTGGTAACGATTATGTTTGGAGATTTCTAAATTTAAATTATGTTTTAGTATTCATTTTTAATATGTTGTTTTATATTAATGAAACATTCAAATAGTAATTTTTTGTTAACCCATATTAACTTTTATGGAGAAATTAATTTTTATGGGTTAGAATGTAACACCCCATGACTTTTTGAAATATTTATTTTTGACTTAGTTTAATATTTTTGATATTTTTCATTTCAGGGAATATAGAAAATATTTTACTATATAAATGACATAAGTCTGTCTTGTGTTATTTGTAACACCATGTTAATATATACATACAAACAACACTTATATTAGCTTTTTGTACATAGAACACTACGATTTTCATTTATTATATATAGTACTGAGTCCCTTTTAAAGAATTCATTACACGTAAGGATGAGTTTTTATAAAACTAAAACACATTCTTAATTATATTATCAAAATACTATTATAGCTACAACATGGATGTTAGAATAAAGTTAATTAACAATATTATCATAATTTTGAAATCATAATTTAAATTTCAATATAAAATGACGGTTTTGGTTAATAAATAATAAAAGTGAATGAAACAACCATTTTAGAATGAAGAGTTTCCTTTTATAAAAAACATATTTTCTATGTACAAACATAATTTTATGTCAATAAATTAATCCTACCAAATTTGATTACTATTTTTAATAAAATTTATAATTTATATATTTAGAAAATATCTTGTATACTCATATAATATATTGATAGAAATATGTTATGAATAAACCCAATTATTGAATAAAACGATGAATTTTTCTAAAAGATAATTTTACATACTTTAATAAGTGAACGAAATGGAAATATGATTATTTACACTTATATATATTTTATTTGAAAAAAATATATTTTGTTATTTAATATAAAAGTAAAAACATACTTTGGGTTTTTTTTATTTTCTATGAATGTTATTTTTTTTATGAATTTCTAAAAGTACTATATTATAATTAAAAACTGTTTTTTCATATAATTTATTTATATTGAGAGATTGTATTTTGATTTGATATAAAATTTAAATTATATGAAATATACATCAATTAACACAATATTTATCATTTTATCCAGTTTATAAATGATATCCATACATAACATTCTAAATTTGTGGACTTTTATCATTAAAAACAGACTTTTCAATCATACCTACCAAATTAAATTTATATAAATTTCTGCCAATAATATGCTTGGTATTTGGAAAAGTGGATTCCATATTTGTAAATAGAATAATTTATAATGTATAATTATGTCAAATTATTATTCTACTAAAAAAATTAGTGAATGGAATTAAAATAAATTACAGTGATTTATAGAAAAATTATATTCTCAAATGTGTAAATCATAAACATAAGAGTAAAAATGAAAGATACACTTTTCCAAAATCAATTGTGTTAAAATTTATCTACCCTATATGCCATATGAATCTTATTTATACCATAAATTTTTCCACTTTACATGGGATAAATGTTGGTGTATTCCACTTTTCAAAAAACATACAGGAATGCCACTCTCATCCACTATAAAATGAAAATCACCCATCCCACATATTCACACCTCTAAAGCCCATTTTTTTTAAAACATTCTACACCAATAAGCTCCCAATGTCCTGACCTTTATCCTTGAGGCTTCTTATATGTATCAAATTCAACAAAGGAAAATCATTGGTGCAAATCAAGAGGTGTTACCTAAAGAATATGTATCATCCTACCTCAATCTTACACCACCACAACTCTTATTATTCCCTTAATATAAAAAAAATTCAGCGCCCTAAATTTAAATATATATATATTTAATTATAAATTTTCTACCTACACATACACACACTTCCACCTAATAGGTGGAAAATGTACCATCTGTTAGTACGACAAACTATCATCTCATGAAACATTGTTGTTCATTTTTTCCATTACCACCACTCATGTGTTGGAATTATGATGTAATCTATATTTTTATATTATATATGAGATATTTATGATTTATTTAGTATTATTGAATTATTATATAAAATATATCATCCTGATTTACATTTTGTGTAAAAAATATAACATTTTTTATTGATTAGTGGACTACTACCTCTTCATGGCGATGTGATTCAATCACACATTACATGGAATATATTAAGGATGGGTATAGTGAAATTATATGACCTATAATAATTAAAAATTATAATTTAACTGTGTTATATATATATATCATTTAATTACATTCTTTTAGTAAGATAATAAATTGGAAACAACGTTCACGCAATCATACAGCCTACTGTCACTATGAAATGTGTATTGGAGTTCAGATTTCTTTATTATATAGATTATTATAAATACATATATAATTAATATATATCATATTTATACCATTTATTAAATCATTAAAATAATTAAATCATTATCAAATTAATAGGATCTTGAATAACAAGTCAAATCATGTACAAAAAATAGAGTAGATATTACCTAAATCATATCATTAACAATGAGTTGTTAATAACCAAGTAATATAAAGTCATAATAAATTAATATATTGTATTATATATAATAATTTATTAATCTAATAGAATTATTATAAACATATATTTATTATAAGGATGTTTTTATGATTAATATGAGAGTGACTATATAAGGTAATGATTTTCTCATCTTAATTTTTATTATCTACGAGATACATTCCATGATCACCACTCATTTATTTTTTGTGGTGATTATAATGATGTTGAATGCATTATTTGATACATATAGTTATATTTCATTATATTTCATTATATTTAAAAATCCATTTGATGATCAATCCTTTGCAGGGTGTATGTTTCATAGGTTACCAAATAGGTAATGTAGTTTTGTTTCAATTTACCTTCTTTGTGACACCTAGTGTATTATACACATATTATTAATATTAGGTGTATATACATCCATTAATATTTTATATCTTGTTTTTAATTTTTTTATTTATATTATAAGGTCAATTTAATGTTCTTATCTGATGGGTATCATGATTTATTGTTATAATAGTTTAGATGTTTATTAATAAAATCTCATCATTTATCAAAATTTATTATGATCATTTTTAAATGGATGAAACATTATGATAAATATATCAAGAGAACCCCAAAATTTACATCACCCATATTTATTCACGATACATTTATTTATTGTTACAAATATTCCACACTTTTGTACTTGTTATAATTTATAAATAGTCTTTAGGGAAATCCTACTATATCTCTCTCTTTGATTAGAAATCTAGGTTATTGTGACAACATATTTTATAAAATGGTTTTCAAAAAAAATTCTGTTTAAAAACTGTTTTAATTTATATTGATATTTATTTAAAATATTTCAATTTTTTTTGAAAGAATTATATTTTAAAAATTATTTTCAATATTCTCATTAATATTTAATGAATTTTTTTTTCAAAATGATTTTCAAGAATCTTTTATATGTTTTTATTGACAAAGTTTTAAAATTATTCATCATTCTTATTTTATATGTTTTAAAGGATAATTAATTTCAAGATATATTGAAGCCTCTATTAAAATTTTCAAAGCTATTTTAAAAGAAAACTATTTTCAAAAATATTTATTTTTTAAATAGTGTTTATCCAAGATTAATTTTTTTCCATATGAAGTATTTTGAATGATTTTTTATCATTCAATTATAGGTTTTTAATTTGGTTTCAAAGAAAGTGATTTTTAAATTTCTCATGTCTTTAAAAGTGATGTTCAAAATTACCTTTCAAAATCATTCTCTATATAATATCACATCATTGGTCATGGTTTTTCATTTTTTAGGGTAATGATCCTTGGAAATCATTAATATTTTTTATTAGGATGGTCTATATTTTGATGTCATGATGATTATGATACTCTTTTCTCTTCAATGGGGTATACAGTGATATATTCAGATCAAACTCGATTCCTTTCACGGGTTAGTGTAGTATGATATGATTACGAAATTTATTTTTTTCATAGATGATTATATGATTAAATTTTTAGGATACCAATTTCATCTCATGGGTTTTGATAAGATGTTAATGAAACCAATCAATTTTCATGGTTCAGGGTAAAGTGAATATTTTTTGGAAGCCATATGAATGAATTCATTATGAGATGGTTGGAAAAAATATACCCACTAATGAACTATGTTATGATATATATATTGAGGTAATGATGGAAAACATATTAATGATATTGATCTCAAATGGAAAATAAGTGTGTCATGATCCACTATGAGAAACAATTGTTTCCCGATCCACAATGTTAAATATGTGAGTCTTTATCCACAATTGAAATTTGGTGTTTCTTATTACAAAATGGGAAACATTTGTGTCCTAATACACAATGTTTATAGTAATGGTAGTTAAACTTGAGACATGAAATTGTTGTTTATATTTATGATGGCTCAACAATTATATTACATGATATTATGGTTCATGATTGATTTATGATGTTTTATAAACATTATGAATTATTTATGATGAAAAAATAATAATTATTCCATAAATAATCATTACAATATTTTTTATTCATGTAATTATATTATAATGTTAATATCATGTTCTCAAACCCTTACGACCATGTTATGATTATATATCTCACATTTTACACTTACTGATTATCTGAGATCACCCTTTTCTTCTGATTACTTTTCCCATGCTACAAAGAATGATTATATAGGGCTACTTAATGGGATTGTCATTAAGGGAGATGTTTACAACCATTCAACAATTTTTAAGATAAATTTTCTATGTTTACAAAGTCAATAAACTACTATAGTTCATGAGAATTTTTTATTTTAAAGTGCCAAAAATAAATCTGAAATTATAAAATTTACATGTATTTTAATCCTTGGTAACTATAAAGGATGTATTTAATAAGAGCTACCAAATGTCCATATACTAATTTATAATAGAGCATATGAATTTCATATGCATGTCACATAATCTTCATAGGCCATTCCACATATTTCAAATACCTGAAATCCTTTATGATCGTAAGATCAACATCCCTAGGAAATTCATTCTGAAGACTGAGTGTGTTAGTTTGAGCATCCTAATATGATTTTTTTCATTGTGTGGGGGGAATTTATAAGCCTCCCCACCCTAATTATATTCCTCTTTTTCTAGTGAATATTTCAAAAATATGGACTGGATTCAATTGAGGGAATTAATGTCTTGTGTTTCTGAGATTCCTTGTTGTAAGTATGTTTTGGGGAATCATAAAATTTTTAGCAACCATGAGACATTCACCTAAAAAAACTATTTTCGGGATTATAGAAAATTAATGGTGCTTTTCTAAATCATGCATGGATACTGGGGGAAATCCATATTGTTTGGTTAACGTGTCCAATGAATTTCTCGAGATCAAGAAACCTGGTAAAAGGAATTAGTGTGATCTTGGATGTCATGTCTATGATATTTTAGGAAACAATTTGGCATTACAGTGGGTATTTATGTGATTAGGATGTCATGTTGAAGGAAATTATGTGAATTCCTTCAGAGTACACAAGTGTGTCACATGATGTTTGTGACCAGATGAGGCTATTAACATTTATCATTTATGTCCATATATTAATTTTCAAATTATTAGAGATCTTTTGAGTTTTCTTTTTTATTATAAAAAAATAACCCTCTCCTTTGATGAAGCATCACATGACCAAATACTTGGCTGGTGGTGATGGAAGATCACATAATGGGAAAATGATTCAGTTTTCATTATGGAGCTAAAGGGGGAGCATATGATATCTTGGACATGTCTGATTCCCTTCGCATGGTGGTGGTGATTTTCCCATGGGATCTTTCTTGGAGAGGATTACATATCACAGGAGGATTTCAGAGTCTGTGGAACCACTAAGGGTACATCACAAGATGTTTATTCCCACAAGAGACTCCCATAATTTACATCTTATTTATTTATTTATTCATTTATAAGGACATGGGGTCTCATGTTTTTTCATGAGTGTTGGTGAGTACAATAATTCTCCCATTAACAGTTTATAATGTGAGTTTTATGCTTGTAAGACACTCCCACCATTTTGATATGTATCTTTCACATTTAAAAAAAATTATGGTATATTCTTAACCTTCTTCCATACAATTCATGTGACCAAGGTTGATTGTTTGGTATCCTCTACATGATCAATTATTTTATGAGACACCATAACTAGAGAATAAAGAGTTGTTAAGGGTATCTATAATTTCATTCATATGTTATGATTACTGGATGGATCCTTCACATGATCACATGAAGTTCTCATGATCTCATGTATTATGAGGATTCTTGAAAACAATGTGAATTTGACCAAATTATTTATGTTTTTTTTTGGAAAATAATACTCAAATTTAGGTATTACTTGTACTTTTAATTTTCTAATGCTCATTTGGTGGGCATCGATTAATGCACCCCCTCAGGAGAAATTTTAATAATGACAAAGGGAATTCTTATATAGAATGTAATTTCCCTTAAGGCTTTGGAACTATCACCAAATTATGTATTTGGGAAACCCTAGTTCTTATTAAAATATAGCAAACCACGAGATTCCTTATAAATAGTGACGTGAAGGGCTGTATATTAACCATCTACCTCAATTATAAAATCTATTATACCATGACGTTACAGTTTATACTTTTTTCAAGACACGTTCATAAAAACTAATCATGAGATTCATCATCAAGACCTTCCAATAATAATTTTGTCTCAAGAGATATTTTTTCTTGGATCTTTTTCAAAATAAATTAAAATAAAAATTTTAGTCATTTCATAAACATTGGCCATTGGGATGCTTGAATACCTTTGAAGGACTCAAGGTATCATTTGGATTATTCAAATGATCCTTTTGATCATTTTATCCAATTTATGATTTATATCCACAGTGAATATTCAAAATTTGGGGCATTTTAACATTAAAAACACACTTTTTCATCACAATTTATTGATTAAATTTATATTAATTTATGCCACATATAAGTATGGTGTTTGTAAAAATGGATTCCATATTTATAAATAGAATAATTTATAATGTATAATGATGTAAAAATATTTTTTACAAAAAAAATTACTGAATTCAATTAAAATTAATTACAATGATTAAGAATAAAATTGTCTTTACAAAGGTCTAAAGCATAAACATAGAGATCAAAATGAAATATACACTTAAAATCCGCTGTTGGGAAAATTATCTACCCTATACACCATTTTATCTAATTTATACCATCATTGGGTCTTCTTTATATAGTGTAAAATAGTGGTGTATTATCATTTTCGAAAAGCATACAGGAATTTCACTCCTCCTCCACTATAACACAAAAATCACCCATCTCACTTCTTCACACATCTAAAAATATGCTTAACAAAAAAATTCTACACCCATAATCACCCAATGTCCACACATTCATCCTTAGGGCCTCTTATTTTTAATAAATCCATCAACGTATGATCATGGGTGAAAATTAATTGGAGTTACCTATGGAATATATTCCATCCATCCTCAAGATCCTTTATTTTAGTTTCATTGTCCACCACAAAAAATATTCTTATTCCATTCATATAAAATAAAATTAAGTATCTTAAATTTATATATATATATATATATATATATATTTAATTAAATGTTACACCTACACATACACACACTTCTTCTTAAGGGGTGTTGAACTTACCGCTCATCAGTATGACAAACAATCATCTCATGAGACAATGTTGTTCATTTTTTCCTTTACCTCCTCCCATTTGTTGGAATTATGATGTAAATTATATTATTATATTATATATATATATATATGTTGAATTTATTCTTATTGAATATTTATAGAAAACATGTCATCACAAATTCCTTTTTTTTGTTATTAAAATAACTCTGTTTGTGGACATGTGGACTACCACCTCCTCATGGTGATGTGATTCAATAACACATTACATGGAATGTATTAAATATGGGTATATTGAAATTATATGATATATAATAAGTAAAAATCAACTGTAATTATGTTATATATTTATATAAAATTTATTTAATTGCATTCAATATGATAATAAATTGGAAACAACGTTCATGCATACATACGACCTACCATCTTGATGAATGGTGTATTTCAGTTCATATTTCTATATTTTATATATTATTCTAAATACGTTTATAATGAATATATATGATATTTATACCATTTAGTATATTTTTAATAATAATTAAATCATTATATAAGTAAGAGGATCATGAATTATAAGTCAAATCATGTATAAAAAACAAAGCAGATATTACCTGAAGCGTATCATTAACTTTGAATTGATAATAAATAATGAAAATATGGTCATAATAAATTAATATATGGTATTATATATGTTATAATTGTTCTATAATAGAATTATTATAATCCTATATTTATTATAAGTATGTTTTGTATGAGTAATATGAGAGTGAATAATAAAAGTAAGGATTTTCTCATCTAACATTTAATTATCTATGACAAACATGCCATGTCTGACATTCATTTCTTTTGTGTGGCGATTATAATGATCCTAAATGTTTTTTAAGATACTTATATTTAATTTTTTTATATCTAAATATCCATTTGATGATCTCTCCTTCATGGGGGTTATGTTTCAAATGTTACCAAATCAATAAAGTAGTTTTGTTTGAATTTACCTTCTTTGAGACACCTGATGTGTTGTGCATCGATATTTTTATATGATGTGTATATACATACATTAAAATTTTATATAATGTTTTTTATTAATTTTATAATATTATATGGTTAATATAATTTTCATATCCTATAAGTATCATTATTTAATTTTATAAAATTTGTAAAACATTATATCTAGAATCTCATCATTTATCAGGATTGTTTATTATTGTTCTTAAATTGATGAAATAATATAATAAACAACTCAATATAACCATCAAATTTACATCACCTCTATTTATTCATGATATATTCGTTTATTCTTATAATTTTTTCACTCTTTGGTACATATGATAATTCATAATGTGTTTTTGTGGAAATCCCACTTTATCTCTCTTTTTGGTCATAAATCAATGTTATTTTGAAACCATATTTTCAAAAATGGATTTAAAAAAAAAATGTTTTCTATTTAAAAATTGTTTTAATAAAATTTTAGATTTATTTTAAATTTTAATATTACTCTCAAGGAAATAATATTTCAAAATTATTTTCAATAATCTCATAAATATTTAATGAAACAATGTTATCAAAATGATTTTCAAGATAATTTTATATGTTTTCATTGAAAATGTTTTTCAAATTTTTATCATAATTATTTTATATCTTTTAAAAAAAATTTATTTCAATATGTTTTAAAGACGCCTTAAAAATTTTAATGTTATTTTTAAAGAAATGTTATTCAAAATCATTTATGTTTAAAAGAGTGTTAATCAAAGATGAAAAGTTATTTTTCTCAAGAAGTTTTTTGAATAATTTTTAATTTTTTTTTTGTTTTCAATTTTATTTCAAAGAAATTGAAATTTAAAATTTTACATGTTTTAAAAAGTGAAAATCCATGTGACCTTTAAAAATCCTTCTCAATCTAAGATGACATCATTGGTAAGAGTTTATTATTTTTTAGTTTTATGATCCATGGAAACCATTATTATTTTTTATCATAATGGTTTATATTCTGATGGATTGATGATTATGAAACCCGTTTAACTTCAATGGTGTATAGCATGACAAAATACTATCAAAATGGATTCCTTTCATGGGTTATTGTTGTATGATATGATTAAAAAAAATATTTATTCATAGTTTATGATATGATTAAATGTTTATGATACCCATTTCATTTCATGGGTTATGATATGATGTTCATTAAACCCATATATTTTTATTTATTAGGGTAAGTTGAGTGTTTTTTAAAACCCATATGTATGATTTAATTATGAAATGGTCGGGACAAATATCACAATCCAATGAACTATGTAAAGATATATATATATATTGAGATAATGATGGATAAATTTCAATGATATTGATCACGACTGGGAAACAGGTGGGTCCTGATCCACTATGGGAAATAGGTTTTCTTACATCCACACTGGGGAACATGTGTTTCCTTATCCACATTATTAATCTGGTGTTTCTTGATCCACAATGGGAAATAGTTGTGTCTTAATCCACAATTTTTATCATCTTGGTAGTTATCCTTGAAAAGTTAAATGGTTTTTTATATTTATGATGGCTTAACTCTTATATGATATGAGATTATGGTTCATGATTGATTTCTGATGTTTTATAAACCTTAAAAATAATGTATTATGAATATCCAGCATTTATTCCACTGAAAATAGTTATGATGTGTTTTATTAATGGTATGATCTCCCAATGTTAAGATCATGTTCTCAAACACTTATTACAATGTTATAATTACATATCACCTTTATTTACCCTTATTGATCATCTGAGATCACACTTTTCTTTTGATTTATTTTCACATGTTATAAAGAATGTGTTTATATAGGGTTACTAAAGGGGATGATATTTGAGGGAGAATATTAAGATCATTCTCCATATTTAAGATAATATTATTATGTTTCCAAAGTCACAAACTACCATAGTCCTTAAATAATGTATTGTATAAATGTTCCAAAAATATATCTAAAATTATTAAATATACATGTATTTTAATCCTTGGTAACTATAAATGATGTTCATAACATAAGAATCTCAATGTCCATATATTGATATATATGGAATCACATGAATTTTATATGTATGTCCTGTTATCTATTTAGGTGGTTCAACATATTTTACATACCAGAAATCCATTCAAATTACAAGATCATGTTCCCTTGGAAATTCACTCGGATGACTGTGTGCGCTATTTTGAGCATCCAATATGAATTTTTTATAGTGGGGTGGGGAATTTATATTCTTACCCAACCTAATTATATTCATATTTTTCCAGTGTATATTTCAAAAATATATGTTGTAGTTATTTGAGGGCATTGATGTCATGTATTTTAGAGATGTATTGTTTTATGTATTTATCGGGGAATCATCAAATTTTCAGAAACCATGATAAAATACCATGAACAACTATTTTTTTCAAATATTTCCATTTAATGGAGTCTTTATAAGTC
Source organism: Viscum album (assembly GCA_963277665.1). Classification (NCBI taxonomy): domain Eukaryota; kingdom Viridiplantae; phylum Streptophyta; class Magnoliopsida; order Santalales; family Viscaceae; genus Viscum; species Viscum album. The sequence goes on from OY728158.1 coordinate 544,421,918, forward strand.
ACGCAGACATACTAGGGAACATTGATATTGTTCATTTGACATGTCCAATGACTCTCTTGAGATCGAGAAACCAAATGGATGGAATTCATGTGAACTTGGATGTCATATCTATGGTATTCAATGAAAAAAGATGGCTTTCCGAGGGGACTTCATGAGATCAGGATGTCATGTTGTAGGGATTTATGTGAGGTCCTTCCAAGTAAACAAGCATGTCAGATTATGTGTATGACCGCAAGTGCCTATGAACTTTTCTCGATTAAGTCCATATTTAAATTTTCAAAGGATTACAAATCTTTTGATTTTTTGTGAGTGTTATCGAAAACAATCACCCTCTCCTTTGGTGATGCATCACATTACTAGGAAATATTATTTTTGTGATGAAATAGAACTTAATGGGAAAATGATTCAGTTAATATTATAGAGCTTTAGGCGGAGCATATGATAGCTTGGATATATCGGAAGCCCTTCGCATGGTGAGGGTGTTTTTTTGATGGTCTCTCGTGTGGAGAGGAGGACATCACATATGGGGATTTCAGTTTTTGGATAACCTCCAGTGGTATATCACATGGTTATTATTCCCAAAATAGACTCCCACATTGTCAATTTTTTCTTTATTCATTTAAAAGACATGGGTTCTTTCGAGTTTTCATGTGTGTTATTGAGTAATATAATTATCCCATTTATAGTTTTTCACATGAGTATTATGGTCTGATGAGATGCCCACCATTTTTTATTTATCTTCCATATTTCAATGGATTTTATCATACTTTTTCCAAAACCTTCTTCTAGATAGTTCATGTGACCTGGGGGTGATCAGAAGGTAGCCTCTGCATGATCAATGACTTTCTGTGACACCATAACAATAGAATAAGGAGTTATTAAAGGGTCTATGTATGATCTTTCATAGGTTATGATTTGTGGATGGATCCATCACATGATCATATAAAGTTATCATGATCTCATGTATTTTGAGGATTCATACAAACAATTTGATTTTGACCAGATTCTTTATTTACTGTTTTATGAGGAAAATTGAATTCATATTTATGTATTTATTCTCATATTAATATGCTAATGCTCATTTGGTGGGAATCAAAAAATGCGTCCATCAAGAGTGACATTATTAATGACAAGGGCATGCATTGATGGAATTTCAATGCCCCTAAGTCCTTAGAACTGTCACCAATTGATGTCTTTTGAAGACACATGGTCTTCCATAAAAATATGGTACAGTACAAGGTTTCTCATAAATAGTGAAGTGATATGATGTTTGTTCACCATATACTTCAATTATCAAAACTTTTGTGCCCAGGCATTGACATTTATCTTTATTGCAAGACCCATTCATAAGAACTGATCATGAGATCTAATCTCAGCACCTTCTCAAAAGAATTTCTTCTTGATAGATATTTTTACTTTTCATTTTTTCAAATAGAAAATAGAAAATTTGTGTCATTTCATTAACACTAGACACTACAATTCATAAATACCTTTGAAGGATTTGAGGTATATTTTGGCTTAGTCGCATGATCCTTTTGAAAAAATTTGGGCTCACTTAATAATTTCAATGTCACAAGATTGCATGTATTATGTTGGGTCATGAAATTATTTGATTTTATATAGGTTTATGCAGACATAAAGATATTTATAAACAATAAGATTCAATAATCCCTTATTTTAATAATGAATTACTGACTAATTCATGCGATTTCTATTAAGCTACTAGATTATTTATTTCTTTCCTTTGAAAATATTTTACTATTATATTTTTGACATATTCCACCTACTTTTGTTAAGATGGATTCCATATATTTTCATACTTATCTCAATCCATCAAAGGAGGAAAAGTTAGTGATGGTGAATAATGATCCTGTTTTTGTATGTTTGAATTATACATTTCGCCATGCTATTAGGTCACATCAGTTGTGTCTGATAATGTTGAATGGAATGAGACATGGTGGCTATCACCATTCATATTGTTTCCCACTTTAGGGGTTTGGTATTACCAATGATAATACCATTACTTCACCAAAGTTATCATTCATACCCTCATCTTGGGTTTCTAAAACCCATATAAAATTTCTAATGAACAACATTTGAATAAGACTTTTTTAAAATAAGGGATAAAGAGAATATGTGCATATATTATGTACCTGAAAACATATTTTAATGGGAGAAATAGAAAACCTGATTCATATGTTCTTTATTCTCCATTTCATAATGTGGAATTATAACTCCAACCATTTGTTTGGGTGTGTCTGAATAGGTACATTTGAATAAGGGAAAATATGGATTAGATTGGGGATGGTCCATTTAGGTGAACTAAAAATCTTCTCAAATCACCTATAATTTGAAGTGAATTGAGTTGGATAAGGATATTTGGATCTCTTATAATATTTATTATTAAAACATGGCTCCGATGATAGAAATATGTAGTCATTAAAGTGTAAATAAGAAAAATTCCCACATCATGCATGGAAAAGAGGGCTTTAGCCATTGGGATATTGTGTCAAAATGTGGTGAAACTATTTTTGGTCCGATTTATGATGTGGTTTTCTCCACGGTCTATACCGGATGACAAATCATGGACTCCTCCTTTAACCTAAGATCTAATTATGCAAGCTTAAATGGCCTTATAGAAGGAGATAGTTCTTGTAGAAGATATACCATTCAAGATACGTGTGAGATACTTCATCATAAAGTACCACTCCTAGAAATAGTAAAATAATATGATGCACTATCCTATGATGGAATCCTATAGTGTGGGGTGTGTTTATTAACCTATAGATGAAGATAGAAAATTTAAAGAATGGGGATGGGAATTTGAACCTACTGTTGATCGTACCATTCAACATGCTAGTTTCCTCATTATATACCTGGGTTTGTATCTACATCCACAGATGGAAAATGGCGGAGTTAGATATTCCTCCTTTATAATGGTAATATATAATGAAGGGGGAGCTAATTGGGATGCATTTCCGAATTCTAGAAAAAATTATCACTCTCATCAACATGTTAAAAAGGAAAATACACATACATGATCACATAACTAATTAAACTATTATGGGTTTCGATAAGGGACCATCTAGGAGACTATGAATGTCTAAAAACAAAAGTAATTATCAACATTCTATTTTAAACCATACATAACATGTATCTTTGGGGTAAGACTTATCATACTAAAGGGACATGATGTTAGAGAATATATGGGATGTTATGACTATTTCTAATTAAGAACGTATTGGCTAACGCCAATGGGTTGTACATTTGATGTTTTTTAAAATGAGCCAATATTTTCAAACATGGATATTTAATATTTTGATATTAATATTCATTAAATTAAAAAAAATATTACCAAGGACCATAATAGATTAGTGTATTTGGAATCTTGGAGTACATTATTCTAATTTGGTGGAAGATTATTGACATCCCCTTAATATATTCCCATTTTGTACTCCTACATAAAAAATTATTTATAACCTAAGGAATGGAAACATAATAATGTGGGATATCAAATTTTCAATAAGGGTAGATATGGAAGTTATAAATACATCACATGGTCATAAGATTATAAAAACATCAGGATATCATTTTAGGATCATTAACAACATATCAATGATCATATACATGAGTAATGACATAATTATTATTAGATCATGAGAGATGAATCGTAAAATAATCAAATCACATGATCCATGAAAGTATAAAAATGAATATAGAAATTAAAATTATGGAATACACGTATTTTGGAATAAAATTTTCCAATTATACTCATAAAGATATACATTATATATTTGTATTGGTTGAATCACTTATTTACCTAATTCAGGATTGGGATGGCCTTCGATGTACCTTTTAGTATCATGCTTAGAATTACCACCCATGAACCCCATTGTTGTGGGATTAGTATGACATCATTTGTACCATTTTCACTACTACATAAATGGCTTATATTAGGGCTCAAAATGGGATTTCATAGCGCTAAAAACCCACTGTAAAGATCAGCGCTAATATAGGGGGTTCCCTTTTTTCAACTCTCTGAAAAGCGTTGATAATGGTCAAAATAATTTAAAAAAAATTATAATTAAAAATAATGCGGGTAGTGATTCGTTCAGTGCTTCACACCCCCTTTATCAGTGCTATGAGGTATCCTGTGCGCTGCCCTTCCCGCGCATCCTCATATGAGCGCACCCCCTTCGCTTCCACCCGAACTCGAACCTGGGACCTCCCCCATTTCATGGCTCCACCTTTACCACTAAGCCATTTTGTTTTATTCTCTATTTAATGATATATCTATTTCCATATAGCTATATTTATTCATATATTGATATAGATTCATATTAATATAAATATATTTATTCATATATTAGTATATATATATATATTAATTCGTATATATATATATATATATATATATATTTAGTTATAATTTTTATACGTCTATTTATTTGTATAGTAATATATACTTATAAGACTAGTTTTAAATACATTTAGGAAAAAATATGTTTTTTATGTGTGTTTATAAACAAATAAATACATACATACATACAAAGATATATATGACACACATACACACACAGAGACTCACACACACACAAACACATATATATTAACTAATAAATACATATATAATTGTATTTGAAAAGCCATAAAATGTACTTATAAGATTAGTTTTAAATGCATTTTATGAAAAAATATGTTTTTGATGTGTGTTTATAAGTAAATAAATAAATACATACATATTTACATATATACAACACAGATACACACACATAGACACCCACACACAAAAGACACATATATATTTATGTATAAATACATATATATTTGTATTTGAAAACCCATAGAAAGATAAAACGACCATAACATATAATCTAGAATTCTGTTTGAACTCCACAACCAGTAATATCGAAGAAAATGAAACAATATTCGATATGATATGTGGTACAGGCCTAATGGACATTCGAATTAGATGTTATATTTGATTGAATGTTAAAAAATCAGGGTATCCCGACTAAAAACTCAGTTTTAGAGGCCTTCTGAGCCTTTTTTGGGATCCATAAATTTGACAAATTCTTTACCTTAATCAATAGCACGTATACCTCATCGCAAGCTTCGATTTGATATGATGTAGTGCTCAAATGGACACCCGGATCAAAATTTATGGTTGTTTGATGTTATAGTTACATTTTCAACATATTTTAGATCTTTTATTAATCATTTGGATTTTTTGGGTCCTAAAATTGTTATGAAATTATTTTTAATCGATAATAATTAAAAAATTATTTATTAATAAAATTTTTTAAAATATTTTGAAGCCATTTTTACTAAATTTCTTATATATTAAATGTAATTGTCTATTTTTAGATATCTATAACATATTTATAAAATATATATTTTATTTATATCAATATAAAAATACATATATAACAAAATATTTTTTTTCATGAAAAAATGTTATTTTTGAAACTTAACATTTATCAGCGCTCATGAAAAGCACTAATAAATCACCCCTTCATCAGCGCTATTGAAAGAAGCGCTGATAAAGTTGTCCACTTTATGAGAGCTCAAAAAGCACAGATATAGTGGTCCTTTATCAGTGCTTTTTTTTCACTGATAAAAGTGAAGCGCATCCCTTTCCCATTTTTTAGTAGTGTTTGTTGTAGGATTTGGATGACCTCCCATGTACATTCTTTATAAGGTATTTTGATGACGGCCTATTTACCCTTTGAGATCATAGAAATTTTATCATTACCCAAAACATTTAAAGGAGAATTAGGTACCACCGTTCACTTAATTAAAATAATTAAAATTTTTACCACATGATAATAAATCATTCATCACATCTGACCACATGTAAATATATGATCTTCTGAACAATCCATCCCAACCTAACTTGTGGAAATGAAATATGTTTCATTTATATAATTCTATCATAAACATATAACATTTATAGAAAGAATAACAATAGTATCATTGGGACATATCCCAAGAAAATCATATGTAACATAACATAATTTCATCATTGTTGGAATATTATTTTTTAAATATTTATAGAATTAATTCATAAGGAAAATGTCGTCTTCATTATGAAATTATTTTTTAAAGACCACTTTTCTTTTAATAGAAAATTTTTTATTTAAAAATAAACACTTCATATTGTATTGTAAGTTGAAAGGAATTATATCATTTGGAATGAATATAAATGTATTCATTCCATATAAGTTAAAAAACATTCCATTCATAAAATTTCTCGATATTTCACAATGTACATTTTTTTGGGAACAACATAAAATAATTCTTTCAAATGATTTAGTAATGATTCAAACGTGGGTAAAAATGAAAGTAAATATTAAAATGATACTAGTAAAATCATATTTTAAGACATTTTTAGAAGGCATGGATTTGGATGATAAATATTCTTTAATGGATATTTAAAATGAAACAATCATGAATGTTGATGAGAATGTGAAATAAAACATCACAAAATTATAATCAGTAAATTCATATTACCCATGATAGAAAAAATATTATATTGATATGAAATTACCATAATAATCAGAATAATATTCATAAAAGGGACTCATGATTAGTACATACACCACAGGGAATAAATTGGTATATATCGCATGTGTCCCAAATAAATAAATGTTATACAAAAAATGCCTTACATTATATATTGACTCTCATCATACTCTTGAAAACCAACTATATAATAAATAAAATATTAATATAAATATATTTATGGAATTCATTCATTCATCATCATATCATATATAATTTACCTATGTACTTATATTTCCCATTTTATAACAATTCCATGTTGATGTTACTTTTCTGGTAATAACCACATTATTTTTCAAATGTGTTTTGATTAATTAAATGTTTTGTCCTAATAATTATATCATGGTATCATAATTTATATAATGAAAATATATTACATATTATGTATATATATATATATTAAAAAATATATAAAATATTGAAATATAATAAGAAATACACCATTCATGGAGATAATAGTATTTATGTACTCATGAACATTTTTCAATTTTCTTGTCTTATTGAAACTATGAAATTAGATGAAATATATGTATATATATAATATCATTTTGGTGGAATTAATGTTTCCTATATATCTTATTATTTTACTAACCCCATCATTTTGACATTCCATGTATAGTGTGAATGAGTCACATTATTTTGAGAATGTTGTTGTCCACACGTCACAAAAGAAGTTATCATATTTTTTCAAAATAGAAATCTTATACTAATGTGTTATATAATATTTCTATAAGCATAAATAAATTATAAATATAATAAATACCATATAAAAAAATTAAATTCCATCATTATTACCTTCCTAGAAATGTTTAATTGTAATAATGTTGGAAAAATGTTCATGATCCATAGTTTGGCGTACACAAGAATGATAATTTTGTATCCCATTTTATGGAAGTTTGTGTGAGTTTAGGTAAAAAAATTAATATAAAATAATATAAATATATTTATTAATCTTATTATATTATATAAATAAAAAATAAAAATAATTTAAATGGTTCAATGGTGAAATAAAACAAAACATTCATTGATGATTGTTACATCTACTTTGGAAATATCCTATTTGAATTGTATAAAAATACTTCATTGGTTGAATTTATAGAAAAATTAAGGATTCAATAATTAATAGAGGTTAGTTTGGAGGAAATATTATTATGTATTAGTAGAACCAAATTGGTTCTTAAGTGTGATGAAAATAAAGGAAGTGGTTCCCATTTATAAGAGAAGATAAGTGAGCTTTTGGAATTTCTGAAAATATTGTTCTATAATAAATTGAATCCCCATCCAGATGAATAAAAAAGGTAATTTACATGAATATAAGATATGATAAGATTGTAATAGCATCACAACATATATTTTTGACAAGTTTTGTCTTTATTTTAATGTTTATCATTTTCATCAATCCATTGTGAACATATTATAATTTTTACTATGGTAACAACCTTTTTTATATTAAATGTTTGAGTGCTCTAAATATTAAATCTAAGTTGAACGATGAATGGAAAATTTTTGACATTTATAATAATAATTTATCATGGTTATTTTTTTGGATTTTTTGATTTTTGATAATTTTTTAATAATTTAATAAAATATTATTTTTAAAAAATTTCATTAGTGTCAATTTTTGACATTATTCATATCATTGAGAAAAAAAATAACATATGATATATTCAGACCAATTCAATTAATAAACCAATAACATATCATATTAACCTAAAAATTTCATGTATAAACTTAATTAAATATATGTATATTTATTTTATCATATCTAAAATCATTTAATTTTTTGTTTCATTAATTGAATAATTACTACATTAATATTTTTTTTATTTTTTATGATAACTATTTCATCACTTAAAAATAATAAAATGTATATAATGGATATAATTATTTAATGTTTCAGAATAGTTTATTTAGTTTATAATATCTTTTTTTAAACCCATATTTAAAAATTTATACTTATAAAAAGTAAGAGTATGAAATGTTTTCACTCTATTATATTTTATTAATATACACGTAATTTTACTGAAAAAGATTCCCATATATTTTTGAATTTAGATCCTTATGTTTTAAGGGTATAATTAACATCATCCAATAAATTATGAGCAAGTTTTAGGGTCATTGTATAGTCTATATAACATTATCTTAAACTTAAATTTTCCAGTTTTCCATTTATGGTAATCAAAATGACCAAGGTTAATATTTATTTTCGCAAAAAATAAAAGGTTTCTGTTTTTTAAATATAGAAATTATTATTATCATTAGGGAATATATTTTAAAATTTTCAAAATACATAGTTTTAAAAAAATTAATTTAAATTTAATCTCCTTGATGGAATGAGAAAACATATTTTCCATTTGAAAACAACCAAATGAACGAAATTTTTAACATACAAATTCAATTTAAAATGGATTAAAATAAATTTTATGGGATTAATGGAGAGATACATTACATATAAAGACATGAAGACCAATTAAATTTGTAATATTAAAATCTAAATTATCTTTATGAAAACGTTTTCTTCCATTATAATTCAGTATTTTTAAATATTCATCAATACTTGAATTTTATGAAAAAAATAACAATAATTAAACTAATGTAAATTGTGATATCCCTCTTTCAATGATGATGTTTATTTTTTCAAATAAATTTTATAAATGTTTCAAAAACATGATTTTTAATATGTTCTCCATCAAAAGGTGGAATATTTAATTTTTTCAAAAATAATTGTTTTATGTGTTAAAATTGATTTTTTTCTTATGTCGTGACTAGAAAGGAAAAAATATGAATGATAAAATATTATATTGGATATGTTATATATATATATATTGTCAAGATCTGAATTTAGTCTCTTTCATTACTTGCCCCAATGCCTACTGCTGGTAAGGCCTGACGGGCATTCCCTATCACCACGGGCTGTGCAAGTTTCAAGGTGTCATGTATTATGGTTTGTGAACAATTTACCCATGTTTTGTATCATTTAACAACCAAAAACAATAATAAAAAAAATCTAAAAATTTATGCTACACATGCCTTAAATAAAAATCCATTACTGATCACATTATATTAATCATGACTCTAGATGTACTAAGATTAATAATAATAACAGAAAAAAATCCCATGGGACTCCACATGACTAGGTGTTATCACCCACAAGATGTCTCTACAACACCTCACCAAGGGAAGAATCTAGCAACCCGAACTGCCATCAACCAAGGCTTTTCCATTACTTATGTCAAACATGATCAAGTCTACACACTCTCAAGGTGTGTCAGATGGTTGTGAGACTAACAAAAACAAGATTATTCCCATGTGATTCCACATATTAATCAATAAAAGATTAAAATAATGAATTTTTTTGACATACAATAAATGGTGGCAATAATACTTAAGGAATAAAACAATTAAAGGTAAATAATATTAAAAGGGAAATTTCAAAGAGTAAATGAATTTAATTAAAACAGTTATGATACTATATTTTCCCATACAAACGCACCCTAATCCAATGATAAATACAAAATATCCAACATGTACTATTCTTGGGAACACCCCTAGTCATTAGTTACTTTTGGGCACCATGTACCTCGTAACTCAGTGTAACGTAACCATAGTATTATCCATTTTCTTAAACAAGAATCTTGTATAGAATATACTAATAACCTATTATTCCCTAAAAATATTCAATATAGTTTTTTTAGTGTTTTCAATTTACATCTTGATATGAAAAAAAGGGACAAACCCACTCCAGATCAGTAGTGTACTAGTAAATGTCTGCCCACCTCGATACATAGGTTTCCCCCTTCAGGATCAAACAAATTCCACATGTTACCAAAATCTAATTTCACATATCATCACCAGTTTTGGTCACCAATATTCAAAATAGTATGTAAAAATTCTTTTCATCACATATATCACTCAATAAAACATTTAGAACTCCCAAAAAACAAGGTGACAAAATATAATGATGCTTTGAACAAAAAATCTATTGAAAACCCCACATTGAAAACAATGTGCATAGAAATATTTTACTAAAACTGAATTCAATGCCCAAAAACATTTTAATAAACCCATTTCATCAATTTAAATACAACTCCTAAGAATCCATCATGGGATATCCATTAAACACACCCATTTTCACAAAACAAAGTCATTTTATCATTATTCCCTTAACAAACGCCACCAAAAATAGTTTTCACACCAATGAACAAGGAACATGAGAATGAAAAAATTATAAATCCCAAAATGCTAAATCATCCATGATTTCTTACTCATGTAATCACCTACCACAAGTGTCAAAACACCAAACCTTTGTGCGAAAGTTCACCCGCACCACTGCCACACCACAAGGGAGTTCATTCAAACCTAAAATCACATGATTAGAAAAATAATCCCATGAAAAATCCCATTGTTCAAATATATACTTTTGGATAGTAGGAACATCAAGATAAAATGGTAGAAACCCTATTCAAATGGAGGAAACCCGATGAAAATGGGAGGAGGAAGGAATGAAGGCCACTTACAAGAAAGATATTGAAGAAATTTCCCCAAATCCACTCAACATTAGATCTCCATGAATCCCAAACTAATAGAGAAGCTCTAATGAGACTGGGGCGGTCATGTGGGGACATAAATAGTGGAAAACGGTGAAAATTGATTGATTTTTGGATAAAACAATTTACGATTCCAAAACTGGACGATTTGAGAAACCCTAAGAAAGTTAGCCATAATTCATAAGAAAAATGAGATCCAAAGAGAGAGAGACGAACATGGGGGAGAAACTAGGGTGGATTTCTAATATTTGAAGGTGGAATCACTGAAAAATTCAATAAAATTAAAGAGATATTAAATAATTTATTTTTATTAAAGCATGAAATGGGCTCACGGGTTGGACCAATGCCTAATTAAATCACCCAAATCCAAATTGATAATGAGTTCCTAAGGGGTTAAAAAACACATGGTGGTTTTAATAGGTCCAGGCCAGCCAATTGGGAAGTGGAAGGGGTGAAAAGTGTTATATAAATAAATAATTCATAAATGAATCCATTTTTTAAATCTATAAATGGGCTCACAGTTGGGCCCAAATAATGAATACCCATCATTTTCCTCCAGAAATTCATGGGAAACCCATGGAACAAAGAATGAATATAAATTAAATGAAAAATACATTTAATATAACTCATGGATTTGAAAATTATCTACTCTAGAAAAACATTCATCCATCAAAAATTCATCTTGAAGACCAAACAGATAATAGAAATTAAATCTACTCATCGACCTAAGGCATTTTCTTCCATGTTTTGTGCTAATAAGTCCCATGATGCCAGATGAATCGATCTATAGGAATAGTTTATCCTTAATGAAATTTTTCTATAGAGTACAAAATTCGCACTGGCCACTCTAAACCGGATAAATTTGGCTCTATCACATGTTCATCCCAATTAAGCACCCGGGAAAAATCCAGATTGTACTTTTTCAAATATGTTTCGTGGAAGACATCATGAAAGGAAGCCAACTGAGAAGGAAATGTCAACCTGTATTCCACATTGCCAATACTCTTGGTGATATTAAATGGACTGACATACCTGGGCGTCAAACTTCCCTTTCATTCACAATTAATGATGGACTAGACGAGGGACCACATTCATGAATACCATGTCACTCACGAAAAATTCAGGGTCTTGATGCCTCTAGTCAGTAAATTATTTATGGAGACTCTATGTTTTCAAAAAGCATTACCTAATCAAATTGACATTTTCAGAAGTCTCCTGCATTGGTCTCAGTCCCAACAGTGATATCTCACATACCTCATCCCAACATAGGGGGGACTGACATGGTCGACCATAGAGTGCCTCAAAAGGATCCATTCAAATTGAGTATTTGTAAATTTTATTATATGAAAAGTAAACCAATCCCAAATGGATATCCCATTAACCTTAAAAGTCCAAAACACATGAACCGATCTTGTCCTCCTAGATATGATTCACCCACTCTGTATGAAAATCTGTTTGAGGATAGAGAGTTGTGATCATCTTAATTTATGACCCCAATTCCTTTATATGACCTTCCAAAACCATGAAGTTATACGGGGGTCTCTATCTGAGACAATTGATGATGACACAAAATGAATCTTTACCACCTATTGAATATTAAAATGACCCAACTCATTCAATTTAGATGTATCTTTGATCGTAATGAAGTGGTAGGATTTGGATAGACATTCAATCACCACCCAAAGGGAATTCTTACACAAAGGTGTATGAGGTAAACTAACAATGAAGTCTATAGAGACCACTTCCCACTTCCTGGTTGGAATGGGTAATGGATAGAGCAAATCATAGGGCCTTTGGTGATCCCCTTTCACATGTTTACATGTGTTACATCTCGACAAGAAGACTTCTATGTCATGTATCATACATAGCCACCAAAATTATCATCATACATCATAATACATCTTGATGGAACCTGAATGGACAACCCATTGAGACTGGTGACAATGTTGCATCCCCATCTTCTACAGAGAAGAAGAGATGACTGGACATCCCTTGAAGCAAAAGATGCCCTCAGAAGATGATGACCAATAAAAAGACATCTCTTTATCATGAATAAATATACATAACCATAGACAAAGCTCATCATTGGGAAGTTCTCGCTAAATCAAGTCCTTGATAGAATGATTCAATAGAAATATCTCCAAGAAAAGACTTCCACTATACTCCATGGTATTCACATGTATCTAGGAAAATTTACCCATCATATTCCACTAATCACTAGACATCCTCGAGACATGCATTGATACTTTTATACTCAAGGAATCCACCATCGCATTACCCTTTTCCTGGGTATAGACAATGTGAATGTTGAACAACTGTATGTACTCTACCCAAAATCCCTATCTTAGATTGAGATCCTTCTGTGACAAGATGTAGTTCATGACTCTGTAATCATAGATGATAACAAAATTCTCACAAAAGAGGTAATGATTCCAAGTATTCAAATCATGCATCACATATGATAGCTCCAATTTGTGTGTTGGGTAATTCTATTTGCATGGTAAGAGTTGGTGAGATCCATATATCACCACATGATCATCCTTCATAAGAAGACACCCAAGAACCATACCTAAAGCATCAATATACAAAGCATACCCATTTAGAGCATCCAAAAAATATGCACGAGGTAGTAGTAAACTTATATTTCAGTTCCTAGAATGATTTTTCACATAATTGGACACATTCTAACTTCACCCAATTATAGGTGAGAGAGGACATGGGTGAAGAAATCTGAGAGATATACAGAACAAAATACCTGCAGTAACTAGCCTGGCTGAGGAAACTCCTGATCTTTAACACATTCTTTGGCTACACCCATGACATAACTACACAGATCTTCTCAGGGTCCACCGAAACCCCCTTCTTTGAGATCACATGCCCTAGAAACTTCACCTCCCTAATCTAGAAACTGCACTTTGGAAAAATTTTCATATAGTAAGTGATCCCACAAAGTTCCCAACATGATCCATAGATTATGCTCGTTTTCCTCCTCGGATCCATAATACAAAAGTATGTAATAAACAAACACTATGATGATGGAGTAAAGATTCATATAGAACACCTTGTTCATGAGTGCCATAAAAACTTCTAGAGTATCAGTCAATCTGAAGGGAATGACCTGATTCTCAAATTGGTCATGCCTACCATGAAAGGATGTATATGGGATATCTGTCGTTTTCATTCTCAGTTGATGGTAACCCAAATGAAATTCTATTTTTGAGAACCACTATGGCCCATTAAATTGGTTAAACAAATAATATATTTTGGGTAAAGGATATTTTTCTGTATTGTTACATTTTTCATATGATGGTAATCAATACTCAACTAGTGGTACTTGTTGGCTTTCTCAACAAAGAGAACATGATTGGCCTAAGGAGATATGGTCAGGTGAATGAATCCTTTGGAATCTAAATCATCTAGCTAAATCATTAATTCCATTCATTTAGTGGGGGATATATGATATGTGGGAAGAGATATCAGTTGTGTTCTCTGTGCCAAATCGATCGAGAACTCTGCACCCCACTCTAGGGGTATGCATAGAAAATAATCTGGGAATTCCACCAATAACTCATCCACTACATGAGGTATCCCACCCTCACATACATGACCATCATCCTCAAGTGTGCAAAACAATAAATTGATGATTAGATTCAACAACTCTCGTAGTGGAGGTCCTTCACAAGCTAACTAAGGATATCATTCCCCAAGAAAAACCCGATGACTCATATTAGATGTTGTGAAACTTAGACTATGCCTATAGCAATCGATGTTCGCTTGAATGTTCACGATACAATAAATTCCATATATCATGTCCAAAATATCCATATCTAAGACAAATGGGTCCCACTCTATCTCAACCCCTGACATGGATAGAACACATGATAGGCACCAAAGACCATATTCCTTATTCATTCCAAGTGGTGCCACCAACTCCATCGCAAAGGACCAAACCTCTATTGAAAAATTCAACCTGATCATTGTACAAGAATAGATGAATGAAACAGAATGAAATGTATCAAAAATTGTAGCACCTATAGAATAATAAATCATAATGGATCCTCAAATAGTTTACGACCCCCTCTGATTGTCGATGGTGCCTAATCCACCACATGAAGATACCAAGTCTCTTACTATGAATGGTCACTCTCCAATGGCACTTCCTAGAGCTAGATCTGCTTAGAAGATGATCTATACCTACTACCAGAACCACCAAACTGGGATCCCCCTATCCATGATGGCTCTGACTAAGCCGAAACCCCATAGGAAGCCACTGATCCTTTCACACATTAGAGTGGATATCCCTTCATACAAATACTTTCAAGTGTATGATACCACCACACTAATAAGAAGGATTTGGAGTAAAATCGTAGGTTGGTCATATGTGTCTTGGCCTCCCGCACTGGTTGCAAATGACAGACCTCGCATCACAAGACACAGATGAGAACTACCTTGATATTTGTCATGAGCTTCCAGCCCTCTCTTTTCCCTACTCACCCTGCATCTTTTCATCTAAAAATAGCTTCTACATCCCATACCTTATATCATTCCAGAAAAACCACACATATCTTTGTGGAAAAAATAGCTTCTAGCCACTGACCCTTTTGAACTTCTAGGCTGTCATTTTCTCATTGGATATAATTTCCAAAGAATACCAATCCAACACACCAAAATTTTTAGAATATTGCATCATAGAAAGATACCCCTTAAACAAGATCCATAAACTCTCGAGATTTAGTATATGCCAAAACTTCATTGAGGTACTAGTCGTTGAAGATAACCTTGATGTCTTTCTAACTCATCTGCACATGCATCTGAGCACGAAGCACTGATTCCCACCACCAGCGGCTTAGACCATCTAACAAGAATTAGGAACACTACACTATGACCCCCTCATGTGTGCCCATGAACTCAAACATGAGCATGATCTTTTTGAGCCACTCCTCCTCTTCTAGGGGTTCTTTGAATCCTTAAAAAGTAAGAGGTTTGTTTTTCAGAAATTCATGGAATTTCCTTCCTATGACCAATATCATCTTCCCTAACTAGAGTTGGAAAAGCATTTAGTCCCTATCCAAGAGCATGGATAGCCTGAACCACAGCCTCTACTAGCATCTGATCAAGCTGTGATGGAGAACCCTCTTCGGCTTCCTCCCATGGGTGCATGAGAGATTTATAGGGAAGCATGTAGCTACAAAAGACAATGGTTGAAATAAAAATAATTTGCATAACAATTCTAATAATTTCATCAATGATATAAAATATAAATAATACAAAGACATTACAAAAATAAAAGAAACAACTACCCAACCACCACCCAATGTTCACGTGCAGACTTCATCACACACATCTCACAAGGAAGTGAAGTCAAACAAACTATTCTTATGTACCAAGGTGACTTTAGGTTTGTCATGAGAGGTGCAAGACATGAACCCTACTTTCAACCAAAACTCTGATCCCTGATAGTCCTAGCTTTTTCTAGCCCTACTTATCCCAAAATAATAATATAACTCAAAAACATTAACCTTCTATGATACCATTTTGTAATGAAGAGAATCTCATATCTATCATTAAAGATACAAAACCCATCCCATGGAAGGGTCCGGTAGGGGTTTCTCTATCCCCATAGTCATTAAAAAGTTCACAGGTATCATCTATTGGGGTTTGGTAATGGTTTAACTGAGTTTAGAATCATTTAACAACAATAAACCATCAATTATCCAAATAAGAAATTTTATGCCAAACATGCCTTCAATTAAAATCTAGAACTGAACACATAGTTTCAAACATGACACAAGAAGTCCCAATATACATAAAATTATCAGAAAAAATCCCAAGGTACTCCACACAACATTCGTTTATCACCTATAATCCATCTCCACAACACCGCACCAAGGGAAGAAGCTAGCAACCTGAACCATCATCACCCAAGGCCTTGCATTTACCTACGTCACACATGATCCAGTCTACATACACCAAAGGGGTGTGTATAGGGTGTGAGCCTATTTTAAATAGGCTACCACCCAAAGGATACAATATAGTAAGCATTACAAAATAGAAATCATGCATGTTTTTGAAAAAAAAAGAAATGGTGCCAACAAATTCATACGAATGAAAATTTTAATGGTTAAAATTTTCAAAGAGAAATTTCAAAGACAGAACACATTGAATTAAAAAATGTATGATATTGAATTTTTTCATCCCAAAACACCCTATTACATTGTTAAATACAAAATAAATAATGAGCACTAATCTCTGTAACTCCCCTATGAATTAGCTAGTTCTCGTCCCCATGTACCTCATATCTCGGTATAAAGTAACCGTAGTAATATCTATTATCATGCACAATCAACTAATAGGGAACATACCCATAACATAGTGGTACCCAGAAATAATCAATAATGTTTTATTATTGTTGTCAATTTCTATCATGCTAAGTGAAATAGGGACAAAACCACTCCGTATCACTAACATACTAGTACTCATCTGCCCACCAAGATACCCGAGATTCCCCCCTCATGCTAAAAAAATTACACATTTTACCAAAATACAATGTCACATAATATCATTATTTATGGTAAACCACATTCGAAAAAGTAGTTACACAATATTTTCACCACATATATCACTCAATAAAATATATATAATTTCTATAAAACAACTTCATGAAATATAACAATTATTTGAACATAAAATCCATTGAAAACAACACAGTGAACACCCTGTGAATACCCATATATCACCAAAACAGAGTTTAAAACTATAAAACATTTTAATAAAACCATTTAATCAATTAGAAAATAACCCCAAATGATCCAACATCATATATCCATGAAAAACACCCATTTTCATAAAAACAATATGCAATTTTAGCACCATTGGCTTAACAAACTCCCCCAAGAATAGTTTTCTCACCAATTAACAAGGAAGATTAACATAATGAAATTTTAAATCGAAAATATCTAAATCATCCAAGAGTTCATACACATGGAATCATCTACCATGAGTGAAAAAACACTAATCTCAGTTGCGAAAGTTCACATGCACCATCACCACACCACAAGGGAGTTCAGTCAAACTTGAAACCACATGATTAAATCGTGAATCCCCAGATCAATACCTAGTATTGAATCCCTAATTTATGTACATTTGGAACATCTCTATGGAATTAAATAAACCAAAATAAAATGGATGAAACCCTGTGCAAATGGGGGGATTAAGGAAGGAAACCCACTTACTTGAGAGATGAAGATGAAATTTCCCCAAATCCAAAATAAGTTTTTTCAAGAAACTAAAACATGTAGGGAGGCTCGAATGAGGCTGAGTTGTGCATGTGGGGATGGAAATGGGGTGTAAAGAGTAAAAATTAAATGATTTATTGATGAAACAAATTACTTTCTCAAATATGGATGAATTGAGAAACCCTATGAAATTTGGTCCTAATTCACAATTCAAATGAGCTCCAAAGAAGGAGACACGAACATGAGTGTGAGCCTTGAGATGTCGGATTCGAGTGGGGGTATAATAATTGATAAAAATTAGAAAATGAATAAGATATTAAAGAATTAATTTTTTTTTATTTTGGGAAATGGGCTCTCAGTTTTTCCCAATGCCTAACTAAATAACAAAAATCCAAATTGATAATGACTTCCTTCAGGGTCCAAATAAACATGGTGGTTTGAATAGGTTAGGGGAAGTCATTTGCGATGTTGAATCGGTTAAAAATGATAAAAATGGAAAGAGTTATAAAATAAAAATAAATTGTTTTTAAATATGGAAATGGGCTCATGGTTGGCCCAAATCATGAAAACCCACTGTTTACTCCAAAAATGATTGGGAAACCCTCAAGACTAAGCACAAATATAAATTACATGAAAAATACCTTTAAAATAAGTCATGGATGTGAGATATATCATTAATGTAATCCAAAAAAGTGTTATATTTTTATTTATTGGAAGACAACACACATTTACATATAGAAATATTTTTTATATAAAACATTTAATTTTATTTTACGATTGCATTTTTGTTAATTTATAAATAATTAGTCATGTTTAAACCAAAATTTCACTGTTTGGATAATCTTATACATACCAACAATTATAATGTTTGGGTTTTAATTTTTATTATTCAATTAATTATACGATGAAAAAGATGTTTCATAGAATCATATAATTCGGTGTAATTCAAGTAATCAATGAAATCAAATTATTTTAAAAAGAGATCTTATAAAAATTACATGGTTTTACATTCTATCCAAGATAAAACTAATTTATCCCATTAAATTTGATTGGTGATCATAATTTTAATATATATATATAATTCATAGAAATCCACATAAAAAATGAATACTAACATTTCCTTAAAAAAGGGAAAGTTTAAAATATAACGGTTTCCCAATGTAACATATCACTAGGATTCTTTATAGGATAACATATGTAGCTTGTAAAAACATAGAAATAGAAGATAAAACTATCAATTATGTTCTAATAGAGAGTTATAGAGATTATGTTCATTTGACTTTTAATGACCTAACAATGTGGACCCAATAGTTTTGAAGGTATTACTATAATTAGAAATGATGAAAATAGGATAAAATATAGTTTCAAAATAAAATATTAAGAAATTATTACTTGATTTTATCCCATAAGTACAATATGTCTTGTTGTTTGTTCAGTAATGAATCTACGCTCCATTTATTACTATAATAAAAGGATATTTAAATTTTACTACCAACAATACTTGTCGATCATAAGATCCACTATAGAATGATAAGTCATTCCTTTAGTATCTAGTTATCATCATAAAAAATATAGTTAGGATAGATTATATAATTTTCATAAATCATCATATGGCACGATAAAAATATAATATCAGAAATCTCATAGTAGTATTAAGAAAAAATATTCCATAAAAGGTTAACATTATAACACCTCTAAAAAATAAAATAACAAAACATTTGAGATATGTAAACTAAATTTTTCAAAAAAAGGTTAGCATTGATCCACCATATATCATAAATTAACTACTTTTTTCACATTCATGACATGTGAATGCCTTCTTCATGTATTATATTTAAACAATGTTATCACCCTAAACATATATTGAAAACATGAATTTTTCTTATTCAAAATATTATTAGATATATTCCTTATGTCAAAAAATGTCATTAAATCCAATCATGATAGCGTAAAAAAACAATTACGATAAATCCTTTATTAGTTAAATGTTGGAACCATGGTCTTCTATGCATGTTTTGGAGTGTGTTTTGTGTTTGTTGTCAATCATCAATGGATGTTCGGATCGCGTACCAGCAAAGAGATCATACCGTTCAAGCAGACAACATTTTTGAAGGTCGCTCCGTTTCCCAGTGTTTTCCAAATTTTTGGGGTCCAAAATCTAGAAGTTGCTGAGCATCGCGAAGAGTGGATTTACAGGAAGATCATATTTTTATATGGCAAAGGAATGAGTTTCGCGAAGATATGATGCATGGATTGGATTTCGTGAAGACTAGAAGAATAGAGGCGGTGACTCTTCACGATTACGTCAAGCTTCGCGAATGGCAGAGGCTGAAGCGCATCGTGGCAGAGAAGGGCTTTACGAGGGAGCATCGCAGCGAAGGCGCGTGCCGCGAAGGAATGTTGACGGTGTTTCTCGGCGATTACGATGAGCTCCGCGAACGAAGGCGTACCGCGAAGGTAAGTTGACGGTGATTCTTTGCGACTACGTCAAGCTCTGCGAACGGAAAATTGACGTGGTGCTTCGCGATTTGGACAGAATTCCGGCTGAAACATTTGAGCTTCGCGATTTTAAAAGACGTGGCATTGACTTTGTGCAGAAAGTTCAAGGGTCGATGGAATTTCCTATAAATAGAGGCAGACCCCCTCGAGAGAAGTAGAGAGATTTTCAGAGAAATTCCTTTGCTCTCGGTTCGCAAAGATCTCTCGTGAAGGCAGTGTGCTTCTCGAAAGAGGGGCTTCGCGGCGGCTATTCAAGCTCCGCGAAAGATGTGCACCCCGCGTTGGCTTAGTGAGCTTCGCAAAGAGGCAGGAGCATCACGATTTCCATGCATTGCAAAGGCTGGAGCATCGTGAGAGTGCTTCGCGATTGAGCTTCGCGAAATGGCAGGGGCTCCGCGAAGGCTTGTTTGAGCTTTGAAAAATTGGGAGCCTTGCGAAGTAGGGTACATTGTGAAGGCCTTTTTCCAAAGGTTGTTTTCCATGTGTACAAGGGAAAGGGGGTATTCATCAGTTATTGGAATTTGGATCTAACAGAGCATTATCTCTGGACTCTGATGCAAGCAAAGTCTCATGCTGAACAGGAGACAATGAACTTCATGACTATCAATTGAAGACAACTTCACATCTATAAACTGAGTGGGACTTCACCAACGGCAGTGAGCCAGGGGGAGAAACGGGAGTGACCCGAGGGAAGCTGTGAGCATCTTGAACCTTTGTAAAGGCAGTTAGCCTAGGAAATAGTGACTGTGCCCGAACTTTTGTAATCTCTAGCTAGTGAAGCATAGTGGATTTTGGTACGACCAACAACCTATCGGCGTATGCTCCTTGGACGTAGCCCTTAGTGGCGAACCATGTAAAAAGGGCGGTGTCTTCTCTGTGCATGTGTATGTTTGTTTTCTAATCATAATCATCATACAGGTTCAACATGTTCCTACCAACGAGGGAACAAGATCCATCACTTTAAAAGAAAAATTGGTCACCCTGATTCACCCCTCCCCTCTCAGGGTGTCCTGGGGTCCTTCAAGTGGTATCAGAGGGAGGTTGCTCGTGTTGAATCTGACCTCTTGTGTCATGGAAAACATGGTCAATGTCAGGGGAGTTTCTCAATTCAATGGAAGCAACTTCCAGATCTGGAAGAACAGAATGAGATCTCATCTGAGATCTCTTGGAATGGATGTTCTCTTTTATACTGTGCAAGGAATACAGGTCACTGATCCAACAGGCCTTGCTATGACTAAAACAGACAGGAAACTTCTTGATGCATATGCTAAAGCACAAAATTCACTCACTGCATCCCTTTCTAATCAGATCTACCTAAAGGTGATGAATTGCACCTCAGAAAATTCCATGTGGGATAAACTTCAGAATATTTATGATGGTGATAGAAAAGTGAAGGAGGCAAAACTACAAGTGCTGCACAATCCGTTTGATGATCTGAAGATGCATCCAGACGAGAATACAGACTCTTTCTTCAATCGAATTACTGAAGTAGTTGGAGCTATTCCAGGTCTAGGGGAAGAAATCAATGACATTGATATTGTAATGAAAATATTGAGAAGACTTCCACCTCTGTATAATGCGAAGGTGTCAGCCCTTGAGGAAAGAGATCTTTTCAAACTTTCTCTAGATGATCTACTGAGCAGTTTGGTAGCATATGAAATGAGAGTCAACCCTGAAGATGATACGACTCGAGTGAGAAAAGAAATGGCATTCAAGGCCATGGATAAACTGAAAATCTCAAAGGATAGTAGCGGTGAAGATGACGAAGAAAAATAAATTATTTCTCTCATTGCAAAGAAGTTCCAAAAGGGGAAAGGGAAATTCAAAGGGAAGTGACCTCTCGCATGTTTCCATTCTGTAAAAGTTGGGCACATTGCCTCTCAGTGCTTGAGGATTACCAATGATGATGATAGTGAAGATGAAAACTTCAAGAAGCCTCAGAGAAGGTTCTTCAAAAAGGGAGACTTCAAATCTGGTAAGAAAATGCAAAGGAAGATTTTTGTTTGTGAAGAGGAAGAAGATGATAATGAATTCTGTGATGAAGAAGAACCAAAATTCAAAACTGGGAACCATGCTTCTATGATGGCCACTGTTGAAAAGTCAGAAGATACTGATGGAGAAAAACAATTGAGAACTTGTGTAGATCCTGAGGTGCAACTTAAGGATGCGGTTAGTAAGCTTACGATTAAATGTAAGAGCTGTAATAAGTGGAAATCAATTGTAGAAGAATCAACTGAATACGTTGATCAACTTGAAGCTGAAATTGAATGACTAGAAGAATTTTTGAAGGTAAAGTCTAAAATAATTGAAAGCAATGATGATGTAGTTGATCTGAAGCTGAGAATTGAAGAGCAGGCAAAGGTCATCAATGACCTCACATCCAGACTATATGAAAAATCCAAGACTATTGAGGGTCATGAAGAGGAAGTAGTTACTCTAAGGAGTAAACTGGAGACTGAATCAGTTCCGAAAGAATCGAGGAGGAAAATACAGTTTGGAATATTCTCAGATGCAGAATTACTTGCAAGATCCAAGTGTGGATCTGATGGGGTTGAAAAAATCTTGAGTGATCAATGACCCGCTTGCATGGGAAAGAGTGGAATTGGCTGTGAGGCTGAGACATCAATTGATGGAAGTGAAAAGATCCAAAAGACAGATAAGATGAAAGTTGAACATGTTTAAACGTTACCTAGACTTCCAAAAAGGGAATACTCAATCCAAACTAAAAGGAGACCTGAAAATTATCCTCAAACATTCAGAAATGACAGACAATCTTGCTATTCTCCCAAGGAACAGGGTATAAGAAGAAATTCAAGTGAGAAGGCATTTCCTCTCATGAAGTGTCAGTTATGTGGCCATCTAGGCCATACCATGTCTTATTGTGAAGAGGCAAGAATCTATCTGAATGGAGAAGATATAGATTCTCAACAAAGGAGAAAAATTTCATATCCTAATTCTTATAGAAGAAATAATTTCTATGGATATTGTTTTCGTTGTTCTAACTTTGGTCCTAAGGCCGCTAATTGCAGGAAGATAAGGGACATGGACACCTCATACCGAAGTTCAAGACATGTCACGTCTCGTTAGCAAGACAATGTTTCTCTTTCAAACAAATTCTCACCTCTCAAAGAAGACATTGACTATGAAGCACCTAGATACGCGGAAGAGATAGTTGAAAGGCCATCAGTTCTATATACTCAATCTAATGACTCATGGAAGGAAAGGAATAAGATTGTGAAATCCAAACTTGTAGAGGTGGCCCTCAAAGCTACAAAGAACAACAGTACCTGGATTCTGGATAGCGGTTGTTTATCTCATATGACAGGTAATGTCGGCCTACTAATGAACATCATAAAGAATGTTGATGGTACTGTAAGATTTGGTAATGATGGGGCTCTGAAAATCAAGGGGAGTGCAAGTACCAAATTAGCTAATGGAGAACTAAATAAGACTGAAGTCCTTTACATAGATGGCCTACGTCATAATCTCCTCAGCGTGAGTCAACTCTGTGATGCAGGACTTATAGTTACTTTTAATCAGAAAGGCTGCACTATCAAGGGAAAACTGGAAATTCCCTTATGAAGGGATGCAGAACAGAAGGCAACTTGTATTAGGTTGATAGTGAAGAAAATGTATGTTACATGACTGTTAAAGAAGAAAACAATTTGTGGCATCGGAGATTGGGACACATCAATCAGCAAGACATGGAGAGAATATCAAAATTGAGAATTGTCATGGACATTCCCAACCTGAAGCGTGAGCGTGAAAAATCTTGTGATTCTTGTATTCGTGGGAAGCTGGTCTGCAGTTCATATCAGCCAAAGAAGGAAAGAGCGTCTCACCTTCTTGATCTGATTCATACAGATGTTTTTAGGCTAATAAATGTTTCCGAAACTCATGGAGAAAGGTACTTTTTCCTTTTCATAGATTATTATAGTATAATGGCATGTGTGATGGTCATTCACAGGAAACGACAAGTCCTTGACTACATGAAAACATATCGGCGAATCGCCGAGAATGATACTGGATGAACAATCAATGTGTTGCGATCTGACAATGGAGGAGAATACACGTCCATTGAATTTGAGAATTATCTGGATAAACATGGGATACAACATGAGGTAGCTGTTGTGAAAACTCCACAACAAAATGGAGTTGTTGAACGTAGGAATCGACAGGTGAACAACATGGCACGAACTATGCTGATTGAGAGTCGTATTCCACGACATTACTGGAAAGAGGTTGTTCAAGCTGCAGTGTACATTTAGAATCGAACAGGACTTTATATGGGTGAGACGAAGACACCATATGAATTGTGGCATGGATGGAAGCCTTCTCTAAAATACATTCGTGTCTTTGGAAGTAAATGCTTCATCAGGAACAAAGAAAGAAATCAAGGGAAATATGGCGACAATGCAGATGAAGGAATTTTCCTCGGTTACTCAATGAACAGAAAAGCCTACAAATGTTTCAACAAGCGTTTGGGATGGATTCTGGAAAGTAGTGATGTAAAGATAATTGAAGAGAAAACCACAAATGCTTCAAGAACGTCATATGATGATGTGATAGAAAGTCAGGAAGAATGTGAACGTGAAGAAAATAAAAATGCAGAAATAGAGGAAGCTGTTCAAAACACTCAGCAATCACATCATGATGATGACTCAGAAGAAGAATCTGAAGCAGAAACTATGGCTGAAGAGAATACTACTGAACCTCACAAGAGAAATCGAAGAGCTGAGATTGATCCATCCAACATAATTGGGGACAGGAGTGCACCCACTCAAACAAGAAGGATGAGGAATACCACCCAATCTGCATTTCTATTAGTTGTAGAGCCATCCTCATTCGAAAAAGCTGCAAAAGATAAATCTTGGGTGAAAGCCATGAATGATGAATTAGATAAGATTGACAAGAATTAGACATGGGATCTTGTCCAGAGACCCGAAGGTCACAATGTGATTGGTACCAAATGGGTCTTCAAAAATAAGTTTGATGAGCATGGAAGTGTCATCAGAAATAAGGCTCGACTGGTATGTAAAGGATATTCCAAGATTGAAGGCATTGATGTTGAAGAAACCTTTGCTCCAGTGGCTAGACTGGAGTCAATCAGGCTTTTCCTTGCCATGGCACTCCAAAGAGGATATAAATTATATCAAATGGTTGTCAAGACAACATTCTTGAATGGTGTACTCGAAGAAGAAGTCTACATTGAACAACCAGTGGGCTTTGTTTTGGGTACTGATGAATCAAAGGTCCTCAAACTGAAGAAAGCTCTATATGGTTTGAAGCAGGCACCACGGGCATGGTACTCAAGGCTGGACTCATATCTCAAGAAGTTGGAATTCAAAAGAGGAGGAGTTGATCACAATCTCTATGTGAAGAATTCTCCAAAAGATCAATTCATGGTTCTTGTCTATGTTGATGATATCATATTTGGTGGCAGCAGGCAGAAATCAGTGGATGAATTTTCCAACCACATGAAATCAGAATTTGAAATGTCTATGATTGGGGAGCTCACATATTTCTTGGGGTTACAAGTGATTCAAAAGAAGGAATACACTTTCATTTCTCCGGAAAAATATGCAAGAGAGTTGTTGAAGAAGTTCAATATGCAAGACTCCAAACCAATGTCAACTCCGATTGAAGTTGGAACTAAACTTGGAAAGCATGAGATGGGAACTCTGTTGATCCCACCATGTATAGGAGGATCATTGGAAGCCTATTGTACCTGACAGTGACATGGACATATATTGTCTTTGCAACATGCCTTGCGGACCGCTTTCAGAGTGATCCAAAGGAGGAACATATGGCAGCAGTAAAAAGAATCATGAGGTACATTCAAGGTACACATAACTTCGGGTTATTTTTTGTTGTAGGCAGGGACAGTGAATTATCAGTGTTTTCTGATGCTGACTGGGCTGGTGATGTTATAGACAGAAAGTCCACTAGTGGTGGAGCATTCTATATTAGGCAGAAATGTGTTGGCTGGTTGAGCAAGAAACTAGAAAGTACTTCTCTTAGTACTGCTGAAGATGAGTATATCTCTGCCACAAAGGCATGCACTCAACTGCTATGGATGAAGCAACAATTAACAGATATTGGCGATGAGGTGACGCAACCAATGTTGATTTACTGTGACAATAAGAGCGCAATTGATCTTACGAAGAATCCTGTTCAGCATTCTCGTACAAAACACATTGAAATCAGGAATCACTTTATCAAAGAGAAAGTTGAGCAAAGCGTGGTTAGATTGGATCATGTGGGAACAGATGAGCAAGTGGCTGATATCCTGACAAAGCCACTGTCAGCGGCTGTGTTTGAGAAGCATCGGTTGAACCTCGGTGTTCGACCACCTCCCAGTGCATAAGGAGGTTACGCAATTCTCCTCTCCCCATTTGTTATAAATGTTTTAATTGTTTATGGATATAATGCAGATTTATGGGGGAGATACTATCCAGGGGGAGTATGGTTTGAGCTGAACGTGACAAAAAAATTTACTGGTCTTTGGATTTATTGTCAATGGGGGAGAAAGGAGAAGGAATAAATTCAGGCAACTTCTGTGATGAGAATAATGAGAAGGAAAACTGTGGAACCCAATTCAAGCCTCCTATCTTGTTTTCTACACCGAGCAATTCTCACATAGACTTAGAGGGTTGGCTGGGTTGATTCTTGTTTTTTTTGTTTTCACATAGATGGAGATCTATTGAATTTTTCTTCTGATATGCCAATAAACCCAAAGGGGAGATTGTTGGAACCATGGTCTTCTATGCATGATTTGTAGTGTGGTTTGTGTTTGTTGTCAATCATCAATGGAAGTTCGGATCGTGTACCAGCAAAGAGATCATACTGTTCAAGCAGACAACAGTTTTGAAGGTGGCGCCGTTTCCCAGTGTTTTCCAAATTTTTGGGGTCCAAAATCTGGAAGTTGCTGAGCATCGCGAAGAGTGGATTTCCGGGAAGATCATATTTTTATATAGCAAACGCATGAGTTTCACGAAGATTGGATGCATGGAGTGGATTTCGCGAAGACTAGAAGAATAGAGGCGGTGACTCTTCGCGATTACGTCAAGCTTCGCGAATGGCAGAGGCTGAAGCGCATCGCGGTGGAGAAGGGATTTGCTAGGGAGCTTCGTGGTGAAGGCGCGTGCCGTGAAGGAATGTTGATGGTGTTTCTCCGCGATTACGATGAGCTCCGTGAATGAAGGCGCGCCTCGAAGGTAAGTTGACGGTGAGTCTTCACGACTACGTCAAGCTCCGCGAACGGAAAATTTCCGTGGTGCTTCACGATTTGGACAGAATTCCGGCTGAAACTTTGGAGCATCGTGATTTGAAATGACGTGGCGTTGACTTCGCGCGGAAAGGTCGAGGGTTGGTGGAATTGCCTATAAATAGAGGCAGACCCCCTCAAGAGAAGTAGAGAGATTTTCAGATAAATTCCTTTGCCCTCGGTTCGCAAATGTCTCTCGCGAAGGCATTTCGCATCGCGAAAGAGGGGCTTCGCAGCGGCTATTCAAGCTCCGCGAAAGATGTTTCCCCGCGTTGGCTCAGTGAGCTTCGCGAAGAGGCAGGTGCTTCGCGATTTCCAAGAATTGCAAAGGCTGGAGCATCGTGAGAGTGCTTCGCGATTGAGCTTCGCGAAATGGCAGGGGCTCCGCGAAGGCTTGTTTGAGCTTTGCAAAATTGGGAGCCTTGCGAAGTAGGGTACTTTGCGAAGGCCTTTTTCCAAAGGTTGTTTGCCCTGTGGACAAGGGAAAGGGGGTATTCATCAGTGGATGGAATTTGGATCTAACAGAGCATTAACTCAGGACTCTGATGCAAGCAAAGTCTCATGCTGAACAGGAGACAATGAACTTCATGACAATCAATTGAAGAGACCATCACATCTATAAACTGAGTGGGACTTCACCAACGGCAGTGAGCCAGGGGGAGTCAAAGGAAGTGACCCGAGGGAAGCTGTGAGCTTCTTGAACCTTTGTAAAGGGAGTGAGCCTGGGATAAAGTGACTGTGCCCGAACTTTTCTAATCTCCAGCTAGTGAAGCATAGTGGATTTTGGTACGACCTACAACCTGTCGGCCTATGCTCCTTGGACGTAGCCCTTAGTGGCGAACAAAGTAAAAAGGGCAGTGTCTTCTCTGTGCATGTGTATGTTTGTTTTCTAATCATAATCATCATACAGGTTCAACAAGTTCCTACCAACGTGGGATCAAGATCCATCACTTTAAAAGAAAAAGTGGTCACCCTGATTCACCCCTCCCCTCTCAGGGTGTCCCGGGGTCCTTCATTAAAAGGTAATGATTAATATCAATTTAATTTATTCATTTCTAATATATCATCATCCAAAAATAATTATCTCTACATAATGAACATATTTAGGGTTATCGTTCCCATATTATTGTGTTTCCCAAGAATATCATATTTCCATTAAACAACTCCCCTAATTCATTATCACCATTAAACATATCTTTTTTAATAATTAATGAAAAATACATGTAGGAAATACTTATTTATATCATGATTTGTACCACAAATTATCTGAATTCAAAAACATATACACTTGAATAATAAAATATTATTTTTAGGCAATTAATCAGTCTTTATTGTCTTATTCCATCCGATATTATTAATATATGAATCATTTTTAGGGTTCATCAACCTCAATAGAATCTTGTTTCTTACATTGAATGTAAAAAATATTGTTAGAACATCCCATGCCTTTGTCATGTCTTTTTTTATCTCGTTCTCCTCATTTGTATTATAAATACTCATACCACCATCCTGATTATCTTCATGTTATTTCCATTGAGGAACTTTATTTTAATAATTCCCATACCTTCAACATCTGGTACATAAATTTTCTACAGTTTTCCATCTAGTTTCTGTTATTTACTAAGACGTAAAATCATAGTGTTAACAACATTTATCATTGAAGAAAAACACATAATCATGAAACATATGTTATATGATTGATAAACCATGACACCTACTTTTAAATCTATGAATACTATGGAATATACAAAGTTAATTACATAGAAATAACATTAGAGATATCTCTATGGATATCAAATATGTTTTATCATCTATCATTCTGAAGGATGATTAAAAATTTTCATTGATACCAAATATAATGAACCATGATTTTCAAAAATGGATAATAAATATATATAGATTAATATTCATTACAATAATAAAACATATTCTTGATTACCATAATAGTTTAGAGCCTTTTGAAACATGGAAAATTTTATCCTAATTTTGTGAAATTTCATCAAAATATCACATAAAAAACATTCCTATTAGTAATAATACTAAAAACATTTCCATAAGCATGATGAATGGAAACATAAGAAAGGGTTTTCTTAGACTCATGGTAAGAGTAATTATGGATTATATGTAATCATAAAATGAGTATAGGGGTATGAAAAAATTTATAATAACATTTAATGATCATAACTAAAACATAAAAGATCATATACATGATTAATGCAATAATTATTTGAAGATCAGAAGACATGAATCATAAGAAAATGAAATCACATGAGTCATAAAAGTATTAAAATGCACAATTATATGGAATTTTTTTTCATAAACATATGTCTAGAATACTATATGTAAATTATACCTACAAATACATTCATAGTATGTTAGACTTGTTTTAATCACCCATGTAACTGCTTTAGTATTGGGATGTCCTGCCATGTACCTACTATATTTGATCTTATGATGACCTCTCATTTATCCTCTTATTATGAGATTTGTATTACCTCCCATGTACCCTCTCGTAGAGGGAATCATATGACACCCTTTTGTACCCTCTTATTGTGGGCTTGGAATGACCTCCCATGTACCCATGGAGCACATGAGAAATATATAATTAAAAAGTTCCGTAAAGGGAGTGATAGGTACTGCCCATAATTTAAGGAAATCTATATTTATGTGTTCCATAAGTCCATAAATCAATAATAACATCAGAACCCATGTAAATAAATTAGTTTTATAAACACTTCATTACAACTGAACTCAACGAAATACAATCGGTTTAATAAATATCATGCCATCAGAAAGATAAAACAATCATAGAATGAATTATAATGATATACTAGGATTGTATCCTAGTAATACATAAGTAAAATCATATAATATCATCCTATTGATAAAATTATTTTTATAATATTTCATGACATAATTCTTAAGAAAAATGTCCTTTCTATTATGAAATCATTTTTAATATCTGTGAAATTTTAAAGAAAATATTTTATATGAATGTGAACTTATAATGTTGTATGGTATAATTTCCTTCAATTAAGGATTCATGATGGAGTATAAATGTGTTCATTCCATATTTGATGAAAAATCAGTCCACTCTTTATAACACCCCAAGCTTTCATAGTATGTACTTCTTCAAAACAATTCAATAACTTGCACAACACGTAACACCGAGTTCAAGCGCACCATGACTTACCAAAAAATCCATTCAAAAGAGGTTATGAATAGTATTAACTAAATTTTGAAAGTTATATAATCCTTATAATTTTATAATCTATATAATGAGTTTCTTAGGCATAATTTAAGAACAAATTCCTTTTTTCAGATAAAAGAATTATTTTTCAAAAATGCACTTTTACCAACTTTAATAGTGAACCCTTTTTAAATACAATATTTTAAACTTTTATATATTAAATTTGACTAAATAAATATATTCTATAGAATCGTGACATCAAAAATTGACAATGAAACACCTCTAGCTTCTATGGTACGCTTCTCTTTGAATAATGCGAGAGCGTGTGTTGTAGACAATATCGAGTTCTAACACACCACAACCAATCAAACTAGCCGTTATGAATAGTAATACCTACTTTTTGAAATTTTATAAATTTTATCTCTCAAAATGGACTTCATTTTTGGATTCAGAATATTGAATATATCCTATGATAAAATTTCGGAACTTTTCGGAAAACATTTATATTTTGATGAATAGTGAAAATTACTAAATTTTAATTAAAAACAACTTTTTTAATCGAAATGAGTTATATTGATAAATTATATATTTGAGTGGTTTTAAAGTATATTTATAATATATTTTTACCATTTAATACAATTTTGGTCATTGTACATAATTTTACAATTAAACCAGACATAAACAAGTGTCAATATTTTGATAGTTATTATCTCTTAAAAACATGCTTTTTTGTTTTAACAACAGGAAATAATTTTAAATTAGTTTCTGACACTTCTGTGTTTTGAATTTAGAAAAATGGATTCCATATTTATAATCAGGATGTTAATTTTGTGTAAATAGGTAACCTTTATTTTTA
This sequence comes from Viscum album, assembly GCA_963277665.1. Lineage (NCBI taxonomy): Eukaryota > Viridiplantae > Streptophyta > Magnoliopsida > Santalales > Viscaceae > Viscum > Viscum album. The sequence goes on from OY728158.1 coordinate 544,454,076, forward strand.
GACATTTTGAATAATTACTTCAGAAAATATTTTATTTACCATTGTTAAGTGTAAATCCTGTTAATAAGGGTTAAAAAATAATCTTATAACAATACTAAATTACCCTAAAACGAGATATAACCTTATTAGTGGATACATGTCCAACCATGGGCATCATTGGGTCGATTTTGGGACCCCATGGAGCCACTTGTAGGTGATAAAGACACTTTATTTTAATTATGTAAAAATTAATACAAAAATGGCATAATCATATATATTTTAGAAAAACATTTTTTACAAAGGGTTATATAGGTTTTTTTCTACTATAAACATTAATTAGAAATATAAAAGGATTTACTAAATAATTATATTTTATTTATAATATTTAGACATTATATAATTTAATTTATTTATGACACAATGGTGATGTAGTAATTACTAAATTAATAAAAAATGAAACTAATTGATATTATAAACACCCAAATAAATATAATTTCAGAGTTTTTATGAATTAAGATAATTTTCAAGGATAATATGACATATTAGGATTGATTTCATTAACTATTTTCTAAGTAATCATTCTGTTATTATTTTTACAAAAATCAATTATTGAATAGTGTCAAAAATGACATAAAAGAGTTTTAAAACGAATGTTATATTATTAATTGATATTAAATTCCTAAAAATCTAAATTTTGGCCAAGTAACTTATATCATGATAGGTTTATCATTAATGGACAACTTGGGGGGTCTCTTGGAGATATATAGAATGTTTATTAACTATATAGTATAAAAATACAAAGTGACATGGTAAGTGTCAAACTAATTAACTAAGAGTTAAAACTAAACTATAAGGTTAATATAATGACCCAAACCTGTCTAAATTCGATTGGTTGAGTGGTTTTTAACCTATACCCACCTTAAAATTTAAATAATCCACTTTGGAGCCATTATAAACTGAATATGAATTTATTATAAAATAATATTTCTAGCTTTTCCAAAGGTGCCCCTCACCCCTCTTATAAAAGGGCACTCCTCCTTCTCATTAATTCACACCATCAAAGCCTTTTGGTTCGGCCAACCCCTGCCCAAATACTCTCTCAACTTCCCTTAATACAACCTAGAGGCCTTAGTTTGTTCATAAATCCAAGATAAAGAGACCATTTGATAAAATCAAAAGGAAGAACCCGAAGAAGAGATAATGTTTTCACCACCCTTTTTCAAATTCGTTTCTTCTTCAACTTCTTCATTATTTGTTATTCCCATTCTAAAATAGTGAATCTAGCATATAATATATACTGTAATATTATTATAAATATGGTACAACCATATTCAGTATTCTATCCATCCTTTGAATGGCATTTCACCATACGTGCGTACGTACGACTTACCGTCTCCACGTCGTGGTGTAATTGTTATTCAATATATTATTATTTGGATGGGTATAATAATGATTTATTAATAAATAAATATTAAATATAACATGATAATTATTCTGTATATATGATATACCATCCAATTATATATTATTTTAATATCAAAAGAATGATATAGTCGCTCGTGCGTACGTAAGGACTACCGTCTCCACGAACGCGATGAGATTCATTCTCCATCATATCCATTCAAGTATAATTATCATTTGATGATTTAAAAATAATGTTTAAGGACTTCATATAATTCTGGATATGAATAAGATACAACCTATCCATGAAAAACATGGCTTAAATCACAAAATATATAAAAGAAAACGAGTAAGTTAACACCCAAAACAACGATAATACTAAGATAATATTAACAAATCAATGTTAAAAGATCATATATGATATCATATTAATGTATATGATTATTTTATAATTTAATAACAATTATTTCACCATTATACAGGAGGTTAACCTACACCCACCCAAGGAAATGTACAGGGTAAGGGTTATTTCACAATCTCTTCATTATTCAAGGTTGTCTATATGTAATTATCTACTAGGACCCCTTTATCATCCACATCCACGTTTCATAAAAATGTATTTCAAAACATTAATTCTATTTTACAGAATATGGGTTAAAGTCATTTATACCTTTGTTTGAATTTTTATAAAAGGTTTATAAAGGAATCTTTCTGTCACTTTCCAAACAAGGTCCTTTTAACCTTTTTGACATAGTTAAGGTAAGAATGTTTTTTTAATTTATATGGAGGGTGAGTCTATTTTACGCCGTTATAAAATATTTGAAGTTTCACTTACAAGAATATACAAATATTATCAATGTAAATGTTTTATTTTATAATTATGTGACTTTTAAATGATTTCAAAATGAATATTTTAAGAATTTGTGAATGGTAGTCTTTATCAAGATCATAATTTTAAATGTTTTAAAGATTTATCTTTTTAAATATTTTTAATTAATATCCATGCTTTCAAAATGATTTTAAAGATTTATTTATATGGACATGAATGTTTTGAAATTATATTTCTTTTGAAATGTATCAAATTGGTATGGGGCACTTTGATTCAAAAATCTCTTTTAAATAACTTCCTTTATAAATGTGTGACCTTTCAATGATTTCGAGAATAGAGATATTTCTCTCAAATAGTTTTGATTTTATCTATGTTAACATCCATTGATGGATTTTAAGCTTATTTGAAGTTGATTTATTATGATAAAAAACTTTTTTATTTTATTGAAGGTTTTGTGATATGTTGTACTGTAGATGTGTTATTTTTATACCATTCATGGTTTATGGAGAAATTATTGACATTTCATATGCTAGTTTTAGGACGAATGTTTATGTTATGTTTAAACCTTTTCATATGGAAATGCATTGGACATAGTATGTGATGGGTGGAGCCCGCTTTAGCTCCTCGATGCATCAGTAGGTCTAATGATACAAACTAGTGTCTTAGAAAAAGGCCTTGGCAAAATCTTATTTGTAGTCTTGGCACGAGGACTTGGTTATGTGTTTATGATAGTCTGGAATTATGCTTTCCATCATTATGAAATTTGTTATTGATATTGCATGTGATTATTCGATTAGTACAATATCCATGAGAATAAGTAAATGGTATTATTTCAATTTATTTTTTTCATACTATGTTGAAGTTCATGTTTAAAAGGCTTTGTTTTAGTTATACATTTCCTTAAATGTTTATTCTTATTTATGAAAGTTTCCTCTATATTTTTATCCTTACTGGGCATTTGAGCTCTCCCCTTTTATATTTTTCATTATTCACAGGATGTAAAGAAGTAAATTATTAATGACCTGCAGGGATAGTATGAGAGGATAAGAGTGTAGAATATGGGGACTATGTTGTTGTAGTTTTCATTTTTATGAAGTAATATAAAACTTTATGAATATATCTAGTGTTTCCAAGGCTACTAATCTAATCGGTCTTTCAATATTTCATCTTTCTTGTGATCACACCAATGTTATGTAATAATGCACCGACTCTGGGTAACTGGGGTCGGGGTCTTACAGTTGGTATCAGAGAAAGTTTATTACAAACCTTGTAAGCTAGATTTAGATAAAATCTGATTAGAGAACATAGAACTAAGATGGAATTTGAGGATTAGTATAGAATAACTTCCTATAATTTTGGTATTGTAGAGATTTTGTGAGTTTTCGGAGCAATAAATCCCTGTCTGGATAGGAGAAGGTAGAGGCGGCTCTAGAATAGATGTACCTAGGGTTAAAACAGAAAACACGGCTTTGAGCTGGATTCAAACGGGAACTGGTGCATGACAACGGGCCTTACTGCAGTCTTGGTTATGAAACTCTTGGGGGATATTCTTAGGATAACTCTCATTTTCATTACAAATCATTATGAAGGGTTTATGAGTATATACTTCCTCAATGAAAACATTTTTATATTTATGGAGTATATCCATAAATAGTTCAATTTATGTTAAGTGTTTTATAAGTATGGAATTATGTATTTTGATTCATAAACTGATCTATTTTATGTCATTGTTTAGAAATGGTACCTAGTGAAACTGTATCAATGCACGCACTCCTTGTAGGGATTTCCCTCCTGCTCAAGATAATTATAGTGGAGTTGGTGGTGCAACTGGTGCTGATCAGCTAATCACCATACTGGGACAACTCACTCAGGTTATGAATAATAACATTACCCATATGGAGAACCCTGATACGTAGCGTGGAGGATCAATTTTAGATCGCTTCATGAGCCAACAACCACAAATGTTCAATGGGAGTACAAATCCCTTAGTAACTGAGCAATGATAAATTCCCTAGAGAAAATATTTCAGGGTTTGGGGAGTAGTGAAAGGGAAAAGGTTATCATGGCAGTTTACCGCCTCACTGGAGATGCTGATCAATGGGGGTCATTGATTCAAAACACAAAGGAAGAAGATTAAGTATTAAATAAGGAATGGAGGGAGTTAAAAGATCTGTTTTAGAAAAATACTTTACTCGCGACCATCGAGCAGATATGGAAAGGCAATTTCTGAGTCTGAGGCAAAAGGAGGATGAGAATGTCACAAAGTATGAGGCTAACATTACAAGGATAGAAAGGTATGCTTGAGATTATATATGTAACCCAATAAGTAATATTTATCGTTTTTTTATGGGTTAAAACCATTTCTCCATCGAGCATTAGTCTCACAAACCTTCTCGTCGTACAAAGACATTGTCTCATGTGCTATCAAGACCGAAAATGAATTCTCTAAGTCTTATGACTTTAAAGTAAAGCAAGAGAAGAAGAGATCTGCTGAACAATCTGGGAATGGAAATAAGGGGAATTAGGGAAAGGTTGAATATCCATCATGTGGTAAATGTGGGAAGAAACACCCTGGTACTTTCTTGAAGGGAATAGGTGCCTGTTATAAGTATGGAGGAAAAGGGCACAAAGTACGTGACTGTAAGGGTAAGAAAATAATTTCAAATTTACAATTATTCATTTTCAAGGAGTTTGGACACTACGCGAACCTATGTTCCAATCATCAGACTATGCTTAAAATTATGCTATTGGATAATAATCAAGTTATGATACTACCACAGAAAGAGATGAATGATTAGAGTTCATATGTCATTTGAGTTTTTTTATCAACAATGAACTTGTTATAATAATTATGGAGTATATAATGATTGTACTGCAGTACTATTTCATTAAGGACTTGAGATTATGTGGAACAAAGACAAGTGACTCAATAGGAGGTTATGTTTTTGGAAAATATATGGTTGAGATAATGATAAACCATAATATGGTTCTTATAACGAGGAAGTGAATTTAGAATAATACATGATTGATTTGGACAAATTATATTGGATATTCTTGACTACCATGATACTGATTAATGATTTGTATATTCCATCATTTTTGGGGTTTACATCATTTTTATATTGAAGGAGTATATCCATTATTCTTTAAGTAATAAGGGATCATGAATGTAATCAATAAGGTTTTATGGTAATTCAGGATGTTGAAGTGTTTTAAAAGAATACATGATGAAGGTGTTCACATGTTATTATGAGGCAAAAAGGATCTTAACTGGGTTTACTTTCCATATAAATTTTGGACTGATGTATTTTGGATAATTATAGTTTGAGATTAATTTTGGATTTCCATAAAAGGACAACACAGAGGTTGGGCAACAACCCGTCGCGACCGATAAGGCCGTGAGACTTGAACTCGCAACCAAAGGGAGACAAGTGTGTATCACTAACCACTGGCCCATGAGATGTCCTAGATTAAATAATGTAGTATATTTTATGAAGGTATAGTAGATGAATTATATATTCATTTTTTTAACCCAGTACAAATAGGATAAATAGAATATTATTTTTAAGTTCTATTATCTTTTAGAGTGAAAGATGAGTTTGTGGTAGAACTTAGTTAATGGATGAGACTCTACTTGTCAAGTATATATTTTTCATCTTTTCATATTCAATAAAGATAATAATTCTTATACATTAGTGAAGGGATCTTGAAACAAAAAATGTGTTATCCTAATACCTTATGTTTTGATGAACCGATGACATTTTAAATCCTCAAAGATTGCTGAATTTAAGGACCTCAATTTTAAACATGATTAAGATTGATGACCTCAATCACCACCTATAAATATTTACATTTTTACTCCAATTATATGTCTCTAATTTCCGCCAATATTCTTTTAATCGAGATCATCATTTGGTGGTGACCCTTTTATTTCTCTTTTCCTCTTATTAAGATGAAATTTTATTAACCAAATTTTCGATGTGGGTTTTCCCACAAAGCTTTTTCTGTTTTCAACCTTTATTTTCGAAGAAAATATCAAATTGTGAGGACACAATTTATTTAAGGAGGGAAGAATGTTACACCCCAAGATTTCATAGTTTATACTTCTTCAAAACAATTTAATAACTTGCACTACACGTAACACCGAGTTCAAGCGCACCATGACTTACCAAACAAGCTGTTCAATAAAGGTTATGAATAGTATTAACTATATTTTTAACCTTATATAATCCTTATAATTTTATAATCTATATTATTAGTTTTTAGGCATAATGTAAGAACAAATTCCTATTTTTCAGATAAAAGAATTATTTTTCAAAAATGCACTTTTACCAACTTTAATAGTGAACCCTTTCTAAATCCAATATTTTAAACTTTTATATATTCAATTTGACTAAATAAATATATTCATTAGAATGGGGACATCAAAAATTTACAATCTAACACCCCTAGATTCTACAGCACGCATGTCTTTGAATAATGTGAAAGCGTGTGTTGTACGCAACATTGAGTTCTAACAAACCACAACCAATCAAACTCGCCGTTATGTATAGTAATACCTAATTTTTGAAATTTTATAAATTTTATCTCTCAAAATTGTCTTCATTTTTGGATTTCTAATATTTAATTTATCCTATGGTGAAATTTTGGAACTTTTCAGAAAACATTTATATTTTTATGAATAGTGAAAATTACTAAATTTCAATTAAAAAAACTTTTTTAATGAAAATAATTTATATTGATACTTTATGAATTTGAGTGGGTTTAAAGTATATTTTGAATATATTTTTACTATTTAATACAATTTTGGTCATTGTACATAATTTTATAATTAAACCAGACATAAACAAGTGTCAATCTTTTGGTAGTTATTATCTCTTAAAAACACGCTTTTTTGTTTTAACAACGAGAATTAATTTTAAATTAATTTTTCCACTTCTGTGTTTTGAAAATGGAAAAATGGATTCCATATTTGGAATCAGGATTTTCATATTATGTAAATAGGTATCTATTATTTTTAAACATTTTGAATAATTACTTCGGTAAATATTTTATTTACCATGGTTATTGGTAAATCTGGTAAATAAGGGTTAAAAATAATATTATAATAATACTAAATTACCCTAAAACGTGTCCTAAACTTATTAGTGGATACATGTCGGACCATTGGCATCATTGGGTCGATTTTGGGGCCCCGTGGAGCCACTTTTAGGTGATAAAGACACTTTAGTTTAATTAAGTTAAAATAAATACAAAAATGACATAAGCATATATCTTTTAGAAAAACAATTTTTACATAGGGTTATATATGTTTTATTTTAGACTATAAATAATCCTTAGAAAGATAAAAATATTTCCTACGTAATGATATTTTATTTATAATTTTTAGACATTATATAATTTAATTTATATATGACACAATGGTATGTAGTAATTACTAAATTATTAAACAATTAAAATAATTTATATTATAAACACCCAAATAAATATAATTTCAGAATTTTTATGAATTAAACTAATTTTATATAATAATATGACATGTTAGTATTTATTTAATTAACTATTTTCTAAGTAATCATTCTTTTATGATTTTTACAAAAATCAATTATTGAATAGTGTCAAAATTGACATAAAAGAGTTTTTAAAACAAATTTTATATTATTAATTGATATTAAATAACTAAAAATATAACGTTCAGCCAAAAGACTTATATACTGATAGGTGTATCATTAATGGACCACTTGGGGGTCTCTTAGAGGTATATAGTATGTTTATTAACTATATAATATAAAAATACAAAGTGAAATGGTAAGTGTCAAACTAATTAACTAAGAGGTAAAATTAAAAGACAAGGTTAATATAATGACCCAAACCTGTCTAAATTATATTGGTTGAGTGGTTTTCGAACCATCCCCACGTTAAAATTTACATAATCCACTTTTGAGCCATTATAAACCGAATATGAATTTATTATAAAATAATATTTCTAGCTATTTCCGAAGGTGCCCCTCACCCCTCTTATAAAAGGGCACTCCTCCTTCTCATTAATTAAAACCTTCAAAGACTTTTGGTTCAGCCAAAACCTACCCAAATACTCTCTAAACTTCCCTCACTACAACCTAGTGGCCTTATTTTGATCATAAATACGACCTAAGGAGCCCTTTTGATCAAATAAAAATGAAGAACCCGAAGAAGAGGTAATGTTTTCACCACCCTTTTTCAAATTCATTTCTTCTTCGACTTCTTCTTACTTTGTTATTCCCATTATAAAATAATGAATCCAGTATATCCTATATACTTTAATATTATTATAAATATGGTACAACCATATTCAGTATTTTATCCATCCTTTGAATGACATGTCACCATACGTGCGTACATACGACTTACCGTCTCCACGTCGTGGTGTAATTGTTATTCAATATATTATATTATGGATGGGTATAATAATGATTTATAATTCATGTAAATAATAAATATAACATGATAATGATTCTGTTTATTTGATATACCATCCAATTATATATTATTTTAATATCAAAACAATGATATTGTCGCTCGTGCGTATGTACGGACTACCGTCTCCATGAACGCGATGAGATTCATTCTCCCTCGTATCCATTAATGTATAATTATCATTTGATGATTTAAAAATAATGATTAAGGACATGATATAATTATGGATATTAATAAGATAAAACCTATCCATGAAAAACATGTCTTACATAACAAAGAATATAAAAGAAAATCAGTAAGTTAACACCCGAAACAACGATAATACTAAGATATTATTAACAAATCAATGTTAAAAGATCATATATGATATCATATTAATGTATATGATTCTTGTATAATTTAATAAAAAAATATTTCACAATTATACAGGAGGTTAACCTACCATATCCAAGTAAAATTACAGGGTAAGGGTTATTTCACAATCTCTTCATTATTCAAAGTTGTTTATACGTAATTATCTACTAGGACCCCTTTATCATCCACATCCATGTTTCTTAAAAATTTATTTCAAAAAATTATTTCTATTTTACTGAATATGGGATAAAGTAATTTATACCCTTGATTGAATTTTTACAAGAGGTTTATAAAGGATTCTTTCTGTCACTTTCCAAACAAGGTCCTTTTTAACCTTTTTGACATAGATAAGGTAAGAATGTTTTTTTAACTTATACGGTGGGTGCGGCTATTTTCCGCCATTATAAAATATTTGAAGTTTAAATTACAATCATATAAGAATATTTTCAATGTAAATGTTTTATTTTATAATTATGTGACTTATAATGATTTGAAAATGAATATTTTAAGAATTTTTGAAAGGTACTCTTTATCAAGATCATAATTTTAAATGTTTTAACGATTTATCTTTCTAAATATTTTTAATTAATAACCATGTTTTCAAAATTATTTTAATGATTTATTTATATGGACATGAATGTTTTGAAATTATATTTCATTTTAAAAGTTTCAATGTGGTATGGGACACTTTGATTTAAAAATCTCTTTTAAATTACTTCCTTTATAAATATGTGACTTTTCAATGATTTCGAGAAAAGAGATATTTCTCTCAAATAGTTTTGATTAAATATATGTCAACATCCTTAAATGTATTTTAAGATTATTTGAAGTTGATTTATTATTATACAAAACTTTTGTGTTGTATTGAAGGTTTCGTGATATGTTTTACTGTGGATATGTTATTTTTATACAATTAATGGTTTATGGAGAAATTATTGACATTTCGTATGCTAGTTTTAAGATGAATGTTTTTGTTATGTTTAAACGTTTTCATATGGGAATGCATTGGACATAGAAAGTGACGGGAGGATCCCGCTATAGATCCTCGATGAATCGGTAGGTCTCATGAGACAAACTAGTTTCTTGGAACAAGGCCTTGGTAAAATCTTATTTGTAGTCTTGGCACGAGGCCTTGGATATGTGGTTATGATAGTCTGGAATTATGTATTCCATCATTATGAATGAGGTTATTGATATTTCATGTGATTATTCGATTAGTAGAATATCCATGTGAATAAGTAAATAGAATTATTTCAATTTATTATTTTCATACTATGTTTAAGTTCATGTTTAAAAGGCTTTGTTTTAGTTATACATTGCCTTAAATGATTATTTTTATTTATGAAAGTTTCAACTATATTTTCATCCTTACTGGGCATTTGAGCTCACTCCTTTTCTATGTTTTATTTTTTCTAGGATGTAAGGAAATAAATTATGAATGACCTGCAGGGATAGTATGAGAGGATAAAAGTGTGGACTATGGAGACTATGTTGTTGTAGTTTTCATTTTTATGATGTAATATAAAACTTTATGAATATATCTAGTGTTTCCAAGGCTACTAAACTAATCGGTCTTTTGTGATTTGATCTTTCTTGTGATCATGCCAATGTTATATTATAATTCACAGACTCTGGGTAACTGGGGTTGGGGCGTTACACTCTTACTTATTCTAGATAAGCCACAAATATATCATTTGGAAAATAAACAAAGGATTCTTTTAAAACCATTTAGAAATGTGTCAAACATGGGTAAAAATAACATTAAATATTCATAGTAGAATATTAGAAAAAATGTCATTATTTTTTAGAAAACATTGATGTGGAATATAAATATATACTAATGTAAATTTAAAATTATACCACTTCAAATGTTGCTGATATTTTGAATTAAGCACATACAACATTATAATTAGCAGAATCGTATGATCCGTGAAATATTAATTTTTTTTGGAAAATAAAAAAATCAATAGATTAATACTCATAAAATAAATTCATTCATACTATATAAACCATACAAAATAAATAATTAGAGTATAAAGAATGCATCCAAAATAAATAAATGTGAGACAAAATCCCTTACATTATATCTTGACTCTCATCACAATCACTAAAAAAAGATTATAACGAATACATGTTTATTATAAATCAATTTGTCATTTAGGTTTATATATTATCATATCTTATATAATTTACATACGGCCCCCTATTACCCATTAATTAATAAATCCATGTTAAATTTATGTTTCTAATAATAGCGACATTATTTTTCACATGTGTTTTGATTTGTTATATTTTTTTCAATTATAATTATGTCATGGTAACAACATTTTCAGAATATAAAAAAATAATATTAATATCATTTATATTGATTATATATTTATGTATAATAATCTATAAAATTTAGAAATATAAAATTAAATAAACTATTTAGGCAGATGGTATGATTTACGTATGCAAGAACATTGTTTCCATTTTCCTTTCATATTCAATGAGTGTATGAAAATTAAATATATTTATCTATATAATATCTTTATATTATTATTATTATTTAATATATATGATATACAATAAGTAAATCAATGGTTAATATATTCTAGGTCATTTGTGAAAAAATAACTACGTTTTGAGGAGGTGGTTTTCCACATGTCCACAAATAAAGTTATCATACCTATAAAAAATTAAATGAATGAATATATGTGTTATATAATATTTTAATAAGTAGATATACATAATATATATCATATAAAAATAGATATTCCAACCATATTCTAATACTTGAATTCTATTAAAGGAAGAATGAATGACACTGGTTCACAATGAAGTAGATTATTGTACATAGGAACAATAATTATGTATCCCATTTGAAGGGAGTGTCCGTGATTTTTGAAAGAACCCTTAATATAAATGATATATATTCATATTTAGAATAATTATATTATTATATAATCTAAAAAAATTAGGATGTTCATGGTAGAAATAAAAAAAATGTTCCTTGATGATCATTTGCTATTTTTTGGACATCTACATTGGATTTTCATAAAAGGACTTATTTGGTTGGATTTATGACCCAAGTTAGTATTATATGATGAAGAGAGAATTTTTGGATGTGATATGAGTTTTTTTGGAAGATATAAATAGTATCTGATATTTTTAGGAAAATATACAATGTTGTATCATTTTATACGGGAGGGAGTGACAATTTGGGAATTTCATAAAATATTAATTTATAATAAATTCAATCTCCATAAAAACACCTTCATAATTTATTTTAATTAATGATAAGATATTATAATATTTTAATAACATAATCCAATTTATTTTTTATCATTTTTTGTGTCGTTCAAAAGATTATCATTTTGAATAAACTTCAGCTGACCTATTATAATTTTAACTATGGAAACAAAATTATCGATTTTGAATGGTTTATCATTTTACATATAAAATTTAAATTGATACATAAATTAACAATTTATATTTTTAAACATAACATATACCATTTCCCATTATATAGGATTTTAATTATTTCTTTATAATTTTAAATAATAATATTTTTATAAATATCATTTGATTCAATTTTGAATCTAATCATAGCATTAACATTATGAAAATCATTAACATATTCCATATTCAAAAATAATAATTTAATACACCCCTAAAATGTAATATTAACTGATAATATTCTTGGATTTTATTAATTATGTAAAATAATATTTTTTTATATATTAAATATCATTTAATTTATTGCATCAATAATCAAATTATAACTAAAATATCTTTTTGTAATTATTTTTTATAATTATATCACATAAAATTAAATTTAAATTTCTTTGATGTAGAAAAATATTTTAGATATTAGTGAATTATATATTTTATAGAATATCTTCTAAGTATACTGATATTAAAAATATTATACATAATGAAATTAATTGTGTTACATTATTTCTATATCATTGATTTTAATAATATCCAATACATTTTTATTTTATTATGTCCAATAATATATTACATTTAGATCCATGTGTGTTAAGTATCTAATATAATCAATAAAATAAATTTTGGGTATGTTTTAGGATAATTTTATAGTTAATATCACTTTATTTTTTTCTTAAATTACATAATTTTTCATTATTAATGTTAATAAAAATAAATAAAATTACTATTCATTTTTAGAAAAACAAAACGGAACAATTTAATAAATTTTTTCCTTGTGACTAAAATTGTGGAATAATTTTTTCATCATTCAAAACACATAATTTTGTTAAATTGATTTATAATTAATTCCATGGATTTAATGAGAAAATTTGTTTTTAAAGAGAAAATGTCCAAAATATTGAAATGTATTTATATCCAAATTTAATGTGAAAATAATTATAATTACCCAAATCAGACTAAATGATATAAATTTTATATAATTATAAAATTATATCAATCAAATATTTAATTTAACAATATATTTACAAGATAAAAAATATATTTTCCGTTAAAATTCAGTATTTTTCACTATTCACTATCACATGAAACTTTTCATAAAATGCCAAAAAATTATCCACATTAAATTATGATATCCTAATTTAAATTAAGAAGTATATATTTCAATTATAATGTATAAAAGTTTCAAAAACTATATTTTTAACATGTTATCCATAAAAAGGAAGCAGACCTGGTTTTTTTCATAATAACTAATTTTATGAATAAAATTGGATTGGTTCTTTTATCATGTCTATAAATCACATAATATGAATGTGGAAAATTTAATTCATATATATATATATATATATTTCATTAATGTAATTCAATAATTGTTTCTTGTTTACTTATTACTATAAAATACACTTGTTAAAATATAAATATTGTTTCAAAAAATGAAATCCTTTAATTTTAAAAAGGGTTTTAAAATAATTAATAATTAATTGGTCAAATGTGAACCATAATCTCAAAATATTAGTTTATCATTTTGATACCAATAATTCCATAGTCAAGTTAATATTTTTGAAAAATAATTACAATAATAATAATATATTTATTAGAATATTTTTATTGCATCTGACAAAAGACATAAAAGGAATCAAATAATTTTACAAAAATGGATCTCATTAAAATTTAGGGGTGTTGAAATTATTTTACTAGATATAATTCATGAGTATATATGACATCACATCATATGGGAATCCATGAAACCCATATTTATGGGGACCTTCTTTGCGAACTTTATACACCCTTCCAGTTTAGTCGTATGTTCATGTGTGTCCATTTCAAATGACCATGCTCTATTTATGTTTGATGAGAGTATAATATCAGGGTAGCACACAATTGTTTTTTCTGATTCTCCCTAGGGGCGAGACTCATGCTAATAAAAATTTCCCACCCCTCTATGAATCAATTAGTTTTTCCTGATGCAATGTATATGTTTTTATTCTCTCATATCTCATTGGGAAATTATGAAAATTGGTATGAGAAGCTTTCCAATTACCCGTGTCTTCCAATGTCAACCTGAGGACTGGATATTAAATGGCTCTAATAGGACCAAAATCCTCAGATGAAAATCTCAAGAAAATAAGTAATTTTCCAATACCGATATGAGTGTTAATTGATATGGCTAAAAATGTGTATTACTATTAATGGATTCTATATTGGAGTTATTTTTTCGTATCTATTCTTGATAGAGGATAGTTTTGAGGAATCATAACACAAATTATGAGCTTTAGGTTACAATTATTCAATTATAGTAACGAATAGAAGGTTTCTTATTTGTCACTCCCCCTATAGGTTTTATTTTCAATGACAAACATGATGATGTCAAGGCCTCATTATGAGACATTGATATAGCTATGGATAATGTCAGGGATAGATGTTATAATACCTATTGGTCCACCAAATGGTTATTCAATGCACACTATAAAATACCATTGATGAACATGGTTATCCTATCAATGAATATTCAATGTGGTTGAATTCAATTTTTTGTTTAAAGGGTCATGGTTCTATTGAAACTGTACTAGTTTCCATTAGGTTTATGTTGATATAGTGTAAAACTACATAGGACATCCTAATTCATATTTCCCTCATATATTTTCACCAGTTCGTTATCCTTTCTATAGTTAAATCCTTAACATCTTCTCCCTCTAGAGATCATTTCTCAGATTCTAAGGAAAAAAGGAATCCCTATGAATTGACAGAGTCCCATTCCCTAGAACCCCCACATATGTGTGGAATTATATCCTTCAATTTTTTAGGATTATTTTAGTAACACATATTAACATGTAAAAAAATTGGTCCCTATTGAGCCTACGTAGAGAATAATGTATCCGCTAATGAGGATATATGTGGGAATTCCACTAATTTAGTAGAGTCTTCACTATCAAGATGGACCCATCAGTATGCGTAGGTGGTTGAGGATTTGAATCAATACATATTGTTTCCTACTACAAATTTCCACGTGGTCACACCATTTGATATATCATGAGTGGATGTGATTTTGGAGGACATCGACACAGGTATATAATCAACCACTGTGTTATCCCTGATGGAAGTGAGTATTATAGATGGTGAATAACTCTTCAAAACTGGATGCAATAGTTATTTATGTCACATCACATGACATTATATTATAATTCTACAACCCTCTATGGTGTAGAGTGGTATAATTATTTAGGGAAATAATAAGAGGTAACACATATCCTCTCATATTAAGAGGGTACCGCCTCTTCACCCAAAGATGGCGTCATGGTAGTAGACGTTTTTGGTGATGTGACAAATAATGGTCTATTTATAACATCTGTCTTATTTTTTGATTATGTGGTGACACAATATGATTTATCTTTTATCTGATAATCTCATTCACCCATTTACTAGTATTTCATATCAATAATGAACAAAGGTTCTGGTACCTGATCTATGTAGGATTCCTCCAAAAGGGTAGACCAATGTAGTGTATATCTCCATTTATTATTCATTGAAGGCTATGAAAACATCTTTGGTGTTTAGAGACATGGTCCTAAAATATGATCCTCTTCTAAGGATGTGATTAGATTAGGTCCCAATATTTGTTGAATTTATTTTTGAAAAGGTCTTCATATATGGACGGATATCTAGACCATAGATTCTTAGAACCGTCAATAGTAGCTGAATTATCAAATGTGTCATATTTTCATTATGTTTGGAAAACATGGTTATGATGGAATTTACTATACATCCCTTCATGATCATGTGAAGGATGTGATCTTTATGTGGGAACAAAATATGTCCCTTCAATTGAGGTTTGTAGCTATTGATTCTTCCTCTTTAGCGAAGTGCTAATTGGATGAGGTAGTAAATGAATCTTTATAAAATTAAGGGGAGGTAGTAGGTCACCAATACATGTCCAACCTCGAGATGATTAAAATTAATCATAACCAGTCTATGATTGGCCATCTAGAATATGAGATCATCCATCCCTATAAATATATATTCATGTATCAATATTCACTCAAAATATAAGAGAAGACTATACTAGAGAAACTTTTTAAAGATTCATTTTTTACCATGTAAAACATTAAATATTTATATATAAATATATATACAGAGATAGGCGCTGAGATTGCATTCTATTATGATACCAAATGTTCCAAAAATTATTTAAATTCAATATTGTGTTTGTTTTATAATTTTCAAGTGAATGAAGTGGTATAACTCTCAAAAGGTAGATCATATCATAAAATATTGGGCACAATTTATTCTAGAATGTAGAGTTTACCATAGGAAGGACATAACTTGTTTTTGGCATGATACTTCTTTGTCAAAATTCACCAGGGGGACATAATCATTAATAAAAAAATTCAAAACAATTATTTTATCTCAAATATTGTAGGATGTGTCTTTTAAACATTAACTTGTATATGAAATTTGATATCATTCTTGAGTTCATAATGGTATACTTTACATAAGTGTGACATAAAATGAGAGGGCATATGATGTTTGGATCCCGTAACCATTAGCGGTTATAGTTTGGTTAAAAAAACTAATCATATTTTATATATAGGTTATTATGTTATTTTATTAGGGTTATCCCCTAATTCCTCCACCACTGATGAGATAACTCCACTCCTTCCTTCGATGAATCAGGAATGATCATCAATGATTCTTGGGTGGGTGTGTTCCTCAATGCTGATTGGAACCAAGATGAGGTAGGATTCAAGATTATTTTGACACCTGCATTACAATTCCCATGTTACTCATGAATTCATTATCATATTCACAACTCTGAAAATCATTATGAGGGGCAAACAAACACGACCACCATCTGATATCTGATTTGAATTCACTTTTTCAAGATCTGCATATGTTCTTCACCATTCATCATTGTAATTTTTTTCTATGTTGAAACACCATTCGAATCGTTGACTAGAGGCTAATTATATAAAGGCCTCGTCATGAAAATACCAAATATATGTTCAATGTTATTTTTTGGAAACTGGAAGAGTCGCAATTTCTTCATAAGGGACCATCGGAGAGCCGGAAGTGGCGACCTGCGGTGGAAGTGCAGAGGAGCGGTGGCCACATGGATGGTATATGAACGTAGCTAGCACAATGTTTTGTGTATTGAAAACTGATGTGGTTGTCTATAAGGGATTGTGTGTAGAGGTGGCTAGAATAGTGGTGTCAATAAGGTGGAGTGTGATGTGAGTCATGAGAGATAGTGTGTGGAGATGGCTGACACAGTGGTAACAGGCTTCGAGAGCACAGAAGGTGGACTGATGCAGTGATAGTGGGTTGTGGTCCAGGGTGGTGGTGGTTAGTGTTGACCTACTGTGAACAGGCTAAGGGAGTGCAAGGAACAACGTAGCGCATGGTAGAGGGCCATTGGGCTAGAGAAGTGGGCCAGTCGGAGAGAAAGTGGTCCAGGACAGGGGAAAGTAGGCCAGGCTGGGAGAATGTGGGCCAGACGAGGCCGAAGTTGGTCAGAGTGGTCCAAGTGGGCCATGTCGAGCCGAGTGGGCCTGGTGGTTCTTCAGGATTCAGTTTCAAACCTTCATAATTTCTAAATGGTGTGATCATTTTACATGTTGTTTTTGGAAATGTGATCCTTTATTAGACACGAACATTTTTTTTTTGTAGATTCGGAATTTTAATAGTTTGATTCAGGGATTCGTTTCACGAAATACATATGTTTAGTGATATTACTTTTATTATTATTATTATTATTATTATTATTATTATTGAGAGAATTTTTTTCAGATATAACTTATACCAAAAATTCCCAATAGATGTGTTTTTATTGGATTAATTAAACATATGTTTAGGTAGACATTTCAAGACAAATTTTGGTGTGTTTAATCTAAAATGGCAGTGTGGGCCCTAGGTAGCCTGGTTCGTGTGTGTTGTAGTGATATGAATATTTTTTACCATGTGTCTCTTTTTGAAAAATTAATATATGATGTTATGTATTTTTTCATGTGGATAATAATGGTGGAACCTCTATAATCATTTTGAGATTGAGTTGTGGGACCTATGATAAACCATTCGAGAAAAATTTGGGTACATACAACTTTTTCATCGGATGTTTGATTAGGGAAACTGAATTGTCAATCCTGTGAATTCTTCTATAGGGATTTCAACTATGTGATTCATTTGGATGTGGGGACCATTATTCATTATCTCATTAAATGTGTAAATAAGAATGGAATATCGGTGGAAAATCCATTTCATGTGTTTGAAGAGTTTCCATGATAGTAATAAAGCAGTGGTTGGGCATCGTTCCTAAAGTTTATTATATGATTATTTATAGGTGTGGATCCTTATAATTTAATAGGGAGTGGATCTATGTTGACCATAGTGTTATCCCCATGATGCACTAGGGTGAGGTTCCTCTGCAGCTACTTGTTAGGCAGTACCCTCCAGTATATTACCCTTATGTAGGGAAAGGCAGTGGGTCCACATAGACTCCCACGTGTTCATCCCCATGACGTTCTAGGGTTCATATCTATGAAGACTATTGTGGAATACCCTAATGAACTACAAAGTGTGTCCTCTATTGATATTTTTAGAGAGGAGTACCCCAAATGTACTAGGGAACATGTCCACTACTTCGATTTTTCACAATATAACTGTCAGGATTATGGGAGAGGCATGGTTTGATATACCTTTCGACTCATGGGAATGAGGAAACCTTTCCCCACCAAGACATGACTTTTTTCACAAACTATCACAGTGAGTGTGACATAGTTCACCAAAAGAGGATTGTATCATGTTTTGTTGATTGATCCCCTTTAACATTCCTGATCTTGGAATATGTATTGGATTCTGGGAAATGTTGAGGGATACTTCTTGAACTATTGGAAACTCAGCTTCATAGGTGAGCTGTGAGATAGAGATCCACGAAATCTCCCATTTGGGTTTCTCTTGACTAATCGTATATATATATATATATCCAATTTCAATACCCACACCATGGGATTCATTTACACTATTTCTAAGAGAGGCGAAGAAATTTTGGGAATGCCTTGTGATTTCTATGTATAGCTTCCCATGTTGGGACATGTTTTCTACTATATTATATTTAGTGAAGATTCGACAAGAAGTACATCTTCTCAATATTTCAATCATCCTATGTTTAGATAAGTTTATATCACTCTCATGTTGTGTTTAGGTGCACTTTATTATGTTACATTGTTCTTTCAACTACAATAGTCTTCAATGTATCTCTTACTACTCCCCATTCCCCTTTTTCAATGTGTCCTACAGGGTTGGTTTATACTCACCTCTACATAGGTTGTACCCCCTAATATCATACCTTATACAAAGGATAGATATGTTTGATAGTGAAATTGAAGGATCTCATCGATGTAGGTACATGAACCACATACGATGGGCATTTCGTATGATCCATGAGTAGGGATATCATGGCTATTTTAGTTTTTAGTTTCTATTTGGTTTGGTACACTATTCTAGTTTGGTGTGTATTTATTTCCTTTTCCCCATTCTATTTACTTTACTGCATTCATACTATTTTTTGTTCCATGGATGTATGAATTATTTACAGTAGTGCAACATCTTTCACTACATTCCCTATAATGTTTTTTATTTAGTGGTTGTGTTCATGTGTAAATGAATATGTTAAAAGGCCTCCCAAAGTTTTTTCTACCATCAGTAATCTTTCACCACCACCTGACCAATGGATCCATGATTGGGGTAGTTGTTGCATAATCCCTTCCGCAGGTTGGGTTGTGACATATTGGTATCAAAGATGGCTAAAACCTTGGGATGTCATTCATATGTTTCCCTAAAAATATCTTGGTTGGGATTAAGGGAAATAAGATCAAAATGTCTTGAGATAATCTCTCTTGATAGAGAGTCCAGTGATGGTAAGGGTGGCAAACTGATTGATTCACCAAGGCCCTTATCACCCAACTATTGACTCAACACCTTGAGAAACATATTGCATGGAATAACGGTACATGCATCATATAGGATTCAGTCATTGACTGTCCTTTTTAATTCACATACCCGTAGTAATTATTTTATATATATATATTTATTCTAATTTGATCAAGGTACACTTTAATAACTATCATGATTCCTTCACACTGATAGTTAGCAAAGATACCAGCTCTGGTTGATGATGAAAACCTCGTGAGAGATGAGGCCTCCATTAAGGGTCCATCATGTGATCCCAATCCTCCATGTTGATTGGTAGAAGAACCTCCACCTATTGACCAGCTGATAGTCGTAGTACGATAGAATGGGGATGAGAATAGGCTGAGCACACTCCATGAGTTCCAAAACTAGAGACTGGTGATGTTTCATAGTGACCTAGATCCATGGGTAGTAGATTATTGGCTGGAGTCAGTGATCAATGTTTTCCAGTTTATTTGGACCTTGTTAGATCATAAGATTGTTCTAGCAGCAACCCTTTTTGATGGGGATGCATGAAATTTATGGTCCTTATTTACTCAAATGCTTGATGATTCGACACTCTCATGGGATGAGTTTCAAATGTTGTTAAATGAGGATTACAACCCCACCTGTTTACACTCTGTTAGGATTCATGAACTTTTGGAACCTCAACAAGGAGGGGTGTTAGTGGTGGAGTAATTTTCTAGGATCATAGACCTAACTCAGTAATCTCCATACATTACCTATGATTGATACAATCGTTCAAGGATGTTCATGAATGGACTCTACAGAAATATATATGCTTGTAGATCATCATTGTGCATCCCTGTATAAGCCAAGGTTCTAGAGAAGGTACTTTTGATAGATGGATTTCTTCCTGAGGGGCATCAGTAATATGGGACTAGTAGTGGATGATTTTGAGATGATACATATGCAACAACTAGGAGATGTTAGTTAAATGTACCTCAATGTAGGAGGCTTCCACAAGGCCAAACTCAAGCAGATGGTCAGACAACACCAACGTAGTGTAGAGCACCGAGTCAGCCCAGTGAGGTCCTATGCAATGCTTGTGATGAGATAGAGCACATGAAATGTAACATCCCAGGTAAATAAAGAATAAAGAATTTTCATATTTATTAATATTTACGAATTAAATATTAATTTTAATTAAAAGGGGTTTCTACGTTCGATAGCGTACACAGTACGCAACGATGAGTTTCTTTGAAAAGTTACGTTGCACACAAGTAATAAAATAATATTATTTTAAATGTTAGTTAACGAGTAGCCGTCGTACAGGCGGGAATGGATAGAAATAACTAAAATATGATTATATATGTTTTTAAATGTTTTTACATTTACCCAATAAAAGATAAAGGCTTAAAATACGGAAAGAGTTCAATTTTAGGCATTTATACCCTAATTTTCACGAAAGGTCCACTTATCACCTTTTGACGGAGAACCGTCATTAAATATAGTTTTGATCGATCTTATAAATTCTATTGGACCAAATATAACACTTCTTTAGAATCGGGACATCAAAATTTACTTTGTGTAAATTTTTGGTACCTTTCTGATAATGTTCATTTTTTTAATGAATAGTGTAAAATGTTGTATTTTAATTCAAAACCTCTTTTTAATCTAATTTATTTATATGATTATATTATCTTTTGAATTGGTTTTAAAGTAAAATTAGAAAATATTTTTACCATTAAATCCAATATTGGTCGTTGGAATTAATTTCACTTTGAAATCAGACTTAAACTAGTGTCAATCTTTTGATACTTATTGTTTCATAAAAACACGCTATTCGCTCTGACAGCGGGAATTAATTATTAAATTAATTAATGTGACTTATATGTTTTGAATTTTGTAAAATAGACTTCATTTTTGAATTTGTAATATCAAATATAGATTAGGGTGAATTTTTGGTAATTTTCTGAAAAACATCAATTTTTGATGAATAGTGAAACCACAAAGTGGTACTTATAAAGACTGATTTTCCGTTTAAATGAAATTTTTCCATCATTGTGTTTTGAATTTCAAAAATCCGACATACATGGTTGTCATTAAGAAGTAAAATGTGGTTCAATGAGATTATAATAATTTTTTGGTGAATAGTAACTTATTAAGTTCTTAATCGCATTTAGTGGTAATTAGTGTAGTTTAAGGTAAAAATAATGCATTAATAAAATAAGATGAGCTTGAAACATGTCCTACCCTCATTGGTTGTGTCATGGAAGACCAATACAAGCCATTGGTAAACTTGGGGACCCCATGGAGACACTTTGGTTGGGAAATGACATAAATAACTTTTTATTTAATGTAAAAGTAAAAATGACACAAACATGATATGTTTTACTAAATAAATTTTTACATGGGATTATAAAAATCAGATTTTTGATTATAAATATTCTTTGGAAAGATAAAATGATTTCCTACATCATAGTATTTTGTTTATAATTTTTATTCATTAAATAAATAAAAATATTTATGACATAATAATGATGCAGCGATGACATCATTATTTGACAATTTAAATAAAATGCTAAGATAATGAAAACTCTAAAACCTACACGTGGCCAAAACCAATTGGATTAGTGGATTTAGAACCCTTATCACCTTATCCACGAATTATTTAAATGTGGGACCTTTTAAAACCGAAACACATTTTCAAATAAAGTAATATTCCTTTACATTCCAAAAGTACCCCTCCTCTCCTCTTATAAAAGGCCCCCACCTCTACCTCATTTCACACACTCCTCAAGCCTTTGGCTCGGCCATACCCTGCCCATTTACTCTCTCCACATCTCTCTCCTAATCCTAGAGGATTCCCTTTGGGCAGAATCCTTTCAAAGGAAGCATTTAGGATCAAATCAAAAGGATTTACACTTTTAAAGGTAATTCATTCTCTCTTGTTCATTTGTTTTATTTTGCTTCTCCAACCATCTAAACTCTTTTTATTTACTTCATTTGTAACAACACCAGTATCTTAAATATACTAGGATGTTGTTATAAGATTTATTCAAGCTACACTCTCACACAACTACATCAAATGGTTAAAGAACATACGGTTTCTGTGGATGGTGAAATTCTGCCTCCCGAAACGATGATTGTTCAATACTCATTTAACACCTTCAAAGGTGGCCATTATGATGTCACTATTTTTATATTTGATATATAATATGTTTATTTTTTCTTTAAGCTTCTGTATTTTTCATTTTGAGCATACCTTTATGGCTTCCATTATGGGTATACGCGATGTCTTCATTTTAGGAAGTGCGGACTACCGCCCCCTCAAAGTGATGTGATTCGTTAATGCCATATGTGGGACGTGTAAAGGATGGATTTAAAGTTATTATATATGATGTTATACTAGAATTATAATATACCTCTATATCATTATTATTTCTTTCCATTAAAGTATGAGATATAAATGAAAGTAGCGTTCATGCGTACGTACGGCTTACCGTCTCCATGAACGGTGCATTTCATTTCATATCCCCAAATGTAATGTACTATTAAAAGTACATGTATATAATGGATATATATAATTAATGATATATCTAAATGATGAATATAATTCTGGAATTAAAATATACATACCTCTCATTTAGTTTTAATTCCATTAATATGACAAAGAAATGAATGTAGCGTTCATGCCTACGTACGGCTTACCGTCTCCATGAACAGTGCATTTCATTTATTACCTCTAAATGATTATGTAATATTATAAATACATGTATATGCGGGATATATATGATATATATGATATCCAAATCAGGAATTTCATTCTGGATATAATGAACTTTTGACCACACGAACAACATGTAATTGTAAGAAGTCAACTTTCGACTTAAGAACCAAATATTGACAAAACAAACATTATTAACTTAAATGGTTACATAATTTTTATAACATGGAAATACGTGATATAAAAGGAATAATGAAATTTAAAAAGGTTCTTAATCAATTATAAATTAACTCAAGTTTATTATTCAGGACGTTAAAGAACGATCGAGTCAAGTCAGACCCGAGGTAAGGGAACTTCTTAACCCAATTTCCATTCTTTGGGTTAATCTCCTACTTTAAAATTACGTCATGATATTATTATGTCCTATCTTGTATTTGTACTTTCATTATGTGTAATTATATTGAATAGAAATAATAGATCTATTTTATTTAAAAAAATGATCTTTGTAAGGGGCTTCGTCTCAATCTCCTTTCATTGAGGCATATTTCGTTTTACACACAACTTTCTTTTATACGGTGTATAATCCCCTTTGACTTTTGATTTTATACAAAAGGAATATTTTTCTATGAAGTGTTTTACTAAATGACAAAAAGGAATGTTTTTTTAACATACGCGGTGACAACGAATTTTTCCGCCGCCGCGAGTATTATTTGGTCTTTGGCTTTCTCAACAAGCTGTAATGTTTTTAGAATAAAATAAATACCATATACTCTTTTATGTATTTTGGTATTGAAAATGGTTTTGAAAATGGATTCTATTATGTCAATATATTTATGATATATTGTGATTTAAATGTGGAAATTTTATCATTCCTTTATATTAGTTTTATGTTTTATGATTTTATACTGGTACTTGGACATTTTAACGGGTGGTTACGTTATAAACCATATGACGGGTGGTGCCGTGAATACCAGGATGGGTGGTTACGTTATAACCTCCAATGCATTGGGTATAGAAGTCGGCCGTATGGCTATTCCATTAAGTATGTATGGAAATTGGCCGTATGGCTATTCCATTAAGTGATTTGTGTGGAAGTCGACCGTATGGTTATTGCACTTAAGTATGATTATGTCCCAAGTTACCTTTATATATGTTATGTGTTCTCTTTATAGATTTTATGGTAATCCTTTGGTTACAAAAAGGTATGTAATGATACTTTATTCAGTAAAGAGTTTTTAATACTTCATGAAGGTGAAGGTATTACTTTGATAGAGTATATATGGTTTATTTGTTGTTTGAAAAACTAACAGTTTTCATTCTTTCTGTATCCCTTACTGAGCTTTTTATGCTCACCCCAAGTTTTTTTGAAATGTTTGCACAGGACTTAATGTGGAATAAGGTCAAGGATGGGATCAAGGGAATGTCATCCTATATAAAACATGCAACTAGACACGTTTCTTTTTAAGAGTTTTTTTATTATGGAAACTTAGTAGAAGTGACTACTTTGTAATCTTTTGAGATGTAATAGTTATGTTCTAATTCTCTAAAACTCTAAACCTGAAAAGATCCTCGACGTGAATTATTCATTTAATTCAATATTAAGTAAGGTTTAAGGTCGGGGCCTTATAGTTGGTATCAAAGGTCGGTTTAGACAACTTTAGGAGTTAGAAAAGTGTTAAATTATAATATGATTGAAATGATATAGCATTTACGGATTACCATGTTGCTTTGCCTAAGACATTTCTGTGTTTAGAATGGTTTTCCGCAGAGGAAACAAAGCAGCTATGTTGGGACGACGTTAGGAGGAAGATAACCTTCCAAATCAGCAACCTGAGATGGTCGGAATTGGAACTGAACAGTTTGTTGCAGTGATGGCACGGTTGACTCAGGCTATAAATAGTGGTGGTATCCATGCATGAGATCAGCCAGATCAACCACAGAGGAACATGTCAGTGGTGGAACATTTCATGAGGCAACATCCCCCATCATTGAGAGGATCATTTGACCCTGTGCAAGCTGAAGGGTGGATTAAAGCACTGGAGAAGATTTTTGATGTAATGGGGTGTTCAGAACATCAAAAGGTTAGTCTTGCTGTTTACCGTTTTGAAGGTGAAGCTGATCAGTGGTGGTCGATGGTGAAAAATATAAGGGATAGTGATGAGATTGAGGATCTTCACTGGGAAGAATTCAAAGGTATGTTTCTTGAGAAATATTTTCCTAAGGTGGTTCGTCTTAGGATGGAAAAACAGTTCCTAGAATTGAGGCAGGAGGATGATTCAGTGGCCGCTTATGAAGAAATGTTCACTCGATTGGCAAGGTATTCTCCAAACTTCATACGAGATCTTGATAGTAAAATAAACCGTTTTTACTCAGGGTTAAAGCCAAAGTATCGAAGGGCTTTAGCTTCTCGTGAGTTCAAAAGTAATGAAAAACTTGTTCGATGTGTGGAGAAGGTGGAAATGGAGTTTGCCGATGATCAGGTGTTCTATGACAAACAATAGAATACGATGTCTAGTTGGCAGGCAAAGGGGAAGAATTCATCAACGAAGCAAGGAGGTAAGAAACCCAAATATCCATCCTGTGAGAAGTGTGGTAAAATGCATCCTAGAGAATGTTTATCCAAGTCTGGTAAGTGATTTCGGTGTGGTAAGTCTGTTCATATTGCTCGTAACTGTAAAGAAGATGATCAAGAAGGAAATGAAAAGCCAACGGTAAGATGTTTTAAGTGTAATGAAATGGGTCATTATGCAAACGAGTGTCCAATGAAGAACTCAACTGGTGGAATACAGCTAGACTACAAGCAGAAAGGGGTGGTGAAATCCTTTGCAACAACTTCAGCAGATGTTGGGCCATCGAATGAAGTGGTATCAGCTCCAGGGAGCTTAGTATTTTTCGAATATTGACTTGAGGTCGGGGTACCATCAGTTGAAAGTAAAAGAAGCAGACGTTCTGAAGACTGTGTTCCGTACTAGATATGGCCATTATGAATTTGTAGTTATGCCTTTTGGGTTAACCAATGCACCTGCTGTATTCATGGATCTTATGAATAAAATTTTCCATGAGTTCTTGGATAAGTTTGTGTTTGTGTTTTGAGGTTTGGGAAGAGGTTATGTGTGCCTTGTGATTCACAGTTGAAGAATGAGTTGTTATGTGAGGCTCATAGTTCCCCGTTTTCAGTTCATCCTGGTAGTACTAAGATGTACAGAGATCTGCGGGAGTATTACTGGTAGGATGGAATGAAAAGAGACATTGCTAATTTTACTGTGAAGTGTTTGACATGTCAACAGGTTAAAGCAAAGCGGAAGTTACCGAAAGGGATGCTTCAGCCTTTACCAGTGCCAGAGTGGAAATGGGAAAACATATCCATGGACTTTGTTGTTGGATTACCGAAGACATCTCGAGGTAATAATGCAATCTGGCTTATTATTGATCGCTTGACCAAATCTGCTCATTTCCTTGCTATACGAGATACTTTCTCTCTTGATCAACTTTCCCGTTTGTATCTTAAAGATATAGTCAGGTTTCATGGAGTTCCCCTTTCCATTGTATCGGATCGTGATCCCAGGTTTACTTCTAACTTTTGGAAAGGCCTTCATAAGTCTTTGGGTACTGAATTAAATTTTAGTACATCTTTTTATCCTCAATCAGATGGGCAGTCAGAACGAACAATTCAGACATTGGAGGATATGCTACGAGCTTGTTCTATGGATTATCAGGGAAGTTGGGACCAACATCATTCTTTGGTTGAGTTTTCTTATAATAACAGTTTTCATTCCCGTATACAGATGGCACCATTTGAGGCATTATATGGGAAGCGGTGTCGAACTCCAGCATTTTGGGATGAAGTGGGTGAAAGGAAGCTGATGGGACCAGAATTGGTAGAAGAGATGGCAGAAAATGTTCAGTTCATTCATAAACACATGAGAACAGCTCAGAGCAATCAGAAGAGTTATGCGGATAACCGGAGGAAGGATCTATCTTTTGAGGTAGGTGATCATGTTTTTCTCAAGGTTTCTCCTTGGAAAAGTGTGATGAGATTTGGTAAGAAAGGATAGATAAGTCCAAGGTTTATTGGACCATATGAAATTCTGGAGAGAGTTGGATCAGTTGCATACCGGGTGGCTTTACCTCCGAGTTTATCTCAGGTACACAATGTTTTTCATGTTTCAATGTTGAGAAAGTATATGCCAGATCCATCTCATGTTCTGAGTCCAGAGGTAGTTCAGCTGGAAGAGAACCTATCTTATGAGGAACAACCGGTCCAGATTCTTGACCATAGGGAGTAGGTGTTACGGAATAAGGTGATTCATCAGGTAAAGGTTTTGTGGAAAAACCATGTGATTGAAGAGGCAACGTGGGAATCTGAAAATGCTATGAGGGATAAATACCCCCACTTATATGATAAGTGAATAAAATTGTGAGGACGCAATTCCCAAAAGGGGGGAAGGATGTAACATATCAGGTAAATAAAGAATAAATAATTTTCATATTTATTAATATTTACGAATTAAATATTAATTTTAATTAAAAGGGGTTTCTACGTTTGATAGCGTACACGGTACGCAACTATGAGTTTCTTTGAAAACTTACGTTGCACACAAGTAATAAAATAATATTATTTTAAATGTTAATTAACGAGTAGCCGTTGTACTGGCGGGAATGGATAGAAATTACTAAAATATGATTATATATGTTTTTAAATGTTTTTACATTTACCCAATAAAAGATAAAGGCTTAAAATACGGAAAGAGTTCAATTTTAGGCATTTATACCCTAATTATCATGAAAGGTCCACTTATCACATTTTGACGGAGAACTGTCATTAAATATAGTTTTGATCAATCTTATAAATTCTATTGGACCAAATATAACTCTTCTTTAGAATCGGGACATCAAAATTTACTTTGTGTAAATTTTTGGTATCTTTCTGATAAAGTTCATTTTTTTTAATGAATAGTGTAAAATGTTGTATTTTAATTCAAAACCTCTTTTTAATCTAATTTATTTATATGATTAGATTATCTTTTGAATTGGTTTTAAAGTGAAATTAGAAAATATATTTACCATTAAATCCAATATTGGTTGTTGGAATTAATTTCACTTTGAAATCAGACTTAAACTAGTGTCAATCTTTTGATACTTACTGTTTCATAAAAACACGCTATTTGCTCTGACAGCGGGAATTAATTATTAAATTAATTAATGTGACTTATATGTTTTGAATTTTGTAAAATAGACTTCATTTTTGAATTTGTAATATCAAATATACCTTAGGGTGAATTTTTGGTAATTTTCTGAAAAACATCAATTTTTGATGAATAGTGAAACCACTAAGTGGTACTTATAAAGACTGATTTTCCGTTTAAATGAAATTTTGCCATCATTGTGTTTTGAATTTCAAAAATCCGACATACATGGTTGTCATTAAGAAGTAAAATGTGGTTCAATGAGATTATAATAATTTTTTGGTGAATAGTAACTTATTAAGTTCTTAATCGCGATTAGTGGTAATTAGTGTAGTTTAAGGTAAAAATAATGCTTTAATAAAATACGATGAGCTTGACACATGTCCTACCCTCATTGGTTGTGTCATGGCCGACCAAGACAAGCCATGGGTCAACTTGGGGACCCCATGGAGACACTTTGGTTGGGAAATGACATAAATAACTTTTTATTTAATGTAAAAGTAAAAATGACACAAACATGATATGTTTTACTAAAACAATTTTTACATGGGGTTATAAAGATCGGATTATTGATTATAAATAGTCATTGGAATGATAAAAAGATTTCCTACATCATAGTATTTTTTTTATAATTTTTAGACATTAAATAAATTAAATTATTTTTGACATAATAATGATGCAGCGATGACATCATTATTTGACAATTTAAATAAAATGGAAAGATAATGAAAAATATAAAACCTAAACATGGCCAAAACTAATTGGATGAGTGGATTTATAACCCTTATCACCTTATCCACGAAGTATTTAAATGTGGGACCTTTTAAAACCGAAACACATTTTCAAATAATGTAATATTCCTTTACTTTCCAAAAGTGCCCCTCCTCTCCTCTTATAAAAGGCCCACACCTCTACCTCATTTCACACACTCCTCAAGCCTTTGGCTCGGCCAACCCCTGACCATTTACTCTCTCCACATCTCTCTCCTCATCCTAGAGGATTCCCTTTGAGAATAATCCTTTCAAAGGAAGCCTTTAGGCTCAAATCAAAAGGAGTTACACTTTTAAAGGTAATTCATTCTCTCTTGTTCATTTGTTTTATTTTGCTTCTCCAACCCTCTAAACTCTTTTTATTTACTTCATTTGTAACAACAACAGTATCTTAAATATACTAGGATGTTGTTATAAGATTTATTCAAGATACACTCTCACACAACTGCATCAAATGGTTAAAGAACATACGGTTTCTGTGGATGGCGAAATTCTGCCTCCCGAAACGATGATTGTTCAATACTCATTTAACACCTTCAAAGGTGGCCATTATGATGTCACTATTTTTATATATGATATATAATATGTTTATTTTTTCTTTAAGCTTCTGTATTTTCCATTTTGGGCATACCTTTATGGATTCCATTATGGGTATACGCGATATCTTCATTTTAGGAAGTGCGGACTACCGCCCCCTCAATGTGATGTGATTCGTTAATGCCATATGTGGGACATGTAAAGGATGGATTTAAAGTTATTATTTATGATGTTATACTAGAATTATAATATACCTCTATATCATTATTATTTCATTCCATTAAAGTATGAGATATAAATGAAAGTAGCGTTCATGTGTACGTACGGCTTACCGTCTCCATGAACGGTGCATTTCATTTCTTATCCCCAAATGTAATGTACTATTAAAAGTAAATGTATATAATGGATATATATAATTAATGATATATCTAAATTATTAATGTAATTCTGGAATTAAAATATACATACCTCTCATTTAGTTTTAATTCCATTAATATGACAAATAAATGAAAGTAGCGTTCATGCGTACGTACGGCTTACCGTCTCCATGAACGGTGCATTTCATTTCTTACCTCTAAATGATTATGTAATATTATGAATACATGTATATTCTGGATATATATGATATATATGATACCCAAATCAGGAATTTCATTCTGGATATAAAGAACTTTTGACCACACGAACAACATGTAATTGTAAGAAGTCAACTTTCTACTTAAGAACCAAATATTGACAAAACAAACATTATTAACTAAAATGGTTGCATAATGTTTATAACATGGAAATAAGTGATATAAAAGGAATAAGGAATTTTAGAACGGTTCTTAATCAAGTATAAATTAACTCAAGATTATTATTCAGGACGTTAAAGAACGATCCAGTCCAGTCGGACCCGAGGTAAGGGAACTTTTTAACCCAATTTCCATTCTTTGGGTTAATCTCCTACATTAAAATTACGTCATGATATTATTATGTCCTATCTTGTATTTGTACTTTCATTATGTGTAATTATAGTGAATACAAATAATAGATCTATTTTATTTAAAAAAATGATCTTTGTAAGGGACTTCGTCTCAATCTCCTTTCATTGAGGCATATTTCGTTTTATACACAAATTTCTTTTATACGGTGTATAATCCCCTGTGAATTTTAATTTTATACAAAAGGAATCTTTTTCTATGAAGCGTTTTACTAAACGACAAAAAGGAATGTTTTCTTAACGTACGCGGTGACAACGACCTTTTCCGCCGCCGGGAGTATTATTTGGTCTTTGGCTTTCTCAACAAGCCGTAATGTTTTTAGAATAAAATAAATACCATATACTCTTTTATGTATTTTGGTATTGAAAATGGTTTTGAAAAAGGATTCTATTATGTCAATATATTTATGATATATTGTGATTGAAATGTGGAAATGTTATCATTCCTTTATATTGGTTTTATGTTTTATGATTTTATACTGGTACTTGGACATTTTAACGGGTGGTTACATTATAAACCATATGACGGGTGGTGTCATGAATACCAGGATGGGTGGTTACGTTATAACCTCCAATGCATTGGGTATGGAAGTCGGTCGTATGGCTATTCCATTATGTATGTATGGAAATTGTCCGTATGGCTATTCCATTAAGTGATATGTGTGGAAGTCGACCGTATGGTTATTCCACTTAAGTATGTTTATGTCCCAAGTTACCTTTATATATGTTATGTGTTCTCTTTATAGGTTTTATGGTAATCCTTTGGTTACAAAAAGGTAAGTAATGATACTTTATTCAGTAAAGAGTTTTTACTACTTCATGAAGGTGAATGTATTACTTTGATAGAGTATATATGTTTTATTTGATGTTTGAAAAACTAACAGTTTTCATTCTTTCTGTATCCCTTACTGAGCTTTTTATGCTCACCCCAAGTTTTTTTTTGAAATGTTTTCACAGGACTTAATGTGGAATAAGGTCAAGGATGGGATCAAGGGAATTTCATCCTATATAAAACATGATACTAGACACGTTTCTTTTTAAGAGTTTTTTTTATTATGGAAACATAGTCGAAGTGACTACTTTGTAATCTTTTGAGATGTAATAGTTATGTTCTAATTCTATAAAACTCTAAACCTGAAAAGATCCTCGACGTGAATTATTCATTTAATTAAATATTAAGTAAGGTTTAAGGCCGGGGCCTTATATGAAATGTGACTGCTCAAATAGACATGTTGATCATAACAGAATGATAGCAGGTGGTCCAACATGATAGGGACATTTTCATGACCAAGGATTCCCATAGAGGGGATAGGGAGGTCCCCCCCAGATTTTGTGCTAGTAGTGGATTGGGAGGCTCCATAGGAAGTGGATGATGGTTTGAGGTTATTCCTCCACCACCACGGATTGGCCCACGTCAGGCTCAGGGAGTAAGGGACAAGGTTTGTATATAGCTATATTATTTGGATGAATGTGATCCTTTATAACACGAGATGATCTGGGAAATAATTTGTCTTTATTCTACCCTTGTTGCAGTATTAGTAGACACATTCTCCAATTACTCTTTTTTCACTTTACTATGGGTATGGTAGTTGGTGCTTCAAGTAGAGGCTCTATCACATTAGCATTGTCTATAGGTTCTTACAGGGAGTGCTTATTTTTTGTCTTTTTTCTTCTGGTAGGGCGATCAAACTCATGGAGGAGAGACATTCACGTTGGGCATACTTGTCATTACAATGGTACCCTATGATTAAATATTTGAATTTTATTTGAATTCCATAGATTGATCCTAGATTAACCATCACATCATGAGATTCATATTCATATTTATTGATGGTAAAAGGTTCTCCATTCATTGTGAAAAGACATCATAGAGGAATAGACATGTTGTTTGAACAGGTGGGTATAGCCTTAAATGCACCAATTAGAGAGACTAAGCCTTGGTGAAACGA
Source organism: Viscum album (assembly GCA_963277665.1). Lineage (NCBI taxonomy): Eukaryota > Viridiplantae > Streptophyta > Magnoliopsida > Santalales > Viscaceae > Viscum > Viscum album. Next base: position 544,487,580 of record OY728158.1, read on the forward strand.
TTTCATTATAAATCAGGGATCCATCAGTGTTAGAGGATTATAAGGGCATCATCCCCGAAGATGTTATCAGACTACCAATGAGGATGGATTCGGAGTTTTGAATTGACTTTCAACAATGGATATCCCCGATATCTTCTGTGGTTTATCAGATGGCAGCCATCGAGCTCTGAGATATATACATACAATTGGAGGAATTTCATGAAAATGGTTTCATTAGGCCTAGTGTGTCCCACTGGGAAGTGTCAATTTTAATTGTAATTATGGAAGGTGGGATTTTATAGCTTTTGAGGCATCATCATTGCCTGAACCAAGACACGATAAAGAAAAATTATCCTTTTCAGATGATTGAAAAACACATTGACCAGTTTTTAAGTGTGAGGTGGTTAGTCAAGATCGATATTATGTCTGGCTACTACCAGCTACAGGTCTACAAGGCATAAAACCCAAAATTAAATTTTCATTGTCTCTATGGGAACTATTCATTCCAATATATTTACTTCATTGTGACCAATGCCTGCACTATATTTATGGATTTTATATTAAATAGCATCCAACCATACATGGACCTATTTATTGATGTCTTTATAGATAAAATAATCATCTAATCTGAGTCAGATGAGGATCATGAAGATCACATGATAATGGTTCTTGATTTACATTGAGAGCACCAGATTTACCTGAAGCTCTCAATGTTGTATTTTGGGATACATGAGCTTCAATTTCAGGGGATTGTAGTTTACGAACAAGGTTAATCCTTGTATCTAGAAATTATAAACACGTTTATTTCATGGGATATACTCTATAATGTTTTATATGTATGTTGAATTCAGGGTTTAGTATGGCACTACCAATGATTTATGACAGATTTCTCAAGGATCACAATCCCATTGAATGCTCTGATGTGGAATGGAAAATATTTTACCTAGTATGAGAAGTGCTAGAAGGACTTTGAGGAGTTGATGTAGATATTGAAGAGCGCTCCAATTTCAGAGACTACTACTGGAAGGCATTGAGTTTATTGTGTATTGCACTACCTTTGGATCAGGTCTCAGTTTTATTTTGATGCAATAGTGGGAAGTCATATTGTATGGGTCAAGCAAGTTGAGAACCCAATTGTAGAACTATGGTAATCATGATATTGAGCTAGAAGCAGTGTAATTACCCTTAAGGGTCTGGAGGCACTACATTCTAGGATAATGTATTATGTTTTACTCATACCACTAGATCCCAAGGTATATCTTCACCCATAGAAACCTAAACTAGAGGCATTGAACCTGGTTGGTGTTCTAGATGCACTAGGAAGTCGAGATAATCTATACTCCAGGAATGGAAATAGATGATGAATATTACCTTAGTAGGAATTCCCAATATCACCTACTGTGGGAAGCTTCATTATGGTTATATGCCCAATAGATGACCCTGGGGGTTTAAGAGTGTAAAAATTTCCAAAAGTCGATGGGGATGACTCCTATAGTCCATGATCGTGTGAAGGAGTGAAAACTAGGGATAATTTACTATGAAATTTTTCATTTTCAAATATCACAAGAAATGCACCAGATTGATATCTAGAAGGATGGAATCCTGAGATCTTATTTGAGGGATGAATAGTAGTTCCATTTGAGATGTGGAAGGTGTTGATGTGGGAGTTACACAATAATCCCATTTATGTATATCCTGATGTGATAAAGATGTTCAAGTATCTTTAGTGGTCATTTTTGTGGTCTAGAATGAGATGATGTGTAGCTTATTTCATCTCATCATCTCATACCTATCAATAGGTGAAGGCTAAGAATCACATTCTAGAGGGATTGATGGAGCCTCTTGAGATTCTAAAGTAGAAATGGGACGACATATCCAAGGACATATTGATTGGGATTCCAGTCATAATGAAGGATCATGATGATATTTGGGTGACAGTGGGTCAAATCACAAAGTTAGTGAAGTTCATTACTACTAGAGAGCAGTGTTTAGTGGAGATTTTGGTGAAGTGGTTTGTTTGGGAGATCATACGGTATCAAGGGGTACCCTCAACTATTTTCTTTAAACGTGAAGCACGATTTACATAATGATTTTGGAGGGGCCTATAGGTGGAAATTAGGACCCATCTGTGGATGAGTACAATATTTTACTCCCAATATGATGGCCATATGGAGCACATTATCATGGTTCTAGGGTATATATTGAGGGATTTCATGTTAGATGTTTACCAGAGGTGGGATGATAACCTACATTTGGTAGAGTTCTCATGCATCAATGACTACCACTCTGTCAACATAACAAATCTATTTGAGGAGATATATGGGAGGACCTTTAGGTCACCATTGTGCTAGTTTGAGGTTGAAGAGTTATCACTCATGGTCCTAGATTTTTTGAAAGTGATGAAGGAGAAAGTTTAGGTCATCCATGAACTCTAGAAGATAGCCAAGAGTATATATAAATCTTACACAGATAGCTATCATAGGCTCTTGGAGTTTAATTACGTAGAAAATTCCCTCCTGAATGTCTCCAGAAAATGTAAAAATGCAAAGGATCTGTCAGGGAGGAATGTTATCCCTAATGCTCATCAGGCCATTTTTGATCATGCAAGAGGTTTGTGAGGTTTCATAATACCATTCTCTACCCCCACTGCTAGAGTAGGTGTAAGACATCTTCCACATTTCATATTTGTGGTGATACATACATGATTATATGCAAGACATCAAATGGGGTGAGCTATACATCAAAGATGGGGCCACCCTTGTAGTGAACCTAATGAAGATCAAGGATCTAGAGGATGATACATTATTTGGATATACCTTCCCATTTGTTTGTTTGTTGTGGTAGCATGGAAATTTGTAGGATAGATATTGGGAATGAGAGAGCAAGATGCAGGTTCAGTATCTTATGATATTTTACCTGTTTTTCTTTTAGGGGAGAAAATCATGATTGAGTGAATGATGGGGAGACCTGGTTCTTTCTTTATAATACATTGATATATATATATATACAGATCTAGTCACTCTGATGTTGTGTGATTCCGAGACCTAGTTTAATAAGAATTAATTTTATGAAACTATTAATTATATTTTATAATATTCACACTAATGAAGCAGAATACCTCTTAAATGGTAGACCAGATATTAAAAATGAGGGCACAATTGAGTCTAGAATATGTCATTTACCCTATATGGGACATAACATTTTTCGGTGTGGCTCTTCTATGGAAAAATTCACCCAGGGCATAATCGTTAATAAAATAACTAAAATTAATTACTTTTTTTCAATCATTCTATCAAATCACATTTAAATTGGTACTTGAATTGGAAATCAGAGACCTCCGTTGAGTTCGTAGTGGGATGATTTCATTATAAATTACATAAAATTAGACGGCATATGATTTATGAATCCCACAACCCTTGTTGGGTATGTTTGGGTGTTTACACTAAACCTAATAACCTATTATAAATAGTTGATTATGTGATTTAAATATGGATAAGCCCTAATTAAAATACAAGTGAAGAGTTCCCACCTCTACCCCCTTCGTGTAATCACAAACAAACATAAAAAAGCATAGGTTGGTCTGTTCATCAATGGAGATCAGAACCATGATGAGGTAGAATTCTTTTTGATTTACAGAACTCAATTTCAATTCCTATGGTCTTCTTGAATTCATCCTTAAATTAAAATCATTGGAAAAAAAGGTCATGGACAAATGAACAAGACCATCATCCGATCAAATTTTTGAATCACTTTTTTGTTGTGTTCTTCATCTATTCATCACTATTCATCATCGTATAATTTTGAAATGTTGGAACGTCATCAAATCGTTGAACAGATCTGAGTTATGTGAATGCCTCAAACCATTATTTCTGAAAATTCATTTGTTGTGAATAATGAGAAAACAATGTAGTTTTAGTTGTCTAACGAAGGGACCATCATAGGGCCATTGGCAGTGGTAGCCGGTGATAGTGCACAGCGGTGGAAGCTACATTTCCTTTTTGTAGAGGTAGCTGACACATCAGCATGTAAATGGACAATCAAGTTGGCTGGTGGAGGGGGCTAGTGTGTGGAGGTGGCCGACACAGTAGAATGCATAAGGATGAGAGAGTTGGTTGGTGGTGAGGGATGGTGTTCATTTGTGGCTGACATAATGGAAGTGGGAATAGAGGTATCATAGTGGATGAACCTAGGAGGTGATAGCAGGTTGCGGTCCATAGGGCGGTCGACCGACGTTGACCCATAGTGGAAAGATTGAGAGAGTATGGGGTGAAAATGTGCATGTGACTTATGGACAATGGGCCAGAGATTCTAGCAAGGCAGGTACCAGGTGGACCAGTTTAGGGGATAGTGGGTCAGGCAGGGAGTAGGTAGCCCGAATCGGGCTACAGAGGGTGATTGAGTGGCAATTTCAAATATCCATAGGTCCAAAACCCTGTGTCCATTTTACGTTACATTTATGAAAGAACATTTATTTATTCTAGATGGACCTACAAAAGCTATTTATTGAATTTTATGATATTTATTCATGGATCGGATTCATGAAACACAAAATATTAATGATAGTGTTATTATTATTATTATTATTATTATTGAGTAAAATTGTTTCAAACATAACTCATTTGTACGATGCCCGATTAATGAGTTGTCATTAGTGCCATGACCCTAATATTTCGTTGGACCTTTTAAGACCAATTATAGGTGTTCAAATAGATATTATGGTGTGTAACCATGTAACCTGGTTATGGTGTGTTGTGATGGTTTTCAATTTTTTCATTGGGTGTCAGATTTGGATGAATGAATAGTCAACCCCATGTTTTTTCATAACGATATAAAATTTAGTACCTACATATTTATTTTTGGATCGAGGCATGGGTCCCACAAGACACCATTTAATCATAATATAGTGATATATAAATTTTTTATTGGATTTCCAATTAGGGAAACTGAATAATCAATATTCCACATGTTTTTGTAGGGATTACCAATATGTGATCCATTTGGATGTACATAGCCTTATTCATGATCTCACTAAATGAGGAATCATGAAATGAATTTCATTGAATGATCCATTTGTAAGGTGTTAAGATAAAAATGAGAGTGATCAAGTATTTTTCTGGCATCGTTCATGAATATTATCAGAGGACTCTTTTCAGGCGTTGATCCACCTCACGTTCAAGGGCGCAAATCCCCAATGACCAGAGTGGAATCCACTTGATGAACTAGGGTTTGAGTCACCTAATGTTACCTTTCATGTTTTACCGTTCATAATATTAACCTTCAATGTGGTTGGGTAGTGGATCATCATCAACTCCCATGTGTTGATCCACCTAACGCACTAGGGAATGAATTCCTGGAGACTAGTCAGCAAAACCCCTCACACCCAGGGCAATTGGTCCTCTATTGATTATATAAGAATGGAATTCCCCTGATGTATTGGGGTATGGGTCATCTACTTCATGTTTTCACAATCATATTATGAGGGTCAGTGGAATGGCATGTGTGACGTACCTTTGGAGTCAGGGGAAAGATGTACTCTTTACCCATGAAGACACATCCTTGTATCACGACCTAAAACCATGACGATGAATCAATGCATCATGAATCGGATAATATTATGTTTTATTTATTCATCCCCTTAGACTTTCATGTTCATGGCATACATATATGATGTTGGGAATCATTTATGGATACTTCTGGAACTGCTGGAAACTCTTCTTCTTGGGTTGATCAATGAGGTGGAGATCCCATTATGCTCTCATTTGGGTTTGATTTGACCGATCATATATATATGTAAAATTTATGTACACCCTCTTTGGGTTATTTTTACTCACTTTCCAAGAGATTCGAGGACAAGTGAGGTATGACATGTGATTTCCATGTCTAGATTCTTGTGGATGGATAGTTTTACTCTCCAACTATAGGTAGCGAAGACTCAATGAGATGTTCATATTCTAATCATTTCTAGATCCTTGTGCTTGGATTTGTATACTTCACATTCATGTTGGTTTGAGATACACTCTTTTACTATACAATTTTTTGTCCACTTCTTTCCTATTTAGTGTATCTTTTACTGCTCCCCCTTGACCTTTACCAAGGCATCCTACTAAGTATGTTAATAGTCACACCTATTTGGGTTTTTACCACACATATCTTACCATATGCAGATGATGAATATTTTTGATCATTAATTCAATAGAGATTAAGGATACGCGTTATTGGACAGTATATGGTTTTTGTAGCTTGGGATCCAGTAGTAGGACTCTCTCATCTATTTTACATTTTTCGTTTCTATCAAGTTGGGACACATTTCTAGTCGGGTGTGTATTTTTCAAATTTTACTAATTCTTTTTTACATTACTATACTCGTACTATTTAGTGGTCCATATATGATTGGATTATTTATATCAGTGTTCCATATTTCTCTCATTTCCCACATCACTTTTTCATTGAGTGGTTGTATTCATTTGTGCATGTACTTATGAAAACGCCATCACAATTTTGTTGTGACTTCATTACTTTTCACCAACACATGGCCTATGGAGGTTGGCTTGGTGTAGTTGTGTTTTGATCCCCAAAATTTGTTGGGTCATAAAAAACATGTACTTATTTACATGGTAGAGAAGGTGTGCCTTGAAGCATTTTTCTTGGTGGAGAAGTTACAGTAGTTTGTGTAAATAAAGACTGAGTCTGTTGACCAATTATGCAAATATGTTTCCTCCCAAGTGTATAATCTTATAGATATAATCAATCCTTATGAGCACATAATATGATAATGTTTTAATTTTTATTCTTTTTCGTTAGGAACGTATGTTCATAGAATAGAATTGGTTATTTGGATATTCCTTCTTTGTTATTTTATCAATTAATTGATCTTCATACCTCTATTTATTACTGTAATGTTTTCTTTTGTTAGAATTGTGTAAGAAACCACAATTATTTTATGTTATATGAACCTCCAGTGATACTGATCCTTTTCATAATTTCTAAATAAAACATAATTTTATAGATCTAAAAAATAAAATCAAAAATATTTTTATCATGAATTTATGAGGAATTCCCTCCAATAATGAGGTTCTCAATTAATGTTTATTTTCCAATTAACATATATTAACTATTTAATATATGAATATTTGTTAGAATATATATAATAAAGGGAGATTGATCTATATCTTTTTTATTTTAATGGGCTGTAAATAATAATATTATATTTTCCAAGGATATATGGACTTCTTTAGAAAATTTTCCATTATTGTACAGTTAATGGTTGTTGTCTTATTTCGTGTTGTCATTTAGATATAACCTTATATATTTTAGTTGAGGTAGTTTTAACATAGACCATATATCACTTTAGTTAGGGTCTTTTATCTAGTACCTTTAATCACTATAGGATAGTTTATTTTAGTTCAGACCATCAATAATTGAGGTTTAGTGTATTTTTCATTGGACCATCTTTCATTCTATTTTAGGGTGCTTTGGAATGTAATTTAGGATTACATTAAACTTAATGTCTTATTAATGGGACCACAATAATGATTATTGGAATTGGTGAAGACATTAGAGGAATGAATCAAAACACACTATGATGAGTTTTTCTTCTATGGTGTTGTTGTGGCCGGTGAGGATTAGAGAACCATTCCAACTAGGAGAAGATTCATCTTGTTGGTAGGTTATATAACTCTTGAATTCGTTGAATTTTTAGTAAGAGGTATCTCTACTCGTTTACATTGGTTGTGTAATTTTTTGTTGTTGTAGTTTTTGTTTAGGTATAAATTCTAGGGAATCTAGGCCCACCTATATAGTTGGAATATGGTTGATGTAATTCATAATAAGAAAGATTGAGTTGATGAATATGGAATAGAGAAAACAAGTCTGGCATAAACCATAACACCCTGAGGTTCCATGTTTTTCTAGAGTGATTCTAGATCTTATATGGCTTGGATTTAATTTCCTAAAAGGAGTAAAGGCCATTAGTTGGAATGTCAAAGCACTTATGATTCTATATTACATTTAGGATAATATGATATCCACTCTCTTCTGAGCTCCATGTATGATTTGTGAAGACCAGAATGTCTAGAGGTTATGGTTGGTTATGGGGAAAATCTTTCCAAGAATGGTTTTTGAAACCTAGGGAATTTTATCTCATAATTATGATTCTCATACCTATTCCCAATGATTTTGATTAATGAGGTGCATGCCATCAATAGTTTGGTAATGGAGTTTCATATTCCTATTTTGAGAAAGGGTAAAAAAACATTTTAATGTAACATTGATGATATTGAATCTATTTGGAATTCTTGGTTCATATATTGTAAATCATTTTCCATTGTCATTCGGTAATCAGGAAGATAAGGTAAAATCATACCTAAAATTTCACCGAACACACTAAGGTACTCAGTTCTACTATGGTGATGTGTGGGCTCATAGGAAACCATAATACTTTTTTATAGAGTGGTGCATTTGGATAATGACTATATGCACATATATGGAGCCGTAAAAATACAATCATAGTATAATAAAGCATCCCATGAAGCCATATATCCTTTCTAATGGACCATTGATATTTTATATTGTTTTTAGGTAGTCAAATCATGAAATTGGATTTGTGTTAATTTTAATATCCCTGAATGGTTTGCGAACCATAAAATATATGTCCCACCTATAGACTATATTTACACGATGATGAGATGTAAAAAATCATTACCCTAACATTTCCTTAAATCTGTGTGTCCAATGAGAATATTTAGTATTTTACTAGGGCTTTAGGGTAGACCCAATGAGATTTAATACATATTCAGTTGAACCCAACTTGATTATTAAAAACTGAAGATGAAGAATTTATCATGTGATGAATTGACTTTTTCTCAGTCCTCCCTTTCAAGGGTAACGTCCTTATAGGATTTTTTTAACTTGTACTAGTCATTTACGGTATTTTTAATTGACCCATTATAGGTTAAATTTTAGTGTAATTCAACATTGTCCAATGTTTAAGGATTTTAATTTCATGCTGCACATGGACCTCATATGTTGGATTATATAAAAGAGAGAAATTAGAATGCCCATGGTCAAGAGCAGTATAACATCATTGTGAGAGGGGGATTAAAATACTTTACATCACAGCTCGAGGTTCTCAAGTCATGAGAAATCATATGGGAAACTCAAAATAGAGATAGAAAGAAAAATAAGGATCAGATTTCTTCCACAGTGATATTTGGCTCACAAGGACTTGAAATCCCTCTATAGAGATCCATGATCTATCAGGTTGGTAGTTCTCATCCCTTACACATCAATAAGATGTTCAAACAGATAGATCACTTCTCATTTATAATGTCCATTAATGGGTTGTGGAAGCATGATGTTATCAAGACACAATGTGTGATGTATGAGTTGATTTTTATGAAATATGGTTAAATAATACTATACTTTTTAAGACCATTGTAATACTATTTTGGTCCTTTGATGATGGATGATAATGTATAATGGGCTGAAAACTATAACATAGTGCAAAATGCACTTAATTTTTTCTATGATATTTATAATTATTTGGTAATAAAATTATACATGTAGTTTAAAGTCATGGGTTAAAGTCATATTTATTGTGAATATTTAGATTAAGGATATGAGGATGTCGACCGTGATGTTAAATTGTAATGCATTAAGGGTGTAAGAACCGATGTGAAAAATTGTGGAAAATATATTACATGAAAAAGAAGACAACACTTATATCTGACTCATATGTAGGATAGTTTATCTTTTATGGATATGCCCCATTGTAGGTTGGGTGAATTGTTTCTTCTTTATTTCTGTAGTTGGGCCTTGGATTAGAGATCTTGGGGTCATTACATATCCTATGATGATAGGAATAAATTCACACATAGTTCATGAATAGGATACACTCTATTCAGGTCTGAGCAGTGTGTTGAGGTGTAAATTGTTTCATTCTATTATTGTAGGTGGGACTTAAATTGGAGATTTAAGAGTCCCTATGTCTCCCTTGTTATCCGGAATCAAGACACACATACTTTATGATGATCTATATAGTTTGAAGTAATGTGTCAGGTGAATAGGATTCATAATGTAAAAAACAGTTATTTCCCTATACCACTGGATGAAAATATGCTTATGATCACATATTTAATGGTAATTGTAATTATTACTATTTACTTTCTTGAAATAGTGTCTTCCAGTTCTAGTATGTCCTATATTCATTGGGAAATATTTATTATGGTTATATGTTTTAATTTGACATGGGGTAGGAGAGTTTGGTGTCAATACATGTCTTGTGATGTTATGAATCATGTCACATTTATATATTTAATGGAGTTGTGGTTGGAGACCAAAACCAATAATTGTGGTCATCTTAGGTGAGGTCCAAAGGAATGTGATGTCTTATGTTTAGAAGGGAGCATCAACCATTGAGTTTATCAACATATAGAAAGGACTCGTTCTATTCATTTTAAAGTCATCAATTTAGGATCATAATAACCTTATCATTATCTGATATGCCATTTTTTTGTTAAACTCTTAATGAACTTCAAAATCTCGAATGGGATATTCTTATTGTGAGAAGTATGGAATGGTCAAGATTCCTCCCACAATACATAGGTGATTAAGGATATGACATGTGAATTTTTTTATCATGTGGTGGATAGGCCAAGATATAGGATTATGGTGTCCCTACATATCTCTTTGAAATAAGAATCAAGAAATATGATTTTCTTGAAACACTTTCATTTTCATTTCATGCAGTAAGCACATCAACAGAGTAGTTTAATGTATTTTCATTTGGAAATATTCCATGAAATTTAACTTCATATGATTAAGTCATATTCTATATAGTTTAATTTCTAATATATAGAATGTGATATATTTTTTAGATTAATGTCTTTCTACTAGTACATGGGTCACCTGATATGATTAAAAATAAGCAATTAGGGTATCCATCTAGTTTAAAATCATGCATTGAGGACCTTCTACATATTGATTAACATCCTGTGGTCAGGATGTGAGACACTATCTAGTTTATTATCTTTCTTCTATGTAATGGAACATGATGATAGCTATGAAAATTATTTCTTATAAAACCTCTCAATAGTTGGTTTTCTGACACACTTACAGTACATGATTCCCAATGAGAGGGGTCTATTATGATACATGTTATGTATGATATAAAGACCATCCCATTTTTTCAATAATTAGAGGCTTCTTCCTTGGTATCATTTAGTTTTTGAGATCCAAAACCAATTCCCCTTTGATTAATGAATGAATGTATAACTTTTGATTGAAGGGTCATGTGATCAATCATTGATGTAATTCGTGTTTATGAAATGTATGAATCCTATTATCATTGAGTCATTCTATCTCATTTAGCCACATTTTTCATTTCTTATCACTAGATTTTTGTACACATATTTCCATTTAAGTGATTGAAATTGTACTTATATGGGGAGTAATTCTGTTGTCCTATAAACCAATGATTCTAGTGTTTCTTGGGTATAAGTACATCTGGTAGTATGGTAGGCCTGCAAAGCATGAAATAGTTAATCAGGATATGACTTCGTATCCTTATTGACCATTTTTTGGATCATGTTTGAAAATCTCTTGTTAAAGGATTCTATTTTTTCATTTTAATCTTCATGACATCAAGATAAGGGTTTAGATGATGTTTTGCTTATGCTAATATTCCTTCAATTTCATAAAATATATTTCCGAGTCATCGTCCATTAATATTGTATGAGGGAACCAAAAACTGATTATTACATGGGAATGTTGATGATATTCGTCGCCCCAAAATCCTTGAGCGGTGTTTCTTAAACCCATTTTAGATGTATTTGCTATAAGTATCATTTTACATGAGCTTCATGTAAATTGTGGGGGGGATATGGCCCCACAACATCATTTCCCCAAAAAATGGTCAGGAATATTTAGGTGTACATATATATTTTAGGGGATTATGTTTGATGTTTTCATGGATCATAAATGCATGAAATTTCCTATATAGTTCCACATAGACCAGTATAACGTTTTTTCAGTAATAAACCAGCCTCATGACATTGGGTGACATCTTGATCTGAGGATAATGAGAAACAATTGATCTTATATAGAAATATTATATGATAGAGTGATTATCTCTTTCTCATATTCATATAAGGGGGAATAATTCAAGGTTATGCCATTAGAGGACTATCTTCTCATATGAGTCATTCAATAGGGTAATTAAAACTGAATAATGCCAAATCTATTCACTTACGGTTTGGTTTTATAGAATAGTACTATTCTTTAGATAACCTATAATGGTCTCCATCCATCCATGGGTGTATATCAGTTCATTGGTATGTGATTCCCCGATTCATTAGCCTAGCGAATGGTAAATATTTTCCAACCAATTTGTATATGAATTGAAAAATATATAAGTGGTTTCATTGGGGTACCTTTAGTTTATTAATATCTGTATGGGAGATATTTCTAAAATTTATCTAGTATTATCTAGGAAAACCATGATGTTGTGGTGGTATACCAAAAATCCATGGTACTGTCTTGATGTTACCCCAAAAGCTCACTTCAATGAATTCATCATCATACTATGTCAATGCTGCTTAATGAAGTCTATTAGAAGATCCATTATGTGATCACACCATATTAAATATTTATCCAACTTGTCATTGACATAATATATGTTTATCGCTACCATGAATGGATTACTGATAAGATTCATAGAGTTTTGATTAGTGTCTCCATAATTCCTTAATAAATAGAATGAATTGATAGAAAAATATTACTTGGTGTAATATGTGGGTATCTACTTCTTAATCACTAGGGACCATATTTATCTGATTGTGACTTCAATAACTATCCCTGAAGGAATGATCCTAGAATCCAATATTTACATAGATCAATAGTTCTATGATTGAAAATGGGTTGTCATGCAATGGTAAATGTGGATTACGTTTTCTAAAATTGATTTAAACACAAATCTAATAATTAATTTTATTGATGGGAAAAATATTAGAAATAAATATTCGGTATTTCACTTAATGTAAATTATTATATTTGATTAACTTTTCAAATCCAACCAAAACGATTGGCATAATTAAAGGGTTGAATCTTCTAGGCTACCCACTTGAAGCAGAGATGGTTATTAGGTAAGCTGAGATGGTGCGTATCCATATTTAGATGCTTTCCTAGAATTTTAGTATACATCTAGGTGAACACATATCAAAGTTTCATTAGAAATTAGATGTACAAATATTTATCGTTGAAGTTCATGGAGGCGGTAATAAGCGTAAGACATTAGTATTATTCTATTCCAAAATTTATCTTCCTGACCTCATCAATGATAGTGGAGGAACCTTCATCAAATATAAAATTAACATTCCTAAGCTCATCAAATTCTTTTTCCACCTCTGTGTATGTGGAGGAATTCTTAGATTGATACATAAATTTGGGATAATCATTCCACTTTTGAGGTGTGAGAGGTTATTTGATGAGGCATTATGTTCTTTTACTGTTAGATTCATTATGGAGAGATACCATAGCTGAATTCCTTTTATGTTTTCACTAGGGAAAGAATGGGATTAATCCTCTATGACAAGGTCTATAAACATAACCCGATATAAGGGGAGAATAATGTCACTATCAATCATATTCAAAGGATTTTTCACTGTGGTACCCATGAGCATTGGTTCGTGAAATTTTATATCATCGTCCACTTTTTGTTGTTTTAATCCCCGTTTTTAGAAATCTATATGAGCATATGTGGCTTCTCATGTCTCTAAGGTGGAATTATCCCTTTATAGAATGTTGAGATTTCCATTGATGGGGGTATTTTAGACATTTATGGAATATTAAATATAGTACCATGATGTTATGGAGCTATTGTCTTCTAGGACGAAAATTTTACATGTTTTTATTCTAGAGAACCATAAATTCAACATGATAAGTTATATCACCATGTTGATATTCGAGTATCATCTTCCCAAGATCTCATTCCTAAAACATATAATACACATGAATAGCGATATTTGTTAGAGAAAAATACCCTTCATTATATCCCAAACACTAGAGGGTTGAAATTTTAATAACACTGAACATGGAGCCATTTTCAATCAGATAAATTCACATATCTAAAATATATTTTCTACCCAAAACATCTAATGTACTGATGTATCTGAGAATGACCACTTATTGATCTTGATATATGAATGTTATGGAAACATGGAATTATGAGGATATTGTCTTGGTTCAATATACCTTTGTTTTGGTGACTTCTTTATAAAATTTCATGGGGCTTTGATGGTCTTTGAAAAGGGATTTTGTATGTTCTTTTCAAAGGTGGATCCCATAGAGTATTAAAAGAAACTTTGGGTAAACCAAAAACTATTATAGAATTTCATAATTTTGAACCAGATGCCAGCGCTTCATTATGTAGTGTTACTTATTTACAAGTGGAACTTAGTCTGAAGAAATTTAGGCGGGCATTCATGGTACTTGTGCATATGCTGAGGGTGACAATACATCTAGTTTCATGTGATGTGTCTACCTTCCTCACATCCATGGATGAAAATGTAATCATACCCTTTCTAGGTATTCATGAATGGAAACTAAGTATGGAAAACTACTGGGGGGTTATGAGACACCACTATGTCTTTGTGGTCATTTTTTGAGTTATTTACCATGGGTCTCATATTAATATATGTTCTCTATGAAAATGTCACCAAAATATGGTGTATGGTGACTATCGTAATGTCCCTTGTATCATTGTATTATGTGAAAGGGGCCCCATGTTCCACAATTAATTATGGTGAAAATATACATGCATGAATTTTTGTCCATAAAGAATGGGTCTTTTTAAATGTATCATGTTTAATGAACCAAATATGACATCTTCATCCAATGGTGATTCTATTTGGTGTAGTGGAGGCCGTGTTACAGATGTATAAGTGATGTAATATGTTAGAGTCATAGTTTAATTTAGTAAAGAATATAACCCTTCCTCTTCATTCTCATTATGTATCTTTTTATCATGTCCACCTTCAGGAGACATAATTGATGTCACCTTCATAGGTGGTGGATCTTTTTTGTGTCTGTGCATCTATTCCTTCAGGGGGGGCCATGAGATTGTCCACTATTTTCTATGTCACCCAATTGATGAACATCTATCCATTCCTTGATGGAATATTCTACCAATCACCATCTTTTTCTAACTAGGAGATGGTTATGCAATATATAATCTCTTAGGAGTTATCTATCACCACCTATACAGAATTTATAATTCCTTATAAGATTTTTTAAAGATGAAGCAGTCATAGATATTAAGACACAATTTTATATGAAATGGGAAGCAGTGGGGATATATAATGAGTTTGACATCATTGTGATTCCTAGGTTATTGTATCTTCGGAATATTTTTTTTCATGTTTATAAGTAAATAACCAAGAATATTTTCATTTTAAAGTAGTATTATCGATTAATCCATTTCAAAAGCATCAGGTGACACTTATATATATATGCTTCTGGCCAAAGGGAGGAATAGTGGTTGTTGTTGCTCAATAAGAGTTTCTGGGAAGTCTGAGACATGTATATGTTCATGAATGGGTACTGGTGCTTGTTTGAGGGAAACAGTGTGATCACATTGTCGATCGCATCAAATTAGATGATTATTTTTATTTAGATTTTATGTAGTATATATGAAACCCTAGGTCGTATCACGAATGAGCCTAAGATCATTAATTACAAAATGAGGTTTTGATTAAATAACTATAAAGGGAATGGGGTTTTATAAAACTATTGTTTTTTTTAAGAAGAGAAATTGAATATTTATTACTATTGAGAGAAACTGGTTGGAGGAACTGTGATCAACCCAGTTAAGTTGTCCCATGATTCTTAATCTGTCATCACTCTCAAGGGAAAGGGAAGGATCATTAATTCCTTGATTTTATACATACAGAAAGTTTTAATGGTTTGTGAGTTCATACTAGGTTACCAATTAGGATTTTATCGATCGATGATATTTATTTTCAGAAACCTTTCAAAATCAACAAACATGAATCGATGTAAAAATAGAACACAATCAAGGCATCAC
Organism: Viscum album; assembly: GCA_963277665.1. Taxonomy (NCBI): domain Eukaryota; kingdom Viridiplantae; phylum Streptophyta; class Magnoliopsida; order Santalales; family Viscaceae; genus Viscum; species Viscum album. The sequence goes on from OY728158.1 coordinate 544,503,637, forward strand.
ATCAAGAATATGATGAGATGACCAGATCTGGTCAATAATAAAAATATTCCCTATGAAAAGAACATGTATATTCATTGGTTCATGCTCCTTGATTTTATCAAATGACATTTTCCATTTTCAAAATAATGAAATTGAGGGGTGAGAAAAAAGGCAACCACTCTAAATTCCTCCCATGATTTAGGTTATGATTGGAAGCATGTGGATTTTTTTCCATTGATTTGAATTTTATCATACCAGAATAAACAAAAATTTAGATGGTAGAAATAAAGATCAATTGACAACAAACCGTGACATCATTTACCTTATGAATATTAGAAGTGAGGAGCTGGGGATTACAACAAGAAATACCCCCAAAATTGATCACTAAGTGGTTTAGAAGTACACAAGGAATAATAAGAATAAATTGGGTGAAGATTGATCTCAAATTAGACTTACCTTCACCCCTGGTCATTGAATATAGATAATGAGGGGAAATAGTGATTTTATGGGAAATTACATCCATATTTCCACAAATAGTGGTTATGTAGCTAAAGGTCTGGGTGACTATTTGGGGAATATTTGTTACTATAGTTCAATCCTACAGGTTTTATAACAAAAACGCTTGAAAATGACTATACATTCTGTAGTGATTCAGGGTATCGAGTTAGTTGTTTTGGGGAGGTGGAATCATCTGATTCTCGCTAAAATTTACCCATGATAATAAGGTATGACAGTCCTTGTAGTTTAGCTTGGGTTATAAAATCCGCAGAGACCTAAGAAAAAAAAAACCTATATACATGTACATTCTATGGACTGTTTTTGGCTATTAAGTGGCCAACTTTGGTTTGATTTTAGATGGGTTTAATTTAACACTAAATTTATTAAGTGAATTCAAATTATGAGAATGGTTGATCCTAGGTTATTACAAGGGGTGGATTGGACGTATTTCCGTTTCAATGATTTAAATTTCTTATATTTGAGAATGGTTCATTTAAGAAGACAAAAGAACATAATCACATACTAGTTTAATTCATACACCCTTTGATACTAATCACTTATACACTTGAAGGATCAATGTTTTGAGCACTTAAAGGTAAAAGTTCGTATTAGCACTTGAAGTGTGTGTCCTTAAATTCAACAAGGACGATGGAGTTTAAAAATAATCAAATAAAAATCTCAATTAAATAAATGATTAGAACTTAGTAGGGTGATAAATAATATCCAATACAGCCCCTTTATACTCCCTTGTATCAACCCGTAAGTGGGTCATCCCTCCATTGATTTTATGGTTTCAATTGAAGCGGAAAGTAGACTCCTGAGGGAAGAAATAGAGAAGTAAAAAACACAATAAAATAACAATCACTCCACCATTGTGTGATAATCTCACAAGGTTTGGTATGAACAAGTTCACACCATGAACCAACAGTATTAATGTTATAAGGAGAATAATATAATAATAAGAGAATAAGAACTTTTATTAAGAAACAATGATGTATTAAAACAACTTACATGTGGAAGACAAATTTGAGCCTACAAAACCACAACATAACATTACAATGAAAGAAAGCTCAACGATAATAAACTCCTTCACCACCACTGCATTAAAAAGGAATTTTGTGAGTCATTGGTCGAGCCTCCAATAGCATAAAAGATCCCACTTGAGTATGGTAGGCCTAGGGTGGTGGAAAGTAAGGGAGAAGAGACTTTTCCCCCATTGACAAGAGGTGGCAGACAGCTTTCTTGCACCGAACAGACATGCTTGGAAGACCTTTTAGATGGAAGAATCAGAGTAGTCCATAGAATAGGAAAATGGATCCCATGATATCTCCTACGCGCCTGTAACATTTGGGCCCATTTGGAGTTGTTGTTTCGGAAATATGATTATATTAGAGGACTGTTTTTCTGGGCTGCAGAATCTGGCCATGATTTTATCTCAAACTTGGTCCACCTAAATGGACACCATGGAAGCGTAATTAGCATTGGATCCTGCAGATTTATATGTTCCTATACATTTATTCTATAATAACACGAAATTAGAGATTCATTGGGCTTGTATGTTGGGCCCCACAGTCTCATCAGTGGGCTGGTGTCCAATCTGACTTCCCCAGAATTGTTTCATTTCATCACAAAATATCCCCATCTTCTTCCATGAATTATCCATTGATCCTTGAATAAAACATGTTCATATTTAAGTTTAGATCAATTTCCCAAAATATAAAATTGAAATATGTATAATTAAATTCCTTATAATCATATGAATCAATGGATACTTTAAATGATGTTAGAAAATGTACTACATAATAGTGCATTTTAAGAAGGTATTATAATCATAATGTGAAAGGATGTTTAAAGTGTAAAATGCACTAAAATGGTGTTTATTAACAATAAATATCATTCATATTATATATATTAACCATGAATATTAGCCTCATTTAGTGGCTAATCACACCCCCAACTTGAGTTTTTCTAGTCCCGAGCAAAATATATCTCAACATTATGAAATTCGAATTCCATTTTCCAAAAACATTTTAATAAACAATGATCACTCAAAACCCTTATACAAAACAATCATGAAACCCATCAAAATATTTTAATACAATATATTTTCATTAGAAGATCCCAATCCCAAGTCCATTCCTTTGTTCAAATTCATTTCCATATTTCATCCAATATCAATTAAGTATGAGGATGTGTTGTGCATCACAATAGACATGGGGGTTCATCTTTATTCAAGAGGGGAAATGAAGGATGCTCTAGGTGGAATCACATTTCAATATTAATATTAGTATTAATTTTTTTTATCATATTGTTTTGTTTTTGTTTTTTTTTTTGTATTTTTTTGTAATTATTCTATTGTAATTGAAATTGAACTCAAAAGAGTCAACCCCTATAGCGAGACTTTGCCGATAACTCCCAGACTCAAAGACCATAGGGCACCAAGTGAATCCCACATACTCAGGCATCATCTCGAGTAAACTCAGTCAAAAAAAAATTCAAATTAACAAATATAGAGATAAAATTACTAACTCTGGGCCAGAAAAATATGGAGTCACGATCCCCAAGTGCTAAAAGCCACGCATTAGGTCATTTCATTGCTCTACGCGCAATTTTTATTTAAATTTTTTTGACAACTAATATTAAATTAAAATGCTCACCAAACCGATACTATTTATTTTGGGGACCCCATGAACTCAAACTAATACGCCACTATCCAAAGGACGTGCATTGTGATCTTTTTTTTGGATGAAAATATAAACGATAAAATATCACATTAGACAGCCACACTTTCCAAAATCTATGATCATGAAATTATAAAAGGATTAAAATCAGTATCAGGTCATGCTAAATTATTTGATATTCACTTTCAATGTGTTCAATGTTTATTACCATGTTCAATGTTAATGGAATTTTTCCTTCCATCTACAATTTTTTTTTTCAAATCATTCATTTTTTTACACAAAAGCATTTTTTATTTTATCTCCCCCCCAACATAAAATAACATTTTCCTCAGTGTTTAAAGAAAATATAATTTAGAAGGGGGTATAGGTAGAGAATGAATGTTCAAAAAGGAAATTGAAAATGAGGATCATGGAATGATGTCACCTGGTGGTTGATGTTGAAAATGCATTCCCATGTCTCCCTTCAATTATGGTTTGTCTCCCAATGGCTTGAACGGTTGTGACCAGATTTTCCCAATGACCTAAGACATGCCTTTAATTTTTTTTAATATATATATATTTTTTTATTTTTTCTATCCTAAAAAATGTACAGATAACATAAAATGATGATATATTGTCTTCTAAATATTTTCTGGGTAAGGCATTACTCAATGATCATACCACGTGACACAGATGAATATGGTGCTCCCATTTCGTACCCATCCATAATCATAATTGAAGAACATGTCAACAGTCTATTGTTTTAAAAATAAAAATGATTAATTAAAATTTAAATTTTATTAAAACAAAAAAATGATAGGAAACATGAAAACCATGGGTTTCCTCCCATGAAACACATTTTTTAAAGTCATTAGCTCAACTTGGACCCCATAACTTATGCAATACAAACTTTAACCATTTTAAGGACCACATGTTTCACCAATTCTACTAGTTTGAGATTGATTCTGTGTTTATAATTTGTTTCATGAACAAACCTATGTTCTAAAATGAATGGTAAAATCAAAGCAATATCATAAATGATTGATCCAGTTTCCTTTGTAGTCTTTCCTAAGACATCAATGATCATTCCATCTTTTTTGGTTTCAAGAGAAGAATGAATTCCAATTTAAAGGTCATGATTATACCATATAAATGGATTATTTAGAGGGGAGGGGAGGACAATAATTTTGAGCTCAGGTTGGATATGACATTTAGATATAGGTTGAGATTTTGAATTCAAATCAGTTTCATTTTCCAAATTTATCAACAAAATTGCATCCTTTTGAATAGAATATTCAATCAAAAAATTGGAAATATTAGTGTTAATAATGTTTATGGACTCAATGTTTGTGATTTCTCTCAATGGTTCAGTAATTTTTTGTTCTGAAGAATCAATGGAGTGATATTCAAGAAACTCAATCCATGATGTCAATTTCTCCTCTTGTGAATAAAAAAAATAAGTTTCCTCTTGATTTAAACACCTATCAATAATTATTTGATCCTCCTCATATATCCCAAATCCAAAGGTTGGTTCTTCATTAAATTTATGAGAGTTTTTTGGGAGAAAAGATTCTTCTATCAATGATGATGAAGGGATACCATGAGCAGGAATGTGTTCTATAACTGTCTCAATGTTTTGTAGTTCTAATCTCAATGATGAAACCTCAAAATTCATTATCTGTATTTGTTGACACAATTTTTCAAGTAATGAGTGTGGATCAGGATGGGAAAATGGTTGAGAACGATGGTCTATTCTAGGTGGATAATTAAGTTGTTGGAATTCCACTGGAGGGAGTTCAGATTGGCGTTGTGGGTATTGAAACTCATTATATGCTTGGATTTTTTGTGTTTAATAAGAGTAAAAACATTATGGTTCATTAGGATGTTGATGATCCCACATGTGGAATTTAGTATGGTCACTGTACATCACACATGGGGTTGGGTGATGAATGTAGTGATAGGTTTCCCATGTTCGGGATTGTTCAAAATTGATTTCGATAGGAGTGAGGGGGTGAGAATTGAGAAAGAGATGAAAAAGGTATGATAGTGTCTAAGATAACTTACTTAGGTCCCCAGAAACGGCGCCAAAATTTGATTCTCGCTCAAATTTACCCAAAATAATAAGGTTGGACAGTCCTTGTAGTTTATCTTGGGTTATCGAATCCTCAGAGACCTAAGAAGAAACCTATAGATAAGTACATTCTATGGACTATTTTTGGCTCTTAAGTAGCCAAATTGGTTTGATTTTAGATGGGTTTAAGTTAACACTAAAAGTATTGAGTTAATTCAAATTATGATAAGGGTTGATCCTAGGATATTACAAGTGGTGGATTGGACATATTTTCTTTTCAAGGATTTCAATTTATTATATTAGAGATTGGTTAATTTAAGAAGATAAAACAACATCATCACTTACTGGTTTAATGCCTATACCCTTTGATACTAATCACCTATAAACTTGAAGGAACAAATATTTGAGCACATTAAGGTAAAAGTTCGTATTAGCACTTGCAGCGTGTGGCCTTAAATTCAACAACGATGATGGAGTTTAAAAATCATCAAATAAAAATCTCAATTAAAGAAGTGATTAGACATTATTAGGGTGATAAATTACATCCAATACAGCCCCTTGCTACTCCCTTGGATCAACACACAAGTGAGTTTGCCCTCCATTGATTCAATGGTTTCAATGGAAGTGGAATTTAGAATCATGAGATATGAAATGGAGAAGTAAAAAAACACAATAAAATAACAATCACTCCACCGTTGTGTGATAATATCACAAGGTTTGGTATGAACAAGTTCACACCTTGAAAAAAATTTATAAAAGTGATTAGGAGAATAACAGAATAATAAGAGATGAAGAACTTTTATTAAGAAACAAGGATGAATTAAAACAATATACATGTGGAAGAGAAATTTGAGACAACAAAACCGCAGCATAACATTACAATGAAAAAACCTCAGATAAAAATGAGATTTCAATATTATCCCTTAACATATATATGATTTTATTTTTTATGTATCCCAACCACCAATATAATGATTTAAATAATTTAATTTACTAATTCTATAATCATATCTATTTTTATGTTATCATATATGATCATATTATGATATTGTGGTTAATATCATTTCCTTACAACTTTTAATTTGGGTATTAACTACTCCATTTACTTATGCATATTTTAACGAATAAGTTCTGTTTTTCCTTATTTGGTTATAGTTATATCACTAAAAAATTATATATACATAATATATACCATAATTATTCATCATTTACATTTATATAATAATTTTTTAATGTATATCATGTATAATGAATCACATCGCATCATGGAGACGGTAGGTCGTACATATGCATGATCAGTTATTTCCTTCCCATTACTATGGAATGGTATAGATGTGAAGGTGGTATATGTTGTTCTAGAAACAATTTAATTTTAAAATAATCATATATATTAATTATTTCAGTCATTATATCCATCTAATTAATGAGCTGGTGAAATATATATTAGGCAACAACTTGGAGACTATAAGCTGTATGTACTCACGGGTGGTGATTTCATTTCTCATAGGGTAGATAGATGGTGTAATATTGTTGTTAAATTATAATAATAACATAAAATTATATAACTAATACTAGAGTTATTAATTATTAATAGAAACAATTCTTGATGAGGATATAGAAGAAAAAGTATGAAAGAATCGGTGAAGGAGACTAACCCATCTTCGATGAGCTCCCTCTAGATCTCTTCTTAAGGACACCAAAGATGGTATTTTGAGAAGAATAAAACATTTAGATTGTGATAATGGATGTTTATAAGGGAAATAGTTAGGTTATATATGAGTGTGGTGGAAAAAATTGAAGTGATGTTGTGAGGGATGGTCTGTGCTTTTTTAATTGAGGCGAGGAGAATATTTGGAATTTCCATAAATATTAAAAAATAATAAAATAAAACCACGATCCAAAACCATAAATTGTTTTTATTTAAAATACTCTATATAATAATGTTATAATATCATAATAAAATAAATTTTAGACAAGTTTTTTTGTCTATTTAATCGTTATAATTTTAATTTAACAATTACCTATTCAATTTCATTTTAAGGTAACAAATATTAAAATATTAAAAGTGTAAAATATTTAGTTATATATTTTAAATAATATCATAAATAAATAATTTGGAACATTATAAAACATATCATAATTCTTATATACATCAAAAAATGTTTTATGATTTTTAAATAATTAAAAAAACATTATTTGGACAAAACATCAATATTGTCAACATTGACACTACTAAATTCATTGAATTTCTAAAATATAATGATATGATGTTAACCCAAGAAAAAATATTTTATTATATCCTTATGGGGTCAATGTAAACAATAAAATTCATTGGATATATCTACTATGCAAAGTTATTTTGATTTTAATATTTATAATAACAATAATTTTATATTTCCATCATTAAAATAATTACAACATAATGATTTTATAATTATTTAATATACTTATATATTGAATAAAAATAAATATAAAATTCTATTTTGAATGTAAATAATATATATTTTATAATAATAATAATAATAAAATTTATCTACTATAAAATCCTATATTAAAAATGTTCTATTTTTTAAAACTTGAATATGATGACTTTAACATTACTTCTGGTAAAATATTATAAGTGTCATAATATATTCCACTAGATTCCAAATGGTCAATAATTCAGCCTATGGATGATTAGGGTCGATATATTTTGGAAAAATAATATTGGTTCATGAGATTTCATCTTTTCAAATTTATTATCATTTCAATAAATATTATTTTATTTATTTTTCATCTATTAAATAATTTTTCATCGGTCATTATTTGTTTCCTAAAAATTACAAATAAATTACGATGATAAAGAAAAAAATTTATAATTATAATGAGTATTTATAGTCAAATTTATCTTCTGTATAACCAAATATAAAAAATGATATATTTTTTAAAACATGAATGGGACATCATTAAAATTATGATAAATGAAACAATATAAATATCATAATTCCACCCAAGTTGCCCAAAAAATCAAAAATAATTTATTGTCATAAAGTTATATTTCTTAAATTAAAAATTTTCATTTAGATTCATTCATTTTTTAAATTTCTCCTCATATGGATACATAATAGATAGTAAGGATAATGAAAATGGAACTTTGTGTCATTCTTTGATTTAAATATTATTTAAGTCAATTTAATGGACAAGATACCATCATATAAACTAATTTATATTCATAACTGTTAAGGGTTGAATTTAATTGAAATTTTAAAAGATTACCATTCTTAGGGTCATTTTACAGTTTTTATTTTATTATATTGAACCTAAATTACCTAATTTATCTTTTATCGTGGTATCAAACTTTTCAATGGTAACTATTCATATTGGAAAAAAATAAAGGGTTCATAATTACAAAATTTGGGCCTCCTATATCCATATTTTACATCGATTTTTCATAATTAAAAAGATTCAAGTTGCATATTTAATTTTGAAATAAAATATGTAAAATATCATTAAAAATAGTTTTTCTTAGAAACATCCATTTAAAACACAAATAAATTGTATAATAAATTCATGTATAAAATCCCTTTAAAAAATATAATTGGATCAATATTAACTATTTAAAATTTAAAAATAATCCAAATCAAAATTGAACTTTTTAATTCCATTATAAGTAAATATAGTTTAAAAAAAATTCATTTCATTTTTCATCTTAAAATGAAACATATCATAAAAATTTAAAAAAAAATCATCCAAATGAATTTTTATACTCGAATATCATATATGAGGTTTATTTTGTGAAATAAAATATAAAATAGTTTCAAAGACTAGATTTAATATTCTTGAGCCATCAAAAGGAGGAAAAACTGATTTTCTTTAAATACTTCTTTCCTCTAAAAAATTATACTTGTTCTTATATCATGTATAAAAAATCATAAGACAAATTTTAAACATTTAATTCAATATATTAATTATATATTTCATTAGAATTCCACCAGGAGTGGCTTTACTCAATTATAATGTAACTTATTTGCATTTAAATAAAAATAAATTCTTTTATTTTAAAACATGGTTTTATTTATAATCAATTACTCACCAAAGAATTTATTATATGTAATTGTGTAAATTAAATATTCATAATTCAGTTAATAATTTTCATAACCTCTATTATAATGGTTAGGTTATACGGAAATATAATAATATTTAGTTATATTTTTAAAATTAGTTTTTCTTAAAATGAATTCTATCAAAAGGCCTTAAAATGTATAGTAACACAAGATAAGAATATTGTTGTGTATACTGTAGGCTAATATGGTGTTTCATGTAACAAAAGATTATTTTTGTGTAGCTTAAAAAAAGATAGAAATGATATTAAAAATAAATCTCATAAAAATATAAGTGTGTTACATTCTACCCCCTTAAAAAAATTCTCCCTAGAAATTCATCGAGTTTATAAAAACATAGAAACCCACAACACAAAAAAAGACTAAAACATTATTTTAAAAATGAATATTTGGAAAATAATATTTATCCAATGTAAATCATAAATATTTCTTTTCTTAGGAGAGAATAGGTGGATATTTGGGCATAGAGGAAATAAATAAATAATAATAATGATATAAAAAGACAATTGATCACAATAAAGTGGGTGATCCATATAATGTTATCAACCACACAACGGAAAATAAATAATTGGGGAAGAGGTTATTGATATACTGAAAATTTATGATAATAAGATACCATTTTAAATCATAGTCCATATTTTCTAATGTTGAATAAATTTCATGAGAAGATATAATAACATTATTTCCATATAATCTAACCCTTTTTACTGTCTTCCAAAATTTCTACTTCCTCTCTATTTATAGGAAATGAAGATAAACTTTTCATTCATAAAGTGTTTACAAATCATACAATCCGTAAATAGAATTCTAGGCCGTTGCTTCTATCATTAAAACATCAAAAATGTTAGAATAAGTAATCTAATATACATAATTACACCTATGGTTTGATAATAAATTATTCTCACAAACATTATATGCTGTATAAAATTAACCTTACATAATTTATAACCATTCAAACCTTCTAAAAGATTAAAAAAAAATTAAAAATTTGTTCACTAACTCCGCATAACTTTTATCCCCCATATATCATAAGGTATTTATAATTGGCCACTTCTGAAAAATGTGACCTCCTTCAAAATTTATCCTCCTAACTCCCAGTAATAACATGAATAATAATAAAACATAATTGCAAACATTATTGTCTCTTTATTAAAATTTTTATTAGATTTAGTCAATAACTCCCAATATGTTATATACATAATCCATGATATTATCTCCCTCTTGAAAAAAATTCCATAATTAATTCCAAATAAACTAGTATCATCCAATTTATTAAATCAGATATGAAATATCTTTGTCCAAACATAATTATCCTAACATTAATGACATATTAAGGGTTATATTTCTTTTATTAAAGTCTTATATAAAAATAACAGCTTATTACATCAATCACTTTTCATAGTTACCTATACCACTCAGAATATACTTTCAAATACTTAAGGAAACAAATAGTATAAAAATCCATAGTTGTTTCCTTATTCCATATTACCATAAAATTACATAAACATAATTATTATTGATAAACATAAAAATCATAAAACTATATTATTAATCCATTGACCACGATAAAACATTTAATTACTTGACACTTCTTTTATATAACATTTCATTTATTGTCTCTTCAATATCTCCAACATAAATACTACTCATATGACCATTCTGATTCGCTTCTTGTGGTTTCCCCCAAGGTAATCGACCTCCATAATGCCCAAAGTGACACATTTAAAACATATAACCATCATTGATACCATATCAATACCATTATCTTTTTTTATTATGTAAATTGATCCCTTTCCATTGAAATTACTTTCTTTGTGTCATTTTCCACACCCAAAGAATATTTAAGATCCATTGAGACATTCTATTTGATGCCTAATCCCAAATTATTTACAATGGGGAAATCAAACTTTAATTCATCTAGGGTCACTATGAAACTTCATCCTTCTCTTTTTATGTTGGTTAGTAAACTCACAAAATGTGAGATTATTGATCAAATTTTCTGATTTATGATTAGGCATAATAATGATGTTTCTCCTTCCAAATCCCATTATATTTGGTTTCTCATGATAAATATCAATTTATTTTCCATAATATTCTTCATCAATATGAATCATCCTATTTCAATCCATTTTCAAAAATTCAACACAAAAAGTTAGAAGAAAAAATAATTCTAGGAAAACAATATAATCAATTGGGAGTACAATCAATATATAAAATCTTAGTTCTAATCATAATTTAATCATGATCACTACAAAAATAATAGGATTGTAACCTATAATTAGGATTATCCTTAGGAAATCCCTAGGAATATTTATAGAAATATTTATAGGGATCTCACTAATGTTTTCAAGCCCTAGTTTCCTGATGTTGACTACACCTTCTATCTGATACCAACTGTAAATACCTACAAATGGCGTACATGGACATTATATTACATTTGAAGAGTGTATAATAAATGACCAATACAGTCACAAAAATATTGTATTAGTTTATTGACTTTAGAATATAAGAAAACCTTATTCTAATTTTGTGAAAGATCATAATCATCTACCATAAAAATATTACAACATAATTTTCCTACATAAAACCTTTCGTCATATCCTGGTGAAAATAAAACATAAAAAGGTTGAGCTCAGATGCTTAGTAAGGGTAAATAAGAAAAATATTAAATATAACATAAACATATGAATGTAAATACATAAACATAAATTTTTCAAACCATTACAAAAATTCCATATATCAAATAATTAATTTAGAAAATAACTATTACTACTTCATAATGAATAAAAAATAAAGGAACATGAGCCATTAGAAAAACAACTTGTCAGAAAATGAAATTTTGGAAAAAAAGATTCTTAGAAAATAATTTATATATTATACAAGGCTTATTTCCAAGGCCACCATCATATAAAAAGTCCACTGTTGAACTAATTTCACTCCTCATTCCGACTCTGTATTAAAGACCTAGATTTACATGTCGTTATAGACCTTTATAACAGAATCAAATTTACTTTTTGTTCTATTTCTATCTTTATCATAGGATATAAATATATACCTAATTAATTGCAAGGATATATTGGTCCCACCCATCACATAATGAAAATAATATATAATTTCCCAATAAAAAACAAATCATTAATCATATCATAACCCATTAAATAAAATTTGTTTTTTTAATATCATTCCATTACAACATATCTCACCTTAAACTAGTTGATTTAATATTTAAAATTAACTAAAAATTGAATAAAACAATAATAATTACATGGATTGTATAAATGAAACATAGAATTATTAAATAATATCAACTTGGATGGATAATAATCTCGATAAAATAAGTAAAATTATGGAAAATATCTTTTCCTCATCAAAATCATTTTCTATTCTCAAAATTCCATGAGAATTTAAAAGAAAACAATTTCTTTTAATATAACATTGAAATATTTTAAATTAATATTCATAGATAAAAAATGTTTTTAAAAAATATAAATTTTTCCGTGTTGTATATGTTAAAAGAAACATTCATCTTGTACTTGTGTCAGAAAGTCAAAAATTACCTTGTATAAAAAAAATGATTCTTTTCAAACTATTTAGAAAACATTCTTAAATGTGTAAAATTTACATAAAAAATAGTATAAGAATATATGAATATTATAAATTACATACGCATAAATCATGGACATGAATGCTAAATACACCATAGTATGCATTTATGTATACAAAACTTTAGATAAAAACGAGATTTCATAATTATCGCTTATCTTAGGTCTAATATTTTTTAATATGAATCTGAACCTCATGTATAATTATATATATAATTTAATTAACTTTTTCCATAATCAAAAACCATTTTAATATAATATATATGATCATATTATTACATGGTTATTAATAAAGTGTCCTTACTACTCATATTTTAGGACTTCACTACATTATTTTATTATGCATGGTTTGTAAAATATGTTTTGGTTATTCTTTTTAGGTCATATTTATAACATTAAAAAATGTTATCAATAAAATATATTCTATATTTATTCATTTATTAAATTTATATTATCATTTTCTAATGGGTTTCATGAAGAATGAATCTCATCGCATCATGGACACCACATGCCATACGTACGCACAAGCGATGCAATCATTCCCTTAATTAATGAATGTTATTGAATTGGATGTTGTATATTTTTTTAAATAATACATAACATGTTATCCTAATAATATATTGTTATTATTTCAACAATCATATCAATACAAGTAAGGCAATGATGAAAAACAGATTACCACACATTTTGGAGATGGAAATTTTTACGTACGCACATGTGGAGATTTCATTTTAATTATGATGGATAGAATGTGTAATATAGTTGTTCAATAATAATTATAAAATATACATATATACGTGATACATTATTGTTTTTCTTTATATTATAGAAAACTCATTAAGTGGAAATATAAGACAAAATTAGTTTGAATGAATCGGTAAAAGAGGTTTCCTCTTCTTCAATGAGCTCCCTCTAGATCTCTTTTTGAAGGCTCTATAGTTAGTCATTGAGAAGAACAGAACATCTCAAATGTGACTAAGGATGTTTATAATTGAAATGGGTAGGATATAGAAGATCTTGAGGGATCAATGTGGAGGTAATTTGTGAGGAAGTGTGTGTCCTTTTAAAATTTAGGTAAACGACATATTTGTAATCTCAAAAAATATTAATTTAAAATAAAATAAACCACGGAAAGAAACCTAAAACATGTAAAAATATTGAATATGAGATGAGATAAGGTTTTATTACCATCAACCAATAAATATTATGCATGTCTATTCCCCATTTAAACGTTATTATTTTAATTTAACAATTAGCTATTTTATTCCATTTTGACTTGGGTAACAAATATTTCGATATTAAAAGGGTAAAATATTTACATATTTGATACCAAATAGGCCATAAATAAAATATTTTTAAAATTTAGAACCACATCATAATAATTCAATATATTTTAAATTTTTTATGATTTCTAAATATTCTAATTATATATTATTTTGACAAAATAACAATAGTGTCAATTTTGGCACTATTCAATTCATGGATTTTAAAAAATATCAAGAGAGAATGTTATCTAACAAAATAATATTTTTTTACATCCCCACAGTGTCAATCTTTACTCGTTTGATGCGTTTCGTCTCGCAAATCAAAGTCTTCCAGATCTAGAGGAAAAGAAGAAGGATCATGATGCGCGGAATAACATACCCTCTCTCAAGGCTTTCTCAGGGGGATCTTTCATTCCTCTTGCAAATCGCGCACCCCATCGAATCATTCGGAAAGGATCAACGGCACATGTTTCAGCCTCGGAGGATGTAATAGCAGTTAGGATTGATTTGTGCAAGCTTTCATTTATCGCTCGCATCTCCTCAATGAAAGGTATGAAACCCTGGCGGGCTTCTGATCTCATATCTCGGCTTGCTGATATTTGGGGATTCAATGATTTCAAATGTGTGTCCATCGGTCGCGGACTCTTTCACATTCTATTTCCTTCGGCAGAGCTCAAAAGTTGTTCTTGGAGTATCGGCTCCATCAATCTCAGGCCAGGTACTCTTAGACTTCGTGAATGGAAATTGAATTCCAACTTTCTTGATTTTAAGGATACCTGTGCGCAAGTCTGGATAAAAATACATGGTCTCAACTGGGTATTATGGAATGCTGAGATTTTGTTTGATATTGCATTTGCTATTGGGTTTCCGATTAGAATGGATCATGTTACAGAATCAGTATGCTATGGTCATTTTGCTCAGGTCCTGGTAGGGATTGAACTTAGTTCTACCTTAATAGATAAAGTTATTTTATCTACTCAACATGATGATATTTGTCCTCAGATTGAATATAAAAGCACTCCGCCGTTCTGTGTTTCTTGTCAAATTAATGGGCATGAAGAATCATCATGCAGAAGAAATGTTCTTTGTGACAACTGTCAAATTAAAGGGCATGACTTGCAACACTGTAGGACGACACCCAAACAAAGTATGGCACAAATCATTGAGCAGAATAAGACGGCTGCTGTTATTGGTTATGATTCTGCTGAAAATTCTCAAAGAGCTCTCGATGAACAGGCCAAAAAGGGTTTTTCTGAAGAGCATAATAAGACCAACTCGAAAAACAAGAATGTTCTCTTATCCTGGGTAGATCTTTCTGATGATATTCAGCTACCCATTGATGGTAATGCTGGTATTGATGATATGAATGGAGCCTCATTCAAAGAAATTTTGACAAGAGGTCTCAAATATGAGGAAGATGATGAATCAATTGATAGCCTGGATGCCCTGGAAAATGCTGCTCAAGAAGATGCAGACTCCTACCTAAGAGAAAAACATATCTTGGTCAATTCCAAATGTAGAAGAGGCAAGGAAAAGCTAGACCTTCCTATCTCAAGGAAATTTAAAGAAAGGAAAGAGGTCTCTGGTCAGTCTCTGTGTACAGCAGATAGAGAAACAACCATTGTTTCTACAGTTTCTCATGCCTCTCTTATGGGAATATCCCCTCCAGAAGGTACTCCTAGAGCCCAAGATATGTCTGCTTTATTCCATGATTTTTCAACAAAGTCTATTGCTAGTGTTTCTTCACCTTTGCATTCTAAGGAAGGTCGAGGTACAACTGGTCTTACAGACTTGGTACCATCTAAAAAGTCTATTTCTCAGGATGCCAGGGGCACCAATAGAAAGTTTCATAAACCAGCTCCAACTGGGCAGTATAAGCAGACATGTTTGGAAACTGTCCAAGACTCCCCTGAACTGCATGTGGTCATTCCCAGTCTGGAGGGAAAAAAATGACATAATGTCAAAATCATCTCAGCCTTCACCAAGTTGTGACACCCCTCAATCTCAAATTCATAATGTTATAAAACAGGTGAGTACCTATAATTCGTTTGAATTACTTAAAGCTTCTAGTAGTGAGGATGACAGGAAACCAGTGGAAGATCGGGATGGAGTTAAGTGTGTGAACATGGATGTGACGCCTGAGATCCCGGATGATGGTGGAGGTATATGGATACAGGAAAAAGCTGGGCGGAGAGGGAGACAACCAAGTGGAAGGGGTACTCAAACATCTCTTCACAGTATGAACACTCGCTCGCGAGTGCGCTGATGATTTTTTTATGAACCTGTTTTGCTGTTTCCTCAGCTGTTTTTACTCCTTGTATGAATTTCTATTTTTATTAATAGGGGCCTTTGCGCCTCAACCTTTATATAAAAAAAATTAATAAAAGAATTACTACATTAGTGTTGGGTAATTATTTAATATAACTATAAGTTGAATAAAAATTAATAAATAAATAATATGAAAAAAATAAAAACATTATATTTCATAAAAATAATTATAGTAAAATATATATTCTGGAAAATCCAATATTAAAAACATTATATATATTAAAACATGAATATGACAACATTAACATTACATTATAGAAAATATTATAAATGTTATAATCTATACCATGTGGCTCAAAATCATTATTAGTTAGAAATTTGGATGCATATGGTCGACATATAATCACACAATAAGATTGATTCAAGTGTTCAGGTCTTTTATTATTAGTTGTCTTTTTAAAAAAAGTTATTTAATTGATTTTATATTAATAAAATAATTTCTTCATTAGTAATTATTTACTTCCTTACAATTACAAATAAATTACCATGATAAGGAAAAACATTTTATATTTATATTCATCATTTATTGTTGAATTTATCTTCCTTATAAATATATATTAAAAATGATAGATTTTTTAAAACATCAATATGACATTTTTAATTTTTTAATAAATAAAACAAAAAAATATCATAATTCTTACCAAGTTGCCCAAAATGTCAAAAATATATTGTTTAAATGATGATATGTTTATTATGTTAAGAATAATCATTTATATTCTTCAATAATAGAAATTGTTCCCCATGTGGACACATAATAGATATTAAAGACAATAAAATGACACATTGTGTCTTTCTATGATTTAAATATTATTTAATTCATTTTATGAGACTAGGGTTAATTAAATGACATAATTATGATAATAAATTATTAATGGTCAAATTTAGTTAATAAATTTAAAGTATACCATATTTTGGTAATTTTATAGTCTTTATAATTTTATTTTTAATTTAAAATACTCAATTTAACCTTTATAGAGGTAAAATTTCTTACCATGTTTACTATTAGTATTGGACTAAAATTAAAGGGTAATTATTAAGAAATTTGGACCTCTGTAATCCAAAATTTAAATCCATTTTTCATAATTCAAAACATAGTATTTTTAGGATTATGTTTAAAATATGACCAGAAAAATTTCATAAAAATAGTTTATTTGAAATTTGTATTTTTAAAACATAAAATGATTGTATAAAAAATTCATTTATGAAATCCATTTCCAAAACCATAATTAAATCAATATGGACTAAATCGAATTTTAATCTACACAATAAAAAAATTTAATTTTTAATACCATTAAATGAAAATATAGTTTTTAATAAAAACCGGTTTTTCTATTTGTTCATCATATAGTTAAAATTTTTACAAAAATAACAAAACATCAGCACAAGTTAATATTTATGCACCAATATCAACTATGATGTTTATTTTATGAAATTTAATATAATAATGTTAAAAAACTATTTTTAAAATGGGTTCACCTTCAAAAGGTTGTAAAATTATATTATTTTTATAAAAAATACTTATTTAATCCAAAAAAATGAATTTGATCGCATATCATGTATATAGAACATATAATATAGATTTTAAACATTATATTGAATAAATTAAAAATATATTTCATTACATAAATCCCTTAGGAGTGGTTTTATTATTTTATAAACTCAGTAATCTTCATTTAAAAATAAAATCAATTCTTTTTATTTTAAAGGAATTATTTTGATTATAATTAATTTATCAGAAAACATTTAATTATATATGTTTGTGTGCAAATAATATTTTCATAGTTCAGATAATGTTTTCCATAATCACTATTATAATGTTTATGTAATAAGGAAAAATAATAATATTTATTTTTTCGATTACGGTAGGACTGGCGTGAAATAAATTTTATCAAAAGAACCTTATATTTTGTGTCACAAAATCCAATCATAGTTTTGCATATACTATAAGCTAAGACGGTGTTGCATGTATAGAATTTTTATCTTTTTGTTGCATACAACACAATAAATTAAATAATTAAAAAAATCTATCTCATAAAAATCTCTGGGTGTTACATATATCACCATGGGGAGGTTTACCATCATGGATGTTAGGAGTATAGTCACTAAAATCCATCTCCACACTACCATGAGGTGTAATATCATTGAAATGGTCATATTTGCTTTCAAATAATGGGTTGATGGACCCTTGGGGTGTTAAGAATGTGTCTGTAACAACCTCAAGGACCCTAAAATTGAGAAGAGTATGAAAATAACTTTAGCTCGACATCATTCATTGAATATTATGACCATCCATTTTGAATTGTGAGGGTATAAAATCCTACATTATGATAGTTTCGGGATGTTTTTTATAACTATATCATGATTTTGTTGTATTATCCCACTGCTAAGATGGTTATGGAATATTCTAATAAGTGTTATCTTTATTAAAATAAATATGATCCATTCCAGAGGAATGATCCACTCAAACATGGCCATATTCATTCGTAACAAGAGTATGAGCCCAATACCAATCTTTTGGGACATGCAATTAGCTTTTTTTGTAGGGATTTGATTCCATCCCAAGGCATGTTCCATTCTAAATAGGTGAACCTTGACTAAATCAGAAATATTAGCCTGATATAAATATTCATTCTAGATTTTAATATGTCTACAACCCTCTTTAATTTGGAGATGGGATATGAGCCTCCTCTAGTATTCCCTTGGAAGGTTGTTGGTGTAGTTGTTCATCGATAGAAGTAGGAATATGCACATCAATTCCACAATCATTTGGAATATACTATGAAGGTTAAATAATAATAATATAACCCTATCACAATGAATGTTACATTCAAACATGGTGAGACCCATCTAGAATGGGGATATGAACCTGATCTTGGTCCACTTAAGTATGCCACAAGATGTTTTTGACCGGAATATGAGCCTATGCTGGGGAAAGTGCCCATATAACATTATGAACCCCAATGTGAATTGTTATATAAGCCTGATCCTTTTCAACTGTAATATGTTGCTAGAAATTTTGGATCGGAATGATCCCCTATCCCTTGATACGTTCCTCTCTCACTGGGTGAGCTCTACTTGGAATAGGTAGGTGTGACAGGTCATACACCTCATCATTTACCAGAATATAATGATAATGTTATTATAAGGTAGTTAGAGTAAGTTATTTCTCTTGTGAAACCACTTTTTCATAATTATTAAATTATTTCTCTACTACAGTTGTAGAGATCAGAATACGTTCATGTCTATGTATCAGTATTAGAACTTGAATATTTGATGATGGTTTTCAGTTGTTTCTAAGATGTAATGGGATTTTAGAAAAGTGTGAACATGGATATACACAAAAAAATTTCTATATTCACTATATAATAGAATATTTCTTTCATTTATGTAGGTATATGAGAATACAATTTTCATTCTTGTTCCACCATAATATGTTGTTGGGCTTCATAAATTATGATTGGATTATGCGACTCCATGATATCCACTGTAAGAATCTTCCAAGGAACATGTTTCAAGTGAGTTGGTAAAGGATCATGCATGATGGTTACTACCAAAATATTCTAGTTGAAATCATCTATGGTAGTAGGAAAATGAGAACACTCACCATTATCTGGAGCATTCTTCAACTCACGTGTCTCCCTTGTTCCCATGCACGGGTGTCATGGGTGGTAGTGTGTCATGTTGTACATTAAACATTTGGAAGATGGGTACTATTTTGATGGTGATAGTGAAAACAATTTATATATTACATATTAGTTGGATACAAAACTATAAGGTATTCATAGTTATACCCTCTGATCCATGTTCATCATATACTGATGGTGGTTCATGTTTCACTATAGGAAAACATTCTACAGCGGTAGGTTGTGGTAACAAGGGGCACTAGCTTTACTACAGTTTTCATTTAATGATTATGGATCACTGGTTTTAGTTATTGATGATCATTATAGGAATAATCAACGTTCTTTACTAGAAAATTTCATTGTTTCCCATAATATTGAAATCTCCACCCTATGTTGACGATGTTGGGGGAGTGAGCTCCTTTTAAGGCATGTAGGGGTCGCAGTTGTAGCTAATTTTATAAAAAAAATACTAAATGAAGACATTATATTTGATGAGGGTGTTGTTGATGAGATATATATGTGAAGTCATGTATAAAACATGAAACAATTTCACCCATCAATGCAACATTTTTGGAATGAAATGTTCCCGATCAGATATGCATGAGGTAACACAATTTTTCGTTTATTCTGGATAGGTCAATTTGAAGCATCTATATATGTAAAATTGGGGATGAAATAATTTCATGAAAACCTCAATTACAGAGGATAACACATATGTATTATGTCATGGTCATGGAATCATCTTTCTAATTGAGTTTTTCATGTTTGGTTCAACAATTTTTCTTCCTCAATGTGATGTTGGTGGATTTTTTGGTAGCGTGATTTTGGGGGAGTTTAATGTTTTTCATAATCATTCACTTCAGGATGACCATTTATTAACCATTCAAAGAAATACTCGGTGGTTCATTCATCAATTACTAGTTACAATAATACTTTTATGGAAGGTGGTCAGTTGGAGTTTCTAATCCAAGTGGAACTAGCATTGGATGAGAAAATGGGTGGTCGGTCTCATCACAAATTTTTCGGGGGAGTTTTTTCATACAATGGTACACTATTATATAGTTATGTTATGTTTTCGAAAATGTTACTAATCCCAATACAAGGATTGTTACCCTAAAAATGATCATTGTTTAATTATTTTTATTACAGAGAGAGGGGGCCTTTCAGTGAATCCATCTTTATATATCTGATGCTATCCATCCATTTTTAGATGTTGTTACAATCTTATATGTTGTAACTGTATGACTATGTACTACAAAAACTATTTAATTCTAGGTAGGTGGTTAATATTTTGATGATGATATTGAGTTATTATGTGGGGGCCTACATATCAATTTTGGTAATGAGAATCAAATATCAAATAGTTTTTTAAAACTAAACTATTCAACGTTGTATATAATGGAATAAATGTGGACATGTGGGACCATATATCTGAGCTCGATCCTCTAGGTGGTGTCCCTTATACCCATTTAATGCAAAGAATCATATTTTTTTTTGTTCTTTAACGCCCTTGGGACATTGCATTATATAGATTCCCATGTATGTTCGATTGTAATATCAACCCTCTAATCGAGGAATAGACACTAGAGATTCTCTAGATGGGGGAGACTCATGATTCCAATGATGTGCTTATTGCAACTCCCCATGAACACTTGAGCTATATTAAGTGTGAGAAACAAAGGATACCATGAAATCAATATCATTTTATATGTATGATGAGATTACATATTGAGATGACCCATTAGATGATTAATATAGATCTCAGGCCTAAAGAATGCATCCTTCGTTTCCTGGTTATCATAGTAATCACTATCATTATTTTTCAATGATTTCTCAATCACTGATTTGGTGAGGAAGGACAATTATTCCATTGGATATAATGGTTAATGATGGTAAGAATTTTAGATACATGATCGGACATACACCAATGTGAATGCCTATTTTTGCTCAGTCATGGGCCTTAGTAATGAATCCTACGAATAATAGACATTTTATAAATCAATGTACTCATAGTTCAAAATGTTAGGGAAAACACATTGGGGATACATAAGTGGGAAATATAATAGTATTTTACTAATCAAGGATTACACACTGATATTTCCCTTCTCTTAATAGTGGTTTAAGATTTGAATGATATGATCCTTGAAACTACCCTATCCCATGTGAGCTATTCCTTGTGCGAGAAATAAGGGACATTAAATAATTAATATCATTTATTATGGATATGAGACTTTTCTTCTAAGAAATACCATTAGACGTTTGATATTAAGCTCGTGCCTTTGGATGATATCAAAAGAACCATGGTTATGATATGAATCAATTCTTTTAAAGTTCATTAAGTCAGGGATTACTCATTGAGACTACCCTTATATGAGAGACATGTCGTATTATTCCACTGAAAATGGATTACACACCATGTATTCCCTTATATGAGGAAAATATCATATTATGATTCTTATAAGGTCATATAAAATTTGGTTCCCCTTATATGTGGGATGGAAAAGGTCATCATTTCTTAGAACACGTATTTTTTTGATATTCTTTTTTTTATTGACATGCCATAACTACCTTCTTGACATACAGAAGGATGTATACCTAACATATCCAAAGAAATTGCACGATCTAATTTTCTTGTTGAAGGATGTCACATAATATAGATGGAATTTTAGGATTTTATCATGTGAACAAGGTTGAATTACATGATGGACATCACAAGGACTGACTTATTGATCCTAGAATCCATCACATGATCTTGGCTAACATGATTGAAGGGCGTCGTATGATCCCGTTGACTTTCCCTATTGTCATCATGAAATCTTGATGAAATTATTAAAGGGTATCTCCAGAGTCATTAAGAAATTTCTAAAGGCTACTGAATGCCTTAAAGGAAATTTCTAGGTGTCATTGTGAAATCTAAGTGACATTTATAGGGGATGTTTTATGAGCCAACTGACATATCCAGAGGGCGTCATGAGATTTTGCTAGATAGTCTAGTGGACACTGTGAAATTTGATTGACATATTAATTGAAATCATGAGACATACCTAACTTACACTCGTTCCACATTTTGATATTTATGATGTGTCTATACGTCATTGTGAGGTCTAGATGGAGAGCCCTAGGGTTTCATGAAAATTCAGTTAGAAGAATGGAGGGTTCCTTATGACTATAACTGACAAATCTTGGTGAATAATCATAATATGAAGGGTATAATAAAAAGAGAATTGTGTTATATGAGTTTCCTACATTTTTTATGTCTCATGTACTAGTTTTTTCCAGAAATATTCGTAAGGATAATTGTATTTGTTCTTTGTATAAGTGTCCCATTTATTTAGTCATTGTTTCGACATTTAATTTATATACATTATATTTTTTAGTGTAAACTTGTTTAAGCCTTGCATGGATGATTAGGTTTGGGGTATGTCTTATGAATTATCTATCCAATTTTTTTAGGTGATCTATTAGTTATCATATGACATTAATGACCCATGATCAGTTTATGTGTGTCCCCATAATTTACATTCCATAAAACATTTATAATTGCAAGAATGGAATATTTGGTTTATAATATATGATTCCAAAGTTGATTAGTTTGAGGATAAAAATATATATATATTTCATTATGGGTTGTGGGTTTATACACCTCACCACCATAGTTATACACCACTTTGTGTGTCTTGTATCGCACAAATCCAATATAGAGTCCGTGGAGTGATTTGATGTCATTCATTTTATCAAGGTCTTTCCATAGGTCGTTCTAGGTGAATCCCATGATTTTCATCTACCTTGAGACCATTTTATCAGTGAAAAATTTATTGGATTTCTTTACATTTTATTGGTCTTTAATAACTATTCTGACATGATGAGATACATTAATATTTTCAGGCCGATATTTCGTAGGAATTTCAAAAGTTCAAGGTACCTACAAAAGGCTTCTACTTGATCTTTGGATCCATGAATAGGATATTTGATGATACAATAATGGATTTATTTGGGTTCTTTTTCAGATTAGTCAATCATGATTTTGAAATTTCTAAGAGGTAATTTGAAGAACACAATAATGTCCCATGATGTTTATGATCGCAATATTCTCCCACATTTTATATTTTAATTTATTACATAATCTGTCACAGGCATGGAGATATTTTGAGTTTTCCTAGACATTGTTGAATACTGTTAATCTCCCAATAGATGATGTGTCACATGACTGATTATGGGTTTTATTGTGATGTGTGGACAATTTATCGGAAGACACATCTGTTTTCCATATGGGGCGGATGTAGGTGAACATGATCGGTTGGATATGTCTAAATCCATTCATGTAGAATGGGTGAAATTCCATTGGTCTCACACATGGTTTGGTGGAAAAGTCAATGGGTGTTTTTGATGTATTTTTAACCAAATGGGGACACATCATGTCAATTACAACCACAAGAGGCTCCAAATTTTTTCCTTTTTTATTTACTTGTTCATTTTTTCAAGGGACTAGGTTCCTTTGAGTTTTCATGAGTGTTGTGTAGGATAATAATTCACCCTATCAGTGGTTATTCACATTAGTATTACATTAATAAGAGGCTCTAAACTTTTGGATATTTTTCTCCTAATTTTTAATGTATTTTTTGATGGCTTGCCAAGAGCCTACCACCAGACAATTCGCATGACATGTGGGGTTCTCTTTCGGCATCCCAAGTATGATCAATGAGTGTTTGGGATGCTTTCTCATCTTTAAATTGAATTTTCAATGGATCTCCATGACATATACCATAGGTTATTTCATGTGGAAGGACCCATCATGTGGCCATCAAAAGCTCTCATAAACACGTGTCTTATAAAGTATTATAAAATCCATATTATTTTGACCAAATTATTCTTCCTATACATTGAGGGGAAAATAAAACCCATATTGAAATAATTCAACACTTATAAATTTTCCAATGCTCATTTAGTGGGTTTAAAAAGATTAAAATGTAATACTATGTTTCATTCAATGTACAATATCACATTATTATTAATGCCAAATATTTTTCAATACTAGTTCATTTATTTTTCCCCACCCTTATACTCAAGTTCATTATTATCATGTTTTTTTAAAATTGGTAGAAAAATATTTTATAGCTTGTAATTATAATTATTTTTATCCATTCAATACCCTAAAATTCAATTGAAATAATATTTTTAAAATAAAAATAAATATTATTTAACATATTTTTTTGATGTGTATGGTGAAAAATAGTTCTAATGAATTAAATGATTTTCAAGGTTGATTTTTTTCATGATTGGTGTATTCCTATAATTTTATGGAAGAATATTCATGATATCCTAAAATGATTTCTTCTCGATATATATTTTACAAATAATAATCATTAATAGTTCATGATACTACCATGGAAGAATTATTCAACATTTTGTTTTTTTAATTCTTTAATAATACAATTAAAATATTGTTTTATATTTTTTTGAATTCGATTAAATTACACCACAAACATAAAAATGAATTTACTTTTACTGGTATCGATCAAGTTTTTCACATCTTATAAATGTTGTGTCAATATGTTTTTGATTTGTAGATTGTTAATTTTGTGTTGCATTAGTAATAATTCAACATTCTTGTTTTGTAATCATTTTTCATTCATGGAGGATTCCCATAATTATTGAGACAAATTTTTTAACTGATCATCGTGCATAAAGACTTCTAGTCAATAATGATTTTTTTCACATTAAATATATTAAATATAATAAATAATATAATGATAAATAATTTAATTCTAAATAAGGTTTAATATATTTTTGAAACATTCCATATAAAAAATATATATATAATGTTTTCATGAAGTTTGTATAACTATTCAATAAATATGGAATTTTTTTATTTATGAAATTGGATATGTATTATACATATGTTTTACCAAAAATGGTAAAATACATATCCAACAGAAAGGATAGAAAACCACATGATTATTTAGATGATTAAACACTATCCAACTGTGGTAGTGGAAAGAGGATGCATAGCACCCACATAGAGTTCATGAGGATGAGCAGCATAAAAACCACATGATTAGCCATAGAGTTTCAATATTGGTTCTAGTGTGAACTATTCATGCATCACAATGACTGGTAAGGGCAGTGAGGGAGATTTTTCAGGTTTCGAAACCCACTACTAGCTCGGGATACTGAGGGTTCATGAATGTATAAATCGATTTTGTAAATAAATTATACCATCTATGTGGGGTAGTGGTGCAAGAAACACTATTCATTCTCTTAAAATGATAAAGACATTTTCATATCATTGAAATCTTTTTAATGAAAGACATTTTATCAAGAGAGGGCCATGTTTAACTAGTAACCCATCAAACGACTTGTGTATGTTATCATTATAAAACAAATATAAAAATTATCATAAAAAATGAAAAGAACACATTTAAATTAGCCCACATTGACCATTAAAAATATGGGTGAGATCCAGGAATACATTTCATTAGGTTCTGATTCATTTTTCCCTGAAATATTAAATGAACAAAATTCTTAATAGCATCTGTTGAAGCTATGATATTTAAAAAATTAAACTATTGATATTAATGATTGATGTGCTTAAGAAATAAATTGATATATAGGAATTTAAATATTTATTAATCTAATATCAAATATTGTAATGAGGAAAGTAATGTATGATAATATAGTGGCCACAACCATTGTTTACAACATGATTAACACCAAGAGTCATTCATGACAACACTGTCGTGTGAATAATTGACGAGTCATGCACACTAAAAACATGATATTTACACTTTCTGAAGAAATAACATAGAATGAGTCTTCAAGAATTTCATTATAGTGAAATGAATTAAGAGGTGTTGAGGTACGGTATTTTTTATGTTGTGTTAGGAATTTAAATAACCCACAACCATTTTTTGTTTTTATGAGATTTTGTGTTATTTGAACTTATTAATATTATTTGATAATGTAGGTATTAAAATATGGATTTAATACATGTTTGGATTATTTAATTAAATAGTGATGAGCTACAATGTTTTTACATGATAGAAAATGATAAATGAGTGTGATGAGACATAAATTTCATAGGAATGTTTAACTCGATGAAGAAGTACCATGAAGCTGATATGGGTACAATGCATTTTTCATTACACCATGGATGGTTTCAAATTGATTGTGGAAATTTTTATAGTTATTGTATTACAATGATGTGATATTTGAGATTTTTTTCTATTTAAATTGACATTTTCTACAATGTGGAAGAACCAATATGTTGAATGGTTTTATGTGGTGCATCATGTAAGAGATGGGTGTACCATATTTGGCAAAATATAGAGTGATTAATGTGGAAATGATTCCCCAAATTTGAGAGAGTACTCACAATTAAATTTTAGAGATTAAATGTGTTATTTATAAAATAACTTAACTTGATAGTGAATGAGTTTTTATCAATTTCACATTTTTTGTTCTATTATGGATAAAATGTGCATACAGAAGACATGTGATTTTTAGATATGAATTTATTACTCCTTTTGAGAACATGATACATCATTGTATTAATATAGAAAATGAGAGTTTCAGTACTTGTGGATCTAATCCTTACTTCTAGCAACTGAATATCATGATGTATTCTTGATTCTAGGAATGATGATGATCTTGATTATCTATAGGAGTAATTACAACATATAAATCTCATAGAATAAGATTAATATATTATCCTCTAGAATATCATAATATAGAAGAATGATCTTATGAATGGGGGTATAATAAGTTTCTAAAGAAGATAAATGAATATATAAAATAGTTCTGGTTAAAAAAAATGAGATAAAAGAGTTTTATTTATATGGGTTATAACCAAAATCATCTAGAGGATGAATACTAGGGTGTATAACAAGTTACTACCTAGACAATTATAATTGAATACAATAATATAGTTGGAAATAAATTTTTGGGGATCATCAACATGAAAATAAGTAGGTATTTATATCAAACCATTAAATATTATTCTTTCTGATCACTCTTATCATAAATATACTCGAGAAAAGATTTTGAATATATCGAAAGATTATCAAGAACAATAAAAATTATTAATATGATGAATTCAATAGATTTTCTTTTTTAAAATGTTACCACTGATTTACCCCTTCCCATTTCACATAATTGGCCCCCTAATTCTATTAATGTTTTTAAAGAAAAGTTGCATCTAAATATTGAAAAATAATTCTTCGATTTACATTATTATATTTCATTAATTTTATATTCGATAAAGTGATATAGTGACCTCATAAGATGATTTATATAGGTCACATAAACATGAAAAGAGATACATGAAATTTGAATAAATATCAAGAAGTAAATTGAATAATTGTACTAACAAAATTTAATGAGAGAGGTATGTGTTTTGTTAATTTTTTAGGAATATTCTATTAAATATTGTTTAGGAGATGATTATAATGAGTATAACATGGAAATAAATGGACATATGATGATTATTCCCAATAATGTGGCCCATAGAGTAAATTTCTATTATAATGAGAGTGGTATGTGTTTTGGATGGTAATATCATGGGAAATCATTTTTTATAATTTATTTCTTGATGAATTTTTATAATTAAGGGATGCACTAATTACGTAGTTTGTAAAGTAAGTCACTATTATAGATGTGGTGGAAGAAATTGAGCTAGAAATTATTCTTACTGAAGAATAATTACTATGGTATTCCTATAATAATTATGTTTCTTATGTGTTTTTATAATTTTTCTCTGATATTAAAAAATTATATGAATTGTCTTTTAATGTCAATGATTACCAATAATTAGATAAAAGGAAAAAGGTAAATGAACATGATTATTTCCCAAGAATCAATAAAATAACCTGTAGAAAAAATAATTATTATGAAGGAGCATCGAGAAGTGAGGATGAGATCTATTTAGAATGAAATGATCACACTCAACAAGAAGTGTTTTGATTTGTAGGTGAAAATGATGAATGAAGAATCTCTATTATATGTAATGTCCCATGTTACTAGAAAATGATATAAAACAAAAAAAAATTAAATATTATAATAACGGATCTATGAAAACAATTATTTTAAATAATAACATGTGGAGATCCAAGATTTAAATGGAAACATCCTCCAAGAATATATTATCCCATTAACTAGAAACATTTCTTCTTTAGAATTTTAGTTTAATTTATATTAAAGTTATAAAACCAAATTATTGGAAAGTATAAATGGTGAAGATTCATTACATACTGACCACATCAAGGGTGGATTTGAATAAAGGTATGATGATTTTTTCTCCAAGAAGATTCATAATGAGTGGCTCTTGATGTCAAAAGAAATATGTTTATGAAAAAGTTAATTTTGTGAACACCATAATAAGAATGTATAGAACAAGAATAATATGTTATTGTTGATGTTTTTTAGATGTTTGGACATAAATATAAATAATGTTGTAATATTATGAAATTTCATGAAAATTATTTAAATCCACACTAAAGTGGAAGAATTTTTTATTTGTCAAGAAAACATGCTGATCAAATAAAACATGTGAAAAAATTGAAACACATGTATGCCTTGAGGAGTAAAAAAATAAATTTTTATCCAAAAACATAAATTAATTATTTTAAAGGTGACATCTTGTGTGAAAAATTTATTAATATTGTACATTCTCTATAAATATATAAGGAACCTTCTTACAAAAGAAGAAAAAAATTCCCTTAGTATAGAGGAATCTCACATCATTAGAGTCACTTTGGAGAAGCTTTGGAGTTCTTCCTAAATCATTATTTTTTATGTGTTATCAACTAACATTCATGGAATTAAATGTGATGTTTTGTTCATCTAGGATTAAAAAATTCATAATGATGAATGAGATAGTCCAATAAGTCATAAGTTTCATGAAATGTTTGATAATCCAATACCACAATAATCTATACATAAAAATTGTATTCATTAATGGAGAGATTGGTCGATGATAATTCAGGAAAAAAGGAGTGTTATTATTTCCATAAAACTAGCCATTATAATTTCATCCTTAATGTCTCCATCAGATCACATATTTTTAATCTAAAAATCCACTTAAATGAGATCTCATATTTTCTAATCATGATTTATAATGTCATTAAATATAATAAAAAATTATAATAACGTGGTTATATATTCCTTTTTAACATTACATTATCCCATTTATACTTAGATTATATTAACTAGAAACACTTTTCCATGTATCCTGTGATATATTACCTTTATATAAGATATACGATGATGTTGAGATGGAAAATACGGTTTGAGGAACCCATTAATCATTTAAATTATATTTTCTCCACATAGTTTAAAGGGTAAAACACAATTTGTGTATTTTATAATGTGAGAAATATTTAAAAATGTAAAAAAGGAGGGGATTTGTCAGACCAATTGATTAATTTATTATTAATGTTTTTTTTCAATTAGATATTGATGTGTTGATGGTGAAGTGATAATGCATAAATTTTATTTATGGATTAATATTTTCGAACCACATTTTATAAATTTGAAATTTTCCTTGTTATTTTGAGGATTATTTGAACTTATATTTATGTTTAGGAATTTTTATCACTGTTAACATATTTATTATATCATAAATATATACATCAAATATTGAATGAGAATGATTATTCATTTAATGAGGATGAAGATGTGATGAATATCTAAATAATTCCATGAAAGAATAGCTCTTTATTTTTTTCATGAAGGTTGTTTGATGATTTAATGAATATTGCCTAATGTTTAATGAGAATTTGGTTAACTCTTTTTTGTATGATTTTCAAACGAAGTCCAAATACCAAGACAGTCTAGGGGATCCTCATCCACTTCTTATGTAAGAAGATATACCTCCATCCAACCTTGGTTATAGAAGGAGAAATCATTCCACCTACATAGAGGACATGAGTGTTGGTAATATAGTACATGTAGGATCACACATTGGCTATGCATGGATGTGCCTATGTGGACCTCTCAACTATGGTGTGGCCTTGTGAGGGTGGTGTGTTAGAGTGTTTTTGGTGCTAAACTATTCTAATAGTTTCAAAAGTTGAGAGATGGTAGAAGTATAAATTTAAGCACTCAACTGAGCATACTTATGATGTTGTACAATAGTGTGTGACACACAATTCATCCCCACAAAATTCTATAGAAATTTCTACAACCAACCTATATTTCATATGAAACCCATTCATCAATTAATTTTTCTCTTCAACCTTCATCCCTTCAAAGGACTTATGCATGATAGATTTTGACACCCCCTATCCACCATGTAAAAAAATATGATGACATATTTAATAATCATATGATGATCCCATGATATTAGAGCATCATATTAGAATATATTTTATATGAGTTTCATTTTTCATGAAATAAAAGTAGATATAATGTTATAACAACACCTAGTGAAGCTGATACATTAAAAAAATTGAAGGATTCATATTAATTTTTGTTATATGTATGATCTAAATAGTCATGTATGTAGTTATAGTTCTGTGCATGTATAATTGAAATATGGAATGATATAATCCTTGTTTGAGAATTTAGTTCTCAGAAATTTTTTTGAATACATGGTAATGTTCCTTGGACATGCATTATAACGTGTTTTAATGAATAAATGAGGATTCATTCACACTACCTACATGATAATGAGACTACATAATGAAATAATTTTTCCTATGTTTTCTTGTAATTTGATAACAGTGTGGAAAAAAAGAGATGATAGGCTAAGGTATTTCTAATGAGGTTTGAGGAATGAAAAGGGCCTAAAATCTAGCAAATCATTTCTTTGAGATTTATTTTTCTTTGAAATACAATGTATTATTTTATAAGGTATATATTAAAATGTGTATTTCATAAAATTTCTTAAAATTTTATTATTATATGATGAGTTTCATTACTTCCATATTGTGGAAACATAAAAAATTAGAGTGATGAGATAGAAACATTATTGGGATTCCCAAGTCACTCCAAAATCACTATGAAACTGATATTTTCAAACTTTAGGGTTCTAAGACATTGTGGAAGGTTAGAAATTTTCTATGTCATGTTTTAAATCTATTTTATAATTGTACCATAATATTTTAGTTTATATGGTGATAAAATATTTGACAATTTTATTTTGTAAAATGATAGGGTGTTTTACCATTGAAGAATCCCTATAATGAAAATGGATTATCTGTTTCACTATGGAAGAAATGGATAAATTATAGTATATATATTTATGACTATGAAATATTATAACGATTGCAAAACAATCATCAGAAATTTATTTCTAAATTATGTTGTTTAAATGTATTATTTACATAATACATAATTCACTCAATAAATGAGTTATTATCACATGTATAATTATTTTTATACTGTGGATAAATTTTGAGTGCTTGTGATGATAAATTTTATAAAAATAATATCAACACAATTTTAAGAATGAAATTCATGGCCATATCAAAGAGAGAGTGTATATTTTGTGACTAGAAGAGATAATCCTTAATTGTTACTACATAGAATATGATGGAATCTCAAAACCCTCACTTCTAGTATTCTTTAAGTAGTACATGTGAAAATAAAATCATTGTATATCACTGAGGAATTTGAAGAGACCATATCTCTATGGATCATCAAGAAGAAGGTGTATTTTATCAATGGGTGTATAAATAGTTGTTGATGAGGCTCAAAGAGATGATAATTTAGAAGGGGGTATAACCGAATGAGGAAAAATAGTAGGATTCATAGGGTACAAAACAATGATAAAATAGTGGATAATTACTAGGGTGTACAAATAGTTGGTTCCAAAACCATTGCAGTTTAAAACATGCTTATTGTGTATAATACATTTTGGGGGAATATCTAATATAGTACAATGTTATTATTTGGACAACCCATAAAAAGACCATGTTATTTGATTACAAATATCATAAATACACTCAAAGAATGATTTATTGTACAATTTATTGGGACATGGACTTTAGAAATGTTCAAGAAGAATAAAAAAAAGAGAATTTATAAAATGAGGGTACCCTGGATTCCCCCCAGTCTCAATGAAACATAACCCCTCATTGCATTCTACATTGTGTGGTCTTAGTTTTATGGTTAACTATATTTGGTCGAATATTAAGCAATGTTTCCATTAAATATATATTACATGTTTTTATTTTCACATTTTTTTAATAATATTTTTAATTATAACATTTTGAATTATTAATCTATCAGTCTATATTCAAAGGTAGTTAATCCCTTTTTTTGCATATTGTAATTTCATCAATAATATTACTTTAGTATTATCAGTTGTTGAAAAATATTTGAAAAACATATATTTATTCTACTAATTATATTATAAATACATCTATTAACAAATAGTTTTTCAAAATATCAATTATTATAGTAAAACATCTTCATTTATGGTATCATTACACAAAAAACATGCAATATATTTTATTTCATTCCATAAATTAATA
This sequence comes from Viscum album, assembly GCA_963277665.1. NCBI lineage: Eukaryota > Viridiplantae > Streptophyta > Magnoliopsida > Santalales > Viscaceae > Viscum > Viscum album. The sequence goes on from OY728158.1 coordinate 544,537,235, forward strand.
GTATATTCTTTAATCAGAAAAAATTATCATCGATGTTTTTTTACCAACCGAACTAATTATTAATATTCATTCATCACAAATTATCATTGGTCATCTATCAAATATTATTATAACCTTAAGATTTTATTATTCACCCCTTCATGTGTTATTAGAAACTATTATCTTTTAACAATGGACTCTAATCCATTAATTTTTAATACGGTACAATAATAAAGATGGTATATTATTTCTCCTTCAGAAAATATAATAATTATTTAGAAACATGTTTGAACTAAATTATTTCCTAATGTTAATAATAGACTTCTCAAATTATTTTCATCATTATTAGTTATCTAGTGTTTCACTTCATGATACCACAACTTGTTCATAACATGATCCTTTTATAAAAACATCAATAGTTTTGTCTTGAAAACAATTTTTTCACTCCCAAAAATATCGATAATTTTTATCTATGTGGTGATATATTTTCCCTCTCAAATAGGTTTTGTGAAAAAAGTACTTAATAAAAACATCAACAACCTTATAAAATTCTTGTTGGATGAGTGTTCTATGATGAATCAGAATGCCAATAATGGTTTTCTTTTTTGTGGTACCTATTGACCCATATTTTGTAAAATAAACATCAAATGACTATTTATAACCTATATCATTGATGTAACAAATATATCAAAAATTTATTTTTCAACATTATAGTCGATTATGATTTTCTGATACACTTTATTTGTAAAAATTCATTTTTTACCATTATGTGAAATAAATTTTATTTTCTAAACGATGGATAATGTTGAAAAAATTTATCCTCTTAAACTATGAACATTTATTCCATGTTAGACATGTTATTAATTTTTTACAACCCTCATTATAATTATTTTGAATCTATATTTTCCATATCTTATTTCATAGAACTCACCCTTACTCGGAATATTAATATCCCATAATTAAATATGAATATATTCAAAATATTCATAAAATTACAAAAAAATTAATAGAATGATATAAATATATTCATACATATATATCACATATCATGTTATATTATCCATTATTATTATATATTCTATATTTTATAAATAGAAATTTCAATTTTCCATGAAAAAAAATAATCATTTTCCTTAAAAAAATATTTTATAAATTCTTACTGTTTAATAAATTAGATTTCATGATTATTTTTCTTTTATCAGTATTATTTTACCATAATTGAAAACATATTTACGTTATAAAATAATACTCCATTAATGTTTCAGAATTATCATTTAATATATCATTCATATTTTTAGAAAAATCATATAATTCATAATCAAAAAAATTATTTATTCCATTTTGAAAAAAAATTATTTTAATATTTATGTTCTAAATTTTCATTATATCCATTGTTTTCCTCACTCTTAGAGACACTTAATTTTTTAATGATATTTTTTCTATTTATTTTTGATTCATTATACCCATTTATACTAGTCCATGATTTTTATCTCTTATATAACCCACTCATATGTTTTTAATTTCAAATTTCATAGGTACTTCCACATTATATTCCAGGACATTAATTTCTATTCGTGGATTTTAGAAAATTGTACGATCATTAAAAGTTTAATCATTGATTCTGATTTTTTTAAAAAAAATCATTAATAATTCTTATATTTTAATAATTATATGAATTCATAATATCCATCCTCATTACCTACATCCTTAGATTAAAAACAAATAAATATATTTTTCTAATTATGTCTAAGACCTTTAATGACTTTAAAGACGTTATAATTTTTACGAATAACATTGTTAATAATTTTACATCATATTAAAATTTAATAAGAAATTATTTTATTTTAAATATCGACAATTAATTTAATTCCCTTATATATATCTTTTAAAGGTTAATATTTTGTATCAATTTTATGTTGAAGGTTTCAAATATATTTTAACAAATAGTGCTACCTTCAATATTTTTACCATATCTATATATGGTACTCATACTATTGTTCTCCCTAGTAATGAACCCATCAATGCATCCATAAATCATAATCACTATATTATTTAATGGAATTTATAAAATATTAAATTTTTATTGATTTCCATTTTTGTATAATATTAATATACTTATTTATTTAAGAATATATCATTATTTGTTTTATAAAACATGGAAATATCCAATCAAGTTTATGAAAAAAATATTAAAATTTATTCCTTAATCTTCTCTATTTTTCAATTTTCCTCTAATCAACCTGAGACATGGTTGTTAACCAGTCTTGAAAATTAAATTACACCCATCAATAAATAAAATAAAAATATAATGAAATGGGTGGTTATAAATTATATATTTCTTATATATCTGATAGATATTTCAATATAATGTAATAAAATATTTTCTATCGATAGATTCTTCGTGCTCTATTATAAAAATTATTCATTACTTTTCTTTATGAAATAAAAATGCTGGGATAAAAATTTTAGATTCCTCCATGGGATCAACTGTCACTTATTGGTGGTGACTAAGTTATATCTTAACGTTAACATTATATTTTTTATCCACATTATTTAGAATTAACTAATATTTTTTCACTTAACTCACACATAGAGAATTTATATAATGAATAATTAATAATATGTGTTTTTATAAGGTTCACTGCTAAATGTGAATACCAATACATTGGGAAAATGTGGTAGGTATCCTTTATCTCATGAAATATACCTGCATTATCTATATTATACCAATAGGGAAAGTGGAATTTCATGGGACCTTTACATATCTGACTCTTAGTAATATATGTATATGTTCCTTATTACAAAAAATAATAATTTTAACATTATAGAAATTCTTAATTTATGAAATTAAAGTAGTTAATTCATTTATAGATGAATAATTAGTAATATTATTGAATCTTCAACGTTAAATGGAAAAAGTGAGGCCTTTTTCAAGTAGTTATACTTGTAAAAATTTTAAACTAAACCATCATGGGTGAAATAATTAAATATTAATATTTATCACTCCCAAAAAATCAATTTTTGTCCATCTTCATATAATTGTGTTCTCTTTATTATTTTTAATCTGGATACATGACCTATTATACTTTGACCCCATGATCACCTGTGAAACTTTTCATTAGATTGATATATAAATATCAAATACTGATGGTGAAATAATTTTCATAGTGTGATAGATGTTTGGAATAAAAATTGATAGGTATACTTGTTAATTAGATACAAAAAATCAATCATTGAAAATCTTTTCAAAATGAGTCACATTATGTTTACCCTCATGTTAACCATTATGAGGTGTATGTAATCATTTCTCTAATGTTATATTTCATGTTGGAAACTCATTTCCCTATGAAATTGATACTCTTAATGAAATAAATTTTATATCTAAACTAATATAATACTCAATTTTTATGATCTTTATCATTATACAACATTTAATTAGTTTTATTACTTATTATATATCTCTCATCTTACTAAGATATAGACATTTTTTCTATATTGATCCATATGATAAAAAGAAACTATTATATATATATATATATTGTGGCTTCACTTTTACACTTCATATATTAAAAATATACATCCCTTTTATTTTTTAACTCAACCTTATACAATGTAAAATAATGTTTATTAAACCTTTAAAATTTTCAAAATTCAAACATAAAAAACCCTTTATAAATATATTTCCCAATCTCACATAAATATTATTGTTACCTTTATTTATCATCCCACCACTATTATGCCATATATAATTGATTATTCTAAATTAATACATCATAATGGTAAACTACATCATTATCATCAATCACATATAAATATTTTTCTTGGAGTAAGATAAATATAATGAAGAATGTAATTTATAAATGGAAGTAAAAATATTTAGAGGTCATGTGTTTTATTACCATTTCTACAACATCTACCATTTTCTTAATTATCTAATTTTATATCTCTTTAACACCTCATAAATACTTTATTATAATCTCATCACATGAATTATATTGTAATTAATGTTAATCCCCCCCCCCCACATTCCTTTCATTAATTCCTTTTGACATTTTTCAACTCACTTCAATATAGTATGCATCTATGTCAAAGTGTTAATCCATGAGGTAAACATGAACATGTATATATCCCATATAATAAATTATTATTACCAATTAAAAAACATTTATTTTACATTCCCTAAAAACATTATTTTATATACCTCAAGAAATAAAAAACTATTATTTTTTCTTTTTTGACCAATATCATGACCTCATATGAAACCTAAACAAAAACAAATTTCAAACATTTATATACTATATTAACTGGTATTTTAGAAATGTAATTTTCTAGGGTTTTATAATTCACTTTCATGTTTTTCTCATAATAATTTTTGACACCAAAATATTGTGTGTCGAAATTATTCATTGATCATTAGAGGAATACGCAGACCGTGCAAAAAACAATGAAATTTTAAGAAATATGAAATTGGAGATGACATACAGGAAGTATGGGGATTCAATTTAAGTGGATATACCGTGGGACCTTTTGAACTCAACTTTGAATTTCAATATAATTATTTCAAAATGAATTTTTTATAAATAATATAGCCAGCCTGTATCTAGCCCGACCAACTAAACTACAATCCCATGTCGGACTAGATTCTGAATATGACCAATGAAATTCATTCTTGGTCATCTATGAGACTAGAAAAGGGAGTATAGCTATTGTAGAAAGAGATTGATCCTTTTTATAGGGCCCATATTGCACAATGTCATGCTAAACACCACACATATAATGGGGCAAATATCGTAGTGTGTAATCCAAGATAGCAGTGATGTGTGTGGTAAAAGTGCCCCCCCACTACTAGATCAAGGAAGTGAAAACTCCATCTAGGTATACATAATAGAAATAGGATAGGATTTTTTTTCCAGTGGGATGAGAAGCATCAATTCTGGACCGTTTGATCGTTCCTCCTGATGATTTGAGTCATCTAATTTGATCTCACACATTGCGAACCCTATGTTATTTGAACTCATGCTGAAAAATTCATATCATATCATGTGTGGTGTGAGGCAACCATCATCAACCTCTTGATAATAATACTCTAACCTACAGTATTGTTTCAAAATGTACAATTAGTATCATTCACATTAACTCCATCTCAGGACATTCACCAATAGTCGCATGAGTTTTAGACAACCAAAAGAAGACAACAAGGGATCCAATCACAAATTTCAGTGGCATTTCATGGGATATATCTCTAACTCTAGAATCCATTTCATCAAAATAAATTTATAATTTGATCAAATTGAAGACTACTAATGAAGGCATCCTGACCATTTTATGACATTGAGACCTTCCACCTTTGAAATATTTTTCACCCTAATTAAAATAGATTTTTCTAATCACATGAAATCATGGTGGGAAACCAAGAGAATGACGATCGCATGGATCCAACTTCCGGCCACAAGATATCAATTTTTTAATTCCCCCACAAACTCACTGGTTCTTAGGAAATCTTTCCTGTAGAGAGAAATATAAAACTCTGGCCAGACTCGCCTATAAAAACCCTCTTCCCATCAAGAAAAATGCATGCAAGAAGATTTAAAAATGGATAGGAGAGAGCTCAAGAAAAGAATGAGCACATACATGAGAACTATATAAATAGAGGGTCTACCATCTATCCCAGATTTCATATCTAGGTAATCAACGAGATCCCTATCATGAGATTCTATTGTGGGATTTCATCGTAGGAGTTCATTATATTCTCATCATAAGATCACTCAATCACATGATTGAAACCATTGAAGTGGTGTTTATAGACTAAAAACCACCATCATTGAGATTTAACTGTGATTTACATATAAACTAGAGGAAATAATCCTCATGGTGTCTCAAACCGTTGTTCTGGTCGTATTCCTTTCCATGGCAGTGCAGTGGAGATTTAAGGACATGTGCCACATATAAAATTAGTTCATATTAGTCTTGCAATAATAACTCTCACCTACCATGCAGGATGAGAAAATCAGTTGGACGATCTTATCCTTGATAATCTTGTCAAATTAAAATATAAGGGCAATGAAATACCTCTATAAGAAAGTGTTCAAGGATATCCCTCAAGCACACATGGTGGTTCTATTTTTATCCACAAGAATAAATCATCATAGTTGTTAAACCATAATATAGTGAGGCCGTGAGTCCCCCAGATTGATATTACCCACATAAAAATATGGGAATGGTTTCCTCAACATGCAGGACCCTAATTTTTTTTGAAAGGGCAGGGGACCTTATTATTATTCTATTTGGAAGACCTAAGAATCACATGAACCAATGCTCCTCATGAAGAACCTCTATAGCATGAGACATTATCACGAACCCATGATCACATGGGATTCCACATGTTTCATTAAAAATCAACTCCAGTAGTTCTTAACATAGATTCTACACACATGTGATGGTTCCGTGAATCCTTCAATAGTCAATCAAATGTTTCCTCACCATTGTTGTACCAAAGTGCCTTTGTTTCGTGATGACTTTATGTGGCCTTAGGAGTGTCCACCACAACACCTATGATCCATGTAGACACCCTTCTCTTGAAATAAAAATAGTGATGGTGAACCAAACTTATTCCATCCACTCATCCTCATAGTGATATGTCCACCACAACAAATGAACAATGTGGTTTTGATATACGAACCCCCATATAAGTGTGGATCTCTTCACAATACCTCATGGTGGTCATATGTATCAAGGATGTTCATGACTTACATGGTGTTATGAAATAACACATAAACATGAAAGTTGTCATGGAGGAAAACTTCCAATAGTGTTCACTTTGGACCCCTACTCATGCTTACTCAGTTTATAAGGAATCCCCATGACTTGTTTGTAGAACTCGTCACATGCCTCTCTCGAGTTCATCCAAATCACATGAAAAAATTATCATCATTCGAATACCATATTTGTGAGTGTATTTTCACATGGTCATGACATCCTTTTCCATGGAAACGCTATGGTGTTTACTTTGAGAATAAACACTTGATCATGTATCATTTCCCATAAAACCACAAGAATAACACATTCTTAAAGGTTTCCACATAGGTAGGGAATCCCCCTATGTCATGAAAGATCCTAAAAATCTCTGTGAAACCACTCCACCTAAATATTTTAACGAAAAATGAGAACAATATCATTTATGGATATCATGATTTCCATATGAAAAATTGGACATCTCATTTTTTCACAAGACATGTCTAGGACAGGCCATGTAGATCAAGGGATATCACCTTGACATGTACACATTGTAATAATACTAACTATAAACAGAATAATATGACCTCCCAAAACATCATTAACATGTCAGTATGATAATCTGGCTTCCCATTTACATGTTTTCATTATCACATGAAAATACAATGACAACTCATATCGATCAAGCAAAGAATCTAGGAGTTTTCCTTCATAGTTATGTGATGATGTCCTAGACAATGAATTTTGATCATGTGAATCAGTCCTTGATATTTGAAGATGATCATGTTATTTCGAAAAGACATGGTGGAATTTTCATGATATTGTTCAAATGGAATAAAATTTGATTTCACAGTACCCTCTTGGAAACTATGATTGTATAGAAGATTAACATTGGAAAAGTCAAGAAGATTTCAAAACACTTATATAGACATCAACATGATAATGTGATTGTCCATTGACATGCCACCACTGTCATGTGACAGTTCTAATAAGATCATTGATGATCATGTGTAAACACATAATCATTTCCACTTCAATGGTGTGCAGGACCCTTTAAATTTCCATTTTGTACATGTATAAGAACGTAGGATATCCATCCCAAGACATGGGAGTCATCATGAATATGTCAGGTGGATAACCTTTGATGTTTCTTCAATATCAAGATGATTACCCAACATATCTATTATATAAAAAACACAAGACTATAAAATAGCTAAAACATATCTTGAAGATCCTCCAAGACATTTCAACCTCATCCAGAAGACCTATATGAACTCATTCTATGTGGGCCCCATCCATGAACCTTCAGGTACTCCCCTCTTTTACAAGGGAAGTATCGTTGATGAGTTAGGATCAGGCACTCGTGAATCCCCTTCCATTTTGTTTTAAAAAAGACTATTTATGGTTAACAAAACCCTTTAATCTATTAGAAAATAATGAATGTGTTTCTCATTAGATGGCCTTAGTGTGTATTTCTCAATTAATGGGAAGCCTCATTTTGTATACCCTGATTACCAACAAAATTTAAGATGAACCGAATAATTAGAAAGAATCAATTTGTAAGCCCTTACCCAATGGAATCCATCCATATATATGCCCTAAAAATTATAGAATCCTCCAGGAAAAAAATAATATATACAAGTGTGATAATCCATTTTAACCCATCAGTATTATTGGGATGAATTGAACTATGTGAACTCTGATTACCCCAATAACCGAGATATATAGGACGCCTTCCTATAGTCTGATCTGTAATGGGAATCCACTTTAGTGTAATTCCATTCCAGTCAAAAGTATTCTATAATTATTGGATTAAATTCTCCCATATCTCATCCATTCACCCACTTCTATTAGTGGTTGAGAAGATGAACCTTAAATGAGAATCATTTTACATATAAGCTTCAATCATTCCATCAAGCACCTTAAACCCATACGAGGGTTGGGGGATGAATTGAAATACTAAAACTATAATTGTTGTTATAAATTAGGATATATAGCATGCCTTACAATGTCTAGTTATCCATACCATATTCTTCTTGAGTTGGGTAATCATTTTTCTCCATGGGTAACATTAATGAGTAATCCCCACATTTATATGCTCTAATGGAGTGTGTCCAATATATAACTATATCTTATTTATCACAATGATCATAGATCTGGTGGGATTAAAAACCAGTGATGATTGTATCAAAATAATGGTAGTATTTCCCCTAGTTTGGTCCCATGAGTTGGATGTGATTCTGATTATATCACATCTTCTCTTAGAGGTCCACATTCCCAAATAAGTAATCCATGATATTCTCATATTCAAAACTCCTGAATAGGTTATGAATTGTTGTATCTCTCACAACAAATATACCCATAATATGAAATATGTATAATATGATTTAAATTTAAAATAGGATATATAGGATGGATCCTTGAGGACTGAGGTAGATTTTCATATTCTTAATACATGACATTAAATTGTATTGATGGGTCCAATCATATAACATTAATCTATTCCAAAGGAACTTTGTGGGTTTTGATTCTTATATCACATGATGTGTGTGACACCTCATAGAGGTTCATTACCATCTTCAAGACACCAAATTCCTCCATAGATGACATTGAACTCTATAATTCTTGATCATGGCCATAACCCAAATAATCATAATTATGTAATAATGAAATTGGGGGACCATAATATGCATTCCACTATTCCTATCGACCCATGTTCGTAATGAATTCATTGAAACTTGGTTAAATAGTCTTTTATAATGGTATTGGATGGATTTGAAAATCATTTATTAAAAATATAGGATATTCCTAGAGTAGGCTAAAATTCCCAACAAAATAAAAAAAAGTGCCCGACCTCCCATCATCATGACCAATGGAATTCCCAAAGAATCATTGTTCCTAAAATCATAGATGACCACAAACAATTTGAATGAGGTGTTAAACCTAGTTACAAATGGGTTCACTATTTGGGGGTTCTAAGGAAGACTAAATAATTGATAACACTACAGCGAGCAACTGAGCGAGGCCTTAAACACCACCATCATGCCATCAGGAACAAACCCATCAACATCTCGAATATTGATGAAAGAAAATGGTGAACCTGAAGTAACTATCATTAATAGTGTCATCCATTAACATGTAATAATGGATATATTTCCCATTTTCCATAAGAATATTATATGTTGTAGTCATTTCACTAACGAAGGGTGAACCTGATCTGTTTCTTTTAACCACACTATACCTTCTTTAAAAATAAGGGACTGCCTATTTTTTTCATTAGATGTGAATGTTATTGATCGAATATTTACTTTAATATCTTATGTCTCACTGATATGTTGTCTTTTTTTCTTCCTCGAGACACCTCAAGATTCCTTTCAATCAAAATTTAATCATTGAATGTGCCAAGGGATTCCAAGATCACTTGACAAGATTCTTTGATCCTGAGGCCACAACATATATTTTCACCATCACACCACATCAATTTTCAATTTCTGAACATATTGTACTTGGAGTACATCATAAATTCCTCAATCCTAACTCTGTAATAGACCCATGTAAACATTTGGAGGATGGGCTCCCACTATCAATCTTTCCCACAATAGGTCTAGATAGACGAAGTGACCCATGTTACCAGTTTCAACATCTTTGGGATCCTAACCATATAGCATAATAGAGTATTCCTTCCCTACATCTGGTCGGTGGAGGAAGACAATAATTTATTCTACCCAATAACTCATGATCTATATATGAGGGATCTCATCCATTTGGATCATCATCACTAATACATGAACCTGATTCCACAAGGAGATGTAGTGGTGGTTGTGCATACCCCAAAAGTCAATGTTGAGGAACCTAGCAGGAGATCCCACCCATGGTATCCAAACGATGTAGATCCTGGTTAGACATACATCCCTGATATCACTGATTTTTTGAGGCCCAACATTTTATCCTAACAATGGCCTATAATCAATCCCAAATCACCATAAACAAAGATCCTCTGACCTCATCAAAGCTAGCCTTAATGACTACTGAATCCCAGGGAGCAACCCATCCCACAGGGTTTGGGGAATTTTAATCATATTTTACCGTGGCATCATCTTCACCATGAGGACTAATCCCTCAAATGGTACATCCAACATCGACATGTAAAATGAGATGCTCTATCAAGGATAAGTATTAGCATGCCTATGTCTCATTAAATAAGATATCATTTTGATCCAAAGACTCCAAATGAGATCCGAACAAGAATTATCATAAAGTGTATAATCATAACCTCCAATATTCATATGAGTACATTTGTTTAGCCTACCTTCTTCTACATTCATGGGAAAATAAAGGCTCAGTGTTATCCACCACGAATTTATAAAAGGTGTTACATAATTTTTTGGCATCTTATGAGAATATAAAAATAGAGAAGGTGGATTTTGGAATAAGTGTAATTATTATATAGGTTCCACATCAAATCTCTCATCATCATCATCATCTACTCAACCTTACCACTAAAATAGGAAAGGAAGTTTTAAAGGATCACACCAGTGAACCCCTTGAAGATGAAAAGGAAATTTTGTTAGAAGGACACATCTATCAAATCCAATAGGATTATAGGTATATCTGGGTGATAATTGTGTTAATATTAATGAGATATCTACCTTGGTATTATGTACAAGTTCATTCTTATAGAATATCTCTTTGATGTGACGTACCCAAGCCTACGGGGCTTGGGGCAATTTAAAATCTGTTTTCCCCTCATCAAGTGAAATCAAAATGATTTTCCACATCACCCTAGCCCATAGGGTTGGGTGCATTTCCATATTTCAAACCTCCCAAAAGTAGATATTATAATATATATTTACCCTCAAATGTTACCAAAAAACCATTAAATGTTTTTCGATCATTTAACTAATGGGAATCCTATGCATATTCTATACCCCTAATGAATCAACAACTACCCTTGGAGCCATAAATACCCATACTCTGTACACCAAACTGCAGACTCATCCATGCACGCACACTAATGGTGGAACATATAACATATGGGAGCAATATCATGGTCTCCCATCTCGTGATGAATGGTACCAAAAATTATATTCCTTCCAAATAAAAAATATTCATGTCTAATTCAACAATTTCATGGTGAATGGTATGATAAAGCTCCCAACTATGTGAGAGATTATGGAGGAAAAGGTCGAAGTCCAATAAAAGAATTCCCCCTACTTTCAAAAGCTCATGAAAATAGCAGAAGGTTTGATTTTTAAAATAATTATTGGCTTCAAGTGAAGATGGACATAGGGATATTGGAACCATCGTAACCTAAATCTTCCTTCTATTAATTATATCACTCTGAATGGGGTGCACTAATTTTTGAGTATTGAATGAGACACCTACATATCAGGTAGAAATGTCCATATTTTAATTAATTACTGAAAAAAACACACTCCATCACACAAACTCATGTCTTTATATATTTTGACTTAACTATGGTGATTAGTATCATTAAACTCCCAATAATGGGTAAGCTAAATGTGGTAGGTTTCATTTCCCATGAAAACAATTATCCTTAACATCGACATCAATGGAACACAATGGAAAGAATAATTGTAATCAATTTGGTTCGTGGGAAATGTATTTATAGTATTTATAGAGTTTAAATATACAGTAACTCAGACAATATACATAATAGTTTTCCATGATCCTTCATAAGAGCCCCCCTCTTGATAGGTTATTCACCATTTTCCTTACCACAAGACATTAAAAAACATAAGTGATGTCCTTATCACTAACAATTGAGTTTCATGGCCTTCATCATTACTAATAGAATTTAAACTACTGGGATGATTTCATTATTGAAAGACGTTAAAATACATGGATCACATCCTTTCCACAAGATGACAAACTACATGAATCATATCCTTTACACATGACATTAAACTGCCTCAGTTTTTAAAAACTAAATATTTCTTGAATCTCATCCAAATTATATTACTATGGATTAATAGATTCAATATCCTATATTTTCCATCTATATTAACATCCATAAAAAATAATTATTTGCATGGATCACCTACTGATCACTAGTTGATAAATTGTGCATCATATCAATCTCGGTGAGACATTTTCAGTATCATATAGAAATTTTTGCATAATTCATCGAGACAATGCCCTATTTGATAAATGTGGGTCAAATTTTATAGGAAAATATGTCTACAAAAGGGGAGGTATGGATCTAGTGGTAGATGATGATATACAAGTTGGACAGCCCAATGGATTAGGGAACACCACTTTGAATCCCTAGAGTATTATCAACAGTGACTTTGTGGTCCTCATAGATCTAGTCAATGCCACAAATATAATCATAGAGGTTTGAGACCCTCCTATCCATAGTGATTATATAAATGAAAATTAGATCCGGTGTCTCTCCAATAAAACTCATATTTCAAGGGATGATGATGTCTCTAAAAATATCCTCCCTTTCCCAATTAGTACTGGTGAGGCCCCAAGATTCTCATCTTCATCTAAAAATGACTCCACATAATCTATATTGGAGGAATGTGAGGAAAACCTTTGAAATTAACCTCCAATATTTAGGGAAGGTGTCCACACCACTATTTATGAACTCGTAATGATAAATTTAGGAATATAATAAGATGCATGATCTATATTGATTTTTGTGGTCATACGCCTTGAAAAGGAAAATATGTACATTTAATTTATAAATAAGCACAAATATGTGTTCTAATGGATGATTCAGACTATATCCAGATGTGGCTACACACCATGTTGGCATACCAATTGGGAATTGAGGATTTAAAAAATAAGTCCAAAGGAGTCATCCCACTCATGAAAAAAGGACTTTGAATGTCTCCAAAAGTACCTATTACACGCTTCGGTTTTGATTCCCCCTATAAAAGGAAGAGCAATCAACTTGTATATTTCAAACGTGGAGTGTTTACTAGACACCATACACACACAAAAAATAAAATGGGAGTTATAATACTATTTACTACAACATCCAGACAATACTATGTGAAAATATTAGATATTATGAAGTTGAGAAGAATGGACTTCCACAAATATTTTTTTTTGAAAAAAATACGAGGATGTTACTACAGCACAACAAAGTCCATCTGGAGTCTTTTATTGATCTTCTCATGTAAATCGATGGTCCCCCTATGTTGATTGAGAACTTCGAATTATGGGTAGTAATTATGATGAAATATAAAATTCATTTTGTATCATAGAGGTCAGTGAAAGGTCAGACCACAATTGATTTCTTCATAGCATATCATATCCCAAAAAATACATCAATATACACTGATATTCTTGAGGATGAGTTCTTATATGACCATGAAACTCCAAGGTTGTGAGATATGTGCATTGATGGTGCCTCGTAATGTATAGCCAACACAAGGATAGAAAATCTAAAGACTAATCAGGTCAGTATACGGATTGTATTTTTCTCTATAGACAATGTTGTTCAACCATACTCATTCTCACTATCTAAAGGGTCCAAAAATAATGATACTAATTATAAAACCATCATCCTTAGATTGGATATATCCCTAATTCTTTGCATAATGTACTTAATTATCAAAGGGGGCTTGAAATTGGGGATATTTTATATCAATGGTGAATATGTAATTCAATAATAAAATTTTCCCCCTCAATGGAAATGTCAGGGGAATTATGGAAGGGTTTCTAATTGATCCCACATTTCATAGCTGAACACAACTAACTAAAATATCAATGGAAAATTTTAATCGGTGATAAAGTAGATCAACATTCAATATTACATTAAAAAAGGAATAATTGACCCCTTCACTAGATGCATAATGGGAGTAATGGGAGTTTTATTTTTAGAACCCATATTGTATTCATCATGGCTACATGACGTTAAACTATATAGTCATGTCCCAATAGCAATATTTTAAACATAAAAGTATACCTAGTCTTCATGACATGATGTAAAAAATAATGGGTCCAAAACCTCTACACCCTTAACATGGGGTAATCCTTTATCATTACCACAAGAATGATAAACTAATGATTGTAATACTTACCAAAAGACATTAAAATGAATTGAAAAATTAATAAAAAGAAAATAAAATACATGGTATCCTTCATCTTGGCCACATAACAGTAAACTATACAGTGTTCACCCTAGCCGCATGATGTCAAAAGTCATGGTTCCTTAAGAATTACATGTTCCATTTTCCTTATATCAGATGTTACATTGTGATACCTAATAATATATTCTTGCGTCCACCCAAAGGATTACATTTCATTCAATATGGGTGTCCCAATTTCATTACCCATTGACATTAAACTATAAGGAAATTTTCCTTACCGCTTGATGTAAAACTGTACAGATCCACAACTTCCCTTTTCATTCACATTTGGTAATCTAAAACCTTAAAACAAGATGTTAATCTATATGGACAATTTCCATACCACATGGAACTAAAGAGGAATGACACATTTAGAAATACATACGACTTGATACACAATTTCAATGAGATATGTTGTGATATCTTGATCCTATATTTTTGTTAAGGCACATTTCATCATCCTAAACACATGAATTTAACAAGTATAGGGTCCATACATACCACATGACATTAAAATGTATTGATATCATCCTATCAACAATTTATTAGTATTTATTGAGATATCATTTCATAATAATGTTAAACTACATGGACTCTCTTGTGCTTACATCATGATGTAAAACACAATGGATATATATCATCCATCTTCATTCATGTCAAGTCACCCACATCCCTACATTATGATGTAAAACTAATGATGTTTCTTAGAACTATGTTTGGCTTGATTATAATTTACAATGAGATACATAGGGACGTATCGATCTAATATATTATTCTAGGAATTACATGATAAAAATTTCCCCTTTTTACTTTTAAAGGCCGTTATATGGTGAGAAGAACCCTTGTTATTCTTTTTTCTCACACTGGGCATATCTCATGTGGTATTAGGATTCTCAGTAAAGGCTTCCTCAGTCATGAAAGTCATACTAATGTTTTACAGGGCAATCTTTGTCCTGAATATTGGATAATAAAATCTATATTATGTATCCTCACACCATGATGTTAAATTGCACAACTAATGTCCATGCATATTATGAAAATACAAACTCTTGTGGACCTTTCCTGAGAGGACCACATTAATGGGAGTTGGACTTATACCACACATCCATCCAATCTATCCCTCATCACATATGAGATACCACTTCCATTCTGTGTGATGTTAATGTGAACTGTTTTTCAAGTACTATGTGTTGATTGATTATCATTTTCAAGAGATTCGTAGTGACTCCTGACTTCCATCCTTTGGCCTAGCTACAAAGTCACCACTATTTCACATTAATCCATACTCATCCTTTAATCATGACATTGAACTACATGGTTCGTTAAGAAATGTGTGAGTCTTGGTCAATATAATCATAGGATATGTAGTAAATCTTGGGATTTAAATCATTATACCATCTAAAAAAATAACATAAATAATGCCCACCTCTATGTATGGGTTAGAACTATGTAGTATATTTCCCAGTTCAGAACATTGTGTTTTTGGAATCTGTTCCTCATATATATGTAATGTTGTAAGAATTTCCAACACTAGGCCCTGTCAAAATAAATAATTATAAATATCCACCCATACCTTCATATGGGTTTTCCTTATGTAGGGTACATCCTTAAGAACTATATGTTTCTTGATTTCTATATCCATGGGATACACAGTGACTATCAAAACATCATGGGCCCAACAATAATACAATCATTTCAAATTGGGGTATTCATATCCTCACAACATGGTGTTAAAATTCATGGGATTTGAATAAATACCTGTGGTGGTATTCTTATAATCATGAGATACATAGTGACATCCGAATATCCAATTACGGACCTTACTGCAACATCTGTGGAGAAAATAACATTAAATACCAAAGGAATCAAGTCACATAAGCCCATATTCACTATATACGAGCCATATCTATGTACATTTTCCTTGTTTAAAAATCATACACAAATTTTCCACATTGGTTCTGAAATCCTTACCACATAACAGTAAACATCATGGGAATACATTCTTACAACATGAAATTAAACTACATTGGACTACATTGTTACCACATGATGTTAATATAAAAGGTAAAGATGTTTAGTTTATGATTTTAAAACTAAAAATATATATTTCATTAAAATATGAGGATAAACTACATGATAAATGACCGTACATTATCATGTTAAACTATAAGAAAAATGTCCCCAATACCTGATGATAAACCAAGAATTCCATCAACCATTTTTTCATTCCATATCCAAGGACCAAAAGAGCATTACCTAAGTCAACACGAGTATAGGTTGCATGCACTATCTTTTAAAGTCACCTCAATCCATGTGATGCGCTTCCTGTATTTCTTACCTTGGGTTTCCACAATCCTTCTTTATCCTTTACAAAAGAAACAAAATCTCTCAATCATGCCATGCTATTGAGCCAGCATTTCTTGAGACCCCCAATCAATGACATACTATTTGAAAATAAAGAAATTTATTATCCATGTGATTCTAAAATCAATATTCTAGAACTAATTGCTTGGGTGTTTTTTAGTAACCACTGGTATGATTATCCCATATCATTACTCAGAATATGAGAACCTCAAACCGTGATTTAAAAAATTTTCAATCTCCCACTCAAAATAATTTTGGAGTGATCCTGACCGAGGGTATCTTAATTAAAATCTTGTGTAACATGTTCCATATTAGGTCTATATGGGTGGTGACCATAAAATACTTCATTTTTTTCAAATCTTTAAAAACATAAGATCTTTTATTTAATGGTCCAATTCGTCAGAATGTAAAATACTAGAAAAATTGAAATAAAACTTGTTTTGTTGAAAACTATTAAAGGGAATCTTGAATAAAATTAAAGCATTTGATTGATAAACACTTCACCTCCATATATTAGAAAAAAAATAAGGATCACAGAAACAATGAATAAAGCTCATAGGGTGTACATAGCCCTAATAGAAATCCAAGCTCTGATTACTAGATCCCTGGTCTAGGAAAAAGTGAGAGAAGTGATTTTTATAACCTCATAATGATGAAAATACATTATCTAGATGGTTATGAAACTTTTTGTGTTCATGAGACAATCGTTGATATTGAATTTTCCATAAATCACATTAAATGATTTCATATTAATTGGTTCGTCACAAACCTTTAATATCCCTAAAAAATTATAGGAGATATATTAGTTCGGCCATGTTATTAACACAGATGGGATTGATATGCACAAATTGAAGATATCTTGGCCTAATACAATGGGTTCTCGTATCCTTGTAAGAATTATGTCACTGTGACAGAACAGAACACCCTAGGGTGTTTTGGGTAATCCGCGATAAGATTTTGATATACCATACTCATCAGTCGAACACTTTGGACCATGATTTACAATACAAGTAAAAAAACATCCAAGAAGATTCAAGATCCACAATGTTATGTCACCCATTTTTTATATCCTTTCTCATAGGAGGGATGTGACACTCCATTAACAAACATTGTGAAGGACCAACCCTCCTGATTTGAAGCCACATTGTATGGAGCACAATCATTATAATGAAGAGACAATCTTTTCTATGGTGAAATATCCCTTCTTGGATAACTTTCTTTACATACTGAAATTCACTATTTAGTTTACTTTTTCTTCAATAATCTTTTATCTTCCTCATATAAGAATACATATATATCTGTTCGACCATGCTACTGATGCAGAAGGTCTTAAGACCCACCAATTGACTGCATATCCAACAAATATATAGGGATTTCAAATCCTTCGGATCCCAGAGAAATTAATGACAAACCAAACATCTAAAAGTATTACATGACATACCCATCATTTCTACCTCGTCCTATATTCATATACAAAAGATTTTTTGTTATGATTCACATCACTCACATTCAAACTATTCAGGAGGTCCTAAAATAATTATTATTTCTCACTATACCATATTACATCTGTTAATCATTCATGACCCAAGGAAAATAGTTTAGATCATCTTTCCGGGGCCATGATATCAATGCATAAGGGATATATCCCTCAAACAATAGCCATATCCTGCTCAAATTAAAGGATCTATAATCCTCATGAGCCCCAACAACACAAAATATGAAGTAAGAATCCTAGAGTGTTTTGAGTCATCCTTGGATTTCCTACCCCATATTACGTATCCATCATCAATGTCTAATCTCAATGATCCTAAAATATAGTACACAAAAGGTAAAATCTCAAAAACCATAAAAAATAACACACAAAATTACCAATAACAAAGAACTTAAACTATATCACACCAATGTTCAAAGCTCAATGACCCTAAACTAAAAAACACAAATTTTATTATCTAAAATACCCAAAACTAAAACAGAAAATTGATCTAGCTTGAAATACCATAAAATAGTATAGGAAACGATACACTTCAAGGATGAGCCTGAAGCACCCCTTTATAAGGTGGCGTGGATACATCTCCCATCATGAGGCCTTTTCTTAGGGGATTCCTAAGGGCCAGAGCCCAGGGAAAACAAAACCATGTGGGCTAGGCCCAAAGTAGACAATATCAAGATTGTGGGATGAATTGGGCTGTTAAAATTGGAATTAGAGCAGAAACCCAGCCTTAAGTGCGGTGCACTGACTGGGTTGAGATGTATGGCCCACAACGAGGACATTGTGCTCTAATGGGGGGTGATTGTAACATCCCCAAATGATAAAGGGTTAAGTGACTAAATGATACGAATCACGTCAACGAGGTGCTTCTTCATTTTTCAGAGCCTACCAGATCAGTACTCCATAGTTAAGTGTACTTAACATTACAGGACATGTATTGTTGAACCCATGTCCACCCGTGTAACTAGCAATATATATGGATAAATTTTAAGTTATACACACCCTGTCAGGATTGAACACGCCGTGTAGTCTGACCATGGTACCCGATCATGTCACTAACAACACAGGTCAACTTTATCCTTTCACATAAACATCATATCTTCCTTGAACATACCATTTAGTGTGATCCATGTGTCAGGTCATGTCACTAACAACACAGGCCAGGTGAGGCTTGTAGAGTACACGCCGTGTCTACCATGAACATGTCATGTAGACTTATCTTAAGAGAGTTGTGTGTCTTAAGCTTCTATAAGGACTCGGGAAGGGGAAGAAGATTCAAGTACACGCCATGTGTTTAGACAACACACCATATGTTTGGGGTGTTACATGACATGTTTAAGCATGATTACATGCCCATGTAAATGACTTAAGAGAAAACTTTGTGTAGGAGTTGTACACTCCGTATAGTCATGTTTTGTAAAACATGAGTGCTTTCTTTCTCATGTTCCATTCATACAAATCTACATTTCAGTCCTAGATAATATTGATCTATGGTGTGCACTTGAACATGAAGATTCATGCCACTGAGACATCCTCCAGTTGTACGCCAGTTTCCAGGAGGTGATCAGACACCAGTCATGGCAGATCAGGGACTACCTGCAGATCCTCATGTCATGCATGTCTTGGCACCAGCCATTATACCATTTATAGGTGGTGATTCACAGTTCAGAGAGGGGTTTCATGAGGATGAGGTAGAAAATTCATAGAGTGCTGCCTCTGGTACCGTTGATGGAAGAATTGACATGGGTATTTCAGCAGTATCATCCCCCCACTTTCTCCGGAGATGGAGGAACCCAGGCCCCAGATTCATGCCTTGAAGCCACGTTGATGATTTTCTAGCATCTGAAGATACCTCCCGAGAAGAGGGTGAATATCTCTACATACATGATTCAAGACTCTACCAAGAGGTAGTGGGATGTGGTCTCATAGGTGGGATGCCAAAAAAATTTGGCATGGGATGAGTTTCAGCACATCTTCTATGACTACTTATATTCGGAGACCTTGAGGGCCGATCAAGCCCAATAGTTCATGAGTATGGAGTAGGGTACTCTTACTTTTATGGAGTATTCCTCTTACTTCACCAAGATGAAGAACATTAAACCCTTTATAGGGGTATATGATTTGTTCCTTGCATGGAAGTTTGAGGAAGGTCTAAGGCATGATATTCAATCTCTGGTGAACATATTTAGGTTGACTTCGATATCCTCTGTCATCAACCAGGCACAGATTACAAAGCGTAACTTGATAGATTTTGGAACTGTGATATATTGAATTTTTGCATCCGGGGTTAGTATTCCTCCTACTCATAGCAAGAAGCACCATATGGAGACTACACTAAGAGATCAGAGTAGGAAGGATTCATCTTCTGGTAGTCAGGTGTCGTGGTAACAGTGCGGCAAGAGTGTAAATATGAGTCCACATTTCCTGAGAGACCTAGTGGAGTTCCAATCCTACAGCAAGATGGGTCACCAATTATGCTTCTGTCATTTTGTCTCACTAGTAGCTGCGGATAGGGATTATTCTATGATTCCTCGTTTAGGAGAATTACCACTAGTGTCTCACCTGTCTGGGAAATTGAGTTCATTCAGAAGTTTGGGCCAAGGTGGAGTTCTTGGCCATGGTGCTCAGTCATCGAGCTTTTAGCGACATCTAGGTGGATCAGCTCAAAGTGGTTAGGCAGGATCATAGGGTCATGGAACAAGTCAGACTATTGCAGTGGAGCAGTCCTAGCAGGAGAAGGATCCCAGGCCCTCTACTATTCGAGGTATGATCTTAGTAGCCTCATTTTTTTATTTTTCTCTTTTTGATATAGGGGATTCCAGTAGATTTATATCTGTTGCTGTTGTGGAGAGCCTTGGGCTCTGCATCTTTTCTTCTGCCAATATCTTGACGCTAGACACTCTGTTGGGGACTAGAACGACAAGTGTATGTTAGTTAATAGAGTACCCTCTATAGAATGATGGTTGTCACATCTTATGGGACCTCTATGCCCTATAGATGATTGTTATGATTTCATTCTTAGAATGGACTAGTTGGTTTCCATCTGGGCAGTCATCAATTTTTATCATCGTATTTTGAGTTTCATATCACCATAGGTTGGATCGTTTCATCATATGGGTGAATGGGATGTCTAGACGAGCAGATCGAGTCTAGAGCATCATGGGTTGGGAGGAGTTACACCTCATATTGATAATCTATATCTATATGACCAGGGGTTTTCATGGTTAGACTTTCATCCAGTGGTGAATCGTTTCCGAGAGGTCATTCTAGAGGACATTTAAGGTTTTCCTCAAGATCATAAGTTAGAATTTTCTATTAAGATGATTCTAGGAAAGGCATCGATGTCTATTTCATCTTATAGGATGGATACAACTGAGTTGCAGGAGCTCAATATGTAGTTGGAGGAGGTATAGGCAAAGGATTTCATCTGACCCAGTACATCTCCTTGGGGTTCACCAATCCTGTTTAAAAGATGGAAGATGATACACTCAGGATTTTTTGTGGATTATCGGAAGCTGAACCAGTTGATGGTCAAGAACCAATACCATGTGCCTTGGTTTTATGATCTATTTGGTCATCTTCAAGGATCAAGGGTGTTCTCAAAGATTTAATTGTGGTCTGGTTACCATCATTTTCTTATTAGACCATCTGATATACCTCTCATAGCCTTCTGGAGTAGGTATGGTCTATACGAGTATATGTTATGTCGTTTGGTCATACGAATGCACCAGTTGTTTTCATGGCACTGATGAACCGAGTGTTCCATCCGTACTTGGATTCCTTCGTGGTGGTCATCGTGGACGATATCTTGGTGTAATCTCACACTCGACACGACCATGATACCCATCTTGAGATCGTTTTGAGTACACTGAGAGAGAATCAGTTATATGTTATGCTCTTAAAGTAACACTTTTGGATGTATTATATTAACTTCAAGGGTCATGTTATCTCAAAGAATAGAGTATTAGTAGTCCCTGAGACAGCGAGAGAAGTGGTTTTCTAGGAGAATCCAAAGAATGTATTTGATGTGTATAGTTTTCTTGAATTGTCAATATACTAAAGAAATTTCATAAAAGGCCTTTCACTCTTAGTAGAACTACTATCAGGTTTGACTAAGAGGGGTGCAATGTTCATGTGGTCAGAATCTTGTGAATAAGCCTTTCAAGAGATTAAAGGGATGTTGACTTCATCACCGATACTAGTTTTTCCAATTCCTGGAATGATCTATACTGTTACTGTCGTGCATCTATTATTGGGCTCAGAGTTTTGATTATTTATGGAGATGGAGCCATTGTGTATGGGTCTCAGCAGTTAAGGCCACATGAGAGGAATTACCCAACACACGATCGTAATTTGGTAGTTGTGGTTCATGCCTTACGGTGTTGGAGATATTATCTTCTGGGAGTGCATTTTGGGGTTTTCACTGAACACAAGAATCTCAAGTACATTTTCACTCAACATGATCTGAATTTGATATAGAAAAGGTGGTTTGAGTACCTTCAGACCATTAAATTTGATCTTGACTATACGCCTAAGAATGGTAACGTGGTGGCTGATGCATTGAGCAGATGTAATTAGATACATGCAGTTTATGACGCCAACAATGAGTGGAAGCTTATGGCCCTATTCTCTAAGATGCATTTGGAAGTGCTCGATATAAATGGATATGAGTTTCTTTCTTCTATAGTTGTTACCAATACTCTTTTTGATCGAGTGAGAATGAGGAAGTTGTTAGATTCTAAAGGGCTTCTCCTATGAGAGAGTGTGTCAGGAGATGACCCTATTCCTTGATGAACAGTAGGTGGGGTTGAGATCATGCATTTATAGGGGCGCGTATGGGTGACAATAGATATACAAGATGATCAGATGTGGGATTTTCCTTCCTTATTTTGGGTAGTTCATCCTGGTTTCAACAATATGTATCATGATCTACACCACTAGTATTGGTGGCTAGGTGTGAAGAGGGATGTTGCTAGTTTTGTCAAAAGTTGTTCCACCAGTCAGCATGTGAAGGTCGAGCATCAAATATGAGTAGGGCTTTTATAGTAGTTACCCATTCCCGTGTGGAAGTGGAAGGATGTATCGATGGATTTTTTAATAGGGTTTTCTAGGATTCCTCATGTGAATGATGCATTTTGGGTTGTTGTTGATAGACTCACGAAGGTTTCTCACTTCTTTTCGATCAAGAAGTCATTTAGTATTGATGATCTAGGGTGATTGTACATCCGTGAGATTGTATGTCTACATGGAGTTCCACAATCCATTGTTTCAGATAGGGATTCCTGTTTTACTTCTCAGTTATGGAAGGGGCATCAGAATGATTTAGATACAAAGGTACTTTTGAGTATGGATTACCACTCCTAGATAGATGGCTAGTTAGAGTGTACGATTTATGTTCTTGAAGCCATCCTCTGAGCATGCATCCAAGATTTTGGAGGTTCTTGGGAGAAGCATATAACTCTTGTAGTGTTTTCCTACAATAATAGTTTTCAAACAAATGTTTATATGGAACATTATTAGGCTTTGTACTGTAGGCCATGCTAATCATCCTTATTATGGCTGGAGGTATGAGAGGCAGCTTTGCTGGGAGCTCCTCTTGTTGAGGAGACCACATAGTAGATAGTGTTAATTCAAATGTGGATAGCTAATACATTTCCTCGATTTAAGTCTTATGTTGATCTGCATAGTTGACCTCTGGAGTTTGAGGTCGGGGATCAGGTTTTCCTATGTGTCACACCGAGGTTGGGAAACAAAAGTACTAGATGACAGGGTAATCCTTCACCAAGGTATGTCAGAACGTTTGAGGTTGTGGAGGGAGTTGGGATACTTGCCTATCAGTTACAGTTACCCTAGAGGTACTGGGCTATGCATGATGTTTTTCATGTTTCTTATCTCTGACATTACTTTTCAGACCAGTCTTATGCCTTACAACCCGAGGAGGTTGAGCTCAAAGTGGATGCATCATTGGGGGGGCATCATATCCAGATTTTTGATCATAGTACAGAGGTTCCCTATGCCCGGTCTGTTCCTCTATTATGAGTTCTATGGAAGCATGGGAGGATATAGGATGATACTTGGGAGAGGGTGGCTGATGCACAAGAACAGTATCCATAACTATTCGAGGTTTCTTCTTCTACACGATTCTAGGGAAATTAAGGGATGAATTTCATTAAGGGGGGAAGTATGTATGAACCTGAACCTTCCTTCCAGGTATGTTTTTTCTTTTCTGGTCGTTTTTTAGAAAAATATGAAGTTACATAAATTTTCTATGTATATGCCATGTACTTGAGCTGTACACATCATGTACTCGGTCAGTGCAAGTATCAAAGTACTGGTCGTGTAGCGACCATGTACCCAATCGTGTCGGGTGACTTGGAGGCCGTGTAAAGTGGAGTAAAGAAACAGAAAGTACACGCTGTGTACTTCAAAAGTACACACCATTTATTTTGTTTTCTTCATTAAATGGATCAGGGATGTGTCTTATCGACAGAAACATGTTCTTCTTTGACTTCTTTGTCTGAGAGCGCCATATAGCCACAGATCATCGATGATCCACTGAGTGAGCATTCGTCCTCGGAATCAAACAATGTCGGTTGTGTTGGAATCGCATCGGTGAGTTCCCTCTTCTCCTAGAGCACCATATTCAGATTTATCATATCTCGTGAGATATCGTGGTTTGAATGTTTTAGACTTTTTTGCTGATCTACCGCATCCTAGGTCGATCCATGGGCTGATGGTGGAGTATATCAATATCACAATGATGATTTAGGTGGTTTTTTCCTTTCATTTAATAGTCTTTCACTATTATGGGAAATTTTGAACAATATCCTTTCATGTGGTATTACATGTTTATCGTTTTACCCCTATTGTTTGCCTTGCATGCTTTTATGCTTGTGTAGTGGTTAATGGGATATATATAGGGTCAATTTCTATGATTTGGATGTGTTTCCCACACATGTTATTTTTAAAACCGTTTGTCATCCCAGCATGTTTTGTCGCCTTTCCTGTTTTCCTATCCTAGTGTTATAGGGTGGAGTGATTGTATAATGACATGCTTGATATTCTTTATACTGATTATCCATGTAGTTCATGAGGTTCACGTTGGCCATTTTTACCTTTCTATGCCCGTTGACCTACAGAGGGCCGTGAGAACCTCGTGTAGTAGACTATAAGGGGAATTGACCGAGTGAGATTCCTCAAAGAGTCTTCAAGAAATTTAGGCTATCATGGTAATTGACCAAGTGATCTTCCTCAGAGAGTCCTTAACATTGGGGTTATAATGGGAATTGACCATGTGATCTTCCTCAGAGAGTCCATGACTTACTTGAGACTATAAGGGGAATTGACCGAGTTCGATTTCTCAGAATTTCATGAATTACTTTTGACTATATGCGGAATTTACTATGAGTTCTTCCTCAGAGTGTCTTTATATATTAATATAACTGAACCATAGGGGATAGGTTGTGTGCAATTACTATAGGGTTATCATGCTGGATTAGTTGCTTTTGATATGTTAAATTTTTATCTGCTGAGTACTTTCATATTTATGACTTCTTTAATTTTACCTTTCATATATTTACTGATTGTTAGGAATAGATCATTGGGTGGTTTCCTAATGAGATTTAGTCTCTCACCCTGTTTGGGGCGTGATTTTGGGCCCAAAAAGGTTATATTGCGGTAGGTATAGACAAGGGAAAGAGCCATTCTACTTCATGTACTTAACTTGTTGTGGAGCTGGAGAGCATGGGACCAATCTTAGACTTGTGATGCTGGGGAGCTGTTCATATGTTTATTTTGTACTTTGGTGTAGAGCTACTTGTATTCCAGAGTTTTGATTTGTTTGGCTGCTTTCCTAGACACATGTTACCATTCATCATTTACATATGTGCTTTAGTTGTTTGTTATTCAAGTCTTCCCCTATTACTATTGTTGGTATATTTACTGCTTCTGCTATTGTGTATTTGTTTCCCTTCCTCTATGTTACTCTTCCAAATAGGGAATAGTTTCCCCACTATAAACCCAAGGCCTTCACTACTAGTCGACAGGCTCTGGCATTTGGGGAAATGCACTTGAGTCCATGTGACCAACCTGGTATGGGGTTCCTCTGGGTTTCTTCCGAAACTGGGACGTTACGAAATCCCAACATAATTATATAAATCTAGTTTCTGGAATAAACCATGTTATTTACAGAAGGGATTAATCATACAAACATTTCAAATCACTGTAAGAAATTTAATTAATAACCCCATTTTTAAATCATTTTGATGAAAACACCTCATTTTAAAATATAATTTCAATTATATAATGTATTTTATTCATTGAAAAAGAAATCCAAGTCATACAACATTTTCCAAAAAATTAAAAAAAACCCCAAGATAAATTTATAAGCAATTTTAATGAATAAACATTCCATTTGAAAATAAGAATCAAGAATTTCATATTAAAAGAATATATGAAAATATCAAAAAATACCAAATTGTTTCCAAATAATTGTAATATATCACATATATTCCTACATTCATAAAAATTGAATTTAGTTAATAAAATCCCCTTTCAAATTATAAAATGAAATTGAGTTCATAGTAACTCTAACCTCCATGTTAAGTAAACCATGCCGAAACACCATGAAACTCGTCCCCTTTGATGTCGACCTCTTTATATATACACACATATGACCTTATATGTATACCATAAAATCCAATTCAAAAATTTCCCATCCTATATGGGAATATTCAAAAAGATATCATAAATATATATCTATATATATAACTATTTGTATGTGTTCATGTCCTAAAGGGGATAGAAGACACCATTGACAATAAAGATGGAACTAACAATATCTGAAATCACCCAATTAAAATTGATCAAATAAAAATGGGAATCAAAACCTACCTCAAGGATTCAAGAAAAATAGAAATTTACTGAAACAATACAACTTTATTAGTGGATTCCAAAACATACATAATTATGTAAATGTGAACCATCATACTTTCTATGAGGAAGAAAGAAATAAAAATCACCCATTTGAAATCCTAGGGGTATTTCGACAAGATATAGTGGATAATTAGAGGGAAAATTCAATAAATTGGAAAGAGGGGGGAATAATAGGTCTTAGAATGAGGGACTGACCAATAATCTCCCAAAAATCATACTGAAATCATTATGGATATGTAGATCAAGGAAGGGGTGGAATGAACGCGTCGAATGATTTGGGAAGGGGTATTCATGCAATTCGAAGGGCGAGGTGGAAAAATAAAATATTTTAATAAAAAATGAAATAAAAAATAATAGTTTTTTTATTATTGGTAATAACATATGGATAGCCCATTTTTTTCCATATTAATTCACCAACTACATGGGAGGCACATTCTATGCATACAACCACATGGAATTATTTTTTCTAAGAGGTTATGTAGTTTTTGAAAATCTTAATCCTCAATCCAGACACTCCCAATATGAGGTATGGCTTCTGGAGAGATTAGTATTGTTTGATAACCATGTTGAAATAATATAAAATGGATATCTAAAAATAAAAAACAAAAAATTTCACTTTTTGATTGGGGTTAAAAGCATGTGCAAATTGTGCTACAAACCATAATTCCACATCGACATCCACATGAAAAATTCATGGACACTAATAACCATGTGGTCTAACTATGCCCCCCCACCCCAAAATTATATAATACATGATTTTTTAGACTTTAAGTGGAAATAAACACCACTCAAGCCATGATAAATCAAAAATAATATTAGACTATCGGGACACTGAGTTTTCACACTATGAATCTCAAATAAATATTTTCCTAGAAAAAATTTCTTCTCTCTATATAATGAAATTATAATGTGGAAATTTATTATGAAACCCCTCCATCACATTAGATTCTCTGCTTTACTCACCAAATCTTTTATTAATTTATTTCACACTATCCCTCTTTCATTATTTTCATCAATTATCCCTCATGATTTTTCCACCATTCATACCTACGAAGTGATCATATGACGTTACTGAGAGATAAATTACATACTATGTTATCCACTTACATACTATGTTTTCTTTGGACTTTAATATGATATCAAATACTATGTTGAAAAAATCTGGTCCATTAAATTTTACATTCCTATTTATACTATCTACAAGATCATAAACACACCAAATGATACTCATACATTACTACGTGACCAATGCACTTAATAAGTGGTAGTGCACTTAATAAGATGTTTTATAACATAAGTTAGTTATCTGTATACTTTAATAAAGTAACCAACTTACTTACCTCATGAAAAATATTCCAATTAATTTTTCTTACACCATATTAACACCAAACTATTTTAAAAATACATTGATAATATATTATTTCAATAATAATATTAGAATATTTTTATCCCCATATTCAAAAAACACATCAAACCAATAATAATTAACTGCCACCTAGAGGGTTTTATGCCTTAAAACCTTGAAATTTATTTCATTATTATGTCATATCATGAAATACTTGGATATTAAATATATTCCTCCTAAAAATTTATAATATGTATGGCTCTTAATTTATATTATACAACATGGTTTCTTAAACAGTATAATTTTTCATCCACATGGAGTCAAGTTCCCCATCTTTTCATTATTTTAACAATTTATCAAACGACAACATATAGAAAAATATTAAAAATAATTATAATTTTATAACCATGATATTGGTTTATCATTTATATTGTAGTTTTATAATCATCTATAAGAACAAATTAAAACATCTCTACGATGTTTCCAATCATTTTGTTTATAATCACAGACATCATATTTCAAAAACTAGATCCAAATGTTATTATGTACAATAACCATTTAACACCAAAAATTAATTATATCCACTTTTAAAAAATGATTTATTCATTATCCTATGGATTAACTTATCTTAAATAATTATACCCAAATTTTCAATGATGGGATTAGGAATGGGATTGAATTTTTTAATGATGTAAGAATATTCCAAAAAACCAGTTGGTCATTTCATGATGAGGTAATTAGAAGTGTATGATGAAGGTTTAGAGAAAAAATTGGTTTTATGAGGAATTCATTTTTGATGGATATGGAGGGAAACAAGAAACATCATATGTCGGTACATGGTTGCAGCTTGCTATTGCAACACTAGCTGCTAAATGGTTACAATATCTGAGGCTCTACTTACTTATTTGGACAATTGGATAGATATTTTCACAGGAGAAGCTACTATAGAAACCACCATCTCACTAATAGAGGTTACTGACCAGTTGGTGGTTTCAAATATCATTTTAAATGAGGGGAATTCCCATAATTTTTCTCAATCCATCCACTTAATCCTAAATTTGTGTTTTTGGTCCCCCAAATCCACAGTATTTTTCTAATATATATATCCCTCAAAATCAAATGGAATATAATTTTTTTCATAATAAATGTTACACCTATTATGGAATGTGGTTGATTTTTGATTTTATGGGTTCAGATCGGAATAAATGTGTAGTGACTTTATGTGGACCATGTTGTTTTGGACTAGCCTTGGATTTGGTATGATGGGTTATATTTTTTATTGTTTATTATATCTTGTAGTGGTTTCATTTGATATGTGGTTTTAGTTTACCTTATGGTGGGATTCAATGTTTAGAGTCATAACTATGAATATGTGGGTATTTTGGTCTACATGGGAGACCCTTATGAACTCCTAAGTGTGAATCTTGTTTTATTAATCATTGTTTTTTAACATAGAGGGTCACATTTAAGAGGGTTATGAGGGTGTTGTGAGTTCTCTTAAATGAATAGGGTTGAGGTAGGAGCTTTTCAAATGAATTTGGTAAACATAGTATGTTATCGGTAATGTTGTATAGGTATGACAGATTCCATTTCAGTTTTATAAGAGTAAATTTGGTGAAAGTGGTTTTGTTTTTCTATTTTTTTATGGGGGAGAGGTTAGTTCTTATGCTTAGCTCGAGTAAAAATAGGGCATTCTGGATAGGTTTATAAGATTATAACTATATCAATAGCAAGTTTTTTTATATCTATAATACCATGGGAAGTGGTTTTGAGTAAATTGTATGAATATTTTTGGGATTATTGTGTGGAAAGGGAAAACGTAGTTGGTGTTTTAAAATTTCTTGCAGTTTTGAATGTTATTATCTATTTGGTTCTAGGAACTATCTTCTTATAATGGTCCTTTGTGGACACAATTGGTGTGAAAGTGAACTATGGGGTAATTTTCAACGATTCATAGATTTTAAATGGTCTTAAAAATGGGTTTGGGGTCTGTTAATATTATATAGTTCTAATAATCACCAATGGTGATCTATTCCTTATGAGACTAGAATGTGGGAAAGGCATGGTAGATGTATTTGGCATATGTTATAATTTTTTTGAGACTTTACTAAGAATATTGAGTCGGGTCCATATAATTTCATTAAGTACAAGAATAATACCATTTAACTTTAGGGTTGACATAGGGGTAAAGTAATTTTTGGAGATGTGATGAGTTGTTGAGATTAGTGTTCTGGGTGGTGATGTAAAACACAATATAATACATGGAGGAAAGGGTTTTTGTACATATTGTATATATTTTGAGTATGGGAGATTATTGTCTCTTAAAAATGGTTACATGAGCGCCCCAAAAGATAATATTAGAATTATCGTAGTGTGGATTACAATTTATATGGAAATAGTTTATAGAAACTGTTAATTAGTGGTTGATCCTTAATAAAGAATAAATTTTTCTCTTACTGGTGAAGAATTATGGATTAGGAGTTCCATAATGAATATTGTATCACTGAGACCAATTACTTTAAAAAACCTAGGACTATTAAGGATGGATGTCGATGGTGTGTAGTACCACATCAACTGTTTAAAGGAGACTTCGTCATTTATGGTGGGGATTTTGGTTAGTAATTTCAATTTTATTTCCTTAATATGGGATCATAAATTATTTTATATTTCAGGATGATTTATAGAGATAAAATGTTTCATCCATTCATGCTATTATGTATGGTGGTTGGAGGAAAATTGACCATTGATATTAGAATTTTTTTAGGTGATGGGACAAATAGTATACATTGATAGTGGTGAGTGAGATGTCGACCATTGGGATGTGACCCTTTTGGGAGGAGTAATTGGTGTGCATGAGGACAATCAATGTATGATCATTGTGGATTTCTATGATTAGTGGTAGAATATGTTAAATTTAAATTGGATCATCATATAATTATAGGTATGAAATCAAATGTGATGTCAAACAGGGAATGAGAATCATCCTCATGTGGGGACGGTTTGAGATGAGTCAAATGATTTTGGGTTGGGGTTGCATGGATTATCATGGTAAAAAAATGATGTTGTTCCCCATTGATGAAGGTTTTGGTGATGAGAGGTTATTGAAAGACATCTATTGAATTTAGTGGGAATTTTGAAATGATAATTGGATTCCTGCTAGTTTGATAAATTCATTTTTAGGTGGGTTGAGGCCATGTGTTTTCAAAAAACATATATAGGGAAGGTTAATCTTGTGTTCATGTGTGAAATTGGATTTTTTGTTGTTGTAAATCACAATAGGTGAATTGTTCTTTATACGGTGCGAGAATTTTAGAGGATGTATAAGGATTTTAAGGAAAATCTATCATTATCTGAATAGTGATTGGACAATATATGATCATCCATTGTTTTAGAATTATGGAAAATTAAATGTTGTGGCAGTGTTGAAAATGTGAATTTTTTAATAATTTGTGTGGTTTTTTGAGAACCACTTTGAGTGGAATCATAATCGCACCACAATCATGCTCTATATATAATTTAAATTTTTTGAGGAGAAATTTTTTATATATTATATTTATCTAGTCATGTATTATTATTTGGGGAATTAAAGCCATGTTCTTTGGTTGGATAAAGATGAATATATTATCTCCACATAAAATGATGTGAGTAAACATTGTATCCATGTTTCGTTGATGAATTAATGTTTCATCTTGTTTGTTGTGGGTTAGGAATATGATATTCTTATTGTTATTTGAATGGACATTTAGTGCTATGGGTTATAATAAAACAATTGAGTAATATTGAATAACGGTAATGGTCATAAGTTTCGATTTGATGACCACTATAAATTATCTATAATGAGAGAAGTTATAGTTGAATTTTTTTAACACCCATGAGTATGGAAATATTTGAATTTTTATAAGATGTGTGTAATTGTAATATATAGAGAATGTTATATCATAAAGAAGGGTTCAGAAGAGAATGAAAACTGTTTAAATAAAATTAACCTGTGTTTTTTTATGGGGAATTGTGGTCAGATGGCATTTGAGAGAAGTGAAATAAATCATAGGAAGATACATGGATACATTATGATTTTATAACACCATTATCTAGTTAGTATTTATCCATTAACATGCTGGTGGCCTTGGAAGAATCCATTCATGTTACATGGGCTCACTAGCAAGATGATTTTGAAGGAGGAACAAGATTGTGAGAAAATAGTAATGTAGTGGATATTAGTTTCCATCTGGTGTCCTCCTTGATC
Source organism: Viscum album (assembly GCA_963277665.1). Taxonomy (NCBI): domain Eukaryota; kingdom Viridiplantae; phylum Streptophyta; class Magnoliopsida; order Santalales; family Viscaceae; genus Viscum; species Viscum album. The sequence goes on from OY728158.1 coordinate 544,570,426, forward strand.
TTTTTTATATGATTAGAACCTTTTAATTTAAATGTGTCCAACATGTTATACCCATATTATTGTTATTTCCCCCAGAAACATCCAATAGAAACCCCATACGTGTTTCCCTCCATTTCCAAGGGTCTTGAAGGACCTCTATTAATCCATGGCGGTTTCAATAATTATATCTTTAGACTAAAAGATAAAGGCAAGGTTATAACTCTTTATCCTCACACCCATAGTTAATTCCACTAATTATTAGTATCTCAGTTTTTTTGGTCAATACCCCCACTTTTCATAGTCTTTTTCAATATTAATTTTTCTTATGATAGATATTGAATCGAATCGTGATATCAGGTGACTATATTCCTCTAAGGTTATGTTTATGGTCCCTTTTTATTAACTAATAGGCTCATTTTTTTAATTGATATTTTGTGTGGTCCTGATGGACTCACTGTTCATTGACCTGGTATCAATTTTTTAGTTCAATTGTGTCTTATCATGGTTTAATTACATTAAAAAAATACTTGAATGATAACATGATATTGATTACATGTTTATTCCAATTTTATTCTATAACCCCATTTTTGATAAAAATAAATTAAATTGTCTCTCTAATTGAGAATGGTGGTTTTTTGAATCTTTTTATTATTATGATATAGAACAGGATTATTTAAATGTTTATGATGGGTGATATTATATCATTACTATTGAATTGGAGTTTCACAATCAATGATTTTTTGATATATTAATTCATATAAATTTCTATAATCCATTAGACTATTATGTGTAAATTTATTAATGGTGGTGGATTTATAAATTTGTGTAGACATATTAAATAAATTTTCAATGTTAATAATAGTGATTAAAAATATTAAATTATTTTAATAATTTATTTTTATCAAGAAAATACTTGGGAAATATTTGTATGATGAATTTAATTTATAATGTAATTTTTTAACATTTTATTGTGGAATGGAATCATTATTGTAAATGATATATTTTTTATTGTAAAATAGTCTTGTATCATATCTTGTTTTCTTTATATAAATCCTTATATGGACTTGTTAAATGAACTTGTATTCCTTGTTGATTGTTATGTTTCTATGTAATGGATAAACATGTGGTTTACATGAACCTGGGTGGACACGACTATTCAAAATGGTAATATCCTAGTTGAAGAAATACCTTTAGTTGATACCAGCCTTATTTATGGTTAAACAAGGGTGACTTTATCTGTTTGTTGGATAATTGTGATTTATTGCCTAAAAAAATGGTGGACCAATCCACCTGATAAATGCGCTTCTGATAATTGGATCTAAGGTATATCTAACTACCTCATAGATTTTTTGGTGAATGAGTTGTATATTTTATTTAGTGGGATATTATTTAGCATGGTCATTATGATGTTCTTTGAGACACCCTAAAAAATAACAGAATATGGTATGTATCATTAAAAATGTGATCTTGGACACATGACTTGAAATTTGATTAGGGTATTTTTTAAATACCTTAAATATTATTATCTAAAAAAATTAACATGGAGAACTTATGCATTCACGTGAAAAAACAGGTTATTTTTAGGTAATATATGGTGGGTGTTTAGTAATATGTCCGTCAAACTTACCATGGATGACATGAAACTTTTTTACCTGATTAGTTAATAAATGATTTTTGGTACATGAATAGGGAAGGTTCCTCTTGTTTTGTTTCTACTTAATAATTCTAGAATAGAGCATGGGATTGGGGATTAGGTTACTACTAAATATTAAAGATTAAATTATTGTTGTACACTCTTTTGAATTTATTTTTTTGTTTTTTGTATGTATACCTAATGTGTATTACAAAAATTAAAGCGTCAAATATTTTTTAAATTTTTTTACAATTATTATCATGGAACAACAAAGTCTAATACGGTGCAATATCCTAGTGTTGGACCGGAACCATAGTGTAATAAGATAAATCATGATGCAATATCCCTTTGTTGACCAAAGATAAAAAAACAATGGGGTGATAAAATTCCCTCATTACTCCAAATTAAACTCAGTTCACTCACATAAACATCATGTAGTTCTAACACATTTTTGTGAATCATAATGTATTACTCCAAAATGCTAAAATCTCTAGAAAAAATGGAATAACCCTTTCACCTCCTTGATAATCCGATGATAATGTCCAGAACACAATCCTAATATCATGGTGTAATTCTAGAAAATTATGAATAATTACATAAATAGCCTCTATGTAAGATTAAATCCACAATCACCATGTCACAATTTTTGCAACCTATAATTTCATAATATAAAGAAATTAATCCCTTCACGAGATAACACAACCTTACATAGAGTGATTATTGAACTAAAAAAATTAAATGATTCAAATTAAAAATTCTAGATTTTTATTTGTACCCCATCCATTCATGAAAATCATAATACACCTAAACATAATATTTTTATGAGATCAAATCTAACTCACAAATTAAAAAAATAGATCACCTAGGTTCCAAATATTCCAAAAAAACACATGAATGTTATCATCCAAACTCAACGGTTTTTCCCATTTTTATCCACAATTTCACCAATCTACTAAATAAATATATATCATTTTCAAAGTCATGCTCAAATTAATTGATTATATGTGATGTTTCAAACACATATCCCCTTATATGTGAGACATTAATGCCTTAGGAACTCATTCTATGATTGGGGTTAGTGATCAGAAATATGGAACCTCACTTATGATACAATGGATTAAGAGTGACCTGATGAAATAATATGATAGATTAAATCCATGACCAATTCTATATAAACAAAATCATAGGGAATTCTTTAGAAAAACATATCTTTATCTTCATACACTAATATATACCATTATTAGAATAAAAAACTCTTCCGGAGGATCTGATATATCTTAAAAGATTTCATGATTACCTATACCTCATACATCATCAATTTCTCCAACACTAACCCCAATAATTGTTGCACTCCAAATTCTCTCTATCATAATATTGATATAAAGGGTCCCCCATAAAATACCTCATCCAATAAGTGTGTGTTGTCTATTTTTAAACAAAAAATAATTTTTTTATAGTGATACTCCTTGCCATATAATAATTATTTCATAAATTTTGTAAAATATTATGTTAATGAAAAGAATATTTTATTAATATTTACATCTAACAAAATATATTACTTTTAAATCATCCATAAATGAGTATAGGATGAATTATATAAGGTCCACTACAATTGAAACATGAATAAATAATCTCATATATAAATAATCACTAATGTATTTCTATTAAACTATAATATCTCATCCACCTAAACGTTTCTCTAGCTCTCCCCCAAATATTGCTTGGTTAGAGGAAGTAATGGGTAAACTTGGTTAGACATTTAATGAACACTTGATAACATCCTGGCCTCTAGATCCTCATGGATATAAAATTTATAATTATAACATTATATCATCCCAAATCCACTCCATAATCTCATTGGGTTGGGACAATCATTCTAAAATATTTTTCTTTGCCTTAACATATTAAATATTGAGGAAGTATAAAATAAACTAAAAAATATAAAACTCATATCAATATACCAAACCCAGTGTCAATGTTACTATTATATCTCAATTGAACATAACTATACTATAATGTGTTAGTTGTTGAGTACCCTAAACACATCATTTTACATCATTTCTAGAACCACCATTCACTCAAAAAATGTGATCATGTGAAACCCACCACCAGAAAATAAATCTACTTATTCTCTTAAACATATCCAATCATTTAGGATTCAAAATAAATATCTTCAAATTGTGAATACCTTATTTACTAAATATTTATATATTAGAATCAATATTTTAAATATTTTCCACCTATATCACATACACCACAGAACAATACATCATTATCAAATTTTAGAATAACACCTATATACAATATGATTTTTATTTCCACATATAAGAATCAACAACTTTGATTCCATTTCATATGTTATAGAAAATATAAAAGTAAATTACCTATAAGAACATAAACCCGTTTCTCTTACTCATATTGTGATATATATATATGTGACTAGTATTTGTATATCCATATAGACCTTATAGACCATGAATTTTTCTTAGAGAAGTCAACTTTTTTAATCATTTAAAGAAAACATTACTAAATCCATCTCCAATTCATGATTCATGTTTTTCATATCATAAGGCCGTAACAATAATGAACCATAAAAAATAAAAACCTATTAATAAATTTTTACATGACCAATATTATAACAATATACATCACCAAATATTTTGTATTTTACCCCTTCTCTTTGAATCCTCATAAAGGAAGCACTCATAAATATCTATCTAAATCCTTGAAAATTTCTCTATTGAAACATTGATTAATAATTGTCTACCCAATTTTAGAAAAGAAGGACCTAAGAGATTCCACCCCAGATAACTATACCTTATATCTATAGTTTAATCCGCCCTACATCAGGAAACTATACACTTGAAACACCTAATTAGATGGCTATTAAGAGAACACAACCTGGGTCTTTTCTAGGTCTTTGAACAAATCCCTCCATAACATGAAATTACATAAGAACATAACATATATAATATAAAATATATAAATAATTTTCTTAATTTATTTTTGGGCTTCTCAAAGAATCTACATAACTATCTTTCAAATGATTATAATAATTTCTAATGATGCGGAGTTTAAGTGGATATCATCGATCAAGACAACCAACCACTGATCTATGAATTTTTGGTAGATCATTTTCATGAGGCCCATGGACAATATTAAGATGTTTTTTATAGACAATATAATAATAAATCTATAATGGTATCTAATGGAACCTTATATTTTTGGAATATCATCTCACAAACACATTTTAGGTGATAGACCGACCAAATATCGATCTATGAGAACCACTTCACTCATTTAAACTAATCAATAGGTTCCTCAATACCCAGTAGATGTTTTTTATTATTGATTAACAAATTATTAAAAAGATGGAAGTAAATAAAAATCAAAAAACAGACATCCACATTATTAATGAAAAACACTGGAGATCCCTAGGTTAATACTGTGTTTGATTAAAAATGTATCCCTAATATCACCTTACTATTCCTTCATCTCGAACATATTAATGGTCATCTTATAAAATTTAGATGATATAAAAAATGTTATTATGACCCAATAAATGAAGAGTTATTCATCCAACAAGGTAATAAACTATATACATCGACATAGATGAAATCCATATACACTCAGAAAACTATATGAATATAATTATCAAATGGGTTAAAACTATATAGATCAAAAAACACTGATTTATCATTAATTTACTATAACATTAAACAAACTAGAACCATTTATCTCGACTAAAGGTCCCTCTAACCAAAAAATGTAAAAAATAATCTATTTTATAGGTAGAACACAACACATTGAAAATTGTTATATATCATGGAATATATTTAGAACATCTAGTCCAAACAAATGATTTCATCATAGTTAATTTTCCTTGAAATTATGAGCTACCAAATAATCATCTCAAGAATAATATAATAATACATCATTTGAGTATTTTTAAGGTCATGAAATCAATAATATTCATAATCATCATGTAAATTTCTATTCAAGGAAATGAGGAAAAGGGATAAAAGAAAGGACATGCCCAAAGGCCCCGAACAAGGGACCTAAGGTGGCCGAAAGTTGTGTAGGCCAAGGGCATCCCCTTGAACTCGATTGATTCCATCTTCTTTCATGGTGGAAACATTGTGAATTAAAATGGGATCTGGACCTAGAACATAAAGGGAGGAAAGGTGGTACGAGACCTTGTTCTCCTCTCGCCATGTGTGGGCCACACTAATATTTGTGATAATCATGCCCCTGCACTTTCGAATTATGTAAAGGATAGACCATGGGATGGTACAATTTACTCACATGGCGTTGTGGATAATTTGGGAGTTTGTTTCCACCATCGATATGTAGATCCCATTCTGATGGCATTTGATGAGGCAATCAAACATCGCATTGCCTCTTTTTCGAGGGAACACCCATGGCACAAGTTCGTCGAGAATGCCATGATAACCGATCCCGAGGGGTTATGCACCACCCCTCCTCCTTATATAACCACCATGTTGCACGACACATTGTTGTTAAGTTTGAGCCCCCTACTTGGTGATGTCCAACTAACCCAGTTACATCCAGTCACCCTGCTACCCGGAGTAGTAGGATTGTTGCTGAATTGAATCATCTGAAGGATAGGCGCATCCTTCTAATTGACAAAAGATCAGACCTTATCCAGAAGATGGAATTTAGATTTGTGAATGGAACCCTGGCTCATGGAAAAATTACCTTCATGTTTGGGCTTATTCCTTTCTTTCTAGATCATCCAGCAAATTGCATGGAAGATCACAACATGCGCATTCTACTCTAAACCCTCTCTTGCGCTTCATGTAACCATTGATAAAGAAAGGGGAGTCCAACCAAGAAGTTATTGTTAACACCAGTAAACTCACCAAAATACTCCCAAACCACCCTTGCCCAGTCTCCTTCAAAAATAGGTTCTCCACACTCTCCTCCTGGTGGACCATACAACAATGACATCTTGAATCCAACGGGATGCCACATGCTTTGATGTTATCCTCAGTTGGAATGGCTTTGGACCCAAGCATCCAGAATTGAATGTTCATTTTTATGGGATTACATTTGGACCAAAGGATCACATCCCATGGGATGATCTGTACAGGGGTAGCCACAGTGTGCTGGAAATATTTGGAGGGGAAGGCCCCCGAGGAAGAGGGAGTGAAAAAAATATGTTAGGATCATGGTTATGCTCAATGAGATTGACGATGTCCGTCTAGTATCTATCCAGTATCACGACAATGAACATAGGATGGGAGATAGAATTTCTAAAGGAGATCGAGGTGGATGGGAACCTAGGGATGCCAAGAACCGTCTTGCCTGAGTTATGGTCCCAGAAAGAGATATTCCCCCTCCCTATGAGCCATCTAGAGTGGGGCTTCATAGATGTGATAAGTGGGGAAATAATTGACCATAATAGAGATTATTGGCCAATGATCCAAGCCTCAGGACTACAAATGGAACCGTTCATAGTGATCCACAAAGTGTGCCTTGTTGCAGAACTTCCCAGGAAAGCTTTGCAAGCATGTAGAGAAGTGTTTCATCAAGCTGGAATACATTGATGTTTCCCTCTCTAGCTGGTCTCTCAACTCTGTTCTTGGAATCCCAGCGACACCTTCCATTTGAATCCGAGTCCCAGATGAATCATCCATGTATCATGTCGATCTTATTAATAATTGTCATTGGGGCTTTAATTAATGAAAGAGCATGGACGGGGGTGCTGAGGAGCACACTGTTAACTAGATTAATCCTGCCCAGAAAAAATGTAGATGTTCTTCGAGTTGATGATCTGGTTGATAATTTTTATGATAATGTAATCATAATCACATACACTAAGCCTTATTGGGGATATGGGAGAACACATATACTCCATAGGGAACGACCCCCTGTGTATGTCCAGGCTACGCTGAATGATGGGGATTCAGGTGGCAGTGCCTGTGTTGGAGATATAGAAGTTACTCTATTCCTTATTAATCACTTTCCCACTCCAGTGATAGTACTCCTTAAAGATCATTTTTATAAAACTAATGTTCCACATGAATGCATTCGTGAAAATGAAGGTGTTTTCCACAATCAATAGGTGTGGTCCATGGGAGATCTCATTTTTCTACGGTATTCCATTACCACTCCTCCAGTGATACCCTTGTGCAACAGGAGACTGAGAACATCCTATGACAGAAAGAAAAGTTTCAGGAAAATGGGATCACCCTGCCTTATAATGTAGCGGGCCTTGAAGAACCCACAATATTTCCCCATAAAAGTTACCACTGACCAGGGTGATCTGAAACACCTAAAGTGGATGTCCACAATCCACGAGGAGAACCCCGTCTTTTTCAACACCTTGTTGATGAACCCCCACTCAACCCTGTCATACGCTCTGTTCATGCCCAACATGATGGCCAAGATGGAGCATAGATTCTTGAATTTAATGTCTTTGATGATCTCTTGGGCCAGGGTGATGGCCCCCTAAATTGATCGTCCCTTCACGAACCCATACAGTTTCAGCGACATGTATCGAGGGGTGTGGGGGATATCCTCGCATTGATAAGGCTAAACTAGATCTTATACTAGATATTACACAAGCTAACTCGCCTGAAGTGATTAATGGAGGAAGGATTCATGATATTAGGGAGAAGGAACAAAGTTGTAGCACAGAAAACCCTAAGAAGATGCCCCCCGAAAGAAGTCTCGAACAACAGATGCAACATCAGTCTTGATGACTTCCCACGCTAGTTTGTATAATAAACCTTTGAATTTTTTGGGGCTCGATGCACTTTCGGGGTCATGGCTCAGCATGCCCCCTGTTTCTCTTCATCAACCGGGATGGAGCTCAACTCGTCATTGTCCGGGGCAAAGAGTTGGTTTTGGAATCACATACAAAAAACCTCATCCAACCCTGGGTAACCTATCGGTAGGAAGGGATTAGGACCAATGAGGATGTCTTGCATGGAGGACAGAGCCAAGGCCCCCACATTATCTCTATTATACATGTATGTGCTATCCTACCAAATAATGTTTAGATTCGTCGTCTATTTCCTCTCCTTAATACAGGCATAGAAGAATGTTGTATTCCGGTATCCCTCCCTAAGCCACATGATTCTTGACTTTTCCCTCATAATTTTCTCCGATATAAGAATCATATATGACAGGGATCTCTTCTTGTTGGAGAGATCCTCAAACACCCTATCATCCCAGACCTCTTCCAGGCTTCTCTTAAATATATCCATGTCCTGTATGCCACCCGCAATATCACTATCTGCGGGATATGAAGCATCTGCCTGCGGTTGAAACTTTTTATTGAGCCTTTGAATCTTGTTGTGGAAAACCATCCACAAATGACCCTAGGTAGGCTTGTCCCATGTTTCATACAGCAACTCATGGTACCCTAGAAGACTATTCCAGTTGTGATGGTATCAGAACCTTGCAGACTAGTCCTGCCTTGAGGATAGGGAAACCAGAATAGGGGAGTGGTCAGAGAGAATTCGAGTAAGGTGCATTATCTTAGTGTCGGAAAACATGGAGATGGATTTCCAGTTGGCCAAACATCGATCCAAAAAACTCCATGATCAGTTCCTTTCTCTCTGTTTATTTCACCACGTGAACTATTTGCTCGAGAATCTGAGATCAAAGAGCCCTTTCCTAGCCATGAAGTGTACGAATTCAAGGCACACACTTCTCTGGAAGCAGATGCATCCCTTCCTATACTCTGTGGTAGCTTCCATGTAAAATAACCCTCACCCCCCAATAATCCAAGGGAGGTTACTCATATCAAAAGATTTAAGTTCACTTCATAAGGATTGTCATTGATGGGCATCACAACCACCATAAATGTAGAAAATGGAAAAAGACATGTCGCCCACTACCACCCTCCTAGTAATGAACATGTTGCTGGCCTGGACCAGGTCCACTTAGAGGCCTCCCTACCAAATAATCCAAATCTGTCTATTGGTGGGATCCACATGCATGAACCCAAGCTGGTTAATCCTCCTGGAAAGAAATTTGATATTTTAGGGCTCTGTTTATGCTCCATGACGGCTACCACAGAGGGCTTATGAGTTCTACTTTCATTGACGAGGAAGTACACCTTAGCATGGGCTCACATGCCACAGGAATTCCAATAGATCCTAGGAATCATTTACCAAAAAAAATATTGGAATTGGCCCTAGAATTAAAGGCCATATCAAAGTGGTATGAATGCTGGGTTTTTCTTCGGTTATTTTCTTGAATGGGAATGGGTGCAGGCTCCGAAAGCCTTTGGGGGTATTTAGGAAACTGGGGTTGAGTCCTCCATTAGGATGGCTAGAGATATGTCCCTTGTACTATCACGAGACTTGGATTCGGGCCTTCACCCTTGTACCCTAGGGATGGGGCTGGGGGAGCCTTCCTTCACGAGAAGCAGGGGTTCCGGACCTGGCGATTACGGAGATCTCTCGGGGGAAATGCCTTGTGGGGGGGGGGGTTCGAAGGCATTCTCCCCCCTAAGAAAGGCTCACCGAGGAATAGAAAGTAGATTCAATGAGGTAGGATCTGCCTTAGTACAACCAGATAACGTATTAAAAGACGGTAATGCCAGTAGGCCAGAGTTTTTATCCTTCCTGTTCATAGGCCACCCCATACAGGAGGAACCTGGTATAGCCCTATGAGGAACAGAGGATGAGGGATGTTGTCTTCTGGGGAGGTAGACAGAGCACAATGAATGAATTAGGATAGTTCTAAGAAGGATAACAAAATTCCACAAGGCAGTGGGAATCCAACCTCATCTCTCGATGTGAAATCGGATAGTACCACCCCCGACCTATTAACCGGGGGTCATCCATAGATGGGGAAGCATCAGAGAGAACACTAGCTCCCAGAAGAGGATGATGGGACATGTTTTCAGCAAGGGGGGGAGAATGCTTGTGATGGAATCATCTGAAAACATGGAGGGAATTCCACTATAATAGGAAAATGAAGAAGAACCATGGGAATACTGGGTATGATATTGCCTAAACCGATGATGAACCATCCATCACCTAGAGGGAGATCCGGTTTGGAATTTTTAGGGAGGGATCCATCTCTACACAAAGGTGAGTTGGGGATGCATCCACACCGTAGGTCGTCCTATCTTTAGTACAAAGGAAACCACCCAATGAGTCTTCAATCGCTTTGAGGAACCCCATGTTTTGAAGGGGGAGGGGGAGCCAGGGAATATTGATCCGAACAACAACACACAAGCTTTACTTACCCCTGTGGACTTTTATTGACCAGAAGGACAGTCTGAAGCTCCATAAACCATGAAATCATGGAGCCTTACACCAAGCAGACATGAATCCTTCCTCTAAAGCAAGGAAGAGAAAGAATGAATTTCTGTGCACAGGTTAGATCCGCACCAGAAGCTGAATACCCCAAGATATGGAAATTCACTAGAAGACATCCAAGGGAGGATTAACAGAACAAAAATGGGCAACTAGTGTCCACCTAAGACAAACCTCCGCCACCATCAAGGATAATACAGGGAAGACCATAGAGAGGACCTTGGACTTGAAAATACACATAAGGTAGAGGTCCACATACTTCTTGAATTGGTTTGTCATCATATTGGATTAGAAAATATTGATCCATGAAATTAACATTCATCAAAATTAAAAACCTTGTATAATTGATGCAAGAATCACCTAAGTGACTTTATTAATACTAGATATGTGATCTAGAATCATGAATGTATATTAATTTTGTTTCATGACCCTCACACATTTCATCAACATGTTCATTATAGTTGTAAAGGGTTACAATTAAATTACAAAATATTCCCAAAATAAACTCACTATTCAACTAACTCCTAAAAATATCTCAAACACAGACATTAATTGATACCACTGTGATATGTAATGACCCGCCATATGAAAACCCATATATATTATAATTTTTTTTACCAGATTTCTACATAAAAATATTAAAATAGACTAATTATTATCTTGTATTTAAAAAATCAGACACAAACACAATTAAATTGATATAAAATGGAAAAAACATTTTAAATATAAATAATGTGTCAATAGATCCCATTGAAATTGTTATATTACACTCAATAACATGGGGATATACAGAAGAAAAAATATGAGATATGATGTTCAGTAATGAAAAAATCATGTAATACATGATTAAAAGTAATACATGATAGTCAATAGGCATATCACGATAACATAAAAATATGAGAATCGTATACATAAACATTGATTCATTATATGATAGTTTGATATCATAAGATATTATCATTATATAAGTATTGAAAAAAATTAAAAGCATAAAATCAGATAAATAATTTGATGTTAAGCACCTAGAAATAAAATTATGGTAAGATTAGAGTGACACACCCAGATAATATTAATGATATCTTAGGGGGTGTAAAGTTTGAAAATTTCATTGAAGATCTATTCGAGGGCGTCCATCATATCTTAAAATTTATGTGTTTAATGATAACCGTAAAAAATTATAATCCATTTCAGTAATTTTATCCCATGACTAAGTATTGTGAGATCCATAAATATTATTTTGTATTAGATGGTGGATGGTTATGTGTAGGTTAACAACAATGAATGAAAATATAGTTCTATAGAGACCAAAAATTTTCAAACATAGATATACTATTTTATTTTATAAATATTACTTACATGACATAATTATCCATGCAATAATCATTTAGGTATAGTGGATTTGGGAATATGGAAACATAATAATCTAGTTCATAAGTGAACTATAAATTCTCCTACTAATATTTTCATAATGGTTACCCTTCATAAAAATTTCATACATAAAAAGTTTATTCATAACCTGGTGAAGGAAAGATAATAATGGATGAGGTAAAATTCATAGTAATAAGAAAAAATGGATATCAAAATGATCACATAATAATTAAATGATCATAATTGTATGATAACATGATATTTACCATTGAAAATCATCACCAACATATCATAGATTATAAACCTGAGTCTTGGAATAAATCAAGTGTTTTCATAGTGTTGGACTCCTCATGTGTTAATAATTTTTTAATGATCACAAATCCTATTAAACCTATTTACTTTATCTCATATCATGTGTAGAGGTGGTTGGTTTCCCTGTGCTTTAAATAAACATTCAAAAATCCCGATTCTTATAAATCATGTTTGATTATTATAAACTATATTTCAATTTATTCAATAATGTCTTCTTATATGAATTATTATGTCTAATTAATTTTGTGAATATTAGTATATAATATTGTTTACATATATTTGGATAAGTATTAGAAACAATGATTCTTCCGCCGGTTCTGGTTTTCAGGAAAAGGACCAGAAATTGTGACCAGGACACCGTGACCCAGAAACCGTGACCCAGACACCATAACCAGTTTTAAATATCATTAAGTCGGTGGCACTGGTTCCTTTATAATATCCCCAAGACACCATTCAATGTTTAAAAAAGGACCAAACACCGTGATCCTAACACCACATTTGTGCTATCGGTTCGTGATCCCAATGCTATTGTAACATAACGACTATCTCACCACTCAAAGGCAATGAAGAAGACATCATTTCTTGGTGACACAGATTCCAAGTGATATCGTTACAAGACAAAATGTGACACCTTTCATTAATCTGTTTTTTCATTTTCAATTTAATTTATAAGAGACATATTAGATTCATTTAAAAGATCTGAAATAATTAATATTTTTTTGAAGACATGTCACATGACAGTATGAGGAATGAGATGCTGAATACATGTATTTTGTCGGTTCCAACGTGTGCACCCTCAATTAATATGGATGATAGGCTGGGTGAAAAAAAAATATTGATGAAGAGAATGTATTTTGAAAAGAGAACAGATACATGAAACAAGATACAACTAAAGAACACGTAAATCACTCTCGATTCAAAAATTATGGACAACCATAGATCATAATCATAACCAACTTCACAGTACTGACTCAAATAAGAACTCGAGATCGATCTAACTAGAAACCAAATCACCAAACATGAGATGCTCTATTTTTTACAAGAGGACTCTATACATGCATATGCTTCATCCTATAAGTCTATAGCTTCATATAATAGAACTCAGAGCCCTTAAAACCCTTTCTCATAAACAAGGATATGTTGTGTATCGTTTTTATCTTTTGAGAAGTGTGTGTGTCTGTATTAAAAACACACACTATCTCTTGTATTAAACTTAATGATACACTATATCATTCCTATAATAACATATTACATATTATTACTCCCATAGATAAGAGTACAAGAGTTCATTGTGTGACCTAGTAGTTTATGCCCATGAAGAACAATGGTAGAGGTCATGTGACCTGGAAAATCATGTGTGCTGTTTTTTATCCCAATCCTGGGGGTGGATCAAGTTTATTAATATAACATTAATGGTGGGAGGTGACTTCCATGTGGATTGTATTAGGTTTTGGCTTGAGATAGGTAAACTTGTTTTATCAGTTGTGTCTTTCAATTTATTTTTTCACTGGTTTTCTATATATATAAGATGGAACTAGATTCGACATGGATAGTTATTCATGGATAGATGATATAACTACTTTTACCTTCTAGAATAGCTTCAAAAGTTGTATAAATATCTAACATTGATATTACTGAGAATTAATCAATTTTTTGAGAAGTTATATTAACAGTCAATCTATTATAACATTATTTCCATGATTAACTAGACTGTATTCATTTTTATTGAGGATGATTTTTATATTAAAATTTTTAATAGAAATTTTTATAGATACTCAATTCACCCCATCCTATGTAATCTTCTTTGAAAAATATTTCATATCAATGGATTTTATTCTTATTAAGGCACTATTTTATTACATTAGTTCAACAGTGATTTTTGTTATATATTTAAGATCTGTTAATTTTTGTTAATTCTAGATTTCTAGATCTTTAAATTTATTTCATTATTATGGATAATAGACACAATGATGCTCCAACAAACAGGACACCATTCATTATTGAAACTAATTATTCCCAATGTAAAATTAAAATTAAAATGCATTTAGAAAGTAGGGGTTTCGAAATTTTGTCTTAAATTATAGACTATTATAAGATTCCGTCTACTGATATAATCCCTAGGGACAACCCAACCAAGTATTCTTATAATAAAAATCAAAAATCCACGAATTAAATATATATATCTTTTGGATATGAGGAATTTTATATAATATCTTCATGTAAAACTACCTATGAGATTTGGGATACATTGTCTTTTTCACTTGAAGGAACTTCTAGTGTGAATGAAATGAGACTCAATAATTATACTATAATATATGATAACTCTAAAATGAGGCAGGATGAGATTATTTATGACTTGTATCTAATTTTAAACAAAATATTCCAGATAATGATATCTCTAGGAATATAAGTTAAAACCAAATAACATATCAGGAGGAGTCTAAGATGCCTACCCAATAGATGGAGAGGAACCTCTATCAATGTTAGAGTGTTTTGCAACATCAAAAAATTTCCTGTAAAATAACTCTTTTGGAATCTAATAATATATGGAGAGGATAGAAAAGAAAACAAGGAGGTGGAGGATAAATATAGAAGAAAATCTATGTCATTAAAGACCACTACCTCTAAACAAAAAAGAAAATGAGAAATTTCAGGTCTATATAGAAAGTTCCAGAAGAGAACAATATTCACCTAACAGTGATGAGAAGATGGATTAATTATCCAGAAGGTTTTAGAAATTTTATAAAAGGATGAATTTTTTCAGAAAGCCCAAATTCAAAGGAATACATGATAAATAGATATTCTAGAAGTAATATTGAAAAAAGTGACAATTATGATGAGATATTATGTTATGAATGTAAGAAAAAAGGAAATGTAATGGCTGACAGCCCCAAGATAATGAATAAAAATAAATATGAGGACTAAGATAGAATGCATAATAATGAAATGAAAGAATCTTGGAGTGCTTCTGAGGATAGTTCATGTGACTCATAGTTTTCACATGATAAACAAGATAACAATGCCAATTTGTGTTTCATTACACACCCATATGATGTAACCCTAGAATCACTAGAAAAAAATTCCTACTATTATTGTGATGAAAGTGATTCTGAAAATACGTCTCAGACGAAATGTTTGAGTATTTAAATATTCTTAAAAAGAAATGTAATCAACTAAAAGAAAAATACATCTCTTTAAAGAAACAATATGCTCTTACTTCAACTATTAAATCTGAACTTCCTATAGAAAGATAGAAAAATGTTCACTTTCTCAATGAAAACAATAAATTAAATCCAACTAATGATAAACAAAAAAAATATTATTGAATGTTTTAATAATGTTATAGATAACTTTGTAAAAATTATAGGTAAATAGATTTCCCCTAAATACACTACTAGTAATTTCTATGAACCTGATAAAATAAATTTTGGAAAAACCAAATTGGTTTCTAAATCTAAAACATAGAGATTTACTCCATGTTCTTGAAAACATTCATCTAGTTCAACTTTTGATACACTCTCTAATATTTCGAGTTTTTCTAGAGAAAATTGAGATTGTTTCTCAATTAGATTATATAGTGCTAATAGAAAACCTATGAGGACGACGTGGGTTGTTAATGAAGTAGATTCTAATATTACTGGACCCAAACCAATATGGGTAACAAGTTATGTTTTTATTGGAATATTTTTTAAGAAGTTTTTTTGAAGAGATTCAGTAAAATCTTATATTACTTGGACAATGGGTTTTCATGACACATGACCAAAGACAATTCATTCTTCAAGAACTTAAGAAATATTTATTGGGGATACGTCATCATTGGTGTCAATTACAAAGGAAAATTCATTGGTCGTTGCTAAATCAATAACCCCAACTCAGTTTTAATTTCTAGTGTACTTTTTGTTGATGGGGTGAAATATAATCAGGTTAGTATTTCAAAACATTATGATGATGGAGTTCATGTCAAACGTGAAAATTATGCTTGTAATTTTCATCACACTAAAAATGAATTTGTATTTTATAATTTTTGATATGAAAATTTATATTCTGTTAACTTAGAATATTTAGTTTCTAAAAATTCTTCATGTTTAAGTATATTTCACAAAGAATCATGTATTTGGCATTGAATATTGGGACACTATTGAATTCACCCTCTATTAAAGCTAACTAGAATAGTTTTAGTCAATGATCTACCAAAACCAGAGTTTCTATATGATAATGTTTGTAATCCTTGTCAATAGGGAAGGAAACACAAAATTTCATTCCAACTAAAGAAAGAAGTTTCAACATCTCAACCTCTTGAGTTGGCTCACATGGATTTATTTGGACTATCTAGAGTTTCATGTTTAAATGGAAATCAATATGTTTATTTTATTGTAGATGACATTTCTATATATACATGGACCTTCTTTTTGGCTTACAAAAGAGAATCCTTCTCCCATTTCACCAAATACGCTAAATCTGCAGAAAACCATAATGGATAATGAATTAAATCTTATATAAGTGATCTTGACCAGGAGTTCTAAAATAAAGAGATTGAATCCTTTTTCTCAAAAAATGGCTATAGTCATAATTTCTCTGCCCCTAGAACACCTCAAGAAAATAGAGTTTTAGAAAGAATAAATAGGAACTTGTAAGAGTTTTATTGAACCATTCTTAGTGAATATGAGTTATATATTTCCATTTTGGATGACGCTATAAATGCAAAATGATATATTATAAATAGAGTATTTATTATTCTGATTCTTAAAAGAACTCTATATGAGTTAGGGAACAATAGAAATCCCAATGTAAAAAACTGCAAATTGTTTGGTTGAAAATTATATATCCTTAACACTGAGGACAATGTTGACATGTTTTCATCTAAGAGTGATGAAATAATCCTCCTAGGATACTAAATATCTATTAAAGAATATAGGGTTTTTAACAAAATAACTAAATATGAAGAGGAATCATTCAATGTCATGATTGATGAGATAGATCCACATGAGCCTAAGTCCACGCTAGAGAATCATGAGTATTATTTTTCAAATATGGAGGTCAATAGTAAACCCTCCAAATATCCTGTAAAAAAATATGTAAATGCTTCTATTTCTAGAAATTCTTTATATTCAAGTCATAATGAACCCGAACATATTTAAGATCCTCCAATTACTAGCCCCTCTTTTTCTAGATCTATTAAAACCCTTAAAACCATCCATTAGATGCTGCTATAGGAGATTAAATAAAGGAATTATAACTAGATATTATCATAGAAATAAGGTTAAACATCAAGTATTCTTGTCAAAACATGAACCTAAAAACATTAATTATGATATCAATGGTGAATTTTGTGTGGTGGCTATTCAATAAGAACATAATCAGTTCGAATGAAACATTGATTGGAAACTTGTTGACATACCCAATAAAATATTTACCATAGGCAATATGTTGGGGGTTAGAAATAAGTTAGACTAAAAAGGTAATATAGTTAGAAACAAGGATAGATTGGTTTCACAAGGATATAGTCACGTAAAAGTAGTTGACTATGAGGAGACCGTTTCTCCTATTTCTATACTTGATGCCATCAAAATCCTACTTTCTTATGTTGCACAACTGAATTTCGAACTATATCAAAAGGATGACAAGAGTGTCTTCATAAATTGGTATATAGCTGAGGATTTCATTATTGATAAACCCCATGGTTTCAAAATTCATCACTTTCCAAATCATGTTTTCAAATTATAAATATCTTTTTATGGTTTAAAGAAAGCTGTAAGATCTTGGTATGATTTATTATGTAATTTTAGAATTTCAAAAGGTTTACAAAAGGTATTGTAACACCACAATGTTTTGAAAATAAATATAGAATGAAATTTTATAAAATATCCAAAACACAACATTCCCTCCTCTATGTTTTGAATTTTGAAAAATGGTCATCTAGAGTTCTGTTTAGTAAGTCATTTAGAGTCTGATAGAACAAACATGATTTTTTAGTAAATAGTAACATACCTTTATGAATAGAAATATGAACCTAATGAATAGTAAATTTTATTATAATTTTATTTTCATAAGGCTTAAAGATAATAACATCGTGGTTAATTTTCCATTATGATAATGAAGTATTTGTAGAATTAGAATTGTTAATTTTTGAATTAAGTATGCTTTTATTTAAAAGTTAAATTAATAATATTAAGAATTTTTTTTTTCAAAAATGGACTTCACTTTTAAATTATACATGCCCAAAAATGGTAGGGGTGAATTTTTGGGATTTTTATGATATTTTATAAATTTTCATGAATAGTAAAATACGGTAAAATACGATAAATGCTAAATACTTGATTTATTGCATCATAGGTGATGCAAAGATGATGTAATCCCACTTGGTTAGAAGACACATGCCATTATTACTCTAAAGGGTCACATGAAAAAATACTATTGGTTGTCATTATGGAAATAATAATATAATGAAATTAAATACTCAGAAATTACCACTCTCCTCCACTATAAAAATCTCCCACCATTACCTCTTCTCTTCACTCCTCTAAGCCTTCAAGCTCCTCAACGTTCTACCCAATTACCCTTCCCTAGTCTGTAACATCCCAAGTAAGTAATGAATAATAAATATTTTTATCTATGTCTATTTATGAATTAGATAGTGTTTTAGAGGCTTAAAATCCAATCTTAAGCATGGAATAAAGTAATATTTTTAAAAGATTATTTTACTTCCTTTTGATGGAAAACCATTTTTAAATCAAACTTTTGACAATTTTATAATCTCTATTTTTCATAATAAACTTATTTTTTATGATTGGGACATTGAAATTTACCTTGGGTTAATTTTTGGTATTTTTCTGACAATGTTAGTTTTTTAATGAATAGTGAAAACATACTGCATTTTACATCAAAACTTCTTTTTCATATAATATAATTATATGGTTATATTATCATTTAAATTGGCCTTAAATTGTAATTAGAATATATTTTTACCATTTAATCCAATGTTTTTCATTATAATTAATTTCACTTTGGAATTGGGCATAAACAAGTGCCAAACATTTCATAGATATTGTTGCAAAAAAACCCGCTATTTGTTTTGACAGCAAGAATTATTTTTAAATTCATTTTTGAAAATTCTGTGTTTGGAATTTGGTAAAATGGATTCCATATTTTGAATCATAAGGTCCAAATTATGTAATCAAGACTCTTTTTTTGGACATTATGAGTAGTAACGACGGTAATTATCTTTAATAATCTTGATTAATTAGTAATCGGGTAGTTATGGATAATAAAATAATATCATAATAATAAAAAATGACCCCAACATGTGTCCTAATGATACTGGTAGTGCCATGTCACACCATGGGATTCCTTGTTCTAAACTTGGGGACCCCATGGAATCACTTTAGTGTGATAATGACTATTTACCTTTTTATTTTTAATGATGGTTAATTATAACAAAGAATGTATCACCTGAATAATTTATTTTTTAATTTTTTCTACATAAATTATCTATTAGACTATAAATAGTCATTGGAAAGATAACAATATTTCCCACATCATAGAATTTTTTTTATAATTTTTTGAACTTAAATAAATTAAATTATTTATGACATCACGGTGATGCAACGATTACCTCATTAATAAAGGATTTAAATAAAATGAAAAGGTAATATTAAAACTTGTACATACAGTTGTCAAAGTCCTATTTTATGAGTATATTTCGATCCATTATCACCTTATCCTTGAAATATATCAATTTGGGACCTTTTAAATCCGAAACACATTTCAATATAAAGTATCATTTTGTAACTTTCCAAGATTTCCCCTTCTCTCCTCTTATAAAGGTCCCCCACCTCTACCACCTTACCCACACTTCTCAGGTCATTTCCTCGGCCAAGAACTACTCATTTAATCTCTCCACAACCCTCTCTTCATCCTAGAATACTTACCTTAGGCATAAAGCTCTTCATGAAACCATTTTGGTTCAATCCAAGAGGAGTTACCCGATTTAATGTCTTCACTTGTGTTCTTGTGTTTTATTTTTCTTATCCAACCCCCTAAACTCTTTTTATTCATTTAATTTGTAAAAACACTAGTATCTTAAATATAATAGGATGTTTTTATATGAAGTATTAGAGATACACTTACACAAACCTACATCTAATGGTTAAAGAACATACTATTTCCGTGGATGGTGAATTTCTGCCTCACGAAACGATGATTGTTCAATATTCATTTAACACCTTCAAAGGTGGCCATTAATATGTCACCATATTTATAAATGATATATTATATGTGTATCTTTTACTTAAGCTTCTGTATTTTTCATTTTTAGCATACCTTTATGGTTTCCATTATGGGTAAATGCGATATCTTCATTTTTGGAAGTGCATACTGCCGCCCCATCAAAGTGATTTGATTCATTAATGCCATATCTCGAATGTATAAAGGATGGAGTTAATGATATTATATGTTTTATTATACTGGAATTATAATATACCTTTATATCATTATGATTCAATTCAATTAAATAGGAAATAGAAATGAAAGTAGCGTTCATGCGTGCGTACGGCTTACCGTCTCCATGAACAATGCATTTCATTTCATACCTCTAAATGTTATGTAATATTATAAATGCATGTATATACTGGATATATATGATATATATTATATCTATATCATGAATATAATTCTGTATATAAGGGATATTTTACCCCATGAACAACTTGTAATTATAAAGAGTTTATTTTTGAATCAAGTACCAATGATCGACAAAACGACCATTATTAACACAAATAATTACATAGCATTCATAACATGGTAATAAGTGATATAAAAGAAATAATTAACTTGAAAAATTTTGTTAATAAAGTAAAAATTAACTCATATTTATTATTCAGGACGTTAGAGAACAATCGAGTCAAGTCGGACCCGAGGTATAGGACTTCATCTCAACCTCCTTTCGTTGAGGAATATTTTTTTATACAAAAATTTCTTTTATACAGTTTATAAACCCCTATGAATTTTAAATTTATTCAAAAGTAATCGTTTTTATATGAAGCGTTTACTAAATGAAAAATGAAAATGTTTTTTTTGTCGTATGTATGCGGCGACAACGACTTCTCTGCTGCCGTGACCATTATTTGAGTTTTCTGCTTCCTCTACAAGCCCTAACTTTTTTTAAAAAAGGAAAAATAAATACCATGTTTTACTTTTCTTTTATTTTGGTATTGAAAATGGTTTTCAAATTTTTTTTATTATATCAATGTGTTGTATTGATATCTTGTGACTGAAATGTGGAAATGTTATGCTTCCTTTATGCATGTTTTATGTGATACAATTATGTTATGGTTCTTGGGATTTGTTTTGAAGATGGGTGGATTCATGATAAACTAATGAAGGTGATCTCGATATTCCTATCCAATGTATTGGGTGATGCGAAGGGGTTAAACGTTAAGGTTTCGCCGAAGAGATTTAGGGAATATACTATGATGGCTATTCCAAACGTAACCATGAGGGTTACTCCCTACGTAAGAATGTTATGAATGCTTGAAGTTAGCTTTATGTCTTATGATTTCTATGATTTATTCATGATTTGATGAGGCAAGTTAAAATTCTTATATTTTATGAGTAAAGTATGATTTCATACATGGACTAATGTTTTCATTTCGTAATTTTCTATCCCTTACTGAGATTTTTATGCTCATCCCATGTTTTTGAAATGTTTATCACAAGTCAAGGGAAAGGTACATTATGTGATGATATTGTAAAGGAAGTTTCAAGAAAGAATCCTTGTTTTATTTTAAATATGTTTCTCTTGATGGGGAAAATGATTATTATCTTTTATGTAACCACTTTGTTTAAATGTGGAATGTAATGCATGATTTATGATCTAATTCTTTAAAAATCTAAACCTAAAAAGATCCTCAATGTGTGTTATTGATGTAACTCAAGATTATGTAATTATTATGGCTGGGGCCTTATATAGTCTCTCCCCACGTTCAAGAAGCATTAGATCTGGCCAAAAGATCAAAACCCCTTCCCTTAAGGAGTTCCTCAAGGAGGTTATTTAAAGAGATAAAGTACCCTTCTTTTTCATTGGGTTTCATTTCAATTTATCTTCTTTTATTATCCTCTCCTAACCTCCACTGTCCAAATGATCATTATAACTCTAGTAACATCTATATACTAGATTTATATCATGTGAATGGATGAACCATCATAAATATTCTTACTCCCTCCCTTTTATTTTAAAAACGAGGTTCTGATTTATAACCTTCCTGGACAACGATGTTTTGTTCTTCAATTTATTCTTCATTACTGGTCTTGAATCCATATTCAGGGTTGAACCAATCTATAATATATGTATTATAACATAATCAATATTCAGGAAACAGAATATGAACATATAAATAAGTTATATGACAAAACTAGTTCATAATAATCCAAATACCGCCAAATAATCAAAGTGATTGTCATCTAATGATTCGTCCTCATTCCATGAAAATAAATGATATAAATGAGCATTATAAATTATTTATGTTCATAAAGAATATATAATTCTAATCCTAGGGATTTATAACCATTCCCCCTGAACTTCATTACATAAAAACAAGTGAACATAATATGAAAATAAAGGAAATGAACACTCCAGAACGACGACATTGAATACAATAACTTATCAATAAAGATGTAAATGAACTAAACAGAAATATGGTAAACTAAATACATTTTGAAATAAGTTATTAACAAGTATAATTTCATATTCCATGTTCTTAAGTACAATATTGGAACACCTTTGGAGTTAAGGTAACGATTTTTCCAAACGAACTTCCATTTTCATTCAGGATACATTCATTGTCTAAATACCTCAATGAATTTTATATTTATTTTTATGTACTACTCATATATTCTGTGTGAGTTTCACATATATGTTTACTACCCACAATCCTTCCCTATTTTATGGATAGTTAAAATTTTTAAAATGAACTTCCAAATTGTTTCAAAAATACAATCCAAAATCAAGGGAATCTCTTAAATTCTTACCTATTTTCATTGGCACTCTATAATTTGTTTTTGGAAACCGTTATTATTATAAATTCACTAATTTTATTATGAATATACTATATTACATACCTTATAGTTTTATACAAATGTTTTTCCAAAAGAACTCTTCTTTTCAAAACAAAAGAGTATTTATCTCCATAATTGCTTAATGATTTTATAAGAGTGTTTTCATCTAATTCAAC
The DNA here is from genome assembly GCA_963277665.1 of Viscum album. NCBI lineage: Eukaryota > Viridiplantae > Streptophyta > Magnoliopsida > Santalales > Viscaceae > Viscum > Viscum album. The sequence goes on from OY728158.1 coordinate 544,594,248, forward strand.
ACTCTTGATGATTCCATGGTATTATTAGGATTATTAATGTATGAAGTCATATTCCAAATTTGGTATAGTGGTTTATTATGTACTCTATTTTTCATGATATATCAAAAAACCACTCACCATATTATCCTGAATGGTTTGTGTTTTATGTTTAATAATTGGGGAAAGATAGTTATATTTCATATGATAGTTTCAATATGAATTTGTTTGTTGGTTATGTTTATCCCCGCTCATATGAGGAATTCATTGGACTTATTATGTGATGGGTGGGCCCTCTATATCCCCTCTATGCATTGGTATGTCTCATGAGACAACTAGACATGGAATTGGATGAGGCCTTTCCCAATGTGATATGGATTTTGGCCGAGGCATTAATCATTAGACGTCTTGGCCGAGGCCATGAAAAAATGTTTCAGAATGTCCAAAATTATGAATTCCATCATTATTAGTTCATCTATTTATATTTCATGTGGTTATTCAATTATTAGAATTCCCATGATTATGTTTTTTATGGCATTATTTACTCAGCTCATATTCCCGCCATAATGTGTTCAAGTTTATTTATTAAAGGAATGCGTTTTTATTTATGAACCATGTATAATGTTTATATTATCTTATAATGTATTTCATACTCTTACTGAGAGTTTGATCTCACCCTTTTATTATGTTTAATTTTCTATGGGCAAGAAGAATTTTATTATGATTGACATAGTGAAATAACCTAGGAGTTATGGAAGTTTTTTAAGGAGTTTCTATGTTGTTTTTCATTTCATGTAGTAATTATGAACTTCTGTACATATCCTGTTTCCAATAATAATAAACTAATAGGTACTTCGGGATTCTTATTCCTTGTTTGTATGCCAACATAATCAGATAAGGCACCAGCTCTGGGAAATTGTGGTCGGGTCCTTACAGTTGGTATCAGAGGGTGGTTTCGATCCTCCTCCACTATAAAAACCCCCAACCACTACCTATTCTCTTCACTCCTATAATCCTTGATGCTCCTCAAAGTTCAGCCCAATTACCCTTCCCTAGTCACTCCATACATACAAGATTCTTTTGGTCTTTCAAAAAGGCCAAAACCCCTTCCCTTAAGTATTTTCTGAAGGAGGTTATTTCAAGAGGTAATGTACCCTTCTTTTTCATTTGGTATCATTTCAATTTATCTTCTTTTTTTATCATTTCCTCACCTATTCTATCCAAATGATCATGATAACTCCATTAACATCTTTATACTGGATTTATATCATGTTAATGGATGAACCGTCATAAATATTCTTACTTCCTGCCTTTTATTTTATAAACGAGGTTCTGATTTATAACTTTTGTGGACGAAGAAGTTTCGTTCTTCAATTTCTTCTTCATTACTAGTCATGAAACCATATTCATGGTTGAAACAGATTATAATATATGTATTATAACCTAATAAATATTCAAAAACCAGAATATGTACATATAAATAATTTATACAACAAAACTAGTTCATAATAATCCAAATACCCCCAAATAATCAAAGCTATTATCATCTAATGATTCATCCTCAATCCATGTAACCAAAAGATATAAATGATCATTAACAATTATTTATGTTAATAAATAATATATAATTCCAATCATGGAGATTTATAAACATTCCACATGAACTTTATTACTTAAAAACAATTGAACTGAATATGAAAATAAAGGAAACAAACACTCCAGAACGACGAAATCCAATATAATAACTTATCAATAAAGACGTAAATAAACTAACTAGAATTATAGTAAACTAAACAATTTTCTAATAGGTTTTGAAATAAGTTACAGACAAGTTTAGTTTAATATTTTAGGAGGTTAAGTACAAGAACAGAACACATTTGGAGTTAAGGAATGGGTTTTTCCACCAGAACATCCATTTTCATTCGGGATACATTCATTGCCTCAATGAATTTCTAATATATTGTTATGTACACCTCATATATTCTGTGTTAGTATTATATATATGTTTTCAAACTAGAATCCTTCTTTATTTTATGGATAGTTACATGTTTTAAAAGGAACATTCAAAATTGATTCAAAAATACAAGCTCGATTCAAGGGAATCTCCCAAATTATTAGCTATTTTCAAGGGCACACTATAATCTATTTTGGAAAACCATTATATTTATAAAATCACTCATTTTATTATGAAAATATTATCTTACTAGAATTCTGGTTTTATACAATTATTTTTCCAAAATAACTCTTCTTTTTAAAATAAAAGAGTATGTATATCCAGAATTGCTTAATGATTTTATAAGAGTGTTTTCATCTAATTCAACACTCCTATTGATTACATTGTATTATTAGGATTAATAATTTATGAAGTCATCTACCATATTTGATTTAGTGGTTTATGACTAACTCTATTATAGATAATCTTTCCTAAAACCATTCACCATATAATTCTGAATGGTTAGTGTTTTATGTTTAATGATTAGTGAAAGATAGTTATATTTCATATGATAGTTTCAATAAGAATGTATTTTTTGTTTATGTTTATCCCCACTCATATAAGGAATGAATTGGACTTATTATGTGATTGGTGGGGACCGCTATAGCCCCTCGATGCATCGGTAGGTCTCGTGAGACAACTAGACATGGAATTGGAAGAGGCCTTTCCTAATGTGATATGGATTTTGGTTGAGGCCATAATCATTAGACGTCTTGGCCGAGTCATTGACAAAATGCTTTTGAATGTTCGAAATTATGAATTCCATTATTATGAGTTTAGATAATGATATTTCATGTGGATATTCGATTAAAAGAATACCCATGATTATTTTTTTATGTAATTATTTACTCAGCTCATATTCCTTCCATAATGTGTTCAAGTTTATTTATTAAAGGCAGGTGTTTTTAATTATGCACCATGTCGAATGTTTATATTACCTTCCACTATATTTCTTACTCTTACTATGTAGTTGAGGTCAGCCCTTTATTATGTTTCATTTTCTCTGGTCCAGAAGAATTTTATTATGAATGACATGCTGAAATAACCAAGGAGTTATGGAAGTTGTCTAAGGAGTTTCTATGTTGTTATTTATTTTAGGATGTAATGATAAACTTATGTAGTTATCTTGTTTCCAATAATATGAAACTACTCGGTCCTTCGGGATTCATATTCCTGGTTTTTACGCCAACTTAATCAAATAACGCAGCAGCTCTGGGAAACTGGGGTCGGGTCCTTACAGGTATTGCTGATCTTTATCGTTTTATAAAATGAATTTCCAATGATGTTTTAGAAGATAAAATTTATGTAGATGATATTATTTTTGGATCTTCCAAACACACTTTATGTAATGAGTTCTCTAAAATGATGTAAAATGAATTTGAAATGAGTTAAATGGGTGAAGTGAATTTTTTATTGGTTTTCAAATCATTCAAAACAAAGATATAATTATTTTAAATCAAAACAGATATAGTAATGATCTGATAAAATGTTTTTTCATAGATAGCGCTACATGTAGTGATACTCCCATGACCTATACTTGTACGTTGGATCTTGATGAATATAGAATAGCTATTGATCAAATAACATAGGGAGGAATGAATGGAAGCTTAATCTATTTAACTTCTAGTCGATCTTATATTACGTTCAGTGTATATATGTGTGCTCTTTTTTAAGAAAATACTAAAGAATCTCATTTAAATGTTGTTAAAATGATTTTCAAATACCTCAAAAATACACCCAATCTTGGTCTAGTCTGCGCTAGAGGACTATCATTTGAGTTAGTTATCTATTCTGATGCAGATTATGGTGGTTGTATGTTATATAAAAAATCACCTATGGAACATGCCACCTTTTAATAATGTCACTAGTATCATGGTGTAGTTAGAGAAAAACATTGTAGTATTATATACTTCTTAAGATGAATACATAGCTGCTAGTAGATGTTGTGAAAAAACATTTGTGGATGAAACACATAGTAATAGATTATGGTTATCAATTCAGGCAAGTACACATAAATTAGAATAATACAAGTTCTATTATCATTTTAATAGATCTTTATTCAAATTCTAGGGGAAAAAATATTGATTTATGTCATCTCAACCATTATACAAAAGGTTAAATCACTTTGGAATTCATTACAAGTGAATATTAGCTTTCTGATGTATTCACCAAAGCATTAAATTATAAAATAATATATTACATCCAACATGAATTAGAAATGATAAATATCATATAGAATGTTTATTGATTCAAAACTAACTATTTCACATTTTACAGTTCCACAATTCACTATCTAGGAATTATTGTCGCACTCTCATAGTTCTAAAAATTTCTATCTTGAAGTTTCAGTTTCATGTTTACAGTCTCACATTTATTGTCTCTCGATTACTGTCTTGAAATTACTATTTCAAATGATGTGGTCTCACCATTTGGAGTCACACTGTAAATATGACACCATTGAAATTTGATTTGATCTCACTATGACATTCTATTCTGGTCTCACCATAACAACACTATTTTGTTTTATTTGTGTTCTATTACCCATATCGTTGTGTTTATTATTTTTTTAGATTTATCCCAAGCTTTTTAATTTTCAACTCTTGAAATTTTTAAATGATCAAAATAAAATATATTTCTCTCTTTTCTTCACTTGAGCTCTCTTCTCCCAAAACTGAAACCCTTCTCTCAAATCGCAAGTCCTCATTCAGCCTTTTATATATCCCTCTATCTTGAAGCCTCATTGAATTCAAAGAATAAAGCACCCATCTTCATCAACTCTTAAGTTGGGAAGATCTCATAATAATGTAAAAAATATCACCATAGGTAGAACCCAAAGGATAGATGAACCCAAATCATGTTGATAGAATAATAGTAAAAGAATAGGAAATATGTCCTAAGTGGTTACTGAAAGGTATGTCATTAGTTATAAAAGTAATGAAATATCATGGATGGTTGTACTGGTTCACTATGGAGGCAAGGTGGATTAATCTAAATCTTTTTCCTCTGTTTTATTAGTTTGTGCCGTTTTCATTCAATAGAGAAGATGATTTTGTTGTAAGAAGCTAGATTAATGGTCAAATTTGCACTTTTTTTCAAGGTTATGGGATGAACGCCTAGGGATACCACATAAAGGAATTTTTAGGATTACCAGAGAGGTACTCCTAAACCAAGTGATATTTTTTCTTAGAATAGACGCTGGGAAGATGACTGGAAATAAAAATAAATGGACAGAAATTGCTTCATAGTTGGTTGGTGAATCAAGGATACAGTTTATGATTATCCAAAATCTAATTAGTCTGAGGAAAGGAAATTTGTTTGTGGTCATGTATCAAGATGTATTCTTGATGCATCATATTATATATGGAAACAAGATCAATTTGTGTAAGAATATTATACTTCACAAGTGTGAATTGATTTTGAAAACTTCATAGTCTACCTATTTATTCAATTCAAGGTTGATCTCTACAATGTTGTATGCTAAAGTAATGGTTGGACTGAATGAAGAATCCATCAATGACCATGAGTTATGTATCTCAATGGTTATAGTAAAAATTATTAAAATAAGTTGTAATCCATGGAAAATGTCTTTGGTGGAGGATAATAAAAAGTTATATGAAATGTTTATTCATATTGAGAATCCATCAAGACCTAATAACATTTTTGATCTTGGTATGGAACCATATGATGTTTTTGATTATTCAAATGAAGAAGTAGTGGTAGTTGTTTCCCTAATGGATGGAACTATAATGGATAAATAATATAGTGGTCAACTTATTCTACAAAATATTGTTGAGAATAAAGGACCTATTACCAAAGAAAATGATGATTTATAAGAAGAACCTGCTTCTAGAAAATAATATGATGTTAGTGTGAACGAAAATGTTGTATCATAGGAGAATCTAAAAGAAGAACTTATTATTGATGAAGAGGCTATTGTTGAGTAACACTTAGATGAAAAGGATAATATGGAACATATCTTATATATGGAAGAAAGAATGGATCAAGCCTTCCAGTTATCTAGAAATCAAATGGGTAGTCTATTTGTGATAAACTATTAGAAAGAGATCAAGGGTCTAAATCTCATAGTCCTGTGAGAGATACACTTATCGAGGGGGAGAAACTCCCCAGTTTAGAAAGAGGTGAAGATCATAATCCTACTGATCAATGAACTATGGATTCCTGGTATAATTTACCTAGCTACTTTGATGTGGATAATTCTCAGGAGGCCCCTGTTAAAGGGATAGACCTATCTACTATTTTTCAATTGAAACCAATTTCTGTTGTAGAAGTAATCAATACAAAGGAACATGATCCAATCTCAGCTCTTATTCCAGAAATATCTCATGAATAGTATTTTTTGTTTTGTCATTGTGATTTGAAATCCTTTGGAGAAACATTATTATCTAGACTTGAAACGATCATGAACCCACAACCTAATCATGTGACAAAATCTTACTGAAAGAGATGTCTCCTTTCTTTTAGTGAAAATAACATGGTAGATTCAACAAAAAATGCCTCATGAAATACAAGAGGCTCAAATTGAGAACAAGAAGTTGATTTATGAGGTTAAGTGTCTCCAACATATGGTTGCAAATAAGAAATAATTGTTGAAACTAGGACAAGACCTTTTTGTTCATCCAATTGAGGATGTAAGTGATCATATTCCACAGAAAGTTTCCCCTCCGATTCAACTGAACATGACTTTTATATTTGACAATGTCGCTAATAGAAACATCTAGATAGTTAATTAGGTGCGTGAGCTTATTGTTGGTCTCAAAAAACTGACTGATGAGGACATGGGATATCTATATAATGTTCTCAATCAGCTCAAGTCCCTCACTTCATCTGTTATAGCCTCTAATTATTTTTAATAGTCATCTCAACCATATAACAATGATATACTCACAACTATGGATAAGGAGGAACATAAATTAGTGTTATGATTATTTTGAAAGGATAGTATGTCTATGGTTGACATGAATAGTGATAGAGTCATTGATTTGATGAGGATTCATTAAATGATTGAAAATAATGCTCAGGAAGAAATTACTGAAATAGTTGATTTCTACTTTAATATGATTTTATCTAAGATTTATATGACCAATTATTTAAAATATATTGTTGATAATTTGAAAATCCATCCTGTCACACAATCCTTCAAGAATCAAGTCCAAATGATGAAATATTTCACTCCTTTATTTGACATGTTCATGGAGAACAAAGATAATTTCAAGAAAGAAATGTTGTATGGTGGTGAGAACATTTCTGATTTCATTCAATTGTTGAAGCCTTATATTCATGTGCAGAGCACTACTATTATGGATCCTATAGATACACATTCATAGCCTAGTTTTCCTCCATCCTCATAGACTACTTTTTCCTCTGCCTTGAGGTGTGTATCTTAGGATCTAAGATAGAGTAGACCTATTATCCTTGACCAAAACATCCCTGAGTTTTCGACAAAACCCACATTGGAACCTTCTATTTTTGAAGGCCTACCTATTCCTTCTCTGATAGTTGGATCACTCCCTTCTTCAAGCACTACTTCTTCCCCTATGGCTCCTTCTAATGTTGCTACCAAGTGGAATAAAAAGTCTGATATTGCTAAAGAAAAGTGAAAACTATATCTTTATAGGTATGTTTTTTACTTTTTTACTTCTTGTAATGAAAATTATCAATCAATCTAATGCAATGTGAAGTGTTTCTATCTATTCTCTTATTTTCATTCCTTCTTTAAATTATTATTCCTCTAATATTTTTTTATAATTCCAAAATGGGGAGAAATAAAACTAAGAACAGAAATACAACTCCTATTATTTATGGCCATCAAAATGCAGAGATTGTTGCACTACTCATGTGTTAATCTTGTTTTAATGATAACAAATCTTATTAACCCTATTTACTCTATATCAATCATGAGTAGAGATGGTTGGTTTATCTATGCTTTAAATTATCATTCACAAATTTTTATTCTTAGAAATCATGTTTGATTATTTTATACAATATATAATTATATTCTACACTGCCTTCATCTATGGATGATTAAGTCTAATTCATTCTGTGAATATTACTACATAATACTATTTACAAATATTTTGATAATTTTGAGAAACCATGAGCCTTCCACAGGTTTTGGTTTTCTTGAAAAGGAGCGGACACCATGATCTTCAAATTGTGCCCCAGAAATAGTGACCCTAGCACCTTGACTCGGACACCGGGACCGAGACCCCATGACACAGACACCGTAGCCAAATTTAGATCTCATGATGTTTGTGACACTGTTTCCATGCTACCATCATCAAGACACCAATAAAAGTTTGGTAAAGGACTAGAAATTGAGATCCGAACACCACATTTGTGCTGCCAGTTCCTGATCACAATTGGACTATAGCATCACGACTGTATCACCGCACAAAGGCAATGAAGAATAAATTTTTTCATGGAGACACCATTTCTGTGTAAAAATGTTTCAAGACAATCTAAGACACCATCATTTAATCAGTTTTTAAATTATAAATTTAATTTTTAACAGTAATATTTGAGACATTTAAATGCAATGACGTAATTATTGTATCATTCTAGACATGTCACCTGATAGTATGAGGTATGAGATGAAGAATTCATTCATCAGGTCAGTTCCAATGTATGCACTAGTAATGGAAAAAGAAGATAATATGGGCTATAATAATATACTGAAGAAGAGAGAGCATGTTGAAAAGAAAACTGATACCTGGAACAAGATTCAACTAAAGAATAAATGAAGCACTCTCCATTCAAAAAGGCTAGACTACTATATATTAGAATCAAAATCATCTTTGTTGTACCAACTTCATGAAGAACATTAGCTACATCAAAATGGAAACCAGAGCACCTGACTTGTGATACTTTGTTTTTCAGAAGAGGACTCAATACATTCATATGCTTCATCCTACATGTCTATATCTTAATAGAATGTCACTCGGAGCACACCTATCCCTTTCTCATCATCTTATCTCTGTTGTGAACTATTATTATCTTTTGAGAAGTGAGTGTGTGTGTATTAAAAACACGCACTATCTCTTTTATTTAACATAAGGATACAAGATATCCTACCTCTCATCACTTCTTACTTCTATTTACAGCAATCGAAAAGTGTGGAATAGATCTGTTTCTGACCTAGTTGATTAAACCCATGAAGAACAGTGCATGATGTCATGTGACCTGGACTGTCCTATATACTTTTGTTTACCCCAATCGAGGAAGTTGATCAATTTTATTAATATAAACTGCTTCGTGGAAGGTGATCACCAAGTGGAGTGTATTAGGTCTTGGCTTGAGTCTAAACAACTTATTTTATCCACCGTGTCTTTTAATTTAATTATACTATACATTACTATATATTTTAGAAAATACAAGATTTTACACAGAAATTTAGTCATGCATGGAAGTTATAACATATTTACATTGTTAAGATAGATTAAAAAGTTTTATTAATAACTAGTATTGATATTACTAAGAATTATTCAATCTTATAAGAAGTCATTTGAATAGTCAAACTATTATAACCGTATTACCTTGATTAATGGGGATGTATTCATTTTTATTGGGGATTATTTTTAAAGTGAACTTTTTAACATAATTTTTTATAGATTTTCAATTCAGCCCCACTTGTTTAAACTACTCCAACCATCATATAATACATGAATCATAATAGAATCAATGTATATAATCTTTAAGGGCATAACATTGGAAGAATACATATATATAAATGTATAATACATATTATTATAATAATGTAAAGATGATAAATTGATACAGGTTCACTCATTATGCTAAAGAAACAAAATCTAGACCTTTTATAATGATAATGATGTGAAAGAGGTTCCAAACCTAACATTATTAACATCAAATCAGGTCTACACATTAATTTTTGAACCTGAAATCAGGTTCACACATTTCATAATTAACTCATGAGTTACACATCATTACTATATACATTAGAGGGAAATACAATTCCAGATCCACCCACCACATTATTAAAATCTTACATATGTGTTCTACATGATAATAAAATATTAACCATAATATATCCCATGAAAAAAATGGGTTTCATAAATATTTCATCATATCATAAACCATGGAATATTAATTGGGTTCAATTAAATATTATCATCATAACCATAAACCCTAAAAATAAAGAATATGAATGGTATCCTCAGATATTATACCCTTTAAATATTGGGTAACATCAAATGAAATCATCTTAGATATAAATATATATTGAGAGATCACATGGAAAATATCTTGATGAATATAACCATTAAAATATGACAATAAATTATAAAAACTAAAATTGAATGAAAAAATTTCAAAATAATTTTATATAAAAATAACTATAGATTATTACAAAACAATATTAAAAAATTTATTTTTCATGATGGAAAAAAATTTCATTCATGTTGTACAATATAGAATAAATATTCCTTTCAGTTTTTTGGTTAAATCATAAATGATTCTTGTTTGAAAAATGACAGGAAGATTCCATATTCCATATTAATATATTTTTTAAATAATATAAAATTGTAAAATAATGTCATTAAATAATAATTAGGGATTATTATAAACATTAATTATAATATTTATAACAAATAATGTTATGGAAGAAAAAAAATTTCAATCAAAGAAGAAAATAATGTTGGTGTTCCCTTAAAATCATATTTTTGATATCATGAGTACATAAAGAAATAAAAATGAATGGAAAATCCATATTTAAAGTAAATATATAGATTAGAATAAAATCGAGTAATATATTTAGAAGAGAATAATAATTAATCTTAATTGGAATGAGAATCATTAATAATCATAATAAACAATGAGATTGAAACATAAAATTTTTATCAATTTGGTATCTTTTGAATCATAATAAAAGTGAATGTATCACACTAAAATAAATGTTAAATATCATTAAAAATTATAAATTCTGGATATAAAATTTAATATGGGTTTATAAAAATTTTATAAAAGAAGATAGGTGTATAACATAACATATTTCAAAATGGAGACAATTTGAGATGAAATTCCATTATCTTAGGTCTCAATTTCCTTCATACAATATAAATATGTGTAATTGTAAATATTATAATTTTACACATATTATATATAACCATAATAATATATATAATTCCATATATTATTTACATATGATCATTTTTTATAGGATTGTCAAAATATTCTTTTAAAAATCACATTGTGGGAAATAATTGATTTGTTTTTCATGTATGTTCTTATATAGTATTTTAGTTTCTATTAAATTGATCAATACTAAATAATCTCTCAAAATTTAAATGTGATCAAAATTTCATATATATTAATTATTTTTTTTATATTAATCCAATAAAGTGAGACATATAAAATGAATCACACTGTAAATGGAGATGGAAGGTCGTACGTAATCATGACTGTTGTTTCCATTTTCCCGATGTATGAAATGAAAGAATGTTAAGTAATATATTAAAATAATTTAATAATTTATTTCTAATATATAAAATCTATTTTCATTAATAATATCATTATTACATACTATATAAATTATATGTGAAGAATGAATCACATAAGTTCTCTGGGTGGTAGTCAGCTATACACAACAACACCATTATCATATTCCCACATAATTGAAATTAATTTGAAATATCTGATATTATAATTAAATGAGTATAATTATCCCATAAATATTATTTAAATATTTTAAATTCATCATTATATATTTTCATTAGAGGTTGTTATGGGGAATGGACTATATTGGTTCTTGGGGCGGTAGTCCTCTATACATATGATCAATATTCTCATTTCCCTTTTCATAAAAGATGATATTGATATTGGATATTACATAAACACAAAATAATTATATGGTATTTACTAGTGTTAACATATTTTAATAATTAGGAAATTAATTAATGTAGTATGAGAATAAGTAAAAAAATGATATAGCTAATGGAAGACAATTAACATCTCTTAGAAAAACATCATTTGGATATATTATTAGGGATATTGGGATTAGAATTTTGAGAAAACTAGAAGATATTTAATGTATATATGGATTTTGTGGGGATATGGATTTGGGTTATATTCAATCAAATTGAATTGAGGGGTGTGAATAAGTGTGGAATGTAAGTACCCTTTTATAATTTAGGGGGAGTATATTTTTTCTAAATACAAAAATCTATTATATATTGGGAAATAAAACTCACCCCATGTTCCACCAAAATTGATAAATAATTGAATTGTGGCATGATTTGGTCTAGAAAGACCTCTATGCAAAATAATACATTTTATATATATATTTTTTTCCCTTGCCTTTAGGTTTACATAATTTTACCATTTTAGTTCTCATCATGATAACTTTTATTTTTTTAGTTACCATCTTAATTTTACCATTATGAATTGAATTAAAATGATAAATATTATACAATAGCCACCCACTAGTTCTAAATATTAAATCCTTTTTATTAAATAACGAACCTATTTTTGGAAAATTAATTTTAACACAAGCACATTTAATGAATAAATCATTGTTTCAAAATTACTTATCGAAATTAATTTAAATTTTCTTTATTAATCATTTTCAAAAACAATTAATTTGAAATTATTAAATAATATTTTTTATTATTATTCAAAATTATCAATAAATTTAATAAAATTAAAATCATATAAGTGGAAGAATTTTATTTAGGATTATTTTCACTATGGTACCAAAAAAGGTGGTTTGTAAATAGAAAAGTACAAAAAGTATTGAAATATTTCATAACAAAATTCTATATGAAATTGATAAAAATAAAAATTCCATTGTGTTAATAAATATATCATTGATGTAATTCTACTTTTAAACCAACACAAAAACAAATGGATCATTTAAATTCTTTAATAAAAAATTTATGTAATTAATTAAACACAAAAATATTACTATTCATTAAAAACATAATCTTATAAGAATATTATAAATAATTAATACTATGTTAATTTTTAAAATTTTAACAAAAAAATGAAGTTAAATTATTCAAATAAATTTTCCAAATTTTTCAAAATGTAAATTTAATATTTTATTATGTAATGAAATCACATTTTTTTTAAAATAACATTTATAAAATATATAATATCTTTAAAATATTAATCAAATCATTAACAATAAGTTATAATTATAAAAAATTGTTATTCTTTTTTTTAAAATATCCCTTCGCCTATACATACAAATTTGTTTAATGGATTTTTTATAATGGTTATTTTTAAATAATATTAAAAATACTCTACTGTGGGTCATTGAAAATAATTTTTTATGTATATTGAAAGCTTTTAAAAAATAAAATTTGTTTTAAAAATAATTAAAAAAAATCATCTGTTGTTACATGTTTAGTATTTAATATAAAATATTTTTAGAATTGAAGAATAAGAGATAATTTTAGCAGGAAAATAAAATTAAAAAAATTCTATGAAAGAGAAAAATTATAGAGATATGTGATCTCTCATTATTTTAGAATCATTTATATTGAAAAATAATTATCATAAAAGCAAGAAAAAACAATCAATGGGGTATCAAGGGGATTCACAACTATAAAAACGGTCAAGGGAAGCGCCACCATTTATCATCGCTATGAAAAAAACACTAATAAATAATCCCTATGTGAGCGATAAAATTTTAGCACAGATACATGGCTTCTTTATCAGTGCTTTTCTAGTGCTGATAAAGGGCTTCTTTTTCAGCATTAGAATTTTAGCGCTTATAAATGGTAACATTTATCATCGCTAAAATTTTAGCACTGATTAACATAGCCTTTATCAGAACTTTTTTAGCACTGATAAAATGGTATTCCCATATTTTAGAAAATCGGTCACAGTGTCCTCTGTTAATCACGCCCTAAATCTCTCATGGTACTATACCCCTGAGACAACTCCACTCCTCCGATCTTCGCAGTGTCGGACCTCCACTGATGCCTGATCTTCACGTTGTCGGACTTCCATCACTAGCCCTACTCCTTATACTCCACCTCAAACCCCTTCGGTGGATCCTCATCCCACAAACCCTACTTCTCCCCCTCTCTACTTGACCCTACTCCCTAAGAACCCTACTCCCCCATTTATCAATGGTTGGAAGCTCCTCCCTTTCACCCCCTCTGAATGTCGCACCTTCCCCTCCTAACGTAGCACAGTTGGCTCCCTACATCTCCTCCTCTATGGTGAATTTCATTTCACTTCTTCTTGGTTCTCTAATTGAACATTCTTCTTAGGAAGAATGTGATAACAATGATGATTCGGTTTTTGTGTTTTTTTGTTATTGTTGTTATGGTGAATTTTCATACATAGGACTTTTAGATTACCCTCATATGTTAAGTCATGTTTTATATGACTTTTCTATTCATTCTTATTTAGTATTTGTTAAATCATTAGTTTAATTTGGGTATATGAAATTTAACATTCTTTATTATGTGTAAATTTTGGATTTTTCATGTTATTTTTTTCCATTGGATGGATAGTACTGATTAACCTAAATACTATAATGAATAATAGTAAAATAAATTAAAGTTAAGAGGGAGTTTTGGATGTAATTTATGAACTTCAATAATATTTCATAAATTTTTGTGGATTTATTAGTGTTGTTTCAATGTGATTTATTCTTGATGTTGTGAAATAAATTTATTACTACTAATTATATGTTATAATCACCTATCATTATTTTACGGTCACTTAAGGTAGGTAATGAATTGGTTGTATGGAAATCTACATTTAAAGTGTTATATTTAAACTATAAATTCTACTTTAATAGGACAAAGTTTTTAAGGGGCAGTATTTACTGTGAATTTTTTATATATTTTCCCTTTAATGCTACTATGTATGAGGTATTTATCACTATGATTATAAGGGTCATGGTTGATTGATGTGGATGGGATCATGTGGTGTGGTAATTATTATCGTAGTGATGGATAGATTATTGTGTGGTTATGATAGTAATGATATGGCTATTTAGGAAAAAAAATAAGTGGTTTTATGGATTTTAGAATGTGTTTAGTAGTATTTTATGTCATGAAAATTTAGTTTTTATTGGGTGGTGTTATAGTTTCTTTTTGGCATGGAATATAGTTGGAATAAACGAAAATTATAATGGGAGATGGGTTAGAAATGATAAATGATGGTGTGTTAAAGGATTAATGATAATGATTGGAATAATTATGTTTAATAAATGTTTAAGGATAGAATAAAAGTTTTTAATGATTAATGAATAGATTATAGTGTGAATTAATTTAATGATTTGTTTTAAATTAAAATGGTTAACAATTTAAATGCATATGGTAATCAAAATACAAGAAATTATAATATTAAATGAAATGATAAGTTGGTAATGTTGATATGGATGCTTATGGGATTTGATGGAGATTATTTGAGTTATTATAATGGAAGTGGTTATAAGTGGGTGGTAGTAACAAGGAAATGATTAATGAGGTTGTTTGTGGTGTTAGTTTTGTGTAATCCTTTAGGAAATATTTATGTGTGACTATATACTTGTTATATTTTCTTATTATTTCTTACGAACCACCACTTGAGTCAAGTAACCTGATTGAAATCCACATGGGTAGTTTGGTTCTGAGTGTTTTTCTCAATATCTAGGTTAAAGAGGGAACACATATAGAACCACTCCCTCTTCCCTTATCCCCCATCACACTTAGTATGAATTGTAATGGCTCACAGTGGGTGTATATATACGACCTATAATGATTTTATTTTTTGGTGTATATATATTCTTGTGTACATGATTATGTGTATTTGGTGTGGATACATAGTGGGGGTCGTGCATTGTTGGAGGAGAGTGTGATGTTAATGTCCTTCATGTTCACGATATCATATTGTGATGAGGATTTGATATGTGGTTGTGACGTGGATATTGTTTTTTACTAGTTTTTGACATGTGTATGTGTGGATATATGGTTATGAGATTATATAGAAGGGATTGAAGCATAAGAAGTATTCCATTAGAGTGTGATAATGACCAGATTAGTGGGGAACTGGATGTGGGGTAATTAATTAATATATATTCTTTTGATATTATACTTAAGATGGAGTTTGGAATTAGACACTCATGTGGATTGAATGGGATGATAGGTCAATAATATTTGTTAAAATTTTCTTATGGAATAACATGGGAGACCATCTATGACACGAGTTATTATCCCCCCCGTTGATTTAATGTAAGTAACTTAACCTTACCAATAATATTAGGCATGATGATATTGATTGTAGGGCAGATACCTGGTAAATGTATCATTCTTGTTTATTCTTTTGTTTAGACTAGGTTGATTTGAGAAAACTATAATGAATCTAAAGTAATTATATTTAATGAATTCCATATTATAGATATTATGAGAATCCTTTCCTTACTTATAGAGCTGTCAACTGATTTTCATCCATATGTATTTTAGGTTGGTGAGGTATAAAAGGATGGACTACTTGATCAATGAATTGAGGACTCGATAGAGGAGGATGAGCCATAAGGGATGATTCCATGTGAGTTTTACAATCTATGCCACAAGTGATTATCCCTGTGAACCCCTTTGTGTTTGGAAAATGTGTTGATTTTGATGGGGAGTCTATCCTAGTTTTGTTTATTTCTAAATCATTATTGGAAATGGTTAGGCTCTATAAATCTATATTTTTATAGGGAAGTGGTTATCTTATACTATATTTGGAAGTCTTGTTTTGTGTATTTGACCCATAAATACAAATATTTGAGATTCAAATAGGATGGAAATGAATAAAGATTGGACGGATGATAATCTTTTGAAAACAGAGTATGATAATGGAGGGAAAGGTTTCATCAAGTTTGCAAAGGATCACGCAAAGTATCCTTCTCAAATCCATTGTCTGCATTTACATTGTGTCTATTCTAGACTACTTACTCTAAAGGAGTTAGAAGAACATTTGTTATGTCACGAAATAGATCGGGGTAATAAATGTTGGAATAAACTCGGAAAAAAAGAAAATGTAGCTACTGGATGGTATAAAACTACAATTTATGGACCATCATATATGAATACAAATATTGATAATGAAGAAGGCCATATAGAGGATGTGACTACAGATGTCAATGATGATGAAGATCATATTGAGAAAATAACAAAGACAATTGAAGATGAACTCCATGATTGCCCAAATTTGTTTGAGAAGTTAAAGAGTTGTGCAAAGATTCCATTCTATGCTGGTTTCACTAAATATATAGCATTTGTAGCTGTACTGAAGTTGTATAAATTGAAAGCAGGCAACGGATGGAGTGATAGCAGTTTTACGTTACTACTTTATCTCTTGAATGACATTCTCTCGGAAGATAATGATCTCCCAAGTCGAACATATGAAGCTAAATGAATGCTAGGCTCAATGGCTATGATTTCTAAAAGAATACATGTCTTCCTGAAAGAGTATATATTGTTTTGCATCGAGAAAAATCACATCCATTATTCCCAAAGAGTTGTTCTTCTCGATGAAAGAAAGATTAATCCAATCCTAATAAAGTTTTCTAGTAATTTCTAATCATTCCAAGGTTTACGAATCTATATAGAAGTGAAGAAACTACAAGACAATTGTTGTGGCATGCAGATAAAAGAAATAATAAGGGAAAATTACATCATCTGGCCGAATCTCCTTAATGGAAGAAAATTGATCATGAGTATCCTAAATTTGGAAAAGAGTAGAGAAACATTCATCTTGTGTTATCTATAGTTGGAGAGAATCCTTTTGGTTTTCAAACTAGCACTCATAGTACATGGCCTGTTATGTTGGTAAATTATAAGTTTCCACCATGGTTATGGATGAACCAGAAATTCATCATGTTATCTATGCATATATCTAGACCAAAGAAACCAGGTAATGATATTGATGTTTATCCGGCTCCTTTGATCGAGGATTTGATGTTATTGTGGGATTTAGGTATTATGTGTTATGATGATTATAAAATTGAATACTTCACAATGACAGCGATGTTGTATGGGACAATAAATGATTTCCTTGCTTATATAATTTTTTAAGCTATAGAATTTAAGGAACTCAAGGGTGTCCCATGTGCAAAGAATATACATAATCAATTAGGTTGATACATTCATCGCAATCTGTGTTTCTAGGACATAGTAGATTTCTTCCTCGTCGGCATAAGTACCGATCGTGGACGACGTCATTCAATGGAAGTTCAGAACAACGCGCAGCACCGTCTCCACTAATAAGAGACCAGCTATTTGAGAAAGTAAAAGATGTGAACAATGTTTTTGGTAAACCATTTTTGAAAACCCATACGAAAATTGGTTGGAAAAAGAGATCAGTATTTTTGAATTTCCATACTGGAATTGTTTATACATCAAAAATTTTCTTGATGTGATGCATGTGAAAAAAAATGTATGTGACAGTGTTATCGAAATGGTGCTAGATGCCCCTGGAAAAGAAGGATAAAATTAAGGCAAGGTTGGACATGGTTGACATGGGAATGTGAGAAAAGTTGTCTCCTCTGAAGGGTGAAAATAAAATGTTTCTTCCCTTATCTTCTTACACTCTTTCTATGGAGGAGAGATATCAGTTTTGCAACTTCTTCAATAATGTAAAGGTTCACTAGGGGTATTCATAAAATATCAAGAACATTGATTCCATGAATGAGTTGAAGTTAAAAGGTTTAAAATCACATGACTACCATGTTTTGATGTAAGATCTAATTCCTATAGCTTTACGTTTCATTTTTCCCATGAATGATCATCAAACAATAACCAAAAATTGTTTCATTTTCAATGCTATATGTAGAAATGTTTTAGACCTGGCGAAATTTTCAGCTATGGAAAAAGAAATTGTCATTATATTATATGAATTATAAATGTTCTTCTCGACAATATTATTTAAAATGATGGTTCATTTGATGATTCACTTGGTGAGAGAGATTCTACACTGGTCCTATGAAATATAGATGCATGTACCCTGTTGAATGGTATACATAAATTTAGAAAGGGTATGTCAAAAATTGATGTCGGCTAGATGGTTGTATAGTGAAGCGATATATTGATGAGGATGCCATTGAATAATGTACCTAATACCTATCTGATGTTGAAAGCATTTGTCTCCCGAAAACGTTTCTCACTGGATGAATTTAGGGTGAGGAAATTTAGGGATGATATGTTTTGCAATTAGTATTACAGATCGGGATCAGGCCCACATTTATGTTTTGGATAACCATTGGGAGGTTTCTCAATAAATTTAAACTCAAAAATAAATTCTTAGGATGTTGAATCCCTCAAGGGATGAAAAATGGATATAAAATACACATAGTCACATGTTTATAGGATGGTTTTCGGACCATTTTTTTAAGGAGTTGGATGAAAATCCAAATTCAATTTCAGAATGACTTTGATGGCTAGCTGAGAGACAATGTGTGTAGGTATTATCTTAAAATGGTTATGTAATTAATGGTTATACATTCTATATAGATGAACATGATGAAGATAGTACCATTCAAAATAGTGGAGATACACTTGTGGTTGAAGTGATGCATGTTTCTGGTAGTAAGGACATAAGTCCAATCTATGCATATATTTCATACTTTTTCATTATCAAACAAATATGAGAGTTGGATTATAAGACATTAAAATTGATGTTTTTTCAATGCAAATAGGTTGATAACAACATTGGTGTTAATATAGAAGTTTGGGGATTTGTGAAAGTTGATTTTAGTAAAGAAATGTACAATAAAGATTAGTTTATATTTTTATCACAAGAAGTACATGTTTTTTATGTTCTAGATCCCGCAAAAACGAAAGTAGTCAATTATTCCATTATCTTCCAAAACTACTAATGGTTCGGATGAAAATTTAGTTAAGGATGATCCTTTTAGTGGTAATTCGAAATCATTTCACAGTGGTCCCAATATAGATGATGTTTTGTATCTCAGAGGAGACCACAATTAAGGGATTTGGATAATCTATAGAGGTGTCAAATACATTCATCCTTTGAAAAAAAGAAAGAGAGTTCAATAATAGGTTATATTTTTTGTGTAATATAGGTCTTGTTATCTCAAGTTATTATATTATCATTACAGAATTTATGTAATTTAAATTAACTGTTCAACAACATTTGTAGATAATGACTTCTGCATGTTCCAGTGCTCTTATCATTGAGGCTGAACAAGTCTCTCAAGTTGTTACCTCTGCTACTCCTTTTGCGGCTGCTCATAGTGTAGAGCAACAACAAGTTTCTGAACTTGTTGCTGCTCCTAGTGCTGTGGTCCAACAATCATTAGCACATATTGTTTCTACCATTTCAGATGAACATATAGATGATGTTGATATCGAGGAAGTGGTCAGTGATGAAGGATCGACGTCGCAAAAAACACAGTTGTGTCATAGTTTGATGGTGTTATCCAAACTACATAAGGCGAAAAGCAAAGGCATCAAATTTGATGTCTGATGGAATGTACGAGGCCAACATGTGAATCCCAACAAGTTTATGTTTAGTATTTACATTGGAGTTTTCACTCGGAAATGTGTTCCAATTGACATGGATTCATGGCACCATGTTGTGTTAGGGCTGAAGGCTATCATCTGGGAAGAAAATACAGAAACATTATGATATTATTTATTTAATTTAATAGAAAATAAAATAATGAAACAGTATCATACTCTTCTCAATCTCTTGTAGAGTACCTTTATAGTAGACAACTCACACAATAATTGTGTACTATGGCTTGCAGGATGGATTCATCGAGGTTTTCACACTATTTTAACAAAATGTCACCTGAAAGATTACAAAGGGAAAATAAACCTGCAACCACCCATTGTCTACACTCACAAAATATCCCAAGAACCATGAGATGCATTTATTGGTTGTCATGGGGATGAGAAGAATCATGTTCATTGTGGGTGATAATATGTTGTTTTAAGATATGTGTATTCATCACTTTGATTGTCAATAATTCATTTATGAAAAATCAACTCTGTTATGAAAATATGGAACGTGCATCAAAACCAACATACCCCTATCATAAATCAAGGATGGGGTATGCATCACTAGAAAAGAAAATGGTACGTATTTTAAATTTACAGTAATATTGTTAGGTTTCAATAAACAACATCATAATTATCTTTCTATATTTATATGTAGATTGATGAGTCTAAAACCAAATAACCTTCCATCCCACGTCATGTGCTATGGAAGGAAGCATGTGTGAATAAGGAAAGAAAGCTAGTAGATGAGAACACACAAAATGTCTGGGAAATATGTGTAAGTATGACACGACAATAAAAATGTTTGATTTAAATTGATATTATATAGAAATAATTAGTTATTTTCATATATCTGACAGTCACAATAATCAGCTACTCCTGTAGTGGTACAGACCTGTTATTGACGGCTTTGAAGAAGCCAGAACAATAAGGTCATGTCAGAGGTGTGGGGTTGGGGGTGGTACACCGAGTATATTTTGAGAAAAAAAAAGTAAAGGATGATAGAGAAGAAAAATTGAAACAAATGAGAGAATGACTAGAAACTATTGAAGAATGATTGCAATGGTAGGGAGAGTTTCTAGAAACTTTTATGGGTCGGATGAATGGAGAAGACACAACTCAGGAACAACAAGTACTTGAAGATCCCGCCCCACCCCGCACCATCTTTAATGCGAGCAATTCCCCTCAAGGAGCTCTCTTAGTCATGGTAATCAATATTCTAATAATTGTTCTCATGAAATGTGAATCACACAAACACTGATACTTTTCCTATAATGATCTTCAGTAGTGTGATATGGATGTGATTTATTTCAATCAACACCCACCTATTACCTTATAGTGAGGGATACAATGTTCAACATCCTAGATGACAAGCTGCATAATATATCACTTCTAAAAGACTATCTGAAAGTGACGATTACTGTGGCTCAGGATCCAATTGCAGAGTTACCTATCCCACATGATGACGATGATATTCATATGGTCGAAAAGGATATTGGGACATTTAATGCATCTTCATCGTAACATGTAAGAGTAAATGAGGACAAAGAGGTATTTTTTTTCTTTTTTTCAAGCTAAACCTTTAACAATTAATGAAAAAACAGTCTGTACCAATGAATGTTATTATAGATGAAGAAAGTGGAGGGGTTGACCTGCGTCAGCTCAAAACCATCTAATTGATCGACTAACTGATCCTAAAGAGCTACTGAAAGCACAATAACACCACATGTTCTCTATCCACGTTTACTAGAATTGAAGACTCATGTGCATATGATGCTAAGAGGAGGTAGTTGTCATATAGTGGTTTTCAAAAAGAATATGTATGGAGAAGAATGTCAAGATTTTGTTGCTGCTGAAAATGTAAATGAGATCCTTGAAAATGGTTGGCTAGACATCACATATGTAAATATATATATATGGGGTATGATTTTATGAATTGATTTTGTGAACGCTGATCTAATGGGAAAATTATGAATAAATGAATTTTATATTGTTGACAGATCTATATATGGAGAACAGTTGAAGGAATTTTACGATGATACAAAATTTGGACTTGTTTTTCCTCATACCACATCAAAACATATAATAAAATTAGAGCCATCAAAAAATGATGAAATAGTGAATGGCTTGCTGAAAACATTTGAAAGCAAGATTACAGAGGACAGACTCTTCCTAATACCAACCGTGAAGGGGTAAAACTCTACAATTAAAGTATATCAATTATATTTTCATTTCTTTTATTACATATTGCTTTTTGTTTTTAAGGTAACATTGGCTGATAATTGCGGTGAACTTAGATACTCCAAGGATTTATTTTATGGATTTAAATAAAGTATATCCATAAAACCGACCACACATGATGGAGTTTGTGAAACTATAAGACACTACATCCTACATTTTATGTCTAAACATCATATAAGATAATTTATATTATCTTTTACTAAGGATTCTCTTATGGTAGGGTGGTGTATCATTATCGTCTAAAAAATGAATGAGTATAGGGGATAATCATAAGAAGGTGATCAAGTACTACGTCTAGACAAATATTACGGTATATATAATAAAATTTCACTATCTAAATGCATAGAAACACATGTTACTTATTTTACTAATGATCAAATTTTTTGCAGTGTCCAAAACAAACAAACGATAATTATTTCTGTAATTATGTATTTAAATTTATGAAAGAGATCGTTTTTCATCAACAAACTAGCACCCCTAAAGATGTATTTTCAAAAACAACTTCTATTTCATTTAATTTATTTATTAATTCATTATTTTTATATTTCCTATTACTACATTGACTACTGAAAATACCCATACTCACAAGACAATTTTATTTGTTTTGAAATGAGTGGGTAGCATACCTTATGGAAGATTGTACATGAATAGAATGAAGATCTAACTTGGGGACATGTATAATTGGTGGTCATTTTTTAGAGGGGTTAAGAGGATCAAAAGATGAAACATTATTTTATGTAAATGTTTGTTGTAAAATTGTAATTGTTATTAAATAAAACATCCATTATCTAATGAGTCATTTTACCATTTTAACAGATGAAATAAATGACCAACATGAATGAATGACGAACCACTCTATGTGTTACTCTTTTGTTTAAAATGGAAAAATTTGTTAGTGAAAACAACAACTGACCTATGGAAATCTGACCAAACTCATTCTGATTGTGTAGATACTTTAGGATAATGATCCATGGGTGTGTTCGTGATGTGTAAAAGTCATCCCCACCTCAATTCGAGGCATGATGTGGTTGGTATCACTCATAGGGTCTCTCTTTTGTTTAAAATGGATAGAATTTTAAGTGAAAACAATAACTGAGATATGAAAATCCAAATAAATGCATTCATATTGGGTTGATAGTTTAGGATAATGATCCATGGGTGTGTTTGTCACATGTACGAGTCAACCCCGCCTCAATCTGAGGCACGATGGGGCCAGTATTACTCAACGTGTCTCTCTTTTGTTTCAAATGGACAAAATTTTAAGTGAAAACAACAACGGGCATACAGAAATCCGACCAAATGAATTCAGATTGTGTTGATCCATTAGGATAATGATCCACAGGTGCGTTGGTGACATGTATGAGTCAACATCAGCTAAATCCGAGGCACGGTGTGGTAGGTATCACTCAACGTTTCTATCTTTTGTTTAAAATGGACACAATTTTTAATGAAAAAACAAATTACCTACATAAATTTGAACAAATGCATTAGGATTGTGTTTAAACTTTAGGAGAACAGCCCATTTTGCATTGGTGATGTGTATGAGTCAACCATGCCTCAATCCAAGGAATGGTGTGGCCTGTATCACTCAAAGGCTCTCTCGTTTGTTTAAAATGGACGGAATTTTAAGTAAAAACAACAACTGACATACAAAAACCTGACCAAATGCTATTGGATTGTGTTTATCCTTTAGGATAATGATCCATGGGTGTGTTGGTGGTGTGTATGAGTCAACCCCGCCTCTTTCCGAGGTACGGTGTGGTCGGTATCACTCAAATGGTCTCTTTTTTGTTTAAAATGGATAGAATTTTAAGTGAAAATAACAACTGACGTACACAAATCAGACCAAACACATTCGGATTGTGTTAATCCTTTAGTATAATGATCCATGGGTAATTTATGATGAGTATGAGTCAACCCTGCCTCAATCCGAGTCACTTTGTGGTGGGTATCACTCAAAGGGTCACTATTTTGTTTAAAATCGACAGAATTTTAAGTGAAAACAATAACTAACATATGGAAATCCAACCAAACTCATTAGTATTGTGTTGATCCTTTAGGATAATGATCCATTGGTCATTTGTGACGTGTACGAGTCAACCCCGCCTAAATCCTAGGCACGGTGGGGCTGGTATCACTCATAGTGTCTCTCTTTTGTTTAAAATGGAAAAACTTTTAAGTCAGACAACAACTGACCTACGAAAATCCATCCAAATGCATTCAGATTATGTGGATTCTTTAGAAGAACGATCTATGGACACCCCCAACCCCCTGGACGGCTCCCCCAACTGATTGACGCCCCCACCCCCTAGACACCACCCCACCACCTGGACACCTCCCCCACCACTATGGACACCCCCACCCCCATGGACAGCCACCCCCATCCCCTTGGACACCACCCCACACCCCTTGGGTAGCCCCACCAACCACCTAGCCACCCCCACGCCCCTGTACACCACCCCACCCCATGGAAACCGACACCCCTCTCGACACCCCCACCCCATGGAAATCCCCCCAAACCCCTGGACACCCCCACCCCCTGGACACACCCATGAACATCCACCCCGACCCCCCCCCCCACCCTTGACACGCCCACCCCATGGACACACACCAACCCCTGGGATGACACCCCCACCCTCTTAGACACCACGACACCACCTGGAAACCACCACCCCCTGGACACCCCCCACCAATGGACTGCCACCCCCTACTCCTGGACACCACCCCACCCCCCATGCATAGCCCCACTAAACCCCTAGACTACCCCCACCCCCGAAACACCCCCACCCACTGGAAAGCCCCCTGTACACTAGCCCACCCCCTATGGAAACCCCCATGGACATCCCCTACCCCCTAGACACCCCACCACCTCCATGATACCCCAACCCCTGGACTCCCCCACTACCCCCAGGATTCCCCCAAACCCCTAGACGCCCCAACCCCCATAGATACCACCCCACCACCCAGACACCTCCCCCACCCCCACCCGTGGATACACCCACCCCCATGGACAACCCCCCCCCCCCCCACCACCACCATTGGACCCTACCCCAGCCCCCTTTGATAGCCACACCAACACCCCTGACTGCCCCCACCCCCTAGACACCACCCCAACCCCTAGAAACCCCACCCCCTTAAAATCCCCCCCAACCCCTTAGACACCCCCAGGACACGCCCATGGACAGCCCCCCCCCCCCCCGACAGCCCCCTCACCCCCAGACACCCCCACCCACTGGACACCCACCAACCCCTGGATGGAACCCCCACCCCTCCAAGACAACACACCCACCCCACCTGGACACCCCCCACCTAGACCCCCCCCCCCCACCTAGACACCACCCACCACCTAAACACCCCCCTGGACACCCCCACCCTCATTGGCAGCCCCCACCACCCTTGGACACCACCACAACACCCTTGTATAGCCCCCAACCTTCTGGACCCTCCCTAGACACCCTTATCCCCTCGGAAAACCCAATCACCCCAGACACCCGCTACCCCCACCCCCCCACCCAGGATAGCAACCCCAAACCCTTGAATTCCCCCCACCCAACCCACTAAATTCATTATCTATTTAATAAAATTATTAATTCAGTGTTAATGGTTTATGTGTATACTTGTTGTATGGGTATACTCAGTGTAATTACCTTATGAATTATTTGTTAATTTTGTATGGGTATACTTGTTGAGATGCCGAATTTTTTGCAGGTTTTGTTTGGGTGTACTGCTTCTGAATTTTGAATTGCAGCAGATAGGGCATTCATCAGTGATTTTTTTAGATCAGATAAAGGAATCCATTATCAGCGCTAAAAAAGTGCTGATAAAAAATCATTTTATTAGTACTAAAGGTGTGCTGATAAAAAACACATTTATCAGTTCTTTTTTAGCGCTGATAAAGGGTACTTTATCAGTGCCTTTTTAGCACTGATAAAGTCGCCCATTATCAGCACTTTTTAGCACTGATAAAGGTTTTCTTTATGAGATATTTTTTAGTGATGAAAAAGTATCCCTTTATCAATGCTTATTTTGCGCTGATAATGCCTATTTTTGTAGTAGTGATTATTAAAAAGGATTTCATTTAATGGAAAACAGGATGGAGGTAACACATTTCCATAAATATCCCTTCCCATGTATAATGGGATATTCCATGACAGCTGGGTGATTTTGAAATTTCGTAAAGATAGAATAATAGAGGGTGTGATATGATAATTTTATTGTGATTGAATTAAATAGGTTGGTTAAAATGGTAATTATGTCAATATGTGGAAGAATTTTTAATAGTTTCAAAATATAAACCACATAAATATAGGTTATTTAAAATGTAAATCCATTGGTCTTAGGGTTTTCATAGATTGAGGTTTCAAATTTTTAAATCATATTTTTTCACTTTTATTTAAAAGTGTTTCATAAAATTAAATTTAGCATAGGATATATATTTTTACAAATAAAATTATTTTTCAATCCCATATTTTAAATTATAGTATATAGAATATTTTTTTAGTTTTATAAACATATTTTGATTTATAAAAATTAAAAATATTAATAAATTGTTTTTTTTTGGTGTTGGATTATCATATATAATTTCTAACATCATTGTTACATATTTAGGCCCTCATAAAACAGAAAAAAACAAAAAATTGTATGGTTTACAATTCAATGAATAATGAAGTTGATTAGAAAATTTTAAAAAAAAATTCCCAATTTCAACAAGTTTGTTTAATATAAAATGATTATTTTATGGAAATAAATTCTCATGTACGAGACCGCATAGTTTACATTAATTTATTCATTATTTTTTTCATTTATATACCATTACTATTCTATAGAGTTTACAATAGTGTGTTCCTTATTCAATTCCATTTATATACCTTTACCATTTTATGCTATTATATAAAATATTAATCCATCATAGATAATGTTCCTATTAGACGAAACATTCTTTTAAAGTTAATATATTTCAAAACATAAAAAACAATTCATTGTGAAATATCAGTTCTTTTACAAAGAAATAAATTTTGGGTTGTAAAATATTATCTAGTGAATATGTTATATATTATAATATATGTATAAATATTATTAAAATTAATTTCAATAATAATTAATAAAAAAAATATTGGTTAATTACATTATTCCCCCTTTTAAAAATTTATTCTTGGAAATTTAATTCATACAGAAAGGATAAAACAAATGACTATCATTTTAGTTCATCATATCATCAAGTTCCCACATTTCTTCCTTAAAAATAGAGTTGTACTATGTAAAATTTATTAGATGTATTTATTTATTACCATGATCATTTTTCATTGCTGTCCATTATCTTCAACAGCTTCTCCTCATTGAAAAATAATTTTTCAAATGTTTCATCATTGGATTTAGTACATGTGTGGTATCCTTTGTATACATCCTTAAGCGGGATGTGTGTAACCAATAATAAACTATAGAGAGGATTGATTTGAGTTTTAGTTGATAGTACATAGGTAAAATGTGATTAAAATTCATAAAGGATCCAATACACCAAAATTTTAGATTTCTATTAATTCAAATCATAATGAAATACATCTACAGAGAAATATAAAGGAACACATTATCAACAACCCCATATGATTTATATCATCAATAGTTATTACCATATCCATTTATTTATTTTCTACTAATTATATAATTATTTATGAATATTATTGACCTTATAAATTATTTATTTTTTGAGTTTGGGTCCCAATATCCTTCTTTCTCTTATTTAATTCTTTCATGTTTGTGTTTTTTATATCATTCCATATAAGTATTCGTAAGAATACATATAAATAATCAGGTGCAAAATATAATATAATGAAAAATTATAAATTTAATATTTTTAACAAAGAATCATTTTAATTCCTTTTATATGGATCTCAATCAATCATCAAGATGTTATATATTCCATTTAGAAAGGGAATTTTTTAGAGTGATATGATGTATCGAATTGAAACACTACGTTAAAAAGAGATTAAAAGTGTTTGTCATAACATTGAGGTATACCTTAGATCTCTATCAAATGAAATTGAAAGTGGTAGTCCATTAATCCTCTCATCTTCAAAACCTTACACCATTACGTGTTGATTGATTGAGTAGTCAACTGAAAAAAATAAATGAGAAGTATCATTAAGGTGATCTACTATAACCCAGATGAAATTATTCCCTTTGGTAACCTTTAGAATAGCCATGATAATATCAATATGTATTTTATAACATCTAAATAATTGAATAAAAAATGGTTTCATCATCACCTAGGGCTTCTACAATTATTTCTTTAAGTTTTGACATCCCCTGGAAATTGATATAAATTTCAATTTATGATTCTTTATATCATCCAACATATAGTTCATTGATATATCTATATACATATTCGTTACCCTATTTGGATAGTGAATTTTTGGCTATAATCATAAATTAGTGGATATGTTTTTATCAATCGATCTTATAGTACACAATGTCATGGAATAAATATAAAAAAATACTTTTTAAAAAATGTTTAACTTTGTGTATTTATCTTTCCTAATATCATCAACCGTACTCTGTGTCTCCCCAAACATCCACTATCCTTCCCTAATCCTCTCTAAAATGAATTTTTCTTAGTTATAAATTAACAATTAGTAGATGGTGTTCATTCTGCTATTATTACCACATCCATCATTTTCATTCAATTAAAATAATATCCTTTTTAATGCTTATCATATGAAAAATTTTAGGATATTTTCAACAAAGAGAGTAACCTAAGAATTTTACATTCTGAGGTGGTATTGTATTCAGTCTTAATAATCCTTAATATGATCTAGAAAACATCATTGATGCATGATGAGGTCTTGATGTATGAGTATATACTTGATACTTCTTTGACCAACATATAAGTCACACTTTTCTCTATAGTGAAAATAACCATTAATATATGTTGTAATGATTTTTATAACAAACTCTATGTCAGGATTTGTAAAATTATACTAAAGTTACTTCAATTTTCATGAGGAATAGGCTATAAAATCATTATTTTTATTTTGGAAATAATATAACATGTTAATGTATTCATCATTGTAGATCAAAACTCATTCATAACAAGTGGGTTTTTTTAGTATAGTTTCAGTTATTAGCATCATCATTATCATAATGATGATAAAATTATATTAATATTATTTTAATAAAATTACACCCTCCATGTTTATTTATGTACGTGTGATTGATAATTTTGGAATTTTGCAACCTGGAAATTTTGAATGATAATTATTTCCAAAAAATGTGTTTTATATTATATTGAAATTAATATATCTCTTTAAAAGGGTGTGAGTATAAATTGAAATGTGGCCATTGGGTTTTTACCATTATATGATCGTTGGTCAACATATCCATTTGAGATAATACTCGTAATATAAAAATTAATGTTATAATTAGTGTTAGAATTAGAAATGATAATGTATATTTAATGAAAAATTGGAGAAATAATGTCCTCAAACAGAAGATTCCAATCATACAAAGTCTATTTTTGGATCCTGGGATGGTTATAATGTTGTTGGTTTATTCTCTTGATCATTCCTATTCCAATCTCTTATATGTTATTCTAGAAAAAAATCTCATATGGGAGAAGTTAAATATATTGAAAATTGTGACTTGGGTTATGTTATCTGACTGACCCCAAGAATTAGTCACATTTGAAAACCATAACATTAGTTCATATAAAGATTTCATAAAGGGTTATGTTTCTAGTAAATAATTACATAATTTTTATTGAAACTGTAGAAATTTTTTTTTCCTTCCATCAATGACATTTTATGAATAAATATTCTTAAAAAAAATTTGTTTGAATTTGATAAATTGTTTTTTTGTACGAAAACTAAAAATTGAATAAAATATTTAAATATTATAACAAACTAAGATTTTATAAATAATACCTATTTTAAAGAAATTATTTGATTGAAACATTGTTATTTAAATATAAATTAAAAAATAATTTCATTTTTTCAAGTGTTAGAAATTTGACTGTACAATTTCACTATACATTTTCTATCCAATATTATTTTAATATTTGTGGGTTTTTATATTAAGAGTTTAAATTATCATATTAACAAAATTATTATGATAAATTAAATATCATTTTTACAATAAGTACATTGAAATTAGGTTGGATTGAAATTATGAGAATTTTCTAAAAAACCTTATCTATTTGTGAATTGTAAAAATATAGTTTAAGTTTTTCGAATGTTTACTGAAATAATAATAATGTCATAATGATTTAGTATCTAAATACACAAAATAAAATAAATAATAAATTTTTTTGTAAATATTTTGTATTTTAATATATTTGAATATATTTTCAAATATGTAATTAACCTTCTAAATTTTTAGGTAGAAACATTAACATTAAAAATGTTATTTTGAGAATATGTTAATTTTAATTTCCTAAATAAATAATATAATATTATGGTCTAAACTTTAGGATTAATATATAATTATATTTTTTCCCAATAATCCAATACCTTGGTAAAATACTATTCGAATACCATGTTTTTTCATTTACCTCTACCTAGTTTTCCAATGAAATTAATAAAACAATTCTCCACTTTTTCTATAAATACCCAACAATTTCTACATTTAATTTCACATAAAAGTTATAAACCATCAATATATTATATTTTAACCTCTAATAGAGTCCTCTTATGGGTTCTTAAATCCTCTATGGTCCAAATCATGGTGTTTTAGGTGTTACCTTTCAAGGAAATGGAAATATCAACATCTCTTTTCGTTTCATGTACCCTTTTTTTGTTCTTTGTCTTTCAAATTTCCATAATATGTTATTATATAAATTTTATTCTATACTATTACATTAGTAAGCGTGTTAAATTAATTGGATACCGATTTTTCTTATCTTTTTAATCTTTTCTGAAACCATGTTTCAAACCAATTATGATGTCATATTTTCCTCCCAAATTTTCGCTATTTTTCTCAAGAAATTATCTTATTTTATTTTATGAAAAAAAACACTATTTTTTATTAGTGTATTCACATAGATTCCAAAATTAATTTTTTTTCTATGATTTAAATACATGAACCATGCCTTCCTTTTTGATGGTTAATAATGACAAAAAGATCTTGTCTTTAACCATTTTTTTTAAATTCCTTGATTTTCATATAAAATCTGTTTCTTTTATTCTCTGTGTGTTATTAATAAATTTATTTATTATGAAATATTTTTCTCAAGTTAATTAATAAATATTAATAGGTTTCACTGATATTTCTCCACTCCATTCGGTGAGGAATTTAATCTCATGATATGACATGTTTTATGATAAATTGGTGAACAACCTTGGTAATTTTTATGACACCTTGGTGAAAAACATTATCAATATTATTATGAATGTCTCATTTAAATGTTTTGTCAAAATTTACATATTTGATTCATGTGATTTTTAATATAATATGAAACATTTTCTTTTTCTCATTCATTTAGGATATTCCTCATGTTCTTATCAATATTTATAAAGATCACATGTAAATAATTTCCCTTTTTTCCCTTGTGATTACGATCAACCTTTCCGTGGATGTATGTCTTTAGGTTATGAGATGATATAAATGTACATAGGTTTAACCAAGAATAATAATTTATTTTTTTCATATGAATGATTTATCTTTTCATATATTATGTATCATGTTTCTAAGAATCTATACGTTAAAATGTTACCTGTTTTATAAAATATAATGAAACATTTATGAAATAAAAAAATGGATGACATAGTGGGTATCAAAGGGATATTTTTTATTTTTGGTAAATTAGGATTTAATATCCCTTTATTGTTCCTTAGATAAAATTTTACATAGAGGGAATCATCTAGGTATTTTGTTTAGGAATTAAGTAAGTGGTTTTTGATAAAAATATCTTTGTCTATATACGAAAAAGTTGAAGTTATTCTAGTACATATGTACCTAAGTGTTAAAACACTAAAAAGGTGTGTCATGCTTTACTCGGTATAACTTAGTAAAAGATAAAAAATATTTTACACCACATTTATCACCCTTGATGGATATGTGTGGTTAATGCCATGATTTTTTAACCATTATGAAGGATTTAAATAAAATGTAATTGTTGTTAAAGAATAATGTATTTATTAATGATGTTATAAGACATGAAATTATTTTATAATTTTAACATTATTAAATGAAACACATTTATCATAAATGTTTTCTACTTTTAGAATGTGACTGAAAACAAAATAAACTACATGTATATTTAGTGCAATAGAACAAGTGCTGATGATCTTATAATTGAATATAGAATTGAAATCATAATGGGGATGATGAATCAACTGGATCAAGTTATGAAAATTAACTTGAATCAAAATGATATACCTGGTTCACCTTTAAGGTAACAACTATCTTTTGATTCTATTATGCATCATTGAACACCTTTTTTATTAGATATAACAAACCGTTGATTTATGAACAGTATATAAGTTCTATAGAAGTGATATTTTATGTACACAATTGTTCGGAAAAAGAATTTCACCCCAACTATGTACCTATTAGAGTAAGAAGATGATATGTGGTAGAAACTGGTCAAAAACACGATTCCAATATAGGATATTTATTCATTAGAGTGGATAAATATCAAGGGAACCTTTAAAAAAAAATATTTCCCCATTCAATGCAAACAAAAATTGAGATGACATTCCAAGGGGTGAAGCAGAAGCATAATGAATTTGTGGGAAGCTATGAGATGAAAATTATAAGTCTATTTTGTTACACATCTAGATTTTTCATGGATCCTAGAAGAAATTTAGAAGGATTCTTTCATTGATTATGTCCTCATCTACTGATTAATATAGACAATGAAGACTAGGAAATCAATTAGAAGGTATTGCAACGTTATATGAAGGATGATCAAGAGTTTGAGGAGATGAAGTGGTCACATATATTGGATTAAAAGTAGAGATATCTGGGGCCAAACATGGGGATGATATTTGAGAAAGAAGTGAAAATAAGGTGAAACATCCCTTGTGAAACAAATTTGGCAGGAAGAATTTGGGAGAAAAATTTCTCGGGAGTGGTAAATTTTATGAGTGTGGAAAATATTTACATACATCATTGAATTTATATAGTGAGGTGAAGAGTATAAAACTCAATCGTAATGAAAATGTTAATATTATACAAGCCCTAATTGATGTCCAATTCATCATGTGTGGAAATCATAGGATCTATGCCAATCAAATTCCAAATCTGATGTTAGTGGAGGGGAATCATTCTGAACCTGTGAAAATGTAAAGGGAGAAATATTGTTATATTTTTATCATGATAGTTGATGTTGAAGCTCCAAATGATGTAGTGGCATGTAGTCTTATTGTTCACTCAAATCTAAAAAGTACATGGTTTGATTTTGGTTCTATGAATTTGATCATTTCCTCTATATTTGCGATGAACATATAATAAATCCTTAAACTAGTCGATGTACACCTACTATTGAAGACTCATGGAGGGAATATCCATGCATACACAGTGTATATAAATGCTAGTTTTTAGTGTTATCATCATAATCTCATTTCAAATCAAATAGTCATTCTTATTCTGTAATTCAATATTATACTTGAGGTGGAATGAATCTCAATGTATAATTATATTATCTACTAAATAAAGACGGAAATATCATTAATATTTAATGTAAAACCTAATTTTTTTTTCAAATGAAATATATATTTACTCAAGCTTTGTCTTGAATAAACACCCATTTCAATATTTATAGAAATGATCAGTGAAGTTGAATGAGGAAATGAAAGTATATAAATAGAAAATTTACCTATAATTTAGGAATAAATTGGAATATATATAAAGGAATTATATAGACACCCCCTAGATAGATTGGTACTTATCTCTATTGTGTGAATGTCTAGTTCCATGATTATTTCAAAGACCCTTTATAGAATGGAAAATATAGAGCTAGAAGAGTTAAAAAATCATCTCAAAAATATTTTGGAGATGGGGTTTACCCAACAATGTTTTTATCCTTAGGGAAGAGATGTTATATTTCTAAAAAACTATTGATCAACATATATACGCATTTATTATATAGTAATTAACAGGATCACGTTGAAGAACAAGTACCTATTCCCTGATTTGATGATTTATTTGACCATCTTCTTAGGGATCAATTATTAAATAATATTTATCATCATTATGGTTGTCACCAATTAAGGGAGAATATGGAATATCATACAAAGACTACATTATGATAGAGATATGATCATTATGATTTTGTTGTTGTTTCATTCTTCTTAATTGATTATCCTTATATTTTTATAGATTTGACGAATATAGTCTTTAAGGAATATCGTGATAACTTTTTGTTAGTTAATATATATTATATTCATATATATTAACAAATTATTTTGGATACTAGGGATCATATAAGGGTTATATAGTATATTATGAGGGAGTTGATTCTACTTGGCTGTTTTAGAAAATTTGAATTTTTCTTACATCAAGCTGCTTCCTTAGGGCACATTCTTACCAATGAAAGAATATCAATTGACCCTTCCAATACAATGGATGTGGAGGAGTGGCCTCATTCTACCATAGTAATGTAGATTCACATTTTCCTTGGTTTAGAAAGGTATTATTAGAGTTTTATAAAAAACATCGTGTATTTATAATACACTAACATTTTTATCTTGAAAATGGTACATGTTCATCTGAAAAAATGAGTTTGAAGAATGTTTCAAATAGTTGATGTTTATATATGTTATGCACCCATGTTAAATCTACCCTCTATCAGATAATGATTAATTATTTTTAGTGATGCATCTATGAAATGTCTTGGGTGAATACTCATGAAAATTTAAAAGGTAATTGCTTATGTATCTCAGTAGTTGAAGCCTCGTGAGAAGAACTACCCTACGCATGATCTAAAGATAATTGCGGTTTTTTTTTCATTGAAGATTTGAAGGCACAATTCTTATTGGGAGAAATTTTATATATAAAAAGACAATCAATTCTTTATGTATATTTTCACATAATAGTAATTAAACCTGAAACATAGGATCTAGTTGGAAATTATTTAATACTGGGACTATTCAATTAATTATTATCCCAGAAGTGAAAAAAATTGTTGATTCATTATGTTGGAAAGAACAGGTTATACTGGCTATGATGAGAAATCAAAGAGATCCATTGATCAAAGACGTATTAAAACCGGACATGGGAATCATATTGTATGGTATATCATTAACCCTATCCCAAATGATTTCTCCTAAATTATTACTGTAGATGTCCCAAAAGATCAAATAGAATATCATTTGTTAAAGAATAAGTTATAAAAAATAAAGAATGGGATGTTTCTTAAGTATGATATTGATCAAGAAGGTGTACTAAAATTTCATACAAGGCTATGTGTTCCTTCTTGTTTGGAAACAAAAAAGGATATTATGGGTGAATCTCACATATATATTTACACGATACATCATGGAAGAACAGAAATGATTTTGGAACTCCTTGATCCGTATTGGTGGGGTAACATAAAAATGTAGATTTCAAAATAAACTACAGGGTTCTTGCTGTTTGAATAAGGTACGGATGAGTGAGAACATCGTGAAGGGGTACTACAACCACTACCCATACAACCATGGAAGGGGGACAATATTACTATTGAATTTGAAACTTGTCTCCCAAACTCGTTCTAAAGAAACATTGAATTATAGGTTATAGTGGACTATCTAACCAAGAAGTCCCATTTTTTCTCTATCATAGATGATTTCTCTATTGACCAACATGCCAAGATTTATGTAATTGAGGTATTGAGTTATCATTGATTTCCAACTACAATCATTTCTTGTCAGGGACCAAGGTTCACATCATTATTCTAGAGAATTTATCAACATGATCTGACTACCAAATTGAATTTTTGTATGGTATATCATCCCCATACCAATGGCCAATCAAAAATGTATATTAAAACACTTGAGTACATTATATGAGCATGAACAATTAAACATAATGATGGATGTGATGAAAATATCAAAATAGTTGAGTTTTCATACACCAATATCTTTCATTTGTGTATTAAAATGGAACCATATGAATATTTATATGGGAAGAGATGTTGAAATCACACTTGTCGGGATGAAGATGTTGAGAGAATGTTTCTTGGAATTGATCTTGTGAATGACATGAAAAAAGGTTCATTCCATAATACAACACATAAAGGCTACTCAGGGTCTCCAAAATAGATATACTAACAACCATCGAAGGGACCTGATGTTTAGTGGGGGTGAAAAATTGATCCATTAATATCACCATTGAAGGTATTCATGTTGTTTGGAAAGAAAGCGGTGATTATCACTAAGTACATTGGCCCTTATGAAATCCTTTAACACATAAGTGTATTTTCCTATTTGGTTAAACATGCACCAATCCTAGATCAATTTCATAATGATTTAATTGTATATCTCTTGACGAATTACTTACATGACCCTTCATATGTACTAATTATAAAAGTGGTAAAATTGGAACATTACCTATCTTATGAGGAGTTTCCAGTGTACATCACAGACCATAGAGATAAGTTTATACTGAAAAAGACTAACCAACTTGTTAATGGGTTTTGGATGAACATAAAATATGAATAATAAATCTGGTAACCAGAGGAAACAATGAGGTGAGAGAAGGGAAAAAAAGCTCGAAGAAGCAGCTCCAGTAGAGATTCCATAATCAGGGATGACTACGACTCTGGAACCTCCCTCCCTAGTGGAGGGAGAGGATGCTGATCCTCTTCTTCCTTCCTCTTCAAGTGCCCGAACCTTTTCACTATTCAGAAACCCTGATGCCCTCCCTCCTTTTCCAGCGTTTCCCCTTAGACCTAAAGTTCCCGACCTCTTCAATGGCTCGCCCCAGCTGGCAATTTCGACGAAATAAATCATCGGACCCTCATATCTTCATAACTCAATGCTTCACCCACACTTCAGGAACCGTCGATATTTAGTTGACGCCTTTTATCATTTTGGGTCAGAGTCTTGGGGCCTTCGAGAACGGGTGGTGGCTGGGCTTCATGATAGGTGACACTTGATGATCTGTTTTTCTTCAGAGGATGACCTAATCTATACCTGGTCCAGTGCTCCGTGTGCCCTCAACGGCTGCTTCTCCTACCTACTTCGGTGGTCTTTCATGTTCAGCATGAACTGTGATGTGCCTTATACCACTGTATGGGTAAGATTTATTGATTTTCCTTTTTCGTTCCAAAATCCGTCAATTCTTTGTATGCCAGGGAATATGGTAGGCCGGTATTTGTGTTCTGAAAGTAGAACTACTACTGTTTGAAACCCAATATATCCTCGAATTTTTATTGAAGATGATGTTTCCAAGCCTCCAGTGGACTTGATTTGGATTGTGGTGGGATAGGAATTCAGATGGAAGGAATCAGTGATTTTTGAATCATGGCCACCATTTTGCATGAATTGTCAATAGTTAGGCCACTTTATTTCATCTTGTCATTGCAAACGTAGAACACGGAAAGGGTGTGATTATATCCCAAGACAAACAATTGGGATATAGCCTAATAAAGACCCCACTGCCCAGTTTGATTCATGTAGGGATGAGGAGGTGTGCGGTGCTAGTTCATTGGAGTTGGGTCCTCTTGTGGGGGATCTGTTGGATCTGGAGTTGGGGTTATGTTCAACCTATAGAAAGTGTGCTAATACAAACGTATCAGTGCTGAGGGTCACTGATGTCTATTCCCGTCTGAGGTGTGATTTGGGTGCCACCCATTTTTCAAGTAGATCAGGGGAGGTTGTTCTTGTTAGTGATGTTCATGAGTTGAATACCGACGTTGAGGTGAGGGTCCCTCCCTTGGATTCTACTCCGGCCAACTAGCTGGTCTCTTCTAGTTCTGCCAATAATATTCATGCGTGCAATGATGATTGTAAGGATTCGGGTATGGGGGAACATCCTCAAAGTCCGCGTTGGGAGGACACTAATAAACAACCCCAATTCATAGGGTGCGATTTTGTACAAAACATAGGCTCATATTTTCCTGAGCAGAACTTGATGGCTATGCCATCCTATGCTGATATAGTGAAATCTGGAGTAACGGTTATATAATATCAGAATCGATTTTTAGTGTTGGGGGATGAAGAGTATCAAGCGTTTGAGGAAGGGGATGAGATGGAGGCTTCATAGGAGGATAGGGATACTTATTCAGACTCCCTCATTGAGTCCAAAGAGGTGGAAATTGCAGATGAATATATAATATCCTCTTCAAGGAAGGGGATGAACACCCTCATCGATGCAGAGGGGATGATTCAGCACTCCTGGAGGCTAAGAAAAAAATACTATTCTTTCTTTCCAAGCCCACCCCACCAATTAAAAGATCCTCATGCAAATCCATGCTCTCTCTAAGGGTTCCCAAGAAGGTGGAGGCAAATATTACTAAGGAACTAGAACCCCCTACAAGGGAATCGTCTGTCACCTACCTCACAAATGCTGAGAAGAAACATTCAGAATCTGGTATCCTTTACAGTGGGAATGAATTTATGGAATTTTATGAGTGGGAAGTCATTATTGATGGAAACGGGGAATTCTCGGAAAAGGGTATAGAGGTCATCACTACACAGGGGGAGTTTGAGAGGCTAAATGGGAGGCGTCTAAAGGGAAATTTTTCCAAGGAGTAGCTTGACTGGACTCAAAAATAACTTGGAACTCTGGCACATGGTTTCAATGGTCTAAATATCAATGTAGATGAGCTCATCCAAACCTTTGACAAGATAGTCTATAATTTTGAAAACCTATGTAAAGATGATCCAGATGAGCAGGTTACCATCCTTCAATGGAGTCACCTCAGAGTTAAGGCCTGTAAAAGGCTTAAACTAAAAATCATATATTCAGCTATGACATATTATGTTTCTTGAATGTATTTGAATACTTGCTCGGTTCCCCACTTTTCCATAAAAGTGTTACCTGAATAAAAACAACAATATTTTTTG
This sequence comes from Viscum album, assembly GCA_963277665.1. Lineage (NCBI taxonomy): Eukaryota > Viridiplantae > Streptophyta > Magnoliopsida > Santalales > Viscaceae > Viscum > Viscum album. Next base: position 544,633,925 of record OY728158.1, read on the forward strand.
CAGAGGAAACAATGAGGTAAAAGTGACCGTATCATTTATCTACAGAGGTAACAAGATGCAATTTTGGGGAAAACATTTTTTAATGGGGTAATAATGTAAGAAAATGGATTTTTTGAAACACAATTGTTTCTTGGAAGTGGGTGTTATATTATACTCACCCAAAATATAAATCCTTAATATTAAGGTGAGTAAAAATTGTAATGTGACTATTAGGTTTGGACCATTATATGACTATTAGTCTATATGACTATTTTATACAATACACTAAATAAAATATTTAACTTTACAACAAGTGAAATAAATATAAATTATAATGGATAATTAATATAGAGAGGATAATTAATGGCCTCAACTAGTATATTTGTGCCATATGAATCCCATTTTTTGGATCTTGGGATAGATGTAGTGTTAATGGGTGCCACTCTTGATAATTCACAATCCTATCATCAACATTTAAGATTGAAAAAAATCTCCTACCAAATATGTTCATGTTAGTGGAATTTACCACTCGATGTATGTTATCCAAACATCCCCATGAATCTATCACAATAACACACCTTAACAGTAGTTTTTATGATAGAGTTATAAGAGGTTATATTTTAAGGCACCAATTATATAAAGGGTAAGGAAACTTTATAAATACTATTTTTTCCATCAATTCTATTTTTTTTAAAAAAATTGTAGTAAAATTGATTTGGAAATTGATATATTAATTTCATCAGACAGAAATTATATATTGAAAAAAATAAAAATATTATAATAAAAAAAATATTACGATAAATTATTTTTTGAATGATTTTTTAAATAACTCGTATTTAAATATAAAATATAAAATAATTTTATTTTTTCAAGTGTCAGTAATTTCACTATGTATTTTCACCATGCATTTCCTTTCTGCTATTATTTTTTATAAAAAATACGTTTTATATTTAAAAGTTAATATTATTATATTTAGATAAATATTAATATATAATATATATAAATTTTAATATAATCTTGTTGATATTCATTTAGGGTGATGTTTTAAAATATTCTAAAATATATCATTTTTTCATGAATATATTAAAAATGGTTTTAGTTTTCTATTTTGTTTAATGACATAATATTTTGTAATAGTAATTTAATGACTAATTAACCTGAATACCTTACTTAATATATGTTAGGTTATTAATATGAATAATTTTAATTTTTTTTAATCAATTTTTAAATATATAATTTACCCTACAAATTTTAAAATGGACACCTTATCATTAAAATGCAATTTTTTGAAAATTAATATTTTCATTTCCTAAATAAGTAGTATAAAATTATGTCTTAATATTGAGAATCAAAATATCTTAATAGGTTTTCAAATTTTCAATAACGTGGTCCAATACCATGAGAAATCCCATATATTTTCATTCACCTCTACCAAGGTCACCGGGAAAATTTATAAACAAATTCCCCTCTTTTTCTATATAATACCCACTCATTCTATCATTTCCATTCAATTAGAAATCATCATCAATGATGATATGACTTTTTTTACTCCCAAGGAGTCCTACGATGGTTTTCCCATGCCCTCATGGTCAAAATTGTTGAATTTTAGTGGTTACTCATCAAGGTAATAGAAATAACAACATCTATATTCCTTTAAAGTTTGTTATTTATATGGTATGAATTCAAAATATCCATAATATGTTTTTATTAATATTTATTCAATTATTTTATTATATTAATAGTATTTTATTAATGTGATACCCATATCACATCACTTTTTAATTTTTTCAAAATCCATGTCGTTACCCATTATGATGACACATTTTTTTCTCAAAATATCTCTTTTTTTTCTCAAGAAATTATTTTATTTTCATTTATGAATTCCAAAACCAATTTATTTCACAGTTTTATTCATCTATATATAAAATTGATCTATTTTATTCTAGTATTATCATATATTTAAACCACCTTCATTTTTCATGTGATAATAATGACATAAATATCTTCTCATCATACATTTTTTTAAAACCAAATGATTTTGATATGAAACTCATTTATTTTATTCTCCATTTGTTTTTATGAAATATTTTATTATGATATATTTGGATCTAATAAATTAAAACACATTAATGGAGTTCTTTGAAATCACTCAATGTCATTGGTTAATTAATTTGATCTCTATATATGGCATTTCTTACAATACCTTAGTGAATGACCTAGTCGATTATTAAGATTCCTTGATGAAAAACCTTGTTGAGGATGTTATGAATGCCTCATATAAATTTTATATCCAAATTTCCTTGTTATGATTTAAGATGATTTTATTATGTTTTTTATTTTTTTTGTTTTCTAATTCCATTATGATATTTCTCATGTTCTTATCAATTTTTATCAAGATCACATGTAAAATTAATTTCTTGTTATCCCTTCCTAGGATTTTTTTCACGTACATTCTTTAGGTGAATGTCCCCATTCTATGAGATGTTCTAAATTTTTTTATGATTCTCCATTAATAATCCTTTCATGTTTAATATAATATTTTTTTCAGGTGTTATGTACCTTGTTTCCATGAAAACAAAACATCAAAAGAACACCCCTTTTGTATAATGTAATGAAAGGTTTATGAAATAAAAAAGGCGGGATTCCATCGGAAATGTTTCTAAAAATTTATAGATAGTATGATGATTATATAAGGAATATATGTATCCCTATTGTTTAATTATTTAAGTCATTCTTCAATAAACCTTTCTTTTGATTGACCCATTATTATACAATCACATAATATTGCATGACATAATAAGGATAATTTTTATATAGAAATGTCACAATTTTTAATCATATAATACACAATATCATTTATGAATGTCCTTATTATAGTTTTAGAATTCTCAATATATTCTATATTTCATTTGGAGTATATGAGAATGTCATATATAAAAACTTTTTTAAAAATTACATTTTATTCCTTATTGAATATATTCATCATGCCCATGATTATTTGTGGTGAACTATTGAGGTTTAATGGAATTACTATAAAATAATTTTTTTACCTTCTATAAAAGGTCAGTTTTTGTATATCCTCATTCCTCGAAATTATTTTATGATACACTAACAAAATATCCACTTTATATAAGTATATTGATCAATGTAGTTGATAAATAAATACAAAAATCAATGGTAAACGATACTTGGGGGTTGTTATTATCTTTATTTTTTCATGATAATTAGTTAATAGATACAACAACAAATCCTTATTCTTGGAAAAGGAAATATGTTCTCCCCATGGTTAATCACATGGTTAACCAAAACACTTTTATAGATTCTCTTGTAAATATTTATCCAGTTCATCTAATTTAACATTAGTCATTATATTTAGAGTCTTTTAAACTTGTAGAGGTTAATGTACAAGTACAATTGAGAACTCAACCTCATGATTAAGAGGATGACTAGAAAACTCCATAAGGAATACATCAATATATTCACTCATAGAAATATTTTATTTTTCAGTACAACATTCTTTTATCTAAATCAATTATAGTGGTATTATTTATCAAAAGAAAATATTATACATGCTTAATAATTGTTCTGAAAAGGGGTTTATTCAACCTCCTTACACATGTATAAAATGAGACGATGATTTAGGTAATAGAAATTGATTTCCTTTTCCCAGAAATTAAAAACGGTGTTTTATATGGATATCCAATCCATAGCCAATATAGTTGTGATTTTTAATAAATGTAGAATGAAATAAATAATAGAGACAATTAGTAAAAAACTAATGATGAGGGGATTTATGTTCTTAGGTTGTAATAATATTCATATTTGTTTCTCACTAGTAACTAAACCACTTTAATTTGAGGTCTTTTTTATTTGTTCAATGAATCTTTTATGATATTAATGAATGTGTAGTAAAGAAACAAAATATTACTTTCAATATTCCTAAATAATAACCATCATTCATTTTTATACATTAATTTTAAGATCCAATGCATTAGTATTTGTAGAATATGCTCTTCATTGATCATTTTTTCCAAGAGTTTGTTTTCATCAGATGTCTTCAATAACTATTGGAATTGAATTTTGATTTTAATAGTTTCAAAATTATTTATAGTTAAATATTTATTTAATTTATTGATGAATGGTAAGACCATTATTTTCATTTATTTTATTAGTGAGACTATGAATCTACTTATTTGATAATTAAATTAGTACCCTTCCCTTCTACACACTAACCCCATCCTTGTTTTTAAGAGACAATTTATGATTTTATTCATCATTCACTTAAGGCATGTTAGATGTTATATTATCTTCTTCCATGATCCATATTACATGACCAACTAGAGTTAAACATTATTATCATATTATTATCTATATTCAAATTGGACCATTGAGAATAAACAATCTCTATTTAAAATTTATGGAAGAATAATATAATTTAATCATAGCTTTTGAGGTCATGAAGCACAAATGATTCATAGAGAATTAAATTCATTTCATAATATAGTTATCAATGACATTGTTACCATCCATGATAATTCTATATTCATATAATGTAATATTTGTTTTGTTTTTTTCACAATAACCAATATATTTATCCTCGTTTTTCTTCATTCAGAATAATTTCTTCATTATTTTATGATAGAGAGTACATAGATAATATTTATTGAAAAATTTCTTCTTTAATCTATATTATTTGATATTTTTAATTTCTTTGTATTTTTATTCTGAATCATCTTAAATATTTATTTGATTGATTTACAATGATACATTATCTATTCTGATGCATGGGATGATGCATAATATATTCTCAATAGAGTTTATCAATTTATCTTCAATTAGGGGATCAATATATCCAATAAATATAGATGGTATTTCTTGTAAATGTATTGAACTACAATAATAATATTTTAGTAGAATGCTATTGTTAGACCTGTATAATGTTCTTAATGATGTTATCAACCACTACTATTATATAATTTTAAATTTCATTTGGGAAATCATAGCATTACTGATCACATTTGATATTTACCTGATTCTGTCATTTTCTATCAATTTTCTAAAATAGTTGAATGTTTTAGACAAGGTTTCATGATTTCATAATAATATAAAAAATAAATCCAATTAATATCAAAGTAATGAATTTTTTGTTAATAGTGGTTATAATTATTGAAAATCTCTAACTCACTATAACAACACATTAATATTGTAAATTTAATTTCATTAATTTTCAAAAAAAAATACCTAATAAAAAATCCAAAAAATGTAGTCATATTTTTTTAGGAAACTAGATATGAAAAACATTTTTTTTAAATAAAATAAAATTATTTCATATATCTATCTGTTCCTCCAAATTTTTTAGAAATCATAATATTTCACATCATAAAATAGGGATATACAAATGAAAAGGTGATATATATATAGCATACTAAGTAAATAATCAATTACAAAGTGAAAAATAAAGATACGTGTGAGTTAAGAAGCAGATAATGAGAACATAAAAACTTATATTCTATACATAAACATTGAATCATGATATGAGGTGATGATATCATAAGATCAAGGCATCATTGGAATTTTAAAACAACATAAAATGTTAAATCATATAAATATGTCAAGGATATGTTCAAATAAATCATAATATATAATTATTAATATAATCATTCAAGAACCATAAATTTTATCTGATGAAATTAAAACAGTAACCATTTCATTGGAGTCATTATTGGGTACATATATCTTATGCATATCTTTCTATTTGTAAAATTAATCATACAACATAAGAACATATTTATTTATTTCAATCCAAAAAATTTACATTTTGGGTTTCTCCAATGGAAGTCCACATTTAAGTAATTATAGTTATATTTATTTTAGTAATTATAATTTAATGTAGGGCCAGGTATTTTCAACCAAAATTATATTTCATTGAAAATTAAGAAATAATTTTTTAGTATAACACTGATATATAAACATTTATGGAAGGGATTTATATGATGGGAAAGTAGACCTTCATTATATGGGAAAAATTTGGACATATAATAACTGTTTAAATGAATAGGACAATTTATTAGATGGTCATAAAATAGATTATTTCATAGGAATAGTGTGACTGGAAATGTGGAGGGAGAAAACCACTTACAAAATATATCATATCCTACTTTTTGAGGGAAGATTCTATAAGACCATTGGGACCTTTTCTAATGTCTTAATTAGAGACACATTATGTGTGGTACTTGTTAGTGATCATTGGTATATATTAACTTGTTTAGGTGGTATGGTTATTTATAGATAAAATGAGGAGAATTAATTATTAATCTATTAATAGAAGCCTTGAAAATATTGGTTGTTGAAAGCGGTAAACCATTGGCATACTCCTGTTTGTAGATCATAGTTTTTAAAATTTTAAAAAAATATTTGTATTTTTATTCCAAATAGAACTCAAAAAAAATTAAATATTACATTGTGCATGGGAATGTAATAATTTCAAAGAATACAAATTATAATTTATATTTTTTTTGTTTGAATGCTATTTATTATTTTCTAAAATAATTTGAATTTATTAAAATAAATTATATTAATATTATAACATATTATTTGTAATGTATTATATTATATTATTTATTACATAATTATTAAATATATATGATGTAAAAAAAATTCTGAAAATGCAAAAACATATTTTAAAGCATCTGTTGAAAAATATAGAATTTTCTAAATTTTGTAAAATTTTACCACAACATGATTTCAATTTTATTACTCTAAATATATTTATTATATAAATATATAAATTAAAATTTTCAATTAATTATTATATCAAATAAAATTTAAATATCTGTTATAAAATAAAATTTTTAATGAAAATTACAATATTAATTAATTTTGAATAATTCTAATTTTTTAACTTTATCAAATGTATATAATATAAATATTGTATATACTAAAATTGAATTCAATATTAAAATTACATAAAAATATTAAATTGGTTAGTATTACTATTTTGACGGTTATGTAATTCTACATTGCAAAGATTAGGTAACTTTTTGATAATGATGAAATCATGAAAGTCACATTTCTAATTAAACCCTTTATATACTCCACCATTCTCAAACCACATAATTCACTACATTACATGAAAAGAGTATACTAATCCATTTTCAATGTATATAATTTTATTGATGGTTTACTTTCTTTTAATGGCCATTATATAAGTAGTGACATTAATGAGATAATTTATCCCTATGATGTTTAAATAGAGTGTGCATTATTGTTTTGGGGTTATCTCGGAGTACAATTCATTACAATTTTTTAAAATATTAATTAATTATGTGTAAATTTTGTATGAAATAAATTGATTTTATATGTGTTTTTATTATAAAACATAATAAATCAAACATTATTATACATGTTTCATTTTACTATGAATGACATTTTTAGGGATTTCATGTTATATGTTCCCTGAGTTTTTAGGATTATGTACTGTTAAATATGAAAAATATATATTTGATATTTTAATTCAAATATAATTTTTTATGTCATTGTAAACTAGAACCTATAATAGCGAAACTTGTTTTCCCAGAATCTCGATGTGAGTGGAAATTTAATTTAATTTTTGGATACTCATACAGGTTAAATTGGCCATTTACTATAATTTATGATATCAAATAATTTTTAACACTACAGGGGACCCAAAATTTTGAATTTACCATACCATATTGTTTTGGAGGAATAATAAGTTGATCATGTTTTGGAATAATATTTACAATTTAATTAAGAGACAATTAAATTGTTCAGGAATGTTTTGCAGGTCATATCATGTGTATGGAGTATCATAGTTAGATTATAACTTGGTGTATACATTCCTAATGGAGGGTTTATCTAATGTTAGTCATAAAAATACCTTCAGTTCTGGGACCTTAGACAGATGTTTTAACATGTAATTAATTAATTGATTTATTGAATTAATTATGACCCATTTCCATTTTTGGATTCCTATGGATAGAAGTTAGTGTAGGGTTCCTTGCTAACATGATGGTCATAAAAATAGGAGAAATGTTATAATAGTCTATTGGGATTCTTATATGGTGGAAATCAATACCAGATTAATGTGCATTTGCTTATTGGAGCGAATTTAGACCTGAATCATTGTTATTTATGCCACGAGGTAAGACTATTTTGAGTATATTGTACTAATAAATATATATGTGATTATTAATGTCTTAAATCCTAATTATGAAATCTAATGAACCTACGGGGTCTGATATGTACCAAATTAGGGGGTAAATAGTGGTTTTGGAGGTTCGTAGGGTTTTTGAGATTAGAAACCACGACGACCTATTGTATGGTTTGAGGAAATCTCACATATTATTCATCATATTCAAATATGTTGAAATATTGGAACTTACATGTTGTGAAATGTGATTTCACAACATGTAATGGTCCAGTTTCTATGTAATTACATGTCCATGTGTCCATATTGCTCGAATAATGTTCGTTTAGAACTACATATCATGTTCTTAGAGTAAATGTCATGTCGTGGTTCATGGCCATATGGAAAAGTATATGGTAAGATTGAATTTTGGGACTATATGAAGTGTAGTCTATGAACATGAAATGTAGGAAGACATGGTAGTTTGACCATATACATGAAAAAACTCCCAATATAAGGGGGAATGGTTTTGTGGACGTACAAGACCAGAAAAGATGTATTCCATGGTTGTGAAGTAATGAACATCTATAAATCACATATATCATGGTTGTGTATCTGTACATGGATAGAACCTATGTTTACCAATTCAATGTGGATGTACAATTCATTAATGATGGTTTTATAATACACCCCCATGTACAAGGGGTACATCGATTGTACTTCCCTTTGTAACCTAGTGGATGGTTTTGGGTTATTTTAAAACCCCACATATAGAATGGGAAACAACAGGAGACTATATGGATTTTTCCCTCATAGAAGCTAATGGTGGATCCCTTGGGGTGAGTTGAGGACTCCTAAAATGTTGTTTAGGGTGATTATTTTATAGATGATATGTTTTCCTCTAGAATTTTAGTTCAGTTGCCTACTTATATTGAGATATGGAATAAGTCACAAGTGAGAGTTATGATAATGATTTTAGGGTGTATCATGAGTTCATCGGTGAACTATATTGGAGTTGGAAATGGGATTATACATAGTTAGTGTGATTGATTTTTGTCTAAAGGTTATCGATATTTTGGGTTTATTAGCCATGATAGGGAGATTTGGAAATGGTATGAGATTGAATCTATCTCCCTTATGTGGATTTATAACCTTGGATTCCGTTGAGACCATGAGATTCTTGAGACTAGGTATAGTATGTGTGATAATTGAGATACCGGTACTCTGTCAATTCTGTTGTTTTTATTATGAATTGAAAGAGGGTTCAATCACGCTATTTATTCACCTAGAGGGAAATGTGTGTTCCCAATCAATAGAACCACCCAAAGTATGTTTGTGTTCTTAGGTAGTATTGGTTGTGGGTGACCCTTAGGACCGAAACTGAAGTATAAGTAGGTGTGGCTGATATGTGATGATGGGAATGGTTTTTCACCCATCACTTGATACGTGTTCACATGTGATTTGTTTATTCATATAGGGATTATATGGTTGAATGATTTTTGGAAATTATTCTTTGTATCGATTCATTTTTTTTTGTATAGTTTGGGTATTCAATTCAGGATCCTATAACATATGATTTTGATATGGATTATATTGTTCGACATAACATTCCAATTATATGGATATGGTTGGAATACATGATATTTTTTATATGTGGTCGGATTCATGATTTTTGATTTATGAATGGTATGGGTTCTATAAGTTTAGGGTTTCCGATTGAGTCTCTAATCACTTGTTGTATAAATTATTGTTCATGTGCTAGACTACTCATATACTATGAGAAATATGTTGGTGGAATGTCACTCTAAAACCATAGATTTGGTGTTATAAAAAAATTGTAGGCACTATATATTATATATGATATGGGAATATTCAATGATGCATTGGATATTGGGATAAAATTCTAGACTAAAAATTTAGGATCGTATGGTATACTATGTGGAATGTGATGACGAGTGTCTTCTCTACATCAATGGTGTTGGTTCATGAAGGATAAAATAACAATCATGTACTGTATATGTTTTTTTATTTCGGTTTACTACTCACAACATTCATTTATGTTCAATAATGATTCCCAATTTACTGATGGTATAACTTTTATACTCACAGTTGGTGTAGTGACCATGGAAGGTAGATATGATGTATTTATATGAGTATTGAACTATGTTGGGTCTTTGTTTTTTGAGGTTAGTTGTGTGTTCAGATACTCTAGTGAGTTATCTGAAGTGTCTAGGTTTAAATACTGCCTCTTCCATAGTTGTTGGATATTTTTTTTCCATGTGACATACTTTCTATATGAGTCACTTGAGATGGGTGTTTTTACTTATTTATGTTAGACTATCATAAAATGACTTATGATTGGGCTCAAGATGCAACTACCTCAAGCCCACATTCATAGGCCAGGGATTGGAAAAAAATCAAAAAGGAAAAAAAATTGAAAGGGGCCTTTTTTTAAGTACCTACACACACAAAAAAAATATTCTCAATACAAAAGTGTAAAGGGATTGAAGTAAAAGATACAACACTCCAATAAATAAACCAATCATTCATGGAACTCTAACTACTATAAGTATAGTAATTTAAGGTAAAAGAAATAGGGGAAAATTAAAAACCCAATAGAAAAAGTTCCAAACCATAAATTTAACTAAAAATGAATTAATAGATGAGAGTTACCTGCTTCAAAATCCAAAGATTCAACCACCATATGTAGTCCAAACACCCGTACCCCTACACTCTTCTAATTTCACGATGAACTAGTTTTTAATATACATGAGGAATGAAAAATGTGGGAAAAGACCGTGCAAGGGTGAGTATGAAAATACATAGTAAAATTCTCTAAAAAAGTGAAAGGGGATAAATAATAGATACACAAAAGAAGAAAACTGCATAGAGAACATGGTGCAATAAAAGAGTACATATCAACTCAACAAGAGAGTAAAAGAAAACTAATCCAAACACAAGGATCTAGAAATGGTGAAAAGATGAAATTTTCATCCAGTTTTCACCACATATAGTGGGAGAGTGAAATATTCCAACATTGAGAAGATTGAAATGGAAAGAATGTGGTATACCCCATGGGTCATGCCTCTCCTGGAAGAAGAGTAACCAATCTCAAAGGAGCGGGTACTAAAACATGATATATATATATATATGATCAGTCAAAAGAAACCAAAATAATAAAGTCAGAGGATATCCATCTCATTAATCATCCCAAGAAAATTGTCAACAACAATTCCATAAGTATCCACTAACGATTCCCAACATCCCTCGTGTATTCCCTAAACTCAAAAGGAAAAGGGACTCAATCACCAAACTGTGGTACTATCCTCATTGGGTGGCTCTTTCTCTACCACATCGTTTTAGGAAGAATAATAACGATTCATAATAGTGGAGAAATCACCCCTCTTTATTGTGAATCCAAAGGTATGTCAAACCATTTCTCATCAAAAATTATCATAGTTGTGAGGTTGTGTTTAAAGGATGAGGGCCCATGCCTAGCCAGACTGGTGGGTTCCACTCAAGTGTTTCTAAGGATGCATAACTAGACCGACTAGATGGTGCCACTCGGAATAGGTTGAGGACCCATGCGCTGACTAGCGATGGTGTTCCACTCTAGAATTGTCGAATACCCATGGGAAACCCAGCTAGAGGGTGCCACTCTGAATTGGATGATGACCTGACCCCATGATGGTGGGGGTGTGGTTCCACTCTGATGTAGGGGACTCACACCTTGGTGTCATAAAGGGGTGCAACCCTCTATCGTCGAGGACCTTCACCCTACCTAGTAGGGGGTTTCCACATGAAATTAATTGTATAGGACTCGCTATTTTATACCACAAGGGGGTTACACTCTAATATAATTCATAGAGGACTTTCACCCAAGTGCGTTCAGGGGGTTCCACACTGGAGGATGTCTCTATTGATTCTGCCTAATCAAAGACATCATCAAGTGTCGTTCTGATATGTGTCATGCTCATAAAATATCCAGTCAGATCCCAAAAGACTCTATAAAGAGAATCATCAGGTTCAACATGAAAAAAATAGGATAGGATGCCCATGGGATAAAAAATGAGTCCCAAAGAAGGATATGGGAATAATTGAAGATTTACAAAGTGGTACGTGACCCGTATGAGGGCCACATGACATGTGACCCTTCCTCATCACATGGTAAAGTAAGTTGACATACATTGATATGAAAATGTTCAAAAGTATGCATCTACATGATAGTATACTCCTAGAGTACATGTCACATATATCCTAAAAGGATGTCAAGTGAACAGTGATCGTTGTTCATCTGAAGAGGAAAACATATTTCTTCCAACATGCTTCCTCAATCAACACCGGATAACTAAACAGATCACACCATTGCTATCCTTATGAAAACATACAAGATCGAATATTCATTTTCTTAAATTAGACACCTGGTGATAAAGGAACATTTCACTATATTGTACATTAATATAACTAATGGGGGCCACATCATAATCCTTAAATAAAACCTATGGATTTACCAATTATGATCCCCTTGAAAAAACACAAGTGATTGACTATTATATTATCCAAAATGGAATCTGGGTGAAAAATCCATATTTCAATGCAACACATCTGAACCGCACTTCATGGGGCCCACATCATGGTTTAAGATTAAACGCCTATAATTTCTCTTGAAATAATAGAATAAATTTCAGAGTTTGGATTCCATTGATATCACTTCCAAGGGTTGTCCTATGCATGATTTACGTAAAATATGAGATTCCTAAATAATAATAATTATATTATTATACATCGGCATTTTATGCAATTGAGCGACAATCCTGAATCAGAAAATTCCAAAACTAGTCTAAAAAGGAATCTCTCTAATGATGGGTCATGTCATTATATACGGTATGTGAAACGGACTCCCTGTTAAGGAATTATAGAGGTTTGAAGTTGTTGTCCAAAGAAACTCCTTAGACTGGCCAACAATGGCCCGACCCACTCCACTTCGGTCTAGTCTGCTCCTTACAGGATACTCCACCTAGGAAGCCTACACTTCTGGCCCCCTTCCGACAATGCGGTGGCCCACCGTTTTATACATTTCATTATGGCCTTACCACGTGGCTCCACCATAGTATCCACATGCATCCAATCATGGAACGGTGGCCCCTGACAGCCGCCGCACATCGGTGGTCCTTTCTGTGGGCCTCCAAGACAGTTTAGGTGCAGGATACCTAGTATGGAGACAAGATCTGGAATCCTCAGGCCCTGATCAACAATGATTCATGATTCCATCGAATATTTGTCAATGTTTTATCGTATCAAAAAGTAAGCAGATGCTTCAACAGACTATTGTTCCCCCTCTGGAATTTGAAACATGAAAGTGTAATTGATCCCTAATCCTTAGATAATGATCTACCATGTTCCATGCCCATTCGACTTTTAGATGTTAGCCAATCATGTTAAATATTTTTTCAATGAAGACCATGAAGAACGATTGATGTAAACGAAGAAATAGGGATCAAAAAACATAGAATGGTTGATTTCCATATTCATTTGTCCATTTCCAATGATATTAATGCCAATTAATTAAAAAATGAAGATATTTTACTTCAATAATTTCAAACTAGGTTGTGAAAGTATAAAACAAAATCCTACACTGATTTTGGGATCCGTTTCATTTTTTTGTGCTCTGATCTACTCGAATCTGCCGCACCATCGCTATCCGTCGAAATTTCAAAATCATTTTTTATTCAAAGGATGAAGAAGAGGAGAGATTTCTCTATTTGTAGGTTTATGAAAAATACCTTACTCTATTCTATAACAACATAATTATTGAATACACTCACAAACCCTCACAGGATCCCAAAATCTCATTCCCTCTAACATTATGTTCTGTTTAGGTAAAACACTACATTAAAATCTCAATAGTGGTCTTAGATTTCCAATCTGAGTCCCCATTCATAATTTATTCAAATTAATGTCAAAGATAAAATAATTGTATTTAATTAATTTATTTATGGTTACATCCTTGATAAATATTTCTACAGATGACTTGCACTGAAAAAATTTATGTCTTGCTGAGTGTAAACACCACGATCCCAGCTCATCACATGCCTCGAAAATCTGATCTAATTAGCCATTTGAGAATTATCACTTTGCATTCATGTTAATATTATAAAATCTATTTAATATTTCTATAAAATTAATTTTGCAAACCCCACACCTTAAAATCACATGTCATCATGGCTCATATATCTAGAAATATATACATATAATTCAATGTCTTATAAGGAAAAAATTGGGTCTCTACATGATTCCCTCTTTTAATATTTTTGTTCATAAAAAAAACTAAAGAATCAACTCATGATATCATGACCGCACCTAGAACTCAAGATCTCAGGGAAACTCTTGCATGTTTCCATGCTTCCAAAACACACGAACCAAAGGGATGGTCCCTCCATGTAATGTCCTCTCTTGAATAAGATGTGTGTAGGATCATGCAGGTATCTCCTCAGCTACAACACTTGGAATATTTCAAGCACCATCTATATATGTGAGGATAGGGAAAGTAGATAGGCAACCTTTCCAATCCTCAAAAATATTTCAAATGGCTCGTTGAACCTCGAGGATAGCTTTTCTACACGACAAAAAATAAACACGCAAGTTGTGATCATATCCTTTAGCTACTGGATAGTGCATTCAGTCAACCGATTGGTGTGGGGGAAGCTTATAATCATACATAGTTGGGTCCTAAAATCCTCATACTTTACTCTCCAAAATAATGATGTAAACTTCACTTCACAATCAGAAACAATCTTTGTGGGTTCCATGTGAAGGAAAATGATCTCCCGCATGAACAAATTCTCCCAACACTCCATCGAACATTGCTCCCTGATAGAAAGGAAGTGCACCAACTCTATAAGTCAGTCTAATATAATCCATATGGAATTCATAGACCTTCTCTATGATGAAAAGCCTTACGAAAACATCCATTTATATCATATTCCATTTCCATCCCTAGATTTCACGATGCTACATCAAACCCGCAGGATCCTGGTACTTAACCTTCACCTGCTGATACATGAGGAGTCACGAGACAAAATCATCTATGCATTGTCTCGTGATGTACCCCAAAAAATTGCATCTAAATCACACATCCACGCAAAAATAGAATGTACATCTAAGTTATATGTGTGTAAATATTACTTCACCTTGTCCCACATCACAATTAAAACCCCTATTTCTCTATGAAAAATGATTTTGTGATTCCCTTTGTTAGAATATCCATATATCTTGTCTTCAGTGGATACCTGATCATGGCAGATCTCATAGTTTTTTTCATCCCACAAGGACAATCTCACATGCTCACAAATCGATGGAGTCAACAATATAGAATAATGAAAAAATGTACCCTCTTACTCCACCAGGTTCAAATACAGCAAATCTAACAACTTTAAAACATCACACACCAGGTTAAAATAGGACATTCTTCTAAGGTCATCTACTAAAACATTGATCTTCCCTGGAGAATAGAATATCTCGTATTTATAGTTATATAAGAATTCCAACCATCCTTGTTGCATCATATTTAGGTCTCTAACAGTGATTTCATACCAAAGACTCTTGTGGTTTGTGAATACCACAATGACTTATCCCAAAATTTATTGTATCCAAATCCTCAGGGAGAAGACTACTGCAAGAAGCATGATGTAGTGAGTCACGTATTTATGTTTCTGGGGTCTCAATCACCTCGACCTGTTTTTGAATGTGGAACACCAAAAGGTAACCATGAACAAGGATGGAGAGTAATGTAATCAAATTTCAAGAAACTATACATTTAATGTATGTGGCATAGCATGTGTGTCTTCTCCTCTATTGGAATGAGAGTAACCAAAAACCAAACACTCCACCACAACCTCTAGTGTAATCCTATGATAAAGTAGGTCATGAAAAAAAAACCAAACAATCTAGGCATTACTCCAACTCTCCACTACACAACCCTATAATGAATTCCCATGTCAGAGGGACTCATCCACAATACATCGATATTATTCTCTTTGGGTGGAACTGACTCACCCTCATTGATTTTTTCACGTCACTAAAACATATCTCAATGGGGAAATACCACTCTTCCTCATTAATTCTATGATAACTCAAACAATACTGACATACGGTAGCACCCATACCCCATGTCACCTTGGAAAAACCTCTAGCAAGAAATAGGGAGGGAAGAGTACCATACCCAGTGTCTAATATGTTCTACTAAAACAAATTGAAAAAGAAATGGGTGTACATCTTAGAATATGAAGAGTTGTAGGATCATTGACATCCATAACTTGCAACTACATGAGACCCCATCCGCTAGCTCTTATGGCGTGATTTGGTTTTCTTAATGGTGGTAGTGTAAGGATCTCGTAGATTCATCCACCACCCACAGTTCCCTCAGCTCCTCTTCCAACACCTCCTCTTGAGGGACCACCCTATCCCTAACTTAGAGATCCCTAATCATGGGGAGGTCTCTACTGTGGATGACAATTTTATATCTTTTTCATATGATCAACAAGCCCGGTTAGTCATTATTGTTCCATGTGGCCTCGCTCATCACATGCATATCACTAGCCCTCTATAAGTTGCCTCGTTCTCTATATTGTACCGAGATATCTAGTTGAACCTGATCATAATGTTTCCTATTTTAGTGAGGCCCTATCAACTTACATCTTATAGACCTCATAGACATCTCAGATCAGTGATAACCACTTCTAAAACAATCTATCTAGAATTCCTCTAACAAAAATATCTCTGTCAATAGTGATGTATCGAGCACCCTGGCATAGTTGGGGATTCACAAGGGTGTTATGGAAGCACAGATCTCACAAGGAAGTCCCTAACCAACCATCTTTTCTCATAAGTATCCACCATAGATCATGACTAGAGAGTATGAAGTTATGTATGTTAACCTATCAGTGTACTAATTCACCAGCATCCCTACCTAATGATTCTCTTGAAGCTTCAGAATCTAAAAAGAGGAAATACTGAGGGGTGGTACTCTTCATGGAACAGCTTCTAGAAGTCTTACCACAACGCTCAATCTGTAACGAACCCAAGCTTTCCTCTATAGCCTAGGGGTGGAGAAAAGAGATGACGGCACGAAAAATATTGGGATTCATTTGATTAAGTACATGCACACAAACACACACAACCAAATCAATGAAAAATATAGAGGGACAAATGTAAAATATGATGCAATGCTGTAAATAATCCAATGAATCATAGACCTCTATCTAGTATAAGTATAGTAATGTAAACTAAAAGGAAAAGGTGAAAAAATAATTTCCCAACAAAAAATGTTCCACAACTTAATGTTACTAAAAAAGAAAAATATCTGAGAGGTACCCCCTATTGGATCCCAAAATATGACTCCAATACGCTATCCAAGAATCAATGTCCCTATGATCTTCTAAATTCATGATCAAATTTCGTGTCCTATACATAAGGAATGAAACATGCTGGAAAAGAAAATACAAGGGTGAGAATAAAAATACTTAGTAGGATTCCCTAAAATGGAGATGGGGGAGTAATACGGGATATACTGAAGAGGAAAGAAGCATATAGACCAAGGTATAGTAATAGAGTACAACTTAAACCAACAAGAGAGAGAATAAAAACATATCCAAACACATGGATCTCGAAATGTTGAGAAGTTTAACTTCTCATCATGAAATCACTAACTATAGTAGTATTGTATATTTTTCCAACCAGGAGAATGTAGAAAAAAAATAACAGGGCATTCCCCTCATGTCTTCACCTCTCATGGAAGTAGAGTAACCAAAACCCATAGAGTGGGTTCTAAAAAAGGATATATTTATATATATGGTTTGTCAAATGAAACCCAAATGGAACAGTGAGGGGATATCCATCTCATAGATCATCCCAATAAAAGAGTTGACAACAGTTCTAGAAGTATCTTCCAACAATGACCAACATCCCTCATGTCATCCTTAAACTACCATGTCAAATGGACTCAATCACCACAACTTGATACTATCCACTTTGGGTGGCTCCATATTAACCACTTTATTTTAGGTCAAATAACAAGTATTCATATCAGTGGGGATGGTACCCCTCTTTCTCGTGTGTCGTAATATACATCAAACCATGTATTATGATAGATCCACATAGTCAAGTGGTTGTGTATCAAGGTTGAGGACCCACCCTCAGTCCTACTGGATGGTGCCACATTAATGTCATCGAGGACACCTGCCCAAACTAGCTAGAGAGTGCCACAAGAAATAATTTTAGGACCCATGCCCTTCCCTACATGAGGGTAACACTCTACTATGGTTGAGGACCCATTCCCATCCCAGTAGGAGGGTTCCACTCAGAATAGGATAATGACCTATGCCCATGTTGATGGTTGTTCCACCTTGATGCATAGGACCTGTACCTTGGTTTCAAAAGAGGTTTACAATCCTGGTAAGCAAGGACCTGTTACCTACCTGGTAGGGTGTTCCAATAAAAATTTACTATAGACGACCCACACTGTGGTACCTAAAGGGGGATCCGCTCTAATACAAGTCTTAGTGGGGTCGTGCCCTAGGGCGTCATGGAGGTTCCACTCTAGATGATGTCTCCAATGATCTTGTCTGATCACAGCCACCATCAAGTGTCAATCAGATTGACATTTTGCTCGTAGCATCTCACCTAATATTTAGAAATCCCTTATGGGGATAAAATGGGGTTCAATGCAGAAAATCAATCAGGATTGGCATCTTTCGGGCAAAAATATAAGTCCAATAGAATAGGATATGAGATATAAAAGATTCAAGAAGTGGTACATGATTCTTATGGGTCCCAGGTAATGTGTGACCCTTTCTCAACATATCTCCATGTACCTAACCATACATGGTTACTAAAAAATTAACAAGTACTCCTAGATATGTCAGTGTACTCCTAGAATACATGTAACATCTAGACCAAAAGCCAATAGAGTGCATGATGATCAATGATTGTCTATAGGGAAAGACATAATTCTAATGAAAGGCCTCCAAGAATGGCCCTAGATAACCAAATAGATCACACCATTTTAATCCGGGTAGAAAAATGTGTAGGATCCACTATTCATTTTCTTGAATCAGACAGCCGATAAAGAAGCTTCATTTCATAGCATTGTGCACAAATAGCACCTCATGGGGTCCATGACAAAAACCCAAAATGAAACATATGTATTTAAACATTGATACCTTCCTAAAAACACATATAGGATTAACTCATCATTTTTATAAAACAATTACCCATTGAAAAATAAACATTTCACCACAACACGACCAAACCAGGATTTGTGGGGCCTGGACCTCTGATTTGGTTTAAACACCCAAAATTTGTCACAAAATGTTTGCCTAAATTGTAGAGTCATGACTCCACTATTGGTGTGTCTTCTAGATTTTGAACGCCAGAATTACATCTAGTACAATATTTCTTAATAATAATAGTTATATTATTATTATTATTATTATTATTATTATTATTATTTGGTGTTTCCAGCAACCATGGAAGAAGACCAAATCTCCAAATACCCAAACTGTCCTGAAAATGTATTTCTCAAATGTAAGGTCATTTCACTCTAGACAGAAAGTAAATCAAATGTTTGATTTAGGTGTTATAGATGTTTAACCTGTGAAAAAGGTTTACTATGTTTAATTTTCCTTCATTAGAGTGAGGTAATAGTGGTTGGTTGTAACTTTTTAAAATGGTTTGTGATGGGTGTATCCTAGAATGAGATTTGGAAATATTGGATTCCATTTGTTTTGGATTAGGGTCACATGTGAGTTAATGCGTCAACCTTTTAGTTTGTTTGATGTGGGGTATTTTCATTCAAGTGTTTTGCATAGTTAATCATAGTGCATAAATGATGCACATTATCTTTATTAGATGGATCATGAGAAAAAGAGGTGATCAAGGGTAAGTGGTTATGGACTGTGAGATGATTTTTCAAGGTTCATGAGTCATTGGATTCATAATATTTTTTTTTCTTGGTTACACAATAGTTGGTAACTATTTTGTGTTAATGGGAACATGGAGACATTAACACCAGTGACATGTTGTGTAAAATTTACTATTGAATGGGTAGTAATGAATAATACAGATAAGGTGATTTATTTGATAGAGGGTGTAATTTATTTTATTTTCTGTGTATTATTTTTTGATATTATATGACATAATTTCGTGAACATGCACTGAGATGATGTGTGATTCAGAGGACCATTATGCCCATAATATCTGTTTAAAATATTTTAAATATATTAAATAGAACAAGAATATTTTTTTCATGAAAATAGGAATAACATGTAAATGGGATCTTGGATCATAAATCCATGGTAACATTTTCATTCCTAATGACAGATATACCCTAGGAGTGAAATAAGATTAGTCCACAAGGTTTTTTTGTAGAATATTGTCCATAGACACTTAAATAATTAAAATAAATATTGAAAATTATTATACTTTAAATCATTAATTCAATGATATAGGGATATATAAAAAGTTATTTTTTTTCAAAAACCCATGGTTATAAACATAACCCTGAAACCTATAGAGGATCATTGGACTGAGACTTGTAGAATACTCTCAGGTGAATGGTAAATAAAACATGTATCAATGATCGACGCAAAACTAAATCTAAGGATCTTGAAACTCCTGATGACACCAATATTTCTTCATCATTGATCTATCTTAATCATGGGGGGAATGTGTTTTAATTTTGTTATTCCCCTTTGTTTATATTTATTTTGAACATGAACCTATCTACGAATGGATTGATTCAAGGATCATGTGTATTGTGGGATGGTATTATAATTTAATGTTTATTTATATAAATTACTTATGATTATTTATTTCAAATACAATTCTTCTAAAAAACAAGAATTGAGATCAACAAAAACATTGAAAGGGGTTAGTTCTTGTTGATTTGGTTTGCCAACCCCCCCCCATTCATCATTCTTTGCTAGTGTTATTCATTATTCTGGTGACTCAACTATTCTTGATTAAACAATAATTTCACAACTATATCGTGGAACAATAATTAGATATCATAGAGCTAGGATCAACCCAATATTAAGGAGGTATGATGATGGAGATGAATCGATTCAGAAGAAAAATGATTTCTAATTTCATGTTCTTCAGCATTCTATGGTGCAGAACAAAGAACGGTGATTTGATACATTTTCTGAGAATATCAAGCAATGAAATGAGTTATTCTAATATTTAAAGTCATGGAAGACCATAGAACATAGATTTTATGGAGAAGATATCTTTATATTGAATCATGGTAGTTGAGGATCTATCTAGGAGAAGCACCCATGATTATGGAAAAGTGTGAACCACACAACATGTAATCCAGGATTATATAGTGTGTGGGGCCCCATTTTGGTGGCTAGGGTTTTGGTAAAATCATAAAGATCTCATGGCATGTGACCATGTCACCTGGCATGTTACCTGTCCTAGGTAACTCAACTTGTTCCATAAGAAATACATGAACAGAATGTGGGTTACAGAGGGTAGCTACATGGCATGTAATATCCCACATGACATGTCCAGGACCATGATCATTGGATACCCAATGTACTGGTACATGGGTATTGAAACACTGGATGCCTTTTTGTAATGGAACATGGTTGTAGTACATAAGAAGGAACTCATATATAAATACATTCCATGTATCCACTCTATATCCAAATATAGTTCTTTTAAATAAACATGGTTTCATAACAGTAGACATTTACATTAGCAAAAATCAGGTTCAAGGTAAAAGACCTGAAACCCCTATTTATGACTTGTTGTATTTCCTACAATGCTTAAATTCCTTATTATTCATATTGTGGACATGTTTTTTTAGGGTTTGTTCCACTGATATGTTCCCTGAGGATATGTATAGTATCATTTCCTACTCCCAGGACTATGATCACCTCAATATGAATTCCATGATATCTATGTTGGAATCCCCCTGAGAGGCCCGAAGTGGGATCATCTATTCATATTCATTCCCAAGGTTGAGTTCTTGGTATCGATATGAAAAATCCTCCAGGTTGGCGATCCTATACTTATCATGTTAATTGAGATTGATCTATTGGTATCACCCCATGCCCTCGGTTGTGATCCTCACCTATTATATTATATTCTCATTGCACAATCATCAATATTTATCATTATAGGAAACAATTAGTAGTACCTCTCAAACAGATGTAATTAGTGATATCAGAATAAGGAATCTGTTCTCCCGGATTTGTGCTACATGAAAAAAACATGCTATGATCCTATGCTAACATACTACGATTATGGAATACCCCAGGACATTGTTTCTTTGTTGAGTATATCTTAATATTCATATCATATATTTTTTATACATATACCTATGTTGAGAAGACTGTATTTCTTTTATGGTATTGATTTTTTGGTTTTGGATTTTCATACATTGCATTGTTATGCTCACACATACACCGGATTTTCCCGTACATTTCATACCATGTGAATATGATCAAAATATTGATGGATTCCAAGGAAGACCAGGAGTAACTTGTGCTTAGTGAGAACAAATAGAACAAGATGTGTTCCCACAACTACAAACAATAGTTCAAGTACATTTTATTTTAGGATGTACTTCATTTATAGTATCTTTTTGGTGGGATTGAATATGGCCCTACTTAGTTTAATTAATTTTCTGATGTACACTCGTTATGGGATTTAGATGTATGCCTGAATGGTTATATAGTGTATTTTTACATTTGCTCATTTTAATTGGATTGGATATTTTTGTGTTTGTATAGGTACATAGGTGAATGCCTCTCATGTTAGTGATATGCTTCATGGAACAATTATCCAGCCCCTGGCCTATTTTAAGTACTCAGTGGACTCATACTGTGGGCCCCACTAGGATGGTTCATGAAAACCCAAAACTAGAGTTAAACATCTCCATATCCTCCCACAAAGGATAACTAAAATGAGGCCATCTTCTCAAACACATCATTCAATAACAATGTACTAGATCTCTTGGTGAGAGAATATTCTTCCACAATACCTTTCTAAGGAGTGTATAAGAATTAGATGTCATAGTCCTTGAAGAATTATATCCATATCCTCTTTCTTATTATGAAATCCATATAAGGGAATATATACATTAGACTTTTGTGTTCAAATTAGATGGTAAATAGCTCACCCATCAGGTAGGGTCACCACATATTCAATAAGAAGACTACCACTACTAACTCAAGATCATTGGTGGTGTAGTTATGTACCTGTGGTCTCAACTAGCATGAACCATAAGAAATTTATTCTTGAATCGACATCAGAACACAACCAAACAAGATTTAGGTTGCATCATAGAACACTAAATACTTGAAATACTCATATAGAAATAAAATGACTGGAGCGCTCATCAATCTACGCTTCAATTCTAGAAAAAAAGATGGAAATACATTTTACTCACCAAAGGCTACACATTTTGGGTCAAATCTACCTTTGGCGCGGATACTCTAGAAAAATTATGTATGTGTCTTCGGTAATTTCCTGCCAACCCCTATATGGTGGCATGATGAGAATCACTATACGAGAACATTGGATAGGGAGTTTCAGAATCAGGCTCAATACCCACTTCATTTTTAGTATCCCTTGTTTTAGATTTTTAGGGTTGTAAAGCCTCATGGTGGGGAGAATTTACTGTCTTGGATTTTCAATTAATTATTTTTGGATATTATATGGATTGATTTTCATACCACTCAATGAGACAATTTGTGATTCTCAGACCCGGTGATCATGAAATAAAGGATTAAAATATATTAAATAGCACATGCAATCAGTTTTTCTGAAATAGTTGAATAATGTCTAAATAGGTTCCTGGATTAGAAATATGAGGGCACTATTGAGTTCATAATGGTGGTTTTATACTAAAAGCATCCTAATATTAGTCGATGTGCATCGTTTGTAAAAAATTCATCATGGATTCTTAAATGAATAATATAAATTAATAATTTTTTTATTTCAAATTGTTAATGCAGTGATATACGGATCTTTAAATAATTTTTTTTAGAATCACAGTTTTAGAAACATAACACTGGAACCACTAGAGTATCTTGATAGAGAGCCTTGGAGAATCTTGTCTGGTGAATGATAAAAAAATCATGGAGCGACAATCGATGTCCAACCGATTCAAAATATCATGCCCATAATGAATATGATAATCATTCTTCATTACTGATCTAATTGAATCAGGGTACTGTGTATTTTTTAATTATTTAATTTTTGATTGTTTATTTCTACGATGAACATGAAAGAATCAATGAATAGATTGATTCACTAATTATACGTATTGTAGTACGGGATTATTAATAACACTTTATCATGATAATTTTCATACGATTATTGATTTATTCAATTTTATTTCTAATAGAGAAGAATTGATATTTAAATAAACATCAATCGAGGTTCGTACTTCTTGATTTTGTTTTCTATTTTTCCCCCACCATTCATCATTCATTAGGTACATTCTTATTTTGGACAACAAATCGACTATACCCGATCAAATGATCATCGTGCACCTATTTCATGGCATCAGAAATATGATATCATAGATCTGGGATCATCATGGCATAACATTGTAGTGATGATAGAGATAGATCATTTTGGAAAATGGGTTATTCTTGATTTCATGTTCTTCGTTGTAATTTTTCTGGAAATGAACAATAGAATTTTGTGACATTTTTTTGATGTTCTTTAAAAGAATTCCTTGATAATTGATGATGATGCATAAATGGCCTTGGAACATTTATTTTGTGGTGAATCAGTTATCACATCAATAGTTTTTAGTGGATTAAGCATTCAGAAGATGTTTTATTTATTTTGTAAAATAAAAACCCACATAGAATGTAATCTGTGATTACATAGCATGTGGGACCCCACATTTTGTTGTTAGGGTTTTGTTAGAATGTTAAGGATCACATGGTTTAGGACCCTATCACATAGAGTGTGACCATATCACATTGCATGTGACCTATCCCGGACAACACAGAATGTACCGTGTGAAGTACATGGACACATGGTGGAGTACATGGGTTGACTACACAACAATAACTCACCCACACGACATTTCCTCGACCCTGCACATGGGAAACCCCATGTACTGGTACACAGGCACAGATACTTAGGATGATTCCATGTTCTAGATCATGGGAGATGTACATGTGTTTGACCTCGGATATAGAGACATGACTTGTAACCCATCTACACTCCATGTACTCTTCTTCTACATGACATGGTTTGATGAAATGATCTATTTACATGAGAAGAACCCTAGTTCAAGGTAATCATAATGTAAACAATCTACATATCCTATAAAAGTTCCTAAATTTCATATATTCATTTCTCTATTTATGTTGGACATGTTTCATTATGGGTTTTCCCCTTTTCCATTCCCTAATGGTAGGTATAATATAATTTCCCACTCCTAGGACTATGATCCCATCATTAAGACTATCTGGGATAGAGTTTTTAGAATCCACTAAAGGGGTCATATTGAGATCCTTTATTTATCTTTATTCCCTTGGTGGAGTTCTTTTTATTTATTTGACCAATCCTATAGGGAATAAAACATCTACATAATGGGTTAATCCAGACCGAGTTTTTGGTGTCACCCCATTTCTATGGATATGATCCTCATCTATTGTATCTTATTCTATTTATACTATCTATATATACTTGTCATGATTGGATCAGAAGAGAAGTACCTCTCAAACAGATGCCTTTAGTGATTTTAGACAAATGAGTGTATTCTCCTGTCTGAGCACCTGAATGGCCTGAAGGCCTTCATTTTTATTGATTTTTGATATACCTAATTTCAAGGGATGAGGGGGAACCCTTACAAGGATCCTAGGATCATAGATTACATGTACAGTAGGCTTAAGATATTACATGACCTGAAGGTCTTAGAAAATTTAACCAGACTATCTACAAGGACTGCCCCTCCCCAGCATCCAAATCATTATAGTAGCTCTCCACCTTCACATGGTCATCTGGCTTGGCTTCCTAGGTAAGCACAGGCTGGTTCCGATGGTATATTCATACCCTCTCATTCTGATAAATCCATTTGTCTAGGCTCTGGTGAGTTCACCTGCTATGAATCCTCTTTTGGGGCTACTCCTTTTTTATAGTGTCTGTCTAGGGAAACTGCATGTAGCCCATAGGATTTATGAAACCTTGAGGTTAGAATCCAGAACTAAAATACTATGGTTGTGTCTTATCATTAGATTGTTTGTATTTTTTTATTATACACAGATATTTTTGTTATATGTGATATAGACATATACCTGTGTTAAGATGACTATATTTTAATTATTGTATTTATTTGAGGTTTACGGGTGTCTTGATGGGTATCGTTATACTAACCCCTAAATGAGCTTTACCCACCCATGTCATATCATGTGAAAATTATCAACCATTTGAAAGATTCCTAGGAATCTCAATATTGGATGATTATTAGTGTGACCGAACATTCCAAGGTGAGTTCCCATTGCCACATACATCAGTACTAGTACCTTTTCCATCCAATTGAACATGTGTTACCTACTCTTTGTGGTGGTCTTATATTTGGACCTCGTTAATATACTTTACTTATTCTTATACTATAGTTATGGTATTTAGATATATCAAATTATAGTTTCTTAGTGTATTTTTACATTTTTTATTTTTATGGGCTTGGAGATGTGTGCATGAGTACAAGTACTTTGTCCAATGAATCCAATGCTAGTGATAGGCATTCGAGACACTAGTAGTTGGCCTCTGGCCTACTAATGATGGGATATGGGAGACATAGTAAGAGATCCATTAGGAACAATCATGAATATAATCTATTAGTATGATGAGAATCACAATAGCTATTATTAGAGGCTTTCAGGCAGGGTGACATGAGGCCCACAATATAGACCTAGGATGAACTAGAATTGGAGAAGCTATTGTGGAATTTGTCCATGAAGGAATAGTGTATTCCATGTATAGAAATTAACAAAACAAATATCATAAAATTATCTTCAGTAAAATGAGTGATTATTTGATAGAATATATGCTATGTAGATTTCACATTGGTCTGATAAAAACTATCCTGGGACGTTTCCCGCATAGAGAATATTTTCTGACTCTGTATGGTGGGAGTTTTACCATCGGTCGTCTATGAGGGAGGTCAAAATTATTAAAACTATGTTGGAAGATACCATATGTTTCACTATCAATAGATAGGTATATGAAATCTTTGATGTTTCTTTTTCACTATAGTGAAATTGATATGACCATGTTCATTTTTGTGGATAGATAGTGATTAGAACATGGGTAGTATTTTCAATGTTGGGATTTGAGGAGTCAACTAGGATACTCAAATTTTTTGGAGTATTATATCATTAATTGTGATGTGGACCTTATGTGGATAGAGTCAAGGATATAGTGATCACACCATTAAGAGGTCTAGTTTACTAAAATTCATGTGTTTTTTTGGAAACTGTGACAGTGTGAATTGTTGTGTATTAGAATTGATTTTATTTCACTGAGTTCTTCTACGGGGAGAAGTATAAACCTAATAACGAGTTATAGATTTTGTTGTGATATATCATAATGATTAGTGTGGTTAGGAACTCCCATGACTGATTTTTTTTATGATGTAATGTTGTGGATTGACCCTTTTTGGGTTGTTTTACAAATATTTTTGTAATGTAGATGAAATCAGTTGTTGTCATAAAGTAAAGCACAACATATTGAGCATAACATGTTGATCATGGTTATAAGGGATTTGTAGATTTAAGAAAATGAGGCATAAAATGTATGAGAAGTTTTATAGAGGTGAAGTTGTAATGTCCTCAATTTCATGGAATCTATATTTTCCCAAAAATATTAATTTTGTTCTTTTGAGTTATTATGATGTGTAAAACCGTTATTTTTCTTGTGAAGATAATCTTCAATAATTTTTACAACTACAACATTATTTTCAAAATAGTGTCACAGGATAAGTGTTTGGTGTAATTTAGATTTGTTAATGTATTGGTGCAATATTTAATATTTTATTTATTAAATATTATATTGTGTGTGTTGGTTTGGATAACTGTATTAATTTAAAAGAGAATGAATTTAAGATTCCTCTCGCATGATTTCTTCTAGAATGATGGGGTTTGATTAGGCAAGTAATAAACCCACTTTGGGTTATGATACAAGAGGGGTGTGTATTAATTGTGTAATTAATTAATTAATTAACTAAAATATATAAAATACATTTCACCTACATTATTAGGACCCGACCCAATAGGGATCAAGTCATGACTCCCCATTCCCGCCTCTAATAGGCCAGGGGCTGGCGTCTAGCACTGAGTAGGCTATCACACACAAGGGAGGCATTTGCCTAAGGTACCTGTACACACGCACCCACAAACCCCTCCAAGAAATAGTGTAGAGATATATCAAACTGAAAAGGAAATGCATGCATGCATATATCCCAAACCAGAGTGCAACATAAGTATAAAAGGGAAAAGAAGGGCCCACCAAAGGAAAACTACGAAAGTGTCCAACCTTCTCAGAAGGAGGTAAAATACTCCCAAAACACCTGTTGGTAAGCTCCACAGCACATCTCTGGCAAACACCCCTGTCAAACCCGCTCACTAAGCTCTTCCTGCTTCAGGTCCTCCTGGGACTCCATAGAATGGCCTATGTTATGCACAAGACAAAAACATGTGCTGGAAAACCCCATGCAGGGGAGAGTATAACAATACTCAATAGGCACCCCAAAAACCCAAAACAAAATAGAGTAGCTGAAAGGAAACAGTCCGCTCATACCAGCTAGAGGGAACTAGACGATAGAGAAACTCCATCTCGTGACCATCCTCAGCTAAACATATCTATTCAGCTTAGACTAGGTGTATGCCTATGCATACACATTGAACAATCTTGATATAATCAGCTCACGCAGTAAGCCAAATAAGGTACATACCTCATCACCAACAATGGATCACAACCAAGAGAGAACACTCTGCAATCACAGTCATCCCAGATGACACTCTTCCGAGAGATACACTCCATCAGGTCCCACACAAACATCTCTGAATCTCACACGATAGCTAATGCTCAACAAAATTCGTCACTGAGAAAACCACGTTGAAACAGTGAGAACACTGAACTCCTCAGATAGAGGATCACTCCTAGGGTCTACTAGGGGATTCCATAACCGACACCGGTATTTGAAGATCTCACAGATTGGGGATCTTTCTAAGGATCTGCTAGGGGATACCGTAACCCGATCTGGTATTTAAAGTACTCATAGATGGGGGGTCACTTCCTGGATCTACTGGGGGATACCACAACCTGATCTGGCGCTCGACAGATTCACGTCATTCTGATAGAGGATCATCGTCTGTGTACAGGTGGTCATGACGATACATGAACCCAATCTGGTATAACTCGGGATGTAGGGTTCGAACCGACGATGCACCAACCCTACTGAAACAACACGCTGAGTAAGGGATCATATAAGAAATGATACCATAACCCTACTATAAACCACATGCCAAGTAGGGGATCATATACCCGACGATGCCACAACCCTGCTGAGCAAGACCCAATGTGTAGGGGAATATATTTTTGATGATGCCAATAACCCCATGGGGTTAACCATCTTGATAGTGGATTGTCACCTATTGATAAGTGGTGACAACAATACCTAGAACCCGACCTAGGGAAACGATGCTAGAGGATCCCACTATGGGCCCACCAGAGGGACGCCACAACTCTACAAAATTAAACATTCAATCAAGAGGACCAAAAACCTATACTAGGGTTGTGATGCCACGCGATCCCTCATAGGAACTAACCAAGGGATTACCCTCATCCACTGCTAGTCCAAACGTCGCTAACCAGTGCGATCCACCACAATTCCACCCCACGCACCTCCAAGGCCAATACCAAGGGCACAATCAGGTTCCACGCAGAAAAATACACAGGATAGGCTGTTTACTCACCCAAAACAAACAGCCGATGGAAAAGGCTCTATTCACCATAGATATCCCATGCGGGGCCCACACAACGATCCTGAAACACATCATGCAGATCATACCACTGCGATCCCCTCAGAAAAACGCATGGGAGCCAATACTCCTTCGTTCAAAACAGACCCCAAGTGAAAAAAGGTATTATTCACTAAAGGTAGCTTGAGTGGGGCCCATGCCTCAATCCGGAAACTCATCGAATGGATCTCACCATTATGACCCCCTCTGAAAAAGACACATGATCGACTATTCATCCACCAAAATCGGACCCCTGGTGAGAAAGATGTGTTTCACCGTAAATGCTGAAAACCGGCCTCATGGGGCCCGCTCACCAATCTCAGTCCGAACACCTATTAACCAACAATAAAAGTATGTCATAACATTAGGGTCTCAATTTCACTGATACAACATCAATCAGACGCTCTGGTTAGAAGATACAACGGCCCGAAGTCGAATAAGAATAATATATTATTATTTAATTCATATTTTTAATCTCCCAGGCCATAATCCTGAACTTTGAATCCACTGAACCCACACTAAAGGGTCCGCCTCACCACCAGGGTCGTGTCGCCACTGACGGCCATGAAATCCAACCTCCAGGGAGAAAAATATGAGGGTTTTAAAACCCCCGTATACCAAAAGTGGGTCTGACCAGCCTGAACTGACAAGTCCGGCCGACCCGGCCGCCGCCGCCGCGGCGCGACGTAGCGTGTGTGCGGCCATTCCGACCCCCCATGTGGGGGGGGGGGGTCCAAATATTGACACCAGACTGCCGCTCTATGGTGATCTCGGTTGTCCTCTGGGGCCCGCTGCCGCGGGCCGCCGCCGCGATGGTGTCGCACCGGTAGACCTTTCGAGGGCCACCGGGGGCACCTCAGGTGTCCAAACACGCATCTGATGGCATCTGCGCACCCCTGAGACCAGATCTACCCATCTGTTGGCTCAAAACAGATAAAAAACCAACCAAATAGGGATCCTGGATTTAGAAACTCAAAACACCGACCTGTTGGTGGATCGCCGAAGTTTTAGCTGCAGAATGATGCCTGCGACACGCTGGAGCATGATCCACCGATGATCGATAATTAAAATAGATGCCCTGGGCTCGAATTGGTGAATAATGGAGGGATAGGGGTGGTTTTCACCATGTGTCCGTGTGCAGGAGGAGGGAGGAGAGGGATGTGTGATTTTCCATTTTTTACCTAAAATATTCATTTTATTAAACACCCCCGACTAGACCTCTCGGCAGGGATAAAATTAGGTCACCCGTAGGGTAAACACGGTGTATTGAATGTAATGGAAGACTCAACATTTTGATCTGAGGCTCCGTTTATATGTTATTTGAGTTGACTATCATAATTAAACTTTTCCAATTATTTATGAAAGATTCCCCTAGTGGCGTTTTCCACATCAGACTCACACCCACAATGTTTACAACCCCCTAGCATAAACGACATGCTCCAGACACAACTATGACCTCAGATTCCCAATATGAGCCACCGTTTAGTAGATATCACACCACGTCCATGTGCATAGTATAAAAATACTTATTATTTTTATAAATTTAATTACGGGCACACCGAGCCTCAGAATCACATGCCATCTTCGCGCTTAGCTCTGGAATTATTCATAAAAATATTACAAATTATGAAGGGGCCAAACACCATGTCACTACATCTTTCCCCCCTTAGAAACATTCATGCCTGAAAATCTAGAAGCACAAGAAAAGTGACTAGACTCTCAACTGGGTCTCCCACTCTAGTGAGTTCACCAAAAACACCCATGCCTGAACACATAAGTCAAAGGGACTCGTCCAATACACCTCAACACTATTCTCTATGAGCGGCACTGACTCACCCACATGGTTTTAATCGCGTCAGAAAAAAATCATCTTGGTGGGGGAAGGATCCCTCTTCCTCACACATTCAAAGCACGCTGAACAAAATGCACATTGGGTCTTACCAATGATCGGAACAAAACTCGAGCAAGCAACGAAAAGGAAAGAGTACCGCTAAACTGTTTCTATCATACTACTACAGAAAGTGGAAAGAACACAAGGAATACCTCTATCCATTAGTGGTGCCTCTAGGTCAACAGCCTCTAGGACATGCAACTGTCCTCGTCCTCATCCACAACCTCCCAGAGCTTGGTGTGGACCACCTGAGGGTGGGGGTGGTGGAAACTGATACCGCCCACCACCTCTTGACGTTGCAACAACTCCGTCACCATGTTCGCTGCCAGACGTACCTCCTTGCATGAGACGCTTCCTCTGCCAAGGAGGTTATTCGACCGACTCCCTCTCAGTAGCATGTCGGGTTGAAAAATATCTAGAAAGATGTCCCCGACCGTCGCAAGCGTAACACCGCATCTCCTACGGCTACCCAAAACTTATCTTCGAGCCCTGAGCCTCGCATCCTCCATCCTAGGGTCGCCTCCTGAAATGTCAGCCACGTCCATCCCCTTGCGCCTACCGCCGACTACTAGATGTTGATCCGACTGATGAAGTCTCACCTCTCGTGGGTCAAGCACTAACAAGCCGGATCTACTCAGCTAGAAATCTCTCCACCACCAAATCCCGCTCTAAAACACCAGCATAGGTGGGTAGACAAAAGGAAACCACACCTTCCCAGATGTCTCTACATAGGCCCTGCTCGAAGGTATGAGCCCTAAAGAACGGGTCTTGAATCATATCCATGATGTAGCGCAACAGGTCTTTAAACCTCAATGATTACTCCGACATGGTCATGCCCTCATGTCGAAGCTGCCAAAGCTCTTAGATCCACACTAACTGCAGCATCACTAGAAAGAACTCTTCCCTAAAGAGAGACTCAAACTCTACCCATGTGAGCATCTCATCATCATGGGACTACGTCACCAAAATCCACCATCATCCGACCGAACCATGCAGAAGGCTTACCACTAGGACCACCATATGATATGGGGGTGTTATCACCAGGCGAAAAACTCGGGTGACTGTTTAAAGCCAGTCATCAGCTGCCTAAGGGTCTGGATCATCCTGAAACCTCAGAAGTCACTGCCTCTGGAACTAGTGCAGCGCACTCAGCCTGTGCGGAACCTCATCCTGCACTTCCAGCACAACTAGCTGCACGACAGGTGGTGGATCAATTGGTTATCCACTGGGAGGTGCAGCCTCAGATCCTATGCACTGGTCCACAACCTCGAAATGGGGCGGATCATCACCACAATACCACTGTGGAACCCACACTGGTTGTCATTGTGGAGGCATCCAGAAATACAATCAAGACACACCATGGTGAAAGAGTATATATGGAGATCTATATCAAGAAGGACAAGGAAAAATCCAAAACCCAGTCTTATATGAGGTGTGTCCCATCATGTCCATGTGACTAGTGTCTAAACGTCTCGAGTCGAAAGGCCGGTTATGTGATTCCTGGAGTATGGATACGTCAGATGCCGCACTAACACTGGAGTCCATGGACTAAAAGCCGAACTCAAAACATCCTAACACTACCGCTATGAAACCCTAGCCAAACTCACAACTAGACCAGCTACACTCTGAGATCCCAATGGTGGAACCTCCTCTTATACCACTCTTTCACGACCCGACCCAATGGGGTCAAGCCGCGACACCCCAAGCCTACCTCCAATAGGCCAAGGTCTGGCGTCTAACACCGAGTAGGCTATCACGCACAAGGGAGGCATTAGCCTATTGTACCTGTACACTCAGACCCACATACACCTCCATGAAACAATGAAAAGGAATATAGAACAGAAAAGGAAATTCATGCATACATCTATCCCAATCCATAGTTCAACAGAAGTACAAAAGTGAAAAACTCGGCCCACCAAAAGAAAACTATGAAAGTGTCCAACCTTTTTAGAATGAGGGAAAACACTGCCAAAACACCTACCGGTAAGATCCTCAGCATAAATCCGGAAAAACACCCCGATCAAACCCACTCACTAAGCTCCGCCTACTCTGGGTACTCCTGGGACTCCGTTGAAAGGCCTGTGGTCTTCACAAGACACAAACATGTGCAGGAAAAGCCCGTGCAGGGGTGAGTATAACAATACTCTGTAGGCACCCAAAAACCCCAAAAAAAAAGAGAGAAGCTGAAAGGCAACAGTTCATTCATCACAGCCTGAGGAAACCTAGATGAGAGAGAAAGCCCATCTCGTGACCATCCTCAGCTAAACACAACTAGTCAGCTCAGCCCATGTGTATGACAATATATACAACATGAGCAATCCATATATACTCCACTCACGCACCAAGCCACCTGAGGTACCGACCTCATCACCAGCAATGGTTCAAAATCAGGAGAGAAAACTGCACAATCACAGTCAACCCAGATGACACTCGTCCGAGAGATACACACCATTTATTCCCACACAAACATCTCTGATGCTCACCCGAGAGATCACGGTAGATGGATATCGTCATTGAGAAAACCACACTGAAAAAGAAAGAACACTAAACTACTCGGATATGGGATCACTCATAGGGTCCGATAGGGGATGCTAGAACCCACACTGGTATTCAAAGATCTCAAAGATAGGGTATCAGTCCCAGGATCTGCTGGGGGATACCATAACCTGATCTAGTATTCTAAGATCTCACCGATAGGGGATCAATTCCAGGATCCATTGGGGTATACCACAACCGAATCTGCCACACAATAGTAACACGTCACTCAGATAGAGGATCGTCGCACATGTAAAGGTGGTCACAATGATAACATAACCCTATCTTGTATAACATGTGATATAGCGGTTCTAATCGATGATGCCCCAACCCTACAGAAACCACAAGCTGATTAGGAGATCTTATAACCAATGATACTGCAACCCTACTATAAACCACATGCTGAGCAGTGGATCTTATACTAGATGAAGCCACAACCCTATTGAGCATGGCCCAATGCATAGGGGATCATATTCCTGATGATGCCACAAACCCTATGGGGTTAACCTTCTAGATAGGGGATCTCCCCCAGTGGATAAGTGGTCACAACGATACCATGAACCAACTTAGGGAAACGATGATAGAGGATCCCGCTCTGGGCCCACCGGAGGGATGCCAAAACTCAAACAAATTAAACAACCCATCGAGAGGATCACAAACATATACTTGATTTTTGATGTCGCACAAAACCTCATATGAACTAACCAATGTAGTACACTCAACCACTGCTGGTCCAAACATTGCTAACCCAAGCAACCCACCACAACGCCACCCCGTGCACCTCCAATGCTGATAGTGAGGCCACCATTGCGATCCAAGCAAAAAAAACATGCAGGATAGGCTTTTTAATCACTTGAAATAGACAGCCGATGAAAATGCACTATTCACCATTGCTAGCTCATGGAGGGCCCACAAAATGATCCTGAAACACATCAATAGGATCATACCACTGCAATCCCCTCGAAAAAATGCACGTTATCCACTACTCATTCGTCAGAAATGGACCCCCGGTGAAAAAGGTACTATTCACATATGGCAGATTGGGTGGGGCCCACACCTCAATCTCGAAACTCATCAAACGGATCACACCATTACGAACCTCTCAGAGAAACACACAGGTTCATCTATTTATCCACCAAAATCAGACTCATTGAGTGAATGTTGCGTTTCTCCATAAATGCCCAAACCCGGCATCATGGGGCCTACATCTCATTCTTGGTCCCAGCACAAGAAAACCAGCAAGAAATTTCCTTCGTACCATCAGGGTCTCAACTCCACTGACGGCACGTCAATCAGACACTCCGGGTAGATGATACGACGGGCTGAAGTCGAATAATAATAAAATATTATTATTTTATTCGATGTTTCAAGTTCTTGGGCCATAATCCCAAACATCAAATTAGTGAACCCAGATTGAAGGGTTCTTCTTCCCTACAAGGTCACATCACCATAGACGAAATGTGAATCTATCCTCCAGGGAGAAAAATACATGGGTTTTAAAACCCATGTATACCAAAAGTGGGCTGGACCGGCCTGAAACGACCGACCCATCTGCCGCTGCCGCCGCCGCGGCGTGGCCTGGAAGACCCCCGTGTTGAGGGTTTATAGTTATTGACACCAGACCATTGCTCAGTGGTGGTCCTAGTTGTCTTCTGCTGCCCGCCACCATGGGCCATCACCATG
Source organism: Viscum album (assembly GCA_963277665.1). Taxonomy (NCBI): domain Eukaryota; kingdom Viridiplantae; phylum Streptophyta; class Magnoliopsida; order Santalales; family Viscaceae; genus Viscum; species Viscum album. The sequence goes on from OY728158.1 coordinate 544,670,214, forward strand.
CTAGTGCCGCGCATGCGGACCTTCCAAGGGTCGTCGGGGGAACCCCGTGGGTCCAAACGCGCATCTGAAGGCATCTGCGCACCCCTTGTGACCAGATCTACACATCTTCAGGCTCACAAAATAGAAGAACCCAACCAAATCGAGATCCAGTATTTCGCAACTCAAAACGCTTACTTGTTGGAAGATCGCCAAAGCTTCAGGTGTAGAACGACGCCTGCGACATGCTGGAGCTCGGTCTGCTGACGATCGGCGCTGAAAACTGACTCCCGGGGCTAAATCGTCAATGAAAGGAGGGAGAGGGGAGGTTTTCTCCATGTTTCTGTGTGCGGGAGGAGGGAGGTGAGGGGTGATATATTTTCCCTTTTTTATTTATAAACTACATTTAATTAAACACACTCGACCAGACCTCCCGACGCGAAGGAAATTAGGTCATCCCTAGGGTAAACACGACATTATGAACGCAACGACGGACTCATAATTGCAATCTGAGATTTCATTCAGAAGTTATTCGATCCAACTCTTGTAAATAAACTTTTCCAATTATTTAAGAAAATGCCCCGGGTGGTGTTTTCCACAGCTGACCCACGCTCGCAATGTTTACACCCCTCCTAGGGTAAACGACATGCTCTGGACACAACTGTTCCCTTAGATTCCCGACATAAGTCACCATTTTGGAGATATCAAACCCCCACCATGTTCATAGTATAAAAATACTTAATATTTATATAAAATTAATTCTGGGAAGACCGGGCCTCGGAATCACACACCATCTTCGCGCCAAAATCTAGAATTATTCATAAAAATATTCCAAAGACTGACAGGGCCAAAACCCAAGTCGCTACATCCATTTTTGGGATTCAAATTAATAAAAGGAGGGGTAGGGAACCTCCCTCATATGATTGTCAAACATAGAGGGTATGGGTGAGAATATTCCACAATAATTCATCATTTTGTGAAGATTAATATCGGATAGAGGTGTTGCAGCTTCCCTAAGCTTATTTGGACATGAATCTTCAATTTTTTCACCATGTGGTAGGACAATTTTTTTTTGTTTTATTAAAATATCACAATGATGTGTTATTTATATGTTTTAAAGAACATTTATAATGGATATGGTCATTTTTGGAGCCAATATGTGTTTCATTAGGGGAAAATAAGGGTTTCATGTTATTTTCCATTGTTTCTGGTTCAAAAACCCCAATGAGATGGCATTTCATTTAAGGACAATGGACCATGTGATCTTCCTATTCCAGGATTATAATGTTTTAAACAGTATATACCATTTTCTAGGGGTACACACCATGTAGTAGTACATGTCCATGTGGTGGTACACAGAAATGATTCCATATATCTACGAAAATCATCTTTCATACCAATATTTCAAATACTTAGAGTACATTCATTGTAGTGTTCCATGGTCATGTGGACAGACACTATGGAAGATTGACTTTTTAATACATTTTTTCTAAATTATTTATGAAAAATTTTGGGGGGTGGGGAAGTTTGTCTTGGTACATGGTAAGACACCCCATATATTTTGTTATGGCGGCGTGGAACTGCACAACCCAACCCTAGGTGTCACATGTACATTTAGAAATACACGAATAGACCCCATTTATATTATGGATATGTAGTAGTATTCAGAAAAACATATGGTTTACATACTCCATGTGAATGTACACAGCTATGGTAAAGACTTCAGATTAAACATAGTTTACTCATAGATCACACCATATACTTCCACTTTGATATAAAGTAGAGGAGTTTGGGTTATTTTTTACCCCTGAGTCATAATGGGATAAAAAATGATTCCATTTAGAGTGTTTCTCAACATTTAAATTAATGGTGGATCCATTTTATCATTGTGAGGAATTATAAAAGGTGTTTTTGGGAGAGTAACCTAAAACAGATATTATTTCCTCTAGAAAGAGAGTTTAGAAATCTCCCAAGACTAATATATGGGATGATTCCCAAGAAAGGGTCATGATAATGATTGGAGGGTGTGTCAAGAGATCTTAATAGTCATTTATTTGTGTTATAAATGGTCGTTTAATTGTTTTGAATGATTGATTTATGATTCATGGGTTTTTGATTAGTTGGGTGTGAAACACAAAATAAGTTAATTTAAAAAGAGCGTTAACATGAGTAAATCTCCATTAATATGACTGATAGTGTTTGAGTTCTATGTGGTTGTGAGATTAAAGATAATAGGTTGTGGGATATTTGACCTCTACATGAGGGGTGGTGGACCAAGATTTTCGTTGTAATAAAGAAGAGTAAGAGAGATGTCTCTATTTATGTATTGAACAATAGGGCCATGTGGGTTCCAAATTTATAGAGTAACCATGAGAAATTGCATGTTTATGGATAATAATAATTGTGGGTGACATGTAAGACCAAACTAATGTATTATTATATTAGTCTAGGATTTGAATAATGGAATGGGAATTCAACCATCATAGGATATGTTTTCCCATGATGTCATACTATAACCCTATGGATTTTATGGTTGAACATAGTTAATCTTGACTCTTTATATTAGGACTGATAGATTGTTTATGGGATGGGTATTGGAGTGAGGTTCTTGGAAATATTTATTTTGATGTGTATGGGATTTGTGTACATGAATTTCCATAAATATTTCTATTTTGAGTGGACATAACATTCCAATGATTCATTATTGGTAATACTGGTTTAAACACCCTAAATTCTCTTTCAATGTATTATATTGTAGTAGTTACTGGAATTAAGGTTAATGGTTAGTGGTGCATTATTGGTAAGTGTCTATAAACTGATTCCAGTTCAAGGATCTAATAGTATATGTGTGATTGAAATGTTTTAATCTACATCATGGCACATGAAGGATCAAAATAGGACTCTTCAATATTAAGAAAAAGATGGGTGAATATAGTAAGAAGAACAATTCCTGAAAGGGAAATTTTGACTCTAAATTTCTGTAATACCTTCAATGTTATGAATATAAATTTTTTAGACTATGATCTAAGGAAAAAGGATGTTGATCCTGAAGGGTTGATGCTTTTGATTATAAGATGGAAGAGAATGTCAAATGTGTCTATTCCCCTGGGCGATCTTCAACAGAGTGACAGAGACATAGATTCCTCATTAGAATTAGATTTTAAGCTTTATGATGATTAAATAATGGTATTTCGGTGTTTCTTGAGGAATGGGATGTGATAAATTTGATTTTTGGACATTTTCTAGTAAACCAAAAGAAAAAAACTATGAAATTGAAAAATTATTCCACCATACTGATGATAATTTGCAACAAATTTTATTTTTAATTAATGAACGCCAAGGTTGTGGCAATGCCGAATCTTATGGTGTTTCGAGAATATGAAACTCTATAGGTGAAATAAATGACTATTGGTTATGAGTTTGTGGTTTTTAGTGATAAGGCTATGAAAACTAATGTATGTAAGTCATAAGATCCTTGTTTGTTGTTGGGATTTGAAAAAAATGATGAAATTGAGGATTAATGTAAAGAGGATACAGAATTAAAGAAATATATATAAATCTTAAAGAAGAGATTATAATTGAATATTTTGATATCAATGATTAAAAGTTTGATGCTAACAGAATGTTTTAGATATCATTTAAAATTGATTTAAATGCTATGAAAATTAACTAGATCAAATAATAAGATAGGAAATTGGATCCTAGTAATAACATGTGAAATAAATTTAGAGATATATTTCCAGGTCCTGGATAAGTTGTCCTACCACATTTAGGACCACATATAAGATGATAAAAACAATAAGGTATCTTATTTCTCATATAATTTACATAGGATGATAAATTTAACCATTTAAAACATTTGTATAATATTTGGATAATTTCATATGTGGTTTGAAATTTTTTACTACATGTAAACATTTTGGGTTATCGCATTCCCTCAAAAGTGTTTTCGAAAAAAAATTAATTTTTTGGGTTGGGGAAACCGATCAAGAGAATAAAAATTATGATTTTAATGAAATGAAGAGAGTTATTAACTTAAAACCAAATAACATTATGTCCTTTAGATATTTTCAGGGATTCCAGTTATAAAATATATAATGATGTTCCCTCATTTCAATTATGATGTGAAGAATTGTTGTATTATGTCATTATACATCTATCTCTTATCTTTAACTTGTTGTTATACTATAAATCATGATACATACTCTACAATATCCATTTTCATGCTAACCAAGTAAAAATACTCTTTCATATCATTGTATATAATCATAATTCAAGGAAAAATATAAAATAATGAAATATTATTAACTTAATATGATACATTTATAATATAATAAATTTATAGTACCCATTCATGGATCCTAACCCTTATAATTCTATGATAATCAAGGTCTATGTCGTGAGAATTCCTCACATTATTCTACACATGTATCTCTCATAGGTACCAATTTAATCATCACAAGGATTTATGGTTTAAAAGTTATCTTGGAAAGATATTATTTGTACCCACTCATCATGATTTCAAGATCCATAATTTTAAAAATCACGAGTATTTGATCTATTTAAATCCAAATCATGGAAAAAATATTATAATCCTTATAACTCTAGATATAGACCACATTTTACTCCTTAATATAGTGGAAATGTATTGAGTAAATAAATTTGTTATTAAACTCCAACCATATCCATTGAAATATAATTTACTCATCCTATAAAAATATATATTTTATATATGTTTTATCACTATATATGTCACATGGTTTAACATAAATATAACACCTTCATATTTTTAATGCAAAAAATAAAACTACCAATATAAATTCTTAGATAAGGTAAATTTTCTCATAAATTTTCAATTGGAATGACACATAAGAAAGCACCATATCATTCTATATAAGGATTCATTTATTTTATTAGTTGATGCATCATTATAGATAAAAAAACTCTCCATTAAAATAGGTACATGTGAGTATAGGTACACTGACTATAATTATAATAATTTCCATGAAATATTACTCACATTTATATGTCTAAATAACAGGTATTCCTTCATTGTAATTTTGGTTATTGGATATGATAACCATGGAAAACCTTAAAAATAATTGATAGTATCTATGAAACCAATGAAAACTATGGATCATTGTCACTATAGATGATTTGGGCCGCTGGTCAATAACATTATTCTTCAAAAAATACATCGAGATAACCTTCAATAAGATTATATTACCCTAGAATTAAAATGTTTATTAAAAATAAATTTTTTCAAAATATTAATTATAGATTCTTATTCTTCAGGATCATTCATGCAATCAATAAATGATAATAATAATATATCATACTTCTTGAATATGTATGAATATAATTTATGAATTCTATAAAAAAATATTATAGGTTATAGCTAAATACTATATTCTTTAAATAAACATAAATGAATAATTGGTATGCTAAATTAAAATAACAATAATTTTATTACAATCATACTTCGTATAAGAGTTTTTCTATTGTATTTTCTCATTCTTGAACCCTAATTGTTGATATAAATATTTAAGATCAATCAAAGAAAAACATTGACATATATGTAATTGATCCAATATATCATCAATATGGGATATATGGTTCTTTTTCATATGAGAGATCTTATTAATTTTTTTTAACTAGTGAAATGATTCATTGAACCATTTTCCTTATTATCAAAAAAAACATATGTGGACCTCATGTTGATGCACTCGGGTGCATAAATCCCTTTTCTAGATTATCCTGGTTTTGCTTCTCTAATTACTATATCTCAATCATGTATATTTTATAAGGATTCTTTTGAATAGTTATATATCAATGTGTGAGTTATATTAGTAAATAAACTTCATGATTTATGTGAAGTATAGTAATGTTTTCAAAAATAGGTAAACGTATTCCAAAACAAATTGGTGTATATTAAATATATTTTTCAATAAAAATTATAGATAAATACCCATTATTAATAGTTACCTAGACCTTTAAAACAATGGTAACATACATTGGGATTTTATATTCATAATCACAATAAAATTTGATCATAGGATGATATGAAATATGAAATATGATTTCATTATTATAAAACAATTATATTGGATCTCTGTATAAATAACTTATTAAATCTAAAAATCAAATCAAATTCATCTAAATGTTAAATATTATATTTTCATAAGGTACATTAATAGAAACATCAACTTGACATATCCAAGTACATATTATAGTATATGTGTCCATTAATCAGTACGATTGAGTTCAGTGGTTGACATAATATAGGAAATTCCATTATCTAGGATTTATACATCTTATTGGGTAATTGAATCATATAATTTCAAAGTACCTCACACGTAGAACATTGATCTATCAACTTATCATTAGTTTGATCTTAATTTTCCTCTTTTAAACTCTATATATTTCATTTATAGATATTTTTTTATAACATTCTTCTTAAACAAAAAAAAGATCATCCCATTCCTTTGAGAAATTTTTGTAATTTTTCCCCACATTACTCACTTTTGTTAAGAAATAATCTCTTCCATATATGGTCTTTATCAACTAGAGTTTCATATAATTTCATTTTTATATAATTTATTACATTAAAAAAATCACCTTTTTCATATTATTAATAAAAATTTGAGATAGATGATTATGAATAAAGAAAAGTATTCTCATTCTAGATTCCATTTAATTACAGTTCTTATGATTTTGTCATGGGATAACACATTTGATGTTCATGTTATTTCTCTTGGATCTTTATATTGGATGAAACCCAAAAAAATATTGAGTGTATACGAAATTAATAATCAAATTAAGAAATTTAATTATTAGTAAAATCAGTCAAATGATGTCCAAAATTTTGACACCTTCATTAAACCGATGAGACATTATGTTCATGTAATATCATTATGTCCTATCATATATTTTATATATTCTATAATTTATATTCATAATATTGGTTCATAAATAGAATGGGAATTAACTAATTCTTATCCAGTGGGTGTGTTTGGATAGGTGTGTACTCTTACGCCCACTCATGTGTAGTAAGAGAAGATCAATTTGATAATAAATAATTATTTTCTAGGTGTTTAAGCATAATTTAATCGGTGATAATACCCTATCCGCATTACATTATCCATATATGTTTTCAATTTATTGAACAACAAAATCATAGAATTACCAAAACATCGATATTTTGAAATATACATAGTGTTTTACCTAGTAGTTTCAAAAAATATCTCTTGTACCAATCAAAAAAGTAACTAAACCCTATGTTAATTCCAAATTTTCTAATCCACGTATCATATATATATATATTATTTCATTTTTTATGAATATTAAATTCATATCAAAAAAATAACACCCCAAAACCATAATGATTCAATTTCTCTGGAGTCGAGTTACATAATTGTTATATTTCATCAATTATCTTTAACATAACAAAAAATATTATTCTCCAATAGTATACATTAGAGTAATTCCCTACATAGAAACTGTCATCATTATCGTGGGAAAATTAACCAAATGAAGTGTGATATTAGTTGATCGTTATGGGAAATCAAATGAGTTTTCAATCAACGATCATAATTGAATGTAAGATATACTTATTGGCATAATAAAATGATATTAACATATGAAATTATTCCCCTAATCAGTGACATGTATTTAATCATTAATCATTTAATTATGCTTTCTCATAATAAAACGACGATATTCATAAGAGTATAAAAAAAATATAAAAATTAATTATCCATGAGAATATATCATAATCATAATAAATGATTTTTGGTATACACATAAAATCTGAAAATCAAATCCTTAGGAAAGGCTCAGTAACATGACCAATATAGTGGATTTGGTTCACTCCTCCTTCTGTCATTTCCTTCTTCAATGATCACTTTTATTACACTAATAGTTTATAGATACAATACTGAACTATGTTGACTAACCATTTTCAACATATTACTTCATGAGATATGATTCATTTCCAAATGCATTAGTCGGATATATAATTAGGGTTCCTCAAATAACATAATTGTAAACATTTAAATATGTTCCATGATATTCTAAAAATGTTAATAATTTAATCATATCCTAACGTTTGAAATGGAAATGGGTTTGAGAAATATTTAACCATTTCAACATATCAGTACTCATTAAAGATAAATGTGTATCACAATTATTTCATAATGTCTGAATTATCTTGTAGGAAACAAAATATATGGTATCATAAAATTGTATCTATAGTGAAGAAAAAAAACTAATAAAAGATGTTGAAAAAGATGAAATATACCTTAAAAAAATATTATAATTATTTTGTTGAAAAAAATGAAAATATCATATTCTGGCAGTCTATTAGAAAACTATTAACTTTTCAAAACATGTATAAATTTATTCTATTTTATAATATACATGGAATCATGTATTGGAATCCTCTAGAATATAATAGTTAACATGGTTTTGAAATGTATTCATGTCGTACACATTAAAAGGAATATTCATTTAACACTTTTTGAAAAAATTTATAAATAACATGTTCAAATATATTTGAAAAAATTACGTAATAATTTTTTAAAAACAATGTCAAATATGGGTGAAAATATTTCCAATAACCCTTTAATCATAATATATATATATAATAAATCAGTGATTAAAAATGGTTTTCTAACTAATAAGAAAATATGGTACGTTATTCATGAAATTATATTACTGGTATTTTTTTAATCAGTATTTGGAAAATAGTACTATTATATAAATACTTTTGGAACAACTAGAGAAGAATAAATTAGTTTGGTTTTAAATTACATATGGGAGAATAAATTTTTTTTGTGTTGGAAAATTATGGATCATATAATTTCTCTACATTAAATTTTACCATAAAAATATTTAAATGAATTGAAATTGTAACATAAACTCTTTCCTCACTCCCCAATACGATTCAAAAGTGTTCAAACCACCTAGAAATAAAATATATATTTTTCAAATTTCAATTATAGAATTATATTCATACATATCAAACAATGTATCAATCCTTAATGATATAAAACAATACTATTCCTTAAAATTCTCTATTAAAATTCACATTATGGTGAAAGCATATACATATTCGATGCTTGTTTAGATTCTATGGTTATGGTCTTAGAGACATTGAAATGAAATAACATTCCTTATGATCTCAATAACTTCATTTTTTTAATATTTATTTATTATATATGCTTTAATAAAAATTTATATAATTTTGTGTAGAAAAATGAATTACATCACTTCACAATGATGATACTCCTGACATATGTATAAGTGAAGATTTCAACATTTAATAGACCAAAATAATAACAAATAATAATAATTTTATACTAAATTATCCAAATTTTGTAATAAATACCACATTTATTCACTAAATATATTATTATGTCTTTATAGAGAAAGATTTAATGAAAAATGAATATCAACACTTTATGTGGGTGGTATTCCATACATATGCATGGGAGGTATTATTATTTTCCAAATGTTATTAATAAAATAGAAAATGAAATTAAAATTTCTAGGAAAAATATTATTATATTAATGATAATAAATTTATCATGTTAAGTTAGTTATCAGAAATTTTGATGATGCTAAAGGGGAAGAAATATGAGAAATACAAGTAATAACATATGCTTATATTTCATGTACCCTTCATTGAAAATATCCCTAAGTCTTATTGGATCAGTATTTTTTGAACAACAGCACCTCAACATCATATGTGACGATGTTAATTGAGTATTTTGTTATTGCTCAACGAAGAAAAGGAATCATGTGGTCATGATATGTGTGGTAAATAAGTGACCTTTTATATGGGATGGACTGAATATTTAATAAATAAATAGAATATTAAAATGTAATAATGTCATTTAAAAGTGAGTGCAACACAAAATCAACCCCAATTCTAATATAAAAAATGGTGAATCTAAATTCACACAAAAATGATATATAGACAAGTAATTATGTTATTTATACACATATATCATTAGTTTGACTTCTTTTTAATCCTTTTATCCTATATTTTTTTTAATTTATTTTTACCTAAAATACTATTTATAATAGCCAAAAGTGAAATTGAACTCAATTTGAGGACCCATCTCTCAAATACACCACTCAGAAGATAAAAATGAGATATGGGAGGTAATTATTCTAGAATCCTAACCCTAATAAAACATGTGTTAATAATATACACTGAAGGTGTATTATACAAAAATTGGGAGGGATATCCGTCTAGGATTTGAGAAATTAGTGATAAGAAAAAAAACTAATACTCACAATATTTATAGAAATTTACAAAGATAAGAATTTAATTTCATAAAACCTAAAAAACTATAAAGGAAACAACAACTACAAATGTAAATCCTTTGTGGTGGACTAGATGCCCAAACCCCTATTAAACATTTCAATGCGCTAGTAACAGAGATCTTGAACTCAAACCATCACCAATGGACTTGAAATGTAAATTAAATATATTTATGATCAGGATAAAATGTATGCTATATAGGATCATCCTTGTATTATCTCTAAAAAATTTAAGAATGATTTATAAAACCTATTGAATAGTAATGTGAAGAAAACATATCCCTTAAATAGGTATTATATGTTCCCATATTCACTAGGGATCTCTAAAAAGGTACCATAAACAATTAATCATGTAATATTAAACACATATCAAATGAGTACCCCCATTTACCACTTTCCCTATTTTCCATAACTCTACCACAATGTCTCATGTAATGACGCATGCCTCAATAAAATGTTAAACACTCTAATGAAACCAATTCTATAATATCATCCTATTCACACATGTATCATATTATCACATCCTCCCATACCAAATCTCCAGATAATTTCCTAATATTCTCGGGGAGCCAAAAAAACATGTATGTTGGGTATTATTCAAAAATCTATTATATCCCACACACAAAAATCAAATAATAATCCCTTGGATAAAATATACAAATATAAATTTTTGAGAAATAACCACAACCCATTACAACCCTCCACAGATAATCATGGGAATGGTAAAAACCATGTGTACACATTTATATGACTAGAATAAGAACGTAGCAGGGAAATATGTTGTATTCAGCCATCGATTCATCGATAACATTGATTCTAGGGAAAACACCCTTCTATAGACCAATGTCTATCTTTTTCCTGACCAAAATGGGTGGGGTAGCTAATGGAATCTCAAAACCTAGTAATATACAAATAAGTCAAATCCAATGCATGTGAAAAATATACTATTATAATAAATTATATTCAATATCAATTGGACACCCATCCTACATCTTAATTAACTATACGTGCTATTAGAACAAAAAAATAGAAATAATACATTATATGAATTGTTAATTTTATAAATTTCATAGATACATTAATTTTATATTAACCATTAATCATTACCTTGCATGATTTTAAATTGTTTCCCATCACCATAAGTCGTGTACAACAAAATTTCATGACCACCAAGAATAAAACAACCAATGACATAGTTTCACATGTTTAATTTCTATCACATCATTCAAGGAACAATCCCATTAGTTAAAACATTTATTATTATTTTTAATTCTATAATTCAAGGAATAATAGCACTCATCCTAATCTACTAAAAAATATATGAATAAACCAAACACAACCATCTATGTCATGAAGTGGGGAAATGAATGAAAAAAAAAATAATCCTAGTCATCTATAATTTGAAAAACATTATACAATGAATAAATCATCCACACATTTATTAAAGAACAATTGGAAACACAAGATTCAAAAATCTCAATCAATCCTGGTTTCACCCCCAAAACTAGCTTGCATATCACTATATATACATCACATTCTCCCAAGTAATAACTACTTCCAAAATCCCAGGCCTCTCTTCGTAGGTCTCATCAAGCCCCAGACACACCAGGATCACATAATGTCCCATTCTCTGGATAATATATATAGAAACAACAAAATGTATTAACAAAATAAATAAATTCATAATTTCATAAAATCCCAAAAAAACAAGGCCCCCATATATACTTATAAAATTTGATCTCTCAGAATCAAACATTTATCGTTATCAAAAAACCATTAAATTATATTCTGGTACTAATCGATTGATTTATCATATGTTACTAACGTAGAAAGCCAAAATAATTAGCTATTAAAATGAATAAATTATTTAAAAATTAATACGATTTTTACTTCTATTTTCATCAAACATTTACGATGAGCGTATTTATTTAACATATATTTTTATTATTTTATCCATAATAATTTCATGACTTTGTTTATTTATTCAATTTAAATTAACAAAATGATAAATGATTTCATATAAAGAATCATGATACATCACGCAATTTCCAGAAAATTATATTATGGAATGTTATTTAAAAATGATAAAATAATAATTATATAGAAAAAATACATAATTTTTGTTCTTATACTAATTTTATCACATAAATCTTGATAAAACATTTCATTAAAAAAATTGTAATACAAATCATAAACATTGAGAGCACTCAATCTTGAAAACTAATATGCAAACCATCATCATTATTTAATAACATTTAATCACTACAACCAAAACAAAATATCATTCATTATTCTGGTTGATTTATTATTATGGATAATTCCACCATCACCCATATAGATTAGTCAAGATGAAATTATTATTAAAGACAAATTTGTTAGATGAAAAAATTAATCCCCTAACCAAATTTCTAATTTGATCATTATTCTCATAAGAACAAATGATTGAGTACTAACCAACATTGTAATAAACTCCACCAAATAGATTAATATCTATCAAGAAAATAAAATCTATAATCCGAAAATAATATATTCTCATAAAAACACAAAAATAGGCCTCACATTCTTGTATTATTCCTTTAAAATATGATCTTCAGAATATTTGTAACATGGGATGAATAGAGCGTACCTCTAACAAAAAACATTGAATTTTCCAGGAACCAGTTTATAGACTCATGTAGTTAACCATTATATTTTAATGTATTTAAAACCAACACATAAATAGTAAAAATCATTTCAATGAAACCTTCACATAATATAAATCTCAAAAAATCCATGATCGATCATGTGTATCTTAAAATAAAAATAATTCAAGGAATTGTGTTGTGGGTTAGTAATATCATGGAGTAATCTTCATAAAATCTCATTTAATACCTCTTATCTCTCCTGAAATAATTCTATATTTGAACAAGTCATGATCATAGTTGAGGAGAAGAAAAGATTCCCATTTTAATGGAATCCCAAATTCCACCATCACTTCTATTGTAGATTTTCCATGTTCATTTAATTTTTTATTTTTCTATACTAACACGACCATCCCTAAGGAATATTGCACATATCAAATATATGTTTTTGTGCACGACTACCAAAATAGAAAGGCATAAATTTTCAATTATATCCACTTATGATAGAAGGTCCCTCAAAGTTAAATTCCAAGAACTATTCTGTTTCAATTCATTTATACGATCCCATATCATACAATATCACACCAGGGACACCATAGCTTCCAGAATATCAGTTGTGTTGTTAGTTTTGTATAGAATGGTACCCAAACACTACCAAACACATCTATAACATTCGTATACAACACTAATAATTCTAAAGATTTAATGTAAAGGGTAATAAGTTTTATACCATTATGTATGATACGTCTGAAAAAATTATCATCATTAAGAATTTAATAAGAAACTCATAGAGAAAGAAATTAAAAGGGGTCATCTGAAAAGCTAACCTGTGAGATAAATCATAGGAAACTCTCCATCACATGAACATAATAACCTCACATAGATTAATAGTGATAAAATATTAAAAACACCCTAAAAACTATAAAAACCTCTCTTTGGGGTGGATCCTCTATGTAATAGAATCGACATAATCAGAGAATCAATCAAGAGAAAGGAATCTATTAAGACAAATAAAGTTCAACAATAACAAAACATTGAGAAAAAATAATATAACTGAATTATATTGATTGAGATAATAATAATGTATATGTGGCTCACATTCTAAGGTGAACTACTCCACACCAAAATGTCACCAAAGTAAATCAAAAATTGAAATTTCATTCTCACACAACCCCTTCTCATGGTACTCATGGATCTTCATATGCCACTTCTCGAAGGCCACATCATCACCATCTTTGACCACACCCTTAAAGATCAAATAATATCCCTCATGAAGATAACAATGAAGATCTTATTTATTGAATATATGATGAATCCATATCATATTTTGGGGATATTTAATATAATATCAAATCTATACAACATCATCCAAACCATGAATGGTCCTTCAAGATCTGGAATTGAATTAATCCTATTCTTTAACCTTCTCTTTAAATGATGATTAATATCATTTAAGACTACTGGGTCTTCAATTATAAACTCTACATGTCTCCTCCAATGGTTATAATAACAACATGGATGATATTATTCTTCTATAAACCTCTCACAAAGAACCTAATACATCTTTGTCCTACACTACAATAGTTTTGACTAATGAATTAGACACTCACCAATTCTTATCCATTATAACAATAGAAAGGAATGTTATCTATATAATTTTTTAAATGGTTTCATACCAATAGAATAGTGAAAACCATTATTTTATTAAAACTACAAAAAATGAATGTTGATCATCAAAAAAACAAATCATAGAAATAAGCCTGAAACATGTCATCAAAGTCATGGATTGTCCTCTCATCCTAAAAGTCCATCTGTAATGGAATGGTACTGTTAAGGAAAATATTAAATCTAAAATCCCGATGAATACCTATACTAATACATTATGTTAAAGAATGATAAAAATTAGAGTTAACAATCATTAGAAATCTGTGGAGTCTCATCACCACCCTAAAATTATTCCTTGAGAAAACCTTAACATACCATGACTTTTTGATTATAAATAAGTGGTATAATGTGGTCATGTGATCTTTTATAACCCATATAAAACAGTTTCATTATGATTGAGGTAATCTTGTGAAAATGTATATTTTAATATCCTATGACATCTGATAAATTAAATCTAATGGCTAGATCCATAATCCTGGAATGCTATTTTCAATAATTAATTCAGGGAAGACAAAACATTATGAAAAAAGTCATCAATATCGAGGAAAAACTCTTCAATATAATTCCTCAACCCATGCCAACAAAAAATTACTCTTAGATAATGATACTTATTTATCACTATATGTTTTTCACAAGGGTGTAATTTAGATCTCATGGAGAACCAACAACCTCAACGTAGATGGAATTAGAAATATCCGTGAGAACAATTCACCCTGTTTTTCCTTATCAAAACAGCCATCAGGATAATCCTCATAGAAACCTAATATATCCAAACCATCACCTCAAAATCCACCAATAGGCATTACTCTACCCATTGTACCAAATATTATATCACTATCATCTAAAAAATGAATCCTTATCCACTTGCATATTCCATATCATGATGCATTGCTGAAATCTCTTCCATCACTCTACATGAATCTCTTTATTTACATATAGTATCATTATGTGGATTCCAAATCCATGCATTCGAAAAAATAATATATTTTCCTAAGGTATTTGAAATATTGAATTTATATTATTAACATAATTCCATTCAATAATGTCGGTTCATTTTCAATTCAAGATGGGAGAAGAAATGCCTCATGATAATGTGATTGGTGAAGATTCAAACTTCTCATTAGTGAGGTAATGTATCTGCTAATTTAAGGACAAAAATACTTCTTACAACCCAAGATCATGGGTGGAATAGTAACATTCAAGGGTATGTAATTACTAATACCCATAAAAATCCAATATATGTTGTATCAGGATTCCACCGAAGTCAATATGGATTGCATCATTGAAAACCTCATAGTGAACTTATTCTTCTTTAAAATTATGGATTTCAATGGAAACCAACATTTCCATTAGGTACACAAAAATTAACTAGAACTCATCATTTTATAACAAAACGTGTTCCTTTCTTATCAAAGTAGACATTGGAGTCTTAATTCATGTGTAGTCGGGTGTAAACGACCAATAATATCCTGAATGTTTGATGAATATCAATAGAACTAAAACATTCCTGGATGACTCAAAAGAAACATCCACATTAATATTCAAAATATCCACAACTATTTCATTCTAGGATACACCCTTACCAAAGAAACAATATTCAAATTTCATGAAAATGTACATATAAATATTCATAAATAATTCATGATGATAATGAACTCTAAAAACTACCTGCATGTGATTAGTGTTATATTAATTATACATATAGTACACAAGAATGTAATCAATGAAATCCACCTTGGACTGATCCAAAAACTCATAGAATATTGTTTTCATCAATTCAATGAATGAAACAATATAATTCATCGAAACCAAAAGGAACCATAATGAACTAATAATTCTAATAATGACTATATGTCTTGGTCTATAGAATATCAATATCATTCAACCACACCTGATGACATATGGGTCATATATCGATAATTGGGAACCACATAACTCATTTCAACATATTTAATAAATATTCAATAATGGGTGAACTATATAATATGTTAATTATCATCTAATTCAAGTGATTCTAATCATTAATAATATGAAACATCTATTGACTATTCTTCAGGATCAAAACTGGGTCCCCGTAAGGTAAAATGCTCAGTAAAACAAAAAAAACACTATAAAAAAATCATTGATCTATACAAACATCTATCAAAACATGGAATGATCCAATACAAATAAATACATATATATCAGATATTCAACTGGCTGTATAAAAATCCAAATCCAATTTCTCATTGATGATGCAATTATATAACTTACCTATGAATGAAATTAGTGTACTCCTCCAAAAACCTTGTGAAAATCATCATCTAAATCATTAAAAACCTTATTATTAGTTTGACCATCAAGAAACAGATTTTTCAAAAAATCATCCATCCAATATATGGATATCCATCCATAATAAACACAACAATCTTTCCATCAGCATCACAGAATATGATCGTCAATTTGATGAAATCCATGAAATTGATAACAAAATATAGCATATCAATATTATGTATAATTTCATATGGATATATCTACAAACATAAGAAATCTCTTCAACAGAATTACTACCCCAAAATTAGCTCATTATTTCAACATGCATCATATAGGAAAGCTCATCCTCCAACTTCAATATAAATTTTCTTGGCAACCTGATACCTCCACCTGAAGACCCATATAATGGACTAAGATAGATAATAAAAAAGAAATAATTGATTCTAAAAAATATATAGTTCTGATTTTGAAAAAATTAAAATGGTACCATGAATGATATCTGGATCACATAGTGATAAATATTATGTAGAATGAAACAAACAACGATGCACTCAATTTCCCCTTTAACCCTAAAAATCACAACCTTTAAAGTCACAATTTACTCATTTTAGACGATAATAATCATGAAGATGTATTCTACCTACATCATCTCTTAAATATAGGTCAACATTCAGGTCACCCTACTACTTTTGGCTCTACCAAAATAGCTGAAATAGATGAATATAAATCATAACACCTTCTACATTATAAATAATTTGATTGGATATAATATCAATCTATTTATAACCACATATCCCAAAATATAAACATGAATTGGATCACTTGACTAGGACTTAAGATCCTTCACCCCTAGTGAATTGGGAGAATAAGGGTTGGGACCTAGATATTGTTGTCTAAAAAATATGATTTACATGAATCAGTGAACCAAAAAAATAGATCTTCACTATATTTAGAATCCTGACGACTCTGATCTTATAATGATCTTGTCCTATCATGCTTCCTCTAAATGATATCTACTCACACCAGTACCTTTATATATATAATCAACATAAATGGGATAACTTGGTAGTATATCTTTAGATGCCAAGACTCCTTGAAATTCATTTTCCTGACCTCATAATCTCGTTTTAGTTTGTAATATTTTCAGAGATGGGGCCAAAAATTTATTCCAAACTCCATCAAGATAGACCTCTCATGTTCAATGTTAAGAATTTACTAGTTATTTATTTCCTAGATGTAGAAGAAAGAAACATATATCGAAACTAGTCTCAGAACATTTTCCTTTAGAATGAATAATTATCAAAATCACATAGGAATATTAATCACCACTTGTGGGATGACCCTCACAACAGCACCATTGTTAATGAATCCATGTGAAAATTCTATTTACTAATTGAACAAAAATTCATCATTAACCCTCCAACCAATCAGTTTTCACTGAGTCTATAATGGATTACTCATACTTATTCAAAATCTTGACCTAAAATAAATTTTTATTACCCCTCAATTTATCATCATCATCAAGAAAACCATTTAATAATATATTGACACGTACAGGTGAACATATTTTTGAAATACATTATAAGGATTTAAAACCAGTGACATCCAAATAATGTAAAAATTGTTTTGTACTCCAAAAACTTGAATATTGAATATTTAAGATTAATTATTTAATTAATATTTATTATTTAATAATACTACTAATAAATAGTTTTACCCATTTTAAGAAAATACATAAAAAATGGTGATCGGTGATTCATTTCAAATGATTTTTTCCTAAAACCACCATAACATCACTTTGTTGTCTTAGTAAACATAATGGTTTTTGAATCAGATCATGAGGTTTAATGATATCCTATTTGGTATCCCCTATTTAAAACACTTAATATGTTATAATGAAACTAATTATCTTATATCACATGCGTTTGATACCATTCCATACTTATAAACATCATCCTCTCTCATAATCATACCATTTTATACCACCATATCACAACCCCGCCCCCATAATTGAACCCCTAAAGGGCATTAATTGAGAGAAGATATAAAATGAATTTCAAATCCTACCTCTATAATTTAGTGGGTTATTGAAAGTTGATGATGTTATATTATACACAAAAATTGAAGGAATTTCCTTCAAGGATTTTAAAAATTATATATAAGACTAAAACACCAACCAACTCAGGCTCAATAAATGTAATGAGATGTCCAAATACCTGAATGTAATTTCATACAAACTGAAAAAAACTGAATGTACAAAAGTAAATAACTGATAGTGACCTCAAACCCAAAAATATATCTACAATAACTTCATGAGTTATTAAATTCGATATCAATACTTGATGACCTCATATGGACTAGAAAACTGGTTTATATATTGATAGTGAGAACTTGACATCTATACTCAATAGGATACTCCAATTATCATCTCTTGAATGTTTTAAATAAATCATAAAAAACCCTAGTGAATATCAATGTGAAGCTATCTCGTTAAAAAATTTGGCATCCTATACTTCTTTTCTCACCATGTATCTCTCATCAAATATCAAATAGAAGAAACCATATAATATCCAACATATTTAAAATGAAGGTACCATATTACTAATTACCCATATGTTTTTTGATTTTCTTCAGTATGACACATCCTTATATATCCATCTCCATATGTAAGCTATATTTAAGACCCATAGGCTACATTACCATACAACATAAATTGTGTATCATATCCTCTCATCATCTAATTATAAATCTCCATATAGTAATTTTTTAGATTTATTGAGAAACCATTCTTAGTATGTAAACTATTAAACCTCCATTCAACACATCCCATACTCAAATCATCTATAATAGTACATAAGATAAACTATTTATATATACATGGTTTTGAAATAATAAAAATCCATTATATCACTCTAAATACATATATGGTAAATGTAACCACTATTAATACCATAAAAAAATATTAGTAGGACAAAAGAGTGAGAAATGATTGGATAGTAATCCATCCATTTATTTCAGACCATGTTGTTTCGAAAAACGCCTTCTTAGATTCAACATGGTGTTAGATACCTCACCGACACTAGTTTGGTATATTAATAAATATCACATGATAATAATATACATATAACTCACATCCACACTATGGGAAACAACGTATTCGCATAATAAATTGTACATATTGTTACGTAGATACCAAGATTCAACTTATAAAATATACATATCCTATAATGACACAGTCATTGTAAAAATTCATTCAGATAATTATTTCTTTCTAATAATTTCACAATAATGAAATTTTTTGTTAACCTCTAAAAATAACATTATGTGACAACCAATTGATTCACTTTTTCACCATCTATATATATCTAGATGTTATTATTTAAAGTAATTATCAAACATATAATAGGGTTACTAAATATTTATCATCATCATTTCATTCATTCACCAACCATGTAGTGTAAAAATATTTTATTCATTTAGATTCAATAATACTATAAACTGTAGGACTAATCCAATTTTATAATTAAATATATTTATAATCCAAGCCTAACCATGTTCTCGATGGAGTGGGAATTGTATGAAGAAACTAAAAAACCTTGCATTCTACTTTTGATAGGGATTTAGTAAATAATAATGCATTCATTCATTCAGATAACAATGATGTATTCAATAATTCTTTATTCTATCATTGAAAGCAACATTCATATCACTATGCATCGATCCCACCATGATTGGATCCAACTACTTCAATATACATGGGCATCCTAATTCATATCTTATTAACAACTATACCTTATAGGAACACATCCCCTCTCATAAAAAGTACCAAGTATAGATCATTCACACAATGTAAAAAAATTAGCTTTAATATACTTTTCTTCGAATCTGTCCCCCGATAGAAAATTTTCAATCCTTCCCAGGCACATGGACATGATCCACCACAAAAAGTTTCCATTATCAAAAAACAAATTCATTACCATATTATATTAACTGATTAATATATGATATATTATAATCCCAAGGCATCCTCATTTAAAATATATAGATTTTATACACCTTTTCCCAAGCATAAATTCCAGCATTATATTTTATAAGGAAGGCCAATTTTATATAACAAGTCTCTTAATTAATTTATCAACCTGAATTTACAAAAACAAATTATTTACATATTTATATTATGATAAGGGGTGATTTCAATTATACATGAATTATTCATTACTGAATTTCCCTAATAATATAAGAAAAAATTCATTTAAAAATTCATATTTAATTCCATAGAAAAATACAATATCATATTTATGATCTTTAACTGTTTAATCATGTCTAATATAAAGAATCAAAGAATAAAATTCATCTTAATCCAAAATATCAACAGAGGTAGTACAATATCTAAAAGACAAGGTGGAAACCATTAATTTAGGTGAAACACATGAGACTTAAACAACCAAATATGAGGTTCTTCTTTAATATGATTTAAATTTTATTATGAATAATTCCTCCATAATTAAAAGCAATAAAAAATAATAGAATTAATATTATATATAAAATAATTGGAGGTAAAATAAATTCCAAATCATAATTTATAAGTTCAGTTATATTCACCAAGAAATTGATGGTAGATAATCAACCTCCAATGAAAGAAATACCACCACAATGAAGGATGTATAGTAGGAACCTATCATCCTAAAAACTATAATAGATCATGATCAACATCATTATGAATATGACCTCCTCTATCTATTTTCTCCCAAGAAAATTATAACCCTGGAAATAAATAAAATGAAAATAAATTAACATACCTCAAACCAAAAGTGAATATTTATCTATGATCCAATGGTTATATACTGAATTAGTCTATCACATATTCCAAATTTATGTATAAATATAAATTAACTAAAAAAATTAATGTCAATGAAACCATCAGATAAGAGACGAATCGTCCAAGTCCTAGTTTTTCAAGTGAATTTGTAATCTAATGGAATTCCATAACGAGGGACGTGGAAAAAAAATAATGGGGAATAAGAAACATCAAATCATATTTAAGACCCTACATATCTTCTCATGTGTTAAACATTAAAATGATTAATATAAATGATGAGGATTGTCCATTTTAACCATTTTATCCAAATTATGAATTCCACCACTACATCCAAAATGGTCTATACATCGCAATGGTGCTTATTGATCTCTCCACCAGGACACGACATTCCCTATGTCGTGTTTCTTATATCCAACGAATATTCCCATTAATGTGGCTTCTAAAATAGTTTGAGAATCTATTTCCATTCTATCCATTCTCGAATGGATGGACCCTAATGTCTTATTCTAGACACCACAACGATTCTTGGAATTTAAACTAACCCCATCAGATAAGAGGACACATAGGAAACCATGATTGAATAGTAGAATTATTGTTTCATGTTTTGGATAGAAGTGTCTCAAAACACTATAAAACTCCCCCAAACTCATCCAAGTCACCACAATAACATAGAAATATACAATGAACTGGTTTGGATGGTATGATTATATAATTAAAAAATTTGTACATGGAGATTCCAAGAAAGGAGATCATTTTACCTGGTCCAATGTCTTCAATTCATAGAAATGTATTTCAATATAAGTGAACAAAACACATCTAATACAATTTTAATTTTTTTAAAGATAAAAAATGAATATTTAATTACACAAATGGATGAAAACATTAATATAATTTTAAAAAAAATAATTGAATATATTTTTTTTATTTTCCTTAAATTTATTCATGAAGTGTTTTTAATTAAATTTATGATGTCATAAAACATTTTGTGCATAAAAATAAAATTTTATTAATACATCTATTTTTTATATTCTAATGATTTTTCCTAATTTCCTACCAATTGATAACTAATGAATTTATTTTATATAATTGTAAATTATACATTTTTTTAATATGTATGGCATTATTCATCACCAGGAATCCAACATCGAGTTTGTAGATCATATATTAAATAATAATGTTTCAATAGTACCGTGAATATTTTAAATTTGGTGTTGTATAAAAATTATTCTATAAAAGAAATTAAACTCATCTAATTTAAAATATTTCAAAAAATATAGAGTTGTAAAAAAAACCTTCATAACTCATGGTTAAACATGGTCAAATCCCATTAAAATTATAGGTATTATTCATGTTGTGTCATAATATAAATTTTCATAAGAAAACCATTAAAAACTAGAATTCATGTAGTGGTGTGCATTTAATATGGGGATTTCATGAGGTGTAATGAAGAATTATTGTAATTGGAGTTAATGGTTGTTACATTCATCTATAATTATAAATAATATTATTATAAACTATCAGCTAATTGGATTACTATTTTTAGAAAATTACTATAGGTATTTTCTTATAAGTTTATTTATTTTAACATAATTTTGTAATTTTATTGTCTCTACCAATTCCTCGTGGCTCATTTCATGACTAACCCATGCCCGCCTTCAATAGGCAAGGGGTTGGAAACTATCACTGAAAAGGCATATCCCTAATACTGGGAAGTCATTTCCTCTAAACCTATAAACTCACCCAATCCAAGCACACATCATTATACGAGCACATGGTAAACAATAAATTAAAAAGGGTGTGTAAAGAAAGTAAAGTTGTCAGAATATAAGAACAACTGGAAATGACATGTAAAACTAAAAAAGAACATCTCTAGTGAATACCCACCAAAGACCCTAACTGAAGGGTATGTACAGCTCTCAAACGGTCATCCCGATTGATCATCTTATCTAATGACCACCTCTGATCTGCCTCCAGTCTGGTACCCTCGACCATGATCATCATTGTCCATCATCTTTACAAGACATAGCTATGTGCGGGCATAGCCCGTGTAGGGGTGAGTATTAATATACTCAGTAGGGACCCAGAGACCCTTGTAGGTCTTTTAGACTTCGACAAAGGAAACCAAAAAGCACAAAGCAATAGTCATCAACACTACTTAGGTATATTCCCATACAGGTACCTAAGTTATCAAGACATTCAATGGTAACACCACAAAGGTATAAGTACCACACAAGTAACACCACTAAGGTAGAAGTACCACACAAGTATCCCCATGAACTTAAAAGACTCAACTCACACAAGGATTTTAGTGAAGTATAGAAGTACAGATGATTAGTCGCAATGAAATTTCATCTTTTTCTATTAAGAGGCACTATGGATGACCATATGGAGTCTAACCCACATAGGATCGATAGGTAGTAACCCCTGCAATGACCCACAAAGGAAATGTCACACCTGGGGTCGATAGGTACTAACCCTCACAATGACCCACATAGGATCTGACCCCCACAAGATCGGTATGCCATAAACCACATATGATCGTTGAGCGTTGACCCACATAGGATCTGACCCACATAAGATTGTTATGATATGACCCACAAAATATTTCTGAGTGCAAACCCAGAAATGATATGACACACACTGGATCAGTCCTGACCCACACGGATCACTTAGTACTAACCTCCATATGATCTGTCTCCAACCTCTACCTCACTACTAGCCACAAGACACTAGCATAAAACACACATGATTCTGGGAGAACCACACCCCATGCCATCGATCATATTTATACCAATATGAAGTTCCAAAAAAAAGTATCCCAAAGGTCCAACATATAAAAAAGTACCCAATGCGAAAGACTGCACGTCAATAGGACACCCAGTCTGTAAGTTATTAATGTTTCCATTCTGAGGGTCCGGATGGATTCAAGTTCGATTCAACCCAGCAGTACTCCAATTTTATCCAAAACTCATGTGGTGTATACCAAAAGGACTGTATCGATCCATGTATTCTGGAACCATTAATAGTTCATAAAAAAGATGCACATTTCTCAAGATACAACCAAAAAGGCGAAACTGGGTCTGGCTAAGCCCAGGTCCGACACGACCCGATCGACCCGACCCAGCCCGACCCAGCCCGGACCATAAAGGGTGTGGCCTATCCTGGCCCACTGGTGTAGCCAGCTAGGGCAGCCCACGTTGCAACCCACTGTTGGGTGGACCGCCATGGATGGAGCCGCCCTAGTTGATTCCTGAGAGGGAGGCACCTCCCAAGTCACCAGATTGGCCAAAGGCCCATTATGTTTTTGGAAGAGGGAGTCGCTGGTGCGTGTCCTGCTTAGTGCGCCATGGACAACTGGTTCACCAGCAGGTCTTCCTCACCCCAACGATGTGATGGCGCCACTGTCCTCTGTGGCCGGTTGGGTGTCAGTTTCCCTTCGGACTCCGCCACAGCCAAGCGGTTGCGGCCCCCTGCTCCACCAGTAGTGCGGAAGCATTCCACCTAGGTTGACAGGCCGTATCTTCATGCTCAACCAACATCGCAGACGCATGCCGCCCCCTTCCTTGTGGCTAACCAGGTGCCAGATACCATGTTCTTTCACTAGCCATCGTGGCTTCATTCCAAGCCTGATAAAATTTGATGACCGCATATTCGTGATCCTCGGGTCGAGGGATCCACATCCATACGTCATGCTCAAAAAAAACATTTTGTTTCCAGTGTGATTAGTTATTTTTTTATGATGAATGGACAAAGAACATGCGAAAAACAAAATATTAAGGGGCAAGGTATATGTGCGGGATGATGGAAATGTTAGTTTTTCAATTATCATTGTGAATCCAAAATATGAAGAATTATCAAATAAATTCAATAATATTTCAAATTAAATCCCCTACCGTGAAGTTCATTGGATATGTCACGATGAAGAATATGTAGTCTATGAAGGGGATGTTAGCATTCATTTCTTCCAAAAGACACTTCCAAAGACGATTCATAATTCTTTGTTCGGAGGTCGTTCTTCACCTGATAATATTTTCCAAAATGTTCTCCCAATCTTTCCATTCCTTTGTCATCCATTTCTCTCAAAATAGGTGTGGTGCCAAATTAATAATATTAAGTTTATTGATTAAAAAAATAGAGTTGGAACAATAATTTAATTTAAATTGGCACATTAACTAGGATGAATTCCAAGGGTTAACTTCATTTTCAGAGGGGTTCAGGTGTTCCCGCCACAAAATTCAAAATGGGAGTTTTCAATTTAAAAAAAATAATGAATTTTTATATTATTTTCTCCCATGAAAAGTCTAAAAACTAAATTCCACAATAGAACTACTCTGGTCAAGTTGAAGTTCCTCTTAAGTGAATATCTGCAGTGCAAGTTCAACAGTGTCCTCCGATTTCAATTTCGAGCAGCAGTTCAAAAGTTACAAAATGCTGCTTTGGCATTTAATGAACGTACCTCACAAAAGTTCAGAAATTCATTTCGGGCACATCATGCCTCAAAACCATGCGCCATCAATTTTCACAGACTCGTTTTATTTCCATATAATTAAAAAAAATTACATGGAAAAATTCGGCTCTTTACATTCTCCCCACCTCAGGGATTTGGGTCCCTGAAATCCACAACCCAGACTAGGGAAACAAGAATGGGTAATGAGAACGAATATGAGCCTCCTACTCCCATGTCCTCTCCTGAATATTCCCATGATTCTAGAGTATGTGAACCAGAGGTATCGACCACCCACAAAGTACCTACTTTTGTTGATCCTCAATATCAACTAGATCATCCAAAAACGTCACCCCATCGTCAATGTCCAGCTCACCCTAGTCAATGATGTGGGAAGGATCATGTATGTGTCTGCTCAGCTGGGATATGTGGAAAATGTCATGGACCTGATTCAATTGAGGTGGAAGAGCTAATCGATAAACCACCTCACCAAATCTACTGAGGACCTAAAAGGGCCTGATGAACCTTGGAGATAACGTGTCGCCCCGACCAAATCTCCGCAAACCTCGTCGAGGTGAGACCCATGGAAAGACATGGTCACCATCCTTAAACTCAAGATGTCTCCATCTCCTACCAATATAAGACTTATGCCTGCTTTGTGCAGTCTTCATCCACTCCTAAATGATCTTTACATTCTCTGTGATAGTCTATTCCATCTCTGGTCCCATGAGTGCTATCTTCCCTAGGCCAGTCCAACACATAGGTGATCTGCAAGGTCCACTGTATAACGCCTCTATTAGTGTTATTCCGATAGTGGAATGATAACTATTTTTGAATACAAACTCCACTATGGGAAAGTGATCCTCCCAGTTGGGGCTGAAATCAAGAATGTAAGCATGTAGTATTTCCTCGAGGTTATGAATGGTATGCTCTGTCTGACTATTCATCTAATGATAGAAGGTGGTTCTCAACTAAAGCTGTGTCCTGAACGCCTCCTACAACCCCTTCCATATTCGGGAAGTGAAACATATATCACGATCGGAGAAAATAATAGATGGCACTCCATGAATCCGTACAGTCTCTTTCATGTTGAGGCATCCATATATCTCAACTGTTCCATGCTCTCTGATAGGTAGGATGTGGCCCAAATTGGTGTATCATTCAATGATCACCCATATAGAATCACAACCCCTAGTCATGCATGGATTTCCAATCATGAAGTCCCTGGAAATTACATCCCACTTCCACTCTGGTAGCTCTAATGTCTGAACTATGCCTGCTAGAACATGATTCTCTACCTTCACTTATTGACAAGTGAGGCACCGAGAGAAAAACTCTTCCACTACATTCTTTATTTCCCACCACCAGTGCTGAAACCAAAGGTCCTGGAACATCTTCACCAGTCCTAGATGAACTGCTAGAGGGGATGTATGGAACTCCCTCAAACCTTCCTCCCTAATCACCATAGGTACCATAGTATTCCCTCTTAAGAGGATGACGTGATCACCACCTTTAAAATATTGATCAGGTTCTCATCCTATGGATATCTGAGAACATTAAGCCTGGTATTCTATGTCCTCAAGATGTGCCTCCATGGCTCACTGATGGAGTGGGGGAGTTACTGTTAGAGAATGAAGATATTCTCTTCCATCTTGATCCATGTAGGATATCTGCAAAGAAGCTAGCTGCTCTATCGCCTCACACAGCAACTGTATAGCAGATCTCTTGTTGAGTTCATCTGCTACTACGTTCCCCTTCCCAAGAGAATAGACTATCTCGATGTCATAGTCATGTAGGAGCTCAATCCCACACCTCTATCTCAGGTTCCTGTCCTTATAAGATAAGATATACATAAGACTCTTGTAACTAGGTTAGACTGTAAAACATTCTATCATCAAGTATTATCACCACATATTCAAGGCAAAGACCATTGCTACTAACTATAGGTCATTAGTAGCATAGTTTTTCACATGTTGTATCAGCTGTCGTGAATCATAAACAATCAAAACTTTATCCTGCATCAAAAAACATCCAAGCCCGATCCCTGATGCATCGCAATATACAATGCACCCAACTCCCTCTTCATGTAGCCTCAATATGGGGGCACTCGTCAGTCTCTCCCTCAGATCTTGGAAACTCTGACGGCATCTCTCCAACCACATGAAGGGTTTCCCCATCATCATCAATGATGATAAGGGTGTCAGCACACTAGAAAAGTTAGGAACAAAACATCAGTAGTAAACAGATTAACCCAGGAAACTTTACACCTCTGTCACATTCCTGGATGGCTCACAAGCAATTACAACCTTAGTATTTCCTGGATCCAACACTACTCCAGCCTCTGAGAGGACGTGTCCTAGATATTGGACCACTCATATCCATAACTGGCACATCGAGAGTTTACCATAAATCTGGTGCTCTCGGAGAATGTCCATAACTAACCGTAAATGATAGGCATGCTCCTCTTTTGTTGCTGAGTATATCAGGATGTCATTGATAAACACTACTAAAAAGTGATCAAGTTATGGCTGGAAGATCCAATTCATGATTCGCATGAACACTGTAAGGGTGTTTCTCACACCAAAAGTCATAACCATGAACTCATAATGTTCATACAAACATCTAATGGTCGTCATCTACACATCCTCATCTCGTTCCCTAAGATGGTGATAGCCTGATTTGAGGTCTACTTAGAAAATCATTGTGCTCCCTTTAATGATCAAAGAGATCGTCAATCCTCGGGAGTGGTTTCTTGTTCATCACGGTCAATAGGTTAAGGCACTGATAGTCCACATAGAGTCTCAAACTCCAATCCGCCTACTTGGTGAACGAAATTGTGGCTGCCCGACGAGAAACATACGGCCAAATGAATCCCTTACTCTACATGTCCTATAGCTATACTCACAACTCTTAATGTTCCTAGAGAGCCATCTGATATGCTGGAGTAGATATCATCGATGTAATGGGGTACAAGTTGATGTAGAAGTCCACCACTCTATGAGGAGGTAGACCCAAAACATGATCAGGAAAAACATCAGCGTACTGGTCCACCACTAAAGGATAACTCAGCCTCTCAACAACAACCACTCTGAGAGTAAGGCTAGACAACTAATTTGTGATTGACTGCACCCTCCTTTGGGTAAGTCCATCTTGTGCTGCAAAGGTTCCCTTCTCATAGGTGAATGAAAACCGGGTCCCGTCCATGCAGACACACTACACATTGTGCCTAATACAGTCAATATGAGTATGGACTGTGGATAACTATTCCATACCCAAGATGATGTCATAAGGCCTCGATGCCGCTACTAGAAGATCCCAGCTGATTCTCTCTCCTCCTAAAGTAATCTTACACTGCTGGAACCAGTGTGTAATCATAGAATCTGATTTTATAGGATTATATAGCCCTATGGACCAAGCCAATGGCTCTACCTGTATCTCTGAGCTCTGAATGAGGGACATGGAAATAAAAGAATGACTAGAACCTGTGTATGTATGTACAGATGTTAAGGTGGAGTAGACCTAGATCGTACCTTGAATTATCGTTGGAGATCCATGGTCATAGGCCTCAGCTTCCTGAATATGAGCTCATCCTTTTCCACCTTCTCCCTATGGTCTGGGTAGACCACCTGGTGGTGGCGGTGGTAGAACATCGAATCGCTGCCCACTGTCTGTTGCATGACCATATCCTTTGTCACATCCACCTTCTACCTGTAGTCCTTCTCGATCAAATCTTCACCCTTACCCAGTTGGTCCATTGATCGTCTTCTAGTCATCAGTATGGTGGGTCAGGCTGTCGCAAGCCATATGAACCTACCCACCGCATGAATAAATTTTCTTTTTTGTTAATTAAAATACTATGTCTCTGGATCCCCGCACAACCAACCATGTATCTTGTAGTCATCCACCTATAGGTATGGTCCTTTTAGACATTTGCATCATTTGTTTGCCACCTGCTACCAATGACTCTGCTACGTGTCATCCGGTGGTGGGTCTTGCTGCCGGTGACTGCTCAGCAAGGAAGCTCTCCACTAAGAGTGCTCGCTCTAGCAGCCCCACCTACATTGAGATGCTGAGAGAAACCATCAAAGCACTAATAACATGTCTGAGCCCCTTCTCAATGTTCTAGGCTCTGAAGAAAGAATCTTTCACCATGTCGGTGGAGCAGCATGAGAGGTCGGTGAACCTCGCTGAATACTAAGACAACATCATGCTACCCTACTGTAAGTGGAGAATCTTCAGTTTACGCACTAAGAATAAGGTCACTAGGATGAAATCTTCCATTGAAAGGCTATCGATGTCCACCTAGAAGAGAGTCACCTCTTCATGAACCTGGAGAATCAAACTCTACCATCTTCCTATTGCTACCTAAAGAAAATTGGCGGCAAGGATCGCTATGAGATCAGTTGGTGTCCCTACAAGTCGAAAAACGCTAACCATGGCCTCCAGCTAGTCCTCAGCCTTCTATGGATCTGTCTCACACTAGAACCTCGGTGGTCTCTGGTAATGGATCTCATGAAACGTTCTCAAGTGGCATGCACTCTCTTCATTTGGGTCTGGTGGCATTGGATTACCAATGGGTAGTGGTGCTGCTGGTACACCAACCAATGATACAACAACCGTAAGGGGGCCCTATACCGAAGCCTCATCACTCGAGCGACAGTCATCAAGTAATCTACCTAGAACCTTGGCTCAATGTCTGCATAGAGGTTTCTTAAAAGAAACAGGTGTGCCACTGTCATTAAGTTCATATCTGGTGGGCTGACTCAAAGAGATTGCAAAAAAACATTTCAATAACACATACACACTCAATGTTTTAATGCGCTGAGTTGGAAATCAGAGGTCTGGGTCCTGGTGTATGGATACATCGGTCATCAAACCAACACTGGATTCCCAAAACTGAATAACACACTCATCACCCATAACATTATTGCTACATAAAAAAGATCATAGTCCAAGTTCTTCAGTTTAACCGACTCCTCAAATACCTATTTTTCATGACCTATTCTCTATGGCCCGTGTTGTGACTACCCAAGATCACCTTCCGTAGGCCAGGGGCTGGAGACTAGCACCAGAAAGGCATATCTCTAAAACTAGGAATGCATTTCCTTTAAACTTGTAAACTCACCCAAACCAAG
Source organism: Viscum album (assembly GCA_963277665.1). NCBI lineage: Eukaryota > Viridiplantae > Streptophyta > Magnoliopsida > Santalales > Viscaceae > Viscum > Viscum album. The sequence goes on from OY728158.1 coordinate 544,701,456, forward strand.
CACTCAACAAGATACAAGGACCGGGTAAACTATAAAGTAAACAAGGTGTGGACAGAAAGTAAAGGGGCTAGAATAGAATCCCAACTAGAAATTACAAGTAAAATAGAAAAAAGAACAGCTTCTATGATCACCCGCCAAGGATACTACCTTAAGGGTAGGTACAACTCTCAAATGGTCGTCCCTATGGATCATCTTGTCTAATGGACACCTTTTTTCATCCTCCTTTATGGTACCCCTGACCACGATTAGTGTTTTCCGTCATCTGCACTAGACACTGCAAGGTGAGGGAATAGCCCATCCAGGGGTGAGTATAATGATACTCAGTAGGTACCCCAGACCCTCATAGGTCTCCTATAGTTCCATAAAGGAAAACCACAAAGCACAATGAAATAGTCATCAACACTACTTAGGTATATACCCATACATATACCAATGTTATCAAGACATTAAAATGTAACACCAAGAAGGTAGAAGTACCACACAGGTATCACCACAAGGGTATAAGTAGCACACAAGTATCACCACAAAGGTAGAAGAATCAGTTCACACCGGGTTTTCAGTGATGTATAGACGTATAGATGATTAATAACGATGATAGATCATATTATTCTATTAGGAGGAACTGATGCTGACCATACTAAGTATGTCCCACATAGTATCGATAGGTACTAACCCCCACAATGACCCATAGAGGATTTGACCTACATAAGATCAGTATACGCTTACCCACATAGGATCACAAAGCCCTAACCCACAAAGGATATGAACCACACAATGTCGGTATGTGATGACTCACATAGGATCATTAAGCGCTGACCCACATAGCATCTGACCCACACAGTATTGGTGTTGAACCACACACGATCGCTCGGTACTATCCTCCGTATGATCTGTCTCCAACCTCCGCCTCACTACAAGCCACTAGATACCCACTCATAACACACTTGATTCTGGGAGAATTGTTCCTCAATCCATCGGTCATATTTCAACCAGTCTAAAGATCGATGAATAAGTATCCCAATGTTCCTTTACATAAAAAGGGACCCAACACGACAGATGCCACCTCCATGGGATGCCCGATATGTAAGTTACTAGCATTTTTGTTCCGAGGGCCTGGTTGGATTCAGATTCAATCCAACATGGTCATACACCAAATTTATCCAAAAATAATGTGGATTTTACAAAAAGTATTGTATTGAATTAACTATTCTAGCACCATAGACTACTCATCAAACAGACGCCCGATTCTCATGATACGGCCAAAAAGGTGAAACTGGGTCTGGATGGGCCCGGGTCTGGTTCGACTCGGTCATGCTGACCCAACCCAACCCGTACTAGCCTAGGCGGACCCAACCTTATGTGGGTCGACCCGGCCTACTGGGCTGTGGTCCGGCTTGGCCTAAGAAGTGGGTGACCTGCCCCGGCCCGCTGGGCGCGCCCTGCAATGGCGGCCCTCCGTGTATCCCCTGGTCTGGTGGACCACCGTGGCAGGATCTACCATTGACAATGCCCAAGAGGGAGGTACCTCCCAAGTCACCAAAATGTCTAAATTATCATTAGGAATTTTGATGTGGGAATTTCTGAAGAGTAACCTACTCGGTGAGCCACAGCTGGCCGGTTCGCAGGCCGGTCCTCCCCCTCCTAGCGGCATGACATCGATGCTGTCCTTCGCGGCCGGCCGAGTGTAGGCTGCCCTTCGACCTCTGTCGCAGCCAAGAAACTACAGAATCTTTCTCCACGGATGGCGTGGACGCATGCCTCCATTCATCCATGTGCCTTCCTAGATGTCGGCTGCAACCCTGCTCCACTGTGGCCAGCAGGCCGCGACCTCCTACTCAACTAGCGGCGCAGACACGTGCTGACCCCCCTTCCTTGCGGTAGGCCAGGTGTCGGTCGCCGCCTTCTTCTATGAGAAATCGAAGCTTCGTTCCAAGATCGAAAAAATATGAAGACTATATAATCATGATCCTCTAGTAGAGGGCTCTGCATCCTTATGCGGCTCTCAACAAAACATTTTTCTTCAAGTGTCATTAATTATTTGGTGTTGATGAGCACACGAAGAACGTGTGAAAATCAAAAGATAAAGGGGAAAGGTATATGTGCAGGATGATGGACATGTTAGTTTGTCCATCGCTATTGTCAACCTAGAATATGAACAATGATCAAATAAATTCAATCATATTTCAAATTAAATCCTCTAACATGATATTCGTTGGAGATGCCGTGAGGAAGAAGACGGAGTCGATGAAGGGGACGTCAGCATTCTTCACTCCCGCAAGACGCTTCTGACTTCACATTCTCGTTCTTCGTTAGGATGTTTAACCATCAGAGGATATTTCTCCAAACGTTCTACCAAACACTTCTTTCCTTTTCCAACCATTTCTCCCATGAATGGTGTGGTTCCAAATTAATAATATTATGTTTATAAAATAAACAAATAAAATTAGCCCATTAATTGAATTGAATTTTGCACATTAACTAGGGGAAATTACACTGGTTAAATTCATATTAAGAGGGGTTTGGGTGTTCCCACCACTAAATTCAAAATGGGAGGTTTCAATTTCAAAAATATAATAAAGCGTGTTTATTTTATTCCCCCCCCCCGAAAAGTCTGAAAACTAAATTCCACCCTCGACATACTAAGGTCAATGTGAAGGTCTCTCTAAGTGAATATCGACGCTGTGATTTTAATAGTGTCCTTAGATTTCAATTCAGAGCACGAGTTCAAATGTTACAGAATGCCTCTCACACGTTTACTAAACATAGCTGAAAAAAGGTTCATAAATTCATTCCGAGCACATCGGTCCTCATAATCACATGCCGTCAATTTTTCCAGACTAGTAATATTCCCATATAATTAAAAAAATACATGAAAAAATTAAGGTCTTTACATTTATGTTGGAATCATCACAAAACAAATAGATGAGTAATTATATATAAATATTTTTCAAAAGTTTGTGTTATAGATGAGTATATATGTTATGGAAAACATTCAATGATTTTACATTGAAGAATATATAAATAGGCCTAATCATATTTCTACATTACATGATTTTATATAGAAAATCCTTTACTCAAATAACTCATTTCTTAAATTTTTATCTTTTACAACTATAATACTTATAGACCATAGATAATGATAAATCCATTAGGGATGTGTTCATTTGGACTCAAAAAACTACAATAAATATTTGATGGAATTATATATTTTGTTTTTATTTTTAATATTCATTGACCACATAAGCTATGTATTGGTTAAATCAAATGAAATATATCTTCTTCACTATTTAATGTTGTTATGTTAAACCCCTCATAGATGTTATTTCATTATTTGGTTAGGTAATATTATATCCACTACATTTTTTTGGAAGGATGTGTTTTTTGATACCCATCAATTGATTCAAATACAATGTTAGGAAGTGTAAAAGTAATTTGGAAGTAAATGATAACAAGTAAATATGTAAATAAAAAACTTTTTATGTGAATTGATATTTCTATATCTACATACATTATATGTGAATGAAACAAATAGTGTTATCACAACCTATGAATATGAAATTATAGATAGTGACATTAGATATCAGTATTAGTAATTAGATGGTGTTCATGATTATTGATAAATATAAGGTCAAGTAATGGTATAGGTAACATGATATCATTATCCATGATTCTAATAAAAATTTTTTTTTATTGAAATATGGTTAGTGATATAGGGATCCTTCTTTCTCTGATTCAGCAGGTGCACTAAAATAATAATGTTATTGTGAAGGTATAATATAATTGATTTATTACATAGAGGTATACATGGGTATTATAGTGTAGAATAAAGTCGTAAAAATAAGGATAACATCGCTAGTTTATCATATGTGATATTCATATATCAATATCTTAGAAAAAAATATAGTTATATTATTACTAATTATATAGTTATTTTAATATTATCATTTTATTTTTTGATTTTCAATATGTAATAAAAATGTTTTTTAAATTTTAGTTTAATTTAAAAAGAGTCCTCCAATTTGAAATAATAATTATTTTTATATAAATATTTTTTAAATTATTATTAAATGATTACAAATAAGATTTTCTAAACAATTAATATTTAATTTTGTAATTTATATGTTATTTAATTTGGTTTTTTATATTCAATTTACATAAAATTTATAATAAAAATTTTACATTCATAAAAAAATTTAATTTTGGAATGTATCATGATTCAATATTATTTTTTAAAAAATATAGAATAATAATATGAAGATATCATATGAATACCTAAATATGAATGATGGATTAAACTATTAAAAATTTGAGTTGGAGGATAAGATCAATGATTTCTGTTGATATAAAATATAACATGCTATATTACAACTCAGACAAGAATAGGGAACATATTAGCCTTTGGACTTGACCTCGTGACCAACCTTGACCTTAACACCCGACCAGAAACACTTTACCACCCCAACACCAATGCATGTGAAATATAAAATATATAAAATTAAATATTTTATTTTATTCTAGTGTCAATTTGTTTATGTAAAGTGTTTATAAAATATACAAATATAAAAATTGCATTTTTAAAAAAGTAGTATTTATATATTGACATTAAGTATTTCCTCTATATCATAAATAGATCCAATATGAAATTGATAATGGAATTCATGATGACCATGGATCTTGATCTTATTATCATTATAAAAGGCATACTTTATTTGACAATAATATCAATGACAATTGATAAAGGTGTAAAGGCCCGTAAAATTCAAGGAATTTTTTTTCATAATTTTCTTTGGGATTTTACAAGAACGCAGTTTCTAACGACACTTGATTCCGAGGCCTGGTGTGCCCGGAATTTCTATCCGAATTTTAGCTCTGGTACGTTCAGAGAATGAACAAGAAGGAATTTTTAACATTTTAACCATTGCTCGGAATCGAATTCTGAGGGCATCGATGGAACCGCAACGCTGGTAATTGCTTAGGAACACATATTCCGGAGTTGTGTTTACACGAGGGGAGTTGATAAAAATTGTGGAAGTTAAAAATAAAAATTTAACAACAATTTTTATTTTCCACTCGGTAGTTTTATCCTAAGTAAAGGAGTTGGGGGAGGGACCCACATGTGTTAACCATCCTTGAGAGGATAAGGTGGGGTGGGACCCACATGAGCCCAACCACTCACTTTCCTATCTCCTCAAAACCCCCCATTTAATTTTTCCAACATATCTCCTCATTAATTTTTTAGCAAGTTTTGTTTAATTAAATGAGTTGACTTAATTTTGAATGTTCAAAATTTTAAGTGTTTGGAAAAGGAAATAAAATAAGGTTAGGGCCTTATTTTATTTAGGTTGCATCTTTGTGTTGAATGGGGGAACGTTCTTCTTTTATTTTGGAAGAAATTCATCTTCTCGGCGAAGAACTTTTCTACCACAACGAAGAACGCCGTCACGTCTTTCATCCGAAGAACGGCAACGCGCCATCCCTCGTTCTTCTTCCCACGTCAAGGAAGGGAGACGCCGTTCCACTTCGGACAATCTCCATCTTCATCTACAAATCCTCTTTCTACGACACCATCCTGCGACGCGACGTCGTTTTCTCCGCGACGGAAACCTTGTTCAAGCCACGCTCGATGTAGGGGATTTATTTTATTTTGTTTGAGATTACTCCCTTAATTTTTTATTCTTTGTGAATATGTCCAAATGCTATCATTTAACGAGAGGGGGCCGGACCGCACCATGACGGCCGAACCACCTCTTTTTTTTCCATGTTGGATTCTTTTGTGGTTTGAAATGGGGGTGGCATAGTGCTGTCACACCGCGCCGGATCGTGCGGCAAGAAATGTGTGTCGTCGTTGCGCTGCGCCACGAAATCATACAAGGACGCGACACTGTCACGCCACGTTGGTGAAACCTAAAAATACCGCGGCCGGAGTGGGGCCGTGGCGGAGGGGCGCGGTGCCATCACACCACGCCGGACGAACCAGACCGCGGCCGGTCCTGGGCCGCGGCGGAGCAGGGTGACCGGCGACCGGTTCCGGGCCGCGGGTGTTGGCGAAGGAGGAAGGACCGGACGTCGCCGGTCCTTGTTGGCCGAACCGGCCAGCTGGTGCGGGCCGTCCGGACAAAGGGAAAACCGGGGGATTCAATTCCCCCGGCCGACCAAGCAAGCGACCCCATTAATGGGGCCGCGGTTACAGGGAAACCGGGGTGGTAGCCCCCCCCCCCCCCCCGTGAGGCGGAACGGCTCGGCCCTTTGGCCGAGCCAGCTGGCGCCGGGCGCCAGGGCGCCGGGTCTCTGGCCGGGCCGGGCCGGGCCAGGCCGACCCAGACCTAGGTCGGGTCGCCCGGTTCGGGCCGACCGAGGGGGTCTCGGGCCGGGTCGGTCCGAGCCCGAAACCACCGTTTTCGGACCGTCTTCGGTCTTTTGATCATAACTTTGGCTGCGGACCTCCGATCGACGCACCGTTAGTTGAGTAGTGATCCTTGAAATGAGAATGTAGTTTAGGTATATCGAACTCAAGGTTTCAGAATACTTTGGGTTCGGCCGAGTTTGTTCGTACACGAAACCAACCGGGCCCTCGGAGCGGAAACGCTCATAACTTGAGCTCCGGACGTCTAATTGACGTGCCGTCGACATTGTTGGATTCCTCTTAGTGAGATGGATCTTTTGGCTCACTCCACCCGATTTTTGGATGCAGGTGGAGTACGGTCGGGTAGGTTTTGCATTAAAAACCAACCGGGCCCCTGGGACGAAAAAGCCAATAACTCTCAGACCGAGTGTCTGATTGACGCGCCGTTTGTGATGTTGAGTTCATGTCGACGATACGGAACTTTTGGTTACATCAATTCTAGACTATGTGTAAGTTGATGTATCAGCCTCTTGGCTCATGGAGCAGACCCTCCCTAACGGGATTGTTTTGTGCAAGAATCCTAGAGCTGGCTGCGACTACTACTACTACTACGACTGTACATAGATCCTCAGTGGATTCGATGGCGACAACTACAATACTCAGTGATCCTATGTGGATCAGTGCTATCGATCCTGTGTGGGTCCGATCCTATGTGGGTCAGCGCTCAACGGTTCTGTGTGAGCCAGCGCCTACAGATCCTGTGTGGGTCCGATCTTGTGTGGGTATTTGCGCGGGTTAGTTACCTATCGATCCTTTGTGGGTCAGATCCTTTGTGGGTCATTACGGGGGTTAGTACCTATCGATCCATTGTGGGTCCGATGGATTAGATGAATCAGTGGATATATCTGATCATCTCTATCATCATACGAAGAAGCATACCTGTGAGAGTTGAATCCTGTTTATTTTCCTTTGTGGATTGTGTTGTGTTATCCTGTGTGGATTTACGTTTTTTCTTCCTGTGTGGACTGGGTTGTACTTGAGCTCGGATGTTGGATCCGAGCAAGAATTGTTGACTTAGTTATATGTATGGGCATATACCTAATCCATGTCGGATGGTACTTCGTGATTGTATATTTCCTTTGTGGTTTATCCTTTGTGGATTCTGGGAGTCCATAGGGGGTCTCAGGGTCCCTACTGAGTAGCTTATACTCACCCATGTACGGGCTATGCCCGCACTACGTTGTGTTGGTTTCAGACGACGGACAGCGCTGATCGTGGTTGAGGCTTGCAGAGCAGGATGGTACCTGGAGGTGGACCACTAGGCGGGCCATACTCGGAGCGGTCGGCTAGACCCAAGGAACAGTGGAGTCTATCTATACCCACCCTTCAGGAGGGATATCCAGTGGACAGCTCGACGTTGCAGCTTTACATTTCAGTTTCTGTTTTCCCTTTCAGTTGTACTTTACTTTCAGTTTGGGTTTGTATACTGGCCCCCTTACTTTTCCGCACTTACTGTTGTACCAGATTTTCCTTAGTGTTTACTTCTCCCTGCTTTCTCTGTGGTGTTTGTGGTTTACATTACAAAGGCAATGACTTCCCTCTTTACCGGGATTTACGCCTTGGTGCTAGTCTCCATCCCCTGGCCTATGGAAGGTGGGCTTGGGGTAGTCACAGAAGGGGCCCTGAGGACGGGTCATGAAAATTGGTATCAGAGGAGTTCGGTTCTACCGCAGAACATTGACTCCGATCATTTTCTATGTGAAGCAATAATGTTATGCGTATTGAGTGGGGTTATCAGTCCAGGGAGTCCAGTGTTGGTGCGGCGGCCGACGTATCTGTATACCAGGACCCTGACTTCTGATTTCCGACTTAATGCATGAAAACATTGATTGCATGTGTGTTTCAAGTTTTCTATGTGATTACATTGTGTCACCTCACCAGGTATACTGTTCTAACTGTGGCACACCTATTTCCTTTTCAGGTTGGCCCCACGATGGCAGCCAGCTAGGGTTCCGAGAGTTGTGTGTGGCGACAACCCACCGAGCGACGAGGCCTCGATATAGGGCCCTTTGACAGCTGAGGCACCAGCGGTACCTTTACCCACCGAGCCACCGATGCTTCCAGCCCCAACCGCTGATGATGCACATCACCTTGGAGCTCTGCATGAGTTTCAGTGCCAGCGAAAACCTAGGTTATGTGGGGAGACGGACCCCCAGCAGTCGAGGACTGGCTGGAGGCAGTTGTGTGAGTTTTCAGGCTAGTGAGGACACCAGCAGACCTCATGGTGATCCTTGCATCGAGCCTACTGCACGCAACAACGGGCTGATGGTGGAGATTGATTCTCCAGGTGCACAATGAGGCATCTCTTCTCTGTAAGGACTTTGAGATCCTCTTCCGCTCGGAGTTCGTCCCAGGAACCCTCCGTACGGTGGGCATCCAGGAGCTTATTCAGCTGCGGTAGGGCAGCTTGACGGTCTCCCAGTACTCGACGAGATTTACCGATATCTATCGCTACTAGACATACATGGTACATGACCCATTCTTCCGGTCCTGGACCATTGAGCGGGGATTGAGACACGAGATCAGGGCATCACTGATCTCCCTCAGCATCCTGACTCAGGCAGGAGTACTGGAGAGAGCCCTTTTGATCTAGAGCTTTCTTGCTGAGTCTACACCATCGCCGAGACCCACCGTAGGGCGGCACATAGCATAGTCTTCTGCAGAAGGCAGTCGACGAATGACTCATGGGTCCAGGAAAACCAGACCCTCAGGTAGACGACATCAGGACACTGGCTCAGCAGTTCGGGGCACACAGTGCGGAGCCAGTGTTTCGAGAGGCAGGCAGCGCTACTCGTGTGGCGGGAAGGGCCACATGGCTCGTGACTGCCTGACCCGCCATGCCGAGGAGCAGCAGAAGGTTGAGGGAGCACCAAGGCAGAGGCAGAGGGTCGACCGTGGAGGTCCGTAGAGAGCAGGTGGACGAGGCAGAGGAGCATGCCGAGCAGCAGGTGGTGGGCGACGCTTTGAGGATCGACCACCGCCACCACTAGGAGGTGCAGCCCGGCCACAGGGAGCTGGAGGGCAGAGATAGGCACAGCTCCAGGAAGTAGAGCCCTATGACCACCACTCGCCCGAGATGATTCATGGTACTATCTGTGTCTATTCTACCCTTCCTGCAGCTCTTATAGACACAGGAGTGAGTCACTCTTTCTTAGCCGATGCCCTTGTTCGGAGCTCGGAGATTCCGACAGAGCCGTTGGCTCCTTACGGCTAGAGACTCCTACGGGAGCAGACTCGATGATTACGCACTGGTGCCGGTAGTGTGAGCATACTCTAGGAGGCGAGAGCTTCAGCTGGGATCTTCTTGTAGCAGCGTCGACGCCTTACAACGTCATCATGGGAATGGATTGGTTGTCTACATTCCATGCACAGATTGACTATATTAGGCGCAAGGTGCGATGTGTACGCACTGACGGGAGAAGGTTCACATTCACCGACGAGAAGGGAGATTTTGTAGAACATGATGGACTCTCGCAGAGGAGAGGACAACCCATCACTCATCAGTTGGGTAGCCTCATCCTAGGAACAATTGACGTGCGGAGTCCTGGTTTTCCGGTAGTGGTGGATCAGTATGAGGACGTTTTCCCCGAAGATGTTCTAAGGATACCTCCTCGCAGAGAGGTAGACTTTTATATTGACCTGTACCCCGGGATAGCCCCGATATCGGCTTTAGTGTATTGGATGGCCCTCACTAAGCTTCGAGAGCTACCGGTACAGTTGGAGGACTTGCAGGGAAAGGGATTCATCTGACCCGATGTTTCACCCTGGGCTTCCCTGATATTGTTCGCCAAGAAGGCAGATGGGAGCTTGAGAAATTGTGTCGACTATCATCGCTTGAACCAGGTGATAGTGAGGAACAAGTATCTGCTACCGAGGATTGATGACCTCTTCGATCAGCTCAAGGGAGCATGGTGGTTCTCAAAGATAGACCTCAGATCAGGCTATCATCAGCTCAGAGTTCGGGACGAGGACGTGCAGAAGACGGACTTCAGGTGTCGGTATGGCCACTATGAGTTCTTGGTTATGCCATTCAGCGTAACCAATGCTCCAGCAGTGTTCATGGCCCTCATGAACAGGATCATTCATCCATACCTCGATCGATTTGTCCTGGTCTTCATCGACGACGTTTTGATCTACTCGACGAATGAGGAGGAGCACGCCTACCACTTGTGGGTTGTACTATACACACTCCGAGACCACCAGCTTTATGGTATTATCTTAAAGTGTCAGTTCTGGATACATGAGGTCCACTTCTTGGGACACGTAATCTCTGAGGTGGGATTTGTGGTGGATCTTGCGAAGATCGAGGTTGTACTTCCTTGGGATCCACCCAGGAGTGTGACAGAGGTGTGGAGTTTCTTGGGACTAGCTGGATACTACCAGAGATTCGTGCCAGACTTTCCTAGAGTTCCGGAACAACTCTCAGCATTGATGAAGAATGGGAAACCCTTAGTGTGGTCAGACAGATGTCAGCAGAGCTTCCAGGAGTTGAGACAGAGATTGACCAGTGCACCTATCTTGAGGTTGCCTGAGGAGGGAGTAGGGTACGTAGTCTACAACGATGCATCAGGGACCGGACTCGGATGTGTCCTGATGTAGGATCGGGCCTTGATCACCTATAGATCACGTCAGTTGAGGCTGCATGAGCAAAACTACGCTACCCATGACCTGGAGTTAGCAGCAGTGGTCTTCGCTCTAATGACATGGCAACACTACCGGATGGGTGAGCGCTTTACAGTCGTTTTTGACCATCAGAGTCTCATATACATCTTCTCTCAGAAGGACCTGAATCTGAGACAGCAGTGATGGCTCGAGTTCCTCCAGGACTATGATGTTGATATAGTCTATACTCCTGGGAAGGGGAATGTAGTAGTCGATGCTCTCAGCAGGATGACGGGCATTTAGCTACTTGAGGAGGCGACAGAGCAGCTAGCCTCTTTGCAGATTTCCTTCGTGGATAGAGATGGAGTAGCCTTCCTTCAGTCTCTCACAATCACCCCCCCACTACTGCAGCGGGCCAGAGAGGCACAGCGAGGGGATGCTGACTGTGAGACGCGGCGTGCACAGATATCCTCAGGACATGCACCTGATGGGTTCTCCTTTGGAGCATAGCACGACATCCTTTTCAGAGAACATACCTTGGTACCAGTTGCTTTACGAGAGGAGGTGCTGAGAGAGTTTAAAACTTCTCCCTTAGAGGTACAACCTAGAGTGGTGATGATGTACCAGGATCTCAGACGATAGCACCGGTGGCCAGGCATGAAGAAGGTTGTGGCAGAGTTCATTTCACGATTCCTCACCTTCCAGCAGGTGAAGGTAGAGCATCAGGTACCAGCAGGATTGGTACAGCCTTTGGAGGTCCCGGAGTGGAAGTGGGATGGGATATCTATGGACATCGTGACTGGACTTCCATGCATTTCCAGAGGTCACGACTCCATCTGGGTGATTGTCGACCGACTCACCAAGTCGGATCACTTCTTACCCATCAGAGAGCAGGGTTCAGTGGAGAGCATGAGGCGTCTCTACGTTCAGGAGATTGTATGACTTAAAGGTGTGCCATCTTCTATCTTCTCTGATCGAGATGCTCGTTTTACTTCTTGGCTTTCGAAGGGGTTGCAGGAGGCGTTCGGGACGCAGCTATGTCTAAGAACCACCTTTCTCCATCAGACAGATGGTCAGACGGAGAGTACCATTCAGACTCTCGAGGACATGCTCCGCGCATGTGTCCTCGACTTTGGTCGCAGCTGGGAGGACCACCTACCCTTGGTGGAGTTTGCGTACAATAATAGCTACCACTCCACCATCGGGATGGTCCCGTACGAGGCATTGTACGGCCGACCTTGTAGATCTCCTTTGTGCTGGACAGACCCTGGGGAGTCAGCACTTGTGGGACCGGAGATGGTCCAGGCCATGACAGAGAAGGTCTAGGTCATCTAGGAGCGGATGAGGACATCTCAGTACCGGCAGAAGTCTGATGCTGACAGGAGGCGGAAGCCACTAGAGTTCGAGGATAGCGACCACGTCTTTTTGCGTGTCTCACCTCGATGTGGTTTAATGTGATTTGGCCGAGGTGGAAAGTTGTCTCCATGCTTCATCGGACCATTCCAGGTCCTCAGCAGGATCAGCGAGTTGGGTTATCGCCTGGCTCTACCACCTCAGTTGCACCGGGTGCACGACATCTTTCACGTATCTCAGTTGAGGAGATACATGCATGACCCGATGCATATCATTTACCATGGGGAGCTAGACGTTTATGATGGGGCGACTTTTGCAGAGGTCCCGATAGAGATCGAGGATCGACAAGAGTGGGTCCTATTTGAATGGTCGTTTCCTCTAGTGCGCATCAGATGGCTACACGGAAACCTCCTGGAGAGCACTTGGGAGTGGGAGGCTCGGATGCGTGCTCAGTACCCACATTTGTTTCCTTAGTTTATGATGTATCTTTACGAGGACGTAAATACATAAGGTGGGAGTAATGTAAAGATCCATAAAATTCAAGGAATTTTTTTTCTTAATTTTCTTTGAGATTTTACTAGAACGCAGTTTCTGACAGCACTTGATTCTGAGGCCTGGTGTGCCCGGAATTTATATCTGATGTTTAGATCGGGTACGTTCAGAGAACGAACGAGCGGGAATTTATAACTTTTGAACCGGTGCTCGGAATCGAATTCCGAAGGCATCGACGGAATCGAAGCACCGGTAATTTCTTAGGAACACCTATTCTGGAGTTGCGTTTACATGAGGGGAGTTGATAAAAATTGTGAAAGTTAAAAATAAAAATTTAACAACAATTTCTATTTTCCACATGGAAGTTTTATCCAAACTAAGGGAGTTGGGGGTGGGACCCACATGTGTTAACCAACATTGAGAGGATAAGGGGGGGTGGGACCCACACGATCCCAACCCCTCACTTTCCTAACTCATCAAAACCCCCCACTTAGTTTTTCCAACATATCTCCTCATTAATTTTTTAGCAAGTTTTGTTTTATTAAATGAGTGGACATAATTTTGAATGTTCAATATTTAAAGTGTTTCACAAAGGAAATAAAATAAGGTTAAGGAATTATTTTATTTTGGTTGCATCTTTATGTTGAAGTGGGGAACATTGTTCTTTTATTTTGGAAGAACTTCATCTTTCGAGCGAAGAACTTTTCTACCACGACGAAGAACGTCGTCACGTCTTTCTTCAGAAGAACGACGACGCACCATCCCTTGTTCTTCATCCCACGTCAAGGAAGGGAGACTTCGTTCCACTTCAGACAATCTCTGTTTTCATCTATGAATCCTCTTTCCGCGACACCGACCCGCGACACGACGTCTTTTCCTCCGCGACGGAAACCTCGATCGAGCCACGCTCGAGGTAGGGGATTTATTTTATTTTGTTCGAGATTACTCCCTTAATTTTTTATTCTTTGTGAATATGTCCAACTGATATCGTTTAACGAGAGGGGCCGGACCGCACAAAGATGGCTGACCCACCTCCTTTTTTTCCATGTTGGATTCTTTTATGGTTTCAAATGGGAGTGGCGTAGTGTCGTCGCACTGCGCGGGATCATGAGGCAAGAAAAGCACGGCACCGTTGTACCGCGCCGTGAAATCATACAAGGACGCGATGCCGTCGCGCTGCGTCGGTGAAACCAGAAAATCCCACGGCCGGAGCGGGGCCACGGCGGAGGGGCGAGGTGCCGTTGCACTGCGCCGGACGAACCAGGCCGCGTTCGGTCCCGGGCCGCGGCGGAGCAGGGTTACCGGCGACCGGTTCCGGGCCGCCGGTGTCGGCGAAGGAGGATGGACCGGCAGTCGCCGGTCCTTGTTGGCAGAACCGGCCGGCCGGTGCGGGCCCACCGGACAAATGGAAAACTGGGGGATTCAATCCCCCTGGTCGGCCAAGCAAGCGGTCCCATTAATGGGGCCGCGGTTATAGGGAAACCGTGGGGGCAGCCCCCCCCCCTCCCCTCCCCCTCTGCGAGCTGGAATGACTCGGCCTTTTGGCCAAGCCAGCTGGCGCCATGCGCCAGCGCGCCGGGTCGCTGGCCGGGCTGGGGCGACCCGGACCCGGGTTGGGTCGACCCGGTTCAGGCAGACCGGGGGGGTCTCGGGCAAGGTCGGTCCGGGCCCGAAACCCCAGTTTTCATACTGTCTTTGGTCTTTTGCCCATAACATGTGCTGTGGACCTCCGATCGACGCACCGTCAGTTGTGAAACGATCCTTGGAACGAAGCGGTCATTTCAGTATATCGCAATCAAGGTTTCAGAATACTTTGAGTTCGGCCGAGTTGGATTGTACACGAAACCAACCGGGCCCTCGGAGTGGAAACGCTCATAACTTGAGCTCCAGACGTCTGATTGATGTGCCGTCGACTTTGTTGTATTCCTCTTAGTGAGACGGATCTTTTGGCTCACTCCACCTGAGGTTTGGACACAGGTGGAGTACAGTCGGGTTGGTTTTTCCTTAAAAACCAACAGGGCCCCTGGGACAAAAAAGCCAATAACTCTCAGACGGGGCGTCCGATTGACGTGCCGTCTGCGACGTCAAGTTCCTGTCAATGATACAGAATTTTTGGATACATCAACTCTAGAATATGTGTCAGTTGATGTATCAGCCTCTCGGCTTGTGGAGCGGACCCTCCCGAACAAGCGTGCTGTGTGCGGGAACCCTAGAGCTGGCTGCGACTACTACTACTACGACGACTGTACAGAGATTATCATTGGATTTGATGGTGATGACTACAGCACTCAGCGATCCTATGTGGATCAGTGCTACCAATCCTGTGTGGATCTGATCCTGTTTGGGTCAGTGCTCAGCGATTCTGTGTGAGCAAGCGCCTACAGATCCTGTGTGGGTCTTTGCGGGGTTTAGTTACCTATCGGTCCTTTGTGGGTCAGATCCTTTGTGGGTCATTGAGGGGGTTAGTAACTATCGATTCTTTGTGGGTCCGACTGCTTAGATGAATCAGTGGATATATTTGATCATCTCTATCATCAGACGAAGAAGTATACCTACAAGAGCTGAATCCTGCTTATTTTCCTTTGTGGATTGTGTTGTTCTATCCTGTGTGGATTTACGTTTTGCCTTCCTGTGTGGACTGGGTGTACTTGAGCTCGGATGTTAGAGATGAGCGAGAATTGATGACTTAGGTATATGTATGGGCATATACCTAAGTCGTGTCAGATGTTACTTTGTGATTGTATCTTTCCTTTGTGGTTTGTACTTTGTGGGTTCTGGGAGACCTTCGGGGGTCTCAGGGTCCCTACTAATTATCTTATACTGACCCCTGCATGGGCTATACCTAAACTACGTTGTGTTGGTTCCAGACGACGGACAGCACTGATCGTGGTTGTGGCTTGCAGAGCAGGACAGTACCTGGAGGTGGACCACTGGGCAGGATGTACTCGGAGTGGTCGGCTGGACCTGAGGAACAGTGGAGGCTATCTGTACCCAACCTTAAAGAGGGATATCCAGTGGACAGTTCAACGTTGCGGCTTTAATTTTCAGTTGTTTTTTTCCCTATCAGTTGTACTTTACTTTCAGTTTGTGTTTCTATACTAGCCCACTTACTTTTCTGCACTTACTATTGTACCAGATTTTCCTTAGTGTTTACGTCTACCTTCTTGCTCTGTGGTGTTTGTGGTTTACTTTACAAAGGCAATGCCTTCCCTTTTTACCGGGATTTACGCCTTGGTGCTAGTCACCAGCCCCTAGCCTATGGATGGCAGGCTTAGGGTAGTCACGACATGGGCCCCGAGGATGGGTCGTGACAAAATGGAAATGTGGGAATACTCTCAATTATTTTCAACAACCTTCTCTTCTATAATAACTTCACCAATTTTTTTTCTTGTTAAATGAGATTCATTTATATCATTCACATATTTTGAGGTAAAATATCATATGTGAAATTTTGATTGTCCATTATTTGTTCCATCTCTGGATACTCACTAACAATGAATCCAAATAACAAGGTAATTCAAATTAATATTTTATTTGTTAAATATTATCTATAAGGAAAAATTCCAATTTTTCTTCACTATTAATATGTTGTTGAATCTTATTAATCTTGAAATTGAATGTCATGTATGATTTATGCGATGAAATAATTATTTCTATAAGGAATCGATTTCTTCTCAAATAGTGTAAATCCAAATTTACAAAATGTGGTTCTTGTTTTTTGGCCTATCACATGATGTTTTTTGGACGAATTTAGTTATAGTGATCAATAATTTTCCTATAAAAATTATTATAATTTATTAATATACACATAATCATTCATAACCCTCTATTGCATGTGTGTGCAATAATTTAAATGCTTTATCATACCATACCTCAAGAGTTTAGAATTTGAATATCCCTATAATTTTTAATATAAGAGTTATATAATAATATTGGTGTGACTAGTTCACCCAATGTGTTATCTGACGTGTGTTGATGTGGGTTTATCCAATCCCCATATTGAATCTATCTAGATTGAGTTTATTGAAGAGCATATTTGTCTTCATATGGTTAATTTAGAGTCTTGGAAAGAACAATTCTCATCATATTACTTATAAGTATATATATTTCATGTAGTTATGAAAACACATGTATAAATAAGAGATAAATAATTCTAAAAAGATGAGTTAAAATAGGGAAAAAAATATAGTATAACAAGAATCATAACATAATGATTCACAATGTTTTTGAAAAAATCCTTTGTAAGTATAGAACAAAAATCACATAAATATTTTAAAGAAAGTAAATATATGGTGAATTTTTATAGGATGAAAAACCCTTTCTCAATTTATATCTTAATGAAATAGGATGAATAGTAACATGCGTTTCAAAAGTTCCCGAGTAGTATTTCCATTTTTCAATAGTTCTAAATCCACCACTGTTGATGATTCTTTATTAATAGTTTTAGGAAGTCTATGGAGATATAATATTACCAAACCATAATTCTATAGTAATTCCTCACTTCTATAATTCTTTGTTTTGGGTTTTTAGAAAACTCTAATGTAGATTGGTCATATTTTCTATAGTGAACATGGAATATATGCCAAAAATCATCAATGATTTGGCATACTACCCATTCAAATCTCTATTAAACACTAATAGAGGGGCCATATATTTAGAGTTTTTTTCTTGACTACAGTTTGTGATGAATGAAATTTCCCAAAAATCATCCAAAAGGACAAGTCCACATCATTCCTACATCTGATTTTCATCATCCTTCAAAAAATGGAGTGTTAATTAAAACTAGTCTACACTATGGTCACAAGGGAAATATGCTATATACTTTTCATTGTAATCCACCTTCATATGAGGAATACTACTCTAGTGTTTTTAATTGAATTCAATAAATTGTGGAATGAGTTACCCCAAAAACTTTTGAGGAAACTATAACACATTGTAGGACTCGTGTGGATGTGGTGGGACATGACTTAGACTCTAATTATTCAAAGACATATAAATATCAACTATATCAATCTGAAAATAGTATTTTTTTCCCTACAAAACTTATCATATGTAGAGTCCTAATCCATAATCATTTACTGACACTAATGGGTACAATGTTGATTCCTAAGTCTAGTTTGAAAACAGATCTTGGATATTATTGGTGTATGGTGTTGAAAATAAACAGTCTTATGGGTGGAAAATGTTATATTTTATGTGTATTTATATGAAATTTAGGGGAAAGGATTCATCCATCAAGAAAGTGTAGTCGTTCCAGTTTGATATATTTATAGAATTTATGAGTATTTTCATGGGGAAGAAGATTCTATATGAAAAATCTATGATTTTTAATCATGTATTCAGTATGAGGAGTTAATTAATTATTTTACTAAGGTAATGAAATAGGTAGATTTGACTTATTATATTATTCAGTTAAATTATCCAGAAAACAATAAATATGATGTATTATTAAAATGAGTGAATCTCATACTCTTTACACTATAAATCAAAGTTATATGATCAATGAAAATTATCAATCTTAAAAAAACAGGGAAGGAATTAAAATTGTATCATATATTAAACAGGCTATATTTAATATGAAATCAAGAAAGGTGAAAGTTTATATAGTCAAAGAGGTTGCAATCATATATAAAATCAATCATATATTATCCAAACATGAGTACATCAAGGATTTGTCCACATTGATCTAGTGATTGATTTTAGATTGTGACACAATACATAAAAAAACTAGACATAGATATTGAGGGGGAAATAATATTATAGATAAAATAGAATTATAATATTTTTTAAACTACTTTTGTGTTATAATGAGTAGATATTGGAAGAGGTGTTATACATTAATGCCTTAATGGAGGATGAAAAATGAATAATAAAAAGAGAAATATGAGTCAACCTCGATAATGAAAAATCAATATAAATAAAAATATATTATGAAACCTATATTTATGAATTGGATATAATCTTAGATGAGTCTTTCTTGAAATTTGAAAAATAAAATCTCTTGATTTGAAAAACTCATAAACTATGACCCAAAGAATGGAACATTTTACAGTGAATATATCTTTTACATGGATGACAGTGATAACATGTTGAAAATCAATAATGATATAGTTAGTTCAAATGTATCTTAGGCACCTTTCATTGATAGTTGAATATTATGGGGTCAAACTCAACATTAAAATTTTATTTCATAAATAATGAAAAAATATTTAACTGGAGAAAACTAAAAATTCTCAGGATGAAGGCTTACCTCTATGGGACAACATTACTCTTATATTATCTAAATATAATTATAATGGTCCTATAGTTTTATATTAATGTGTTGGGGGGACATAAACATCATATAACATAGAATTATCCTCATGGATTCCATTGTTAATGATCCAATCATTTCAAACATAGATATTACATTAATATTGACAAATATTTATTACATAACATAACAAACCCATAATGGAATTGTATTGGCTTAGTGTCTTTGGAAACATGAACATAAAACAACCAGTTCCAAAAACATAGGAATCATATCCCACTTATTCCTTGATAATGATAGCCTTTTTGAAATGTTTTACTGAAAATCATTCTTGATATTTGGGGAAAAGAAATAATAGAATGGTAAATCTTAGATGATAAGTAAGGATAAACCAAGGAGAAACTAATCCTTGATCTTATTAAATAAAAACATAAGAATATGGTTATGTGATCATGATAATAAATTTAAAGTTTCATACCCATTATATCATAAATCATAATCATGATTCATGGAATAATCATTATCATTTTAGAAGCCATAGACCGTAAGAGGGATAAATAATCATTAATCACTCATGATCCAGAAGTTAATTTAATTAAAGTGTAGAACAATTATAAATATAAAAAAAATCATATATCAATGTTAACTACTAGGAATAAAAATATAGTGTATTGGGACACACAAGTTTCCTAGAGTGGATAAGGCCACCCAAATATCCCATATTGTATCATGCCCATGGACATATTTCCCAATGTTAACTCATGAGATATAAAGTTCTACCTATTTCATTTTAGGGATATATACCTCTCACACATCACATAATATAAATGATACTTATGTGTTTCAAAATATAATATATCATTCATCATAGGAAAACCCTTAGAAAGAATGGGTTTTATGAACATTTAATCATTTCATAACCTGTAGAACATTTTTTTTTAAAAAAAAATCATTCAATCATTGCATAACATGTGGGAATGTAATGGGATTCATAAATATCATTTCATCAAAATCATAATCCATTTTGATAAAATATAAAGATTATATAAATTAATAATAAACCCAATAATGTATAAGTAACATACAAGATCATAATAATAGATTGGAAATGGAATGGAAAGATCACATGGAATCATTCATGTGGGAAACAAATTTTACAATTTTGAGAACTTTTTTAAAAATAATTAATAGAATGAAAAATAAAATATTTCATAGAAAATATTAATGTATGATTTTATAGTAAGATTAAATGAATTAAATATTCATTATGGGTGAAAACATTTTCATTATATATAACAAAAAAATGAATACCTTCTATATATTTTTTGGAAAATTCACAAGGAAAATTGTTTAGATAAGGAAATGAAGAATCATTTCAAATCCTATTGTAAATAGTAAAACATGGTAAAATGGTTTTTAAATATAATCATAGCATAATAGTAATAATTATATTTGGAGAAAAATTTATAATATGTGGACATGGATTTAAAAGAGAGTTTGAGGGGAAATTATAAAGAGATATTATTTAAAAAAATACCTGTATAAATATCATATCATTAAAGTGAGGACAAATCAAATTAAAATATTTTGTGTATCAGCTATTAATATACATAATACATGTGGAAATAAAATATAATACAAAAAAATTCATCTCACACATAATTTTATCTTGTAATAACAAATAATGTATAAGCTTAACCTAATGAATTGAAATTGAGTTAAGAAATCCCATACAATGTTGTAGATAGTTGAATCGTATTCCCCATAAAAGTGATAATTATAAAATGAAAAATTATATAACATTAATATAATGAGTTTCATGATATGATATAACATGGTTCAGTATATTAACTATACACACGAAATAATTGGTGATTAAAGTTAATATATCATTGAAGTACAAGTGAGATGAGAAACCCTTTCCCCAGGCATCCCTTTAATTTTTTTTGGCATTAACATCATGTTTAAAGGGATAAATACTTTTATTAATTAATTATAGAACTAAAATAATATTCATAATAACTTATATGTTATTTTTATTACATATTACAACCTTTTAATTAATAATATATCTTTATTTTCATTGTTTTAGGTGTGTTTGTTTCACAGTTTCATGGTCGGTTCATTTTTTGTATAATTATGTATTCTCTAAAAAAATGGAAATAGAAAAACTAGATGTGAAATGAAATGGTATTAATGAAAATAAATATGATTATTTGACCACTTATATCATATTTTTTTCTATCATTTGTCTGATTTATTTCAAAAAATGTTTTTGATAAATGTTTAGTTTAATTTTGTTAGTTTTCCAACCATCACAAAATAGTTTTGTTTTACATTATGTTATGTAATGGGGAACTAATAATGAATATCCATAGGGATAGTTAACCACAATAATTTGGACATTGGATTCATGTATTTCAATAATAGTAGATAAGAAAAGGGGTAGATATAATATATTTTATTATAAATATATGATTAAATTATATAAATGATACATGTTTTATAATGATTTTGTTGGTGAAGGATGTTAGGAGATGGTAGAAACAGAAATGAAACCAAGAGTGGTTGTTTGAGAAAGTATCCTCTTGAATATCGCATCCTTGATGGGCCCCTAAAGGATCATGGAAGTAGTATTTCGGCGATCCAAATATCACTTTGATGTGGGGATAGTTTGTATGAGATATCTTTATGATATTTTAAAATAATGATGGATTTTTCTGCATAATGTGGATGGATAGGGGTGGTATTTATACTTAGTGAGGGTGGTATTAAGTGAATAAAAATGGTTATTTTACATTTAAAGACAACCTCATTTTGGAGGTATTAATTCAAATTGATTTTTTGATAACTAATCATATAAAGATGGGTTAATATCTATAATCACATAAACACTAATTTAATATTTTCATATTTAATTATTTTAATTTTGATCCTTTTAAAAGTTACACGCTACATTATTTTAGTTATAACATGCTCAATATTTTTTATACTATGAAAAAAATTAATGCCTAAAAAATTGAATTTATAATATAAAATGATAATTATGACAAAAAATATATAATCCATTTTTAATGATCAAACAGATACATTTCATGATTAAAATTAAAATTAAAATTTTAAAATGCAACGAAATTTTTTTTTAGAAAAATTAGGTCTTTATTTCCAAAAAAGTAATTCTACCAAAATAACATAAAATAATGTTTAAATATAAATATTTACATTTTATGTAACTAAAAATAGAATAAGGTACATTGAAATAAATTTTAACAAATAAAATGAATTTTCTGTATAATGAAAATATTTTTTTATTAATATTTTTATTTTTTACATTTAACTGAAGTATTTATATTTTTTTGAATATTATTAAAACTAAAATATCAGATAATTTTTACTTGATGAAAAAAAATAGTTTTGATTTATAAAATTAATTTTATACATAATCAAGAAGTTAATTTTATTTTTTTCTCATATATATTAATACAATTCAATTTTTAAGAAAATATATATATGACGAATAAAATGATACTGAAAAATATTTTTTATTTATATATTAATTGTAAACAGATTTTTATTGAACCTGATTTTTATATTTTATCAAATATTATTCATTATATTAAAACATGATAATTTAATTATTAGTTTATAACAGTAATGTAAAAATAATATTTTCAAGTACATTTCAGCTCTGTATTTCAGGAATCATGAGATATTACAAGACTATATATATTTAGAAACATATATTCCAAAAAAACATCTTGTGTTGTGATATTTTATATAGTTATTTCCAATACATCTCTCAGGTTATCAGGAAGAGTACCTTAAAATAATTTTACTAGTTTGTGTCTATATAAATGATTTGAGTCCCTAATTGGTGTATCATGTGAATTAGGTGTGCTTGATATTAAGGGTGTGAAATAATCCATATAACTGGGCCCTTTCAGAAGGGGTGGGATGACATGGAAAGAAAAAACATTGGATTTTTTCTCCTATAGTAAAAAAATCATATATGAAAAAACTGGCAGATGAACGTGGGATTTGAACCTAGTATTAAATCGAGGGATAGGCTAATACACTCATTAGGTAAATATGAGATGGATAATTTTTTACCCAAGGTTGTCCATTACAGATTATGGGTGTCTAATTCATGGACCAAATATGCCCCTTTTTGGTGTGAACCTTTTATAAATATGTGAGTCACATATTGTGGTGTGGTGTGAATGGTTTGTATAATATAATAAAGCTGAAATTTTATCCCTGTTATGTGTCCTTTAAAAGTTGTGGGATTGACTAGAAATAAACAAATTTTGGGTGTGACTCATAGAGTGGAAAAACACATTTGTAGATTTTATGTTTTACAAACACATGAGGGGACACATGATGTTTTCTTTGATTTTAATTTGTTATTTATAATACATCTATTAAAAGAAAAACATTTTCTTCGATAGTGTATACAACAAGAAACATCGAACCTGAATGAATTGTGATACAAAATTATATTATTAATATTTAAACATGGCCATTAAAATTAGTTGTAGTTAATTTAATAACCTTATTATAAAAAATAACTCTAATTTTTATATAATATAATTTTATTTATTAATTATTAAAAAAATTCACAATTTCAAGTAAGCTCATTTTATAATTCAAAAATACATTATCTTAAAAACAAGTTTTTATTTTTTTATGAATGGAAAACATAATTAATTTATTAAACATTTATTGATGGTATATTAATTTTTGGATATCATTTTTAAAATCCTCATATCTAAATTCGGTTAGGGAGAAACATTTGGATTTTTCTAAAATCATTGACTTTTTAAAAGAATATAACAAAATAAGGAATTTTTAAATACTATAATTCAAATTGTATTTATTCCAAATGCGACACAAGAACCATTTAATATTGGATAATATAATTAATTTAATTTCATTATATAATATTATCATTTTGGAATTACATTAATTTTATTTATAAAAAATAGTTTTCATAAAACTATTTTTA
This sequence comes from Viscum album, assembly GCA_963277665.1. Classification (NCBI taxonomy): domain Eukaryota; kingdom Viridiplantae; phylum Streptophyta; class Magnoliopsida; order Santalales; family Viscaceae; genus Viscum; species Viscum album. The sequence continues at coordinate 544,725,564 of OY728158.1, forward strand.
GGTGCACATAGATTATCTATTATAATTGATTAATATATCCCCTAATAAATAAATATTTAAATAAAATATACAATATATATATATATATATACATATCCATATATATTTAAGTCCATATAATGATAATTAATATTTATAGGGTCGGTATAAGATCATATATACATTGATAAATACATTTTTGTGAAAAAAAACCCATTTTCATAATCTTTTATTAAATTATTTTAAAATGAATATCTTCCTCTAATAGAGACTGAATTTATAAAATAGATACCATATTTAGAATCATCATAATCTATATAATTTAATACTGTCAAAGTATTTTTGGTTATAATTAATTGTAATAATATTACAAATTTTTCACAATATAAAAATGGAATTACTAGTTTACTCAGGATAAAACAAAGTGACAAGGATATATATTTTCATCTTATTTTTTATTAATTTATTGATACTATTATCATATTATTCTCAAGAATAAAATATTTTTGGGTCACTTCCCTAAAAAAGATTCTTAAATATTATTTTATTGAATGAAAAAGTCAAAATATCACTCTATCGGTTATAAATCTCATCTAGGTTTTATCATAGTGACACAAGGATGTCTGGAATAAATAAAAACAGTTATTTGAGAATTATTAAATTACATTCCTGATATTAATTTATTTATATTTTTTTGTGGTTGAATAATTACAGTGAACTCTTATACCGAACCGACATAGTATTTCTTTCATTAATAAGAAGTAAATAATATAAAACACATTAAATTTTAAAAAATTTAATTTAATTATTGTGTAAAATGAATATTTGTGATACATGTTAGATACTATAGATGTGTGAAAATTTTGTATTCAAATTTAATTTTTTTTTCATTATGTATTGAAAGTCCAATTAAACAAATAGATTGAAAAAAAAATTATTGAAATTTTATAAAAATATAAGTCTATTAAAAAATTTAGAAATAAAGAAAAATATTAATGTTTAAAAAATGGATAATATATTATCAAAATTTTCATAAAATAGTCATTTAAGATCTAATTATCACCATATATTTATAATATAACACTTTACATATGAAAAATATGTTGCTACAATTAAGGTTAAAATAGATTAACAATGTAGTTAAACAAAATTATAAGGTTAAATACACCACAAAAACATGAAAAAATATTATTTTATGATGATATATAAACCAAATAATATCATATATGAAAATATATATACATTTGGAATAATTAAAATATAGAAATGTATTTTTATTCATTAGTCTTTTAAGTATTTTCTAGACTTCCCCTCCTCGCATTTATAAAAGGGATCCACCTATCATACTTTCCCCATGAATTTTAAACCTTTTGCATAAGAAAATAACAAATAAAATAGATTATTTTATTCCCATATTCCATTTTTGGAGGCCATTTTTATCATAATTACATCCCTAGAATGATTTCATCTTAAACCATAAGAGGTTTTCCAAGAATGAGGTATTATTTGTAATAAATAATTTTCATTTTATTTATTATTTTACCACATTCATATATTCATAAAACATAATGAAATAATAAATATAGTATCATAAATATTTTGTGATTTTATAATGTTAATTTCATAACCTATATCCATATAATATTCTATCAAAATGGGAAGTGAAACCATCGTTCATGTGTAAGGAAGACTATCGCTGTGTGAGCTAATTCAACTTGTTTTCCATCACCTTATCTATTGTTGGGTGTTGGGATGGATTTAACATATATATATATATATATATATATATATGATATTAGTGAAACATTATCGCTCATTAAATATTAAATATCATTTAACTTCTTACATTAACATTCACTAAATTATGATAATGTTGATTGTTCATGAGTGTGGAAAATTACCACCCTTATGTTATGTAATTATTATTTCATCACCATATCACATGGATGATCATTGAAAATGGAAATGTTACTATTGAATATGTAAAAATACTACATATTTGGACTTTAGAAGTGCTAAAAAATAATTTATTGGAGCTAGAGAACCATTGACTAGGGGAGTGAGGTAAAAATAATCAGTCATTTATCAATGCTATAAAATCAATGATAAAGTGGAATACTCCAGTGATGTGTTCTCAAAAGGCATACCACAACACCAGAAACACCATGAAATCCGAAAAATAATTTATGAATAAATAACTAATTTGATTTGAAAACAATCATTACTCATTTTCATTGTTTTTGAGATGTGATTCACGCTTTAAACAGAAATGATACTTATATATTGAAAAAATGACCTTTTAGTCTTACTAGTTACACCATGCATCGTATTGAGATGAGATTGAATATTAGATGTCCCAAATTAATTATTGTTCATTTTCGTAATATATAAATACAATCCTAATGTGATTTCTTGATCCGTGTATGTATCGTGTATTTTATTCAAAAATAAAATTTTAAAATGGAAGCATATATATTGACTCATTCTAGTCACATATTATGTCAGTTTGATGTGATATTAATTCATATATTTCATAAATGACTTCTCAATTGATGTTCCAAATTATAACGAAAATTAGAGCATGTTTTCCCTGTTTTCAGTGAGTGACACTTTTAAAATTAAAATATTCATTTTAATCAAATAACTGGAACATTAAATAATATAGGGAAAATTGTGTATCATGTTTAGTTTTGGATAATTCCTACATGTCAAAAATGACTTGTTGTTCATTTTTTCAATGTATAAAAATAATATGATTGTTTTTTTAGATTTTGAGTAGGTGAGTCTTCCTTCTTACAAAAAATAATGTCAATTTTAAATTAATGGACTCATTTTGAGTCATATCTATCACACCATGCATCATATTGAGGTGGAAATAATTATTATGACTCTGAAATGGTGTATAGATCATTTTTATAATGTATCAAATCATTAAGAGTCTGTTTACTTAGTTTTGAGTATGTTCTATTTCATTTATACAAAAATGTCATTTCAAACTAGAAACACAATCATTGGATCATACCAATGACATCGTGTATCTGTATTTCATGAGGATAATTATTACACATCACAAATGAAATTTAAATCAAGTTCTATAATTATAAGTTATATTTTCATTTGTTTGATCAGTTTTTAGTGAATGACATTTTTTGAACTAAATTTTAAATTTTAAACTGAAAACAGACACAATGAGTCATACATGGAACATTGTGTATTTAATTAATATTTGAAAGAATCCATCAAATCAAAAATTAATTATTGATTATTTTTCAAATGTTTCAAAATAATTTAATTGTGTTTTATCAGTTTTGAGTAGAACAATTGTTTTTTTCTAAAATTGATGTTTATTTTAAAAAGAAAGACGCACATGGAGTCATATTAGTCTGATCGTGTGTTAGATTTAGTTACAACTAGTTATTACACATACCAAATGCCTTTTGGATCCTTTTTACAAAGTATCAAAACAATATGAATGTTTTTTCATAGTTTTTAGTACATCACATATAGTTTTTACAAATTTTTTTTAATCTAAAAACACGCACTTTGAACCATACTGATCACATATTGTATTTTTATAACCTATGGTGAATTCTGATACATAAAAAATAACATCTGAATCAATTTCCTAAATTATAAATAATATTTAAGTGTCTTTTCACTCTTTTTAATGAGGGACATATTGTGAACTGAACGACTAATTTTAAACTAATAACAGACATGTTGAGTCATACTGGGCACATCATGTATCAAATTGAGGTGGAGTTAAATACTATATGTCAATAATCACTTATGGATCATTTTACAGAATTTTTAATACGATTTGACTGCATTCTCTTAGTTTTAAGTAGGTCATTTATCCTGTTTATTAAAATTTATGTCATGTTTTCAATAAAAAGATGCACTTGGAGTCATAATATTAAAAACATTTCTTTAATTGAGGTATTGATGATTTTTATATGTCACATATTACTTAGGGATATTTTTTCGAAAGTATAAAAACAATTCTAATGCATTTTCATAGTTTTTAGTATGTCACTTGATTTTATAAAATATCATTTTAATTGGGAAAAATTAACATTGAAAACTAATAATCATATCATACATCAGTTTGATGTGATACTAGTTCCTAGATTTAGAAAATGACATGTGAATAGATGTCCTAAATTATTTTGAAAATTTGAGTGTACTTTCATTGTTTTCAGTGGGTGTCATTTTTTGAACTAAACTATCGATTTTAAAATGATTGCCAACATATTGAGTCATATAGGTCACACTGTTTGTTTAATTGTGTGTGACTACTTCCAAAAAATCCAATATTAATTATGGATTGTTTTCCTAAAGTATCAAGATAATTGATATATGTTTCCTTTATTTAGAGAAATTTCGTTGTCCTTTTTACAAAAAATCCAGTCAATTATATATTAAAATAAGCACATGGACTCATACTGGTCATATCCTGAGTGGTATTGTGGTGTGGTTGATACCTAAAAAACCCAATGTCTCAAAAAAATAACTAAATTAGAATATAGCCACACTTCCATTGCCTTACTTTATGTAACTATCAATACTTCTTATTGACTCGATGTTATTAGCTGAACTTTGTTCTCATTGTTGAACTTATAAATAGAAGAACAAGCACATGTACCAATTATATCATGAGAAGTCAGCATAATGGGAACATGAGCTCCCTCTACTCACCAGGATTTCAACAAGGAGATATTTTTTTGTATAAAAACATCAAATCAATATGCAGTATTGAGATTTCGAAAAATAAATGCAATTAATATGGAAAACTTGGTTACATTAGAAGAATAAATTATATTATATCTTCTATGTCATGTTGTAGGTAGTTCAATACAAAAAATAAATTCCCAAAATATCTTTGAAAAAAAATTAACAAGTATTTGAAAAAAATTATTAAAACAAATAACATACTAATTGTAGATAAAATGATGACAAAATCATTTAAATAATTAGTAAGAATACACCATTTCATGATTGTTGTATAGATTCTAGAAGATTTTCCTTATTATTATTATCTCAGTTGTAGGATTAATTTCTATTCCCTTTTGAGCTTGAAATGATATGAATAATCCACCCCAACTTGAATAAAAGAATCCAAATATACATGAAAACTATTATAATATAAGTAATATAGAAAAGAAATAAATTAAAAATTAATATAAATAAATGAATTAATTCTATCGATAATAATTTCACTCTGAATATATTACTGACCATAAGGATATAATTAAGATAAAGAAAGAATGATGATAAAAATTTACAGATAGATATTTCCAATCAATCAATCAACAAGTGAGTTTGATATGGGGAAAATTAGATACATTTGATTGAGTCGTTGATTCTTCTAATATTAAGTATTGATATCCTAGTGGGATAATAAAATAGAGATGTTTTATAATAAATAAATAAAAACACATAAGATATTCTATATCAATGTTGAATGATAACAATTAGTGAGAATTACATGAATGTTAATCAGATATTTTGAAGGGTGGATCCAAAAGGAAAAGAAAAAAATTGATCTATTTTTAGATGTATAAATGTAAAACATACAGAATTTTTATTAACTACGTGATGAAATAAATGAATTGATTTTTAAAAATTATTAATTAGTTTGGAGTCTTTTCATATATGTATATATGTTATCAACTACAATAAAATCAATAAATGTTGAAATAAATAAATACAATTTCACCGGTGATTAGAATATATCAGTGAAAATTCAAAGGAGTAAGACTCTAAAAGAACCTCATTTTTTAATTAGATCATATAAAATTAGATTGGACTAAAAAGAATAATAATTCAATATAATCTATGCATTAGGAGCTTGATCTATATAAGAACAATGTTACATGGGAATGTTTTCCATGGTTGGAAGAAAAATATGTCATTACAACCAATTGGTTGTTCAGTAATAAATTCAATCCCTAGAAAATGTGACTCAAAACAAAGAATGGAAATGGTGTTTTTAGTGTATGTTTCTTTGATTCCAGATTTATAATTTTTAGGATTTTTGGTTTCCATATTCTAAATTTCATTTTAGGGAGATTTAGTGTCATTAATATCATCCTAGTAGGTTTTAAGGCCATCCCTATTTTTGAAATCATTATAATTATACAAATTATTTAGTTTAGGGGTGCCCAATAGTTTACCCATATCTTATCCCTTTAGATTTCATGAAAATTGACTCATTTGTGACTCCTGGATTTTTAAATATATAATGTATTTTATTTATTTATCTAATTCAGGTTGTGAAATTTTTGTTTCAAACATACATATTATTTTTTGAATCATAACATTGGCATCATATTAACAACCATAATTTTCATCATATGGTTGTAATTATAAAAGTGACTCAGATTAGTGTTGAAATTTAGGAGGAGCAGTATGTCCATGCACTAATTTCTCTCAATAATAATGGTTTTCTTTTTAATGGTAGTTGTGGTCATAGTTTTCAAAAAATGGATAATACATTTTTGGAATTTTATAACAATTCCCATCAAATTTAGAATTACATTGGGTGTTGAAAGGTATATCAAAATTTGAAAATTAGTATTTTAATTAAAAAACATTCACTTGTGTGTCCATTTCTCTATAAGGGTGATTTTTATTATTTTTAGTAGTGAATCAAGAATACCGATAATTATTATAGGGAGAAATTTTACTTTCTATCCTAAAAATAGATCACCACCAAGAATAATTCCAAAATGAATTTTCCTCCATGTTCTTAAAATTTTTATAGGGTTCTTACACTAGTTTATGACAAATTTTCCCCCTAGAAGACTAATTTAGAGAAGTTTATTATTATGGGATTAGGAATTTATTAAAGGAGACTCTATATATTTTTGGTCAATATTTTTTATTGAATCATTTTATAAGTGACCCATAAATCTATCCCAAGACTTATGAAATATTTAACATTCATCCTTAATAAATCCATTAAGTTTACACAATATATTAGAGCTCATTACCCTCGAAAAAAAATTCCTGAAAAAAATCATTATATAGTTATTCTCATATGTTTGATATTTCATAATCTATTTTTTAAAACAACTTTGAGAATTATCATTAAAATAGAATAATATAACCCTATATTTAAATTCCCCCTCACTGAACACTATTAGTTCCTACTGTTGCGTATCATAATATAAGATCCCAATCATGTCAGATATTTTACCACCAGTTGATTTCCAGTGTAATATTCCAAACCAATGAAATCACCAACTGATATATGGATGAATGTTTAAAAATATGATGACTGAAAAGATGTAGATATCATTGAATATATATATATATATATATTGTGGGCTTATTTTACCTCACAACATCATGAAACAACTTTTTGTTTGATATATTTCAAGTCATACAATACCAATTTTGTGCCAAGGAGGGCCACATGAAATCAGGGAAGAAGATACATCAATATATCTAATCAACAATGAATTTTGTGATGTTTGGTTTTAGGATAGTGAAAGTATAATTTTTGGGATACACTGATGTGGTATGATAATTTTCAGTGGATATCCAAGGGAAATTATAGATGTCTAAAAACCTAAATTTCGTTCAAAATTTTGTTTTTTCAACCCTTTAATCTATCTATAATTTCATTCGAGCATTGGAATAGTTAGAGCCTTGATTCTAGCCTATATTGGACATTGGATATGACTATGAGGAGCACCGACAGTATGCTACTACTATAGAGATCTATGGATATCGTGAACCGCTTCCCGATGTTTACTTTAATTAAAATATATTGTGAAAATTTTACCAGAACTTAAAAAAATGTTGATAAATATAATTTATATTATCACTAACATAATAAGAACTTATAAAATGAATATTTATTAGGAATTTTTAACACTATTATAAATAGATAAGTATCAGCATTAAAAGAGAACTGATAAAATGATTTATTATTAGTGCTAATGTTATAATGCTGATAAATACTTATAATTATTTTTTAAAATAATTATTTTAAAAATTATAATTATTATATATAATTATAATACATAAAGTAACCTTTTTTATAAAATAATGAATTTATAAGTCTTTTAATATATAATTATGTATTTATAAATATATACAATTTTTTTAAAATAAATATTTATTTCATTATATGGATATATTTATAAATTTATATATATATAAATATAATAATATTTATATAATTATATATACACATTAATAGTACTATAGCAGGGCACTGTAATAGTACTGTAGTAGTGGCAGAGTTGTAGTAGCGGTGGCACTGTAGAGGTGAAGCCACTGTAGTAGAGATTTTAGTGGTGGCGGTATGTAGCAGTTACTATTGACGCATGGGTACTATAGCAGTACTATTCACCGCAGGGTCCTTCGGGCAAAAAATGGTCTTCCAAGCCTTATATTCCGGCCACATTCCCTTGGGCATTCAGGATAAGTTATGGGTCTCCCTCTACCCACACTCAAGAGATTTTTTCTTTAATTAATAATTTGAGACTTTGGCCCCAAACTTTTAGAAAAAATACTAACATGGATATATATATATATATATGAATAAATATGAATACATATTGAAAATATCAAAACATAATATACATATATATATAAATAAATTATAATATAAATTGATTAAATTCCAAAAAATATGTTTTTGTCTACGATTATACATATAAAAAGGAATTAATTATCTATATATGAAATCAATATAATACGTTTGATCCTGGGTATATGATGAAAAATTAAATGATATTCAATCATGTCCCCTACGAGACGCATTATTTTAGTATTTTTATATCATTTTAGTTATTAATTACAAACCATTATTAACTAAATATATTTGCATTTAAAGTATATAATATAAAATGTTTTTTATATATATCATATTCATATACACAAATATATTTCTATTTTTTAATATATAGTATTTATTAACATTATAAATAATTTTATAATTAAAAAAACATTTAACATTTTTTTTCAATTTACTTATTTATAAATTTTATTTTCTCAATATTCATTTTTCATATATATATATATATGACATACTATTTATTAGTATTCAGAATTTATGTATATTTTAAACAATTTATTAATTTTTATCAATAATTATTTAATTAATAAAATTTAAAATAAATTTTAATACTTTTTTAATTATTCGATTTTGATTATTCAGACCACTATTAGTGATAACAAAGTGATGATAATGGATTCCATTATGAGTGATAAAAAAATAGCACTGATAAAGGGTACTTTTTATCAACATTGATTAGGAGGTGCTAATAAAGGGTACCCTTTATCAGTGCTAAACATAAACCATTGATATAGGGTACCATTTATCAGCACTAAAAAATCATTGATATAGGGTCCCTTTATCAGCCCTAAAAAATAAATGATAGATCTAAAATTTTCGCACCTTATTCAAAAGTAATAAGTATTCCATTTATTAATGATTTTTACAGACACTGATAAATACCAATACAATTAATGTCCCTTTTTGAAGTAGTTAAATGCCTATCGTCTCCAAGATTTTAACGTAGAATGTTTTTACTAAACATCATTCATGATTTGTTTTGAAATCATAATTTATATAATTTTTTTTAATTATGTCATTATTATTATTATATTGATGATGGAACAGTTACTACCTTTACCATAGTCAATCTACCAAACTGATTTTTGTCATATGAGGTGAATATCATCAATATGCTATATTAATAGTTAATTAATGATGTAATTGATTATTAATTCTAAATAAAAGTAATAATAATCTTAATAAATATTTTCAATAAACATATAATTATCATATGATGATAATTAATGAAGATAATTAATTTATATGAGGAGTGAGGATCAATGTAATGGACCATTTTTTTAAAATCCTCTTTTAATGTTTCCTATCCAAATATTTTCTTGCATGTTATGATATTCTTAATGTGACTTGAAAATTATTTTTTATGAATAAATATATGATAATTCTAATTTTCAACCATATTTAATGTTCATTTAAAAATGTTAACTAATGAATATTTTTAATGTTTTACATAAGCGAATTAAAAACTTAATTATTGGTGTCAAAATTATTTATTTTCTAAAAATATTTTATTCATGTTATAAAAATAATTTTATATATCATTATAAAATGTTAAATGAAATATAAATGAAATTTAATATCTCTTTTGAGTTTCAATAATATTTTCTCAAAATGATTATTTTTCATAATTTTATCAGAATGTTTTGAAATTATCTACAAATGATAGAATAAAATTTTATTTTTAATATATACATCATCGAAGTATTTTCCACCACCAAAATTATAATATTATATTTATATTTCTTTATATGATTTCGTGTTTTATTGATTAAAAAATATTATCCATTTGATCAATATATTTATTAAAATGGTTTTAAATGGAATTGAGATTATGATATCTTGAAATATTATTCTTATGGGTGTAAGAGATCTATCAAACCCACACTTTTCATCAGGTTATGACCTATCTCTCTCAAAATAAAAATATATGTCTCTTTAATGTTATAAAATGAATCGAAATTTTTTATATATGTGTCTCACAAATAAAACTAGAAAATACTATCTTCCTTGATATGGTAATAGATAACATTTATATACTTCTAAAATTCTTTCTTTATTAAATCTCCTATTATTATTGTCTACAGCATGATTATGAAACCCAATAAAATCCATGCATAATTATTCTGATTATCAAATACTATTAAAATATATTTTATGAGGGACAGATAAGAATATATATGTTTTAATGGGTGTTTATTGATATAACTCAAATAAATTGGGTACATGTTTTTTATCAGGAGACATTATGTGTAGGATTAGAGAGTAAACCCAATCTATTATGGTACATTGTTAACCATGTTATATTTTCAAAGAAGTTACACTTAACTCATTTTTATATTATGTTATATTTTTCATACAAATTTTTAATTTTTTTTTAATATTATTAAATAATGTTCGTTATGTAATGCTTCAATGTGATTTCACAAGGGATTATGTTTGAGGAAGGGAGTTTACAACTTCGGAAGGGGGAAATATATTATATTTTTTAAAAATGTTTGCATATGTTTTTCAAGATTTAAATTTAAACATAAATATTTTTACTTTTTACATTCACATTTATTATGAAATGTATCATTAAAATCAATACATTGAAATTTAATTTCTGAAGTGACAAAATATTTACTTTAATCATAATGTTTTATTTAAAATGCGGAAAATCTTGTATAATTATTAATGAATTAAAAAGTTACATTCAATATTTTAATATGCCCCCTACTAAGATTTTTTTATTATACTATGTTATAATATGTTCTCTCATTGGTCTTTTGGATGACAAGTGACATTGATGAGGTCATAATGAAAATTATACAGATATTTTATTTAAGGAAAAACGTTTATATCATAAAAACATTTTATTATGGGAAAATATATACTAAGTGAATGTTCCCACATTGTGATGAAATATATTTTAGGTTTTGGTGATGGAATAATTTTATGAAACACTAAACAAAAATGATCTATGGATGTAATAAAAATAATTATTTTCTTATAAAACAATACTATGTATTATTAAATGTTAGGTCCTTATAACTGATATCTGAAAAAGGACAGGATAAATTTCATGATAATGAAATTTTCATTATAGGATAAAATATGTGATATTTTTACTCTCATGTGTTTATATGTTTAAGGTTGATCAAAATATCAAATTTCATGAACAACACTCAATGAGGTTTTAATTTATTATATTTTAATTTGAATAAGTTATTAATATTATATAGGTAACATTATTTTATTATTGTAAATATAAAAATAAATTATTTTATATGATGAATAAAAAATTAAAATATATTATTAAAGTATATTTGATTTTAATTTATCAGTATAGTGATTGTGGTTACATATGAAAATGATCATGATATTTTGGATATTACATGATTAGTACATATATATATTTTGTATATGACTTTATGGTTAATTAAAGATGATGGGAGATAAATTATATATTAAACTGAGAATAATATATTATCAAATAGAACTAATGTTTTCTATATTCAAATTTTATTCATAATATTTTGAATAATTTTAAGGTTTTTTCATTTTTAAAGGATCTCTGTTGAATTTTTGGTGTTAAATATGAGGATTTTGATATTTATGTTGTTATTATTCATTGGATAGTTTTTAAATTTTTAAAATTATCTTCTACTAACCGGTTGTATTTTTTTAATATCTAAACACATTTATAATATCTTATTATAACTTTTTTTGAATTATCTGATACGTTTTAAGTTGATTTTGGTGCATTATGCACAAAAAATATAATATTGAATACTAATATTTTGTAGAAAATATGAGAATATTTTGAAAATTGTTTTGAATATGAAATTTAACCTCTCATATATTTTCATAAATATTCCATGTATTGATGGTAGTATAATTAATAAACTTTGGGAAATGGATCCTGAAACAAAAATAATATATTTTTGTGATCAGTGATATTTATGAATATGGATTTATTTTTTGGCATTAAATTTTAACCATAACACATTCATTAACATTACAACAATAATCTCTATTTTGGAGACCTATTTTTATTTTACATATGATGAAATTCATATTTTCATTTTCCTCATTTTTGTAAAAAGTTTTATTTTAACTTTTTTTGTTGTGGGATTCCGAAAATTGCACTATCAGATGAAAAAAAAGTTTGATTACCAATATGAAGGTAAAATAGATATTAAAATATTTATTAGATGAAGGGAAAATGGAACACCGAATTATTTTAAAATAAGAATATTATGTTTCATAACATATACAATACTCAACATCTACGCTTAAATGAACATCGATTTAAAATTAAAATTTTATAAATCACAAAAGATAAATAAAATTGGTCATATGAAAAGGAACAAAAATAATAATAAAATTATATTTATGGTTGGAATTAATCTATATGTTTTTTTTTATTTCATAGTAATTAGGAACACAATTTTCAGTAATGTCATTTTATGCCTTAAATATATGTTTTCCTCAAAACTGATTTTTATTAATTTTGTGAGTATATAATATAATTAATTTCATTCACATTAAATAATTGAATATAATAAAATGGAAATAAATTTTTTATATAACCATATATAAATTAGTTTTGGATGAAATTCTCAAAAAACAATTTATTTTTCATTGAATAGTTGAGAATACTGATTTTTTAAATACTACTTGTTCTTTTCATTAAATAAATTACTTAAGAAGTAGAATCTAAGTTTTTTATTTTTTATTAAATTAAAATATGAACCATTTTATTTAAATTTATCTAAATAATTTTATTTTAATATTCAACTTTCAAGATTTGTTTTATGTTTATATTTTCATAAAAATACATTTTTCTAAAAAATTATTCTCAGGTGCATATTTTTTATCCATTTTAATTAAATAAAAAAACTCATAAAATTTAATGAAATAAAATTAATTTATATTATATATTAATATTTCTAAAATAATGGAAATTATTATAATTTTAATTATTATATACTGATTTAATATATGATCATCTTTATATTGAAAAATGCATATTAATGAAAAACCAACAGTTCATCTTATTTTTCAGAATTATTTTCAAATTAATTTCTGCCACTTATGGAAATTGAATTTGTTATTATGGATTATATAATTTAAATTAAGGTAATTTAAATTTATTAATAAGGTCAACACAATTTTTTCTCATAATGAATAGTAAAAATTATAAAAAAATCACTATAGTAAAATTCATGAGTGGATCATCAGATCCCTGTCACTGAAACTAGGATATTCCCACCATTAGTAATGTTCTATGGACATCAATTCATTCCATTAATTTAATTTCTTTTTTTAGGTTTGGGATAGTCTCTATGGTCTACAATAGGCTATTTAGAGTCTAATGGTTCTGCATCATATTAGAATGGCGATTGGGACTCCAATACTTCTCGAAAAGGAAACTGAGGTTGTTGGATTGGATACTTTGTGAGGTTGTGGATTGACATTAAACATAGATCCACCCTGATTAGAATGGTTAATCTCTCCACTCCCACAAATAACATTAAAATTTATCTTCAGTATGAACGGATGAATATTTTCTATCATGAATGTAGGGTGGTGGGGAATTCTGTAGATCCATGTCTGAGGAATACCTCTTTCAAGAGATATGGGATGAAGGGTCTTCCAAATAATCTCAGTAGAAGGAAAAAATTGAGTAAGGATGTCGGTTTTTCAAATTCACTTGATCGTAATGGAGATTTTTTCCACAAGGAAATATCCAATAAAACTGATATGTGGGCTTTAGAGAATTATCCTCAGGTGCCTAACATGAAAGTAAATTGTCTAATGGTTGATAATACACTGGTGATAACTAAAATTGGTCCATACTTTACTCTGTTTATCATTGTAAATTAGGTTGCATCTGATGATGGCTATGCTGCTACCTCTATTGGATTATTGGATACTAGATATTTCACTACCAATCCCATTGCTACTCAGTCTCTAGATTTTGTTGGCCCTCGAAACACTAACACTGATTGTCCTAGTGTAGGATCTCAATGTGGTTTGACTATTTCTATGGATTCATTCTTATATGATCACAATGAGGCTTAACAATGTGTTAACTATCATTAGGAGATACAAAAACTACTCAATTACTCTAGATTTGATGAGAAGTGGGGAAATGATAAAACACCATTTTATTGAATATATTATTGATAATAAATGAAATAATTTCCTCACATTATGTTAAATATGTTTATTTATAAAATATTTGGGATTTGATCATTCATTTGAAAATTTGGTGAAAATTCCAGTTTTTCCCTTAATAGTGCACTGTAGTATTTCGAAGATACATATTTTTATATTTATTATTTGAATTTTAAATTTTTTAACAGTGTTCATAACTTCATTTTATACATCTTTCATTCAGGACACTAGAGCTAAAGACTGCATTTGGATAGAATAAATGAGCCATTAATCCAATGGTGGGCTGGACTCGGATGAAGGGACATGGGTTCTGTATTTGGGCCATATCTTCTACATACGTGCTTGGATTGAGCCCAACATTTGAGGAATGCTCGGGGACATGATTTGGCAAAAATAATCCTTCTTGATGTCTGGTCAATTCACGCGTTTTGGAGGTCAAATGGGTGGTGGAATTTGGAATAAAATATTTGTCCGAGTTTTTCATTTCACACTTAAAAAGTTATGTATCCCTATCCCTCACAAACTCTATTTAAAGGGGGGTTTAACTCTTTGATAGGGCTGGTCGAGGCATTGGGAAGGTGTGGCCGAATGGGTGTCTCTTGGTAGCCCCTCACAACTCTTGGAAGAAGAAAGAATTTGTGCAAACCTCTCTTCCAAAAGGCTCTCCTCTCTCACCTCTACTTTGTATTTTTTTTCTTTCATGTTTGTTTGTTGAATTTTTCTTCAAATAATCTTCTGTGTTCATCCCTCTTATTCTTCTCTTAATATTCTTAATTGGGTTGGAATCAAGAGTAGAGACAAGATTGGGTTCTACCCTTTCGATCCGTTGCTTATGCAAAACGTCTCCACGATGACTACACCACCCATGGAAGAGTAGTTCTTTTTAGTAATCGATCGACCTCTATCCTTCTTCATTCATTTATTTTGAATCAATGAGCTACCTCAATTCACATATTATGATCAATTAATTGAGTTTTCAATTTAAATGAAACTAAGCAAGCAATTTAATAGTTAACACAAAACACGTGAGGTTGGGAATTGTGTGAACTGTGAGAGCGCAACCTTAACCGGTAATTGAAAACCACACAGGATCAAATTGTAGAGTTCAAATATAATCCCTAAACTCAATTAATCCTCATTTACAGAGTTGTTATGTGCCTTAATTTACCACTGACCATAAGCTAATTTTAGAACATCAATCAAAGTAGGGTGTTGCGATTGCATGTTCCGAAGTTAGCCTAAGGTTAAATTCACCTCAATCTTCGTGGTAAAGTTAATTCTCGAAGGATTCGGGATTTAACAAATTAAGGGATCATAATTAAGTAAATATTAACTTAAATGATAATGATTATTAAATAATTGAATAGGTAGAGTTAGATCGATTACGTCTTTTAAATATTGTCTAAACAAATATCTTTTTTTTCATTTTAATCAAACTTCATTTCAAAACTAAAAACAAAAAAATACAATCATCTTCCAGAAAACTTCTTCTAGATTCATAAACTATAAAAAACCACCCCATCCTTTCAAGTAGTGTTTTTATTCTCTTTTATTTTACTTCTAGAATACCTCTAAAAATTGTTTTAATTCACTTCCTCCTTTGAGAAACGACCTTGATCAGCCACTCTGCTGCACCTAAGTACCCCAAATTACACTAATCAATTGAGGGCGCCCACGAAAGCACTCTTTCAAATTGGCTCTGTTGCCGGGGAGGCAAGTAATTATTTCAACCAATTAGAGGTATTTATTTTATTTTACATTTTATTCTCTTCCTCTCTTCTTTCTTCCTTCTTTACCCAATCTGATTTTTCCTCTTCTTCTTTTATTCTCTTTCTACTTCTTTTTGGACCATCAACTCAAAATTCTAATTTTTATTTTACTATGTTTCACATTCCTTCTTTTCATATTTCATTGATTGATGACACGAACTAATCCCGAAGTTCTCTTAGATCTTGACCCTGAGATTGAACGTAGCCTTAGGGCACGAATCAGACATTCTCAGTCTACGAGAAGTTTCAACATTCAACTAGTTGGAGAATTACTCCAATATCAGAACATTGAAATTGGAAGAAATTCAAATTCAACCATAAAACAAGAACCAATGGCTGGCAATAATAGAAACGAACTTAATAGAACCATTCAAGAATTGGCTGCACCTGATGTTAACTATCAACCAAATTGTATTGCATACCCGAATCTCGAATCGGACTTTGAATTGAAATCTGGATTAATTCACCTTCTTCTATAGTTTCAGGGCTTATCTGGTGAGGATACCAACAACCACCTTAAGGAATTTAATGTGTTTTTCTCAACTTTAAAACCAAGAAATGTCCTTGAAGATCAAATAAAACTAAGAGCATTCCCATTCTCACTTGATGGAGCTGCGAAAGATTGGATGTATTATTTACAACCTAAGGATGTAACTTGTTGGAACAATTTAAAACATCTTTTCTTGCAGTGATTTTTTCCAGCATCAAGGACCACATCCATTCAAAAGGAGATATCTGGGATCAAACAATCACAAGGGGAGTCAATGTATGAGTATTGGGAGAGATTAAAGAAGTTATGTGCAAGCTGTCCACATCACCAAATCAGTGAGCAACTCCTCATCCAGTACTTCCATGAAGGACTCACACCTATGGAGAGGAACATGGTGGATGCTGCACCTGGAGGATCATTGGTGGACAAGACACCAGTAGCTGCACGAGCATTGATCGACAAAATGGCCCAAAACTCTCAACAATTTGGTGATAGAGGTACACCACATGTTCGGGGAGTACATCAAGTAAGTCCTTCTTCTCTTGAAAGTCATTTGATTGATACTAAGTTAGAATAATTGACAACTATGGTGAGGCATATTGCATTGGCTCAAAAGACATACCAACCCCCTCCTTCAAGGCCATGTGGCATTTGCACTGAGACAAGCCACCCAACTGACTGTGGCCCACAACTACAAGAGACAGAAGATTGTGCAGCAGTGTTCCCTGGGAGACCATTTCAGCAGCAACAACAACCATATCCCCAAAAGAAGTTTGATTCATTTGCTCCAATATACAACCAAGGGTGGAAAGATCAAGCGGACATGAGGTATGGCTCTGGACAACAACAAAGGGCCCCTTTTCAACCAAACTTCCAGCAGCCTCCGCCTTACCAGCAGGGTTTCCAACAACCCCAAAAGAGATTTGAAGCCCAAGCATCAACAAGACAAAAACAAGGGAATCCCCCAACAAAGGTAGATTCTAATACTGATGATCTTTTGAAAAAAATTGTTCTTAATCAACAGAATGAGCTGAAGAGTCAAAATTCGGAGCTGAGGGAGTTAAAGACTCAAATGAGCCAGATTGCCACCGCCCTCCATGAACTTGTAAGTAATAATTCTGGAAATCTACCTTCCCATCCCACTCCAAATCCAAAGGGGAATGTTAGTTCCATCACATTGAGAAGTGGGAAGCAAATGAATGATACATCTGTACCTACCATTCCACCGGGATTTACCTCAACTCCAGAAAATCTGCATTCCATACGAGCTGATGAGAAATCCAAGGAGAAAGATAAAGGTAAGAAAAAGATTGATTATGTACCTCCTAAACCCCTTACTTTTCCAAATAGGGTTGTTCAAACCAAGAATATGGATGAAGAAGCAATGAAAAAGGAGGTTTTGGACACATTCAAGCGTGTGGAGATCAACATTCCTCTACTTGAAGCCATTAAGAAAATTACAAGGTATGCGAAATTCTTAAAAGAACTTTGTACCAATTGAAGAGGGCTCAAGGGAAATGAGAGGATCAACCTTGGAAGGAATGTCTCGGCACTCATTACACCAACTCTAGAAATGCCATCAAAGTGCAAGGATCCCGGGACATTCACCATCTCATGTACCACAGGGGAGTTGCACTTCTCTGATGCTCTTTGTGATTTAGGAGGTTCCATAAATGTGATTCCTCACTCTATATTCTCTTCCTTGCAGGTTGGTGAGTAGAAGTCGACAAGAGTAGTGGTGTAGTTGGCGAATAGAGCTACGACATATCCAGCGGGAGTTCTTGAGGATGTACTTGTTTGGGTAAGAGACATGATCTTTCCAGCAGACTTCTATGTGCTTAACCTGGAGGATGATCAGGTATGTTCTCATGCCCCCATTATCATAGGTAGGCCCTTCCTCAAAACTGCAAAAACTATCATAAATGTCAATGAGGGTACACTTTCCGTGGAATTTGGAGATGAAGTTGTGATATTTAATGTCATGGATTCCATGAAGTACCCCTCTGAGGACCATACTGCTTTTGTTATCACCCATTTTGACCCACCATGTAAAAACCACATGGAATTGGATTGTCCTATGCTTAGGGAGATTATGATTATTGGTTCTGGTTTAACGTCTAAGAGAACTTCTACACCTGCTTCTAATGAGCAAGACTCTCAGAGATTTTATTTTGAAATGGATTCATATTCTGATCTTGTTCATGTGAACTCTGATTATGACATGGCTGTAGAGTATGCTGATGGATTTGATGCTTTATTCTCTGATTTTAATGATGTATATTCTGATACTGATGCTCTTTGTGCACATATTTCGGTTCCTTCAATGTCTCCATCCATACTACACCCTCCTTCATTAGAACTGAAGCCATTGCCACCAAATCTGAAATACTCATACTTGTTGAGTGGTGAAAGATTACCTGTTATCATTTGCTAACAATCTCCCTTTTGAACATGAAGAAAAGCTTTTGAATATTTTGAGGGAGAACATTAGGGTGATTGGGTGGACCTTGGCTGACATATCAGGTATTAGACCCTCCATTTGCATGCATAGGATTCTCTTGGAGGATGGGGATAAACCGGTGAGACAGCCACAAAGGAGACTCAATCCCACCCTCCTGGAAGTTGTTAAAAAAGAAATTGAGAAATTGCTCGAGGCGGGTATAATATTTCCCATTTCAGATTCTCAATGGGTAAGTCCTATTCAGGTTGTGCCTAAGAAAAGTGGTGTTACTGTTTTTAAAAATGAAAAAGATGAGTTAGTTCCAATGAGGGTGAAAAATAGTTGGTGTGTGTGTATTGATTATAGGAAACTAAATCAGTCCACTCGCAAGGACCATTTCCCCCTCCCATTTATTGATCAGATGCTTGAGAGATTAGCAGGGAAGACACACTATTGTTTCTTGGATGGATTTTCTAGATATTTTAAGGATCCTATAGCTCCGGAGGACCAGGAGAAGACGACATTCACCTACCCATTCGGTACCTTTGCCTACCGAAGGATTCAATTTGGACTTTGCAAAGCCCCAGGTACCTTCCAGAGATGCATGGTGAGTATTTTTTCTGCTTTTATTGAGACCAGCATGGAAGTATTTATGGATGATTTTACAGTGTATGGATCCTCATTTGATGAATGTCTAAAGAGTTTGGGAAAGGTGTTGAATCGTTGTATTGAGAAGAATCTGGTCTTGAACTTTGAAAAGTGTCATTTTATGGTAGAGCATGGCATTGTCTTAGGGCATGTAGTGTCAAAACATGGGATAGAGGTTGATAGATCGAAGGTAGACATTATTTCATCCTTACCCTATCCTTCATGTGTGCGTGATGTTAGATCTTTCCTAGGGCATGCAGGATTTTATCGGCGCTTCATCAAAGATTTTAGTAAGATTGCTCTTCCTATGTCAAGATTACATCAAAAGGATTCTGATTTTGTGTTTGATGATTCTTGCAGGAATTCATTTGATGATATAAAACAACGTCTGACCACTCCACCTATCATACATCCCCCACGGTGGGACCTTCCATTTGAGCTTATGTGTGACGCCTCCAACTTCGCGGTTGGAGCTGTCTTATCTCAGAGGGTGGAAGGACATTCACATGTGATCGCTTATGCATCAAGGACACTGGATTCAGCCCAATCAAACTACACAACCACGGAAAAGGAGTTTCTTGCTGTCATATTTTCTTTAGAGAAATTCCGTTCATATTTATTGGGCTCTAAAGTAGTTGTTTTTTCTGACCATGCAGCTTTGAGGTACCTCCTGAAGAAGCTAGATGCAAAGCCACGACTTATCCGTTGGATGCTCCTTCTTCAAGAGTTTGACATCGAGATAAAGGACAAGAAGGGGTCAGAGAATTTGGTGGCAGACCACATGAGTAGGCTTACTCACACACTATAGGGTGACACCTTGGACCAGGTACCACTTCAGGACACTTTCCCCGATGAGCATCTCTATACCATCTCAGGTAAGCGTCCTTGGTATTCTGATTTAGTTAATTACATTGTTGCCTATGAAATCCCAGTAAATTTAAAGAAACATCAAGTCCAAAAATTAAAAAGTGAGTCTTGGTTTTATGTGTGGGATGATCCTTAACTCTGCCGCATGTGTTGTGACCAAGTCATAAGGAGGTGTGTTCCCGATCATGAGTTTGAGTCTGTTTTGCATTTATGTCATACACATGCTTGTGGTGGACACTTTGGACCCCAACGGACATCTAGAAAGGTTTTGGTCTCTAGATTATATTGGCCTAGATTATTCCATGATGCCCATGTGTTTTGTAAGTCATACTCTCATTGCCAACACACTGGGAACATTTCTAAGAGACATGAGATGCCCCAACAACCCATACTATTCTATGAGATTTTTTATGTATGGGGAATTGATTTTATGGGTCCTTTTCCTAGTTCATTTGGATTTTTGTATATTTTGGATGCTGTTGATTATGTGAGTAAATGGGTGGAGGCCAAGGCCACCAGGACTGATGATTCTCATGTTGTTGTGGACTTTGTCAAAGCACATATTTTTTACAGGTTTGGGGTACCAAAGGCCATCATCAGTGACCAAGGGACACACTTTTGCAATAGGAATTTTGCTTCCGTCCTTCGAAAGTATGCAGTGACACACAAAACATCAACACCATACCACCCCCAAACAAATGGCCAGGCTGAGGTTTCAAATCGTGAGTTGAAACAAATCTTGGAGAAAACCGTGCAGCCAAATAGGAAGGATTGGAGCAAGCGCTTGGATGATGCATTGTGGGCTTATAGGACAGTATACAAGACCCCCATTGGTATGTCCCCATTTCGGATTGTTTTTGGGAAAGCGTGTCATCTCCCCGTGGAAGTTGAGCATCGGGCTTATTGGGCTATAAAGAAATGCAACATGGATTTGGCCCAAGCTAGAATCCAAAGGAAGCTACAAATTCCAGAGATTGAGGAGATTAGATTATCATCATATGAGAACTCAAGGCTCTATAAGGAAAGATCAAAAGCAGATCATGACAAAATGATCCAACAAAGGGAGTTTCATGTTGGAGAGAAAGTCCTTCTTTACAATTCATGACTGAAGCTGATGCCTGGTAAGTTGCGTTCCAGATGGTAAGGTCCTTATGTTGTGACTAATGTTTTTCCTTATGGTGCAGTGGAGATCACACAAGAGGACACTGGAAGGAGCTTTACAGTCAATTGGCAACGTTTGAAAAGATACATTGAGGGACTTCCTACTGATGCAGTGGATTTAATCACACTGCATGACCCCATCATCACTTGAGCACATAAGGCTGTTCCTAACCATTTCACTATTATATTATTTGTCCTATTTAAAAATTCTGCATTTCATGTGCATATATCATCCCATAGGTTCACATTGAGGACAATGCAATATTTTAAGTGTGGGGGTGGAAACCTTTTAGTTTAGTAATTTCAATTGCTTTCCTGTTCAAAAAAAAACCAAAAAAATTGTGTGTTTTTTAAAATATGTGTGTTTATTTTACAATTTTCTTTGTGTTTTTGAAACATTTGGGCTGAAATGACTCTCATCACCATTTTAAATCCATATCAATATGTGAAACAATTTACCCCTTGAAACTAAGCATAAATGAATGTTGAAATGACTTTGTTTCAAGTTCAAATATTTAGTAATTTCATGAAAAGTACGCTGAATTTTGAATCCCATGCCAATCTCACTGTCTTTATATTTGAAATCACTTTCCTATGAGACTTCTAAACCATTATTTTCATATTCTTTACATTCACCTCACCTCTTGAGAGAACCAAACCATGCTTTATTTAACTAGAATTTGATCTATTTCTGTCAAAACTTGAGGGTTTGAGGTACATATGTTTAAATGATTGAGGCATTTGTTTGGTATTAAAGCCCCTATTTCAATGAATCATTTTTTATAATGGCCTACCTTGGATATTTAGTCATTGTAGCCCTTAGAAGCCATGAACAGCCTGTTAGGTTAAGCCACATTACAAGCCAATCTTCCCTATCCAACCAACTATTGAAGTGAAATTTCAAATCTAGTTGAGCTTAAGTGTGGGGGAAGTTGTCTTGGGTTTTGCCACCACATTCTGTGATACTTTGGGAGGAAAATTAAATTCTGAAGAGATGTGTTTGCTGCTAAAGAAAGTCATTATATTGAAAGCTGTGCCTTTTCTGGAGCTTTCATGAAAATTGAAGCTGTACCTTTTCTAGAGCTTCTAATTGAGGTGGAAAGTTGTGCCCATCTGGAGCTTTCAAGAAAATCATGTTTGAGAAGATTAACATTTTTTATGCTGAAATGATGAATGGTGTAAACCATTCATGTCTTTTCTTGATGATGGAGCTGAATTAATACTATGGGGATTGAAGAGAAGACCATATTTAAGTGAAAATTAGATTAATGAAATTTTGCTCCAAAAGAGTCAAGCCCTCCTCATTCAGCCTCAGAGTTTTTCACATCTTAATCCTACCAACCGAAGGCCACAGAACAACCCTGAAAAGTCCTCATGATAAACATATGTCCTTGACTCACATCGAGTAGCGATGTAGGAATCTATCAATCCTATGGTGACCCTTGTATGAGTTTGGATGAGAAAGACATTGCAAAAAAAATTGATATTTGAGTGATGAGAGAAAATTCAAGTGAGGTAAGTGTTTTGTGCATGGGCGGATAAATGAAGTGGAAATATATTGAATGATATAAATGGAGAACTTGAAATAAAGTTTTTTATGAGGCATGATATATTTTGATTCTTGGTGTGAAATTGATTGATCTTAAGGATATGTGTTTTAAAATTTGTTTTGATTTGATATTGATGTTTACTTGATATCAGGTTTTGCCCAGGTGTGCAAAAGGGTAAGTGTGGGGGAGTTGATAAAACACTATTTTATTGAATAATTTATTGATAATAAATTAAATAATTTCCTCACATTGTGTTAAATATTTTTATTTATAAAATATTTGGGATTTGATCATTCATTTGAAAATTTGGTGAAAATTCCAGTTTTACCCTTAATAGTGCACTGTAGTATTTCGAAGATAAATATTTTTATATTTATTATTTGAATTTGAAATTTTGTAACAGTGTTCATAACTTCCTTTTATACATCTTTAATTCAGGACACTATAGCTAAAGAGTGCATTTGGATGGAGTAAATGAGCCATTAATACAATGGTGGGCTGGACTCGGCAGAATGGACATGGGTTCTGTATTTGGGTCATATCATCTACATACAGGCTTGGATTGAGCCCAAATTATGGGGACAGCTCAGGGACATGATTTGGCACAAATAATCGTTCTGGAATTCCGGTCAATGCACGCTTTCTGGGAGTCAAATGGGAGGTGCAAGTTGGAATAAAATATTTGGCCGAGTTTTTCATTTCACACTTAAAAAAGTTATGTATCCCAAGCCCTCACAAACTATATTTAAAGGGGGTTTTAACTTTTTGAGAGGACTGGTCGAGGCTTTGGGAAGGTGTGGCCGAATGGGTGTCTCTTGGGAGCCCCTAAATACTCTTGTAAGAAGTAAGCCTTTGTGAAACCCTCTCTTCCAAAAAGGCTCTCCGCTCTCACCTCTTCTTTGTATTTCTTTTCTTTCATGTTTGTTTCTTGAATTTTTCTTCAAATAATCTTCTGTGTTCATCCCTCTTATTCTTCTATTAATCTTCATAATTTGGTTGGAATCAAGAGTGGAGACAAGATTGGGTTATACCCTTTCAATCTGTTGCTTATGCAAAATGTCTCCACGATGACTACACCACCCATGGAAGAGTAGTTCTTTTTAGTAATCGATCGACCTCTATCCTTCTTCATTCATTTTTTTGAATCAATGAGCTACTGTAATTCACATATTATGATCTATTAATTGAGTTTTCAATTTAAATGAATCTATGCAAGCAATTTAATAGTTAACACAAAACACGCGAGGTCGGGAATTGTGTGAACTGTTAGAGCGCAACCTTAACCGGTAATTCAAAACCACACGGGATCAATTTGTAGAGTTAAAATATAATCCCTAAACTCAATTAATCCTCATTTCCAGAGTGGTTATGTGCCTTAATTTACCACTGACCATAAGCTAATTTTAGAACATCAATCAAAGTAGGGTGTTGCGATTGCATGTTCCGAAGTTAGCCTAAGGTTAAATTCACATCAATCTTCGTGGTAAAGTTAATTCTCGTAGGGTTCGAGATTTAACAAATTAAGGGATCATAATTAAGTGAATATTAATTTAAATGATAATGATTAATAAATGATTGAAGAGGTATAGTTAGATCGATTACGTCTTTTAAATATTGTCTAAACAAATATCTTTTTGTTGTGTCATTTTAATCAAACTTCATTTCAAAACTAAAAACAAAAAAAATACAATCTTCTTCCAGCAAACTTCTTCTAGATTCATAAAATATAAACAACCACCACCATCCTTTCAAGTAGTGTTTTTATTCTCTTTTATTTTACTTCTAGAATACCTCTAAAAATTGTTTTAATTCACTTTCTCCTTTGAGAGACGACCTTGGTCAGCCACTCTGTTGCACCTAAGTACCCCAAATTACACTAATCATTTGAGGGCACCCATGACAGCGCTCTTTCAAGAAACATTTCTGATATAGACGAGATTGATGTTTGCACACCCTGAAGGAAATTAGATGTGGAGATCCAACCTCTTTTAAGGATTCACTCATAACTAGAAATTTTAAGGTCACTAATAGTGAATTTTTTACTCCTCCTTCGAAGATAATCCATGGAATGAATATTCTCTCACACCTTGAAATATGTCTACCCAGTTATCATATAAGTTATTGGGTAAGTTCAATAGTAATATTATTAATATCATAAACTAATGTAAATAACAATTTGAATGGGAAACATTGGATGATTATCATTATGGTAATGACATGTATTATAATTTTATATAGCTCCTTTCTTGATGAATGGAGAATATCCCTCTATTTGACCCCTCTGCCTCCCATTTAATTTTCACTTGTCTTTATCAAATGGTTAGAAACATATCATTTTTCTAGACATGTTTGGTAATGTAAATAATAAAAATTTATATATATTAATAATAATGAAATTATTTTCATGTTTTTAATTTCTTTATACTTTTCACTAATTTAATAATTACATTAAACACTTATGTAGTGCGGACACAATATTTATTCTATTAATAAAACATAATGGGCATGATATTAAAAAATATATAAAGTAATATAATTTAAAGGAATTGTTTTCTTCTTTTTATATTTTTGAAACATACGATATATTAAAATTAATTTAAAATCTATTATTCTAATTCCTTCATTTACTTCATGCGTTTAATGTAAAAATATATGAATAGTGTCATAATAAAATAATAGATATTTTATAATGAAAATATTTTATTAAATTATTTAAACGACAAAAATATAATTACATATGATGATTTGGATAATATATGGTATAAAATTGAATCAAATAGATATTTGTGAACCAATTGATAACTTATCTTAAAATTAATAACTATTTTAAAGTGAAATAATTACATCCATGGTTAAGGTTAAAATATGTTAACAGGGGGGTTAAACTGAAAGGTTTGGTACGGAACACAACTCAAACATATCCAAATTTAATTGTTTCATATATTTTCAATGAAATCACTACATATATTTCAATTTCTATTAACATTTTTTTAATATTAATATATAATATAATTTATTGTTTTAGTACTTTATAAAATTTCAATAGGCCCCCTCACTTATGAAGGAGAACCTGCACTACATTTTTCTTCACACATAAAAAGCCTTCTAGTTTGGCCATGTCATGCGAAAATTACTTATTTAATTTCCTTCCAGTATCATAATGGAATTTTTTATCATAAAACCAACCCTGAATGTTATAACCCCAACACGTTACTATATTTGAATTTTAGGATAAATTTAATTGTTGTGATAGCTTACAGTGCACGCAACATCAGGTTTAAACAAAACTCTATTTATTCAGTTCATGCATAGTCAATTAAATTCAAAAACATATAAATAATTAATATAGTGATTTTATATATTATATATCCAATAATATATTTTTAAATTCCACCACTATATTTTATATTCATAACATAAGAACAACCCCAATATTACATATAAAAATCTGTTTTTTTTATAAAAAAAAGGCTTACTACATTTTAATAGAGATCCTATTTTAAATATAATTTATAACATTTTAAAATTTTATATTTGATACATAAACATCTTCTTCTAAATTTTCATATAAAAATTTACATTAGGAATATTTTTTTCTGATAAGTTTCATGTTTTGTTGAAAAGTAAAATGTAAAAAAATTTAATTGAAAACTAATTTTATCATCAAAATAATATATATTGAACAATAATATTATAGAATGGGATTAAAATATAAGATGGTTATTATTTTTAATTTACTCCATTTTATTTAAGTATCGTCATTTTTTCATTTATTTAGATATAAAAACAATTATATCTTATGCAGGTTTGAACATTAATATCTCATTTCTCACCCCATCAATAAGAATAATTTTAAGTAAATTACAGCAACCTCTATGATTTTAATAGTAAAAAAAGTCTTCCCTATTAGAAAAATATGGATCTAAAATAGTTCAATAGGCTTTTTTGGGCATATTAATAGTAAAATTTAATAATATCTTAATTAACATGAATGAGGGTAAATCATGTAATTAAAGGTAAAGTGAACATTATAATATTATTGTATTGCACTAAAACTTTTCTTAATTTAATTGGATGAAATTTTTTGACCTAAATGATCATTAAGATGGAATTATTACCCTTTTATGTCACTTGTGTGAGAATATTACATTTATAATATTTTATTTAATTTTAAGATAAAAATGAAATTCTCTTGTTATTAATAAGTATTACATTATAAATACATGGTTATAAAAATGATAAATTCTAAAATAAAACGTAGTTTTAAATCTAATATTTTTATCTTCATTATGATATTTTATTTTTTTTATTTTTAGAGAATGCGTAATTTAATATAAATTTTTTATAATAATAATGCAGCAAATTATTTAATCAACAGAAAAATCAGATAAATGATATTACAAAATATTAGAATAAATATCATTTTAAATAATTAATGAAATAAAATAGATAATGTGGAATTTTTAGTGATATATTATGAGTTATGGTTTGATCTTATAATGTTATTTTGAAATTTTTGAGAAGAAAGCATATGCATATTATCAAAAATAACATAAATGATACATTAAAATAAATGATATATTATTAAATTAAATAAAACTCATAAAAATCAATAATTCCGCCAACTAACTAGATTAATATTTGATATATTATCAAAGACACATTTTAGGTTTGTTTGTGATTTTTAGTAATAAAAATATACATAGTTGTAAAAATACTAGTTGTCACGTTAGGAGATAAATTGATTAAATATGAGTTAAACATAGAAGATAAGATGTATATTGTGACCTAAACATATCCAAAAAAACATTGTAAAAATGTATTTCGACCCATCCTCATCATATCTTTGATATAAGAAACATTTTTTATATTTTAAATTGAATATCAATTTCAATTAATTTAATATTTTAAAGTATTTCAAGTGTATCTCTCCCATGTCTTATAAAAATAAATATCATTCATCACTTCATCACACTACCATGATCCTATGATATTAACCAAAACCAGACCATTTTTTCTATTAAAATTCCTCTCTATGTTCTCATGGGCCTTTTTTCTAAAAATACCACAAATAATGTCTGTACGAGGAATCCCAATTGATTTCCTTCGAAAAAGAGATCATTGTTTTACCAAATCATTCAATTTATTTTATTTTTTTACTTCTCCTTCCTATATTGTTTTTAAAGAAAATTAATAACTATAGTATCATATATATTATGAGATTTAATTTTGATTATGGGACAACCATATCCTACATTTTATTCATCCTACAAAAAAATCATCATGCATGCTTGTGTATGGATTACTGTCTCCACAACTTGCTGTAAATTACTTTTTCTCCCCAATACTTGGATGTGTATAATGATATAAATAATGAATATATATTGTTATTTTTACATTATATTGTTTTTATATAATTATAAACCATCCATTTCATTACGCTTTTCACCATTGCTGGAATGATAACATCCCTCATGCATGTGTACGGCCAACTGTCCCCATGTTGTGATGAGATCCATTTTTTGATGCAAAAAATTTTAGAATGCTTATAAAAATGTATATAATGAATAAATATAATATCTATGAAATTAATATTATTATTTAAATTAATGATATATATATATATATAACCTATACATAAGAAACATGAGTTTCATGGCAAAACATGAATAGGAAAATGAAATATTTAACACCCGAAATAATGTTCATAATGATATATTTTTAACAAAATGATATAAAAGTATCATATATGATATCATAAATACAGATACGGTTCTTCTATAATTTAATAACATGATTGAACCATTATAAATGTGGTTAACTCACCCTCATCTTAATGAATGTATGAGGTAGAGGTTAATTTCACAATCTCACTACTATCCGAGATTTTTTATGCATTGGTATTTACTAGAAAAATTCTACATCCATGTCCAAGTTTCATAAAAATTTATTTCAAAATATTATCATTCTTATTCTATAATTTTATAATGTTATTTTTATGTATGTTTTACTTTGTATTGATTTTTTTAAGGAATATTTTTTTTTTCATTTTCAAAATGAGATAATTTATGACGTTTCAAAAAAATACTGAAGGAATGTTGTTTATTTCATACATAGAATGAGAAAATCTATCATTTAAATATTATAAGAATCCTTCAGCATGAAATGTTTTTTAAAAATTGTGAGAATCATTTAAAATAATTTCCACATAAAAATGGGTATTTTTCTAAAGATGTTTTTAATTTATTTAATACACTACAATCATCTATGTTAGCTTCCTTTGTCATATTTTATTCATAAATATGGTTGGCCTCATATGATACCATATAAAATATTTTATCTAATGGTTTTATGATATGTTTTATTGTGGATAATCTATTTTTATACCATTCATTATTTATGGTTAATTTATAACAATTTTGTGTTAAATTTTTAATAAACATGTTTATGTGGGTTTTGTTTAACATTTTTCATATGAGGAATTAATTAGACATTGTAAGTGACTAGAGGGTCCTGATATATCCCCTCGATGCATTGGTAGGTCCTATGAGACTAAATATTTTTGGTATTGGCTAACTTTTTACCTATTTATGTATGTTGTCCTGGTCAAAGCACTAAAAATATGTTTCTGCTTTATGGAATTATGCATTACCTAATTATGAGATTAGTTATTGACATTCCATGTTATTATTAAACTTGTAAAATAACCATGGTTATTTATATTTATCATGTGTTTATTTATGTGGAATTATTTTATTGTCATATATCACTGAAATGTTATTCCTAAATTTAATATTTAATGGAATACAATTTTTTTATTCACATTTCTTTATTGTTTATCATTATTTATGATAGATTCAGCTGTATTTCTTACCCTTACTAAGAATCTGAGCTTACCCATCTCATATGATTCATTTTACCTCAGGATGAGAATATGTATCTTATTACTAACTTTTATGGATATGAAAATGGAATAATAGTGTTTCAGAGGGTTACAATGTTGTTTTTCATTTCAAGATATTTTGTAAAGATGGTGTATATAATATGGATTCTAAGATAGCTAAACTGATCCTTCCTTTTTAATTGTAATATTCTACACATTTCAATGTAATATAATATGTTAGAGGCACTGAGATACTTGGATTCGGGTTGTTATAGTTGATATTAGAGCATGTATAGTATAAGCCTTGAAAAATATATTTTGAAAACAAATATTAGGGACTATAACTCCAAGATAGATATTGTGGATAAGTATATAATAATATCCATGAATTTTTCTAAAGTATAGATTATGTGGGTATTCCTAGAAATACATCACTTTATTTATATACATGTGGATGTGGTTCTCAGACATATGTAACTAGGAGTAACAACTCCGACAAGGTGCATCGGGCCCTAATCGACATAACATGTTACATGAAAGTGAGAAATATTATTCTATTTTTTGACACTCTTAGTGGATATGAAGAGTATATTTCACATTTTAATTAAATACCATTATGAAAGATTTTAAAAGTAAATATTTCCCCAATGAAATAATTTTCCTAATAAACAAAGTAGTTGTGGATAAATTTTAAATTTATTTCAACAGTTTTACTAGTATTAAATTATGCATTACGATTAATAACCTTATCCATAGTATGAAATTATATAGAAATTGTTCCATGTATAAGAAATAGAAACCATATCAACCCACATAATCAATGTAGGGATTTATCTTCTATTCAAGATAATGATGTTAGAGCTGGAGCTAGAACTGGTGTTGAACAACTTATAATTAACCAGGACAATTGAATCAGGTTTTGTACAATAACCATATCAATATGGAGAACCATAATCTATATTATAGAGGAACAATTTTATACTACTTCATGAGATAGAAACATCCATTATTCAAATTTATTACAAATAAATTTATATCTGAGAAGCGGATAAGTTTGTTAGATAAGATATTACTTACATTAGGATATAACCATAGAGATACGTTTGTCATCGAAAGTTATCATCTATCTAGAGATGTGGAACAAAGTAATTCATTGATTAAAAACATGAATGAGGAATAAGAAATAAAAAAACATTTATGAATCAAATTTAATGATAATTTTGTTATAAAAATAAATTCCTCGTGAAGAGCGAGCGGATAACGAGAGGAATATTCTGATTTGGGGACAAAAGGAAGATAATAATGTTGTAGTTTAGGAAATTTACTTTACAAGTATATAATGGAATGATATAGGTCACGTATGTAATCTAATGATTAAGATTGATACTTTTTTACGGTTTCAAACCATTCCTCCGATGGGAACAAGTCTCCAAAAAATTATCATCATAAGAAGAAGTGGTCATGTCTTCTATTAAGAAATAAATGTAATTCCCTAAGCCTCATGAAATTAATAGAAACTAAAGATAAGAAGAGTAATGGAGAACTATCTAAAAATGGCAAGAAGGATAATGATAAGAAGGGAAGTTTTGACATTCCATCGTGCAATATTTGTGGGAAGTAACACCCTAGTACTTTCCATAAGGTATTATGAATTATTCAAAATTATAGAGAAAAATGTAACAAATCCCTTGGTTGTAAGGGAAATAAATAATATTACAAGGTTCAATACTAAAATTGCAATGAACTGGGACATTATGTAAATGATTTTTCTAACCATCAGGGAATCTTTTCCAAGAAAAGGCCAAAAGAGGAAGGCCTAGCTTATGTGATCCCAACTGCTGAGGATGATGTTCTTTATGATATGGTTCTAGGTACATTAATTATCTCCTAAAACATAGTCAATTATTTATTAAATTCTTTATCATCGCATTATTTTATATCTTCCTATTGTTTCCTATAACATTATATTTTTTTTTGATTTAATAAGTTATTTTGAGTTAGATCTCTTAAGGGATGTCTCATTACAATAAAATGTGTCAGTCATTCCCTTTTATGAAACATAAAGGGGGTTTTCTTGCTTAACATTTCAAAATTAATATATTTGAATTTAATATAATACTTTATA
Organism: Viscum album; assembly: GCA_963277665.1. NCBI lineage: Eukaryota > Viridiplantae > Streptophyta > Magnoliopsida > Santalales > Viscaceae > Viscum > Viscum album. The sequence continues at coordinate 544,758,231 of OY728158.1, forward strand.
TGGATTACATTTTAAAAAATTATGGATAAAATTAATGCATGATGAAAGAAATTAAAATTTTGATGAGCAAAAAGAATCCATTTTCTTTATATAAGAAACCATGTCATCTGATTATATTATCTATCTACCCCCAGTAGCTCAACAAAATGAATTTCTAAGGGTGGAAGAGAAATATAAATCTAGGGACAATGAAGGGAATATTTAAATTATGGATATACTAATTGTGAAAGAATAGATTGATGTATTTATTTAGGATCTAATAGGACATCCCCTTGAAGGTGAAGGTCAAATTTCGATATATTTAATCCCTAATTTGATTCCAATATAAAATAATCAATGTATAATATCCACTATGGAATTTTTTGAGTGGAAGAAACAAAAGCGGATTTGGGTAATAAGGGATTTATTCACCTCTATGATTCCCCTTGGGGAGCCAGTGCTCTCTAAATTAAGAATAAAGATTGATCAATGGTGTTTTTCATTAATTAAATAGAGGTAAATGTTATTACAATATAGAACAAGTGTAACCTACCTCTCATTGATTACTTGTTTTATCATCTTTATGGAGCCCAATATTTCTCAATGAAAAATATTTATTCTTGTTATTACTAAATGTAAGTATATAACAAAGACATTAGGAATGAATATTTTTGGATGAGGGGTAGACATTATGAGTTTAATGTAATTCCATTTGGATTGAATAATTCACCCTATGTTTTTATGGAACTAATGAACATAGTATTCAATGATTATCATGATGAATTTTTGGTGGTATTCATTGGTGATATTCTAGTGTATTATAAAATCAATAAAGATTGTGAGAATATCATAAGGATTATTCTTAAAACTATTATATGTCAAAATCTATATGGGAAATTTAGTATGTGAAATTTCTGGTTTCAATAATTTCATTTTCTGGTCCACATTTTTTATAAGGATGGAATATTAGTGGATCCTACAAAGAAAATGGATGGTTGATAATTTTCTACACCAACAATCATAATTGAGGTACATAATTTCCTTGGTTTGGTGTGATATTATTGGAGGTTTTCTAAAAAATTATCTATATTGGATAACCCATTAACAAATATTACACCTAATGGTGTTATGTTTTTTTTTTGGAAAATGGAATGTGAATAATTTTTCTATGAACTAAATAAAAGATTCTTCAATGCTCCAAATTTTAATCTGCCACCCAAAGGTTACAAGGTTGCAATATATAGTGATGCTTTAAATAGGGGACATGGTTTTTTCCTAATAATAAAATTTAATGTTATCACATATGCATCAAGGAAATTGATCACTCTTGAAAGGAACTTTTGGATCCATGATATGGAACTAGCTGCAATAATCAATAATTCAAAAATATGGATACATTATATTTATAGTAAAATAAATGAGATATACATGGATCATAAAATCTTTCAATAAATATTATCACAATTATATCTAAACAAGATATTGGGGGATGGATCAATCTAATCAAGGATTTTGATCTCTCAATAAACTATCACCTGGGGAAGGCATATATGGTAACAAAAGTTTTGAGTAGAATTGGCCATGGAGTTCTGACCCAAACGAGGATTGATAGGTATCCAATGTTCATCAAACTAGTAAATATTAATATTGGAATTTTAATTGAAGGTGAGAGATCCATAATATTTCAAATAGTTAAAAACTCGTATTTATATGAAAATATTATGAATTATCAATAAAAAAATAAAAAAATCAAAAAAATATTAAAATTTTAAAAAAATAAAAAATATAACATTTTTTTATTAAAATGGTTTTATAATATTTTAAAATAGGATATGTGTTCCATATATATCTATGATAAAAAGATAATTGTTTTATAATGCCCATAGCTCACATTTCACTATTCACCCTTGTAGCAAAAAGATGTATAGGGACATGAAATAACATTTTTGGTGGGATAACAAGAAGCATGATATTTTAAATTATTTGACTACTTTTTTAGTTAGTCAAAAAGTGAAATGTGTGAGGAATCATCCAAGAGGAGACCATAATTCTCTTCCAACAACAATGTGGACATCGGATTAAGCTACAATGGACATTATCAAGGGACTACCAATGATTTATCAGAATAATGATGGAATACATGTTATTGGTGATTTTCTAACCAAATATGAATATTTTAATACTATAAGAGAAGAAATTTCAATTTAGTGCCTCAAAATAATCTATATTAATTAATATTTACCACATCATAGGGTACCTTTATTAGTTGTTCCTAGTCCTGATCACTATTTTACACTAAAATAAGGGAAAATCATGAAGGAACAAAATACTGAGAATCATATGAGCTCTTCCTGCCATCCTCAATCTGATAGATAGCATAAATGAACAATTAGTACAATGAAATAGATTTTTTAGGTATTGATCACTCCTATTTCAAGGTATTTGGGATCAATACATTTCTTTTATAGAGTTTCTTAGAATAATAGTTTCCATTAGAGTATTAAAATAGTTTTGTATAAAGCATTATATGTGAATATATGTCTTACTCCAATATTTAGGGATTATGTTGTTGAAAGGAAACTCAAATGACCATAACTTTTTAAGGAAACCATAACAAAGGTAAAGTCTATTCAGGATAATATTAATGAATCTCAAAGAATGAAGAAATCCTATGATGATAACCAGAAAAATTATTTAGAGTTCCAAGTCGGTGATCACGTTTTCATTAATGTATCTCCATGGAAGGGTGTTATAATATTATGTGAGGATGGGAAACTTTTACATAGGTACATCAGGCCCTTTTATATTCTTTAAAGGGTTGGAGTTGTTTCTTATCCTTTACAAATTATGTCAAATATCTCAAATGTACATGATGTGTTTCATATATTTTTGATAAGGAATTAAATGAATGATACACCACATATGCTCACATATGATGAAAATTGGTTTGATCCTAAAATTCATACTGTAATGAAACCATACAAATTATTGAAACTAGGGGGAAACTATTAAGAAATCAGATTACTCATTTGTAAAAGGTACTACGAAGAAATCAAAAAATAGAAGAAGAAATATCCGAAGAAAATTATTTTATGAAGAAGAAATACCCTTGTATTTTTTTCATGGTAATAGACCTAAAAATTATAGAATGAAATTTATATTAGAGATATGTATGTTTCACCTCCAGACTTTACCATATTATTCTTTTAGAATAAATTTAATTTTTGTGAAGGCTTACAATTCACACAACACTAGATTAAAAAAAACACCATTTATTAACATTTTTCCTAGTCAACTAAATTATAACCCATATATATAATTTTTATAGTGATTTTATATGTTATATATCTAATAAAATATTTTTACATTCATCCAATATATCTTGTGGACATAAAAATAAAAACAAACACAATAATACAAATAAAAACCTATATTTCTTATAAAATAGTTTTACCACCATTTAACGTATAACATATATTAAATCTATCATTTCACACTTTTATATATTTTATTTTAAATAATAATCATCTTTTTTAAAATCCGAAAATAAATTTTTTTACAATGGTATTTTTTTTCTATTTTTCTAAAAATAATCATGTTTTGTTGTATATTGAAATACAATAAATTTTAATTGAATACATCTTTTTTCATAAAAATAATTTATAATGATAAATTATATTATTTAATTGTTTTACGGTATAAGTAGATAATTTTTCTAAAATTTTGTGCTATTTAGTCCATTGGAATTAATTATACATTGAATTTAAATATAAAATTCTTTAATATTATTCATGTTTAAACATTAATAACCTATTTTCTCACAGCATCGACGAAGATTAATTTTATATTATTTACAAAAACATGTGATTTTTTTATTTTAAAAAAGAGATTCCATATTTTGAATTAATGGGTTCAAATTTTGTAAATAGGTTTCTTTTATGATTTGGAATATGAACTAATAAATTTAGTAAAGTCCAAAATTAAAGTTAAATTGTGTAATTAAACATAAAAATAATATTTTAATATTTCAAAATTATCCTAGAACATGACATAATTTAATTGGATGGTTTTTTTTTCAACTGAAAGGATCCTTTTCCAAAATTAAAAATATTTTAATCCACTTTTCATAGAATATGACATTTATAATATATTATTTGCAGATAAGTAAAAAATGACATACTCATGTTTTTAATGAGTATTTCATTTTTGTATCATGGTAATGGAAATGATAAGTTAGTCTATAAATATTAATTTTTAGGATAATAAATTTATCTTCAGCGTGATAATTTGTATTTAATTTTTTAATACTAAATAATTTATTTGAAGGCTTTCATAGTAATTGTGAAATAATTTTTTAATCAATGTATATACCAACTAAACAATCAATAAAATATAAAAATATAAATAATATAAATAATTAATTACATATAATAATTTTATAGAAATATTATACATGTTTTTGATATATAAAAAATATTTTTTATAAGGTATCATGTCATTAAGATATTTTTAAAATGACAAATAACGAATACTATTAGAACATGCCTTAATGATACATAAAAATAAATAATAAGTTATTAAATTATAAAAAATAAATTAAAATATATAATTCAGGAAAATAAATTTCCTATGGATCAATATTTCATAAATAATCCTTTTTGGTTTATTTTTTCATTTTATAGTAATTATATTAACCCTAAAACGTAGGAAATCCATATTTTCATGGTTAGAGTTAAAAGGTTTAAAAAAGGGTTATAGACAAAATTAATGTTTTATATTGTGACATAAAAATGTACAAAAATCATTGGTTGCGAAGATTTCAACACATAATCATCTTATCATTGTAATAATAAATCTTGTAGTTATTTCAAATAAAAAATAAATTTATATTATATAAATATTTTAATGAATCCCAAGAGTGACTTTCCCTATCATATTAGAAGGCACATGCTCCCATACATCATCACGCCACATTTATCCATATTGATTTTCGAAGACCAATAAATTTCATATAAAAAAAATATTAAATATGATATGGAGGACCTAATCTTCTAAAATGGCCATGTCTAGTGTCCCTATGAGGATTCCCAATGGATGTCCATCTAAGAAGAAGTAATTGATGTAAAAAATCTTTCGTGTTCTTTTTTTCTTCCACTATTTCTCCATATTTTCATTCCATTATAATGTAATGAATCAAGTATAAGATGTATAAAAATATTTTATTATTATTATGGGAGAACTATATCCCACCCTTTATCCATATTACGAAAAATGAAATAACTATGTTGGCATACACATGACTTATTATCTCCACACTGTGGTGTATTTTGTTTTACACAATCACATTACATGGATGGGTATAATGATGAAAATAAAGAATATTTATTAGTCTATGGACATGATATTATTTCTTTATAATTACCATATCATCCAATTATATTCCATTTTCACCATTAAGGTAATGGTATTATCTCTCATGCGTACAGATGACAAAACATCTCCATGACGTAATGATATTCATTATCCATGATAAGATTTTAATAATAATGATAAAAATGTATATAATGAATAAATTTAATATCCATGAAAAAAATATCATTCTTTAAATTATATATATATATATATCCCATTCATAAAAAACATGACATGCGTGGTAAAATGTGCATAGAAATATGAAATTGTAAATTCCCAAATCAATGGTAATGATGAAATATTGTTATCAAAAGAATATAAGATGATCATATATGATATCATAAATATAGATATGTCTATTTTATAAATTTATAACCATATTTTACAATTATACAGGAGGTTAATAAACCCTCAACTAATGGAAAGTGTGAGCTAAGAGTTAATTACACAATATCATTATTAATTGGGATTTTTTATACATAAGTATTTACAAATAAATATTTACCATCCATTTCCATGTATCATAAAAATTATCTCAAAATATTCTCACTATTTTTATTTTTTAAAAGCAATTTATGCATGTTTTTATTGTTAAAAAATATTTTTAATGGAATCTTTTTATCATTTTCCAAATAATTTACATTATGACCTTTTTTAAAAAAATATAGATCTAATGTCATTTTTTAAAATTATACATAATGAACAAAGCTTAATTTAAAAGATTGCATGATTCTTTTCACTGTTAATGTTTCTTTATAAAATTATTTTTCACTTTTTGAATAATTTTTATATAAAAATGAGTATTTCTCTAAAAAATGAGTATTTCTCTACAAATTTTTTTGAACACTATTATTATAATACTCTCATATATATTTTAAAACATTGTTGGATTTTACGATTAATTGAGTTTGGTCTCTGCAGATACAATCAACCATATTTTATTCAATGGGATAATGATATGTTTAACTATGGATGTTCTATTTTTAAACCATTCATGGTTTATAGTTTACTTATTAACATTTCATGTTCCAATTTTAATAAGAATTATTATGTTGTCTATGTTTACCCTATTCATTTTAGGAATTCATTGGACAGAGTATGTGACGTGCAGTACACACTATAACTCCTTGATACATTGGTAGGTATCATGAGACAAACTAGTTTGGTTATTTTTTAACGCCTAACACATTTATATTTGTTGTCATTGTAAAGACATGTATTTTCCATTCAATTTTTTAATTATATGGAATTATTACGCGTCTTCAATAATTGATGGTGCATGATTCTGATTCCTTGTGTGCCCAGAATAAATTTCCAAACATTTTTAAGGTATTTTTAGTTAACGCACAAGTGGAATTTTCTAACATATGAACTGGTGCTCATATTAAAATTCGATGGCACCATTGAATTCAAAGAATCATTATTCAATTAATGGAGACTTTAATTTGACCACAGTAGGTCTTGAGAAAAATTTATGTTTTGGGACTTTTTAAAAGAATAAATACAACAACATTATTATTTTGTTTCCATTTTTTTTCCTCCAACAATAAAGCTGCAACGTGGGACCAGTGATATGTCAAGCCAGTAAATGTCTAGACCATTCAATCGTATATAACAACAAAATTTGGGAATTAAGAAGGTTCATAAATAATGATCCCCTATTAATTTCCAAAGTCGTTACTTACCCTCCCCCTCTCTTGTTTATAGGGTGCTTTGGGAGAGGTGTCAGCACTAATTCACCTAACAAAAAAGTTCTAGTTACGTGACGAGTTTCAAAAACCTTGGAGGATGTAGCAGGTTCTTGCGAGTGGTGACAAGAGACACCCAAACCCTGAACTGATGATTAACGATAGAGCAACGTTGTTGGAGGCTAGTTGTGGAGATGGCGAACACCGACCCACTTCCTCAACCGCGTGCATTTCTCCATCATTCTTGATATAGGATTCAATTTGATTTTTTTTCAAGAGTTATTTTAATCCTTCATACCTTCTTGCTATCAACCAAATGTAGAGGGTGTGGGATAAATGAACAAGGTCGGATCCCTCTGCTCTTTTGTTGAAAGTTGTTCCATTCATCACTAGCATTGAATTTGGGTTGGACGACTCCCGGGGTGACCAATGATGGTAGAGGCTGACACTGGTCAGTCACATAGGAGGTGCGGTATGCCACCACACACCGCTGGGGAGTAAGTGACACTGGCCAAAGCCGTAGTAGATGAAGGCAGCGGTCGGTACACCAGCTGGCTGTGAGGAAGGAGGCGCTGCACCCGCACCGCCCGAGGAACCGGCAATGTCCCCTCAGCTGTGGTAGTCGGAAGAGGCATTTGGCACACTGGTCAGCTGTGGAAGTGGAGGGAGGTTCAACCAGTGCACTGCCGGTGGAGCAGCCGCTCTGATGCAGCGGCAGCGGGACCCACAGTAGGTCCTGTGGCCAACTTGGCAGTGCCAAAGGAGCTGCCGCTATGCCTACAAAACGTTAATAACACCCCCCACTCCACAACCATTTTCTATATCATGTGTACCCCGGGACACACATCATGTGTCTGAGACACCTGCCCAATGGGCCACATCCCCTCGGGTTAGGCTGCCCCCATACGGGTCGCGACACCCCCTAGTGAGTCGGGTCATCCCAATTGCGGGCCTGGCCTCCCCAATTGTGGGCCAGGCCAAACATCATCCTAGAGGGATGATACCGCCATGGCGCAGCCCAACTGGGTTGGACCCAGATCGAGTCAGGGTGGCCCAGACTGAGTCGGGCCAGGTCGGGCAAGACTCGGGCCTGGTCTGTCATAGAAACACTTAAAGGCCCATATCATGAGAACCAGATGACTTTTTGATTACCCATTTTCAGTTCTGGGACCCTTAGAGAGAGATGGACCTTTTTTTACTACACTTGAGTTTTGGAGACATTTGATATATGGCCAGGTTGGGTCAAACCTAAATCTAATGGGGCCCTCAGAATTAAAACGCTTATAACTCTAAGACTGGGTATCTGATTAACTCAATGTATGTCGCGTTCAAGACCATACGAAATGGTTATCATTTGGGACAATAATTTGTGGAGATTAGTGGAGGTCGAGGTACGACTGATATCTTGAGGGGAAGATTCTACGGAACTCAAGCGCATTGGGTGCGAGGAATCTGGTGGCAGGCTGTAACGTGAAGAAAGAACATCGATCCTGTGTGGGTCATCATCCATCGATCCTACCTGGGTCAGCTTCATTCAGATATTCTGTGGGTCAGTGCTCAGCGATCCTGTGTGGGTCAGATCTTGTGTGGGTGAATGGGGGTTAGTACCTATCGATCCTATGTGGGTCAGTAATAGTGATTTTTAACAGAATAAGATGATCTAGATTACGACTAGACATTTGTAATTCTGTACATATGTAACCTGATTGTGACCTAAGTCATTTCAACTTCATGGGGTTATCTTCATGGGGTTACTTGTGTGGTACATCTATCTTTGTGGTGTTACATATGTGGTACTTCTATCTTCGTGTTGTTTTCGTAGTTGTGTAACCTATGTGGTACTTATACCTTTGTGGTAAAGTCTTCGTGGTATTACCTATGTGGTACTTCTATCTCAGTGGTGTTACCTGTGTGGTATGTCTACCTTCATGGTGTTACCTTTGTGGTATTCTTCCATCATGTATGAGATGAGTATAACTTTATAGCTTAGGTACATGTAATGGAATATACCTAAGTATATATGAAATCTTGTTTAGTTGTTTTTGCTTAGTGGAACTCTATGAGACATTGGGAGTCTCAGGGTTCCTACTGAGTATCGTTATACTCACCACTGCATAGGCTACACTCGCATCATGTCGTGTCTTGTGCAGACGACATTCAACTTTAATCGAGGCTGAGGGAGCTAGGACCAGACAATGCTCGGAGGTGGACTATTTCAGTGTGACGTGATGCGGGGACTACTGATTGTGACCTATACCTACTCTCCAGGTAGGATCATTGGTGGATAATCTAGGAGTTGTTTTGTACTTTTTTGTTGTACCTATACCTTTTTTAGTTGGGCTTGTATTTCAGCCTCTTTTACTTTCTGCACACTTTTAATACAATAGTTTACTTCTGAGTTTCTTTTGTTGTGTTCTTGGACTTTGTGTTTGTAAAGTTTAAAAAGAAATTTCTTACCATTTTAGGGATATGCCTTTTCGGTGCTAGTCTCCAGCCCGTGGCCAATGGAAGGCAGGCTTAGGGTTTTCATGGAGCGGGCCACGGGGGACGGGTCATGACATAGTGGTATCAGAGGAGTCAATTCTACTGAAGAACTAGGACTCTGATCTTTTTGATGTGCCAATAATGTAAAGTGTTATGAGTGTGGTTTTCAGTTTGGGGAATCCAGTGTAGGTGGAGTAGCTGATGTACCTGTACAGCAGGACCCTAACTTCTGATTTCTGACTCAGTGCATGAAAACACTGATTGTGTGTGTTTTGAATAGTTTTTCTTGTGGCCCCCTCAAGTCAGCTCACCATGTATAACTTATTTACCCTGAAACAAATGTCTTATTTCATGATGCCTCCAGATAGTCAACAAAGCAGGATTCCTGAGAGAGTACGCGATGAAGGTCCACCGAGCGATAAGGCCTTGGTGCATGTCCCTCATACGGCGTTAGCACATTCGGGTGGTGTACCTGCAGCACCACTACCCATTGGGAATCCATTTCAACCATCCCAAATAATAGATGATACATGCTGACTAAACACATTTCTCTAGTTCTAGCAGTAGCGAAATCATAGGTTTTGAGGTGAGATGGACATGTAGGCGGCTGAGGAATGGCTGGAGGTTGTGGCCAGAGTTTTTCACTTAGTGGGGACACCAGCTGATCTGGTGGTGATCCTAGCAGCCAGTATTTTTTATGTATCCACAGGGAGATGGTGGATATTGATGCTCCAAATACACGATGAGTTAACCCACATGTGGGAGGACTTTGAGGGGATTTTCATGGCATATTTCATCCGAGAGATTTTAGGCTCAGTGTGTATACAGGAGTTGATGCACTTACACTAGGGAAACATGATTGTGGTGTAGTACTCAACAAGGTTCACTAATATCTCCCGCTACTCCACTGACTTGGTAAATGAACCTTGATTCAGGGCAATGACCTTTGAGCAGGGTCTCTAAAGGGAGATCAGAGGATCGTTGATATCAATCATCTTTCCGACACAGGCTGGGGTGCTAGAGATAACACTTTTGGTTGAGATCTTCCAAGATGAATAGGAACAAATGGTGATAACCACCACCAGATGTCATGTAGTAGAGTCATCTGTAGCAGGCAGAAGATGGATGGTGTAAGGGAGTAAGAGGGCTAGGCCTTCTGGTGGGTGACCTCAGGATTCAGGGTCGGTGGTACAGGGCTCACAAGATAGTGGAGGATGACTGAGGAGTTGGCAGTGCTACTCGTGTGGCGGGTACGGTCACATGGCACGGGACTGCCCAGCCTGCCATACGAATGACCAATAAATAGACCAGGGACCACCGAGGAAAAGTGAAAGATTCTATCGGGTAGGTTCATAGGCGGTAGTTACTCATGGAAGAGGAGTTTTTTGTGCATGAGGCGGTGGGTGTCGATTTGAGGTTTTACCTCCACCACCTCCAGGTTGTCCACACTGACCACAGGAAGAAAATGGATAGGGATGAGCTCAACTCCAGTCAGTTGAGGCCTATTACGACAATTCTCCGAAGATTATTAGTGGTATGATCTGTGTCTACTCTACCTTAGGTGTAGTTCTAATAGAAACAGGTTACAGTCACTTTTTTATTTCCACAACCCTCGTTTGTAGCTTGGAGATTTCGATGGAGTCGTTGGTTAGATCCTTACATCTAGATACTCTTATGGGAGAGGATTCGATGATTACACACCAGATTTTGCATTGCTATCTTACTTTAGGAGGCAAGAGATTTGGTTGGGATCTCCTAGTAGCAGCGTCGTGGACTTATGACGTCATCATGGGTATGGACTGGTTATCCACAGTCCATTCCCATGTTGACTATGTTAGGTGACTATGTGGTGTGTCTATGAGGTCGGTACAAGGTTTTCCTTCACTGGAGAGAAGGGAACATTTTTGGTATTGTTTGGACATACCTAGAGGAGGATGAACCCGAACACACATCAGTTAGTTAGCCTTACCCCCAAAGCAGTTGATGTTGAGGGTCCCTGCTATCCTATAGTGGTGGAACAGTATTGTGATGTCCTTCCTAATGATGTTCCAAGACTACCCCCATTCCAAGAAGTATCCTTTTACATCAACATTTACCACAAGACGATACTGATATCTACAATAGAAAATCAGTTGGCTCTCATGGTTCTTCATGAGTTATGGGTACAGTTGGAGAACTTATAGAGTAAGGGGTTCATAAGGACCAGTGTTTCTCCATGGGAAACCTTTATTTTTTTCCAAGAATGTAGATGGGAGTATGACACTTTGGGTGGACTATCAGTGCTTGAACCAGGTGTCTATGAAGAGAAAGTATCCACTTCTGAGGATTGATGAACTTTTAGATCAGTTGAATGGTGCTCGTTGGTTTTTGAAGATAGACATAAGATAAGGCTATCAACAACTAAGATTACAAGATGAGGATGTTTAAGAGACGACCTTTAGATATCGATATAGCCACTATGAGTTCATGGTTATGTCATTCGGCATGACCAATTCCATAGTATTGTTTATAGGGCTCATGAAGAAGATATATTAGCCGTACCTCGATCACTTTTTTGGGGTCTTAATCGACGCCATCTTGATATACTCAGTGTTAGAGGAGGATCATGCCTATTATATGAAGATAGTACTGGATACACTCTGATAGAACTAGATTTATGGTATGATTTCGAAGTTGCAGTTCTGGATATGAGATGTCCACATTCTGGGACTCATTATATCGGAGGCTAATGTTTTAGTGGATATGGTGAATATAGAGGTTGTTCTAGCTTGGGAGCCACTCAGAAGTGTGTCTGGGGTGCAGAGATTCCTAGGGTTGGCAAGAAACAACCAAATATTCATTCATGTCTTTTCCAGTTTTGTAGATCCCTGTTCATCATTGATAATGAAGGGATAACCTTTCGTATGGATGGATAGACGCCAACAAAGTTTTTAAAAGATAATACAGAGAATGATGGGTGCCCCCATCTTGAGGCTATCGAAAGAGGGTGTTAGGTATGTAGTCTACTATGAGGCATCAGGGCCAGACATGGGTGTGTCCTAATACAAGAGTGAGCAGTGATCTCCTACAACTTACAAAAACTATGGAAACACGAGCAGAACTATGCAACCCACAACCTGGAGTTAGTATTAGTGGTCATCTCCCTGAAGATGTGGTGATATTACATGATGGGTGAATGTTTTAAACTATCATCTTATCACAAGTGTCTCAGGTATATCTTCTCTCAAATTGACCTGAAACATAGACAGTGGCAATAGCTATAGTACCTTCAAGACAAAGAGATTGAGGTAGTCTATACACCTGGGAAGGGGAACACAGAAGAATATGAACTTAGTAAGAGGCATGGTTTATATCAACTGAGTTAGACAACAATGAAGCTAGTCACGTTGCAGATATAATTTTTTGATTGAGATGGAGCAGCTTACCTCTTGTCTATGACAGTCACTCCCCCATTCCTTCAAAAAGTCATGGAGGTGTAGATTGGGGGAATTGACTATGAGGCTCGACGTTCTCAGATATTCTCAGTACATGAACATGATGTATTTTCTGATGGTGGGGAGAATATCATCCTCATTAGAGGGCGTACCATGGTACCAGTGGGACAATGGGAGGATGTGTTGAGGGAGTTCCATATGTCCCCTCTCGCGGTACATCCTGGTGTAGTGAACATGTACCAGGACCTCTGTAATCAGCACTAGGGGATAGAGATGAAGAATGAAATGGTAGAGTTTGTTATTGATGCCTCAGTTTTCAGAAATCGAAGGATTGGCATCATGTTCCAATGGGCTTAACATAGCCACTAGAGGTGTCAAATTGGAACTGGGATAGTACCTTCATGGAATATGTGACATGGCTTCCACGAATGTCGAGGGGACATGATTCCATCCAGGTGACCATTGACTAACTCACCAAATCCACCCACTTACTACCTTTTAGAGGGTAGGGATCAATAAAGGGCTTGGGACTCCTCTATGTACAAGAGATTGTGAGACTTCTTTGTTTCCATTGACGATTTTCTTTGATTGTCTTTCACATTTTACATCCTAGTTGTGGAAGAGATTGCAGGGGGTGTTTGGGACTAACCCATATTTGAGCTCCTCCTTTCATCCTCATACGGATAGTCAGATGGAGTAGACCATTCAGATGCTAGAGGAAATGCTTTATGCATGCTTCCTAGATTTTGTCCATAATTGGGAGGATCATTTTTCCTTGGTGGAGTTTATATATAATAACAGTTATCACTCCACCATTGGTATGACACCATTTGAGACTTTTTACAGTCAACCTTGTAGATCACCCCTATGTTAGCCAGACCTAGGGGAGTCAGCACTTATGGTTCCAGAGTTGGTATAGGATACCACTTAGAAGGTGCAGATTCTCTAGGAGCATATAAAGACATCACTGAGCAGACATAAGTCTTATTCGGATTGGAGGTGGAGACCTTTGGAGTTCGAGGAGGGAGACCATGTCTTCCAATGCGTCTCACCTCAATGAGGTTTACATGGAATTGACCAAGGTGGAAAACTATCACTGAGGTTTTTTGGACCATTTCGGATAAATCGGAGGATAGGCAAGGTGGAATACCACTTGGAACTCCCACCGCAGTTTGAGAGGGTGCAAGAGGTTTTCTACATATCACAGCTGCTAAAATATAGGCATTACCCATCGCACGCCATCAACCATGGTGAGAAGGGCTTCGATGATGGGGATACATTTATGGAGGTCACAATAAAGATTGAGGATCAATAGGAGAAGGTCCTTAGTGGGAGTTCAATACCATTGGTGCACCTTCGCAGGAAGCACGGGAACCTCCCGAAGATCATAAGGGAGCGGGAGGCTCAGATTCATACTCAGTACCCACCATTTGTTTTCTTAGATTATGTTGTGGCTTTTGGGGGAGAAAATCCCTAAGGTGGGTATATGTAAATATCCAGATTTTACATGTAATTTTTTAATTATATGAAATTATTACAAGTCTACGTAAAATGAAGGTGCATAATTTTGAGGCCTCGTGTGACTGTAATGAATTTATGTACATTTTTTAAGGTACATTCAATAAACGCACGAGCCGTGTTTTCTAACATTTGAACTGGTGCTCGGATAGAAAATTCGAGGGAACCGTTAAATCTGCAGTGCGATGATTCACTTAAGGGAGGATTTAAATTGACTATATTAGGTTTGGGGAAAAAGTTATGTTTTACTTTTTGGGACATTTTAAAAGAATAAATAAAAAACTTTGTTATTTTGTTTCCATTCTTTTTCCTCCGACGGACAAGCAACAATGGGGGACCAGTGATGTGTTAAGCCAATAAATGGCATGGAATTTCTATAATAAGTAATAGAAATGATGGTGAATTAAGAAGGTTCCTAACTAATGGTCCTCCATTAATTCCAAAAGTCATTACTTACCCTCCCCCTCAAGTATTTATAGGGAGTTTGGGTAGAAGCGTCAGTACTGCGTCACCAAGAAACAAAATGTTGGAAATGTGCTGACCTGCCAAACTCATTGAGGACAGAGCTTGTTCCAGCGAGCAGTGACAAGTGACACCAAAACCCCAAAACAAATATCGACAATCAATCGAAGTCATTAGAGAATAGTTTTGGGGACAATGAACAAGGACCCACTTCCTCAACAATGGGCGTTTCTCCATCGTTCTTAAGGTAGATTTTAACCATCATTTAACTAGGTCTGATCCCTCTACCCATTTGTTGAATGATGGTGAATTCTATGCTTGCTTTTCCTTCAGGTTGGATGTTCCCCAATGCGACAAATGGTAGCGGCGGCCAGCACAGGCCGATCGAGAAGGAGGTATGGTGTACTATCACCTATAGCCGGTGAGCAAGGGGCCACAGTCGAATACACAATGGAAGAAGGAAGTGGCCTTCCAGGAAGTAGGAGGTGGCGCACCCGCGCTTCTAGAGGAACCAGCAACATCTCGTCAGCAGTGGTTATCAGAAGAGGCAGTAGGCACACCCTTCATCTGCAGAAGTAGAAGGCGGCATGACCAGCACGCCGTCGGTGGAGCCGTGGATCCGATGCCATGGAAAAGGGACCCACGGTAGGTCACACATGTGATATGGTAATTCCAAAGATGTTACCTCTTCGCATGCCTAATGGGGACCCCTCCCCCCAACTATCTCGTGCGGACCACGGACTGCACCTGAAGTGGCCGAGCCGAACCTCTTTGGGGGATGGTCCCTGATCCCAGTTGGTCACACCCCCTCGGACCGGGCCACCCCCTTGCAAACTGGGGAGCCCCTTGTGGGTTGGGGTGCCCCCTTGTGGGTTGGGCCACCCCCTTTGTGGGCCGGACCGTGCCCCCTAGCGTGTCAGACTGGAACATAGCCTAGCAGGGTGAGCCCGACATGACCCAACCCAACTGGGTTCGACCCGGACTGTGTCTGGTCAACATGAACCATGTATGGTCAGCCCAGACCGGGTCAGTTCGACAGGGTCAGACTGGACACGGACCTAGCTAAAATTAGAATTTCATAAAGGGCCATATCATAATAAATGGACAACCATTGGAAGAACCATCTACGGTGATGATATAATTAGAGTGGGACGGTCCTTTTGTTATAATCCTCATTTTGTTTGGAGAGAGTAGGAGTACGATCGGGTTGGATCAAACCAGAATCCAATCGGGCACTCAGAATTAAAACACATATAACTCATAGACAGGGTATCCGATTGATGCACCATCTATCACGTTGGAACTCTTACAACATGGTGGTCCTTTGGGTTAAAACATTGTGAATCATAGTGGTGGTTGAGGTATGACTGATATCTTGAGGGGAAGATTCTATAGAACTTGAGTACATCTTGTGCGAGGAATACTATGGCAGGATTTAGTGTGAAAAAAGAACATTGATCCTATGTGGGTCAGCATCCATCGATCCTGTGTGGGTCAGCTTCTATCAGATCTTGTGTGGGTCAGATGGGGGTAGTACCTATCAATATTGTGTAGGTCAGCAACATTTATTCTTAACAGAATTAGATGATCTAGATTAAGACTAATCATTTTTACTTCTACACTTATGTTAGACCTGATTGTTAGCTGAGTATTTTCACCATCGTAGTGTTATCATCATGGTGTTACATGTGTGTTACTTCTATCTTCATGGTGTTACCTGTGTGGTACTTCTACCATCATGGTGTTGTCTTAATGGTATTACCTATGTGGTACTTCTACTTTTCTGTTTTTGTCTTCGTGGTGTTACTTGTGTGGTACTTCTCTCTCAGTGGTGTTACTTGTGTGGTATGCCTACCTTCTTGTGTTAACAATGTGGTATTATTCCCACATGTATGAGATGAGTATATCTTGATAACTTTTGTATATTTATGGGAATATACCTAAGTAGAGATGATGTATTGCTTTGTGGGGTTTCCTTCGTGGAACTCTAGGAGACCTACAGTGGTCTCGGGGTCCTTAATGAGTCTCGTTATACTCACCTCTTCATGGGATATGCCCACACCATGTTCTGTCTTGTTAAAATGACGTACAACATAGATTAAGGTTGAGGGATCCATGACCGAATGGTGCTCAGAGGTGGACTATTTTGGTGTGACATGATGTGGTGACTACTGATCGTTAGTTGTTCCTACCAATTAGGTAGGATCCTCGGTGAATGATCTAGGATCTATATTGTACTTTTTAGCTGTACTTGTGCCTCTTTTTGTTAGGTTTTTATTACAAACCCTTTTACTTACAACACTCTATTACATTCAACACACTTTTACTACTACATTTTACTTCATGGATGCTTTTGTTGTGTTCTTGGAATGTGTGTTTGTACAGGTTAAAAGGAAATTCCTTCCTGTTTTAGGTATATGCCATTCCAGTGCTAGTCTCCATCCCCTGGCCTATGGATGGACGGCTTGGGGTAGTCACGAAGTGGGTCTCGGGGGATGGGTTGTGACCATCTTGGTCAGGGCCTTGATCATATGTTAATAGTGTCTGACACTATGAATTACCTCATTATGATATTAGCTATTTATATTTCATGTGATTATTCAGCTAGTATAATATCAATTGTTATGACTATTGATCATATGTATACATCTGTGGAGTTATTTGACCAAATTATATCCCTATAATAATATGCTCAAAATTAGTTTTTAATGGAATTTGTTTCTAGTTATTCACCTTACCTTAATTTTTATGTTTATTTACGATAACTTCTGCTATATTGTTTACCAGTACTGACCATGTGATATCACCCCTATATTATGTTTCATTTTTCCCTAGTATGTGAAGATGTATATTATGAGTAACATTAATGGATAATAAAAGGGAATAAGATTGTTTTTTAAGGGTTACTATGTTGTTTGTCATTTCAGGATGTAATGAAAAACATATGTATGTAATTTAGAGTCAAAGACTAATAAACTGATTAGTATTTTGGTATTAAAATCTTGTATCTATTAGAATGTGATAAAATGAGGTACCTACTCTGTCCTACGGCGGTTGGGTTCATTACATGATTGATTTGGCTGTAATCATTAAGATGTTTTCTAAATAAGATGTATAATACTTGATCAATTATTTTCAATTAATTTCTTCTTATATATGTTTCAAATATTTTTGAAATGTTACGAAATTATTACATTTATATATTCCATATTCTTATATTTTATTATGTGCATCTAATAAACTATATCCATCTCTTAATTTATTAAATGGTAAAAGATGTCATCATTGTTGTGTATGGATTACTACCATATCGCCAACTGATGTAATTAGTTTTCCCTAAAATTCAAAAATAGATTGTTTTAATGATTAATTGAATTTATATTTATTATAATATGAAAATATTTATCATTATTAAAAGATAAATAATCATTTTATTTCATTCTATTCTAGTTACTATAAGTTGATAACATCATTTATGCGTACATGAAAACTATCACCTCAACAAAGAAGTGTGATTCGTTTTTATTACCACATAACAAGGATGATATATATAATTGTAAATAATTAATAATGTGATATTTGTGATATAATTATCATTATGTAAGGATAAAATAATAATTAATTTAATTTTGTGTTGATCATTGAAAAATCGAAATGTTACTCATGTATATGTAAACCCTATCATCTCAATGATAATAATAAAGGTCATTTTTCATAAAAAAGACCCATTATTTGGTTTAAAAGTATAAATAGTGTATTTTAATGTTTAGTATTTTATTTTAATTAATAAATATGTTTATTAATAGTGACTTTATTGACCATAAGTCAATCTACTAAAGTAAATTTGGATTTAGGAGTCTAATATCAACACAACGTCTAACATTAGCTATATTTATTATGTAAATGATTATAAAATAGTAGTAAAATGAATAATAAAAATGAAAAGGTTTCCTAATATTTAATATAATTAGTAAAATATTATTATTATTGAAGAAAATTAACAGACATGATTATTCAAACTCATGGTAAGGAACATTTTAATTAAATTCCTCTTTTAATATTTCCTTTCTTAATATTTTCTCGCAAGTCTATGTTCTTATATAGTAATAATGAAAATTAATATTTGTGATTCATTAGATTGGAAATGAAATTTTTACAAATTTTTTAGAACTGGAAAATGTGTTTTTGAATTGAATATTTTATGGTTTTACATTAATGACACTTTACAATTAAACCTCATTCAAAATGACTTCAATATGTGTTTTCTATATTATTATGGTAAATATTATTATAATTATTGTATTGGTTCCCTCACATAAATGTAAGAAATTTGTAAGAAATTTTATTTATATTATTACTTTTATTAAAATTTTATTATATGGAATCTTTCTAACTATTTCTATGAATAAGTTTCACATTCATTACAAATGTCAAAAGTAGTGTTAAATTTTAAAATATATTTCATTTTTTGGTCGGAATAGCATGAAGGCCTTCTTTTTTTATTATTTTGAAAATCAAACTTTGAATGGGTGAGATGGAACCCTTACAAGACCTATAGATTAGAGACAATTATATGACTTGTAGGTCTAGAAGTAATCACCTAGAAAAGGCATTAACATATACTTCAACAATAGTTTTTTTGACCACTAGAACCATTTTTTTATTTCTATATAATATTTCTTCATTTCATCAATGAAACCCCATCATTCCATTTGTTTTATGTATTGTCAAAAATTATTTTAAATGGAATGAAAGTTTTCACATCCTGATATGTATTACAACTGAGTGTAATAAATAACATTAAACAGACCTTTTCGTAGAGGTATGACTATTCTCCCTCATACTCAACCTATCTCTGTAATGACCTATCCTTAAACATCTAATATTTTAGTGACGTTAAACTAGAAATCACATTCTTTATTTCATAAATTTCTATTATTTTTAGTGTATTAGATAATTATGAAAATCATATTACATAGTAAACTCATACATTCTATGTGGAAAATTTTACATAGAATCCATTTTTTCATATAAATATATTTCATTCATTATAAAAACTATTCATTTTCATTAAACAACTACACAAATTCCAATTTCAATATCTATATTTTTTTAAATATTAATAAACCCTCTGGAAAAATTTAAAAACTTGGTATATGAACAAAAATCTTAGTAAGGGATAAAATAAACAATCCCTTTATTTCATTAAAAAACATAAAAACATTACCAACCCTTATAATCCCTTGAGAATGGGAATAATCCTATGGATGAATTCCTATATAACACTCCAAATAAAAAATTATTTTTCAATTTTAGTGGATCACTCCCTATGTGGGCCCACCATATAAATTTCAATATGCTATATCATGAATGGAACTAATTAAAAAAAATTTAATCCCATTTGAAAAAATCTTTTGGATATCAAAATACCACTTTTTCTTATAAAATAAATTTTGAAAATTGTAAAAGCTTGAATCATTTTATAAGAAACAATTTATTTAAATAGAATGATTATAACATATAACGGAAATATCAGAAAATTAATGTTTTATGAAATTATTAATACATTATCACTCTATATTGTTTAAAAATAATATTTTTTAATTTTTTTAAATAAAAATTATAGAATTGTTTGGTTAGAGAGAACTTTTAATTAAAATTTCCTTAAAAATATTTTATAAATGATGTGAGAATTAATAAAATGAATAGATTATTTTTTTCATGCCTAAATCCATATAATCTAAGTGTAAATACGCATAAGATAATTCAAATTCATTTAATATATAATCTATGAATGACATAATCAGATTATTAAAATTCCAACTTAATGAATGGAAGTTGTGCAAAAAAATCCCTTACCTAAAGATTGATTTACCACATAATTAATTTCACATCCTAAATTATAAAATTATGATAGTTATATGAATTATTTAGAAAATTTTTTGGTTTATTAATCCATTTATATCACATATTACCATGCAATAATAATTACATCACTATTCAATTTTGCATCAGATATTTTGACTATATTATGTTCATAAGTTCAGAATGACTTCAGTAGTTTGAAATCGGTCAAAGTGGTTTACATTACATCATATCTATAATGATATTCATTTTAGAGATAAAATTTTTATAGATATATTATACTTTTAAATAATTCCATTAAATATGATTATGAAAAATTAACAAGATTAAAATCATGAAGAAGGTTGGTCGTAGCTACACATGAGTAAATTCTTTATTTTTTAAAAGATAATTTTGGAATGATGGTAAACATTATTTATATTTACAAACTGATCATAATATGATATATATATATTTCTATTAATATAATTATATATACATATATATATATATATCACCCATCTAAAATAATGATGAAAAATGAATAAAATCGCTTCGTGGAGGGGGTAGTCCATATGTATACATGAAGGAAATTATAATTTATATGTTCACTGAATGGTATGAATTTATATTATACAATATATTTTCAAAGTTATAAATATTTCTTTAATATAATATATAAACATTAACTAAACCATTTTCACAAATAATTGATTATGGCGATGGAATGCGAATTAAATCACTTCACAGAGCAGTTGTTTTCCATACCCACGAACGATACATTCTTTTCCCATTAGATATTACTAGAGATGAATTCATTTATATAAAAGAAAATAATATAATATTACAATATGGAGGATATTATATGTATTATTTAATATTATTTGATTAATATTTTATGTCGTGTGAGAAAAACAAAACTCATATATGTTGTTAAAATACTATACCTCTTATTTAGGAAACCACTTATTCATAATACATTATGACCAATATGGTTGGTGTTTCCAATAAACCCTGACCTATGATATTATGAAATTTTCCTAGGAATTTATATGCGTTAGAAGTGTAATAACCTGGGTTTTGAGCCTGTAAGGCTTTGAACTAATTTTGATGTTATTCCAGAGCAGGGCGTTCAGATAGCATGTGATTCCAAGCCCCAGTGGCCGGAATTAAATTTTATGTGTGTTCACACTGGACATGCCAAATAAATAGAATAAATCCTAAAAGGTTGCTCAGATGGGAAAACTGAGGGCACCGTTGAGTCCAGAGCGTGTTGTTTAACCTAGGAGGGGTGTAACATTCGCGTACGTGACTCTTCTGTGGAAAACGTCACAAGGGGTATCTGCGTAATTTAGCAACCTCAGGCATGAACATTACAACATCTGAACAGAGGATCATATTAAAATTCTGAGACCTCTGTTGCACTCTGTACATGGATTTTACACAAGAGTCAACTTAACCCTGACCATGCCGAATGTTCTTGTACGGGGCATACTGGTGGGAGTTTAAGTGTTTCTATACGTAAACACTCCCCCCATTCGTTCTCCCTTGGCTTTTCTCCCTGGAGAAGGATCTCTCAAAATTGGAAGAAACCTACTTCATGCTTCCCCTCCTCTCTGGAAAGGTGGTGGCGGCTCCAGCGGACCATTCGTGAAGCAATGGGCTATGCCCAGCAAAGTAGGTTTGCATGTTATTTTTTTAATTCAGCATATACCTTTGAACTCAAATTCAAGCATGGATATGATGTTTATTTCTCGATCAAAGGCCATATTTGTGTAGGTGACGATTTGAGCATCCCAAAAATCATTTCGGATCGGAATTTTGAGTCCCGGGTTGTCCGGGGTGACCCCGGGAAATTTTCCGACCAATTTTTGGGTTTTCCGGCCATTTCAGGGTTTCCGGCGGCTCCTCGCGGCAGTCTGACAGGAGAAAATGGTGGTGCGGCGGCTCTCAGGTGGTGGTGTGGCAGTTCCCTGGCGGTGGTGACATGGCAGTTCCCAGGCGGCGGTGGCGTGGCTCCCAAGAAACGGCGTGGAGGGCGTCGACGACCGACCGGTGTGGCGGGCGGCGGTCGCTGTTGCGGGGCACGACAAGGGTCCCAGTGCGCGACCCCGAGCGGGAGACCGAGACCCGACTTTGGTGGATCTCCGCATGGGACAGTGACCGACCAAGAGGGCTGGGCGGTGCGGGTGGACCACTGGGCAACCGGTGGGCTGTACATAAGGGTCGCGGGCCTGCGCTGTGGGCTGGGTCGGTCGGCACGGGCCGACCTAGGATGGGTGGACCAGGGGGACCGGGCCGGCAGGGGTTAGCCCCCTTTTCTTTAGAAACCTATAACATTCACTATGGGTGTTGAATTGGCATGTTGTCTATGGAAGTATGATCCTTGGATCGATTCGGAGTTTTTGAGATGGGCTCAAAAAAAATTTATTCTCGAGATGGGGAAGGGTCTCATTGGGGCGACATGACTGTTAATTATGGTTTAGTGTTTCACTGAGATTCTTCTTTCGGATGGCGCGAACACATATCGAGTCCGTTTTGGGAACCGTCAGTGGTGTTGTAATCTTATCGTTGAGGTCATGTAGTCCAAGGTGGTTTTAGGAATTGAAGCCGGAGTTGAGGTGTGGGCCCCGAGGGCCATCTTTTATACTTTGCATAGTGTACTACCACTTTTTCCTCGGACGTCTGTTTAGGGTGAATAAATAGTCATTTTGGCGTGTTTTTCTGAGATCATCGTGATGGCACAGTTTGCCCAACCTTTTTCAGGACTGAGGTGTGGGCCCCGCAAAATTTCGTATGCGCACAAAGTAGGATTGAATAACTATTTTTTCGGGAGTCTGTTTCCAGCGAGTATGTAGTCCATATCATGTGTTTTTCCATGAGAATTACAATGGTGTATTCTGTTTGGTAATGCCAAACCTCTTTTGAGATCTCATTAAATATAGAAACATGACGGGGAATTGGTCAGAGGTCTTTTTGACACACTCCAGACCAACGCACGGTAGCGATGTTAGTGACACCCAGAGATGGTTCGGGCGGTGTGGAGTTATCGGACCAGTTTAGGGTTTACAATCTAGTGGGGCTGGACAGTGGGTTACCCACCAGCGTATCAAGGTTTACCCTCCAACGGGGCTGGGTAGTGGTTTACCCATTGACCATTGGGTTACCCCCCCCCCCCCAACGGGGGCTGGGCAGTGGGTTACCAGTTGTCTTTAGGGTTTACCCTCTTGTGGGGCTAGGCAGTGGGTTACCCAACTACCTTTTAGGGTTTACCATCCAATGGGGATGGGTGGTGGGCTACCTGTTGACTTTAGGGTTTACCCTCCAGCAGGGCTGGGTAGTGGGTTACCTGACAACCTTTTAGAGTTTACCCTCCATCAAGGTTGGGCAATGGGTTACCCGACGACTTCTTTCAGACTTATCCCTTTCTATGAGGCTAGTCAGTGACTTTTTCCATGATTACCGAAGCAATAATTTTGGTGGTACGGCTTAGTGATTAGGAAAATTTGACATGCGTGACTATTGGGAATCATTGATGGTTATTCTTAAAACTATTGGCGGATTTTCTTAGGCTGTGATTGGAGATGGAGATCCCCTTATGCACTCGTTCGGGTTTCTTTTTGAGCATATATATATATATAAAAACACAACCTACATTCATTCCCACTCCTTGGGTTCAATTAATCTCCTTCTAGACGGGGAGAAGACACGTGGGGTATGGCAAGTGCCTTCCGTGTTTAGCTCCTCTTGGTTGGACAAGCCCACTTCCTTCCTCTTGTTAGGTTGAGCTGCACTCTATTTTACTGTAATCTTTCACTATTATCTATTATGTCTTTTGCTCACCGTTTTAGTACCTCCTTTTTTGCTCCCTCGAGCTTTCGGGAGGAATCCTGCTGAGTATATTTATACTCACCTTTTCTTGGGCTTTGCCCGCACTTGGTGTTCCCTTAAGGACGAAGGATAGGTCAATCGAGGCTATGGAGGAGCGTCGATGACACCAGAGATTGGGCTGCATTCAATGGTCGTACTATGACATTCAGGTGTGAGACTCACCAGCTGTTTACTTTGGTTCACCTATTGCCGTGTTATGGATTTTTTTGGGGTGGGTGCATGTTTTTTCCTTTTTCTACTCAGTTATCTTGTCCGTACTTTTCATCACTTTAATTTTTCTATTTAGAAGTTGATGCATGGATATGGATGGGTTATAGTTGTTTTTCCTTAGGTTATATTTTGACTCTGCACTTCTGTGTTTAGTGAGTTGTGTGTGTGTGTATAGGTACTTAGGCAAAGGCCTCCCCAATATTTTTACGCATTCGACGTTTGTTGCCAGCACCTGGCCAATGGAGGCGGGTTTTTGGTAGTTGCGGCTTGAGACCGGTAGAGTTGGGTCGTGACAAGAAGCTTCATAAAAATGGTTTTTTTGTGGTGAAAAATGAGAAGTACAAGTTCCATTTTATATGGGGGGTTCTTTGAATTTCTAAAAAAATCATTAATACAAGTTAATTATCAATTTTAAATGTTTAAAAACATATAAATTTCAAATTTAATATAATTATGTGTTTATATAACATTATCCGATAAAAAATATATATGTTTTGAAAATATTTTTACCCTAATACTTTAGTTTTAATCCTTATTTATCATCTTTGACTATTACAATGTCGACATGGTTTTTTACACCTCGAGGGTAAATATACTAAATATAAAATTCAAAAATATCTTTAAATGGATAATGTATGATATTTTCAACCTTTTCCTAAAAAAATTTATGAATTTAAGATTTTTATTATTTTTATATCATTTAATAAAATATTACATATTATAAAATTACTATAATATCAATTTTGACATTATTCATTACATAGATTTTTAAATATGTCAATTAAACAATATAACATTTGGAAAAAATTATTATGAATCCCTATGATATAAATTACATATATAAAATTATTATATAACATTATTTATATCAACATTTATTTATTATAATATTATCAATACCATTTATTTGATCTTTCCATTAATAAAATAATTATTGTATAAGTGTTTTGTAATAGTTTAAGGTGAATATTTCATCACTAAAAATTAATTATTAACCAGAATTATTAATATAAATATATTTAATTTAAAAATAATAAGCATATTGAAGTATATATTTTTTATAAAAACATATAAAAAATTTATACTTATTAAAAACAAGTGGGTGACTAGTTTGATTTTATCTCTAAAAAAATATAATAATGGTCACAATATAATACATGTGGACATAAATTGTCACATAACCAAACCATTATTTCTTAATGATTAATATTAATTTTAAAATAAAATTTGGTTATGTTATAGGGTCATTTTCTTGTATATATAATTTTATTTAAACCCTTAATCTTCTGATTTACCAATTACTATGGTAACAAAAATACATGGTTACTATTCATATTGTCCAAAAATAATAGTGAACTCTTAAATAAATCATGTTATCCTAATTAAAAAAATGCAATATATTCTTAAAAATTTAAAACCTATTATTTGTAGTGTTTAATTAAAAATTCACTGATAAATTTCAAAGAAAATTATTTTTTAGAAAAATAAATTTTTATATTAAATAAATTTATTCAAAATTCATATAAAAACCATTTAAATAACTATAATTAGATTCTACAGAATCCAAATTTACTAATGAAAATTATATAAAAAATAAATACATATTTTTCCCATTTAGATGAAATATATTAATCAATAAAAAGTATTTTTTGTTATTGATAAAAAAACAAATATCTAAATAAATTTATCTAAAATTAGTCCATAGATAAATTTGACATGATATATAATAAAATGAAATTCATTTTTCTGAGTTTAAATTATATAAACAAGAAATTAATCATTTAAAAAAAATATTTAAATAATATAACATCATAATTGAAGAATAATAATAAATATTAAAATTATATATTCTATCTTTACCTATGTGGTTACATTCTCCTATTTTTTTTTGTAAATTTCATCCTATTTATTTTAATTATATTATTTAAAAATTTAGGATAAATATACTTTATAATAATTTCATATTATTATGTTTCGTCCTCAACCATATGGGTTTTCCACAATATATTAACATAGCGAACTAACTTGTCACACAATACCTACTCTCTATGGTCATGAATCTGGAAAAAAATCCCAATAAGAAAGGTTATCTTCCAACTGAATAACATAGTGTCTCAATACATTAGATCAATCTCGAACATGTTTTCTTATAATATAAACATTAAATGCATTTTTTACCTGATATAAACTCATATTTAATGCCAAACGTTATTAAAATTATCCAAATTTTTCTATGATTTCATACAATCAAATAAACTATGTACATAGATTTCGCTTCTTAACAAATAGAATATAACTTTCTCATGAAAATATTTTATAGAAAATATAATCTCAGGCCTGTAACGAAATTCCATTCCTCTTGTTATCTGTACAACTTTTTATCTTACTATAAATTTCCATCATATGTATCTGAATCATTTTAACCTCATTAGATACATTTTCTATCAATTTTGTTCTCATTCAGTTCCTATCACCTAGTTCATCCCAAGGAAATCGATTTTGAAACTGATTTGAATATACTTCCTCAAAATGTTCTATCATTATACTAGAATGAAAATATTCAATGTAATAAAAACATATCCAAAGAAATATATTGATCCCAACCTCCTTGGTAATCAATTGAATAAGAATACGGAATTTATTAAAGGTTCTCATACATTCATTCTGATTGTCCATATTTTTTAGTATGAAAATCTATACTAAAATATAATTCATTAATTATTTAATTATTAAAAATGATCCAAAGATTTTAATTAAATATTCGATCATGGAATGATACAATGGGGAGAGAAACTCCATATAAAAAAACTATCTTTTTTAGGTACATTCGACAAAGATGATCTAAAGAAATAATTTCCCATATGGGAAGAAAATGTGAAAATTAGGTCAATTGGAAATAGCATCGTAATAGTAAAATATCCTTGACATGTATTTGGTCTCCCTACCATAAAATATATAGTTATATTTTCCCCTTTCCACTCCAGCACAGAAAAATGATGAATCATCCCCTTCTGTAGTTTCAATTATGCTTTAACCTGCCGACAAGTCAAACAATTCTTATCAAATATAATAAAATATATTTTCATTCCATCCCCCAAATAATATTCTTAATGTTGTTTTTTATCATAGTCTTTTTAGGATTAATATTAAAATAAGCACAATGAGATTTATTTAATAACACCCCATTTGACAATGAATCACAAAAAACACATAATCTCTTTCAATATAAGATTACACATTCAGCAAAAAAATTTAATCCAACTAAATTAACATTAAAAAATATATATTCTATTCTCTATAAATTATGGTCTTCATTATGAGATTTTTTAATTCATTTAAATAACGACTACATTACTGACACCTAAAACAAATTAGAGGAATTGTTTTCACCCCCAAATGCTTCTCAAAAATATATCAAGTCATTAGTCACTAGGTCATGTTCCACTTATAAATTTTTAATTATGAATGATTTTTTTGCCCAAAATATCAACAACATGGTTTTTTCTAGGATGGTAATTTATCATGTAATCATAATCCATTCTCAATTCCACTCATCTTCTCTACCTCATGTTAATTTGTTTATGAGTGAATATATACTTCAAAATTTTATGATCACTATATATTTCACATTATTATTGATATAAATGATGCCTCAATTTTATTAAAGAAAATACAATCCAAAAAATTAAAAAACTGTTGTTTGATAATTTTAATCATGACGGTCTAAATTCCTTGAAGCCTACGCTATTACCATATAATTCTGAATCAAAACAAAACGCAATTCTCTTAATGAAGTAACACTTAGATGAAAAATCCATATTCATTAAGGGGAGAGAATTTTTTTTCATTCATCAATATTATTTTTAATTCATAAAATAAATAATCACATTATTTTTTCTAGATTAATTTAACCACTTTTCATGTCTTTTTAGATAGTAGAATAGAAAAATGATGTATGTTTTAAAAAATAACTAGTAACCTATTAATCTGATATAAATACAAATATATGTAAAATTGGTAGGTTATATCAACTAATTAATAAATTTTATTTTATAAGGGTAAACTGTAATTAAATATTTATTTACAATCATCCTAAGGAAGGAAATTTGTTTTAATAAATAAATTTAATTTCTTAATTTTCCATATAACTTCGTTTCATTAAGGTTATATAAAAATCAATTAAATTTTTTTAATATTCACTATAAATTTCTTAATAAAATAATATATCATCAATAAAAACAGCAATAAAATTATTCAAATATTCATGAAAGCCTCTATATATAACATACATAAATACAGAGGGGTAATTTTCTAACCCATGTGGAATAAATACAGTCTAATAACGCCCATATATAGTACATAATTAAATTAGCAAAATATATTTCTCTATCACCCTTAATATATGGTAACCCAATCAATGATAAATCACTGAAATGTATTGTGCTTCCTAGGGATGATCAAACTAATAATCGATATGAGGGCAATGATTCTTTTTAATAATATTGAGGTTTTTATATGATCTATAATTTATTCAACCCTTCATAGACCCATGTATATTTTAAAAATTAAAAAAAGGATCATCTCACGGTGATGTTAATGATCAGATAAAATAATTATCAAACTAGTATTATAGTTTATTTTTCAGTTCCAAAAGTGCTACATTAGTGATTTGATAAGGGTTTTTTCCAATGGGTTCATAATTATGAAACATTTAAATATTAAACTCAACCTCATGACCATGAATGAGAGTAGTAAAATAGTTATTAAAATATACATGTATTCATTATCTAATAGAACATTACTAATATGAATAATTTGATTCAATTTAGTGAGATGTTCTCTAATACTTTCATTGAAACTTCTAATCAATTTATTGTTCCATGGTTGGATATTAAAGGTACTAAATGTTTGTAAAAAATAATCTTGGGTCTAAATTTTATTTTATCAAGATATAATAAAACCAAATAAACTCTCAAAATAATATAAAAATAATTATAGAAAATTAAATACGATTTTCAGGATTAATTATTCCATAGATAACAATATTAATTTTCCTATAAATCATGGGTTCTTTAATACTTCCACCAGGAGTTTTTACTTGAAATCTGGTCATACATTAAATATTTGATATTCCAAGTATTTAGGAATTTTTTTTAAATAGAAGAATAATATTATCTTGAATTAAATTGGGAATTGTTATTATTTGAATAAGACAATATCATTCTTTTCACTTATTCTTCTTATGACCCAACATTAATAGTGTCAGTAAAAAATGACTTTGGTACTCATCTTTATTTATGATAATGATAATTTCTATCAAATGTATCTAAATTTGGATAGATGTTATCATCGTGACCAAACTCATTATAGAAAAATCATTTTTGAGTGACTATTACTAAGATAAATCATTTGTTTTTTAGGATTTCTTTATTTATAGTCACGATCCTTGAAACCAACATGGAAGCACTTGTATCACCCTCTAAAAATAATTAGATATTCTTCATGGTGCCTCTTTCTAGACATACCACTTGATGGAAGATTTATATTCATTCCACAATTTGTAATGTATTATTCCCTATAAAATTCCATACTGATTTCTTGTTATATTTTTATGAAGTAAATCATACATATTAATAAACACTATTTTTTCATTATAATGAATAAAATTCTCATTGATTTAAAATTATGTTGAATCCAATTGAAGTAATAAAACATGTTTCAAACCACAGTCAAATATATTAATATTACTATCATTGTCCCAAATATAATCTTCTACAGACCGTTCCATTCATGTGATGTTTGATTCATATGAAACTATATAATCATGTTTTTTTGTCCAGTTTTATGAATTGGTTCTCTAATATGAGCTTATTCT
The DNA here is from genome assembly GCA_963277665.1 of Viscum album. Taxonomy (NCBI): domain Eukaryota; kingdom Viridiplantae; phylum Streptophyta; class Magnoliopsida; order Santalales; family Viscaceae; genus Viscum; species Viscum album. The sequence goes on from OY728158.1 coordinate 544,789,028, forward strand.
TATTAGGAATGTATTTCTAATGGAAGATGATCTTAAATTCATCCGATCATATGTCATTGAGATCATTTATCCCTTTTTTGTTCTTAACTATAGACCACTATCAATCATATTTACCTTGAAAAATATAAATATATATGTTTACCATTTTTAATTATGAACCTCACATTACATTAAATATCTCCTTCGATGATTCAATCCATCCTTCATCTGTCACTCTATTAGATGACCCATTGAAGGATGAGGGTTATGTCTCATGAAATTCTCTACGATAAACTTGTATTTATCTAGTTGATATGGATGCACTCTAACGTGGATACCACTGCCATTTATGGATTCTATGAACAAATCCATCGAAGAAACAAATTTTCTAGTTCTGATTCCTATGGTTGTGGGTAGCTGATTTGCATGTATATTATCATCTTGGTGCCTTCCAGCATCAGATTATTTGTTTCCTCTATAGAATTGTTTTATAAATATTTTTTTAAAGTAATCCAAAAGGTAATATTAAAATTATATATCATTTAAAACTAACTTTAATGGGGTTCCTATTAATAATAACCTAACACCTAGAGTTTTCTAAAACATACTCTGATACCATCTACAAGGACATATCTATAGATATCACTTATTATAGATACTTTAGACATGAGTGAAATTTTATTTTATTCGAAATTATATTTTGGGTTTATATTTTTATATAATTAGGAAAAAATAATACATAGTAAACCCATACAGAAGAAGTGTAATCTTTTATATAGTATAAATTTATCTAATTAAAATAATATTCTTCAATATTAAACATTACTTATTTTTAAAAATATATCAAAACATCCACATTAGATTATTTTTCTATTACACAACTATAAACACTATGAAAAAGATGTAATAACATGGGATAATACCAAAAATCTAATTATAGTATAAAAGAAATAAAAATCATAGTTATTGAAAAAAAAAATAAGAACCATTAAAACCATTTCATAAAGACATACATCATCATTCAGTAAGAAAATAACTTTTCCTCGGCTCCATGTGACATAAACATACTCAAAACATTAACAAACCCTTAAAAATACCCTAAATTTTTTGAATAACCATACGGATGACTTACAATATAAATCTATATAGAACAGAATCATTTCCCAATGCATTAAAGTGAAATCTGGGTGCACCAATATTTTAGGCTATAATGGACTCAATAGGTGCTATATGGTCTCACCACTAGTATATAATTTATAATGACACTATCATTATAAAAATGATTGGAAATAAATTTAAATTCAAGGGAAAATAATTTTTTATTTAAAAATACATAGTTTTCATAGAAATAAATTTAAAACATTCTAAAATCTATTCACATCATAATGATATGATTATCATTAAGAATATCAACAAAAAATTTAAATAAAACATGAAATAATTAATTCAAATAAAATATATAAATAGGTTCATTAATTATTAGTTTATAAAAATTCCTTAATATTTTATACAAGTACTTGAAAGATGAATTTTAAAGAGGGTTTTCAAAATAAAGACCCTTATAATTATCATATCATTAAAATGATAATTAATAAAATTATTTATTATATATATCAGCTATAAATTAAAATAATATAACTGAATAAAGGAAAAAGAGATATTAAAATTTATTTCACTCATAGTCATAACACGAAGAAATCCAAAAGTATAAGATTTCTCTAATGACTGGAAATTGATTTCTGAATGTCCTTTACCTCGAGGGTAATTTGTCTTGTATGTCCTTCATCATCCTAAATAATAAACTTATGTTAATTATTTAATTTATTGAGAAGAATTTAAATTTTATTATTCTATTTAAATCACTTATTACCATGTTATAACAAGTACTTTATTAGTTATGTTCACATCAGAGATATTCACCATATTCAGATCATAATAAAAAAAATTAAACCTATTGGATGGATTTTCTCAAAGAGGTCAATATTCATTCATAAACAGAATAATATTTTTGTAATAATTATTAGTTTTAACATCAATAAAACTTGTATATACTTCCATTATAAATTTTTATTAAAAATTAACAATGTTAAAATAAAGGTGTTGGTAAGCCGTGAATACACATATATAAAGCTTTAAACATACAATAACCATTGTCGAAAGAAGGTAAATATTATTTCATATTTCTATAATGATAAATATATCTTATCTATATAATTTTTCCTTTAAATATACATATATAAACAATCCTTTTGAAATGGAGATGAAAAATGAATCACATCAATTAATGGGGGTAGAAGACCACATGTACGCACAAATGATATTATCATTTTATATTCTTGGAGTGAAAAGAATATAATTGAAATATTATATTTTCATAATGATAAATATTTTTTTAATATAATACATAAAATTATATTATATCATTATAATAAATCATGATATATGGTGAAGGAAAACATATTACTTCTCTTCGTGAGGTAGTAGTCTGTTATACACACGAGTATTAAATTGTTTTACAATATTCTGTATGTAGAGATATTTATTATTCATTAAACAAAAATTAAAAAAATTAGTTTCTATTGTGGATATTATATTTAATTTTTTCCCATATTTAATTCCATTTTATGGATGATGAAATAGAAATAAAACTAAAACAAGCAGATAAAAACAATAATGCTTATTTTGAAAACCTCTTCTTCTTAACACCTTATTCCAAATAAATATAGTGTGTTTCCTAAACCACAAACTCCATAATTATTTTATGGATTCTAGGAATGAATATGGTTAGGTTTTGGTAGAACCAAAAGGGTTTTTAACTATGATGAATTGTTAATAATAGGTACCCTTTTATAAGAGTGTGGAGGGGCACACTTGGATTTTATGAAAATATTATATTGATATAAATTTATTTACAATTAAAAATTTCCCAAAAAATATTAATTTAAATTGTTATATGGTTATGGATTTAAAAAATTATAAATTAGAAATTAGATATGTTTGGACTATATTTATACCCTTATCCATTGTTTCTAATCCAAATTTAACCCATTTAACTCCTATAGTGACAATATGGTTTTTTACATATTGAGTTTTAATTTATTAACTATAAAATGATGAAATACAGATAAATAGAGAATGGTTTTTATTTTAAAACTAACTATAAAAATCTTTCTTAAATTAATAATTTTTTAAATTATAAATTATTTAATAAATTATTATTTATTTTAAAATAGAATTATTGTAAATTTTGTCTCAAATTATTACATTGACTTTTAAATATATCAATAATATGATAACAATTCAAACAATATATTTAAATACATAAATAAAATTTAAAATGAATATATTAATCACCATATTACATTAAATATCTCGAATTATTATTATTTTAATTTTTTTGATAAAATTGTTTTATATACCTTTTAATTAGAAAATTGTCGCATCATCATTGTGTAGGAATTTAAGTTTAATTTTTCATAAATAAAAACTAAAAATAAATTACGAAGTGGAATAAATTTTATTTATATTTTGAAATAATATTTATAGTCGAACATATCTTCTTGAAAAAACCATATTAAAAATATTATGCGTATTACAAATAAGAGTGGTACATGTTTTTTTTAAATTAAATAATTTATTATAAAGGCTATAAACTATTCCAAATGGCTAAAATGGTCATAAATCCAAACCATTGATAATTAGGGACTAATATTACTCATCCAAAAAAATCGGTCCAATATTTATTGTCATCGTATAATTTTTATTATTTTATCTATACCCTAAACTACCTATTGTTTGATTTACCATGGTAAAAATAACTAATATGGTCAATTTTCATATTTTAGAAAAATAATGTGACCTATTTTCAAAATTTGTATCTCGTGACTATAAATATTTAATCTATTTGTAAAAATTCCAAGAAAAATATGTTCAATTATTGATTTAAAATTAATCAAATAAAACACAATGTAAAACAATTCATCAAAAATATTAACTTCTAAAAAGAAAAAAGTTTATTTGGAAACATCAAGTGTAAAATATATTTCTAAACATATAATTTGATTATTTTAAATCAAAATGACCAAATTAATGTTTATTGAAAACAAAAAACATATTTTAATAATGTAAATAAAAAACACAATACTTTAAAAACTAGAATTATTCAATACTTATTGAAAAGTTTTCATTTTCAAAAAAATATAAACTAATTATCCATAAGATATTTTTGACATTTTGAATTTTAAAAATTAATTAGTTTTTCCAGATTAAAATTTTATAACAAGAAAATAAAATATTTATTAAAATATTATTAGAATATAACTATATAATTCTGTAATACAAATAAATATTAAATTTATTAATATTTCCAGTTCCTTGGTTGTTACAATATCTCACAATAATGTTATGTAATGAATATAAATTATATATGTATATATTATCACACATATATTACTATATAATTCTCCTATCGACTATCGGGAAATGAATTCCATATGATGATGTATCAAATAATTTTTTTATAAAATCACCTATGATTACTATATGAGGGAATATTATGAAACACAATTATTTCCATCATTAATTTTTTGGATTATAACTTATTTTTTATTTAGTTTTTCAATGTAAACATGTTAATGTAAATTCTATTATGGGTTCTTCGATGCACTGACTTAATGCATTGGGTAATGCTTTTGTCTCGTGATACATTATTTATGGAATTAGGGAGTAAACCAATTCTATATTTGGACTATTCCACCATGTTATATTTTCAATAATGTTCGGTCTAACTCGTTTTTATGTACTATTATATGTTTCCACAAAATATCTTATGTTTCTATGATCCATCAACAAAAACAATTTTATGTTATACTTATATTTTTTTAATAATTACCAAATGTTTAAAGAAATGTTTATTCTACCTCATTTTGTGAAATAAATAACTTTTTTTAAATATTCCATTCATTGGTTTGGATTTCAAATGTGCCATTAATAGATTTATTTTACCATTAATATTTAATAATATTTACTTAGGAAAATATGCGGGGTATAATGTTTACTTTTTTAGTAAAATTTTTTATTTTTTGTCAAATGTTTAGTTTTAAAAACCAAAATCATATATGATTACTCTAGGACTAAGATATTTATTCCTTCCTTTTCATATATCTCATACTAAGATTATTTTTTCATTATGCATTGTAAAATTTTACTTAATATGCTTTAAAACATATTTAGGGAAAATTATGATGTGATAATGAAAAAAATAATAATATATCATGAATAGAAAACATTTCATATCATTGGTGTTATTTTGGTAAAAATGTATATCAAGTGGATGTTTATGCTTTTTAATGTAATACATATTTATGTAATGGTGATGGCCTAATTAACTATAACATTAAACTTAAAAGATCATTGGGATTTAATAAAATTAATTCTTCACAAAAAACACACGATTGCATAATGTTTAGTTATGGGTTCTTATATAATCAATGTAATAGAATGTTAATGAGTCATGAAAATATTGATGTAAAGAGTTGGTGTTGATTTATATTACAAATAAGTCGTTATTATATATTTCAAAATAAATATATAGGTCTTAATTTCTTAGTTACTAGGCCATAACATAATAAAATTTGTGAACTATTTTATTTGAAAATGAAAATAACTGAGTTGTAGAGTACTTTCTGCACTAATTTCAAGAAGTGGACTGTTTTGGAAGAAGTTATATATTCTTACTAAATCAGGTACTATACATTAAATCATATAAATATAGATTTAAAAGTTTTGACAAATTTTTAATATGGTGAGTGGATATAACTAACATTTTAAAGAAACTATTATAGAATTATACATATTAAAGGCTGATGAAAAAATTGGAAAATAAATTTGGATGAAGAATTTATATATATGATAACAAGAATAAATTTTAGAGATATTGAAACATATTATAATTATCAATAATTAGTATACATGATATAATATACATTGGAGAAATACCAAAAGTACATAAAATTATTCTATCAATTCAGATTGAATGGAGAATCCCTTGAGTAATTTGAGGATATTATTTTATTTATAATAAAAATGGACATGGAAATTATAATACTATTTTTTATGAAATAATAATATATATTTCATGGCCCCGAATAATATTTTTTTAGTCATTATAAACCATAACTCCCAATGAAGGTTCTTTATAAGTATTTACCAGCAACATATTGGTGTAAAAAATGGTCAAGAGGATGTCAGTTTGGACTCATCATCACCTTTTTAGGGGATTATTGTTTACAAAATTGTGACTCTCTTACTGATTTAAGGTTTTATTCATGAATTCTCCCCAAATCCTAGTGTGCGACTAGTATCCTCATGTAAGAAATATAATAAAATCCATGCATAGATGTGAATATATATATATATATATATATATATTACAATTTCCATATCATTATCTGGTAATTTAGATTACACTTTTGATTAAATCCATATTATTTGGTGCTATAAATTTAACCTTGTTTGGGGAGATGGTTTGTGTTTATCCTTCTACAGTCAAGGCCCTAATAAGGGATTATTTTATATCCCTATTAATAGAATTAGAACCCATATCTCTTAGTTAATAATAATAGGGAGCATCATAAGTTTTATGTTGGTTTGATAAATTATTTCTCTTACTAGGTTAATGTCATTTTAAATTGATGTGGCCTAATGAAGAAATAATAGAATAATGGAATTTGTTTTGATCATCAGTGAATAGTTCTATATATCTAGTTTAAAATTTGAATAAAATCCAATTTAGTTTGGTTTTGATAATATTGGTTAGTGTATTAATAACATAACACTTTGTTTAACGTCATCTGGTAAGAACCTCATCATACTATTTATTTGAGTGAAACATGGACTTCTATATTTTTTGGAAGAGGTAAAGAAGAAGTATTTAATACGGTGAATTGATTGGGGAAATAATTTTATATTACATAGGGGATTTTTAACATTGAAAGGATTCCTATAAAATATGTGTACTTTTTAATGATGGTTTGGAATATACCCCTATTGGTTGGTAGCCCAAATTTGAGCATTAATTTCTTGAATATTGGTAACGGTATCAAGATAAATGAATGGAATCATGAGTAATATAGATAAATGAAGATGATATTAGAGTTTATTTATTTTTTCACCCATCCAGTGCTTTGATACAACTGGAATAGTTGTTCTGGATATATACTAGACATCGTCAATGAGTTATTTAATGTAAGGATTTCTAGAATAACCTAATGTTGGAGGTCATTGGGTGAATTTACGTAGATTAGAAATGAGTAATTCTAATGAAATCATCAACAATTAAATTGATTTAGATTACACCTCAAGAAGAGGTAGATGTTACTATCCTAAATGTTGACTTAGGTGAAGGTACTGAGAGTGTTTTGGATTACACCATATTGGAGTCTTGAAATGATTCTCTTGAATTGTGATAACACAAGTAGGGATTGCAGATGATTTTGTGCTACCTAGGTATGTGTGTTTATGAATTATTGATGTCATTAGGTAATGAAATCATAATTTTAGACCATCAAATTTCATATACATGAAATTATAAAATAGGTCTATATGAGCATGTTGACATCAGATAAAAATAAATCATCCTCATAATAGGGACACTAGAAATTCGTGATTATGAACCCCCATATATTCTACCTATATTGAAGGATAATTCTATAATCCTCCTATAAACATGGAAATAGGGAATTAAAGGGTAATATACTGGTTTTAATGCATTGATCATATGCAATGAGTTGTTTTAGAAGTGTTCTAAAATTATCCTTCTATGTAGTTGACATTATATAATGTAAAGCGTGTATTTTTTTGGTATTAAAATGGCACCAAGTGGAAATTTGAGAAACTGTATAAATGTTAAGGATGTCTATTAAAAAATTTGTAGAGTGTTTCCTAGGAATAAAGCACATACTGAAAACTAAAATGAATTTTCATTTCAAATTGATACCATATGAGGAAGGTAGATTTAGAAAATTTTAGATCCTTTGAAATGGAGTATTTTTCTAACTAGACGGCATGATGTGTCATTTTTAGTTGGCCTTTTCAAAGTGTCAATATGAAGTGGATTTTTGAGGTTTCCTCACATGCTACAACTTATGACATAAACTCGTGAGGGGGTACCCCAAGATTTTATTCTAAGGTTGGAATCATGATAGGGCCTCACATGATCTTGTTTACTGGATAACCAGGTTAGGTGGCCTTATGGGCTCACATTCCTAGAAATGCCTCATGTGGTGTCCCGTCATTTCATTCTCCTAATAAGGGTTTCCATTTTTTGTCTTCTATGTATATTTTTTAGAGAATGGTTCATTGAATTATAATTTATTGATTCTATATATATGGTTGTCACTATTCATATCCATACCAAATTGGTACTATGGTATTTGTAGGTGAATGTTGGTTTTTGATTCAAAATATTTATGTACAGGTAGAAATAAAGAAATAGTGACTGAGTGTCACATGAGGCTTCCAAAAATAAAACATTTATTTATTTAAGGATACATATTCATAAGGACAATGACTCCACAAGGTTATCATCAGAAATAATTTTGTATCAATGTCTCACCTTGAATTTCCCACATAATGTTACCAAATAAGAATCTCAGATTTCATTAAGGGATCCAAGTAATTTTTTGGTGGTGGTGTTATTTAAGAGGGATTTTGGATTTGGGTGATATTTTGGGGTGTAATTATGTAATATGGTTAGTGATATTTTGTGGTACCTCGTGGATTTTTTACATCATGAGGTTATAGTTAATGGTGATAACTCAAATTTATATTCATTTTTGATATCAATGAATTTTTGGGACATCATAATTTCAGTATAATGACACAATAATGATGTGGGAAACATTACATGTTTTTTTCATCATATGTAGAATCAATTTTTTTTAATTTACAAGACACAATATCTTCCATCCCTCATAGTGGGTAACATTTCAAATGGTGAGGTTCTAATTTTGATGACGTAGAAATTTTCATGTGGTTTCTATAAAATCCACTATTTATTATAATTCAACATATAAATAAGTTTTGTTCCTATCCATTTTTACACTTTATATGAGTGTTGACATTGTTAGATCTCCATTTCAAATGAAAATGAAATTATAAAAAAAATAATACATTTGAGAGTTCGATAAGTGTTTCTTCATGATGTCTCCCCCTATATAGTCATCTCATGACTTTCATGGTTAAATTATAATTTTATATTTTACCCTATGGTTCACATGGTAATCATGTTGTTTACAACGTTACTACTATTGTTCATGTGGTGACCTTACATGAAAATTAAATTGGTGATTTTGAGTCTCCCTTTCATAATATAACATGATAATATGTCTAATTTTATAAACATATCTCCATTAATGACATACATTAAATATATGACTCTATAATATTGTATTTATTATTTCATTTAAGGAGTAGATGACTTTATTGATAAAAGTTTTGTTACATTATGTCATCTTATTGTTTCATGTTATTTCCTTATGTCATATTTTATGATAAAAGTGTATCTAACTTATGTAGATACAATAGTCTAACTATATATGAGTATGGATTACTGTGTGATGTATCTATTGTACCACCACAATAAAAAAATGAAAATCCACTGGATCATTCATCATTAATATATTATTCATCTAAACTTGACATGAAAATTTTATTTCAGTTGTATTTTATAATGAAAACAAGTGTTCCATTGATATGTTTTGGGGTACCCACATTAACATTTGAAGTGGAAAGACACATGATAAAGAAAAAAAATAAAAAAAATAAACATAAATAGGTAAATAATTGATCATATATTTTTTTTGGAACCCTGTATGGATTTATAGTCTAACAAAACATTCGATATGGACTAGGGTCGGCCCTTCCTGGCAGGTCAGATATGTTTTAAAATCTAAATGGAACTCAAATATTTTGGATTATTATAGGGTGTTTTATTTCATAGTCCATCATCCACCACAACCATCACATAAGTATATAATGTTTTGACTAGTGAAGTGTGAACATGGTATCATTCCATAAATTTAATAAATAGTTTGGGATAGGCTGTTAGGTTGTGTAAATTATAAGGGTATCCCAAATACTAAGAGATATATGATTAATTGTAATTTATTTCCTTTTAATGGGATATCATTTAAAGGACCACTCCACTTTTATGTGATTTTTTTCAACATGGGAGGGGATATATATGATGAAAATATTCACAAAAATATGGAAATCTGAATACGTTCATAGTTTATATATTTAATTACTACCACTTGTCATTATCAAATGGAGAAATTTTCTTGGTCATTCATGAGTATATTGGCCAATGTTGGAAGAAGGAAATTGTAAAATATGTGGATAACAATTTATTTGAGGTGTATATTGAATGAAATATTTGGTATAATTTTACACATTATTCAGTAGTAGATAAATTATTCTATGTAGGTAATCACACATTGGGGTTAGAATCGATACATTCATAATGGTATCTAATTTACACATATAGAAGAAGATTATTTTTTTAAAAAAATAGTTAAGTTATATCATATTCTCAATTATTTTCATAGGGAGAAGACCCATTTTAGTATCATCACCACTTTCAAATTCTTAGGGTTTGGATGACAATATATATATATATATATATATATATCTTCATATAGAATACTACTAAATCAATACAAAATAGGAAATATCAGATTGTCGATTTAGACAATATATTTATTTCAGGGGTGGAATGATGAGCTCTGTGTTGAAGGAAAGTTATGTCGAGGTCATGTTGAGTTAAACCAAAACGTTCACTATCACACCATATCATGAATGTCTTAATAAAATTCTGGCCAATTAAATTTCCACACATTAGGAAAGATGTTATTTGATAACCTTTGTGGATTTTAAATTATTCATATGAATTAATGGGGGAAATGATCAGTGAACTATATAGACCAAATAGATTCATCCCAAACTTTCATTACATTAAATTGATATATCATGATTATACCATTACTAGACTATATTACAAGCTTATAATTGTATATCTTCAATTTTTAATGATGATATCACATGATTAGAAGGTTTTTCGAGTAATCATACCACCCACTAGTTTCAATATAAGGCTCAATTATACTTATGATCATACATGGATACAAACATATCCTAATTGAAACTAGATTGGCTCATGGATAAGTAAAAAGTACCATCAATAAAAGAAGATTTTAATTGATGACTAGAACCAGAAGTTGTGGAGAGACCAAGATGATGTGATTCTCTAGGAATACCTCTTGAAGCATATATACTGATAATATGAGAGATGAATCTTCTTATGACCACCTCATCATTAAGGTAATTATGAAAATAATATTTAATTTGAATCCAAATATTATTCCATATGTTACACTGTAGACATCCTAGAAGGAATACAATTGATTGAGAGGTAGTTAATATAAAAGAAAAAGATATGGATTCACCTTAGATTAGAGAGAAATATCATGGGGATCATGTTTGTGTATTCACCCACAAAATTCTTCTGGGAGAATCATTATGATGAAGTTGTAACATGTATTTAGGACCACAAAAACATAATCCACTATAACAGATTATTGTTCCATTCTTGATAGAGATTTTTTGAGATGCTAATACGTGAACTTTGTTTAGCCAACGAAGAAAATAAGATCCAATGTACTCCTTTAGAATATTCAAGACATGTAATTTCAATTTTTTCGTACAATGATAGTTTTCTATCCATTCATGGAAAATACTAATTAATATTTTAGTATAATGAAGTGTATAAATAACCTATTTTTCCTCTAGAATACTATTCTTCATGAAAACTGATGGGTTATTATGTTTCTCCAATCACTAGGGATCATGTATATGGACCCACCAATCTAAAAAAGGAAATTGATACACTATCATCCAATTCCCCTAGACTTCTTTCAATTACAACATATGATATTCCTATTACAATTTTATCCTTAGAGGGAATTGAAAAGGTATGTGCATTAGTAAACTAACAATCCATCATCATTTAGGGTGGATGATTGAGTATATAGTTTCTATCATATATCATTATCATTTTTTTCTCCCCGATATATCATTTTTTTATATACTAGATGATTTCACTTGAGTTCATTAAAATTAAATGCTTAATAGAGTCTTGAGGGTGGGAATTTTATGGACATAGAAAATGTTGAAACCAAAGATAGATCAATTAAATCCTCTAATATTAAAACATTTTTAATTTTCCATTTTTCACTAAGACTAACTATTAAACATATGGAATCCTCATCCATCACTCTTGATGTATGACACTAGTGAATAGTACCATTTGGATTTAAAACCATAAGGATTATGTAACTGCAAAGAAGATGATCTCTTATACTTTTGTCCGAACCCTCATTGAAGTGAGTCCTATGGTTATTGTTTGAGGGAATGATTTGGAGGATTCAGAAGTGGATTTAAATTTAGAAATAGTTCCCATTTTCAATATGGAACAATGTTTAGTGGATATCTCAATGGTGATCAATGATCACACTATATATTTTGGACAATAGACTATTTACATTGGAAAACGTCTTATGGAAGGTATTTTTCACTAATATTAGAAACTCTTCTTTATTTTATGATAACTATAATTTTTATTCTAGATATGTCTAACACCATTAATCGTGATTGGATTCAATATGTACCTATTGATTTTATTTATCCATAAAATAATTCAACAGTTTAGGGGGATATCCATATTTCATTTTTCAGTGAAGAAGCTGTGATTATGATATTTCCCATTATGGTTGCATGTAGATACCTAAAACACCATTCAATTTATTATCATTTACATTGATATTATCTTTTTAATTTTAATATATCTGTTATTTAGTTCCATTATTGTCAATGAGATCTAATAATGTTAATGATTTTCATGAATCATTATTTTTAGAGTAAACTGAGGATGTGGATTCCTTGATGTTAATGAGTTCAAAGGCGAATGACTAGATCACATCTCGTAACAATATAGGCATGGAATAATTTTCATTTTCAATGATTCATTCTAATAATTGTCAATGGTCAATATATTTTCAATGTTTTACTTTACAATGATCATCGAATTATATAAATAAAATTATTTTCAAGTCCCCCATCGAAGATCTAATCACTAAAAATCCTGAACATTTTTCAAAATTTTCACACCAAACATATGTAGGATTAAAAATCTAGTACAAATTCTTCAATTTTTGAAATCATATTTTAGTGTAAAAATAGTAGAAAATAATTTTTTTACTATAAATGTATAAATAATAGCACACTACAAGAGATATGGAGCCACTATGAATTTTGAGGCCTCTCATTATGTGGAAATGAATACTATATGGAAAAACCATGTCATAGATAGATGGATTTAGAGATCTACCTTCTCTGTTAGTTGTAAAATTATTACCAAGAATAATTTTATTTTGTTTAAGCATACTAAATAACACCATAATTTATTGGATAATGTGACAAAGTATGGAATGACTGGCCAAGATAAGGAAATATCACAACTAACCCAAGAAGAATCTAAAACTATAGTGCTTTTATGAATCTATTATGTCTCAATTGTTATCAATTATTAGTTGAATATATATTTTATTTTTTAGATAATAATATTTGATGAAGAATCTCAAAATTATAGATTTTAATACAATCATTTTAATAAGTTAAATAATTATTTTCTTACATGAATATTAACTCTTTAATTCATTCACCATCATAATAATCCCTTAATAATGATCTTAAAACCATATAAAGTAATTCCATGATATGCTAAAATCACATAAAGGTTGAATTTGAATAAAATAATTCAATAATGATCCCCAAATTTTTGATTCATTGATATTTCCTCCTAGTTGTGGCTCATATATAGTTATTGGAATATGTGTCAATACCATGTAATAGAGTTCTTCTATTCGAATTTATATTTTTTCCACATTAAAATCACTCATGGACGTGTCTTGTTAAAGGTTATGTCACCATTCAGTAAATTGAATCTATTAAGATATGGTTTAGTTGATTTAATATTAGTATGATTAGAAATTTTGAATTTCCAATGAGGGCTCCAATTTCAAAAGTGTTTAAAAACTATTATGCTAAATTATTATACATTCGGTATGTAATATATTAGTTTATATTCAATGGATTAAGGGTATCTAATATTTTTTATATAATATTGTTTCAATTAATCATAACATGTCTTTGGGGAGGTCATATAGAAGATCCCAATAGATTTATTTCAGGTATTATTTTATCTATCTATCTTTTTATAAACATGTTTTGTGGATTTATATCATGTATTAACTGGGAATAAGCCTAGAAAACCCATCATGGGTATTAATGTTGGTTTTAGTTTTCATATTTCCACTTTTAATACTGAATATTTTCCATTTCATTAAATATGAATACACAATTACATGAGCCTCAACATTTATAAATGCCCCCCATTTTAAGATTTTAGTGTGAAATATTCTATTTCTCTTTCCTTATGTAGTTTGGGGCCCTGGAAGATGGTTCAACATATATGATCCTTATGAAAATCCAACTGCAATTAAACTATATGTATTTTTATATAAAAACATCACAGAAAATATTCATAATGTGAATGTAGTTCCCAATGTTACTAACGTGGAAATCATTAATGAGTGGTTCATAAAGGTTAATTTCATATTTCATCAACAATAGTTCGATGATATTTTATGTCAAAAATCATTAAATAAAATAAGTATAAATATGTGTTACAACATGATCACCAAAAAATATTTATGAATGGTAGATATATTCCATCATAGATATGGATATTTTCTCGTAGTTTTAGTTCATAATAATATAAGAAATGGTAATTTTGTATACACTATTTCAAGGAATTCTAATAATGGTTTTGTATAATGATTTCAAATAATTCCCTAAATATTTTTTTATGAAATCCTAATATCATGTTTATAAAATCCTCATCAACTATTTGATTATGAATCTGATAAATCCTAACTCAAGTATTTTGAATAATGGTTGATGAAACGTGACATGTATGTCATGAATTATTGTTGATCATATATAAATGATGGACTACAAAATAATAGTGTCTTGTGATGTAGATATTATATCAAATTATCACTAACATAAAACATACCTCACATTTGTAGTTCATATAAAACAAATGTATCAAGAAGACCAAATTTATGTATGCATAATTGAAAAAGGTGCCCCTTGGATTCGATTGATCTTATTTTCAATATTCAATTAATTCTTTTTTGAATAAACATTTTATATATGAAAAAAAACAATGGATAAGGGTCATTAAATATGGGTTTAATTACAAAAATTGTTATACTAACATTTATTTTATTCATTGTTGAGATGAAATAATATGACATGCCATTGCTCTAATTTTTTTCATAGAGCCATGAGTTATGTTAAAAATACTTATATTTTCGTTGTTTATATTGAAGACACCATATGATTTCCCCACTTTTTATTTACACTAAAATTATTTCCTATGCCTTAACTATGGAAATCTCATCAAGTAGATACATGAAAATTTCTAAAGATTTCCTTAATATAATTTTATCATGGAATGTTTTTTTGTCTTATATTATTTAATATTTATGATGTTTCAACATAAACAATTATATACTATAGTTTATGATCATAGTAATTCTCCCAATATGTACTATGTTTATTTATAGACGAATTTTACCTAAAAGAGAGGAGATGTATATATATATATATAATAAAAAAATATCCAATGTTAATAAAATAACATTACATAATAGATAGTCTGGATAAAATCTGTGAAAAAATTAAGGGAATGGTTCTTGGGACCTCGTGTGAGTGGGTTGGAAGGAATAAAAATTTTAAAGGAAATTGATGGTTGGGAAATCTAAAACACCTTTTGAAAATGGAAGACGTGTTTTTTAAATAATTATATGAAGATATAGGGTCATTATTGATGAAATGGATCATATATTCATGGGATGACCACCGAAATTTTTTGAATTAAGGTTTCTACTATGATTATTTTTGGTTGTAAATAGTATAGAAGACAAACACCTAAGGAAAAATAGGCCTCTAGTAGGAAGGAAATAATTGAGGAACTTATGTGGACTGAAATCAAGGTTTGTATTCATATCCAAATAGATGTATCCCATGTAATCCAAAACATTAATTCATGGTATCCATGTAATGATGTAGAAATATGAGACCATTTATAAATGATATATGGTTTTTTAAAAAGGACGCCCAGATTTGGTAGTGAAATAATTATAGAGCTTTGGATATCATGTACATGTTGTTACAATCCATTTTAATATAGTAAATTTGGGTTATGTCAGGTGTTTACGTAAAGAATATATAACCTATATGTCATTATATATCTTGATGAGAATCATGATTCAATTTTCCAATATCTACATAGATCTAAATATTTAATAGTAGGAGGGTTTGGGTTGTCTTACCATAGTTCCAGAATATCAGACACCCATCATGATTTTGGATAGAATTTGTTAACAATAAATATGCTACTAGGGTTTATGGTTGGGTATAATATAAAAAATCAAGGAAATTCAATTTATCATAAAATATACGAATCAAGGAATACATAATTTCTCTTATGGACCTATGTAGATCAGGATCTTATGTTATATATGGGAATTTTATATGATATGATTCGGGGCTGGGCCTAAGACTAGATATCCAAATGTTTCTATGTTTCATAAACATGAAATCATTGAGACACAAATTGTTTTTTAAATGGGTAATTTTAATGATGTTATATAATTGATAAAGGTGTTCTTAAATAAGTCTAACTCTCATGAATGTGACATTTTATTATTTTAAATCCACCAATAATAGTTTCAGGCCTTATGTAAATAGTTTTTTATGTCATTTTATTACCATAATCTGTCTAGAATGGGGTTCACTATGTTTCTATATGTTCCACCTCAATTGTAATATTCATGGTTATCTACAAGTTTATATGTAATAAAATTATTCATGGCTAGTTTGAAAAACAATAGATAGTTAAGAGAAATGGTTAATCACATTAGGGTTCATGACATAGAATATATGAGGATCATTTTCATTTTGATACAAGAAAAGAAATTCTATATAGATTTTGATCTGTTATAAGTAGAAGATAATAAAAGGGGTGATAATTTATTGTTTGGGCCAGGATTGAAGATCCAGAAATCAATATATATTTTACATAGATAAGAAATCGTATAATGTTCATATATGCATCTGGTGATTTTTACCTTAGGGTAGTCTAGTAAAGATAAAAACTACAAACTAATTATCTTTATATGTATTTGGATCTCATGTAAGGGGAGAAAACAAAACATGCTAGTCCATTATGAACATTTTATGTTCATTAAATATTACAACTTTTGTCATCAATGTTAACATTAAGTTGTTCATATGTATAAAAGGTTAATTTTTACCTTGATGTTGGCTAGTATATAAGGAAATAGAAATAAATGACGTTCCAACATATATTTTTTTGTCATTGGGGGGAGAGGATATATATATGTTCCATTCATTTGAGTTTAAAATCATATAGGGTGGTATCGATGTTTTTATACAGTTATTAGTCGAGATGTATAGACAATGGGTCTATATATTTCAATATCTCAACACTGACATCCATCAAAATGTATAATATCATGTATTAGGGATGTTGTTGTTTAATTTTACATCATTCTATAAGGATAATGGGAACAAATATGATGTTTATGAAAAAAAACTTTAGAAAATTTTCACTGGTGTGGAAATGATTCTCTCTCCACCAATTTTTTACAATATTTAAACTCTATTCGAGTAGACCTTGTGTATAATATAATTTCCCTAAAATTTCATTTATTTTTTACAAGGCCATTTCCCTGGGTTCATGGGTTTTATAAGAGACAACAATGGCTTTCTTTTATGTAACTATAATATATGAACAATTATATTGACTGTTCTCGAGACTTGACTCTAATAGAGTTCTCGTTTTTGAGTATTGTTCATCGATTTTATTTATTTTCTATTTAATAAAGTAATTCATTTTGATACAAATCATATTCAAATATATAGTTGCATATGGAAACCCCTATTATTGGTAGAAAAACATAAACTAAAAGTAATACCATTATCAGATAGAAAAGTGTGTGTTGTGTCAATTATATAGTGGTATGGGAGGTTTTTAGATAAGCCCAAAATTCATGAAAATGAATATTTAGATTGGAATTATTGTCCCCATCCACCATCATTTGATGGATATTTGGCAGAAACTTATTAGAGTACCTATATTCTAATGAACCACTTCAGGATATGAGGTTAAGTGGATAGACAACATTATTTCCTCCTTAAATACATTTATAAAATAATAGTAGGAGAATTTTTTTTGTATACAAATATATTTTGTAAAACCTCTAAAATACTAAAGATATTTAACATATCAATGTTGATAAATTTTTTTTCAAAAAATTCTTGAGGTGTATATTCTATGATCATTCCAAGAATAATCTAGTGGTTGTGGAAATGTACATGAACTATATTATTTTAGTTATATGGAAAAGTAACTACAATATCTAGAAGTATAGAATAATTCTTGTGGTTGATAAATTATGTGCGTTTGTATCTTGTAAGAATGAATATTTATTTTATACTCTATGAATATCAACATTATTTATGGAAAATAGTTCCCAAGACACATTATTAAATGGTAAATATTGTATCATAATTGATTATTATTCTGGAACAATCTTGGACATCCTACAGAATTGATTGACTTTATCATGCATCATTTTATCTAAGAAAAACACTATCAAATCCCCAATTATAGAGGATACTATTTTAATGTGCACAGTTAAAAAAGATAATGTTTCATTATAATCAATAAATTTTCTACCTATTATATTGATTGATTAGAATAATTCCATTCAATAGATAGAATTTTATTTGATAAAACCATTCAACATTGGCATTTACTATTAAGGATATGAGATGACCATTTTCTCGAGTGGAAATAATATCATTTATCTCACTCAAATCGTGTTCAATGAATAGATATACCATGCTATGATTTATGATGTGGATGAATGTCTTGTCATAGATTGGAGCTTCTATGGATATAGATGCTTTTTCCAATGCATCATTGTTAGAATTTTGTGAATTTAGTATTTATATCATTGTATTTCTTTTTCAGAACTAGGTTAGAAAATCCCATATCTCATCAAGAAGAAAGAATAATAAATCATTTTTAATGTTATATTCACTATTAGATACATAAATTGAAAATATTAAATTACATTTGATGTTTAAATGATCCCCTAGTATCATTGGAACTACCTCTAGTCCTATAATAAGGAACTATCAATCCAAATCCTTATAGGTATAACCCTATGATATTAAGAAGAAACAAGGAAACCCACATTCAATGAGGAAAATAAAATTATTCCCAATTTGACACTTCTCAGCATCACATACTCCCTTATTATCCAAGATATGAATTTATAAGAACCATCTAAATTCATATCCCATCTATAGGTAGAATTTTTAATAGATATAACCTGCTCATAAAGGTGTTATTCATTTAGTTGTCCACTATTGTGCATTAGAGTGTTCCACCATGAATTCTATTAATGTATCCCTTATGATTAATTTATAGGATAAGAAATGTATGTAAAAATTCTAGTAAATTATTTACCATTCATCTTAAATAATGAATAATAACTCAAGAATAATAATATATTTTATAGGATCTATATGATATATTATATTTATTTCATGATTTTTTTTGTAATTTTCCTAATCATGTGTTGTTAATATCATTTTGAGGCATTGATTATTATCATTAGAGTATTGGGATTCTACATCAAACATGGATTTACTAATTTTATAGTTAATTTTCCTTTGGATATAATCATATTCCAACTTAAGGAGAGTTCAATGTGATCTCTATATGTTATTAATTTAATCATTTTCATGAGCGTGATTTAGATAGAAGTTTAATAGTATTTTCTTACAATCATCAAGAAGAAAGCAACCCGCCAAAAAAGGATATAGTAGCCACGTCAGCTGCCTTTAAGTATTAGAAATTCTATCTTTATGATGAGACTCTTAAATGGTATAAGGAAAAATCATCATTCCAATCAATGAAGGCATAAAAACAGGTCAATGAAGGAGATACATCATGTGGTTATCAAAATATTTCGAAAAATGTTAATAAAATAAAAATAGTATCCCTTTAAACAATAAACATGTTAATGAAAAAAATTCATATGTGATTGATAAAAAATACCAATGTTACAAACCTGGTTGGGATAAAATTTAACCTAACAATCTTCTCGACCCATGAAATGGAACAGAAGGGATTTCTAATCATTAGTGGATATAAATGTGTTCCTAGTAATCAATATAAACCTTATAGAATTATTTACCCCATGATAATCAACCATAAATAATCCACAAGACAAACACATCACATCAGAACTATAGTCATAACAAAAATAACAACTAACATTAGTTAAAACATTAACGTTTTTAACAAAAAATTGAAATACCGAAATGGATAGGACAAACAACTATACAACCAATACTCTAATAAATAGAAGGGAAATCACACTTATGCTAACACCAACAACACCATAAAATGAAATAACCTCTAGAATGTAGATCCACTATCCTTACCATAAGAAACCTTCCCATTACTCGAGTAGAACATAAAAATACCTACATACAACCAATGGTATGTGTAGCGTCCTAGATAAATTCCCAGTTATACTCCACAAAAATTCATTCCATGAATTAAAATTATATCACAAATTAAGATTCGTGTTTCAGAAAAAATAAAGTTACATTTTAAAAAACATTAATGTAAATAAAAATAGAAGTAAATGTGAATGTATGCAGAACATTGAGCTTATCATGTACATCATGGGAAATACCTTAGGAACTAGACTTAGGGGGTTCCAAATACCCACTTATTATGATAGATCAAATAGCCTTATCGTGACAGTTCTGTTCTATCCTACAATCAACATCACATGAATGTTTAGTTATTGTTGTCACACAATCATTACTTAAGAGACTGGGCCTTAGCCTTTCCAACTCGTCTAACATAAAATACCTAGTTTAACCACCTAGATTCCAATGATTACATTGTTCAAAATTCAATAACCATTTCATGTGATCCCCCTCCTACAAAAACACACTTCAAACCATTTAAACACACATAAAAAACTACCATTTACATTATGAAATAAATTATAAAATCCATAACACACCAAAACCCTTGAAAAAATTGATTTTCACTAGATGCATAATTTCTTTAACCGATTTAGAAAAAAAATTATCATAAAACATCATAAAATATTTGAAAAGCATGGAACCATCTATCACATTCTTGTAATCTTTCAAAAATTGGGTAGAAACTACAGCAGCATCAAATGGAGACCCTATTATGGTAATAGTGCACCCCAAACATCACGATATAACCTAGAGACACATGATTGATCCCATATTGGGTCAACATATCCACTTTAGGACGTATAACATAAGATATAAAGAATAAAATATCACAATGAATAATTAAACTAATAAAGGAGGATAATACATAAAGATTTATTAACGATTCCACACAAATCAACAAATTCTTTGGAACCCAAGGGAGTGGAATATGAGTGGGGGAGGTGGATATGGATAGGTAGATGAATGGGGGAATTAAATGGTAAATTAGTAATTTAAATATTGTGGAGGTATTTTATAAATTTCAATGTATTTAATGTTTGGAAATGTCAAATGGTCTAGCCGCACGGTCTGTCAGAAAATTTTCTAACAGTGTGCCTCTGTTGTCCAAGATAAAATCTAGTTTCACTGTTTACCTATAGAGGATCATGCCTATGAAACAATATGGTTTCATTATATAGTTCCAATATCATATGTGTACATTTATCCCTGGATGTCTACACACATGTGATCTAGGATATTCGGCATAGAGAGTGCCACAGTCCAAAGAACACAACTTCTACTCGACTAGAATATTTTTTTTACTAAATGTACTCCACCTCTGTGACTCCTACTATTTGGCCCAAAAACAAATTTTTTTTATAAAAATGTCATAGTGAAGTGATGTAAAAAATATAAAACGAAATATAAATAATCTGAAAAATTAAAATAAAACCATGCATGTGAAAAATCTCTCCACCATGAAAACATTCTTCCCTAAAAAATTCAAACAAATTTCTAATCATATAATAAATGTGTGTAATTATTTTCTGCCAAAGTCTTCTTCTCCCATGTTTTGTTCTCATAATTTACATTTCACTAAAGTACCTGAACCAATAGTATATATTTAATAGAAATGATTTTTTACATTTTTATCCAAATTATTTACCCGTCGCTCAGACATAAAAAAATCATATTCCAGTAATTATTCTTTAAGATTGAATATGTGATAGGGATCCAGGTTATACATAGTTATGTATGAGAGATGAAAAATGTCAAGAATAAATTCCCACTAGGTTGTAAAATACTACCATTATTCCAAAATTCCAACACTCTAGGATATCTAAAAATTACTGATCTGTCTCTATGTCGGCTTCCCTCCCCTACAATGATTCTTGGGACCCATGTGGGGAACCACATTCAGAAACATCCTATCACCCAAAAAATATCTAAGTCTTCGAGAAGATGATAAATATATTTTTTTGAATCTTATCTATAAAAAACCACTACATGATCAAAAAACATTACATTATGTCCCATACACAAGGCTATATCCCAAAAATGAATTCTCAACCACTTCTATCATGTATAAAGGTTACTAACATGGATGACCATAGAGAGCCTAAAAGGGATACATCATATTTTGTATTGGTAACAATTTCTATTTGAGAACATCACTACTACCAAATGGTTATCCCATGATACTCCAAAATCATAAAATATTTGAAAAACATGGAACCAACTATCACATTCTTGTAATCTTTCAAAAATTGGTAAGAAACTACAACAGCATCAAATGGAGACCCTATTATGGTAACAGCGCACCCCAAACATCAAGATATTACCCAGAGAAACATGATTGAACCCATATTGGGTCAACTTATCCACATTAGGAAATCTAACATAAGATATAAATAATAAAATATCACAATGAATAATTAAAATAGTAAAGGAGGAGAATACATAAAGATTTATTAATGATTCCACACAAATCAACAGATGCTTTGGAACCCAAGGGAGTGGAATATGAGTGGGGGAGGTGGATAGGGATAGGTAGTTGAATGGGGGAATTTAATGGTATATTAAGAATTTAAATATTGTAGAGGTATTTTATAAATTTCAATGTATTTAATGTTTGGAAATGTCAAATGGTCTAGCCGCACGGTCTGTCACAAAATTTTCAAACAGTGTGCCTCTTTTGTCCAAGATAAAATATAGTTTCAATGTTTACCTATAGAGGATCATTCCTATGAAACAATATGTTTGCATTATATAGTTCAAATATCATATGTGTACAATTATCCCTAGATGTACACACACATGTGATCTAGGATATTTGGCATAGAGAGTTCTACAGTCCAAAGAACACAATTTCTACTCGACTAGAACATGTTTTTTACTAAATGTACACCACCTCTGCGACTCCTACTATTTGGCCCAAAAACAAATTTTTTTTATAAAACAGTCCTAGTGATGTGATGTAAAAAATATAAAATGAAATATAAATAATCTGACAAATTAAAATAAAACCATGCATGTGAAAAATCTCCCCACTATGAAAACATTCTTCCCTAAAAAATTCAAACAAATTTCTAATCATACAATAAATGTGTGTAATTATTGTAAGCCAAAGTCTTCTTCTCCCATGTTTTGTTCTCATAATTTAAATTCCACTAAATTACCTAAACCAATAGTATAGATTTAATAGAAATGATTTTTTACATTTGTATCCAAATTATTTACTAGTCGCTCAGACATAAAAAATTCATATTCCAGTAATAATTCTTTATGATTGAATATGTGATTGGGATCCGGGTTATACTTAGTTATGTATGAGAGATGAAACATGTCAAGAATAAATTCCCACTAGGTTGTAAAATCATACCAGTATTCTAAAATTCCAACTCTCTAGGATATCTAAAAATTACTGATCTTCCTCTATGTCAGCTTCCCTCTCGTACCGTGATTCTTGGGACCCAAGTTGGGAACCACATTCAGAAACATCCAGTCACCCAAAAAATATCTAAGGCTTCGAGAAGATGATAAATAATTTTTTTTTGGATCTTATCTATAAAAAAACACTACATGATAAAAAAACATTACATTATGTCCCATACACAAGGCTCTATCCCAAAAATGAATTCTCAACCACATATATCCTGTATAAAGGTTACTAACATGGATGACCATAGAGAGACTAAAATGGATACATCATATTTTATGTTGGTAACAATTTCTATTTAAGAACATCACTAATACCAAATGGTTATCCCATGATCCTCCATAATCCATCACGCATGCATAGAGCGTGTATTCCAAAAATATGGTTATCCCTCTTCATCTGACAATCCATTTGAGGATAGTATGTCGTGGTCAACTTGACATGAGATTCTATTTTATTCTAAAGGCCTTAATAGAATCAAGATGTAATATAGGGTTCTGTATATAAAATGTCTATTGATGGATCTACATGAATCCAAATTATTTCTTTTACATATTACAATCCCAAAAAATCAAAAAATTTTAATACATGACCAGAATTAAATGGGTTGATATGGTTAGATAGTCAATGAACATCCAAATAATGTTTGTTACCTAGGATATTTGAGGTAAACTAATAATAAAATCAAAGGTTACCTAATCCCACTTCTTTGTAGGAATATTTTAGGGATTTTTTAAACTGGAGGCCCTCT
This sequence comes from Viscum album, assembly GCA_963277665.1. Classification (NCBI taxonomy): domain Eukaryota; kingdom Viridiplantae; phylum Streptophyta; class Magnoliopsida; order Santalales; family Viscaceae; genus Viscum; species Viscum album. Next base: position 544,813,966 of record OY728158.1, read on the forward strand.
CGTGCTCATCATTTATTTGTTGATATGTATAGAATTATAATCTAAGTAAATTATGTTCGACTAATAACATGGCCCCCAAAACTATTGAAACATGTCATAAAACATCTTGGTGGTACTATGATAAATTTTCAGTTGGAACTATTTGTTATCCTGCAACACCACATTACATAAATACTAGGACACCATGAATCAAACCCTGACACAAATAACCCCCCTCATAAGTGGATGACCATTCCCTGGGAACATCACACCCATTTATATTCTATATAGAATGCTAGAATAAATCATCACTATGATGTTGTTTCGAAATCAACTCTACGTGGGATTAGGTTAGTGGAACCCTAGATAAGAACATTCCATTACTATGGTCTTTGTTTTTTGAGATGTGTTAAGGAGAAAATCCCCATCAATGTGCACTAATATTTGGACCATTGTAATGCTTTCAAAAACATTTATTTTCATAGATTCTTCATTATCACATTATATTTTCCAAGGGTATATAAAATACCACATTCATACACCTAAGGATACTCAATCCATCATTTCTAGATCAGATTCATATCCTTATATGATAAAATGTACTCTACATTATATGGTCTAAGTAAACAAAATATTTCCCACTAAATAGATCATAATAACATGTTTTCACGGAAGGAATAACCTCTTCTAGCTCTAGGTCAAGGGTTGGATACTTCATTTAATATGGTCCATGTTTATAAGTTTTATACAACACCACATGGTCATCCTACATCAAAACATAGCCGTGTACCATATGAAAAGTATCACATTGGACAACATATCCCATCTGAGATACTAGTACTATAGAAATAGTTGAAGTTTTCAACATCCCCATAATATCCAAAAAATATTCCTCACATACTATGGTCCATTAAAAATTAACAAATTTTGGGAAATATTGGTCATGGTTGAAGAAATTTGATATAAATCTCTAACAAACCACCTATAATACCATAATAGCCCCCAAAATCACATAATCTCAAAGAAGTTCATTAGATTCTCCCATAATATAATTTATTTGATATTATTAGTGTCTACTAAAACCCAATGTTATGAGATCATGTTTCCCAAATATATTACCTATATGTCCACTAAATTTCACTTGGAGTGACTAGAATAGAAATGGTGATTTCAGAGAGTTCCTAGTGTAATACTTAGGTGTTGGTCAATCTCTTCCTCAGTTCTGGAGTGGACCATAATGCCATCCAAAACACCATAAAAAGGAATGTAGGTACATATGGAAAACACATTTCATAAGATCCATGAAACCCATTAGAGAATTAATCAATCCAAACTTCATTATAATATACTCAATTTGGATATACATATATCAGAAATCATTCTTATTAATTCATTCCTCTTGACCACTAACCTAATGATATTGGGAGAGTACATAAATCATTGAAAAAATAATCATTTAATTGATCAAAATACTCATCAATGTGAGGATATAAGACCTCATTATTGACATTAATCATATTCAACATTAAATTTTTGAGGCACAACTATGATATCCAACAGAATTTTTAGAAGACAACGAAAATGCAACCAAAGGTGAGACACCCCGGATAGTGACTCCCTTAGATTCTAAATCACCAATATGTATCATTAAAATCTAAAACATATTGGGGGAGATGTTATATTAGGGAATAGATATCTGCTATATTCCTACCTCCAAATCACTAGTAAACTAAATATCATGTTCAATAAGAAACATGTAACGCCCCAATTTTTAGTAAAAGAATAATTTTGAATAATGTTAAAAAAAATTAAGAAAACAATGCATTTTCAAAATGAAAATTTAATTTTTACATTGATTTATAAAAATTTCATCTTTTTAAATATTCTATGACATGTTAAAATTAATCAAATATATTTTCTAAGATATTTTTTTAATAAATGAAATAATTAAAAATGAAATTTTATTATAAATAATGTTTTCAATGAATCTATGTTATATATATACACATAACTAAAATATCGAAACATGTTTAATAAAAATAATCATTCAAATAAACTTATTAACATTTAATAAATTTTTATGATAATTATTTATTTTTAAACTAAAATAAATTTTATGTTAGAGTATGAATTTTGATGAATGTTTGAATTAATTTATGGTTCGTATAGATTTTTGTTACAAACTAAATAAATAATTAAATCACTTTATCAAAATAAATAAATCTAAAATTATAATATTATTAATTTTGAAATTTTATGTATATATATATACCTCATAAATGTATGTAATATATTTTTATACAAAAATATATTAAGTAATAATAATAAGAAATGTATTTTATTTATATATGTGCTTTTTTTATTAAAATATAAACTTATTCTAATTAGGTTGATAATAATATTAATCCAAATATTTGTTTTGAATTATTACTATTATGAAATTATAAATTCTGATTAGATTAATTTGTTATAAAATTGTTAAGGATATGATTTTTGTTTAATAAAAGTATAGTTAATTAATTTAACCATTTTAATTATTAATATATGAGTGTTCTAAGGTTTTTTGTAAAATTTAATTTTTAAATGATAAGATATATATATATATATATAGTAATAAATAGATTTATCTTATAATTTTCATAAGTTTCATTTTTATAAACTTATTAATATTATAATTTACATATATTTTTTTATAAATTAATTTAATACTAAAAGTATTAAAAACGTTTACTTTTAAAAAATTTTCTTAAATTAATATTATTATTAAATAAAACTTTTACTTTTTGAAAGTATTGTTAAAATAATTTTTTTATTAGTTATTTTAACTTTTGACTATTCTTAACATTATTAACAATATTTTATTTTATAATATTGATATAAAAATAATAATGTTAAAATAATAAAAATATTATAATGATAATGATAAAATAATAAATTAATAAAAATAAAGTTTAAATGATTATAGTGATTTGGAGAAAAAGTCATGGGTTTGGTTTTATAATAATGATAGAATAAGATAAATAAAATAGAAAAAATAGGAAAAGAAAAGAAAAAATTCACAGGTAAGAAAGGGAATCAGAAATAGGATTAGGGTTTTGGGGGAGGCTTCACACGAAACTGCGAAGGGAGAGGGAGCTGCCATGACATCCATGCACGTCGAGGGAGTCCAAGCCGAGGTCATCGTCATGAGCCGAAGACGCGCCAGAGGAGTCCGAGTCTGACGCTATGTGCGTCTGTGGGGGATCGTCAAGTTCGTGGTCCTTTCACTGTTAGGGTTTCATAATCATTCGGTTCTGAGGTAGGTTCTCAGTTAGGGTTATAGGTTTTTATTTTCTCCAATAACGTATGGATCAGTTTTGTATTTTAAATCTATTAGTTGTCTATTTTTCTTGCTCGTTGCAGTTCTATCATACATTTTTCTTGGTTAATTGTGACCTGCATAAATAGTATATTATTGTTTATTTTGAGATTTTCCATAGCACGGTCATTGTAATAATCCAATTCAATTTTTTCTGCTTGTTGAATCCTTCCTCTGCAATTGTCGTGTTATGGTTGGATTCCATAAACTTTCTCTGTTTTGCTATCTAGTTGTTTTCTTAATTTTTTCTATCTTTTTTTATACACTATTTTGGCTAGCTGGACATGAGCTTGCATGACATGCTTGTGGGGTTCTGGGGTTATTAATATAACACTGCTTGTGTTATTCCTACACTTCAATACTATCTTGTACATTATTGATCACTAATGTCCTCCACTGGTGTTCTGCCTGTGTCTGAATATTGTCAGCGCACTGGTTCTGGTTATATTTTAGGTAAGGGACTATTTTACATATTTTTTATGCAAACTGATTATATATTCTTTTTGTATAATCAGATATATTGTATATATATATATATATCATCACCTTATTTGTTTTATGGTTTTCAAAATGGGTCATTGAAATGTTGTTAAGGTTCATACGGTGTATAATCAGTATAAGGGATTAACGTGAAAGGATTTTCATTAAGTAAAACCCAATATATAATATGTGTATAATCAGCTGTATAATTATATATATATAGTTCTAATCCAAATCATTATTTAAGGTTTCCAAATGAATCAATATGTTATACTAAGAGTTATAAAGGTTTTTTTGAATCTATTTTTAACAAGAAAAATACATTTTTTTTGTAAACTTTGTATATATATAATTATATACTTATATATATATATGTGTGTGTATGTATGGATGTATTACAATACAAATCAATTATGAATTTTATGTGATGAATACCCTTCCTTAAATAATATTATATATGTGAACTACGTTTTTTGTTTAAATAGAATTATGTTTAGAAAACCTAAATTTATATATATATATATGCATATGTACATGTGGTTACATATGTAATGAACCTTATATGGATTTAGTATTCAATTGAGTAATTGATTAATGGTTTGAAATATCTAGTTCGTAATGATCTATTTTTAATTATTAATATTTTACAAACCTTTACTGTATAATTGTGTATATGCAGTTATATATACATAGATTTCAACCGCTCTTTTAAATGTTTCCAAAGTGTGTTTTATGATTTGATTTTAATAAGCAAAACTTATTTTTATATGCCTCGGTATATACAGATTTATATATAAATATTTATATTTCAAAACCAAGCTAATTATTAATTATATTTGTTGGTTTTGGTTTTCTTTTATTCTGCATAAATTTAAGAGGTTGAAAATATTATTTTTAAATTTTGACTTTATTCTTATTATTCAAGTTATGTTATTTTAAATAGTTATACATGTATATATATATATGCATACGGATGAAATGAAGGTTATCATTTTAATATTTTAATTTCAGTTTATCATCATGTTTCTGAAACAAATGCATGTAACATATCGACATGAGTTATCAACATTATGGGCGTCGCACTTGCACATATACATGGCCATATGTTTTTGCAAATCAACCATGTTGATTGCATTCAAGACAAACTTATAATTTCTTTTTAAAATATTATGGTTTATTTTCTAGTTCATCAATTATATAAGAATTGAGTGCCTCATTTATAATGTTTTATTTATAATTTTTTTGTACATCATTAACTATTATTTTAAACTAAACTGTGCATATGTGTAATAAGGGGATTTGAGAATGAATGATTATTTGCATGTTTAGACCTTGAAATTTACTGCGGTAGATGTTTTGGTTATAACCAATCTTGCAGATGATAAAAATAGAAGTCTTTATTTAATTATACCATACTTATAAATACATGTGTATTTTAATGCATTGACGGGTTTTATAAAAAGATTAAAACTCTAGTGAAATGCATATCTATTTAAATCAAGCTTGAAATATTTTTCATAAAACCCGACTCTCGACTATGGTAGATAGGAAGGGATTGGGTGTAGACCCATCATGGCCTGCAATTAGTTGAGTAGTCTTAGAATTAGACGTATTTCTTTCAAATGCTTGCCTAATGTTTTCATAAAAACACTAGAGTATATTTGAGCAATTTAGAATGTAAGTATTTTCAAAAAATAATCTGGTATTTTTAATCTATAATTATTTTCAAATGTTATTTTGAAAATGGTATTTCTTAATGAAATTATACTAAGAATTTCAATGAATATTTTCTAAATATTTATCGAAGGGTTTCAAACCCCTTACTGGGTATGTTTTGTGCTCACCCTACATTTTCAAAAATAAATTCACAGGTTTCCTTGAAATCCAGATTTGGTCATCTTTGTTTTAGTAAATGAAGAAGTGGAATTTATCTATCATTTTGTTTAATTTATGTTGTAACTCTGATGTTTTTATAAAAATGTATCTATTCTCCAAAACCAAGACCGGCATAAGGTCCTCTTGTATGTAATGTCTAAGGCTGGGCCCTTACAGTTTGTGTCAGAGGAATGTTCTAGTCAATTTTGGAGATTAGATGTTTCCGTCTAACGGTAGTGTTTAGATATCTAAGAGTTTTAGTTTTCTAAATTCTGAAGACAAAAATTCAGAATTGTTTTTAGTCTGACAATCGAATTGTGAGGACACAATTCTTGTTAAGAGGGGGATATTGCAAAGCGCCGAGTTTCTGTAAAATAATAATTATGAATAATGTTATAAATAAATTATGAAAACATTTCATTTTAAAAATGAAAATTTAGGTTATACATTGATTTATAAATATGGCATCTTTTAAAATACTCAATAACGTGTTAAAATTAATCAAATATATTTTCTAGGATATTTTTTTAATAAAATAAATAACTAAAAATGAAATTTTATTATAAATATTTTTTTGAATTAATATAAGTTATATATATACATAAATAAAATTTTGAAACAAGATTAATAAAAATAATCATTCAAATAGACTTATTAATATTAAATAAATTTGTTATGATTAATATTTATTTTTAAACAAAAATAAATTTTATATTAAAGTATTAATTTTGATCAATGTTTGAATTAATATTTGGTTTATATAAATTTATTCTACAAACTAAATAAATAAGTAAATCATTTTAACAAAATAAAGAAATATAATAATAATATTATTATTAATTTTGAAATTCTACGTTTGTATATATACTTTATAAATGTATGTAATATATTTATATACCAAAATATATTTAGTAATAATAATAAGAAATGTATTTTATTTATATATCTAATTTTTTTATTAAAATATAAACTTATTCTAATAAGGTTGGTAATAATATTAATAAAAATATTAGTTTTGAATTATTACTATTACGAAATTATAAATTCTGATTAGATTTATTTGTTTTAAAATTGTTAATAATATGAATTTTCTTTAATAAAATCATATGTAAGTAATTTAACCATTTTAATTATTAATATATGATTGTTATAAAATTTGTTTTATAAAATTTAATTTTCAAATGATAATATATATATATATATAGTAATAAATATATTTTACTTATCATTTTGATAAGCTTCATTTTTATAAACATATTAATATTATAATTTCAATATATTTCTTTTATAAATGAATTTAATACTAAAAAAATAAAAAACATTTACTTTTAAAATGTATGGATAATGTAATATTATTATTATATAAAACATTTAATTTTGGAAAGTACTGTTAGAATAATTTTATTATTAGTTATTTTGAATTTTGAGTATTCTTAACATTATTAAAGATATATTATTTTAAAATATTGATATAAAAATAATAATGTTAAAATAATAAAAATATTATATTGATAATGATAAAATATTAAAATAATAAAAATAAAGGTTAAATGATAATAGTGATTTAGAGAGGAAGTCACGAGTTTGGTTTATAATAAAGATAGAATAAGATGAATAATAAAGACAAAATAAAAAAACAAAAGAATGAATTCATGGTTAAGAAAGGTAATTGGAAATAGGATTACGGTTTTCGGGGAGGCTTCACACGGCACTGCGAAGGGAGAGGGAGCCGTTGTGAGAGCTGTTCTCGTCGAGGGAGTCCAAGAAAATGTCGTCTTCACGAGTCTAAGATGAGGTCGAGGAGTCCGAGTCTGAGGCCGTGTATGTCTTTGGGGGGTTGTCGAGTGTGCGGTCCATCCGCAGTTACAATTTCGTAATGGTTTGGTTCCGAGGTAGGTTCTCTGTTAGGGTTGTAGGTTTTTATTTTCTCCAATCACGTATGGATATGTTTTGTATTTTAAATCTATTAGTTTTCTATTTTCCTACTCGTTGCAGTTCTAGTACGCATTTTTCGTGGTCAATTGGGACCTGCTTAAATATTATATTATTTTCTAGTTAGCAATTTTCCATATCAAGGTCATTATAATAATCCAATTCAATTTTTTATTTTTGTTCACTCCTTCCTCTGCAATCATCGTTTTATGGTTGGATTACTGAAACTTTCTCTATTTTTCTATCTAGTTGTTTTTTAATTGTTTCTGTCTTTTTTTATACATTGTTTTGGCAGGCTAGACATGAGCTTTCATGGCAAGCTTCTGGGGTTATAAATATTGCATTGCTTGTGTTCTTCCTACACTTCAATACTGTCTTGCACATGATTTATCCCTGATGTCCTCCGCTAGTGTTCTTCTTGTGTCTGAATATTGGCAGCACACTGGTTCTGGTTATATTTTAGGTAAGGGACTATTTTACCTATTTTTTATGTAAACTAATTATATATTCTCTGTGTATAATCAGTTATATTTAAATATATATATATCATCTCCTTCTTTATTTTATGGTTTTCAAAATGGGTCATTGAAACGTTGTTAAGGTTCATAATGGGTATAATCTGTATAAGGAATTAACATGAAAGATTTTTAATTAAGTAAACCCCGATATATACTATGTGTATAATCAGGTGTATAAGTATATACATATATATATATTGTTCTAATCCAAATATGTTTTTAAGGTTTCTAAATGAATCGATATATTATACTATGAGTTATAATGGTTGTTTTGAATCTATTTTTTTCATGAAAAACCCATTTTTCTGTAAACTTTGTATATATAAGATTATATACTTATATATATATATTACAATACAAATCAATTATTATTTTTAGGTGATGAATACACTTCCTTAAATAATATTTTATATGTGAACTATGTTTTGGGTTTAAATGGAATTATGTTTAGAAAACCTAAACTTATATATATATATACACACACACACACACACACATATATATATACATATGTATATATGGTCACATATGTAATTAACCTTATATGGATTTAGTTTTCAATTGATAATTTATTAATGGATTGAAATATTTAGATTGAAAGGATCTATTTTCAATTATCTCTATTTTAAAAACCTTTACTATATAATTCTGTATATGCAGCATTATATGCGTAGATTTCAACCCCTCCTTTAAAAGTTTCAAAAGAGTGCTTTATGCTTTTATTTCATTAAGTAGAACATATTTATATATACCTTGGTATATACATATTTACATATATTTATTTATATTTCAAAAGCATGTTAAATATTAATTATATTTGTAGGTTTTTGTTTTCTTTTATTCTGGAGAATTTTAAGAGGGAGAAAATATTATTTTAAATTGTGATTTTATTCTTATTATTCATGTTATGTTATTTTAAATGGTTATACATGTATATGTATATACATATGAATACAGATGAAATGACAGTTATCATTTTTCAATTTTAATTTCAGTTAATCGTCATGTTTCCAAAAACATTCATGTAACATATCAACATGATTTATCAACATTATGGGTGTCGCGCTTGCACGTATACATGGAGATGTGTTTATGCAAATCATCAATGTTCATTGCGTTCAAAACAAACTTATAATTTCAAGTTAAAATCTTATGGTTTATTTTCATGTTCATCAATTACATAATAATTGAGGGCCTCATTTATAATGTTTCTTTATAATTTTATGTGCAGAACCTCAATAACTATTATTTTAAATTAAACCGCACTTATGTGCAACAAGGGGATTCAATAATTAATCATTAATTACATGGTTAGATCTTGAAAAGTACTGTGGAAGAAGTTTTGGATGTAACCAAACTTGCAGATGATAAAAATTGAAGTGTTTATTTAATTATACCATCCTTATAAATACAGGTGTATTTTAATGCAGTGTTGAGTTTTATCAAAAGATGAAAACTCCAGTGATGTTTATATCTATTTAAAGAAATCTTAAAAACATTTTCAGAAAACAAAAATCTCGAGTGTGGTAGACAGGAAGGGATTGGGCGTGGACCCATCATGGCCTGCAATTAGTTGAGTAGTCTCAGAATTAGATGTTTTGTTTTCAAAAGCTTTCCTAATGTTTTCAAAAAAACACTAGAGTATATTTGATCAATTTTTAAAGTAAGTATTTTCCAAAAATGATCGGGTATTTTTAATCCATATGTTTTTTCAAATGGTATTTTGTAAATGGTATTTCTTAATGAAATTATACTGTTAATTTCAAAGAATATTTTCTAAATATTTATCGAAAGTTTTCAAACCCCTTGTTGGGAATGTTTTGTGCTCACCCTATATTTTCAAAATGTTTTGCACAAGTTGCCTTAAAATCCAGAGTTGGTCGTCTTTGTTGTAGTGCACGCAGAAGCGGAGTATATCTTTCATTCTGTTTAATTTATTCTGTAACTCTGATGTTTTCATAAGCATGTATCTATTCTCCAGAACCTAGAATGGTATAAGGTCCTCTTGTATGTAATGTCTAAGGCTGTGTTCTAACAAAACCCTAATAAATCCTCTAGAAACACCTTTGGGAACTCATCAAAAAATGAGGTTATCCGACATAATAACCTCAACCATAATCTTTAATAATAGTGAAGATGCAAAAAAATTAGGTTTCCTATCTCTAGAAGAAGTGGCCATGGTTTCCCAAACTGAAGATACCTTTCATCGTAGAAAAAAACTGTAAGTTCATTGGGTTCAACAGAGCTCAGTTTCTAGTGATAAAATAAATGTGAACTTATAAACACACCATCTAGTCTAGGAGAAGGATAACATTAAGGAGTACTATCTCTATAACCATTATGTCCTAATGTAGTTCGACCCATGGCAGAGTGAGATCTCATTATATTTATCTAAAACCCCATTATATTTTATTAAAATTTTTCATACCCAATTACATGGAATAATCCATATATAGGGAGGTATGTTCAACAATTAAACAATACGATTAGAAGTAAAAGAATTAGAATCTCATATGTGAAATAAAAATGGATATTAATGACTCAATATGACCCAAACCATGAATAGTTTCGGGTCCCACATCAGATTGAAACTGCTCCAGATCCATAGCATGAAGGTGCATGACTTTTAGAGATGGATATTTGAAATTACTAACTTTTAGCTATTCCTTGAGATAATTATTCATGTAATATGATCTATCCTTACAACCATGCCCAGTAGAGTGAGAACCCATTAACCTTGATTCACCAGAATGAGTTGGGATTTCCCACTGGTATGACGAATCTACAACATTCAGAGTCGATGCTTCACTATAACAGAACATTTGAATCATAGAAAAATACCCACAATGATGGAAGGTTCTTGGTGGAACTAATCATGATGGTCGCATGTGGCCTGGCCTCCCATATTTGTAGAATACAACTAACCCACCATAAACAGTCACATATGACTGAGGTGGGTATTTGATTATTGATCTACAACCTCTATTATTCTCTTTCTCATCTAGATTCATTTTCTTTTCTTATGAACCACCACCTTCATAGACTGCTAATGAAACAGTCATAGAAATCCAATACTTCTTAAAATGATCAATATGCACCATCAGATCCCAATCCACTATCTCATCATACATCTTTATCTTTAACAACATGTCTTGGGACCAAATGTTTGGCCCAAACCAAACATAAAAATTAATATCCTTTAATTATTAACTAGAAACCACCTCAGGTGTGAAATATATATATATTCTTCAAAGTGGTTCCCAGATTATAACATGGATCAACCCCAATAATTGAAATCCAGAAACTCATAGATTTTGGAAAGGGACAGGGCATTTGGACAATACTACTCTTTTATAAAAACCTTTATATCCTTCCAACCCATGATATTATGTTTCCCAACTTCAACATAGTTTCCCAAAACCAGTTTTTAGGACCTTCCAAAATTAATGAGTAAAACATCAATTTTACTGCATCAGGAGTATCAGGAAACAATAAATTCAATATAATATTTTTAATACAATCCTCATTCTTCTGGTGATTCATGAAATATTATAATGAATGATGTTTATTATTAAGGAACTCCTCATCCCTATCCTTTTATATAACTGTATCAACTTCCTTTTCATGAGATGGACTAGAAACCACTACCTTTTGTAATGATTGAATAACCTGAAACTCATTTTACACTAATAACTTTTAAATTTTTATGGGATACTTATTTCAATTATATTCCCATAGGTTAATAAGAAATATATACTACTTTATAATGATATATTAATTGATAAACACAAGGAAACATCCAATACGATAACCAAAAAAATTTTTACAACTAAAACATTCAAAATTTATAAAAGTGAATAAAAATCCATAATAATGAACAACAAAAATTTATACCTATCCACCCTCACTCAGTGTCTATACAAAATCTTTATCTTGTACATCACACATGGTGGAGAAGTCATAACAAATCCCATACATCCCATGTTTAATAATGGAATATCACAATGTCTGTTGTCCATACACACAACTCACAACTAGAGCCTCAATCCCTGATAGTCCAAGCTCTTATCTTGACATACAATCCAAAATATCATGAACTAGATAAAGTGAAAATATTTTTCTGATTCCATTTTAATATTTAATAGTTTAGGATATCATCTAACTCAAAAGACAACTGAGATCATGTAATGTCCCAACACACATTCTTAATCCCCAATGCATAGAAACTAGTTCTTGGGAATAATACTCCACCTATGGGAATGATTTCTATCATATTAATAAAGTATAAAAAGTTCAAAAAATTAATACAAAACATTAAAACTATGCCCATAAACAAAGGTGTATATTACATGAGTTAAAAATTTAATAAATTTAACCAAAAATATAAATACCAAAACAGTAATGTGAAAAAACAATAAAACAATGCCTTAGTGCAACAACAACGATAATATCCTCATGATGCCACCACTAACACCATTTGTTTATAGAACCACTAGAAAAAATATCCACCATCGCCACCAATGTAATCCTTTCCTTTACATGAGTAAAACATAAGAAACTCTACATAAACCAGAGGGTATCTGTATACTGTGAGATTAATTCCCAATAGAACACCAAAAAAATATTATATGTATTAACATTATATGAAACATTTAGAATATATTTTTAGTATATAGGATGGTATAATTTTAAATTAAAAATACCTTCAAATATAAATGAATATAAATGATACCATAATTAGAATGGTAAGAGTCACAAAAGAACCACTTGTAATACATATGAAATAGGGGAATTGGAGTAATATGATATTAATACTTTTAGGGAACACATTTTCTAGAAACATTGGTCCAACACAAGACACCAACCCCCATCGCATGAATGTTTTGTTTATGTTGTTACATAATTCTTTTAAGGGGGCCAAGACTTGGCCCTTCTAACTCATCTAACTAACTATACCTAGTATTCTCAACTACATATCTAGGATTAACCTGTAACTAATTCTATCCTCTATGACACATGAACCAACTCTTACCCAATCTCACTTCCAATAATTGAAAAAAACACAATAATCTACTAAATTCAATAGTTAAAACATCATTAAATAATGAAACATAGAAAAACCTTGAAAAAATAATTCAATGAACCCAAAAATGATATAAACCCCATTTAAAAAACAAATAATAAATAATAAAATCATCAAATGATGAAATGTAATGGGTCCTAAAATATCATGATTGGAAACTTTTAAAATGGTTAGTCAACTACACATGAACACAATTGAGACCCTATAATGGTAATAGAATGGTTCATTCCATAGGATCCAACCCAAAGAAACAATATTGAACTAATCTTACACAAACCAATATGTTGGAGTAATGATAACAGAATATATAAGGAATTAAATATAAAAAAATAACAAAAATAGTAAATGATGATCTTTAATTGACATTTCATTAATATCCCAACCACATCAACACAATATTTGGAAGCTAATGGTGAGTAAGTTGATAGGGGTGGCACTTAGGGTTGTGGAGATTAATGTGGGAATAGAATGGGTGATTTGGGCTTAAAATTTTGGATGGAATGTTTAAGAATTTTATTGTATTTAATATTCTAGAAGGCTGCAAAATTTTTTCGCACGGTCTACTAGACCATGCTTCTATAGTATGACCCCAATGTATAAGAGGAAAATAAACGACAAAATCTACCAAGAGAGGGAAAAAACCTTGACCCTAGTTATGTACCTCATTTTGTTCCACATTGTGAGTCATATAGCAATCTATAGAGGGTTTCCCACCCATGAAATAGGCCCATCAACCTATAAAGTTCTACTATATAGGGTTTGTGGTTTCCACAAGGTTATAACACCATTCTTACTCATAGTGGACTAACTATGAACCTCTTACTAGATACCATAAAAACCTCCATTTTTTTGGAAAATCCATGTGAAATCCATGTACGAAAATTATGAAAAATGTAATGTTTATATAAAATAAAAATAAAATACTAAATGTGAAAACCTATAAATGTGCAAAAAACATCAATCCATCTCATCACATTGCATTTTTGCGGAGAATAAATTTCAATTATCAAATTTATATTTTCAATTTCTAAATTTATTCCTATATGGAAAACATGGAAGATATAAAATTTCATTGATGATACACAAAAATAAATATTTAAGGAGTTTATATTAATGTTTTTCTTCCATAGTATGCCGATTATTTCTCAATATTTGGATTATGATCAATATACACCAAGGATGTAACCATAAGTGAATTATATAAGAGTAAACAATCTTCCCCAAAATTGGATTGAAGAAGTATTTCATGGAATTCTATTATGTGAAACCATTATTTTTTGATATAAGGGATTTAATTTGTATAAAAATTCATATATAGTTCACAAAAAAAGATTATTCTTTATCCTTCAGTCCCATTTTCATTATGTTGTAATGTGATTTTAAATATATTAAGGATGGAACTATGAATTCTACAATTTCATTGATATGTAGTTAAATTATTATGAATATGAAATTATCCATTTGGAAAAAAATTATTAATACTTCAAAAATAAATTATACACTGACATACCCATTATTTTTTAATAAGGATAATGTTTCAAAACTAATTTTATTATAAAACATCCAATTAGAATTCAAAATTGATGATATTTTTTACATCATTATCCACCTTGGATGGCACAGTTATTAGAATTTGTCTTATCACTTGTTTATATACTTTGTCATAATCAAATAGTACAATGTAATAGAAGGATACCTTGGGGTGTTGCCCACAAATTTTCATATACCTCCATGCGATCACATCCTGATGATTTTTTAGAAATGAAATGTACTTTTCAAGTGTTTTGATGGATATGGTGTCGTTGGTAAATTTTTGTTGTGGTCCTTTTTTATTTCTGAGGTTCATTTACTTGAGTTCATCCATGAAATTTTAATTGTCTACTTAAATTTTTGGTATAGAATTTATATGGTCATATTACACTTCAAAATCCCCCTTTTATCCTAGCTATTATATATTATTTTGGGCCAATAATTGATCATGGGTGTGATAATAGATAAAATTGTTATAGTTTGGGATAGTGGATTAGTCAATCCTATATATATATATATATTAGGGAGATAGATTTTTATCAATTGTAAAATATTTTTTCCATACTATAATGATACAATAGAATGTGTGGATATATGAATATTGATAATATCATCATTATAGAATACAAATGAATAAAATGAAACTCTATGACATTTTATATGTCATTAGAGAATTTTCAGTTAGAGTTCTGTCACTATGAGTTCCAACATCAAAATTATAAAATTTGGTAGGGCTCTGAGGTTCATATGATAATCTAGAAAAATTATTATCGTATGTTTTATCACCTCTTATAGAGTCACATACCCCGTATGTGTTGGAATGCATGTTTATCTTTATTTTAGATGGAGTATGGTCAATTTTTGTTGTCATTCCTCTCATTGATGTTCCGTGATATTTCAAGGAAATAGATTGTACAGTTCATGCCATAAATTCTATTGATGGTGGCACCATTTCATATCGTTTTCCATGTTTTATGATTACCAAATTTAATGAATGGTAAGCACTGCATAAAGTTGTTTTTCTTGAGGGTCATATGAAAATATGGAAAATTATTGAGTTCTGCTAAGATCAGATTCATGTTTTTTTCACAAAGGATTATAGTATTGTGACAGTGTGATCTATGATTACACGAATTAAAAAAACATGAAAGGTATTTTTTATAATCAACACTTCATAATTATGGTAAAGGAGTTGATTTTACAAATACTGGATTTAGGAATTTTATGATATGAGGTATTACAATTTGAGATGATGTTACTTTGAGATTATGAGATTTTTAGCTTTGTGGTGGCCCAAAGGGTTTTTTTTGGAAATATCTATGGTTATGACCAGATTTGTGAAAGGAGAATTTTCATAGAGCACTGTGAATGAAAGATTAATGTAACAATGTTTTTTACCAAACTGTAAAATGAGTTGGAGGTGGTGGAGATTTGTGATCTTCCAAGACTATAAATAAGAGGCTAGCCCTGTTCATTTTAAAAAAACATTTCAGAGAAACTTTGAATCACCATGATTTCATTATGAAAGGTGCACTCCATGAAACTGTGATTTTATGAAATCATGAGCATCGTAAAAATACTATTATAGTCTTGAATGTAGTCAATCATACTATGTATTTAGTGCTACATAAAAATGGTATGTTCCACATTGGCTAAGGGAGCATAATGAAGGAGTGATATTTTTTAAGGTAGTGTGATTCACGATGGCCGGTTTTTCGATAAAGGAAGTTGTGATCGAAGAAGGGGTTATCTCTACGAATGAGTGATCTCTATGAAAGAGTGTTCTCCATGAAGTATTGATCCTTTTGAGGGATAGATCTTCCTGAAGGAGCATTGTGAATGGAAGTTTAGGAATATCATGTTTACGTGGATAGGGATTTCTGTGTGCATCAATTCATGTCTACGGTTAAATTAGAGTCTCTTACTAAGTTAGGAACATAGACTGTAATTAAGGTCTTTTGAACGAACATTCGTATAGATAATCTATGTTAGAATTATATCAAACAAGGTATCTTGGTGGTGTCGATGAAATTGTTCTAAGGGACCCAATGAGTTTTCCTTAAAATATTATAATGGATGTGAGCCTAGAACAGAGTGAATGTGACTGAACCTATGAATTTCATAGCTAGTGAAGATTATTAGATTCTTGTGTGACTAAAAAACTGCTGGCGTATTCCCCTTGGACAATGAACTATGTGGTGAAACATGTAAAAGTTATGTGTGGTCTCATTCCAGGTTATTGTTCGATTATTTTTTTTATCCATCATACATGTCTAATGAGTTCCTAAAAACATGCGAATAAGATCCATCACATTTTAATAAAGTTAACTCCCTGATTCACCCCTCCTCTCTTAGGGTTTATCGGGGTCCTATAGTATAACTGGAAAAGTATATCATATGAATATTATGAAACTATACCCATGATCATGTGGATCAATGTACTTAAGTCTCCATGTTCATTCAAAACATTGTGGCCTCCAAGATAGTGTGTTATCATTTAAATATGGGTTGGGTGGATCATGTAAACTGCATCTAGTGAACTCCATGGATTTGTGGGAGTAACATTGAAACCATTCAAGGATGAGATCTAATCACAATCATCCACAACATCATTATTCTCTTAAAATATATAGAATTATGCCTCCATATACACAGAATCAATGAAATTTAATGAAGGAATTCTAAAGGCCAATACCTATCTATTAACATTAACAACATACTTGATGCAGTGGTGAGAGGTAAATTATAAAACCACATGTTCATAAACCCATGACCATCCCAATAAAATGTAGAATTTGTTGAATTTTTATTCCACCGTTATCTCATATTACATGATACGAGACTTGTATTAATCATTAAATATGATCCTACAACGATAGATATAGTAATTTTTGTCATATACTTTGATGTAGAAATTACAAATGAAAAACTTAGGCTCACTATAGAAAAATAATTAGAGTGTTTAGGAAAGAATACGACTGATATCGTACTTATTTTCAAAATCTTTTGATGAACCTCATCATTGATGAGATATTAGAATATATGAATAGGTTTTATATGATCATGTATTATAGTAGATTAGTATTTTAAGTGAATGAGATAAATATATGACATTCATTGGGGATTTATACTACAAAGTTAATTTTGGTTCTTACAGCATCAACTTCAAATTCATGATAAATTGGTATGGCCTCAGTGGGTGCTCTCACGAGTTCACTTGTGAGATAAAGCACATCCAAAACTAAGATTATTATTGGGATAATGAAAACATGCATCAAAATATTTTATTTATTGAATAAGGTCATGTGATTTTGAATATTGGGTTGTTCCTAGAATTGTGGATTCAATACTAATTATGTATATAATAACATTTTATATCTTTATTCATAGTTTAGGGACCTATTTTCGAACTGTGGGATGAGCTACGTAGATTTATCCATTGTATACAACAGATAAAAAAATAGTGAATGGATGTTTTTCACTTATATACAAGACATATGTTCTCCCATTAAATAATAATGATAAAATTCACTATTATTATTCCCCCTCATGTGATTTAAATCATTTTTCTATGCCATATATTGAATCTTCAGGGTTGAAACATAAATTTTGGAATCATATATGATGTATCTCCCCTAATCATCACAATAACTATAACCTCCCACATACATTATTCAATTTTGATTATGGATTTTAGGTCCAAAATAATGATCATCACTTGATAATGGGACATTAAATAGGATGAAATTTACCAAGTCATATAATAGATCATCATTTAATGATGTTTTCATTTATAGGTGAGATGCTTTTCATTGTAATATCTTGTGTCCAAAATAATGGACTATTTTAATAGTGTGATGAATTGAATGAAATTTATCTTCATGTGAGTTACTATTCTTATACTGGTTACACGTGCCTATGGAATATGGTTTAGAAACAAGATGATTGAATAAGGTCATAGATAATAGATTCATTTTTTTGAGTTTAAAATGTGCTCAATCAACCATTTTTTGGTCAAATTGACATAAACTATTTGTATTCTTCAATTAGGGATCTCTTTTAACACAATATCATCACCTGGAGAAGTGTTGGACATGACCACCACCTTTTCTTATGGATTTCCCATTTTAAGACCCAAAAAAAAACTATATTATGAAGAAATACCATAATAAAAAATAATCTCGAATGTCATATCCCAACATTCAATGATAGGGACAATAATTTGTGTAGCAAGTGAAGAAATTTTATATGGGTCATATGTGTTATTATTATTTGTTATATATAATATCCATTTATTTATAAAATATTCTTAAACATTCCCTTACCTTTAAAAATATTTTCTTATTCTTACATTCATTCATATTCAGTTGGATTTTTTAATTCAGTTATCCCTGATGAAGACCTTATTGGTGATGTGATTTCTCAAGACAATGCACTACATAATATTTAGTGTTCTTCAAAATCTGAACTATTTCAAGAGATATCTTATGTAAGATAGCTATTTCTTGAATCATTATCAAAAAAATTCTCCAAATTTTGGGCCTCTAAAACTAACTCCCGAAACATGGTAGGATATATCGATTTGATTAGTTCTGTTTAAAATGCTATTTGTTATTTTTGGTACCACTGATTGTTGGGAGTGATCGGTTTAAATAATTATGTGGAGGAAGGATTTTATCCACCAATACATTGTAGATATGAATATCTTGATACAATCAGGCTTTAACACATTTTTTCACTTCAATTCATGTAGAAGTATTCCTAAGGGAATCAAGTACCATATAGTAGTATTTTTTTAATAAGTAGAATCTTTCCCATAAAATTATTTTTTTTAGATTATGTGAAAAGATAGGCTATTAAAATGATATTCAATTCATGAATTAATTTTTTTCTCAAAAAATTTCTAATCTATATTTTTGTGATTGAAACTCATTATCAACTCTTTTCCTACTTAATTATGTAGACTAGTAGTTTGGGAGTAGGTAAATCATTGTGGATTATTTTTTACAATATTGGTTGGAATATCCAATTCTATTAGAGAGTATTCTTTAGTTGGTGATTTTTCATTTTAGAAATAGAGTTTTTCTAAATAGGATTATTAACATAGAGTAATTCAATGATATTTCATCAAATATTTTCCAATCTGAATTCATATTGGGAAAAAAATTCTTCTAATATCATCGATTGTCCTTCTTTAGTTGATGCATGGTATATATACACACTTTTTCATTTATAATTATACAAAATCAGTCATTTAAATGGAAACTAAAACTTGATAGCTTCAAAATTATATGTTTTTCACTGATTCATTTTGGGAACAAAATAACTTATGTACATTTATATAGGTTTCATTTTGGAATAATATTTCTTATTCACAATATTTGGAATTAGTATCATGACCTGTGTTATTTTTCGAATTGATTATGAGGACATTTATTAAGACATATTGAACACTTTAAATAATATAATCACCCACCAATATGTTATAATAGCATTTTAATCTCCCTAGGTACATGATGAGGGACAATATTAAGTCCCCATATATATTATTCTTCTTTGTAATACACATTGTCTTATAAACCATTAATAATTATTTCTATACACTAGGATTTTATCATATAAGCGGTTATTATACATAGATTCAAATAGAATATTCAGTATTTTTGATGAAAAATGTCTCTATTTTTGTTTTAGGATCACATGTCAGAATAAACTATGAGGGTTACCCTTTCTTGACATATCCCTATTCTAACAGTTTGTGTATTTTGGGCAAGTAAAATTGCTTGTTTGGGTAGTTCTGTAAAGAACCAAACATTCATTAATGAAAATTACTATGGATCTAATTAAATGTATTATTCTGTAAAATGGTTATATAAAATGTCCTATTCTTTTGTTTTATGATTTTGGATTTTTAAAATACCATTTATAAATGTGATCGCTGCTAATATAGTCATTGAAAAGTGATCACATGATTAGTATAAATATAAGGCTTTAACAATTCCAATTTACTCAGATAAAAAAAGTGATGGACTCATCCAGTATACATTCCCCATATGAAGCCCATTTTTTGGAGATCAGAATAGAGGTGGAATCATTGGGCTTCTCTCTTGTCGAAACCCAAGTCGAGCATCAACATGTTAAGCTCGAAAGGAACCAACTAAGGGAGAAGTGGAAGTTGATAGAGATTACCACCCGAGCGATGTTTTCTGAGCCACTCTAAGAGTTTGTCACCATCAAACACCATACCCTTTGGTCTTATGCTATTGTTATAAGTGGTTAGGTAATGATAACCTAGTACTATGATTATTTGAACTATTTATGTATTGGGAATATACATTGATTTTATTATTGTTACTTTGAAAATAGTTTGTAAAGCAAAAACAGTATTTTTAGTTAATATTAAACTAAGTAATCTATTTTGATGAATTAATGGATATTTGAATTAAATAATATTTTAATAAAATATTATTATTATTATTAAATTTATTTTTATTAAATATAAATGATATTATAATTTTATGAATGCGATTGTAATTTATATTAAGGATTGAAAGTTGTTTTTTTCAAAACCCATGATTTTTCCACAAATGTAAAATTTTATTTTAAAATTAGTAATTCACATATATAGAAAATTATTTAGATAAAATTAATATTATTTTTGGAATTAGGACATCAAAATTATCCAATGGTGAATTTTTCATAATTTTCTGACACGGTTGAATTTTTGGGTAAAAATTCAATATTGTTTAAATATATAATGTGTTTTATGACATCATAATGACCCAATAGTGATGTAATGAAATAAAATATATGGTATATTAAGACATTAATTTTTTCAATTAAAATAATTTGATTTTATGTTTATTTGATTAATTTTACGAAGCCTTAGTTGAACCTCCAAAACGTATAAAACATTTTACCTTTTTAAATTGATTTCCTTGAGAGTGAGAGTCACCTCCACATAAACAGCCCTATTATTCATAGGAAGTTGGTCCATTAGACTTATATAATATTTTTCTATAAACCCCTTTGGAAAATCCATGCTCAGAACCCATGGTTTGGTTTGTGGTTTTGATTATTTTAATGTGTTGTGTCCCAAACTTAAATAATAAAGAATTACCCCTCCTTTCCTAAATAATATCACCCATGCACCCACTACCTTATCATTTAATGCCTTTAGAGTTCAACCATCCTCTTCCCTCCTCTCTCTATAATCCTACCCTAGAACCCAAATCTCCCAATTAGCCTCTCTCAAGTTTCTCCCAAGCCTCTGGAATCACACTTCCAAGTAAATGAGTTCTTCCTTTGACTTTTTTCCAAATTTCATTATGTTTATATGCCCTTTTATTTTCAATTAAAAATTCTGGGGTATAATTTCAAACCACTCCCATAATTCCTTATTTGTGTTTTAATGATTAGATACCCATTTTTTATCTCATTAAAGCCCCCATGTACATTGGTTACCATGCCAAAATTCCTTAAGGAATTTCTCTCCCCATATTTACTTTTAAGCAATTATTTTATATTATGCATCTAAATTCCATTCCATATACTGGTATATTATTTCCATTTATCCCATTACTATCAATTTATTGTATAAAATTTTAGAGACCTTGTTCACTCTCATCAACCCATTTTACAAATATCTATTGGACGTCGTTATGCTGCCGAAATTACACGAAAATTTCCATGCCAAAAACATTGTGCAGTGAATACCATACCAACTCCTCTATTAAGTGTATTCACCTTTATTCACAAGTACATTTTTATTTGGGGCATACATTTAATTATTCTACATCTCTTATTCTTGTAATGAATTATGGTGTTAATGAATCCATTTGTATGATCTATGTGGCACACATATGCATGAAATGAAATGATTATGACGGGTGCACCCTAATAGCGCTCTAATACATTGCTTAAAGTATAGTATCATGATACTTCGTGTACTATGAGTATTGAAAAGTGATAATTCAAGTGAAATGATGTTTTAATCGTGCTTTAGGGGTAATGGGGGTTTACTAATGGTTCATGTGAAATGAGCCTTAGCTCATGCTAATATCATGTTAAATGTTGTTGCCACATCTCCATGTTATGATTATCATGCTTTGTCATGCCTTTATGTTCATTTATATTTTCTACTCCCAGAACATGCCTATTGTATAACATGTATTTTTTCCTCATTTTATTCCATGTTTATTCTCCTACAAGGATTTACAACTCACCACTTTCTTTTTTATGTCCTAAGGTTATCCCGTGAAATGCTATGTACAAGGGAATGTAGTGGTCATGTAAATTAAGTTTTCAATAAGATGTTGTGTTTCATGTTTTAAGATGTTATGTAATGTTCCTAATATCGAATGACACTAGACGTATTTTTCTTCTATGTAGTATCAAGTGAAGGTTTTATGTAATAATTTATGTTAAATGTGTGTTAAAAATCAGGGTTTTTATAGTTGGTATCAGAGGATAGTTTAGTTATTTTTTGTGATTATGTTTAGAAACTCGAGTAAAACCCTTTGGGATAAGACTACGTATAATAAAAACATTCTTATGTTTTGATGAGTATTTATTAAGTGGTTTATTAGTATAATACATCCCATTTATAGGACAATGAGTTTCAACCTTGACCAAGTGTATCCTATTACATGACAACAGGCCTTGCTATAATATTGGTAACGACACACACGTGGGATATGCTTTGATAAAATTACAAGCTTAGTTTTAACTATTATTATGTAAATAAAAAATCACATAAGAATATATGTTGGGAAGTAGATCATTGATAACATAGATTGAAGCCTACATATTCATAAGTTATGTATATAAAAGTTATTTATAAGTCATCTTTTTTGTCCTTGGATTCCCCATTATGTGTTAATAATTTAAGATACTCACCCATATATATATTAGATAGAGTAGAACAAGAATAAAAAAGTTATAGGTAGGGTTATCACCCATAGTTCTACACATTCTTTTTATCCCAAATGTTTAGTAGAAAAATCCCAACACCACCACAATTCATTGAAGTAATGATTTCAGTGAGTATGGAAAATGGGGAAATAATTTCATCCCATTAATTTAACTCCTCCCCTATCATAATTGTTGGATTGACCTTCCCAGGGAACATTTTCATACTGCCACGAGTAGAATTTGATGTAATTCTTGGCATGGATTGGCATTCCATATATAGATCCAACATAAATTTCCATGAGAGGGAAATTACTGTCAATGTGGATAGTTGACCATTGATTCTATACAAATTTAAAGAGGAAGATGAAAATTCTATAGCACCATCTTGTCAAGTGTGGATATTATTGCCCTATGAGTATGTGTATCTGGATAAGATTATTGAGTCTAAATAGGATACCATCCTTGAATACATGCCTATTGTGGGGGAATTTTCTGAAGTGTTTCCTAAGGAATTGTTAGTCTTCATAATAGAAGAGATGTTGAATTATCAATTTACCTTATACCTGGGGAATTTCTAATATCCGAGACTCTGTATATAATGTCTATTTTCAGAGTTCGAGAAGCTGAAGAAACAACTATAAGAGAATCTGGATAAAGGGTTTATACACACAAGTTCTTTACCATGGGGTGCACCAGTCCTCATCATCAAGAAGAAGGATGGGTTAATGTGCCTTTGCATCGATTATCACGAGCTTACCAAAATCATGATAAATTAAAATTATCATATGCCAATAATTAATGACTTTTTTTATTATCTATGTGGATCACAATACTTTTACAAGGTAGATTTGCGGTCGAGATATTATCATGTAGGTTGAAGAAGGAAGATATCCACCGGACATATTTTCATACAAGATACACGCACTATAAAATCATAGTAATTCCTTTTGGACTCACTAATTCTTCAGAAATCATCCTGTACTTGAAGAATAGAGTCTTTTGAGAGTACCTAGACAACTTTGTTGTAGTCTTTATAGATGAAACTCTAATATACTCAAAAATCAATGAGGATCCTGAGGAGCATTTAAGAACAGTATTAGTGATCTTCAGGAAGGATAAGATCTCTGAAAAGTACATCAAGTGTGAGTAATGGTTAATGGAGATCTAATTCATGAGCCATATCATCAAATAAAATTGGATATTTGTGGATATCTCAAAGACAACTTCAACAGAGGGATGACTGAGGCCAACATTGGTAACAAATATCCATAGCTTATTCGGGTTAGCTAGATAGTATTGCCGATTTGTGAGAAATTTCTCACGATTTTCCAACCCATTTACCAAGATAACTCGGAAGGTAGTAAGGTTTTCTTGGAGTGATGATTGAAAAGAGAGCATCAAGGAGTGGAAAAGGAGTCTTATCATTGTGCCTGTTCACACACTACCCACATGTGGAAAACCTTTTGTGGTATTTAAAGATGCTTAGAAGAAGGTAATGGGTTGTTTGTTGATGTAGAATGAAAACGTAAATGCCAATGCATCATGGAAATTGAAATTTCATGAGAATAATTGTCCAACACATGATCTAGAGTTGGATTCGGTGATCTTCACATTAAATATTTGGTAGCATTACCTCTTTGGTGAGAAGTCTGAAATATATACGGACCAAAAAAGCCTCATGTATATATTCAAAAAAATGAGTTTATTATGTGCCAATGAAGGTGGAAAGAGCTGATCCAAGATTATGACTTCTTGATCCATTATAACTATGTGAAAGAGAACAAGGTGGCAGATGTTCTTAGAATAAAGGACCCAAAGATTCTATCATTGATGGGAATTGAAATGGATCAAACCTTCTTAGATTTGATAAAGATGGAAATGGGAATCATAATGAAGGGAACATCATCAACCATTTCATAAGTGATTGTTCAACTATCTCTTTTGGAAATGTTAAAGGATGGTCAAAAGGATTACATGGGAATTCATAATAAAGTGGAATCTATCAAAAAAAAGGAAATACTTGGAGTTCAATGTTAATAAATAAGAAATTGTGAGATTTGGGAAAAGACTATGTGTTCCATCATATATGGAGCCGAAGAAGGATCTTTTGGAAGATTCACATAGTTTGAATTTCTCTATTCTCCCAGGAAACACAAAGATGTATAGAGATCTATAAGAGAATTATTAGTGGAGAAACATGAAGAATGAGATTGATGGGTATTCATAAAATCTTGTGGTGTCACCAAGTGAAGGATAAGAGGGAGATGACTAAGGGGATGATGCAACCATTACCCATACCATCATGGAAATGGGAGAACATCACAATGGACATTATCCCTAGACATCTGAAGACATCCAAAGGAAATAATGATATCTGGGTAGTTATGGATCATATTACAAAGGATGAAAACTTCATTGATATTCGAGAGGACTTCTTATTGGATAAACTTTCACATATTTAATCATAGATGTGTTAAAGATGCATAGAGTACCACTATCTATTTTATTTTATCGTGATCCGAGATTCACCTCAAAGTTCTAGAAAAGTTTCCTGTATACTCTACGCACTGAACTGAACTTCATTACAGAATATCATTCCCTAATTTATGGCCAATTTAATCGAACTATTCAGACACTGGAAGATATGTTATGATCATGTTTTTTGAATTCAAAGGAGTATGGGACCGACATCTTCCAATAGTTGAATTCTCCAAAAATAACATTTTCCACTAGAGCATTCATATGACACCATGTGAAGCCCTTTATGGGAATGTTTCAGAACACCATAATCATGGGATGAAGTCATCAAGAGTAATCTTCTAGGACATTAAATGGTTGATGAAATGGTGGAGAATGTGAAAACTATTCAGCAACATATCAAGGCATCCCAAAGTCGACAGAAGCATTTTGCAGAAAACCATCAATGATACCTTGATTTCAAAGTTGGAGACAAGATTTTTCTATGCATATCTCCATTGAAGAAAGTCATGAGGTTTGGAAAAAAAATTGATTTTATGTCCTAGGTACATCGGACACTGTATGATTCTTGATCCCATCGGGGCTGTAGGCTATCGACTAAAACATTCTCCTACCATGGGAAAAGTACATGATGTCTTTCATGTATCCCTCATAATGAAGTACATACCAGACCCATCACATGTAATCTCTTCAGAGGTAGTACTGTTTCAGGATGATCATTCTTACAAGTATTAACCAGTGAAGATCATAGATCGTAGAGAAAAAGTTCAATGAAATGAGACAATTCCCCTTGTGAATGTTCTGTCGAGAAACCAAAAGTTAGATGAAGTGACATGGGAATTAGAGGAAGTGATGAATTAGAGTTACCAATATCTTTTTTATTGTGGTAAATGAAAATTTTGATGGTGAAATTTCAGAAAGGTGTAAGACTATAATGACCCAAACATTCATTAATGAATATTCCTCTTAATCTGAATAAATGTATTATTATGTAAAATGGTTATATAATATATGCACTTATTTGGTTTTATCATTTTGGGTTTTTTAAAATAAAATTAATAATTGTGACTGTTTCTAATATATTCATTTTGTTTTGATCACATGATTAGTATAAATACAAGGATTTAACAAATCCAATTTAATTAAACAAAGAATGTGATGGCCTCATCCAGTAGACATTCCCTGTATGAATCCCATTTGTCAGAGCATAGAAAGGTTGTGGCGTCATTGGCCTTCGCTCTTGACCACGCATAATATGAGCTTCAAAATGTTATTCTCGAATGGAACTGCCTATGGGAGAAGTGGAAGTTGATAGAGATTACCACACGAGCGATGTTATCTAAGCCACCCCAAGTGTCTGTCACCATCGCACACCTCACCCTTTAGTCTTATAAAGTTGTTATAAGGGGTTATCTAAAAAGACCGTAGAACTATGATTATGTACACTATTTTTTTATAGAGAATATACATTCATATTATTATTGTTACTTTGAAAATAGTTTGTAAATCACAAATGTTATTTTTAGTTAATATTCAACAAAGGAATATATTTTGATTAAATAATGGATTTTTGAATTTAATAATATTTTAATAATATTTTATTATTATTATTAAATAAATTTTTATTAAATATAATTGATCATATAATTTTTTGAATGCAATTTTAACTTTTATTAAGGATTGAAAGTTATTTTTGTCAAACCCCATGATTTTTTTGACAAATGTCTGTTTTTATTTTAAAAGTAAATAATCACATATTTAAAAAATTATATAGATAAATTTGATATTATTTTTGGAATCAGAATTTTAAAATTATCCAATGGTGAATTTTTCATAATTTTCTGCGACAATTGAATTCTTGGGTAAAAATTAAATACCGTTTAAATATATAATATGTTTTATGACATCATAATGATGAAATAGTGATGTAATAAAATAATATAAACACTATATTCGGACATTATATGATTAAATATTATAATAATGTTATTTCTGGTATATTTGATTTATTTTACAAAGCCTTACAGGACCCTCCAAGACTTATAAAACATTTTAGATTTTTAAATTGATTTCCATGAAATTGCGACTCCACATAAGAAACCAAATTAGTTTAAGAAGTTCAGACATTGTCCTTTTATAATATTGTTTTTCAGCCACCTTTTGTAAAAACCATGGTATGGTTTTTTGTTTTACTTAGATAAATGTGTGGTGTCCCAAAACTAAATAATAAATAATTCCCCCTCAATTCCCATATAAACCCACTGAAGCTCCCACATCCTCTTCAGTCAATGAATTTGGTGTACATCCAACCTCATCCCTAATATCTCTATAATCCTCTAAAGTCATCCCAAGCTCCCCTGAAGCCGCTCTCAAGCCTCTCCCAATCCATTGAGATCTCACTTCGAAGTAAGAGATTTATTCCTTTCTCTTTTTTTCCAAATTTCAATATATTGTTATGTCCGTGTATTTTCAATTAAAAAATTTTGGGGTATGATTTATCACCTCTCCCATACAACCCAATTTATTTTTGAATGATGAGATATCCATTTTCTTTATCATTAATTCCTCCCATGTACACTTTTTACCATGCCAAAATTCCTTAATGAATTCCTCCCTCCCCATTTAAATTTAAGAAATTATTTTATATTATGCATCTAAATTCCATTAAATATGTTGTTATATTATGTCCTATGATCCCCTTACTTTCCATTTAATGTATAAATGATGAGATACCCCTTTCACTCTCATCAACCCATTTTACGAATTTCTATTTCATGTTGTCAAGCTAGCGAAATTACACCAAAAATTGGATGCCAAAATCATTGTGCAGTGAATACACTACCCACTCTTATATTAAGGGTTTTAAACTTTATGCACATGTACTTATTGATTCTTGACATAAATTTATGTAATTCACATCTCTAATTATTGGAATGAATTATTATGTTAATGATTCCATGTTGTACGATCTATGTGGAAAACTTATTCTTGAAATGATACGATTCTGAAGGGTGAACCCTAATAGCACTCAATGGATTGGGTAATGTATAATTTCATGATACATCATGTGAAATGAGTATTGAATCTTGATAATTCAATTGAAACAAGGGTTGACTCATTCTTTATGTGAAATGAGGGTTTACTCATGCTCCATGTGCAATGAGCCTTGGATCATGCTAATATCATGATAAATGATGTTTCCACATCTCCATGTTATGATTATCATGCATTATCCTAACTTTATGTTCAGGTTTCATTTGTGTTCCATTAACATTCCTATTGTCCAGAATTTATTTTTTTACTCATTTTATTCCTTTTTTATTCCCTTACTAGGGTTTTTAGCTCATGTACTTCTTATGTATTTCCACAGGTTATCCCATGAAATTCTAAGTATGAGGGAATGTATTGTTCATGTAAATGATGTTTTCAATGAGATTATTTTTTTATTTTATGTTATTATTTAATGTTCTTATGCCCCAAATACAATATACCTCTCGATATTCTATGTATTATCAAGTGATGGTTTTATGTAATAATTTATATCATGTGTATATTAAAAAGAGGGATTTTTATATGATTGACTTGTTTTAGAAGAGTATTGATGCAGTTCAATAAATTTGAGAGATATTGAAGGATTTAAGTAGGTATTTAACATTTTTAAATTGGGATTAATGACTTGATTTTGTAAATTGTAGCATGTGTATCTAGATGGATCCTAAATTTTATGTTGTAGTTGGGGATTTCATGAAATAAATTCACATCATGAATGGAAAATTCATGAAATGACATTATTTTGGGGCTGATGATATATTATTTTTACTAGAAACCAATTTTATGGTAAATTAATTCATTTTAATGGTTTAATGGATTATAAATCAAAGTCCATGGGGAAATCATGATGTCATTATGGATTTGACGCCATGAAAATGGTGACATATAGCTTCTTTATAGGTTTTAAATTCACCAAAATCAACTCATTAGGAACATATTTTTCAATTTTTGTTGGAGAAACCTAGATCATTTGGAATAATACTATAGACATTATACTCATGAATTGTTCAATGGGTTTTGGTGGTTGTATTTTCTAAATATTATGTCATTTGTTCTACATTATCCCCATTTTTTCCTTCTATACTTCTCACAGGGAATCAACATGGTTTTGTAGGTTTTTTTGGGTATGATGTGATATATTGTTTTAAAACATTAGCATTTTTCATCTTTATCATGGGTTTCTGTGTGTGGTTTTGGTTTATCGTATGATTCTTTTTTCCCAATAGTGTGTAGTTAGATAAAAAATCACTATTTAGTAAAGGGATCCCCATTATGACATATTTTAGGAGAAATGTGTGGGATCTTCATTATTTCTCTTTCATTTCATCTGTTAGTAAGGTTTTTTATAATAAATCATATCAATTGGAATTAATAAAATAGATGGGTATTGGGAGATATCTAATTCTTAATTCTTTTATATATGTTCTTATTGATATTTTCCATTCATGTTTCCATGATCGAAAATTATAGTTTTTGGAATAATTATATTCATTATATATTATATATTGATACCCTTTATATGTTTTTTTATCACACCTTGAATTAAAATGATAATAGATGTTTATTTTGGAAATTAATTGTTTTCCCATGGAATTTGGTTTTTATGATAATACCCCTACTAAATGGTGAATTAATGTGATGAATCCCCTTGAATTAATTGTTCTTGCTAGGTTTGTTATAATTCAATTCAATTGTTTTGTGTGTGACCTTGTTTGTTGTTAGATGATGTGTAGGGATAGATGTTGTTGGACGATCTGTGTGGTGTTCAGGGTTTAAAAGTGGTGGGTTTTAGCATATATGTGTCGTGGGTAGTTGCGTGATAAATTTTGTATTTATTATGATGTTCAGTGGTTATGGTGCATAGTGGTGATTGTGTGTGATGTGGTTGTGTCATGGGGAGTCATTTTTCAATGAAGATGTGTTATGTGATGTGATGAGTTGTGGTTGTGGTGTTGAATGTATTTGGTTGTATCTTTTATGAGACTTGTTTTTTTTTGTAAGATTGTGTAGCTGGAATGGTGTTTTTACAATGTTTGATGTGCGATAGTGAATTTTTTTCATCAGATATTTTACCTCCCAGGTTATATGTTGAATAAATTATTTATATCTATATTTAAGGTAAAAGGATTGTAAATAAATAATATTGGATGGAAATAGATGTGTATTGAATGGATTAAATTAAATTAACATTTAACAAATGTGATGAGTAAATTTGAATGATGTTTCAAAGTAATGAATGTTGGTGGAACATTTTATAATAGGAATGTGTTGAATGGCTAACATAATGTTGAAAATGTTTTTTCAGTTTTTTTGTGGTGGTGTTGTGTGTTATAAATATTGGTGGAACCATTCTTGTTGGTAGTTCTGTGGTTCATTGATTATTATAGAATACACTAGAGTAGTTGTTATAAAACTCATAGTATGGGTATTGTGTCATATATATATATCATATATTTTATGTGATTTATATACATTAACCTCCTAAAATGGATAAACAATCCAACAATCAATGGATCTATGTTCATTTACTTCTCCCTATCATGCAATATGGTGGTGATATAGATGGTTGGCTACCTACTCATCCACACTCTTCCTTTATTAGTAATGGCCCAAGAGTATTTTGGTAAGATGAGGTTATTAGTTGGTGATTTGATGGGATGGTCTAGTAATCTTTAGGTGGCATGCGATATTATGTGATATGTGGAGGGGTCATGTGTTTTTGCAGGAGGCTATGAGGTTGATCTATGACACATTCATGATACCCTGCGACTCTTTTTAAATGATGAAGTGTGTTGTGGAAGGCCATCTGTGTTAGAGAAAGATGTAATGTGATATGGTTTGTGATGTGACACATATGGATGAGATGATAGCCGAAGAAGTTCATTTGTGCAGACTGAGAGGAAAAAATTAGTGGGGATGTGGTAGTTCTAAGACATTATTTTTTAGGATATCAATTCTATATTATTATATATGATGAGTTATTTGGTGAGTGATTTTTGGTGAGGATGGGTTCTAGTAAGTTTACATGTATATGTTATTATTGGTTATATTTTTTGTTCTCTATGACATAAGCATGATCATTTTACAAGTGAACTTCTTACCATGGTTATTTCCATACTATGTATACATGTATTCTCAACCACTTTATATAAATTTTTTTGAATCCATGTAGTCTTTGAGAACCACGCTTGATATTAATAGTGTTGGTTTTCGAGTTTTTGTTGATTCTCTAATGTATGTAATGTATTTTTAGTTGTATTGAAGACTTTTATTTATATATTTTTACATTATACATAAATTTATTGATTTATTACTTTTTATAATATATTATACGATAGTATAATTTTCTATTAGTTTGTTCTAACAATAGATCCATAATTATTTTACAATCGTAAATGCCTCATATTTGCGAAATTTTTACCCTCCTTGCTTGATTCCACCTTGGGGCTTACTAGAGGTCAGACTATGGGGGTCCAATATCTATCTCCCATAATTTTCAGAATCATTGGTGGGAGGGGGTCATGATAGAGTGGTATTAGAGGTGATGGTTGAGTGATATGATCTAGATTTTAGTCAGGTAGAGAATTGATTTCATGGGTTAGTTTGGAAGTAGTGTTAGTCGATCATGGTGCCTGAAATATGTCTGGGATACCAGCTAGGACATGAGATTATAGGGGCCACCATGACCAAATTCATGGTCATTATTTTTATTGAACAACTATGTTAGGTACACCTACTTTCATGTTAGAGACATTGTTCTGATACACACATCATGAATGATTCTATTTTTATTTAATTATTTTATCATGGGAAAGTTATTATGTATCCATGAAACAAACATGTGGAAATTTTACATGATACTAGTATTAGGGTGTTATCCATTATTTTCATGAATTTATCATAGTCATTGTACATTAATAGCATTGGAATTTTCAGTTTTCACAATGATATGGTTAATTATACGACTATTAACCAGAAAATGGATGATGAAATTGGAAAGTGGGATTTATGTTACTTCTAATAGTAAAGTCTAAAAATGTATTAGGACAACATCTTAAATATTGATATGTTGTATTGGTTGGCGGAGATTTAGATTGAATTTGGTCTATTTCAATTGTGAGATTTTTTCTTGGATCCATTGGAAATTAGTCAGTTGTGGGGAGATGCAAGACCATGGTCAACATTATTCCATGGTGGTAGAATGGAGAAATATTTGTTGTGTCTGAAAATTCAGTGGAATTTCCATTCATAGTTTCATTCATTGTTGATGAATGAATAGAATTTGAATTATTTTCTATCTCTTCGGTGCCAAAGAATGGGTGTGTTAGGGTTTTGGATCAGGTTAATGGTCCTCTTACAATTTTCCCATATGATTTTTCAAATGAAGACTCTATAGCATGGTGTTTAAAGGAAGATTATCAGCCTGGGATTAGGTATGTGGTCACATCTTTTACAAACCTATTTTATTAAGAGGGGTATAAAAAATATGAGGTTATTGAGGGTAATATCACCTTGGGATTTAATTAAACATAGAGTATCAAATAGGGAATCTCAAGGAGTTGGGATTCTGGTAGTGGGCTACATGTGTTCTAGCAGTCAATGTTCCAACCAATGGGGAGTCAACATCAGATGATCTCATATTTTTTATTTAGGGATTGTGGTTCATGAGTAACATACAAGATTTTAAATTTTTCATCGTACATCCATAATGTCAATGGACACCTCCCAATATAGGGATTTGACCGTCAATGAGTCCAATATCCTGTTTGTGTTCGATCCAATTTTTTGTACTATAAATAGTTCCCCCAGATGTATATCAATAGTAGGGACCACATACAATTTTTCAGGAGATAAGGGAAGACGGTTTTAGAAGAGGGAATCCTTGGAATAGTCCCCATACACAATGATCATATCCATATAAAGGTCAGGTATTTTGGATGTTAAGAGAAATATGAGTTGGGTATGGTCAAATACATAAGTTATAGGCTATATTGTTCAAAAATAAAATAGCTACTCATGATTTTATTAGTTTATCATCTACCATTTTATGTTATTTTTTGAATTTTGGTTTCAAACACTACTCTATTTTTAATACTTTTTTCTATGATTTGGAATGGAATTTAGAGATACTCTCTATGTTCCTTGTGTTGTATAAACTAATTGGAGTAATGGATTCAGTGGTATATGTTGGTTGGGTATGTAGACTGGTTATTGGACAACATAAGTCCATGGGATATTTCATATTATCGTAGATAAATCCATATCATATTATCCATGGAATGTATTAGATGTTTTATGTTTTCGTACAAATTTAATTCATCCATAGGATAGTTTTTTCTGAAGGGTTTGGCTAGAAATTTTGTCTAGTTTTCCACAAACATTCATTGATTGGTGGAAGTCAAGTGGAGACTCGTTTTTCTTAGTTGGAAAAGTTATTATTAAGAGAAAAGATTGATGGTATCCCCTTGGATGATATGGAACTACTAGAGGTTTTCCTATGGGAGGATATGGAACTTAACCCTCATTGTAACAACAATTTTGGTATAGGGTTGAATTCTAGCACTTATCTAATTTTAATTGCTTTATATAGAATGTCAGCTATAGAGATACATTCAATGAGGCTTTAGGTGGTTGATATGTCTTCAAGGGGTTTCAAATATGCCAATGTGTATTCTTAGGGTGTTATGGTGTTTTTTCGTATAAATGGGAATGGTTGTATAAAGGTTTTTACATACTATTATTGGTTAAACCACGTAATGGTCATGAAAAATCACCCATCCTAATGTTTGTTGATATGTTCTACTACTAGAGAGGATCCTATTATTTTTTATTTTTTATTTGTTCTCTAGATACAACTAAACAAGGGTGGAATATGATTATATACCAAACACATCCTTCAGTTGAATGTATGGTAACATAGTGTTCATGTTCATTTAATTTGGTGGTACTAATGAAACATATATGTGTATGGGTATATTTAAAACCATGTTCTATAAATTAATGGATTGGTTCATCCCCTCATTTAATGATGATATCAATGTTTAGTCAAATTGAAAGGAGGTGTAGGGAAATAATATCATATAGGTTTTGAAGGACCATTGAAAAGCACAAATCTATGCTACGTTGTACATGTGTGTGTTCTAGATGTGAGTGGTACATTTTTATGGACATGATGTGTATTAAAAGGGTGTGGTTGTTTACTAGTAAAAGTAGTAGGTAGTTTTTTCATGGAAAATACCCAAGAACATGGTGATGGTTAACAATTTTGTTAGACCAAATGGTTATTATTGGAGGTCAATGCCGAATTTTTCAAGAGTTTCTTCCCCATTAATATATTTTAATAGAAACAAACAATGATTTGATAGACAAGATAGTTAATAAGAATTACATTATTGAAGAACATGTTTTTCAGTTCTCTAATTCATTAGTTACCTATATCTGATGTATTTTTCTGGTTTTTTGTTACCCATCCTTTCTGGGAATGGGATGAAAAACTATACGGAAAATATTAGTGATCTCATAGGGGTTTATCAGTTATTTTTTCATTTTTATAATGGTATTTCCAATAATATGTAGTTGGATTAAGTTACGTTTTCATGAATGTTATGGATGTTTTAACATATTTGGGGCCCATTGTTGTTTTCAGGGACCAAAAGATCCTAACATATATTTTATCTCCATATGATGTGAATCCATGATAGTTATGGTGTATAAAATTTCATCTATATTTAAATATTGATTCCTCTAATACCCCAATAATGGGTAATGATGATGTTGATGCATTTAGTTGGACGTACCGAGGGATATGTTTTGGGAGTCAATAAATGTTTGCTAATGGATTGAGGAGCTTTAATTGATTCATGTTTATTTCAAATTTATTAGTGATTGAGGATTTTTTATAATATATATTTTGATTCGTCATTGATTCATCTAGTTATGTGTGTCATTTGGTGGATTTTATGAAATAGTTTATTTGTTTCGATGATGGACATAGTGATGCCATGGAGGGATGTTTAGATGATTTTCAGAACAAAATTCTGTTCCAGTAGTGGTTGTTCATTCTGTAGGTGATGCCATAGGGAGTTCCCTATGAGTTTCTTAGTTCACCATTAGCAGGGTATCAAATTGTGACACAAATGTATCATGGTTTGTGGAAACTTATTTAGTATATGGGGAAGAAAATTCAATGTTATTATTTATTCTAATGTTTCTATTTTTTTAGAAATTGAAAGAGGGATATCATTTTTGTTGCAATTTTTAGTAGTCTATGTATGTTGATTAGTGTAAATGGTAATGTATCCTGATTGATTTCATCAATGTGTTACCCTTGTCCCAAGGAGGAAGTGATGTGGTATGGGTGATAGTTGAATGACTAATGATTTCAAACCATTTTCAATGAATCTTTCAGTTGAGTGTTGTGAATTTTTTAGCACAGAAGATTTTGGATGATGGGGTAAGGATCCATAGGGTACTAATCCACATAATCTCTAATATGGATCCTCTTTTTAACTCTAGTGTTTGGAAGGAATTATAGTATTATTTTTACTATCATTTTTTCCATATCACTTCATTTAACCATAATATAGATGGGTTTATGGGAAAACAATCCTGATTCTGGGGGACACATTGTGAGCTCACTTCATTGACTTTGGTCGATCATGGGTATTCAAAATTACTTAGGGAGATGTTTTCATGGAAAAAATGATATAAATCTCCCATTATCCTAGACACACTGTTGAAATTTTATAGGTGACCGTGTTTTTGCATATTTTTCTAGATGAAAACTAGGGATTCAATAGTGTTTAGTCCTGTTGTGGTGGATAGAATGACCAAGATGATCCAATAGGATATAGATATGATGGGGGTTTCACCCGATCATCATAAGGCCTATGATGATCATAGGTGGAGTTCAATTCGGGTGACAATGTTTTCTTAAGAGTCTACCTTGATAAGGGAAGTGAATGTTGGGAAGGGGGAGAAATATTTCTCCTCTACCTATTTGGAACCATGAGGTTTTGGCGGTGAGTTGGAAAAGTTTCATATCAGATGGAGTTTCCATCATGGATGGCGAATAACAAAGAGGCCATGAATATATATTGACTAATTAGGTATTTTCATGATGGCTCTAATGATATTAATTGTGGAGATATCGATATTTAAGATGATGTGAATTTCAGGGATAGGATAGTAAAGATCCAGAATCATCAAGAGAATGTGCTACATGGATAGACTATTCCCTTGGTTTAAGGTTTCTGGATGCGTGGTTGTGAAGAGGAGAGTAATTGGGAGCGATATGTATAAATTCATTCCTAGAATCCAATGAATATTTGAGTTACATTTCATTTTATTGTATTGGCCTGATTTTCGGATGAAGGATCTTGTTGTTTTTGGAGATGTGATGATTACTATGATGGTTAATGTGTGATTTGTTATATCAAGTCTTACTTATTTTTATGGGAATACCTAAATCGTAAGAAATACATCTTATACTATGACATGATTAAAACAATATGGGTGATTTATTACCACCCAATGATTATAATATATATCTATGGAAGATATATTTCAAAAAATTCAATTATGGGGTATGTGTTATGTGGTGGCTTGTGGATGTTACCATATGATGTGGTGTCATTCTAGGTGAGATGCTGTGATGTGGTTATGTGGTGATGTGGTTATGAGTGATGTATATTTGGAATTTTTTATTTTTTTTTTGGCTGGTGGTTGGGTTGATATATAACAATGTCCTTGAGAGTTATCTCTTGAGGCGATTGTCCAAACCAATCTCCATTTCATTGTGATTTTTTTTTATTATTTCTCATTAGAATCATTTGAGATGTACCTAATGTAAAGTCCACATCTTCCCATCCCCTTACATTTCATGTTATGGATGGTGTTGGTATTTTAGAGTTGGCATGAGGTGTCTCTATAGAGGTTAGAGATACAATAAGACTGAAACATGTAATTTGTAACATCCTGGTTCCATAATCCACCCAAATGTACCCCATACACGGTTGGTCACATAGACTCAAGAGCATTTATCCGAATGCCAGAGGCTGCTGAATAGTAGTGAGATCCTTGGGTGTGATAGTGGGGAAACTATGTCCTCATTGGCAGAGTACACAATGGAAGTAAACAATACATACAATAGTGGAAGCAGTAAATATCAATCAATCGTAATCAGTGCAAGATTGGAATAATAAAACAACTAAACAAAATATATAAATGATGCATGATATATATGTCTAGGAAAGCATCCAAACAAGTCACAATGAAGGAATACAAATAGTAATAAACCAAATTACAAAATAAAAGGTAAACAACTCCTTAACTTCGCAAGCATATTCTTGGTCCCATGCTCTCCATCTCCAAAGTATGTCATGTACCTGAAGTAGAAGGGCGCTTGACCATATCTATACCTGCCACAATATAATCAGTTTGGGCCCAAAAGAATGGCCCAAACAGTGTGTGAGACTAAATCCTAGTAGGAAACCACCCGATAATCTGTGCCTAATAGTCATTGAGTATATAGGAGGTAAAATTTCAGAAAGCGGTAAACATGAAAGTACTAAGCATTAAACAATCAACGATTTCAATATCAACCAACAGTGTAACAAATAGCTAAGCCTCGAATAGGTAACCCTCTGGGAAGTACTTACAACCATCCCCTCTAGTCCTACCTTTGAAGTAAAAAACCAACCCTATGGCCAGTACACTTAGCCTAACCCCTATGGTTCAGTCATAGGTATTTAATAATAAGTCTCACGGAGGAAGAACTCATAGTATATTCTTTTTATAGTAAAAGGTAATGCAAGACTCTCTGAGGAAGCTCACACAGTCCATTCCCCATTTATTCTAGGGTAGTCAAGGACTCTCTATGGATGTTTACATGGTTAATTACCCTTATAGCCCCAAGGTCTAGGACTCTATGAGGAAGCTCACTCGGTCAATTCCCCTTATAGAACAGGTCGTACAATTCAAACAATGACTCTCTGAGAAAGCTCACGTGGTCAATCCCCTTATAGTATAAAGCAATCAAAGACCCTCTAAGGAAGACCACTCGGTCAGTTCCATATATAGCCCAAGTGTCCCAAGGCTCTCTAAGGATTCTCAATCAGTAAATCCCCCTAATATCCTGAAGTTCTCAACGAGTCTCCGAGGAAGCTCACCTGGTCAATTCCCCTTATAGTATACTACACTAGGTTCTCACAGCCTAGTATAGGTCAACCAGAATAGCAGTGTAATATCGAAAATGTAAACCTACAAAAATACTTGGTTAATTAGTATACGGCATATCAAGCCTGTCAGAATACAAACTCTCTACCCTACAGTAACAGGCATGGAAATTAGGCATGGTAGCAAAACTGGCTAAACAAGACCAAACAATCGTAAACAGAACATGAAAAGGAAATACATCCAATCATAGCAATCAAATCATATCATATCCAAATTAACTCTTCACATGTATACAATCATGGTAGGAAAACATCATGGGTAAATCGGTAAACACGTAGTACCGCATTTAATGGTATTTGTGGAATTTGCACATAATACTCAAAGACTTCAACAAAAATCCACAAAACACCTACATCGGGGTTAGGAGATCGCAATATGTGATCCTTGAAGCATGAATATCCGTAGAACATCATAGATCTAAGAAAACGTCTAAAACTTTCAACCCATGTTAACTTCTAAAATAAGAGAAATCAAGGAACGAGGTTCCAACAAAAGAGAGAACTTGCTAATGCAATTCCAATGGAACCGATAGTGATTGAATTAGAAGAAGGATGGAGGATTGGGGGATCATCGAAGATTTGAGGTCATACGGACTCTGGCGGATGAACGAGACCTAGAAGATGTGTGTCATGTCTGTTAGACACTACCCCGGTGCATTTAATGAAAAAGATCAAAATAGACGTCGTGTACTTTTGGAGTGCACGGTGTGTACATGATATTTCCATACTCTACATTAGGTGGCCTCTAAGTCACTCCCACATAGCCATGTGTGTGGCTAATATACGGCCATCACATGGCCTGCTATGACAAGAAGTACACGACGTGTACTCATAATGTACATGGTGTGTACTTAGAAAATTTACAAAATTTCCACTTTCTCTCAAAAACAACCAGAAAGGAAAAACATACCAGAAAAGAAGGTCCGGGTTATTATACAATTCTCCCTTTAAGAAATTCATCCCTGAATTTCCCATGCACAGCGTAGAAGAAGAAACCCCATCCAGTTCCAGCCACTATGCTCGTACATTGGCCTCCCTCTCCCAAGTCTCGTCCTGCACCCGCCTGTGATGCCATAACACTCATACCAGAGGAACAGACCGGTCACAAAGAACCTATGTACTAAAATCCACAATCTGGATAGGATTCTCTTAAAATGATGAATCCACTTCGAGCTCAACCTCCTTGGGTTGAAAGACATGAGACGGGTGTGAGAAGTAACGTCAAAGGTGAGAAACAGTGAAGACGTCATGCATAACTCAGTACCTCTGAGATAACTACAACTGGTAGGCAACCGGCCCAAATCTATCCAACACCTCAAACAGCCCAAACTACCTTGGTGAAAGCCCACCCTGTCTCCTAATCCACTTTTTTCCCAACCTCGATGTGACACATAGGAAAAACTGATCCCCGACCTCAAACTCCACAGGTCATCTCTGCTGATCAGCATCAGACTTCTATCGAGACTGTGTTGTAGCCATCCTCTTCCAAATCAACTCTATCTATTTTGTGGTCTCTCGAACAAGACGATGTCCCAAAAAATATACCTCTCCTGTATTCAGCAAACATAAGGGTATTGGTATGACCTACCATACAAAGCCTCATAAGGTGTAATCTAAATAGTTTCTTGAAAACTATTGTCGTAGGAAAACTCCACAAGAGGTATAGGCTTCTTCCAAGAACCTCAAAAATCCAGAATGAAGGCTTGGGGCATATACTCAAGAACATGAATCGTATGATCGGACTTGACATCTGACTGGGGGTAGTAATTTGTACTCAAAATTAATTGTCTACGTAAAGCCTTTTAAATCCCCTGCCAGACCCGAGAAGTAAAATGTGCATCCCTATCTGAAATGATGGAGTGTGGAACTCCATGTAGACATAAAATATCTCAGATGTACAACCATCCCTGCTCATCAACACTGATGATCTTCTTGATCAACAAGAAGTGGAAAAAATTCATGAGTTTGTTAATGACAACCCAAACAGCATCATTCCCCTAAGGTGACCTCAGAAAGCTAGTGATAAAATTCATCACGATGTCATTCCACATTCACTCGGTAATGGGTAATTTCTTCAAAAGCCCTACTAGTTGCTGATGCTCTGACTTCACCTACTGACAAGTGGAACACCTCAAGGTGAAACCAGAAATTCCCCTCTTTATACTTGGCCACCAATACTGATGGTGTTGATCACGATACATCTTGGTGACGCTAGGATGAATTACCCAAACTGAGGAATTAGAATCCCACATCATCTCCTCCCATATATCTTTTGGTACCCATATGCATCCCTAGAAACACAAGATCCCTTCCTCACCTATGGTCCATCAACAAAATGGTCCTCTCATGACACCCTTTACCGTAGGACTAGGCCTTCAAAATCTAATAGTTGCCTCATTCGAACTCGATCCAGATGTGTACAGGTAATAGCTACAGAAGAAATAAATGTCTACCCATGACTGTCGTGCACCTCCAAATGCATCTCAGAGAATAGATCCATAAGCTTTCACTCAATGTTATCCTCCTGAACTTCTTGTATCTGAGTCCTCCTACTCAATGCATCAGCCTCTACATTTCCTTTAATAGGAATATAGGCAAGCTCAAAGTCAAAGGACTGTAGGTACTCAACCCACCTCCACTGTCTAAAATTGAGATTATAGCATCCCGCCTTTTTATCACATAAACATTCATTACATTTTACAAAACCGATGATCTTTAAGGTTTAGTGTCTTGGAAACCAGGAACATAAAACATGAAAAGACCAAAAACACTCTTCTTAAACACTTGAAAGGCTTCTCCTTAAGTTCATCCTAGGTTCATTACTGCATCTCATAACCTGGGGACATACATCAAAAGAAAGGATGAGCAGAAGGCCCAGCAAGGGAAACAAGTGAAACATTTTACATATGAACTTGAGATACATCAATAAAGTCATGAAAAGAACTTTAAGGCATGAAAATGAAATCATGAGGCATATCATAATAAAAATAAAACTTTTTCATAACTTGAAGATGTGGCTGCAACATTTAATATTGACAATCGTTTCGTTTCACCAAGGTCCATCCCCAAGGTGTCATTAAAAATTACCAAGGTTATTCACCAAGGCGTCGTTAAAATGGTCATCTCTAGAGATTAAGTCTTTACCCAATGCATTGGAGCGCTATCAGGGCGCACCCTTAAATTTGCCTTTATTATCATGTGAGCCACATATATCATCATCAAACATTTCATAAATAACCCATATAGCATAAAATAAATGGGTTTCATTTCATAATCATAACGTTTTAAAAACTGCTTTAAAGACATGATCTTTACGTCACTTTAAAACCCACAGAAAAGGAAGGTGGGTCTCATGTATGTAAATCCCAGAATTTAAAATAGACATTTTGGTATATATGTGAATACCCCTTTAGAAGAAATAGCTTTGAGTATTCACTTAATAATATAAAAGAACTTTAGATAAAGAGAGAGACATTTTGAGACGGAAATTCTGCAGCATAACGGCTATGTGACGACGTTTAGAAGACATTAAAAAGAGAGGGAAAATGGGTCAAACATTCATAAATGACCCATAAAACAGTAGATGGACAGAATAAGAATGATACATGATCATGGTAATGAAATTTCAAGGACATACCATTTGAAATGAAAAACATGGAAGGAAGACAAAAATTAGATTTCTCTTATGAAAGTTCGGCAGCCTAACAGCGTTACTTAAACTTCAACAAAAATGA
The DNA here is from genome assembly GCA_963277665.1 of Viscum album. Lineage (NCBI taxonomy): Eukaryota > Viridiplantae > Streptophyta > Magnoliopsida > Santalales > Viscaceae > Viscum > Viscum album. The sequence continues at coordinate 544,857,132 of OY728158.1, forward strand.
TTTGAAAAGATCAAATAGGATCTCTAATCATGTGAACATAAGAGTTCAGTATGATAGATATAGAGATAATGCCCCAAAATAATTAAAAAGGAACTTGAAAGACGTGACATGAAAGTAGAACTTTGAAAAGAATGAGAAGGGTGAAAGAATCCCCTAAAAAAATTCGGCAGCCTAATGGCGCCACTTAAAACTTCAAAATACTGAATTGAAGAGATCAAATGGGGTCTCTCATCATATGAACATAAGAGTCCAGTATAATAGATATAGAGATCATACCCCAACATAACAAAAAGGAACTTGAAAGAATTGACATGAAAGTATAACTTCAAAATGAGAAGGGTGAAGAACCACTTAAAAATTCGGCAGCCTAACGGCGCCACTTAAACTTCAAAATACTGAATTGAAGAGATCAAATGGGGTCTCTCATCATATGAACATAAGAGTCCAGTATAATAGATATAGAGATCATACCCCAACATAACAAAAATGAACTTGAAAGAATTGACATGAAAGTAGAACTTCAAAACGAGAAGGGTGAAGAACCACTTAAAAATTCGGCAGCCTAACAACGCCACTTAAACTTCAAAATACCGAATTGAAGAGATCAAATGGGGTCTCTCATCATATGATCATAAAAGATCAGTATAATAAATTTAGAGATCATACCCCAACATAATACAAAGGAACTTGAAATACTTTACATGAAAATAGATCTTGAAAAATGAGAAGGGAGAAAGAATCTGTTACAAAAATTTCGGCAGCCTAATGGCGCCACTTAAAACATCATAAAACGAAATAATGAGAGTAAAAAGGGGAATCTCATTATATGAACATGAAAAGGGCAGTAATAGGAGTATAAAAGAACATCCTCAAACCTAAGAACATGTAGCATAAAAGGAATGACATAAAAGAGATTACTTGAAAAGAAAGAGAGAGGTCGGATCCCTTACCTTAAAATGTAACTCTTAAACATCAATGTTTGGGACCTTGAGGGCTTGGGGGAACCTTGGGAGGGCTCCTTGGGAGGTAATGAGACCATAAATTCGTTGGGAATGAGTGGGGAGTCGAATGGATGAGAGTAGGGCTTGGTATTTATAGGGAAAGTGAGGGGACAAGGCATTAATGGCCAAAGGACACCTCACATGTGCTTTTCTCAAACCCATGTGCTCTCCCTTGGCATTTATCATGGAGTTAGGCCACATGGGGCCCCCAAAACAATAATTCATCACCCTTGGCCGGCCAAACCTTAAAATAACTCATGACATCATCATGCCATAGCTATGATGTCATTAAACATACTGAAACCTAAAACTGCATTTTTACTATTCACTGAAAATTCAACTTTCTCAGAAAGATCCCAAAATTTCACCATAATCAATTATCAACGCTCTGATTACAAATATGAACTCCATTTTATAAAAATAATTTTCTAAATATTTTTAATTTAATTTTTAAATAAAAACACTATTCACCGAAAATTCGTTTTTTTTTGAGAAAAAACCCCAAAAATTACCATAGCATAATATCGGTGCTCTGAGTTCAAAAAATGAAATCTGTTTTATAAAAATAATTTTCTAAATAATTTTAATTAAATTTTTAATTAAAAAACACTATTCACCCGAAAAAAACTAATACTTGAATTATAATTTATGAAACCATTATTTAACCATTTTATTGAATCACGTTACTTAATCAAGGTGCCTAGATTATTTTAAAACTTTCTTTAAGTTAGATTACTAATCCATTTGGTCATATTACTAATCCTAATCATAAAATCACTATTCATAATTTACTATTCCTCAAAAATCAAGTTGATCTTATTAGACTCCAAATTTCGTACTGAACATAATTGTAGAAGACCATTTTTTTGAAAATCATTACACATTTTTAATTATTTAAGGTTTACACAACCATTTTTAAAATATCCTTTTTCTAAAATTCATCAAAAATATGCATACTATATTTATCCGGTCATTTCAAAATTCATAAACTTCATCATAAGAAGAAATCCCAATTTTTATTTAAAACAAGGATTACACAAGGCAGTTACGGTCTCGTTACATAGCCCCTTATAATACCAGCATAGGACCTAAGAGTAAGTTGTGCTAGGGTGATAGAATCTTGGGGCGGCTCAGTCAACATTTCCCGAGTAGTAATTTCTATCAGTTTGAACTTCTCGCGAAGGCGATTCCGTTCTAGCTTCACATGATGAAGTTCGGCTTGGATTTGATCCAGAGCAAAGCCCAATGGTGCTACCTCCTTCCCAAGCTCTGTTAGATGGGCTTCGATCGGTCCAAGACTACTAGGTGAGGCCATCAAATCTTCTTTCTATAATAGTTAACCAAGATTACTTATATTTGGAGACAATAATCAAAACATTTTGTTCACAGTGGTCATATTGACCGATGGTCATAAAACAGTCAAAACCCACTGGTCTCATTTTAATTATAATCATGTTTATCAAATAAAACATTTTTGTTGAGTATAAAAATAAAATAAAATAACACATGAAATTAGGGAACAAGATTTATTCAAAATTTTGGGCCGTTACAATCTTCCCCCCTTAAGAAATTGCGTCCTCGCAATTTTTAAAATTGGTTTTTGAAATTTCATTTAAAGTCCCACATCGGAAAAAGAGTCAGTAACACCATTACTTTAAAAGAAAGAAAAGGAAGTACAAGGGCCACCCGAGTTTACTCATACTAGGATTCCATGTTGGAAATATGGACATGGAGGAGAAAACAAAGGGTAACGTTCTTAAAGGAGTGTGATAGAAAACATGATTAGGGGGAAGTTAACCACCAGAAAATCCCAAAATTATGATGTGTGTAAGCGGACTTTGATTACCTAGTAGGAAACGTAAACCAACAACGTTTTTGTTTTACGTTCCTTTTAATAACTTTGAGGAATTCATTTACAACATAGAACAAAAACATAAGGAAATATATCAACCTTCATGTAGAGTTTCATACTTTAATAAGTTTCTACCAAAACTAATCTTTTCTCCAAACGATGAGCATTCAAAACTACTTGGTCTCATCAAAACACAAGAATCATCATCTAGAGAATCACATGATCCACAAAAGATCAACTATCTATTTCTTCTATCTTTAAACATTATCCCAAAAATAGAATGGGTAAGGTAAAACAAATCTTCAAAAAGAATCCCATAGAAATGGAAACTACTTTTAAATCTTCAAAGTTCCATGGTACTACCCAATGTTCATCATAGACCATTCCGTAAATAATGGTCCTTAAGATTCCTGAAAATAAACCAAACTAAGATTGAAACCCAAATACAAGATGGACATGATAACATAGTCTTCCAAAATAAACTTCATTGTTTATCTGCAAACAACATCAACCACTCCTAACATCTTATAACAAAAGTAGCTAACCTAAACATATTTTACCCAAGATAGGTTAATCATTCCCGTAAGTAACCTAAATTACTATAAGGCCACCTTAAATTCATTGATTCTTCAAAATATAAGTCAACCTTACTCCTCAATGAAGACACCGTAGTAATCTATTTACCTTGATCATATATGGTCCTCAAAATAGTGAACGTCTTCCAAAATAATAATCTTCTTTTAATCCCCTAATCATCTCTGTCGTATTAATACGGAAATCGTAGCATTTCCTATCACATTGATTGTTGGGACATGTTCTTCCATTTCCCGCCATTAACTAAGAAAAGAAGCTATAGTTAGGGGCTTAAATACTTAGCCAATAATCATGAAACGAAACTTAAAGCATCTAAGGATAACATGTAGAAGTAAAGTATACCCTAACTTGTGATCCCCTAGGTTCCCTTCTAGGTTATCCATGATCATATATTCTTATGTGAATCTTTATTTTATTTTATCTTTTTTCCTTTAACAATGGTTCATACTAAGCTTATGAATTTACCAAAGCATATCCCCTGGGAGTGTCGTAACCAAGAGTGCAGCAAGGCCCGTTGTCGTGTACCAGTTCCCGTTCGAGTCTAGCTCAAAGCGGTGTTTTCGGGTTTTACCCCTATGTACATCTGTGCCAGAGCCACCTCTACCTGCTCGTATCCAGACAGGGATGTATTTGCTTGGAAACCCTTTACTCAATAATCACCAAAATACTAGGAAGATTTCCTATATTTAAACTTTTTTATAGGGTTCTTCCTAAAGTTTTCATATCCTAATTTCCACAAATAACTAAACCATCCTTTGATACCAACTATGGAATCCCGCCTTTTTATCACATAAACATTCATTACATTTTACAAAACCGAGGATCTTTAAGGTTTAGTGTCTTGGAAACCAGGAACATAAAACATGAAAAGAACAAAAACACTCTTCTTAAACACTTGAAAGGCTTCTCCTTAAGTTCATCCTAGGTTCATTACTGCATCTCATAACCTGGGGACATACATCAAAAGAAAGGATGAGCAGAAGGCCCAGCAAGGGAAACAAGTGAAACATTTTACATATGAACTTGAGATACATCAATAAAGTCATGAAAAGAACTTTAAGGCATGAAAATGAAATCATGAGGCATATCATAATAAAAATAAAACTTTTTCATAACTTGAAGATGTGGCTGAAACATTTAATATTGACAATCATTTTGTTTCACCAAGGTCCATCTCCAAGGTGTCGTTAAAAATTACCAAGGTTATTCACCAAGGCGTCGTTAAAATGGTCATCTCTAGAGATTAAGTCTTTACCCAATGCATTGGAGCGCTATCAGGGCGCACCCTTAAATTTGCCTTTATTATCATGTGAGCCACATATATCATCATCAAACATTTCATAAATAACCCATATAGAATAAAATAAATGGGTTTCATTTCATAATCATAACGTTTTAAAAACTGCTTTAAAGACGTGATCTTTACGTCACTTTAAAACCCACAGAAAAGGAAGGTGGGTCTCATGTATGTAAATCCCAGAATTTAAAATAGACATTTTGGTATATATGTGAATACCCCTTTAGAAGAAAGAGCTTTGAGTATTCACTTAATAATATAAAAGAACTTTAGAAAAAGAGAGAGACATTTTGAGACGGAAATTCTGCAGCATAACGGCTATGTTACGACGTTTAGAAGACATTAAAAAGAGAGGGAAAATGGGTCAAACATTCATAAATGACCCATAAAACAGTAGATGGACAGAATAAGAATGATACATGATCATGGTAATGAAATTTCAAGGACATACCATTTGAAATGAAAAACATGGAAGGAAGAAAAAAATTAGATTTCTCTTATGAAAGTTCGGCAGCATAACGGCGTTACTTAAACTTCAACAAAAATGATTTGAAAAGATCAAATAGGATCTCTAATCATGTGAACATAAGAGTTCAGTATGATAGATATAGAGATAATGCCCCAAAATAATTAAAAAGGAACTTGAAAGACATGACATGAAAGTAGAACTTTGAAAAGAATGAGAAGGGTGAAAGAATCCCCTAAAAAAATTCGGCAGCCTAATGGCGCCACTTAAAACGTCAAAATACTGAATTGAAGAGATCAAATTGGGTCTCTCATCATATGAACCTAAGTGTCCAGTATAATAGATATAGAGATCATACCCCAACATAACAAAAAGGAACTTGAAAGAATTTACATGAAAGTAGAACTTCAAAACGAGAAGGGTGAAGAACCACTTAAAAATTCGGCAGCCTAACGGCGCCACTTAAACTTCAAAATACTGAATTCAAGAGATCAAATGGGGTCTCTCATCATATGAACATAAGAGTCCAGTATAATAGATATAGAGATCATACCCCAACATAACAAAAAGGAACTTGAAAGAATTGACATGAAAGTAGAACTTCAAAACGAGAAGGGTGAAGAACCACTTAAAAATTCGGCAGCCTAACAACGCCACTTAAACTTCAAAATACTGAATTGAAGAGATCAAATGGAGTCTCTCATCATATGATCATAAAAGATCAGTATGATAAATTTAGAGATCATACCCCAACATAATACAAAGGAACTTGAAATACTTTACATGAAAATAGATCTTGAAAAATGAGAAGGGAGAAAGAATCTGTTACAAAAATTTCGGCAGCCTAACGGCGCCACTTAAAACATCATAAAACGAAATAATGAGAGTAAAAAGGGGACTCTCATTATATGAACATGAAAATGGCAGTAAGAGGAGTATAAAATAACATCCTCAAACATAAGAACATGTAGCATAAAAGGAATGACATAAAAGAGATTACTTGAAAAGAAAGAGAGAGGTCGGATCCCTTACCTTAAAATGTAACTCTTAAACCTCAATGTTTGGGACCTTGAGGGCTTGGGGGCACCTTGGGAGGGCTCCTTGGGAGGTAATGAGACCATAAATTCGTTGGGAATGAGTGGGGAGTCGAATGGATGAGAGTAGGGCTTGGTATTTATAGGGAAAGTGAGGGGACAAGGCATTAATGGCCAAAGGACACCTCACATGTGCTTTTCTCAAACCCATGTGCTCTCCCTTGGCATTTATCATGGAGTTAGGCCACATGGGGCCCCCAAAACAATAATTCATCACCCTTGGCCGGACAAACCTTAAACTAACTCATGACATCATCATGACATAGCTATGATGTCATTAAACATACCGAAACCCTAAAACTGCATTTTTACTATTCACTGAAAATTCAACTTTCTCAGAAAGATCCCAAAATTTCACCATAATCAAATATCAACGCTCTGATTACAAATATGAACTCCATTTTATAAAAATAATTTTCTAAATATTTTTAATTTAATTTTTACATAAAAACACTATTCACCGAAAATTCGTTTTTTTCCAGAAAAAACCCCAAAAATTACCATAGCATAATATCGGTGCTCTGAGTTCAAAAAATGAAATGTGTTTTATAAAAATAATTTTCTAAATAATTTTAATTAAATTTTTAATTAAAAAACACTATTCACCCGAAAAAAACTAATACTTGAATAATAATTTATGAAACCATTATTTAACAATTTTATTGAATCACGTTACTTAATCAAGGTGCCTAGATTATTTTAAAACTTTCTTTAAGTTAGATTACTAATCCATTTGGTCATATTACTAATCCTAATCATAAAATCACTATTCATAATTTACTATTCATCAAAAATCAAGTTGATCTTATTAGACTCCAAATTTCGTACTGAACATAATTGTAGAAGACCATTTTTTGAAAATCATTACACATTTTTAATTATTTAAGGTTTACACAACCATTTTTAAAATATCCTTTTTCTAAAATTCATCAAAAATATGCATACTATATTTATCCGGTCATTTCAAAATTCATAAACTTCATCATAAGAAGAAATCCCAATTTTTATTTAAAACAAGGATTACACAAGGCAGTTACGGTCTCGTTACATAGCCCCTTATAATACCAGCATAGGACCTAAGAGTAAGGTGTGCTAGGGTGATAGAATCTTGGGGCGGCTCGGTCAACATTGCCCGAGTAGTAATTTCTATCAGTTTGAACTTCTCGCGAAGGCGATTCCGTTCTAGCTTCACATGATGAAGTTCGGCTTGGATTTGATCCAGAGCAAAGCCCAATGGTGCTACCTCCTTCACAAGCTCTGTTAGATGGGCTTCGATCGGTCCAAGACTACTAGGTGAGGCCATCAAATCTTCTTTCTATAATAGTTAACCAAGATTACTTATATTTGGAGACAATAATCAAAACATTTTGTTCACAGTGGTCATATTGACCGATGGTCATAAAACAGTCAAAACCCACTGGTCTCATTTTAATTATAATCATGTTTATCAAATAAAACATTTTTGTTGAGTATAAAAATAAAATAAAATAACACATGAAATTAGGGAACAAGATTTATTCAAAATTTCAGGCCGTTACAGAGATCACGCTGAGTGAAGATGTACTTGGAAATTTTGTGGTCGGTGAAAACAACAACATGCTCTCCCAAAAGATAATGTCTCTAATAGCATAGGGCATGAACAACAGCTGCCAATTCTAGATCATTCGTCGAGTAATTCCTCTCATGTGGCATCAACTACCGAGACCCATAGGCAATGACTCCATCTCCCTGCATAAGCACAACTCCCAGCCTGATACCTGAAGCATCATAGTAAATAGTAAAGCTCTTTCCTGGATCTATCAAGACAAGTATCGATGCTGAAGTCAACCTCCCTTTCAACTCATGAAAGGCTGACTCACAGAAATATGACCATAATAACTTCACCCCCTTCTTAGCCAGACCAGTCAGCAGTGTTGCTAATCATGAGATGTCCTATATAAAATGTATATAGTATCCAATCATACCTAGAAAACTCTACACCTCAAATATGTTCTTCGGCTACTCCCAAGAAACTATGGCTCTCACTTTCTCTAGGTCTACTGATACTCATGCCTCTGAGATAACATGACCCATGAAGTGAATCTGATCCATCCAAAAGTCACACATTGAGATCTTAGCATATAACTGATTCTCCCTCAGTGTACTCAAAACGATCTCAATATGGGTAGTATGGTAATGTATAGTTTGAGAGTACACTAAGATATAATACACAAAGACCACCACAATGGAATCCATTTATGGATGGAACACTCGGTTCATAAGTGCTATAAAAATTAAAGGCATGTTCGTGAGACCTAATAGCATAACCAAATACTTGTATAGACCATAACTACTCTTGAAGGCTGTAAGAGGTATATCTGATTGTCTAACGAGAAACTGATGATAACCGGACCTCAAGTAAATCATCGAGAACTCCCAAGATCCTCAAAGATGATCAAATAGATCATCAATCCTGGGCAGGGGATATCTGTTCTTGACTGTTAACTAGTTCATCTTTTGATAGTCCACAAAAAGACTAAGGGTGATGTCTGCCTTCTTCACATACAAGACAGGCAAACCCCAAGGAGAAGTACTAGGTCAGATACAACAATTATCCTGAAACTCCTCCAACTGCATCTGGAGCTCCTGCAACTCAGGTGTAGCCATCCTATAAGGAGGAATGGACACTGGTGCCGCTCCTCGAACAAGCTCAATCGAGATTTATAACTCACGCTCTAGAGGAAAAACTAAAAATTCCTCTGAAATGAAATCTCTGAAATGATCCACCACTAGAGGAAATTCTTACTATGAAGTCCCCGGGTCATCCAGATATAGACTAGAAATCTGGGCTATAACTCCTCCTAACCCATGATGCTCTAGACCCACTCTGCTCGCCAGGACATCCCATTCTCCCCTATGAAGAAATGATCCACCCTCTGGTGATATGAAACTCACCCTATGGAGATAACAGTTGATGAATACCTAGAATGGAATTAACCAGTCCATCCTGAGAATGACATCATAGCCTATCATATCTAGGACATAGAGGTCCCACGAAAAGTGACATCCACCAACCTTTAGAGGGAACTCTACTCACTGACGTACACTAGTTGTTCAAGTCCCCCCAAAAGTTTCTAGAATCATGATAACAGTTGATGGAAAGATGCAGAGCCCAAGGCTCTCCATAATAGAAAAAAACATAAATCTATAGGAAGTACCTATATAAAAATGATCAAAAGATAAAACTGAGGCTACAAATATCATACCTCGAACGGTAGAAGGTCCATGATCATACTTTAATTGGGTCTGCTCCACTAAAATATAATGTCATGTACCGCAGCCATGTGACCCTACCTGACCACTCTGAGATGATCCACCCCGATGTCACTGAAGACCGGGTGACGGGCTACCATGTCCATGACCTCCACCTTTGCTCGAACGACCGTAAGAAATCTATTTCCCAAATATATGACAAAATGATGGCACTACTTCTGTATGAGGAGTCCTAGAAAAACCCTTTTCACCAGCTGCTGGTGAGAAGAACTGACAAAATCTCTAAAGGTGACACATCATTCTACAAGATTGGAACTCCAATGGGTCACTCCGAAAATGTGGCGTCATATTCCCTCTTTGGACACACTAGTAGAACACCACCTGGATACCAGAAGAGGTATACCACTTACTCTGATCTCCTCGTGTAGTCTCCCTATGGTGCTTCCTGCTATCAGCTGGTGGAGCACTAACTCTAGATGTCAAACCGCCCTGGGTCACAGCTCCAAAATCCCTCATATTGCGCTCTCTAATCAGTTATTGGTTGATGATAGAAGATATCGAAGTCATCCTGATGATGTTCAATTGAGATCAGATGTCGTGCCTCCGACCATCCTAAAACTTATTTTCAAGGAACAACTCCTAACCTTTTAAAATATTCATGAAATGTTGTAGCTCTGTGAAGCGATAGGAATACTCCCTAATAGTAAAAGTACACTACTCAAGACTCATGAACTCTCGGGCTTGATCAACCCTCAAGGTATCTGTAAAGAAGTAATCGTAGAAGATGGACTGAAACACATCCCAAGCCATATTTTTCTATTCACCCGCCTATGAGATCACATCCCACCTCCTCTTGGTGGAGTCTTAGAGCATGTAGGTAGTGAGCTTCACATTCTTCTGTAGAGGTAACTCTAGATGCTCTAAAATTGTCAGCGTGGTCTCTATCCGTGACTCTGCAGCCTGGGGTCTTCCATCCCCTAGGAAATTGGGAGGGTGTTGTTGCTGGAAGACGCATGTCAAATCAACCATTGACGGGGCAGGAGGAGGCACTCGCTGATAGGTCTGCATCATCCTCAGAAATTCCTCCCGGAACTATGCATCAACACCTATGTCAGGTACAAAGGCTGGTGCCAAGGCTAGAACAACATGAGGATCTACAGGTAGTCTCGGATCGGCCATGTCCATTGTATGATCACCGTCTAGAAATTAGCGCACAACCAAATGACGTCTCGGTGGCATGACTCTACAAGGTCAAGAACAAACCATAGATCAAGATTATCAAGAACATGAAACAAGGTTTGTATGAAAGGAACAAGAGAAATAAAGCCCTCAACTTTGCAAAACATCACTACACAGCGTGTACATGTCCTACACGGCGTGTTCCCTGATGTCATTTACATGGGCATGCACTCCTACGTAAACTGGCCATTTAACACCCCAAACACATGGCGTGTTTTCCTAACACATGGCGCATAATTGAATGCTTTTTACCTACCTAATAACATCTACACGGTTACGCCACATGGGTCTGCTAAGGCCAGACTACACAGTATGTACAATTTCTACACGGCGTATACTAGACAAGCTTCACATGGCTCATGTGGTTAGTGGCACGACCTAACACACGACTCAAACTACACGACATGTTCTAGATGGACACAACGTGTATGGGAAGCGATAACACCGACCCGTGTTGTTCGTGACATGGCCGGGTACCTGGGTCAGACTACATAGTGTGTTCAAGGAAGACACTACGTGTATGAGAAAGGGTAACACATTCCCTTGTTGTTCGGGACACAGTTGGGTACCTAGGTCAGACAAAATGAGGTTTTCAAGGTAGACACAATGTGTATGTGAAATGCTAACACTAACCTATGTTGTTCGTGACATAGCCGAGTACCTAGGTCAGACTACACGGTGTGTTTGGAAGGCACAAAAAATAGTTTCTTCCCAAACAGAAGAACACATGGCGTGTACATAACATTACACGGCGCGTATTCTAGGTTTTTCTAGACATTAAGCCTCAGAAACTACTCTGAAACCCATAAAACACTGAAACGAGCATTGAAAGTGCCAAATCCTAATCTGTGAGGGCCCATACTCCCCACGAATCAATGTTTGTCATTTTATAGACAATATATCATGGAAAACAAGGTAATGATCCACCAAATTCTGGTTCATGAGGGCCCATAACACCTCGAGAACCGAAGTTTGGAGTTCATTCATGAAAATATCTACAGAATACAATACCCTATCAAACAAAAAGTGTATCTATCAAAGAAAAAAATCACAACAACATACATATTTTACACATTACCTATCACAACAACATGCAATAACTAATACATCCTAGATGGAATGGAAAAAATGCATGATATGTGATTTCTAGCAAGTGTCTATATGATTCATGAGATGGAATACTCTAATCTCATCTGGATTCAATCAAAATAGAACCTCAATAATATCAAAAACAACAGCAAAAATAGTGTGAATCACTCAAGGTGAAATCAGATCAACTGTAATAATTTTAAAACCTGAAAAATTACAATTAATGAGGTAGATTAACTTTTCCATCTACACGGGATAGATACTCCTTGGAATATCTTATTACCATATACCTAATCTATCATATCCCTAACTAAGGCTCCAAATAATAAGTCAAGAGAAAAGAAATCCTTTGATACCACTTTGTAACGTTCCAGTTCCAGAAGCCACCCAAAGGCGCCCTATACCCGGTTGGTCACATGGCCTCAATCTCATTTCCCCGAACGCTAGAGCCTGCCGACTAGCAACAAGGGCCTTGGGTGTGATAGTGGGGAAACGTGTCCCTCATTGGCAGAGTACACAACAGAACTAAACAATACATATAAAAGTGGAAGAAGTAAATATCCAACAACAGTAAACAACAGAAGACTGAAATAATAAAACAACTGAATCACATATATAAATGATGCATAATACATATGTCTAGGAAAGCAGCCAAACAAGTCACAATGCTGGAATATCAATAGTAATAAACCAAATTACAAAATAAAATATAAACAGTTCCTCATCATCACAAGCATATGCTTGGTCCCATGCTCTCCAGCTCCACAACATGCCATGTACCTGAAGTAAAAGGGTGATTGCCCTTATCTATACATGCAACAATATAATCTCTTTTGGGCCCAAAATCATGGCCCAAATAGGTTGTGAGACTAAATCCCAGTAGGCAACCACCAAAAGATATGTGCCTAATAGTTAGTTATTATATGGTAGGTAAAATTTCAGAAAGAAATAAACATGAAAGTACTAAGCAGTAAACAATCCATAGTTTCAATATCAAGAAACATCAAAACAAACAGCTAAGCCTCAAATTGGTAACCCTTTGGGAAGTACTCACAACCATCCCCTTTGATCCAACATAATAAGTAAAAAAAATAATTTGGGTAGTACACTCATCCTATCCCCTCTGGTTCAGTCATAGTAATATAATAATAAGACTCTCTGAGGAAGCGCTCACAATCCATTCCCCTTATAGTCAAAGGGAAAATCAGGACTCTCTAAGGAAGCTCACACAGTCCATTTCTATATTTATTCTAGGGTAGTAAATGACTCTATGAGGAAGATCACATGGTCAATTCCCCTTGTGGACCGAAGATCTATGACTCTCTGAGGAAGCTCACTATGTCAATTCCCCTTATATCCCCGGTCATGCAATTCATACAAAGACTCTCTGAGGAAGCTCTTGCGGTCAATCCATTTATAGCTTAAAGTAATCAAAGACTCCTTAAGGAAGACCACTAAATCAATTCCCCTTATATCCCCATGTGGATCAAGGCTCTTAGAGGATGCCCACTTGGTCAATCCCACTTATAGCCTAAAGTGGTCCATGAATATCTGAGGATGTTCACCTGGTCAATTCCCTTTATAGTCTACTACATCAGGTTCTCACAACCACGTGTAGGTCAAAGAGCATAAAGGTGTAATATGGTCAAAGTAAACCTAAAGATCTACATGGATAATTAGTCTACATCATATCAAGCATGTCAAAATACAAAATCTCCACCCTACAGCAAGACGCATGGAAATCAGGCAAGGCAGCCAAACTGGCTAAATAGGACCAAACAGTCATAAACAAAACATGCTAGGGAAAAAACTCCAAGCCTATAAATCAACTCAACTCATATCCAAATTACCTCTACATAGGCATACAAGCATGGTGGGAAAACAACATGGTTAAATCGGTAAACACGAAATACCCTGTTCAAGGGTATTGATGGAATTTGCACATAATACTCAAAGACTTCGAACGGAAAGGCACAAACCACCTGCCATAGGGTTAGGAGATATCTATATGTGAACATGATTCTTGAATCTCCTTATAACACCATATATCTAAAAAAATTCTAAAATGTTCGTCCCATGATAACTAGGAAAATAAGAAAAATCATGAAACAAAGTTCTAGAAGAAGAGAGAACTCATCGATGTGATTCAAACGCAACTGACAGTTTTTTAATCTTAGGAAAAATGGAGGTTCAGCGGCTCATTGAAGATCTACGGCCGTATGGACTCTCTCAGATGAACGAGACCTAAAAGATGTGTGTTTTTTCCATCAAACATGACCCCAGTGCATTTAATGAAAAATAATACACGGCATGTAGTTTTAGATTACAGGGTGTGTACTTTCTGTTTTCATACTCTGCATTAGGCAGCCTCCAAGTCACTCCGACATAGTTTTGGGTGTGGCTACTACATGGCCAGAACACAGCCTGCTAAGGCAAGGAAGTACACGGTGTGTACTTAGAAAATTTCCAGAATTTACACTTTTTCTCAAAAACAACCAGAAAGGAAAAACATACCTGAAAATATGGTTTGGGTTGTTACATAATTCATTCATTTAAATAGGGATTCTCAAATTTATTTGTTTATTAGTGGTAGGTAAATATATTCAAATGATAGAATGAATACAAGAGTGATGGATTCCTGGAATCAAATTAACATCATGAAGGTGTAATTCAAGAAATGAAATTAATTTAGGATAAGATGAAAAGACTTTTGTTGGAAACTAAATATATTGGAATTTAATTCCTTGTAATGGTCTCACAACTCCTAACCCATAGACCCCATGGAATTCACTACATGAATATAAAATTTAATCCAACAAAAAGGTGACTTAAATCCTATTTATAGTGTTAGAAGATTTTTTGAAACCTCAAAATTTTAACATATTTCTCTCATCTTGTGGGAGAACCATAGATGCTTTCTTAGGATCTTCTGGACCATCTTCTCTAGTACTGACCCATATGTTCTAGTTTTTTCTTCTGATGTATTTATTTCACCTACTTTTTAATTTTTACCTTCCATTATTCCCATCGGGATTCACTATGGTGTTGTTGATTTTTTGGGCTATTTTCGGATAAATTTTTCAAACACCTTTGTTGTGGTTAATGTTGATAAATGGTTTCTATTTTTGTTTATGGTTTTTGGGCTCCTTCTTCTATACCCTATGCAATGTAGACAAAACAAATCGATCAGTTTATTTATGGGATCATCGTTGTCATATCATTTATATGGTATTCATGAGATCTGTTTGATTTTTATTTCCATTGTGTTGATAGTAACAATTAGAATAATAAAAATTATTAGTAAAAATATTCTAAAAATGTGGTTATATGGATAAATCTCAAAAATTATTTTATATAATGATTTTTATTGATATTTTGAATCCGTTTTTTAGTAGATAAAATATCAACTCTTTGAATGCTTTTTTTCTCTACAAATAAAATACTAAGACCCATATCATGTTATTGTTTTATCTCAAACTAAACATAATTATAACAAATTGGTTTCAAATGGAATATTTTTTGTTTGATAATACACAATAAAAATAAATAATTAATGTAATGTATTCAATTGAATAAATTTAGGAGACATGTTGTGTATCTATTTTGTATGGTTATTTTTGGTATACTCTTTTGTGTTTTGTGTTGTTTTGATGGAATAAAGGTGATTTCATGGCATGTGTTATGTGTGGGGGTTGTGATGGGATATTTTTTTTATCATGGAATCAATTCATGGAGTTGTACGATTTCATTTATATTGTTTATCTTGTGAAAATGTTGAGGTTCGAATTTGAGATGATGTATGGTGATTTTTTACCTTGTGGTCAAATTATGAGATGATAATGTGGTATGTGATCCATTTTTAGTGAATAAGGGTGAAGTGATTTTTCTTGTGAAGTGGATGAGAGATGAGGTTGTTGTGGTGAGATCTTGTGAATGGTATGGTGTTGCGATGGTGGTAGATGTGTGTAGGGTGAGTTGTTTTTTGGTGTTCCTATAACTTTCAATGTTATAAATAAAATAAATTTTTTATGATAAAAAAATGTAATAGGTCGATAAATATGTTAGATGTGGAGGAAATGGATGTGTCTTGAATTGATTAAATGAATTAAATGTTATATTAATTGTTTTTTGTAAATGACAATGATGTGTCTTAGTAATCAATTTTTTGGGAACTAGTTATATTTGAAAATTAGTGAGCTCATAAATTAAAATGTAAAATGTTGTGGGGCTTGTGTGGTAGTGTTACGGTGTGTTGAATATATCAGTGGTAATGGTTGTGGCACTAGATGTGTGGTGTAGTGGTTGTGCTTGAATACTCTAGTGTAGTTGTTATGAACCCATAGGTTGGGTAATGTGTGATATCGAGTTATCATTTCCTTTATGTTCATTCTAATTTCACCCCACTTGTTTTATATTACCTTACCAACACTCATATATGATAGTTACCATGTTTCATACCCAACATTTACATAGTGGTGATATAAATGTATGGCTACCCCACTTCCCTACACGTCCTTCAATGGTGTTGGCCCATGTGTTTTCATGTGATATTAGGAAAACTGATAATTATTTTATTATATGGAAAAAGAATCACTAGGTGGGATGAGATTTTATGTGATATGTGTTTTAGGGTCATGCATTATGGGAGGATGGAATGTGGTTCGTTTCCATCACATTAATGATACCCTAAATCTCTTGTTATGTGATATGTTCTGGTGTGTGGCCACATATGTCTTTCAATGATACATGATTTGATTTTTTTATTTGAACTAATACATATGGAAGTGATATTAATACAATACGTCCTTAATTATGCCAGGATATCAGAAAATTATTATGGAAGAATCAACAGTGTTCCTTGACTTGTTATTATCCAAATGAAGTATAATTATATTTGAAATTTTATTTGGAGTGACAGTCATGGTTACTCTATGTTATTATTAGTTGATACAAATAGATTATTGTGGGTTAAACAATTTTTCAATCCGGGCATTAGAATCCTCTTTTTATATGCACATTTAAGGCCATGGTTATTCCCTTCTGAGTATGAATATATTCTAACCATATATATCTAAAATATTTTTAAGTTATAAAGTAATAATTTGGAGACTAATTTGAACATTAATATCTTGGATTTTGGATCTATTGTAGAGTTGATTTAATAAGGATGGTGTTTTTGGTTAATTTTAGTCATTTCAAATTATTGGTAGACATTGTACATGCATTGTGGGATGGTTTTTTGATTTATATTATATATTATTTGAGTGTTTTTTTGTGGTTTGTTATCCAATAACTAGATATTGTTTTATAATATAGAGTTTCAAGACTCCAATCATTAGAATACAAATATAATTTTAGGAGTATGGGGTATAAATATCCTTATCCCTATATATCATGGTCTACTTTGTGTTTCCACAATCACCTCCTCATATCATTGTGAAAATAAGGATCATAGGGGTTAATACAATGTTAAGAATGGTGAAAATCTTATATTCCAAATTTTATGGGGTTACTTATTGGTTTTTACATTCTCTAATGTTATGGAACACATATTATATTTAGGTTTTTTCATCTGATAACTAGAAACGTGAAATGAAACTTTTTTATGCGAGATTCTTACATTCGATGGATTCCTTAATGTTTTGGGTCGAACATTCTTTAGTAAGGAAACTCATTTAACCTTTTTGGTATCCCAATGTCATAACACTTCAATAGATCACTATCATTTATTTGGAATGTTTTATTCCTAGGGGAAAATAGTTCTTTTTACCAACCACCTAGATATTTTTTCATCATATCCTTATATGTGAGTTGAGGTTTCAGATTTCACAATGCCTTCTCTATTGAATTCTATCAAATGTGAGTGAGGATAAATGTATTCCTCCATAGTCACCCAAATCATGAATATAACTATCAATTGGTGAATTATTGTTTACATAATAGATATTACATGGGATATATATGAATTCATGAAAGATATTCAAAATATAATTATATTATTTTATAGTACTTCTCCTAAGAAGATAGAAAATGTAACAAGATGGCATGTGTTTGTAATTGTTTTTACATGGTTGGTTAACCCATCCTAATACACGGATATCACCTTCAGATGAAATATGGGTTTCCTTATTTTGACATATGGATAGTGTTTGTTTTATTCACCTAATTTTTTTGGATGACTATATTGATTATTATCCATGGGTTTGAACTGCACTAGAATTCTTCCCTCAGTTAGTTAGATCAATATATCCATGGTTCCTGGTTATTTATTTAGTTAGAATATTCTATTTATTTAGACTAGGTGAAATAATTACAACTAATTCACTCTATATAGTATTTCAATTTGAAATATTCTTCTCCTATTATGGTATTATATGATAAAAAGGACAAAAAGACTAAGTTTGTTTTCTTTAGGAGACAACAACTGATGTGAAGTATTGATATCTAATGATAAATTTCCATAAGTAGATAACCTAAAATATTTATTTACCTATCTATAAAAAGGATTGGTTTTAGGAATTAATATAGAGTTGAAATTTTTTTATTGAGATATAATATGTTTCTATGAATGATTTCCTCAATGAATATCATTAGGACATTCATAGAGGAGGGGTTTATGATCAACATCCATATGGTGATGATCTCTTATTATTTCCACTAGAACATGTTCCCAATTGTGAGTGACTATTAGAGAAATAGGGCATTCCGCTTAGTTTTCGGAGAGGAATATGGTCATTCTCTATGGATATTGTCATAACATATAGATAATCCCTTGTTTAATTGATAGTATGTTTCTAATAAATATTTTCAATCCTTTTTACAATATATTTATGATGCCCTAGAATGGGAGAAGGGATTTGTTTTCTCTATTTATTAAAATATGAAGATAATTGATGAAATATATTATTATTATGGGTAATAAAATAAATCTACAACCATTATTCATTGGGATATGATGATGATGAATTTTTTTATTGTTACTATGATAAGGTGGAAAAACATAATGATTTTGGTAGGAATAACATCAAATAAAAAATCAACATTTAAAATTAGAATATGATGTTGGATTTTATAAATAGTTGTGATATGTTTATGAGCTTATCCAATACCGATTTATATAATATATTGACTATATTTAGTTGAACTAAGAATATATTGAAAATCATGGGCTTCGTTCCCAGAAAGAATATTTTTGTGATCCAATTTAATAGGTGAATAAATTTTTGATATCCGTTGAGTATTCATAGAAATATTAAGATGAGTTTCTATAGTGGTGGGAGTATAAAAATGAGTATATCCACTTGGTTTTAGTGGTATATACAAAATAACATCCTATATTTCCTCTAGGATATTTGGATTGTTTTGGACGTTCTTAATAGGTAAATGTCCCTTCTATTTAGGTGTTTAGAGGAATATTTTCAAATAATTCATCAATGAATGTTCAAATGTAGTCCCACATAGAACCTGCATCTACCTTAATAATATATTGATGATCTATATTTTATAGAGTAAAAATATATTATTATTCCAAATATATTTCCAATATATTATGACATACTCTATCATGGGGGAGGAATATCGATCAACTATTTAGGAATCTCCATTATTTGTTGTCAATCTATGGTATTTGTAACTAGTGTATGCACCATTTTCACTCCTTTTGTATTATTCCTCATTGGGTGATATCCACATCAAGGTATCCTAACTTGAGTAACTTGGGTTGAGATATCATGAATGATCTCTTTAGTATGCCCTTGAAGAGCTAGGGTTTATCACTACCATAGATAAGGATGGCATGTGGTTGAATATTTCTTGAGTGGATCTAAATCGTTAGTGAAGCCAGGAATTTTTTTAACCCTCCCAATGATAATGGATTAAAAAATTTTCTGTTACCTATAAATTAAACCAATCCTTTTGGATATAGTGATGGTAATCACTAACGTCTTCATGATTTTCCTGTAAATTTTTTTTTCATGGCATAATGGTATGTAAATATTCATGAGATACCTTCATGGTTTTGATTATATTATTGACATGGTATTTCTGGAAAAAAAATTAAAAATGTTTTTTTAAAGACTTTTCATTTGGTTGAATTTTTTTTTCTATTTTATAGAGTTGTGACTACAGTAACAGTAATGAAATACTTATCATCCTCTGTAAATTCCTTCTTTCTAAAAATTTCATTTCCTAGAAGGGTTATACATTACATTGAATAACATAAAACAAAATCAAGAAAACAATAAATACATCATTACTAGGAAAATCATGATAAATTTGTTTTTTATACTGTTAAATTATTCATATTGTTTTCACAATGATTTTATTCATGACATCTGTGAATAAAATTACCTGACCATTACACTAAATTATTTTTTTGGTAATGATGATTCACATCAGATTCACTATTTTTGATTCAAAATAATTATGGATACATTTGATGTTCCACCCCACCGTAATGTTTTGAGTAGGCAACGAAAAATAATTAAAGGTAGTTTGTCATTTGGAGTTTTCCAGTGATTCTTGGGAGTACACATTGGTAAGGATGATGGGAAATTGGGCTCTTCCACATCAATTAAGGGGGAATTAATTCACACTTTTGGACACTCTTATATAATTTTTTTTATTTCATAAATCATTCCAATACCCCTGTGTGATACGATTCACCTCATATAGACAATACAAATTCACCATGTAATGATATTAACGTAAATATATTTGGGATTATCCATAATTCCATTGTTAATTAGAATTTTCGTTTGGATAATCTTATAAAACTGAGTGATCTATAATTTTGCACTATGGAGGGGGGAAGTTAGAGTTTATCGGGTAGAGTATGGATCCCAAATAAAGGTCTTCCTATGTATCCTTCTTATTTGAATAAGAACCCATGTAGTTGGATCAAATAAATATATAATTTAGTATGTTTTAAGGTCATATGATGAGGGCCATTTCAAAGAAGTATCATGATTGTGGAATGAATGAATCCCAAATAAGCGATGGAGGAATGATGAAATTAAAATTGAACCTATATGGGGCCTCCAATATATATTATTTAAAATAAGAATCAAATACTATATATCTTCAAATTCATAGTGTAAGGACATGAAACTAATCTTTCCTTTTAGTTTATCATAAAAAAGAATGGCTGTTGTCAGGTAGTTTTACATCAAACAGCTAGGATGTCTGTGTGATGAAAGATGCAATGAAAAAGGATTGAAAGGAAATTATGCAATAGGGTTTCCATTATATTTTTCATTGGGGATATAGAATTTACAGAATGAAATCTCAGTGAATATAGTCCACTGAGTATTTATTTCCGGATTACAGGTTTTGTTGGGAGGCCCATATATAGTCATCTGTCTCATGTCACCAAGTAATGGGATCCGGGAGGATGAATTGACTCAGTATATATGTGCAATGATGAGGATGACATTGGGAAAAATGTAACTGTAACTTAGTAAGTGATAGATTTCCACTCTCATGGTTTCTAAACAATGGATCATATCATGGTTAGTGAGTTTTTATAATATGGGATACAAAAACATAGAATGTTTTAGAAGCCCTTTGGAGGATGATGTTATCTCATTAATGATTCATAATGATTAAATAATAAATTGAAACATGGGTGGGGATTAAAGATCCCGATGATTCCAAAGTATCTAGACTAATGAGACACAAATGTGAAGGTATTGAGAGATTTGAAAATTAAATAGGACTACATGATAAGAATACATCTCATGATTTTAAGAACATGGGTTGGGACTTTGTGCCTACATGGTATTGATTTTATTAGCTCTTGTATGTGTTTGAGTGATGAGATCATCAATGAGAACAATCATAGGTCTTATACATAAAAAGAAACCACATGTGTACATGAGCAAGGTTAACTTGGATAATCCACCCCAATATCATCTTTCTAAGGTTATTTTTTATATTTTTAATTATCAAATATGATTCTCATGAGGATTCTAGCTAAAAATACAGATAATTATAACAAATTTTTTTATTATGTTAACACATGATTGTAGTGGTGCACACTACTATGAATTCTTTTTTTGGGAGACTGGTTAGTTTTAGAAGATGTTGGGAATTGGACTTCTTAGGGCTCTGGCCTTAGGGAAGGGAAATGATCAATATATTTTATATTGGCATTTAACTAAAAAAAATATTGATTAATGAGTGGATATGAAGGGAATATTTTTTACAAAACATTGTGTGCTTCATGGAAACATGTGTGGTAGTTGATATCCCCATGAATTATCATGTCAAATAGACACCAACAGGGGTATCCTAGTACCTAATTTGGTGATTCATTGTAAAGGTGTACTTTGTAAGTTTCCCCTCATGAGATAACATTGTGATAAGGAATTTCAAATTCGGTCCCAAAAGGGGCTTCATGAGTTTCCCTTATGGGATCACATCTATGAGGCACCATCAAGATGTGGTCTTGTGGGGTCTTCATGGTGGGATAGACTTGAGAGGTCTCCCCATGATCTCATTTTCCTGAGTTTTCCCAATGATTTGTCCTCATGAGAACTTATTAATGGTATGAATTCATGATCATTCATTTATGAGAAGGAATTATGAGGGGGACTCATTTTAATTCTCCTTTCTATTTAATATTTGATTTTGATTATTGTTTCCCTCTGGAATTGGGGATGACCGCACTGATTGAAGGTTCAAACATTCCAATCAGTTCCAAACAGGTTTGTTCATAGATCTGGAATCTCCCAATGATTCCATATCCATTTTTACCTACTTTCCAAAGGTAGGCACTCATTAGTTGTGGACTGATGAGGGTTAAGAATTTTCATTGGTCGAGAGGATGGGAGGTCAGACTCATCACACCTTTGTTGGGGAATTATTTTCTACTCTGGGGTTCTCTTTATAGATTTAAGTTATGTTAGTGAATACTTATTACATTACTAAGTATAAAATGGGATTTCCTTTAGATATGACAATCAATGAATGAATATGTAGGAAATTTAGAGAATTGTTTATATGTATTCTAGGTTCTTCATCGATAGAGAATCATCTGTATTTTTTAGAGATTCTTAGTTGATGGTATCCTTAAATAAATAAAAGTCTCTTGGTCATTATGATGACCATACTGGTTTTAAAGCCACTCAGTGGGGAACTTAAAGTTTATTGTAATTCAGGAGGACATGGATTATTTTAGAGTTGGGATTGTACCTGCTGATGGGCTACATACGTATCCTTTGTTTTGGAAAAGGAATCACAACACACGTAGTTCGAGTAAGGGAGTATGATGTTTATGCATTATTGATGGCTCAAAGAGAAGATGACATGATTCCTTTTACACTCTAAGATCATGTGAGTCATGCTCGGTGTGAGAAACAAGAGGTATTGGTAAAAACTAGACAATTGTGCCATGAAAGATGCAATCATAAGAATTGATGTAGGGCTTATGTTTGTATGACTGCACAAATAGATGAAGATTAAGGTTTACTTCGTGGAAGAAATCCATGAACATGGTCTACAATGGTATATTTTCTTCATGGGGATTTGGATACTCTAATCACGGTGCTTACTCCTAAAGAAGATGCCCAAGTTAAGAGGGGACTTATGATTGGGATTTACTCCTGAGAAGGAAGCCCAGATCAAAGTGAAATTAAGACTGGTGCTTACTCTTGAAAAGGAGGCCCAGGTTAAAGGGATTTGAATATTAAAGGGACTTGGGGCATACTCTTAAGGAGGAGGCCCATATTTGAGACTGGGGATTATTCCTGAAAAGGAATCCCAGGTTAAGAGAATTATGGTTGGGGCGTACACTTAAGGAGGATCCCCTTATTTGGGAATATTGAGACGAGGCCCAGGTTTAAGGATTATCTCGTCATAAACGATGAGGTTGAATGAATGAAATCTCAATCTCTCGTGACATAAATCAATTGGTTTTGAGAGATGTTCCACTGAGTTCCTTTCAGAAAAGGAAGCCAAATCAAAAAATCATGCAGTAAAATTGCTTTGAAGAGTGTCTTGAAGACTGAATCTTGAATAGGAGAGTTGGTATGGAATAAGAGGGGTGTAATGGGCAGGAAAGGCTCCCAAAAAGATAGGGTCACGCATGTCCTGGAAGGCACGTAGGTACTGCGTGGGTGTGCAAGTCCAGGTCGCTCAATTATAACTACGTGGCACATGGGTACTTGCGCGATTTTCATCCCTTAGAGTAAAATTTGGGCGATCCTTGATCAAAGCCTTTAGAATTATTTCTAGAGGCTTTCCAAGAGATGGCGCGCAAGTTATGGTGAAGAAGTAGGGTGGTGCGCAAGTTTGTCTATTTCCCTTAAGGGTAAAACACTTAGGCGCTAATGTGTTAGTGAATTATAACACTTAGACCTTACTCCTCTTGTATAGACCTTCCATTATAGGTAAAGAATTACCTTAGAAGTGTTTAGAAGACTTGAAGAAGTGACTTGGGTGTTTAGAGCTCAGTATCTGAATTCTGGAAATAAAAAATCCTCCCAAATGGGGGGACCACCAGGGGTATTTATAGGCTAGAGAAGACCCTGGGCGGTTTTCAAAGTGGGTGCGAAATTCACTTGCACGACCATTAGGTGGCGCTCAAGTGTACTTGTGTGACATTGAGGGAACTTTCGCAACCCAAAGGGAAAAGAACCCTTGTTCAAGCCTTTTTCAAATTTTGATGTTTTCTTCAATGGTTGAATCAATTTGGGTTCAATGTATTTCCCTTATCAATTCTTTAGACTCTGTGATAGAAATGAGTGTCAACAAAAGTCCAGCCTCAGAGTTGGATCCGGAACAAAAAGACTATTTGACTCTGAGTAATAAAGAGAAACTAGGTCTCTTTGTGGTTATTGGTAGTTTAAAGTCAAGCATGTTGGATATAAAAGGATAATTTTTTAGGGTGAAATAGCTTTGATAGAATGAATTACAATTGACTCAATTCCTTGACAATTTATCTAAAAATATATTACCATACTCAAGTATGAGGGAAAATATGTAGACATTGACTTAAGAAAATTTGAATATGAGGAATGATATTAGAAAGACCTAAAAGGCATTAGAAGAAGTAATTCCCAAGAATGAAGTTACCATTATTTAACAAACACATTAGGGGTTAAATTATGCAGGGCCACCTAAGGGCATTGACATCATAGTCAAATAAATGCATCGTTTGGCTGACAGGTCCATTATGTAGACTTTTTATTCAAGGCCGCCTAATGGCACGTGTTGTATAGTCAGGAAATAGAACTCTCAAAAATTTAATTTTCTACTTCTAAAAATCCAGTGGATGTTTATGTGGACTCAATGTTTCGTAAGAATAGAGTTTGTTGTATAGAGAGAGGTACTTGAATATGGAGAAGATATTTCTAAATAGGTTTTTCTAAAAATTGGATGAATGATACTCCTACGAAGGTATGACCCAAACGTTGGGAAGGAAAATATAAACCATAGACTTGAATACTTTCAGATCATGAAAAAGAACATGAAATAAATATGTTAAGGATAGCTATTTTTTGCAGATCCTTACATATTTTTGATAAGACCAATAAGGAAAAAAGAGGCTTTCTTCCCAAGAATGATGTTACCAGTATCTGAAAATCCCGTTAGGGGGTTGAATTATGAAGGGCCGTCTAAGGGAATTGGATTCATAATCAAATAATCTCATCTTTTGGATGACATGTCTGTTCTGTAGACTATTTATGCAAGGCCGCCTAATGGCACATGCGGCATGGTCAAGAAAAATAATTCTCAGAAATTGGACATTTTGTGACCAGAAATAATGAAAAGGGTTATGAAGATCTGGAAGTATTCAATATTAGGATTATGACACATAAAGATGGGTATTGTCCAATATATGCAGAGATACATAGATCAATAATAACCATAATCATGTTGTGGCTAGATCCTGAATTGAAATGTTGGACTTCACTATGTATCCCTTAAGGATGAGAATCAATCCATACAAAGTTATTAAACTACAGTTTAACATTATGCGGGATGAAAATATAGGAGATCTTAGTTTAGGGTCATAGAGCATGAACCATTTATAAGAAATACACAGTGTGTGTATTCATGGGGACTTTTCAGCCAAGGGACAGAAAGTGGAATTTGGGGTTAGGCCCAAAAGACTTAGGGCAGGATTCAAGGGACACTCGAATGTTCCTACATATCCCATAAGGATGGGAATCAAGCACACGTAGTTCTAGAAATACCCTCTGTACAAATTTGGTTCGTACATGTGAAGGGTGAAAGTGGACTTTAGTGCAATGATGGTTTAACACAAGATAAAAGTTTTGGGAATTTCCATGAATGCACGTTGTCTTTGGAATGAAACATGGTTGAAAATCAATGTAAATAATTATTCCCTCCTAGGTGAGGGTATCAAAAAATGATGTAGTTTATTGTCGTAAAAGACAAAAAGTGTTGTACAGTTTAAGGTCATATAGCACGGATGAATGTGACCCAATTTAGAGATATTGATTCTGGGGATGGTTTCACAAATTAACATCGTATGAGATAGAGGTGAACTGATGTAAAGATATTGGTTTTGGGCTTGAACCTCAGCATGTTGCCTACGTACCCAGCCTGGAAAGCAAGGATCAATGTCCGTGTAGTTCTATTAAATAATGAATTAATGATCAAGTTGTTCTTGGGGACAACGACCTAAAAAATGATGTTGGGTGTTATGCATGGTTAGCATCCTAGAGAGGGTGTTGTCGTTGACATTTTCTCTAAGCTTACGTGAGTCATACTCGGTGTGAGAAACAAGAGGTAACAACAACCTTAATGATGCACAGTTTAATGTCATGTACGACATATAAAGGGAATATGCAGTTTAAAGTCTTGCAGTTAAGACTATTGGTCCTGCACAGTTTAGTGTCATGTAGCAGGGACAAAGTATAGTTTAATGACATGTAGGATGTATCAAAGGGATGATACAATTTAGTGTCATGTTTGATGAATGTGTGGATAGTTTAAGGTCATATTCATGGACCGTTGGTTATGCAGTTTCACGACATGTTGGAGGAAAGGGACATGAAAATAGTTTAGGGTCATAGGCATGGACCGTTGTTGTATAGTTTAATGTCATTTAGCAAGGACGATAAAGGGTAGACATTTTAATGTCAAGTTGGATGAATTAGGGAACCTTTTCACAGTTTAACAGAAAGTGTGAATAGTTTAAGGTCGTATCCATGGACCGTTGGTTATGTTGTTTAACATCTTTCTAGACGTAAAGGACTTTTATACAATTTAGCGTCATGTAGTTAGGATGTTACAGTTTAACATCATGTTAGATGAAAGTAAAAATAGATTAAGGTCTTATGTATGGACCAATGGTGTATTTTATGTTCATACAAAATATTTCTTCAGAAATCTAGCATTGGTTGGAGTAGTGATGAGTTCTCCAACCATTGAAATTAAAGAATAAGATCTATTAGAGTAGACCTTATGTATTGAGTAAGGTCCATCCCATTTTGGCTCAACCTTGGGAGGTTTCTTTGCTGGTATCATTGGTGTTCTAAGAACTAATACCAATTCTCCCTTAGTGAATGAACGAAGATGATCATTTTTGTTGGAAGCTCGTGCTATTAAATTCTGATAGACTTCCATGTGGTGCAAAGTACACAATATATTCTCATCTAACTTTTCCAATTCATTCAATCGCTTTTTAGATTTTTCATCTATAGATGACTGATCACAAATGGCTACTCTGAGCGAAAGAAATTGAACTTCAATGGGAAAGATGGTGTGCGTTCCATATACTAGGGAATATGGAGTTGACCGTGTTGCAGTGCGGGTGGTTGTCTGATAAGCCCATAAAGCATGAAAGAGTTTATCAAGCCAGGATTTATTATCTTTATCCACCATCGTTTGTAGTATATTTGACAGAGTCTTGTTGAAAACTTCTAGCTGGCCATTGGTCACTGCATGATACAGAGATGAATGATTGGATTTGATGTTATATTCTTGATTCAACTTCTTCACCTCAGATGAATAGAAGTTGGTGCCATTTTCTATCAATATGGTATGAGGGACACCATATCTGGTATTGATGTTAGACTTGATGAAGCTAAAAATGAATTTAGAACTAACATCCTTAAGAGGTATTGAATCTACCCATTTGGAAAATAAATCAGTAGTAGTTAGAATATACATAAACTGCTTAGCCGTAGCTGATGGGTAAGGTCCCACCACATCCATTCCCTATGTGGAAAATGGCAATGAGTATTTAGCTATATGAAGAAACTCTGGAGGTTGATGAATGAAGTTGTCATGTACTTCTCATGAATGAAACTTTTGTGAAATCAACAAAATCATGTATCATTGAAGGCCAAAAGTATCCAAGCCTTTAAATCTGATCAGATAGTCTATGTCTGGACTGGTGGGAACCACAGATTCCTACATGCACTTCATTCATGGCATCCATTGTCTCTTCACCATCAATACATCTAAAGAGAACTCCATTAAAACCATGATTTTAGAGAATTTTCTCTAGTTGATCTGGGCTATCATAAAGAGTAAAGTTGACCACACATCACCAGATATATTCTTTCCCTGCTCTATCAGAAGGAAGTGTTCCATTTTGAAGGTATTCCCTAATAGGTGAAATCCATCCTATAGTATGACCATACGGTTCCAGAATGGGATTAATTTCATTAATTTCCTTTTTTCTACTCGAACATAAGGTGAAATTGTACGACCGTGGGAAATAATGATAGTTGTCTCGTCCCGATTCAGATCTGCCAGAGCTGTGGCTATATTATCTAGTGCATCAGCTTGGGAATTTTGTGATATTGGGACATATGAAAATGTCAGTTTCGAAGGGAATTCCTCCATTAACTCTCTGACGTAATCATACAAAGGGATTAGCTCTTCTTTTCTAATGGCATAATCCCCATTGAGTTGTTTGATTACCAGGTCTGAATCACCTTTCACCTTTAAGTGATTCACATGTGTTTAAACCGCTAACTCCAATCCTACAATGAGAGCTTGGTATTCCACTTCCTTATTTGTACCACCTTCCCATAATAAGAAGGAACAAGGTAACACTGCCTTTTTGGAGAAATGAGCACATTTCCTAAGCCAATTTGTTGAATTTTTGATTTTCCATTTTTCTCCCTGTTGGACTTCTGGAAGCACCTCAAAATACATTTTCTATATCTGAGGAAATTCTTGAATAGAGAAGACATCCTCATCAGGGAGTTCAATATCTGAAGATTTTCCTTCCATTGAAGGGAGCTCATCTAGGAAATCAGCCAGAGCTTAGCCCTTTATTGCCTTTTGAGACACATACTGAATGTCGAATTGCAGCAAAATAACTGCCCACCTTACAAGATGTCCTGTAAGCATTGGAAGAATAAGGATGAATTTCAGCGGATTATTGCGAGATACCAATTGGACCTCATGATGTTGCAGGTAGTGTCTCAACTTCTGAACTGCAACGATTAATTCCAGGCTCCACTTCTCAATACTTGAATACCGGTTTTCTGCTTCAAGAATCGTCCGACTGAGGTAGTAGAGGCTGTTTTCATTACCAACATCAATCTTCTGAGCATGAAAGGCACCTAATGATCACTCTAGAGCCATCACGTAGAGGATACGTGGTCTTCCTTCAACAGGTGGCATGAGTACCGATGGACTCAAGAGGTATTTCTTGAGAATAATAAATGATTCTTGAAATTCTTCTGTCCACTGGTTAGTGACTCCCTTCTTCATCAATTTGGTGAAGGGTAAACTATTGCCTACCAAATTGGCGATGAAACACCGAATATAGGCTAAGTGTCCTTAATGTACTCTTAATTCTTTCAAATTTCAAGGAGGTGACATACCAAGTATTGACATTGCCTTCTCAGGATCGACATCAATACCACGATTGTGTACAACAAAGCAGAGAAATTTTCCTAGGGTTACCCCAAAAGAACATTTTAAGGGGTTCATATTCAAATTATGTTGTCGAAGAGTGCAAAATATGACTTCGAAATCAGCCAAGTGATTAGAACATTGTTTGGATTTCACCACCAAATCGTCCACATAGCATTCAACAAACTTCCATAAAAAGGGTTTGAAGATACAATTCATGGAACGCTGATATGTTGCACCTGCATTCTTTATTCCAATGGGAATTACCCAGTAGCAAAACACACCCTTAGGGCCTCTGGAAGATGTGGATTCCTCGTCTTTTGGGGCCATTCAGATTTGATTATATCCGGAATATCCATCCATGAAGGAAAGCGCTACATAGCCAGCTGTCGCATCAATCAAGAGTTCTATAATCGGAACTAAGAAATCATCCTTAGGACAATGCCGATTAAGATCTCTGAAATCGGTGAAAACTCTAATTTGTCTATTCTTCTTCTTTACAGGGACAATATTAGCCAACCACTTGGAATAATGAACTTCTCTGACGAAGTTATCATTGATAAGTTTATCCACATTAGATTCAATTTTGGATGCCTAAGTTGGGTGTGTTCTTCTCGCGGCTTGCTTAAATCCTCGATGTTATTCTTGTAAACCCAAATGATGAGTAATAACATCTTGATCAAGCCTGGTCATCTCTGTATAGTACCAATAAAATATGTCTCGATTTTTCATTAATAAGGAAATATACATCTCTTGTTCTTCAAGAGTCATGGCCGCACTGATTAAAGTGGGGCGTGGATCTTCTTTTGTACCCAGATTTATTTCTCTGAGTTCATCCACGGTGGTAGAGATACCCTCTTCAAATGTTGGAGGAGCATCTTTGAGATCTTCCTCATCTTCTTCAAAATATGTTATTTCTTCCATTTTTACTTGCATAGTAGAAGATGAAGCAGAATTTTCATGATCAAGACAGATATCAAAAATAGCACATCTTGAAGATGAAGCTTCCATTTCTGACCCAATTGATGATGAAGGGTCTTATTTTGGTAATAAAGAGGAGATGATGGATTAAGAATCAACATCATTGTTCACCTCTGATGTTGCTATAACTTTTTCTGGCCCGATTGGAGAAGTATAGACTTGTTGTATTTCATTAGATGAAATGAAGATATCCCCATTTGTTCTTGCATCACTACTTGGTGGGATACCAATTTCTCCCATGTTGTCTGGCTTGATTGTCGTAATTGACATTATGGATCTTTCCATAAGAGTATTTTGATTTGGGTCTATCCAATCAATTTGACTAATAGGTAACACATAATCTGTACTCGCATGTGCTAATGGGTTTACTGGAATCTTTTCCGAACCATATGGAGCATTAACTTTGGTAATCTCTTTTGTTGTGGATTCCTCCTTTCCCATCATGTGGTAGAATTCCGCCTCAATGAATTGAGATTCAAATGACTTGAACGGGGCCTTATCACCATACAATGTCCCATATTGACCATCGAAACAATATTTGAGACATTGATGGTATGATGAAGGGATAGTTGTATGCCGATGTTGCCAGGGTCTTCCAAGGAAGATGTTGAATGCTGAGTCTTGATCAACAACCATGAAATCTAAATTGTACAAAAGATCTCCAAACGTGGTTCTATGTGTAATCTCTCCCAGTGGTTCTTGTTCATTTTTATCATATCCTTGTAACATCAAAGTATAAGCACATAAATCAGATTCTGTGAGGCCCAATCGACGAAGTGTACAAATGGGCATGAGGTTGACTCCTAATCCATTATCAATGAATACTCTTCGGATGTTTATTCCATTGACCTTTCCAGATAAGTATAAATGTCTAATATGTCCATGCACGACATCATATTCATCTTCATATGTGAATGATATTACAGCATGGAATTTTGTAGGAATATTCTCTATAAGGTAAACTTCAGCTACAACAATTTTAGTTTCAAACTTATGAGGACTTGAAAAAGCCTCAAAAAGTTCTTCCCAAAGATACTTTGATAAATTCAAGGAATCCAGAATTGATAACTTGGCTGGTACTTGGGCCAAATGTTTCAATATATCATACTTTTGATCGAAAGGCCGTTGTTTCCCAACAGCAACATGTGGTTTAGCAGGTGTCTTGGAAGTTGATGATTTGGAATTTGATTCATCTTGTACCGGGATAGGAGTTGGTAATACTCATGGCTTTGGAAGATTAGAACAATTAGGTCTATTTACTTGCAAAGAGGAAGAAGTTGGAACTTTCAACCGATCTTATAGAATAATTGTGCTAGGGTTGAGTCTGCCATGTGTTGAAGAACTTGCTTGTTATTGTTTTCTCATTGAAGGGCTCTACCATGAGTTTCTGCCGCATACACAGTTCTAGCAGGGGTAGAATTGGAATCGTGGACTCTGAAAGATCCACGTCATCTCATATATCCAGATCCTCTGGAACTTCATATGATTCCTCTATTTGATATAGGGAATTCTGGCTCATCAAAATCAAAACTACGACTGGCATATAGAACTGTTAGTTGAATCATATTAACAGAACCGAAAATTAACTCTTCATCCGATGAGGACTCTACCAGATTAGCTTGTCTAGGTTGTTCTGTTTGGTGGGGCGGTACCCATGAATTAGAAGTAGATGGAACAAAGTCTTCCGGAGTTAAAGACAACATATGCTTTGAAAAATACTCATCTTCTTAAAATTCATTTTCTTTCTTAGAACTGTGTCATTTCTTTGAGTATTTTCCCTCTGATGAAGAGGGTTTTTCTACGACATTCATGGCAGAAGTCACAATTGGATTCTTCAATTGCGTTAAAAAAATAGCATGATTTCGGTTGATCATCTTTCTGACCATCCAATCATCATATTTTTGTGCATTTTTGTTCTTAACTTTTTTCCACTCACCTTCCTCCTCTGGAACTGTAGTAGTAACACATGCTACCTGAGCTGAAGAACCTTTTAATTTGACTTGTCCTGAGTTGACCATCTTTTGCAGGAGTTCATTGAAGACAAAACACTCCTGGATGGGATGCCCCAACATTTGATGAAAGTGTCAATAATTGGAATGGTCTTCATCTCCCTCCTTGTTTGGCCTTTTGTGCCTTGAAAACTGAACCAAATTATTTTCCATAGATGAAATGAAGTAACCAAGAACTCGTTCATTTCAGAAAGAGTATGTTTTTCTCTTTAGATCCTCAAATTGTTTGCATCTTTGATCTCTTTGATCGTATTGACGAAACAACCATTATTGTTGGAACTCAGAAGGTGGAGCCCTTCAAGAAGATGGATATTTTGAAGTAGAAGCAGGTATAGGTTCATGTTTAAGCATAAATGTAACAGTATCTACATTACCAATTCACCTTCTAGGAGCTGAAGGAATTATACGAGCCTTATCCATAGTCATTATGAAAGAATCTTCAATCTGTTGAGCGATTGAAGTAAGGTCTCGAAACCATCATGTATATTTCAAAGGGACCAACGACATCCGTAATTCATCTCGCAAATTTTCCACACAGATTGGAAACAGTTCCTTTCAAGTGAGTGCTAAATTTAGGGATTATGTGAATCCCTTCTAACGAGTAATGAAATCTAAGACCGTTTCATTATCCCTATTCTTACAGTTTGTATGATAAAAAAATGTTGTCTTTGGAAACGTTGAGATTAATTGGAGAAGGAATTTTTGGCGAAGATCATCCATCTAGTATGTGACCAGGATTGCAAGCTTGTGTACCAAACAAAAGTTGGTCCTTGCAAGGTTTGCACAAAGTATCTGAGTTTCACTACTTCTTGTTGTTCTGGAGTTCCCATCATAGGATCACAACAAGATAGGTAATGCATCAAATGATATTCAGGATCACTTGATCCATTGAAAACGGGGAATACAGGGTTTCCAAAACATTGAGGGGGAGAGATTGAATATACCCATTCAGGTTAATCTCTCTTTTACAGTTGAACATGCATACACTTCCCTTCCATAGTCTATAACCGAGCTGTTAATGAATCAATGGTAGTTATTAACCTTTGAGAAACATCCGGTTGAACATGAACTTGGGAAGGTGCAGTGACTGGAGCTCAGACAGGTATGGTAGCAGGTACTGCAATTGATGTCGGCACTGCCAATTGTTGTTTCACTTGACCCGTATGATTAGACCTATGAGGGTGTACTGATAAAAGAGGATATTCATGATCCATCTCAGTAGCTGCAACAAACTCCCTTGCCTGTCTGACTCCAGAACGCTTAATAGGAAGAATACCTTGGAGTAGTTATGTGCTCAACCTCCTCAATTCTTTCATTTCTTCCTCTTGTTGTGAAAATAATTGTTCTAGTGAGAGCGATTGGCCTTATACATAAGAAGGATATGTAACTGGATTCTTTCCCTTCCCCTTGTTTGATCCCTTTCAGAGAGGGGGAAGTGAGTTAATTGAAGGAACACCCAGATTTTGGGTAAACATTTGATTTTGTGTACTCACACCTTCTTCATTTGTGTCTGCACATACAACTTCTTGAGAAAGAACCTCTTCATCTGAGTCCCTTGAGTGAGCCTCATCTGGTGGATCAGCAACAACGACATTTATGACATTAATTGATGCATAATGAATCACACCCCTTCTATCAGCATTTCTGTGGTATTGTCTTCTGCCATGCCCCCTATGAGACATTACCTTTTTTTGATTTTATCCCTCATGAACTTCTTATAGAACTGTAATTGGGAGAGAATCTCCTAATAATTTTGCTCTTCATTCCTCTTGGGGATTCTTCCTCAATCGAGAGAAGAAAGACTTTCACTTAGGAGGGGATTGATGGTTTGAAAAAGCCCCCAGTCCAGTGGACTGGGGCTGTTCCTACTGTTCCCTCTCAACTCCTTGAATCCCATTGATGATTCTGAGGGTTGGTTTAAAAGAGTCCCCAGTCTGGCAAGCTAGGGTGGCTGTTGACATGCTATGTCTGAGAATTTCTTAAAAGTTATCCGGATCTTGCGTACCATGGTCAGGAAATTAGCTGGATTCATTAATCGATATCCACTTTTATCACCCAGTTCAAAAGACCGTTGGATGATTTCTAACACTTCGGTTACATGGTGATGTGCTTGCTCTATATGAGAGGCATGTTAAATATTCTCGTTTTCTTGATGCAGGAGTAATTCAAAAACTTTTTCTCTGTATTCTTGATTTTGAGAGGAACTAGATGAAGCATGTTCTTGGGAAAGCCTTTGATTACAAACCAAGCCAGTTGATTATGGCTGGCCATGAGCAATAACATTGCATGAGAACATTTTCGGAGAGATTTGCTGAGTGTAGATCATAGTGAAATGTAGTGCTCCATGAGCACCCCATCCTCCGACATGAATACAAGATGGTGCATTGGAAAATAACTGGCGCAATATTCTTAATGCGTTAAGGCATGATCATTGAAGGGCTCTCTGCTGCTTTTCAGCTTTCAGATATCGAGAGACTGATAGAGATGTCAAATCAATCTGACGTTGTAACCCTTATATTATCTTATGATGATTTTCAAATTCAGAATAAGATAATACTTTATTTTTCAACTGACAAAGAGTTTTACATATGTTAAGACGAATGTCATGAAATCCATCTTCCATCAACATCTCTGGAATGTCATTTTGAGAGTCAGCGAGAGGCAAAAACATAACTGGCACTTCACCCTTCACCAATTGTTTTCCCATGTTCATAATTTCCCCTTTATCATTCAATGATGATTATTATACCTGATTTGACCAAATCTGGTGATTCCTTATTGCTTCATTAGATTCACCAAGATTTGTAGATAAATCCCTGATCAATCTAGAAGATGCATGACTTAGGGGTGGTTCGGGGAATGACCTAGACCCTGGGCTATCTTCCTGTTGAGAAATTATTTCACCTGAAAGCGATGAAGCATCATACATGACTGGTTTCGCATTTTCATGTGGCTCAAAATAAGAGGGATTTCTCAGCACTACATTGTCCACTGGAGCATTTTCCAGGAAATGTGTATCACTACTACGGAGATGAATTTTTCTGCGAAATTCATCATCATGGGAGGAAAACAGTGGTGGGTTACAGCAAAAGATGAGATCTCTTGCTCTTTGTTCTTCTGGCTACATTGATGGTTATTGTAGCTCTTATCTGAAGATGAAACTTCAAGATCGACCGAACTGTCATGAAGCAAGATTTCATGAGGAAGTGTCTGTTGAAGAACTTCAGAATTAATGTTCCCGCTATTGGGAACTGAGGGAGTAGTATCTTGGATTCTAACAGATAACTGTCAGAGGTCTTCAAGAACACCATCATCGAGAAAGTCCTTGTTACAAATTGGATCTTGATCTCTTGACTGCGTTGGGTGGGACTTCTTCTTAGATGCCTTCTTACTCACCTTGGAAACCACATGTTGATGAAAGTGGGTACTCTGAGCAGGTATATGTGCCTTATCAGGAGATATTTCCAGGTTAGGTTGACGATCTCCTCTCAAATAATGTGTATGTGCCTGATTTGGTTGTCTGTATGATATGGTGGAAAACGCCCCACAACCCTCTTGGACTGGAACAAATGTGTGTGTCTATTACGGAGTGAACTGTTGATTTGTCACTCCACTGGTAGGGATATATTTATGTTTTTTTCCCTGAGATGCTGTTGAAGCTGTTATAATATCTTGGAAAGCATCCAGAATATGAGTAGGGATTTTCTTCTCCTCTTTCCCCATTGATAGAATATGCTTGGTGACTTCAGCTGCCGAAATGGGTATATACGTCCATTCTGTGCTTGGAGTTGGTGTATGTGCCTTCTCATGTCCTCCTTTTCCTATCATTGAATCCTGACAGTACTCTAGTGTGGGAGGAAAAAGTTGAGTTTTCCTTCTGTTTGTCATCAGAGCTTTCCGACTGATTTCTCTGTGTGCTACCGAGCGAGACTGTTGGTAGGCTTGATCAATACTAGCAGGTGTATGTGCCTACTGATTTCACTTCGCCGAACGTGGTTGACGAGCTCCATCATATGTAGTCAAATGAGCCTGCTGACTAGCTGATGATGTATAAACAGGTATATGTTCCTGCCTATAGTACTCTGCCAGAAGTTTTTGGCGGGATTGGTGTGATGTTGCAAGATGAGTCTACTGGACCGCGGAATTAAAATGGGTAGGTGTGTGTTCCCGCTCATTTCTTGCCACCAAGTTAGGTTGGTGGACTTCTCCAGAGATGGCAGAGATGAGAACCTGCTCATTGTTAACTAGATTTCGCCACTGACGATTCGTCTTGCCTGCTCGGGTTCGAGGAACCTAAGCCAAACTCCTGGAGTCAAAACCCACACCATGTTGAGGGTGCACTGTCATATGAGTCTGGCAGTGATGGTTGATGGGAGCCCTCGGGAAGGACTCCTTCTTCATTGAATTAAGGCCCAACGGGACCTGCTCATTCACCTCCCCAAAATATGGGAGTGAATGGTGATTGCGTTCTGGGGATAACGACCCGAAATGGTTGATGATGGTAGTTAGCACCACCTACTTCTTGATTGATGGTCATCGCTATCCGAATGACTAGGGTGAATTGTTCACTTGGAGGGCTTGTCGAGCAGCCATCTAGAGTTGGAATGGTACCATGTTGACGGTACTCATTAACCGGTGCATTTGATACCCAGCGTTGAAGACGCTGAGTAGGTGATGTCCTCCTAAGAGCGGACGATGATCCAGCAGGAGTAGCATCACTGGCATTCGCAGCAGCAGTATTCACAGCAGAGGTATTCATAGATGTGAACTTAAGAGAAGCCATTCTGGAAATGCAGAATATCTTGGAAAAGAGTGCCTGTTTGATATAACGGATGTAATCAAGGTAAATTTATCCACTACATCTTTTTGATGAGAACATATATCAATGATTTTTTTGTTGGACCTCTCATTGAGTTTTAAATAGGGGCCTAACAAATAAGTAAAACATCAATTTAACTTGTGTAAGGATTCATGTTAGGTTCACCATTTTTTGTTTCCCTCTGGAATTGGGGATGACCTCGCTGATTGAAGGTTCAAAAATTCAGATTGGTTTCTAACGGGTTTGTTCATAGAACCGGAAACATCCAATGAATTCATATCCATTTGGACCTAATTTCCAAAAGTAGGAGCTCATTAGTTGTGGACTGATGAGGGTTAGGAATTTGCATTAGATGAGAGGATGGGAGGTCGGACTCATTGCACCATTTTGAGGGGAATTATTGTATACTTCAGGACTCTCTTTATAGATTTATGTTATGTTTGTGAATCCTTATTACATTACCATGTATAAACTGGGCATTCCTTTAGATCTGACAATAAATGATTGAATATGTAGGAAATTTAGAGAATCATTTATATTTATTCGAGGTTCTTCATCGATAGAGAGTCATCTGTATTTGATGGGGATTATTAGTTGATGGTATCCTTAAATACATAAAATTCTCTTGGTCATTACGATGACCATACTGGTTTTAAAGACACTCAGTGGGGCACTTTAATATTATTGTCATTAAAGAGGACATGGATTATTTTAGAGTTGAGATCATACCCACTGATGGGCTACCTACGTATCATTTTTTTTGGAAAAGGAATCATAACCCACGTAGTTCGAGTAAGGGAGTATGATGTTTATACATGATAGATGGCTCAAAGAAAAGATGTCATGATTAATTTTACACTCTAATCTAACGTTAGTCATGATCGGTGTGAGAAACAAGAGGTACTGCTAAAAACTAGACAATTGTGCCGTGAAAGATGCAATCATAAGAAATGATATAAGGCTAATGTTTGTATGACTGCCCAAATAGATGAGGATTAAGATTTACATCAGGGAAGAAATCCATGAACATGGTCCATAAATGTATATGTGCTTCATAGTGATTTGGATACTCTAATATTGGGTCTTACTCCTAAGGAAGCTTCCCAAGTTAGGAGGGGACTTATGATTGGGTTTTACTCTTGAGAAGGACGCCCAGAACAATGGGAAATTATGACTGGGGCTTACTCCTGAAAAGGAGGCCCAGGTTAAAGGGATTTGACAATTAAAGGGACTTGGGGCTTAATCCAATGAAGGAGGCCCATATTTGAGACCGGGGCTTAATCTTGAAAAGGAAGCCTTGGTTAAGAGAATTATGGTTGGAGATTACTCCAAAAGAGGATACCAATATTTGGGAATATTGAGTCTAAGGTTACTCCTAAAGAGGATGCCCAGATTATTGAGGACATAGCCTGGGTCTTACTTCTGAAAAGGGGGCCTAGGTTTAATGATTCTTTCATCTAAAGGATGAGGTTGAATAAATGAAATCACAATCTTTAGTGACATAAGTCACTAGGTTTTGAGATATGTTCCTTGGAGTTCCATTCAGATAAGGAATCCAAATCAAGAAATCATGCCATAAAATGGCTTTGAAGAGTGTCTTGAAGACTGAATCTTGAATAAGATAGGTGGTATGGCGTAAGAGGGTTGAAATGGGCAGGAAGGGTACCCAAAAAGATAGGGGCGTGCAATTCCTGACAGGCACGTATGTACTGCATGGGCGCGCAAGTCCAGGTCGTGCAGGTATACCTAGCTGACACATGGGTACTTGCTTGATTTTCCGCCCTTAGAGTAATATTTGGGAGATCCTTGATCAAGGCCTTTAGAATTATTCCTAGAGGCTTTCCAGAAGATGACACACAAGTTATTGTGATGAAGTTGGGCGGCACGCAAGTGTGTCCATTTCCCTTTATTGTAAAACACTTAGGTGCCCAAGTGTTAGTGAATTCTAACACTTATACCTTACTCCTCTTGTTTAGACCTTCCATTCTAGGTAAAGAATTACCTTATAAGTGTTCGGAAGACCTGAAGAAGAGACTTGGGCGTTCAGAGCTCTGTATCTGAATTCTGGAAAAAAATTCCTCCCAAATGGGGGGCCCACTGGGGGTATTTATAGGCTAGAAAAGACCCTGGGCAGTTTTCAAAGAGGGTGTGCAAGTCACTTGTGCGACCATTAGGGGGCGCGCAAGTGTACTTGCACAACAATGAGGGAACTTGCACGACCAAAAGAAAAAAGAACCCATGTTCATGCCTTTTTCAATTCTTGATGTTTTCTTCAAAGGATGAATCAATTTGGGTACAAGGTATTTCCCTTTTCAATTCGTTAGACTCTGTGATAGAAAAAAGCATCAACAATTACATTTTTATTATATTACATAAAAAATTCATAATTGTATCAATAAGACAAATCACTCTACATAGAGGTGATTGTTGTTGATACTTCTGAAAATGGAACCGGCGTATTTATAGGAAATGGTTTATGATGGATTACATTAATTAATTGAAACATGGATATCACATGTCATAAAAAATTATCATACCTCATTACTACATGAAGCGGTAAAAAATTCATCTCCAACATCGTGATTGACTCTTCCTCATAAGGAGCATGGATTCATGATGTGAAACTATGAATGTGGTTATCAATAGTATCTCACTGAAAAATACTAAAATTACTTCTCTCAAAAATATTTATTATAAATGAGAGAAGGCTTAGTGGATTTTATTAAATAAGTAGTCTCTTTAGAAAGATAATGATTAAAGGTGTTGTTTTTTTATTCAGTTAATTTTTTTATATTTCTGGGGCTACCACATGGTTCTATTACTTTATTTGGATAATGTTTCCTAGGGATTCTCATGGTTACATTTTTCATAAATTTGGACACTTCATGGGGTATCACATTTTCATAATGAGGGTCTAATAATTATCTTCATGATAATTCCATGTTTTTCTCTAAATATTTCAACATAAATTGATGTTTTATAATTATTTTACCACAACAGAACTGTGTATGATATGATCCATTTCAAAAGTCTATTTTTTACATCAAAAGACCATTTCCAATGCATGAAAATTGAGGACATATAATTCTAGAAATGGATATATCTGATTGAGTTTCCTGGATCCATATAAGAAATTTATTCTATGTGAATGATATTAGTGTATTTCCATAAGTCATTCATTTACAAATAAGATATTTCATGTTGATATAACGCATTGATGTTGTATATGATTTTTGACATAGTTGATATTTGATGAATCATAATACATTAGAAGAATCCATAGCATATTTCTAATATATAAGTCATTAACTATATGATCATAAGATTTTATAGGTTAATATATATTTTTTGAGAATTTTGTATTTCTTTTTAACCTACCAATGAATTTTAACATAAATAAATTTATTGATTTTTACAGACTAAAAACTGATTATATAGAATCCAAACAATGACGTTTAAAATAAATGGAATGATGTAAGTAACTATCCATTATTACATAAAGCATTATGAATAATTAATAAACCATGATTTAAACATATTTTGATGATGATTAGATGAGATGGAAATTTAGGAGTTCATTGTCTAATGTATTCTAAAATTATCGATGTGAATATTTCAAATTCTGGATATGTGATAAAAATGAGGAACAATTCATAGGATGCAAGAGATAAACTTCTATTGGGAAAAATATTAAAAAAAATGAATTATTATTCCTGAATAAGATGGAGTAAGAGAGGATGAATATAAGTTTATTAGTATTAGAGTAAAAATTAGAACATACTAATAATTAATGGATGATCATAATAAAAATGATAGATCTCTGCTCTACGTGTTTTGATAATAGTATTTCATAAAACAATGATAGGTGATTTTAATATTAGTATCTATGAAATTATATTGAGAGTCAAATAATTTAATTATGTTTGAGAATAAATAGAATATATATTCAGTAGATATTAAAAAATGAATAAAATTTGATAAATAAATATGATTATTTCCCCACTACTACGCTGTGGGGAGAGAAAGTATATATTTTAGAAAAGTTCCTGCAATATCATTGGTGTTGAAGAGGGGTTTCAAAAAATGTCATGGATAACCAATGTAGATATTTTATAATAATGATTTTTTCTAAAAGATATAACTTCTATAGGGTTATTGAATTTTCTATATTTAAAATTATTAGATGAATTATTTATTCCATTCCCACCCATGAGTGTGTTATAATATCAAAGATATAAAAAATAAATAAAATAATGTATATATACATGAGGAAAGGGGTAATAAATAATATGATCCAAGAGGATAAAACATTCTTGATCATCATAATCATCATTCTTAGTACAAATATAATATTGAATAATTGAGGAATAATATAATGATTTATTAAACCAATTTTGAGTTGAAAATATTATGGGTATAGAATAAATAGAATAAAATAACGAAAAAAGATATAATTCAACCACCAAATATGCATGAACAATGTATAAAATAATATTTAGGAAGAAGAGAAA
The DNA here is from genome assembly GCA_963277665.1 of Viscum album. NCBI lineage: Eukaryota > Viridiplantae > Streptophyta > Magnoliopsida > Santalales > Viscaceae > Viscum > Viscum album. The sequence continues at coordinate 544,899,183 of OY728158.1, forward strand.
GAATCCTCCATTTTAGGTGCTTTATGTTTTGAGTAATATAATACATTATAATTTCATTTCTAATGAAATATTTATGATTATAAAAGGTTTTTCTATTATTTTTATACTCTTATATTAATATTTTCTTGGTCTCTATTCATCATAATCATTGTTGATTGTCTACATAAATAGATTCAAAGGATGAAATGTATAGATAATAATAAACCATAGACTATATTTATTATATCCATTGTTGAATATTATTAGTCATTCAGAGACTCTATTTTTTTTACTAAATAGACCATATATTAGATAATTTAACATTCTTGAATTTTTTTTTGATTCATTAAAAATGAGTGGATAATATTTAAGAATAAATTCATGTGGGATGATTGTTTAAAGAGGAGATATGGGATGAAACTTATATACACTTGTGTAATATTGAGAAAAAATACCCATTGTAATAGGTTTATTAATTCATAATGATAATGCCTTAAAAATAAACATTTATTGAAAATAGTATTTTATTGAAAAATATGTGGATAGAGATGATAATCAGTTAGATCAATTATTTTTCTCACATTGAGATCAAACACTAAAAAACTCATGTTAAACATTATAAAATTATCTAAATTTAAAAAATATTAATGTAGTTAAAAATACAATATAATCATTCATATTAAATCTAATTAGAGGCTCTAATAAAAATATGTAATAGTTTTATAGAAATATGAAAATGGTAAAAATATGCCAAAAATAGAATCACCCCCAGGTTAGGTGTGTTTATATCAATTCACCAAGACAGTCAATTCATAATAGTTCAGAAATTCCAAATGGGGTTTTCAAACTATTCTATAATAATCTCTATAAAAACTATAACATCCCAAAAATTTGGACTCTCTCACAATGCAAAATATTTTTAGTTACTAGCCCTCACCCCCTCCACCCTTCATATGCTAGAGGATTGTGAAGATTAGTGGTGGTGTAATTAGAATTTTGGGAGACTCTACCCCCTTGTAAACAGTTACAATAAAATAGATATAAGTAGTTAAATAAATATCGGAGTAAGAGAAACAATGATACATTACAACATACAATAATAATGTAACACACAATCCAAATAAATAATATAATAAAAAAATTGTAATATCAGGATGGAATATATCTAAATGTATAATATAAAGTAATATTGAAAAAAGGTGGCACTTTTATAAATATTTTTAATACCCCATTCCAATACCTCATGTTAGTACCTACTCCATGCTCATAATAATCTATAAATAAATATTCAACTATGAGTTCCACTTCTATTTTCCAAACTTGATTCATGTAAGTTTCTCAACTACTAAATGGCGAGTCGAATAAGGTGTTAGTGAAAATTTGTAGGTTGATTCAACCACGTATAAAAAATATTCTGATTATTAGTTCATGTAATAATGATATAAGTAGAAATATTAATTAAAAAATTTAATATAATAAAAAAATAAACATCCCTCGATTCCATTAAAGAATATCACTAATCATGTAGCACAACCAAGCCAATATTAACCACAACTTCATGCTATAATCCCATAATCGGGGAAATACCACTGTATAATCTATTCAGTATATATAATAAGACATCTATATAAGAATTACATTATATCCAAGGCAAACCATTAATGTAATCATTTCATAATTTTATCCAATCCCTCTATATTATAGTTTTTTCATAACTAGGTTGTAAAAACTATTCAATCATTTTAGTAACATATAAAAGCCCACTATATAAGCATTTCTCCCAAAAAATAAACAAAATTTATCCGAATGAAAAATTAAAATAACATCATAATCCTAAATGTTTAATTCTAAAAATTTCACTTTATAATTCAATTATTCAATTCATGTATCATGTTCCTCTTAAACCACTATCATTCCAATACACTCAACTATATCATATCAAAAATTTGTTGTTATTTCAATAAAAAAATAAGATGATTTTCAAGGTGAATCTATCTTAACAAATCACTAACTGTATCATGTCATACTAAAAGATTATTTAATCCATTGGTTTTTATTTATTATTCATGTGTAGGATCATCGTACAGATTTTGTCCAGCCAGGTTGGAACGACATAGAATACAAATGGATCTAAGGAGAAATATTACACATGATTTATCATCACCCAATTTATAGTTAATTAATTAGAACATTATGTGGACATAATTAAAAAATAATGAAAATACTTATACTATAGAAATAGACTATAGGATTTTCTTCTAGACAACCTACCTTTATATACCGATAAAATAAACACATCTTACTGGTAACAACCACAATAACGATGGTGAGGATAATCACAATGAAAACCAAGGTCACATTTGGTCATGACCGGTATGGAAAATAAAATCATTCAAAATCTTCCACCATACCAATGAATAAAAATTAAAATATAGGGGGAATACAAAGAAAAAAAACTAACTAGGGAACATATTCATTATTGGGATCACTATAAGGGAAAAATAAATAATAAAAAAATCCAATAGTTTATCAAGGTTCTAAGGGTAAAGGGATTCATGATGATTAAGGGAAATCATTCATGTATTTTTAATTTAAAACTAATAATCTTGATAAATCCATAGCGTATAACCCCCTCATGTCAGACATTTTTCTATTTTCGAGTTATATTTAGAAACATGTTTCATATTTTTAGTAATTACCTGAAATGACAATTTACTTTATTTTAATGATTTATAGTCTATAAAAAATCATGCCCTGAATTAGTTTACAATATCATCCTGGTGACATTTACTCATCATTAATCTGTTTCAATGTCTGTAACCTTCTAATTCTCTAATCCTCGTCATGAAATCATCCTTGAAAATATTAAACATTATGTGATAAATTCATAGAATTCAATTTTTAATCATGAACCCCTCATACCAACTTCTACTGAATTGATTGAACAACATCCAAATCGAACTAACATCATGGATTACCCTTGTAATCCCTTGACACACATACCCTAACACCATTTATAAAAAAACATACATCCTTAAACATTAAGTCAATTTTCATAGGAAAATATCTCTATTAATAAATAGATACTTGACCACCATGGTTTAATGAAGAATAAAAACCAAAATTAAAGAGTTTAAATAGAATACACAATGATTGATGTTACTAGAAAATAATGGGGTCTTACAATATCCCCACCATAAAACAACTCTTCCCCTGACCTATTGCAGTCATCACTATGAGGTCTCAGAAAATATATTTGGACACTTTTATCTGAATTTGGATTCTATCTCCCATGTTTCCTCTTTAACATCCTTATTATTCCACTAAACTATAAAAATAGTTATGACCTTTCCACATAGATATATCTCACTACTTTCTAAAATTTGAGTAACGCTCTTCTCAAAGTTTGCATCTACACCATGATAAATTGCATAAAAACCACTAAATTAGAAGGTTATAAATGGTATATCTAATGTAGAGACATTTTAAACTCATCATGAATGTTACTGTAGTAATGTTGATAGTCTAATTGGTGCACCACTATACTGGACCTATCAACTATCTCAAACTGCCAGACAAACAATCTTAATAGATTTCTCTGTATCTAGATATGACATTTCCTTAACATAGGTAAAACCCTAATAAAAGTATGATGACCGGCCTCAAACTATTGTGTCTATCTCATATTGATAAAATAATATTTATTCCTACCCTGTGATGTCACTAATTTATTCCAGATCAATTTAGAATGGTCAAATGTCTCTAGCCTAAACATAGGTCAAAATTTCCCTAACTCAACTACAACCAACTAGAATAGAGTTGGATGACATGACCTACTATTCAAATCCTTGAATATTTCCTTTTGTATCTGTTCCTAGTTTTGTTTATTATAAGAAAAGTAAATTATATTTATATTTCTCTCACATAAACCACCTAAATACAAAACATATGCTCATATCATAACCATAAGTGGCATAATAGTTTTCTCAGATTGACTAGGAATCTATGGATTATATTCTATGATCATATGAACCTACAATAATATAACCCTCTAAATACCCATTTATATCTGATATGTGAAATTTATATCTCTATATGAAATGATACTCCACAAAAAACCATTCAACATAACTACCTTTTTCATGTAATGTCTACCCAAATCAAGAACCATGAAGGTGTCAAAGATATAAAATAATTTTTATAAAATCTATAATTGTTCCATGATCCATCATAAAAATATTTATTATTTAACCATAATATTTCCATTATATAATGGAATGAGGATATAACAACCAAAAGTATTATTATTATCGGCTTTCACCTACAGATAAGTGAAAAGTTAGTCAGCAAATACAAATACCTTCATCACTTTTTTGGATACTGACACTATCTATGTAGATCATGAATCATCTATACTAGACAAGGATGTACCGGCCATCATGATGGAAAAAAAATCTCTCATCTACTACTATTGAAATTCTATGGGAACCCAGACTTGACCATAGAAAAGAATATAATTTTTGTATCTAATAGACAATTCTGATGGTGGTTCCCCACCATATATTAATTTTATCATAACTGGTCCCTCAATATCAGAGAATTAATCTATATTGATATGGTCTATAAGCATGGGTCAAAAAGATATCAATATCAGATCTATTAATCGCTAAGACCCCTAAACATGTAGATGCATGTTTGAAAATAGTGCCACCATTCTCCACTTATCACAGATGACCACAATACATATGTCTATGAAATATATCATTGGGATTTTAAAATGTTTTTTCCCATTCATAGTTTATTAGATACATTGATATTGTAAGACTACAAATACTAAACCCACCTCCTCTATCAATGGATAAGGTCCCACTAAGAAAAGATGTACCAGATTCTATTATGGTAAATGTACACCAAAAACCTCTAACACAAAAGATAGTGTGACTTGTATGCCTAGGAATGTACCAACATAGATAACTATAGTCGTAGAGTAGGGTAACACTCCTCATGTGGCCTTATCTATATAGAGCCATGACAAACCACTCTATCTACCTACATCCGAACTACTCCAAGTCTAAATATAAATGGATGAATGTACATGGAATACACCTACATGAAAAAGGTAATGTGAGGATGTGTGACGAGGTTATCGTATCATTCATCTAAATAATGTCTATCTCACATTCATCTATTAAAATTAATATTTATGTCTTCTTGGTCATCTAAGATATCAGTTCATCTATATGCGATAATTAATGGATAAAATTAAAAAAATATCATGTTAATCCTAAAAATCCATAAATCTCATATACATTCTTCGGTGGATCGCAATATAATATAGACACGACCTTCTATGGTTCCACTGGTACTCTATCATATGATATTTCCTTACCCAATAATTATAATTTTTCTATATATAAAAAAATTAGTTATCATGATTTAAATGTTATTATCATTAAAAGTATACAAGAGAATGCCAAGATGTTGGTAATGATCTTATACTGACCTGGAATACACTATGATATCATTGATAATAATAAAAAAATATTATATATGAAAGGATTAAAGATTGGATTCATCAAGTCTATGAATACAATAATAATGTTAATCAGATGAAACTTCATCAATATGATCTCATACAAGAAATAACTTCTCCAAAAATTAGTATGAGGAATGTTTGATAGTCTCATCATCAATTTGTGGAATCCTAATAACAAATAAATCTTTGAGAATTTTATATCACCCCTCAGCAGATCAAAGAGTTATTTATTTTACATAAGGGGATATCGGTTCTTGTCCGTCTCCTTGGTTAATATTTCATAATCCAGACATAATCACAAATTCATGATAAAAATATTGGTGAAAATAACTATATAAACCCATTTATACATAATAGTTTATATAAAACACATAGTTTCAAGATTATCTAAATGGATCTTCAAAACATTATGTTCTACCAGCTCCATCCTATAGATTAGGAAAAAACAATCCCTTCTCTTGGACCGAACTCAATCATTATCTCAATACCAATCCACAAGCTGTGTTCCATAAAACTCATCAAAAAAGACTTCCTAAAAGTAGTCTACCACTGGTCGAAAAGTGCCATTCTATATTCCAACATCATATATAGAAGTAACTACTACCTGAGCCATGAGAAAATCAAACCTGCACTAAACTGGTCCTATATTACTATCCTGAAGATATAAATCACCCTATATCAAGGACCTAAAAACCATATTAAGGTTTCACAACCCACCGTAAGAATGACACTCTAATATAGAGTATAGACATTGAGGATGTTTGTAGAGAAATTTTAAATACTAATACCTCTGCAATAAAACATAGTCTTTTTATAGATGTCCACTGAATTGGATTCTTTGATTATTAATACATTTCTGATAACAATCATAATAGATATTCTTTTTCCAAATTAATAGATCTCAGTTATCCATGTGGAATCATCATGGATCCTTCTTGAATCCTCTCTAAAATTCCGTCAAGTGATGAGTGCCTAATTTATTACATCTAAAAATCTAAATGAGTGAAATAAATTTACCAATTCCATGATATCATGGTGATTCCCATCCTAATAAAATCTAAAATTAGAGATATTATAAAATTCTAATGAAGGTGTAAATCACTACAAGTGGGTGAAATATCCACTGTATTCCATCACAATCAAGCCATCCTATGTAAGATGCATGAACTAGATAGAGATATCATCACCCACTATATAGGAATGATGTTTCTAAAAAAAACACATTTATGTCCTTCCATGATAACTCCTATTGATTCCCAACCTTATCTAGAATATCCCACCAATTCTGGGTAGTTTCATGGTGCGTGTATGTTTCAAGATTAACACTTCTATTTTCAATTGTCTAAATGTACTTGGAGGTCTTTTATAATTGGTCATTGAAAAACATTTCTGCATTATGGCCTCTATCCTAAGTAAAAAATCATAAATGATATAACTAAAACATTATTATCATATTTTACATCAATGGTATGGTGAAAATAGGCTCCCTTTCCATGCATCACAAACCCTTAAGAAAGCTCTCACGAAGCTGAACATATGTCTAATGCTCAATAGCTACTAGATGTTTCACCTCACTTTTGTTAGGAATGTGATAATTACCGCTCTATAAATTATTACTTAAAATAATATAACAAGTAAATTTCCCATTATGAAAACCAAAATCTAAATTAAACTGGATAAAAATTTGTTAAACTAAACAACTAGAGGAAATGGAGAACCACAAGATCATGGTCTCTCTATGTATGGCCTATAAGTGTTTTAGCATGATATAACTATTCAATCAATTCATTTATCCCATATAAGTAGTATCTAATTTCATATTACATATATGAAAATATATCACATAAAATAAATATGTCTATTTCATGAACTATTTATCTAAATATATTTCCCTTTGACACTATTAATGGGTATGAAATTATATATTAAATACACTAGAGAATTTGACCTAGATTTCACTTTATTATAAAGTGGATGTTCTTATCGATTTATAGTTTTATGGAATTATGTCATAAATCAAACATAAAATATCATATATTACAAATAAGAAACGTCGATTAAATATATAGATTTTCATAATATGAATCTTTTAAATCAAAAAATGATTTATTTTTATGATAAATATCATATAATTACACAAGAATTGTCATATTCTTTTACCTATCCTTGAAAACTATCAAAAGAATTTAAATAATGTGTGATTATAACAAAATCTCCATAATAGAAATAATAAAATAAATATAGTATTCTAAAAAAACATAAAACCCGAAAAAATTATTACCTTTACCTTCAATGTTCTTTGAGCATATGAAACAAATAATTTCCATATAAAAAAAACAGACACATAATTTTTCCCAAATAAATTCTTAAAACATTATAGAAATAAAAAAACTCTTTTGGAATCATAGGGAATATCATTCCTAAAACCCATTCAGATCCCTTGTAATTGGAATAACTATACAGCTATTTCCATCAAAAATCTATTCGAAAACCTCATCATTATCCAATGAATAATAGATCTATAATGGTTATCTCCTTTCATATATGGTACATCTAGTCACCCATGATCTATAATGTGGCTAATTTTTTTTAGATGTATCAAGCTCACTTGTGATATATAAGGGGGCTCAATGTCTGTACCCTGTATTGCAGTGCCATTTTTAAATAGGTCAGGGTAACAAAAAGTTGTTTTTTGGTTCATGAAATATTAGTGAAGTGGAAAACAATACGAAATTTTGTATCTTTCTCAACCATGATATATAATTGGGATCAACCCATTGAATATGCTCCGTCCGGATCACCCAATAGCAATAATATGTATTAACACATTGTACAATCTATATTGGGCTCACCCATGAGCTAAAACTCTCATGTACCATATCATAAAAAAGGTGTTATGAATTCTAATTTTTATCACAAAAAACTATTAAAACTATTGTACACCAAAATATAATCAAATTTTGATATCAAAATACCCAATAAATTTAAAAACATTTTTAATATCTTAAAAATGTGCTCATAAAAAATTAATAGTTTTATTTGAAAAGAATATTGGAATAGAAAAATTAAAAAAATAATTATTTTTTTATGGTGGTTGTAAATTATTATCAACCTATATTAGTTAAAAAATTATTACGTTAATATTTTGTAAACAGAGTTAAAAGAATATCATTAAAAGATGGGTTTTAAAACAATGTTTTTTACCATGAGTCAGACATGTCATATACATTCTTTATAATCCTTAATGATAAAACAATATCGATTTTTCGCATTATATAGAATTTTTTACGGAATATTATTCTGTTTATATCTTGTATTAAAATGTTATATTAATTATGAATTTTTTTACAATCATGAAAATTATTTTAATGCTATTATGTTCAAATTTCAAAAATAACTTCATTAATTCGAGTAGGGTAAAAACGTTCATTGTTCAATTATATAAATAAAAATAATTATTAATTAATTATCAATTTTATACATAAATTATAATTTTAAATTTAAAAATTATGAATGGTTATATAAAATGAACCACATTAAAGTCACTGAGATGGATGGTTGTACGTACACATGAGTAAAGTTCCAGTTTTCAAGAATCCTTATAGAATGATGTTATGTATTATTATATCATAAAAAAATTTCCATATTATAATAAATATCTAATTAATTTTTTTAAATTTACTTATATATATTATTCTTTTGAAGTGGTTATGAAAAATGAATCACGACCACTCATGGAGGTGGTAGTTCGCATGTTCTCACGAACGATGTTATAATTTTTCTATACATTGAAGTTAAATAATGTAAAAGATATATTAAATTATTAGAATTATATTTCTTTCCTGTAATACCATATATAAAGATTAATTATATCCTTTATTCAATACATAATAGATGGTGATAAAATAATAAATTAAATTGGTTCTTAATGTAGTAGTCCTCCATACACACAAATGAAAAATTATTATCCAATTTGATGGAATTAGAGATCTATATGGGTCATTAGAATAAAATAAAAAATTATCGCAATGTATGAATAATATTTTATTTTTTATTTTATCATGGTTAAATATAGTTTGAGGAATATATAAGAATTATTAAAATTAAAACATTTAGATAAAAACAATACCTCTTCATTGGAAAACATCCTTTTCTTAACACCACATGACTACTAAGGGTGGTTTTATGCCTATAAAATATGTTCATAATTTTGGGAGGTAATATAAGAAGGTATTTGGGAAGGTATTGGTTTATCCAAATGGGTTTATATGTTTGATGAAAAGATAAAAATAAGTTCCCTTTTATACAAGTGGGAATGGGAACACTACGAATTTCCCAAAATATTAAATTATTATAAATTATTTCTTAATTTAAAATGAAACCATAGTGATTTATATAAATTATATGTTGAATATGGGTTTAAATAAAATCATATAATATAAATGAATCAGGATTTATTTATATTTTTAACCATATCTTTTGGTTTTAATCCTTATTTAACCCCTTTAGCACATAGTGTGACAACATGAATTATTACTCTTTGAGGGTCAATATTGTTTCTATAAAATGATAAATGAAAACTAAATGGACCATAATTCATATTTTAAATTTATCCTAAGCATTATAATTTATTTTAAATATCTTCTTCAAACCACTCTAGAAAATATTATTTATTATAATATATCAATAATGTCAATTTTATGAACTATTCTTTACATTGACTTTAATAACATAAAGAAACCAGTTAAAATTAGAAACAATTATTTTTACATATTTATATCATGTCCATGTAATCTATAAAATTTTAATATCACAATATTTATCCCTAATTATATTTATTTTAACAAATTTAAAATCATTTATATGATTTTTTGATAAATTAAATAATTACTATATTATCATAGGTCAAGAATTTATGATAATTGTTTATTTATTAATAATTAAACGAAATATTGAAGATGAATAAAATGATTTTATCATACCAAATAATATTTATATTTAAACATATCTTATTAGATGACACCATTTTAAAAAGATTATGTTTAAAAAGATTGTGCTTTTTAAAAACAAGACTATGACATGTCAAAAATTTCATTAAATAAAATTCAAAAAAGGTCATAATATAATTCAACTGACCGAAAAGGTCTTGAATTTTATGGTTGTATAATTATATTAGATATATAATCATCCAAATAGAGTAATTATAGTGTTCTTATCATTTAACGATTGCTATAATTTTATTTTTAACATAAATTAGTTGATTTCCCTTTAACTCTTTAATAAAAATAACTATGGTTACTATTAAAATTTTCTAAAAGTCAAAGGAACCAACATAGTAAATTTAGACCCCTTGATTTCAAATTAGAATAATTTTTTTTTCAAATCTAGAACACATCTATTAAAAAATTTAATTTAAAATTTTTTTCTTCAAAATTCATTGAAGAACAATATCTCAAAGAAATTACCCTTTTAAAAATAAAATGTTTTTATGCCACATTAAATTATAAATTCCATTTAAAAAACATAATCATAAAATTATTAATTAATATTAACTATGTAAAATTAAAAAATAATCAAAACATAATTTTACCTAATAAATAAAATATTTTTTAAATAAAAATCCAAATTTTTACAATTGCTAGAAAAATCATTATTTTCCAAAAAAATTCAAAAATTCTTCCTAAGTTAATTTAGACATGTTGAATTCAAATATGATATTATTTTCATCAAATTAGAATTCTGTAATTTCAATGTTTCATATTAAAATAAAATATTATAATTAGTATAACTAGATAATTTATGAATAAGGATAAATATTAAAATTATTTATTATATTATTATCTTTGTTGTTAAATTGTCCCCTTTTTTTGAAACTTCTCCCTTGATTTTTTTTCATAGACCCATTAACTGGGTTTTTAATTTTCAAAATACCTTTCTAAAATCAAATATCATAAAAATGATTGATAAATATTCCACTTGATAAAGGAGAGATCATATGTATGATGGTCATATGAAGGTACACATAATATGTTTCCAAGTAGGATAACATAATTTGGGATTTGGAAAATAGATATTTATAAGAAAAATAATTCACAATGATTAATAATGAGTAATAGAGGAAATGAAAATTAGAAATTTAACCATCATAATGCTATAAATATATGATGGGGTAAAATTCCATTGATTTCCTAGTTTGAAAAGTATTGAGAAACCATTTCCATGTTAATATACTTTTAAAAAAGATGAATAATTAATTTATATCCTATTATAAGAACATAAAAAATACACTTACATGACTAGAACAATTTTGTTATATAATAAATTCCATCAACAATATCATCATTTTCACTAAATGATGAGTATTCAAGATGATTTTTTCCCTCTTCTAAAACACTATAATTCACTTATATGGATAAAAATTCCATAAAATAAAATCATTATATTCCTCTACTCTGTGGTAGTTAATAAAATAGTATAGGAAAAGATAAGAAAATTCCCAAAAAATAACTAACCTATATTTTAATACTAATTACCATGATATCCAAAATTCAATTGTAAAACATAAATTTATTCATAAAACATTATAAAATATATATCCTTAAAATCCCTAAAAATTACTCTAAACTAAAAATTAAACCCAAAAATCATAATTATTTAATCCCATAGTCTCCGATGAAAAATTTCACATTTATCCTCAAAAATAAATTCAATTACTACTAATGTTCCACACTAAAAAATTCAATTTTACAAATCGCAAAATGTCCATGAAATGATAATAACTTTTATACATAACCTAAATCATGAAATGCCCCAATAATGTCACATATACATAAAATTAATAATTCATCCTAAATTTCCCTAATAAAATAAATTATTTGCATATATGACTCCAAATATAGTTATCTTCTTCCAAAATAACATTGACTCTAAGATAGATTTTTAAGAAAAATATATTCCTAAAATTTTAAGACCATGAATTACCTCAAAATCTGATGTTATATAAATGGTAAAGTCTAAAGTTATTCTTTTGTTTACCAAAAATAGAGGAATTATTTATCAATAAATATTTTTCAAATATTAAATATATGTATTACATATTACTAATTAATTTTTTTTAAAAACAAAATAAATATATAGAAAATTATATCCATTACTTAATACATAAAAAATGGATTCCTAATAAATTATACTTAGGACAAGATTTGTAAAAATATTGAGCTCTTTGGAGATTTTACCACATCACCAATTGGACCGACATCAATTATAGTAAAATAAAATGAAATTTCCTCCCCTTTTTTTCAAATCCAATTGATTTTCCCAATGATTCAGAATCATTACAAATATGTTATAATAATTTTCAGAAACATTTAAGCTAACACATCTCTCTATTGACTATATATATGTTTTCTCATTACTGGATTGTTCAAGACAGTTATCTTTACAATTGGGAACCCGGTTACTAAACATACCACACCTATAACCCTTTTTAGGCATTGAAAATAAAATCCCATTAAGGTTTTTACCACCCAAGGAACCTGATTGGGGCTTACCTCTAGACTTCATAGTTGGTTACTTTTCTATTTCCTGCCATCTTGACTGTTTCTTACTATTTTCTCTTATGTCACAAAAGTTTCAGAAAACTCATTCTTAAATTTCACAACACAATGAACTACATTATCATATATTATAAATTATTCAGTTGAAAAATCACTTCATACAATTTGTTCCAATCCTAACTAAATTCTTTTACTTTTACAATCATTTCCTCAAAAAAATTCTATGTGCTAAGATAACCTTGTTAGATTGTCTTCATAAGGGACTAATGAGTCGTCAACATTTTGATTCAATTCCAATAATTGTTTCTCCATCCTATGTTGAACAACCAAAGGAAAATATTTCTATAGGAATATAATGTTAAAATTTTCCTTTTACATACCATTAATATCATCTTTATCTCTGACATTATTATACAAATACCACTATTAATCATATTCACATTCAAAATTATAAATGAAAAAATTACCTTTTGATGTCTAAATGTAACAACCTAGGTATTTATATAAAAATTTATTTTCATATATATTAATATTTAGGAATAAGATATTAATTTTATTTTATTGAGGAATATTTTTTCCATAGCGTACTCAACACACAACAATGAGTTTCCTTGAAATCATATGTCGCACACAATATTGAGTTATACCGAAAGGGGATACATTATTATTATTTTTATTTTAAATGGTAGTTAAAAACTAACTGTTTTTATGGGAATGTATAGATCTAACTATAATTTGATTATAAATGTTTTTACATTTATCTAATAAAATTTAAAGGCTTAAAATAATAATGCATCGAATATTATACATAAAATAATCTAATATTTTTAAATGGTCATTTTTCCACCTTTTGGTGGTGAACCATTTTTTAATCGAGTTTTTGAGAATTTGAAAAGTATAGTTTGTCAAAATAAGATTCTTTTTTAGAAGAATAACATCAATATATAAATTGGTTTAAATTTTGGTATTTTTTATGGAAATCTGATATTAATGAATAATAATAAATAGACCATTTTAATTCATAATTGGATTTTCGTCAAATTTATTTATATAGTTATGCAATCCATATTATTGTTTTTAAAGTGTAACTATATTGATTTTTATCCTTTTATCCAATTATGTACATTGGATGTAATTTTACAGTTTAATTGGACATAAACACATGTTAATCATTTGTTTGATTTTACTTCTTAAAACCCCACTTTTTTGATTTTACAATGCTAATTAATTTAAAACTATTTTCTAAAAATTCTATGTTTTGAATTTGGAAAAATGGGCTTCGTATTTGAAACCAAAATTTACAAATTGTGTAAATATATACCTTTGATTTTGGGACATTATGAATAGTAACTTCAGAACATATTTTTATTTACCATTGTTAAAGGGTAAATCATGTAAAAAAGGGTAAAAAATAATATTATAATAAAATAAAACTACCCTAAAATGTGTATTATTCCTATTGAACGAGATATTTATGACCATGAAAATATGTAGGTCGAATGTTTGTCATTTGGGATCCACTTGGGTGTTAAAATGACTTTTCATAATTTTTTATTTAAAGAAAAGAGAAATATATCATCAACATGTATCTTTAAATATAACAATTTTAATATAGGGTTATATAACTTATCGCTATGACTATAAATAGTAATTTGAAATATAAAATTATTTCCTACATCATGGTATTTTTTTTATAATGTTAAGAAATTAAAAAATATATATATATTTGACTTAATGATGATACAATGATTAACTAATTAATGAAATATTAAAATAAATGATATTATAAATAAAAATAAAAATTTAATTTAAAAATTTGTATTCCATATGGGAATTTTCTGAATGATGTTGACATATAAACTTTTATTTAATTACATTTTTATGAAGTAATCATCTTTTTATGAAATTAAAAAAAAAATCAATTCTAATTAGTGTCAAAATTGACATAAATGTGTTTTAAAAATGTCATCAATGAACAATTTTTTTTTTCATTTAACCTTTTATATTAACTATAGTAACCTTATAATTTGAAAATACAACTTGATATGGTAAGAGTTAATGTTTTTAACTAAGGGTTACAGATAGAAGATAATTTTAATTTTATGACCTATACTTGTCTCAAACCTATTGTATGAGAGGACATAAAACCAAAATCATATTTTCCTCAAGATATATTACTTTGGTACTATTATAATTGTAAAATATTTTTATAAGAAAATAATAATTATTTCCTTTCCTAACATGCCCCTCCTCCATCTTATAAAATCCTACCAACACTAACCACATACACACACCACTCAAGATCCTTGGATCATATCAATTCTACTCAAATAATCTCCCAACATCCCAACATTATTAATATAAGAATTAACTTTGGTATAAGGAAATTCAAGAAATCCTTTTGGCTCATATAAAAAGAAGATACCCGAATTAGAGGTAACATATTCTCTCTAGTTCTTATCCTATGTTTTCTTTATCTTCTCCCTATGCTCTTCATATTCTTTGATAAAATAACAAAACTAGTATACTCAATATACTGGGATGTTTTTATGAGAAATATTTGAAATGAACTTACAAACACCACCATCTAATAGATATGAACATATTGGTTTTATGTACGATGAACTACTGCCACATGAGATGATAATAGTTCAATTTTCTACTACCACCTCTCATGGTGTCCATTATGATGTAATGGTGTTTATATATGATATGTATATATTTTTATTTTATCTATTACTCTGTAATTTTCATGTACAACATACCTTTATGCTTCCATAATGTGTAAATATGATAATTTCATTTGGGGATGTGCAGACTATCGCCCCTCAAAGTGATATAAATCATTCTTGACATAAATGGAACATATTCAAGATGGCATTAAAATCAATATCTAACATATATATTATAATATAATTATAATATTGCAATGTATCATTTAGTATTCATTCCATTAATATAACAATGAAATGAATGTAGTGTTCATGTCTACGTATAGTGTACATTCTCGATGAATGGGGAATTTCAGGTATTATATACAAATGTTATGGAATATTATAAATACATATATACTATATATATATATGATATTTAAATCATGAATAATATTCTGGAGATGATTTATTTTTACCACATAGATAATTTACATCAAAACGAGTTCATTTTCACCTAAAGTTGAGAATATTGACAAAATAACTAATATAAACTCAAATAATTATGAAATTTGTATAACATGAAAACAAGAAATATAAATTGAATAATAAAAAATAAAATGGTTTCGGATCAAGTATAAATTAACCTTTTTTGTTATTCATAAATATAAAGAACGGACAATACATGTTAAACTCAAGGTAAGGGACTTTGTCTCAATCACCTATCATTGAGGCATAATTTTATTTATAAATGACTTCATTTTATAATGTATATAATAAACCCCTTTGAAATTCAATTTAATTCAAACATATTCCAAAGGAATCTTTTTTTATTAAGAGTTTTACTGAATGAAAAAAAGAATGTTTCTTTTGAACATATGTGGCGATAATGACCATTTTACCACAACAAGCATTTTTTTATATTTGGATTCCTCTATAGGACGTAATGTTTTAAATAAGAAAGTTAAATACAATATTCCTTTTTAGGGTATACTGGTATTGATTTTGTTTTTGAAAATAGATTTATTAAGTCAATATCTTTCACTTATATCTTATGAGTGCAATGCATAAATGTTATCTTTCCTTTATTCTTGTTTAATTTGTTTTTATTATGTTATGGTTCTTGGGAATTTTTTATGTATATGGGTGGTTTTGTGATAAACCAAGGGAAGGTGAGCATGTTATAGCTCTCCAATGCATTGGATAACATGATGGTGGTAAACATTAAGGTTTCTCATATGTGAATTAGGGAATATATTGTGATGGGTATTCCAAATGTAACCATGAAGGTTACTCCATATATAACAGTGAATAATATAACTCAAGTATGTTATGGATGCCACAAGTTACATTTTTTATTTCTAATTTCAATTTCTTATTAATAAATTCTATGATTTAATGAGGTATATTAAAGAGCTTATGTTTTATGAGTGAAATGTACGATTTCATTGATTTGTATATATTTATAGACTAATGTTTTTATTTCTTTTTTATAACCCTTACTTAGCCTTTTATTCTCATCCCATGTGTTTGAAATTTTTTTCACAGGGTATATGGAATGGTAAAAGAAAAAGAGAATTCAAAAAGATTTTTTACCATGAAAAAAAACTTTTTTAAGATGTTTTATTGTTTTGAAAAAATTGGATCGAGAAGAAGCGTCTACATTGTAATATTTGAGAATTAATGTATTAGTTATGGACTAATTATCTAAAACTCTAAACCTAAAATTATCATTAATGTGAATGAAAGTAAAATCATGATCAAAAATAAATATTTTGTAATGTTTAAGGATGAGCCCTTATAGATGGTGTCATTGGTCGGTTTAGATAACTTAAAGAATTAGGATATTGTCAAATAAATATGAATATATTATGTTAACTTTATGGTAAGATTGAAATGATATAGCATTTAATGATTGCCATGTTGTTTCAGCTAAGATATGTATGTGTTCGTAATGGATTTCTATAGAAGAAATAGGGTAGATATGATGGGACGACATCAAGAGGAAAGAAATCTTCCAAACCAGCAACCTGAGATGCTTGGAATCAGAATTGAATAGTTTGGTACAGTGATAACATAGTTGAATTAGAATAAGATTGTGGTGATATCCATGCATGAGATCATCCATATCAACCACAATAGAACAAGTTAGTAGTGGGTCATTTCATGAGGAAGAATCCCACATCATTTAGAGTATCAGCTTACAATGTTATGGCTAATGGGTGGATTAAAGAACTAGAAAATATTTTCAATTCATGGTGTGTTCAGAATAACAAAAGGTTAGTCTTGTTGTTTACCGTTTAGAATTTGAAGTCGATCAGTGGTGTTCAATGGAAAAAATATCAGGGATGGTAAAGATATTTATTCTCTTGATTGGAATGCATTCAATTGAATGTTCCATGTGAAATAAAATCATATGGATTTTCAACTTATGGTGGATAAAAATCATGTAATTTAGGAAGGAGGATGACATAGTGGCTTCTTATGAAGCAAAATTCACTCGGCTGGAAACGTATTCTCTAAATTTTATACAGGATCGTGATAGTAAAATCAATCATTTTTACTAAGTATTAAAGACATTGTATCTAAGGGCATTATCATCTCATGATGTTAAAAGTTATGAAGAATAATCTCAATGTGAGAAGATGGTGGAAATGTTGTTTGTTTATGATCATGTGGTTGTTGAGAAACAACAATATAAAAGGTTAGGGTGGAAGTGAAAATGGAAGAACACTTCCAAAAAGTTTAATGGTAAGAAACATAAGTCTATTATTTATGAAATGTTTGGTAAAAAACACACTGGGGAATGCCTTTTGACTTTATGGTAACCCCATCTGATGTGGTAAAATGGAACATAATGACCGTAATTTCATTGGAAATGATCAGGGGAGTGGTAGGATAAAATATGATTTTCAATCAGTAAAATAATTTATAATCAATTAAATGGGTATTATGCAAATGAGTGTCCAAAAAACAACTCAAATGATTAAAACCATCTAGATTACAAGTAGAAAAGTGTGATGAAATCCATGGCCACTAAATTAGTAGATGGTAGTCCATTAAATAAATTATTATTAGGTACTTTGTTTTTTATTCAATTTATGAATATGTATTTTTTGGTCCCAGTTTTATACGTTCATTAATTTCAAATAATTTTTCAGGTAAATAATGAATTACATATCAATATACTAATCCTGAGCTTGTGGTGAAAAAAAACATAGGGTAAATTTTTAGAAAAAATAAATTATAAGTACCATATTATCCTTGTGTGTAGAAGTAATCAACATGAAAAACATATTTTTTCATATAGTATATTTTGATGTAATTTTGGATATAGATTAGATTTCTATTTATCATTCTATGATTCACTATAGAGCTATATATGTTCCTTTTCAAAAATAATTTGAGTTTGTGTACGAAAATGAGCTTTTAAATTTGATAACATATCTGGAATTTGAGAAACTAGTAAAACATGGAAATGAATTTTAACTTGAACATATTGATGAAAACAAAGGAACGGTTATGAATAATGTTGTTCTAGAGATCAAAATGTATTTTTATGTATTTTCTGATGACAATCTTTGTATAATACCTGATCGGAAATTTGAATTTACTATTGACATTGTTCCTGATGCAAATCCAATATCAAAACCCCTTTAAATAATGGCACAGATAGATCTTTTCCAGACAATAAATAGATTCAATAATAACTTGATAACGGTTTAATTTGACCTAGAAATTCACCATGAGGTTCTCCTATCTTATTTGTAAAAAAAGAAAGATGGTTCTACGAGACGATGTATTGATTACAGAACCTTGAATGACATCATTGTTAATAAAGAGTATCATTTTCCTCATTTGAATGATTTTTTTAACAGCTCCATGGAGCTCACTATTTTTTGAATATTGAAATGAGGTCAGGGTAACATCAGTAGAATGTAAATAAAAGAAACATTCCATACACCACATTTTGTACTAGATATGACCATTATGAATTTGTAGTTATTTCTTTTGGGTTAACCAAGGAATCTTCTGTATTCTTGGGTCTTATGAAAAGAATTTTCTTTGAGTTATTGGATAATATTGTGGTTCTATTTATTGATGATATTTTAGTATATTATAAAATTAATGGGGAGAGTAAATTTCATTTAAGTGTTGTCTTTCAATCATTAAAAGGAAAAAAATTGTATGATAAAATTATAAATTGTGGGTTTTGGATACAAAAAATTTCTTTCATGTGTCACATTGTTTCTAAATTTTGCATAACTATTGATACTGCTAAATCAAAATATATTGAATAATGGCCATGACCCAAAAATATAAAAAATATTCATTGTTTTTTTGTATAGCAGGTTATTACTAGATGTTTTTAAATATTCTCATGGATATCATTCCCATTAACTAAGTTAACTATACAATGTGTTAAGTTCATTTGGAAAAATGAATGTTATGAATATTTTCATGAATTGGAAATAATATTGGGGAATTCTCATGTTTGGACATTGCCTTATAAGAATGGTGAGTTTTTTATCTATAGTGATGCATTGTTGAATGGGCATGGATGTTTCTTAGTGCATAATGATAAAGTAATTTCTTATGCTTTACGTAAATTGAAAACATGTGAGTTAAATTACCCAAAAGATGATTTGGAATTAGCATCTATTTTTTAAATTAAAAATATGTAGACATCATCTATATGGAATGATGTTTTAAATATATATCGATCACCAATGATTGAACTATATATTCACTCAAAAAAATTAAACATGACACCAAGGATGTGGCTAAAATTAATACCGGATTATGATTTCACAATTCTTTATTATCAAGGAAAGGAAAATAAAGTTTTTGTCGCTTTAAGTCGAAAAATTAATTCAATATTAACCATGATACATTTGGATTGAGATCATTTTGTTTTCAATTTGATGAATTCTGGATTGGAAGTTGATGGTAATGGGAATTCCTCTATTTTATTTCAAGTTTCGTTAAAATCACCTATAGAAAACAAAATAATGCAATCGTAAATCAAAGACAATAAGTTGTAGAAATATGTATAATTTGATCCGAAAGGTTTGTTACCTAAATATAACATCGATAAAGGCTATGTTTTGAGTTTTAGAAAGATATTATGTCTGCCCTATGATTATTAGTTAAAGAAAGAGTTGTTATATAAAGATCATAATTCTCCATTTTAAGTTTGTCTTGGAAGTACCAAGATGTATAGTGATCTTCATGAGTATTATTGATGGGATGCAATGAAAATAGATATTTTTTAATTTACCCAGAGATGTTTGATTTGTAATTAGGATAATCCATAGTGGTACATACTAAAATGGATGCTTCATTGTTTTCCAGTTCCATAGTGGAAATGGGAAAATTTTTCCATGGATTTTATAGTAGGATTACCAAAGACGTCTTGAGGTACCAATGGAATCTAGTTTATTGTTGATTGATGGACTAAATTTGTTCTATTTATTTCTATTCTAGATACTATTTATCTAGATAAACTTTCTCGATTGTATATTAATGAGATAGTCGGTTTACATAGAGTTACCCTCTCTATTTTATTAGATCGTGATCGCAGTTTCACATCAACCACTTGGATGGGCCTTTAGATGTCATTGGGAAAAGAATTAAATTTTAGTTAAACTTTTCATTCACAATTAGATAAGCAGAAATAACAATCAATTCCGACCTTGGAGGATATGCTACGTTCTTATTCAATGGATTATCAAGGATGTTGGGACCAATTGTTCTTTGGTTGAGTTTTTTTATAACAACATTTTTCATTATAGTATATAGATGGAACCATTTGATGCACTATAGGGAAAGAGGTTTTGAACTCCATATTTTTTGGATTATATAGGTGAAAGGAAATTTAGGGAACCAGAATTGGTAGAAGAGATGGTTACAAACTTTTAGTTGATTCAGAACCACATGAGAATAGATTAGAGTAGGTGAAATTTTATGAGGATAACTAGATAAAATATCATTATTTTTATGAAATTGATCATGTCTTTATCAGAGTTTCTACATTTAAAATTGTGATTCATTTTGGTAAGAATGGAAATATGATTCTGTAGTTCTTTGAACCCTATGTAATCCTAGAGAAAGGTGGATTAGTTTCCTACATGGTGAATTTAAAACCAATTTTATCCTAGGTACACATTTTTTTAATGTTTCAATATTGATAAAGTATATTCCAGATCCATTTTATGTTTTGAATCTAGAGGTAGTTTAGTTGGAAAATAATATTTCTTATGAGGTTCAACTAGAACTGATTCTTGATCATAGAGAAAAATTATTGCATAATATGTTGATTAATCAGATAATGGTTTTGTGGAAATCCCATAAGGTTTATGAGGTAAAATGGGATTGTGAAGATTCTATGAGGGATAAATACCCTCACATATTAAAGTAAATAAAATTGAGAGGACCCAATTCATGAAATGGGGGAATGATGCAACAACCCAGGTATTTATAGGGCTATAAATTTTCAAATCTATTAATATTAATTAATATGATATTAATTTTAGGTTAAAGAGAACACTTTGTCTAATAGCATACTTGACACACAAAAATGGGTTTCTCTGAAATCTTACTTTGTACACAACATTGAGTTATACTGAAAAGTAACACAATAGTATTATTATTATTTTAAATTGTGGTCCACAACTAGAAAAATTGTTAGCAAGAATGAATAGAATTAAATAAAATATGGTTATAAATGGTTTTTCATATTTTTTTACATTTATCGAATAAAATTTATATACTAAGAATGATTATTAATCCAATTTTTAGCATAGAATGCTCTAATATTTTAAATTGATGGTTTACCTCCTTTTGATGGTGATCCCTTTATAAATAATTTTTTTGTCACTTTTATATGTTCAATTTGACAAAATAAACTTCTTATTTAGAAGCGGAACATCAAAATTTACTTTTGTTAAAATTTGGTATTTTTTTGTTGAAATTCATATTTTAAGGAATACTGAAAATTACTGCATTTTTATTCCAAACAACATTTTCTTCTAATTTATTTATATAGTTATGTTATCCTTTTAATTGGGTTTAAAGTGTAATTGGATTATGTTTTTATCCTTTAATCAAATGATGGTCATTGTAAGTAATTTCAGATTTTAATTCGACATAAACACATGTCCATCTTCTAATAGTTTTATCTTTTTAAACACCAATTTTTTTTTATTTTTGACAATATGACATAGTATTAAATTTATTTATTCAAGTTATTTGTTTAGAATTTAAAAAAATGGATTCCAAATTAGGAATCATAAGGTCCAGTTGGTGTAAATTGGCACCTTTTATAATTATATAGGACTACCGTAAAATGTGTCCCATTTATCTTGGATGAGATATTTCTGACCATCAGCATCCTTAGGCCAATTTTTTTGATTTGGGAGCCACTTGGTTGTGAAAATGACATTCATAATTTTTAATTTAAGGAAAATGTAAATATATCCTAAACATGTATGTTTTAATATATAAATTTCAATATAATGTTATATAACTGATATCAATGAAAATACATATTCATTATAAATATAATAATATTTCCTAGATCATAGAATTTTATTGTAAATTTTTTTATATTAAATATATATATTTATTTATTACACAGTGATGATGCAGTGGTTATCTTATTAGTGAAGGATTAAAAAAATGATATTATAAGAATTTAAAAAATGTAATTTGAAATTTTTTAATCCATCCATGAATTTTATATATAATATTTTCATATTAATTTTGATTTTATGTCTTTGGTATGGATTAGACATGTTATAATTATCTTAATAGAAATCAGTTTTAAATATTTTCAAAGTTGACATTAATGATTTTTTAAAACAAATATTATTTTATAAAATGATATAATAGTCCTAAAAATATAAGATTTGGCCAAATTACTTATTTAATGTTACAAATTTCATTAATTATCCACTTTAGGTTCTCTTGTAATTTTATAGTAACTATAGAAACCTTATATTGTGAAAATACACGAAGACATGGTAATAGTTATTGTCTTTAACTAAGGGTTAAACCTAACTGATAAGGTTAATTTTGGGACCTTTACGGGTCTAAAACCTATAGGTTGAGATTATTTCGACCCATCCACATATTATCCATTAGATATATCACTTTTTAACTATTATAATTCGAAAATAATTTTTTAATTAAATAATATATCAAGAATTTCTTAAAGTGCCTCTCCTCTCTCTTATAATTGGCCACCACATCTACCCACATAAAAACAACACTCAGTTACATTGGATCATCTGAATTATGATCCAAAAATTCCCCAAAATCCCTCCCTTCCTCCTAGGATCCATAACATGGCTATAAGGAAATTCTAGAAAGCCTTTTGGATCAAATCAAAATATGTTGCCCAATTTTGAGGTAACGTCTTCTATCAAGTTACTATACTTTATTTTCCTTCTCCACACACAATGGTCTTCATATTATTTTATTACATAAAAACCAATATTATAAATATAATAGTATGTTTTTATGATAAATATTTCAACTACACTTACACACACCTCTATTTAATTGATACGAACACACTTTTCTATGTACGGTGAACTACTGCCTCACGAAACAATGATTGTTCAATTTTATCATACCACCTCTCATTATTACCATTATGATAGAGATTTATTTATATATTATAGATATTATATTTATATTTTCTCAATTCCTATTTAATTTTTTAAAAACATATCTCTAGACTTTACAAAATTTATATGTACAATAATTTCATTTGAGGATGTGCAGACTACCGCCCTCTCAAAGTGATATGAATCTTTTATTCCATATATGGAACGTATAAAGGATGGTGTTAAGGAACTTATTAAACATATATAAAATATGTATTATACTATAATAATAATATAACTATGTATCATTTATTTTTCATTCATTTAATATTAAAAAGAAATGAAAGTAATGTTCATGTGTACGTAACAAAAACCGTCTCCATGAACGGGTCATTTCATTTCATATATCCAAATGTTATGGACTAATCAAAATACATATATAATATATATATATATATATGATATTTAAATCATCAAAATTATTCTAGAGATGATGGATTTTTTCCACATTGGAAATTTAGGCCATAACGTGTCCATTATCGACTCAAGTACCGTATATTGACAAAACAAACTATATGAACCTAAATAATTAATTAATTTTTATAACATGATAATAAGTAATTTAAAATGAACAATAAACAATAAAAGGTTCCAAATAATGTATAAATTAACCTATTAATGATATTTAGGTGTATAAATAATGAACGAGACATGTCGTAATCATGGTAAGAGGCTTTGTCTCAAGCTCCTTTCGTTGAGGCATATTTTGATTTATATATGACATTATTTTATATAGTATACAATCAAACACTTTGAATTTTTTTTCATTAAACGGTTTTCAAAAGGAATAATTCTCTGAGAAGCATTTTACTGTAAAATAAAAGGAATTTTCTTTTTAACGTACATAGTGACAATGACCATTCAACCACCGTGAGAATTATTTCATATTTGGATTCCTCTATAAGCTGAAATTGTTTTGAAAAGAAAATTAAATACCATATTACTTTTTAGGGTATTTTGATATTGAAATTTTGTATTTGATAATGGATTCATTATTTTCATATCATGAACTTATATCTTGTTATTTCCATGTTGAAATTTTATATTTCTTTTTTGACTGTTTTATGTTTTATGATTATGTTATGGTTCTTGGGAATTGTTTACATATAGTTGTGGTTCCATGAAAAATCAAGGATGGGTGAGCACATGATATATCTCTAATGAATTGGGAAAAATGAGTAAGGTAAATCTTAATGTTCCCCATAAGAGATTTAGTGAATATAATGTGATGGGTATTCCAAACGTAACCATGAAGGTTACCCATATGTTGATGTGAAAGCTAGTAATTATGTGTGTTATGGATACGAAAAGTAACATTTATGATTTATGATTTATATGATTTACTCATAAATAATTTGATTTCATGAGTTTTAATAAATATATTATGTATTATGATTGAAAATTATAATTTCATTGATTTTTATGTATTTAAGGGATAATTTTTTCATTCCATGTTTTATAAACCGTACTAAGATTTTTATACCCATCCCATGTGTTTGAAATGTTTTTTATATGGTATAAGGAAGGGTAGGAGAATTGAAGAAATCAAGAAGATTTTTTATTAGGAAAATAATTCATTTTAACTAAGTAATTTTAGTGTTGTGGTAAATTGGATATAGTATAAGTGTCTACTTTTTAATATTTGATAGTTAATGTACTTGTTATGGCATAATTCTATAAAAATATAAACATGAAAAGACCCCCAATGTGAATGAATGTAAATTCTAGATCAAAAATCATTATTGTGTAATTTTTAAGTGTGGTTCCTTATACATGAACTTCCAATGATTTCAAACATTCTTTCCAAATAATTTTCACATCCTTATGCTACAATAATGTAAAATGTTCCACTAAATTATAGGGGATGTATTCTCAAAAAATCCCTCACTAATAACACATTACTATTAGTTAGATTAGGTTTCCCACTAACATATATTCGAAAAACAATTATCACATGGGTCAAATGAGGCATTATTATAAATTCTATTGAGTTCCAATTTCCATAATTCATGGTTACTGATTATGATGGATATTTTCCTTTTTTTTACTTCCTACTACCACCACCTTATTTCCTCTTTAGAAAAGCATTAAAAATGAACAGATTTTAGTGAATGAAAAATAATAATAATCAAATTATATGTCTTTTAAAAATTACCATTATGTATATTCTTTCAATGATATGAAATTAAAATTATTCTTAACTCTAAATTAATCTAAATCAACTTCAAATATCAGCCTTATGGACCTAAATTTATGCATTATAAATTATATTTTCTTTGAACTAGAATTCACATTAATTTAATCTCAAGGATTTTTTTAGTTTAGAATTTTAAATATTTATGTCATATATTGTACAGAAAACATATATATTAATATTAAATCACATACTCTCATTATCAATTTTTTAAAATAGAAATATTTTAAAACAAAAGATTATTTCATTTTAAGAAAAAACATCATG
Organism: Viscum album; assembly: GCA_963277665.1. Taxonomy (NCBI): domain Eukaryota; kingdom Viridiplantae; phylum Streptophyta; class Magnoliopsida; order Santalales; family Viscaceae; genus Viscum; species Viscum album. The sequence continues at coordinate 544,926,038 of OY728158.1, forward strand.
GCCGTAAACATGATTGATCCTTTTCCATTACCAATACGTAAACCATGTGAAAAAAATATAAAAATGTGTTATGATAACAAAATATAAGTAAGGGATATAAAAAATAAATTTATTAGACTATTTAAAAAAAATCAAACTCATGTAATGCATAGTTTTATAATAAATTTCCATTGAGTATATGAAATAAAAAAAATTACTCATGAATAAAAATCACATTTTTTATCTAATAAAACTATCATAATTCATATAAAGAAACTAAAAAAACATTGGGAAATATATAGAACCACATTAATATTTCATTTTATAAGGAATATAATTGGAATATACATGCGATCAACTTCCAATTGAATTATTCAAAAAATTATTCATTACCTAATGCATTGGAGAGATATAATGGGTATCACCCTCCTATAAGATATATCAACCTCACTTGGGAGCTATGATGGGGAAAATCCTGAATAAAAATTTTAAGGGGAATATCATGTGATATGATGGAGATCAACCCTTCATATAATTTTTATCGAGCTCATTTGTGTTCTATAATGGTACTCAAACCATCGTAAATGCTATATTGAGCTCACTTGTGAGTTATAATGTGGCTCAACTAGTAGTATAGACTACATCGGGCTCACCAATAAGATATAATGATAATTTGCTATATAATTAATAAAAAACTATTATTCGAAATGTTCAACATAAATTCATTTTAATAACTATTTTAAACCCAAATAAAAACACAATTGTTATTTAAAATACCATATTAATTTAAAAATAACATTTATCATAAAGTAATGAACAGATATTAAAGATAAAATTTTATTTGATACGATCCATGGATATTTATGATGAAAATATTAGATAATTATGGTTTTAATATGGTGTAAAAATTAACATTTTTTTTCTGTGATTATAAATACATTACATTAGAATTTTAAAACATAGTGAATAAATAATCATTTAAAAAGGGTTGTTAAAAGATAGTCCCTCACCTTAAGTCAGAAATTTCACATACATTTTTTATCATCCTTAATAATAAATTTACAGTAATTATTTAATTTATTTTTAAAAAATTTCATGATTTTTATTAATTTTATATCACTTTTCACCATGTTAGAACTTTTACACAATTTTTTAATTTAACTTTGAATGTTTTGATTGTATTCAGTTCAGGTGTCCAAAATGACATCATAAATTTGAATGTGATCCAAAAGTACATCATTCCATAATCTTTATAGTAATAATTATGACAGAACTGTAAATTTTATAACTCAATTATACCTTTAAATATAATAAATAATGTTTAAGAAAAATGTATTATGTTACAATCTTGGAGATGACAAGTCATTCGTACGGATGAGTAATGTTTCAATTTTTCAGTGATCCTTTTGAAACGAAGAAAAGTATTATTGTTTCATTAAATATTATAATAATAGCATAAATATCAAATTAAATTTTTAATATACTTATATATCATTATTTTTATGATTTAATGAAAAACGAATCAAATCACCTCCAGGATGTGATAGTCCACATGTAAGAAAAAATAAAATTACTATATTTTTATGCATGGAATATTAAGAACATAAATGGTATATTACTTTTCAGAATGATATGTATCTTATAAATATCATATATAAACACTATCTACATCATTATAATCATTCCATGATACATGGTGGTGGAAAACAAATTACATTTGTTCCTGAGTCGACGGTCCTAAACACACAAATGATGAATTACATTCATATTTGATAGAAGTATAGATTCATAATGTTCATGAAACTAACATATTAACATATATTCATATTTTTTATATTTTAGTTATCAATTTTTCATTATTTAAATTTTTTTGATTGATGAGGAATAAATAAAAAAACTAAAACATGCAGATAAAAACTATACCTCTTCATTAGAAAATATTCTTTTATTACAATATTAATAACACTAAGGATGGTGTTATTATTAAATAAATACCAATATAAAGAGTGTATGGATAATATTTTTTAATTTGGGATTCTATTGGAAGAACAAAAATGGGTTTCTATGTTTTATGAAATGAGAAATAATAGTTTACTTTTATAAAAGAGAAAGGGGTTTCCTTAGTATTTCTCCAAACATTAAAATAATATTAAATAATATATAATTCTAAATATGTCTAAAAGGATTTATATATATGATAATATGTTTATTGATCACAATAATATAATAAAATAATTCATTAAACTTTTTTGACCTTATTGTGTCCCTTGTATTTTGATTCAACCCTTATTAAACCCATTTAACTATGAACGTATTAGAATTGATTTTTACTCTTTGAGGGTTAAGACCCGAAATTGAACATGGTTTTTTTATAGTATTCTAATCACCCAGAAGTGTTTATTATTTTTATTAATTTTATATCTTTTTTAAAAATATTATTTACTATATAATATCTTAAAAATAAATTTTATGAACTAATCATTGCATTTACTTTAATAATAGACGGATACTCCATACAATTCAAAAAAAAATGTTTCATATTAGACACATTTTTAAATAATTTATAAATAATTTATCACATATTTATATCAAATTATATTTATTATAATATTTTTAATATCAAATAATTTGATTACATCATTAATTCAATAATTACTACATTCATGTTATGCAAGCATCTAATGAAATTATTTCATTACAAAAAATTAAAATAAATTTAACATGATAAATATTATTATATCATATTTAAAAATAGTATTTATAGTAGATCACATCTTCTGGATTAAAACATATTAAAAATAAAACACTTATTCAAAACAATTGTGTCATATGATTGGCCTTTCATTGAATATAATAATTTTAAGGCCATAATATCATAATGGTTTCCCCAAAAAGAAATAAATTAAGCAATTTGATAAATATAGGTTAGATATACTCATATAATAAGAGTTAAGAATGTTTTTTCCATTTCTTTTTTCTTATCATTTTATTTTTAACATTATTTCCTAATTTACACTTTTCTATTGTAATTAAAATTACTAAGGATGTTATTAATATAGTCCAAAAATTTATGTAATTACATGATAAATATAGATCTAGTAATTTAAAATATGGAATCAATTTTATTAAATTAAAAACATTGAATTTGTTTTATATAATTTAATATTAAACTAAAAAAATTCATTGAAAATTTTTTTCTAGTAAAAGATAACATTTTTAAATATAAAATATTTGTATACTATAATAAACATTAAATTCCAACCAAAAACACAAAAAGGATATTTAAAAAATATAAAATTTTAATTTAAAAAATCGAAAAAAATAATTTAAAATTTAAAATAAAATACAGTTTTTAATAAAACTCATAATATTTCACTATTCCTTGAAATATAATTATTATATATCTATTCTAAAAAATTCATCCAATTTTAATTTTATTCTGATTATATTAGTAATGAAATTAATTTAATCAAAATAAAAATCTATAACTATTTTTTATTTTTTAAAATAAATCATTATAATGAATATAAATACATAATTCAAGAATACAAGTAAATATTAATATTATTTATAGTATAATTATCTACGTTGTTGAAACATATCATTAAGCCTTATAATTTGAATTTTTTGATTGTATTCTGTTTAGATGTCTAAACCGACTTCAGCAATTTGAATATGATCCAAATGTACATCATTCTATAATCTCCAGAATAATAATTATGACATAACTATAAATTTTATAACTCAATTATACCATTAAATCTAATAAATAATGTTTATGAAAAATTTATTATGTTACAATATTGGAGATGATAGGTCATTCGTATGGATAAGTAATGTTTCCATTTTCCATTGATCTTTTTGGAATGAAGAGAAGTATTATTTTTTCATTAAAAATTATAATAATTGCATAATATCATATTAATTTTTTTAATATACTTATATATCATTAGTGTGATATTGCAATAAAAAAAGAATCAAATCGCCTGTAGGATATGAATGTCCACATGAACGCAAGAATGAAATTACTATATTTCTGTGCATGGAATGGTAAGACCATAAATGATATAATACTTTTTCAGAATGGTATGTATCTCAGAAATATCCTATATAAACACTAACTACATCATTATAATAATTACATGATATATGGTTATGGAAATCAAATTACATCTATTAGAGCTCGTAAATTAAAATATAGAATCCATTTTGTAAAAATAAAAATATATAACTTGTTTAATTTAATTTAAAATTAAACTAAAAAAAATCAATGAAAAACGTTTTCTATAAAAATTATATCAATTTTAATTATAAAATATTTATATACAAAAATAAACTTTAAAATCCTTCCAAAAACCCTAAAAGGTTATTTTAAAAAAAGAAAAAATTCTATTTTAAAAAAAATCCTTATAAATAATCAAAAAATTTAAATAAAATATAGTTTTTAATAAAACTCATAATATTTCACTATTCCTTGAAATATAATTATTATATATCTATTCTAAAAAATTCATCTAAATATATTTTTATTATGATGATATTGGAAATAAAATTAATTTAATCAAAATAAAATTCTATAATTTGATTTTTATTTTTTAAAATAAATCCTTATAAGGAATATAACTACATAATTTAGGAATACATGTAAATATTAATATTATTTGTTATATCATTATCTAGGTTGTTGCAACATATCATTAAGCCTTATAATTCAAATTTTTTTGATTGTATTCAGTTATGATGTCCAAAATTACTTCAGCAATTTGAATATGATTCAAAAGTACATCATTCCATAATCTATAGAAAAATAATTATGACATAACTATAAATTTTATAACTCAATTATACCATTAAATCTAATAAATAATTTCTATTAAAAATGTATTATGTTACAATCTTGGAGATGATAAGTCAATCGTATGAATGAGTAATTTTTCCATTTTTCAGTGATCCTTTTGGAATGAAGAGTAGTATTATTTTTTCATTACAAAATTATAGTAATATAATAAATATCATATTAATTTTTTTAATATACATATATATCGTTATTGTGATGTTGTAATGTAAAACGAATCAAATCGCCTCCAGGATGTGATAGTCCATATGTACGTAAGAATGAAATTACTATATTTCTGTGCATGGAATGGTAAGACCATAAATGATATATTACTTTTTCATAATGATATGTATCTCAGAAATATCATATATAAACACTAACTACATCATTATAATCATTCCATGATATGTGGTGATGGAAAAAAATTACTTTTGTTCCTAAATCGACAGTCCTATACACACACAAACGATGAATTACATTCAGATTTGATGGAAGTACAGATTCGTAAAGTTCATGAAACTAACATGTTAACATATATGTCTATTTATTATATTTTTGTTATTAATTTTTTATTATTGAATATATTTCTAATGATGAGGAATAAGTATCAAAACTACAACATGTAGATAAATACTATACCTCTTCTTTAGAAAATATTCTTTTATTAAAATATTATGACCACTAAAGATGGTGTTATTATTAAAAAAGTCCTATAGAAAGTGTGTATGGATTATATATTTTAATTTATGATTCTATTGGAAGAAAAAAATGGGTTTCTATGTTTGATCAAATAAGAAATAATAGTTCACTTTTATAAAAGACAAAGGGGTACCCTTGGTATTTCTCCAAATATTACAATAATATAAAATAATATGTAATTCAAAATATGTCAAAAATTATTTATATATATGATAATATGTTTATTTATCACAATAATATAATAAAATAAAACATTTGACTTTTTTTGACCATATTGTGTCCCTTGTATTTTTGATCCATCCATTATTTAACCCATTTAACTATAAATGAATTAAAATTGATTTTTACTCTTTGAGGGTTAATATAGTTACTATAATAAATAAACACCTAAATAGAACATGGTTTTTTATATATTATTCATATCTCCCAGATGACTTTATTAGTTTTAGTAATTTTTTATCTTTTAATAAAATATTATTTACTATACAATATCCTAAATATCAATTTTATGAACTAATCATTGCATTTACTTTAACAATATAAGGAAACTACGTAAAATTCATAAAAAATGTTTCATATTAAACACATGTATAATTAATTTATAAACTTTTTATCACATATTTATATCAAATTATATTTATTATAATATTTTTAATATCAAATAACTTGATTACTTCATTAATTAAATAATTACTACATTCATGTTATGCAATCATCTAAGGAAAATATTTCATTAAAAAAATTAAAATAAATTTAACATTATAACTATACATATTTTATAATTAAAAATAGTATTTATAGTAGATCATATCTTCTAGATTAAAACATATTAAAAATACAAAACTTATCCAAAACAATAGTGTCATATGATTGAATTTTCATTGAATATAATGATATTAAGGCCATAATATCATAATGGTTTCTTGAAAAGGAAATAAATTAAACAATTGGATAAATATAAGTTAGATATACTCATATAATAGGAGTTAAGAATGTTTTCTCCATTTATTTGTTATTATAATTTTATTTTTAATGTTATTTTCTAATTTACCCTTTTCTATTGTAATTAAAATTACTAAGGTTGTTATTAATATTATCCAAAACTTTAAGGAATAACATGATAAATATAGGGATAGTAATTTGAATTGTAGAATCCATTTTATTAAATTAAAAACAAAGAATTTGTTTAAATTAATTTAATATTGAACTAAAAAAATTCAATGAAAAACTATTTCTTGAAAAAATATATCATTTTTAAATATAAAATATTTGTATTCTAATATAAACTATAAAATGCATCCAAAAACACAATAAGGATACTTAAATGAAATAAAATTTTAATTTAAAAAAATCCAAAAAAATAATATAAAATTTTAATTAAAATACAATTTTAATAATACTCCTAATATTTCACTATTCATCAAAAAATAATTAATATATATTTATTCTAATAAATTAATCCAGATTTAATTTTATAATGATTATATTAGAAATGAAATATATTTAATCATAATAAAAATCTATAATTTGATTTTTATTTTCTAAAATAAAGCCTTATAATGAATATAAATACATAATTTAGGAATACAAGTAAATATTAATATTATTTACTATATCATTATCTAGTTTGTTGCAACATATCATTAAGCATTCATAATAATAGCATTCCATACTTAGAAAAAATTATAAATATCATGAAATAATAACATCACACAACATGTGAATTTCCCACGGTGAAAGAATGTCAACTATATTTAGAAAACTTCTTAATTAACAATCACATCCCATGTAACTTAAATTTCCCCCACACATGTGTAAGATACCCCTATATAAGAGATCATCACAAAGTCCTAACACATATTAATCTCAATTCTACCATTCCCAAAATGTAATGTAACGAAATATAAAACTACCCTATGATACCACTTTGTAATAACTTCTGGTCTATCAATCTCTCATGTTGGAAAAATCAGGTTGTTTACTGGGCCTCAAGTGTGAACCCCAAGAATAGAATATATATAAATATAAAACTAAATTTGTAATTGATAAAATATCTTGCTATCAAAAATAACTTAATTACCCTAGTCTTGAATACCTTTTCAATCCCACCTCCATGATCCATCCCATCCACTTGAAACTAATCTAATACAATATCCCTTTTACCTTAACCAAACCAACCACCACATAATCTACATGGGTACCAGACGGTGCACCAAATAGGGTGGGTGTAAAACTGATTAGGTCAACTCCAATGATCTAATAAACAATATTATAATAAGTGCATTCAATAATACAAAAACATGAATATTATTTAAAACATTTAATTCAACACAATAATATATCTAATTTAGAACCACACAGGAATATCCTTGAATATGTACAAAAGAATTACAAACATAACCCCAAGTCCATTGTATAATCACAGATTCTGGAAAATCACTCTGTATAGGAAATTCAATATCCTGGTAAATCCCTCTATACTGTCATTTGAGCATAACTTGGACAAACCCTCCATATAATCATTTCAACAACAATGACAAGCCCTAAAAATAAGAATTCTAGCATATCCAAGCCATGCCCACTATATAATAATTTCATCATAACCAGGCCAATCCCTCTACAAATTAATTTTACTATAGAAGTCAATCCTCAATATATTTATTTTAAAATTAACAATCACAAGATATAACAGAAAGAATATATCTTATATCATTATAATCTATAAGGTTAAATTCATTTGGAGACCCATTATTATTCAATTACCTGATTCATTTATGAATTTGGTCTTAAACCATTATCATACCAGTGAACAAAAACATATCAAATCGAACATCACCATTCATTGAAATAGAAATTTAATTCATTTTATGAGGTCAATGAATCACATGAAATCATGTGAGGTCTCATGTTATGTGAAAACATTCCTCATGAAATTATCCAGTTCATTATTATTCCTGGGTAGCTTCACCCTATAAGTTTCTATAAGTTCGGTTGTTTCACTATTTAATCCAAAGGTATCTAGGAAGTAATTTGAAAAAATATTTAACATAAAACATTGTTAACATAATTAATGATATAGTTATTTGAATGAAATTGTTTAATATTTCAAATACACAAACAATAAAATCAGACCATCAGGTTGGGTTTTAGGCCACCAAATCTAAAATGGAGATCAATGAAGTTATTCCAACATTTGCTTCCCCAATAAAAAAGGTGATGATGATAATAATTAAATATTATATCACACAAGATCAATATAAACAAATAAAAAACCATATTTAAGATATTACAATACATCAAGGTCGAATAAGAGGAATAGTTGGAAAACTAAAGGAAAAACAAATCATCAGGGATGAGTTGTTTAAGTGGGAAATTCAAATGTAAAAAATAACCTCAAAATTATATATATATTCACAATAGTTCAAGGGATAATGTCATCATATAGATGAAATGAAATCATGCACATATCTTAACAATAAAACTATTATTAATAATAAATAAATATCTAGTAATAATTTCACATTGAGTAAATTTCTATTTATGAGTTACACTAAAAAAAGTCTACCTGAAGTTAAAAATAACATGATCAAGCATTTCATTTCATGTAAAACATTCAGAGAATTTAACCAATTCACCCCAAAAACCATTAGTTTCATATTTTTTGTGACATTATCATGTTGTGCATATGTCTCAAGTAATGTAACCTCCTAACACCATAAACCAACTCTTGATGTATTCTTCATATCATTTTCATTCCATGTAACAGTTTTACGATGTGTAATTTTCTAGCAGAAAACTATCATCTCAGCTTATGTAGATGCTCTTGAACCGCATATGAAGTCTTAAAAACTCATGGATAACCCTCATAATCCCCTGAAACACTTACCCGTAGTCCATTTATTCAAATTAATATTAATCTAAAATCATTATTTCATTTTCCCCATGATAGCATTTACATTCCTTATAAGGGACTCGACCACCAATGTTAAAAAAACTAAAGTCTATAAATGAAAAACACAAATAGGGAAATAGATTGAAAAGACATGATCTTTCAGGAAAAATGGGTATCTTTTAAAGTATCTACTATTCATTTAAATGTGTTTTTTTTATTATAGGTTATGAATATTTTTAGGAATCGTATATGATAATTCAAATGATCCTTATAAGGATAAATCTATATGTGTCCCCATCAGAACAAATTTTCAGTTCTCAAATGTGACCTTAAAATATATAAATATAAAATATTCAATGGAAACAATAAATGGTTAAATATTATTCATGGAATATTCACTAAAAAACTCTTGTTATATTATAAAATTTTCTTACAAATCTATTAACTGTGACACTTGTAACGATGCAAAATAAAGATAAAATGAATTAGAATTTAGTGAATCACTAGTTTATTTATTTATGAATTTAATAATTACATGAATCATGTAACATAAGGTGGGATTAGATACATATTTCACCAAAGGTATCAAATATGATAATTCACATCTAGAAGACCAAGATGAAATTAAGGACTAAGTAATCGAAATAAAAACAAGTTTCTGCAATAATCTCACAATGCTGTAGAATGTTAAAGAAGAACTTGTAACACTAAAAAATGAAATTATTTCATTATTTTTTTAAATATAAATATCTGTTTGTGAAAATAAATATTTAAAATTGTTTTCATGTAATTTTTATACACTTCACAGTAATTGGACATGGTCTCACTAGATTTCATACAACTCAAATAAAAGTAAAACATAATAGGGTGATATATCAGGAAAAGTAGTTGAATAATTCATTAAAAATTCACATGGATCAATTAAATAATATGGGTAATGGTTTTAAAATATATTTATGAATCTTGGGAGACAAAATTACATGATACATATTGAATTTCTCCAGTTATATGTAAAGATGATAAATTTTGAAACCACATTGGATGGAATATGGAAATATCTTTACAGGACACAGTAAGACACTAGTGCATCTAAAATACTTATCAAATTTAAAAAGACTTATAATTTTCTAATAAACAACCATGTGATCATCTAAACAATCAACCACCAATCAATTATGGATAATGGAAACCCACAATTTAAACGAATATAGTTGTACCAAATTAATAAACAATATATTTTTAGATTTAGATTTAAATAATATAAAAATTTAAAGGGTTAAAAATAAAATAAAACCCACCAATAAGATAATATTCAAGATAATCATGTGAAAGAAAAATGTCCCATTAAGTGGATTCCAAATGTCTTAGCTTCTACCATAAAAATAAAAAGATTTCATATCTTGATAGACTGAACATCAATGTTAAATTAAATTATTATAAGGAACATGTTTGTGATATTGGATATTTTGAAATGTGGATATTGATTATTATAATAATATTTCAATGTGTACATGTTTTGGAATCCCAAATTCAAGGGGGATCTATACTAATTTCATAAGTACCATAGTTGTATTGACATCACTAAAAATGGAATATATTTAAAAATGAATATATTATAATCACATGATGATAAATATAATTTACTCAATATATATGAAAAATTTTTATAATGATTTTTAATATCCACCATCTTATTAAAACTATTTAACATATCAAAATGAAAAACTGATTTCCCAAAAAAAAAGCTTCCAATGAAAAATGGGATGTATTATTTGGGACAAAATCAAAAGGTTATGGTTATTGATCAAAGTATAATGAAGAATTTAGTCATCAACGTTAAAATCATTTTGAAACCTATAGGTTGAATATTCTTCTAATTTTCAATGATAGGCCACATTATGACTATTTCAATATATTCGCTATTGTATAGATGAAGGATAAAAACCGAAATGAAAAATAAAATAGTCAATATATGAAATATATATCTAGAATGGAATTATAGTTGACACACCTTATGAAGAGTTAGATATTTTTACCAAAATGGAGATTCAATGTATGATAACAAAAAATATAGTTATTTCTAATAGGTAATACATATTTCTACAATGTTTTCGAGTGTTATTCCTTAAAATTAGATTAATAAAGGTAAATCACTAATGAAACCTTTCACATAGAATGTTTTTTCATTAAAGGATTCTACACTCCAAAAACAATATGGGTGTGATTGAAATGAATGTTTATTTATCTATCCATATCAGTTATTGAATATTGAGAACATGAATGAAAAGAAAAATAAGGAATGTTATTTACTTGTAAAATTCATGAATTCCAATCCAAGAGAGAATAATATTAAAAATTAATAAAAATCATTCTTTAAAAGGGAGAATATAATTATATAAGTTATGAGGATTAATTTAAGAAAAGGTAATTACATTTTAGGCCTTCATATAAAGGATTATGTTGGTTGAAAAAGTCAACATATCAATGTGTCACACATTGAAGAATTGATGGAACCCCAACTTGATGCCATATTAGTTTGGTTAGGCATGTGTACTGGGAATTGAATTTGAAGATGTGTGAGGAGAATCTAATTACTGATATCTTTGAAAAGGGTAAATCGATCAAAAAATTATTTAATCATTATGAATTTTTAATTCTCAACAATGCCTTTAAAACTTAATTTTATTGGCAGTGATTCATTATATTAATTCTATTTTTTGGTTTATGTTGAATATTCAAATTAATTTGAAGTGTTTTTTAACAAAATATTCATAAATAAATTTCACCAGAATATTTGTAATGTGTGTCTCTTTATGAGTGATGTTTTTTTAAAATTTATGTTTCATTTGTTTGATAGACCCCTAAAAAATGTTCAATTTAGTATCCCATTGATTAGGTTATAAATGAATTATTTTTTCACATTAAGTCACTATTTGTTTCTTAAATGGGATATCAGAAATTGAAATAGAGTTGATTAGTGAATGGATCATTGAAAATTGAAAATATGGTGACATTATTCTCTGATAGAAATAGTAATAAATTATTGTAATTTGAGTATCGGTAATAGGGATCGTATGTTTTTATGTGGTAGGGATGAGGGAACCCTTCTTATAAGGTCAATAATTGGGAGAGTAATTTTTTCATCCATACCAATTGTTAGAGTATAAAATTAATGATAGTATGTACCCTATAGGTCATGGTTTCTGGCTTTAAGGGTGTCACAACACGATATATTGGTGTCAAATCATAAAACATGTTTCCTTATCTCGCATTGGATACTAGAGGGGTTTTTGGTAATGTAATATAATACCAAACCAACCTATACCCATTACATGTCTTTTTAAGAGGTGGATGTGTAGTGAGCCAACATGGTGGCCGTTGATCTCTTTTGAAAAACAAAACCATGGGGGAGTGACCCAAACCATGGAAAATTATAATGGCGGGGTCTTATATCCCCAATGATTGTATTTCAATTTGTATCAGAGGAGGTATCCATCATCTGATTTGTAGTTCACGAATAGAGGGGGATATTGCCGGAGTTCTAAATGAATGATTATGTGTTCCCTATAGGTTAAGGTTGATGGATGCATGACTGTCATTACATGGCATATTGGTGTTACACTATAACACATATTTCCCTATCACACATCAGAGTTTGTAGGGGGTTGGGAATTTCCTGTAAGAACAATTTATCCTATATGCATCACAATGACCTTTTATAGTGGGATGGGTAGTGAGAAACCATGGTGGGTAGTGATCCCTACTAAAGAATAACAGCATTATGGAGTGACCCAAAGCGCAAAATAATGTGATGGGGGATCCTATAGCCCCAATATAGATCCTACACAATTTATTGTACATTAGAGGGAGAAAATATACATTTATATTAGAATTATATTTGGAATTTATAAAATAATATAATTGGTGAATTTTATTTTCCCTTTTAATACATGAATCTAGTATTATATTTAGAGTATATTGGAGGTCAATGTAATATAAAGGTATTTAAATATATATATATAAACTAAAGTCTTGAATACCATTGGGAATGAAATTGATTTATTATATTATGTGGGTAGTCGTTATTTTAGGAGTATATATCTTGGTGAGTATCCCATTATATGATATTATTTGAGAGTTTTTTTAATGGAAGTGAAAAGTATTGAGGTTAATATTATTAGCTATAATATTTTCAGTTAGTATATAGTTTTTGAAATACATTGAGCTAGCTACTGAATATTTTTATCTACATGAAAACATTTAATATTGATATAAAAATTTTAACACATGTTAAATGTGGTGAATAGGTATACGTAACATTTTTGGGAAATCATCAATGTTTTATATATCTTTATGTCTTGGAAAGTGAAATTAGTGAATTGTGAACATTGATGATGAATTAAGAAAGTTGAAGTAAATGATTAATTTTAGAAGAAATATATTAAATTGTACACTACATCTTGAGTATAAATGATTCTATTTAATTTGGAATAGACAAATAATGTCTTGGAATTTATCTAATCAATGTGATTTTATTTTTAAGATTTCAGTGAACTAATATTTTTTGTGTAAGGAAAGTATTAATTTGAAGGGAATTTCAATTTCTGATATTTTTATTAAAAATAGAACTTTTATATATAATATATGTATGATATGATCAATATAGATATATTTTTCAGTATTTTCAACAAATATTTCCAATGTATGACTTCTCTATTTATGGAATTTTGTAATATGCAATTTATGTATTAATTTTTATGACATTTGATTGAATTCTATACTACATGTATTATATTTTAGTATTAATTTCATAATTTCTATTGGGAATAATAATTATACTATTTTAATAAGACAATGATGTAAGGTATGACATCTGACACAACTGTGTCTTAAATTTTCGTAAGGAATTATAGGAAACCGTAAGACATTCCCACGTTGTAATTTGTTTCGTATGTTCATAATTCATCATGCGGGTTATGTAATAATCATGGATAAAAATATTACATATCTAATTATGTATGATTTTTTAAAATAAATAAATTTCATGATTTCAATGGAATAATAATATTGTTTCAATAAATCAAAATCTTTAGTGGAAAATAAATTTAATGACGCAAGAAACATTTTCCATGGTCAAAATATCATTTAGTTTTTTTATTCTAGGAAATAAGTATGATTTGATAATGTTTATTTGAGATTGATTTTGATTATGTAAAAATAATATTATATTCTATAATTTTTTTATTAAAATATTTTAAATTACATATCTATGATAAGAAAAAAAATGTAATCGACTTTCTTATGTGGATAAAATATACAAAAATCCGCTATGAATCATGAATGAGAAGAAATAATAATTAATGAGGTTAAATCTGAGTGTTAGAGAGTTTATCATCCATACAACATCTATATGATGGATATTTTCATGATGAAATTTTGAACCTCTACTCAACATGATACTACAATTGAATTTTAAACAACATTGGAATGTTATTTAAATATAGTTCTCTGTTATAATTTTTCTTGGGAAAAGAAGTTGGGCCATCTGGTGAATAATTCAGTGAAATATTTATTTAAGAAATAGCTTATGGAGGAAACAAAATAAATAAATAATAGTATTATTTTAATTTTCTATTGTATGGATAAAAACATTGAAATTGAAAAAACATCCCGTTATATTGTTAGTGTGTAAAAAGGCATTCATAAAATATCAAGAGGACATTAATTAGTTATTTTAAAACAATGAACTCCTATGGAATGTTAAATTTATCGAAGGGTATTCCATTTCTCAATGTTAAAATGAAATGATTAATATAATTTATTCAATAATGATCATGAAAAGTTTAACCACCCAAATAAAGGAAAATGAAATAATGAAAGGTTATATTTATGTGGACTATGTTGAAAAAATTAAAAAAAAATTGAGAACAAAAAAAATTATGGTGATGATCGATGTTGAGTTAACAGATAGAATGGAACTATTGAGGAAGAGGTGATATAGTTTTTAAAAAATTAGTGATCATATAATAAGTATGGTTTAAATGGAAATAGGGAAAATGATTAGAGGATGTGAATGTTAATCACTGAATTTGTAGAACTAGGATGTTGAAGTAACTTGATGATGAATATGAAGTAGTATACCTTCTAGGTGAATCATGTTTTATGAAAGATAATACCTATGCTTTTAGTTATTTAAAAAACATCAATGATTCTAAAAAATCATGTTATAAATTATGAATTAACCCATTAATATTTTTTTAGGGGATGTATTTTGGACGTTATGATTTGAAATATGATGAATGTTGATTCTATAGGTGAATTGAAATTCAAGGAATAAAATATTGAGAGTTTCTTAAATTTTTTATGGATTATAAGTTCTTCTAAGAATATATTTCATATCAATTGGATAAAATTTAAGATGTTTTGATATCTGAGACTAAATTAATGATCTAGATCAATTACAATGATGAAATATGAGAAGGACTACTAGTTTTATTCCACATTGAATTAGAGTTATGGGATTTAGCTTATTTTCACAGGTGTAATATTATGAACAAAGTATTGTGTAATATAGTGTTCATGGTTTTATGTAAATACCAATACATTCAATATATATTAATAATAATATTATTATGTAAACACTATTCAAAATGATAATAACTAATAGTAATAAGAACAAGAGATATATGTGTATTTAACCTTCAAAAATAATTATATTCTAGATTTATCTCATTATTTTTAACAAATATTGTTTCATGATTGGTTAAACTAAAACAAATACATATTTCATAACTAATATTAAATACTAAAAAATTGGTAAAAGGGTCAAATAAATAAGAATTGAGAAAAATATACACAAAAACCTAATTTACCTCTCCCTTCCCCCCACTCATGTTTCTCTACAACGATCCATATAGACTCCTAGAAACTAAAAAACACACATTTTATTAGAATTGAAATAAAATGTGTATTCTCACAAATGTTTTAAATTTTAACTTATTTAGCATGGAACAATGTAATTATTGATGTGATAAATTGTACAATACTTTGGGGACCCAATTTTGGATTAAAAAATAAAAATTGAATATTTATTTTTGTAAATTCATTTTTATTCTAAAAAATCAAGTTCTTAAGGAATATCCAAATTTACATAAAGATTTTTGTTTCTCATTCTTGATTTTATCCATTAAATCACTTTTAATAGTGTTAATATGGATTTTCTCTACCACTAGTGAAGGTTAAATATTAATTTTGTTTTTTAAATATATAAATGTGTGTGTGTGTGTATTTATTTCATTTAATTATGAATTATGAAATATTCTTATTTTTGTTGTATGTATATATAATTTTTTATGTTTATATCATATATATATATATTCTATATTCTATATTCACTACAAACAATTTATAAATATATTTATTAAAAATCATTTTTTTCTCTCACATTTAATGCTTTAATGTTTCAATTGTTTACTTTAATCATTCATTCCAAAAATAAATAAATTATTATATTAACATTTTTATGATGAGTTAATTTTTAATAAACAATTAATAGAAATTACATGCCATATATTTCAAAATATTAATGTCATTGAATAAAAAAAGATTTAATTTATGACAACCAATGCTATTGATCTTATAGTTTCCCTTAAAAATATATTTTTTATTAAAAATTAATATTAAAAAATAATTATTGAAATAATGATTAAACTAGTAATAAATATTGAGAATTTTACAGTGGATTATGTGACATTGTGTTGGAATTATATTATAGTTTGTATAATGGTTATATTTTTAATAGTGGTGTCTCTTAACTAACTAACCATACATGATTCTAAGATGAATGTGAGTTTCTTATAATCATAATCATTTAAATTAAATAATTTTATTGCTCCATTTTCATGAGAGTCACCCTAGTACATATTGAATATAAAAATTTAATTTTTATTAATAATAAATAAAAAAGTATTTATTATAAAAAGTGGTATGCATTAATATTTTTTAATAATGTTAATTTGGTTCATAAACATAACATGTATAAATTAAATAAAATAGATTCATTCATATTAATTTTTAAATTAATATATTAAATTTTATATGATCTATATGGAAATTATATTGTGTGATAATTTAAATACTATTGTTCCGAGAAAAAATTTGGCAATTGTTGGCGGTAATTGTTTTTCAAAAATCAAGACTTCCCAAAAAGAATTGAAAACACATTACATGTTACTATGTATGATTTTTATCTCAAAAAATAATTAATTAATATGAAATATATTGAAAAATTTAAAATATCACATTAACATATGATATTTTTACTCTATTCAAAATCTATTTTTATCGAGTTTCTATATCATTATTTCTCAATAACAATTATTTTACTCAACATGTTCATATTTTTTTATAAACAGATAATAAATCAATAGATAATGAATAAACTATTTGTCTCATGTCGGTATTCAATATGGAATACAAAGGAAAATATAAAAATCTCATAAGTAAGATTAAATGATATCTTTCCTTCACCATGATGTGTCTCCAATTATGGTATAATGTTAGAGCTATGTTATTCCCCAAAAAATAACCCTCTAAATTCAAATAATGGTTTTTAAAAATATTGGAAACAATATCAATGATCGATTAAAAATCCCTTACAGAATATATAAATAATTATACAGTTTCAAAATTAATTGAATTATATTTATCTATAATTAATATATAATCATGAATTCAGAATTAATATATATGAAAAACACTTAAACCTCATCATGTGACAACAATTTTATAAATATTATAGTGAAATTTTTTCATCACATATATTAATACACATTATATAGATATTATAGTTCATTTTAATGCAACCCTCATCATAATTTGACTTTTGAATACAAGAATCCATTATTAATTTCCTTTTTCACAACAATAATAAAAATATAACTAATCCATGAGAATTATGAACCTAAATATGAAAGAAATAAATTTTCATTTCTCACAAATAAAAATTTCATGAGACTTGTAATATTAATCTCAATGTGTGAATGTTATTTAAACACCACATTACCAGATATATTAATGTCTTTATGTATAATATGTCTCAAAGATTCAATAATATTACAATGATAATTATTTCTTAATGTGTTCATCTAGACTCTCCCATTTCTAGGTCACATCATGAAATATATTCATTTTATCCCACTTTATATTTTGGAAATATGATTATAACCTTAATAAATACTTCACCTCCCAATATATAATTTCATGCTTTCCTCCCAAAGAAACAACCCATCAAAATTTTTATTAATGTTTATTCTACAATAATTACTAAAAATCACACCAATCATTTTTTTCCGAAATCTTTCTAAATATTTCACCCATACATTTCAATTGATGAAAATAAATGGTATAGCGAAAATATTATTGGTGAACACATAGTGAATTTGGTAGAAAATTCACTCCCAAAATCAAATTTAAAAGAAAAATGTAATCATCCATCAATGAAATTTTCATGATATCTATAACATGACCATTATGAGTGTAATTGAGGATTTATCTGATATATTTAAATATATTTTTCACTATCATATGATGGAACTCATCTGGGTTTAATTTTAATTATGAATAAAGTGTAATTGTAAACAAAACATATGTTATTGATAAAGTAATGTATGTAAATGACCTTATTAGATTTTTTAATTATTTACACTCCACACTATTTTCTTCTTCATCCATGAATTATTTCATCATAATAGTGGTATAGTTATATATTTCTATTATCTATTCCATTGTAGATAATTTGATAAAATGATTTACTTATTAATCATATTTAAGAATTATATATTTTTTCATGTCGACCACATGAAGTCCCAAAAAAATCATCTCACTTATCATATAAAATATTTTTTTATTTTGGAAGAAAATTTATCAGAAGTTTTAAATTTTTTTAGGTATAATTTATTTCACAAACATTTATAATCTGAAGTGGTTGTATTGTGTTAATTTCTTGGATCTAGTTATTGTCATCGCCTATGCACCTTTAAAAATTTCAGTCACATTAACCTCGTATTCTATTTTAAAATTTTTGTTCCTAAAATATAGTTGTGTTCATTGATAGATTTATTTAAATTTCATATTTGAAACACATGACCATCCACAATGAACCACTATAGTTATTCAATACCCAATTTTTTATAATGAACCTTACTTAAAAATAATAATATTATATCCATAACTTGTAATTACATTGAAAAAAAAGAAATATTTAAAATAATTTCAAGTATTAAGAAAAAATAAAGTGAATCAGTAATGATATCAATGAAAATATTATAGTTTCCATTTAAAAATGATAACTGTTTCTTGCCAAATCCCTTTTCTCCTTATTTATATTTTATATAACAAATTATATATCAAACTCATAATTTATATATGTACATGACAATAATTCCATTGAGTCATTATTCTTGATTTGAATTAGATATTCAATAATGGTATCAATAAAATCTTCAATATTTAGTGCATTTTTAATGTTATTCAGTTCTAATATTTCATGATGTCCTATTTGTGTTGAACATATTAAATTCAATCTGATTTGGATGAATTTTTGATTATCTATAATGATATTTAAATGACCTTTATATTTTCCAATTTAAAAACCATTGATCAACATTTTTTCACGAAAATACATTTTAATAATATTTTAAAATAAACCTATATATATTTAAAACATTATATACAATATGAAATTGTACATTTTGTTATCATCTCATCCATATTAAGAGTCTTTAACCAAGAATAATGACATGAGGGCTTTGTTGTTAATAGATGATTTTATTATATCCATATCGCAACATTTTTCTTGGGATAATAAACATATTCTATTTTTTACTATTTTAATTTGATTTATTTATTCACCTAGGATATCAATGCAATATTCATCATTTATTACTTCTTAAAATTTATTTAATTCCTCTTATGAATGAAATCCCAAGTGAGTTTAACTAATAGCATTCATTCATGTTACAGAACATATGTTTATATTTATAAATATATTTTCAGGATCTATATGTGTTTTGATACATAATAATTTGATTGAGTTTTTTCAAGAATTTATCTTCATATATTATTTTAGAATCAACAAGTATATATTTGAAACATGTTATACCATAAAAAATGTTCATTTTTTTTCATCAAAACTATATTGAGAATCATTATTTCAATCATTAATAATAATTATATATATAGAACATCTTGATCCTCCATGAAAATCACATATTATATTTTTATAAAAATATAATATTATTATAATAACACATAAAACTCCTTCCCCAAGTTAGCTAACAATTACAATGAATGGTTTTAGTTTGTATTTTGTTTTATATAATTTTTTGAAAAGAATACTTCATAGGAAACACTAAATGAAAATTAAACATGATAAATTTCATTGAGATAAAATAATTAAATGAATTAAAAAAGACATTGAGTTTTAGAATACAATATGAAACGATATTAAGAAAACTACAAAAAGAATAAATATAAAAGAGAATAACAGAAATAATATAAAATTAAATTTTTTATACCTTGTGGTATTCCCAAATGATCATAACCTCATTTTTTAAATGAAAATAATGAGAAAAAAATAAAAAATACATTTTGAGAAAGGTGGATATTAGTAGGGTGAATAATTTTAGTAATGAATATATCTATATATTTATTAATAAAATGATATCATCATATATATAGTCATTAGACATATAATGAACATTCATATGACCATCGTACTAATAGCCATTTGATATATGGTCATTGAAAATGTTGTCGTTGAGTTTCTATTTGTCCAATTGGTACATTTGAGTTTTTAATAATCAATTATATATAATATAATTAGAAATTAAAAATTCCTTTCCAATGAAATAATAAAATAATATACATAATACAAATAGTTTATAATAATTTTTATATTAATTAATTACATAATCATTTTATTATATTTAAAAATACTTATTTTTTGTGTTCATAAGATTAAAAATAATGATTCCACTGCTAATAATTTTTTATAGCAGAATTGTTAAGGGATAAATTTTTTTAAGAGGAGTAATTTAAATTATATAATATTAAGATGTTATTTTATTCAGATATTTGTTCTTTAATTGTTGCGTAATATTGTCTTAATAATTTATATTGATAAATGTTAATTTATAATTTTAATGAAAAACATTAATGAATAAAAAATTTATTGAGTATCACTAATATGTTAATTTATATTGATGTTCAAACATTTATTTTATATATGTATTTTATTTTTCTATTATATGATTTTTTTATAAATTCAATAGATGAGGATAGATTTGCAAACATCATTAATGGGAATAGATGAAAAAGTTTTTATTCTATTTTGAGTAAAAAACAATTAATATGAAAGAATATTGCATGAGAGAATACATGCATAACTATTCATGTTAATGAATATAGTTGGTGAATAAAAATTAATATATTTTATAATGATATTATTTAGAAGAATCCAACATGTTGAATGATTTGTTAAACAATATAAAGAAACAATATTATGTGAATATGTGAGAACCCATAAAAAATAGTTGAAAATTATATAAAATGTGAAAATTTATAAAGTGGTAATTTTTTACTAATTAATAATTGATTTATAGTGTGTATGACATCTCAAATATAATGTGATATGAGATAGAAGATTTATAATTAATCTATTATGGTGATTTTAATATCTCTATGTATTGATCATTACATTAAACATCAAAAGGATCATGTCATTCATTTTAATGATGATCCAAAACTATCTTATGCTGATTTATACAATGAAAATACAATTTCATGAACATTATAATGATTCCTTTAGAAATTAAAATGATGATCCACCACTTCTAATGAATTATTTTGAAACATAAAACGGATGACGCTGAAAAATAAGTCAATGGAAATCTATAATGAAATGACCATTGTATGGTTAATTCTGTGACTAAAAATGAGACACTTATAGATTAAGGTTTCTTATTTTAGAATTGTATTACTATATATACAACATTATCTGAAATAATACTTCATATTTGGAATGAGTGGACCCACATAATTGTTTCTTTATCTAGTTATCATGGATTATTATATGAGTTGTTTATGTAAGAGTAGTTTTATTATTATATGATTATATTAAATTTATATTATTTATATGTATTTCTATGATGAATAAAATATTATGAAAATTATAATTTTAAATTATTCACTACATTGAACAGTATTATATTAATCAATAAATTAATTAGAATAATTTTTATTCAAGATGAAAATTTGATGACACATTCTGTAAAGAGATGATCCACCATGAAATCATACTTTATTTAATGCTTATATAATAAATATTACAATATAATTAAAAAAAGCATAAATTCTTGAATGTTTACAGAAAGAAGTAATCATGATTTTTAATTCATATTATAATGACTTAATTGACTAAAAATTTGAATAATGGATGTGAGGAAAAACTCAAACATTGAAAATAGACTATTTGGAATCAAAATATGTCTTACCCATTTAACATAAACAAATTGTAATATTTAAATATGTGAATATAATTAATGGTGTTATAAAATTACTATAAATAATTCAGTATAAAAATATTAGCACAATTAGATACTTTAATAATTGACTTACGATGCTAAACATGATTGAATTGAAGAGAAGATTGTGATTAAATTTAGGAGAGCACACAACTATTTATCTAGAAAAATAAAAAAACCTTTGATAAATATGATTTATATAATGATATAAATAGGATAAGGATCAAATACTATTTTTTCATTATCCTAATTTATTAGAATGGTTTATGAATAAACCTCTTACATTGAGCTAGGATATAATCATTTTGTCAAGGGAATAATTTTATCAAGGCCAGCGATTCCTTTTTAGTCCGTGATGGTTGAAATTGATGAATAAAATTTATGATATAATTTTTTCTATATTATGGATGGATTTAATGCCTTTTTTAGAATAGTGTATAGGATCCTATGTAAACTGGTGATATCTTGTATAAAGAAATAATCTGAAGACTATAACATATTTCTCTTAGGTTTTATCTGCATGTAGAGGGAGAAAACATAACAAACATTTCAGGAAGATTTAACTATTTTTAATAGTGTACTATAGATTTTTAGATAATTGTTAGAAAAATTGTTATGAAACATCTTTTAATTATTCTCACACATAGTTATAGAAGAAAATCTAGTTCTAATAACTCATAAATAACCTGGGTGGATGTAGGATGTCATATTGAGGTCAATCATTGTGAGTCATTGTGTGGAATTTTTCATGATTTTTCTACATTAAATTCTAATTCAATCCTTGATTGAACATAACTTTATTTTTATCTTTTAATGAAGGATACCATGTTAGATCAATATATAATAATTAATGTGAAATCTAATATATGTAAATGTTTCTTAGACTACATCACCCCCAAACTCCTTGTCTCAATATAATGAAAATATTAATTCCTATGGTATTAAATATAATCGTGGTTTCAACTAATATATTCTTTTTAAAGAACTTTATTTACATATTAGTTAAACATAATGTGTGGGATTTGGAGAAAATTCAAAATTACCTTTAAAAGAGAACACAATCACTATTCCAATGAATGATAAAATTGATTTTTTTCCATGAAAATTAATATAAGGAATAATTGAGAGGAAAATAAGTGTAAATGGTTGAAATTGATAATTTTGGATCAATCAAGACATTAAGGTAATCGTATTTTTTAATTTCCTTCTATAACGTCTATTGAAAGTAACCCTTTCAAAAAAACATGGTCAGGATTTGGATATTATGAGGAGGATCAATCAATGAAAAGATATGAATGAATATACATTAATTTATGAAGGTAATTAAATATGGTATATGTGGAATTATTCAATTATATACTTTTTTCATAGAGCTTCATGATATAAATGGACTGTTGTATGTGGAGGATAATAAAATGTAAACTTCATTCACAAATTAATTTTGAAATTGTATCACTTTCCCCAAACTAGTAATATCGAAATAAGAAAATGTACATAATTTAAATTAAAATCATTCCCTAATAAAATAATAGTATCAATGTTGTGTTTTCAATAATTTGTTTCTATAAATAATATTATTATATCTTAATAATTCACATGAAAAAAATAAAAAATATAAATTATTGTTAATGGTGCTCAATTTTAGGTTAAGTAAAAAATTTAAATACAATGAATCATTTTTGAAAATTTAATAAAAAATTAATTAATGTAATTAAAAATTTTAAGATGGATTGGGAGCATATCCTAAGTAGGGTTTGGAAGAATATGAACCCCGTTGACGTGAATTGTTATGAGAAAGAGATTAAATTTAATGATTTGTATTAAGTATAATAAGAAACAAATAATTTTCTAGAAAAGAATATTGTGTCCCTAAAAAATATGTTTTTAGTCAAAACTGTATAGAGACTAAAATAAAATAAAACATTTCATTAAATGAACTCAATATATATATGGAATATGTCATTGGAAAATGTTATCCAAAATCCCAACATTTTTTTACTAACACGTTTTTCAATTCAATTGTAGTAATTAATTCTAAATTATTAATAATTTTGGGTTATAAATACTCAATGGAATATTTCATCAATTAAAATTATGATGATAAAATATACAAGGATAAAATACATTTTCGAAGAGCCTAAAGGGTAGTGAATCTTCCCAAAAACTATCTAGTATTCAATATGAATAGACTAAATTAACTATGAAAATAATAATATTGTGTAGTTATTTGGATTGCTACTAGAGCACTGGGAAGAATAAAATCAATAATTTTATAAATTTTTCAAAATGTACTAAATATATAAGGCGTGTATTATGGGTGGGTGGATATAATTGAATATGAAAACCAATTATTAAGTGCCAGAAAACTTAAAAAAAGAAATATATATTCACAAAAAATGTATTATAGTTAATATAATTTTTTTGTGGTCACTACTACATGATTAGAAATACTAATGTTGAGTGATGGTATATACTGACGAAAAAAAAATCAAATACTGTTGAAAAAATAGGGTCACAATAGAGAGATAATAAGTTTTTAGAGAATGTTGACAATTCCCTAAGAGATAATAAAGTGAAGGAATGTTCTTAAAAATTAATAAATATGACTTTTTAATTTTAATAAAGTGTGAAATTAATGTTAAAATGGATTTTAAACCAAACTAAATGTTATTCTTTTGTGGAAAAAATTTCTACAGCATTTATCCCTATATAATTCCCCAGAATTCTTAATTAAAAGATGAAAAATTAATTTTTCATGGGAATCATTACTTGAGATAAGAAATAAAATTGGATAGATTGATGGAATTAAAAAAAATAAGAAATGATTTATCCAATGAAATTTAATACAAATTTTTTAAATAAATCATGTGAAATATCCATGAAAATTGAATATATTAAAATGGATTTCAATTTTTTTTATCCAAAACAGTTGGAAATTTAACGAAAAAAATAATGATATCAATGAATACTATATACATTAGGAAAATTGATTCTATCACATGAAAAAGAATATAAATTTCATGATATGTTGTACATATTTTAAAACCCAAGAGTACCAAAAAGATTTATATGGAATGATTCACCCCAATCTCTAACTCACAATTCTAGTTCTAAAAACTCATTCTTAAACACAAGTCTTCTTATAAATTTCTATGAACCAAGATAAACATAAAAATATTTCACATAATTTTAATATTTTATACATTATATGTCAATAAAATCTCATAATAGTTTGAAAATGTGGTTTTATGCATTATTAAAATTGAGATATATGGAATTTATTTTATTATACGTGTGAATTATTATTCACACGTGGACCATAGACCCCCATCTAGACTCTTAATATGTTGTACTCATCTTCATGTTTTATTGAATAATATCATTAGAAATGGGTAATATCTAACACATAGTTAGGGAAAAATATTAACATGTCATCACTTGTTTAATAATAACCATATGATAAAATATGTGTTGTGGATAAATATATTTTTAAAAATAACATGAAACAATAAGAGTTTCCATAAGTCATGGTAGTGGAACTTTAAATTTCAAGTGAACAAAAAATCAACCTATATATAGAGCTTGGAAAAATAATGGAAGTATTATATGAGTGAATATTAATATATTATCATGGCGTAAAATATATTGGGAAACAATACAAATCATTGAATCAAAATCATAAGTAATGGATCACTATAACGACAACATAACATAGTGTTCCATGAAATGTTTTAACAAGGAATCCATGGTATCTCATGAGATGGGAAAATTACCAAATGAATTGGAGATATATATAATTAAATTCACATCCATCACGTAATAAAATTATCATGTATATGTGCTGCACCTAAGGATAACACACCATATTTAAACACTAATCAATAAAAACCCTTATGTTGGATATGGGCTCCATAATATTGTCTCAATGCCGAACTGGTGGATATAACATTGGTATTCCAATGAGATGAAATAATTAAATTAAATTTGAAATTAATATGTTACTAATGATAGAAGTTTCATTAATATTGAGGTCTAATGTAGAAAAAATCATTATATGTATTGGAAATATATGTATAGAAATGAAATAATTAGTTTATAATTGTCAAATGTGTAAATGAACTTCTATAATAGGAAGGAACATTTTATTTTCCCCATATAACAGAATAGAATAAGAAGAATTTTGTTTAAATTATTCTTGTTTTAATAATCTATTTATTATTAAGATACAATTGATTTTGGTGGAAAATTACATAAATGAATAAATTGGGAAGCTCAATTAAATCATATAAACATAAATTAGAGAATCAGTAAAAGAATTTTAAAAATGTATTATCACCAATATAGAATGGTAATGTAGACTTGGGAAATATGTAATGAATAGAAATATATATTTTAGATGAAATAAATTAGAATATACTCCAGGAAAAGCGAGAATATGAAGGATAACATATAACCGAAAAGTAATAGATGGAATGGTAAATCTCATATAGACATAGTAAAAATTTTATATAAAGATAAAGAGTGAGGATATCATGAGGTAATTTTAAATAATGTCAATTTCATGAAAGGTATAAAAATAAACCATCCATGTGAAGAATAACCACTACAAAAACAGGAATCATGTGGTGAATATGGAATAAGCCATAAATAATGAAAATTGAGATGAGAAACACATTAAATACATCATAATTCATGATGTTTGTAAAATTTGAAAAGAGAAAATGTTATTTAAATGTAAAAAATAATATATAGATAATTCAACAGAATAAAATCATTTTTTATAATATATCCAAATTATAAAAATAAAGTTTTAGTTGAACAATCAAAATATAAGAACACAATTTTACTTAAAATATAACCTTAAAATTAAGCAAACATATACAAACATTCTCTAACATCTTACATAAAAAATAATTATCTTTATCAAATAATAAAGAACCTTATTCATATGTAAAATCTTTAATAAATTTTGTATATTATCATTTATTTGATATATATGTCCTTATTATTATTTATATTCAACATCAGTTGTTATTAAATTAATTTTTTTATATTGTACTAGTTTTCTAATGACAATATTTATTATGGTTTATTGATAAAAATATAAAAATATAATGATAACTACATATATTATGATGATTTTTCATATTTATTCAATTTTATTTAATTCTATTTCATAATTATTTTTTATTTTATTCAAAAAGGATATTGGTTTAGGATTATCACAATAATTTAAAATTTACAAAATAATAGTATAATAATAGTAAGTAAAAAATTAATAGAACCATTCCATAAACATAAGAATGAAACCATATTGTCAATACATTTTAAAATTAAAACTATTAATATTCTCATTTTCAACAATGATAAAAAGTTAAATAATTGTTCATGTATGTGGTTAAACCAACATCAAATAACTAAATTCTATATTCGATGGGTGAGTATTGTTATGAAGGTGAATATTTGTTAATAATAAAATCATTTAGTAATAATAATGATATTAAATGTATTTTTTAATGTGGATAATCCTGTATTGATATTGATATATGAATAAGAAAATATTTTATGATAAATTATGTGATTTTAATTCATAGAGTCATTAGTTTATATGTATTAATGGTTGACACATTAATTTAAATATAATTAGAGAAAAATATTGAATACTTTGTAATTTTAAATACTATTAATATTATCAATAAAATATTAAAAAATTAAATAATAATTCTAACTATACATTTTGGGAGGTTATGAAAAATGTATCATGACGGTTATGAAGGTTGTAGTCTCCAAGTAACTCAAGTGACATTTTCATTATTCAAATTATTTGGGTAAGAGGTCTAAAATGGTTATCTAATAAAAAATTTTAATATATATATATAATAAATATGAAATAATTTTAACATAATATAAATATATTTAGAGGAGATAAAATAATATTAAATGGAATGGTAATAAATGAGAAGTGATTAATAGTTTTCAATTAATCTATGGAAGTGATACTGCTAAAACTGGATTTTGGATTTGAGATTATGCTTTTTTGGAATACTAAATTTACTTATAAATGTATATTACTATTGGGATATTATTTTGGTTGAGTTTCGTTAAATATATGAGGCATGTGGCATGAGTAGAAGGGGGTTGTGATAATACCTTTTTATAAGGTAAAGGAGTGGACATTTATTGTAATAATAAAAATTATAATGTAACTAATCATGGGCCTAGTGGATCTAATAATTTGAAATAATGTAGTGTCGTAACAGAAATGGTCTATCAACCCTTATTCACGAATTTCATAAGCGTTTTTAAATATTTTGTGACCATTACTATAATTTATTTAACATTTACTATTTTTTTGTTCAAATATTGTGACTAATTTTTATGGATGTAATTTATTTTTAACAAAAAAAAATATAATGGGCCTTAAAACATAATTTCATAAAATTAATAAAAATAAGAATTTCGTTTGATGATGAAAATTAATTTTTAATATTATGAAAAATAATGCAAAAAACCATCTATATGAAAAATTTATTTTACTGATTAAATATTATAAGTAAGATGAAAATATCAAAAAAAAATATTTAATTAAAATTTATTAGATTATTATTATACATATAACAATTTTGTTCATCGATAACTATCCCAAAACAAATTAATCCTTTTTTATATTTTTAAAAGAAACAAACTGAAAATATTTTTTAATAGAGAAACTTTTTTATTTTGTTTCCAAATTAATAATCATCGATTTTATAAATTACAAATTAAATTTTTTTCATTTAAAAATTTTAATTCATAAATATATATTATATATATATATATTTTCTATAATAATTAATATCACTCTTATATTATTGAAGAGTTAGAAAATTGATAGTATTTGAAATATCTGTATTTTCAATATTCACCACAAAATTCAACCCTTTCATAAAAATCTAAAAAAATTTATCCTTCGGTAATTTTTTCATGAATAATTAAAATATGATGGTAGTTTAAAAAATATATATTTTAAAATTTATAAATTTATATTTTAAAATGACCTACAATTATAATGAAAAACAAAGATTATATAAATATAATATTTTAATCTTAAAAAGTTTTTAACATTATTTAATATAAACTTTTTAATAATTGAATGTAAATATAGGAGTTAAAATATAATAATAATTTCAAAATGGTTAATTTATGTTTATTATGATAAAATATACAACACATAACCAGAAATCGTATTCAGAAAGAACATCCCATTTTATCATTAAATCAAATAATTTATTTATCCTCTAAAATTCTAAATTTTGTTTATTAATAAATCATTACTTACTAGTTATTTCATTATTCTTATTATTATTTTAAGAATATCCATCCAATAAGTAGTGATAATTATATTTTGATGATGTGTGTGAAAAATGATATCAAACACTCTTGGTTATTTAATATAGAGATATATAGTAAAACATTGGATGGTATATTATCCACCTTAAGTAAGTTACCAATTCAAAATTTTAATTTTCAATTTCTTATTTACAAAACCTATGGGTATCTAACATATAATCACTTCTCAAGATATAAATGTGGAAATGATATAGTGTATTCTATTTTAGGGAGGACTATGTAACAGATATTTTCCCTCATAATAGTAAAATAAAATTCTAAATAATTTATTCCATATATTCTCTATAGATATGTCTTAGGAGATTCTTCTATAAACCCATAGATATATTTATTTTCGAGATATTATTTCCAACCATATATTAGAAAAATAATTATTAGGAAACATTTTAGGTTTTTACTACCTTTTTTATTTTCACATAACCTTAATGTGATTTTATTTGAAAATGGAAAATGAATGTTTGGTGGTATATCACTCCTTCACTTTAAAATAAGATTTTCGTTATCAATATCTTATTAATTTTTCTAGAAGATGTCGATACAAAGTCATCTAAAAATTAAATACATTTTAATTATACTTAAATTGTATGTGATCAATCAAAGAATATTCACCCTGAGTGTCTCACATAATGTCTAGTATTAGTAATTGTCATCATGATGTGAGTAATGATATAATGGATACTCACAAAGACAATTTTAGGGTGATTATACCTACGAGAATCTATTACAAATCAATATCTACTTTAAAATCTCCATTTTTGGATTTAATTACTTAGATAACCTCATATTAAAAAATTTACCAAAATTATAGGATGTTATCAAATACATAATATATACTTATGGGTTTTCATGATGTTTTATAATCATATTAACAATAAATAAAAGATATAATCCAAACAAATAACTAGACCCATCATTGAGTCTAACTATGATTACACAATCCCATAATCATGGTTTTGATTCTAAATACAATTTTATTAAACACTATATTTGAAACTTGTAAACATTTCGCTATAATTGAACCACACTAGACCAATACTGTACTCCTCATAAGCTATATTCATCATCATGACATGGAGAATTAAATTATATTAAAGGGATTAGCTTAAATGGTTAGTTTACGGAATAAATGAACATGTGATAAAGGGTTAGATCATAAGAATATAAGAAAATAAGTGATGGGGTGGAAAATCATATTATAGGAACATATAACAATAAGAGTAGTTTTTAGGTCATGATATCATAATATGAAATGAAAAATGAAAAACATTACCATGTGATAATACTCAAACATAATCATGGAAGTATATATTAATTTAATTATATAATAAGTCTATAGAAACAATAATATATTCAACAATATAACTCATGGGAATATAATAACAACTAAAGGAATAATGTAAATACCATATAACATAGTGTACTTAGATGAATTTATATAAAACATATATGTTATCTCATGAGATAAATACATTACCTATATCATTAGTGGGTTCAATGATTTTAGTAACACCCATTACAACATAATATTAACATGTATATCGGTTCAACATGAAAACATTTTACCATATATAAATCATAATCTAGATAAAACCCTAGTTTTGGAAGTTAGAATCATTTTCATATCAAAAAGTATTAACAAAGGACATATCCAAAGTATTCCAAAAATAAGATGGAATTAATATGGTTTAGATGTTAATTATCAAATAATGAAGCATGAATCTTGATAATGGATTATAAAATTTAAAAAATGATTATATTTAATGTAAATGTATGGATAACATATTAACCACTCAATTGATACTATATAAAATGATTAAAATAAATTTTAAATAAGGAACAGGATTATAATTTTCCATTAGAAAAAAATTGAACTATATAGATATTAAATTAAATTATATTATATTTAAAATCAAAATAAGGGTCATAATAAATTATATATACATTGTACATAAAATGAAATATGAAATTTTGATGGTTCCAAGAAATCAATATTACATGAGAGAATTATAATGGGATTATAAATATTGTATTGATACCATTATATCATGCATACATTATAGAGTATTTTATTATATGTATTTGTGTATTTAATAGATTATTCTTTCCAACTATTGAGATATTTGACTAGTTTTATGTTTTATATAAGGATACAAATTATATTTGAAAAGGTAATGAAATGTTGTAATTATTTCAAATATACTGAACATCGCACTTCGAGCTTCGCTCGCACCACAATACCAGATTATTTAGGATGAATAAGAGATAGAAAATTGGAGTTGAACTATTTCACATTGTTTATTCCAATTAAATGACATGATTTTTTAAAAGTAGTGCCTCAAAGGACAATAAATGAAGATTTCAATCTATTAAAGTCAATTGGACGATGTGAGAATTTTTCATATATGTTTTTCAGAAGCTATTCCAAACTTCACGAGGCATAGTATCTAAAAGATTGAACATCATCTGTCTCTATTACACATTGATTAACTATTAGTGAGAATAAAAAATGGTTTTCATTTAGTTATTTGAATAATTTTTCATATTTATTTATCCACGGTCATACTGCACAGAACATTCTGAATCTAGAGGTCACTGACTGATGAATTTGCTATTACTACATCCACAATGTGATGATATGTAGCCTTTAATACCTTCCATTATTCATCACCATTCTTCCTCAGGAATCCATGTATCCCTTTCTCATCATTCCTAGCACTAGAGAACAGTTTTCTTTGTTTCAGATGGTTTTACTATAATGGGGAGTGATTTTTAAGGTTTATTTATATCATGTATTCTTGTTTTGGATTGATAAAACTATTTTATCAATTACAATTCATCATATTCTCATATTTCATCAACATTTTTGTGTTTTGAAGTTGTTTATTTAATTTCATAAATTAATTGTCCAATTTTTTGTATCACCACTGTGAAATTTATGTTATTAAGGTTTAAATTTATTTGTCGGTTCCCTAATTTTGTTATTTAATTTAGTAGATGAACATTCCAACAATGAAGTCATAGGATTTTTGAAGGTTACCCTAGTCATGGATCCCTAATGACCCAATTCTGACATGAAACCTAAATAAATCAAATAACAATTGATTCCCTAGCACACTTACCAAAATATCATTGAACAAATTAACTCTCATCTCTTGATTTCAACACCAATACTTACTTCTATTTGTTTCTATTTCATAAAACAACAAAAAAATATAAAATTATATTCCATTAATAAAAAATAGAATATACAGATCAACCTTATGGTTAAGACACCCAGGTATTCTACATACACCATTTTTATTATGTCTGTATGTGTTTTTAATTATTAATTACATTCAGCCCCATAATAATTTAACAACCCACTATAGACTATCATATTTCTTCCAAAACATATAAATATTAATTAAAATAGGTATATTTTTACGGTACTTATATATCTAATATGGATTATATAAATGAGAAAAAATAGAGGAATGTATATGAAATGAAATAGAACAAGTAACCTAATTATAATAATGGATGTGTGAACTATCCCTTACGACCTTAGTGACATTTGAATAAAAAACCCTTGAACAGAGATCTCATTATGGATTATTAAATATATTTAACATCATAAATTTTATGAAATATTAATTTCCATTGGTAGTGTATACCTCTCAAAAAATGAAACACAGGGGTAATTTTGAACATGTCATAGTCAACTAAAAATCCTATGAGAAATATATTACGGTCATCATAATTAAATTACATGGTAAGATTTTAAAATGGATTTATGTGATAGAAATATAAATACTTATAAAATATATATTAATCTAAATAAAATACTATCATTAAGAATAATATACCTAACATATAAGGATAATGTTCAGGAATAAAAATCACAACTAAATGAAAAAAATAAATTAACAGGAAGCCTTAATTTTAATAATTCGTTTTAGAACCGGCTCTAAACACCAGAATAAAAAAACTAAATATCTTGATAAACAACATAGGAAAAATAATCATACCAATTTTTTTAACTACACATTTATTAATTTATAAAAAAAATTATTTTTATTTATATTTTATTTTCATCATTGGGTATTATTTGCTTTAATTGCTTGTTTAGTTATAGTTTTATAATGATGGTGTTGAATCATATTTCTAAATTCAAAGATTATAATTTTGAGATCATTATTTCTATTTTAGTATATTTTTTATATTTTTTTTATGCAGTTCTAATTTCATTTTATAAGTATTTTGGTAATGGTTAATGATGATGACAAAGGCGGTGAGAATGTTTCCATAATTTATACAAAATGAAAAGGTTGTACAAAAATAGTATGTTAAATGTTAATATAATAGTTTAAAACCCAAAAAATGATAATAATTTATAAAATAGTTTTAATAAAACAAATAGAAATGTTTTCATTTACATCTATGATAGAAATTTATAACATGGATTCTAAAGGTTGTTAAACCGACCAAAAGGAGAACAAGTAAATGTCTATGGGTGAGTATGATTGTAAAAGTGGATCTTTTTTATAAATATAATTAACAAAGAATGATTATATTATATAATTTTTTAAATATGGTTAATCATATTTTATGAAATTTTTATCATGAATAAAATTCTATATGAAAGGGGAAATATGTCTCTTTACTGTATGTAGTAGCCCACATGTTTTCACTAGAAGTACATTAATTTAAAAAATATTAGAGGAAGATATATAAGGATACAAAATTCTATTGCAAGACCATTAAATCGTTTTAAATATAAATAACATATTATTAACACATTCATATAATATAAGGTATTGTATATTGTGATGCATAGGATCATACATAACCTATACAAATTAATATATAATATTTTTCAAAATCCTATATCATAGTTATCCTAAAAGAAAACATTTTATCTATAGTAAATGTATTCACCATATTATATAAATAAAATAGTTGGGTGATATATAATAATAATTATGGGGAGGATTAATATTGATTGAATAAGGGTAATGAATCAGCAGTACATGGTTGTTAATATATATGATCATCATATCATAAGCATGGGATCATCGTAATATATATGTTAGAATCATTTGAGTAAGGAATGGAATGTATAATTTAATTAAAAATTAAATTTTATAACATAGTGTTTAAATACCAATCATATTTGTGAAAAAATCATGAATCATATTCACTCAAAGAATATGTGTATACATCATAACAACATATTTGAGAACAAATATTAAACCACGTTCAAACATTATAAAATTAATATTAGGGTACATTTATGATTGCATAATTAGTTATAGTGTTATATGATTTTTGGACCATTTTTTACATCATAAAATTGTCATTGTAATGTCCCAAACATTTTCAGCCCATTACTATGTTAAAATATAGTGATTCGGGTTTTCTGGGAGGAAACAATATCTCATTTCTAGAGATTGAAAAATTACTAGTTTTTTTTCATTTTATGATACATTAGTGACTCAACTTCGGTAGTTCACTTTTGGTAAGTAAGGGTGTATGTATGTTAAGGTGTTGGTTGGTCAAGGAATTATTAGGTTAGGGAATTGGTAGGACAGGACGTTGACAGGTCGGGGCATCGGTGGGTCACATCAGTGACTCGTGTTGATGTGTCATGTCAGTGACTTGTATCAATGAGTCAGGTGTTGATGACTTATTGTTGGTGACTCACTGTCAGTGACTCGTGTTAGTGACTCACCCATCGGTGAGTCATTTCAAGGATTTTCCAATTCTTCCAGTTTCTCCCCTCATACATTTTATTTGACATAAATTGAGTTTAAAACATTGTTTTTGTGTTTCTAAAGGTGTATCGAAGGATATTAATTATATCATTATTATCCTAACCCTATGATGATTTTGAAATATCCAAATCACATAATCTTGACTATGATCTGACTTCAATGAACCATAAAACTGTATCCCTCTGTTGATACAGATGTGGATATTCTAAGATGAGATCTACACTTCGTTGTGTTTTTTATTTCTCTCATGGAGCATCAAGAGCCATTATTCCCTATGGACTTTTGGGTTTTTTTGTGTACTTAGGATTCATACTTCCTTGGGGTCACGTGCTATTTGCATGACCCCCTGTACTTTTTTAGGATGAGTTGTTAATACTCTGCTCTGTGAGGTAGTAATTCCTTATTCCATCTTTTGATTTTGTATCATATATGATGAGTGTATTGATGTTTTCTTTTGGGTATAGATGAAACCAATTTTAAAAATATAAATAAGGGATATGGTGATGTTGATGATGGAATTTTGTTTTATCTGTTATTTTTTATCCCTATTATCAATCGTATAGATAGTATCATTATGAACATAACAGCCATTTGTGGTGTCTATTTTCGAATCAGACTCATGAAGTATTTTTGGTAATTTTCTGTTGAATGGATGTGAACATGAAAACATGATTAGTCACATATATCTGGTTAATTAAATGGATTTACAAGGATAAAAACTATTCCCTACTAACCCTTGATTTATCAATGTGGATTTAAAGAACATGTTTGTTAAATGTGAATACACTTTGCCTTGTTTTTTTTGGTTCTGTGATATGTGTGGTTATTTTTTTTCTTATTCTTCATATGTGTTGTTTGCTGCTACTATTTAGAGAATGACTGTGTGTATGAATTGTTTGATGTTTAAATGGTATATTAGTTTGAGGGATTGATTGATTGTGTAATGAATTATGTTTTTTATTAATGGGATGTATCTAGGTTGTTGGGCATGGTTAGTTTGTGAAATGAGACTACAACCTAGTTGATTTTTATCTTTTCCGCATGATATGGTGCTTTTTGTGCAGTGGGGATGCCAAAGATGGTTTGACATGGATGATTTTGAAGAAATATGGATTTACCTTGTGTGGGTGTTTTGACCTGATTTTATAGAGACTGTTATATTAGAAATGGGTGTTAGAGAGGATTATTTTAACCCGGTCCTTCTTTTTTTGTTTGGATTTGGGAGTGGTTGGTATGGTTAGTTCACACATATAAAGTGTGATGTGTTTACTATTTTCATAGGTAGGGAGGAATTAATAATTTTGGCTTGAATAAATAATGAATGATAATTGGTCAAATGAATTGGATGGGTTAATGAATTATGTTTGTGACTGAATGTGTGGTTATTCCTAATAGGTGGAAGTAATGGAAGTTTTGTGTGGTCTTGTTTTTTGTTATAAAAACCAATAGGTTTGGATGCATGTTTGGTACATATATATATATACATGTAGTTCCTTGTGATTAATATACACACCCCACCCATGTCAAGCACTACATGCCAAACCCCCTCATTATTATGGTAGAGAGTCTATTCCCAACATCTCAGTGGGAGTATGGATGGCGGGTTATTGGATTTTATATGCTCCCTCTTTTAGGTATTGGTAGCCAAAGATTCATTGGGAAGGTGGTGTTGCAGTTGTAAAGCACATGTGTCTATAGACGTGGTATATTTTCCTAGTTTTCTTCAAGATGAGATTTGTTTTACCTTCTTGGGGTTCATAGGGATTAGGTTGTAGTTTTTTTGGCCCAAGTGTTTGGGGGAATGATGTGATGTGGTTGTGGCCAATGTGTTTGTGGGAGGTATGTGGTTGGTGGCCCACGTGTGTGCGGGTAGGTTGTGGTAATGGGTTTTGTGAAATAGTTTTTTAGTGTTAAGACATCAAAAATTAGAGATGATCATGTAACTGGTGGGAAGTTGTATCGAGTAACTTAACATCTATATTCTAACTACATTACTTTACGTGACTTGAATTATTTTTTTAGTGTTCCTTGGTGAGGTTGGTATGGATAGTATACCTTATTAGGTTATTTTGAATTTCTTCTATTTTCTCATAAGGGCATTAGTATGCTTCTCCCAATTATGCATGAGAGACTTGTTTTTTCTACTAAGTATACTTTTATGCTAACACTACATATATAAAACTATTTTTAGTAATCAAGGGAAATTACACAAACTATGAAGGACCCTGCTAACTCGGGCATCAGGATAATTGTTGCGTCGCTTCATAGCTTTGTTATTTTGGTATTTATATTAAATTTT
Organism: Viscum album; assembly: GCA_963277665.1. Taxonomy (NCBI): domain Eukaryota; kingdom Viridiplantae; phylum Streptophyta; class Magnoliopsida; order Santalales; family Viscaceae; genus Viscum; species Viscum album. The sequence continues at coordinate 544,964,469 of OY728158.1, forward strand.
TCATTTTATTTATAGAAGTTTTATTTTTAACATGCTTGTGGGATAGAATTTGGATTCTTTTATATATATGTATTGTAGTTTTTTTTAGGTTGATACATATTATCTCCCAATAATGGTTACTATAAAAATGTTAATGCCTCTAATTTTGAGAGATTTGTATACCATTGGTGTTGTTCACCAACTCGGGGCCTACTGGATGCAGGATTTAGGGGTCATTATCACTTTTTCATCTTCATGAAGGATAGTTAGGGAACATTTCAATCCCTTCCCTCATCTAAAAATTATGGTTGTAACATAATGGAATCATAGATGATGGTTGAGTGATCAGATGGTGTTTGGAGTTAGATGCAATGTGGATTTCATGGGATGGTTTGGAAACAGAGTTAGGATATCTATATGTGTGGCATCAGTCTAAGAAGACTGTCTAGGACATAGAATTTTAGGTCAACCCATAATCTGATGAAATGAATCTCATCTTATCAAACGACCGAGTGAGGATACAATGTTTGAAAAGTAAAGACCCTAATAATGGTATAAGCATCATAATGAATTGTTTCCTTATATCAGTTTGTCATTTTGGGAAAAAGGTTGAAATCAACCTTAAATAAATTTCCATATAACTTGGTATTAGGAGCTCCCTGTTTATTTTTTCTACTATAGAACTCCACCATTATCCAATAGTAGCTCTAGCAGTTGAGGATCAACAAGAAAATCAAGCTGATCGGTGAGGGGTTTATCAAGTAGAGTATGATAAGTAGTGTAAGACAAAGTTATGTGATTTTCAGGAACAGATCATGGTAATGTACGAGGTCAATGTCTCCGACATGGATATGGAATGATGTCTTGAGGATCATCAGATCTGCTTCAACCGAATCTAGGATCCGACTGAGTGTATGGTTCAAATGGAAGTTAGTCAGATGAGGGGGAATGTTCCTTAGTGTTTGATGTTTTATCTTTGGGATAATAAGGAGGTTGTTGTTCTGTGGGTCGAATTTTAGAAAGAATTTTGCGTATAATTAATTTCTTTGAGCATGATGGTCGAGAATAGGAAAGAGTTACTCTCCCTCTAGTAGGTAAGTATGTCAATACGAAAGATGAGGATCATGTTTGAGGATGACCTTCTCTTTTCTCATGATCTCTTTCCGAAGGTGGATTCTAGGGAAGTATTATTAGCAGAAGAACTTTTTCATTACCTCTAGTACATAGTTACTTCCTTCAATATTTGGACATACCTAGAGGTCCAAATGTTGGAATAAGTGGTTGAGAGGATTCACTCGTGACACTGTATATAGAAAGAAGGGAGCTAACACGGTCCTATGTTGGGAAATGATTCCAGAAGAAGGTCTCAATCTCTAAGGCCTTTGAGGTTTTGGTGGGTGGGGAGTTGACCTCAATTGTTCCAGTTTCATCTTTATGGTCACTATTCCTTTCCCCTTGCATTAAGACTATGGTTTTTCCCTTATGGGGGTCATTTTAACCCTTAGAGTCAGTTCCCAGTTCAAGAATAGAATAGTGGATGTGGATTGGTTTAGTGCAAGCCTCATCCGTTATTGTTGGTCTGGCTGTTTCATTGGCACAGATAGTAGGATCATACTCTACATGATAGGATACAAAGAAATAAGATGGCAACAAGAGGGTGTTCCTCAAGTACCTTGACCCGAATGTGGTCGAGGAGGCAGTTGAAATTGGAGGGCTAGAGGAGCTGGTCATGGCCATTTACACACTATTGAGGTTGCAGTTCCTAATGGATCAAATACTGATTGAGGTATAATTAGTGTGTTCCAGACACTTACACGTTCTTTGTTTGATTTAGGATCTTCTCGCTCTTTTTTTGGATGCAGTCTATCCCATGATCTGGGACTGGACATAGAGTGATTTTCCATGAGCCTAGTGTTGAGTACACCCGTTATTGGTTAAGGAAACATGATTTCTATTTTTCTGGGATGTATACTTATGGTTGGTCTGCATCAGTCCAGTGGGGATCTCATCATTCTACAAATGCGACCATAAGATTTCATCCTTATCATTGAATGGTTGTTTTCGATTCATTCTAAAATCGACTATATCCAGATGCAATTCATGTTTTCATAATTTGATGGTCATCATGTAGATATCAATGTTTAACGTAGTTGCATGATGGTAAATCGGCTTATGATACCTCTTCTTTCTTATTGTTTGAGCTATAAGTGGAATAGGTGGATACTGAGATGGTTGGGGTTCCTATATTTTTTTAGGAGTTCATGGATTATTTTAAGGAGGAGATTGTGATTCTACCCCCTTATCATGACATTGAGTTTGGGATAGGCTTTTAGCAAAGTGATTTTACGATTTCGATGGCTCCATGTTAGATGGCACCTTCTGAGTTATGAGAGAGAAGGGTATAGATTGATGTTCTAATGAAGAATGGATTTTCTAACCCACTGTGTCACCATGTGATGATCTAGTCTTTTATGAGAAGAAGGGAGATGGTGATATAAGGATATGCATAGACTACATCATGTTGAATCAGGTTTTGTTCAAGAACCGTTACCTTCTCCTAAGGATTGATGATCATTTCTTCTAAATGTGGTAAGGAAGTCAGTTTTCTAAGATAGATCTATGGTCTCAACATAAACATATTGGGGGTAAAGGAATGTTACATCCAGAAGACTTCATTCAAATGTAGGTATGAGAATATATAGATCATGGTTGTGTTATTTGGTGTTACGAACACACCAAACGTGTTCATGGGTTTTTTATAATCCATCATTCTTGAATTTCATGACCAGTTCATCATCATATTCATCCATTAAGTTATAATCTACTTGATGTCCATGGAGAAGTATGTCGAGCATCTCAATACTATCCTGGAAGTCCATCAATGACACCATCTCTAAAGAATGTAGTCTAAGTGCATGTTTTGGGCACATAAAGTCAAATTACTTGTATATTTGGTCTCTAAGTAGGGTGTAGCAGTGGATCTATCGATGTTCGAGTTAGTTTTTTCATGGGAAGCACACATGAATGTTGTATAGGATCACAGTTTTCTTAGTCTGATAGGCTATTACCAGATATTTGTACTTGATTTATCCTGAGTAGCAGCTTCTTTGATGGCTCTGACAAGAATGGATCAAGCAATTGTGTGGAGTGAGTAGTGTTAGGATACTTTAATCTCCCTGAAGGGGATGTTAGTTAGTGCTCAAGTGCATTGTTTTCCAAAGGAACGGTGATGTTTGAAGTGTATTACAATGATTCATATCAAGGTATGAGGGTGTACTGATGTAGAAACATGGAGTGATCTCTTATGGGTCTATAAAGTTACAACCTCATGAACATAACTAGGCCACCCATGATCTTGAGAAAGAAGTGGTTGTGATCACACAAATTGTTTTGCTGCATTACATCCTTGGGGAGCGCATTTTGGTGTTCGAGGATCACAAGAGCTTGAGGATTGTGATTTAATAGTGAGACATGAACTTGCGGCAGTGGAGGTGGATGGAGTTTCAATAGGATTATGACTTTGAGAAATCTAAGACCTCAAAAAAGGGAAATGTTTTGGTTGTTTCCTTAAAAAGGATGTCATAGAAGAAGGTAGTTTGAGAATCTGCAGATTAGTTGAGGGTGATGGAAGAATTTCAGGCCTTTCCTTTAGATTCATGAAAGGATGATAACAATGGGTGCATATTTTAAATGACAGTGAAGTCATCCCTGAGGCAGCAGCTGGAGGAGTCATAGTGGGGAGATGTGGAGGAATAGGGGATGTGTGATCTTTTTGCCTAGGGTGTTGCTTTGGAGAGGTTTTCGGGGGAATGGACTATAAGAACCCCATTCTTATTCTTGAGGTATGATTTTCTTATTTTCTTTTTTCCTTAAGTTTTTTTAGAAAGCACGGTAAATGTGGTAAAATTCCCAAATTTATGGGTATACGTCATGTACTTTTGTACACATACCGTGTACTTTGGCCGTGTGGGATGAGAATACAGGGCGTGTGGGCTTGTCGGTGATTAAGGGTGTAAAAACTAACTACATGTCGTGTACATAGTAATACACGCCTTGTAATCAGTCAGTAGATGAACAGTGATACGGTGCAAATTAGCCGTCAGTGGAACAGTTAATAAAATAGTACACGACATATACTAGAAATTAAACACCGTGTAGTTATTTTTTTCTGTTAAAAATAGGATGCAGCAACCTCATTCGGCCGAGGAGGAAGAGATCTCACTAGGAGCCATCAGAGAATAGTTCAGGACTTCGAGGAGCTCTAGATCGCACATCGGGACTCGGATTCGTCCGTCGTCAATCTCGTTTAAACCGTGCCGGTAAGGTATTCCCTATTGGTGAACCTATACTTTTAATTCTTTCCCTATGGGATGTTTTTTTGGTTTGAATAGTTAATAGTTTATCTCAGATCTACATCATTCATTGTTGTTTCTGGAGTAGCCTTTCACTTATATTTATCAGAGGAGATCAAGGTAGGTGGTCTTGTGTTTAATTCCAACTGTCGAGTTGATTTTTTGTACTGTTGTGCCATGATCCCATGTTTGGGGTGTCATGTGGCTGATTCATTGATTGTTTAGATACCTAGAATTGCATAGGTAATCTTTTGATTATATATACACTATTTTTGGTAGTGTTTCTTTGATCCAGGTCCACCCTGAGGATGCATTTCCGTTATATAGCCATTTGGACAGGATATTGTGGGTATGCCATGATTATAACATGTTTTGAGTTATCTTGAGAGGAAACATATATAAATTTCTTTATTATGATTTGGGATTGGCCTGATTACTTGTTTTAGTTTTTTTATCCTGAGGGCATGGTTCTGTTTAGCCTGAGGGCATGGTTCTGTTTAGCCAGAGTGAAAGGTTCTGTTTACCCTGAGGGAAAGGTCCAGTTTAGCCTGAGGGAAAGGATTTGTTTATCCTGAGGGAAAGGTTTTGTTTAGCCTGAGGGAATTGTTTTTTTATCCTGAGGGAGACGTTTCTTATGCTTGAGGGCAGTGTTTGTTTAGCCTGAGGGAAATAGTTCTTACGCCTGAGGGAATGATTCATTATGCCTGAGGGAAGTCACCTAATGGTTTTGTTTCTAATTTCCTGAGGGTACGGATTTCCGCATCTATGGACAATGGTTACTTCGAATATTCAATGTGTTGATTTCTTATAATAAACCTTCCATGCTAACTCACATGCTTGTAATTGTTAAATAATTATTAAAATGGCAATGTAACTGGTAGTAATAGTTAATTTTGAGTACTTCCTAGTTTACTGCATTCCATTATTGCACACTATTGTTGCACATTTTCACTGGAAGTTCGACATGGGCCTTTGGTGGTTTCTTACTAGTATATATTTATCACACCCTGTTTGGGTATTGTCTTGGGACAAAACAGATTATATTGTGGTAGGTGTCGATAAGGGCAAGAGTCCCTATATAGGTAGATGATTGTCTTAGAGGAGTAAAAGAGCATGGGACTGAGCATAGGCTTGTGATGCTGCTGCATTCCTATTGCACTACTTTGTATTTGTTTGTCTATACATTGAACTTTGTGTTGTATTGTATATGATTGTACTGTATCATGTTTTGGATTATTTCTTAAAATTAGTGACATGTTGCATCAACATATATATGACTGTTGGTTATCCTTTACTTCAGCACTGTGGTCCATTTTATGTTCATAGTGTTTATTGTTTCTACTTTTGTATGTTTATCATAATATCTGTTATATGACACTTTGACAAATTAGGGCATAGTTTCACCGCTATCAGTTTTAAGCCCTCACTGCTAGTTAGCAGCCTCTAGAATTTGGGGAAATGCGCTTGAGGTCATGTGACCAAGTGTCTTCAGGGCACCCATTGTCTGGCACATGGATCCGAGACATTAAAATGTGGTATCAGGGGAGTTACATTTCTTTGAATTACTATTTGGAGCCTTTAGACAGGGATAGGAAGGCATAGGTACTTGGTAATAAGTTGTGCCTTGGAGTAGCTAACTCGTGTATATGGAGAATCCAATCTACCACATTTACTTGCAGTTTTTCTGTTTTGCAATTTTACAATTGAAATTATTTTCATTGTTGAATGATGCACTTGTGTTATGAGATTTATATTTTATATTTGGGTCCTATTTAGTTTCAACCCGATGAGATGAGGGTATTCCAACACATGCATCATTTATGCACATGTTAGAATCACATGTCATGCATAATTTCCATGCCATGCAGGTGGATAATAAATTTCATGTTGTTGTGATAAATGTTGTTCTAGATAATGCATGATATTGTGATAGGTACCTTGATAGAAACGCCTACAGCTAATAGGGTATTGTTCGTATAAGCTTTTGTGAATGAACGCCACACTTTGGTTATTGAGGAGTATAGGCCCTCATCAACTGAAATTTGGTGGATTATCGATTGTATACCCTATTACTTGTATAAGATGCAAACCTTTGGTTTTCGGGGAGTATGGTCCCTCACGAATCGGAATTTCGCACTTTGGTGTTCGTTTCAGATTTTTTCTGGACTCCGGAGTAGTTTGTAAGGCCTACTGCCGGGAAAAACCTAGAATACATGCCATGTAGATTTTACTACATTCCATGTGTTCTTCTATTGATTAAGAAGATGTTTTTCTTAATTACATGTCTTGTACCATATGTACCTGTTGTGTAGTCTCTAATCATCTCATAGGTCATGTGGGCAGAAACACGGGATAAGGAAGTTCTTGGGGAAACACACCATGCATAGATTGTACACATCATGTAGTATGGAACCTGTGTTTTCCCGTGTATCTAACAACACGGATAGGTAAAACATAAGCTATACATGCCATGTCAGGATTAAACATTCCATGTAGTCTAACCGAGGTAGTTGTCCCCGTATCCAACAACACGAGTTGATTGAGGATTTTTAGTACACACCATTTTCATCTAGTACACGATGTGTCTACCTTGACAATGCCATGTAGTCTTTTCTTAGGAGAGCTGTGTGGCTTAACTGTGTTGAATGACTCGTGCAGGGAAAAAATATTGAAGTACACGTCGCGTGTTAAGACAACACACCATGTGTTTGGGGCGTTACATTCCTAGTTCTAGCTGAAGTACAGGCCCATGTGAATGGCTTACGGGAACACGCCATGTAGGAATTATAGACGTCGTGTAGTCATGTTTTGTAAATCATATGTTCTTTTCTTCTCTTATTCCCATCTTGGTCTCCTCGTTTTCAGTCCTTGATAATCATAATCTAAGGCGTCCGTTTGACCATGTAGATTCATGCCACCAAGACGACCTCAATTTGATATCCAAGAGAGTGTCACTGATTATACTCTAGAGATGGTAGGTCATGGGCTACCAATGGATCGTCCAGCAGTTCCATATGCGGCGCCAGCCATTATACCGAACGTAGGCGCGAATGTGCAATTCCGTGAAGGATTCATAAGGTTCATGCAGACCTTTCAGGGAACACCACATGTTTCCACATCTATGGTAGAGCTGACACGTATATTCCAGTAGAAGCATCAACCTAGGTTTTTCGGAGATGGTGGACCACAGGCTGCAAAGTCATGGCTGAATTCTATTCAGATGATCTTTGAGTATCTAGAGACGCCTCCTGGGAGGATGGTCAATCTCGCTACTTACATGTTACGTGATTCCGTCAAGAGATGGTGGAATGTTGCCACCCAGACTGAGCATCATCGATATATGATGTGGGAAGATTTTTAGGTAGTATTCAATGAATTTTTTATTCTAGAGATACTAAGGGAAGATCGAGCTTGATAGATCATAAATCTACAGCAGGGCATCATGTTAGTGGTTGACTATTCTACCCACTTCACCAAGCTACAGCATTTTGCACCTGTTTTGGTGGGTGATGAGACGTTGAGGACTAAATACTTTTAGGACGGTATTCGAGATGACATTTTAGTGCTGGTGAATGTTTTTATGTTGCATACAACGCATGCTATTGTGAACCGGGAATTTATTGCTAAGAGAAACCTGAGGGAAGCCAGTGGTGCGGACCAGGGTGGTTCGGCACCGGTATCTAGTACTATTTTTACCAGAAATAGGAATAGGAAAATGGATTTCTTTCATGATGTCATTACTAGCAAGAATAATTCTTTAGGTGTCTCGGTAATGTGCTACCAGTGTCATAAAGAGAGGCACAAGAGACGTAAGTGTCCCAATGACCGAGTAGAGTGTCGAGCTTGTGGCAAGATGGGTCATCTTCAACGTTTTTGTAGGGAGTTTCTCCCAATGACTAGTGAGAGGGGTTCTGTACAAACTCTGCATGCAGGATTAGGACCAACAGCTTCTTACTAGTCAGGGAATTGGAATACGTCAGGACATTGAGGCCGAGGTGGTATTTGTGGTCCTGGTAGCCAGACATCGGGATCTTAGAGACAGTAGGGCGGGTCAGCTCAGGGTAGCATGGTTGTGTCACAGGGCTGCTACACTGGGTAGATATCTACAGTGCAGTAGACCCAACAAGAGCAGGATCCCGAACATTCCACTGTCAGAAGTACTATTCTAGTTGATTCTATTTTATCTTCTATACTTTTCAATACTAGTGCTGCACATAGATTTATATATATGCCCATTGTAGAGAGCCTTGGGCTCTATGTTTCTTCTTCTTCTGATATAATGACGCTAAACACTCCATTGGGAATTAGAATGGCAGGTGTCTGTCGGTTTAAGGAGTTCCCCTTAGAGGTTGGTGGAGTTCACTTTCTATGGTAACTTTATGTCTTAGAGATGACAGGCTATGATATCAGTATTAGGAGGGACTGGTTGGTACCCTTCCGATCCTTTTTGGATTTCTATCTTTGCAGTATGAGTTTCACGTCACCAGAGGGTGGAGAGTTTCTATACTAAGACGAATGGGACGTCCAGGCGAGCTGAGCTGGACCTGAGCATTGTGGGAGAGGTGGAGTGACAAACCTTATTGCGAGTTTATATCCAGATTACTAGGGAACATGTCATAAGTATATCCTTACAGTGGTAGATCATTTAAGGAATGTATTCCAAGATGACTTTTTAGGTCTACCTCTGGAGCGAGTGGTGGATTTCTCTATTGATCATGTGCTAGGAGCAACACTGGTGTCCATTCCTCCTTACAGGATGGGTACACCAGAGTAACAGGAACTCAAGAGGCAGTTAGATGAGTTACAAGTAAAGGGTTTCATCCGAAACAGTAAATCTCCTTGGGGTTCTCCTTTTCTATTTGCGAAGAAGGTTGATGGTACCCTCAGAATTTGTGTGGATTATCAGATGCTAAACATGTTGACGATTAAGAACCGATATCCCTTACCACGGATTGATGTTCTTTTTGATCATCTTCAAGGTGCACGAGTGTTCTCGAAGATTGACATGAGATCTGAATATCATCATTCACGCGTTAGACCATCATAAATACCACTCATAGCTTTTCAGAGCTGATATGGTCTATATTAGTAATTCTATATGTCGTTCGGACTCACAAACATGCCAACCGTTTTCATGAATATGATAAATCATGTGTTCCACCCATATCTGGATTTTTTTGTGGTAGCCTTTGTGGACAATATCTTGGTGTACACTCACACTCGACACGACCATGCCACCCATCTTGAGATCATACTGAGTACACTAAGAGAGCATTTGTTATATGATAATATCTCAATGTGCCACTATTGGATGGAGCATATTCACATCATAGGTCATAGTATCTCAGAGGAAGGAGTTGCAGTAGACCTAGAGAAGGTGATAGAGGTATTTTATTAGGAGCATCCAAAGAATGTGTTTGATATACAGAGTTTCTTGGGGTTGGATGGTTACTACAGGAACTTTATACAAGAATTCTCCTACATAGAAGTGCCATTGATGGGTTTGACTAAAAAGAGTATGAAGTTATTTTGATCAGAAGCTTTCAAGACAGCCATTCAAGATCTAAAGGTAAGGCTGACATCAGCACCAGTCCTGATACTTCTAGAGCAAGGGAAGAGCTATACAGTTGACTGTGATGCATCAAGTATTGGACTAAGAGTATTTTTGAAGTAGGTCGATTGATTAGTTGCGTACGGGTCTCGGTAATTGAGGCCACATTATAGTAATTACCCAACACATGATCTTGAGTTGGCTGCATTTGTTCATGCGTTACGCTATTGGAGACATAATCTATTGGGGGAACATTTTGGTTGTTTATGGACCACAAAAGTATTAATACATCTTTACCCAGCACGAATTGAATTTGAGACAGCAAAGGTGGGTTGAATATCTTCAGTCCTTCGACTTCAAGCTTTTCTATACACCTGGTAAGGGTAACGCAGTAGCTGATGCACTGAGTAGGAGGAATCAGATACAGGTAGTGCAGGAGCCTAGTGGTGAGTGGCAGCTTGTGGATTTGTTCTCTGAGATGCATTTTGAGGTGCATGATATTCAGGGGCGAACCTACCTTTCATCCTTAGTTATAAATTCTACCCTCTAGGATAGTGTGAGAATGAGACAACTATCTGATTCAGAAGGCCTAGTTTTACGGGAGTCGATGGAAAGTGAGGACTCTCCTCTCGGTTGAACGATAGGCGATGATGAGGTAATGTGTATCCATGTATGAGTGTGGGTTTCAAGGGATATACGTGAAGATTTGATACGTGAATTTCATGCTTCATCTTGGGCAGTGCATCCTGGAGTTACCAAAATGTACCATGACTCTAGACGTCAGTATTGGTGGTCAGGTATGAAAATAGAGGTATCTAGTTGGTTTTGAGATGTTCCACCTATCAGCAGGTAAAGGTGGAGCATCAAAGGCTAGTCGGACTATTACAATAGTTTCCCATTCCGGAGTGGAAATGGGATAATGTCATGATGGGCTTCGTGACTGGGTTTCCGAGGTCACCTCAAGGCAATGATGTCATATGGGTTGCTGTGGATAGACTTATGAAGGTAGCTCACTTTTTGCTGATCAAGGAGACCTTTGGTGTTGACGAGCTCAGGAAGTTGTATATCCGAGAGGTAGTACATCATCATGGGGTCCCTCATTCTATCGTTTCGGATAGGGATGTTGATTTTATGTATCATTTCTGGATGATTTTTTAGAGGTCATTGGGTACAAAAGTTTTTATTACCATATATTACCATCCCCTGACCGATGGCCAGTCAGAGCACATGATACAGGTGCTGGAGGACATGTTACGTGCATGCGTCCAAGACTTTGGGGGCTCTGGGGAGAAGAACATACCCATGGTCGAGTTTTCCTATAATAATAGTTTTTAGTCAACTATTGAGATGGAACCTTACAAGGATTTATACGGAAGGCCATGTCGATCACCCTTGTGATGGTTGGAAGCAGATGAGGTAGCTTTACTAGGACCACATATTGTGCAGGACACTTCAAATAAGGTCTATCTGATTCAGAAGTGGATGGCTACTACACAGTCTCGTCAAAAATCTTATGTTGATGGTCATAGATGACTCTTGGAGTTTATGGCTAGGGATCAGGATTTTTTTTCATGCTTCCCTGAGGTTGGGAAACATGCAGATCATGAGAAAAAGTAATCATTTACCAAGGTATATAGGGTCGTTTGAGATTCTAGAGAGAGTCGGGAAGGTTGTCTATCGATTGCAATTACCATATAGGTAATGGGACATGCATAGAGTCTTCCACACTTCTCAGCTACGCAGTGATCACTCAGACCCGTCTCATGTTTTTCAGCCTGAGGAGGTTTACCTTTTGGTTGATGCATCCTTTGAGGAGCATCTGATTTATATTGTTGATAGGAGCACGAAGGTTCTCTGAGACATATCAGTTCCTCTCGTATGTGTACTATGGAAGCATGGCTGAGTGTATGATGAAACCTAGGAGAGGGAGAATGATTTATGTGCTCAGTGGCCTGAGTTGTTCCCAGCTTTATCTTCACCACCCTTGGAAAGGAAATTCGGGGACGAATTGCTTTAAGGGGGGAAGATTGTAAGAACCCAGTTCTAATTCTTGAGTTACGGGTTTCTTCTTTTCTTTCCTCCTTAAGTGTTTTTTAGAATGCAATGGAAATGTGGGTAGAATCCCAAATTTATGGGTACACGCTGTGTACATTTATACACACGCTGGGTACTTTGGACGTGTTAGATGATAATATAGGGTATGTGGTCTTGCAGGTTATTATGGGTGTAAAAACTAACTACACACCCTGTACTTAGTAATACCCTCTATGTAATCAGTAGGCAGATAAACAGTGAGGCGGTGCAAAGTATCCACTAGTGGAACTGTTAAAAAAATAGTACACGTAGTGTACATGAAAGTACATGCCCTGTAGTTATTTTTTTCATTAAAAACATGCAGTAGACTCTTATTTCGGTAGAGAAGGTAGAGAACTCACCCGGAGCTGTGGGAGAGGTGACCAGGACATGGAGGTTCTCCTGATCACACACCGGGACTCCGATTCTTCCGTCTTCGATCACGTTTGAACCTCACAGGTAAGGGCTTCCATCTTCTTGAACCTTTCCTTACAATTATTTACCTAAGGGAAGTTATTTATGTTTGAATGGGTAATATTTTATATCATATCAACGTCTTTCATTGTAGTTTCTGGAGGCGCCTTTCATGTATATCGTTTAGAGGAGATCAAGGTAGGTGGTCTTTTGTTTAATTCCAACTATTGAGTTGATTTTGTGTACCGTTGAGCCACATTCCCATGTTCGGGGTGTCATGTGGTTGAGGATTTCACTGTATATATAACTAGAATTGCATAGGTAATCATATGATTATGTATAAACTGTTGTTGGGATCATTTATTTGATCCAGGGCCACCCCGAGGGTGTGTTTCCCCGGTTCAACCGTTTGGCCAGGATACCATGGTTATTTCATGATTATTATATGTTTTGAGTTTTCATAATAGGAAACAGATATAAATTTCTTTCTTACACTTTGGGCTCAACCTGGTTACTTGATTTTGTGTGTTTAGCTTGAGGGAATGGTTTTGTTTATCCTGAGGGAAGGGTTCTGTTTAGTCTAAGGGAAAGGTTCTGTTTAGTCTGAAGGAAAGGCTTGTTTAGCCAGAGGGAAACGTTTTTTATGAATTTTGGCAATGTTTGTTTAGCCTGAGGGAGGGTTTTTTTACCCTGAGAGCAACGGTTCTTACGCCCGAGGGCAATATTAATTATTCCTGAGGGCAGCCACCTAAGGGTTTTTTTTCTATTTTCCTGAGGGTAAGGATTTTCACGTCCAAGGACAATTGTTACTTGGAATATTCATTGTGGTGATTTATTTTGTTTTACCTTCCTTGCTAAAGCACAGGCTTGGAATTGATAAAAAATTATTAATATAGAAATGTAACAGGTAGGAATAGTTTCTTTTGAGTACTTCTCAGTTTACTGCATTCCATTATTGCACACTGATGTTGCACATTTTCACTAATAGTTGGGAACGAGCCATTGGTGGTTGCCTACTGGGATTTATTTCTCACACCCTGTTTGGTTAATGTATTGGGCCCAAACAGATTATATTTCTATAGGTGTCGATAAGAGAAAGAGTCCCTACATAGGTACATGATTGTTGCAGAGGAGTAGGAGAGCATTCGACCGAGCATAGCCTTGTGATGCAGCTCCATTCCTATTGCACTGCTTTGGTTTTGTTTGGTTGTACTTTGTACTTTGTACTGTATTATATCTGATTACAGTGTATTATTTTTTGGATGCTTTCTTAGAATTAGTGACATGTTGCATCATCATATATATGACTGTTGGTTATATTTTATTTCAGTTCTGTTGTCCATTTCAAGATCATATTGGTTATTGTTTCCTATTTTGAATGTTTATCTTTATTTCTAATGTGCTGATCATTGACAAATGAAGGCATAGTTTCCCCCAAATCATTCCTTGGCCCATGATGCTAGTCATAAGCATCTGGCATTTGGGAAAATGTGCTTGGGTTCATGTGACCAACCGGGTTTATGGAACCCATTGTGTGGCACCCTAATCCAGGATGTTACATGGTCAAAATCTAATGATCTATCATGAGAACCATTTTGTTCCATTAGATATACTTGAGCGATTACTCCTTGAGTTGCATATATTACCCCTAGGAGTACAGCTGGGTTTTTCCAATATGTACTTCATCTTGAGAGAGCAATTCTGGTGGCCTGGGATGATGTTGGTTGTGGAAAACATTGTGGAGAAGTTCCTAGTGTACAAGTAGGTGAAGGGTGAGCATCGTGTTCTAAATGGTTTTTTGCAGCCCCTCTATGTACCCGGGTATAATTCGGATGATATCTCGATGGATTTATTCATAGGATTACCCAGATCTCAGGGAGAATGTGATTTAATATGAGTAGTGATGGAATGGCTAATGGAATTGGCTCACATCTTAACGATTAAATAGTCATGTGTAATGGATGCCCTGTTGAGGAGGTATTTGGTTGAGTGTGTGTGGCTCCATGGGGTTATAATATTCATTATCCCTAATTGGTATAAACATTTTACCTTATATGTATAGCAAGGATAACATCATACTTTGGCACTCAGTTACGCCTCTGCACTGCATTCCACCCTCAGAAATATGGTCAGACATGGAGGATAATTCAAACATTAGAGGACATGTTACTGGAATGCATCATGGATTTTTTGGGTCTTGGGTTTTCCATTTTCCCTTGTTATATTTTTCTTACCACAATATTTATCACTCTACCATTTGAATGGTTCTATTTGAAGAATTATACGAAAGGTCATGTCGTTCACCTTTTTCCTGGATAGAAGTTGGGGAGGAATCTATTCTTGGTTTGGACGTGGTGCAGAGTAGACCATAAAGGTAGAGACTTTCCATTAAAGGATGAAGGAATAATAGGTCCGGAATAAATCATTTTATGATCATAGGATAAGGCCCATAGTGTTCTAGGATGGGGACCATGTCTTCTTGAGAGTTTCCCTTCAATTTGGGTGCATAAGTTTGGCTGAGGGAGCAAACTTTCACCCATGTTCATTGGACCCTTCAAGCTATTAGGGTGGGTTGGCATGTTGGAATAACAATTGGAGGTTCCATCATTATTAGAGAGGATCCGTAACATATTTTAGAACTCCATGCTTCATTGTTATATACATAATTCCTCCCACATCATTTGATAGGGATAGTTGGATATCAAGGATGCCACATCATTCATGGAGCAACTAGTAGAGATCTAGGATCATTGAGAGAACGTTCTATGTGGTAGGACTATTCCTTTTGTACATGTTCTGCGGAGGAATGGTGACCTAGTTGAGAGTACATGGGAAAGGGATACACAAATGTGTTCTCGGTACCCAAAGTTGTTTTGTGTTTCTCTAGTGCACTTTGAATATGATGTAATTCTTGAACATTGTTTATAAAATGATTAGATTCCTAATTATGTAAATCATGATGAAGTCCTAACATGAGAAAAGGGGGAGAATTAATATTAATCAAGATGCATTAATTGAGATGTGATCAAACCCATGGTGGTGAGTTAGTTCCTCCAAGAGCAGATAAAATCATTGTGTAGAGGGTGGAATTACCTAGTTTGTGTGTCCGGAAAGTTGGTTCCTGTGTCGGGTATCTTGTAGACGCAATGGTTAGTAGATTTAGGAGGAGGTGTTCATGGATGTTAAAATTTTACTCCATCTTTCGAACATTATAGGGGGGTTATCCTTGAGAGGTATCCTATGGGGGTGGTTCAAACCCCTCTTTATACGTGGTTTGGTTTTGAATTCTAGAGAGAACAGCTTGAGAGGTATCTGATGTAATGTCCCAGACCTCCTCATTTCATTAACTTTTCCAAATCCAATGTATATAATGTTTTGGGAAGTAATGGTAGCTATTTTCAAGAGTTTACTAAATTTCAATTATTTCCATCAGTAGGAGAAGGATTCAGAAGCTCTTCTCCCTACCGTTGCTCCAGAAAACTCTGGGAAAAATTTTATTGATGTTCTTGGTCCTCATGTGCCTAGTGTTGGATCAGATCGACTTCTCCTCTCTCGTTAATGTAACTTCATCTGAGATCTCCTCAGATCCATTGGCCTATTTAGGGTGGGATTCCATATAATCCCTTGGTTTCTTCTTCGGTTTCAGATGATGGGTGCCAAGTACTTGAGTTCTCTGTGGTGTCCATTTAGGCGGCTGCAAGGAATTTCCAATGGACCCTGGTTGGGAGGTTTGGCACTGAAAAAATTTCTCCTTCCATCTTCGAGGACTGCATCAAATGGTGGGATCTTATTTTTCCAGCCACGGTGTCGATCTTGGATCATAATTCTTTCTGCATCGTCTTGCTATCCATGGAAGATTTTGTTAGAGGGTGGCATAGATGTCCTGGTTGGGTGCGGCGCTAGCAATTTTCTCTCACGCGTTGGTCAAAGGATGATCATTCTAGGAGAAAACTCCATATTGCTGTAGTCTGAATCTCTATCCATTGTCTTCCACTTCCTCTTATGTCCAATTAATTCTTGAAGGTGATTGGGGACTCGCTGGGGTCTTAACACTGTGTTGATCAGAGGACGATCTGTCTGGAGGAGGAGTCAATTGCACGGATCTGTGATGATATGGACATTTCCTGCATGATTCAAAACCATGTTGTGCTTCGGATTGCAGGGATGAATGTCCATCGTCAGGCCTTGATCTACCCTGTTTTTCCCCATTATTGCTCATTCTATCATATCTCTAGGCACTCTCTGTAGGTTTGTCGTGAGGCCCGGGGGTAGGTGTCTTAGGAGTTTTTGAGACCCGTTGGGCGTTTCCCATCATCATGGCCCTCTTAGAGGAGCAATAATCATTGAAAAGGGGTGGTCGTATACCATCCAACTAAGGGTTCAGAGGCATCTTAATCTGGTTCCCGTCATCCCAGGCTAGCAACATTCAGTAGAGAGTTTATTCTATTTAACCAATTTATGGGTGGGAAATCACATTTTGAATTTTGTGGAGCGGGCCCACCTATGGAAGTGATTTTTCTGCCAGTCCCATGGGTCACATCTCTCATCCATATTTTGGATCTTCATCAAAAGGATCTGGGGTATGAAGAAGAGATTTTGCTCAGCTCTCCGCGCCCAGTGCCATTCCATCTCTCCCTTTGCCCTCTCTGAAGATGGTGTCGTGTAATTCTCTATCACATGATCTGATGGCACTGTATTCCCCTCTGGTCTCGGCTCCTTCATCTCTTTATTTTTCTCAGGAGAATGATCATAGGGAATGGCCGAGTGGAGTTCGCACGCTAGAGGCCATCAACAAGAAGGTGCAGAGCTGCATGCTCACCCGCTCTTGGTCCAAGGGTGGTACGTTAAGATCCCCACAATTGTCTATTCCCTCCAATGGCCGTAAGTCTAGGGACAAATCCATATGTATTCGGTTCAATGTTTAATGTTTTAATCTAGAATGCCTAAGGGCTCCAGGTGTAGGTGAAGTCATAACGAACTCTTCAATGACGCAGTTTTTATGTTGTCTTTCTATGAATCAGAAAACGCGTCTAACAAAATAAAGAAGTATGTTTAGAAGTATAAGATATATGGATGTATGCATGGTAACCATACCTACTCTCATATATGGAAATTCTGTAAGGGCCATGTATTGATTGAAATGCTCAATTTCTCAGACTAGTACGTCTCTACAAAAGTTTCAGTAGGTACTCTGGTTTTTTCTCCTTCATTTACGCTAAATGAGGCCCTTAGAAATGAGAGGTCTTATGGAATGATTTATTGGCCATTATTTATGATGATTACACTTGAATTAATGAGGGGGATTTTAGTATTATTGCTTCACCAAAGGAGAAACAAGGGGGAGGTGTGTTTCTAATGAGTACACACTAGGCCTTCGTTTTATTCTTGGAGAGAACAGGACTTACAGACGCGGGTTATTAGGGTGATCGGTTCACTTGGTGTAACAATCAAAGGGGAGAAAGGCATACATGGTGTCGTCTTAAATGGTGTTTGATGAACAAGGCTGATATATCTCATTTCTTATATGTGAAGCTAACACACATGGCACAGTGATTATCTGTCCACTCCCTGTTGTGGCTTGATCTAAACTTTAGAGCTTCGAGAGATGTGTGTAGACTATTTTCTGGAATGTGGGTGGAATAGAATAGTTTCATGGATGTGGTCATCGATATTATTATTTTACACACACAATGAATCTGTGGATATCCTTACATAATAAAATCAGGCGGCCAAAAAAATGTTACAAAGGTGGAGGAAGTCTCTTCCTGCCTTGGATCGTGAGTTGCAAATGATCTATAAGGTGGTGGAATTCCTGGAGTCTAGCATGGAGCAAGAGTGTAATGAAATGTTATTTAATGAACTAAGAGCTAATAAGGGTCAGCAATCTTATGTTCTTTTAAGACATTAGTTTGTTTCAATAGAGGGATCTTGTGTTTGGTGGCTTCGAGTGGGGGACCAGAATAATGGGTGTTTTCATGCTTGTATTACATAGAGGAGGAGATTCCACATGCCAAATATTCTTAGGGAGGATGGTTCTTAGTCCAATGACCAGAAAGAGGTTGGGAAAATGTAAAATGATAGTATAAAAGGCTTATTGGATAGTCCTAATCCTAATATGTTATATGGTTGTCCGAGTGAAGAATGAGATTTGTTTGAGGACATTTTAGGTAGTGTAATGGTGGAGAATGATGAGTGCTTGAGAAGGCATCCGAATGAGGATGAAGTGTGAGAGGAAGTGTGGACATTGAACCCAAACAGTGCATGAGGGCCAAAAAACATACCTAATTATTTTAAAATGGATGGTTAGGATCTTTTCAAAGGTGACCTGGCGGTTGCAGTGTTAGATTATTTTCAGGGAGGGAACCTTCCTCGCATTGAAAGTGCAACTATGATGGTGTTGATATCGAAAGTGAGTAACCCCCAATCAGTGGTGCAGGATCATCCCATAAGCATGTGTAACATTCCTTACAATGTTCTTTCTAGAATCCTAAACAGAAGGTATGCTCTCCAACTAAACACCTAGATGGCTACAGAACATCATAGTTTCATGAAAGGGAGATCTATACATGGTGCGATTGGGGTGGTTCATGAAATGATGAGCAGGATGGATAAGATGACCTTAGGGAACATCTGGTTATGAAACATGATCTGATTAAGGCCTATGAAAGGATGGAATGTGGCTTCATTTTAATGTGTTTTTTTGCATGGGGTTCTTTAATTGGGCCCGTGACATACTTTTTTGCTGCTTTAGCTTGGCATGGATATCCACTTCTTTTATGGGTAAGCTATTTGGATTCTTCAAGGCATTTCATGGTCTTCGAAAAGGGGATCCCCTATCCCCCACACCATTTATTCTCTCTCAAAATGTGCTTAGCTACTATATTAAAAGGGCTCTGATAAAGTGTAACGTTCTTCCATATCGATATAGGTATGCTTCGAATTGTATTTCAGACATGATGTTTGTAGATGATACTTTTCTGTTTATTAATGAAAATAAAATATCAGTGAATGGCATGAGTGAGATTCTAAGGGAATATTGTAAATGGAATGGGCACACAGTGAATCGATAGAAAATCCAATATTATTATTCTAAGAAACTATCGGTCATAAGGGCTAGGATCCTGGAAGCCACATTGAATATGAGGCATGGTTCATTTATTATGGAGTATCTTGAGGCACCGGTTAGTCCCAAGTCCCTTTGCCTTCATCAATTTGATAAGATTGTGGGAAAGATCACGAGACAAATTTTTAACATGAAAAACTAGTTTCTAACAATTAGAGGACGCAAAAATTTGGTTAATAGTGTCCTTGTTTCTATCCCCATGCATATTTGGTAAACATTGAAGGCTCCCAAAATAGTGTTTAAAATATTGAAAGGATTATGGTATCCTTTATATGGGATGGATAAAATAATGGTAGTTATCTTTGGGCCTTGGGGAAGCGTTTGTAAAGATCCATTGCTGAAGGGGGAATCAACATGCAGAGTGTCCCCTCAACCATTCAAAGAATGCTTACAAAAATTGCATGGAAGTCTATGCAAGGTTATACTTTTTGGGGAAAAGTCATGCAAGTTAAATATGGTCTGGATATAGTGGTGCACAAGACTCAGGCCTCCAGTATATGGAAGATGATATACTCATATACTGAGGTTTTGCGTCCTTTTTCTAGATGGCTGGTGGGGAGAGGGGAGGGGAATTTTTGGGATCGGGATTGGTGGGGGGAGGAAGGATGTGGTTCCTTGGTTTCCCTACACCAGATATTTCTGTTAAAAAACTGTGTAGACACCCAGTTTTTTTTAGTCCGTTATTGATTATAACTATTGTGCTGTCACAACCCACCTTCACCAAGATGAGAGAAGGGACAACACATTGCCATACCCTTCCTTCTTCAAGTTGATGGAGAGATAATGACCCCTAGACCTTCCTTCAATAGGTCCCAGAGTGGTGACTAGCCCCAAGGGTATACAATCACACACAAGATGGATGACATTACCCATTTTATTTAATAGGATCAGGATATAAGATATTAAATCCCAACAACACCAAAAGTGTAAGTACAGGTAAAGACAAAAAAACCATTCTCATATTCATGCTCCAAAAGTAAATGATACACATGTAAAAGAAAACCCAAAAAAGGAAGTACCAAAAGAAAGAAAAAACAACAACAACTATCCCAACGTCTGATCTAGTACGACCATGAATGATCCCTGAAGTCCTCCTGATAACCTAAAAACAATTTCATATAATACGGTGAGCATACAAGTATACTCAGTAGGGAAAACCAAAATCTCTCGTGCACATGTGGGGAGGAATTCTAATGCCCCATGAGAAAAGAGGTAACCAAAACACCTAGCAAGGAAAACTTCCCACCCAAGCCTCACCAAGGCTTGCCCCCCAAATAACGTATGTCAAGAAATATAATAGTAATAACACATTGATTTTTGGGTACCCTGCGCCACTTCCCCACTGGTTATTGAAGACATCCTACGCATCGAACTTCTCCTGCCATTCTCACCACAGTCCCACTACCAAACCCCGTCTACACACACCTGGGCCACATCCACACATCCTTCCCACAAACACTTGGTCCACAACAACCACGTGTAACCATGCCCGCAAACACATGGGCCGGAACAACTACTGCCACGCCCAAAGACACTCGTGCCTCATCCCATAGACACTTGGGAAACAACATGCTTACACACACCTAGGCCGACCACCACAATCACCCTGCCTAATGAATCATAATCTATAATGGACCTCATGCCATAACAACCTTCCCAATGAGTCTGGGGATATTATGGAAATGGATCAGAAAAGGATATAATCACCAGCCACTCGTAGGAGAGTTTGGAAAATCACCACTCCCCATGAAAATGGGGTGTTGGGAACTAGGTGCTCAACATGGGTGGGGAGTGAATAAGAAACATGAGAACTGCAATTATATAATATATATATAATAAGAAATCATACCAACATAGGAGTTCCAAAACCATCTTAAGCACAAACACCCTCATTACTATTCATTCACAAGAAACACCAAACCCATGACCATGTCACAACTCATCCCAGAATACAATTCCCCATTGATCCCATTCTTGTTTTCATGTTCAAGTGATCCAATTTATGTAAATTCTGCACTACTGGGAAACTAACAGGCCTAACCGCAATCCAGAGAATGGGAAACACCCAAACATCAATTTTAGCATTCAAACCCAGTTCTCTTGTAATGTTACAACAACAATGGGATCCGTGAGATCCCTCAAAGTACTAGAACCAAACTAACCCTCGAGATACAACCCCACATAGCTTCAGATTCACAACCAACAACTATGCCACAACAGAGGATCCCATCCCCATCCACATCAGCCCATAAGCTTCAAGTAGAACAACACACCTTCTACAAAAATAGAGTAGGGAAACTTTTAGGTCCAAGAACATCATTCATGAGGTTATTCTTTATATTGGCTAACCGGGGTGACCACACAAGGAATGATGTTCACTGGGCATACATTTAACCAACCATGTTTAGGGGATTAACCAATTTCCATGTTACATTCATTTAATCATCATATAAGACAAGGGTTCATTAGTGCCCAAGGAAAGACCACCAACGACCATGATTTTCAGTGAGCAAAATCCCTTGCAGTTCATGACATATATCAATCATAAAAGAGAACAATAGAATTGTCAAACGCACCCTATCATTCTTTAATAGTCTGTTTATTAACTTTTTAAGGTTTTGTTTAATCTGTTCCCATAGAAACAGTAGCGTACCCACCCCACATGATATGCAGTAAGGAGAGATGAAGTAAAATACCTATATGGTTGATCAAGGATCGATGTTCTTCTCCACGTTCCATGAACCGGGATGCGTGACTTGCAGGGGAGGAAGGTCGGGGTCTCCATGGGTGAGAAGAAAGGCTCCAGCATAGGCACACCACTTGCCTTGGGAAGGGGAACTCCAAACGCACAAAGAAGAAAAGGAGACTAGCCAAGAGGAATAAGAAAGAATTTCTAGCATGACAGAAAGATGAGATCCCATTGTTACGGGATATAGAATTTTGAATGGATATAAAGTCAGATTGTGGTTTCACCATGCGGTTGGGTGGTTACAAACGATTGATTTATTTTCCAGTTAACAATTCTCCTTGGAGAGGTGGTCATAAAGACTATGTGTTAAACAACTTTCATTAACCATAAGGAAACACATAACAGGGGCGGATCTGGAAGGTATGGGGAAGGGTGTGACACTGAGGAAAAACCACACGTTTCTGGTAAGTTAAGGGTTTTCCGACTCTTGGGGGATTTTAGATATTATTTATGGTTTTTAAATGGTATTGAAAGGGGGCATTAAATCATCTTTACGTCAAAAGATATGTTGTGGGGGCGGAAAAGTCAGAAACTAGGAAAGAACGAAGATCAGTTGGTGAGGACACAGTGCCATCCTCATCGTGCCACCATCACTGTGGAGCCATGTTTTGGAAAAGTAATAGACCAGGGGGGGCGTGCCATTACACCAGATACCTCTCAAACTGTTCTTTCCCTCGAGAATCAAATCTAGACCCGAAGAAAATAGGGGTTCCGAAAAACCTCCTCGAACGATACCTCTTAGGAGTGAACCTCATTGAAATGTAAGAACACCTCTCCCTCAAGTATCCAGGAAACACTCGAGGGTCATAATATCCAATCATATGGGTTAGGTATTTTCTTCCTCCATGTCAAGATACTGTCTGCTTTGTGTGGAACAGACTCGCCTGCACAGGTTTAATCACATCCACCTTAATGCATCATGATTAGGGATTGGGTCCTCCCCTCCCCATAGTCAGGACTCTTCACACACATCCACAGAATAAGGAAAACCACACATTCGATAGCAAACAAGGTAAAGTGTTCCGTCAAAAACAAGTACAAACAAAATAGAATAAAACTAAAAATAGCTATGGGTACTTGGCATGCATCTGCATCTCCCGTTCCCAGGTACTTTCCTCGAGCCCTCCATGCCTCCACAACACACGAACCAAGGTAATGGTCCATCCACATAGCACCTTCTCCTCATGATCCTATATCCTCACTAGTCTTTCCATAGAAGTCATGTCATCATTGATATCCAGCTTTCCCCAGTCGAGGACGTGTGAATCGTCGTGTAGATATCGTCAGAGCTGGGACACATGGAAGACATTGTGCAGTCTCAACAGCGGTGGTGGTAGCGCTAGCTGATAAGTCACTTCACTGACCCACCGCAACACTTCGAATGGTCCGATGAACTTTGGATAAGGATCACCACCCATGCCGAACCTCTGTTGTCTATGCCAATGGGAGACCATCAATAATATGTGGTCCCCGACATCGAACTCCAAGGGTATCCTCCTATTATTGGAATACGAATTCTGATGGTCTTGAGCCACCTTCATCCTCTTCTATATAAGCTAAACCTTCTCTGTCGTGACCTGCACCACCTCCATGACAAGAACACCTACCTCCACGTCCTCTGTCCAACACAAGGCTGAGCGACACATCCTCTCGTACAATTCTTTGAATGAAGCCATGCCAATAGTAGAGTTATACCTATTGTTGTAGGCAATCACCACCTGAGGAAAGTGTCATTCCCACGATCCCCCTGAGTCCAGAATAAAAGCTCATAGCATATCCTCCAATTTTTGGATGGTGCACTCTTTCTGTCCATTTTTTGGGGGTGGAAAGCAGTGCTAAGATGTAGCTGGGTGCCAAAAGCATGCTGCAATCATCTCCAGGCTCATGAGGTAAACCGTGAACCCCTATCTGAGAATATGGATCTTGGGACTCCGTGATACCGCACCACCTCATCCATGTACCTCTGTGAAAGGGCATCCACCGTACTAGGTTCCTTGATTGCTAGAAAGTTGGCCGATTTTGTCAGTCGGTCCACCACTACCCAGATAGCATCGCAACCCCCTTGAACTCTGGGTAGTCCCATGATGAAATTCATCGAGATGTCATCCCACTTCCACTCAGGGACATGTATTGGTTGTAACAGACCCCCTGGGATGTGGTGTTCAACCTTAACCTTCTGAAACAAGAGGCACTTTTTTATGAACTCTTCCACCACCCGCTTTACCCCGACCCACCAGAACTAAAATCTCTAGCCCTGGTACATTTTGGAAGCTCCCGAGTGTACTCCTAGGGGTGATTTTTGTAACTTAAGAAGAACTCTATTTCGCCTCTTCTTCGGAACAAACAACTTCCCTCTAAAAAGCATATGATTCTAACCATCATCCTTCCAACCTCTGGAGCATCGCCATGGTTAACCTGGTCACGCATTACACAACTCTTTATGTCTCCCCACTAAGACTCCTCCACCTACCATAGAAGAGAGGATTGCACTATCATCTGGAATAGAAAACCGCTACCACCATACTCCCTTATATCTAGGTTCAGAGTAGCCAAATCCTCCATCGCTTTCCAAGAATTTGCCAACTCTCGAACGACTTCCTTCTGTGAATTACAGCTCAATGCATCAGCCACCACATTCTCTTTTCCCGAGGTGTAGGAAATATACAAGTTTTAGTCCTGAAGGAACTCCATCCACCTTCACTATCGTATGTTCATGTCCTACTAGGAGAAGATATAATTCAAGATTTTGTGATCCATGAAGACCATGAAGCGCTCCCCGATGAGGTAATTCTGCCACAAGTTTACTTAGAACACGACCACCACAAGCTATATATCATGGGTGGCATAATTACGCTCATGGGGTTGTAACTTTCTAGACCCATAAGAGAACACACCTTTTCATTGTATCAACACACACCCGAGGCCTTGTCCTGAAGCATCACAGAACACCTCATGTGCCACCCCTTCTTCCGGAAACCTCAGCACTGGGGAACTTACCAACTCATCCTTCAGATAACTAATGGCTACCTTACACTGCCCATCCCATATGAATGTCGGGTCCTTCTAGGTCAAATCTGTCAAAGGTGATGCAACTCGGGAGAAGTTGGGTATGAACCTCCGGTAGTATCCTACCCGTCCAAGGAAACTATGAACCTCTGCCATGTTCTTGGGTGCTTCCCAGGAAACTGCCACCTCAACCATCTATTGGTCCACCGCTATTCCCTTCTTGGACCCCACGTTCCCAAGGAAGTGCCCTTCTCGCATCCAGAACTAGCACTTGGACAATTTCCCATAGATTTGGTGTTTTTTGAGGACCTATAAAATCATTCTTAGGTGCTCATCGTGATTCCCCTCAGACCCTGAGTAGATTAGGATGTCCTCAATAGACACAACTACGAACCGATCTAGGTATTCCAGGAAGATGGAGTTCAAGAGTCCCATGAATACATCTTGTGCATTCGTAACACTGAACAACAAGACTATAAACTCAAAGTCTTCATACCTAGATCGGAAGGCAGTCTTTGGGATGTCACCCTCTTTCACCCTCAACTGGTGATATCCAAACTGTAGATCGATCCTAGAGAACAAACATGCTCCCCTCAGCTGGTCAAAGAGATCCTCTATCCTGAGAAGAGGGTAGTGATTTATGACCATCACCTGATTCAGTCTCCTGTAGTATATGCATAGCCTGATACCACCATCTTCCTTCTTTTTGAATAAGACTGGATCACCCCATGGTGATGAACTTGGTCGAACAAAACCCTTCTTCATCAGATCGTAAATCTGAATCTGTAACTCCTGTAACTCAGAAGGATCCATCCGGTAGGAATCCATCAAAATTGGTTGTGATCCAGGTTGCAAGTCTAGCCCGAACAAAACATCACGTCAAGGGGGTAGAGTCGCCACCTATTCAGGGAAGACGTCCATAAACACACCGACGATCCTTGGGACTTCCACCATTTTTTTATCCGCCGACTCCACTGACACTTCTGCAAATAAGGAAAGGAGGGGATCCACTCACCAGTTACCATCCTGGTAACCCCACTCACTGATGGAAGTCACACGCCGGTCGCCCAATTCTATAAACAAGATCCTTCCCCGGAAGCTGTCAATAATGGCACATATAGAGAACATCCAGTCAATACCTAGGATGACATCGTATGGATGTATCTACAATACTGGAAGATCCCTGATTGACAGAATTGTCTGTATCATCAGTATACACCCTCGAAAAACATAAAACAAGTCGATATTACCTCCGACTTGTGTACTCAACACCAGGGGCATTTTAAGTCTCTCAGAATCTAGACCCAGATCACGAGCCAGACTAGGCGCAATAAAGGAGTGTGATGCACATGTATCGAACAAGGAATATGCAAGAGTACTAAAAAATCTGATCGTACCTCGAACGACTTCTGGACCTACTCGTGTTATTGCCTCCACGACATGTAACTGCCCACGCCCAGCTCTCCTGCCCCTCAGGTGTCAGCTGCCTCCCCGACCATGCCCTGGTCAAAGTTCCTGAGGAGCACCCAATGTTCGGCCTTCTCCTGCGATGTTTTCCCTTGGAGGATCATGTGCTCGATATCCCTGCTACTGCTGCTAAAAGGGTCTGGCTGGAAACTGATGTAGCTGGGGCTGGTGCTTCATTGGCCCACACACATTGTACTGTACTCAGTCTGAGCACTGATTCCGAAGGTGCCCATGGCTTCCACATATGAAGCATCTTGGTCCTAGGCTCGGAAGGAAAGGGCGAGGACCAGGAGATCAGAAATGGAACTGATGTGGCCTACTCCCTACTAGTCGAATCCCAGAGGGCCCTGATGTTGGAGGTCTGCTGCTGACGACCTTCCCCTTCGATGAGACCAGCTATATTCCCTCTTATGATACACCTCCCAGTGTTTTCATCCTCTCCACCACTTCATCTTTCTTCTGGACCTCCAAGTGTGTCGGTAAGGTAAAGGGAGTAATAGCATACTAAAGTGAAGGTCGAAGTGCCTCCTACAAACATCTCGCTTGAGACTCCTCATCTAGATAGAGGTCTGGAGAAAAGTGAGGAGATCCAGGAACATCATCCCCAACTCTCCCACTGACATGATCTCCTACTGGAGGGAGAGTAGATCCAGCCTCTTCTCAACCTTCATCGTGGAAGAGAAGAATTTCTCCTGGAACTCACTCTTGAAGTCATCCCACGTAACCTTATCCTCTCTCTCTTCTCCCCAAGGTAGAGAATCCACCATTGATGTGCTGCTACCCAAATCTGGCATACAGCCATAGGAACCCAGTAATCCCTCAGTTCCTGGATCATGCTGAAATCTATCACCAGCTCCTCTATCCATCTTTCTATCTCTATGTCTGAGATACTAACCTTGTACTTCCTGAGGGGCTTCCACTGAAATGTGTGAAGCGTCCTCTGCCACTGATCATCCTCCTCTCATTCATTCCACTGGTGATCGGCCAAGTCAACCTCCTGGGCCTCGATCGCCCACACTACTCATGGTCGTCTCCCTCGTGCCATAGCTACAAGGTAAACAAGGAATGCCTAAGCCTGAGTAGTGTAGAATATTGTTCTAAAATTTTCTTAGACTTCATATTCATTTTAAATCCAAAAATAACCATGAAACACAAGAACACAAGTTATTATGAATCATGTAACTTCCCTAGGGTCTCTACCCTGCAATCAGTGTAGCCTCACTTGGTCATTCGGTAGGCCTAGATTCCTTGCATCGGATCACAGGGGGCCCTAAAATCCCATGTCCTAGCCGGTCTTCACTAGTCTATTTCACGATCCATGATCACCCAACACTATTTCCCTAACATCCCATGAAATCCTCACTGTACCTAACCCAAGACTCCATCCTATCTCTCAACCTACCTCTGATATGATTCTTTCATGACCCACCTTCACTATGATGAAAGAAGGGACAACAGGTTGCCATACCCTTCCTTTTTCATGTTGAAGGAGAGATAATGACCCCCGTGGCCCGCCTTCAATAGGTCCCAAAGATGAGACTAGCACCAAGGATATAGAATTACATGCAAGATCGAAGGAACTAACCTTTTTATTTAATAGGATTAGGAGATAAGATAGCAAATCCGAACAACACCAAAAGTGGAAGTATAGGTAAATCCAAAACAAACCATTCTCATATGCATGCTCTAAAAGTAAAAGATAAAAAAGTATAAGAAAACCCCACCAAAAAAGGATGTACCAAATGAAAGAGAAACAACAACAGAAACAGTCCCAACGTCTGAACTAGTATAGCCATGCATGATCCCTGAAGTCCTCCAGGAAACCTGAAAACTATTTCATATACGTAGGGTGAGCATACATGTATACTCAGTAGGGAAAACCAAAAGCACCCATGCACAAGTGGGGTGGCATTCTAATGCCCCGTGAGAAAAGAAACAACCAAAACACCAAGCAAGGAAAACTGCCCACCCAAGCCTCACCAAGGCACGCTTCCCAAATAACGTATGTCAAGAAATATAATAGTAACAACAAATTTATGTTTGGGTACCCCACGCCACTTCCCTACTGGTTATTGAAGACATCCTACACATCGAACCTCTCCCTTCATTCTCACCGTAGTCCCACTGCCACACCCCGCCCGCAAACACCTGGGCCACAACCACACATCCCGCACACAAACACCTGGTCCACATCAACCATGCATAACCACAACTCTAAACACATGGGCCAGAACAACTACTGCCACGCCCGAAGATGCCTGGGCCTCATCCCAATGACATTTGGGAAACAACCTGCTCGCACACGCCTATGCCAACCACCACAACAACCCTGCCCAAAAAATCATAGACTATAATGGACCTCAGGCCATCAAAGCCTGCCTGATTAGTCTTGGGCTATTTGGGAAAGGGAGCAGAAAAGGAGCTAATAACTAACCACTCATAGGAGTGTTTGGAAAAAAACCATCCACCATGAAATGGGGGCATTGGGTGTGAATAAGAAACATTATAACTATAATTATATAGTATATATAACAAACACTGTTCCCATCCATGGAGTTCCATAACCAACAAAAGCACAAACACCCTCATGACTATTCATTCACAAGAAACACTAAACCCACGACCATGTCACCACTCATCCCAGAAAACAGTTCCCCATTGATCCCATTCTTGTTTTCATGATCATCAGATCCCATTTAAGTAAATTCTTCACTACTAGGAAACTAATAGGCATAAACACAATCCATAGAAAGAGAAACACCCAAACAAAAATTTTAGCATTCACACACGATTCTCTTGTAAATTCACAACAACAAAGGGATCTGTGAGATCCCTCAATGTACTAGAAAAAAACCAAGCCTCGAGATACAGCTGCACACATCATAAGATTCATAACCAACAACTTTTCCACAACAGAGGATCCCATCCCCATCCACATCACCTCATATGCATCATGTGGAACAACACACCTACTACCAAAACAGAGTAGGGAAACTTCCAGGTTCAAGCACATCATTCATTAGGTTCTTGTTTCTGTTGGTTAACCAGGATTTCCACACAAGGATTGATGTTCACTGGGAATCCATTTAACCAACTGAGTTTAGGTGATTAACCAATTTCATTGTTACATTCATTTAATAATCATAGAATACAATGGTTCATTAGTGGGCAAAGAAAGACCACCAACGACCATGATTTTTAGTGGGCATAATCCCATGCAATTCCCAACATATAACAATCATAAAAGAGTACAGTAGAATTGTCCAACGCACCCCATCAAGTATCAAAGTTCTTCTCCATGCTCCATGAACTGGGGATGCGTGACATGCAGGGGAGGAATATCGGGGACTCCATGGGTGATCAGAATGGTTACAGAACAGGCACACCACTTTCCTTGGGAAGGGGAACTCCAAACACACAAATAAGAAAAGGAGACTAGCTAAGAGGAAGAAGAAAGAATTCCAGGCGTGATATAAAGATGAGATCTTGTTGTTACCGGATATGGAATTTCCAATGGCTATAAAGTCGTATCTTGGTTTCACTACGTGGTTGGGTGGTTATGCACGATGGATTTAATTTTCATTTAACAATTCTCTTCAGAGAGGTGTCCATAATGGCTATACGTTAAATAGTTTTCATCAACCATAAGGAAATGTGTAACAGGGGTGAATCTGGAAGGTATGGGGAAGGGCATGGCACCGGGAAAAAACCACACGTCTTTGGTAAGTTAAGAGTTGTCCGACTCTTGGGGGATTTTAGATATTATTTATGGGCTTTAAATGGATATGAAAGGGGGAATTAAATCATATTTACATTAAAATATATGTTGTAGGAGAAGAAAAGTTGGGAATTGGGAAAGAGTGAAGATCGCTTGGTGAGTACATGATGCCACCCTGTTGGTGCCACCGTCACAGTGGCACCCTCATGGTTCCACCATCATTGTGCCATCCTCATGGTTCCACCTTCACGGTGACACGCTCGTAGTTCCACCCTCATGGTGCCACCGTCACGGTGCCACTGTCACGCTACCACCGTCATAGTGCCACTATGACCAGTGCCACCATCACTATGGAGCCGTGTTTTGGAAAAGTAATGGACCGGGTGGGTCTGGGCCATTAAGCATCCTATCATCAATGAACTAATATTTACTGGGGATCCAGATAGGCTCATTTTTACAGGCTCCTCGTCGGGTTATTTCTCTATTAAATAATATGCTACTCTATAGAGGCACCCAAGTATTAGTGATCAGCAGGGTGGGGGGAATATTTGGGGCAAGGGGATTTCCCCAAAGTTTAATTTATTGATGTGGAGATTGAGGAAAAATTATCTACCTACTGATGATAATATCCTTTACATGGGAGCGTCCATGGCCTCATGATTCTGTTGTTGTATTACTCTCAATAAAAAATGCCGGATAATACATTCCTTGACAGAGATTGGGTTCACTAGACCATGAAGGCATTTGGAGATTTCCCTAGGGTATTTGATTATAGTGGAATACAAGAGAATTCTCTCAATTGGTGGTTTAGTGGAATTGGCAAGCTCGGTAGAGAGAAAAAAGGACAGGAAATCATATTTGTGGCAGGATGCATGGTTTTTTAGAAATCCAGGAATGAAACTCGACACAAGAACATTTTGGGAACTCGAACTAGAATTAGTATTAAAATAAAGAACACAATGATGGATTTGTTTAGTGTGTGTACAGAATTATAAGGAGCACAGTCACTTATGCTTCTCAACACAGGTGTATCCAAACAGATTTAGAGTATGATTCAGGGTAACTAGGTCAGTTGGTATCCCCCCAGAACTCGGTTCAATAAAATTATGGATGATTCCTTACTAAGGGGGAAGATTAGAGGTTGTGGAGTAATTAGGGATCATAGGGGGCTCTATTGTCTCTGTGTTCCTAGAATTTTATTATAGTGGTGATATTATTCAGGATGAGGAATAGGGCATGGTTATAGAGTTGGAGTTAAGCAGGAAAAGGAATATCAACATGGATGTAGTGGAAACAGAAACATTGGTCTTTTACAAATCTCATCTTGGAAGTGGATGTTGTCCATGGAACATACAATATCTCATTAAAAAGTGTATATAGATCCTGGGAACTCATGCGAAGATCAATCACACTTGGTCAGAGGAAAATATGGTTGCATACTTCTTAGCATCACAGGCTTACTCTCACCAAAATGATCATTTATTACTTAATTTGTAATCCTTTCCATCTGATGGCATCATCATTGTTCTTAATGATTCCTTGGGGATTCGTTATATCAGACCACCTTGAGGATTTTAATTAATTTTTTACTTTGTACTTTGTGTTTTCAAAATCAATAAAAAAATTATTGTTTGTTCATTCATCAGTACGACGTGTCAGTGAATCAGCTTTGGTAGGTTAGGGCATCTATATGTCCTAGAATCATATGTTCAGGGCAACAGTAGGTTAGGGAGTTGGTAGGTCTGGGCATAGGTAGGTCTGGGCATAGGTAGTTCATGTCGTCAATTGTTCATGGTGTCAATAGGTCAGAGCATTAGCTGTCCAGAACATGGGTAGGTTGGGCGTCAGTGGGCCATATGGGTGACTCGTGTCAGTATGTTTTATCAATGACTTGCTTCAGTGAGTCAGCCATCAGTGACTCACTTCCAATGACTCAGGTCGGTGACTCGCCCATCAGGGATTCATTTCCATCTCTTTCTATTTTTTACAGTATTGACCCTTTTACATTTTATTTGAGGTAAATCGAGTTTAAATTTTTTTTGAGCATTTCTAAAGGTGTATCATTGGATACTAAGTATATATTTAATATCTTATCCCACTCTATACATTGAAATTTTCAAACCATCTAATCTTGATCGTGATAGGACATTAATGGCCCTTGAAACTATTTCCCTTCAATTGATATATGATATGACTCTTCTTAGTCACGTTATTATCATCCCAGTGTGTTTTTTATGTTGGTTCACCTAGATATGTTCTTCCCCGTGGAGTTGTGTGTTTTTTGGGGTCTTCATATACATCCTTCCTTAGAGTTCCATGATGTTTGCTTAACCTCTTAATTTAGTGTAGGGATGATTTTCTGATCACCGGTTCTGTGTGGTAGGAATTCCTTCATCCCTATTTAATTTTTCTATCATTCAGGGTGGGTGTACTTATTTCTTCTTGTGGTTATGGTTGAAACTAATTTAACAAATGTAAATGTAACACCCCAAGCTTCTACGGTACGCTTCCCTTTGAATAATGTGATAGCGTGTGTTGTACGCAACATCGAGTTCTAACACACCACAACTAATCAAACTAGCCTTTATGAATAGTAATACCTAATTTTGGAAATTATATATTCATATTTCAAAATTGAATTTATTTTTGGATTCGGAATATCAAAATTATCCTATGTTGAATTTTTGGTATTTTTATGAAAACTTCCAATTTTTATGAATAGTGAATAATACTTAAAAACATCTTTTTTAATCAAAATAATTTATAGTGATAAATTATACTATTGAGTGGTTTTAAAGTATAATTAGAATATATTTTTACCATTTTATCTAATGGTTTTCTTTAGAAATAACTTCACTTTTAAATTGGACATTAACAATTGTCAATCTTTTGATATATATTGTTAATTAAAAACATGCTTTTTGTTTTAACAAAAAGAATTAATTTTAAATTAATTTTTTCCAATTCTGTGTTTTGAATTTGGAAAAATGGATTCCATATTTGGAATCAGGATGTTCATATTTTGTAAATAGGTAAGTTTTATTTTTAGAGATTTTGAATAATTACTTCAGTAAATATTTAATTTACCATGGTTAAGGTTGAATCCGGTAAATAAGGGTTAAAAATTAATAATATAATAATACTAAATTACCCTAAAACGTGTCCTAAATTATTGGTGGATTCATTTCCGACCATGGGCATTTTTGGGTCGATTTTGGGAACCCATAGAGCCACTTGTAGGTGACAGGGACACTTTATTCTAATTAAGTTAAAATAAATACAAAAATGATATAAGCATATATCTTTTAGAAAAAAAATTTATACATAGGGTTATATATGTTGGATTTTAGATTATAAATAATAATTAAAAATATAAAAATATTTCCTAAATAATTATATTTTATTTATAAATTTTAGACATTAAATAAATTAACTTATTGATGACACAATGATAATGCAGTAATGACCATAATATTAAAAAATTAAAATAATTGATATTATAAATACCCAAATAAATATTATTTTAGACTTTTTATGAATTACACTAATTTTCTATGTTAATATGAAATGTTAGGATTGACTTAATTAACTTTTTTTGAATTAATAATTCTGTTATGAGTTTCAAAAAAATCAACTATTGAATAGTGTCAAAATTGACATAAAAGAGTTTTTAAAACAAATATTATATTATTAATTGATATTAAATTCCTAAAAATCTACTGTTCGGCCAAAAGACTTATATCATGATAGGTGTATCATTAATGGACCACTTGGGGGTCTATTGGATGTATATAGTTTGATTATTAACTATATAATATAAAAATACAAAGTGACATGGTAAGTGTCAAACTATTTAACTAAGAGTTAAAACTAAAAGATAAGGTTAATATAATGACCAAACACTGTATAAATTCTATTGGTTGAGTGGTTTTCGACCCATACCCACCTTAACCTATAAATAATAAACTTTGGGGCCATTATAAACCGAATATGAATTTACTATAAAATAATATTTCTAGCATTTCCAAATGTTCCCCTCACCCCTCTTATAAAAGGGCACTCCCCCTTCTCATTAATTCAAACCTTCAAAGCCTTTTTGTTCAGCCAACCCCTGCCCAAATACTCTCAAAACTTCCCTCAATACAACCTATAGTCCTTATTTGGATCAGAAAGCCAACTTAAAGATCCCTTTTGATCAAATCAAAAGGATGATCCCGAAGAAGAGGTAATGTTTTCACCGCCCTTTTTCAAATTCATTTCTTCATCACCATCTTCAATATTTGTTATTACCATTATAAAATAATGAATCCAGTATATCCTATATACTGTAATATTATTATAAATATGGTACAACCATATTCAGTATTCTATCCATCCTTTGAATGACATGTCGCCATACGTGTGTACGTACGACTTACCGTCTCCACGTCGTGGTGTAATTGTTATTATTCAATATATTATTATTTTTATGGGTATAATAATATTTATAATTCATTTAAGTAATAAATATAACATGATAATGATTCTTTATATATGATATACCATCCAATTATATATTATTTTAATATCAAAAGTATGATATTGTCGCTCGTACGTATGTAAGGACTACCGTCTCCACGAACGTGATGAGATTCATTCTCCATCGTATCAATTCAAGTATAATTATCATTTTATGATTTAAAAATAGTGTTTAAGGACTTGATATCATTCTGTATAAGAATAAGATACATCCTATCCATGACAATCATGTATTATGTAACAAAACATATAAAAGAAAACGAGTAAGTTAACACCCGAAGCAAATATAATACTAAGATATTATTATCAAATAAATGTTAAAAGATCATATATGATATCATATTAATGTATATAATTATTGTATAATTTAATAACAATTATTTCACTATTATACAGTAGGTTAACCTACCACCATCAAAGGAAAATTACAAGGTAAGGGTTTATTTCGCAATCACTTCATTATCAGAGGTTGTTTATATGTAATAATCTACTGGGATTTCTTTATCATCCACATCCATGTTTCTTAAAATTGAATTTGAAAACAATTTTTTACTATTTACTAGAATATGGGTTAAATTCATTTATACCGTTGTTTGCTTTTATAAGTGGTTTATAAAGGAATCTTTCTGTCATTTCCAAACAAGGTCCTTTTTAACCTTTTCTGCAGAATTAAGGTAAGAATGTTTTTTTAAATCATACGGCGGGTGCGGCTTGTTTCCGCCGTTATAAAATCGTCGAATCTTCCCTTACAATCTTATAAGAATATTTTCATATAAAATGTTTTATTTTATAAATATATGACTCTTAAATGATATCAAAATAGAAAGATATATTTCTCTAAAAAGAGTTTTGATTTCATCGATGTCAACAACCTTTGATGGATTTTACGCTTATTTGAAGTTAATTTATTATGATACAAAACATCTATATTTTATTGAAGAATTTTTTATATGTTTGAATGTGGATGTGTTATTTATATACCATTCATGGTTTATGGATGAATTATTTACATTTCATATGCTAGTTTTAATACGAATGTTTATGTTATGTTCAAACCTTTTCATATGGGAATGCATTGGGCTTAATATGTGGCGGGTGGAGCCTGCTATAGCTCCTCGATGCATCGATAGGTCTCATGAGACAAACTAGTGTCTTGGAATAAGTCCATGACAAAATCATATTTGTAGTCTTGGCACGGGGCCTTGGCTATGTGGTTATGATAGTATAGCATTATGCCTTCTATCATTATGAAAGTGGTTATTGATATTGCATGTGATTATCCGATTAGTAGAATATCCATGTGAATATGTAAATGGAATTATTTAATTTTATTTTTTCCATACAATGTTGAAGTTCAAGTTTAAAAGGCATTTGTTTTAGTTGTACATTGCCTTAAATGTTTATTCTTATATATGAATGTTTCCGTTATATTTTTATCCTTTCTGGGCATTTGAGCTCACTCCTTTCAATGTTTTATTTTTCCCAGGATGTGAATAAGAAATTTATGAATGACCTGCTGGGATAGTATGTGGGGATATGAGTGTGGACTATGAAGAAAAGATATTGTTGTTGTTTTAATTTTTATGATGTAATGTAAGACTTATGAATAACTAGTTTTTCCAAGGCTACTAAACCAATCGGTCTTTCGAGATTTGATCTTTCTTGTGATCATTCCAATGTTATGTAATAATGCACCGACTCTGGGTAACTGGGGTCGGGGCATTACAGTTGTTATCAGAGGAAGTTTAGTACAAACCTTGGAAGCTATATTTAGATAAACTCTGATTATTGCACATAGATTTAAGATGGACTTTGAGGATTAGTATATAAGAACTTCCTAGAATTTTGGTATTGTAGTGATTTTATGAGTTTTATAAGCAATACATCCCTGCCTGGATATGAGCAGGTAGAGGAAGCTCTGACACAGATGTACCTAGGGGTAAAACATGAAAACACCACTTTGAGCTAGACTCAAACAGGAACTGGTGCACGACAATGGGACTTGCTGCACTCTTGGTTACGACACTCCTGGGGGATATGCTTAGGATAACTCCCATTTTCATTACAATTAATTATGAAAGTTTTATGAGTATATACTTCCTCAAAGAAAACATTTTTATGATTATGGATTATTTCCATAAATAGTTCAATTTATGTTAAGTGTTTTATAAGTATGGAATTATGTATTTTAATTCATAAACTGATCTAGTTTATGCCATTTTTTAGAAATGGCGCCTAGTGGAAGAAATGGGAACTGTATCAACGCACACAGTCCTTGTAGGGAATGCCCTCCTGCTCAAGATAATTATTGTGGAGCTGGTGATGCAACTAGTGTTGATCAGTTAATCACCATACTAGGACAACTCACTCAGGTTAGGAAAAATAACTTTACCCATATGGAGCACCCTAATTTGTAGCGTGGAGGATCAATGTTAGATCGATTCATGAGGAAACAACCACCAATGTTTAATGGGAGTACAAATCCCTTAGTAACTGAGCAATGGATAAATTCCCTAGAGAAAATATTTCAGTATTTGGGGAGTAGTGAAAGGGAAAAAGTTATCATGGTAGTTTACCACCACAATGGAGATACTGATCAATGGTGGTCATTGATTCAAAACATGAAGGAAGATGATTAAGTATCAAATATGGAATAGAGGGAGTTCAAAGATTTGTTTTTAGAAAAATACTTTCCTCACGACCATCGAGCAGATATGGAAAGGCAATTTCTGAGTCTGAGACAAAATGAGGATGAGAATGTCACAAAGTATGAGGCTAACATTACAAGGTCAGTAAGGTATGCTAGAGATTATATAAGTAACCCAAGAAGTAAGATTGATTATTTCTTTGATGGGTTAAAACCATTTCTCCATCAAGCATTAGTCTCACAATCCTTATCGTCGTACGAAGACATTGTCTCATGTGCTATCAAGACCGAAAATGAATTCTCTGTGTCTTATGACTTTCACGCAAAGCAAGAGAAGAAGAGATCTGCTGATAAATCTGGGAATAGAAATAAATGAAAGAAGGGAAAAGTTTAATATCCATCCTGCAGTAAATGTCGGAAGAAACACCCCAGTACTTGCTTAAATGGAATGGGAGTCTATTACAAGTGTGGTGAAAAAGGCCACCAATCTCGTGATTGAAAGGGGAACAAGGAAGCTACCAATGTTCAATGCTTCAATTGTAGGGAGATGGGACATTATACAAATGAATTTCATACGCGTCAGGGGAAATTACCTCAGAAAATTCCAAGGGATCAAGGCCAAACTTATGCTATCACTACTGCTGAGGTAGAAGCTCCGAAAGACATGGTGGCAGGTAATTTAATGGTTTCGTCAAGTTTAAAAAATGGATTATTTTATTCTGGATCATCTCATTGTTTCATATCTTCCTTGTTTTCTACGAAAATTAGATATTTGCATTTTGATTTAACAAGGGAGTTGTCAGTTAAAACTCCTAAGGGAAGTATCATTGCAACAATGTTTTGTGAATCACTCCCCATTAGAGCACATAAATGTTCTTTATCTACTGATCTCATCATCATACCTATGATTGAGTTTGATTTAATCCTCAGTATGGAATGACTTTAGGACCATGATGCAATGATTTTTTGTAAGAAGAAGGAGGTTATGATTTTTTATGATGATGATAAGGAACACCTTATCTTTAGAGCATAATCATCACCACCTAATTCTTATCTAGATCCACCCCTAGTAGCTCAACTAAATACAATTATTGGGGAGGAAGAGAATGAAATTACTGTGGGTGAGGAAAGGAATGTTCAAATAGAGGATGTACCTGTTGTGAAATAATATATAGATGTATTTCTGGAAGATTTACCTGGACATCCTCCAGAACAAGATGTTGGGTTTTCCATTGATTTAATTTCTGGATCAAGCCCTATATCAATGACCCCTTATAGAATGGCCATTGTAGAACTAGTTGAACTAAAGAAAAAACTAGAGGAATTGAGTGATAAGGGATTTATTGTAACGCCCCGACCCCAGCTACCTAGAGTCGGTGCATTATTACATAACATTGGCATGATCACAAGAAAGATCAAATCCCGAAAGACCGATTGGTTTAGTAGCCTTGGAAACACTAGATATAATCATAAAGTTTTACATTACATTTCAAAGTGAAAAACTACTACAAAAACAAAGTCTTCATATGCACACTATTAACCCCTCATAATATCCCTGCAAGTCATTCATAATTTACTTCTTCACTACCTGGGAAAAATAAAACATAGAAAAGGGGTGAGCTCAAATGCCCAGTAAGGATAACAATATAGCGGAACATTCAAAATAATCATAAACATTTAAGGTAATGAATTACTAAAACAAAAGCCTTTTAAAATTGAACTTCAACATAGTATGGCAAAAGTAAAATGAAATAATGCCATTTACTTATTCACATGGATATTCTACTAATCGAATAATCACATGCAATATCAATAACCACTTTCATAATGTTGGAATGCATAATGCCAGACTATCATAACCACATAGCCAAGGCCTCGTGCCAAGACTACAAATAAGATTTTGTCAAGGCCTTGTGCCAAGACACTAGTTTGTCTCATGAGACCTACCGATGCATCGAGGAGCTATAGCGGGCTCCACCCGTCACTTATTAAGTCCAATGCATTCCCATATGAAAAGGTTTAAACGTAACATAAACATTCGTATTAAAACTAGCATACGAAATGTCAATAATTTCACCATCAACTATGAATGGTATAAAAATAGCACATCCACAGTCAAACATATCACAAAACCTTCAATAAAATATAGAAGTTTTGTATCATAATAAATCAACTTCAAATAATCTTAAAATCCATCAAAGGATGTTGACATAGATGAAATCAAAATTCTTTTTAAAGAAGTATCTCCTTTTATTTTGAAATCATTTAAGATCCATATAAAATAAAACATTTTCTTTGAAAATATTCTTATAAGCTTGTATGGAAAGCTTCGACGATTTTATAACGGCGGAAAATAACCGCACCCGCCGTATAAGTTAAAAAAACATTCTTACCTCAATTCTGTCGAAAAGGTTAAAAAGGACCTTGTTTTGAAAACGACGGAAAGATTCCTTTATAAACCTCTTATAAAAAGTCAAACAACGGTATAAATGACTTTAACCCATATTCCTGTAAATAGTAAAAATGTTTTGAAATACATTTCAAAGAAACATAGATGTGGATGATAAAGAGGTCCCAGTAGGTTATTACGTATAATACAACCTCGGATAATGAAGAGATTGTGAAATAACCCTTACCTTGTACTTTTCCTTGGTTGGGGTAGGTTAACCTCCTGTATAATAGTGAAATAATTGTTACTAAATTATACAAGAATCATATACATTAATATGATATCATATATGATCTTTTAATATTGATTTGATAATAATATCTTAGTATTATCGCCGTTTCGGGTGTTAACTTACTCATTTTCTTTATATGTTTTGTTACATAAGTCATGTTTGTTGTATCTTATTCATATCCAGAATGATATCAAGTCCTTAAACATCATTTTTAAATCATTAAATGATAATTATACTTGAATGGATACGATGGAGAATGAATATCATCGCGTTCGTGGAGACGGTAGTCCGTACGTACGCACGAACGCTACTTCCATTTAATTTTTATTTTAAAAGAATCGAATCCAAATGATACATAGGTATATTACTATTCCAGTATAATATAATATTTTATATATGTTACTTAAGTTCATTAACACCATCCTTTATACGTTCCATGTGTGGTATGAACGAGTCATATCATTTTAAGGGGGCGGTAGTCCGCACTTCCTCAAATGAAATTATCGTATGTATATACAACATGAAACGAATAATGGTATGAAATAAAATGGAATTACAGAAGCTTATATATAAAATATATATCATTAATATCATATTTAATTACAGTTCCATCATAATGGCCACCATGAGAGGCGGTAAGATGTATTTGAACAATCATCGTTTCGTGAGGCGTTAGTTTTCCATCCACAGAAACATTATGTTCATCATCCATTAGATGGAGTTGTGTGTATGTGTAGTTTGAATCCTTCTTATAACAACATCCTAGTATATTTAGGATACTGGTGTTGTTACAAAAGAAAGGAAATAAAAAGAGTTTGGGGGTTGGAGAAGCAAAATAAAGGAAAATAATTTAAGAGAAATCGTTACCTTTAATTTAGGTAACTCACTTTGGTTGGAACCAAAGGACTTCTTGAAATGCTTTATGCCTAAGGGGAAGCTTCAAGGAGGAGGAGAGGGATGTGGGGAGATTAGTTGGGCAGAGTATGGACGATCCAAGTGGCTTGAGAGGTGTGAGGAATGAGTAGAAGTGGTCTCCTTTTATAAGGGAGAGGAGGGGCTCTTTAGGAAAGAGTGAAAGTATTACTTTATAATATAATTATATTCGGTTTATAATGGTCCAAAAATCATTGAGGTCGAAGATAAGATGACTCATATTCTAAATAACATCAACCAATAAGAATTGGACAGGTTTTAGATAATATTTTAATCATTATAATCTTATTTATTTAAATGATTTATTAATGAGGTAAACATTGAATCATTATTGTGTCATTAATAATTTAACTTATTTGATGTCTAAAAATTATAAATAAAATATCATTATATAGGAAATCTTTTTAGATTTCTAATGAATATTTATAATCGAAAATACAACATGTATAACCCTATGTAAAAATTGTTCTTCTAAAAGATGTAAGCTTATGCCATTTTTATTTTTATTTTAACTTTATTAATATAAAGTGTCCCTACCACATACAAGTGGCTCCAAGGGGTCCCCAAATTGACCCAAGGATGCTCCTGGTCGGGTATGTGTCAACCAATAGGGTTAAGACACGTTTTAGGGTAATTTAGTATTATTATAATATTATTTTTTAACCCTTATTTACCTGATTTACCCTTAACCATGGTAAATAAAATATTTACCGCAGTAATTATTCAAAATGTCTAAAAATAAAAGTTACCTATTTACACAATTTGAACTTCCTGATTCCAAATATGGAATCCATTTTCCTAAATTCAAAACATATAAGTGGCAGAAATTAATTTAAAATTAATTCCCGCTGTCAAAACAAAAAGCGTGTTTTTAAGAGATAATAACTATCAAAAGATTGACACTCGTTTATGTTCGGTTTAATTGTAAAATTATGTCTAATGACCAACATTTTATTAAATGGTAAAAATATATTCTAAATATAATTTAAAACCACTCAAATTCACAATTTATCACTATTAATTATTTTGATTAAAAAAGTTGTTTTTAATTAAAATTTAGTAATTTTCACTATTCATCAAAATATGAAAGTTATCCGAAATGTACCAAAATTTCACCTTAGGCTAAATTCGATATTCCGAATCCAAAAATGAAGTCCATTTTAAAATATAAAATAAATATAATTTCAAAAAGTAGGTATTACTATTCATAATGGCTAGTTTGATTAGTTATGGTGTGTTAGAACTCGGTGTTGCGTACAACACACGCTATCACATTATTCAAAGAGAAGCGTACCGTAGATGCTTGGGGTGTTACATTCTCCCCTCCTTCAAATAATTGCGTCCTCGCAATTTCTAGGGTATTACTGCATAAAAAGACTCGGGTGGTTCTTCATCATAAGTTCCTCGGGTTCCCACGTTGCCTCTTCCATCTTATGGTTTCTCCAAAAAACTTTTACCAGACGCGTCGTCCGGTTTCTCAACACTTGTTCTCTCGTATCAAGAATCTTGACGGGCTCTTCGCAATAAGGCAGATCGGGTTCCAGTTCTAATTCCTCATAAGTGAGTACATGCGTTGGGTCAGGCAGGTATCTCCTCAACAGAGATACGTAGAACACATCGTGAACTTTGGAGAGACTTGGCGGCATTGCCAATCGGTAAGCTACAACCCCAATTCGTTCTAGAATTTCGAAAGGTCCGATGTACCTGGGACTCAATTTACCTTTCTTACCAAAACGTATGACTCCCTTCCACGGAGATACCTTCAGAAAAACATGATCACCGACTTGAAATTCCAAATCCTTCCTTCGATTATCGGCATAGCTCTTCTGCCTACTTTGAGCTGCTTTGATGTGATTTTGTATTACTTTCACCTTTTCCACCGTTTCATCTACTAGTTCTGGGCCTACAAGTTTTCTTTCACCAACGTCATCCCAACTTGTTGGTGTATGACATCTCTTTCCGTATAACGCTTCATATGGTGCCATCTGAATACTCGAATGGAAGCTATTGTTATAGGAAAATTCTACCAAAGGTAAATATTGATCCCACATACCCTGAAAATCAAGTGAGCAAGATCTCAACATGTCTTCTAAGGTCTGAATAGTCCGTTCTGATTGTCCGTCTGTCTGAGGGTGGTAAGCAGTGCTCAAATGAAGTTCAGTATCCAGGGATTTCTGAATACTTTTCCAGAATCTTGAAGTAAAACGGGGATCACGATCAGAAACAATCGATAGGGGTATTCCATGAAGTCTCACAACTTCATTAATGTATAGTCTTGCTAGACGTTCCAGGGGTAGATCTTCTCTTATAGTAAGAAAATGTGCTGACTTGGTAAGACGATCAACAATAACCCATATTGCATCGTTCCTTCTAGGAGTCTTCGGTATCCCCATGACAAAGTCCATCGTAACATTGTCCCATTTCCACTCCGTTATGGGAAGAGGTTGCATGACTCCTCCAGGCTGTTGCCTTCCAGCTTTCACTTGTTGACAAACCATACATATTGACACAAAATCAGCAATCTCCCTCTTCATGTTGTCCCACCAAAAATGTTCCTTCAAATCTCTATACATTTTGGTGCTCCCAGGGTGTATAGAGAAATTGGAACTATGAGCATCATCCAGCAATTCCCTTTTTAGATCAGGTATATTGGGAACACAAAGTCTCTTCCCGAATTTCAAAATTCCATCTTCATACACAAAGTCTCTCAATCTCCCATCATTCACAGCTTTAATCTTCTTTTGGAATTCTTCATCATCGGTCTGAAAACTCTTAATCCTTTCTAGTAAATATGGTTTGGAAACCATTTGAAAAAGCATTGATGTTTCACCTTCCCTGGTTATTCCCATGTCCATCTTTACTAGATCCATAAAAATTGGATCCCTTTCAATTCTCATATTGTTCAAAACTCCATGGTCTTTTCTACTCAAAGCATCTGCCACCTTGTTTTCCTTCCCTGGGTGGTAGTGTATCGTACAATCATAATCCTTGAGTAATTCAAGCCATCTCCTTTGCCTCATGTTGAGTTCTTTTTGTGAGAAAATATACTTCAAACTCTTGTGATCAGTATAAATCTCACATTTTTCACCATAGAGGTAGTGCCTCCATATCTTCAAAGCAAAGATCACTGCTGCTAACTCGAGATCATGAGTAGGATAGTTTTGTTCATGAATTTTCAACTGTCGTGATGCATAGGCAATAACTCTATCATTCTGCATAAGGACACAACCAAGTCCTTTCTTTGATGCATCACTATAAATAACGAACCCATCATTCCCCGATGGTAGAGTCAATATAGGAGCATTGACTAATCTTTTCTTCAATTCTTCAAAACATTCTTCACACTCTTTTGTCCAAACAAATTTAACCCCTTTACGTGTGAGCTTCGTTAATGGATTAGCCAATCGGGCAAAATTCTGGACGAAACGTCGATAATAACCTGCAAACCAATAAAACTACATACCTCAGTTATACTCGTAGGTGCTGGCCATTCTTGGATTGCCTTGGTCTTAGAAGGATCAACAGAGATTCCATCTTTAGAGACAATATGGCCAAGAAAAGAAATCTCCTGAAGCCAGAATTCACACTTGCTAAACTTCCCATATAATTCATGCCTCCTCAGAGTCTTCAAGATAATGCGCAAGTG
Organism: Viscum album; assembly: GCA_963277665.1. NCBI lineage: Eukaryota > Viridiplantae > Streptophyta > Magnoliopsida > Santalales > Viscaceae > Viscum > Viscum album. Next base: position 545,009,326 of record OY728158.1, read on the forward strand.
ATTTTCATGATCTTCGTAGGTTTTGGAGTATACCAAGATATCATCAATAAATACCACCACAAATTCATCAAGATACTCCTTGAATACTCTATTCATTAGATCCATGAATACAGAGGGTGCATTAGTCAATCCAAACGGCATTACAGTAAACTCGTAATGCCCGTACCTGGTTCGAAATGCTGTTTTCGGAATGTCTTCCTTCTTCACACACAACTGATGGTATCCAGATCGAAGGTCAATCTTTGAAAAGTATTGATCTCCATGCAGTTGGTCAAATAAATCATCAATACGAGGTAGGGGATACTTGTTCTTTATCGTTATAGCATTGATCTCCCTGTAGTCGATACATAACCTCATAGATCCATCTTTCTTTTTAACAAAAAGAACAGGGGCTCCCCATGGAGAAACACTAGGGAGAATAAATCCCTTATTACTCAATTCCTCTAGTTGTTTCTTTAGTTCGACTAACTCTACAGTGGCCATTCTATAAGGGGTCTTCGATATAGGCCTTGATCCAGGAATCAAATCAATGGAAAACTCAACTTCTCGTTCTGGAGGATGTCCAGGTAAATCTTCTGGAAATACATCTACAAATTCTTTCACAATAGGTACGTCCTCTATTTGAACATTCCTTTCCTCACCCGCAGTTATTTCATTCTCTTCCTCCCCAATAATTGAATTTAGTTGAGCTATTGAGGGTGGATCTAAATAAGAATTAGGTGGTGACGATTCTGCTCTAAAAATAAGGTGTTCCTTATCATTATCATCAAGAATCGTAACCTCTTTCTTCTTACAATAAATCTTCGCATCATAGTCCGAAAGCCAGTCCATACCGAGGATTATATCAAACTCAATCATAGGTATGAAGATGAGATCAGCAGATAAAGAAAATTTATATGCTCTAATGGGGACTGATTCACAAAACTTTGTTGCAACGATACTTCCCTTAGGAGTTTTAACTGACAACTCCCTTATTAAATCAAATTGGAAATATCTAATTTTCTTAGCAAACTGGGAAGATATGAAACAATGCGATGATCCAGAATCAAATAATGCATTTGCTAAACTTGAGGAAACCATTAAATTACCTGCCACCACATCTTTCAGAGCTTCTACCTCAGCAGTAGTGATAGCATAAGCCTGGCCTTGATCCCTTGGCCTTTTCTGAGGTAAGTTCTCCTGACGCTTAGGACATGCATTTGCATAATGCCCCATCTCCCTGCAATTGTAGCACTGAACGTTGGTATCTTCCTTCTTCCCCTTGCAATCATGAGCTTGGTGGCCTTTTTCACCACACTTGTAACAGACTCCCATTCCCTTCAGGCAAGCACCGGGGTGTTTCTTCCCGCACTTACCACAAGATGGATATTCAACCTTTCCCTTCTTCCCCTTATTTCCATTCCCAGATTGATCAGCAGGTCTCTTCTTCTCTTGCTTTGCTTTGAAGTCATAATACTTAGAGAATTCCTATTCGGTCTTGATAGCACATGAGACAATGTCTTCGTACGATGAAAAGGATTGTGAGACTAATGCTCGACGGAGAAATGGTTTTAACCCATCAAAGAAACGATCAATCTTACTTCTTGGGTTGCGAATATAATCACCAGCGTACCTTGCTAACCTTGTAAAGTTAGCCTCATACTTTGTGACATTCTCATCCTCCTTTTGTCTCAGACTCAGAAATTGTCTTTCCATATCTTCTCGATGGTCGCGAGGAAAGTATTTTTCTAAAAACAGATCTTTGAACTCCCTCCATTCCATATTTGATACTTCATCATATTCCTTCGTATTTTGAATCAATGACCACCATTGATCAACATCTCCAGTGAGGCGGTAAACTGCCATGATAACTTTTTCCCTTTCACTGCTCCCCAAAGCCTGAAATATTTTCTCTAGGGAAAATATCCATTGCTCAGCTACTAAGGGATTTGTATTCCCATTGAACGTTGGTGGTTGTTGTCTCATGAATCGATCTAACATTGATCCTCCACGCTGCGGATCAGGGTGCTCCATACGGGTAAGGTTATTATTCATAACCTGAGTAAGTTGTCCCAGTATGGTGATTAGCTGATCAGCACCAGTTGCATCACCAGCCCCACTATAATTATCTTGAGCAGGAGGGCAATCCCTACATGGAGTGCGTGCATTGATACAGTTTCCATTTCTTCCACTAGGCGCCATTTCTAAACAATGGCATAAACTAGATTAGTTTATGAATCAAAATACATAATCCCATACTTATAAAACACTTAACATAAATTGAACTATTTATGGATATAATCCATAATCATAAGAATGTTTTCTTTGATTATGTATATACTCATAATCCCTTCAAAATGATTTGTAAAGAAAATGAGAGTTATCCTAAGCATATCCCCCGGGAGTGTCGTAACCAAGAGTGCAGCAAGGCCCGTTGTCGTGCACCAGTTCCAGTTCGAGTCTAGCTCAAAGCGGTGTTTTCGGGTTTTACCCCTAGGTACATCTGTGCCAGAGCAGCCTCTACCTGCTCGTATCCAGACAGGGATGTATTGCTCGGAAAACTCACAAAATCTCTACAATACCAAAATTCTAGGAAGTTCTTCTATACTAATCCTCAAAGTTCATCTTAGGTATACGTGATCTAATCAGAGTTTATCTAAATCTAGCTTCCAAGGTTTGTACTAAACTTCCTCTGATACCAACTGTAACGCCCCGACCCCAGCTACCTAGAGTCGGTGCATTATTACATAACATTGGCATGATCACAAGAAAGATCAAATCCCGAAAGATCGATTGGTTTAGTAGCCTTGGAAACACTAGATATAATCATAAAGTTTTACATTACATTTCAAAGTGAAAAACTACTACAACAACAAAGTCTTCATATCCACACTATTAACCCCTCATAATATCCCTGCAAGTCATTCATAATTTACTTCTTCACTACCTGGGAAAAATAAAACATAGAAAAGGGGTGAGCTCAAATGCCCAGTAAGGATAACAATATAGCGGAACATTCAAAATAATCATAAACATTTAAGGTAATGAATTACTAAAACAAAAGCCTTTTAAAATTGAACTTCAACATAGTATGGAAAAAGTAAAATTAAATAATTCCATTTACTTATTCACATGGATATTCTACTAATCGAATAATCACATGCAATATCAATAACCACTTTCATAATGTTGGAATGCATAATGCCAGACTATCATAACCACATAGCCAAGGCCTCGTGCCAAGACTACAAATAAGATTTTGTCAAGGCCTTGTGCCAAGACACTAGTTTGTCTCATGAGACCTACCGATGCATCGAGGAGCTATAGCGGGCTCCACCCGTCACTTATTAAGTCCAATGCATTCCCATATGAAAAGGTTTAAACGTAACATAAACATTCGTATTAAAACTAGCATACGAAATGTCAATAATTTCACCATAAACTATGAATGGTATAAAAATAGCACATCCACAGTCAAACATATCACAAAACGTTCAATAAAATATAGAAGTTTTGTATCATAATAAATCAACTTCAAATAATCTTAAAATCCATCAAAGGATGTTGACATAGATGAAATCAAAATTCTTTTTAAAGAAGTATCTCCTTTTATTTTGAAATCATTTAAGATCCATATAAAATAAAACATTTTCTTTGAAAATATTCTTATAAGCTTGTATGGAAAGCTTCGACGATTTTATAACGGCGGAAAATAACCGCACCCGCCGTATAAGTTAAAAAAACATTCTTACCTCAATTCTGTCGAAAAGGTTAAAAAGGACCTTGTTTTGAAAACAACGGAAAGATTCCTTTATAAACCTCTTATAAAAAGTCAAACAACGGTATAAATGACTTTAACCCATATTCTAGTAAATAGTAAAAATGTTTTGAAATACATTTCAAAGAAACATGGATGTGGATGATAAAGAGGTCCCAGTAGGTTATTACGTATAATACAACCTCGGATAATGAAGAGATTGTGAAATAACCCTTACCTTGTACTTTTCCTTGGTTGGGGTAGGTTAACCTCCTGTATAATAGTGAAATAATTGTTACTAAATTATACAAGAATCATATACATTAATATGATATCATATATGATCTTTTAATATTGATTTGATAATAATATCTTAGTATTATCGCCGTTTCGGGTGTTAACTTACTCATTTTCTTTATATGTTTTGTTACATAAGTCATGTTTGTTGTATCTTATTCATATCCAGAATGATATCAAGTCCTTAAACATCATTTTTAAATCATTAAATGATAATTATACTTGAATGGATACGATGGAGAATGAATCTCATCGCGTTCGTGGAGACGGTAGTCCGTACGTACGCACGAACGCTACTTCCATTTAATTTTTATTTTAAAAGAATCGAATCCAAATGATACATAGGTATATTACTATTCCAGTATAATATAATATTTTATATATGTTACTTAAGTTCATTAACACCATCCTTTATACGTTCCATGTGTGGTATGAACGAGTCATATCATTTTAAGGGGGCGGTAGTCCGCACTTCCTCAAATGAAATTATCGTATGTATATACAACATGAAACGAATAATGGTATGAAATAAAATGGAATTACAGAAGCTTATATATAAAATATATATCATTAATATCATATTTAATTACAGTGCCATCATAATGGCCACCATGAGAGGCGGTAAGATGTATTTGAACAATCATCGTTTCGTGAGGCGTTAGTTTTCCATCCACAGAAACATTATGCTCATCATCCATTAGATGGAGTTGTGTGTATGTGTAGTTTGAATCCTTCTTATAACAACATCCTAGTATATTTAGGATACTGGTGTTGTTACAAAAGAAAGGAAATAAAAAGAGTTTGGGGGTTGGAGAAGCAAAATAAAGGAAAATTATTTAAGAGAAATCGTTACCTTTAATTTAGGTAACTCACTTTGGTTGGAACCAAAGGACTTCTTGAAATGCTTTCTGCCTAAGGGGAAGCTTCAAGGAGGAGGAGAGGGATATGGGGAGCTTAGTTGGGCAGAGTATGGACGAGCCAAGTGGCTTGAGAGGTGTGAGGAATGAGTAGAAGTGGTCTCCTTTTATAAGGGAGAGGAGGGGCTCTTTAGGAAAGAGTGAAAGTATTACTTTATAATATAATTATATTCGGTTTATAATGGTCCAAAAATCATTGAGGTCGAAGATAAGATGACTCATATTCTAAATAACATCAACCAATAAGAATTGGACAGGTTTTAGATAATATTTTAATCATTATAATCTTATTTATTTAAATGATTTATTAATGAGGTAAACATTGCATCATTATTGTGTCATTAATAATTTAATTTATTTGATGTCTAAAAATTATAAATAAAATATCATTATATAGGAAATCTTTTTAGCTTTCTAATGAATATTTATAATCGAAAATACAACATGTATAACCCTATGTAAAAATTGTTCTTCTAAAAGATGTAAGCTTATGCCATTTTTATTTTTATTTTAACTTTATTAATATAAAGTGTCCCTACCACATACAAGTGGCTCCAAGGGGTCCCCAAATTGACCCAAGGATGCTCATGGTCGGGTATGTGTCAACTAATAGGGTTAAGACACGTTTTAGGGTAATTTAGTATTATTATAATATTATTTTTTAACCCTTATTTACCTGATTTACCCTTAACCATGGTAAATAAAATATTTACCGCAGTAATTATTCAAAATGTCTAAAAATAAAAGTTACCTATTTACACAATTTGAACTTCCTGATTCCAAATATGGAATCCATTTTCCTAAATTCAAAACATAGAAGTGGCAGAAATTAATTTAAAATTAATTCCCGCTGTCAAAACAAAAAGCGTGTTTTTAAGAGATAATAACTATCAAAAGATTGACACTCGTTTATGTTCGGTTTAATTGTAAAATTATGTCTAATGACCAACATTTTATTAAATGGTAAAAATATATTCTAAATATAATTTAAAACCACTCAAATTCACAATTTATCACTATTAATTATTTTGATTAAAAAAGTTGTTTTTAATTAAAATTTAGTAATTTTCACTATTCATCAAAATATGAAAGTTATCCGAAATGTACCAAAATTTCACCTTAGGCTAAATTCGATATTCCGAATCCAAAAATGAAGTCCATTTTAAAATATAAAATAAATATAATTTCAAAAAGTAGGTATTACTATTCATAATGGCTAGTTTGATTAGTTATGGTGTGTTAGAACTCGGTGTTGCGTACAACACACGCTATCACATTATTCAAAGAGAAGCGTACCGTAGATGCTTGGGGTGTTACATTTATCCAACCCAGTGTTTCTCCATGGGGAGCCCTTGTTCTTTTTGTTAAAAAGAATGATGGATCTATGAGGTTATGTATCGACTAAAGAGAGATAAATGCTATAAAAATAAAGAACAAGTATCCCCTACCTCGCATTGATGATTTATTTGACCAACTGCATGGATCTCAATACTTTTCAAATATTGACATTCGATCTGGATACCATCAGTTGTGTGTAAAGAAGGAGGACATTCTGAAGACAGCATTTTGAACCAGGTACGGGAATTACGAGTTTATAGAAATGCCTTTGGATTGACTAATGCACCCTCTGTATTCATGGATCTGATTAATAGAGTTTTCAAGGAATATCTCGATGAATTTGTGGTGGCATTTATTGATGATATCTTGCTATACTCCAAAATCTACGAAGATCAGGAAAATCAATTGCGCATTATCCTAAAGACTCTGAGAATACATGAATTATATGGGATGTTTAGAAAGTGTGAATTCTGGCTTCAGGAGATTTCTTTTCTTGGCCATATTGCCTCTAAATATGGAATATTTTTTGATCCTTATAAGACCAAGGCAATCCAAGAATGGCCAGCACCTACGAGTATAACTGAGGTACGTGGTTTTATTGGTTTAATAGGTTATTATCAACGTTTCGTCCCGAATTTTTCCTGGTTGGCTAACCCATTAACAACGCTCAAACGTAAAGGGGTTAAATTTGTTTGGACAAAAGAGTGTGAAAATGTTTCAAAGAACTGAAGAGAAGATTAGTCAATGCTACTATATTGACTCTATCATCGGGGAATGATGGGTTCGTTATTTATAGCGATGCATCGAAGAAAGGACTTGGTTGTGTCCTTATACAGAATGATTGGGTTAATGCCTATGCATCATGACAGTTAAAAATTCATGAACAAAACTATCCTACTCATGATATGGAGTTAGTATCTATGAACGTTTATTTGAAGATATGGAGGAACTACCTCTACGGTGAAAAATGTGAGATTTATACTGATCACATGAGTTTGAAGTATATTTTCTCACAAAAAGAACTCAACATGAGGTAAAGGAGATTGCTTGAATTACTCAAGGATTATGATTGTACGATAAACAACCACCCAGGGAATGCAAACAAGGTGGAAGATTCTTTGAGTAGAAAAGACCATGGAGTTTTGAACAATATGAGATTTGAAAGGGAACCAATTTTCATGGATCTAGTGAAGATGGACATGGGAATAACCAGGGAAGGTGAAACATCAATGATTTTTCAAATGGTTACCAAACCATCTTTACTAGAATGGATTAAGAGTTCTTAGACCAATGATGAAGAATTTCAAAAGAAGATTAAAGCTGTGAATGATGGGAGATTGAGATACATTGTGTATGAAGAAGGAATTTTGAAATTTGGGAAGAGACATTGTGTTCCCAATATACCTGATCTAAAAAGGGAATTTGTTGGATGATGCTCATAGTTACAATTTCACTATACACCATGGGAGCACCAAAATATATAGATATTTGAAAGATCATTTTTGGTGGGACAACATGAAGAGGGAGATTACCGATTTTGTGTCAAGATGTATGGTTTGTCAACAAGTGAAAGCTGGAAGGCAACAGCCTGGTGGAGTATTGCAACCTCTTCCCATACCTAAGTGGAAATGGGACAATATTACGATGGTCTTTGACATGGGACTACCAAATACTCCTAGAAGGAATGATTCAATATGGTTTATTGTTGATTGTCTTACCAAGTCAGCACATTTTCATGCTATAAGAGAAGATCTACCACTAGAATGTCTAGAAAGACTATATATTAAAGAAGTTGTTCGACTTCATGGAGTACCCCTATCGATTGTTTCGGATCATGATCACTGTTTTACTTCAATATTTTAGAAAAGTCTTCAAAAAGCCTTGGATACTAAACTTCATTTGAGCACTGCCTACCACCCTCAAACAGATGGAGAATCAGAACGATCCATTCAAACCATAGAAGACATGTTGAGATCTTTCTCACTTGACTTTCACGGTATGTGGTATCAATATTTACCTCAGGTAGAATTTTCCAATAACAATAGCTTCAATTAGAGTATTCAGATGGCACTATATGAAGTGTTATACGGAAAGATATGTCACACACCAACCTGTTGGGATGATGTTGGTGAAAGAAAACTTTTAGGTCCAGAACTGGTAGAGGAAACAATGGAAAAGGTGAAGGTAATCCAAACTCACATCAAAGCAGCTCAAAGTAGGCAGAAGAGCTATGCCGATAATCGAAGGAAGGATTTGGAATTTCAAGTTGATGATCATGTTTTCCTGAAGGTATCTCCATGGAAGGGAGTCATACGTTTTTGTAAGAAAGGTAAATTGAGTCCCAGGTACATCAGACCATTCAAAATTCTAGAACGAATTGGGGCTGTAGCTTACAGATTGGAAATGCCGCCAAGTCTCTTCAACGTTCATGATGTGTTCCACGTATCTCTGTTGAGGAAATACAAGCCTGACCCAACACATGTACTCACCTATGAGGAATTAGAACTGGAACCTGATCTATCTTATTGCGAAGAGCCCGTCAGGATTCTTGATACGAGAGAAAAAGTGTTGAGAAGCCGGACAACGCGTCTGGTAAAAGTTTTGAGAGAAACCATAAGATGGAAGAGGCAATGTGGGAACCCGAGGAACTTATGATGAAGAACCACCTAAATCTTTTGATGCGGTAGTATTCTAGAAATACCAAGGACGAAATTAATTGAAGGAGGGGAGAATGTAACACCCCAAGCTTCTACAGTACACATCTCTTTGAATAATGTGATAGTGTGTGTTGTACGCAACATCGAGTTCTAACACACCACAGCTAATCAAACTAGCCGTTATGAATAGTAATACCTACCTTTTGAAATTATATATATTTTATAGTTCAAAATCGACTTCATTTTTGGATTCAGAATATTGAAATTATCCTAAGTTGAATTTTTGGTATTTTTCTGAGAATTTCTAATTTTTATGAATAGTGAAAAATACTTAAAAAAAATTTTAACCAAAAAAATTTATAGTGATAAATTATACTATTTATTGGGTTTATAGTATAATTAGAATATATTTTTTCCATTTTATCCAATGGTGTTCATTAGAATTAATTTCACATTGAAATTGGATGTAAACAATTGTCAATCTTTTGATATATATTTTTACTTAAAAACACGCTTTTTGTTTTAACAACAGGAATTAATTTTAAATTAATTTCTGCGACTTCTATGTTTTGAATTTGGAAAAATGGATTCCATGTTTGGAATCAGGATGTTTATATTGTGTAAATACTTAAATTTTATTTTTAGACATTTTGAATAATTATTTCAGTAAATATTTTATTTACCATGGTTAAGGGTAAATCCAGTAAATAAGGGTTAAAAATAATATTATGATAAAACTAAATTACCCTAAAACGTGTCCTAACCTTATTGGTGGATACATGTCCGACCATGGTCATCTTTGGGTCGATTTTGGGACCCCATGGAGCCACTTTTAGGTGATAGGGACACTTTATTCTAATTAAGTTAAAATAAATACAAAAATGACATAAGCATATATCTTTTAGCAAAACAATTTTTACATATGGTTATATATGTTGGATTTTTGACTATAAATATTCATTAGAAATATAAAAAAAATTCATAAATAATTATATTTTATTTTTAATTTTTAGAAATTAGATAATTTAATTTATTTATGACACAATGATGATGTAGTAATTACCATAATAGTGAAAATTTAAAATAAATGATATTATAAATACCCAAATAAATATAAATTGAGACTTTTTATGAATTAAACTCATTTTATAGGTTAATATGACATTTTAGTATTGAATTAATTATCTTTTTTTGAATTAGTCATTCTGGTGTAATTTTCACAAAAATCAATTATTGAATAGTGTCAAAATTGACATAACATAGTTTTTTTAAAAAATATTATATTATTAATTGATATTAAATTCCTAAAAATCTAAGGATTAGAAAAGAGACTTATATCTTGATCATTTTATCATTTATGGACAACTTGGGGGGTCACTTGGATGTATATAGTATGTTTATTAACTATAAAATATAAAAATACAAAGTGACATGGTAAGTGTCAAACTAATTAACTAAGAGTTAAAATTAAAAGATAAGGTAAATATAATGACCCAAACCTATCTAAATTCAATTGGTTGAGTGATTTTCGACCCATCCCCACCTTAAAATTTAAATAATACACTTTGGATCCATTATAAACCGTATATGAATTTATTATAAAATAATATTTCTAGGTTTTCCAAAGGTGCCGCTCACCCCTCTTATAAAAGGGCACTCCCCCTTCTCATTAATTCACACCGTCAAAGCCTTTTGGATCGTCCAACCCCTGCCCACATACACTCTCAACTTCCCTCACTACAACCTAGTGGCCTTAGTTTGATCAAAAAGCCAACCTAAGGAGCCCTTTTGATCTAATCAAAAGGAAGAACCCGAAGAAGAGGTAATGTTTTCACCACCATTTTTCAAATTCATTTCTTCTTCAACTTCTTCTTTCTTTGTTATTCCAATTATAAAATATTGAATCCATTATCTCCTATATAATATAATATTATTATAAATATGGTACAACCATATTCAGTATTCTATCCATCCTTTGAATGACATGTCACCATTCGTGCGTACATACGGCTTACCATCTCCACGTCGTGGTGTAATTGTTATTATTCAATATATTATTATTTGGATGGGTATAATAATGATTTATAATTCATGTAAATAATATATATAACATGATAATTATTCTGTATATATGATATACATTCCAATTATATATTATTTTAATATCAAAAGAATGATATTGTCGCTCGTGCGTACGTACGGACTATCGTCTCCACGAACGTGATGAGATTCATTCTCCATCGTATCCATTCAAATATAATTAACATTTGATGATTTTAAAATAATTTTTAAGGACTTGATATCATTCTGGATGTGAATAAGATACAAACTATCCATGAAAAACATGGCTTACTTAACAAAACATATAAAAGAAAACGAGTAAGTTAACACGCGAAACAACAATAATACTAATATATTATTAACAAATCAATGTTAAAAGATCATATATGATATTATATTAAGGTATATAATTCTTGTATAATTTAATAAAAATTATTTCACCATTATATATGAGTTTAACCTACCCCCAACCAAGGAAAAGTACAAGGTAAGTGTTTATTTCACAATCTCTTCATTGTCCGAGGTTGTTTATACGTAATAATCTACTTGGATTTCTTTATCATCCACATCCATGTTTCTTAAAAATGTATTTCAAAACATTTTTTACTATTTACTAGAATATGGGTTAATGTCATTTATACCCTTTTTGAGTTTTATAAGTGGTTTATAAAGTAATCTTTCCATTTTTTTCCAAACAAGGTCCTTTTTAACCTTTTCGATAGAATTAAGGTAAGAATTGTTTTTTAACTTATACGGAAGGTGCGGCTATTTTCCGCCGTTATAAAATCGTCGAAGCTTCCCTTACAATCTTATAAGAATATTTTCAAAGAAAATGTTTTTTATAAATATATGACTCTTAAATGATTTCAAAATAGAAAGAGATATTTCTCTAAAAAGAGTTTTGATTTCATCTATGTCAACATCCATTGATGGATTTTATGCTTATTTGAAGTTGATTTATTATGATACAAAACTTCTATATTGTATTGAAGGTTTTGTGATATGTTTGACTGTGGATGTGTTATTTTTATACCATTCATGGTTTATAGATGATGTATTTCCATTTCGTATTCTAGTTTTAATACGAATGTTTATGTTATGTTTAAACCATTTCATATGGGAATGCATTGGACTTAATATGTGACGGGTGGAGACTGCTATAGCTCCTCGATGAATCGGTAGGTCTCATGAGACAAACTAGTGTCTTGGCACAAGGCCTTGAAGAAATCTTATTTGTATTCTTAGCAGGAGGCCTTGGCTATGTGGTTATGATAATCTGGTATTATGCATTCCATCATTATGAACGTGGTTATTGATATTGCATGTGATTATTCGATTAGTATAATATCCATGTGAATAAGTAAATGGCATTATTTGATTTTATTTTTGCCATAATATATTTATGTTAATGTTTTAAAGGCTTTTGTTTATGTTGTACATTGGCTTAAATGTTTATTCTTATTTATGAAAATTTCTTCTATATTGTTATCCTTACTAGGAATTTGAGCTCACCACTTTCAATGCTTTATTTTTTCCAGGAAGTGAAGAAGTAATTTATGAATGACCTATAGGGATAGTATGTGGGGATATGAGTGTGGACTATGAATAAAACATGTTGTTGTAGTTTTCATTTTTATGATGTAATGTAAGACTTATGAATATATCTAGTGTTTCCAAGACTACTAAACCAATCGGTATTTCGGGATTTTATCTTTCTTGTGATCATGCCAATGTTATGTAATAATGCACCGACTCTGGGTAACTGGGCCCAGGGTGTTACAGTAAATGAGGGAAGAAGTTATTTTTATGATGCTCATTTATTTTATTTGTTATCATTGATGACTATTTTGAATCATATGGGCTGTATCATTTTGAAAATAATTGTCACTGGGGGTCCCTATTTGTGTATCAGAATCATTAATTATTATTGTTAATCTTCTGTTGAATAGATTTCAACATGTAAAATTGATTAATCATGTTTATCTAGTAAATTATATTGATTCTCCAAGATCAATCATTTTATTCTAATAACACCCCATTTATCAAAGTGGAATTAAAGAATGAGTGTGTTGAATTTGAATATAGTTTTCCTTTTTTGGTGATTATGAGTGCTATCTATGGATCGTTTCTATTATATACATTGTACGAGTTGTGTTTTACTTTGGTTAAGAGCACAATGGTTTCTATTGATTATTTGAGGATGAAATAGTATCTCAGGTTGAGAGGATGATTTAATGTGGAATGGATGAACATGTTGAATAATGGTATTCATCTGGGCCATTGGGCATGGTTTTTTGTTTATTGGGACTGAAACCTGGTTGATTTTTGTTGTTGTTTCAGGAAGTGGTTCTTTTCGTATAGCAGGGTTGCCAAGGATTGTTTGATAAGTGTGATTTTAATGAATAATGGAGTTACCTAACTTGCGAGTTTCACCAAGAGTTTTTTGAGACTCATATATTAGTCTTGGGTGTTATATCAAATTCCTTTACCCTAGTCATTCTTTCACTATTTCTCATTGGCAGTGCTTGGTATGGTTAGTTAACCCTTACAATGTGTGCCTTGTTTATTTTTTTCCCAGGTATAGAAAGAATCCATAATTTTGGTATGGAAAACTAAGGAATGATAATTGTTCAAATTAATTGGATATGGTTATGAATTAAATCTTTTGTTGTCAATGTGTTTATGCATTATTGGTGGTTCCACAAGAATTTATGTTTGGTTTGTTTGTTTTTTTTAAACTCTTATATTGGGATGAGTGTTTGGTACATATAAAAATATACATTTAGTTCCTTGTGATTTATATACACCCCCATTTTTTGAGCACTATGTTCCAAAACCCCCAATTATTATGGGGGGTGGTTCCATTACCATCAAACTATTGGGAGGATTGATGGAGGGTTATTATATTATCTCTACTCCCTCTTCAAAGAATTGGCATCCCACAACTCTTCAGGTTGGTTGTGGTGAAGTTTTTAGGCCTAGTTATCTTCAGGCGAGGTGTGTTTTACCATGTGCCTTTGGGATGAGATATGTTGTTCTATTCTCAGAGTTTTTATGATGATGTTGTGAGTTTTTTGGTCCATGTGTTTGAAGGAAGGATGTGATGTGGTTGTGGCCCAGGTGGTTGGAGGTGATATGTGGTATGTGGCCCAAGTGTGTGCAGGTGGGTTGTGGTTGTGGGGGTTGTGGAAGAATGTGGTAGTGTTAGGATTTTAGCCATTAGGGATAAGCAATTAATCACAAGCAAGTGGTGCAGGGTAACCAATCATTGATGTGATTACAACTTACTTTACTGGATTTGCATAATTTTTTTAGTCTGACTTTGTGAGGTAGGGGTGGATAGTATACCTTTTTTAGTTGCTTTTGAGTTTCTACTATTTTTATCACATGGGAATTAGTATTATTCTCCAACGTGTGCACGAGAGAAATTATTTTTTTTCTAATTAGAATACGTTAATACACACTCTATGTATTTAAAACTATTTTCTTGTTTTTAGGTAGATTACATGGACCATTTTGGACACTACTAGGTCAGGCGTCATGTAGTTGTTGTATCACTACTTACGTTTGTTTTTTGGAATTTATATTTTATTTTTTATTGTATTTCTATTAGTTTTACTTTAAAATTTCATGTGGTATGGATTTTATATTCTTATATATATGTTATGGTGTTTATTTTAGGTTGATACATCTTATCCCCCAATCATGGTTAATATAAAAATGGTAATGCCTCCAATTTTTCAAGAGTGTATACCCTTAGTGCTGGTTTCCACCCCGGGACCCAATAGAGGCAAGACTCAGGGGGTAATTTTCACTTTTTCATCATGAAGAAGGAATTTTATGACGCTTTTCAATCCATTCCTCATCTTCATGAAGTAGGGTCGTGACACTCATGACCTTAAATGCCACATTTAAAGGAAATATATAGAAATTATATTCACAAAATAAACACTTTGAAATGAATGATATTTATAGATATGTTATATAAAATTCATCAGTGGGTTGCCTGTATTATCTCCATATTAATATAGTAGAATATTTTGGAATGAATGAACATCATTATTTTTTATCTAAGAAATAAACTAAGATGAGTCAATACAATTCATTGGAAAATAAATTCATCTTGATAGTAAAATCATCATAGAAATCATTTCAATAATATAGAAATAAACCTATCCTCATATATAAAAGTTAAATAATACTGAAGTGATAGTTTAATTTCATTAGTGTAATATACATAGTGTATATAATTTAAATTAAGATTTAACCCAATATGAAAGCGTGAGACTCTAGAATCTTTTTATTATATAACTTTTTATGATCATCTCATTTACACAAATATTATAATAAAATAATATTTTTTAAAATATTAATATATAGGTTATTTATATTTTATAACCTCACTATTGAACCATTACATTTATTGGATTCTATTTTCTTGTGTATATTTTTAAATGTGTGTTTTTGGATGTCTTGTTTTTATAAAATTGTAATATATATTTTTTGATTTCCCTTCTTTTTTCATTTTAATTTATAAAAATTAAATATTAATTCTAAATAATTTTATAAAAATTGAATACATATGTATATATTGAATATAATTAATAACAACCATTCCTAAAAGTGGTGATAATAAGAAAGTTGACAATTTCTGCATTGGAGATTAACTAACCATTGAAGTGTTAATATTTACATTTGAGGAATGGTTGAAAAATATTTCATATATATATTCATTAATTTAGGTTAACATAATTATTCAAAAGTATAAATATTACTCAATTATTCATATATCCATTGAGTTTTAAATAAATATATAATAAAAGTATATGAATATATTAATATGAGAAGAAATTTTGATTACACCTTACCAAATTCCCCATGTTTCTTCTGTAATTCATCACTAAACACCTTGAATTCTTTGAATTAAGTTACTCTAGAACACACCTAATTATTATTTGTGTATTGAGAGAGTTAATATGGGTTGTTTTTTGATATGGTAATTAAGGGAGATGTTTCTTTCTATATTACAACACTATCATTTATACATTAACATTACATCATTTATGTGGAATACTTAATTCATGAAACAGACAGATGACCAATGGTCATATTATTATAATTACGTTAGAAACATAGAAATATAAAAAATAGTTTATAAATGAGATACATTATATCCAACATGTTGCTTCATTAATATCACCCTTATTATAAAAATTATACATAACATATATCTTCATAACCTAAAGAAAAGAAAACATAAAAACGACAAGCTTAGATTCTCTCTAAGGGTAAAAAATGATAATGTGATCATGACATGATAATAAGGGTATGATAATGTGATTATGACATTATAATATCATGGTTTTCATAATAATGATCATAATCATGATGCATCAAAAAACATTGGTTGTTCGTAATAAATTAATCATAGAGAAGTCAAGACCATAACCAATGAAATCATACAATTAGAACGAGACATCAAATTATGATAGAAACAGAATAATATAAAATTAGTTTTAGATTAGTCAAGGAATAACTTTTAGGTACATCTTAGTAGTATTTGTTCACTCCCTAGACCATCATCGTAGTCAGAGATGACTCACAGAAACTTCTTAGAGGTAAAGATCACTGCCAAGGCCATCTTAGATGACCATAAACATAATTAATCTATGTTCACTCCCTATTTCATCCATGTAAATCTCATGAGATATAAATCATTTCAAATCCATTGAATGATGTTATATGTCCCAACCCTCTCATAATAAAATCACATGTACCTACTTCAAAATATCATAAACAGTCATAAAATTATATATGAAATTAAATGGGTATCATAAAGATGAAATCATATAATAACATACCGAAAAAGGTATAGGTTTAATAACCATTTAATCAAATAATAACATAGGAATGAAGTATTTTCATAAACATATAACCCGTTTAGGATGAATGTGTTTCATAAATAGAAAACCCATGAAGGAGAAATAAGTTTCATTAAAATCATTCAATTGAAACAAAAAAGTAATTAGAGAAATAATAATAAGGGAACTATTGGATCATTTTCCAAAAAAGTAATGAGTAATACAAAAATTTGTTAACATAGTTGGTAAATAATTTTGAAATATCAGATTGAAAACTTTTCCAGAGTAAAATATCATTTATTCATTGAAATTATTTTTCTAAAACATAAAAAAACATCAAAAAAATATTTATTGATAATAGATATGACAAATTTTGACTGGAAAATTGAATACCATAATAATATTTAAAATTCATTTTCCTTGAAATTGATCTCAAAAATAATATATTAATAAAAATAAAAAAATTTAAACCATGGTTTAATTTGAATAAGATAGTTTTTTTTAACCATAAATGGAATTGAGACCACATTATTATAAAATCATTTTATTAATTATCTTTAGTACCAAAAAATTTGAAATTTTAATAATACATGGTGAAATATTAAATAAAAATTGTATAATACTATTCATGAGTATTCTACATAGATATATCATAATATTTCATCAATGGATGAATAATCACAAACAATCCTGATAAATGATGAGATTGTTGAAAAAAACTCATACCACATGATAAATTTGAATCATACTCCCCATGTAGAAAATTAAAATAAAGGAAATATAAAATATCATTAAAATAATTATATTAGTTATATAAAATTTCAACTAGCCATATATTCACCTCATAAATGAATATAGGTTGATAATAAATCTTATTCCTCAAAGAGGGAAAACAGACTGCATTACTGCTTTGTTAATTTTTTAAATTTAAAACTCCATGAAATAGAGATTATAAAAAATTATATTTAAATAACAATAAATTTAAGGATAATACTCATATAATATATTAATGTGTACTATATACACCACATGATAGAAAACAATGGTGAATAAATCACAAATCTCATAAAAATAAAAATTAGATGATAAAATTATTACTACATAAGTAAATATTGAATCCTGACAACCATGATAAAATAACCTCAATTAATGATTTAAACATCATTATATATAGTAAATTAATTATATTACTTCTAATAGTAAATTATATACATCACACAATAAAATTTAGTTGTGAATATGGAATGTTTCTCCCAAAAATAAAACATGAGATGAAATTCCTTTAATATATGTCTTGAATCATGTTGTACTCATACAAAAATATTATATATTAAATATATGAAGATTATTAAACTATTAAGGAACAATATAATATTATTTAATAACATATAATATTTTGTAATTACGTAATATTACCAATTATAAACATTTTCATGTAAATTTTAGGCATTGGATAATATCAACTTTGTTTTTTGTACATGTTTTGACATATAAATCATTATCCTGAAAAATAAATCAAAACATAAATATTTCAGGGATATAAAAAAGTTAAATATATTACATAATATATAAATAAAAATTTACAATAATCAATAAAATATAAAAATATGAAATGGAATACAACGTTCATGGAGACGGTAGATCATACGTATTAATTGATATTGTTTCTTTTTTATTATTATGTTGAAACAATGAATGTAAATGAAATATATAAACATATATAAATTAATTATTGTATAAATAGTATGTCAAATATATCATATAATCTTACTAATACCACACATATTATATTCCATTTAATGTGGGATGGAATCATCACTCTTTGAGGAGGAGGTAGTCCACGTGTCCACAAACAAAGATATCGTACTTAAAAAAACATGAACTTATTTTTTATATAATAATTACATAAGTATAAATAAATAATAAATAAATAATATATAATATAAAAATATATTTTTCATCATGATTCCCATCAATGAGAGGTGGTAAAATAAAAGACAAACAACATCATTTCCGAAGGCCATAGTCTGTCGTACACATGAACAATATGTTTGTTACCCATTAGATTGATGTGTTTAAAATTATAGATAAAAACCATATAAAAAATATATGTATATTGATTATAATGAGTTTATTATTATATAATTTCATATGACGAGTTTAGGTGGTGGAAAATGAATACAAAACAAAGGGTCTGGAGGAAGGATGCTACAACATCTTTGGGTAACTCCTCCTATTTTGCACCAGAGGGCCTTTGTGGTTCTATTTTTTACCAAAGGGATGATTATATAATTATTATAAGTGAATTGGGAGGAATTTTGGTCAAATTTGTTATGAGATAAATATATTTAGAGGAGTGAAAAAGTTGTAGGGTTGAGCACCCTTTTATAGTGGAGGAGAAGTGGTATTCATGTAAATTTTTGAAAAGGGAATTCCACCCACATTATTCATATTCCATGTGGCTATAATAATGATCCAAACAAGGAAAATCTATTATAAGATCAAAATAATTACATAAATAGATTTTATAAATGCTTCTAGGTAATTATATTATACATTTTAAGGTTTAATTCTTTGTTATGTTAAATTTTCCATCAATCACTATAATTATTTTTAGTTACTTACACTAATTTTTTTTGGAAAAGT
The DNA here is from genome assembly GCA_963277665.1 of Viscum album. NCBI lineage: Eukaryota > Viridiplantae > Streptophyta > Magnoliopsida > Santalales > Viscaceae > Viscum > Viscum album. The sequence goes on from OY728158.1 coordinate 545,028,839, forward strand.
AATTTGACATTATTATACATTATATATTAATAGTAAAACAAAAATATTATCCAATTTTTATAATTATAATAACATTATTGTTATAAAATAATTTATAATTAATAGTGCGGATGGGCCGGCAATAATAGTTTTTAATGATAAAAATCATAAATTGATATTTTCTTATATCCAACTTCAATATGAAATTTATTATAATGACCTATAGTGAATTAACTTATATAAAAATTATTATATTAATATTTAAAACCATTTCAAAATTTACTTTTACAATATAAATTATATATATGAAAAATTAGTTTAGAATTAATGTTCCGAATGTTTCACTATTCATCTAAAATAATGTTTTTCATGAAATTCAAAAATTTGCACAAAAAAATAATTTTTACATTCTAAATGGAAAATTTATGTTTATCTTGTGAAATTAAATTTCTAAATGCTTCTCAAATTAAATGTTTTTATTCAAAAATGATATAAAAAAAGTTCATTTGAGAAAATAGTATTTTCAAGTGTATACAGATTTTACAAAAAAAAATAAGTTTATTATAAATATTTTTTATTTATATAAAAAATAGTATTTAAAATTTAGTTGTTCAAATTTATATTACTATGTTTATTATCTAGGTTATAACTATCACATTTATGTAATAATAATAATAAAATTATGTTTCCTAGAAATTTGGTGTGTTGTGTATGGAAAGACAAGATGGTGTGTGGTGAAATAATAACATGCTGTATCATATAATGAAATTATTAATTACTATATAGTGTTAAGAAATACATCAGTGAAAATTAATTTAATTGATAAAAGTTTTATAAAATATAGAGAACATACATTATACCCACATTGAATGAATTATTCCCTTGAAATTCGTTATTCTGATACAAAGAAATGAGGATACTTCTAACTCACTGAATACTCATGTACCCATATATCTTTCTCTAACCAGTGGTTTTTACACTAAAACATTGACTGTGTGAGTTGTCTTGTTTGTATACATTTATCTTTATTCATCATATTTTAAAATCATGTGACCTCATAAGAAGGATATGGATCTAGTGGTATGACCTCTAAGTCAATACATGTGAAGGTCCATGTATTCACTTCTTTAGGAGAGAAACATGGAAGAAATCATGGATGTGAGAGGTATTCGGAGTAAGTACCAATAGATATTATATGATCCCAATATCTTAAATAATTTCATAGGGACTGATACACCTAAGAGTTAGTATTCTGTTCTTCTAAAATCTCATAACCTTCACCCTCATAGATATTTTTACAAAAACCGTCTCTCTATCATCAAAATCTAGATCACTCTGACGATTATCTAACTATCTTTTCTACTAATTTTTTCATTCATGATATGCTGCTAAATAGATATAACCTTCTCTAATTATTTTTATCTATCTCGGGTCCCAATGGATTTCATTCTCCAACTTCATCCTATAACATTGTTGATCTACATATCTTCACTTAAAGGGATTCATAAGGGGCCATTTGAAATATTTATTGAAATATATTTCATATGAAAACAAAAATATTGGAAGATGTATATGTAAACCACCTTTCACATCGTAATAATAAGTTCTCATCAGATCCTATAGGGTTAAAAATGTTATTTCAGACTAAAAAATATATATGAGAATTATATGTACTAGTGGTTTTCAATTTCATATCATTTTATTGAAAAATAATTCATAATAAAATTTAGGTAATCATTGGATCCCAATCAGATTGATTAGTGGGTGAGAATATATACAACAATACATATTTATTAATAGATATATATCCTTGAAAGATATTTTAGAGATAATCCATCGCTGATAGTGATGAATTTTAATGAATTAGTAATGTGATGAAATACAACCCATATAAAATCATACCCTTCAGTAGTTTTTGGGAGTATAATGATAAAATACATAGTGTTTTCTCCCATTTACATTATGGTATAGGTACTAGATGAAATATCTCCTTAGAATTTTTTCTTTCAACCTTATCATTCTTGTAACCAAGAAATGAGATAGAAAATCTATGACATCCCTCTTCAGGTAATCCCTCCAGAAGTATTCTTTTATGTCATTTTCCATATGTGTACTTCCATGAGGAATAGATAATGAAGAACTATGATACTCCTATAATAAATAATTCTACAAATATGTTATCAATGGAACAAATATGTGGTTCAAGAACCTTATCATTCAATATTAACCATGGAAACAATCATGAACATTTCTATCATTCTCTTGAATATATGTATCTTCCATCTACACATCTTTTATCATTACATGGATATAGGTTTGAACAGTCAATTGATCAATGTAATATTTTACACTACATTTATTATTTTTATATCCAAATTTTTTAAATACAAAAAATATTAAATCATTATCAATACTCTTCATGGATAAGCTAGGATAATCATTTCATCTCAAAGAATCATCCACCTTGTTCCCCTTCCCATAGGGATAATGTATTAAGAAATCATAATACTTTCTCATATATAACCATTATCCCTAGAACATATTAAACTCCATTGATGAGAATATATATTTTAGAATATTATTATTAGTATATATATCAGTGTTTTAACCATAATAAAAATGTATCCATATATTTAATTAAAAAAATACCAATGCTTACACAAAATAATGTGTTGGGAAATTATTTTCAGGAATTGTTAATATTCATGACACATATGATATAACTATGTCATTTATCATAATAAAAAATCCCAAAAATATATAGGATGAGTCACTAAATATTACAAACCCTTATACACTATATGTTAATGTAAGAATATGTGTGCTAACTATCCTCACATAAGTTTCTTGAAGTGTTCCTCACATACATTTATCCAGGAGAACTTGGAACCCATCTGAGTTAACATGGTAAACAAAATGGATAGTCATGTGAAATTATATATAACTCATTGATAATATTTATAAAAAGGATGAAAAATATGGATCATTGTCACCATATTTGGTCTAGGACAACATCGAATATCCTATGCCATTGATGGATCCAATATAATAACATGTCATGAGATTATATTACCAAAAAAGTGACATTGTTTTTAGAATAAATTAAGAATTTATAATATTTTCATGCAATTTATCCTTACATAGTTTTATTAATAAAACTTTCAAGTGGTATTCACACTCTTCCTTTCACTTTTAATAAATAAGAATATCATATATGAATACTACCACAAACATAGAAAGGTACTCTCTAATAGCTTTATTCATCAAATCTACGAAGATAAAAAAGGAATTAGTTAAACTGAAGGGATTCACTATATATTAATAGTGTCTATATATTGTAAAAAATTCATTCTTGTGTATATAATACTTAGTGTACCCCAATTGATGATATCCATAATGAAGGTCAATATTAGAGACATATTTATATCTGCACATTTGATCAAAGAAGCCATCATTTCGGGGAAGATGATACATCTTCTTGATCATTATCTTGTTCAAATCTTAATAATCAATGTAGTGTTTCATTGATAAATTCTTTATATTTGAAAAAATTTATTGGTTTACCCTATAGTGACACAATTGGATGAATAAATACCTTATCAACGTTTTCTTGGATTTTATTCATAAATTCTTGCAACTTGGTTGAGGCCATTCTATTTGAATTATTTAAAATTGTCGTGGAACCATGTATTATCTTTATAAATAACTTGAATTTAAATTTTTGTGGAAGGATAGGAATCTATTTCGAAATAATTCACAGAAAACCAAAAATAGTCCTACAATTGATGGTGATTTTCTCCTAATGAATTTGTGGTATACATCCCATATGAATTGTAATTAAGACCCATACAATGTTTGTAATATCCATAAGAAGTTCGTACATATCATAATATTTATAGATGATCACACATTGTTGGGAATTATAAAATGCAACTTCCCTTACATGCCAATTTATGTGGAATTTATGAATAGAATGAAAATACATGCCTAATCTGACATTAAATTTAACTAAAAGAATAATGAAATAAATTATAGGAAGAACATTCCCAAAATGATAAACTATAGAGTAATCATTGTCATGAGATAAAATTATCATACAATTAGAGGTTTATACTCCTATATAGAAATCTAATTGTTTTGGTGGAATCATAATACCCTTGGAAAATTGTTTAGATACACAATAGTATGTAGATCCATAATCAAATAATACCTAAGTAGTTCTGTGGTGGATATTATGTATACCTTTGACCACATCACTGTCACACCCCTCAACAAAAATACTGATTGAATTTTATTTCCCACTATTTCTTATCTTAAAAAGTGGTAGACAGTGATTATCATCTGTAACCATTGGTTTTGGGAACTAGTTATCATAATTCCCATTCTCCAGACACTTTTAGAACAGAAGTGGGTGAGATTCATTTTGTGAAATTTTCTCCCCATTTACATTTTTAGCAGACTTATTCTCATCACATCAGCAGTAAAATTATCAATGACCATCCATTCATCAAATAAAACATTTATTGAACCCATTTAAAAATTTCCGCTAAACTTCTAGAAAAACCTAGAGCATAAGGAAAAGTTCACGTTCTTCTCTTCATGGTATTTAGATTTTATTTTGAACTAAATCATTTATTTTCCAAAAATATGATATTGATATGTAACTCCAACCTATAATTCAACCTTGATTGGAAGACATACAATCTATTCCAGTCTACTAATGTATATTATGTAAGGTTTCCTTATATAAATTGTAATTAATCCACTAACTTACCTATCAATATAAATTTTAGGTTAAATAATAACCCCAAAAGAATACGCCACTTGTAATGTGAAATTAGCCTCATATGTTTGCAAATATTAATTGTCCATTTTCGTTAAATCAATGAACACTTTCTTCAAATCATAAGATGATTATAAGGAATGTAATTATTTATTTTTTTAACTCATCCAAAACCATGGATTCAATTTCGTCTTGCTACCGCGTATTATTGATTATATTCCACCACAAGTCTTATTCACATTATAATCAAAAAACAACAAGAATAAATTTATCATATTCCAAACATTGGAGTACTATGAATATCGTTTTAGTGATATTGGTCTACAGTTCAGTAGCAAGTGGATTAGAAGTCCTAGTTAACAATGGTGGACATTTCACCATGAAGTACTCTACAAAATGATTTCCCTTATTTTCTAATTTGGAAGCCCAACATGATTAATATCCAGAGAAATCATTATGATAACAGGAATGATATTTTTGTTTCTAGCTCCCATTGAATTCTATTTATCAAGAGTAAAATATATTTATTTTCTATCTTAGTAACCATTATTATGGTTATTTCATCTTCCAACCATTTAAAAATAAAAATAATACAGTATGAAATATTTTATATATTAGGCAACCACAAAATAAATAAAAACCCCATATCAGATGTCTAAATTATCAAACCTTATTTAATATATGACAGCTTTTTTATCATAGTATATTCATATACAACTCATATTTTATTCTTTAATGATAGTTTATGTGATACTTTTCAATTATTATGGAATATCCACCCTGGAGTGTCAAACTAGGCTTGCAGTAAGGCACAATTTCTTGCACCAGTTCTCTATCATGTCTAGCTCAATACTTTGTTTTTGGGGCTATTAACCCAATTTGCAATACATCTGGAGTCATATCCACTTGTTTTCATGTTGATATAAATTTATTTCTCGGAGGCCAATCACTCAACCCTTTAGAAAAATTCTAGAAAAGATTCCTACGCTTTTTTTTATTCTAATAATTATACTTAGACATTTACTTAGGATTCCCAATATGGATTTCTCACCCTAGTTTCTAATAGATATATAATCTTTTTCTCTAACACTAACTATAAAAATCATCTCTTTTGATACATTAATTTTACATCATTTTTCAGAATACATAACACATTACACATACAAGTTCCCAAAGACAATATTAGTCTAGTGAATTTAAAAACATAGAACTATAAACACTTTTACATGAATGAAATAAATTATCTCCCACTAGGTTCTTCATGATTGTCACCCTTATTAGGGATATCATACATAATACTTATCTTCATAACATGCGGTATGGAAACATATAAAGTGGTGATCCCATATGCTCAGTAAGGGTAGAATAAAGATATATGTTAGAATAAATACCATGATAATGGTTTGAGAACATGATCATGACCATATAGGATCATACCCGACATAAACAATATTAATAAAATGAATCATTACATGACAATTGAACATTCATAAGACATTAATCATAACAGAATCACGAACATAACTTAAGAAATCATAAAATACGAAGGACACATGGAATTGTGATAGACACATAATCATATAAAATGTGTTCCATAGTATTCAAGTAATCACTTCCAATGTTATATTAGTTGTATGAGTTCAATCTCAATATCATCATGGTATTAAGGGATCACTCCCATGACCATCTGGTAGTCAAGGTTCACTTCCAAGGAAATTTATAAGGCCCAACCCTAAACATTACATAATCATGAATTTTGTTAATAATTCACATTGAGGATCCTTTTAGTTTTAGAGTCTTAGAGAATTAGTCCATACCTAATAAATTACATTTATGAAATTAAAATGGTTGATAATTCTAGTCAACTGATATTTTGTCATAAAATAAAAACTCTTAAAAAAAGAAACATTCCTAGTTCCATTTTTTAGATAGCATGAATTTTCCTTGATCCCATGATTTACCATATTCATATTTATGTCTTGTTGATAAAATTTAAACGCTTGGGATGAGAATAAAAATATGTGTAAGGGGTATAAAATAAGGAAAGAAAACATTAGTCCATCAGTATATATAAATCAATGAAATCATACACATCAATCCTAAAACATAATCTCTTTAACATAAGTCTCACAATATTAAGATTTATGAATATCACAGTGAAGTCATAAATCATATAGGTAAATTGGGGCATCTATAACATACGTACATTATATCTTTCACAATAACTTAGGGAGTTACACTTGGAATACCCATCATTGTATATTCCCTAAATATCTTATAAGAAACAATAACGTTTACCTCTTTCATGTTACCTAATGCATTGGAGAGCTATCTCGGGCACACCCTCCCATGGTTTATCATGTAACCACTAATATACATAAACAATTCCCATGAACCATAACATAATCATATCACATGAACACGTTTAAAGGAAATATAACATTCCACATTTTAATAAAAAATATTAGTTCAAGATATTGACATAATCGATTCATATAAAACATTTGAAAATAAGGGTTTTGAATCCATGTGTCTCATATCACTTTGAAACATTTGAGAGTAATTTACATTTTAAAACACAAATTCCCATATAAATAAACCCTTAAAATCATTTCTAAAACATGGACATGAATGATAAGTATTTAAAATCATAAATCTTAAGAAATTTAAATTGATGTTTTAGTTAATGAATCCTTTACCAATTGAGAAACTCTTGAATAAAAATCATTAAATAATAACATAAAAAAACAAAAAATATCATGAGGATATATAAATTCGTGATATAAAATGTTAAAAGGTGTGTATATAAATTTTATAGGATAATAAAGGTGCACAATATCAATATATGTCTCAATGAAATGAGTATGAGATGAGGTCCCTTACCTCTTGAGAAAATACTTGAATAAAAATAATTGCAGAACAAATTAAAAAAACTTATAATATCGTGAGAAAAAGGAGATTCAGGATATAATGTGTCAAAGGGAAGTATATAAACTATATGAAAGTTTATTGGTGTATAACAACAAATAATTCTCAATGGAATGTAAATTTAGGCAAAGTCCCTTGCAATAATAATATCCTTATATTACGGACTAATCAATGACATAATTCTGTGCGGAAAATAATAAAACACCCAATAAATGTGCATATTAAGTGTAAAACCATAAGTGTAAATTCAAACATATTAAAAGGATGACATAATCAAGAAGTATAAGTTTAACCCAAATAATTGAACTTGGTAAAAGAAGTTCTATTATAGAAATTAAACAAACTAATGGCATCATATTAAAATTCATAAAATGAGTTTATGGGGGATAAAATGGTCTCTCATCACATGAACATAAAATTTTCAACAATAACGATATATAATAACATATCTCAACATAAGAAAATGGAAATTTAAAAGACATAACATAAAAGATGTCTTTAACAATAATAGAAGGATGAAAATTTCTCTTACTAATTTGGTAACATAGTAAACATACACCACATGAAAGATGAATCATAAAATGAATATGTAAATACACATAAATTTAATTATATTAAACAATTAATACAATCAGGGGTAGTACATACACCACACAAAGTATATAGTGGAAAATATAGCATGAATATCATGATAATTAAAATTGAGATGAAAACCACTTAACTCAAGTCTGACATGTCTTGTATGTTCCTTGTTCTTTATGAATAATAAATATAAGTTAATTTATAATTTATTTATATTTATTTTACAGATTGTTATTCCTTTTATATCACGTATTACCATATTAAGATATTACTTAATAATTTAGGTTAATATGATTTGTCTTGTCGATATTGGGTACTTGAGTCAAAAATGAACTTGTTATAATTTCATATTGTCCATGTGGTAAAAAGTAAATTATCTCCAGAATAATATTCATGAATTATAAATCAAATATATCATATATATATTATATATGTCTATTTATATTTTTATGTAACATTTTGAGATAAGAAATGAAATGCACCATTCATGGACACTGTAAGTTATACATACGCATGAATGCTACTTTCATTTCTATTTCATATTTAATGGAATGAAAACAAAATGATACATAGTTATATTATTATTCTAATATAATATAAAAAATAATATATGTTACATAAGTTCACTAAAAACATCATTTATAAGTTCCTCATAAGGGATTAATGTGTCATATCACTTTGAGGGGGAGGTATTCTGTACTTCTGAAATGAAATTATAAAATTTACCCATTATGAAAACCATAATGGTATGATATAAATGAAAAATACAGAAGTATATATAAAATATTAATATAATATACATCACATATAAATATATTTCTATCTTAATGGCCTCCATGAGAGGTGGTAGTAGAAGATTGAACAATTATCGTTTCGGGAGACAATTGTTCATCGTCCACAAAAACAATTTATTTGTATCCTTTACATGGAGTTGTGTGGAAGTGTGGATTTAATACATATCAATACAACAACATAGTATATTTATTATACTGGTGTTTTTAAGTAAACAAGGAATAAAAATATCACAGGGAGTGAAGAAATAAAATAAAAGAAGAGAACTTGAAGGAATACGTTACCTTTAAATCAGGAAACTCCCTTTGGTTCGTTCCAAAAGGCTTACTTGAAGTGTCTTCTGCCTAAGGAAAGGATGTTAGAAGAAATATATGGTTGTTGGGATATTATTTGGCCAGGGTTTGGATGATCCATGGGGCTTGGGAGGTGTGCATAATGAGTTAGAAGTGATGTCCTTTTATAAGAGAGAGGAGGGAGTCTTTAGGAAAGTTTCAAAGTATTATTTTATTATAAAATGATTTTTGGTTTCAAAAGGTCCAAAACTTATTTAATTATAATATAAAGTACATATTAGTAGAAATAAAATATTCCAATGTTAATTGGACTGGTTTTGGATATTTTTTGACCCTTATCTTTTTTATTTAACCCTTTGTTAACTTATCTAACCTTTACCATGTCCTCTTGTATATTAATACTATATGGTTAATATTTTAACAATAAAATGCCAAGTGATCCAAAAAAGGTTCTTTTATGACATTTATAACATTATTTAATTCATCTTTCCAAATATTAGATTTTTGGGACTATTTTATTATATAAGAAAATATTGATTGTTTTAAAAAAACTTTTATGTCTATTTTAATACTATTCATATCACATTTTTAAAAAATTCCAAACCAACATGATTATTTTGAAACATTCATTAATTCAATGATTACAAGTCATTATAATCTATTAAATTCTTGAATGGCATAGAATGGTTCAAAATAAATATTTTTAATATTTATAATATCATATATTTGAATCATTTATTGATGAAGTAATTATTGCCTCACCATTGTGTCATAATTAAATTTATTTAATTGGAGAGATCAATTTTATAACCACATATAAAAATTGTTTTAGTAAAAAAATTCTTGTTTTGGATATTTTTATATTTACTTTAAATAAATTGTTATTAATGTAATTATCTTTCCCAAATGGCTTTCAAAGGCTGAAAATTCTACCCAAGGATTGTATTGGTCAGCCAATAATCATCCAATAAGGTTACGAAATGTGTTAAGGTAATTTTATATTATTATTAAATTATTTTTACCTTGAATTTCAATATTTAACTTTAACCGTATTAAATAAAAATCAAAAGTTATTATTCACCAAAAATTATTTTCATCCTATTGAACAAAATTTCACTAACTGATGACAACCATGTATGTCAGATTTTTGAAATTCAATTCATAGAAATGATAAAATCTCATTTAAATGAAAAAGTCTGTTTTTAACTACTATGGAGTGTTTTTTCACTATTCATCACAAATTAAAAGGTTTTATAAAAATACCAAAAAATCACCCAAAGCTAATATTGAGATTATGAATTAAAAAATATGTCAATTTCAACATATTAAAAAAATATAAGGTACGTTAAATAATTTATAAATTAATTTCCATTTTGAAAACTAGGAATCGTGTTTCTAAGAAACAAAAACTATAAAAAGATTGACATTTGTTTATATCCTATTTCAAAATAGAATTACTTCCAATGGACAGAGTTGGATTAAATGGTAAAAATATAATCCACCTACAATTTAAAACCCTTTAAAATCATAATATAACCATATAAATAAATTATATTAAAAGGTATTTTGAATTAAAATGCAGTATTTTTCACTATTCATTAAAAAATGAACATTACCCGAAAAATACCAAAATTTCATCCAAAGTAAATTTTGATGTCCCGATTCTAAAGAAGAATTTTTTTTGTAAAATAGAAAATATAAAAGTAAAAAAAACTATAAATAAAAAAGTTTTTCCATCAAAATGTGGTAAATCATCATTATAAAGAATATTACTATATTTATGAGTAAAATTGGATTCATTTGCATATTAAGGCACTATATTTTATTGGATAAATGGAAATACATTTAAAAAACATGTGTAATAATATAGTAGTTAGTTCTATTCATTCTACCCAATACAAAGACTATGTTTTAACTAAAATTTAAAATTATAATAATATTATTTTTTGGTATATCTCAATGTTGTGTGAAATGTAATATTTCAACGAAACTCATTGTTTCATGTTGAGAATGATATCAGAGATAAAATACCATTTAAATTAAAATTAATATTCAATTCAAAAATATTAATAAATATAAAAATTTTATATTCTTTATTTACCAAAGATGTTACATCCTTCCCCCCTTTTGGGAATTGCATCCACAAAATTTTAAAATTAGGCTAGGAACCTTTATCAAATCTCCCACATCGGAAAAAGAGTCAATAAAAATATCACTTTAAAAGAAAGAAAGTGGAGTACAATGGTCCCCATAGATAACCAATACTAGGATTCCATGAAAACATGGATATGGAGGAGAAATTAAGTGTCATGTTTTGATGGAGATTGATATAAAACATTTATTAGTGGAAATTAAAAAGAAGAAGACCACAAAATTTTGATGGGTTAAATTTTCATTGGTTTCATATTAAGAAAAATAAATGACTTATTTATTTTATGTTCCATTTCATAATGTTGGATAATTTATTTATGAGATTGAATAATAACATAAAGAAATATATTTACTTTTGAACTAGAGTTTCTTCCTTTAACAAATTTCTACCAAATACAAATCTTTTCCCCAATCAATGAGTATTACAGATGCCATGGTCACACAAAAAGTGCTAGAATCAACTTCTAGATAATCATATAATCCAAAAACATTAACATTATATTTCCTCTGTCATTAGACATTAACCAATACTTGAATGGTTTCTAGAAGATTAGATAATCCCTAAAAAAGGAAAATATTTTATAAAAATAAATACTACACTTAATCCCCAAATATTGACAAAAAATATACCCAAAGTTAATTAAATACAATTCAATAAACAATTTTCCTAAAAAAATTTCAATGTAACCCAAACTAATATTGAAACCAAAAACTCAGAAGTATTTAATCAATTAGACTACAATAATAAATCTTAACATTTATCTTCCAATAACATCGACTACTCTTAAAGTCACATACTAAAGAGTAATTAACCTAATAAAATATTCTCTATGAATGGTTAATCATATACATAACTAACCATAATTGTAATATTTCCACAATTAAGACATTGATTCATCCAAAATAAAATTTCAATCGTTACTCCATAGAAGATATCCCATAGTTTTCTATTTTCTATAGGCATATAGTGATCTTAAAAGAGAAAACATCTTCCAAATTAACCTTTATCATTTAATCAACAAATCATTTCCCTATACTAAGGATATTCATTTGAAAAAACATAATGTAACACCCCAAGCTTCCATGATACGCTTCTCTTTCAATAATGCAATAGCTTGCTTTGTACGTATGTTCGAGATTCTAACACACTGCGACCAATAAAAATAGTAGTAATGAATAATAATACCCACTTTTTGAAATTATATAAATTTTATATTTCAAAATGGACTTCATTTTTGTATTTGGAATATTGAAATTATCTAAAGATGAATTTTTTGTAATTTTCTGAGAACTTCCAATTTTCTATGAATAGAAAATTATACTTAAAAACAAATTTTTTAATCAAAATAATTTATAGTGATAAATTATAATATTGAGTGGTTTTAAAGTTTAATTTAAACATATTTTTACCATTTTATCCAATGGTTGTCATTAGAATTAATTTCACTTTGAAATTGGACATAAACAATTGTCAATCTTTTGATTGATATTGTTTCTTAAAAACACGCTAATTATTTTGACAGAGGGAATTAATTATAAAATTAATTAATGAATCTTATATGTTTGAAATTTTTTAAAATAGAAATCATTTTCTAATTCAGAATATCAATTATATCTTAAGGTTAATTTTTGAAATTTTTCTGAAAATCTTTAATTATGGATGAATAGTGAAACCACTAAGTGGTAGTTAAAAAACTGATTTTTCATTTAAATGATATTTTACCGCTTCTGTGAATTGAATTTAAAAAACCCAACATAAATCATTGTCATTAGGAAGTAAAATTTGGTTCAATGGGATTAAAATAATTTTTGGTGAATAGTAACTTTTAAGTTCTATTAATCGCGATTAAAGGTAATTAGTGAAATTTAAGGTAAAATGATATTATAAAAATATGAAAATATTTTGACACTTATCATACCAATATTGTATGAGTCATGGCCAAACAAGAAAATCTATGGGCCAACTTTGGGACCCCATGGAGCCACTTGGGTAAGAAAATTAAATTAATATCTTTTTATTTAAGGTAAAAATAAAATTGTCACAAACATGTGTTGTTTTACTAAAACAATTATTACATGGGGTTATATAAGTTAACTTTTAGACTATAAAAATTCATTGTAAATATAAAAAAATTTCCTACATCATGATATTTTTTATATAATTTTTACATATTAAATAAATTAAAAATTTCAGGACACCATGATGATCCAACAATTACATCATTAATTAACGATTTAAATAAAATGAAATGATAATTTAAAATATAAGTCTTAAACTTGTAAAAACCCTATTGGATGAGTAGATTTCGAACTCTTATAACCGTATCCTGGAAATATATAATTTTGGGACCTTTGAAATCTGAAAAGCACTTCATAATAATGTAACATTTCATGACACTCCAAGAGTGCCCCTCCTCTCCTCTTATAAAAGGCCCCCACCTCTACCACATTATTCACACCATAAAAGCAATTTGTCTAGGAAAAATTCTTCACAAATACTCTCTAAACATCCCTATATTACTCCTAGATTACTCACTATGGGAAGAAGTCATCCCAAGGAAGCCTTTGGCTCAAATCAAAAAGAGTTACCCGATTTTAAGATAATGTCTTCTCTTATGTTCTCTAGTTTTATTTTGCTTCTACAACCCCTTAATTTTTTTTATTACTTTATTTTGTAACAAAACCTGTATCAACAATATACTAGGATGTTTTTATGATAAGGATTTTATATGCACTTACACACACCTCCATCTAATGGTTAAAGAACATATTGTTTCTGTGGGTGGTGAAATACTGCCTCACGAAATGATGATTGTTCAATATTCTTTTATCTCCTATAATGGTGGCCATTATGATGACACTATTTCTATATATGATATATATTATGTTTATGTTTTACATATGCTTCTGTATTTCTCATTTATGGCATACCTTTATGATTTCCATTATAGGTAAACGCGATAATTTCATTTTAGGAAGTGCGGACTACCGCCCCTTCAAAGTGATTAGAATCGTTAATTCCATATATGGGAGGTATAAATGATGGAGTAAATGATATTATATATGATATTATACTGGAATTATAATACACCTTTATATTATTATGATTTCATTCCATTAAATATGAAATAGAAATGAATGTAGCGTTCATGCGTATATATGACTTACTGTATCCATGAACTGCGCATATCATTTCTTACCTCTAAATGTTACATAAGATTATGATTGATTGTATATACTGGATATATATGAAATATAAGATATATATATCATGAATATAATTCTGGATATAATATATATTTACCACATGAACAACTTGTAATTATAAGCAGTTTATTTTTGACTCAAGTACCAAACATCGACAAAATGACTGTTATTAACATAAATAATTACATAATGTTCATAACATGGTAATAACTAATATAAAAGGAATAATAAACATGAAAAATGTTCTTATGAAATTATAAATTAACTATAGTTTATTATTCAGGAGGTTAAAGAATGGTCGAGTCAAGTCGGACATGAGGTAAGGGAACTTCTTAACCCAATTTTCGTTCTTTCGGTTAATCTCCTACTTTCAAATTATGTCATGATATTATTATGTCACATCTTGTATTTATACTTTATTTATGTGTAATTATATGGAATACACATATCAGATCTATTTTATTTAAAAAATGATCTTTGTATGGGACTTTGTCTCAATCTCCTTTCATTGAGGCATATTTTATTTTATACACAAAATTCTTTTATACAGTGAATAAACCCCTTTGACTTTTACTTTTATTCAAAAGTAATATTTTTATACAAAGAATTTTTACTAAACGTCAAAAATAATGTTTTGTCTTATGCATGCGGAGACAATGAATTCTCCGCCACCGTGACCATTATTTGAGTTTCGGCTTCCTCTACAAGCTATAAAATTTTTAAATAAAAATAAATACCAAGTTTTAATTTACTATTATTTTGGTATTGAAAATGGTTTTGATAATGTTTTTATTATTTCAATGTGTTTTATTGATATCTTGTGAGTGAAATGTGGAAATGTTATGTTTCCTTTATACATGTTTTATGTGATACGATTATGTTATGGTTTATGATATGTTTAAACCTGTTCATATGAGAAATGCATTGGACATAATATGTGACGGGTGGTGCCCGCTATAGCTCCTCGATGCATCGATATGTCTCATTAGACAAACTAGTTTCTTGGCACGAGGCCTTGACAAAATCTTTTTTTCATTCTTGGCATGAGGTCTTTTCTACGTGGTTATGATAGTCTGGAATTATGCATTCCATCATTATAAAAGTGGTTATTGATATTGCATGTGATTATTCGACTATTAGAATATCCATCTGAATAAGTAAATGGAAATATTTCATTTTATTTTTTCCATATTATGCTGATGTTCAAGTTTAAAAGTATTTTGTTTTAGTTATACATTGCCTTAAATGTTAATGTTTATTTATAAAAGCTTCCGATATATTGTAATTCTTACTGAGCATCTGAGCTCACCCCTTCCAATGTATTAATTTTTCTAGGATGTGAAGAAGTATATTAAGAATGACCTACAGGGACAGTATGAGGGGATATGAATACAATATGTTTTTGTAGTTTTGTTTTACTTTATGATGTAATGTAAGACTTATGAATGTAAGTAGTGTTTCCAGGGATACTAAACTAATCAGTCTTCTGAGGCTTGACCTTTTGTGATCATGCCAATGTTACGCACTAATGCACCCACTCTGGGTAGCTGGGTTTGGGGTGTTACAGTTGGTATCAGAGGCAGTTTAGTACTAACCATGGAAGATTGATTTAGATAAACACTAATTAGAGAACATAGCCCAAAGATAGACTTTGAGGATTAACAAAGAAGAACTTCCTAGAATTTTGGTATTATAGAGATTTTTATGAGTTTTACGAGAAATAAATCCCTATCTGGATATGAGCAGGTAGAGGCGGTTCTGGCACAGATGTACCAAGGGATAAAAACCGAAAACACCGCTTTGAGATAGACTCGAACGAGAACTGGTGCACAACAACGGGCCTTTCTGCACTCATGGTTACGAAACTCCTGATGGATATGCTTACGATAATTCTCATTTTCATTACAAACCATTATGAAGGGTTTATGAGTTTATACTTCCTCAAAGAAAACATTTTTATGATTATAGTTAAATTTATGCTAAGTGTTTTACAAGTATGAAATTATGTATTTTTATTAATAAACAAATCTAGATTATTCCATTGTTTAGAAATGGAACCTATTGGGAGGAATGGAAACCATATAAATGTACGCACTCCATGTAGGGATTTCCCTCCTGCTCAAGACAATTATTGTGGAGCTGGAGACACAACTGGTGCTGATGAACTTATCACCATACTGGGACAACTCACTCAGGTTATGAATAATAACCATACTCGTATGGAGCACCCTGATCTGCAATGTGGAGGATCAATGTTAGACCGCTTCATGAGGCAACAACCACCAACATTTAATGGGGATACAAATAAATTAGTACATGAGCAGTGGATAAAGTCCTTAGAGAAAATATTCCACGCCTTGGGGAGTAGCGAAAGGGAGAAGGTTGTCATGGAAATTTACTGCCTCACTGGAGATGCTGATCAATGGTGGTCATTGATTCAAAAAAAAGGAATATTATGAAGTGTCAAATATGGAATAGAGGGAGTTCATGGAGCTTTTCCTATAAAAATACTATACTCGAGACCATCGAGCAGATATGGAAAAAGAATTTCTGAGTCTGAGACAAAAGGAGGTTGAGAATGTCGCAAATTATGAGGCTAACTTTACAAGGTTAGTGAGGCATGCTACCGATTATATACGTAACCCAAGAAGTAAGATTGATCGTTTCTTTGATGGGTTAAAACCATTTCTCCTTCGATATTTAGTATCACAATCTTTCTCAATATACGAAGATATAGTCTTGTGTGCTATCAAGAGATAATAGGAATTCTCTAAATCTTATGAAAATAAAGTAAAGCAAGAGAAGAGAAGAACGGTGGAACAAGAGACAGATAAAGGGAAAATGAGAAAGAAGGATTTTCCATTATGTGATAATTGTGGGAAGAATCACCCTTGTACATGCCTAAAAGTAATGGGATTTTTTTATAAATGTGGAGAAAAAGGTCACCAGGCTTGTGATTGCAAGGGAAAGAAAGAGGCTATCAATGTTTAATAATAAAATTATAGTGAAATGGGGCATTATGCAAAAGAATGTCCTAAGCGCCAGGGAAACTTACCTCAGAAAAGTCCAAGGGATCAAGGCCAAGCTTATGTTGTTGCTACAAATGAAGTTGAATAATTAATATATTTGTGTTTTTGGAATCAAGGATTATATTCTGGTTATAAGAATAATATGATATCTAAGGATTGTACTACCGTACTTGTTGTTTTCATTAAGGTTTTTATATGTTGAAGGTAATCAAAATTTTGGTATGTGATAATAAGAATCATTACTTTGTTTGGGGAATCTGATGAATTTATTTGGGAATTTAGAGACCTTTTAGAAAAATTATGGACATAGGTGTTTTGGATTACTAGAATGGTTGTAATTAATTATATTTTACATTGGATACTACTGTTAAGGTTATTTTAGGATATTTATAAAAAGGACAACACACAGACCGGGTTACAACCCATCGCGTCGGACAAAGCTGTGGGAATCGAACCCACAACCATAGTGCGATTGGTATTTATCGCCTACCACTGGACTACGTGAAGTCCCTGGTTATTAAAAAATAGTTTTCCCAATCTATATGGTATGTGTTAATATTTTGAACCTTGTACGATTATGATAAATATAATATTTTTGAGTTTTATTATCTTTATGAGTGAAAGATGAGTTTGTGGTAGAATTTAGTTAAGGTGGAAACTCTACTTGTCAAGCATAAATATATATATACCTATCTCTTATTCTATGAATAAATTAATTCTTAAACTTTAATCAAGGGGTATTAAAACAAAAAATCTATTATCCTAATACCTTATGTCTTGTTGAACTAATAATATTTTAAATCAACATAGATTGAAGTCTTTGAGGCCCTCAATTTTACACTTTTTTGTGATTGATAACCTCAATCACTCCCTAGTAATATTTACATTTTCCCTCCAATTACATGTCCCTAATTTCCACCAATGTTCTCCTTATCGATATCATAATTTGGTTGTGAATTTTCCATTTCCCTTTCCCTCTTATTAAGGAAAAATTTTTGTAACCTTATTTCTGATATAGGTTTTCCACAAAGGTATTTTCTACTATGAACCTTTTTTTATAATAACAATTTCAAATTCAGAGGATGCAATTTATTGAAGGAGGGGATATTGTAACACCCCAAGCTTCCATGATACGCTTCTCTTTTAATAATGCAATATCATGCTTTGTACACAAGTTCGAGATTCTAACACACCGAGACCAATAAAAATAGCTATAATGACTACTAATATCCACTTTTTTAAATTATATAAATTTTATATTTCAAAATGGACTTCATTTTTGTATTTTGAATATCGAAATTATCTGAAGTTGAATTTTTTGTAATTTTATGAGAACATCCAATTTTCTATGAATAGAAAATTATATTTAAAAACAACTGTATTAATAATAATAATTTATAGTGATAAATTATAATATCTAGTCGTTTTAATGTATAATTAGAATATATTTTTACCATTTTATCCAATGGTGGTGATTAGAATTAATTTCACATTGAAATTGGACATAAACAATTGTCAATCTTTTGATTGATATTGTTTCTTAGAAACCCTTTTTTTATAGAGGGAATTAATTATAAAATTAATTAATTTAACATATATGTTTGGAATTTTTTAAAATAGACACCATTTTTGAATTCATAATATCAATTATTTCTTTGGGCGAATTTTAGGTATTTTTCTGAAAAAGATCAATTTTGAATGAATAGTGTAACCACTAAGTGGAAGTTAAAAAACTGATTTTTCTTTTAAATGAAATTTCACCACTTCTGTGAATTAAATTACAAAAATCTGACATACATCATTTTCATTAGGAACTAAAATGTGGTTCAATGGGATTAAAATATTTTTTTTGTGAATAGTAACTTTTATGTTTTATTAATCGCAATTAAAGGTAATTATAGAAATTTAAGGTAAAAATGATATTATAAAAATATGAAAATATCTTGACAGTTGTCCTAACCTTATTGGATGAGTCATTTCCTACCATGATAATCCATGGGTCATCTTTGGGACCCCATGGAGCCACATGGGTAAGAAAATGACATTAATAACTTTTTATTTAAAGTAAAAATAAAATTGTCACAAACATGTGTTGTTATACTAAAACAATTATTACATGGGGTTTTATAAGTTAAGATTCAACTATAAAAATTCATTGGAAAGATGAAAATATTTCCTACATCATGATATTTTTTATATAATTTTTAGACATTAAATAAATTAAAATTTTTATGACACCATGATGATGCAGTGATTACCTCATTAATTAACGATTTAAATAAAATGAAAAGATAATGTAAAATATAAGACATAAACTTTTCAAACAACTATTGGATGAGTATATTTCGAACCCTTATCACCTTATCCTCTAAATATAAAATTGTGGTACCTTTTAAATCCGAAAACCACTTCATAATAATGTAACATTTCCTGACATTCCAAGAGTGCCCCTCCTCTCCTGTTATAAAAGGCCCCAAACTCTACCACCTTATTCACACAATCAAAGCCATTTGGATTGGCGAACATCTGCCAAAATAGACTCTCAACTTCCCTATATTACTCCTAGAAGCCTCACATTGGGCAGAAGTCTTCCCAAGGAAGCCTTTGGCTCAAATTAAAAATAGTAACCCGATTTTAAGGTAATGTCTTCTCTTATATTCTTTTGTTTTATTTTGATTCTCCAACCCCTTAAAATCTTTTTATTAATTTTTTTGTAATAACAGTATATAAAATATACTAGGATGTTGTTATGATATGGGTTTTATTTACACTTACACGCACCTCCATCTAATGGTTAATGAACATAATGTTTCTATGGGTGGTGAAATACTGCCTCACGAAACGATGATTGTTCAATATTCTATTAACAGCTCTAATGGTGGCCATTATGATGACACTATTTCTATATATGATATATATTATGTAAATGTTTTCCTTATTATTCTGTATTTCTCATTTATGGCATACATTTATGATTTCCATTATGGGTAAATGTGATAATTTCATTTTAGGATGTGCGGACTACTGCCCCTCAAAGTGATTTGAATCGTTAATGCCATATAAGGGACGTATAAAGGATGAAGTGAATGAAATTATATATGATATTATATTGGAATTATAATACACCTGTATATCATTATGATTTCATTCCATTAAATATGAAATTGAAATGAATGTAGCGTCCATGCGTACGTACGACTTACCATCTCCATGAACGGTGCATTTCATTTCCTACCTCTAAATGTTACGTAATATTATGAATGAATGTATATACTGGATATATATGATATATATGATATATAAATCATGAATATAATTCTAGATATAATGGATATTTTACTACATGAACAACTTGTAATTATAAGAAGATTAATTTTCACTGAAGTACCAAAGATCGACAAAACGACCGTTATTAACATAAATAATTACATAATGTTAATAACATGGTAATTAGTGATATAAAAGGAATAATAAACTTGAAAAGGTTCCTAAACATTATTAATTAACTCTATTTTATTATTAAAGAGGTTAAAGAAAGGTCGAGTGAAGTCGGAAACGAGGTAAGGGAACTTCTTAAACCAATTTCCATCCTGTGGGTTAATCTCCTACTTCCAAATTATGCCGTGATATTATTATGTGCTATATTGTATTTATACATTATTAATGTGTACTTATATTTAATACACACTATAGATCTATTTTATTTTAAAAAATTTCTTTGTATGGGACTTCGTCTCCATCTTTTTTCATTGAGGCATATTTTATTTTATACAAAAAATTCTTTTATACAGTGTATAAACCCCTTTGACTATTACTTTTTATTAAAAAGGTAAATTTTTATACGAAGAGTTTTTACTAAAATTAGAAAGGAATATTTTGTCTTACTCATGTGGCGACAACGACTTCTCCACCACCGTGACCATTATTTGAGTTTCAGCTTCCTCTACAAGCAATAACTTTTTTTTAATGAAAATAAATACCATGTTTTAATTTTCTTTTATTTTCGTATTGAATATGGTTTTGATAATTTTATTATTATTTCAATGTGTTGTACTAATATCTTATGATTGAAATGTATAAATGTTATGTTTATTTTATTCATGTTTTATGTGATATGATTATGTTATGGTTTATGATATGTTTAAACCTGTTCATATGAGGAATGCATTGGACTTAATAAGTGACTGGGGGAGCCCGCTATATCTCCTCAATGAATCGGTAGGTCTAATGAGACAAACTAGTGTCTTGGCACGAGGCCTTGAAAAAATATTATTTGTAGTCTTGGAACTTGGCCTTGGCTACGTGGTTATGATAGTCTGACATTATGCATTCCATCATTATGAAAGTTGTTATTGATATTGCATGTGATTATTCAACTAGTAGAATATACATGTGAATAAGTAAATGGCATTATTTCATTTTATTTTTTCCATATTATGTATAAGTTCATGTTTAAAAGGATTTTGTTTTAGTTATACATTCCCATAAATGTTAATGTTTATTTATGAAATCTTCCTCTATATTGTTATCCTTGCTGAGCATTTGAGCTCACCCCTTCTAATGTTTTAATTTTTCCAGGATGTGACGAAGTATATTATGAATGACCTACAATGTTAGTATGAGGGGATATGAAGACAAGATGTTTTTGTAGTTTTGTTTTACTTTATGATGTAATGTATGACTTATGAATGTATCTTGTGTTTCCAATGCTACTAAACAAATTGGTCTTTTGAGACTTGATCTTTTGTGATCATGCCAATGTTACTCAATAATGCACCGACTCTGCCTAGCTGGGGTCGGGGCGTTACACATAAGTTCCCAAAATCAACTCATCCATGATCTATGAAATCATTTAACTAAAAAGAATAAGTCATACTAACTAGGGTCTGCACATAGTCCAGTGGTAGGAGACAAATCCCAATCACACAATGGTTGTGGGTTCGATTCCCGCATCTTTTTCCGACACGAAGGGTTGCCACAAGGTCATTGTGTTTTCCTTTTTCAAAGACTATATAATTTTTTAACATTCTCAAAAATGATATAAATTCCTTAAAAATAGACATAACATATTTTAACCGCAAAAGTTCTCTTTGAAGCTCACATTTCATTCAGTTTCTCATTAAGAAAACCACCACAATTTTCCTTCACATCTATTGTTATGTTGGTTCTTCCTAGATGTAGCAATTTACTAAAACCAAAAACGTCAGTGTGAGTATATCAGTAAAATCGATATATAATATCTTATTAGGAGGGTAACCACTAAGATATAGTGATTCATATTTTCTTTAACCCAGTCAATTTTTCATAATTAACTATGAATATTAATAATATTCTAACCATTATGGTTATTTCAATTATGCTTAAATAACACCCTAACCTCTAAAGTTATCCAAATTGAACTCTAATACCATATATACGGCCCCAACCTTAAACATTACATAATCATGAATTAAGTTAATAATTCACAATGAGTATCTTTTTAGTTTTAGAGTTTAAGAGAATTAGATTATAAATATTACATTACATTTCCAAAATTACAATAGTAGACACTACTACTCTATCAAAAAAATTCACAAAATAAAAACTCTTAAAAAAAGAAACATGTCTACTTCCACTTTTTATATAGCATGACTCTTCCTTGATCCCATCAATTAACATATTCAAATTTATGTCTTGTGGAAAATAGTTCAAAGTTTGGGATGAGCAATAAAAAGATCTATAAGGTTTATAAAATAAGAAAAGAAAACATCAGTCCGTGAATATATATAAATCAATGAAATAATACTTTTAAATATTAAAACATAAACTCTTTAACATACCTCACAAAATCATATGATTTATGAATAACACATAGAAATAATTAATCATAATGGTAACATATGGAATACATACCATAACTACATTATATATTTCACAGCTAAATAGGGAGACACATGGAATGCCCATCACATTATATTACCTAAATCTCTTAGGAGAAACATTAACATTTACCTCTGTCACCTTACCCAATGCATTGGAGAGATATATGAGGCTCATCTACTTTAGGTTTATCATAGAACAACCCATATACATAAAAAATCCCAATAACCATAACCTAATCATATAACATGAACATGTATAAAGGAGTGATAACATTTCCAGATTTCAATCAAAAGATACCAGTTCAAGATATTGACATAATCAATTCATATAAAACATTTGAAAAGTATAGTTTTGAATCAGAGTGTCCCATAACACGTTTAGACATTTGATATAAATTTACACTTTAATACACTCATGCCCATATAAATAAATCCATAAAATCATTTTAAGAACATGGACATGAATGATAATTATTATTAAGATTAAATCATTAGAACATTTAAAACGTTTTGTTAGTTAATGATTCCTTTACCACATGAGAAACTCCAAAATAAAAATCTTTAAATAATAACATCAATGAATACTATAAATAGAACAGTGATATAGAAAATAATGATATGAAATTTTAAGAGGTTTGTATATACACATTAAATGATAATAGTGGTGCACAATATCAATATATGCCTCATTGAAAAGTGATTGAGATAAATTCCTTTACCACTTGAGAACATAATTGGAAAAAATAATTGAAGAACAAAATAAAAAAAGCTTATAATAACATGATAATAAGAATATTCATGATATAATATGTCCAAGGGATGTATATACACCATATAAAAGTGAATTGGTGTATAACAATAAATATGTCTCAATGGAATGAAAATTGAGACAATGTCCATTGCAAAGATCATATCATTAGATTAAGGAAAAATCAAGGACATAATTATGTGGGTCAAATGAGAATACACCCAATATAATTCGATATTATTTCTAAAACAATTAGAGGCCATTAAAAAATATTCATATCAAAACATAATGAATAATTAGAATTTTAACATATGGAATTGAAATTTGGTTAATAAGATATGTTACTGAAATTCGACAGCCTAATCATGTCGTTTTAAAATTAAAAAAATGATTTGATGAGATAGAAAATGGTCTCTCATACCATGGAAATAAATTTTATATAAATAATAATGTATAATAACATTTACCAACATAATAAAATGTAAATTTAAAATAGATAACATAAAAGAAGTCTTTAACTAAAAAAGAAGGGTGAAAAGTTCCCTTACCAATTTGGTAACTTATTAAACATACACTACAAGAAAGAAGGATCATAAAATGAAGATATAAATTCCTATAATTTAATTTATATTACAGAATTAATAAAATCATGGGTATTATATACACCACACAAAAGGAAATAGTGTAAAATATAGCATGAATCTAATGGGAATAAAATGTGAGATGAAAACCCCTTACCTCATGTTTGACTTGTCTTGTATGTTCTTTATTTTTCCAGAATAATAATATTAAGTTAATTTGTACTTCCTTAAGAACCATTTTCGGTTTTTATTCCTCTTATAAAACTTATTACAATGTTATAAAAATTACTTAATTATTTATGTGAATATCGATCTTTTTGTCATTTTTGTGTACTTGAGTCGAAAATGAACTTGTAATAATTGTAAATTGTCCTTGTGGTAAAAAATAAATTTTCTCCATATTTATATTCATTATTTATATATCATATATATCATATATATATATATATAGTATATATATGTTTTTATAATAGTACATATTATTTCGAGATAAGAAATTAAATGCACAGTTCATGAGGATGGTAAGCCGTACATATGCTTGAACACTAATTTCATTTATATTTCATATTTAATGGAATGAAAACATAATGATAACTAGTTATATTATTATTCTAGTATAGTATCATAATTTATATATGTTATGTAGTTTAATAAACACTATCCTTTATAAGAACCACGTGTGGAATGAACGGGTAATATCACTTTTAGGGGGTGGTAGTCCGCACTTCTTGAAATGAAATTATCGTATTTACCCATTGTGGAAACCAAAAAGGTATGCTATAAATGAAAAATAAAATAAAATTATTTAGAATATAAATATAATATTTATCTCATATAAATATAGATCTGTCTTAATTTCCACCATGGGAGGTGGTAGGGGAAGATTGAACCATCATCGTTTCATGAGGTAGTAGTTCACCGTCCACAGAAACAGGGTGTTTGTATCAATTTTATAGAGGTGTGTGGAAGATTAGATTGGATCATTCTAATAACAACGAACTAGTATATTTAGGATAATGTTTTTGTTATATAAAAAATTAATAACAATATCATAGGGAGTGAAGAAGTAAAATAAAAGAAGAGAACTTGAGGGAACAGGTCACCATTAAATCAAGTAACTCTCCTTGGTTTGAACCAAAAAACTTTCATAGAGTGTCTTGTGCCTAAGATAATTATACTAGAAGGAATATAGGGATGTTATAAGATTAATTGGGAAGGGTTTGGACAATCTAAAGGTCTTTAGAGATGTTAGTAATGGGTTATAAGTAGTGTCCTTTTATAATAGAGATGAGGAGGAGCTCTTTAGGAAAGTTTGAAAATATTATTTTATTATAAAATTATTTTCATTTTCAAAAGGCCCAAAACATATTTAATTTTAAGATTAGGTACACATAAGTAGAAATAAAATCATATAATATGAATTGGATAGGTTTTTGGATATTTGTTAATCCTTATATTTTTTATTTAACCCTTTGTTAACTTATTTAACTTTTACCATGTCCACTTATATATTCATACTATATGGTTAATATATTTTTCTATTAAAATCCAAGAGAATAAAAATGAATCAGTTATGACATTTATTACATTATTTATGTAATTTTTCAAAATATAATATTTTTAGTACTATTTTATCATTTAATAAAATATTGATTCATTTAAAACCCCTATTATCATAATTTTGATACTATTAATATCAATGTAAATAAAACCAAACTAGCTTGATTATTTTGAAATACCAACATTATTTAAAAGTTACAATGTCATCCTAATCTATAAACTTATTTTATGGCTTAAAAGGGTTACATTTAATTTTATTTTAATATTTACAATATCATTTATTTGAATCCTTTGTTAATGACCAATTATTGCATCATCATTGTGTCATAATTAAATTTATTTATATAATGTCTTAAAATTTTAAATAAAATACACTAATGTGGGTATATCATTAGATTTACAAATAATATTTATAGTTGAATAAGTCACTTATATAACCCCATATAATTTTTTTTAAAGATTCATGTTTATGATATTTTTATTTTTACATCAAATAAAAGGTTATTAACGTCATTATCTTACCCAAATTGCATTCAAAGGCCAAAAGTTCTACCCATGGATTTTCTTGGTTGGATTTTACTCATACAAGAAAGTTAGGACAAGTTTTAAGGTAATTTTATATTATTAAAATATATGTTTTACCTAGAATTACCCTATTTACCTTTAACTACGGTAAATAAAAATCATAAGTTACTATTCACTAAAAATAACTTTCATCATATTGAACAAAATATTACTTAATTATTATAATCATGTATGTTGGATTTTTGAAATTCAAATCACAAAGTGTTAAAATTTCATTTAAATGAAAACGCCGGTTTTTAACCACTATGAGGTGTTTTTTCACTATTCATAAAAAATTGAGCATTTTCAAAAAAAACAATTCACACAAAGCTAATTTTGATATTCTAAATTCAAAAGTATTCCTATTTTACAAAATTAAAAACATATATGTTTCATTAAATAAATTAAAATTAATTTTCATTGTCAAAACTAGAAAAGGTGTTTTTAAGAAATAATAACTATCAAATGATTACCATTTGTTTACACCCAATTTCAAAGTGAAATTAATTCCAACTACCCAAATTGGATTAAATGGTAAACATATAACCCGATTACACTTTAAAACCATCTAAAAAGAATATTTAACCTTATAAATAAATTATATTAAAAGGCAGTTTTGAATTAAAATGCAGTATTTTTCACTATTCATTAAAAAAATGAACATTACCCAAAAAATAACTAAATTTCATCCAAATGAAATTTTTATGCCCCTATTATAAATAAAAATTTCATTTTTTCAAATATTATATATAAATGTGACAAAAACTATATTTAAAAATGGTTTTCCATCAAATGGGAATAAATCGACCTTTTAAAGAATATTAGAGTATTTATGCTTAAAATTGGATTCATTCACATTTTAAGCCACTATATTTTATTGAAATAGTTTATAAAATATTAACAAATATGTGTAATCATATTTTAGTTAGTTATGTTCATTCATTCCAACACAACAACTATGTGGTAACCAAAATTTAAAATAATAATAATTTTATTTTTCAGTATATTGGAATGTTGTGCACATTGTAAGATTTCAAAGAAACACATTGTTACATGTTGAGTATGATATCAGATATAGAATCCACTTTAATGTAAAATTAATATTAAATTCCAAAAAATTAATAAATATGAAATTTTCATATGCTTTATTTACCAAAGATGTTACACAATGCTAGTGGACAATGTTATTTACTAAACCAAGTTCACTACCATTTTCCATCATGTCTATCTCATGAGATATAAATTTGTACCAAATTCAGTGTAATGTTATATAGGTCCCACCCACCTTATAATGAAATCATTCATACGTTTTTCATATGATCATGACCAACCATATCATAACTCATGAAATGAAATGGGTATCACAAAAAATGGAATCATAACATACCCTATAGAAGAAGTGATAGGTTTCATAATAAATTCATCAAATAATAACCTCTAAAAATAAATTTGTTAATAATAATATATCACATGTAAGAGGAACATGTTTCATAAACATATAACATGTGAAAGAGAAATTTGTTTAATAAACAATATTCCCTAAAAATATTATCTATTTATTGAAAGAATATAAATGGAACCATTGGATAATTTTCCAAGAAATTCATGGTAGACACCAAAAAATTTATCTTAGAAAAAATTAATTTTAAAAATTTCATTGTAAAAAACATCTTGAGTAATATATCCTTTTATCATTGAAAATGTCTTTTTAAAAAAAAACCTTTTGGAAAACCATTTTCTATGAAAATAGGTTATAAAATTTATAAAGAAATCATTAAAAATCATAAAAAAATTTAATATACATTTCCCTTGAATATTATCATAAAATAAAAAATTTAAGACATATTTATAAACATATATTAATGCATGGTTTCTTAATAAGATAGATTTCAGACCGAAAAGGCAAATAATGTCAGATTCTCAAAAAAACTATTTCTTATTTATCTTATGTAATATAGTTGAAAAATGGTACAAATAATTAAGCCAACTATTATAAGAATTGGATAATAAAATTCAAGAGTGTAATTGAGATATTTGATCATAATATTTCACCAATGGAAGAATAATCATAAACAATCCCAACAGATGATGATATTATTAAAATAAAATATTACCACTTGATAACATTGAATAATAATACCCATGTATGAAAAATAAATTACATGAAGCTCAAAATATCATTAAAATAATTATATTAATCATATAACATGTCAATTTGATGTATATACCCCACATAAAATAATTTAGGTGCACAACAAAACATGTTCTTCGAAAAAGAAAAATTTAGGCGAAACTACCTTCCTGATCAGGTCACATTTGAAACATAAAATCCCATGAATGAGAGATTAAAAATTGAACCTGTAAATAGATCTAAATTTAAGAACATGAGTCATAAAATATATCCATGGGATGTATATTCAAAAAAAATGAGTGTTTAAAAAGGAATAAATCTTATAGAAATAATCATATTTGAGAATTACCCTACTACTAGAGTAAATTAAAAATCATGATCACTGTGAAATAATAACATAAATTATATATATTAATTTAATTAAATAAATTAAATTAATAATATAACATTTCATAGAGTGGAATAAACATTCTAAATAGAAAATACTAGTGGATATGGTATGTATCTCATTGAAATAAAAAGTGAGATGAAATTATCATACCTTATGTCGCAACTTTCATAAGAATCATACAAATGTCTTTTATAATAAATATCTGTTTATTATAAATCAATTATATAAAAAACTATAGTATATAATACCATATATTGATTTATTATGACAGTAAATTAACCATTTGATACCAAATTCATGCTAATGTTACACTTTGGGTAATATCTATATTGTTTCTCATACAAGTCGTGACTTATTATGATTGATCTTATTACATAGATAATAAATTTCTTATTTAAAGAATATAGAAGTTTATATAAATATAATATATATATTATTTATATAAATATTTATAATAATCATTAAAATAAAATACTATGAAATAGAGTACACTATTTATGAAAACGATTGGTCATACGTACTCATGAACAATATTTTTGTTTTTATATTCATATTTATATAAATAATATAAATGAAAAATATTTATAGATATAGATATATATAATTTTTTTCCAATAGAATCATTAATTCATAAATATTATATAAATTTACTAAACTAGTCATAAATACATTCTATGTAATGTTTGAACAAATTACATTTCTTTAAGGAGGCGTTAGTCCTTACAGCTACAAATGAAGTAATCATACATACAAAAAAAATAAAGCTTTATTTTATATAATAGTTTAAGAAGTATAAATAAATAATAAATATCAAATATTTAGTATAAAATTGTGTGTAAATCATAATTCTCACCCATGAGATGTGGTAATGGAAAATGGAGAACATCATTTTTTGAGGTAGTGGACCATTGTACACACGAACGGTATGTTCATTTCCAATTAGATTGAAGTGAATGTATTTGTAGGTAAAATAATGAAAATAAAAAAAAAATCATTATACTAAAGATAATTCTTTTATTATAAAATATTAGAATAATAATAGTTGAGGTGGTGGGTAATGAAAACAAAACAATGGAGCTTCAGGATGGATGTTACCTCTTCTTTGGGTAACTCCTCTTAGTTTTCATAAATGGGATTCCTTGGATTGATTTTTTAATAAAGGGAGGGTTAGAGGATTATTTTAGGAATGTGAGGAGGATATTTGGGATAATATCTTATGATCCAAATGTTTTTATATATTTAAATAAGTTTGAGGGATTAATTCCTTTTTATAGTGGAGGAGGAGTGGCATATATATAAAATTTTGAAATGGGAATTCCACTCACGTTTTCACATATCATATGGATAAAATAATGTTAAAAAACTAATCAAAGTGAAATTTGGTATAAAAATTAATATAAAATAACTTTTGGAGAATATTTTATGTAATTGTAGGCATTTAGTTTAAAGATTAGTCTTTTTTTAATAATAATTTTCTCTTAATCATTGTAATTAATTTAATCACAATCACTAAACTTACTGGTGAAATATAATGTTATAATTTCTATAAAATATAAATTATCCTTATTAAAAATATGGCATCTATTTTTCAAAATTCTAATCACAAAAGGGGATGAAATTAATTAAAAATTAATCTTGTAGACCTGCCAAAAAAACAGGCCTTAATGTAAAACAAGATCAAATGTTTGAAATTTTTTTATAACCAAATTAAATGTAAAATTTAATCTACAATCATAAATTTGAATAATAAATGTAAAAACTATCTAATGAAACCATAATACTAATTTAATGTATAATTTAACCAATAAATAATATAGATGAATAATATTTTTTTAGTTAAAATTCATTTTTTTCTGTTTAACAAAAATGATGTTTTTAAAAAATTTCAAAAAATTAACACTATTTTAATATTTTTCATTAAAGACATATAAAGAAAATTCAATTCATAAAATATTATTTTCCAACATATAAACACTTTAAAAAAATTATATTTTTTATTTTGAATATTATTTATTTATATAAAACTATAATATCTAAAAATTAGTTATTAATATTAACATTACACGTATTAATGGCTAGGTTATAGCTATATAATTTAAATATTTATAATAATTAAATGACGTATCCTAAAAATATTTTTTCAACTATTTTGAAGTACCATTTAGGGGTGCATGTAGCACAATATTAACTTGGTGTAACATATAATAATAAAATATATCTTTGTATAGATTCTGACACAAGATATCAGAATAAAATTATTTTAATAAAACTAATTCTCATAAAACCATGGGATATGACATGAAAAGTGTTGAAAAGGGATATTTAATATTATGGATAGAGGTATATTAATATATTTTTTTATTAAACATAATTTTCAATGATAAGATTATAATTGTGATATTTGTGAAATATTAAGACAGACTTTAATAAAATAAAATAATTTTAGGAATATGATTTGTTTCCAAACAAAAATTAAGTAGTTTATTAAATATTACGGGTGAAAAATAACTAATTTTTATTTTAATGGAATAATAAATAGTTTTAGAATATAGGAAATAAATTATGATTGGAATTTTTTATTAATTTTAAATGGATAATTTATCATATTAAAATGGGGGTTTCAATACAAAAGTTATATAATTTACTATTTCACTATTACTCTTAGATTATTAAATTACCTTACATAGGCTATGTAAAAACATCACTTTTACCATTCAAATAAAAACTACAGTATTTCTAAAAAATTCCAATAAAAAAAAAAGAAAATTTAACCATTTTTATTTCAATGGGTATTTTCATTTTATCAAAATAAAATTCTAATATTGATAATTTTGATTTTAAATTTATTAATTATTAGATTTATGACATACATTAAATTTTAATTTATTAATAAATTTTATAGTAATTTTATTGAGATTCTTATCTTTGTATTTTTTTACTGAATTTAAATTTTTTTTGTTTCATAAATCACATTTAATATAGATTATTTATTTTTTAATTTATTATTTTGATGTCAAATTACTACTCCAATGATAATGTTATAGATCCCAATGGTATTTTTACAAATCCATTTGTGACATTAATATTCAAGTTTTCATATTACATCGTATGAATACTCATTAATACATTAATTAAACATTCATTAAAATTCCTATAGATGTTATAAATTTTATCATTTAAAAAAATCATTTATATTACTAATTTTCATTTTAATTTTTGACATTATTGTTCTTCATTTTGATAATTATTAGAGTTCAACATGAAAATTATTTTCTAGTTCAACATATATTTTTTATGTTTATTAACACATTTTTTTAGATTCCACTTTCATGGCTATATTTATTTATTAAATTTTATGTTCCCAATTAATGAAATAAAACATTATGAGTTTCATGTGTTTAAAACATGTTATATGAAAAAATTTATTTATTCATAAGGAAATTATATTTATATAAATAAATGTTTGGGTTTTTATATTTTCCCCCTTTAGTCATTTCGACCCTAAAATTTTAACACATTTTATATCCTAATAATGTGTGAGGGTACTTTTGTTTCACTACCTCCCCAAGTCTCTATAATTCCTATTCATTATTTGTATTCTACAAAATAATATTACTGAGATGAGTCTTCTTGATGGATAAAACATTATCATTATGTCCCAAAATCATTATTGTTTTCAATTCTTATAATAGATCATACACTAATTTTACCACAATTTGATTCAGTACAGGTGGGGGATGAGGTATGTACTTCATCATGATGGAATCATTAAACAAATAATGAATATGATTCAGTTTTTGTGGCGGTTATAGAATAAACGGATAAACAACTATTTGATGAAGGATATTAATGGGGGGAATGTACCAATTTTATATAATTCCCTTATTTGTAAATTGAATGAGTCTTTTATATTGTTATATTAAATAGAACATCAAAATCTATACCCCTAGGATGTTTACAACCAAAAATATTTTACGGACTATGAGAAGATTAATATTCTATTGGATGGATTAAACATACTCTGCCATTTTTTACACTTGAATATCTCAAAATAGACCACATTTACTGACATAATCCCCATATTTAAGGGTTTTACATGACCTCTAATATAGATATTCATATGGAAAAATTTGAATACATTAGTGTATATTGTTGTATAATAAAAACCAATGGGATATATTGATCCCATACTATAAATTCCATTGACCATGATACCATCATATCCTTTACTATATAAATGATCAATAAATAGTGGTCATCATTTTTTGGTGATAGGACAATGTTATGTTCAATTCAATATTCAAATCATGCTGGAGACATCTGAATAATTTATAGGTGAAACATGCATCATGATCATAGAAATTAAAATTACTTCTCTATTCAGCCTCACCAATTCAGTTATGTATATCTTGTAATGTTGTAAAATTATAAAATACATGATAATATAAATGTATTGGGTAATTTTGTTATTAAATCCACCAAACCCATATCTCGTTAATTCCATTGTATGTATATGG
The DNA here is from genome assembly GCA_963277665.1 of Viscum album. NCBI lineage: Eukaryota > Viridiplantae > Streptophyta > Magnoliopsida > Santalales > Viscaceae > Viscum > Viscum album. The sequence goes on from OY728158.1 coordinate 545,062,936, forward strand.
TAGACTAGTTACAATGTCTATAATGATGTTCTTGAAATTTTATGTAGCTATATGATATGGTTACATCATCCCCATAGACATTAGTAACTCTATATTAACATATTGACATACCAACCACTGTAAAGATTACTCAACATAAACTTTTTTAATTTCCCCCCCCCCCATAAGAAATCTCTTGAATATCACTGTATATATTGGCAATTAATGGATAGGCATATAATAATAAGCTATGTAGATTATCCAATAGTTCGTTCATTATCTCAATTGATATAGGAAAACATGTTATATATGTAAAATGAATGAATCCATCATTAATAATGTGTAATTAATGAAACTTATATCCCATTACTATACTAACCATCATTTGAAGATCCAAACCACCCCATGGTTCCCCCTTCATATTATCTTGGATTGATGGTTTAGAAATCATTTAAGAATGTAAGGATTTCTAACATTGTTTTATGATTTCTAGATAAGTACTTTTCATATTAATAATGATAGGGTGTTTCTCAATCAAAATCATGGATCTTTTAGTAGTTTAATTTTTTTTAAGAAGCCTCTAACCTTAGTTTTACTATTTTGGATAGACGGGAATACATAAATAATAGTATTTTATAATCTCTAAATGTCTTCAAAAAATCATGTTTATTTATTTCTATATGGACATATACTTTAGATACTTGTGATCATTATATATGGAACCCTTATAACCATATAGGTATTGATTAAAAATAATTAAAACATATATCATAGAACCTATGTGTAGATAATACATCTAGTAACTCATGGATCTTACACTATCATGAGGTGTATGCTATTACATTATCATTCTACAGAAGTACACAACCCATGTATATCTTTAAATAATAACTATATGTTACATGACTTTATCTACTTGAGGGTAGTGTGTTAATATTTATAAATGTTAGCCTCTTCCTGATATCCTTAAATTATTCCTTTAATTATTATTTCTAGACATACCAAAACCCTTTCCGGGATTACATGTTAAGGTGGCTACTCAATAAATATGAATTTCCCAAAAATAATTTTTGGTACTTCGACAATCCAAAAAAACCAAGATATTTGGATATTACATAAGGGACTTGTCCATTCCTCAATTACCTATCTCTTCAAAAAACATTATTATTTTTCACATTTAATTGAATTCCTAGAGAAGTTTGTGTGTTTCTTCCAATAGTTCAAAAATTTAAGATAGCAAACATCCTCTCATTTCATAATGTCTACAACACATCTATTAGATTCAAATCATTCTTGTCATAATGTTCATATAATTTATAAATATTATTTTTATATACCTTTATTTAATTAAATATATACTAAATATATATTATAGCTATGTGGTCAGATCCTTTTAGTTGATCAATTAAGTTATTAATCCTTCTAAAGGCATAATTTTTATTTTTGGTCATTTTATTGAGATCCAAGTAGTCGATGTGATCCAAAATTGATCAATCATTTATCCTGAAAATGATAATCAACAAACCATATGGTGATTCACTAGATCATATTAACCCCTTGTATAAATGCTCTTATAACATCCTATTAAATTCATCATGATCGATTTTGGTTAGCTAATAGAGGAATTTTGATATTAGAGTGGATCTGTAAATTTGATCTTTTTAGAACTATAACCAATGATATGGGTATGTTAATGTAAATAATTAGGATGTACATAAATATATTAACTCATAATAGGAATATAATCAAGGATATACCTTCCTTAAAGTTAACTTTTTAGGAAAAATATTAGTCTTCAATGGGTATCATCATCCACATTATTGTGGTATTTTCCAATGTATATTCATGATCCTCCTTCAAGTTGAATATATTGATATGATAATTCCAAATATAGAACAATATTCGAATTTTAAAAATGTCTATGTGAGTTTAATATAGTGAGATTCATTCCATTCCATTTAATGCATTAATTTATACCATGCGAAGGAATAATATTCTTACAAGAATAATTTTTAAATATATACTAAAAAGGGATGATTCCAACCCATCGATTGTTATGATCACACCACTTTGTGTCGTTATAAATATTGCTACATGATAGTATCATGTATGTGAATAAATAGTTCTAAAAACAAATTATGTAGAAATGAATACATTGAACTAAAATAAAATAATTTTTTTCCATTCATGATTGAATAGTTATTGTTACATATTTGAATTCATTTTTATATTCCTCTTTTGTGAAGGTTATGATATAAATTTACTATTTATCCCTAGAATTTGGTGGTTTCTAGTTTTGATTACCCTAAAAGAACAATTGTTTTGTGAATTAGAATACATAGTTCACTTTCTCCATATATTTGAAGTGTTGAACCATGTGTATTGCCATAGGAGGTTTCTTCCCTTCCTATATCAAATTTGTTATCTTTATCGTTTATAAATGAAAATTATGTTCTTGTTGAAGTTATTTCCCACACTTAATTAATTTTCACAACCATTTTATGAAATTTACATGATGAATCTTTCTACACCATTGACCCAGATGTGGTTGGATCTTATTTCATCATTTTTCTATTGAGCAGTAAGCTCGAAACTCCATTATTCTATTCTTATCTCTAAATGCATAAGACCATTATATAGATTATATCCCTACTATGAGATCACTTAAATAAAATTCTTCATAACTACCAAATTATAAGATATTTATAGCCTTTTGGATATTTGGTTTTAAACTACAAAATAATCTATTAATTCTAATATTTATGTCGATAAAAAACATAAATTTTATCCTTTGGGACACGTAAAACATTCTATATAATAAATTAATGATTAAACACCCTTTTTTAAGTTCTATAATTTCTCACGACACCACTATTAAAAGAGATCGAGTGAAATAATTTTTATGATATATATTTTTTGCGTAATCCGAAAAATTTCATCAATTTAATCTTTAAGAAGATTTTTATTTATTAATTGGCACCATTGATTATCCTCTCAATCCTTGTCAAATATAGTGATGTGAACATTCTACTTCTCATAATATTTGAGATCATAATTGATCATCTCTATTGAGCTAACTCGCTATTTTATGATATTTAGACCAAAATATTTAAAAAATATCAGGGGACATTTATTTATAAATGATTTGATGGTTATTTCCACCTTCTACGATAAAGGAGAAAATTCAACACTATTGGGGTTATTTTTCATATCCTATAATAGCTAGGATGAAATTTACATCATGATTAAAAATAAACTACCTAATAAATATTGATTTTTTAAAAAATAATTACATTTTCCCTTGCTTAGGTTATTTTTATGGTTTTCTCTATATCCCAACATTTTCTAAAGTAGAGAAACATTGGAAAACAATTATGTCAATAAATGAGGAATAAATAATTTATTTTCTTGTGAAATTGAAAGCCATGATTATGGGATACCAATGTATAACATATCCTTACTATCTAATGATGTTTCAAGGATTATATACTTTAATTCATTATAAAATTAAAATAAATTATTACATTATTTATATAACCTTCAAAATGGATTTTATAGAGCATGTGACTAACTGAATCATTTCTCAATAGAGAGTCAAACTACTTTTTAATCAAGGATTATTTATCATACAACAGGTAAATGTAATGTTTGTACCCAATGACACATATCAGGGTTATTATACTTTGATACATATATTATAGAGCCACATTCTTTTGTAGTATAATGATAGAGATTTAAATTTTCAAAAAACATAGTCTCTTATACAATACCAAAACATATTGGTATTTCCCATAAAATCCAAAAATATCTCTAAGGATTTTACTAATGTTTACCAGTACCAATTCACAAATTTACAAAACCATACATCCAATATCAACTATTAAAACCCATATTTCTCTTACATGACTATTACACCATTTTTCAGATAAATGATATAGTTCCAATAAATTAATGAATCAAATGGTCTAATATATTTTGAAAATTAGATCCATAAATTAAATATATTAATATTATAAACAAAAATTAATTAAATAATTTTTCATATAACTACTATAATTACTCATTTATCATTTAATAAAGCCATTCATGTAAAGATATACATCAAATATTAGTGTAAGCTAAAATCCATTTAATGGGATGGAATAAAATAGAGAGAATAAAGAAACAATCGTATATGGATCAAAAAAATAATTATCATCACAGAATAAGCAATGGATAATAATCATAATTATGAGAAAATCATTTTAAAAATGAATAGAATGTAGATTATGTTTGAAAATTTAACATCATAACATAGTGGAGAAATACAACAAATGGTTATAAATAAATATTACTTAACATCCTTACACAACATATATGAATAAAACATAAAATAATAATTGTGAACAAATATAACATAACATTTATTCATAATTCACTTAATTTCTTGAGATATATCATATTTGGAAATTATTTATAAAGATATATAATTTCAATCCCACTAGTTACAATATAAAATGATAATGTTCATATATGTGACTTAGAAATATAACATATTGTAATTTTAGCACAGAAATAAAACCATCTAAAGGAAAGGGTTTCATATATATATATATATATATATATATATATATATATATATCGTATGATAAAATTTATTGATTTACTGTTGGGGTTCACAAATTATATGACCGATCATATTTGGGTGTAAAATATCATTATTATTTAGAAGTTATGAAATAAAAAAAGTTAAGTAAATGTTATGTTTTGGGAAATGAAATAATCAAAAAAAATCTAAGAAAATGCAGTATAAATCATTTTGAAAATGTATAAAAATAAATATGCATATAAATAATAGTCAATGGATAGTGATAAATACATTTTTATTATAAAAAAATAATATAAATTATCAAAATAATGTGAATGATTATAAAAAAAGAAAGAGTTTGGTTTGAGAGCCCCCTTACCGTAAAATATGTTATTTTTTATTTAGTTTAACTCTGTAATATATAATGCATAATTATTTAAATGAAAATATAATTTAATAATAAACATTTTTGTCAAATGAAACATTATAATTATTGGATTCAATTTTATAAGATAATTGGTATACATGAATTGTATTAATGTCATGTTTTCCATAAATTTTATTTTCTTATTTTAATTTAACTATTTTTGTTTTACATCATTTATACAGTAAAATTAACAACCAAATAATTAAATACATTTAAATTATATAATTATATATGTTATATAATTATTACTTACCATATATAAATTTGGTGATTCAAATAGAGTTAGAAATTTACTCATATGTGGTTAACAGACAATTAATGAGATATTATAAAAATAGGATTAATGGAAGTTCAGCATTCCATATATATAATCATTTCAATAAATTTATATCAATAATATAATGTTAATATAAAACTAGACTAATATAATATGGTCTACGATTGAATGTAATATTGAAAAAATATAAGAGAAGTGGGAACTGATAAGTTATTTTGTTAAAGAATTAAATTATTCAGAATGTTTCTTCATTTCTATATCTCGAAACACCACCAAATATTATAGATATTTTATTATATAAGGGACCTAATTTTCATAATGGTATCAAGAGAGTAAATTTGGAGTGCGTTTATTATTTGGAAATTGTTGTATTAGTGGTTTTATAATGAGTGGGATATGAGTTTTTATACTTAAAGATATGGGTATTATGAGATAAAAAAATTAATAAAATATAATTCCCATTATTTACATTATAATATATATATAATTTAAATTTATGTCATATTTAAACAAAAAACTTATAATTGATATTTTAATTATTTCTAAAAAAATTCATTATTTTAGTGAATTTTTTTTGTAGAAATGAATACTTGTTATTTTAATGGAAGACGCTATCATTTTATACATTGGAAGACACATTTAAGGACTGGGAACTAAAATTAATATTTTAAATTACTCGTTATCTTAATAATGAGTTTTTTATAGATAGAAATTTAATATAATTATTACCCCATTACCTCTTGGATTATATAATTAAAACACATTGATAATGTTAAACATCATTTTTACTATATAGTTAAAAACTAATTTATTCATGAAATTACCAAAAAATATATCATAAAAAATATAGATAAGATGATTTTAAAAATTGAATATTATCTTCTAAAATTATGTCTTTATCATTGGAGATGTCAAATTTTAACATATATATTATAATTTTTTTTAAATGCATGAAAATATATTTTATTAAAAAAATTTCATAATTTAATTCTGTTTTAATCTTGGTATTTAATTAAATGAATTATTATATTTATAATTTGCTGAATAAATCATTATAAGAATTATTTTTATTACATTTTACATTTTTTTTCAAATTACATTTCCATCTATAATGTAACTATTTTCAATGGCCATGTTTCTATTCCAACATTCACTTTACAGTTCCAATGGTAACATTAACTCATCTTTACACCATTTAATTCACTTATTAAATATCCACCTGAATTGCCCAAATGGTTATTAATTTTTAGTTTTTCAAAAACAAATTCATTACTAACGTTCTTCCTATTTTTATAGTGTATTTATGAGTGTTATAATATTAATATTTCAAGATGATACAAATTTTCTAGTTATACATGTTTTATTTTTTTATGTGTTAATTGTAAAATTGTACCGCTTTGCAATGTTATTTATAATGTTATTTTAAAAAAAGTTTCTATATTAATTAAATAAATCATTATGTGTCTCCTATTTTTAAAAAATATTAAATATATTATTAATTTAGATGAAAAATTTAGTATATATATATGAATTGTCTATTGTATGATAAATAATGGCGTTTCATTTTAGTTTAATGATAATAAATATATATATAGATATTTAATTAAATTACCCATTTTAACTATATATTTCTGGATGTTATAATAGATGAATAACATTGCTTATGGAGGTGCTACTCCTGACATTACATAAGAAACATTTTTGTTTTTAGAATGGTTGGGAGGAAAGTAAAAATTGGTATCCCATAAACTTAATAATTTTTTGGTGTAATTATGATAATTACAATATTATTTAATTATTTTATTACATGATTCATTGAAGGTATAAGAAGAAATAATATTGAATAAATCAATGTGGTGTAATTGAGAATTTTACCATACTCTTTATAAGAGATCCTTTTAATAATTGATTATGCTTTTTAGAGTTTTTCCTTTTAAAAAATGAATACTCATAAGACATCAATTTGAGTGTCTATAATTTTTTAGGTAAGTTGTTTTTGAATCCAAAAATAAATGTATTGGAAAAGAAGTGATGTTGTGATGGATATTTTTATAATGTACTCGAGAATATTTTTAATAACAATGTAAAATTTAATATCATAATTAAAGGATATATAGATCCCATAATGAAAATTAATTGATTGATGGAATTGATATGTTTATAAATCCTAAAAAATAAATTACAACACATTTACATAAAATTTTAATAGTATTTTCATCTAAAATTTATCACTTTATAACTGTCTTATTTTTATTGATGTAACAAATTTTTATGTTCGAAAAATAGTTGTAATAACTAGAAATTAAATAGAACTTATTAAGTAATTTAGATTTAATTTTCCAAATATAAAATAGCATTCAAAAATAAATTCACTAATGGTTTTAAAAACATAACTTATTTATTTTTTGAATTTACCTAAAAAATATATTTTTGAAAAGGTGAATTTTTTGGAAGAAAATTTATGATTAACATTACGTTAATTAAATTTTTTATTTCTATGAAATTGATAAGTATATTATTAAATAAAAAAAAATTCATGTTTTCTTTAAAAGAATAAAAAAATAGTTCCTCATTTTGGATACTATGTTAAAAGATATGGACCAAAAAAGGAAATTACTAAAGTAAAATATTATTGGTTCTTTAAAATGGTAGACATGAGTTTTAAAAATTCACTATTTTTTTTAATTTCAATGTATTAATTTTTAAATGTCTTATTTTCATTAAAAATATTTTTTAAGTTTAAAAAATTATTATATAATTATATTTTCATAAAATGACTATATTTTTCTAAGTAGTATTTTCATTATTCACCCAACAATTCAATATTTTCATAATAGTTTAAAAAATTCAGAATCCACAAATTATTACATTAACAATTCAAAAATTTACTTCCTTTTATGTATTATAAATTACAACATTTATAATATTAGCTTTTAAATGAAAAAACAGATAAAAATAATCTATATTTATAGAAAAAATAAACTATTAAAGAATAAATATTAGTAATGTGATTTCATATCAATTTTTCATTTATTTATTAATAAAATATTAGTTCATATAATAATAATAATAATAATAATTTCAATTTTATTTTTGTAGGAAAAAATCATTATCACACGTGTAACAATTATTTAAGGAATAAAAATACTTTTCAATGTTAAATTATTTTAATAATTCTTTCATTTAATGTAATAATGTTTTGTTTCAAAATATTTTTATTCAATATTAATTTTCTTATTCTCATAATTTTTCTTATTAATATCATCCAATTTTCATCAGTTCAATAAATTTGTATATTGTGTGTGGATAATGCTATTAATCACATTATATTTATATAAAGAAATGATATATAGTAAAATCCTAAAATGTTATATTCAATGTGAAATGAAACTAGTCATTCCATTTTAAATTTGTATCTATATTCATCCATCATAATAGAAAATTCATATCTATAATTATGAAAAATTGAAATAACCAATGTATAATTTTATATTTTATAATTGGTAAACAACCATATTCCACACAATATTAATATAGAAAATAAGGTGAGGTTGGTATTTCCCAGTGATGATCAATGTTGGAAAAATAAAAAGTGTGTAAACCATGAATAATTCTCTTAAAATATATTTTAATTAATGATAGGTTCTAATTATTTTTCAATATCTCAAACAAACTAATTATCTATATAGAAAAACAAATAATCCACCTTCTTCCCATAAATATCATACATTTTTTCATACAAGGAGTTGTAGGTGGTACTAAAATGGAGAACGAGATTAGTATATAAATAAAATATGGTAATTGAATATTCCTATCACGAGTTTTTATAACATGAATGATGAATAGGTATGGAGTGCATCTCTTATCATTGAGAAAATGTAAAGAGTTGTTTTAAACACATCATTATCTAATGAATCATTTTTTTTAAAACCTCATTATAATGGAATTATGATATGGAAATCCATCATTTACCCCAGATTTATCCTTATAGAATTTATTTATTTGGGGTGGTTTTTGATTTACAACTAGGAAATGGAAATGGTGTGTTTTTTGATTTTATTTTCAATAGTTTTAATGAATTTAATAAATATAGATATAATTTAAATTTATTGATAAATCTATTTAAATAACCCCATATATGATAATTTGTATGTGGAATGGCATGTTAGATATATTTATTTATATATTTTGGGACTTGTTTGTCCCTCTTATTTTCTAAATGAGTTTACAACAATCATACCTGATGTTAAATAAATAAAGATTCATTTCAATCTGATATGCGGTGTTACCTTTCACTCTTAATATTAGATCTTGATGTAATGAGAATAAAATCTATTGGATATGTTCCCATGTTGAAGAATTCAAATAATATAATATGAGATACTTTGTTTTCCATATATTTCTATTGAATTTACTTTCAATAATGGGGAATATATTACATCGAATTTGAAGGAAATTGGTTCATGATAAAAATTAAAAAGGGGGAGATTGATATTGCCAAATTTATTTCTGAACATGATTTGATTTTTTTAAAATAATATAATTTTTATGTTAAATTTATTAGGATAGATATGTTGCGGTTCAATATAGGAAACTAAGATAATGTGTTTTTCCTAATTTTTTATATAAACAAGTTATAGTATTGTAGCCACATATATGCAATGATTGTTATACTATTAAATAATTTAAACAGATTTCTTCATGAATAAACACTATCTACAATAGTTTAAATTATTATTTCATTGAATCAACAAGATATGGTGATTTTACAATTAAAATTAATAAGTAAAAATTGTTGATGATTTTTGAAAACACCAAAAAGATTTTGGAAATAAAAAATACTACAGAAATATGATAAATTACATTCTAATAATGAAACATTTTTTTGGTTGGATATTTTTATTCTATGTATTGATAATATATTGATTATATTTATAATTCAAGTGAATAATTAAAGAAATATAGAAGTATTGATCCAAAATTTTCATTTTTTACGGTCGTGTTTGTCTTTTTAAGGATGATCCCCAACTATGTAATAATGAATTCCATTGTGTATAAAATTTTTCGTGTATATATTAAAGACACAAGAAAAATTTATAGCTATTAGTACCCACATTGTAATATAGAATTTTTAATTTAGAAGGATGGTGATGAGAAGTGATCCATAGAAAAAAAATTAAAATTTTGATCAATTTAGGAGTTGTTATTTTACTATAGAAAATTTATTTCTTGTCTTGTGTTTTATATTTCGGAACAAGGATTAATACATAAATGTAATAAAATAACTCAGTGTAGTAAATAATCAAGGGGATATTCTATTTATTAGTCACCTCATCAGGCTGTATTGTTTCAATATATGAGTGGCTCAAATAAGTATCATTTTACACATTTGTGATTACTTACAAAATTTATTAAATATGAGTTCCCCAAAATGAAAATATTATAAAATAAAATTAATTTCTATATTACAATGAACTAATCCCCTTGTAATTTTTATCATAATTAATCAGATTGATTTGTATTTAAAATTAATCATTTTTGTTCAACACTAAAAAGGTGAAGTTTCTGGTTTCAATGATGATTGGTTCTATGCCAACATAGATTGGGTTTAAAAACCCACAGTGAATTTATTATATAACCTTTAGAGAGAGAAATAATATCGACTCTTAATGATTATATTAATGAAACCATTGACTATAAATCTGAATATGGAATTTTAACAAGATTTAAAAGTAAAATAATACAATCAATGTATTGAAAAGGCCTTCTTTATCTAAAAATTTACGTGTTTCAATAATCAAATTGGAAAAAAATATTTAAGATATTATCATATGAATATAAATATGAAAGGTAATAATAATAAAGTTGTGATATATTGTATTACCACATAAAAGAGAGTAAATATTAAGTTATTAATTAGGATAACATGAGTACAAATTGATAAAAACTCATATAAATTGATCGGTTAATAGATTGCTTATGGTTTATATGAATCAAGAACGAGATCAATAGGGGAATGAAACCATGGTGCTATTGAATTATTGAATCTAAGGAGAAGGTGATTATTTATAACCTCATCTTGAAACCTACAATATAATCAAATCATTTTGAGAATATGGTATGGAGGTCCGATAAATGTTTTGAAGACTATGATTGACAATCTTAATGAATTAATGTTTTTACACACTATTGTCATTTCTATTTACCAGAGTCAATAACCGATTTATTAATCTATGGAGGACCATATTAACACTAGAGATTGAAAAATTAATGAAATATTTGGTATGATATAGTATACTATATTTTAGAGATAGTATTAACTATAGGGATCCAATGTATAGAACCCATATGGAGGAAATTGTTCTCATCACTTATGAGCTAAGAATTTCATGAGATTTTCTATTAATTTTTTATAAATCAGGAATTATTAGTCACAATGATCTATAGTGGAAAATTATGCTATCATTTCTAAACATAAACCATGAAATGAGTAGATTCCCATTTTGATATTGAACGCATTAAAACTTTTATTTTTATTTTCTTTCATTATGCAATACATAATATTGTGAGGGTTTAATTTTCTACATTAGAACCATCTCTCCAAAACATTATAGATGTAAGAGTTGAAGATAATAAAATTTGAGTTAACGAAATATTTATTAAATATATTTACACTGATTTCCACTACTTTTAGAAATTACCTATAATACAGTATTAAATTCTGATATCAAATATTATGAAAAACACTAAATGTTTAAAAATAAATATTTTTATAAACCTTTTATTTTCTATATATTTTCAATTTTCATTAAAATATTAAAATTATATTTATAAAATATTTATTTGAATTAAATTTAATCCATAATTCTAATAATAATTCCCAAATTATGTAATAAGATCGACTTATTTATTTAGTGTCATGATAAGTTATTGATGTGAAAATTATGTTACCATTTTAAGGGTTAAATAAGGTAAAATGGGACAAGAAAAGTCTTTAAGTATTATAATATCATAAAAAATCAAATAATTGTGTAAATGAGGGAATTCATGTAACATATCCATTCTTTTTCCATAATTTATCATCTTTACTTTTACAATAACAAACTTATACATTAACTAATGAGTATTCTAGGAAGTGGAACTCATAACTGACTAATAAAAAGATACATCTTCTAATAATAACAAAAAATAATTTTATTTTTTTCCTCATTAGAAATTAATATAAAAAATCCACTATTTATATATTATATTATGTATGGTATCCTCTAGTACCAAAAAAAGTATCATAGATTCGTCACTTTAAAGGAACCTATTTTAATAAGAAGAGAAACACTCAAAATATGTACTTCCTTATTCCCGAAAATTTTATATTTTATTATCATATAAACTCTTAATAAATCTAATTAACCCCTATAATGGTGTTATATTACAATAATTATAATTATATAATAATGATATTACTCTTATGTAACTCTATATTTTAACTCATTCTATAATTTAACAAGTTCATGTTAGGGTAGGAGAAATCAAATATATAAATAAAGTCATACTATATCTAGGATTCCAACATGAATATGAATCAATACATAAAATTTTTAATACATAATTTTAAAAAACAATTTATGTTATAAATTGTTTCATAGAAGGGTGAAAATGATAAATGTTAAGGTTAGTGTAACTTGTTATTATCATCCAATTACCAAAACCTTTTTCACATGGGATCTATTATCATGATCAACACACATAAATTACATCCACTAAACATGGGTATATTTAAATCATTAAATTAAATTGTTATCAATACATTTAATGATATCATAATGTTGAATTTTGTATCAAATTTTGAGGATTGACATCTCCACTTGGAAAACTGTTTGAATCAATCAAAATTCATAGTTTTTAAAGATGAAAATAAACATTAAATAATATATATATATATATATTGAATTATTATAAAAAAATAATAAAATATAATAGGGTTAAATATAGATCCTAGATAACTTTTTATTAGGTTTCTTTTTATTATATATTTGGTTAAATAACTGTCATTTTTGGTTGGTGTAAAGGTAACAATTTATTTTATAATCTCAAAATTAAAATATGGTTAAATATGTTTATAATTTTATTAGGGGATATTTTAGATTCATTTTCTCTATAACCTCCTATATTTTATTCTCTAATGAGTATTTATAGGGATTAAATTTCATCTTAACATTTTATTTCCCATTATTTTAAAATTATCTGAATGAATTTATATTGGTTAAACCCAAATTATTTCTTCTTTCAATAAAATATATTCATTTTTATGCCCATGTACATTATGTTTTTAATCATTTCCTTATATATCAATAGATGATAGAAAAAGGCCTTATTCTATTTACATGAATTTATTTAAAAATTAAATCTTATTTAATAAATTTCATTAAGGTTTTGTCTCCCATAATTGACAATATTTATAGAAGTATTAAAGTATCTCATTTATTATTGTCATCCAAATGGTAAACTTTTCCAACCAAATTATTTTATATTCTTCATGATAATTTTTTTATAATTTACCTTGTTTTAATAATGTATATTCTATTTGAATTTTTTATAATATTTATCTTTGAAACAATTAATAAAAAATATAGCGGGTGTGTCCTATTATTTTTCTTTGTAATTTATAAATACTCATACAATATTTTTTTTTCATATTTTTCAACATCAATTAATTATTTTTATCATTTACTATGGATGTTATATAATAATCCATCCTTTTTATTTCTCTACATAACATATAAATTTTTAATATTCAGATCATTATGAACCCTATTTCATATTGAAAGTTTAATTAATATATGATAGAATAATTAATGTTTTTATGTTCATGTGGAATAGATATGTATCATTTATTAATATGTTATGCATGGTAATGGAATTATATATCCCCTAATATAATGTTTAATGCTTTATATCTCATTAGATGTCAGGTCAGAGACATGGCCATGAACTCATTCAAATAGTAGACTTTGTACACCTTTTTTATAGGAATGGGTAGTAAACATAATCCACAAAGGAAGATTTTTCACTATGTGGAGATTGTATTTTAAGAGATATTTGACTTCTAAAATAATTTTCTAGGATTATAAATGTTCTAAATTATTATGATTATTTTATTTTTTTTATGGATCTGGATAGTCGAATCATGTTTTTACACTTTTATTACTAATATATTATGTTATTATAAAATCATTAACCAGTTATCATGATATAGAGAGAATATTAGAGAAGGTCCCTCTTATTAAAAATAAAAGTTACACATGAATAAGATGGAAGGGGCTATACAAGAATCATGACCTCATTCAAAAATAAACAATAAAACATCACAAGTCATAATCAAAATGACATAAACCATCATAATCATAAGGCTAATTAGAGTCGTCTAATGGACCATGAGACCAGGTGACCATATTCAGCTTGAGGTAGGAATAAACTTTCTTCTATCCCACTATAATATGACAAAAATGTTTAAAAATATCAGCATCCACAACAACCACTTTCCCATTTGATAATACCTAACTATATAGTGATTTTTTATGGAATCATCCCTAATGTTATCCCACCTTCCATGGATACCTTGAGTTTCCCTTAATTTATTGATTTCCTCATTAATCCTTAAAATGTTCTCATCATCAGATTTTTTCCCTTGAAATGTCTAGTCATATATTTACATCAATGTCACAAGATGACCCTCATCCATTTGGATCTCTGGGTCTATATACCATGGCATATGAGTCTCTTTTATCAATACCTTAGTCGTACCATCAACAACCCACACATTGACTTTTTCAATAGTGTATTTTATGAAAAAACTAAGTCCAATTTATTCTATGTCGATGCATCCTCAATTTTGTTTCTACAAGAAGCTTCAGGGTTCCCTTTATTGGGGTTAAATGAGAAAACCACTGACTTTTGGAATTTCTTGATGACATGACCAATTTGTTTGTCACCAAAGAGTCAGGAAGTCATTCATATTCCAATTTTAAACGAATATCATCATCGTTTGATGAAAAAATACAATTATATATCATGATACTGCTCAAATCTACCTAGACCAATACTCTAGCATAATGACCAAATATTAAATTCTTAATTTTTTTATCCATCTTGATTGAGATCCCTACAACAGATGCAATATAAAAAAATATTTTAGAATCCCACAATATCCAATTAAGGGAAATAATCATGATCAAAACTTGAGATTATGGACTTTTTATTGTGAAAGGATTAAAACAAAAATCCCATTCTTGAAAGAATAACTATATGGACTTAAGGTGATTGAGTCAATCCCACATCCCCTTATCTTTAAAACCTCTGATGGAAATGTGATATGAAAATAACCCCAACCTATGGGAATGCACATACATCCATAAAACCCCCATTTAGAGGTTTTCCTCTAAACTAAATCAACAAGTATTCAAGTCATTCCTTCAGTAGTAAGAAGACATGTAGAAATTATGTAGTGTTCAAAAAATTGGAATCTGTAAAGAATTGCATCTATGTTAACAGTCATGAAATTAGTTTATCCATTATTAATCATTCTCTCTAGATCAAATAATTTAATTTGCGAAAAATATATTTTAATAAGGTCAAATTTATTAGCCTCCTAATGTCGGTGCTCAGACTCTACCCCATCTTTCCCATCCACCATCAATGAAGGCCTCAAATTTCCCACAATTGGAGTAGCCACATCTACTTATAGAGATCTACAGATCTGGTATGTGAAAGTGGGTTTCACCTCTAGTATAGTCGGGCCTCTCGTACAAAGAACCACAACCTTATTCACATCATCAGTCATCATAGAATCCCCAGACAACGTTTCACTACATGCACCATCTTCAACAACCGCTACCACCATCACATCACTAGACAACACCACCGTCACGCCGCCAATGCCAGCCGCCTCGGTGACCATCTTCAAATTACTGCCACCATCTAAATATGGAACTGTCATATCAGATGACATCTCTCTAACTTCACAATCTCCCGTAGCCGCTACCTCCCTCTCATCACCAGATGGTACCCTCTTCACACGGGCCACACCATTCGCTTTGGTGAACATTACCGAAATCACGCCGCCATCTGAAATGGGAACCACAATCATGGATCCATATGCACCCAAACTCTCACCACTAACAACACCCCTCATCACAGCATGCCGGTAGCCTTCGAAATGGCCACGAGGAAGACGGTATGCACCTGATGGTGGCTCAATCTCCATTGAAAACCCTAGATGTGCTAAAACATTGAGAGAGATTGTCCTTCCTCTGTCATCCCACCCCATTATTAGGGATCACAATATACTATATATGTTTTATTTGGTATTATTATCTTATTTAATTTATAATATCCTTGATTATGTTATCATACCCACATTCCCCTATTTTTATCACATTTTATATTTGATATATTTAATTAATTGTTTCAGTAACTAAGCATCAAAGCGTACAATTTATCATTTTTTATTCCCCATATTATGAATAATAATATTATGTATGATTTGAATAAATATTATCATGCTTTAATAAAAAAATTTATATCTAAAGAAGATACTCTAAATTATTTGGATATATATATAATCTCTAAATACACTAAACTTGTAGGTTCTGGAGTATGAATTATTACTTTATGAAATTTTTAGACTAATGCAATAATGACAAATATATGATTGTTAGTATCATATTATCTATATTTTTATGAATATAGGTTTGTAGGGGTTTAGGATAACAATTTTATGCGGATATAATAAAAAACATGCAATAATGAAACAAAAGTGATCTAGGGTGAATCTTAAATGTCCTAGGTTTAAATTATTATCCCATAACATAGGAAATATAATATTTGATTTTCCATATCATATGATTATTAACATATATTTCAATTAATTTTTACCCACACCATGAATTTTTGATTTATTTAAGGTCTGGAGCTATAAGGAATAACTATTTATTGAGTGCTTCAAAACAAAAATCTTTTAACTATGGGTCCATTATTTGACCAATCTACTAATTTTATACAAATTAATAAACATACAAAAATTATATATTATAGTTCCCACTACTGAAATCATTACTGAATTCTCATTTCATATTATCATTTTATTAGTAATGATGATAAACTATATAATATTATTTAAAATACTAGGTCAGGAAATGAAATAAATTCCCTAAAATGAGTTGAGTTTAAGAAGATATTTATTAATAATTTTTTTCCATGGAAAAATAATCAAAAAAATTAATAGGTAATTACATTAATTATATTAAAAAGATGTTGAATCCATTAGTGATTCGGAATAAAAAATCATAGGATTTGTACTGTATGATTTTGGTATTATCATTTATCCTAAATGAACGATTGATTTTTTCATTAATGGAATAACATAATATCTCCAAAAAGTGTTAGATATATGACATATTGGTAGCTATGATGAAATTTGTAAATGCTCTCTCAAGGTTTAAATGGATATCAAAGACTCCATTTGTTGTCCTATTTTGTTGAAAATAATATAACACTAGATTATCAATGAAAATAAATTTATAAAACCCATTATGGGAAAAAAATTAATCATTCTAATTGTTAAATATATTAGAATAATCATAGTGGAAATTTCTTTACTATGATTGGAAAATATTCAATTGTAGAAGAAAAAGTCATAAAGTAGATGAATATTGATGAGATATCATGATTGAAACAAATGAAAATGGTGAAAATAAATCACTGGATAACGCATGTCCCACACATCAATAATATAAAAGTAATTAATATGGAAATTCCCACATGTATTTAACTAATAGAGGGATAATTATGACACAAGAAATTAGAATCCCCAAAATCCAAGTTAGAAAGGGGAATCCTATGACATCACAACAACTAAAGTGGGTTGTAAATATAATATGTTGAAAGCTAAACTCATCATCCAATAATAATCGATACATTTATTATTTGATTCTAGTTTGAATAGCTCATCTAAAATAAAAGAAATCCTTCAATAATAAAGTTATCACCCAATCGACAAAAAATTTAATTCGTTTTTAGAAAAGTTATTTGTAAAAAATTTCCATCGCTTGTCTATAAATATTATCGAATTGAGTCTCTTGGGAATGTTTTTCCTGGATTTTTTTAATATCTCTTTTGTAAGAAATGATATGATTTTTTTCATTGGTTGACTCACTCTACACATATTACGTTAAATTTTTTGGATCATAAAGTCACATTTCTAAAATAAAAATCATCCCAGGATCTTATATTTCTATAAATCTCATAATAAATTTCATATTAATGATACATATATTGTATGTGCCATGTTGACTAATATTAATTAATATTTTGGTCAACTGGTTAGGAATAAATGATGATGTATATGTCTCTACTGTATAATAATATATCACTTTATTTCAAAAAGAGTTTAATTTTCTTTTTGAATATCTTGGAATTGTGTTTTCAATATATCTTAAGAATGCTGTTATGAAAATATGATGGAATATTTGTATAATTGACCTTTTATATTTGATATAATTAAAATTGAATTTACATTAAAAACTAGATAATGGTTTATATAACCATATTATGTTATACATGATACATAATTTATTTTAATAATGAATAATGTTCGACGAAGGAATCTCTATATTGATTATTGTTAAATTAACGAGATAAAAAATAAGAACAATTTTAAACTACCAAATAGTGATTAATTATTCGATAATATATCAGTGGTTCAATACATATTAATAATTGATCACCCATATAGATATCATAATCTATTAGAATAAAGTGATGATATACTAGTGATAGTAGTATATATAATATATGTACATAATGAATTCATAGTGATTCTATTAATATTTATAAATTCCCTTTCTATCATCATGGATAAGATGAATAGATTCATATGATAATACCATTATTAATTTTAGGAAGTATTTATAGATTAATTTTAATCTATTTTATGATTATGGAAGTGAATGAAATATATTTTAGGATGATGCTAAAAATAATATCATTAGAGAAATTATATGCTAAATTTAGATATTTTGAATTTTTGATATAAAAGTTTAAATATTGTGGTAACGAAACTGTAAGTGATATTAATCATAAATACATAAATAAATGTTTTAATTAATTAATGTTCCATTTAGAGAAATCTATTTAATGAAAAACTTAATATAGTTTAAAATAAGGATGTTCAGTGAACCATAACTCAAAATACCCCATAGAGGGGATTTTTATATAATATACAATGATACATTTAAGAAGGCATTAGAATTTTTTCTTATGAATAGTGTCTATGTTGTAGCTTATGATTCATTTCAATTAATATTCCATGAGATAAATTTCCAAACCCATAAATTGGAGACTCAAGTGATATTTTTTTAAAATATATATAGGAATTATATATATATATATGGAATAGTGTGACATATATACTGGTTACATTAGAATGATTTATATATTCTCACTATTGGGGTTAAAGACACACTAATGGTGTTGGTTGGAGTTGATCACAAACTATAAAATAAATAACACAACACAAATATAAAGAAGAAGAAATTCTTTAAAGCTTTGAGTGGGGTGGATTAGTGTACATTATCAATGATGAGGATATTATGATATCTGATACTCAATGAATTTATATTAAGGGAATTTGAAATAATAATTTATAGAGAAAAATCTTATCATTCTAAGATGACTTCTCAAAAATACTTCCATGTAAATATCAAATGAATATTAAATGGCGATATGGATCTATAAATGATGGAGGGAAGTATTCAATAGATTAACTATTATATAAATGGATTTATAATATTTGGAAGGATTATATGTGTCTCAACAATACCAAAAAATTTAGAATGGTTTATTGGCTAATGAACATTGCTAATATTCCATTTCCCCCCATTGAGAAAGACTATGTATATAGATTATAAGAATAAATTATGGTGGAATATTATAATGATATTGACCAAAAGTATGTATCTTATTGAATGGTATGGTAGAAAGTTATGGAAGGTTGATAGATGTATCAGGTTGTCATGTAACCACTACCCATACAGGTGGGTAAATATATGATTTTCATAATGTATTTAATGGTATTATTTCCCCAAAAAACGATGAGAAAAAATTCAACATGGGATTTATTTTAAAAAAAATTAAAGGCATTAAATTTAATTTTTACATTAAAGGATGTCTCACTCGATCAACTTTAAAATAAATTTATGTATAATGGATGTGGTCAGCCTTCATAGAGTTTAACATTCTGAGGTATCTGTTCTAGATCAATGGTTTACGTCAATGATCTTGAGAAGACATCAATATTAATAGGATGTAGAGATTAGGGTCATCAAAAATCATATTATTAAGAATGATGGTCAATCTAAAATGACTATTTAAACATTAGTTGGAATTTTGATATCATGTTCAATGGAATGAAATTTAAGTAAAAATCAATACCTACCCATGGTAGTGTTCTCAAATAATAATAATTACTATTATAACATTAAAATGGAACAATATAATGATCATATTAGAAATGTTACATAATTCTGTCATGAAGGGATGATGTTGGGGAGTTAAATATTCTAGGATGAGATCTTTCTCAACAGATGCCAGAAAATTATCAAAACAATCATTGCCACATTTAAACCAGCCAAATTATATATAAGTGATACATTATAAACCATTAATGTGATCTGGAATTTGATTTCCTGGGAAATGTAATACACTGAATATCACAATAGTACATGTATTATAGATATAGTATAAAGATATGTTTTATCCCGTGATACATTGGATCATTCTTAATATTATTTTATATGGGGAAAATAACTTATCTTATTTAATTTAAGAAAATATATCCCAAGTGCATGATATTTCTCACATTTCTCTTTTTATGTGCATACATGTATGACCTTTCACATGCACTGAACTATGGGGTCAGACCATTAAACCATCACCCCTCTTATAAGGACCAGTAGGTAAAAATCATAGACCATAGAGATCAAATACTAAGAAAATTAAAAACACACATTATTAATGTTTTACCGCGGAATAATATGTTAGAAGAACCAATTTAATTAATCAGGTGTTTAATAATGATAATGTACCCTAATTTACTGTTATCATGGAAATTGATTTATTTGTTTAATTATTTTAATGGGTTTATAATTTGTCACCCAATGATTTTTGTATGTATTTTTTATTTTCTATGATGCATATATTATTTGAAATGAAACACTAAAATAAAATGTACCATGATGTATTTAATTGATATAAAATATTAAATTGATTATAATGTTGAATAAATTTTGAGATTACAATATAAAAAATATTTAATAGAACTAAAATCCAAATAAAATCAAAAGAAAATAAATTGACCACAAAAATAAAATCATAATTTAAATGGTATCCCATGAAGATCATACCCATGATTATAACTATGGAAAAAAATAAAATACTTTAAATATAAAAATTAGGTTAGAATAAAAATAAATTAATTTGATGAGTAACAATAATAATAAATGTAATGTAATATATACAAATAAAATATGACTATTACATATCTGGTTATCAAACATATGGTCATTGAAAAAAACATAATTGTATATATGGTCATTAGATATATTATAATTGGTTATACATTCATCCAATAGTAACAAATTAATTAATAGTAATGAGTTGAAAATAATATAATTTAAAAATAACAAATGAAACTGCAATGAAACATATAAATAGTAAAACTAATTTAAAAAAATCTATATTTTTATTATATAAATATAGTTATTATTATATTTAAATAATTATTTTATTATATTATAAAAATAATATAAATATTCAATTACTAGTGGATTTGTAAAAAATAATATTTAGAAGATAAATAATTTATATTAATTTTCCTTGATTGAAATCTTTTATCACTAAATAGGGATATTATCGGTGTTGAATATTTTTTCTTAATAATTTTAATTGATTAGTTTTAAAATATAAATAAAATCTATTTTTTCAGTGTATAAATATGATGTTATGTTTGTTTTAAATAGAAATTGAGATGAAATTTGTGTATGAAAACTTAATGTTAAAAAAGATTGTTTTTTACAAAATCATTTCCCTAAATATAGTTTGTATTTTCATTTGAAATATTTATTTAACATACAATAAATTAAGTTAGATTAAATGGAGTCAAAATTTTTATTTATGACATTATTTTTTATAATAAAATCAATTTCACTTGTAGAAACAAAAATAAGTTAATATTGTAAAAATCAACGGTTAGTATGAGTTAAACAACTGTAAAAAGGTATTAGATATTATAAAACCATATCATTAAATTCTGTGGATGATGGTTTTCCTAAACCATCCCAATTTTTTAAAAAAATTTATCGAAATTTATTTTAAAATAATATCCTCACAAATTATGGAATAATCATTCTACAAAATGAAACTCAAATAGAATTATGAATGGTCCATTATTATAACCCTCACAAACCACTATATTCCATCAATTATGACATCAATTACTACACATATATTATTAATTGTATAATTCAATGATTTTTGTTATAAATGGATCCCCAAAATAAATCCAAAATAGATCATTTTGAATGAACTCTTTTCTGGAAGGACTGAATTCATGAAATTTATTACACAATTATTGCATAAATTTTTCAAATACTATATAATATATAGTATTTATAAATATAAAATTTAACTATGATGATTTTATATAAAAATTATTATTATTTTAAAATTTAATTAATATAATATTACTTGATAATCTTACTCTATCATTAATATAAATTGATCATGTTGGGTATGTTTCACACAATTTCATTAACAATGGTATACTATGTTCCACATTTTCATTATGACTGAGTATCAAGAAATTAATATTAGAAATTTATAGTATTAAAGGTTAATTTATTTTCTATATATTTTTAACTATGGTTCTACAAAAATTTAATTGTCTGTATTTATATATATATATTCATAAATTATTAACTAAAAGTTTTTAATGGATTTGATTGACAAGAATCACACCATTATCATTATTCAAATTTTCAAGAAATTATTAAAATAATTGCAACGTTAATTTTAATCTATATTTTCTAATATTGGTAGTTATTATATTTTTATCATGGAAAGAATATTTACATATCTATTATGAATCTTGTATGAAAAAATCAAAATTATTAACATCTAAAGAAAAAAATAAGTAATAAGTAACTATTAAATGTGTAATAAATTATTATAATTAATGAGTATAAAGGGTAATTGATATTAAAAATTCCTAAATAAGTGACTAAGACAGTTATATTTATTTTACATAAGGAAGAAGTTCCATCATGGATGTCGATTGTAAATGCAAGGTTTTCTTTTCCCATCTCATAATGAAACAGATATAATCTATGCTATAATTATTATTAGGGGATATTATATTTCTATTCTATAAAGAAGCATAGATTTTCCTCTGTTATAGGTATATATTGGTTGTTTATATGTTATTTCAATTCCCTTTGTTTCAAAATTAGAAAAATGAATGCATATACGTGGAACACAACATATCTCTTATTAAGATCATGATATGTTCTCTAACATCAAAATATATATTATATTTTTTTATAAATTTTATTTTGTACATTTCTAAAATTTATTAAGGTATATTTCTATTTAATAGAATTTATTTTAAAAAAATATTTTCTTTCCATTTTTTGTAAAGTCTTTTCATCCCAATGTTAAACATTTTTTTAAATAGTGATCTTAATCATTTTTTTCTCATTTTCATTATGACCATATTTTCATTCAATCTTAATTATATTTTCATAACATAATTCCTCAATATTTTGTCATGTTTTTAAAAATAATATTATCTATTAATTGGATTATAAATTCTATTATTTCATTGTAAATTTTATCCAAATATATAGGTAATTTATTATATTTTCTCTAATAAAATTTAACAAACTAATAAAAAGTCTTTTTTATAAATATATGTAACATTATATTATTATTGTTATTCACAAGGGATATTTACTAATTATATCATCTAACATTATTATTTAGATATCTTATTATATTTTATAATAGAAATATTTAAAAACACATATATTTATTACTGGATAATTAAGTTATGTTAATGTAGCACACATATGTATAGTTTTTTATTATATGATAGTTTATATAATAATTAATTTTCCCTAATATTTATTTGGTTGAGAATAATATCTCAGTAGATTACATGTACAGTTCTGGGAGTGTAAAAAATCCACTATGTCACACTCTGAAATTTTTACATGCAAATATGAAGTGATCCCAATAAACAATTGGACTATATCATCTCCTTAATAATAATATTTGATTATATGATCAACATAAAACATAAATATATATACATATAAATTAATCACAATATTATTAATATGTCGTTTTTTTAATCATGATTTGTAACTCCTGTTTCCATACCACATTTACTCATATCTTATGTTATGAGAAATGATTTTTTACATTACTCTTGAATTATGATATATTTTTGTGTGTGTAATTCTATAATATAATTTTTATTAACATTGTTTTTGTTCTCATAATCACATGTTAATCTTATGTTAGCATAGGATCTTATATTTTATTCTCTCTTGGTTACCCCTACTAAAAATATATTATCTCTATTTCCCATGATACCATTATCTAGGTTATAATGACTAATATTATGTTTTATATGTATATAAGATAATCAGAGCAAAATTAGTATCATCGATAAGAAACAGAGCTAACCCGATTGTAATAATTAGAGGGTATAACAAATACCATCGGGACAAGGCACCATGCAGCTTTGTACAGGGCAATACTAGCTGATTAACAATTCTAGGTGGGGAGCTAGGTGATCAATGAAGCAGAAGCTAGGGAGGGGATGTTCAAGTGGGTTGGGCCTATGGATCATGTATTGGGTGTGGTATGCCTATGGGCCTTTGGGTAATGTATTGCGGGTCAATCATGCCTTGTTCCTTGGGCCTATGGGTCATGTAAGTGTTCCCCTTCAACCCTTAAAAGGGGGATTACCCATAATAAAATAAAAAATAAAGGTCTTTAGGACATTCGGGCAAGAAATCTTATTTGAAAAACAAATTGGTTCTTAAAAAATAAGTTCCTAAGTCACTGATTTGAAAATTCATTATCCTCCTTCATATATATGAAATAGAAATTTATATCATTATTTATTTGAAATAGATTTCCACTATACAATTTTACCCTCTTGATTTTTATAACATCAATTAATATGATAATGATATAACCATAAATCAAGTAAATCCATTCATTTTTATTGATGAGAATTGAAATTCATTCATGAAATTATTTTTGAACCATCTACCAAATGAACACCATATAATTTAATATTCTACTCACTATTTTTTGTAATTGTAATTCCCTTATAATTTATAAATCTATAAATTTAATGGTTAATATATCTAAAATAATATTTATGAAGCTTATTCAAAATGTTATTGTTTTTAGTCATGTGTGATAATTAACATGTATCCATGGACACAACCTTTCAATTTTAATTTTTTTTCCAACCTAACCCACAAATCCATACTCACGTTCACTCAAATTCTTAAATATTTGGAGTTTTCAAACATAACCAACTTCATTGGTTGTAGTATATGATAATCATTAATCGTAAAACATGTATGATCACAACTACAATATATTTACCCATTTAAATAATTGATATTTTACACATTCACTCTATGAAATGGATGTATTGGTTGTTTTAATCATATGTTTTTATATTAATTCCCATTAAAACAACCCATCTATTTTATTTAAACAAATTCATGTTGTACTAATCATCTCATGTCTAGTTTCCATACACACTAAAAAAAATATTTTCAATCATATATAAATCCTCTAATGCATTCAAAATTTTATAGATAAAGAACAATTAATTTTATTTCAATTCCTTTTTTATTATATTTCATTTCCCCAATTCAGCCGTTCTTTATTGATTTTTCCCAAAAATACAAATATATATATATATAAGTTCTTTTTTCCATAAATTATCTTATTTTTTTTATTCTTATCAACATAAAGAGATTATACATTATTTATATGAACAATTTTTAATGAAGAAATATCTTTATTAACTTTAATAATAAATTTCTATACATTATGTATATTTTGATGTGTCTAAAGTGAGGGTATATTACTTATTAGGTTAATCATCATGTTTTTATAGGAAATTAAAATTTTCGCCTACAATTTTTACTTTTCATTCATGTAGTATAATATTTGAATTATAACTATATTTAGTTCCTCGATATAACAACATCATGTGATATTTCATGAATTGGAACGAACTCCTTTTTTGATCCATCAATTTAGATATCATAATAAAAATGATCAAGGGTTATTCAATTATAATGTAATTTAGTATAATAATATTTATTACATATTAAACATCTTTTTTAGTATTAATCCTGAATTTGTTTTCATTGAACTTCATAACTAAATAATTATTTATTTATATCCAATTATTTTTTAAGAAAAACACATGTGTCACTCTTATGAATGGTTTTTCATTCTTCCAAATCATGATGATCATATTAATATCATTATTATTCAAGAGATTATTATCATTAGTAGGTTTGGTATTTGAAATATTCATCTACATCATAAGTTAAATCATATTCTTCCACTTTATTTCATTCATCACTAGGTTCCATTTGATTTATTTGTTGTTGAATTTTATAGACTCTTAGACATGAATCCACTGATGTGTTTTGAGACTTTTTTTAAAAATTTCAAATGGAAGGTGATCATTAATAATTTTATAGTGACACCATTGAATTTTTTTGACTAAGGGGATATCTAGAATGGCCCATTCACATCCTTTATGGGGGAATTATTTCCTACTATAAGAATCTAGTATATATTTATTGAATATATCATGAATCCTTTCCAAATCCCAGTGTATGACTGGTTACCCCAATGATAGATAGTTTTCATTGAAATGTGTTTATTTGAACATAAATATGAATTCGATATTCCACATTAATATAAACATCATTATGTATTAGTGTTTGTTCATTGATGAAACCAACATTAAGTATTAGAGGTTATTTGAATTTCTCTTATTAATTAATGATTCATTATCTTAAAGATAGCTAAATAAGGATAGTAGATTATATTTTAATATAAAAATGTAGTATGTCATTTTGGGTTTGGTATAATAACCATGATAATAGATTCCTACATATCTTTTTGGTCTAATCAAACCCAATGTAGATAGGTTCCACTTAATGGGACACGTCATACATTTTATGTGAATAAGGAAAGGAAAAATGTGCATTCTTTTAAAATTGTGTTTCCATGAACACATAATTTCCGTTTAAATTCTTAAAGTGAGAAACAAGAGGAAAATATTCTTAAAAAAGGTTTGGATGGGACTTATTCTTGGACATACTGTTTTGTTTGTTATGTATATTGTTCACTAAATTGGAGAAGGTATGATATTAGATTCTAACTGGTAGGATTCCCATTATGGATTTCATAAAATAGATTGTGGAAAAATAATGATAATATCATTTAATTGAGAATATTACACCAGAAAATAAATGGTTTTTTGGATAATGTTTATATAGGCCATCGATCATGATATAAATTCATAATGTGTATATTCTAATGAAGAATTGTTTCTTGGAATATAGCCTTGGTGAATGGATTCCCATGATTATGGGGATTATGATCAGATGAGTAAGGCCATAGGGGATTCCATGTGATGTATAAACACATGGATAATTATTTTTTATATTATATTTAAACCAAATAAATTGATCTCCTGTGTCTATTTCTTTAAAAATCAATTCCAATATTGTAAACATCTAATAATATATGGTCATTCAGGATGAACATACAATGTAGTTTATTATATGCTAGTAAGTACTTTTTTCATTCTATTTTATATAACGATACTTGGAAATAAATGTCATGAATGATTAATCAATAGAGGATTGACTGTGTCTTAAGCATTGGTATTACTTAGTGTGAGAATGAAATTAGATATAGCCCTTTTTGAGAAAGGAATAAGGCATACACAAAACATGGATTCTGTTATATAAGTGTCCAACTCCTTTATGTTGGATACATGAGTATGAAATAAGATTAGACTCATGATGGATATGGTACAACGAGGAATATGGTAGTTATTGTACAAGGGATTCCATTTTTAGTGATCATGTATCACTGAAGGGACCAAATTTGTTGACACATCAATGGGAAAATGTCATGTTATCTTACATAGAGAACATGAGTGGTGAATATACATGAATACATTATTCCTTTACGTAGATGTTCATTTACTATTTATATTACTAGTGAGGAAATCATCAATGAGAATATTGTTGAGGAATACACCTATGAAGGATTCCCTTTCGAATATGAATAATTGATTATCTTCATGACCAAGATCATGTATGTAATTATAGGAGAGACTGATCTAGTGAACACATGAAACACAATCATTTTATCAAGGTAATACATATTCTAAATCTTCATAAGTGGTTTACAATTTTTTATACAATTATAATCCCCTATTTTAATAAGGTAAAAATTATTGATGTCATACACTATGGTGTCCATTCCCAGATCATGTGGATCTATTTGTTTCAATGGAGGATTTCTCAATTTGGTGCCTATAATGGTGATCAGATGAAAGTGACATTTAATCATTGAAATTATGTTGTATATGGCTCTCTTATATGGTATACTAAAAAATGTGGATTGGGGGAATCCAACAAATATACACACTCATTAGTCTATTTTACATGAATAATCATTCTATTAAAATATATTAACCCAAAACAGATAATGTGAGGTTTACTATGTTGGAGGATTATCTACAAAGTAAATATATTTTACAATACAAATAAATGTTTCTCTATATCCACTCAACTATAAACCCAATTCTATAAATCGTAGTCATAATACACATCTTTAATAAATGAGGATTATAATTATAATAAATGGGTGATCTAAAATTCCCATTAATTGAATCATAAAAGATAACTAATTATTATCATATGTAAAAAAAGATTAGAATATGAGTATGATAATATAATCATGATAGCTGAACATACCACTAGAAAAATATACCTAAATAAAAAAAATATAATAATATGCATGAGCCATAATAACAATAGTACATATAAAAACATAATTGTATGAAATAAATATTAGAGTAGAAATAATAATATAGTGGATCTAACCTCACATGATATTTACTTTAGTGGATCAGAATTTTCTCACATGATTTCCATTATGAATCAGGCTTCATTTCCCCTATTGGATAAAGATTATCTCCACTAATATTGTTTTTGTAACAACATTCACTATCCTAGTTTCCATTTTGGATAAATCATCACTCGCTTGTTTCCCATAGTGGATAAAGATTCACTAAAATATTTCCCAA
The DNA here is from genome assembly GCA_963277665.1 of Viscum album. Taxonomy (NCBI): domain Eukaryota; kingdom Viridiplantae; phylum Streptophyta; class Magnoliopsida; order Santalales; family Viscaceae; genus Viscum; species Viscum album. The sequence goes on from OY728158.1 coordinate 545,092,679, forward strand.
AGTGGATTATTCTTCATACAAATTTTTCATATGGTGTTTTAGGATTCAATCACCTATCTCCCTGGGTTGAGCAAGCTACAACCACTTATTTCCCTTAGTCTTTTGAGGCATCAAAACCTTTTTTTTCTATTAATACAATATATATTAAGGTTTACATAATTTATTTTCGGGGATATATTTGTTCTATCCATCATGTAATAACAAACGATATTTATAAGTTACCTTTGATATGATTCATTTCATATTTCATGAAAATAAATGAAATAAAATGGGTTTCATGCATCAAATATTATAGAAAAAATTGAAAGAAAATTATAATCATAATATTTATAAATCGTATCAACAATATACACTTCACAATTGTAAATGCCCCATACCAAAAACCAAATCATCCAAAAAAATATATATTTTAATGATAAATATAAAATAATAGAGAAATTGTAAAATATTTTTTTAGAAAACACTTTTTTCTTTGGGATAAGAGATGAATTTATAGTCACCATGAATTTTTTTTGTTCAGTTTTATTTTGATAAATTAAAAATATTGAAATAATAATTTTTAATATTTGAAATTAAATCAAAATAATTAAACTATTAAAATATATAAAAGTATCATGAGGTTTATGTTGAACCATTTATTAAAATATCTACTTTTAAAAAATTATATTTAATAACTGTGAATTGAAATTGACAGAATAGTTTCCAAAAAGTAATGTGATAAAATATAAAAAACAATTTTTAAATGAATCTACAATTATATATCCATGAAAATATTTAATGGTTTTTAAAAATTAATTTATTTTGGAAGATAAAACATTTGATTTTTTAGGGGTTAAAAATTATTAATTTAACATTCGGAAACACTATTTTTGGAAACCGACATTGTTGTTAGAGTATTCCAAACATAATTTTGAAATTTTTTAAGGAAAATATGAAGGTAACATAAGATAATACCTTACTGGGTTTCCATATTCTAAGGATAATAATGGTGAAAAAATTAACTATGGGCATGTAGGAGAAACCATTATTAAATATGAGAATAAATATTATATATATTTAAAAATGTTTTTTTCAGTGGTAAATAATTTAGAAAGAATATATGAAAAAAGTGAAAATTTACATGGAGATAAGTATAATATAGTTGAAATAAAATATTATGTTGTTTGAAACTAATATAAGAGGATAGATATTCAAGAAGAAGCATTATAACTCAATAAATGGAGTAGAGTTTTAAAACATTAAAATATTTAATCAATGGAATAAAAGGTCATATAATGAAATACAATGACATGGATATTAATACATGAATATTTCTAATGGAAAAATTATGAATTATGTATAGCATCTCAATGAAATAATAGGGAAAATAGAAAATATGTATAAATGAATTAAATTTTAGATAAAGAACACCATTCAACACTAGAAACAACTAATGAAAAATTACTTGAATGATATAATTTCAAATAAAACATTTAATATAATGAATAAAAAAATCTATTTACAAAATATTTAATTGTATTTATATACCCCATTCTAAATTTAACAATTTTCATCCCAATAAATATGTCTTAATAAATTAAATTAGAGACAAGAAATCCTTACGTTCTTCACTAGATAGTTAGCTACACTCTAAAAAATGTATGAAATTATAAATATCTTAATAATATATATTAACACCCTCTTCCAATAAATTAATTTCTATATAATTAATTTATGATCATTTTATAGGGATACATTATTGTTATAGCTTATTTTCACAATCAGGTGATTCTAACTAAAAATATTTATGCATTCTTTTTTATTTAGACCATAGAAACTATTATATTATAAAAGTTTTATAATTCATAGATATTTATATGTAATTGAATATGTAACATAAATTTATCTATAAATATATTATCAAATTCAATAAGTGTTATTATTGTGTTGCCTGGAAAATGAATCAGTGCCATCACATTTTAGTAATTATAGTGATCTAAGATGATATTTTAATAATAAGATAAATATTTAATATACCATATAAAATAACATAAACCAGTAATAAATTTATTACTAACCTATTAAAATATTTGTGTTTAATTTCTCTATGCCATCCAGGATATAGTTTTATAGCATTGTTAAATTGGGTGATTAGGCCAACACAATCATGAACATATAAAATATAATGGATGATTATGGTTATCAACGTTACATATTTTAGAATAATTTTTTTAATATATATGAACATTGATATTATGTATATTATTTTGAGTCATATATTAATAGGTTTAGATAAATAATTAAAATCATGATGTAGAATGAAAAATAAATATTTTTTGAAAGTGGAATTTTTTTAATCACACTAACTATGTTCTATTATTTTCGATGTGGATGAGGATAAATAAATATAGGTTTTAAAATTAATATAAAAAAATTTAGTATATTAATTATAATAAAACCATTATACTCCTAATATTAGGAATGATTGGTAAGTGTAAATATAAGATGTAGATTATATGGATTAAGAAATACTCTCATAGGGATGTTAAAAATTATAAAGAAACTGTCACTAGAAATGAATCTGATATGCATGATAATTGATAATAGAAAACTATGAAGTTGAGATGGGTTTCCTTAAATGAGAATTATCTATTTGTTTCAGGGTTAATTTCACATGAATAAGGATGGAATGAAATGGTGACAATGTTCAACAATTATAAGGGTTGAATATAAATCTATTGTTAATACCCAATATTTTCCATAATAGAATAACATTATTAAAGGATCAGGGCTCCAAAATTGTTGAATAATGGATTTTGGGGTTATATAAGGTTCATAAATAATCTAATACTCATTTTACCTATTTTTTTAAAAATATTTCATTATATTATATACTTTATTAATACCATAGTATCTAGTTTTTACCTTACAATTATATATTTTGTTTGAAATATATGCTAACCATTATAACCAAATTTAGTGCTCTAAAACGTACTTTTTTCTGTATAGTATAATTAAAATTCTTAATAAGTGAAAAATATAATTTAAATTAAATCATTTAGTAAATAGGAATTAGAATTTTTTTAAATTTCTATTAAGTGTCAACTATATCATTTGAAATTTATTACCAATAAAATGTTTTATAATAAATTATTTTATATGTGTACAAATCATATAAATTATTAATATAAATCGATTAATTTAATTTATTAAATTCCAAAATTTGCATCATTAGTAATATAACTATTTAAAAAAAATCCTTTCACCAATATCATGGTCTTGTATTTATATTTTAGTAATCAATCTTATTTGATTAAAATGAAAACATGATTCTTAAATATTATGAACAGATATTTATAAATTATAAAATACAACTTTCTAATTTGTAGTTACAACAAGTTATTTTATTTATTTCTAAAATAAGATAATTAAAACTATTTTAAATTAATATATAATAGATGTTTAAACAAATTTATTATTTTCATAATTTCTACATATTATTCTAAAATAATATAATATATATTATAAATGTATATTTTTATAAAAAAATTATTGAAGAAATTTTTATTCATTATTGTATTATGATAATTTAATAAAGCGTATATTTTTTAAAAAATAGTGTTTTTTCATTATTCACCAAAAAGTCATTAGTTTTAAGTAGTATAAAAATGTCAACCTATAAAAATATTGATATCATAAAAATAGAATTAATTTTCCAAAATTTTATTTTTAAATTTCATAATTTTATCTCTTAAAGTAAAATATAGAATATAATTAAGAACATGTTTTATTAAGAATATTATTTTTAATACATTTGGTGTTCTTAATCATATTGTTATGAATATATAATTTGATTTATTATTTTTATTGATTATAGGTTATATTATTCTTTAATTTTATTAATAATATTGAAATAATATTTCACACATTTTTTTCTTCATTTGTTTAATGTTAAATAAGTTATCGATCAAATTATAAATTTATAAAGAAAATATATTCTAAAATATCAAGAACTTACATTCTCACCCACATGAATATATCAAATCCTCGCAATTTTATATATCATATACTTATAGAAATAGTTATGGGTTTCAAAAAGGTATACATGCCCTAGGTAACTTTTATGGGTAAATATGAACCATACAAATATAGTGAACATATTTTTTCATTAATATTTATTATTATTGATATTTGTTCCTAATAATTTGAGAAAAATATTCATTATGCCTAGTTGTTGTAAATCCTATAATTGAAATATTTTCCCAATAATTCTCATAAAAATCCTAGTACTGATGGTTTATTATAAAGTTGGTTATAATTTAGTTTACATGTTTTTGTAATTAATATAGTGTCTCTGTTAAGAAATAAAATTCATTTCAATAATCCCATTAATTTCATCTAAATTAAGGACAATAAAACGTGAATTAATTATAATCCCAAAAATAATAATATAGATTGGTATTCCATATATGAAATAATAATACCATCAAGTGTTATTTTACATAATCTGATATAAGAAGAGTGTGGAAGTTAGATGACAAAAAAAATTAAAAAAATCATGAGTGTATAATAACTAGAACCACTTAATTAATAATATCCACTTTAATAGAATTCATAACATCTGATTTTCTTTTTTCTATGGAACTATGAGGTAATTGAGGTATATTATTCATATTATGAATTATATTATTGAATCAATTTTTCTAATGCCTAAAATCATAACTATATATAAATTCATTATTAGTTACATTAATTTTATTGATCATAGTATTTTCTTGATATCATTAGTCATGAGCTAGATGGAAAATATTTAAATAAAGGAACCATTCTTTTTCATAATTTGAGATATTAACTAGGGTGATTCTTTCCACATGATTTACATGTTTAAATTTGAAGCCTTTTTCCATCATCATATTAATAACTTGTTCTAATATGAAACTGTATTATTCGTTTCATTTTTGTGTTTAGATGTTTAGAATGAATCATTTTTTTATTCATAACATAAGATAGGTGTTTTTTGTATCCAAAAGAATAAGAAAAATATTATTCAAACTCCACCATTTCATATTTTTAAAATTAATTTATTATCCATCATATCTATTATTATGTTAACTTATTTTAGATCCATCCATTTAAAACAGATACAACATTAGTGATGAACAATTAAAACCATAAGATAATTATTATAGGCTGAAAAAATCCATCATCAAAATCAATTATGCATTAAAATTTTTATATTAACTTATTGTTACTCTTTAATCTGATGTGAATATATATATTGTTATTTTGGTTTTATTTTCTCATATTATTTATCAAAATAAATCATTTATAATGGCTTGTGTTGAGAATGTGAATAGCCAAACCATAGGAAACGTTGTATATATGAATCATTATCATGAACTACATGGAGATATAGTTAATTCCTAATATACCAAATTCTAGGTCAGTACCCCAGGTAAATATCATCTATAGCCTTCATAATGTTTTTATATCCAGATAGGGATCCTATTTCCATAAATACCAAAAAACGGTAAGTCCTCACAACCTGATGATTATATCCTATATAAATTCTCATCCCTTAGATATATCCATGGGGTTATCAAAAATGTTCTATAAGGTAATCAGCAAAATAACTAAAACCACCAATAGGTGTAATTGATGTGGACCAGGATAAATAAACACACTCCTTTCATTATTTTACATGAATTATCATTCAATTCACATACAGTCAAAAAAATAAGGAACATGGGTTTTAGTAATTTGGAATATTAGCTACATAAAAAATATTTTACAATATACATTAAATTTTTTACATAACTATTTATTTCTAAGAAAACATTCTATGGATATCCTATATAATACTCATCTTTATAACCTGAGAATGAGATACAGAAGAGAGAGTTCAGATCAAATTATTATTAAAGGAAACATAAGATATAAAAAATTTTGATCATAGGAAATAAAATTATAATAATTTTCATATTAGATTATAGTCAAAATAAATTAACATAAAAATTGATTACTCTACCAAGCTAATATATATAATATGAATAATTTTCCATCAAAATGTTTTTAAATAAAAAGTAGTTAGTCACAAAAAAAATAATCATATAAATTGTAATAATGTAGTTCAAGCATAAAAACATGTTTTAATCAATTGATCATGCTTTAATCTGATACTTCCATTTGTGTATTAGTCTTTAGTCACAGTTTTTCATTATTTTATGACGCTTTACTCACTTAATTCCCATGGTGGTCAGTTTTTACTCATAAATTTCACTTATAGGATCAGATTCACTCAACTCATTCCTTTATTAGATTAGAATTCTATCTCTTGTTTCCCTCACATGATCAGGCTATATTATGATGTTCTACATAATCGATCTATCTTCAATCACATAAATTGCCTTAGGAAATAGGCATTATTCACCATTTTACATTTTAGATTAATGAAACACAACCTTTTCCCATTATCTCATGAGATATAATTATTTTCCCAATGGGTTGGATTAGTATATAAATGACAACAATGACTTAACGAAAAATAAACATAAGTACTCCATAAGACATCAATTATTAATCATATATTGAAAATCCATGGTAGAAACATTTTTTCATGCATGACATCATAATCAATGCATGGAATGAAATCTGAGTTTTTCAAAATTTCTATCGAGTATCACTTAAATTGATATCAATTATGTAAATAGTTGATACCCACAACTCAATAAACCGAAATATCTACATCATAAAAATATTTATAGGGTGATTAATTAATATTTTCTACTATTTAAATACATCCTTTAGAGATACTGAGAAAATGATATTGAAAGTATAAACATTTTTTTATAAAAATTTTCAATAATTGGAATAAAAAATTATATTATAGCCACTTATGAAGGCTATTTATAGAAAGGTAACTTTTAAAAAAATTATATAAATTATATTATTTTTCATTTATTAGGAACTAAATTTCAATAATTATTCCATGAAAATAAACCCATTTATTAATATTGAGATTTGAATAAAATTTGAATGTTTTTTATATTTTAAAAAGTCTATTCAATGAAGAAGGATTTTAGAACAAATTAACAATTCAAATGGTGATGGGATGAAATATTGAAAAACTTTTAATTTATAAAAATATATTCAATTACATATCTCTGAATGTTCATAATTTTTATAAAAATTTAATTTTGTAGTGGATGATAATATATTTAAATTTAAAATTATTAAAAATTCTTTTGTATTATTTTGTTATATATGTGTTCAAAACACACATTATAAAAAGAAAAAAACATCAATTTGGAAATTTTTAATGGAAATATATATGTCATATGAGATAAAATATAATTTAGTTTCTAGAATAATGGATAAAAGTAGTGGTAATGGAAAATATAAAAAAGAATGGGAGTCCCTTATTAAAATAGATTAGAATTATTTTCCACAATCATGTATTATTTATGGGAATGATATTCATTGAAGAGATACATTTGAATAATGTTTTTCACTTATAATAAAATATAGTGCATCGAGGCAAAAATTCATTGGGTTTTTAAATTAATATTTTAATAAATATGTTCCAAAAGAAACATAATAACTCAACGAGTGGATTTGAGAAAAGGGGAAATAATACAACATAGAAATGTTTCGAACCGATATCCATTTATATAAATGAATGTGTATATAACTTAAATTTCCAATAATTATATGTATATTGTAAAATATATTCATTGGTAAATAATACAACCATATAAAAGATTTAATATTTTAAAATATGACATATGTGTGAAGATATTAAATTTTGAGAAAAGAAACCCCTGAGGAGAATAGAAACCTTCAAATCAAAACTTCATGAAGGATATGATTAAAAAATTAATATTACATATTTTAAATAATGATGGTATAATGGTGAAAAATATCATTGGGTTTGAAGATAAACATTTCTAATTATAAAATATTGAATAATAATAAATATATCTTATGAAATTAAATTTGAGACAAGAATCCCATATATCATATTATGACGTAGTATAATTCAATATAATTTCCTTTATAAAAATTATGAATATATTAAGACTATATTTTATAACCATATCTCAATTAAATAAATATATTATACATTATTTATAGCCATATATTTTTGTATATTAGTTTGTTAATTTTAATTTTAACAATGACTGTCAATAATATTAATTGTTTCGTGCATAATTTATGATGTCGATTACATATATAAGTGATCATATAAGGTTAATAATTATAAAATAACTTAAGTAAATATAAATTAAATTAATTTATAATTCTCTAATATCTTTCCATAAGATTTTTCATTGTGTGGTATTTATCAGTTTCACTTTACTTTGATATTTTTTCTGAATGAAGAAAATGTTTTAATATTAACTAATATATTTAATATAACCTTTCAATAACAATTATATAATAATTATATTATTATTAAATTAATATATTTTTATAATTTCACTTCTGATTTTTGTACATTATAATCTTTTGTAAAATTGTTCAAGTACATTGATAGACCGAACACAATATAAACATACAATATTTAATTGATTATAATGGTTAGGAATGTGGCTTCTTTTGGAATAATATCATTATTAATGTAGAATAAAGATACTACTTAGATACTATTAAAATAGAGATTCATATATTTAGTGAATTTATTAATTAATTAAACTCATTATGAAAAATAAAAAAATGTTATTTGATGGATTTGACAGTCCACATAATGCTTGATCAATGTTTCTTGTCTCTAATTTTTTGTGAATATGCAAATAATAGGTTTTTAAATAAAATAATAACAAATATTAATAATAATTATACTAAAATTAATAAATTTATATCGGTTGGTTAGTTTTTTAAGTATAGAATTTAGAATAAATTGTATTGAACAATTAGATAATCACATTTGGACCATGAAATTTTTTTGAATGTGTCCATGAAAATGATGTGATTTTGAAAATATAATTATGAACATAGAGTTATAATTATTATATAAGAATATTTGAAAAGAAAAATATAATAGTATTTCAAATAAATTTTATGGATGAGTAGTTTCAAGATTGGGTGGATGTTTTATGAATATATAAGTGATGTAAAGGTTAAATTAGTGAGTACCCCATATTATATCAATAATGGAATGAAACTACTAAAGGTTTATTGGATAAAAAGGTCTAGGAAAAATATTTTTAGCAGATATATAGTTTATGAATCATAAAACACTATTCTTCAAAATGTTTTAAAAATGTTTTAAAGAGATTTATTAGTTTATTTTTAAATTTTTACCATTCCTATTTTAACTCTTGTTACTACATTTCACACTATTAATTTTGATTTAATTAAAAATAAAAGGTTAAAATTATAAAAAAATTATATTTTTATAAATATAAATTTATGATTTATATAAGAAAATTAAAATTATAAATCACAAATAATAAATATATATATTATTACATTCAATATATAGATAAATTGTTTTATTGAAAAATATTACATTCAATATTATGTGTTATTTTTATCATATAAAATTTGATGTATATTATATAATTTATCATATATATTTATATATGTAAAAACATGATATAAATAAAATTATATATCATGGTCTAATTTATAATATTAGTCAATAAATTTCCAACATTAATAAAAACAATTATTACAAATAAACAATTCACCCTTATCAGGGTAATTAAATTAAATCATATTACACAAACTATTAAATCTAAAAGTGATATTTACATTATTATATAATATGTAAATCTTGGTCAAAACTATGAATCTCAATTTTTGGATGTAATATTTGAATGAAATGAGAACTGATTAATAATAGTACTCAATAGAAGTATTTTTTAGTGTATAATATTAATTAGGTTTCCAAAATGTGAAACACTTGTTTCATAAATTCAATATAGTATTTTTAAACAATTTATTTTAATTTATTAATTCATATATTTATAGAAAATTTGTATGAAAACATTTAATCCATTCTTGTAATATGAAAATATAATATAAGTAATTTTTTTTTAAAAATTGACTATTTTTTATTTGTCATGTAAAATTATATTAATTTAAAATAATCTAACTAATTCTCAATATAAAAATATTGAAATGAATAATCCCACTAAGGTATTAATTCTTAATATTAAAAATTTTAAAATTATTAAATTTATTATTTAAATGAAAATACAAAATATAATGAAAACTAATTTTATTGAAAAATATCATGTTAATACATTATCCATCCGTAATTATATTTTTTTACACTTATATTTTTTAAGAATATTTTAATTTACTATATGTTTTATTATTATTGAATTTTATTAATAATATTCATCATATATGACATGAATCATTCTATTTATCCGTTTCTTCTGAAACAGGAAAACAAAAAACAGATTATTTTAGAGAAAAATTATATTCTAAAATATTAGGGTGTTGCATGGGTCTCCCATATAAATGAATAAGGAATTAGGATTTCTATAATGATGGTCCATATATAGGTTCACTTTCATTCTATTAAGGGATAAGTGAGTGTTATGATTCTTCATAGAAATCTAATATAGATGTTTTTTCTTCACCATATTATAGGAATGGTGAATGTTTTTATTCTCTCATCTAAGGATAATGAAAATGTTCTATATCACCCTATTAAGGTATAATCATACGTTCTACTTCATCTTGTAACTGGTAAGAAAAATGGATTCTACTTCATCCTAGTTGTGGAAAATGGTAAATGTGTTTTACATCAAACTAGGGGTGGGATAAGAAAATTTATTCTACTACGAACAAGCGGAGTTATAAGATATATTAATTATATTATCTCATTTTATAGTAATAAGCTAAGTTAGTCCCATATACGTGGAATTTGGGTGAGGCTTCACCCTTGGGATTAGTGCTCCCCACTGATTAGTTTGGGTGACTTTCTCTCTATTCTTCCATCCAATAAAGATTCTACACTATTAATTTAGTGTAATATTTTGAAATTGGAATTCTAGGATGTATTTAATCAATTAAACATTTATGTAACACAAATAAACTAATTGGATGGTTTATTACCTTAGTATTTAGTCCTAAAATAATTCCTTGTATAATTTTTATGAGTGTGGTAATTTATTAATTTATTATTATTTCCCAAATGTTGTAAAAGATAACCCCTAGATTCATATTTTTAGGTGATAATATTGTCTTATGTGCATAATCTAGTTGTGGAGGATCAGTGACTACTAGTGTTCATGATTGAAAAAGGTGGGGTTTTAAGTACTTCATTTTGGTTGACTATATTGAATAACCTTAGGTGTAACATGATCTAGTGATCTAAACTAGGATGTCGATACATGGGGAATTGCGTGAACTCGATCTCTTATTCTTGGGATTTCTAGACTACCCATCCCATTGTATTTTCTAATCAAAATGATCACAAAAAATTACCCCCTCAGAATTATATATTATGGGTTGGAAGAGTACTAGGTTATGAAGTCTAAACAACATTTAAATAAATTTAGGTTACCAACCAATTTGATGATGGGATGCTATAATAACTAGTCAATGGGACCTTATCAAACCATCAAACCACAAATATAAATTAATAAGAGTCACCCACTATATGTTCACCATTGTGATCTTAGTGACACCTAAAACTTTTTTACTATCTATTCTCTAATTTCATCTATGCATATTAATATACATTTTTCATTTTATCATTCTTAATATCTATATATTAATCTATCTAACCACTTATAAGAACGTGGAATGAAATTGGTGGAAGGGTTGTACAATGCCCGTTTACAAGAACATACATGGGTTTGTAGACATGTTTAATTAAAACTCCTTATATATTACATCTTATAAGGATTTTAAACAAGAATTCACATACATTCGTTAATAAGGATAGTTTAGATTTATATTTTTTAAGATTTAGGTCATAAATCATTCATAAAGATCCCAAATATTACTATATAAATACTTATAATTAGTTTCAATTTCCCCGATTGTTTTAAGTAAAAGTAACATTTTTTCCGTTTATAACATATCATAATACATTTTATCTTAATCTCATCATTGTCCCCAAAAATCCATCAATATCTGTGAAGACATTTAAAAATGTTGGAGGATAATATAAATCCCAATAGAGAAATTTGAATCCAAAATCTATTAGTCCAGTTAAAAACATAAAAACCCATAAACAATATAGTCATAAAAAATATAATTTTAACAAAATAAATAATCATTTTTCCATAAAAAAGTTGATTATCATACCTTTTGAAAGAAACCATTTCAATTAAAACAAATTAGAAAAATAGATAATTCATGTAGGTCCCTTGAAACATCATAATCATAAAATAATTACCAACCCATTACAATTATAATAAATACATGTTACACTTCTAATATAATTATCCAGAGAACATAATAATTAACCAATACATTGGATCATTATCTTAGCATAGCCATTGTATAAGTTGTAGTGGGGTCAGGTGGTGTTATGTGGGGAAAACCATCATATAAAATGTATTAATTTCATATATAATAAATAATGGTGGTAAAATCATTGTAAATAATGTAGGAATATATCATGGATTAATCCTAGGAAAATTTATTTTAACCACATATAATAATGATTTCAGATACTAAATTAAACTCTCATTTTTAAACACATTGTTCACAACATAAATACCCAAATCCAAATAGGAATGTGGGTTTTTATTTTAGGAAGACTTTATAGAGTTTAATGGAGAAAACATATACAATTAAAGTGTTAAAAAACATTTTGATACCATATAAATTAAAATATATCATTCCTTTTGACTTTTGAATATAAAGTCAAAAATTATAATGAAAATTTAATATTTTAAAACAATTGAATGAATATAGAATTAAATTAAATTAAATTTTATTTTATTTTTATAGAAATAAATTCATAATATAATTTAAAAAAATTCATTGAAAGGAATGATTATGAAAAAAAATTGTAAAAATATTTAAATTAATGTATTAAATTAATGGTTTCTTACATTGGGTCTTACTCATAAATTTCTTCTCCTAATATTACTAACTAATAATCCTATGAAAATTATTTATATACTTTAGAATATTTTTTATGTTTAATATTTTCATTATTTTACATATTAATATATCAAGTAAAATTACTTAACCATTTATGTTTTTGTTAGAAATTTTGATGACATTGGGAACATATGATCAAAATATATACCGTGCATTGTTTATTATAAATGAGATCATTAACCCATCATCTCTAGAATAATAATGATGATATAATTATCATTTTTGTAAGTATGTATTATTTTTAAAAATAACTATTAGTTTCATTTATGAAAAATTTATTACAAAATTATCATAGAGATAATAGGTCATACATACAAATGAGTAACATTTCCATTTTTCAATCATAATTAAGGAAAAATTATAGGTATTATTTTAAAAATACAGAATGATAAAAATATAAAAAATATCAAATTAAATATTTATATATTCTTATATATGTATATATCTTCAATATTATTTGGTGATGAAAATGAATTGTACCTCTTAATATTATTTATAGTAATCATGTAAGCAATTACGAATAAATCTATAGAAACCGTACCCTTTTACATAATACATTACATGATATTAAGTGTAATATATATCAGAGTGCAAGCCAGAGATCGTGAAGTCTATTGTTTATTTAATAATATGTACAAAAAACAAAAAACATGGGTCTAAAATACATTATTATTTAATCTCCATAGAGGGATTATATATTCCATTATGCTCATATAACTGCATAGGATACCCTGGGGAACACATGAACAAAGGGATGATCTAATAATCCTTATAAGGTAGTATAAATAAGAATAGGGCTTTAGAAAATGGGTTAGAAGGAATGAAATAATGATAAAAAATCATGGATGATATGTAATCATAACATATAAACATGAAATCATATAAAAATGTAATCATAGTAATATGATAGTAACATAAAACAAGAATTTAGTATGAACCAATGCTAACAGCCAAGATAGTTTTACATTGTAGCACAAGGCAAGGTTAACCACCAAGACCATCGCACATAACATCTCATGAGACATTACGTTACACAATGAATTAGAGTACTATCAGGGCACACCCATCTTAACTTTTCCTGAATATTTTTTCCACATAAAGAATCATACATAATTAATCTTATGTAAACATATGGAGTACCTATGGAAAGAATTGGGTACTATAATCATAACACAAAGTATAACAGATGGGTGTAACACAAAAGTGTCCATAAAATAATAGAAATAGAGTATACATGGATGTTAATATGTGAAAATAAATATTTTTCAGGGTGAGGTATATCAAGTAGTACTGAAAATATTTATGAAATGTATTTATGAAAATTTATCCCAAAATAAATTTTCAGCAGTTTTAAGGAAAATACTATAGAGACTTTAAAATTGAAAAGGGAAAAATCCATTATACAAATCCAGTAGTAATCAAATATGATTTTCCTAATAAAATTACTTATTTTAGAAAGGCAATAGTGTCTTAAAATTGAATACAACGTATATTTGAAATTGGGTATGAATTCAGGATGCTCTCTCAAAACATGTCTTCTTATCGGGATGTATTGGGGAGGGAATCATATAAAAACTTGTATATACCTGAAGGATAATGTTGAATGGAACATATTAAGTTATTATATAAATTTGATGTGGTATATTGAAGATGAAAATAAAAACATATATATATCCTCATTAATGTAAAAATAATGATAAAGAAACCTGAAGGAATATAGGAAGTTCAGGTTGAATCCCTCAAAAAATATCGGCACAATATAATGTTTACCCATGGGATATTAATGAGGGATTTCAAGATTCCTCATAATCTAAACATCATGAGGGCATTATGTTGGAGGTATGTAATCATACCCCATCACTAGGAATTACACATAAAAGGGAATACCATAGAGGAAAATCAAGAACAAAATTGAAATAGAGAGGATCCCTTACCTTAATACTGATGGTGTTCTCCACTTGTTATCAATGACCTGAATAATCAAATTATGAACATTAATTAGTTATTCCAGAATCACATATATATTTAAAATATTTATTATATCCTTTTTAAGTCCACTGATGATGTTTTTGCTGGATTATGTGTTTCAATTTCATTATCGGGGTCTGCTTTTTTCATGGTTTTTATGACCGATTTTTTTTTCATGGATGGATAAACATTTAAGGTTAAAGTGGTTTTCCATTATTGAAGTTATATAAAATTTTGAAAATAATTGAGATTACATGTTTTTAATATTTATCTTTTTGTTTTGAGTGATTTTGGATCATTATATAAAACTGTAATGATAAATGCTTGAATTAATTTTATCCATTTTCCCACAAATAACATCTTTTGTATTATTATTTTACATCATGAGTGCATAAGGATTAAATAAAATTAAATAAGATAAAATATTCATATAAAAATATGGTTCAACAATAAAAATTATTTCATAACCATAAATGATTAATATAATATAAATTGATAACTTGTTTTCCTTGAATGTTCTAAATTAACACATCTGAAATGATGTTTTCATTTCTTTCAAATAAATGGTGGGAGAAAAAGATATGATAATGAATTATCCCAGTATAATAAAATCGTTATAGTATATTTATGTTATTTGTGTTTTCATTCCATTTGGATTAGTGTAGGATAGGAATGAAAAGAGAACAATAGAATTTAAAAATAAATGAAAAGAAATGTTGAATTTTACCTCATGAATCGACCATCATTAAGAGCCAATTAAGAGGATATAATTTGGTATTTTAAAGAGAATAAGGGATTTTATTTGTGGGTGATGATATTGGTGAGTGATTTGGACATAAAAATGGCACAAAACAAGGTTTTGAGGAGTTAAGTGAATAGGAAAGGAGAGGTGGAATTTATAGTGTAGGGGAGGAGAGTTTCCAGAATATTTAATTCCCTAGTTTATTATTTTACCTCAAGAATATAAATAGTAATGATTCCATGACCCAAAATAAAAATGTGTGCATTTTAGTTCTACTAAATGGCCTTATAATATCCATTCATCAGCTTCTGACAACATAATTAATGTATTTATCATTTATTGAAAATTAGTATTTTTACTATTCATTTAAAATTGAAGTAATTTTGAAAAAATTCATCAAAAGCACACTAATAATTTTATGATGAGTAGAAAATAAAAAGAAACTATATTTTTTAAAAATAATTTTCTAAAAATTATTAATTTAATATTTACATAAAATCAAAATTAACTCTAAAAACATCAATTTTAAAACATTTATTTTTTTATTCCCAGTTTTATGTATATTTTAAATCAACATTAAAATTTTTTAATTACTATCATTGGAATGGCTAATGTCCATTAAGTTATGTTACTATTCATATGGGTAACATTAATATTCATTAGTGTATGTTACTATTCACCAAATAATTAGTCGGTTATATTAAACTCAAAATAACTTACTGATTTAAACAAAATATATCAGATATTCGAAATTCAAAACATAATTGTGTTAGAATTATGTTTGAAGGTCAAATTTCACTTATTAGTTTATTGTGTTGTTATTTTATGTTATTATATGACATATTTATATGAAGGAAATTTCCATTGAAAAATTTGTGTCATTACGTTATCCCCACTTATGAAATTTCACCCACGATATATGGCTTTAAATTGTACACTATAAACAGGTGGGGGTACTTTTCCTTCATTGCCTCCTTTAGTTCCCATATTCCCTCTTCGTACTAATGATTCAACCATAATACCAGGACCAGGTGAGTATTCTTATTTAGTATAACTTTATCTCTATGATCAATGATCTTCACTAGCTTCTATTTATAAGAATTATCATCCTCACATTGTACCACATCTAAAGAGAGTACATGTGAAGGGTCTTGCATGTACTTCCATAAGTGGTATACGTGGAATATATTGAGTTCTTTGGACAAGGTAGGTGATTGTTACATTCAATAGGCCCCAGCCCTGATATGATTAAGAATCTTGACGGGGCTAATGTACATGGGACTCATCTTCACTTTCTTTCCAAACCTCATGATATTCTTCTATAGAGAAATGCATAGAAACATCATGCATCCAATTTTGAACTCAAATTATCGTTGACGATTGTGTACATAACTCTTCTGTCAACTTGGGTCTACCATGATGTGTTGCTGAATGGTTTTCACCTTCTATACCTTTTATTTGACCATTTATGGTCCTAGAAACGTACGCTCACCAACATCATCCCAACACGTCGATGTTCTTCATAGTTACCAATAATGGGATTTTTATGGTTCCATTCAAATGCTCGAGTGGAAGCTATTGTATTATGAGAATTCAACTAGTGGGAGATGTTGGTCACATCCTCCTTTGAATTCTATAGATCATGATATCAACATATCTTATAAGCTATAAATATTTCACTCATAATGGTCATCATTTTGGGGATGTTAGGTCGTACTGATGTTCAGATCAGTGCTTAGTGTATGTTTGATACTTTTCCAGAACATCGAGGTGAATCTCAGATCACGATTAGATACCATAGATATTGGTACTCCGTGTTGCCTTACCACTTAATTTAAGTAAATAAATGTAATTTTTTCCAATGAGTAGTCCTCTCTAATTATGATAAAGTGATTTCTCTTCATAATACAATCAAAAACACCCATACACCATTGTTTCCTTTTGATTTCTGTGGAATTCAAATGACAATGTCCATTGTGATGTTATCACATTTCCATATTGTTATGGGTAGTGGTTTTATCTTTCCATTAGATGTATGTCTTTCTGCCTTTACTAGATGAAATACCAGTCACATTGATGAATACTAAACAATCTCAATTTTTATTTTATCCCACCAAAAGATCTATTAGATATCTCGATACATCATTGTGCTCCTTAGGTGAACAGAGAAGGTCAAGCTATGTGCATCATTCAAATGATTCTTATTTATCTGTAGATAGAATGGTACACAGAATCATGAAAAAAATCTGGCAACACAATCCTTGTAATTTTTGAAATTAGAGGATTTCCCATTTCTGATAGCTTCCACCCTTTTCTGTATTTCCACATCTTTTCATTAAGCATCATTTATTTTCTCCATGAGGGATGGTTAAGAAATCATTATAGAAAGGATTGTCTATTTTCATCCTTTAATGATTCCCATAACCATCCTATTCAAACCTAATAAGACTGAATCCTTTTCAATTCTCATCATTGATAAAGGAACATGATCCTTTCAACTTAGAGAATTCCAAACCATTTTTTCCTTAATCAGATTGTAGTGGATTGAGTAGTAATATTCCTTCATGAGATTTATCCCTCTTTGCTGATGAATATTAATCTTTTTTTCTTTGAATATATATTTTACACTATTGTGGTCAATATATATCTCACACATATCTACATAGAAATAATTCCGCAATAGTTTTAACTCACAGATCGCTGCCACTAACTCCAAATAATGGGTTAGATAGTTTTTCTAATGGATTTTTAGTGGCCTTGAGGCATAGTCTATCACTTTATCATTTCTCAATTACACCCAGATTAATCCCTTCTATGATTCATCTCGTTATACCACAAAGTATTCTGTAGTGGTTGGGATTGTGAGTTCCAGTGCTGTGATAAGCCTCTCTTTCAACTCCTTGAAACAATCTTCACATTCCGGAGTCCATACAATATGTACTACCTTCTGTGTTAGCATGGTTATTGGGTTTGAAAATCATTAAAATTTCTTCACAAATTGTCACTAAAACCGAGCTAGACCAGAAAATCTATGGATCTCTGTTACAAATGTTGGCATGGGCCACTTTTCAATTTCCTTTATCTTGGAATGGTACACAAATATCCCTTTTATCATGATAAATTTCCCCAATAATGATACATTCTACATCCATAACTCATATTTAATATACATTGAATACAACTTATCCCTTTTCAAAGTCATTAGAACAGTATTCAAATGCTCGTCATGTTCCTCCTTTCTCTTAAAGTATATCAGAATATCTTTAATAAATACTACTAACAAAATTTCAAGGTAGTCACTGAATACATTTTTAATTAAATCTGTGAAATTTGATGGATAATTATTGAGTCATAAGGGCATCACTAATAACTCATAATGTCTATACCTCATTCTAAATGGATTCTTGGGAATATCTTCCTTCTTCAACTTTAACTGGTGATATCGTGATCGAAGGTCCACCTAAGATAAATAAATAGCCCCACGATGTTGATAAAAAAATTAATCTATTTGAGGTAGGGGACAATTGTTCATTATAATTTTTTATTGAGCTCCTTATAATCAATGAAGAGGAACATTGAACCATCATTCATTTTGACAAAGTGGGTTGGCACACCACATGGGGAAGCACCCAGGCGTAAAAAACCATTCTCCAGATTCTCGTGTAACTCCTTCATCAGCTCATCCATCTCTACAGTGTCCATTCTATATGGTTTCTTCGATATAGAAAGATATAAAAAATATGTTCAACAGAGAACTCAACCTATCGATCAGGAGGAAGACCAGAAAACTCTTTGGGACATACATTAGTGTTATCCCTCATGATGGGAATGCCATCACGTATGATTATCTCCTTTTCCTCAATCATTTTTGTTGGATATGCATGTTCATAAGGAACCAACATCCACACTTGAGGTGATGATTCTAATGGAGATTCAACTTCCTCCTTAAACATTTAATGAATTGGAGGATTCTTTAGGATGTGAAAAAGGATCTCCCATTCCATGAAAGTTGATGTTTTAATTTTATAAAGATAGAAAATCCATCCCCATGAAAGAATTTAACTCAAATAAAGGTTATATAATGAGATTTTCAGGGTGGTTTAGTACACAAGCATTAACTGCAGAGGAGTTATGATACTTGGATGCAATAATTTCCCCATTCTCTATTCTCAAAGATAACATTTCCTCTAAATTTTGAGGTCGTGTTTGAATAGTTCTACTAAACATTCAAGATATGAAAGAATGCATAAAAATAGATTAAAATTGTATGTTCACCATTCTTGAATGAATAACTTGTGTACCTATCACCACATCATTTTCCGGATCCACCACAATAGAAAGGATATCATAAACACTTCCTTGTTTCCGTGGAGGTTTTTGTTGATTTACTCAAACTACCCTTGGATTAGGGTAATTTTTTACATTACTCCTGTGATCTTTGCAATTGTAACACTACAACACTAGTTGACTGTTGTTCTAATCATTCTGTTCTTCTTCCAAATTGGAGTGATATTTTATATCCCTTTGGTATTTCTTGGCCTGATGTACCATATTTCCACATTTGAATCAATTTCTAGTTCCCTATAGATAGTTCATAGGATGCTTCTTCCCACAAATTCTTCATGTGGTATATTCAGGGATCATTATTTCTTATAATTGTTTGTTCAACCACCCATGTCATTCTCCAATTTGCTATTCTGGTCACTAGGCCCATGAGACCACCGAGAGTCTCCAATCTCTATTTCAATTGTGAGGAAAAAATGGACAATATCTTCATAACTGTCAATGTCACGAATCCCCAACACCTTTTGAATACTTGGATTTAGTCTTCTAAAGAAGTGATCCACCTTGCATTCGGTGTTCATGAATAAGAAATAGGAATACCATTCACACCTTGTAAAGCATGCTTCATATTCCCCATTTCACTCATCTCCCTTATTTTTTAGACTAAGGAACTATATTTTCATCTTGAGAGGTAGGGTTTGAGGAAAATATTTATTTAAAACAACCTCTTGAATTCCTCTTAATCCAAAGAATTAATTTCCTCCTGGGAAATTGTATTCTTGATCAGTGTCCACCACTGATAATCTTCCCTATCAAAATGATCGATCGACAATACAATTTTCTCTTCTTAAAAGCACTTGATAATGGAGAATATCATTCCAATGGAGTTAATCCACTATTCTGCAATGAGGGGATCAGAAGATTTGCTAAACATGGGATGGTATTACTGCATGATAGGCTATAAGTAAAATGTCTCATTCCTTGGAGGAAGAGGTAATTCAACAGGATTTATGTTATTATTCATAACTTGAGCTAGCTGAGAAAGTACTCCCGTTATGTTTTTAGCACCCATTCCCATCATATCAGGCATATCATTATGTATATCACCACCTTCCCTGTCACATTGATTATTGGCACGTGTTCTATTATTTTCCACTATTATGTAAGAAAAACGATGTAAAATTAGAGGTCTTGAATACTTTCTTATTGATCATAAAAAGGAAACTTTGAACATAAGAGGATACACTTTTAAAGGAGAAGTATATCCTATCTTGTGATTACATAGGTTTATATATAGTTTATACTTGATCTATTTCTTAACTTATATTCTTAGGGGAATTTCTTATTCCCTTAATAATTGCATGTACTGAGCTCATAAATTTACACAAGAATATCCCTCGTTAGTGTCAAAAAAAAATATATAAATACCTATTGTCATGTACGATGTTACTTTAGGTTAGGCTAGGAACTCCTTGTTGGCATTTTCACTCATAGGTACATTTGTGCAGAGCCACCTCTACCTGTTTGTATCCAGAAAGGGATGAATTTTTATGATAAACCACTTACTCTATAGTTACCATAATTTAGGGATTTTTTCTTATAATTCATATCATCCTTATGTTTATTACAAAGTTACTCTATTCCTAATCTCCAAAAAAACAATGTCATGATCTGAAATCAACTATAGTGACCTTATCCTTTTACATATGTCATTACATGATTTTAAGGATAATACACATCAGAGTACAAGCCATGGATCATGATGTATTGTGTCTTTGATGACTATGTACATAAAATTAAAAAACATGGGACTACAAAAATTCTTTATGTAACCTTCATAGAGGGATCTGAACTTCCATTGTGCTCATACGTCTAATAGGATACCCTGGGATCACATGACCAACAAGATGAGATAAAAATCCCAGAAAGGGAGTATACATTAGAATATGGATTTAACGCATGGGCTATAAGGAATGAAATAATAATAAAAGAGAATGGAACATATGAAATCATAAAATTTAAACAAGGGTTCATATAAACATTGAATCATAGCAATGTGGAACCAATATAAAACATGACTTTAGTATGAGTCAAGGTTAATTAGCATGATCATTTCACATTGTACCAAAAGACAAGGCTAACCTCCAATATGGTCACACATAACATCTCACAACACTTAACTTTCACCAATGCATTGGAGAACTATGTAGTGTCACCCATATTACTTTTTCATGATTATATTTTCCACATAAAGAATCATATATAATCAATCTTATAGTAACATAAATATTACACATGGAAAGAATTGGGTACTATAATCATGACACAAAGTATAATAGATGTGTGTAATACAAAATTTTCCATGAAAGAAGGGAACTAGAGTATACATGACAATTCTTAGGGAAAATAGATATGTATCATGGAAAGTTATTTAAATTAAATGTGACAATAGTTAAGAAAATTATTTAATAAATTTTAACATAAAAACATTTTTTTGATGTTTTAAGGTAAATACTATTGATCCTTTATAATGGAAAAGTGAACAATCCTGTATACAAAACTAGACGGGATCAAAGAAAGTTATCAATAGAAAAAGAAATTTTTTATAAATACAATTGTTCCATAATAATGAAGATAGTGTGAAATTAAAATAAGGTAAGATTTCATGAAGCTCCCTCAAAACATGTTTCCTTCTCATGATGTATTGAAGAGGGAATCACTAAAAACTATTTATATCACTAAAAGAGAACGAGGAATGGAAAATATTACATGATTTCAAAACATTAAAATAGAGTTGAGATGATGATCATAAGAAGAATATATTTCCTCATTTAGGGAAAAAGAAATATAAAGTATCATGAAGGATTAAAGGAGGTTCGGGATGAATCCCTCATGAAATATCAACATGGTATCATGTGTACTTAAAAAACAATAATGAGAGGGAAATGGGTTTCTAAAAATTTAGACATCCTGATTATATTATAGGAGAGTTTTTTTAATCATACCCAATCAGTAGAAATTACACATGAAATGTCATAACATAAAAGACAATCATGAATTAATGTGAAATGGAGCGGATCCATTACCTTAAGTCTGATGGTGTTATCCACTACATATTAACGACCTAAATAATAAAAATAATTTTATTAATTAATAATTAAGGAACATATATTATATGCAAATGATTTAGTATATCCTTTTTTACATTCATTCATGACCCTTTTTGATGGGTTAAGTGGATCAATTTTATTTTTTTGGTTTGATTATTTTCTTGGTTTTTATTATCATTTTACTAATTTTATTGAATGGATAAACATGTAAGATGAAAGTGGTTTTCCAGAATTTATTTTATACCAAATTAGTGAAAATAAAGTATATTACATGGTCATAAAATTCAATTGGTTATTTAGAGTGAAGGTTAATTATTATATAAAACATTAATGATAAACGCTTGACTTAATTTTAGCAATTTTGCACACAATTGACTTGTTTTGTATTATAATATTACATTATAGTGAATAAGGATTATAGAACATTAAATGAGATAAAATAAACATATACTAGTCTGTTTCAACTATAATAATGGTTTCCTGACCAGAATTTAATATAGTACATCCGGGATTATGCTAAATTAAAACATCTGAAATAGTGTTTACATTTCTCTAAAATAATCAGTGGGGAAATGAGAGAGGACAATAAATTACCCATTAGCATAACAAAATTATAGTATATGCATGTAACAGTAGTTTTTATAACATATGGTAGAGTATAAAATATGAAATAAATATGAATAATGGAAGTTCAAAATTAAACAGAAGAAAAGAATAATTTTACCGCTTTAGTCAGCCTTCCTTGACATCCTCTTAAGGGGAGAGGATTTGGTATTTTTAAGTGACTAAAGGTTTTTGTAGGTGGGTTAGGAGCTTAGGTAGTTATTTGGATTGAACAAAGGCAAGGCACAAGGCTTGGGAGGAGTGATGAGAATAGGTAAGGAGAGTTGGTATTACTAGTGGGTGAGAGGAGAGTTTTCATAATATTTAATTCCATATTTTATTATTTTCTCTCAAGACCAGCAATATTGATGATTTTATGAGCATAAAAAGTAATGTGTGCATGAGATTTTGAGATAATAGCCTTGTATCATCCATACATTACCTAAAGACATCATAATTTAGGTATTTTTCAGTTAGCAACAATTATTGTATGTTACTATTTAGAATAAAATAGAGTAATTTGGAATTACCCAAAAAATTACCCAAATTTTTTTGATGCGTCGAATCCAAAAATTAAAAACTTTTTTTCAAAAATATATTTTAAAATTTCATTAATTTAATATTTAATTAAAATACGAATTAACTTAAATAATAACAATTTAAATAACTTATTTTTTTATTCCCAGATATAATAATTCCACACATCCAATTTAATCTTATTTAAAATCATTCATAGGTAATGTTACTGTTCAGTAGTGATTATTACATTTCATATGGGTAACATTACAATTCATAATGGTATGTTACTATTATATAAAAAGTTTATTTGTTATATTAAAATCCAAATAACATACTAATCGCAACCGTGTATGTCATATTTTCAAAATTCAAAAACAAATAAGTGTAAAAATTATATTCAAATGACACATAGAACTTAATAGATCATTGTTTTGTGATTTCATGTAACTATATTCCAGATTTATAAAGAAGGAAATTTTTATTTAAAAAATTGGTTTGTTATAATATCAATTTTTAGTGATTTGAAATATAATAAATTAAATTTTATATTAGATTATCATAATGATAAATATGTCATTAATATCATATATATGAAATATTTCAATCATTATTTTTAGTAATGATCGATGGTTATTAAAAGATAATTATATCGGTTCATTAGAATGTAGGTCATTGTACACTTGAACAATGGTTTTGTTTCCAATTAAATGGAAGAGGGGATGGTCATAGGAATTTAAATTAACAAAAAACCAAATTTTATTGAGTTTTGTTATTTTAATATGTAACAATGGTTAATTAATATTTTTTGGAGATGAAATAATAAATAAAATGAATACACTCAGGTAAAAATGACAAAACATTTTCAAAATAAATTTAATGGTTTACACACAAAACATTTTGACATATGTCAATCAAATTTGATTGAATCCTCTAGCATGTGAGGATGTATGTAAGAAATTTATTTGGGTATATATTTTCTAAAATTAATGGATTGTCACTTGTGATGAAATAAAAGGAATGTGATCCATTTTAGGAGAGAGGGTAGGTCTACTCATTGAATATCTCAAAATATTAAAATAATATAAATAATATATATTTTAAAAAATTCCCAAAGTATTTATTTAAATTATAGGTTTAGAATGGGTTCAAATAATCCTATGTAATTACAATTTGACATTTTTTCACTATTTTTTATAGATATCTGTTTTAACTCTTCATTAACACAATTCACACTTATCATGATAACACAATATAACTAATATAAATTGAAAACCTACAAATAAATGGACGAAAAATGATATTATCATACATATACTAATATAATTGATGAAAATATAATTTTTTGGATTTTTTAAATCATTTAATAAAATATAATTTTTTAGAAAAATTCATTAATTGAAAATTTTAGAACTATTTAATACTTTTACTTTAAATACATAATGAAAAAATGAGATTTGAACCAAATATTTTATTAAATATACAATGTGATTTATAAATTATGATGTATCATATATCATATTAATTATAACATTTAAAACTATATTTAATATTTTCAATTGGAATTAATTCATTTTTCATCAAATGTATAATTACTACGTCACCTTTATGTAAAAATCTAAAGTAAAAATATATTCACTAAAAATTAAAAATTAATTATAATGTTGAAGATAGACCATTTAAAATTAAAAATAGTTTTTAAAACAACTTGTATAATCTTTTTAACTATATCTTAATAATATAATTCTTATTATTGAAATGGGTTTTATTTTTTTTACTCATCATTACATAAATTATTTTAAAGGTCATAATAACACTCAAATGGAAATAAAAGTCCATATAAAATAATTTTAGATGTGTTTAGATGAAATGAATGTATAAAATAAAATTTATTTATTATTTAGTGTAATTTTTCACTTATTATATTATTTTTAACCCTTACGACCCTAATTTACCCGGCACTGGGATAATAATTTTTTTATAGTCACTATACATTGTGAAAATGAAAAAAGGGAAAATTTTAGTAAAATAATTAACCCGTTGATTCCAAATATGAAATCAATTTCTCAATATTTTATTCAAATATGTTGATGAATTAATTATCAATATGAAACACAATGAAAATCTATTTTCATAAAACATCCCTTTTATTGTATACATTTATATAATAAATGAAATTATATAATTCATTTAGAACCCCATATTTTTATGATTTTTTACTATTAGAACTAATAAAAAAGCCACCGTAAGATATATTTTACAAGTTGATTTGAAAAATTATATTTTTTTCTAAAGTAAAAAAATTATAATTTGAATGTTTTTGTTTTAAATAATCCCATACAAGAAAATAATTTTATAATAATAATTCCATTATGATTAAAAATATTTATTATATTTTCATAAAAAATTAAAATATTTAAATTTTAAATTGTATAAATATATATATATGATTTTCTCATTCCTTAAAAGGTTTGTTACATTCTTTTCCCATTTTGGGGATTCCATCCTCACAATTTCACATTATTATTAAAAATGTAAGCAATATTTACCTCATTGAATTTTTAAATTACCATGTTTCTTCTTCAACCATATTTTTTTCTGCAAAACTATAACATAGGGAATTACCTTATTCCATAATACATTATCTATATGGTGAATAATTTGAATATTTTTTCCTCTTCATAAATATTATATTCTGTCTAATCTACCCAAGGGATAAAATCATGAGACAAATCTTGAACAAACTTTATTAGCATCGAAATATGAGAAACATTATGTAGTTAGGATAGACTTGGAGGAAATGTAACATTTTAATAAACTGTTCTTATATTATCATAGATTACATATAGTTGATTTAATTGTGGACATAACTACATATTTTTACAAAAACTAATAACATAATTTGATGGAGATACTATAATAAAAAAATATCACATACCTTGAATGAAATATCATTCCTCCAATTATATGGATAAATTTTATTCCAATTCATAGACATCCTCATGCCCAGTTGAATCAGCTTCAACAAATCATCAATATCTTCTACAAAAAATGGTCAAATCAAATTATTTTCTCCTACATTACCCCGAAAAGTTAGACCCAAACACAGCTTTCCATATTAATATTAAAAAAAATTCATATGTATATTTGAATTAAAACTATCATTATAAAAAATAAACAAATAAAATATGTTTTTCCCAAATTCCTTAATAATCCATTTTATAAGAACATATCATGTCTTCTAAGCTCTGAATCATTCATTTAGATTTCTCATAAATCAAGGGTGAAAAGATATAATGAAATTTTATTCAGTTCCAAATAACTTATTAATTAATTTATAGTAAATTGATTTTTACACGGGATCATAGTAAGATATAATATTATTTTATAAACTATGTAACATGAATATGTACTTTATATACAATTGATAATTTTTATTAGAAGATGTAATATCTTGAATTGTAAGGAAATCAATTCATTTATTTAATCAATCAAAATTAACAAAAATTTCTTTGTTACCATGAGATGTTTTATACAATAGAAACAAAAAAAATTTATATATTTTCACATTTCTACTCTAGAACTAGTGTAGGTTAATGAATCCTCTTCAATAATTATCATTCTACTTTAACCTGATAATAAGGAAAATATTTCATGGTATATTTAACAACATATCCTTTCATTAAAACTGAACAAAGATAATCAAAAAAGTCTCTATACATCATATCACGACTTGGGTGAATGGAAAATGGGGAATTATGAGCTTTACTAAACAATCCCATCATAAAATTACATTCAAATTTAAAGAAAATTCATTTAAAAAATGACTAAAAACTTTTATTTTTTACATTAAATTCTGGAAACATACCCTTCTCAACCAATTCATCATTGTCCTCTAACTTATATTCATCCATAAGAAGTATGATAATTATTTCTATACAAAATTACTATGATAAATCCTAAAACAAAAGATTCCATGTTTCTATATATACAACATTTATATTAGAATTTATCTAATCACTATCCAATGAGTCATGTTCCATATGTAACATGGTTATCATAACATTTATTTCATGACACACAACATCAACTACTTTTCATTAATCTCTATACTTATAATTAATTGTGTAGAAATAAAATATGATTTTTCCAACCATCTTGATTGTATCTTGTTTGACTCTTTCTAATAGAATATATATTTCAAAATTTTAGGATTAAGATTTATTTGACACATGGATCTATATAAATGATATCAAAAAAAATTATAGAAGAAAAAATGGATTCTAATTCCATATCATGTGTAGGGTAATTGATCTCATGGGGCTTTAGTTGATATGAACATAAAAAACTACCTGATCATTCCAAATTATCAAACAAGCAATTTCCATTAATTAAGCATCACAATATATGAAATTCACAATTTCTAGAATCCAAGGATCAAAATATATAATTCTTCAATAATATTTTTATGTACTAGAAACATGCATCTCACAATTTTTTTGAGAAGAATTCAACTTCTTGATATATAAGAACACAACATAAATATTCAGTAAAACATTCATATGTTCATTTACTACTATTTTTTTATTTTTTAATATGGTGCATCCTACCGATGGGTATGACTCATCACCGACTATTCATTTAGTACTATGCCAACAGTTATATGAATTTTTTCTTTCATTTAAACAAGTTCTACGATATAACATTCAGTTCCATATCAAATCAATTTTTTACCATTATGGTTGGTTATCAAAGGTATTAAATCATTGAGTTTAATTTTATTGTATCTTCATAAAATATTGGCATGATTAATTAAAAGTCATTTATACCAAAAATTATATAAAAATATACCATGTGTAGTCTATCATGATTTGTAGGGAAGACCATCCCACTAATTAAAATGGGAATATTCCTAAAAAATGTGTTTTCATTAGAACATTATCCTATGGTTTTTACCAATGTAAAATATTATTTCGAAGAATTTTTATTACCAATATTATTGAATGTATCTCATAAAAAATTAATTCTTGGATCCATATTCAATCATGGTATTGGAATAATTTAAATAAAGAAGTAAAATACCATTCGTGACATCATTAAATTTCCATGCTTCAACCGTGGAAGTAGAATGATAATTTTCCACACCTTTCTTCATTTGGTATATATGATTTATATATTATATAACAATCCTCTAAATCATGTTTTCCTAATCACACAACACATTAAAACAAAAACATCTCATATATGGATTGCTATGGGTAACATTATCATTTGACTCATAAGGAAAATTCTCATTGTAGTTAAGAATGCCATGAATATTTTTAATACATTGGTATTACATTATACAATTTATAATAAATTACCTTTGTTGATTTTAATAAAATTATCACAAGACTTGAGATTAATTTTCTGACATTTATATTACATTGTTGAATTATTCCATATTTCCCACAATCCATACCATTATATCTTCTTCTTGTCATACAATAAATAATCGTTGATATCTGTCATTTATATTGTATGATCACATTATTAAAATATTAAAATCAATTTAATTTAAATTAATCTAATACCATTCTATATCATAGTTTTAACCACATGTATAATTGAATAATCTTAAAAACAGTATCCTTGATAAACTCTCTTACATAACATGAAATGATTGAGAATTTTATCAATGGGTCATAAAATTTTATTATTATGTTATATGGTATAAAACACATTCATATACAAATGAAAATAATAAATACATTACTTTTATATGTATAGAATTAAATATGTGGTATTTATAGAAATTAAGTAACCTATACTGCTGGAATAACAACATCACTATTAGAGTAGTTTCATGAACATTATGTATAGTAATCCCACCAATAGAATATGAACCTCACCCATGGTAGTATAAAGGAAATTTAACTATCATATAATGGAAAATATGAAATATTTATATTATAATACAAGTAAACAAATGATTAAAAATGATAGATTTATTTTTGTTTTTTGGTAACCACTAAATTTGTATTTAGCATTTTATAAATAATATAACTATTGAAAAGGAAATTTATTTTTGTAAAATATACCCATAAATTCATATGTAATTTTATTATAGTTATATAGTGTTTTTATGATACATTAATTAAATTTCCAATGTATCATAAAATTAGTTCAATTAATAAATTTTTTATTTAAAAAAATATAATTATTTTTTAAAATTGAATTTAAAAAATTTGTAAAACACTTTTCAAAAATTGGTGTTAATTTTTTAAATATAATTATCTAAAAATGGGTAGGGTGAAATATTTTTATTTTTCTAAAATAGTTGAATTTTTGGTGAATAATGAAATATACTAATTTATGGTATTATCTTAATAAATGAATTATTCAGTAATAGATGATGTATGGATGATGTAAAGACTATATTATAAAAATATAATAAAATATTTAATATATTTAGAAATAATGATAACCCCTTTTGATATTCTTCAGTAAATATAATAAAATAATGAAAATAAAAAAACATATCCTTCCCTTATAAATACCACCCATCACCTCATATTATCCACACACATTGGATGCATTGTATCATTCAGATATTCATAAAATTTCACTCCCAAGCCACTACCCATTTACAACTACTAATGATCCCAAAATAATACCAATCTGAGGTTTGTTAAGAAATTTCTAAAGGATAATATATTCAAGGGGTAAAATCATCATTTGTTCTCTTTAAAATTATTTTCTTTTCTTATTCTAACCTCACCTCCTCTATATATAATGTCATGATAACTATAGTATCATATATATTCTATAATTTTACTTTTTAAAATCATATTCATCACTAAAACTCTACTCCTTCCCTTTTATTATAAAAATTAAAATATCATTTGAGGTGTATTGATTCACCACATTCACGAATAAAGAGTATTCATTTTCTGTTACCACCTTCAAGGATGGTTAAAAGAAAATTATTATGGTAAAAAATATATTAATAATATTTTTATAACTTGGTTAATTTTATCCAAATAATTTATAAACATAATATTTAAATAAAATTAATTTATTTCAATATAGAAGGAAAATCACTGAAAAAAACTATTAATTTATCATTAAAGTTTTATCTAATGATTCATACTCATAAAAAATCATATATTATAAAATTTAAACTTCTTTATGTTCATTAATAACATATATATTCAATTTTGGATTAATATTCTCAGTTTATATAAGCTTTCACACTTTTATACAGGTGATCCAATCATGAAAACCAAAAAAACAAACACTCCATATATGGTGAAATTATACTCTATAAATCTTAAAAATAATTATAAATGAACTTAATAAAATTATGGTAAGTCAAAAAAATGAAGAATTGTTTATGGATTAATTAACTAATAAATATAATTTTATTATGTTGTATATTATTAAAAAGTGAAGAAACCATTCATACATAAATAAATGGGATTCTCGAACCCAACTTGCCTATTTTGGTATTACCTCTTTCACACAAAATTTTTGTATGGATATTTATTTCATGTTTCTTATAAATTATTTCATTATTATTCCATTTTATTTTTAGTAATATAATTATTTCGATACATGATTTTATGATAAATATTATGATTTTACAAAAGAAATACTCTTTCCAAATCTCATATTGACACCTCTTGAGTTATTTATTCCTCACTCAAGGGTGGTGATTTGTAAAAAAATATAATCTTAATTTTTATTTTGAGAACATAATATTTTATTCATGAATTAATTATTTGTCAAATCCTCAATAAAACCATTCCTTTCCCTAGTTTACTTCATGTTCATGAATATTATACATTCAACATGTCATGAATTATAATGTAAATGTTATGATGTGACATATGGGATTTAAATTATATAACCCTCCAATGCTCTGTGTAGTGAGATATATCTCATGAGATAATACGAAATAGGTGTGAAAATGATTCTATATTTTTTTCTTAATGATGATGTTATTTTCACTCACATATGGTATTTATAGAGATTATATTCGGTTGGTTATCAACTATGTGTGGTATTTGAAACACTAAGACATGATGCTCCATTTTAATGAATAAACACATTCCATGCATATATCTAATGCTTCGTCTCATGATTATGATAATCATGAAATTCTTATTTTTATATTATTATGATTATTCTCACTAATGTTATAGTGTTTCATGTCTTTATTATCCATTTACTAAGCTTTTAGCTCAACACTTTATTTGATGTATATATTTTTAGTGACTATATGTACTCTGGGGAATGTGATATTTATATGGATAATGAGTATTTTCATATATGAATATTTACTTTTTATTTTTTACATTTTATGTATTGCACTAATTTTACCAATACACTATCACTTTTTATCCTGTCTTTGTAGCACAATAATATTTCTTATATTTCAAATGATATATTAATCATGTAATAAAAAGTCGGGTCTCTATATACATAGACAAACTTTTATATTTTATTCATACAGAAAAACATAATATTTTCCCTTTTTTCTCAATTCCTTTATTTTATTATGCAACAATAGTTAGATAGTAGTTGGGAAATAATTCTCGATGAATATAATCTGAAATTTTTATCAATCCTTGGAAGCATGGTCATTTTCCTCGTTGGTATTATTAACCAAATACCATCATACATCATCATCACTATAAAAAATAAAAATTGAAAGGGTTTCCCATTTTAATACATATCATCCCATGACATGAAATATCTTCTCATTAAATTTATCTATAAATTTTTCACAATGTGATATGATGATCCACTTAAGGCCAAAGGTTTTTATTCTGTGAGGTGAAAAACTATCATCATGTTCCACTATGGTAGATTTATATACTCTATACCATTTATTAAAAAACCACTTATATCATGTATCAATTGATCTATTATAGTAACGACCTCATAGGCTCAAATTTTAATCAATTGTTGTTTATTAATTAAATCTATATTATCCACTTGGTGCCTTCCTACAATATCATCCATCTTTCCCCTATAGATAACCATTCTCAAATACCATATTTTTTGATAAAGTGACATAGTAATCATAAAATTATATATCATTTTATAAAATATTAGGTAAAATATTTTATAATTATTTTATTATAATTTAAAAAACTCTTAAATTTATCTACGCCTTTCCTATGATACCATCTATATAGGCCCTTCCCTCACAAATACATATATTTGTGATTTAAAAAAATATTTATGTTACATTAAATTTAAATGATATTTTTGGATTAGAATTTTACAGAGTTAGTTCATAAATCTTACATAACAATCCCAAATACTAAAAAGTTGAAATATATATATATATATATCAATTTTTCTTAGTAATAGAACATTTAATATGAGACTTGTCCTCATTTTGTGATAGGTCCTCAAAAATTAATTTTCAACTCATCTTTCCCCAAACTCATCCTTAAATCCCTTTGGTAAAGACACAAAAATAGATTATAAAAAACATAGTAAGGGAATTATAATAAGAAATTATTTGTCTATTGAAAAACATGATAATCGATAAAAAATATTTTCATAAAAACATAACTTTTTATCTGGAAATATCATCATATATATTTTAAAAATATAGATATCTTAAATTTTGAATTCAAATGAATTCAATGAACACTCATTATAATTAATTAAAAATATTTTTATCTAACTTATGATAACATCTTCCTAAAACAAATAGAAAACATTTACAATTTTAATATCCATACAGTCAACATTCAATATATTTCTCAAGAGAGCATAATCACTACCCAATGAATTATAGGGCAGTCTAGGCATACCCATCATATAATATATAACAGGATCACCCATAACACTCTTATAGCACCCATCATATAAATTTAATCAAACTCATTAGTGAGATATAATGGTTGTCACCTATTCAAAAACAATTTCCAAAGTTTATATCATGAAAAACCCATAAAAACTATTTTAATCCCATTTTTAAAATCATTTTTGAATACAGAAATACCATTTAATTTTTAAAAACCATTTTCATAAAAATAAATATAAAAAAATAGATATATTGTGTTTCACATTGAAAAAAACATGAAATCTGGTAAGGTAAAACATATTTAAAATACTCATTATAGTGGATGAAAATGTCATTGTCCCCTTATACATAAAAATTTATCATCTATTTTAAAAAAATAAATTCAAACATTCTATAAAAATATTTCTTTTTGATAACCACTAATAAAATTGGAATAAAATGACATTTGAATTATAATTTACCATTGAAATAATTTAATGAATGAATTATAAATAAAATTAAACGTAAGATAACTATTTTGAAAATAAATCATTATAATTATTAAAACTTATTTTTATGTTAATGATTCTCATAACATGAGTCTCACTCAACACCTATATTCATTATCATTACGAATAATAATATTATTCTAATTATTTCCATTATTCATAATTATAATCATATGTATTACTACATTTATTAAACTTCTTACCATTTAATATAATGTTACATAATGATCCATGTTCATGTTAGTCATTTGGATGATATTCGACGAACATATCAATAATGGCTTTGAAGGTTGGACTATGGTAAAAGAGGATATTGCACTATTAAAGTCAGAATGCTAATTATTACAAAATTATATTTTTATAAATTTGTTATACATTTAAAATGAATCATGAATTGTTATTAAGAAAAATTAACTTCTTTATTGGGATAGAGTTACTAGGCCATTCAAACACATGAGTAACATTTCAAATTTTCAAGGATTATTAAAAAAAGAATGTAAGTATTATTTTATCCTTAAATAATGATAATAATAAAATAAATTTCATAATATTTATTAAAAAATAATAATATATATCAACCTTGTTATGTGGTGAAGAAAAAAAGAATCACATCGCCTCATGGAGGTAGAAGTCTACTGTGATGAACGAATGACAAAATCATTTTATAGGTAATGAAATGTTTTGAAATTAAATCATATATTATCCTATTATAATGATAAATATTCCATGATTTTTCTATATATACATTAATTCCATTATTATAAATATTTTTAAGACAAAGTGATTCAAAATGAATTACGTTAATACATGAGGTGGTAGTCGACCATAAAAATGAATGATGGTTTAATTTCCCATTTTATGGAAAACGAGGTTGATTAATGTTTTGAAATTAACATATATATATATATGCATAAATATATGAAATATTATAATATTTTTATTTAATCATATTTAGTTAGTATTTTATGGATGTGTAAGAACAAATACTTCTAAAAGAGTTGGTTAAGAATGATACCACTTTCTAATACAGTCTCTTAATGTTTACACCAAAACAATTAGTTGGTCAGTTTTATGATAAAATATATTATAGGATTTCAGTAGGGATGTAAGGAAGGTATTTTGGTATTTATTTTATAATAAAAAACATATGTTTGATTAAATAAAAATAACAGTTTCCAATTTATAAGAGAGATAATGATAACTAATGGAATTAAACAAATATTATATTAATATAAAATAATTTTAGAATATAAATTCCTCTAAAATAATTTATTAATAATATAGGATGACTATGTGTCCAAATAATCTCATATAAAACAAATTAAATAATTTTTTACTATTTTTTAAATATCCTTTGGTTTTAAACACTCATTATCCGCGTTCACAAATACTAGGAATAAAATGTTTTGTACCCTTTGAATGTAATGATATTTACAATAAACGGTCAAAAATATCATAAATGTATTATGGATGATATTATAAACTATATAATAATATTTTTTTCTCATTTAATTTTTATAAATATTATATTATTTAATTAATATTTATTTATTATAAAATACAATTAGTCTCTATTTTAGAAGTATTCATTACATTAAATTAAATTACTTCCCAAAAACAAATTAATGTTAAAAATAATGATTTTTTAACCTCAATAAAATGTTTTATTCAAATATTTAATTGATTTATTGCATTTATTATGTAAAATTATATTACTTATAATTTTTTTATGTCATATATTTATTCTTTTTTGTGGAAAAAATAATTATTGTGACATTATTGTATAATAATTTATCATAATTAGGTATTCACTATGAACCAAAAATAAATTATAATGATGAAGATAAATAATTTATCTTTAAAATGGATATTTATATATTAATATATATTTTTTTCATCCCCATTTTAACAGAATTATACTTATTAAATGAAAGAGTGTTAATTTTTTTTCATTTTTTCAATGGCATAGTACAATGTTCATAATCACACATAAATTGAAAAATGTAAATATAACCAAATCATGGATTACTAAGGATGATATGGAATCATCTAATAGAATTTATTCAAGTATTATGATCATTTAATAGTCATTAAAATATTAATTGTAACCCTTAATGAGATAATTTACCCTTCTCTTTGGTATCAAATTTTACTAGGTAAACTATACATTTTGATCATAAAAAAAAGTAAATACATAATTAAATTTTACCCACTAATTAAAAATGTGTAATAAATATTTTAATATTCAATTTATTAAAGTGGTATATTTTAATTTAAAATTAAATAAGCAGAAGGTGATGAAAAATATTTTTTTAGAGAAATGCAACTATTAATGTGAAAAAAAAAATTATACTAACATCTGGTATAAAATTTATTTCAACAAATAAAATTGGATTTTATTAATAAAAAAAGAACGAATGTTATTTTAATAAATGTAAAAAAATTAATTTTACATTCTAAATAATTTTAAATAAACTTCAATTTTCAATAATGGAATCAATATTTCATTCTATTAACTAAAAAAGAAATCATTTCAGATAATTATAGAACACAACATAATAATTTTTTTATTTTTTATATAAAACACGAAATTAAATTTCAAATATTAATATTCTATAATTTGAGAATTTAATTATGTTAAAAAACATATAAGAGAATAATTTTATAAAACTGTTTACTTTTTGAAGTAATATTTATTTAATATTATTATAATGTTTATACCTATCTTATTTTGGAAATATTTAAAATTTAAAATATTTTATTATATTATTACTAGTGTTTTTTTTTGTGATTTAAAATCTATAAATTCTCTTAGATTGGGGAAAAATCCTTCGTTTGTAAATTTTTTACCGTGGTACATCTGTTATCAACTCTTTGAACATCTTCTCCAATCATTTAGTCTACTAATTTCATCATTTTCCTTTTTAAAGATACCTAATAGATTTCACCTCTACAACAATATTTAATGTTACAGTCGATGCCCAAAATGAATATATTAAATTAATATGTTTAGTATCGTTATCTCAATTAATATGATCCATTCATGTACTCTCTATATAATTTACAACCAAATCATCTAAAAGAGAAATTAATTTTATATTTCTTCACACTCTATGGTCAGGT
Source organism: Viscum album (assembly GCA_963277665.1). Taxonomy (NCBI): domain Eukaryota; kingdom Viridiplantae; phylum Streptophyta; class Magnoliopsida; order Santalales; family Viscaceae; genus Viscum; species Viscum album. The sequence goes on from OY728158.1 coordinate 545,130,380, forward strand.
GTTCCTAACTGATATGGTGGTTCTAAAAAAGGATAAAACTTAGAAAGGTTTTATGTTTACATTATAAAATCATACTAGGGAAACAATAATATTGTCAATGGTTTTATTGAAAATGTAACATAGGTCACCCCTTCATTAATAATGAATCACTCCAAGGTAGACATCGATAAATAAACATTCACATCCACATTGATGACATTATATTATTATTCAATTACTTTTTATTAGGCTATAGTTTTGTTGATGGTTTTTATTGAAGACCCTATCATGATCTCCGAATGTGGTGGCAATCATGACTGGATATTTTCTCACTAGATCTGGAAACATTATGTTGAATCAAAGACTACCTACATAAAATCATTAGTCTCAATATTGTAAACCCATGTTTACCAGAATGACATTCTCATTCTGGGGTTGTTCAGCCACTACAAACCACAAAAAATCATTTCACCTACCACATAGATATATATCAAACAACTTATAGTAAATTTATATGATATCAAGGGATATGATGTTAGGATTAATGTATATGGTGTTTTCCCTCCACAAGACTATAAATGAAATCCTACAGCTGATTCCCAAACATATACATGTAATGATAATGTTGTTAGAGACAAACATTTCGTAGGAACCCCAATAATTGGTAAATATTTAATTTATTACCGAGATGAACATACTTTTCTTCTCTCAGGGAAATGGAACCTCTAGTAAAAAAACTATAAATGTGTCCCTAATTGAAGAATTAAGGATCTCTATACATTTATTGGCTTGAACTATGTAGGGAGAAATATGAGGACTGGTGGAATGATGTTAACATTAATATCCCAATAATTACTCAATTTTATAAGTTCCTTTCTAGGTTGAACAATGTTATTTTATTACATTATGTGATTCACACACCATGGTCTAACCCTACACATTTTTTTAGTAGACAAATAGATACTACATAAGGTTTATTTTTCATGTGTTGATGAACATACATTAGTGTAACTTCATTTATATACCTAGATTGATAACTTTTATATATTTGATAAATTACATGTGTTTGGGTGATTGATAACTATACACATTAATGTGTATGGTATTATATGGGATGTAACAATTGTGGATGGTAGATTCAAAAAAAATATAGTATTTATAATCTCGTAACACTATCCTAGAAGGGACGTTGGGGATTATGGTTTTTGATCATAAAATCAGTCATTCTAATCTTCTTATATAATATTTTCCACCTAGACCATGTAAGATAAAAGCCATCAGTGACTATGATGGTCATTTAAAAAAATTGAATTAATGAGTTTGTGTATTTTTTATTGGATCAATTTTCATGTCCTCTATTTTTCATTTAAAACTAACATATTTTCCTGGGAGTTCATCTAAATTTATTATTGTGTAGTTATTCCCCAGTAAATTTTAGATAATAGTGACACTGAATTATTGAAAGGAGTCTTTGGGATATTTTGGCCCCTGAGGATACATGATAAAAAATCAAAAGTAATTCAATGTACATAATAATTAGCCTAGTACACATATATGCCTCATTGCAGTTATTATCTTATCTAGAGTGAATTCAACCACTATTGAACCCATTGTTATATTAGTAATTCCTTATAATGATTAATATGTAACACTATGAAACATCATATGAGAGTAGTTTCTAGTGATGATCCTACAACATTCCATTATTCATCCCCTAAGGCCTCTAGCCATCCCCATTACACGGAACCAATGTATTCGGACTAAAAAATGTAGTGATTGAATTAATTATTTTGGATAAGTACATTCGTTGAATATTGAATTCTTAAGAAAAATAATTAGTTAAGGGGTATATGATATCCTCTTTGAAGAAATATTGGTCTACCAATGGCCCCTTAAATAATTCATACCCCACAGAAATTGAGCTTTGGGGTAGTTTTCAAACCAAAACTACTATTTGTGATCTATGGGATATCATCCATGGTAGAATTTTTATCCCTTGGAATCACAACTTGAAGGCTCCGATAGACTTGGATGCTCAAAACAACTCCCATTAAGCTAGGGATATATGTTTTGGTACGAGGTAAATGGATCTTGGACACTAATATAATAGTTTTTATAACATGGTGGGTGTATGAAATAAAATACTAAGGAACCCATAAATTGGTAATTATTCAATGTCAGGATGAAAAACTGGATTCATTCATCTATGTTAAATATATATTTGATATTTTTATCAATGAAACAGAATCACTGATTATTGTTTCCATAATCCTAGTTTTATATTTTTTTGTATAGATAATTGATGATATTGTGAGGTTTGATGGGTCCCTCAAGTATGTTATCAGGGGTACTAGATAGGGTATCCCTAAGGGATATTCTTTAATTAAATGTAATCATAGCTATAACATAAAAAAATTATGGGGGAGGTCAAATATGAAGGAATTTCTAACAACATCCTTCAATCTATGTCAATGCTACTATAAAATTAAAAATTCTTCAAAATTATATTTTTATAATTGATGATGGGTTAATTAATTTTCAAAGAATAATATTCATGAATATATTTGTGAATCTCCATGTCCACACTTAAATTATCTAATATTCATGATTATGCACACCAACATCTCAACAATAGGTCCTAATAGCTACATGATGTAACTCTTATGAAATTGTATGGGGAATCTCATAAAAATATTTCAACCAGATCATAGGTTAGGACCAAAGTCACATTGGTCATATAATCATTTGGAGGTTTGAGAGATCACTGATCCTGGCCATTCCATAATCCCCTTATAGTAATAGTGAAATGGAACTTTTTATGGAGGAAACAATAGAAATGTTAGGTAATATCCACTAAAATTATTTATTGTAAAAAGTATTATTACACTCTACATATCAGTTGAGAAAATGGATTACCTTTTCTCAAGAATTTACAAATCAACATCAATGTATGTGGTAGAAAAATTCAATAAGTAATAGGATGGATGTATGTTCGAGTTCTTTTTTTTACAACAGCTGCATTATTTTTTCATTTGAAACTATTATTTTTATAAAAACATAAGTGGTTTAGATAATAGTTGTATCAAACCCACATGAATAACATAGTGTACAACAAGAGAACCGAGCCATGAATTTAAAAAAAAATACATCTATGCATATCATACTAATGAGTTAGTCAACATGGGATCTCTTAATGTCTAGGAAGGAGTCCATGATGAAGTAATATGTGAGAAAATAGGCATGGATCCTATAGTATAGACCATGTATTTGATATGGGCCACTGATTTAGTTAATATGTAGATAGTTATATGGGGAGAAATCATGGTACTCCATAAATGGGGATTAATTAAGTATCACATTCAAACATAATAATATATTTTGATGAATATTCTCATTTCCCTAAATTTTTCCTGGTACTCACCATCTAAAAAGTATTTCCATATCACTAGATGAAATACCACACTATAGTGGTCTTTTGAGTTTAGAATCTCTAACCCATGTTCTCCAATAGCCATAAATTTAAGTGTTTTGGTAATTCCAAATCACAATAGTCTTACATGGGGTTGGCATAGTCTTTTTTGAAATATAATTTCTCTTATAAAATTTCACAGTTTTTGCGACTAACTGTTTACCAGACTAGAAGTCTATAAAATTTTATTTTTCTTCCTATAACATTCATGGATGAAAATATTGAAGATGGTTTCAAAAAAAATTCTTTGAAATATAGTTATCATGGTGAATTTAATTTATCATCTATTTATGGTTATGGGAAGTAGTGGTTCCATTATAATAAAATCTAATTATATGTAAGTGTCATTATCTAGGAAAAAGATCTATAAAAAGATAAATATACATCCCTTATAGAGTCTGAATCAATTTATTTCTCTACAACATTTTGAGTTATGGGGATTCAACTTTAATACCATTATATGAATGTTTCCTCAAAATAATAGAATTCTTTTTATGAAATAGATTCCCATATAAACCTCCTCTATTAGGGGATTGATTCCAAAAAACAAAAATAGTTAGGGTAACAATATCACTGACTATCTTCCTAGAGTGAGTGGAATGTGGAAGCTAAAAAGGAATTGAGGCTCCTTACTACTAATAATGATGATTTTTCAAAGCTAATAGATCCTAAAAACAACATTAATGAATCCAAATAATATACTATCAACCTACATTCCTATATAGATGGATGTTTATAATATACCACTATCAACAAGTGAGACAATAACTTTGCAAGACTCATCTTTCCATTTTTGAATACGAATAAAAACTGCATTATTCTACATTTTTTCAATATTTTGACCACTATTCCACTTTAAATATGACTACATGGTGACCTATGTTTCTATGGGAGTGAAATAAAGATATAAATTGAATCTATCTAACCAGATAATCTCGAATGAATTATGTTCATATAGGTTTTGAAAATTTTCATTTATGAATATTTACTCATTTAAATGGCTCTTCAATTTGAATATTAATTAAAACCCAAATCAAAACAATAGAGTTAGTATTTTTGAATATAAAATGATTTCCTCCATGATGAGGATCATGAAAAATATGGTCTTCGATACCATCACCATAACATTAAAATTGGTCTACTTAGATATATGATGTGATGAATCAATGTAAAGTGGTTCAAAAAATTGAATTTTTGAAATGAGGAGTATAATATTCATGAGTTCTTAGATAACCTGAAGTCACACATTCAGGGGATTCAAATTAATTTGTGAGAATATCTGTAATGAATAAATAACTTCCCTGTTTTTTCTTATATAGGGGTCCTAGTGAGAACTATATGACTCTAACAAAGGTATTTTGGTGAACCTGACTCGCCTTTATTATATTCATTCATGGATCAAAAAATTTCATAGGTATCACATCCGGTCACCTAAATGGAAATGAAATTATAATTTTATTAAGAATTTGTTTACTCATTTTTAAACAATCAATATTTTTTCATCTACTTTTCAAAATGATGACATTTTTCCAATTTATTAAAAATTAATTCCAAGCATGCATACAATCATATTTTAACATGGAAGGTATATTAATGTTTTAAATATGGAATGCACAATATATATTTTTATTTTTATTGGTATCACATGCCTAACCTATGGATTTTATGATTGTAGTCAGATATATTGAAATAATATAGTTGAAATAGCATAAAATATAATAGTAGAAGAATGACCTGATGTGAATGGGAAGAAAAATTAATCTAACATATATAAACTCAAAAATGGGTGCATGTTTTTTTGGTTTTGATAATAAGACCATGGTTTCATTTTATTTTGGGTCATGTGATGCAGAAAAATTGGGATGAATATGGGAAAAATTTAATACTCATACCTTTGATATAGGTACGAAACATTAATGTGTAACAAAAAGGGTATTGAATCTCAATGAATGGGTTGATTATGAATAACCAAAGACATTACTAAATACATTTGAATCTAGGGAGGTGACGCGAGTTAGGCATAAATAGGATTAATGAAATCCTAATTTTATTGATGTCTTATAATAAAATGTTTTTAGTGAATATGTAGATCAGTGGACCCTATGCTTGGGATGAAATGCCTCTAATTATAGAGATCAAATATGGTAGAACTTTTATTCATTACCAAATAGTTGTTTAATTTCAGTCTGGAAATAATACTTACTGATTGTCAAAGAAATGATTATGGATACTAAAACAATTAATAAAAAATGTTGTTTTATAGAATGGAGGATAGATAATAAGGATTTATCAAACCTATATTTTACTCCCCAATGTATTTATCATTGATATTTTAATGTTCCAAACAAATATACATTAAAATATTGATTAACATAGACAAACATTGATGTGTCTTACATACCAACATCCTTTTTAGTTCTAGTAATTTTGATAATTATGATTACTATAAAAACATAATTTCATGAACGAACAGGGGTACCCAGGTAACCAGATAACTGAGCTAGTTCTGAAAAAGCCCGAAGGGATTTCTCTATCAACATTGGTTAGTGGCTAGCACCTATAATCATACAAACAGAATGTGGGAATAGTTTTGAATAAAAAACATTGAATATTTAAGAAACAAGACAGTATTCATATCAAAGGAAACACCAATGGGACTAATGTATCTGAAGTAGAATGAGAATTAAATCACAATGTACTATAACCTAAGTAATAGAATAAGGAGAATAACCCAAGTCCCTAAGGACACCACTCACCAATTCCAAGGATCAATTGCAATATCCTCCACCAAGGGATCCATTCCCCTCACTTAAATCTTGAAGGATATAATAAACATGATTTTGATGGTATGCATAGGGTTTAATCTAAATCCATGTAATATTTCACAAGAGATTGCATAATATGATTACAATATCAAATTAACCAAAAACTGTTCTTTAAATTATCAAATAAATGGGTTCAGAATTTATGAAATTATATTTATACAATTCATGGTTTAAAATTAAAAAGATGTAAAATCATTAGAAATTCATGCATTATATTTCAATTGATGGCAATACATTTCAAAAAAGTAATTTCTCTTTAATAAAATCAATGGCTTCAGAAATGGTAATTTTCAAAAAATATTTTGAATGTATACTTTTATATAAAACAGTTAATATAAATTCATAAGTCATTTAATAGAATATATACATTTGAAATAAAAACAAGCGAACAACCTGGTCATGTGCAAAATAGGTATGATAGTTCTAGGCAATAGGGATCCAACCTAGTGAAATGTAAAAGAATGTAAATATTCCCCTTTAACTAATTCCATCAAGACTCATCACCATGAAAAATGTAATGGGATAAACTGCTATGATGTTTCCGAACATTATAGGATTGTAAATTGGCTCCCAAAACAAATCACTAAATTCCTAAGGCTTTCATGTGCTCATGTACAAAACAACTATAGAAATTTTAATATATGTCTAGTTAAAATTATATTAATTCCCATTCTTCACATCAAATATTCAAAATTTCTTAAAATCAATATTGAGGTTGTAATAAAAAACATGACTTTTCAGAATGAAAACACTGGGTTTCCATCAACACAATTTTCAGGCCATTATTCACAAACAAGGATTTGAAACAATTTACCTTTCCGCTTCACAATATAATTTCACAATTAATGTCAAATAATTAATTTTCAAACAAATTCCATATATTTTATAACAAAAACAATTCACTAAAATTGGGGATTTTCATAATATTCCATCCATTTTTTTCAATTTAATTCAAAAATTTAATATATTCAATTTATGTCAAAATTATAATTGAAATAATATAATTTAAATTTCCAAAATTTCATATTTCATTCAAAAAACCAAATCTTCATAAAAACCCCAATTCACCGAAATTTTCTTTTTCCCAAAAAAATTATATAAATATATTTAATACAAAAAAAATATATGACATAAATTAAAATAATTGAAATTTAACAATTGAAATTATATTTAAACAAATTGGATTCATAAAAAAACCACATACCTCGAAGCTACTAGATCTCGATGCGTTAATCCCTAATAAATATTTTATGGGGAAGAACAACAATAATGGAAACCAAGATTAATGGGAATCAAAACTTATGTTTAGATCCACAATAGAGATTATTAGATCCTCCAGCAGCATACAATAATATGTCATACCCTAGGAATAAATAGATAGACTGTGTAAGAAGAGATAAAGAAGAGAAACCTTACTATGAATAGACAGAATAAGGAACCCCTAGCATTGATCCACCTTTTAATGGTTTGGAAGAGTAAAAATGATTTTTGGGAGCCCCAAAACCTAGGGAAAACGTGTTAGAGTAGAAAGATCCTGAACGGGGTTTAAGAAAGAGGGTTCAAAAATTTATTTACAACATTCAGGTTAATTAAAATTCATATGCACAGTTTCCTAGAAAACCACACATAGTTTGGTTCAACTGTGAGAAGACCATGTTCATGTTAATAATGGGACACCTGATTTCTCCTAAGATAAAACCCATCTTACTAACCATGTTCCAACTATGTGATATCCTAATAACCAAAAGTTTCATTTTTCTGTAGGTGGGTGCAGGTTTGGAAAAAATTGTGTAGGCCATGCATCAACTGTGCCACAAACCAAAATTTTCAAAATTCATAAATTTATATTCCAAAACAACCCTAAACGAAACCGACCCAAAGATAGATGAAAATGAGGTTTTATGAATACCTCAAAACAATGCATGAATGTTACAACCTCCCCTTGTAGTGTCTTTCTATCATCAAAAATCTTATAAATAGGCCTCCATATCAAACATATGTGGCATGTTCTCTATTATCCTTGCCTATCTATCCCACATCTCATGAGAACAAAAAAATTTATTCCATAAAACAAAAAACAAAGGTACCATATTCCCATGAATTACCTTGTTCTCAAAATCAACTGTGAAGAATGGTCACTCAATAACTGATAAATAAGTTTCAACTTCACTATCTTTCCAACATAAAACATGAAATGTATCAGATAAATACTTTATGATATGAAATACATGAAACACATTATGTATCAATGTCAGCAAGGATGGTAGTAATAAAAAATATTCATCATTCCAAACCTGCTCAACAATCTCAAATTGTCAAACAAAATGAGGAGCAAGATTCTCTTACTTCATATGTTTTTGATGATCCAACCATGGTGAAAACATCAAGAATACCAAGTCATCAACTAATAAATCTTATAGTATATGGATACAATAATAATAATATTTATACCATCTTTGTGCTACACACATTCTCTAATGAATCAAATGAATCTTTATTGTCACCTCATGAACAAATCTTGTTCTAACCATGGAATATTCACCAAACACCATCCAACACAATGTATATTTACAAGGATAAAAATATAATGCCTCAAAATGAGCCACTCTGATCATAGATGGGTAATATTTTTTATAAGAAAACCTAGACAGCCAAAAATTATCCTTAAATTTTCTACCAAATTCAATACCATAAGAACAATTTATGCCCTAAAAAATTTGTATAGATCATTCAATCAGGCCATTTGACTATGGATTGTATTTCTCACTCAAATGGATGTTATATCCCAGTGCCTCCTAAATAGATCTCCAAAAACAATAACTTAAATGAGGATCTATATAAAATATTATAGAGATTGGAATCCATGTAAATGAAAAATCCAATTTTAATAGTGATTTCCCATCTCCTCAACTTTGGGTGTATCCCAAATGGGTAAGAAGTGGGAGGATTTTTGAAGCCTATCGATCAAAAACTGCATTGCATTACTATTTCCCTAGGTAAATTAAATCCCAAAAAAAATTTCAAGTGGGATATCATCCCTCTTACATTAGGTACAGAAATGGATGAATAAAATATTAAGGTATTAGATACTCATCCTTTACCTGGTAGAATGTTTATCAATTAGAAACAAACTCAGATATATCTTGTCTTTTACCTAGCCACCAAAATGCCCACCACATTTCAATGAAAATCATTGTCAATCCTGTTTCTACATCCCATTAGTAATTATGAAAATCCCCCCTCATAGATTTCCCTACCAAATATTGTACCGTAATACAATCCTGATAGCGTAGAATTCTCTATAGAGAATGATCTCTAGGAAACTATCTCCCCACTATAAAGAGAGTATCTAATGCTAATGAAATTATCATAAGGTTGTTGATCATGAAGGATCATCTCAATAAGGGTGGATGTCAATTGAAAACTATCCAATGAATCTTTTATCCCTTTCCCCTAGACTCCAATATCATATATTGCAATGAGAGCCATATAATTCCACTCTTATGAAGATATTTTCACTACATGGGTCGAAATATTCATGTTCAAAGAATATATAATTAAATTAACATTCCCTAGGGGTAAAGATCAAGATATTGTATTATGAATACACAGTAAACCTTTCTCCATAAAGGTAAAGATGTTAAATCATAAGAATGTGTGTGAAAACTAAAATTTCAAGGACATGGGTAGGATAATTATTCTTTTCTGTCTTATGGTGATGAGACCCATATAAAACAACATGATTATCTTTCATACGAATATATCACTAGCCTGGTCTTAATGTATCAAAGATGAGAACATATCACATCCCGACCTATAAATGAGTATAAAAATAGTTTGTTATTCATAACACGATTCAGATAAAAAAACAATCCTAACATGTCTCATTATAATAAAACATCACACACTTATGAGTTAGATAAATTATCAAAAAATACAACTTTTATATGTCATTAAAAACCCAGATTTAATATCGTTCCACCCAAAGAATCATCAAATCTCAAAAACATTTTACGGTTGTTCACATGTCATGAATGATTTCACATTTTTAGTATCAAATTAAATTCCATGTTATGGAAGCAGCTGTCCCAAAAAAATAACTTCTCTATTCCCAAAATCACTCATTAAAATCATGGAATTTGGATGTTGATGTCTCATAAAACATAAAACTGTTCTCAGATGATGAATATGATCCTCCTCGGATTTAGAGTAAATAAGAATTCATTCCATAAATACTAACACAAACATATCTATAAACTCATGGAAAATATTTCTCATTAATTATATAAAATATTAAAGAGCATTGATTAGAGAAAATATAATAACAAGGTACTCATCATGGCCATACCTGCTCAAAAAAGTGGTTTTTAGAATGTATGATTAATTTTTTATCAACCAATGGTAACCAGAGCGACGATAATTATTTCAGAACCACATTTCCCTGCTTCAACTGATCAAACAGTTCATCAATAAGGGACAACAAACATTTTTTCATTATCATAACATGATTTAGCATTCAGAAATTGACACATAGGTGAAGGGAACCATCATCTTTCTTGGAAAAGAGAACCAGTTATTCCAAAGGAGAAACAAACAAGTGAATAAATCCTTTATTCAGAAGGTTGTCAAAATATGGATTGAACTCTTTCAATTCATCTAGTTCTTGGTGGTAGGAGGGAATATAAACTAGCTCACTACACTGAATTAATTTAATGGGAAATTAATCTTCCCATACCATTGGAATACTAGATAAGTATAACAGAATCATCTTGGAAAACACGATGAAGTTCTGAGCGAGATCACTCCTCCAATATTCCAACACGGGTTCAAAGAAAAACACTAATATTAATTTCACCAACTTTAGATATAATGTTCTTGTATCTTCTTAAACATGGGTTCCATTCAATATGAAATACACCAAACACACCACTGTAATTATTGAAGCATACCTTTCAGAGATAAAAATCAATTTTTGATTTAGTGAAAACAATCCAATCTATCCTAAAAATTATTTCAAGAGGTTTCATGTCAAGAATGATAAAATCCCTAGAATGTTTAACATCAGATAGAGGGAAATCTCAATAGGGACTATGGGGACCCTTCTCTATATTTATACAAAGTGGTGTAGTAATATTGATTCAATAGATAGAAGATCTATAAGAATATTAATATGATTTAAAACATAGGATGAAATAAATGAATGAGATTCACCAGTATAAAAAAGAGTGGTCACTAATTACAAGGATATAGTAATGGCAACTCTCGCAGTCATTAGACCAATATCCTCTTCCTCTAGAGACTATTATATATCATAAAGAATCTTTATTCAAGATTCATATGGCTGGAATCTAATTGAACAAGAATCATATTCCTTCTTATTGTTTTTGGAGGATATAATTATCATGTTCTGCAACATAGAGTGGAATAAATATAGAAGAATCACTATATGTCCCCTAATCATCAACATGATCCACAGTTCATGGGTTCCTTAGTAGAGACCCTCTTTGTATGTTTGAACATTCCACATTTGTATCAAAACAAAGGACCTATACGTGGTATTAAATTTGGTCTAAAACAACCTTACTATAGAGAAATTTGATGAGAATCATCCCACATAATCTTTACTTTGTAGGACCTCACACTTACACTAGGTGACAAAAAACACTCCAAATCCCTAACATGCTTGTCAGGTCAATTTTGACTATAATATCTCCATCCAGTACAACATCATTAGAAGGATGATTCAACAAGAAAATTTGATTATGAATATCTAGTGGAAGTCCCATCTTTATCTTCAGAGCATTCATCCTCTCATTCAATGATATCTCTAGTTTAAAATTCCAAATCTCATCAAAAGGGTTTTCAAAATAGATAATTATCATATTAGCCTACATAGGATTGAAGAACGTAGTAGACTTGGATAGTATCATTGAATCTAGATATAATAGAGTGGTGTAAATAAAATTGAATAATTTCCATGCTAATCACTGATTCTTCATCATCATCAACATAATCTCTAACCATCTTCTACTTAGTCCTCGCAACATTAAGGTGGAACATTTAACATTAATATCATTAGGTGTATCCAATAACCCAAAAAACAATTTCATATTTTCAAACAATTATTTGGATTCTTGAAAATCATTTGATCCTTTAAACAATGATAGATTATTCTAAAAAAACTCATGAGAACAATTTTTGAAAACATCTCTCTGAGGTTCCTGAGTTGGATTCTGAATGGGGTAGACATGGTTAATGTCCAAGAGCATAGATAGTGTGAGAAATCAGCTCAACTAGAGTCGGGTCCACTATAGGATTCTCTCACTATGATTTAAAAAAACATCCTCCTGGATTTTATTCTAATGTAAACTAAGATACATGATGATACAAAACACTAGTATACAACAAGAATGACATCAAATTACTCTCAAACAAATAAATAAGGGAAATAAATCCAAAATTTATAAACTAAAAATGTATATATATTACTATATCTAAATAAAAATAAAGAAAACACATATAAGAGGACTTTACCTAACCATCCCTAGTGACATAAGGTTCATTTTGTTGATATATGGAAATAAATTGAATTGTAACTATCCCAAAAATACTAAAAAAATTTCACATTGCATACTGACATTCCGACATGAAGGTAGACATTCACTTCTGATACCACTTGTTTCACAATCCAACCAGGGTACTCGGGATTTTTTGTGACATCTAATCAAATATTAATGAAGGTATTTATTCAAATTAATATAAAATATTCAAATTTGATAACCTCACTAATCATCATTAATCCCAACAAACTATATAATAATTCATACATATCACGAGACCTTATAAAAAAAATTTCAAAACAAGGGGTGTGGTCAGAATTTCATTGAAAGGTATTTAAATGGTTTGGAATAACTTTTATGTTTTTAAAACTCATCTAAATCACTATAAAAATATTTACCTTAACATAAGTTTCTATGATATTAAAAAAAATATTTTAATAATATGCTTACAATTAATGTCTCAAATTTGATTCATAAAATGTGTTTCATAAACCAATAAAAGAAAAATATTTTAGTTCAAATAAGTATTTGAGATGTAATAATATTACAGGAGATATCATTAATAAAAAATCATCAATTAATTATGAATTCATGAATCCTACTTCAAATATGAAATTTAACTTTTGAATTTATAAAACAATTTCCTTATAAATTATAATACAGAACATATGCACTAAATATTATCCTGGCTGTAAAAATTACACTAGGGATCCAAGAAGATAAAATACAACACGCATTCAGTGGAATATATTAACATGTTATTTACATTTTTATGACTATTTTAATAACCTAAATTCTATTAGTTCAATCATTTTAATAATTTATTGAGGTTCACTTCCATGGAAACATAAAAAAGTATTCATAAGATAACATCACATAGAACAAAAATGGAATATAATGATATAAAAATAGTATACAATTCATAAGATGTATTTATAATTTTGGAATCACCCTTCATCTTATACATTTTACAAGTACCATAAAATATAAATTAAACATTTAGGGGAACTCAATTTTAATCATAAATCATATTTAATCATTATTTAAAATCAATAAGCAACAATGATTAAAATAATCCAATATTGGGAATTATTTTAATAAATTAATTTCAAGTTAAATAAAAAAAATGTTTTGATTTATGATATATTTTGAGGAAAAAATAATTGTTTAAAAAAATATATAAAACCCATAAAACCAATTTAAGTAGAATATAAAAATCATTCCAAGGAAGTCTAATTTTCTTAAATGAAAAGAATTATCTTGATGATAACCTTGGATAAAGGAGTTCTAGAAATATTTAAAACCATGTCCATATTAGATAATTGATAAAATAAATAATCCACTTACTTCATATCTAAGTTCAATGATGGAGATCCTTGTTATTACGAATAAACTCATGAAAATTACCCAAACAAATTCTAAATAAAATATATTATTATTTACATTCCCTATGACCTTACTCTCACTATGAAAATGTTTCTATAATCGATATTTAAAATTTATATTTCAAATATTTAGTGAATGATTCTTAGTATAATGTAAATAAAGAATAACCAACATTGGATAAAACCATTAATAGAAAACACCCTAATATAATTAATATAAAATATTAGGAATTATATAATGTTTAATATTATAATCATTGATCATGAAATGGGAATTTAGTTGACCTCATAAAATGGTGTCTTCATACCATGTAATAATTAATCTATCATCACACAATGAAATATTAAATTGTCTAAATAGAAAATATCGATTGCACATAAAAAAATTTAAATCACAAAAAATGTGATGTTATGATTCCTACCATTTCATATTCTATACAATATATATTTGTATCATTCATGTTGTAAAAAAATATCTAACATTGGTCTAAAATCAAAATAATGATGTAGAGTGAGGTTCACAATTATGATAAATAAAAATTAATATTTCATTTATTAAAATCAAAAGGCACCCCATTATCTATACCCTCTGACCATTCTAACAGAATGACATGATATTAATTATACTATATATGAATACAAACACAATAAACACACACCCCCACCCACACACATATATTTATATCCTGTAAGCTGATGATAGGTTTTGTACGTGTCAAATGAAAGTCATAAAAAACATTGGTAGAAAATAGAATCCTTAGTCTGAGGATCTCCGAGAATGATAGTATCAGACATGTGCATAAAATACTAAAATGAAGAAATTATAAACACAAATGTACTCTTTAATGAAGATCTACTAAAACATATTCATAATCATATGTGTATGATAAAGGTTGTATAATTTGGAAACATATCAAACCTCCACGATGTATAAATGGTATACCCTAAATCATATGATGTTTAAAAAAGATTACACTTCCATTCACTATGTGGAAGTGTATATTATGCAAAGAAAGATGACTAATGTGAGAAATGGGTGTAGGGATGGTTTACCATGAATCATCATTATTCACTAACTACTATCACCATATTTAAGTGATATATATAATCCACAATGATGATCCTTCTATTTTTACATTTACTCATGAATTTTAACGCATGATCAAATGATACTTTTTCCATATCACACATCTCATGAATGAGTATAGATATCTCGTTCTATTTCATATTATTTAATAAACCTTTTTTTGATTTGTTTATGAAATTTGAACATCCTTATTTTTCACAAACTTCATATTATTTTGTTTATTTTTTAAAGGTACTATCACATAAGAAATAATTTCTCATTCATCCATCTTGATATATATATATATATATATATATTAATGGATTTAGGGAATATAACCTATAACACCCCACTTTGAAAAAATTCAATAGGCATTGTGCCTTTTCTTATTATATTGTACCATATATAATAACTTCTGAATCCATGTCCAAATATCCATTTGGAAATTTTCATAAACACATTTTGAAATCCATAATTAACTTCACCTTGAATTATATTATATTGAATACCTTGTAAATATTCATCCAAAACACTTTTGGGTTAAATATAAACAACTGTTAGAGTAGCTTCAAAAATCAATCTCAATACACACATTGTTAACTAAAAATTATAAATCCATTTTTTTTTGTAGAATTATCTGAAAATATGAATTATTAGATCCATAAATATATATTTCTGGAGTGGTCTCTAGAAAATCATGAATGCTACGTAGAAAATAAGGAGATATAATGTGATCTCTCTCAAACATTATTACCTATATACATGATTTTATAACTGTGCATAATATAAAAATATTAATTCTCCCATTTTCCTTTTTTCCAAGATATCAACGGATAGAGGACATGTATCATATTATTCACATATCAGAAAAACATTTGTTCTCGATTCACTAAATGTAGACTAATCTAATTGATGAAGATAGAACATTTCATTCATCCTTCTGGACAATCACGCCACATATCCATTATCCAAATAGTTATATAATATCTAGTTGTGGCAACACACTCTCCCAATCTAGCTCAATATAGGTTTCATATGTCATACATGTCATATGACATAACAAATCACATCATGATAAAGGTCCAACTGACAACATGATAAAAACATACCAAACCACCCTGAGATTAACTATGTTCAGATGTTGAAATGACTTTTAGGGTATCAATGTATGAAGGATATCATGAAATATATCAAAAAAAAATTTGTGGACCCAAATATGATAACATCACCCCCAGCATATCAATGAAATATAATTATGGCACTCCATGTGAAATACATAATTAATTATCCATGAAACACATAGAATTTATTTTTATTTTTTTGTACCTTATGATCATATTCTATATCACTATATAATAGTCTTACTCCAAGTAACATTAAATTTTCTCTATAAACTATACTAATATACGATGAACCTTGGATGGGGATAAAGTCAAATTCATAATTTGAGTTTTCAATTATTATTTTTCTTCATAAAGTGTATATAAAGATACATAATTTTATATCCAAATTGAAATAATAATTAATTTGAAGCATCCTTTATTATGATAAATTTTATTATTCATAAAATCATTAAAAATAAATTACAAGACTAATAGAAGAACTAGTTTTTCAAATCATATATGAAAAACTACTAGAATAGAGATATAGTTGCTACACTTTCTAGATATTTTTATATTTTTACATAATATATATTTCCTTTCACATCCCTATGTGAACACATAATTTATTAATGTGAAAATCAAATAAAACCCTCTAACTATTAAATTTTATTAGAAAAAACTATGGAATATGTCAGTTTTAAAAATGGTAAAACACGGGAATCATATTGTTCACTATTAAACCTCTTGAACATATTCAAACTTATTAAAATTTCAATGTAAATTTTTATTACTTTATATTATTTTTTATACATATAAATTTTTTATATTAAAAAAACCATCCTTTCAATCAAATCCTATTAAGAGTTTCACTTGAAATATATATATATACTTATATTATTGATTACAAGTCCTCTTAAACCATTTTAGGATAAACACAAAATAAATTTAATAAGGACCATTTATCTAATTAATAATTTTTTTTACCAACATACCTACATCCCTATTAGGATAATCTGATAACAAAATTATTAAATACTGATATAACAATTTATATTACCCTCCACCACTATACCATAAACACTATTACAATATCATGTGTATTTCATTTTTTATTTGTATTTTTATAATCCACAAAGAAATTGTGCCTTTTATTTTTCATAAAAAGTAAATGTAAAATCTTACATTTTTTATAAAATTAAATATTATAATGTCATTTGATATTGACTATAAAAATTTCTTAAATTTATTTGATAGTGAAATCCAATTTTAAAATTGTTTCTAAATGTAACTTTTTAAATTCTTCATTACCATCACATATCTTCATCAATTTTAGAATATTTAATGGAAAATAATTATCCTTGATATTAGCGTATTCCATTTTTTTAATATTTATCATCTTTGTGTTTAGAAAATCTCCATATATCCTCTTAAAGTGAATATTCTTTTCAAAATGAATTTCTAAATTAGAAAAAGGCTTTTGTGTTAGGAAATAACCTTAATTTCCATCCTATGTCAATAATTAAAAAAATCGTATTTCTTTTACATATATGTTTTTCAAATTTTAGAGAAAATTTAGTTTCTAAATATGAAATTGTTAAAATATACCACTGACAAGGGGCATGAACTAATTCCAATATATTTTAAAATACAGGTGAAAAAATAAAATTATCCTAGATAAACACATTAATCCATATATTTTTTCAAAAACATGTTGAATCATAATACATTAATATTTAATAAATATTTTCATGTTAATTAAAAAAAATATTTTTGGAAAAATATATGCTCTTATCAAATGATTGAAATAGTATGAAGATACAAAACATTTACCTAGATCCATTTGAGCTTGGGAGTATATTATTATTTAGATTGTCAATGTAGTAACTATTTTTTTCATATAATGAATATTAACATCATGAGCAATAAATTTGTAATTTTATTTCAAAATCCTTTATAATTATAACACTTTAAAAAATATACATTCAATATCACATAACCTTTTAAATATAATAACTAATTTCTATTATATTCATATTTTATGTTTATTTTCTAGATAATTTTGAAAACACCTTACATTATACATTGAAAAACCCAATAATAATTAATTCCTTCCACTCCTTCCAAATAAACATAAATTTTAACGACCAAGAATGGATTATTTCAGAAATTTGTTTGATATTTTCAATTAAATTTATACTTCTGTTTTGATCTTTTGTTTATTTATAGTTATAAATTAGTAACATAGTACTGTTATCAAATTCCAAATTCATCCATTATAAACTATTTTAGAATTGTAGGATAATGTTTTTATTAATTCTATCAATTTGATGAACACTTTACTAAATTAAAAGTATATTAATTCTATAAAAACTATCCATTTTAGTCTATCCACCAAGAATGTAATAAAAATTTTTAAAAAATAATTCATGTGTAAAGACGATTTATTTCATATAAAAAATATCATTTACATGGTCTTCTCGTGATATGAATGAGAGAATACAATACCAATTAATGCATATCCAATCATGAAGAATCCAATTTATCAACATAATAACCCCATAATCCATTACATGAAAAAAACATCTACATTAAGTTATTTTCAACATCTATAATTATCTTCATTTACAATACCTTATAAATCAAATAGTAGATATAATACACCTCCCATATTAATGTAATTCATTTCTATAATAGTATATCATTAATAAAACTATTATTCTTATTAATTCCACAAACATATTCAAACATATTTAATATCAATATATTTATATAGACTTTTTTTACTCTAGGAGACTAAAATCATAGTTCTACATAATCAAATTGGGTAAATGAGTGTTGACTAATATTCCTTAAATATTTTTGTGTCTAATTCCTGTGAAACCATATATAAATGATTTTATTCATAATAAGACTCCTGATTAAAATTGGAAAAACATATGCCCTTAGTTTCTAAGGAAATAATTGTTTGATTAAATAAAAAATTCTTTATGAAATTTTCATAAATCACCAATAATTTTAATTAAAATTTCATAATTTAACATTATTCGGATCTACATACAAGAAAATCATTATCTAGGATTTATAAAAATGATTATTTTTATTGCGTTGATTATATTAGATACAAAAAATTATTTTATTATATGTCTATATTGTATCATCAACCACATACTAAGGTCCCTTATCAAATGGGATCCCATTAAAAAAATGAAACCCTCTTTGAAATTTAAAAAATAACATTTAGTTGGTATGGATCAATATTTTTCTAATAATATTACCAAATTAAATTATGAAACTCAATGCTTGTTTTTTTGGCTCAGAATAATTGCAATCAGATTATATACAATGATAGTAATGTCTCAAAGATAAACCATTTTTTAATCCATAATATGGACAAACCAAAATCTATTCCACCTCTATACTATATCATGTCATTTCCATGTTATATTAATTGATAGAAAAACTAAAAAATGTGTTAATCACATGTGAATCAATGATAACCACAATATGTTGTGTAACTACCCAAGTATGATCAAGTGACACCCATTACATACTTTCCATGCAAAATATAATCTAAAACCACCCTAAATATTGAATGAAACTACATGGTATGATGATCAAAGAATTTTCAAGTACATTTTTTCAAATGAATCCAATGTTTAATATTTGAAGGTTATTTTAGTATTCTCATATTGTCTCTTATTTTTTCCTCTTTTGTAATCATGCTTCAGGTACATTAGTTTGTAAACCTATTCCCCCCACCAAACAAATATGTTCAAACCATATTGATGTGTAACTATATATAAAACCCACAAGATTGTGATACCAACACAATAATAGATGCCAATATTATTCATACATATCCATTATCATGACATTTATAATGTAAATGAATGATTTATGTAAGTTCATATAGTTACCCACATGTGTAAAACCATAGTGACAGAAGTCTAAAACCACCCACCTGGCAAGGAAAGGCATAATCCTCTAGGTAAATTGGAACTCAAAACCCGAGTCCCACTACTGAGGGATACATAACTAAATATGGAATCAATATTATCAAAATTCTAACACATATAATGTACAAACTATATTATTCAACAAAATTTAAAAAAAATATTATAAATAGAGCTCATGGTAAATGAAAAAATAAATTCATTATGGAGTTCATATTATCATGAAATGTATGTTTCTATATTTTTATCAATTTAAGATTTAAACTAAATAAAAAGTATTCATAACATAAAAACTTTAAAATTATGAATATATTATAAATTAATAATTTAAATACAAAAACAATGAGAATATGTAAACATGAGGTGATTATTTATAAAAAATTCATAGTTTATAGAAATTTATAAACCATTTTACAGGTTCAAACTGTAAAATTATGAGAATTTATTAGTTCTATTTATAGTCATTCTTATTCATCTCAATAAGGAGTAATTCATATTAATCATTATAGGTAATTTTTGTTTTTAATATGAGATATTATATGAATTATAAACATTTAACACATACATATTTATTATATAAACATTGTACATAATGTAAATATCATATAATTAATGATTATTTAAGAATTTATCATCTCAGTTATAAAAATATCATTAGATATTTTTTAAAAAATATTCAAATAAGCCCCATTTAGTTTTGAGAAATTCAATATAATTAATTTTGCACATTACATAATTTAAATATTAATTCATAATAGTTTTTCCTTATGTAATAATTTATAACACTTTATAATATATTTCGTATTCTCATTAAATAATCACATTTATTTAAATATAATATGAATCACCATATAATTTTTTATTTGGTATTTTAAATATTAGTATTTACTATTCTAGATCACATTTTCATTAAAAATTAGTCAATTAATAACAATAGTATTAAATTATAATTATATAATTTTTAACAAAATTAAATATTAAAAATCCCAAAATACATTTTATTATGATTTATAAACATTTTATTAACCCTTGAACACATTTTTATAATTTAACAACAATTATTATGACATTATTTTTTAACCATTACTCAATAACCCATTCTGGTATATCGGTAAGATTTCTCAACCCATACACAAACACTATACATAAATTTAAACCATTAAGAGATCCCTTCTGTAAAGGTAAACCTCCATGATAATTAGATTGTAGTATTTCTTTAAGGTAATACCATTATGTCAAATCCCTTTGTTATGGTATTATAGTGTAACCGTTTTGATGAATATCTTTAGTACATGAATATAATGTAACGACCCAAAATTTTGAATTAATCTTGTTACATAATTTTGTGTGTCATTTTAGTTTTCATACTCAAAATACTGTTTCATTTGATAACATGATTATAATTAAAATGAGACTGTTGGGTTTTGAGTATTATATGACCGATAGTCAGTATGATGTTTGGAAACCAAAGGTTGTGATTATTGTCTCTAAATAAAACTGATATTGGTTAATTAATATAGAAATATGGTTTGATGGCCTCATCCAGTAGTCTCGGGCCAATTGAAGCCCATCTAACAGAACTTGGGAAGGAGGTAGCACCACTGGGCATTGCTCTGAACCAAACCCAAGCCGAACGTCATCGTGTGAAGCTAGAATGAAATTTCCTTCGTGAGAAGTTCAAACTGATAGAAATTACTACTCGTGCAATGTTGGCTGAGCCGCCCTCATATTCTCTCACCTTATCACATCTTACACTTAGGTCCAATGCTGGGGTTATAAGGGGCTCTGTAAGGAGACCGTAACTACTTTGTGTAATCCTTTGAGATAAATAAAATTGTGTTTTCTTCTTATGGTGAATTTTGTAAATTTTTAAATGTTCAAGAAAATTTAGGATTTATATTATTGATGAATTTTATAAATAGGATATTTTAAAAATGTTTATGTAAACATTAAATAATTAAAAATGTGTAATGATTTTTACAAAATGGTCTTCTACAATTATGTTCAGTATGAAATTTAGAGTCTAATAAGATCAACGTAATTTTTGATGAATAATAAATTATGAATAGTGATTTTACGCTTAGTATTAGTAATGTGACCAAATGTATTAGTAATATCACTTAAATAATGTATTAATATAATCAAGGCACCGTGATTAAGTAATGAGATTCAATAAAATGGGTAAAAAACTGTTTTTGAAATTATTAGTCAAGTATCAGTTTTTTCAGGTGAATAGTGTTTTTTAAATAAAGATTAAAATAAAAATATTTAGAAAATTGTTTTTATAAAATGGATTTCATTTTTGAACTCAGAGTATCGATATTATGTGAAGGCAATTTTTTGGGGATTTTTTTTGAAAAATTGAATTTTTGGTGAATTGTGTTTTTATTTAAAAATTAAGTTAAAAATATTTAGAAAATTATTTTTATAAAATGGAGTTCATTTTTTGAAATATGAGCATTGATATTTGGTTAAGGTGAAATTTTGGGAGTTTTCGGAAAAAGGTGAATTTTCAGTGAATAATAAATATACAGTTTTAGGGTTTCGGTATATTTAATGACATCATGACTGCATCATGATGATGTGATGAGATATTTTAAGGTATGGTCGACTAAAGGGTATGAATTATTGTATGAGGTGTCCCAAGTGTCCAATACCATGGGCAATCCCATGGTTTTGCCAATACCACTAATGTGGTGTCCCTTGGCCACTAATGCCTTGTCCCCTCACTTTCCCTATAAATACCCACCCTTTCCTCCTTTATTTTTCACTCCCAACACTCCCACAACGATTCTCTAGTCTTATTACCTCCCAAAGAGTCCTCCCAAGGTTCTTCCATGCCCTCAAGGTCCCAACCATTGAGTTTTAAGAGATACATTTTAAGGTAGGGGATCCTACCACTCTCTTTCATTTCAAATAATCTCTTTTATGTCATTTCTTTTATGATCCATGATCTTATGTTTGAGGATGTTATTTTAGATTCCTATTACTTCCCTTTTAATTTTAATATGATGAGATATCCCCTCTTTTCTCTCATCGATTCATTTTAATAATGTTAAAGTGGCGTCGTTAGGCTGCCAAATTTTAAGGGATTCGTTCACCTTTCTCATTTTTCAAAGTTCTACTTTCATTTCAAGTCTTTCAAGTTAATTTTTATTATGTTAGGTTACAATCTTTATATCTATTATACTGATTTTTTATGTTCATATGATGAAAGACCCTATTTGATATAATCAATTCATTTTTTGTTGAAGTTTATGTGACGTCGTTAGGCTGCTGAATTGTTAAGTGATTCGTTCACTTTTCTCATTTTTCAAAGTTCTACTTTCATATCAAGTCTTTCAAGTTCCTTTTTATTATGTTTGGGTATGCTATCTATATCTATAATTCTGATATATTATGTTTATATGATGACAAACCCTATTTGATCTCATCAATTAATTTTTTGTTGAAGTTTAAGTGACGTCGTTAGGCTGCCAAATTTTTAAGTGATTCGTTCACCATTCTCGTTTTTCAAAGTTCTACTTTCATGTCAAGCCTTTTATGTTACTTTTTATTATGTTGGGGTATTATCTATATATCTATCATACTGATATTTTATGTTCATATTATGAGAGACCCTATTTGATCTCATAAATTCATTCTGTTGAAGTTTAAGTGACGCCTTTAGGCTGCCGAGTTTTCATAAGAGAAATATTATTTTTGTCTTCCTTTCATGTTCTTTATTTCATATGGTATATCATTCAAATTTCAAAACCATGTTCTTAAATCCTATATATTCTATCCCCCTACTGTTTTATGGATCATTTATGAGTGGGTGACCCATGTCCCCTCTCTTTTCATTGTTTTCTAAAACCTCTTAACATAGCCGTTATGCTGCAGAATTTCAATCTCAACATGTCTCTCTCTTATTCTCAAATTCATTTATTTTATTAAGTGAATACTCAAATATCATTATTCTAAAGGGTTATTCACATATATACCAAAATTTTCTATTTTAAATTATGGGATTTACATACATGAGACCCTCTTTCCGTTTTCTGTGCGTTTAAAGTGACATAAATATCATGTCTTTAAAGCAGTTTTTAAAACGTTATGATTATGAAATGAAACCCATTTATTTTATGCTATATGGGTTTTTATGAAATTATTGATGATAATATATGTGTCTCAAATGATAATAAAGTCAAATTTAAGGGTGTGCCCTGATAGCGCTCCAATGCATTGGGTAAAGACATAATCTCTAGAGATGGCCATTTTTAACGACGCCTTGGTGAATAACCTTGGTGATTTTTAAAGACACCATGAGGATTGACCTTAGTGAAACAGAAATGATTGTCTATGTTAAATGTTGTATCCACATCTTCAAGAATTTAAATAAATTATTTTTTTTATGATATGAAACATTATTTCTTTCTCATTCCTTAATGTTTATTTTCATGACTTAATTGATGTATCTCAAGTTCACATGTTAAATGTTTCCCTTGTTTCCCTTACTGGGCATTCTGCTCACCCTTTATTTTGATGTATGTCCCCAGGTTATGAGATGCAGTAATGAACCTAGTATGAACATAAGGGGAATCCTATCAAGTATTTAAGAAGAATGTTTAATGTTTTCATGTTTTGTGTTCCTGGTTTCCAAGACACTAAACCTTAAAGATCCTCCGTTTTGTATAATCTAATTAAAGTTTATGTGATAAAAAGGTGGGATTCTATAGTTTGTATCAAAGGATGGTTTAGTTATTTATGGAAATTAGGATATGAAAACATTATGAATAACCCTATAGAAAAGATTAAATATAGGAAATATTACTTGTATTTTGGTGAGTATTGAGTAACTGGTTTATCAAAAAAATACATCCATGTCTGGATATGAGGAGGTAGAGGTGGCTCCGGCACATATGTACATAGGGGTAAAACCCGAAAACACTGCTCTGAGCTAGACTCAAATGGGTACTGGTATACAACAACGTTCCTTTCTGCACTCTTGGTTACGACACTCCTGGGGGATATGCTTTAGTAAATTCATAAGCATAGTATGAACCATTACTAAAGGAACAAAGATAAAATAAAATAAAGATTCACATAAGAATATATGATCATGGATAACCTAGATAGAAACCTATGTGATCACAAGTTATGGTATACTTTCTTTCTATATGTTTATCCTTCTATGCTTAAAGATTCCTTTTAATGATTATTGGCTAAGTATTTAAGCCCCTAATTATTCTTTCTTTTATAAGTTAATGGCGGGAAATGGAAGTCCATGTCCCAACAACCAATGTGATAGGTAATGGGACGATTGCCCTATTAATGTGACAGAGATAACGAGAGATCATGTTGAACATATTGTGATTATGCCAAACCAACTATCAATAATCACAATTAATAATTGGTACCTAGTTAAATACCCAAATTCATCAAGGAAGAAGAATACAAAGTCTCAAGGATGTTCATCTATTAAAGATGGTAAGGGGAAGAAGACCCAATTTTTTTTTTTGCAAAATTTGTGGGAAGAGGCACCATAGATAATGTCACAAAAGAACCAAGATATGTTTTATGTGTGGGGTGATAGGGCATAAAATCGATAATTGCTTTAAAAAAATGGATAATGTGATGAATAGAGATAAGGTTCAATCTAATATACCTTATACTTTTTAATGTTGTAAATGTGGAGAAGTTAGACATTATCCAAGGCAATTCTTTCTTGGAAGGGATGAGAAGCATGATGAGCATCAACAATCATCAAGGATAAGGGAACAATGCAAGTCCTATGTTGAGATGGATCATGATGACTGAAGTACGTGTAACTTCTTCTTAATAATTGTCTATGTCATGTTGTATTTTAGTTTGTGCCCTATGAGCATATCCTTAATGTTTTCTAAGAACATCAAGTCACTACCTAAGATGGGTTTATATCATTAAGGAAATCATCTATTGTTATGTATCACATGTTGATGTTATGATGTTGTTATTCTTGAAAAAAAAGAGATGATTAGGGGATTAAAAGTTGATTATTATTTGGAAGGCGTTTACTATTTTGGGAACCCTATTTGATCATGGTAAATAGATTACAACGTTATTTCCTTTGAGGAGTAATGGTTGACTTATATTTTGAAGAATAGATGAATTTAAGGCAAACTTATGGTAATTTAGGTTACTTATGGAAATGATTAACCTATCATGGGGAAAACATGTTTAGGTTAGATACTTTTGTTATAAGATGTTAGGAGTGGTTGATGTTGTTTGGAGATGAACAATAAAGTTTATCTTGGAAGACTATGTTATCAAATCCTTCTTATAATTGGGATTCAATCTTAATTTTGTTTATGTTGAAGAATTTTATGGATGGTAATTTATGGAATGGTCTATGATGAACTCTGGGTAGTACCGTGAAATTTTGAAGATTTAATGAAGTTTCTCTTCTGATGGGATTCGTTATTTTTGAAGAATTGTTTTATCATAACCCTTCTGTTTTTGGGATAATGATTAAAGATAGGATAAATAGATAGTTATTCTTTTGTGGATTATGTTTGTCTCTAGAAGATGATTCTTGTGATTTTGATGAGACAAAGTGTTTTTTAATTTTCATCATTTGGAGAGAAGACTAGTTTTGGTAGAAACATATTATGGGATGAAACTCTACTTGAAGGTAAATATATTTCCCTGTGTTTTTATTCTATGTAGTAAATGAATTCCTCAAAAGTATGAAAAGGAACTTAAAACAAAATTTTTGTCTGATAACATTTCCTACTGGGAAATCAAATACCATTTAACCCATCATACGTTTGTGATTTTCTTATTGTTAACTTTTTCCAAATCATGTTTTCTATCACTCTACTTCAGAATGTGACCTATCGTTTTTTCTTCCATGTCTATGTTTTCCTACAAGGAATCCTAGTATGTGTTAACTCAGGTGGCCTTTGTACTTCCTTTTCTTTATTTTAAAGTAATATTTTTACTGACTCTTTTTCTGATGTGGGACATTCAATGAAATTTCCAGGCCTAATTTTAAAAATTGCGAGGATGCAATTTCTTAAGGGGGGAAGAGTGTAATGACATGAAATTTTGAATTAATCTGGTTACCTAATTTTGTGTGTTATTTTATTTTTCATACTCAATAAAACTATTTAATTTTATAACATGAGTATAATTAAAATGAGACTATTGGGTATTGACTATTATATGACTGATAGTTAGTATGACCTTTGGAAACCAAATGTCACAATTATTGTCTCTAAATACAAGTGATCCTGGTTAATTATTATAGAAAGAAGATTTGATGGACTCATCCAGTAGTCACGGGCCAATCAAATCCCATCTAACAGAACTTGGGAAGGAGTTACCACCACTGGGCTTTTCTCTAGACCAATCCCAAGTTGATCTTCATCGTGTGAAGCTAGAACGAAATCTCC
Organism: Viscum album; assembly: GCA_963277665.1. Taxonomy (NCBI): domain Eukaryota; kingdom Viridiplantae; phylum Streptophyta; class Magnoliopsida; order Santalales; family Viscaceae; genus Viscum; species Viscum album. Next base: position 545,158,135 of record OY728158.1, read on the forward strand.
TTTGTGAGAAGTTCAAACTGATAGAAATTACTACTCGTGCAATGTTGGTCGAGCTGCCCTTAGATTCTCTCACCTTAGCACACATTGCACTTAGGTCCCATGCTTGGGTTCTAAGGGGATATCTAAGGAGACTGTAACTCCTTTGTGTAATCCTTTGAGATAAATATAATTGTGTTTTTCCTTATGGTGAATTTTGTAAATTTTCAAATTTTCGGATAAATATAGGATATATATTATTGATTAATTTTAGAAAATGGATATTTTAAAAATTATTTTATAAACCATAAATAATAAAAAATGTGTAAATATTTTCAAAAAATGGTCTTCTACAATTATGTTCAGTACGAATTTTAGATTCTAATAATATCAACATAATTTTTGATGAATAGTAAATTATGAATAGTGATTTTCTGCTTAGGATTAGTAATGTGAACAAATGGATTAGTAATCTCACACAATGAAAGTAATAATATAATTTAGGCACCCTGATTATGTAATGAGATTCAATAAAATGGGTAAAAAATGTTTCAGAAATTATTAGTCAAGTATTAGTTTATTTTGGGTGAATAGTGTTTTTTAATTAAAAATTAAATTAAAAATATTTAGAAAATTATTTTTATAAAATGTATTTCTTTTTTGAACTCAGAGTATTGATATTATGTTAATGTAATTTTTGGGGATTTTTCTGAAAAAAATGAATTTTTGGTGAATAGTGTTTTTATTTAAAAATTAAATTAAAAAAATTATGAATTTTTTTTTCTAAAATGGAGTTCATTTTTGAAATAATCGCATTGATATTTGTTTATGGAGAAATTTTGGGTGTTTTCAGAAAAAGTAGATTTTTCAGTGAATAGTAAAAATACATTCATAGGGTTTCGGTATGTTTAATGACATCATGACTGCATCATGATGATGTCATTAGATATTTTAAGGGATGGTTGACTAAAGGGGATGAATTATTTTATTAGGTGTCCCAAGTGGCCAATACCATGGGCAAATACCATGGGCAAGCCCTATGGTTTTTTCAATACCACCAAGGAGGTGTCCCTTGGCCATTAATGCCTTGTCCCCTTACTTTCCCTATAAATACCCACCTTTTCCTCCTTTAGTTTTCACTCCCAACTCTCCCCAAACGAAGATATGGTCTCATTACCTCTCATAGAGTCCTACCAAGGTTCCCCCAAGCCCTCAAGGTCCCAACCTTTGAGTTATAAGAGATACATTTTAAGGTAAGGGATCCTACCTCTCTCTTTCTTTTCAAGTAATCTATTTTATGTCATTTCATTTATTCTCAATGATATTATGTTGTAGGATGTTCTTTTATATTCCTCTTACATCCCTTTTCATGTTCATATGATTATAGACCCCCTATTTCTCTCATCAATTCATTTTAAGAATGTTTAAGTGGTGCTGTTAGTCTACAGAATTTTTAAGGGATTTGTTCACCTTTCTCATTTTTCAAAGTTATACATTCATGTCAAGTCTTTAATGTTCATTTTTATTATGTTGGGGGTATGATCTATATATATCTCATACTTATATTTTATGTTCATATGATGAGAGACCCTGTTTGATCTTGTCAATTCATTTTTTTTTTGAATTTTAAGTGACATCGTTAGGCTGCAGAATTTTTAAGGGATTCGTTCACCTTTCTCATTTTTCAAAGTTTTACTTTCATGTCAAGTATTTCAGGTTCATTTTTATTGTGTTGGGGTATGATCTATATATCTATAATACTGATATTTTATGTTCATATGATTAGAGAACTTATTTGATCTCGTCAATTCATTTTTTGTTGAAGTTAAAGTGACGTTGTTAGGCTGCCGAATGTTTAAGGGATTCGTTCACCTTTCTCATTTTTCAAAGTTCTACTTTAATGTCAAGTATTTCAACTTCCTTTTTATTATGTTGGGTTATGATATCTATATCTAACATACTAATCTTTAATTTTCATATTATGAGAGACCATATTTGATCTCGTCAATTCATTTTTTGTGGAAGTCGAAGTGGCGCCGTTAGGCTACAAACTTTTTAAGGGATTCGTTCACCTTTCTCATTTTTCAAAGTACTAATTTCATGTCAAGTATTTCAAGTTAATTTTTATTATTTTGTGGAATGATATCTATATCTATCATACTAATATTTTATGGTCATATGATTAGAGTCCCTATTTGATCTCATCAATTCATTTTTTTAAAGTATAAGTGACGCTGTTTGGCTACTGAATTTTCATAAGAAAGATCTTATTTTTGTCTTCCTTTCATGTTCTTCATTTCATATAGTATATCGTTCAAATTTCATTTCCATGTTCTTAAATCATTTATATTCTTTCCCCCTACTATTTTATGGATCATTTATGACTGGTTGACCCATGTCCCCTCTCAATTCAATGATTCCTAAAACCTCGTAACATAACTGTTATGCTGCAGAATTTCCGTTTCAAAATGTCTCTCTCTTATTTTCAAAATCATTTATTTTATTTAGTGAATACTTAAAGAAATTTCTTCTAAAAGGGTATTCACATATATACCAAAACTTTCTATTTTAAATTCTTGGATTTACATACACGAGACCCGCTTTCCCTTTTCCATTGGTTTAATGTGACATAAAGATCATGTCTTTAAAGCAGTTTTTAAAACGTTATGATTATGAAATAAACCCATTTCTTTTATTCTATATGGGTTTCTTATGAAATTATTGATGATAATATATGTGTCTCAGATGATAATAAAGGAAAATTTAAGGTTTCACCCTGATAGCGCTCCAATGCATTGGGTAAAGACTTAATCTCTAGAGATGACAATTTTTAACGACGCCTTGGTGAATAACCTTGGTAATTTATAATGACACCTTAGGGATGGACCTTGGTGAAACGGAAATTATTGTCTATGTTAAATGTTTTATACACATCTTCATGTTATAAGTACATTATTTTTATTATGATATGCATCATGATTTATTCTCATGCCTTAATGTTCTTTTTCATGACTTTATTTATGTATCTCAAGTTCACATGTTAAATGTTTCCCTTGTTTCCCTTACTAGGCCTTCTACTCACCCTTTCTTTTGATGTATGTACCCAGGTTATGAGATGCAGTAATGATCGTAGGATAAACATAAGGAGAATCCTTTCAAGTGTTTAAGAATATTATTTTATGTTTTCATGTTTCGAGTTCCAGTTTTCCAAGACACTAAACCTTAAAGATCCTCATTTTTGTATAATGTAATGAAAGATTATGTGATAAAAAGTCGGGATTCTATATATAAAAATCCCCTTTACAATAACATTTTGTGTAATGGTATATTGGTATGGACATGGAATAGAACAATTCTATGAAATGGTGAACCATTGTGACTGTTATGTATACAACATCACACAATAGTAAATGGTATTGTTACACTTAGGTATACCACTCTAGATAAGGTAAATTCCATAGTTACCGTTTTCTTTTTAGCGATGTAAGGGTAGATAACTCTTTACCTTTGTATACCCACATTAAAAAAGGTTAAAATAATTTACCATATTAAAACAACATTATAAACAATTATTATTTCATTACTATGTTAAATATTTAACATAACAGAACCATGAATCCAAATCAAAGAATTTTTAGGTTTCATAAGATTCTAGTTAATATTTTTAAACACAGTGGATGATAATTTAAATCATTGTTTTAGGTAATCCATGAAATATAGAATAAAACATGAATATAAATTACTAAAGGGATGAACATATAAATATCGGACTATAATTCATAGATGAACCACAACAACATATTCATAATTATATGTTTTTGATAAAGAGTAAATAAGTTAATGAAGCATCCCACTTCTATAGTGTATCTGTGGACTCTTAGAAATCCTTTCATATTCAGACATGATTATTCTCTAATTGAAAATTTTCCAGAATAAATTATGCAAATAAGAAATAAAGAATTTTGTAATGGAATTAGGGAGGTTCTTCTATGAATCAACATGTTTATCCAATAACTTTCATCACATGGAAGTAATATAAGTAATATACAAGGGAGATCCTTGGGCCGTTGTATAAGGCCCCGGCCTTAAACCTTACTTAATATTGAATTAAATGAATAATTCACATTGAGGATCTTTTCAGGTTTAGAGTTTTAGAGAATTAGAACATAACTATTAAATCTCAAAAGATTACAAAGTAGTCACTTCTACTAAGTTTCCATAATAAAAAAACTCTTAAAAGAAACATGTCTAGTTCCATGTTTTATATATCATGACATTCCCTTGATCCCATCCTTGACCTTATTCCACATTAATTCCTGTGAAAAACATTTCAAAAAAACTTGGGGTGAGCATAAAAAGCACAGTAAGGGATACACAAAGAATGAAAACTGTTAGTTTTTCAAACATCAAGTAAACCATGTATACTCTATCAAAGTAATACCTTCACCTTCGTGAAGTAGTAAATACTCTTCACTGAATAAAGTATCATTACTTACCATTTTGTAACCAAAGGATTACCATAAAACCCATATAAAGAACACATAACATATATAAAGGTAACTTGGGACATAAACATACTTAAGTGGAATAACCATACGGTCGACTTCCACACATATCAATTAATGGAATAGCCATACGGCCAATTTCCATACATACTTAATGGAATAGACAAACGGCCGACTTCCATACCCAATGCATTGGAGGTTATAACGTAACCACCCGTCATATGGTTTATCACGTAACCACCCGTGAAATGTCCAAGTACCAATATAAATTCATAAAACATAAAACCAATATAAAGGAATGATAACATTTCCACATTTCAATCACAATATATCATAATAGAATACTTTATCAAAACCATTTTCAATACCAAAATACATAAAAGAGTATATGGTATTTATTTCATTTTAAAAACACAACGGCTTGTTGAGGAAGCCAAAGACTAAATAAGACTCGCGACGGCGGAAAAGGTCGTTGTCACCGCGTACATTAAAAAAACATTCCTTTTTGTCATTTAGTAAAACGCTTCATAGAAAAAGATTCCTTTTGTATAAAAGTAAAAGTCAAAGGGGTTTATACACCGTATAAAAGAAAGTTGTGTATAAAACGAAATATGTCTCAATGAAAGGAGATTGAGACGAAGTCCCTTACCTCAGGTCCGACTTCACTCGATCATTCTTTAACTTCCTGAATAATAAACTTTAGTTAATTTATACTTGATTAAGAACCTTTTTAAAGTTCATTATTCCTTTTATATCACTTATTTCCATGTTATAAACATTATGTAACTATTTAAGTTAATAATGTTTGTTTTGTCAATATTTGGTTCTTAAGTCGAAAGTGGACTTCTTACAATTACATGTTGTTCGTGTGGTCAAAGGTTCTTCATATCCAGAATGACATTCCTGATTTGGATATCATATATATCATATATATCCAGCATATAAATGTATTTATAATATTACATAATCATTTAGAGTTAAGAAATGAAATGCACTGTTCATGGAGATGGTAAGCCGTACGTACGCATGAACGCTACTTTCATTTCTATTTCGTATTTTTATAGAATGGAATCATAATGATATAAGAGTATATTATAATTCCAGTATAATAACATATAAAATATCATTAACTTTATCCTTTACACATCCCACATATGGTATTAAGGAATCAAATCACTTTCAGGGGGCGGTAGTCCGCACTTCCTAAAATAAAGATATCGTGTTTACCCATAATGGAAACAACAATGATATGCATAAATGAAAAATACAGAAGCTTAAGGAAAGAATAAAAATATTTTATCATATATAAAAATAGTGACATCATAATGGCCACCTTTGAAGGTGTTAAATGAGTATTGAACAATCATCGTTTCGGGAGGCAGAATTTCGCCATCCACGGAAACTGTATGTTCTTTAACCATTTGATGTAGTTGTGTGAGAGTATAGCTCGAATAAATATTATAACAACTTCCTAGTATATTGAAGATACTGGTGTTGGTACAAAAGATGTAAATAAAAAGAGTTTAGGGGGTTTGAAAAGCAAAATAAAATAAATGAACAAGAGAGAATGAATTACCTTTAAAAGTGTAACTCCTTTTGATTTGAGCCTAAAGGCTTACTTTGAAAGGATTATGCCCAAAGAGAATCCTCTAGGATTAGGAGAGGGATGTGGAGATAGTAAATGGGCAGGGGTTGGCCGAGCCAAAGACTTGAGGAGTGTGTGAAATGAGGTAGAGGTGGGGGCCTTTTATAAGAGGAGAGGAGGGGCACTTTTGGAAATCATGAAACTATTATTTTATTTTCAAAAGTGTTTAGAATTTATAAGGTCCCACATTGATATATTTCTAAGATAAGATGATAAGGCTTTGAAATATTCCCATCTAATAGGTTTTGGACTTGTGTAGGTTTTAGATATTACATTATCTTTCCATTTTATTTAAATCGTTAAATAATGAGGTCATCGCTGCATCATTATGATGTCATTAATAATTTAATTTATTTAAATTCTAAAAATTATAAAGAAAAACTATGATGTAGGAAATATTTTTATATTTCCAATGAATATTTATAATAAAAAATCTGATCTTCATAACCCCATGTAAAAGTTTTTTTCGTAAAACATATTATGTTTGTGTCATTTTTACTTTTACATTAAATAAAAAGTTATTTATGTCATTTTCCAACCCAAGAGGCTCCATGGGGTCCCCAAGTTGACCCATGGCTTGTATTGGTCGTCCATGACACATCCAATGAGGGTAGTACATGTGTCAAGCCCATCTCATATTATTAAAACATGATATTTACCTTAAACCACAATAATTACCACTAATCGCGATTAAAAACTTAATAAGTTACTATTCACCAAAAAATTATTTTAATCTCATTGAACCATATTTTACTTCTTAATGACAACCATGTATGTCGGATTTTTGAAAATCAAAACACAATGATGGAAAAATTTCATTTAAACGGAAAACTCGTTTTTAAAAGTACCACTTAGTGGTTTCACTATTCATCAAAAATTGACGTTTTTCAGAAAATTACCAAAAATTCACCCTAAGCTATATTTGATATTAAGAATTCAAAAATGAAGTCTATTTTACAAAATTCAAAACATATAAGTCACATTAATTAATTTAATAATTAATTCCCGCTGTCAGAGCAAATAACGTGTTTTTATAAAACAATAAGTATCAAAAGATTGACACCAGTTTAAGTCTAATTTCAAAGTGAAATTAATTCCAACGACCACTATTGGATTTAATGGTAAAAATATTTTCTAATTTGAATTTAAAACCAATTTCAAAAGATAATCTAATCATATAAATAAATTAGATTAAAAAGAGGTTTTGAATTAAAATACAACATTTTACACTATTCATTAAAAAATGAACTTTATCGGAAAGGTACCAAAAATTTACACAAAGTAAATTTTTTTGTCCCGATTCTAAAGAAGAGTTATTTTTGGTCCAACATAATTTATAAGATTTATCAAAACTATATTTAATGAAGGTTCTCCGTCAAAAGGTGATAAGTGAACCCTTAGTGAAAATTAGGGTATAAATGCCAAAAATTGAACTCTTTCCGTATTTTTAGCCTTTATCTTTTATTGGGTAAATGTAAAAACATTTAAAAACATATATAATCATATTTTAGTTATTTCTATCCATTCCCACCAGTACAACGACTACTTGTTAACTAACATTTAAAATAATATTATTTTATTACTTGTGTGCAACGTATGTTTTCAAAGAAACTCATCGTTGTGTATCGAGTACGCAATCAAACGTAGAAACCCCTTTTAATTGAAATTAATATTTAATTTGTAAATATTAATAAATATGAAAATTCTTTACTCTTTAATTACCTGGGATTTTACATCCTTCACCCCTTTTGAAAATTGCGTCCCCGCAATTTATTTACTTATCGAATAAATGGGGGTACTAATCCCTCATTGCATTTTCAGATTCCCATGTTTCCTCTTCCATTATGTGGTTTTTCCACAAAACTTTTACCTGTTTAATCACCTTATTCTGTAACACTTGCTCCCTGTGGTCAAGAATCTGGACCAGTTGTTCCTCATAAGATAGGTTCTCTTCCAGCTGAACTACCTCTGGACTCAAAACATGAGATGGATCTGGCATATAATTCCTCAACATTGAAACATGAAAAACATTGTGTACCTGAGATAAACTCGGAGGTAAAGCCACTCGGTAAGAAACTGATCCAACTTTCTCTAGAATTTCATATCATCCAATAAACCTTAGACTCAGCTTTCCTTTATTACCAAATCTCATCACACTTTTCCAAGGAGAAACCTTGAGAAAAACATGATCACCTACCTCGAAAGATAGAACCTTCCTCCGGTTATCCGCATAACTCTTCAGCATGCTCTGAGCTGTTCTCATGTGCTTCTGAATCAACTGAACTTTTTTTTCCATCTCTTCTACCAATTCTGGTCCCATCAACTTCCTTTCACCCACTTCATCCCAGAAAGTTGGAGTTCGACACCGCTTCCCATATAATGCCTGAAATGGTTCCATCTGTATACCGGAATGAAAGCTGTTATTATATAAAAATTTAACCAATGAAAGATGTTGGTCCCAACATCCCTGATAATCAATAGAACAAGCTCGTAGCATATCCTCCAATGTCTGAATTGTTCGTTCTTCCTGCCCATCTGATTGAGGATGAAAAGCGGTACTAAAATTTAATTCAGTACCCAACGACTTCTGAAGGCCTTTCCAAAAGTTAGAAGTGAACCTGGGATCACGATCAGATACAATGGATAGGGGAACTCCATGTAACCTCAATATCTCTTTAAGATAAAAACGGGAAAGTTGATCTAGGGGAAAAGTATCTCGTATAGTAAGGAAATGAGCAGATTTATTCAAGCGATCAACAATAACCCAGATTGCATTATTACCTCGAGATGTCCTCGGTAATCCCACAACAAATTCCAGGGATATGTTTTCCCACTTCCACTCTAGCACTGGTAAAGGCTGAAGCATCCCTTTCGGTAATTGCCACTCTGCTTTAACCTATTGACAAGTCATACACATCATAGTAAAATCAACAATATCTCTTTTCATTCCATCTCACCAGTAATACTCCCGCAGATCTCTGTACATCTTAGTACTGCCAGGATGAACTGAAAACGGGGAACTATGAGCCTCACATAACAACTCATTCTTCAACTATGAATCACAAGGCACACATAATCTCTTCCCAAACCTCAAAACACAGTCATTATCAATGTTGAATTCATGCAACATACCTTTCTGAACCAGCTCCCCCTTTTTCTTCAACTCACTGTCTCGCTTCTGTGCTTGCTTGATTCTGTCTGATAGAGAAAATTTCACTGATACCTAAAACAAAACAGAAGAACATCCTGTACCAACAGCTTCTATGCCAAAGTTCATCAAATCATTAACCAAAGGATCATGTTCCAAACGCAACATTTCTAATGAAGAATTACTTTTTCGACTCAAAGCATCAGCCACTTTATTTGCTTTTCCCGGATGGTAATGAATTGTACAATCATAATCCTTGATTAATTCCATCCATCTCCTCTGTCTCATGTTCAATTCTTTCTGAGTGAATATATACTTTAAACTTTTGTGATCAGTATATATTTCACACATTACTCCATACAAATGATGCCTCAAAATTTTTAAAGCAAAGACAACAACATCTAATTCCAAATCATGTGTAGGTTAATTTACCTCATGAGTTTTCAACTGTCGTTAAGCATAAGCAATTACCTGATCATTCTGCATAAGGACACAGCCAAGTCCCTTCAACGAAGCATCACTGTATATAACAAACTCACCATTCCTGGAAGGAAGTGCCAAAACTGGAGCATTCACCAATCTTCTCTTCAACTCCTGAAAACAATCATCACATTCTTTTGTCCAGATAAACTTAGCACCCTTCCAAGTTAGCTTAGTCATTGCACTAGATAACCATGAAAAATTTATAACAAACCTTCGTTAATAGCCTTCCAAACCAAGGAATATACGAATGTCGGTTACATTTGTGTGTCTTGGCCATTCTTCCACAACTTTTGTTTTTGCAGGATCAACGGTTATGCCATCTTTTGAAACAATGTGACCAGTGAAAGAAATTTGTTGTAACCAAAACTCACAATTGCTGAATTTTCCATATAATTTCTTTTCTTTTAAGGTTTTCAAGATAACCCTTAAATGTCTTTCATGCTCCTCTTTACTTTTAGAAAACACCAAAATATCTTCAATGAAAACAACCACAAACATATCCAAGAACTCATGGAAAATTCTATTCATAAGGTCCATGAATATAGCAGGTGCATTGGTTAACCCAAAAGGCATAACTTCAAATTCATAATGGCCATATCTAGTACGGAACACAGTCTTCGGAACGTCTTCTTCTTTTACTTTCAACTGATGGTACCCCGACCGCAAGTCAATCTTCGAAAAATACTGAGCTCCCTAGAGATGATCAAACAAATCATTGATATGAGGCAAAGGATACTTGTTCTTAACAGTAATATTATTCAAGGCTCTATAATCAATGCAAAGTCTCATTGATCGATCTTTCTTTTTAACAAACAAGACAGCTGCACTCCATGGTGATGTGCTAGGTTGAATGAAACCTTTATCTAATAACTCCTGCAATTGATTCTTTAACTCTAAAAGTTCAACTTGAGCCATCTGATAAGGGGGTTTTGAAATTGGCTTAGAATCAGGAACTAAGTGAAAAGTAAATTCAACGTCCCGATCATGAATAATACCAGGCAACTCATCAGGAAAAACATCAAGATACTCATTTACCCCTAGCACATCATTAATCTGAACAGTTCCTTTATTTTCAACAATATGTGCAAGGTAACATTCATTTCCATCTTTTACTAGTTTCTCAACTTCCTGATATTTTATCAAAATCAAGGGTTCATTCTTGTACACAAACTGAAAATATTTCTGAAAAGAAACCATTTTATCTCTGCATTCAATCTTAGCATGATAAACAGAAAGCCAATCCATGCCCAAAATAACATCAAACTCTACTAGAGGCAAAACAATAAGGTTTTCTGGTAGATTCTTTCCACACACAAGGATATGAAGGTTCTTATAATTACTTTTTGTCTCAACGTTCCCTTCGGGTGTTTTAACCATATGTTCAGGATTCATATCTTGATATGGAATTTCCAATTTACTAGAAAACTTCTCAGAAATGAAAGAGCGTGTAGAACCTGAATCAAACAACACATTTGGCATAATCTGAACAAAGAAACAGTGTACCTGATTCCACTTCATTCGATGGCCCAACATCTGCTGAAGTTGTTGCAAAGGATTTCACCACCCATTTCTGCTTGTAGTCTGGCTGCATTCCCCCAGTTGAGTTCATCGTTGGACACTCGTTTGCATAATGACCCATTTCATTACACTTAAAACATCTTACCGTTGTCTTTTCATTTCCTGCTTGATCATCTTCCTTACAGTTACGAGCAATATGACCAGACTTACCACACTGAAAGAACTTACCAGACATGCATAAACATTCTCCAGGATGCATTTTACCACACTTCTCACATGATGGATATTTGGTTTTCTTACCTCCTTGCTTCTTTGATGAATTCTTCCCCTTTTCATGCCAACTAGACCTCTTATTCTGCTGTTTTTCATAGAACACCTGATCATCGGCAAACTCCATTTCCACCTTCTCCGCACATCGAACAAGTTTTTCATAACTTTTGAACTCACGAGAAGCTAAATCCCTTCGATACTTTGGATTTAACCCTGAGTAAAAATGGTTTATTTTACTATCAAGATCTCGTATGAAGTTTGGAGAATACGTTGCCAAACGAGTGAACTTCGCTTCATAAGCAGCCACTGAATCATCCTCCTGCCTCAATTCTAGGAACTGTTTTTCCATCCTATGACAATCCACCTTAGGAAAATATTTCTCAAGAAACATACCATTTAATTCGTCCTAGTGAAGATCCTAAATCTCCTCACTATCCCTGATATTTTTCACCATCGACCACCACTGACCAGCTTCACCTTCAAAACGGTAAACAACAAGACTAACCTTTTGATGTTCTGAACACCCCAAGACATCAAAAATCTTCTCCAGTGATTTAATCCACCCTTCAGCTTGCACAGGGACAGATGATCCTCTGAATGATGGGGGATGTTGCCTCATGGAATGTTCCACCACTGACATGTTCCTCTGCGGTTGATCTGGCTGATCTCGTGCATGGATACCACCACAATTTATAGCCTGAGTCAATTGTGACATCACTGCAACAAACTGTTCAGTTCCGATTCCGACCATCTCAGGTTGCTGATTTGGAAGGTTGACTTCCTCCTGATGTCGTCCCAACATAGTTGCTTTGTTTCCTCTGCGGAAAACCATTCCAAACACTAAAATACCTTGGGTGAAGCAACATGGTAATCTTTAAATTCTATATCATTTCAGTCATACCATAAATTAACTTATAATTTAATGATTTTCTAACTCCTAAAGTTGTCTAAACCGACCTTTGATACCAACTATAAGGCCCCGACCTTAATCCTTACTTAATATTGAATTAAATGAATAATTCCCATTGAGGATCTTTTCAGGTTTAGAGTTTTAGAGAATTATAACATAACTATTACATCTCAAAAGATTACAAAGTAGTCACTTCTACTAAGTTTCCATAATAAAAAAAACTCTTAAAAGAAACATGTCTAGTTCGATGTTTTATATAGCATGACATTCCCTTGATCCCATCCTTGAACTTATTCCACATTAATTCCTGTGAAAAACACTTCAAAAAAACTTGGGCTGAGCATAAAAAGCTCAGTAAGGGATACACAAAGAATGAAAACTGTTAGTTTTTCAAACATCAAGTAAACCATGTATACTCTATCAAAGTAATACCTTCACCTTCGTGAAGTAGTATAAACTCTTCACTGAATAAAGTATCATTACTTACCTTTTTGTAACCAAAGGATTACCATAAAACCCATATAAAGAACACATAATATATATAAAGGTAACTTAGGACATAAACATACTTAAGTGGAATAACCATACCGTCGACTTCCACACATATCACTTAATGGAATAGCCATACGGCCAATTTCCATACATACTTAATGGAATAGCCATACGGCCGACTTCCATACCCAATGCATTGGAGGTTATAACGTAACCACCCGTCCTGGTATTCACAGCACCACCCGTCATATGGTTTATCACGTAACCACCCGTCAAATGTCCAAGTACCAATATAAATTCATAAAACATAAAACCAATATAAAGGAATGATAACATTTCCACATTTCAATAACAATATATCATAATAGAATCCTTTATCAAAACCATTTTCAATACCAAAATACATAAAAGAGTATATCGTATTTATTTCATTTTAAAAACACAACGGCTTGTTGAGGAAGCCAAAGACCAAATAATACTCACAGCGGCGGAAAAGGTCATTGTCACCACGTACGTTAAAAAAACATTCCTTTTTGTCATTTAGTAAAATGATTCATAAAAAAAGATTCCTTTTGTATAAAAGTAAAAGTCAACGGGGTTTATACACCGTATAAAAGAAAGTTGTGTATAAAACGAAATATGCCTCAATGAAAGGAGATTGAGACGAAGTCCCTTACCTCGGGTCCGAATTGACTCGATCATTCTTTAACGTCCTGAATAATAAACTTGAGTTAATTTATACATGATTAAGAACCTTTTTAATGTTCATTATTCCTTTTATATCACTTATTTCCATGTTATAAACATTATGTAACCATTTAAGTTAATAATGTTAGTTTTGTCAATATTTGGTTCTTAAGTCGAAAGTGGACTTCTTACAATTACATGTTGTTTGTGTGGTCAAAGGTTCTTCATATCCAGAATGACATTCCTGATTTGGATATCATATATATCATATATATCTAGCATTTGCATGTATTTATAATATTACATAATCATTTAGAGGTAAAAAATGAAATGCACCGTTCATGGAGACGGTAAGCCGTACGTACGCATGAACGCTACTTTCATTTCTATTTCGTATTTTATATAATGGAATCATAATGATATAAGAGTATATTATAATTCCAGTATAATAACATATATAATATCATTAACTTTATCCTTTACACATCCCACATATGGTATTAACGAATCAAATCACTTTCAGGAGGCGGTAGTCTGCACTTTCTAAAATGAGGATATCGTGTTTACCCATAACGGAAACAATAATGGTATGCCATAAATGAAAAATACAGAAGCTTAAGGAATGAATAAAAATATTATATATCATATATAAAAATAGTTACATCATAATGGCCACCTTTGAAGGTGTTAAATGAGTATTGAACAATCATCATTTCGGGAGGCAGAATTTTTCCATCCACGGAAACCGTATGTTCTTTAACCATTTGATGTAGTTGTGTGAGAGTGTAGCTAGAATAAATCTTAATAAAACATCCTAGTATACTGATGATACTGGTGTTGTTACAAAATAAGTAAATAAAAAGTGTTTAGGGGGTTGGAGAAGCAAAATAAAACAAATGAACAAGAGAGAATGAATTACCTTTAAAAGTGCAACTCCTTTTGATTTGAGCCTAAAGGCTTCCTTTGAAAGGATTCATCCCAAAGGGAATCCTCTAGGATGAGGAGAGGGATTTGGAGAGAGTAAATGGGCCGGGGTTGGCCGAGCCAATTACTTGAGGAGTGTGTGAAATGAGGTAGAGGTGGGGGCCTTTTATAAGAGGAGAGGAGGGGCACTTTTGGAAATCATGAAACTATTATTTTATTTTCAAATGTGTTTCGAATTTATAAGGTCCCACATTGATATATTTCAAATATAAGATGATAAGGCTTAGAAATATTCCCATACAATAGGTTTTCGAAATGTGTAGGTTTTAGATATTACATTATCTTTCCATTTTATTTAAATCGTTAAATAATGAGGTCATCGCTGCATCATAATGATGTCATTAATAATTTAATTTATTTAAAGTCTAAAAATTATAAAAAAATACTATGATGTAGGAAATATTTTTAGCTTTCCAATTACTACTTATAATAAAAAATATGATCTTTATAACCCCATGTAAAATTTTTTTTCATAAAACATATTATGTTTGTGTCATTTTTACTTTTACATTAAATAAAAAGTTATTTATGTCATTTCCCAACCAAAGTGGCTCCATGGGGTCCCCAAGTTGACCCATGGCTTGTCTTGGTCGGCCATGACACATCCAATGAGGTTAGGACATGTGTCAATCTCATCTAATATTATTAAAACATTATTTTTACCTTAAACCACACTAATTACCACTAATCGCGATTAAAAACTTAATAAGTTACTATTCACCAAAAAATTATTTTAATCTCATTGAACCATATTTTACTTCTTAATTACAACCATGTATGTCGGATTTTTGAAAATCAAAACACAATGATGGAAAAATTTCATTTAAATGGAAAATCAGTTTTTAAAAGTACCACTTAGTGGTTTCACTATTCATCAAAAATTGAAGTTTTTCAGAAAATTACCAAAAAATCACCCTAATCTATATTTGATATTAAAAATTCAAAAATGAAGTCTATTTTACAAAATTCAAAACATATAAGTCACATTAATTAATTTAATAATTAATTCCCGCTGTTAGAGCAAATAGCGTGTTTTTATAAAACAATAAGTATCAAAAGATTGACACCAGTTTAAGTCTAATTTCAAAGTGAAATTAATTCCAACGACCACTATTGGATTTAATGGTAAAAATATTTTCTAATTTGAATTTAAAACCAATTCAAAAGATAATCTAATCATATAAATAAATTAGATTAAAAATAGGTTTTGAATTAAAATACAACATTTTACACTATTCATTAAAAAATGAACTTTATCGGAAAGGTACCAAAAATTTACACAAAGTAAATTTTGATATCCCAATTCTAAGGAAGAGTTGTTTTTGGTCCAATAGAATTTATAAGATTTATAAAAACTATATTTAATGACGGTTCACCGTCAAAAGGTGATAAGTGAACCCTTAGTGAAAATCAGGGTATAAATGCCTTAAATTGAACTCTTTCCGTATTTTAAGCCTTTATCTTTTATTGGGTAAATGTAAAATCATTTAAAAACATATATAATCATATTTTAGTAATTTCTATCCATTCCCACCAGTACAACGACTACTTGTTAACTAACATTTAAAATAATATTATTTTATTGCTTGTGTGCAACGTAAGTTTTCAAAAAAATTCATCGTTGTGTATCGAGTACGCTATCAAACGTAGAAACCCCTTTTAATTAAAATTAATATTTAATTCATAAATATTAATAAATATGGAAATTTTTTATTCTTTAATTACCCGGGATGTTACACGTTTCATTTACACTTGTTTTTAGAAAACATTTTTAAATTTTACTTCAACTGTCTGATGTATCTCATGCCTGAGTAAAGAACTCATGGTATGTTACATCATATACGAAATTTCATTTATAATAACATCAAGTTTTTGAAACCATTTTTATATTAATACACTAAATTTTTGTTTTTTTTATTACTATAAATGGAATAAATGAAATATTATTTCCTTCCCACATCTTGATTATATTTATATATATATATTTGTGGATTTATGGATCATATATTTCAATAAGTTATTCTATTTTACTCATTATGTATCCGTCAACAATCCACCACAATTTTCAATCAAATCATCTTGTTATACAATACCTAGGACGGTAATTTTATGATAATTCAATACTCACCATGCCTCTATAAACACTGTAATAAATTAAAAAACCCTGTATGAGGTGATATACATTATTTATGATGAGAAAAAACATTATTATAATGAAAAAGACAGATGATGATATAAAAAGATGATTGTGTAGTTTAACACAAATCACATTCATATTTTAAATAAGGAGATAAAAAACATACTTTAATGAATCCCACAATGATTCTTATGTTTTATTCTTACATCATCATATGTATGGATGTGGTTGAGGATTCATAATGATGACCCTTTGGGACAAACCAACCAATAAGAACCCACTATCCACCTCTCTAACACAACCATGTAATACATTCTACTATCCTAGAACCAGAATCAAACCTATCCCATGACACCTTCACTTCTCGTGTTCGAAAATTGGTTTGACCCAAAATTAACATGATTTATAACACATTGTTCTATGCTAGTGGACTCTATTTGTTTCATACAATTCATGAATATAAAAATTCATGTAGAGAATTTATATATCTATTTGACAAGTCGTTTTTTAATATAATCACATATACTATAATCTGAATTCTTCATAATCAATTATTTTAATGGATTCATTATTAATTAATAAATTGATAAATTTATTAGGTTAATAATCAACTATAAATTTATAAATTTACTTCTATCATTTATTCATTAATAAATTTTTTTGAATATGGTACATATTCTAATAAATATTTTGATTTTGATTATATTTCACATTTCAAATATTTTTTATCTTTTATATTTGTTATTAATATAATTTAAAAATAATTTTCTATATTTCATGATAAAAATGATATCATTATCAAAATTAAAATATATCATAAAATATTTTTTAAAAAATTAATATAATATATTATAATTACCCTATATATTAAACCCATTAAAAATAAGTATTTTATAATAATTATTATGTTGCCATTAAAATTGAAAATTAAATATATATATGTATGATTAATAAATTTCACATATAATTATATAGATTTATATTAATATTTTATTTTTATTAATATTTTTATTTCTTGGAAAATTTTTCATTAATATTAAAATTTATATTTATCATTCACTATCAATTTTCATAAAATAATTTCAAATCAATTAAAAATACATTCATTAACATGTTGCATATAAAAAGTACCCTACTATAGAATTTTCTTTCAACCATAAAAACATAATTAAAGTAGAGTCAAAATGATATAAAAATGCAATAGAGGTCACCCCATCCTTCATAATGACTCACTTCAATGTATAAATCGATAAACAGACATTCACATCTATGTCTATGCCATGATTTTAGTTATTCAATTCACATTAATAGGTTATATTTCAATTTATGGTCTTGTATAATACTATAAAATGATCTATGGATGTGGTGTGAAACCAAAGTTGATATATGACAATTAGGTCCTCTATGATTATGTTGAACTCAAAGACTCAATACTAGTGGAAGTGATTTATGAGGAAGTATAGATCTTGTACACATACATTTTCTATAATGACATCCTCATTCCTCAATTGTTCAGCAACTACAAACCAAAAAAATATTTTCACCACCTCCATTGATATATATGGACCACATTATAGAGAATTTATAATATATCAGGGATCTAATATTAGGATTGATTTATAATGAGATTTTACACCCCTAGTCTATAATGGAAATACATCAAACAATTCACAAAAAGTGAGGATCTCTTGAAATTTATTGGATTTAATTATAGATGTGGAAAAATGAGTTGTGGTGGAATTATGAAAACATCAATATCCCAATTATTACTAAATTCTACAAGTTCCTTTCTAGAATTATTAGTGTCATGTTGATTACATTATGTGATACACACACCATGGAATATCCCTAAAAAAAATTTTAAGTAGAGTTATTGAAAAAAAGGAACCACATTGGGTTGATGGTTCTCATATTTATGACAATACACTAGTATTTACATTATTTCTATTCCTAGAAGGATCTATCTTATATCATTGAAAATTTACATGTGTTTTGGGTGATCGATAACTATACACTTCAATGTGTATGATATTATCAAAAATGTAATAGTTCTAGAGGGTAGATTTTGAACATTTGTTACTGTATTTCTAACCTTGTACCATTATCTTAGAACTGACATATGGCCTTATGTGTTCTAAGACTTAAATCAATGTTTATGATATCCCCATATATGTTTTCCACATCGACCGAGCAAAATACAATGTCACTCGTTACTATGATATTCATATAAGTAGACTAATTTTATAAGATTGTGTATTTAATATTGGATTGATTTTGATGTTATCCATTTGTATTATACAACCAACAAATTTTATAGGAAGTTATTTTTTATGTTTAATTTCATACTGATTCCATAGTAAAATATTATACAATAGAGGCAGAAAATTGAGGTAGGTAAACATTGGGATATTGTGGCCAAGGAGGATATGTGATTCAAAATCCAAATTAATTACATATACATCATTATTGGACTAGTACCCACATATTCATGATTATGGGTATATTCTTATCTAATGTGATATAATCCACCAGTGTACCCATTTTTATCATAGTCCGGTCCTTAAAATTGTAATATGGGATAGTATAAAACATCATATGAGACAATATTCTAGTGATGATCCAAGACCATCTCACATTTCACACCATATGGTCTCTTTCTAACCCTGTTCTATGGAGAGATAGTATCAACACTTCGAAATAAGGAAATTGAATTAGTAAATAGGGATATGTACATTCATTGGATATTGAAGGATTGAGGAAAATATGTACTCAAAGTATCCTAAGTTATCCTCATGGAAGAATGAATGGTCCAGAGGTGTCCTCTTAAAGGATTTTTACCCCACAAAAATTATGTTTTGGTGAAGTTTTCTTTCCACAATCTCTATTTGGGATCTATGGGATATCATCCCTGGTAGAATTTTTATCCCCTGATTTGAAAAATGAAGTCTCCCATGGACATCAATGCTCATAACGACCTCCATCAATTTTGTTATGTACGTTTTTGAACTGGATATCTTTACCATGGCCACTAATATAATTGTTAGGGTCACTTGGTGGGTGTATGAAATAAAATACACGGGAACCCATGAATTGGCACATATCTAATATTAAGATGAAAAGTTGGATTCATTGATCTATCATAAAGATATATATTTTATTTATCTATACATGTGACACATTCACAATTTATTTTTTGTAATTATTAGTTTTATATATTATATATAAATACATGATTAAACTATAAGGTTGGATGAGTCTCTATGGTATGTTATCAGGGGTACACTATAGGGGTACCCAATGGGGTTTCTTTAAACATAATTAATCAGAGCTAGTCCCTAAAAGACAAATGATAAAGGAGGTCAAACATGAAGGCATTTTTTCCATCATCCCCCAATTGATTTCGATCCTACTATAAACAAGGAATATTACTTTAAAATTAATTTTGAGGAATAATAAATGGTCAATTAATTTTCCAAGATGATTATTCCTGAATATAAAGGAGATTCATCATGTTCACCCTTGTCTTCTCTTAGATTTATGAGTATGCACACCAATATATTGATATTATGTCTTAATAACTTCATGATATAACAACTAATAAATTGGAGGAGGATTCTCCAAATGATATTTGGTTAGGACTAAAATCATTTTGGTTATAAAATCATTCTTAGGGATGATGGATTACTGACTATGGCCATTCCAGACTCCCTATGTAGTAATAGTGAAAGTGTGACTTTTTTAGCTGAAAATTGTAACATTAGCTAATATGAACTAATATTAGTTATTGTAACATGTATTATCAGACTATATATATTAGTGGAGAAAATTTATTACCTTTTATAAAGAATTTATGAACAAAAATTAATGTAGGAAGTAGAAAAATAATATAAGGAATGGGATGGGTGTATTTTTGAGTGCATTTTTACAACACATGAATGATATTTTTTTTTCTAAACTATTTTTTTCTTGAAGAAATAATGATCTAGATAATAGTGGTATGAATCCCATCCGAAAAACCTAATGTAAAACATGAGAACCTACCTATAGTATTTTAAAAATCGGGTATCTCTGCCAATAATATTGATAGGTCAGTGAATGTTAGAGCTCTTAGAGGTCTGATAGGGGTCCATGATGAGGTAATATGTGATAAAATAGTAATGGATCCTATACTATTGATCATGAAAATGATCGAGGTACCTAAATTATCTAATAAATATATAGTTAAATGGGTAGGTACCCATGGTACGCCTTCAATGGGGATGATTTCAATCTCATATTATAACATATTAATAATTATTGGTGACTTTTCAAATTTTCTAAAATTTTTCTTTTTAATCACCAACTAAAAAGTAATTCCATATCACTAACCGCACTACTAAACTAGGGCGGACTTATGAATTTATAATCTCTAACCCCTTGTGCTCTAATACATAGAGAATTAAGTTGTTGGGTATTTCCTAATTCCAATGAGCTTATAAGGTGTTGACATAGTCTTTTCCCCATGATAGTTTCTCTAATAACATGTAACAGTTATTGTCACTGACTCTTAACTAGTCAAGGAATCTATAAAATTTGATTGTACTTGCTATAAAATTCATGTATGAAAATATAGAATATAATTTCCAAAACACCTCTTAAAAATCTAATATGCATGATGTATTTTATTTGTCATTAATTCTTTTGTATGTGATGTGGTGGTCTAATTAATAAGAAATCAATGGATCCATAAATGTCATTTTCTAGACACAAGATCTAGATGTATAAGAATTTTCCTTCATTTTAGTGGATGAATCAACTACATGTTATACTATACATTAACATGAGGGGATTCAATGTGAAAACCATTATATGGATGTTTCCTCATAACAATAGAACATAGTTTACAGAAATACTTCCCATATAATCCTCTTATATGAGCAGATGGATTATGAAAACTAGAATAGTTTGGATACCAATAACTCCTTGATGATGCCTAGATTGAGTGATATGATGTAGTTATCAATATATTGAGAATTCCTCCAACTAATAATGCTGAATTTTAAAATATAATTGGACCTCAATAAAATATTAATGAAGCCAAAAAGTCTATTATAAACTACTATGCCTCTATGGATGGATGTTTTTAATATATAACTATCATGATGTGAGATAATAACTATTTTATACTCACCTATATATTTTTTAATATTAATAAAAAATTATTATTCTAAATTTCTATAAATCTTTTGAAAACAATTCCACTTCAACAATACCTTCATAGTGACCTATGTAGCAAAGAGAGTGAAATTAAGAGAAAAATTAAATATACCCAATCATTGAATCTGGATTGAATTATGATTATTTAGGGTTTGAATAATTTTATATATTAATATTTACTCATATAAATGGATATTTTATGGTTATAGGAATAGAAACCCTAATAAAAACACTAGAGTAGGTCTGTTTGAATATGGAACGACTTCCTCCGTGGTGTGAATCGCGGAAGAATATGGTTTTAGATACCACCCCCATAACACTTATATAGGTCTATTATGATATATAAAGGGACTTATCAAAGAGATTTGGTTAAAAAGGGTAAATTTCGAAATGAGAATTATAATGTTCAAGAGTTCTCATACACCATGAGGTCACAAATTCAAGTGATTAAAATGAATTTCTAAGTCAATTTGTGATGAATAAATGATATTTGTATTTTTACTAGGTTTGTGTCTTAGTTATAATGGTATAATTGTTAATAAGGGCTTGTGGTAGACTTCACTATCCTTGTTTATATTCATATATAGACTAAACTTCTTCTTAGGTTTCACATTAGGTCACTTAATAATATTGTGTTTTTATTTTTTGAGGACATTCATTAGTGGTTTTCAACATGACAATATTTATTTTGTCTCGTATTTAAAATGATGAATTTTTTTCAAGCCACATAAATACCATTCCCAAATTGCAATTCAATAATCTTTTACCATGTAATGAATTTTATTATTTTTGACATGGAATGTATTGGGCCAATTTTAATGTGGTTTTTTGGGTATCGCTAGAAAAACCCATTATATTTATGATTATAGTTTGATATTATTATTTAATATATATAAATTGCCTTCCAATATAATGGGAAAATAATTTCCTCAAGTGAATGTATAGAAAAATGAAACTAACATAGATAACCTCACAAATGGGTGAATGTTTTTTATGGTTTTGATGACAAGAACAATATTTTTTTCCTATTTATGGTCACATGACGAAGAAAAATTGGGAGTAATATATATATAATTGCAAACTCATATCTTTAATATTGGTGGGATACATTAATGTGTGACATCAAGGGTACTGAATCTTATTTAATGGTTGGATTACGAAGAATGTATGACATAACATAACACATTGGAATCAAGGGAGGTGAAAAGGGTTATGTATAAGGTGGATGACTGAATTCAAAATTTGATTGATAGATTCCACTAAAATGTTTTTAGTTAATATAGAGATCAAATGAACTTTTAATTGGGATCGAATTCATATCATTATAGAGGTTGATTATGGTAACACTACGGATCATTACTAATTAGAGGGTTCCTTTGGAGGTAGAAACAAGTCTTATTGATGGTTAAAGAACAATTTATGGAGACTCAAACTAAAAATAAATTATGTTGGTTTATATAATGGGGGATACATAAGAAGGGTTTAGGAATCATATATTTCACTACACCATGAATTAATCATTTCTTTTATAAATAACCATAAAATAATCCTTTAGTAATTGGATTAATTTAAACAAACAATGCAGTGTTTTACATACCCATGTCCTTCTAAGTTATAGTTATTTAGATAATTAGGATTAACATAAAAAATATAATTTCACATACTAACCCAGGTACCATTGTATCTTGATAATTGATATGGTCATGACATAGCCCGAAGTGGATTCTTGAACCCCACCAGTCGTCGACAAGCACCAGAAATCTTACTAACTTAAATGGGAACAGTTTTCCACCAAACATTGTGGAAGTAAAAAAATAAGACAATATTCATTTGAGAAGAACCCCCACTGGGTTTAATGTACCAGAAGTAGAATATTAACTAATTCCCAATGTATTATAACCCAAGAACCAAAATTGGTAGGACAACCCAGGTCCCTAAGGATGCCACTCACCATGTCTGAGGTTTAACAGATGGATCCACCACTAGGAGAACCTTTCCCTTTTTTGGAACATGGATGGAGATAATCTACACCTACTTGAAGCAAATAGTGGGTTGTCAGATAAAGCCGAGTATGATTTCACCAAATCTTCCATGAAAATATACCAATATCAAATTAACAAAAAATGTTATTTTAGTTTTCAAATAAACTAGTTTGGCATTTATAAAATCAAATTAAAAAAATCATGATTTACAATTTAAAATATTCAAATACAATTGAAATTCATTATTCACACATTATATGATAGAAATACATTCCAAAAAATTGAATTTAACATTAATAAAATGGTTATTTACACAAATGATACTTTTCTCGAAATGGATTAAATTATCACTTTTATATAAAATAGTTTATATTACTTCATAAAGCCTCTAAAATAGTATAAAACAATGAAATATATATATTTAAAATAGAAAAAATTGTAAAACATGATCTTCTTCAATATAGGTATGATTGTTCTATGCAATATGGATCCAGCACTATATAATGGAAAAGTATGTACATACACCACTTGAACTAAGGCCAAGAGGACTCATCACCATCTTCTACGGAATTGAATCTACAGATATAATGTTTTTGAACATTATAGGATCACAAAGTTCAACCATAAATAACTCACTAACTTCATAAGGCTTGCATGTGCTCAAGTAAAAAACAATGGTTAAGAATTTAATTTTATCTATGATTAAAATTCAATTAAATACCATTATCACTTCATATATGATGATTTTATCTTTAAAAATTATAATGGTGATTTAATAAGAAAACATAACTTTTAACAATTAAACCACTCATATTCCATCTAAAAAAATTTCAATCTATTTTTCACTAAAAAGGATTTGAATTAAATTCAATACTCCGTTAAAAAATATAATTTCACAATTAAATTATTTTATATAATTTTTTTTTAAATTACATATCCTATAACAAACTATCAATTCATTGGAATTCAGGTTTTTCACAATTTTCTAGACAATCAATTTTTATATTTAAATTAAAAATTTATAGATATTCAATTCCTATCACATCAGATGTTATTATATACTCTAACAACATCAAAATTAATATCTAACCATATTAATAAAGATATAGACCACAGTAAAATAGATGGGTAATAAGAAAACCTATTGTGAAGAGACCGAACAAAAATCCCATAGCTTCTCTCCTCCTTGGAAGGGGTTTTGGAGGCGTAAAAATGGTTTTTGGGAGCCCCAAATCATAGAGAAAATTATTGGGGTTCAAAAGAGCCTAAAAGGCCGTCCAAAATAGGGTTTTTATATTTTTTACAACTTTTAGATTAATTAAATTCCATACACCTTGTTTCATAGAAAATATTACATGATTTGGTCAAACCGTGCGTAGGCAGTGCACCTGTTATAAAGGGGGTGCACATTTTCTCTTAAGAGGGAACACAACATAATAAACAGCCACCAACCATTCTATATACCACTAACAAAAATTTTCATATTTTGTAGTAGGGTTCTTATATTGAAAACCATGTGCTGGTTGCGAGCCAACCATGCCTCAACCCATAAATTTCAATATTCTTATATATCAATAAAAAAACAACTCTAAACGAAACCGAACAAACTCTTGATGAAATAGAGTGTTTAGGAATACCTAAAATCAGTTATGTAATTTTAAAAACCTACCGACCACAGAAACATTACATCCCTATAAATCCATTAAATAAATCTATTTGTCAAAAAGATGAGGCCATTTATCTCTCATCAGTGCCTCTCAATCTCACATATAAGAAGAATCAGAAATATGAATCTATTGCATAAGGAAAAAAGCAATCAACCTCATATGAAGAACCTTGGATCCAAATTCAACTATCCTAAATGGTCCTTTAGTCATTAATAAATCAATTTCAGCTTAAAGATCTCACCAACTCAGAACATGATATCTATCAGATAAATACTTTTAGAGTTAACATACATGAAACTCATAATGGATCGACATCAGCTAAATTGTTAGTGATAAATTATATTCAACATTCCTCACCTTCTAAACAATATAATAATTATGAAAAATGTGGATAAAGCCTCCCTTACATACCTAGTTGTCCATGATCCAACCAAGATAATACCTTCACGAACACCTGGTCTCCAAGTAGGAACTCCAAATGTTAATGGAGAAGATAAGAATGATATTTATATCATATTTGTGTTGTCACCATTCCTTGAAGAATAAATTGATTCATTTATAATGTATCTTGGACCAATGTCTGTCTAACCATGGAACATTCACCAATCTCTATCCTACAGAACAAGGGTTTACAAAACTAGAAAATAAGGCCTCAAATGATCCATTTTTATCACGAAATGCTATCTTTTGTAAGAAAAAAACACAACCCATCCCAAATGAACATCCCATTATCTACAAATTTTATGAACACAAGTATGAGGAATATCATCAGGAATCAATATAGCTCTTTCTATCTCACCATCTGACAGTGGATGGTATGACATACTCAAAAAGTCGTGAGATCCCAGTGCCTCTTGAATGCCTCTAGAAACAAAGGATGTGAATCAAGGATATATTTTAGAGAAAATATCATATGGGACTATATTTAAATGGATAATCCCATTCACATAGTAATTTCCCAACTCACCGTCTTTGGTTGTATCATGAATGGGAAAGAAGTGTGCTGATTTCATCTGCCAATCGATCACAACCCAAATCGCATTATTCATTGTCATGTTATATGGGAACCCAACTATAATTTATATTGACATATCATCACACTTCCATTTATGGAATGGAATTGGATGAAGAAAACCATAAGAATTCATATACTCGACATTACTTACCGACATGCATCACAATGAGAAACATACTCACCAACGCCCCATCTCATTCCTGGAAATCATAACTACCACTAAATGTCATAGAACACATTTGAGGATCCATAGTGCACTACCATTGGGATCTATGAAAATACTCCATCACATATATCATTAACCATGATGGTACCACAAAATAATTTTGATGTCATATAATTCACTCTTAGGAGAATGACCAATGTGTAATTGTCTCCCCACATTAAAGATATTCTATAATGCTAATGAACTCATAATCAAGTTGTTGATCATGAAGGATCATCTCGAGAAGTGTGGATGGCAACATTTATTTGTCCAATGGGACATATATCCCTTTCTCTTAAACTCCAATATGCAATTTTTCAATAATATCCATAAAATTCCTCTCATCCCAAGATCCATTCACTATTTTTGTTGCTTGAATCCTATTCAATGAATATGCAATGACATCCATGTTCCCCAGGGAATAAGATATATCTAAATAAAGATATTGTAGGTATTCATCCAACACCTTTGATGGAGATTTAAATAATATTGATATATTATATTAGTCAAGCTATTCTGGTCTTAATACATTGTACTCCATTATCTATAAAAATAATGCTTCCAACTCTTAAGAGCATGAATCACAACTTCATTTCCAATGTCATGGGTACAATAATTCTTCATGGTTGTGCTAAGGTGAAGTGACCCATACGATACTACATGGTTACCTAACATAAGTACACATCCCCAAACTGAACATGATGTATCAGAGAAGACAACATATCCCTTGATGGCCTCTGAAAGATTCAACACCTGTGTTGTAGTTAAAATATGCATCATTTCAACAAAAAAATTCTGAAATTTTTAATCCTAATAAAACATCACACACTTTATATTTATAGAAACAATCATAAAATCTGACACTAACAAGTCCTTGAAAAACCGGTGATAATATCAGGAAAAACCCAAGGAACTTTGAATCTCAAAAACATTTTGTGGTTATTCAATTATCATAAAAACTTTCACTTTTTAAGTATCAACTAAAATTCCATGATTGGACACAATGTGTCCTTATAATTTCACTTTATGAATCCACAAATCACACATTGAATGATTGGAATTGAGTTGGTGATTTTTCATCAAACATAGAACTATTCTCACATGATTCACTTGATCCTACTCATATTTAGAGTAAACAAAGATATCATCAATAAATAACACCAAAAATGCATCCAGAAAATCAGGGAAAAAGTTCATCCTTAATTCTTTGAAAAATATCTGATCATTGGATAGAACAAAGGTCATAACAAGGCACTTGTAATGACCGTACCTACTCTTAATTTTAGTTTTTTGAATTTCATATTTATTTATACTTAATTGATGGTTACTATATTAAAGATAAATATTCAATAACCCTCTCTCCCAATTCAACTGATCAAATCGATCATAAATCTAGAACAACATATATTTCTTCTTTTCAACAACTCTATTGAGATTTCAGTAATCAACACATATGAAATGAGAACCATTAGATTTAGTGGCAAAGTGAACCGATTCCGGAAGTGATGAAACACTTAGGCATATGAAGCCTTTCTCAATAAAGTCTTCATACAAGGACATCAAATCTTTTAATTCAGATTATTCAATGAAGTGAGGGAATAAAAACATGTAGTTTGGAAGGAATTATGTCATTGGAAATATCATAATCCTTTACCAATGGTAAATTAGATAATTAAAAAAGGACACCTAATAGAAACCATGATAATTATTGGAGAGAGATCACACTTCAAATATTTCACCTCGATATCAAAGGAAAAATTGATATTACACTCCCTAACTCCAGATAAGAAGTTTTATCTCTATTAATCCTGGGGTCCCATTCTATTTGAAATAAAGAAGGCACACCACTGTAGTATTGTAGGATACCTTTCAAATATCACAATCAATATGTGAATATATGCAATGGGCCAATCAATTCAAAAAATAATGACAATAGATTTCATGATGATAACAATAAATGTATATGAATGTTAAAAATTTGATAGTAGGGAATCTCAAGAGGGAATATGGAGACCCTGATCTCTCTTTGCACAAATTAATATAGTTATATCAATTGAATATGATAAAATTTTCATAGGTGTATTATTAAAATTAACAACACATGATGAAATAAACAAATGAGATACCCCTGTATAAAAATGATCAGTCAACAATTATGAGGAAATAGTAGTGGTTCATATCAAGATTGCTAGACCCATATCCACTTCCTCTAAAGACTCATTCATAGTGTAAAAAAGAATCATTCTAGTTGCTTGAGGGTGGAACCATTTTTCAAAAGAATCATATTATTTCCCTAAAAAATTAGGAGGAGTTGAATACCAGTTCCGGTACACATAGTGGAATAAATATTGAAGAATCACAGAAAGTTCCCCAAATTCCCAGAAGATCCATAGTTCATGGTTACCTCAGTGGATAAATTATATGAATTTCATTTCTTGAGACACTAGTATCAAACCAAAAAACCTATTACAGGTACTACCGGAGGTCTAGAATAACCTTACTATCAAAAAATTATGCGAGAATCATCACACATCTACATAAATTTGAATAAACTCATGCTTACACTAGGAGAGATAAAAAATCAAAAACACCCAAACTTGATATCCAAATCCATTTCAACTATAAGATCACAATCGACCACATCATCATAAGACTAAATATTCAGAACGAAAACATAAAAAAAATTTGTTCGATGTTCCAACTAGAACATTAGTTCCTTCATCCTCTAATTGAATACTATCTCATGTGAGATATACATGATCTTATCTAAAGAGTTTGTATACTCAAACACAGTAATGTCAGACTACTAATTTTTGAATAACTCAGTTCAATTGCATAAAATAATTTAATATGGATAGAACTGGTAGATAAAATGTAACTGAAGTAAAAGCACACTAGGTCTTGATTCTTTTTCATCATCAACATTGTGTCCCACCAGCTTCGGCTACTTCATTCCAGCATGAAGGTGGAACACATTACATTGATCTCATCAAGTTTGTTCAAGAACCCCATCTAGAATTACATATTGGAAAACTATTCCACATCCAATTGATGATAATTTGAGCCTTTAAATGGTGATGGATTCTAGTGATTGAACTCATGAGAAGTAATCTTCAAAACATCCATATGAGGTTCCACAGGTGGATCCTGAACACGAAGTGGATGCGGTGCTTGTCCCAGTGCTTGGACAGTGTGCACAATCACTTCAACTTAATTCAGGACCACTGGAGGATTCTCCCTTTGAGGTTCAACAAAATCTTCCCCCAATATCTGATTTTTACATCTTCTCAGATTCATGAGGCTACAAAACATAAATATATAGTAAGAAATACATCATATTACGCTCAAACAGAGAACTGAGGGAAATACGCCTTAAATGGATGGACAAAAAATATTTCGATTTTACTATATCCAAATAAATATAAGGAATATACTTTAACTAGTTCAAAAGAGGCCTTTTCATATCCACCAATAGTGACATAAGGTTCATTTTAGTGAGAGTTTTATCGACACTCAATCACAACTACCATCCAAGTATTGACAGGATTTCACAATTCATACCAACATCAAGACAAGAATATAGACCTTCACCTCTAATAACACATTTTCATCAACTATCATGGGAACCTCGGTTGGTTTGTGATTTGTAATCCCATATTTATAAAGGGTTTTTTTCTAATTAATATAAAATATTGGAATTCTATATCTTTAGTACTCGGAGTGAAGACTAAAAACCTGTAAAATCATTCATACCATCTTAAAACCCATGGAAAACTTTTTAAAACATGGGGTGTGGTGGTAATTTCATTGTATGGTATTTTAATGGTTGATAATTCTTTTTTTTAAAACACATGAAAAACTCCTAAAAACATATTCCTTATTATTAAATAGTTTGATCTTAATAAAAAAATATTATAATAAAATTATTACATTTAAAGTCAGAAATCGATTTTAGAAAATGTGTTTCATAAAACAATAAAAAGAATAATATTTTATTTAAAAAAATTATCGAGAAGTAATAATTTTATAGGATACATCATTCCTACAAATTAAAACCTTCAATTATTTATTAAGTCATGAATCTTCCTTCAAATATTAAATTCTAAATTTTAATATATAAATATATGACCCTCAAAAATAAAATTTTAAAATAAAAAGGAATAAAATATTTCCATAAAACTTATCACGGCAATAAAAAATACTCTAAGGATCCTACAACATCATAAAAATCATACATTCAGTGGATAAAGTTAACCTATTGTTACTATTATTATACCTATTATATTAACTGAAATATTATTAGTTCAAACATAATAATAATTGGTTGAGGTTCAATTACATGGAAACATAACACAATGTTCATAGGCTATCTTCCTATACACCATAAATGACATATAGTGATATAAAATAGTTTAAAATTCATAATTGGGATTTATAATTTTTTAATCACCATTCATCATATACAATATCCAAGTACCATAAAATTGGTATTAAACATTTATCAGCACAAAATATTCTTTACAAATCACATTTAATCAATATTTCCAATCTAAAAAAATTAGTGTTTAAAATAATAAAAATCATGAATTGTTTTAATAAATTCATTTCATGTTTAGGAAATATAAAAAAATACTTTCATGAAGGAAATATTTTGATAAAAAAATATCATTTTTTCAATAAAATAAACGAAAATACCATAAAACCATTTTAAGAATAATATATCAATGTAACTAATCTTGTGTAAATATATTAAATGAAAAAACATAGGTTGATGGAAACCTTGGATAAAAGAGTTATAGAAATATTATAAACCTTGAACATATATGATAATTTATTAAATAACTAATCCCCTTGCCTCACATCAAAAAGATAAGATGAAGATCCTTATTATAAGGAATAAACTAATGAATATAAACCTAGAAATTTTACTTTCAAAGATTTAATTATTGACAATCTCAAAGGCATTACTCTCCCTCTCTCAATGTTTTTGTATCCCATATCTAAAAAATATATTTCATATCCCAAGTGAACAATGCTTCTTAAAATATAAATATAGAATAACTAGTTTGAGATGACACTATTAATATAAAAACTCCACTCTATAATTGATATAACATATTAAAAATTTTATTATGTATAATAATATAATCGTTGGTCATGAAATGGTAATTTATTTAACCTCAATTTTTTTTTCTTCCTATAGTTCCATAAATATTTTATCTTAACACATTGAAATATTAAAATATCCCAATTTAAAATATCAATTGCACATAAAATATTTTAACTCACCAAATATGATCTTATGATAACTACAATTTAATATTTTATACAATATCATGGTGGAAAAAACCATCTACCAATTTTATAAAATGGAAATAATGTTTTAGAATGTAGTTCACAATTTTGTTTTAAAAAAATTAATATTTCATTTATCCTAATAAAAAGGTGCCCCACAATCTACACAATTTAATACATCATATAAAATCACATAATATGAATTATAATTGTTGGAATACTCATTTTTTAATTCTCACAAATCATGTTTGGTGATTGTTTGAATCCACATGTTTTAATTTTTACAAATCATATTTACACTCTTATAACTCATGTTTTATACTTTCACAATATCATGTTAAAAATATATCAAATTATATCATGCGAACAATGTGTAGTCTTTTTCTATTAGGTTTTTGTATGACTATGCTTAATATTAAGCAATTTTGTAAAGATTTATTCTTGAGGTAGTTTACAGAAATTTGACTAAGTCTATGAATCCATAAGATTTCCAATGGTTCTTGATTTTCAAAAAGGACCTGACACTATTTAGGGGATACTGTTTATGATACACTATAACAATACACCGTACATAATTTTGATAAAGTACTGAACACTGTTACCTATGATATAATTTCCTTAACACTGAAACTGTTCTTTTGCTTCCAGAATAGGCAAAGGACTAGACACTACATCATTTCTATCGATGCTAGATCTCACCATGATTATGGATCCATGACTCTCCCACCTTAAATATCTCACTTAAAATATGAAATCATTCCGTACATAACCATTTTCATATCTTATGTAATTAATTTTTTTTCAATTGATCATATTTTAGTCTTTTAAGGACACTGATATAAATAATGATCTTATGTAGTCATGTCAATTGATAGTATGAGTTATATGGTGTGGAGATCGTGAATATTATTAGCTCCTACCCAAGAACCCAAAATAAAATAAAATTGTGGAACAAGATCATAAAATATTGATTTGTAATGCCTAAAAAACGTGATGAACACCCATACAAGTATTAATACATTTAAGGAAGAACCATTAATCACTGCTAGCTATAAACTATGAAAAAATTGTTGTAAACCATCTTTAATGAATCCTTACAGTTACTGAAGGAAGAATAAGAACATAACACTAGGCAGAAAACCAAAACACATTACTCGTGACACTCTTTTTTCAAAAGAGGACCGAATCATTGCATCTATTACATACAAACGGTCTATGGCTTCATTTCATTACACACAAAGCCTTCTAAAATCTATCTCATCACATATCACTCTGTTGTGTACTGTTTTATATATATTTGAGCAGTGTGTGTATCTGTATTCAATGAAAACACAATTTTGATCACTGAACATTATTATACAAGTTATCCTCACTCAGATATCTTTTTTATATCTTGTTTCATTAATGTATAATTGCGGAATAGGTCCACTTTTACATGGAAGTTATTTTTCCCACGTAGAACTATGGTTGAGTTCTTGTGACCAACAAAGTTTTTTTAATATTTTTATCTTCGATCTAGGGTGTGAATCAATGATTTTAATATTCTCCTTGGCGGATGTTGATCACCAAGTGGAGTATATTAGGTCTCAGCTTGAGATGGAACAACTTGTTTAATCTTTTGTGTCATTCAATTATTTTTTCTATTTTTTTTAATCATATTTATGAAAAGTAAATTTTAATTTGATAGTATGTCATGAATAGTAGTTATAATTGTATTCCTTATTATTTTAGTTTCTCAAGTTGGATTAATATCTCATATTGTTATAAATGGGAATTAATCAATCTTCTGAGAAGCTATTTGAATTATCAAGATATTATAATTCTTAAACCATGTTAAAATAGACTAACCTATTTTTAATTGTTGGAATAATTTAAATAAATTTTTTAATATAAATTTTTATTGGCACTCAATTCACTTCAATAGCTTTTTAGAGTCCCAGTCCGACTAACATTTGGTATCATATGTTTTTTTTTCAAGTTGCTGGTTTAAAATTCTGAAATCCCTCTTTAAAATATTTTTCCAATCTGATTTAGTTGTATACTAATGATATTTAAATTTATGTTAGTTATACATTTATAGTTCTTTAAAATCCTATTTCATTATCATGGATAATCGATTGGAAGGTGATTTTACCATCATACCTCAACTGTTTAATATAAAAAATTATGCACAGTGGAAAATTCAAATAAAAATGCACATAGAAAGTATGTATTTTAGATTATGTCTTCAATTATAGATAAAAATAGGATTCCTGATATATATAAGAATTCCTGGGATTACCCAACTAAGGAATCATATAATAATAATTACAAATCCATGACTGCCCGATACTATTTTTTTTGAGGTGATGAGTTTAATATAATTTTTGAATCTAAAACAACACAACAAATTTGGATACTTTATCTGTTCCACATGAAGGAAAATTCAATTTTATGAAAATGAGTGATAACACATATCGTATTAAAAATGATAACTTTAAAATGAAGCCTAATGATCCTATCTGTGACATGTATCTTAGGATTAATGAAATTTTGAATACTAGGATCTCTCTGGGAAGTGACATTACATCCAAGGATAAAATAATGAGAATACATAAATGATTACTAGGTAGATGGAGAGGGACATCATTCTTAAATAATGAATAATGTGATATTAGTATGTTTTCATCCAAGATTATAGGGATAATAATGTTGTATGAGGAATAATTAAATGTCAACAAGGAAAAAGAGGATGAACCAAAGGTAAAGTTAGTGGCTTTCAAAACCACTACATCCAAATCTACGGAAACTGATTGGATACAAACTCAGTATGATAATAGTTGTAATAAAGATTCCCCATTTGATAGTGATGATGAAATGGCCAAATTATCTATCTTATTTAATATGTTTTGTAATAGGAATAAATTTTTCACCCAGAATAACTAAAATGGTAAATATGAAAACATGGAAAACTAGAAAAAAAATTGGAAGAAAGGTGATACCTCTAGTGAAATAATCTTCTATTAATGTAATAGAAAGATACATATAAAGGATTAATGTACCAAGCTAAAAAATAAGAATAGATTTGAGGACAATTATAGAATGTATAAAAATTAAATTAAAGGAACATAGATTTATTTTGATGATATCTTAAGTGACTTAATGTCTTTAAAATTTGAAAAGTCTTACGAATCCAATATGTGTTTCATGACAAACACATCAGAGGTAAGCCTTGAGTCACCTATAAACAATTCATATTATTAGGGAGATGAATGTTATTATAAAAATATGATGAATAAAGAAATTATTGAATACATAAACATTCTAGAATACACTTGTAATGATCTAAAAGATAAATACAAATGTTCAAAAAAAAAATAGTCTTTGACGACCACTATTAATTCTGAACATTCTGTAAAATAAGGGAAAAATTCATAATTGATTAATAAAATTAATGAACTGAAATTATATAACGAGAAATTGTAGAAGGACATATAAAAATATGATAAATAAAATAATACTCTAACACATATTCTTTGTAAACAAGTAACACTTATGTATACTAGTCGTACATGATATCAACCTAGAAAAAAGAAACATATCTCAAAAATCGAGAAAAACTATTTTTGTTCTTAAAACTGATAAGTATTTTGAAAGTTATAGTACTGGGAAGTTTTTTTCTTCTTCCATTTACTCATGAACAAATAGATTTTAATATTAAAATGATTTAAAATTTTCTTATAATAAACACATAAATAATGTACGGGTTCCCAAATCATTTATTAAAAAAAATTTGGACCGAAAGAAATCTGGGTACCAAAATATTCATATATTTGATCTATATGTAGGAATGCTATTTGAAGAGATCATATAAAATTCTATGCTACTACGAAATTGAATGTTCAATACAAATGACTGAAGATTACTCATTCTTTAATAACCTAATAATGATTGATGTTGGGTATGTCACCTTTTGCAACAATGCTAAAGAAAAAATAATTGGCCTCATCTAGATTTGTTTCTCTAACTCATTTTTAATTTCTAAATGAATTTTTTTGATGGATTTAAAAATAATAATAATATTATTTCACACTTTATTTATGATGGTTTTTATGGTAAATTTTAATATAATTCTTGCAATTTCTTTAATTCAAAAAATTAATTAGTATTTTCTGGTTTAAAAATGAAAATGTTTGTGATGTTAACTTATATTCATTAGTCTATCAAAATGTTTCCTTCATAAATGTATTTCACAAAGAGTAATAGATTTGGAAAAAGTGAATAGGACACAGAAATGTAAAGTCACTTGGAAATCATACCAGAAATGGCTTAGTCAAGGATCTACCCATACATGAGTTTCCAAATAACAATATATGTTATCCTTGTCAAAAGTCTAAAAAACACAAATTCACCTTCAAACAAAAGAATGAAGTTCTAATTTCTCAACATCTTGAGTTGTTTTACATTTATTTATTTGTAAATTCTAGGGTTTGAAGTCATAATGGGGAGCACAATGTCTATACTCTTGTAGATTACTACTATAGATATAAATGGACCTTCTTCTAGTCTCACAAAAGCTAAGTGTGCTCTAATATCAGCAAGTATTCTATGACTGTTTAAAATAATTGTATTCTAAGAATTAAATACCTAATATGTGACCATGTATGTGTGTTTTATAAACAATATTTTCAATCTTTTTGTTAAAAAAGGATATAGTAATAACTTCTCTACCCCTAGGAAACCATAAAAAAGTGGTATTATAGAAATAAGAAATAAATCCTTACAATAAATAGCTCGAACAATTCTTAATGAATATGACTTACATATATAGTTTTTGGGAAGAAGAAATCAATAAAACAAGATATATAATCAATTGAGTCTTAATCAGACCAATTCTTAAAAACCTCCATATGAGTTGTGGGAGAATAGAAAACTAATTTTTAACTACATTATAGTTTTTGGTTGCAAAGTCTATATTATTAATACTAAGTATAATATAGGAAAATTTTCCTCCAAGAGTTATAATTGAATTTTCCTAGGTTATTTAATCCCTAATAATGCATATAGTGTCATCAATGAGTGAACAAAATGTGTGGACGAATTTGTATGTGTCAAATTTGATGAAACAGATTCCCAGGAACCTAATACCTATATAGAAAATCATGAGGATGATATGTCCAATATGGAAATCAATGAAAAATCATTTTTCCATCCTATGATAAAATCTATTAAAACTTATAATCATAGAAATTCTCTAGATTTGATCCATGATGAATATAAAACTATTGAAGTACCTAAAATTATTATTTATTCTTTTTTCTAGATATGTTAGAGCCCTTAAGAATCATGCTTCATATGTTTTTGTGGGAGATTTAGAAAATGGAACACAGGCTAGAGTTTCTCTATGAAATCTGGTGGAACATCAATTTTTCATATCACATATTGAGACTAAGAACATCAATGATGTAATTAATGATGTGTTTTTTTGGATGTATATTCATGAAGAAATATATCAATTTTAATGAAATAAATTTTAGAAACATGTGGAAAAACCTAAAGAGATCTTTACCAAATTCACTAAAGAGTTGTTTGCAAATAATATAGATGAATCTAGTAACATAGTAACAAATAAATATATATTGTTTAATCATGGTTAAAACAAAGAATATGGTATTGACTATGAGGAAAATATTCCCCTAG
This sequence comes from Viscum album, assembly GCA_963277665.1. Classification (NCBI taxonomy): domain Eukaryota; kingdom Viridiplantae; phylum Streptophyta; class Magnoliopsida; order Santalales; family Viscaceae; genus Viscum; species Viscum album. The sequence goes on from OY728158.1 coordinate 545,195,929, forward strand.
TATCTAGACTTGAAGCCATTTGAATTTTGCTTGCATATGCAGTATATCAAAATTTCAGAATATATCATAGGGATATCAAAAGTGCATTTATAAATGGGTATAACGTTTAGGATTTTTTTAAAAAAACCCCTGGTTTTAAAGAACATCATTTTCTAAATAATGTTGTAAAATCGACAAAATCTATGTTTGGTTTGAAACAAGATCCATGTTCTTGGTATGATAGACTATGTAGTTTTCTTATTTCCAAAGGTTTTATAATAGGTATAGATGATTCTAGTATCATTATCAATGGAGTTTCTAAAGAAGTTTTAGTTGTTGAAATATATTATTATGATATTGTTTTTTGATCATCAAAAAATTCATTATGCATTAATTTTTCAAAGGTAATGCAAAATGAAATTGAATTGAGTTTGATAGGTGAACTAAAATTCTTTCATGGATTTTCAGTCATTGAAAATAAAGAATTTATTATTTTAAATCTATGTAATTATACTAAATATCTTCCAAAACTTTTTGGTATTGATAATACTAAAATTATTGATAATCATTTATGTACCCCATATAAGCTGGATCTTGATGAGAATGGTAAATCAGTTGATCAAACGACTTACAGAGGAATGATAGGGATTTTACTGAACTTGACTCCTAGTAGGCCAGATAAAATGTTTAGTGTTTGTATGTGTTCTACTTTACAAGAAAATCATAACGATTCACCTCATATTTCTATTAAAAGGACGATCAAATACCTAAAAATTACTACAAACATTGGACGGTTCTATCCATGGGGACAATCAGTTGACTCGTTTAGCTATGTTAATGCAGATTTTATTGGTTAAAATTTAGATAAAAAAATAACGACCAGAACATACCTCAGTATACTATCGATATAATTTCAGGCATGTACCTATAAATTGTGAAAACATAACTACTATTAATATATCAAAAAATCACGTTTATAATTATATAAAAAATCATATGGATGTTAGAACTCACTTTTTGAGACATAATTATAAAAAAGGTGATATTAATTTAGAATTAACTATCTTAGAACATCAGTTTGTAACATTTTTACTATTCCTTTAAATTACGAATGAATAAATTATATCATAAATTAATTATGAGGGATTAAACAAGATTTAATACCTTACTGTCTCAGTTTAGTCTCCAATTATACTATCTTAGGATTATAGTCTCCAAAATTGTTGTCTCATTCGTTATAGTCGCACCAATTTGAGTCATACCATAATACTGATACCGTTAATTACTATACCGAGTTCAAAGTATTATTCAAATATTATTTCTGTTTAAATTTTGTTTATTGCGAGTTCTATTTATTTATACCACGTTTTTGTTTTTGATACATTTGAACACACTAAATATAAAATAGATATCACTTCACTTTTCTCGAACTAACTTCTCTCGAAACTGAGGCCCTTTATCACTCTCTCAAAGAACATTCCATAATATTCATACTTCATGATCCTACGTTGAATGCCCAAGATGAGTCATCCATCCAAATAGATACTTGAGAAATATAGGTATAATAATAAATAGAAGAAGGCTCATGTTGTAATGCTCGAGAAGCTGTTGAATAAAGGTCTTCGGGATCACAAAGTCTTGCTTGAAAATGAAATATGTGAAAAGAGGCTTTGGACCAGTAAGTCTCTTGTTCAAATAGTTCAAAATGAAAATGTTTGGTCAGATTGGTTTGCAACAAGGAACAAACCCATTTATCTAAATTATGTTTTTGAGTTGTATTTGTATGTTCATATTTTATTTAACTATGAGGATCATTTTTGGGTAAGGAGAGGGAAAATGGTCAAAGATGCACTTTTTCATCGAGTTTATGTGAAGCCTGTCTCAGAATACCTTATGAAGGGACTTTTTAGGACCACCAGAATGGTACTCCTCCACCTTGTAATGTATTTAGCCTAGAAGATGATCTTGTTAGTTTTACTTGGAATTGGATTAATATAATGCCTATTGATGGTGAGGTTGATGGTGAGACAAGGTTGTTATTCAGGTTCATCCAATATATCATTTTCTCAATGAAAGTAAGTTTTTACACTCTTTATTATTAAGATGTATTGTTTATTCATCGTTTGAATAATGGATATAAAATAAACTTTTGTTTGTATATTATACTACACCTATGTGATATGCTCAGAACTGCATCAAACTACACATCTATTTTTTATTAAAGGGTCATTCCTTCTATTATTTGGGCCAAAGGTATGGTTAGAGAGAATAAAGAAGTTCTTAAAGAATGTGATTTCTGTATCTCTTAGGATACCAGAAGTTGAATTAAAATAATCTAGAATCCATGGAAGTGATCATGGGTTTATGATATAGGTAGGTAGTATGTGGATTTAAGCTCTATTGAATATCTATCAAGACCTAAAAATGATGATTATCCCAGATTAGAAGTTGATGAGATTGATGAATATCTGGATAAAGAAATAGATGATGATGATGATAGTGAAGGTTTTGTGAGAGTATCTCTAGGGATATCTCATCCCTCTAAAGGTGATGTTTATGCCAGTGAAAAGGTTAATGTTTATTAGAAAGAAGGATTTAGAGTTGAAAAGTGATTATTGTTGGGAAAGAGTTTGATGTTGAGAAAGAGCTAGTTGTTGAGGAAGAGCTTACTATTGTGGAACAGTCTCAAGAAAATGTTGAAACTAATGTAATCTTAGCTGCTGTGGAAATAATGGAACAGTCCATCCAAATGGCTAGAGATGATATGGGTGATCTTGACAGAGATGACGGTATGGTAATGGGTCACGAGATTGAGTCTCTTAGTCCTAAAATATATGCACCTATTGAGGGGTAGAATCACCCCATATTATAATGTGTTCAACTTCAAAATCTTATTGACACATGTTCTTTGTATAATTGGTATAAGTTTCCTCGTTATTTTGATGTGAATGATTCCCAAGTGGCCTCAGTGAAAGGGAAATATCTTTTAATTGTGTTTTAGTTCAAACCAATAATGGCCAACGAAGTATACCATTATAAGGAATATGATCCTATTTCTGTACTTGTTCCTAAATCATCTCAAGAATCTTAGTATTTTTTATGTCATAATGATCTGAAATTTTTTAGAGACAACATATTGTCTAGCTTTGGGAAGATGTTACAATCTCAACCCGATCCTTTGAAAAATCTCAGTGAAATGGATATTGAACTACTTTTAGAGAATATAATATGGTAGATTCAACAGAATAAAATTCATGAAATTATGGAATTTTAGACCGAGAATAATATTTTGAGAGATGAGGTAAAATATCTAAAATTTATGGTGGAATATTTGGAAAAAACCATAGAAACATGTCAGCCTCACGTTTTTCATCTATGTGAGGATGATACTGACAATATTCCATTGATGGTTATATCTCTGATTCAACATAATGTGATTACTATTTATGAAAATCTATTTGATAACTACACCAATATGGAAAATGAGATGCATGGTCATGTCGTTGGACTCAATAAACTGACCAATGAATATAATGGTGGTTTACATATGTTTTAAATCAACATCAGTCTCTCACGTCAACTGTTTCAACTTCTTCTTCCTCTAGACATCTATCTCACCATGTGGAAAGTTACTTGATCATAACAGTTTTCAAAGTAAAGATATAGTCAGTGTTGAGTGGTTTTGATAATTAATGTATCTCTTCTGTCATCACGAACAATGACCATGTGCTTGATTTCATGAGGATCCATTCAAACATTTCCACTAATGATCAACAGGAAATATCTAATAAAGTGAACTTCTACATTAATAGAATTTTTTATATGCATGATTTGACTAATCATTTCATGTATCTTTTAGAGAATTTTAAGATACCTATAGTCACTCAAGGCTTCATGGATAAAGTGAAAAATATCAAGTAATTAACACCCACTCTAGATAAGTTTTTGGAAAACAATGATGACTTTGAAAAGGCCATGAAATATGGTGGAGGTATCATCACGAAATTTATCGATCTCGTGATACCTTACCTATATGTTTAGAGTACTGCAATTGTGGCTCCTGTAATTGCTTCTTTGTGTCCGGGTATACCTTCACCAACCTATCCTTCTTCTTCTATATCTTTTTCTCAAGTGACTATGTTGGTTGCTTAGGTTTAAAGAAAGATTAGACCTGTTATTATTGGGAAACCATTCGCTCATTCTTCCATATGACCAACCCTTGCACCTTGTATCACTAGATGAGTTCCATTGCCTTCCCAAGCCATTGTTTCAACCACCACCTCATTTTCCACTCTTGATTGTCTATTTGATGTCTCTGAAAAGGTAAATTCCATTTCGGATGACCTTACCGAGAAGTGAATACTGATTTTAATAGGGATCTATTTTATTTTTTTACATGATTTAATGGATATCATACTTTTATTGAATAGAATGTGGTATTCTATTTTTTTCATCAATTGTTATTTTTTTAGTATTTGTTTTTATGTTTCTCTCTCCCATAAATTGGACAATCCAAAAAGGGGGAAAAATAATAAAACAACATTTAAAGGGGAGAAATATTAAGGTGGATAACTAAAAAAATAAAATTAGGCATTAGAAAAGTACTACCCCTTATGCTATTTATTACAAATATGATTTAATATCTTCATATGAAAAGGTACATTTTTATTTCTTTATAAAATATTTCTCTTAAAAATGCCCTATTTTTTATCATCCAAGGGGGGGGGGATATTTTTGACTCCTCATGTTTTAATACCTACAAATAATAGTTTACACTCTTATAACAAAGGTTTTAAACTCTCACAAGGTCATATTCAAAATATCTAAAATTATATCTTGTGATCTATGTTTAATTTTATTCTATTATGTTTTACTATGATTATATTTAATCTTAATCTATTTTATGAAGATTGATTATTTAGGTATTTTACAGATATATGACTATATATTTGAAACCTTAAGCATTTTAACGATTCTATATTTTCACAAAGGACCTATGATTGTTTCTGTGCTACCAATTTCACGACATTGTAACAAGAAACCATTCATAGTTTTGACCTAGTACTGGACACCAATTCTTGAGTCACAGTTTCACCTTACATCGTTACTATGCTACCTGTTCTAGAATTAACAAAGGTAAAGACATCATAACTTTGCTTCTAGTTCTAGATATCACTGCAAATATGGAATCGTGACTATCAAACTGTGACTCTCTCAGAGAAATTGTGACACAATTCCATACTCAACCATTTTTCTGTATTTTATATTTATTTTTAGAATTTGTTTCTAACAGTCCTATTTGAGTCATTTAATTACAGTAATATAATTAAGGATCATTTTTATTCTTTCCAGAAGATAGTTTGAGGTATGAGGTGTCGAGATCATGCATCATGTTAGCTACAAAACAAGCACACAAATGAAAATAAAATATTGGAAGTCGAGTGTATAAAGCAGTAGATGAATGCATGAAAAATGAGAAGAAAACCATTCTTGGAAGAATACACCGAAGTTAGAACCCTTAATCCCTAATGTATATAAATAGTAAAGAAACTATTATAAACCATCTTAAAATCATCCATACAGTAACTCAAGGAAGATGAAGAACATCTTACTGAATTGGAAACCAGAACACTTAACTCATGACACTCTATTTTCAGAAGAGGACTGTAGCATTGCATCTTCTTCATCCAAAGAACCCATAACTGCATTTCATGACACAAAACGCCTTCTAATTTGTATCTCATTAAATTTCACTATGTTTTGTAATATTTTATTACTCTTTGATCAGTATCTGTATATATATTCAAAGCTCACAATGTCTTCTTCACTGATAAGGAAAATACAAGTTATCCTCACTCAAAAAGCATTTTAAATCTTATTTCATCCATCTATAACTATGGAAGAGGTGCTGTGTGACCATGCCCATTATTTTTTCCACTAAGAAGAGTGGTAGAGGTATTGGGACATGGAAAAGTTTTTGTACTGTTGTTAACACAAATCCAGGGTGTGGATAAATGGTTTTTATGTATTTCTATGTAGTAGGTGATCATCAAGTGGAGTGGATTAGGTCTCATTTTGAGAATGAACCACTTTTTTTACACTATATATTTTAGTATAGTTTTTCTATTTTTTACTGATATTTCAGAAAACTAAATTTTACTTTGATAGTTTGTCTTGGATAGTAGTTATAACTTTTTTCCATTTTAAAGTAGTTTCAGAAGTCCAATCAATATATCATATTGTTATAATAGAAAATTAATCAATATTCTGGGAAAATATTTGTATATTCAATCTATTAAAATTTACAACCTTGTTTTTCATGCTATATCGATTTTAAATAGGTGCAATTACAAAATAATATTTTTAACAAAAATATTTATAGGCATTCAATTCACCCACCTCTTGAGTGTCCTACTCCGACCAACATTACTATATTTGAATACACACACACATTCACACACACAAAGACAGACACTCACACACACACACACATATATATATATATGTGTGTGTGTGTGTGTGTGTATTTAGTAAGATATCAATAGTTTTTTTAGGTGTCTAAAAATAGTTATTAAAAAATTGGAGTAAAATATAATCCTTAGTCTGAGGATCCCCAAGAGAGTTATTATAAAACATGTGCATTAAATACATAAATGAATAACCGTAAAATAAAAAAATAACATTTAATGATGATTCACTACAACCTATTCTTCTTCATATGTGTTTGAAGATGTTCTCTAAGAGGGGTAAGCATCCCACCTCTACTATGTATCCACAAGCAACCTTAAATCATCTGATCATGAAAAATGATTAATCATAAATTCAAAATGTAGTAGTTAATATTACCCTAATAAAGATTAATCATGAGACAAATGATTGTAGGGATGTTTATCCATGAACCAAAATTCTTCACCCACCAATGGAATCATATTTACATGATATTAATAATCCACATGGATGATCCTTGTGTTTTTAAATTTAGTCATGATATTGTAAAACATGACCAAATTCTAAATTTACCATATCATTAATGAGTATAAATATCTCATTCTGTTACATCATATTTATCATATATTTTGTGTTTAATTTATTTGAGGAAAACATCTTGAATATTAACACACTTCATATAATTTGTGTATTTTTTTAAAGGTAGTAGAATAAAATAAATATTTTTTTTCATACATGAATCTTGATATATCATATACATATATATCATATATATGTTAATTGATTTAGGTTATATCCCCATGAATCTACAACATTGAGAAATGAAAGAAAATTCTTGTTCCTTTTTATAGTATATTTTATCATATATGATAACATGTGGAACAATGTCCAAAAATCATTTTTGATATTTTCGAAGACACATTCAAATATTCATAATTAACATTACACTGATTTATATTATTTGGACTAACTTGTGAATATTCATCTAAAACACATTTGGATTAAATCTAAATCCCTTTTAAAGTAGATTCAATACACAACCACCATCTACGCTTAATTAGTTAAAATTGATCAATTCAGAAATTTTAGAGAATTAAATAAAAATAAAAAACATTTTATCCATGATATACATGAAATGAGTGACCTCTTGAAAATAATTAATGCTACATAGACAATAAAGAGATCTAGTGCGATATCTATTAAACAAATGTATCTCTACAGCTGATTCCATAACTTTACATCATATGAAAATGGTTATTATCATATTTTCCCTTTTTTTGAAGATATTGAATGACATGGGAAATGGAGAATATCATTCCTATATCACAAGCTCATGTGTTCTCAATTTACTGAATATAGACTGATAATATTGATGAATATATCACATTCCATTCATCCTTTGGCATAAATGTATCAGATATCCATTATCCAAATAAATATATAATATCTACATGTGGCCGCACACTCCCAAAATCTATCTCAATTGTGGTCCTAGATGTCATATTCATCATAAGACAATATAAATCACATAACAACTAAGCTCTAATTAACAACATGATCAAAAACATACTGAACCATCCCCTTTATTAACTATGTTTAGATATTGAAATTAATATGCAAGGTATCAATGTATGAAAGGTCTCATGTTATATCTCACTAACCACTAGTTTTGCAGGATCAAATATGATCCCTTCACCCCTAGAATATCAATAAAATCTAATTATGACACACCATGTGGTTTATATAACATATTATCCAAGACACACAATGAAAATCATATTATTATTTTATACGTATTGAGAATATTCTATCCCACTATATAATAATCCTAATCATGGAAACCATATATTTTTTATAACCTATAGTACTTCAGTATTAACATTGGTTGGGGATACAATCAATGTCATTAATTGAGTCTTCAATTGTTATTTCACTTTATAATGTGTTTATAAATATATAAATTTCTATATCCAATATGAAATAACGATAAAATGAAGTCTTCCTTTAACATATACTATTTAATATTTATATATACTTTAATAATATTTAACACTACACGCAGAAGAACCTATTTTTCATATCGTATATGAAAAACTACTCGAATAGATTAATGTTTTCTACACATTCTAACTGTTTTTATCTCGTTACATAATATGTATTACTTGTCACATATCTTGGTGACCACATCATGTATTTATTTAAAAATATGATAAAAACATCTCACAAAGATATTTATTGAGAAAAACTATAATCTATGTCAATTTTATTAATGGTGAATCATATGAATCTTATTTTTAACCGTTCAACCTCTTGAGCATATTCAATCTTATTACATTCATAATAAAAATTGTTATGATGTTATCTACATTTGTATACATATAAATTTTTCTATGATTGATAAAATAAACCTCTTAATAATACTCAAATAAAAGATTCATATGTCATATATATGACTAATTATATTATAGTATACAATTCATCTTCAACTATTTTAGGATAAAGTCAAAATCACTATAATAATGTAAATAAATGCAACTCTTATATTTTTTTACCACAATACCAAATAAACCTATGAGAATACTGTGACAAATAAATTTGTAAAAACTAATATAACGCTTTATATTTCATTCTACCACCATACCCTATACTCTATTAGAATAACATGGGTAATTCAATTTTTAATTTGATGTGAATAATCTATAAAAAAATAGTTTATTTCAATTTTCATAATAAGGGAATGTAAAAATTTAAAATTTTCATTACCGTTACATATTATAACGTCATAATATATGGATTAAAAAATCATTTTCATAAAATTCATTTATATTGATCCACTTTTAAAATTGTTACTAAATGTAACTGTTAAAATTTTCAAATACTATCACATTTTTAATTCTAATTTTAAATATTTATTGGAATATAATTTTCTATATGATTTTTATTGTCCATTTTTTTGTTAGTATTCATATTCTCTATGTATAAATATTCCCCCACTAGACTCCCAAAAATAATATTCTATTCATAATGACTATCTATAATAGAAAAAGGATTTATTGTTATGAAAGAACCTTCATTTACATCCAGTGTGAATTTTAAACAAACAAAATAGTATTTACATACCATATAAGGTATTCAACTTTTGGAGAATATTTTTTTTAAAAAATAAGGCATTATTAAAATATACCACTGACTGGTGGTGTGAACATATTACTTTATATATTATCAAAGAGGTCAATAGATACTATTATACTTGGAAAACACATTTATCCAACTATTTTTCCAATAACCTTGTTGAATTGTGTTCAAAGGGTATTTAATAAATATTTTCTTGTTATTCATAGATAATATTTATTAAAAAATAGATAATCTTTTAAAATAATTGAAATGTTATGAAGATATAAATATTTGACATAGATCCACTTTATCTTGGTAATATTTTTTACATTTAGATCCTCAATGTTGTAAATATTTACAGCATATCATGAATATTAACTTCATGATAAATCAATTATTAGTTTTATTTTTATAAACATTATATTAATAACACTCTACAAAAATATATTCATTATTACATACAATTTTTAGTAGAATAATTAATTTCTATAGAACTTCTACCTAATATGTATATTCTAGAGAGATTTCAAAACACATTCTGGTATATATTTGGAAATACAATAATAATTAACTGTCACCACTCATTCATAAAAAATATAATTTGTAACGATTGCTAATCGATTCTTTAAGAAATTTTTTTATTTTCAATTGACTTTATTCTTATATTTTTAACATTTACAAACCTATAATTAACAAATAGTCACATAATATATACATTATATTCCAAATTCATCGACTCTCAACTCTTTGATATGTGTAGCTAATTATTTTTAATTCAATCTATTTGGGGAAATTTTCCGTAATTGAAAATTATATGAATTCCTTAAATAAAAATATTCAATTATGTCTACCAATTAGCCATGTACTAAAAATGATAAAATAATAAACAATGGGTAAAAAATGACTTCTTTCATATAAAAATTATTATTTACATGGTATTCTTATGATATACATGAGATAATACACTACCGTTTTCAAGGAAAATGCGGTGGGAGGAAGTCAGATGAACATGGATTCAGTGATGTGGGGAGGGTATGAGGGATGACTAACATCAGCCTGAGTAGAGAGGGAGGTGACCATATGTGGGGTTTGAGAAGATCAAGATTCAGTAGGTGACATGCTATTTAGGTAGGATGACAACAGTAGGGTCAACAGACAAGTGTTAGGAATGGAGGTGAGACTATATGAGTTGTCTGTTCGGGCGAGGAGCAGAGCAATGTGATCCTAATGTAAGGAAGCAATGGGAGGCGTAATTTTTGGGGGGAGATGATGTAAAAGGAATGTGCACCCAGATCGAAGGGTTTTCAACTAAAAAAATAGCAGTTAATCCATAGATCTAATAAGAATAGGTTGAGATATTCCACCCCCAAATTGGGGAAACAATGTTTGGACGATTAAGAGGGTATGCCTCCTTCCATAAGGAGTAGCAGTCGTGCATTCAATAGGGCATTTCTTGGTGTGCACCCTTGGAAAGTGTATGATCATGTTAATATATATATCTACTTGGCAGGTCTCTCTTGTGGTGTCATTATCCTAGGACATATAATGGGCTATGTATATGGGCATATTAATATGGTCTTATGGGACATATAAGGTTCTTCATGATCTATTGAAGGGGGATAACATTAAAAAATATAGGTCTTTTGGGATTTACAATGATAGGAGTAAAATCATAATTTTATGCAATTATACTCGGTACATGATTAGTGACTAATATTACTTCAATCCATTTTTTCTAAATCCATTGAAACTTTAACTAAATTACTTTATTCTTCAAGAGAAGAATAGTTAATAAGGAGAAAAATATCAACACTTGGTTTCTAAGGAAGGAATTGTTTAGGGACATAAATTTTCATGTATGAACTTTTCATAAATCACCAGTCTTCTTTATGATCATATCATAATTTACTAGTTGTAGGATCTAAAAAATATATTTTCGTTTTCTAGGATTTATCCCAATGAATAATTTTATGATTATGATGATATTAGCTACAAAAAAATATTTTTTTTATATTTTTTAATAATATTACCAACCACATAATATGGGCCCTTATCAAATGGGCTCCCACTATAATGACCCAAACATTAATGAAAAAAATAATTTATTTTAATTAAATGTATTATAGATATAGAAAACACATGCACTAATTTTGTTTAATTATATCCAATTGAATTTAAATTATTGTTAAGTATCCTTATCATTATAATATAGTCATTGAGAGGTGATCAACTGACAAGTATAAATATAGGGTTTTAAGAAATATTTTTGACATAGAAAAAGGAAGTGATGACCTCAACCAATTGGTTCACACCCTATGAAAAACATTTATATGAGCTTATAAGGGAGATAAAATTTCAATGATTCTTCCTAGACAAATCCCAATCCAATATCCAACAACTTAACCATCAGAGAAACCATTCACGATAGATGTTCAAGTTCATTGAGATGACGACCCAAACCATCATCATGGAACAACCCCATGAAATCCTCACCATTTAAGACCTTAATCTTAAGGAATATTAATTTTAAATAAAGGTATATTTAATAATATCCTAGAATTTTTATTATGTAGATTATTTTTGTATATAATAATGAATATACATTCATTTTAATATTGTTAATTTGCAAATGATTTTCAATACCCAAATTCTTTTTTTGGTTAATATTAAGATTTAAATAAAAAATAAATTTCGATGGATGAATGGTTTTTTAAAATTAAATAATAATTTAATATAATATAATAATTAATTTTTTTAATTAAATATAAATGATTGAATAAATTTTATGAAGTCAAATATTATTTTTATTAAGGTTCAAAAACTGCTTTATTAACACCCATAACTTTTCAATGAATATCAATTTTTATTTTTAAAATTAATATTCACATAATAATTAAATTATTTAGATAAAATGAATATTATTTTTTTAATCAGGGTGTTGAAATTATCCAATAATAAAATTTTAATAATTTTGCAAGATAATCAAATTTTTGGGTAAAAATTAAATGTCGTACAAATATATAATGTATTTTATGACATCATAATGACCCATTAGTGATGTAATTAATTACAATAAAAGTTGTATCTGGAAAAATATATTTATTATTCATTTAAAATAATTCAATTTTAGATTTATTCAATTTATTTTATAAATCCTTAATGAATCCTCCAAGATATATAAAATATTTTATGATTTTATAATCATTTACATGAATGTGTGACTCAAATCTACATAAATAAGGGTAATATTTTAATATTTTAGGCCTTTGTCATTTTAAAATAATTTATACCACTCCCTTTCTACCAAAACCATTTCCAAAAACCATGGAATCATTTTTAGTTTTGAATATTTTAGTTTGTAATGACCAAAACCAAAATAATAACGAATTCCCCCTCTATTCCTATATAATCCCACCCATGAACCCATTCTAATTCACTGAAGATTATTGTATCTCCACCATCCTATGTCCCCTACTCTCTATCGTCCTCCCATGGTGCACCCATACTCCCAAGAAACCACCACAATGAATTTTGGATCAAACAGTCATGTATGGGATCTCCCTCTCTTTTTTTTCAAGCGCATTCTTTATGTTATGATTTTTTATTTCCATTTTCATGATTTGGGATATGATCTTAGAATCCTAAATACCATACATATTATGTAAACATTATGGGATCTTACATTCACTCTTATTAATCCCTCATATGATCTATTAAACCTACCCATTACTAAAGCAAAATTATGTAAGGGATTTCTCTCTTCTCATTTATATTCTAGCATTTCATTAATATGATGCATATAAAATTACATTTCACATGTTTTGATATTATGTTCCATGATCCCATACTATCAATTTCATGTATAAATGATGATCAAAACCTTTATCTCCCATCAACCCATTTTATAATTTTCCATGTGATGTAGTTATGCTGCCGAAATTGTACCACAATTTTACATGCCAAATTCATCATATAGTCAATACCATACACATTCCAATATCTAGGATATTAACCATTATTCACATATAATTTTTGATTTATTACATTATTGAATTTATTCCACATTATTTTATTTTGGAATAAATTATGATGTTGAAAAAATCCATGTTATATGATCTATGTGGCACACATAAGCCTTAGATTGAAATGATTATGAATAGTGTGCCCTAATAGAGATTCATTGCATTGGTTAATGTTTCGTATCATGATAGGTCATTATATGATAGGGGTTTACCTGATTCTTTTATAGGAATTTTTTGACCATATTGGTACATGAGTTTACTAGATTCCTTTTTGTTAATGATGTAGTTTTTAAGTTGTTTCCACATTTCCTTGTTCTCATAATCATGTTATATCATGTATTATCGTTCTCATTTCTCTTATTCTCCATTAATATTTATAATTCCTAACATGTATTTTATTATTTATGTTATGCCTTGTTTACTCCCTTACTAGGATTTATAGCTCACATATTTCTTACGTATGTCCTCCAGTTATCCCATGAAATGATTAGTATGAAGGAATGTTTTGTTCATGAAAAAGAGGTTTTCAATAAAGTTGTGTATTACATATTTTAAGATGTTATGTAAGGTTACTATGCTCTAATAAATCTAGAACTCTTGATATTTTGAGTTGTATTAATTTCATTATTATTTAATAAATAATGTTCAAATATGATATAAATAGAAGAGTTGTTATAGATGGTATCAAATGATATTTTGAGTTATTATGAGGATTATGATTAAAATACTCTTGTTAATTACTTAGGGATAAGACTAAGAATATTAAATGGATACCTATATTTTGGTGAGTATATGGTAATTATTTTATCATGGAAATAAATCCTTTTATAGATATGAACATGTAGAGGTGGTTCATGCATAGATAAAACATGGGGTAAAACTTGAAAACACTTCTTTGAGCTATAATCGAATGGGAACTAGTGAATGAAAATGGGTATTTATTCACTCTTTGTTCGACACTCTTGGGGTATATTCTTGGTAAATTCAAAAGATTAGTAAAAACCATTATAAATGGTAAAAAATTTGACCCTAATAATATATGTTAGGATATTGATCATGGTTAAAATTGATCGAAGCATATAAATTCATACATTAACAATATAAATGTAACTTATAAGTTTTCCCTTTTTTCAATACATTACAATTTAAGATTTTAATAGTTTAAAATATTTACCCCAATTTTTACTTTTATTTTATCCAATGGCCAGCAATAGAAGGAATAGTGCAAACAACTGATGTGAAGATAATTGATATGATTGCTCTAATTGGAATCACAATCCGATGGGAGTGGTAATCACAAAAATTATTATGATACCCTCTTAGATAACTCATGTTTGGAATAAAAACATGGATCAAGAGGTACTTCTAACACCCATAATAAAAAAAATCAAAATGGAGAGCTTCATGAGACAAAGGCCTATTAATTTTAATGGATCATCTAATCCCTCAATTACCAAAGAATGGATCAAATCCACTGAGAAGTTATTATCCATCTGTCAATGTTCTGAACAAGAGAAGGATATTAATGATGCTTGTCGCATGGAGGGTGATGCCGATCAATGGTGTTTATTTATAAAAAAATATGAATTCTAAAGAATATATCGAGGTTATGGGATGGATATATTTATGATAAAAATTGATAAAAATCATCCCGGAACCCTTTATCTTAAAAAGGAAAGAGATTTCCTTGTACATAAGAAAAAAATGATGAATTTGTTGCGGTGTTCAAGGTAAACATCACTAAATAGGCTATATACACATATGTTTTTGTCATTACCCATGAATTCAAGGTTGAACACTACTTTTTTGTGATTAAACGTAGCCTTTGGAAAGCCCTAGTGATCTAGGACTTTGATATATAAGAGGATATTGTCTAATATTTCCTCAAAGTGGAAATGGAGATTTGCAAGTCTAATGGGTATCCTGAGGAGAAGAAGGGGAATGTTGAATTTAATTTTCGTTCTTTCATGGATAAATCCAATAGTGATACCAAAATCTCACACCCTTCTTGTCAAAAGTGTGGAAAGAAATACCCTATAAATTTCTTGAAGGGTATTAGGAAATTCATTATGAATAAGAAGGAAGGTAACCCATCCAACAATTGATGACAAGAAAAACCCACTACTATGACAAAAGAATAGAATGTTATGATTGATCCCAAATTAATTGTTCATTGCTAAAAATGTACATAATCAGGGAACATTGAGAATAGGTGCCCTAATACACGGGGATTCAGAGTCAGCCAATAACCTTCAAGGCATCATGGGAGAGATTTTTTCTATCACTACCACTGAACTAAATCCCAAAAACAAAGTAGCAACATTTACACTGGTTAATCATTCACGAATAGAAAAAATAATTTTTTATTATGGTTCTACTCATTATTGTTTATCTGGAATATTGAGTAGAATAACCCAAACAACACCAATATTCATGGAAGTGGATATGTTTGTGAAAACAGAAAATGGGAAAATTATAGCATCCTATGCATATATCTCCTCCCCAATCAAATTTTTTGGCGTGAACTTCCCATCGAACCTCATCATACTTCCCTTAGTGGAGTTTGATGAAATTATCGTTAGGGATTGGATTTTCTATTATAGATATGTCATTAATTTCTATGAGAGGGAAATCATCTCAATATGGTGATTCATCCCCCGATTCTATTCAATTGAAATGAAGGGGATGATTCTTATTTATAACTAACATCTCAACCAGGGATATTACTATCCTATGGGAACACATATCACTCTCAAATTATTTACCATATGAAATGTAACATACTCGAAGATGTGCCTATTATGAAGGAATTCACTGATGTGCTTTAAATGGAATTTCATAGTCTTCTTCCTAGAAGAGATTTTGAATTCACGATTGATCTTATACCTAGGGAATATCCAATATCCAATACTTCATATAGAATTTAAATTGTGAATCATGAGGATCTAAAGAAAAAACAATGGAAAGTATGGATAAAGTGTATATACACCAAAGTGCATCACAATGGGGAGCACAAGTCCTATTCATCATGAGGTATGATGGGTTAATGCGCCTTTGCATAGAATATTGTGAGCTAAAAAAAATCACAATAATGAACATTTATCCTTTGCAACACGTTTATGATTTTTTGATTAGCTATGTTGAGAACAATACTTATCCAAGGTGGATCTGTGATCAAGATATTACTATGTAAGGGTGATAGAAGAGGATATCCCCGAGAATAATTTTTGTAAAACGTACCGGAACTATGAATTCATTGTAATTCGTTTTTGAATCACTAAATATAAATCAATGTCCATGGACTTTTTGAATAGAGTCTTTAGTGGTTCCCACAACCAAAATATGGTAGTCTTTATTGGTGATATTCTAATATACTCCAAAACCACTTTGGGTCATGAGGAGTATCTAAGAAGTGTACTAGAGACCTTTTTAAAGGAGTATCTCTATGAAAAGTACATAAATTGTCATTTCTGGTTGAAGTATGTCTCATTCTTGGGGAATATCATCATAAGAAATGGGACATCCAAGGATGCTTCCAAAAAAGGTTTTAGGTATTTCTGATGACAAAATCTGTTATCGATATCCACAGCTTCATGGCCTTTGGAGGAAATTACAACAGATTTCATAGAAATTTCTCACGATTTTCAAACCATGATAACATACTAACTCACCAGGGATTCTAATTATTATATATCAATGAATGTGAAAAAAGATTCATGCCATTGAATAAGAGGCCAATCGTTTCCCCTATGCTTACAATACCCATATGTAGGGATATTTTCACAATCTTTACCAATTAATCGAAGAAGGGAATGAGATCTGTGTTGATGCATTTTGACAATGTCAATGACTATTCTGCAAGGCTATTGAAAATTCCTGAGAACAAATATACCACACATGATCTGTAGTTGCAATCTATGATTATTTTATTTAAAATATAGTGGAATTATCTCTTTGGGGGGGAAGTGTGGAATATAAAAGTATCAAATATATATTCACACATAATGAGCTGAATATGCACCAATGAAGAGGGTTAGATCTCATTATGGATTATGAGTTCTCAATCCAAAACCACTCTGGGAAATTGAACATGGTGGAAGATCCACTATGTAGAAAGGATCCATCAATTATATCATTAATGGGAATTGAAAAGGATCACATCTTCCTATATTTAATAAAGATGGACATGGATATCACAAATAATGGGACATCATACATCCTTCCACAAATTATTTCTAAACCATATATTTTGGAAAGTTTAAAAGATTCTAAAAATGATGATGTGGGAATTGATAAGAAAGTAGATTCTCTTAGGAAATGAAATTCATTGATGTTCAATGTCAATGGATTATGAACTGTGAGATTTTGGTCAACACTTTGTGTTCTCTCAAATCTATAGATAATTAAATATCCTATGGATGATGCATGAAAATCAAATTTCTACTTTCGCCTAGGAAACCTGAATATGTATTCAAATCTATAGAAGAACTATTGGTGGGATAACATGAAGATGGAGAATGCTGATATACATCAAATTGTATTGTATGTTATCAAGTGAATTAAAAGAGGAATAATTTTAATGTGATGATGAAAATTATACCTATACCAACATGGAAATTTGAAAACATCACCATGGAATTTGTCATCGGAGTTTTGAAGACATCCAATGGAAACAATGCTATCTAAGTTATTGTGGATCCTCATATAATGATTTCACAATTCATTTTTATTTTAGAGGATTTATCTCTAGATCAACTAGAATATATATACATCAAAGACTTTGTAAGGATGCATAGACTACCACTATGATTGTGTCCAATCAAGATCTAAGATTCACATCTATGGTCTAGACAATTCTCTAATATGCTCTGAATAAAGAGTGGAAAATCCTCATGACCTATCACCCTCATACTAATGGACAATATGAGTGGATTATCCAAACACTTTGGGATATATAGAGAGCTTCTTTAGTAGAATATAAAGGTAAATGGGACCAATATATTCCTTTGGTGGTGTACTCTTACAATAAAATTTTCCACTCAAGCATCTAAATGGATCATTATTTTGCCAATTATGGGATGTGGTAAAGAACACCAGCATATCGGGATTATGTTTGGTAATGAAAACATCTAGGTCCAAAAATAATGGAGACATTTAAGAACATCCAGTAGCACATCAAATCTGTTCATTGTCTATAAAAGAGATTTACTGACAATCGTTGATGAGATATGGAGTTGGATGTAGGAGACATTGTATTATTTTGTATATCTCTGTGGAAAATTGTTATGACAATTGGAAATAATGTAATGCTTTGTCCAAGGTACATCATCCCTTTTGAGATCCTTGATTGCATCAGGGATGTGGCCTATCGACTAGAACTCCCACTGAACCTGTCTCATGTTCATGATGAATTCAATGTATCACACTTGAGAAAGTACATAACAGACCCATCACATGTACACAATGTAGTGGTGGTACCATTAGAGAATAACCTCTGTGCTTGAGCTCTGTCTCGGAGGCTCAAGAACTACCCCTCTTTCTACTTGGGCTTTGGAGGTTTAGCATTTTCTTCATGGATCTTCTGGAAAGCGGCGACGAGATGTTGTTTGTGTTTGAGGAAGCTTTGGTCTCTGATTTTATGGATGGTGGTCGATGGTGGGGATATTTTTGGTGGATCTCGTAAAAGCATGATCTGTTCCCAATATCTGCTTAATCGGAGGGTACCCAATGATTTTGGAGGATAGGGTTTGGAAAATCCCTCGCAGTATGACTTCACTTTATTATTTGATTTTTGGGATCTGCTCAAGGGATTCTAGGATCTGGTTTCCTTTTGTGATCTCATCTCCGTTTGAAGCTTTCTTCTTATGATTTATGTTCTTTAATGAGGTTTATCTGCTTGCTGGTTTGCGATTTGGTTTTAGTTTGTTGTTTTTTCATGTGGTTTTTGGCCTGTTGAAATATGTGAGTCTTCAATGATTCATGGTGTATTTGGTTGTGATTTAATTTGGGATGATAATTAATGGTTTGTATGAGAGGAGATGGGTTTATGTTCCGGTGAAATCACTTTGACCATTTACTTTGGTGGAGGTTCTTGATGGTAGGGTGCATGGTTCAAGGTGTTTGTGGCGTAGGTGTGCGGCTCGAGGGCAGTTGTCTGGTTGACCTTTTTTTAATTTGAATTTTGAATTTGATCTGGATGTAGTGATGTGATTAATTGTATGATTTGATTTCATGTAATGGGTACTAGAAACCCCTAAACCGGCCTTTAGAAAATAAAAAAAATGATTTACAGTGGATAAAAAAGATAAATTACCTCCATTTATTATTATATCAAATTGGATATAAAGGACACTTAAGTATCATTACCATTGATAATATAGTCCATGAACTATGACCACATGACTAGTATAAATATAAAATTTTAAAAAATCCATTTCACTTAATGGAAGTGATATCCTCAACCAGTAGGATCATACACTATAAAGCACATTTATCAGAGATTCTATAGGAGTTAGAATTTTTGGGATATTCCTGAGACCAATCCAAAGCCAAGATCCAACAACATAAGCATGAGAAAAACTGTTTATGGTCGAAGTTCAAGATCATAAAAATCCAGACCCAAACCAGGTTCACCCTATGAAACCCCCACCATCATACACCTTACTCATTATCTGTATGATTGTGTCATTTTTGGATATGTAACAAGACCTTAGAATTATTGTCACACCCTATCTTCAGATACTTCTTCATTTTATTTATTTCTTAATGTTGGATCTTTTGGATGAGGTTTAGGTTGGGATTCCAATCAAAAGTACTTTTGTATTTGATGTATTTTTTTAGACCTATTCAAGGTTATTGTTATTATTGTGGGAATAAAGTTGCATGTTGGAGAGTTTGTGATGCCCTTTGTGTCTCTATAATGTGTTCCAAACCATCGAGGATCATTGGGTGGACTTTCCTTGTTTTTGGGGGTGTAATTTGGGGTGTTTTGGCCAATTTTTTAGGTTCCATTGTATGATCACAGTTTCCCCCAAACCGTTCAGCTAAACCATGCAGGTTTCCAAAATCATTTCAGTAGCTCTCGCACGGTTTGCACACAGTTTTCCAATATATGTAGAAAAAAAATTCACCCTATTACAGAATTAATAAACTCTATCATAGAGATTTGTTTTAGGTGATTACACATCTTAAATGAATCCATATCTATTTAGTATTGACTTGAGGCTCCTCCCCTATCATTTTCCACAGTTTTGGGTCATTTTTTGTGGAAATTTCTCACTACTGGTCATTATTTATCCATCAAATCATTCACATTCCTTTTATCCTCTCTTCCCTCTCTTCAGCTTTTAGGTTTTCATTGGGATTCGCTCTCTTGGAAGAACCCTTAGGTTAGTATTGGCGGAATTTTGGTTTTATTTCTTGTGGTTAGGGTGTAAAGACTTTTCATGGGGATTTGATCTCTATCTCCTTTATGTTTTAATCCATCCGCACAGGATTTTAGGTAGGAAAATCCATCTTTTCCATTTAGGAATTTTCTTTTTCACTTTTTCATGTTTTCAATTAATTCTTAAATGTTTTTAAACTTCTATTATTATAATTCCTAGATGTAAATGATGTTTTTGTGTTGATTTATTTTGTTAAAAATAGCTTTCCATATTGATGTGTGAAAAATGCCTAGGTTTATGGTACCAATGGTGTTTATATTAAATTACTTTCTACTTCTAATGTGAAATTGAAGGAATTATATGAATTTTTCTGATATCCATAAGTGTTTGTGTATGTTTCTTGTTTGTGATCCCGATTTTGTGTGTATGGGTTTGTGATGTTGTGGCATATATAATATGGTAAAAATGACTTTGAAAAGGTTTTTATCATGTTAAGGGGATGATTATGACCTTTTAATTATAAAAGAGGTTGGATTGTTTTCAAAACTATGTAGAGACTTTTCAATAATGGTTTTAAATTTCCTTATTGTATTTTGGTATTCAATTGTATGTTGGCACATCCATGGGCGAACTAGGTGCAGACATATATGATCTATCAAATGATTATGGAAGTAAATAAATAGTGTTATCTTTAAAATTATATTTCTTAAATAGTTTTTACCCTTCAACTAATGTTGATCCCCTTGGGTTATTTCTAAAGACAGTTTTAAATGGAATTTTATAAGTTGTTTCTAAAAAGTTTTGGAAAACATAGTTTTTAATGAGTTCTTAGTGTTAGTTATTTGTCTTTGTACATGTTTTTGTGTGAGTTAATAAAATGTAAAGGCATGTTTGGTAATTTTGAAGAGTTTGAATGTGTGTTTGGAACCTAAGTTCCAATTTGGCCTTCTAAACATAAAAGTTGTTTTTTCATGATGTTTTTGAAAATGTTAGTGCCCTATTGGAAAAATAAAATGTTTTATGAAATGGGTTAAGTATTTAATAGTTTGGAAGCTCTGTTGCAACCTTCGTGTGATATGAAATGTATGTATATAAATATGGGGAACCTTTATTGAAGTGATACCCCTTAGGGGATATTGTAAATTGGTTTTCGTGTTAGGGGTATGATAGTGTGGTGAGATGAGTCATGCTTGCGAGGGCCTCCTACTTACACAATATGTCTATTACCACTACTAGTTCTTAGGCGTATTTTAGATAATCAAGTGATGGTTGTTTATTATCCCTTATTAGAAAAGTTACTACCCTCTTTTAGTTGTGGATAGGCCAAGAGGGCTTCACCACTAGTGATGTTGTGAGAGCATCCTGTTGGTTATAGACATCGGGGCTTTACCATCCCACCATTAGGTGGCTCCGAACTGAGTACGTCCAAGGGTCTTCTAGGGATGTTGAGGTTCACCCATGGTTATTTTTTGTATTTATTATTTACCTTCTTCTGTACTATATTCTTTTCCTACTTGATTATTTGGTTCTTTTTAGCAATACCATAGTTTTCACTATTTTGGAATTTGGTTACAAATTGGAATTCCGATTTTGGAAATGATCGTTATCATGTGTTCGATTATAAAATGGTAAAAAAATTGTTTTATTTAAAATTCAAAAAACTATACTTTTATAATAGTATTTCAAACTTGTGTGTGTAGTTCGTTTTTTTGAAAGGAAATTCATGGATTCAGTTTTTATATTTGGAATCCCTGCAGAATATTTTGGTGGTCATGCTTCATTTATCATTACAGTTGTGGTACAACATTGTTCATGTCTTTTAGGCTCTGGTTCTTGTCATGGAGTAGGGTCAGTCAAGTTGTTTGAGGTGACCTTTAGGTCACACAAAGATATTGGAATTGGAGTATTATTTTTACTTTTTATTCATTCCAGTTGTTCTTTGTAACTTGATCCATTTTTTAATCATTTGTGACTTAGTTGTATAGGTTTACGACATTTTTTATTTGTTCTATTTATATTGATCATTTATTTCTTAAATTGATCCAATGAGAATGTTTTTATGCCCGACAGTAGTTGCCAACATGGGGGGGGGGATCTGGAACGCCCCTCAGGACATGTTGCAGACTTACTTTGGTGATCATTTCATGGTCAACCTAGGCTGGTTCGTTACAGTTATGATTATGTGAATTATTTTTTTAATAAAATAATGAATATACTTTCATTTAATTATTTTTAATTTTTAAATGATTTTTAAATAATGAATCTTATTTTTTTAATATTAAAATTCAGTTACAAAATATATTTTGATGAATTAATTGATTTTTTAAATAAGTAATATTTTTAAAAAATATTATTATTGAATTAAATTTATTAAATATAAAGTATAGTATAATTTTTATGATGTAAAATGTAATTTTTAGTAAGGTTTGAAAACAACTTTTTTCAACACGTCAATTTTTAATAAATATATGTTTTTATTATTAATGTTAAAATTTATATATTTATAAGCTTATATATATATATAATTAATATTATTTATAGAATTAGTGCATCAAAATTATCCATCGATAAATTTTTCATAATTTTCTAACATAAAAATATTTTATTGTAAAAATTAAATAATATATAATTATAAAATGTGATTTATGAATATTTTTGGGTGTACTGTCCAAAACCAAAATAATAATGAAATCGCCCACCATTACTATATAATCAAAACCATGAACAAAATAATCTTTACTAAATAACATTAAATATAGAACACCCTCTCCCCCTTCTCCCAAGTGTCCTCCCAAGGTTCCCTATGTTCCCCAGAAGCCTTCCCAAGTGTTTGAGATCTCACAACCTATGAAGGGATCTCCCTCTCTCATTTTTTTCTTCAGGCACCTATTTTATGTCATGCCTCTTAATTTCCATTTTCCTAATTTGAGATATGTTCATCCATACCTAATTACAATCTGTTTGATTTATACATGATTTTATCTCAAATTAACTCCTATTAATCCCCCCTATTATCTTTTGAACCAACCCGTTACTATGTCGAAATTTTGTAAGGGATTTGTCTCATCTAATTCCCATTCAAGAATTTTTTTATATTTTGCCTCTAATATTCAATTTCTCATATTGGGATATTATGTAGCATGACCCCCAACTATCCATTTACTGTATAAAATATGAGATACCCCTTTATCTCTTATCAACCCATTTTATGAATTTCAATATGACATCGTTATACTGCTAAAATTGCACCACAATTTTCCCTTCCAAAATCATCATGTAGTGAATATCATTCCCATTCATCGGTAAAGGGTATTCACCTATATTCACATTTACATTCTTATTGTGTACATAAATGAATTTGTTCCACATTCCTTGATCTGGGAAAAAATAGTGATGTTGAATTAATTCATGTTATATTATCTTTGTGGAACCCTTAAGCATGAGATTAAAATTATTATGAAGGGTACGCCCGGATAAAAATCTAATTTATGAGGCAATGTTTAGTATCATTATATATCATGTCGGGTCCAAGGCTTACCTAATTACTTTATAAGAATGTTTCCACCGTTTTAGAATAGGGATTTACTTGTTTTTTTAGGTCAATAATGTAGTGTTTTAAGTTGGATCCACATTTCCATGTTATGATAATCATTCCATATAATGATATTATGTCAATGTTTCTCTTATGGTCCTTGAAATACATATTTACTCATATGAATTGTATTATTAATTTAATTACTTTTTAACTACATTAATGGAATTTACTTCTCGCCATATTCTTATGTTTTTCCTCGGGTTCTCCCATGCAATGCTATGTATGAAGGAATTCTGTGGTCAAGTAAAAGAAGTAGTCAATAAAGATGTGTATTTCATGTTTTATGTTTTTATGAAATGTTACTAATCCCAAAATATACTAGAACAATTGATATTATTGGTTCTATTAAGTTCACATTTATATATAAAACATGATTAAATATGAAATATAGAGTATGGTTGTTATACCCACTAAAATATTGAACACCCATATTAAAATTCATTAATAACCATTAGTCGGTATAGATCCATATTTAAGAATGAAAATGGACATGATATGTTTTTAAACTCATTACATAGTTTTCATGGTTAGGAGTCACCCCAAACATATTATATATTTCTATAGTATTATCTATAATATGAACCTATTTTCAATCCATAATATGGGAAAACCTATCTTTAATCATCCTTTATACTAGAATAAGTTATTTCCATGCTATTTAAATTAAATAGAATCATTAAAGATGTTTTAATCACATTTTAATATGTGAGAATCCCAAAATGTTGTGCAACTAGGAATGTAGGATCTAGTGACATCCATTACATGCTTCCCTTATAAAAAAGAATATATAATCACCCTAAGATTGAATGAAACTACCTGGTATGTTGATAAATTTATTTTCATTTACTTCATTGAAATGAATACAAATCTTAATATTTTAAGGGTATTTTAGTATTCCAATCTTATCTCGTGTCTTTCACTTTTATATAAACATGATTGTAGTACATTAGTTTGGAATCCTATTCACTTTACCAAACCAATATGTCCAAATCATTAGGATGTGTAACCCTTTATACAATCCATAAGATTGTGTTTCCTACCCAAATATAGAAGTCAATCAAATTCATAAATAATCATGTTCTCCACATTTATAAGGTACATGAACGATTTTTTCAAGTTCAATGAGTTTACCACATGCATAAACATAAAGTGACATATGTCTAACCCCATCCACCATCCTAGGAAAGGCCTTAGACTCTATGATTGGAGGTAGTCATTACCCAATTCCCACAATTGAGGGATAAATTACTCAATATAGAATCAAAATTATCATAATTCTAAAAAAAATTATGAAAAATATATTCATACACAAAATTCATGAAAATACTATTAAGTGTAAATCTAGTTCAGGGTATATTAAATACTATATTCGTTGTGGATTTTTTCATAGAAATTAATGTATGTTTCTATCTTAGAATCAATTTAACATTTAAACCAAATCATACAATATTCATAACAAAAATAAGTTAAAAAATAAAAATATAGTATATAATAATAAATTAGATACATAAGCAATTCTAATATATAAACATGAGGTGAATATTTATAACAACTAAAAATTTATAGAATCCCAAAAACCATTTTATAATTTTGAACTGTAATAGTAACAAAATTACCTAGTTCTAATTATAATCATTTATATTCATCTCAATTTGGAGTCTTTTATATTAATCATTATATAGACATTCTGTTTTTAATATAAGATATTGAATGAATTATAAATAATTTATAATTACATTTTTATTATGTAAAAATTTTACAGAATGTAAATATCATATAATTAATAATTATTTAAACATTAATCAGGTCACTAATAAAAATACATCTTGATATGGTTAAAATAATATTCAAATAAGGCCCCATTTAATTTTGAAAATTTATAAATAATTAATTATGACCAATTCAGAACTTAAATGTTAATATTTTGTATTTGATACTTATTCAATAATTTATAACACTATAAATTATTTCATATAATATTTAAATAATAAATTTTTCTCAATATAATTAGAATCACCATAAAATTTGTTTAAATGGTATTTTAAATATTAACATGCACTATTTGTGAAATAAATTCATTAAAAATTACATAAATAACAATAAAAATATTTAAACTAATTGCTGAATTTTTCAAATATTTAAACAACTAAATATCCCAAAATACCTTTTATACTAATTTATAAACATTTTATAAACCATAAAACTCATTTAATAATTTAATAATTTATTTATATTAAATTATTCTATTTAGCATTACAAAGAAACCCATTTTGGAATAT
Source organism: Viscum album (assembly GCA_963277665.1). Classification (NCBI taxonomy): domain Eukaryota; kingdom Viridiplantae; phylum Streptophyta; class Magnoliopsida; order Santalales; family Viscaceae; genus Viscum; species Viscum album. The sequence goes on from OY728158.1 coordinate 545,222,750, forward strand.
GGTTAGGATGCCTCTACCCTTACACAAACACTATGTGTTAGTTTAAAGAATTTTTAGATGCCTTATGTAAAGGAAAAAATCCTTGAAAATTACATAGTAACATCGCATTAAGGTAATTCCTATTTAAAAAATAACTTGTGTTGGGGTACCATGGTGTAACACTTTTAATGAATATATTTGGTAAATTTATATACAAATGAACCTTACTATAAATCTTTTTGTAAATGTATATTGGGATGGACTATTCATATAACACTTTTATGTATGGCTTAACCATTGACAACCCATATATAAACAACATCTCTCAATAGTAAATAGAATAGCTACCCTTATGAACACCACTCTTAATGATGGAAATTCCTTAGTTACCCTTATACATTTTAGCTATGTAAGGGTAATGAAATTGTTACATATATATATATGGAATCATTTTAAGGTTTCATAGGATTATAATAATAGTTATTAAACATAGTTGATGAAAATAGTAAAAAAATAGTCTTATGTTATCCATGAAATAAAGAATAAAACATGAAAATAAATTACTAAAAGGAAAATACTTTAAATACATGACTACTATTATTAGATGATCTATTACAACATATTTATCATTATATATTTTTTATTAAGACTAAATATGTTGAAAAATCATCCCACTACTATGGTGTATCCACAAACTCTCTTAAATCCTCCGATATTCATATAGGATTATTATTACATTCATAATTTTCTACAATCCATTACGCAAAGAAGGATGAATAAAGTGACTAATGGGTTTATGGAAGTTCTACCAAGCATCAAAATGTTTAGCGCACTCCATTCATCACATGGAAGTGAAATAAATAATCTACAAGGGTAATCTATGGGTTGTTGAATTTAATCACGTGTTTTTAACACATGATTAAATTTTCCTTCGACCAAATCATTTATCTCATGCATGAGTAAAGAACTTGTGGTTTGTTACATAATATATAACTGATCATTTATGATAACAGTGTGCGTTTTGAACCATTTGTATATTAAAACACTAAATATTTGATTGTTTGTTTAATTAAAGGTAGTGGTAATCATGAAATCATATTTTTTTTCCACAACATCATTTAACTTATATATCATATGTATATTTATATTTTCATTGATTTAGGGATCATATACTTCAATATTTTATTTTAGTTTACATGATATATATCCTTCAACCACCAATCACCATTTTTTATCGAATCATCATGTTATACAAAACCTAAGAAGATATTTTGATAGAAATATAATAATCACCAATCCTATGAAAACATTTGAATAATTGATACCACTGTTAATATGGTGATATTACAATTCGTATGATGAGAGAAAAACATGGGTAAAGTTCCAAATATCAATGATGATATAAAATAGTGATGGTGTACCTTAAAACAAATAACGTGATTATTTTAAATAAGGTGATCAATAAATTATTTCAATGAATCCCACATTTATTTTTCAGTTTAATTCAATCTTCTTCATTTGTATGTATGTGGTTGAGGATTACAACTGAAGACCCATAGGACCAAACAATCTGATAAGAACCAACTTTCAATATCTCCCACATGACCATACACTACCTTCTACTCTCATAGAACTGGACTCAAACAAAACACATTCCACCTTCATTACTCATGGTTGAAAATTGGTTATCCCCCTAGTGAGAAAGATTTATACCACAATTTTCAAGGATTGTGGACAATATTATTTTAATATAATTAATGAATATTAAAATTCATATCGAGAATTTATGTATCTATTTGAGAAATTGTTAGTTTTATAATTTAATCAACTATATAACAATCTGAATTCTATATAATAAATTATTTAAAAGGTTTAATAATTATTTATTGTATTTTAGAAATTTATTATTTTGAAATCCCACTAAAAATTAATATTTAATATTACCATTCCTTATTTATGAAAATAATGAATATACTTTAAGTATTCAAAAAAATAATTTGATTTTGAATATATTCAAATTCTCATATATTTTTTAATATTTCATAATTATTATTAATTTAATTTAACCAAAATATATTATATTTATGGTAAATATTATATTATTATTAAAATGAAAAATAACCATAAAATAAATTTTTCAAACATTTATATAGTATTTGTTTAATTATATCATACACTGAACAAATTAAAAATTAAGATACCATGAATAATATGATGTTACTATTAAATTTTTATATTAAATATTTTTATGCAAATTTAATATATGTCACATATAATTAAACATATTTGATATAAATATTTTATTTATAATAATATTTTCAATTTTTAGTAAATTTCTCATTACTGTTCAGTTATATATTTATCATTCACTATAATTTTATATCAAATAATTCAAAATCATTAAAGACTACATTTATTAACATGTTAATTATTAAAAATACCCAAATATATAATTTTCTTTAGTCCATAAAAATCATATTAATGTAGAACCACAATAATATTTTAAATTTATATTTCATTATTCCTTATCTACAAATATCTGATATTAAGTTTCCCTAACATTAGTCATATTGATAATCCCACCTATACACCATGCATATCCACTTCACATAAATACCAATATTTCATTTTCTATCACTTAACAGGAAAAATGGTTTCCATAATTATATTTGTCTATAATTTTTCTATAGGTGTCCTTGGAGAGATTATCTTCTAGGATTTGTGTAAAAATAAAATAAAATTTTTTGTTAGTTTCATGATTATAATCATTTCTTACCTAAATAAACTAAGAACTATAATATTTATAGATGTTATTTTTTAAATTCTAATTAAAGGAATTTAATTTCATTCGGAGTTATTTCGTGTTTGGGTTGTAATATTCTATATATAAAGTAGTTTGTAGTTTGAATGATTTTTTTAAATACGTTATTTACACTATACTTTTTAGGAGGTAAAATATAAACATATACTAAATAGTTGTATTTTACACTCTACCCCACATAAATAAAATATATCCCTATAATTTTCATTATTTATATATTGAAATAATGAAATATTATTATATTCGAGCATACAAACATCAAACTAGAACATAATATTATATAGAATATTTTACATCCCCTCTAATGAATAATAATATTCTATCAGAAAAATCAAACAACTGATTTCAACATAATATATTGGTTTCAAATAGACATACATGTACCATGGTATCACCTAGTCTCTATTTTTGTGTTGTTAATACAGAGATAGGATACATGTAGTGAAAAACATTCTTGAGGGAATTTCATAAATCTTCCACCTTTTCAATATATAATTACCATTTACAGTGTGGATTAAATTTATGAAAGTAATTATATTTCATCAAAAATTATTTATTGTAGAAGTATTCTTCCATAACATCTAAATTATCCTTATTTTAATACACCAATCAGACGGGTTAAATATACAAATATTTTTTTTTCTGAAATATTTTATATATTTAAAAAAAAATTAAAACTAAATATATATTGATTGAATAAAGGTCTCCACTATCTATATCTATTTTACCACCATTATGCTCATTTTTACATTCATAATAGAGTGATATTTTTATAAATTAATTGATGGAAGTTACCTTTTCATGAAATTTGAGAGAGCATGACTCTCAATATTTTACCATAAATGACTCATTACCCATGGAGACACTAGGGTACAATGGTCGAGTTATATATATTATATAATCATTTAAAATATAATTGATGGATGTGAATGGTTTCAAAACCATGTCAGATTGATTATATGTATATTGGTGAAACATGGGTAACCTTCATACCATAAATTACATATCCATGATGCCTAATATTTCACTACCTCCCCTTCATGGGGGGGGGGGTTGTTTATTAACAAAACTCATCATCGAACAAAAACATCAACCACAAAATACTTAGTAAAAACAAAATTATTAAATATGAATGATGAAACCTAGACATTGAATCATAAATTATTAATACGAATAAAAAAAATATAAAATATGTGTATATCTAGAATATATAATACTTCTGGTATTAATTAATTGCTATTATAATTTCTAAAATTACAACGAAACTCAGTTTATGCATGAATTTATTTTTCTTAGAATTGGTATTTTATTTCAATACTGTGTGTCTATTATGATGAAATAAAAAAAATTAATAATGATAATAGAAATAAAACATTATTTTAAAATAAATTGTTATATTATAGTAAAAAAGGAAAAATAACAGTTACAATTTAGAAATTCAATTTTCCATAATATGTTATTTTTTATATATTTTTGTTTATTTTGTTAAAAAATATTGAATTAATTAATATTTGAAAATAAATTATAAAAAATGAACAACATTTTTTATTTATACAAATAATATAAGCATAAGGTTATTTTCATATTATTTTTCTAAACATAATGATTTTATATGAATAGTGAAGAATACCAATTTTACAAATAATAAGATTTTATGACATTTTTTGTGAATAATTATAAATTCAATATTCATGAAATTTTTTACAAATAAAAATTATATATTTTATTACTGAATTTATAATTTTAAATTATTTTTTAATTTACTTACCCACATTTGAACTTTTATAAATTCTGTTATATTTTATAAAAAAAATCAATACATTAGAAATTTTATATCTTAATATTCATTTTTTCACATTAAAATATTGAATCAAATAAAAAATGTAATTTTTTATACAGTTGGATAATCTTTTAAAATATGGGATATTTTTTGGGAATAATGGATAATTATGGTAATAACTAGTTACCTCGGTAAAAATAAAATCAGGTATAAATGATTTATCCAAGAGGTAAATACAACAAACATGCTTACAAATTGTGTTAGAATGTATGGCTGAGATCTATCCCACCCATAAATTATCTCATCGTAATTATTGCTCATTTTTTGTTCAATTTTATATGAGGGTACATTCCTAATATTAGTGTGTTTGGGGTTCTGACAGAAAATGTCACTAATTTTCACTTATAAAAAGGGAACTCATCTATTCAAATCCCCTCACACAAAAAACCCCATTTATTGTCTATTTATCTACCAAAACTTCTCATCCACACTCTTATAAACATTAAGGGTGTTTTATTCTCAGTATACAATACATCTGTTTTTTAACCCATTCATAAAGATGATTATCTAGTATAAGTTCCAATCCATTATTTCTATTTTCTAATTATTTATAATCATTTATTCTTGCATAAATTTAATTTTACTATCTTAAATTAGTCACATAAGTATTATTATTATTATTTTATTTTGATGTATTTGTTGATATATCATTAACCATCTACCCATTTCCATTAATCAAAATAAAAATGTGTATTTTAGATTGTGTAGATTGTCACCTTGAGGAATTAAATTATAACATTCCTTCACATATTGAAAATTATGGGTTTTGATTATATTATATATTTATCATATTATATATAATTAATATCCATATCAAAAATATTTTTATATAAAATAATATAATGATCGTTAAAATGTAATCCATCAATATTTGAAAATAACAAAAAACTAGTTTATATCAATTTTCATCATTATGAAAGAGGACTAAAACATCAGGAATATTGAAGTATAACATTTATGTTATTTACAAAACATCAATTATAGTTAATTTAGTGTTATTAAAATTATTATATTTTTATGATAATTTGAGATACACACTATTTTGATGAATATAGTTCTAATTGTGAAATATTATTTATATATGATCTTGAAAATAGATTATAATATTCTTCTATATGTGGGGAATATTTATTTATTAAGAGTATATTAGTAAATGAAATAGAATGAGGTAATTAAATTTCCTACCAATATTTTTTCTTTATTATGCATGTGGAAAAATCACTTTTGTGGAAATCATGGGTAAAAGTAAGAGACCTAGTAAATCAAAACCCATTCATTGAGTTATAAAAGTTCTTATTTATCATAATTATTTCATGACTTCTACCTTTAACTGATGTTCTATTTTTATTTATTTGGTAAAATTATTTTTATAAAAAATAAATATAAACATATTAAATTTGTTTTTTATAAAAAAGTATACTTATTGAAAAGAGACTTTTATATATGACATTTACAATAATGAAAAAAAATGTTTTAAAAAAGATCATACAATTTTTTGGCTTACATTGCCATAAAATTACTTATCGACAATAGAGTTATGATTCAAGTTTTACCCAATATTATCTTTAGTTACAAGATTATTTTTGAGTGATTCTATTTTCAATATCATAAAATTTAGTTTGTATTTTTATTTTATACCATTTGGATATTTTATGAATCATATTTTATTTCCATGTGTTTATTATGAAATCTGATTTATTTACATTAACATCATTTAAGAAAAACATTTAAATTCCTTAGGTTCATTATTAAAATTTACGGATTCCAATTTTTTTTATGAATCCAATTTCCTTTCCATGTGTTATTTATGAAGTCAATAGGAAATGATTTTTAACTTTCATGCATATCTATGGAGAAATGATGTGTAATTACCATATAAAACATCGACGGGTGGTTCCATTATAAACCATGGATGTGTGGTTATGTTATAAATATGATATGTGTGAGGATATTTTATCCCTCCAATACATTGTTTAAAAGTTGACATCTCATGAGATAAAGTATTCATGACTATGTTTTGTTTTCTCATAAGTGTCGGAACAAATGGTGTGGATTATAAATGCAATATTCCACATACTAATTTATTTTCCATATTTAATAGTTGTTCTTCATTATTTTCTTATTCTATCATGATGTTGCTCATGAATGTAATGATTCCCCCTGATAATTTTTCAAACAAATTTAATGGATCATTATTGATTATTCACTTATTCCCTCACGATTTTTGGTTTACGTAATATGATTCTATGTAATGTTATATTTATTATGTTTCATTATTCATATTTTTTCAAATTGTGTTCTTATAACATATATTATGAATATCACTTATATTATATGGTAATCAGTTATGATGTTATAAATTTATATTATACTTGTTTTACTAATTATTATGAACTCTTTATTGATTAATAGTTTTATATCACTTACTATGTATTTCAACCAAACCCTTTATTATGAATTCATTCCCCTGTATTTAAGAATCAATACTAATAATGATATTTCTATATTATTATTTCACCCTAGACACTAAAAACCCATATTAAATAGTTATGTTATATTTTTGTTTGAGAATACAAGATTCCCACGTATATCCAAGTGGTTTCTGACTTTGAATACATGATACATACATACATTGTATTTCAATAAAATGTTTACCTCATGAATATATTACATGAATATAATTCATATTATAATAAAAAACATCAATGGTTTACATATTCCTCCTATATGATTCATATGGAAAGGAAAAAATATAATTATGAGCTAAAATTATCAACAAATAGTAGTATTGAGTGGAATCATGCATAACATCAACACAAAATAATTTATTTTGATTAAATAAAGGAACCACTCAAATTCATATGTAACTAAAATTGATGAAAATATATATCAATGAAAATATATAAAATCATGGGTAATAATAATCATATATCACATACTAATTTAATATTAAATTCCCAACAACAAAACATCCTATCTGAAACATATCTAAGAAACCTATATAGTTAGTAGAAGTGGATCTAACCAAAACAAAATAGGTTTTGTATCATGAGACATGTTGATACGTCGAAATGATATATCATTTCATACCCCACCCATCACCTAATTAGTCCTTTTAGTAATATTGGAAAACCTAGGAGGTAAGTGGATTGAGATCAAAATAAAAAATTCTATTAAAAATACCAAGATTAAATCACCAAATTTGAAGAATCACATAGTTAATCCAAATTTTAGAGGTATATAAACTTTTTAAAAATATTCTAAAAAGTGGGATAATGGATTTTTTTAAATAAAAATAAACGAAAACATTGACTTATTAATTTATGATACCCAATAAAATAATTAAGTAAACTAGAACACAATATTAAATATCAATGAATGGTTCTTTAAATATGTTTATTAAAATTTATATTTATATTTCTTGAAATTGAATTTTAGTTAATCTGATAAACACACAACGTAAATAAAAAAGGTGTTCAATCTAAATCAAAAACTTAATCACCTACAGATAGAAATAACCAACTTAAATTATGATTATTATTAAATTAACTAATCTCATATGTGGACTGAGTTATATACAAAATATCTCTCTTGGTTTTCCAGGAATAGAGCCTATTCTAAAATTCTATATAGGTGTATGTAAATAAAACATCTTTACAGTGGATGTCTTGGAAAAGTATCCTCTTCTATATTTAATTATATAAATCTAGGTAAATTTGAAAGAGAAATAGAGAATTCCTTGCACTCTCCATTTCATTCCATGAACTGGTAAGTCGATTCAAAAAAAAATCACACATATAGATCAACTTCAAGTACAATAATGTAAAAATAATATAAGAAATCATTTTAACAGAGTATGTTGTTCTATTATGCTATAGGCAGTTCTTATATTCTTGTTGATGTCTCTTGATCCATGAAGGATTCCCAAAAACAATTTAATGTTGTTAAAATGTTTATTATTTTTGGTAATATAATTATTTGAATAAAAACCTAGTAATTGTTCTTAATTTTAGTTTATGGATAATTATGATGTCTCTAGGTTCAAATGAGTATATACCATAATACTTTTACTCAATGCATATTTTATAATATATTTTTTTTTCTCCCAAAAATTTCGTTTGATAAATTAACATGAAGTTTTTTTTATTTTCATTGAAAAATCCTTCACATTGATTTATTTTTACATGAATTTAATCCTTTAAAAATTAGTTAATCGATTAATTTTAAAACTCTAATAATATAATAATACATTTAGTATCATTAGATTTAAATTAACTCATTATTATTTAATCTATTTTAAATTCTAAATATTATCATCGAAGTCATAATTTCTTATTTTTCAATACATGTGGTATTCTTTAATCCAATATGGTCAATCATGAGTTCTTATAGGCATTCATTTTGTACTTGAGGTTGGAAATATGTTCTTACCATAGAACTCTCTATAGTTGTTGATATTTTTTTTTTGGGTTCATAGGTTTCTCATGCATCATAACTAACTATATTTATGGTTATATAGTCCTTTTTCATTATTCCTATTATTTATTACATATAAATGCAGTCGTTTCATGGATTTTAAAAAATACGAGCTCTTTTGTTGTTGATTGAACGACCTCCCATGGTTTCTTGATTACATCATTAAAAAATCATGATTGATCTGATTAAACCATAGTAGAATGTTTTGATTATGTGTTCATTTCTAGATATATAAAATGTAAGTGAGAATTAATTTTAATTTAAAAAATAAAAAATGGATTAAATTGAATATTTTTAGGATTTATTATTATTAAAATAGGTAATTGTCTGAAAATTTTAATAATTAACCCATTTTTATGATCATGAGTGAAGGGGTAAATATCTGATTTTTTTTAATATTATGTATTATGCATGTTAGTCTTACTTTGGGATTTTAAACAGTATTCGTAAAGTGTTAGAGGGTTAAATAAATTTTAATAAAAATAAAAAATAAAAAAACATCAATTGAAATCAAATTGCCATATATATATAGGATTAAAATATCTCTTTCCAAGTCTAGTAAAAATCTGAATATTCATGAATAAAATGGTCCTTTCCTTTTCCAATATCAAGTGTATTAAAATATAGAGGAACTAAATAAGTCATTGTAATTTAGATACCATTAGAAGATATTATTTTTAACCAATAGATTGAGAAGGAAAAACACTAAAATGTCGTCTTATAGGTATAAGTTTGGAGGATGATACATTAATATACATAAAAGTAGTATAAAATTTATAGAAAAGGGATGCACTTGAAAATGGGAGGATCTAGAAAAGGGCCATTCATAACATACATATTATATTCCATTATCGTTATAATATGAGACACTTCTCATTTTTCGTACTATATTCTATGAATAAACTCATATTTTGATAACAAAAAATAATTTATAAGAGGATACATTTCATATAAATTTTATAATATATAACTGAAAAAATTTGTCTTTGGTGGAATGTAGAAATAACAATCCAAATATAATAATATTATTTTAATATATACCATTGTTTCGATTCATTCTACATAATACATGATGGTAAACATGATTATATGTTTATATTTGGAAATATTTATTGTATCATATTTTTTCAGTTTATATTTATTTTCTTTATGAGATGAAATTTCCATTTAGACTGGATATCATATATCCATCCCATTTTTAAGAATATTAAAAATTTCTTCATAAATTCAATGTTTCATCATGTTATGTGGAAATTGGATGAGTCATAGATTCAGTGATGTAGTTTTTCAAATTACTGGTATTCAATTCAACATACATTCAATCCACATTAGACATTATATCATACATATCTTCTTTAAACAATCCCATTAGACATAAAAACAATATATTTAACTTATTAAAGAACAAAAATTATGATTCACTTGTTTTAATTTTAGGAAAATATATCTTTAATATGGGAAATAGGTTTCTAATAGTGAATTTAATGTCTTCATCATGGTTCATATTATATAGAGAACTGCTACCTAAGAAAGTATAATTTAATATTTTTATATCTACAATCGTAAACATAATAATATCTTCAATTCTAGGAATAAATGATTATATAGAAGATGGTCGAAAATCATAATATGTAATGTATCTATCTTGATAAGATGAATCACTTATAAATGTACCAACCCAAGGAATTAATGAATAAGATCTAAAATATGTCAGGATTTCCATGGAGTTCATTTAGTATAAGATATTTTATGTTGTTTTTAAATCTATTTTAATGTGGACATATATTCATGTAGAAAATCATATAGAGAAAAATCAAATTTCATTGGAGAAGAGTCATATAATGAATTTTCATCAATGGTAACTTCAAGATAAATTTATACATTGTGTAGATTAGATAGGTGTAGAGACCCAAATCTTGACGTACATGAGCATTACATTTATTTTGCGGAAAACATAATACATAACAATGATAGACACACAAGGAACGTAATAGTTTAGTGTCTTTGGAAACTTGGAACAAAATCTTCTAATCGTGGTGAAAGATCTTCAACATCTCCCATAAAGATCTTCGCTTTTTTTCATACCTAAAACCTTTCTTTATATCCTGGGGAAAATAAAACATAAAAAGGGTGAGCTCAAATGCTCAGTAAGGGTAAGCATGTATAAAATAAAACATAGTATATACATTTGAACTTAAAAACATAAACATAATGTTTAAACGTCAGAATCTTGAGCAATGAAATAAAACATGGATGTACGTAAGGAATAAATCATAAATAAATATTAAGAATGATAAAATTGCAGGGGAATAAAACATGTAATTGTGGAAACCAATAATCACTTGATATGATTTCCATAGTAGCCAAGGAATTGCTGCCAAGACCATCTTAGTGGACAAAGTCCCTTTCTGAATCGAGTTCACTCCTCGTTCCAGTCCTGTATTACTAAACCGGTTTAACATTCAATTCTAGCCATGTCTATCTCATGAGATATAAATATTTACCCAATTCATTGGAGGGAGATATAGGTCCCACCCATCTCATGATGGAATCATTCCTACTTTTGCCACAAAATAAACATACATCATTCATAATAACCCAAAAAATAAAATGGGTTTCATAAACATCATCCCATCATCACATAATCCATATAAAAGAAATGGATATCATTTCATAATAAGAAAAGTGAAACCATGTAAATCGTAGAGATATTACACTTGAAACATACACATGTGAAATAATGTCATCTTAGATGAAAATGGTTTTGATAAGACACTTTAAATGAATTCTTGAGGAAAATATCCTTTTTTCTTCAAAATAATTTTCTTTTCACAAAATGTCATGCAATTTTAGAAGAAAAGGTTTATGTTGAAAATAGTCATGAAATATTTTGAAGTAATATTCATGAAAATAAGGCTTTATAAAACCATAAAAATCCTTTCATGCCGTATACGTTAAAAAAACATTCTTAAAGTACTTTTTTCGGAAAAGTCAAAAAAGTACCTCGTAACGTAAACAAAAGAAAGATTCCTTACATACCACGTAATAAAAGTCAAAAGTGGGTAAAAATGACTTTAAACATACATGGAACCATTTTCAGGAAACATGGACATGGATGATAACAATAACCCCAGAAAATAATTACGAATAAGCAATCTTAGATAAAAATGAGATTTGAAAAATTATCCCTCACCTTATTTCCGATATGCTTCGTATGTATCTGAACTTCCAGTATAATGATTTAAATAATGTCATTCACTTATTACAGAATGATATTCATTGTTATGATGTCATATATGGTTCACTTATGACCTTATATTACCTGTTCTTTTGTAAATTCCATGTTAAAGAGTGTTTTGGGTAAAATCGTTTCATTTGTCGTCCATGTTTTGACTTGTAATTATTCATATGATTACTTAGATCACGATTACATAATTACAGAATATAAAACATGATTTATATATAATATATATTCAGAATATACATATATATAATAGATCGATAAATGGAAAGAAATACACCGTTCATGGAGACGGTAGGCCGTACGTACGCATGAACGCTGTTTTTGTCTCCTTATTGAGTTGAATGGAATTAAGTAGATGACATACATATATACATAAATCCAGTAGCATTATAATGTCTTATATTTCATTATTATTGCTTATATATACTTTATAATCATTCTTAAATGGTTAACATGGAGAATGAATCTCATCGCTCGTGGAGACGGTAGTCCGTACGTACGCACGAGCGATGATATCGTTTCCATAATTATTGAATTGAATTGGAGTGGATGATACAATATATCATAATCAATATGATGTTATAATAACTATGTATAGTTATTCTTTACACCATTATACCCATCCATGTAAGGTATTGGTGGAAAAAACAGATTACACCACGGCGTGGAGACGGTATTCCGTACGTACGCACGCACGGTGTTTTTTTTCCATAGGATGGATACATGGTAAAATAGGGTTGTTTCATATTGATGTAATTACTTCATAATGAAACAACCTAAGAAGAATAAGTGGAAGAAGAAATAAAGGTGAAAGAATCGGTAACAGACATTACCTCTTCTTTGAAGTGCCTCTTGGAGACCGCCTCTTAGGGCACTAAAATTGGTCTTTGAAGAAGGCCAGGACCTCTAGGATCTCTCTAGGGAAGTTTAGAAGAGAATTTGGAAGGGTTTGGCCGAGCATGAAGGCTCAATGTGGTGTGAGGAGGAGAGGGAGGAGGTTCCCTTTTATAAGGGAGGAGAGGGGCACCTTTGGAATTCTTAAAAATATTAATTTATAATAATTCTAACCCCACATAAAAACCTCCAAAAATGACTAATATTCGAAGATTAGATGAGATAGGGTTGTAATATCATAAAAAAATCAAATTTAGACATGTTTGGACCTTATTTTAAACCTTATCATTTTTATTTATCCTTATTTAATCTATTTATGTTTATTTGTGGTAATAAAATTCTAAAATTTAAATTATAACAAATAATTACTTATTTGTTGTGAATTTTCGATAATTGTTTACTTTATAACATTATAGAACATATAAATTTAAATTTATAATTTTTAAATATTTTTGGGATTTTTAAACAATTTTATAAATTGTTATTTTTATAAAATAATAATAGTGTCAATTTTGACACTATTAATTTATTTGAATTTAAATAAAATATATACAGAAGATTTGTTCGAACTAAAAGCTTTAATAGATTCATAAAAGGTCATAGGTATCTATAAAATTAGTGGATCACATTAAATAGTTCATATATTATTTATTTTATTATTGTTTAAACCATATATTTGTTTTATCTCTTAATAAAATAATTACTACATAATTTTTGTATAATTATTTAATATACTTATTTGTTGCATAAAAATTTAAAACAAAATCCTATGATGAAGATAAATCTATTACCTTTCACAATAATACATTTACACGAATCTATCATCTTAAAATCACTATATTTAAATTGTTATATTTATTAAATTATGAAGGTGACAACTTTGGCATGATTTAAAATAAAATAATATAAGTGTCAAAATCACATTAATAATGATCCAAACGGTTATATATTTGTTCATTGGATGATTAAGGTGTATATATACACTACCAATAAGTTTTGGTCTGGTTTTTGGGCCTTTTTATGGATATTATTATATCAATAAAAATGATATTACTTATATTCCACTTAATAATTAATTTATGTATCATTAATGTATCACCATTAAAGACAATTATTTAATCCCTAAAAATTCAAAATAAAATATCATGATGTGGATAATTTTATTATCTTTTTGGAGACTATTAATGTTCAAAGTTTTATGATTTTTATCACTAAATTATAAGTATTCTACTTATATGATTTAAGAGAGTGACATGTTGTCACATTCTTTGGTTTTAAAAATAATTAAATTATTTTCATGGTAAAAAGTCTATAAAATGAATCTAATCCGACCCTTAGTTGATATGGGTTTACTTTTATCCATCCAATAGAATTTTGTCATGTGTTAGTGTATTTTTATAATATTATATTTATCCTTAATTACCCGATTTACCTTTAACTATGGTAAATAAAATTTACCGTAGTTACTATTCATAATTCCCAAAAAAAGGATCCTATTTACATAATTTGGACCCACTGATTAAAAATATGGAATCCATTTTTTCAAATTCAATACACAGAAGTTTTAGAAATTAAATTAAAATTAATCACGTTGTCAAATGAAAACGAGTTTTTGTTTAAAACATTGCAAAAGATTGAATTGATTTACCCTACGAATTCAATGTAAAATCAATGCTAATGACATAAATTTTATTAAATGGTAAAAATATATTCTATTTATAAATTAAAACCATTCAATATTATAATTTAACCATATAAATTATTACGATGAAAAAAGTTGTTTTTCATTAAAATATAGAGTGTTTTAACTATTCATCAAAATATGAAAGTTACCAGAATAATACGAAAAATTTATCCAAAGTAAATTTTTATTTCTTGATTCCAAAGAAGAATTTTATTTTGTCAAATTGAACTTATAAAAATGTCAAAAACTAGATTTAAAGTGGGTGCGCTATCAATAGGTGGCAAAACTGCATTTTTTAAAAAATACTTATTTTACCCGAATAATTTATTTTGTTCTTATACAATGTTCTAGAAAATGTGTAAGATGAATAATAATGTTATTAAATTCAAAATTTAGTTAATACTATTCATAACAGCTAGTTCATAATAATATTATAATAATATATCGTTGTTTAGTAAAACCCGGTATTGCGTACAACACACGCTATCGAGGAAGGTCGCGATTGCGTGTAACGAAAGCAAAGTCAGGGTTTTGTGTTGTCAATGAATCCTTCGTTGTTTCATATAACAGAATCCAACCATATTTCATTTATACATTGAATATATATATATATATATGTATATATATATTAAATGTTGCGTAGAATAACTATTATCAAAATTGTGTGTAACACGATCCAAGAATAGTGTTGTGTATACTTAAAGCTAATACGGTGTTGCGTATAGTGCAAGGTAATCTTGGTGTAGCATACAACACAATACATTAATGAAATTAAAAGAATATTTTTCATAAAATCTCAGGGTGTTACATTCTACCCCCCTTAAAATGAATTTCTCCCTCAAAATTCGTCAGGGTTATAAATGATTTACTACTCGAAAGTTTGTTTTATAGAAACCCAAATCGTAAAAAGGAATACCAAAACATGGCTTTAGAAACTAAAGTATGAAATGTAACGGTTTCCCAAATTAACTCATCACTGGGTTTCCACGTAGGAGAACATAGGTGAAAATAATGATATATAAGAAAAATCTAACCATCATGTTCTGATGGAGAGTGGTAGAGAACATGGCTATGAAAAAGCCAATGATCACAAAGCTATTGATTTGTGATGATCAAAGGTACCATCTGATTAATCAGATATAAGGGAACTAGGACAACATTAATGGTTTTCAAGATCTTTTCCCTAAAGTTGATGAATTAAAATAAATACTTGCATGATTTTGGTACAATCTCACTGTTTTTTGTGAATTGAACAATTTACACTTCATCCCTTAAAGAAATGAAGTTGAATTTGTTATTCTTGATGTGTTAGCAGATCATGTGACAGAATGATGGGTCATTCCATCTATTTCAAACAAAAGGTTAGCAAAAGTTATATGTCCATCTTATGGTTAGATTAATCGTATATGGTTCCAAAAATGAACTTATACTTCATATATCATACCTCTTAATAAAATAAAACTACTTTCTACTAACCAGGGACTTCTTGTAGGCCAGTGGTAGGCGATAAAGGCCAGTCGCACTTCGGTTGTGTGTTCGATTTCCACAGCCTTGTCCAACGCGATGGGTTGTCGCCCATCCTGCTGGTTGTCCTTTTTCTAAAACTATATTACTATAACATCCCATCAATAATATCGAAAAAAACTTCTATCCTTAAACAATACTAACATATGTCCAACATAATCCATTCCAATCTTTAGGCTTATCCATAATACTACAGTTCACTCTCATAATATAGTGAAAACGATTACCAGATATTTTATACCATCGTTGATCCTCATATATCATAAGATATTTCTTGTTGGTCACATTCCAAACATTCGAAGGCCTTAATCATTTATTCTCTTAAAAATGAAAACCCATTGAACCTTAGTGAAAACATGAATGTAGTTAAAAGATAACACTTTCCACATACCAAAATTCTCAAAATTCTATATACTCAAACCATGATATCACTTAGTCCTCATATCAATCATGAGCTCATGAATACAATCAAACATCTCATTATCTTTTTATTCCTTTATTATGTGCATATCATCTACTTTACAAAAATATATGAATAGCCTTCCATTGTTACTGGTACCATTCAACATATACTTTCAAATACTTTTAGGAAAAACAATAGTGTAATAATCCTTAGATGATTCTTTATTACATAGTACAATTAACTATACAACATAACTCTCGATAAACATACAATCATTCCACTACCTTCTAAAAGAACTAACTGAGCTTCAACACTTATTTCAGCTCATATATCATTTGTAGTCTCCTCATCATCATCCACATAAATACAACCCATATGACCATGCTGATTCTCTTCATGAGATTTTCTATTAGGGAATTGGTTTTCATAATGCCCATACATTCCACATTTAAAACATCTAATCATTGTTGATGTTGTAGCAATACCATTATCCTTGTCCATGGTGTTAACTGAACCTTTTCCTTTGCACTTACTGGATTTTTGTCCTTCTTTTCCACACCCAAATAATCTTCCAGTTCCTTTGAAACATTCTCCTTGATGCCTCTTCCCACATGATTTACATAGAGGGAAATTGAACTTTCTTTCCTCTATGATCATCATGAAACTCCATCTTTCTCTAATTAGCTGAGTCAGGAAACTTACAAAATTTGAGTTTATTGATCATATTATGAGATTTCTGATTTGGCATAATAATGATGTTTGGACTTCCAAATCCAGTTTCATTTGGTTGCTCATGATGAATATTATTCCATTGTCCTTAATATCCTCCATTATCGTGAATCTTCCTATTTCCAGCCATTTTCTAAAACCCAATAAGAATAGTGTGAGAGGAAAAAATCATGCTAGGGAAAACAACATAGTAAAGGGTGAGTACCCTCAATATCTAACATCTTAGGTTAAATTCTATGATCATTACCATAGTTCTAGGACTATATCCTATACGTATACTTATCCTTAGGGACATCCCTAGACATACCTTAGAAATATCTCTAGGGATCTCACTAACATTTTTGCATCCATGTTTCCAACGGTTGACTAAACCTTTCCTCTGATACCAACTGTAGAGACCCGAAGCTTGATGTACATGAACATTGCATTAATTTTGCGGAAAACATAACACATAACAAAGATAGACACACAAGGACCGTAATAGTTTAGTGTCTTTGGAAACTTGGAACGAAATCTTCTAATCGTGGTGAAAGATCTTCAACATCTCCCATAAAGATCTTCCCTTTTTTTTCTTACCTAAAACCTTTCTTTATATCCTGGGGAAAAGAAAACATTATAAGGGTGAGCTCAAATGCTCAGTAAGGGTAATCATGGATAAAATAAAACATACCATATACATTTGAACTTAAAAACATGAACATAATGTTTAAACATCAAAATCTTGAGCAATGAAATAAAACATGGAAGTACGTAAGGCATAGATCATAAAGAAACATTAAGAATGATAAAATTGCATGGTATTAAAAAATGTAATTGTGGCAACCATTAAGCACTTGATATGATTTCCATAGTAGCCAAGGCATTGCTACCAAGACCATCTTAGTGGACAAAGTCCCTTTCTGAATCAAGTTCACTCCTCGTTCCAGTCCTGTATTACTGAACTGGTTTAACATTCCATTCCAGCCATGTCTATCTCATGAGATATAAATCTTTACCCAATTCATTAGAGGGAGATGTAGGTCCCACCCATCTCATAATGAAATCATTCTTACGTGTGCCATAAAATAAACATACTTCATTCATAATAACCCAATAAATAAAATGGGTTTCATAAACATCATTCCATCATCACATAATCCATATAAAAGAAATGGATATCATTTCATAATAAGAAAAGTGAAACCATGTAAATCATAGAGATATTACACTTGAAACATACACATATGAAATAATGTCATCTTAGATGAAAATGGTTTTGATAAGACACTTTAAATGAATTCATGAGGAAAATATCCTTTTTTTTCTTCAAATTCATTTTCTTTTAACAAAATGTCATGCAATTTTAGAAGAAAAGTTTTTTGTTGAAAATAGTCATGAAATCTTTTTAAGGAAGATTCATGAAAATAAGGCTTTATAAAACCATAAAAATCCTTTCATTCTGTATACATTAAAAAAATATTCTTATCTTACTTTTGTCGGAAAAGTCAAAAAAGTACCTCGTAATGTAAACAAAAGAATGATTCCTTACATACCATGTAGTAAAAGTCAAAAGTGGTTAAAAAGGACATTAAACATACATGAAAACATTTTTAGGAAACATGGATATGGATGATAACAATAACCCCAGAAAATAATTACGAATAAGCAATCTCGGATAAAAATGAGATTTGCAAAATTATCCCTTACCTTATGTCTGATATGCTTCATATGTATCCCATCCTCCTGTATAATGATTTAAATAATGTCATTGACTTATTATATAATCATATTCATTGTTATGATATCATATATGGTTCACTTATGACTTTATATTACCCGTTCTTTTTTAAATTCCATGTTAAAGAGTGTTTTGGGTAAAATCGTTTCATTTGTCGTCCGTGTTTTGACTTGTAATTATTCATATGATTACTTAGATCACGATTACATAATTCTAGAATATAAAACATTATTTATATATAATATATATTCAGAATATACATATATATAATAGATCAATAAATAGAATGAAATACACCGTTCATGGAGATGGTAGGCCGTACGTACGTATGAACGCTGTTTTCGTTTTTTTATTGAGTTGAATGGAATTATGTAGAAGACATAAATATATACATAAATCCAGTAGCTTTATAATTTCATATATTTCATTATTATGGCTTATATATACTTTATAATCATTCTTAAATGGTTAACATGGAGAATGAATCTCATCGCGTCGTGGAGACGGTAGTCATTATGTACGCACGAGCGATGATATCGTTTCCATAATTATTGAATTTAATTGGAGTTGATGATACAATATATCAGAATCATTATGATGTTATAATAACTATGTATAGTTATTCTTTACACCATTATACCTATCCATGTAAGATGTTGGTGGAAAAAACAGATTACACCACGACGTGGAGACAGTATTCCGTACATACGCACGTGCGGTGATTTTGTTTTCCATAGGATGGATAGATGGTGAAATAGGGTTCTTTCATACTGATGTTATTATGTCATAATGAAACAACATAAGAAGAAGAAGTGGAAGAAGAAATAAATGTGAAAGAATCGGTAACGGACATAACCTCTTCTTTGAAGCGCCTCTTTGAGACCTCCTCTTAGGGCACTAAAATTGGTCTTTGAAGAAGGCCAAGACCTCTAGGATGTCTCTAGGGAAGTGTAGAAGGGAATTTGGCAGGGTTTTTCCCAGCATGAATGCTTAATGTGGTGTGAGGAGGAGAGGGAGGAGGTGCCCTTTTATAAGGGAGGAGAGTAGCACCTTTGGAATTATTAAAAATATTAATTTATAATAAATCGAACCCCACTTAAAAACCTCCAAAAATGACTCATATTCGAAGATTAGATGAGATAGGGTTTTAATATCATCAACCAATCAAATTTAGACATGTTTGGATATTATTTTAAACCTTATCATTTTGATTTATCCTTATTTAACTTATTTATTTTTATTTATGGTAATAAAATTCTAAATTTTAAATTATAACAAATAATTACTTATTTGTTGTAAATTTTAAATAATTGTTTACTTTATAACATTATAGAACATATAAATTTAAATTTATAATTTTTAAATATTTTTGTGATTTTTAAACAATTTTATAATATGTTATTTTTATAAAATAACAATAGTGTCAATTTTGACACTATTCATTTATTTGAATTTAAATAAATTATATACAGAAGATGTGTTCGAACTAAAAGCTTTAATAGATTAATAAAATGTCATATGTATCTATAAAATTAGTGGATCACAGTAAATAGTTCATACAATTTTTATTTTATTATTTTTAAAACCATTTATTTGGTTTTTCTCTGAATAAAATAATTACTACAACATTTTTGTATAATTAATTAATATACTAATCTGTTGCATAAAAATTTAAAATAAAATCCAATGATGAAGATAAATCTATTACCTTTCACAATAATACTTTTACTCGAATTTAGCATCTTAAAATCACAATATTTAAATTGTTATATTTATTATATTATGAAGGTGACAACTTTGGCATTATTTTAAATAAAATAATATAAGTGTCATAATCAGCTTTATAAGGATCCAAACGGTTATATATTAGGTCCTTGGATTATTAAGGTGTATATATACACTACAAATAAGTTTTGGTCAGGTTTGTGGGCCTTTTAATGGATATTATTATGTCATTAAAAACTATATTACTTATTTTCCACTTAATAAATAATTTCTGTATCATTAATGTATCACCATTAATGACAATTATTTAATCCCTAAATATTCTAAATAAATTATCATGATGTAGATAATTTTATTAGATTTCTGGAGACTATTCATGTTCGATGTTTTATGATTTTTATCACCAAATTAAAATTATTATACTTATAAGATTTAAGAGAGTGACATGTTGTCACTTTCTTGGGTTTTAATAATAATTAAATTATTTTCATGGTCAAAAGTCCATAAAATGAATCTAATCCGACCCTTAGTTGATATGGGTTTACTTTTAGCCATCCAATAAAATTTTGGCATGTGTTAGGGTAATTTTATAAAATTATATTTTCCCTTAATTTTTTGATTTACCTTTAACTATGGTAAATAAAATTTACCGTAGTTACTATTCATAATTCCCAAAAATAAAAAGTAGCCTATTCACATAATATGGACCCACTGATCCCAAATATGGAATCCATTTATTCAAATTAAATACACAGAAGTTGCAGAAATTAAATTAAAATTAATCCACTTTTCAAATGAAAACGGGTTTTGGTTTAAAACATTGCAAAAGATTTAATTGATTTAACCTAAAATTTCAATGTAAAATCAATGCTAATGACATAAATTATATTAAATGGTAAAAATATATTCTATTTATACTTTAAAACCATTCAATATTATAATTTAACCATATAAATTATTACGATGAAAAAAGTTGTTTTTCATTGAAATATAGCGTGTTTTTACTATTCATCAAAATATGAAAGTTACCAGAATAATACGAAAAATTTATTGAAAGTAAATTTTTATTTCTTGATTAAAAAGAAGAATTTTATTTTGTCAAATTTAACTTATAAACATGTCAAAAACTAGATTTGAAGTGGGTGCGCCATCAAAAGGCGGCAAAACTGCATTTTTTGAAAAATACTTATTTTACCCGAAACATTAATTTTGTTCTTATACCATGTTCTAGAAAATGTGTATGATGAATAATAATGTTATAAAATTCAAAATTTAGTTAATACTATTCATAACGGCTAGTTCATAATAATATTATTATAATATATCGTTGTTTAGTAAAACCCGGTATTGCGTACAACACACGCTATCGAGGAAGGTCGCGATTGTGTGTAATGAAAGCCAAGTCAGGGTTGTGTGTTGTGAAAGAATCCTTCATTGTTTCGTATAACAGAGTCCAACCATATTTCATTTATACATTTAATATATATATATATATATACTCAATGTTGCATAGAATAACTATTATCAAAGATGTGTGTAACACGATCCAAGAATAGTGTTGCGTATACGACAAGCTAATACGGTGTTGCATATAGTGCCAGGTAATCTTGGGGTAGCATACAACACAAGACATTAATGAAATTAAAAGAATATTTTTCATAAAATCTCGGGGTGTTACAATAGGTGTTTTAAATAATCCCCACCAATCCAAGTTCTGACAATACACACTATAATATGAGATGATGTTTTATCAAGAATAAGAGGATATTCTAAGGAAAAAACATTGTAGATGTTAATAGGTTCACAGAATCACCACCATCACTGTCATCACCATAAAGGTAATTGTTCTTAATTCAATTGTTAGAAACATTTTTAATTTATTTCCCTAACTACCATATTCATGTACAATTATCTCAATTGGATAAACCCAAAATATTATATCTAAAATTTATGGAGGAAAAAAATACATATTAAATAATTTATTTTATGGATGTTTTTAGAAAAATAAATATAAATACATATATTTGGAACCCCAATCAAAAGTATAGGTGGACTCAATAGTGGTAAAGGATGGACATCCTTATATCTTTCCATTCAAGTGACAATAGGTGAAAGAAATGTTGATTTTTTAATTAAATCCCCCTCAATATCTAAAAAATTTTATTAAATATGTTATTCTAACTTAGAATCAATAGTTCAATTTTCCAATTGAATTGAAATATCAATTGTCTGAGGAACAACAAGAATAATAGGTTCTTCATGAATTTTATTCACTTTTAATACAAGATCTTGATTTGGTCTCCCTTCAATGATTTGATGAAAATCAACTATAAATTATTCATATAGATTGATAGAACCTACATATTACTCTTCAATATTTTAGTCCGTGGATTTAACTATTTTATCTTGTTTTGTACTATATTAAATTATATTACTTTTAATAGTCCAATGAGAAATATTATTGAATTATTCGTACAGTATCACCTATATATTCACACACAAAATATTCCCTATATTCACAATAATAAACATTTTCTAATAGTTACTATGATTAAAAAAACAACCATTGGAAAAAATCCTTTGAAAATATATAAAACTTATTATATATTATTTCAGAAATATATATATAAACCTATAATTATGATTTGCTTTGAACCTAGATGACGTCTTGGTCAACTATTCCATATTTCTTAATATGAAATAAAGAATTCTAAAATGAATGAAATGAACCATCATAAGGAGTAATAAATTTTTATACAAAATTACAGAAATCCCCATTTAATGGGAAGATACAATGCTGAATAAAAATTAAATAGAGGTTTTAATATACAGTTAAATAAATTTCAAATGGGATTATAATGGTTATGTTTTTATTTATTTATTCTAATGAATTATCAAACTTAAAATATGGATTGTCCATTGGATATGAACTCTGATTGTCCTCATATTCTCTAATACGTTAATCTCTTATATAGTAATCATATAAGATTGAGGTAAAACACCTTCCTTTCCATCCATTATTATTCAAATAACATATCATTTCCTAGATTCAGGACACATGTTCTGAATAAAAACCATGGACATGCTTAGATTGAATATTCAAAACACATGTTTAATCTATTCTCATTATTTTTTGTTATTAGTTTAACATAAATTTAATTTTATAGAGATAAGTCAATTTTTTTGTTAGGAGAGAAGGGAAGTTTTTTCTTTAATGTTTTTTGCATTCCTAACTTCATTAAATATATATTAAAAGATAGTACAACATTCACATAGGTCTGTATTATTCATATATATATATATCATAATTTTTATTCTCAAATATGTTTTGAATATATTTCGATGATGCAGGAAAAAAATTACGTACTCAGATGTGTTATTCATGAAACAAAAATAAGCGTTAATATCTATATTAGATTTAGTGTTGCTTAAAATATCCCAAGAGGTCCTCTAGCTGTCATTCATATACATTTAAAAAATCATTTTCCATCATACATCATCTTATATTTTGTCTTCGTATAGTATTATTAGATATTTTCATTACACACACAGTCAATATAAGTTTTTTCATTTATTGGGTCATTCTTTATCTACTAATTTCTTTAATTACTTATATTGTACTAGTTTCTTATTCAATTGATTTTTTGAATAATTTAGTCATATAATAAAAAATTTGAAACCATTTGTCTATGTGATCAGTATCCCAATCAATCATTGAAGGTGATTCCTCAATGCCTGAACTCCCAACCTTGATATTTTAGTTTAGTATTGAGCCTAATTTCGTAATGGTTTCTAACTTATTTTTTTGGGTTTATCATCTTATCTACTATTTGCATTAAGTTTTTTATCATATATCATTAGTTTTATAATCATTTAATTCATTATTAGTGTACTAATTTCACATGACCCCCTTATGGAAACAACAATTTTGCATCATCTATTAGGTAACCATTCGAGGAGTCACATCACTTTACCTTTTTTTGTAATTTTTTTTCCAGTTGATAAATCATGTTAATTATTTAATTAAAACGAATAAGAATATCATGTATATTTTTTTCATGGTTCTTCTTAAATGTTGAATATTATATATTATAACTATTTAAATGATTTTCTTTTACCATTAAACATGCTTTATGAGGAATAGCCAGTGGTTACCATATTTGAAAATCATAATTACCTGAAAATGATCTATTAAATTAATCATCAAATAAAGCATACTAAATATAAGTTAAATTATTATAGATACAATCATTGGTATACATAGTATCATCACTCTAATAATTTCAATTATATTTAGGTATTTAAAATTTATCCTCAATACATGTCCATATATCAAAACCCAACCATGTTCTATGAATTTTCATTCAAATATTTGATGGAATATAATCATTCATTTAGAAAAAGTGGAATATTAATTGTAGTTATTCCATTAAAATTATTATCTATAATAATATATATTTACAAAAAAAATTAAGATCATAAAATTTTTCTAGATCATAGAAAAAATATTTTCAAAAAATCATGTGATACCAAATATTGTTCAGAGAGGATAACAAAACTAAAGGGGGTGAATTGAGTTCCCAATTAAAATATCAGTTATAAAATTTTAAATCAAAAATACAAAAAATTAATAAAACACCGAGTTAATAAAAACTAATGTGATATATAATTTTATTTCTGATATAGTTTTCCAATAGTGAGATCAATGATTAGTTAAAATTAGTTTAAAAGAAAACATTAACATTTAAAAATATGCCACATAATCAAACAATATATACACAATATAGAAACTAATATTAACTATAAATGAATATTTATAAATAATCTATATTGAAAAATGATACATATATGATTTCAAAATAGATTATAGATAAAAAATAAACCCACATTGATAATTAATATGTTTTCAATCTCAATCAACGATATAATCACCCCTCATAAAAATATCATTTTTTTAATTAGTGTATTATTAAACAAACTAATAAATAAGCTATATTTAGTTTTATACATATCATTTCTAAATGGTCCTGTAGGTGGAAATCCTCTTCCATAGTTTAACAAGGGAGAAATGAAATACAAAAAATCACCAAATCATTCTAGTTAAATAATAATCTTCCACATTTCATTATGTTTTCATAGATAAATAATAAAGAGATATATATAGTGAATTTTTTCACCAGGAAGTATATCTCATTAGATCGTACTTTATAATTTAAAATAAAATTCACTCATAATTCTAAATTGTAATTAAAATAGAGTAATGAATGTTTATTAATCAATATAGCATTGTATGTGCCTTTCGTATTCTGAATGTAATTATTATCTCTTCACTATCCTCTCTTGATTAATGAATCATTATTAAATATGTTAGAGTGTTCTTTAAAGTGTCGACTATGTTTAAGAACAATGCTATATATGGTCAAAAAAAAATATTCTCTTTGTTGTTTTTTTCATGAAATAATTTATTATTTCTATGATCGCATGATTATATAAATAACTAATTTTTTTTCCATAATCCATTTATGATTTAAAAATATATATCTAAAAACATTATATTGAGAAATCATGAAGAAGATCCTCATAATTTAGATGAAAAATATGGATCATCAAATTCATCATAATGACATAAAATTCACCACATAAATGTGGTGGGATTAGAATTAACAAAATATTAAATTATTACTAACCTTTATTAATGGTTGATTTAATGTTGCACGTCAATATCAGAGGACATTTTAAATTACCATGTAATCATTTTTTGATTATTCTATTCTTGTGTATTTCTAATATTATGTATAGTGGATCATATGCTCTTATGTGAATTAAGTTTGTTTTTATGGATAAACATTTGTTTTTAGGATCAAACTATGTGCAATAGTTGATACTTTTTTGATAATGCTTGGTAGGGATCTCATGTGGGTGATCCAACTTGTTTTATAGTCAATATGGGCCTTTTTATATTTTTTCCATGGTGAATTAGTTGTTTTTTCATTCCTCTTATGCCTCTATAAAAACATTTTCTCATCAGTAAGATATTCGATGACATCACATGGTTACATGATATGGTCATAAACATTTTAAGGTCAATCAGTTGATATTAGGGTGATTTATTTTGATTATGTGGTCATTACCTAACAAAGAAAATGTAAGAAATTTTTTTGTTTCAAAATATGTATAATGTATTCGAATTAACATAAACCAGATTGTTTATTATTAAAATTATTAATTGATAGACTAAGACGATAAAGGCCACCAAATTCGGAATGAGAGTAACCAAGACCATTCATTCAATACCCAATGTAACCTATTACTGAATAAATAATGAAAATACATATAATAATAAATTTGGAAATTTTCTATTTTCCCATTCAATATAAAAATATGTATTCATTGTAAAAGAACAATTATTCCACAAAAATTTTGTGATTTATAATCAATGTAACATGAATTACCATCATGAATGAAATATAGGGGAAATGATTAATCTAATTTTATATTTCATCAAATCTATATTGTAATTTGTTTCAATATTTTTCCTTGGATGGATTCCAAAAAATTCTAAGAGAAAAAATAAACATGGTTCTTTAGTTATATGTGAATATTGTCAAAGAAAACCCCTAGGCAAGCCTCTCTAAAAATGATGTATTTGGCCCACTCATAGTGATATAGGGTTATGATTGATTTAATGATCAATAAAACATTTTAAGGGGGATTATCCATAGGATCAACTATGGATTAATCATATCAATAATTTACTATATTGAAAAAGATGTATTTTCATAAAAATTACACACAATATTTTGGTACAAAAATTTAAGATGTTTTTGGCACCATGGAAGGAAAACTTTGGAATCATGAGAAAATGATATATTAATAATAGTATATAAATATTAATAACAAAAATTTCACGATTATTATTTAAAAACGAATTCCATGGAAATATACTCAACAAATTAAAAAAATTGCATTTGATATAACATGAGTCCCAATGAATGATAATTAACATGAAAATTACCACTTTTGTATTGGGTGACACCTCAATCATAATATATTTGAAAATAGGGATTTAAATTTTTCATCATATACAATAAATAATGAAATTTTATGATATGAAAACTCAAATAGTTATTATATAGTGTAAATAATGGAAATTGTGTGCATAATACAAAACAGGTCTAAAATAGGGAAATTTGAGATGGGTAATTGTTCCCCATATTCTGATTTCAGGATCAAATATCATCCTCATTGATAAAAAATTATCATTCTAAATCACATAATTTGTGAACATCACCATAAACAATTTCATTGATACTCTTCATAAATAGTCATTTTCAATATGTATTCTTCTCAATTTCCACATCTTGTGTTAATAATCTAGATCTTTGTAATATCTTTATAATATCGACAAATTTTTTTTATTATTAAAAAGTTCATATTTATAATTTTATAAACATTTTATGGATTGATTATAATAATTTATAAAGTTTTAATTTACTAACAATATTTTTTCAACATTATCCATGAAGTTGAAATTAGTTATAATCATTTTCTTGTTTTTATTGATGATCAATGTGTTTTTCCATAATTAATAAATTGAATACTAGTATAAAATATCTAAAACCAAAATCAAATTATTATATAAAAATTTATAGCATATTAAACTGTTTACTACATTAGGATGGTCATTCATGAAATAAATTTATAGTATTACTCTATAAGGTGGTTAAACTAAACCAAACATGATCATTACCTTATTTAATAATGCAATAAGATGTTTTATTCTTGAAATTAATTATAAAATTATAATAATGATCATATTTATTTTTTATTGTCTAGATATATCATAATTATAATTAATTAAAAAAATAAATAATTTTATGAAAATATTAATTGATTTTAATTTAATTTTATCTTCATAAATATTTTATTTTATATGATAAAATTAACACAAAAAATTTGATAATAGATCAATTAAAAGGTTCAATTATATGATTAAAAATCCCTCAATATTATCTTGCAAATCATATTTATCCATTAATAATATTCGTATATTGTATCATGAATTGTGACGATGGAATAAAAAACATGTCACACTGTGGAAGAGGTAGTTCACACCACACATGAACAATTGATTTGATTTTTTATGGATGTGGTATATTACCTAATAATTAAAATAAACTTTATATAGTGATATTATATTATATAAATGATAATAAATATATATATTGTTCTGTATTGATTAAATTTTATGGGAAACAATTAAGATGAAAACTATTGAGTTGTTAATAAAAACATCATAGAAATTAATTTTTCTTGAATGTATCTTAGAAAATTAGGGCCTTAGGCTAATCTCATATTACTAGATGCTTATGAAACTGAAATAAGATTATAATTTAATAAAATAGAGTATTAATTATTTACTAAAATAAAATATTATATTGGTATCAATGTGGGTGGATGGAACTCTTATATTTTCTAGGAATATGATTGTGTAAATTTTTTAATATTAAAAAAGGACATGTCACACCTGAAATTTCAATTCCATGCTTTGTTCAAATCCACTTTTGGTTCATAGAATTCACCTGGTGTCTGGGTGTTTTGGGTTTGACTTTTTAGTGTCTCATTTGTTCTTGATCTATGACCATAGTCTTGAGGGTATTTTTATGGTACTTGGCCTCCCCCATTGTCGAAGGGGTAGTGTGGGGTTTTGGAGTTGGATTAATGACACTACTAGTGGCACCACTTGTGGGGTAACTTGTTGAGGTGTTTTTTAACCTTGAGTTAGATGGGTATGGGGGCGGAAAGGTGGTTTGGTTTTGGGTATTATTTCCCCTATCCTTGACCTATCATTCACCCTTGGTTTCCCCCTTTGACCCATTGAAAGTGGAGTAAAAACATCAAATTTTGGCAGGCTAGAACATGCCGATCAGTTTGTCCACATGGTTTACTAAACAATGTTGCCAATCCGCAAAAGGGTTCTAGGTCAATAAAAATCATCTTCAAATTCCAAGTTCTCCCTCTCATGATTTTTCCCGACTCTCCCATTTCTTCCCCATTTCATCATTTTGTTATGGTAGCCGCCCAAGATCCCCAAACCTCCCATGGAACTCATTTTGGAATGGGGTTTTGATCGGGAAACATGATGTTCTCTTCATGTAAGTGCTTATATCATTCGTTTATCTCCATTATTTAAGGTTTAATCATTTATCATTGAGTTTTCCTGTGTCTAGTTGGTAGGGTTTAGAACCTAGGGTTTCACCCATGTTTTTTCTATCCAATATTTTTATTTTAGGCTTGATCTACATTCCTTGAGGTGTGGTGGTGGTGTAATTGAGTTTTCGCACAAAGGGTTCAACTGTTAATCAATTTTGGAAGGTGATTCCATGTGTATAAAATCCCTGTAAGTTATAATGATGTGTTCATAAAATTTTAATTTATATATCATTTTATTATTGGTGAAAAAAATTGGTTTTAATTATATTTGTAATTAATATAAGATTAAGAGCCATTTTTATGTGAAATTTGGCTTTTTTATAGAAATATTTTATTGGTTAACATGGGGATTCTCTATAACTACATAGTTGATTTTACTGAAATGTATTTGGTCTGAAAATCATATAATTAATGTTTATACACTTTTGTTATTAATGGGAAAATCCGTTTTAATGGTATTTGTAAATAATATGAAATTTAAGTGACATGTTTTTGTGAAAATTCAGGTTTTACAAAGATATAATTCAATTTCTCATATGGAGATACCCTATAACTGAGTTGTTGGTTTCATTGAAATGTATTGGGATTCGTTTTTTGGTAGTGGATACTTATAGGTGTTTCATATGGTGTGTAATGTGGGGATTTCAAGGTGTTTTAGGTGAAAAACAATGTGAGTTTTTTAGAAGTTGTTTTATTGAAAATCAAAATGTCTTGTTGTGTGTTTTAAGTGGTATATGGTTTGTATAGCTAATGTATTTTCTGTATGTGAAAATTAGTAGTGTTTTTATATGAAAAGGCATGTATGTAGCATGCTGAAATTTTTTGAGAACAAAGTGGGAAGCTCAGGTACCTAGGTGGGTGGATGTATAATAGTACCCTAGTGATTTGGATGTGTCTTGTCCCTACTTCACTGAGAAAATGAATAAAGAGAACAATAACTAAACTATATGGATGCTGTTTGGGGAAAAATAGGTTATGTGTATCTTCCCGACTATTGGATTGTGCATAGGAAGGGATTGGAAATTGATATTTTACATCGAGGTATGAGGTACATAGGGATCGAGACGATATTCTGGTAAGGGGTATTCTCGATTATGGTGCTCAATGGTTTTTTGGTATTTACTATTTTCTTTGGGAGATTTTGGATATAAATTAATGTAGCTAACATTTATTATTAAAATGTGTTATCTTTATGAAAATCTTATTTTGAAAACTATTTACAATTGAATGTTTTATTTCTCAAAATTTTTCTCTGTTTTCCTTACATATTAAAACTGCATAATTTTTTATCCTATCGTGCACTTTATTTTGAATATTTGGGTTGTATAATATTGGGGTTGGGATAAAACACTATTTAAAATAATTTTTTTCATTTATACTTGTTCATGTTTGATAAAGGTATATTAGGGGCTTTGGGCGATGGTAGTTCTAGTGTTAGTTCCCTCCCATGGTACGGCGTTGTGGAGACGGCTTGTGGTTGATGAACCCTTATTGTTTGTTGGAGTCCTTCGGAATTGTTTCTAAAAATATTTTGTGTATATGGACCTCTTTAATCATTTTTAAACTTATTTATTCAATTCTATATTTTTTATAATCCTTTTTTGGTATTATTAATTTTGAGTCGGTTTATCAATTGATATTGATGTTTTATGCTTCCATATTCAGGTAAATCATTCCCAAAATAGAATATAGGATCCCCATTAACTTATGATAGTATTTGGGGATAGGTAAATACCTTCATGTCTTGTCGTGGGCTGGAATTTGTGGTGGTATTAGTGGCGATTAGATTAGTTTCATGACATAATGGTATCTAAGGAGGTTCTGGTTAAATCTTTTGGGTTATGTAATTTGGGGAACAGTCGGGATAGGCTGAATTTTGGATTTTTGGGACATGATGTTCCAGTTATGGGTAGTTTTCCTTGATTTAACACCTCATGATGGTATTCAAGTCGCCAGGGGATGTCTGTATTTATTTGAGTCCTTTGGTTTTCTTGGTTCGATGATGATTTGAGGGGGAAATGAAAAGATAGTTGGGCTAATGTTCTCAGTGAGCTTGAATGGCCTAGAAAGAAATGCGGAGCCAATGAAATTTTCCTAAAACACTCTCTATGATGGTGAAGTAATTTTCATATGGCTTGTAACCATATGTCCCAGTGACCCACCAAAACAAGTTTCCTATCACATTATCTTGTGTCACATAGTTTTTGAATCATAGAAAAATGGTTTTTAACGCAAAAATGACTTGGCTCTAAGGAGTGTGATTTTTTGATGTTATTTTTTAGTAAAGTTAAAATGGTTTTATTTGTAAAAATATAGAAATGTAATTTTATAATTATTTAGAAGGATTAAATTATCTGATCACCCCTCCTTTGATATTATGAATTATGTTAAAGGGTGTTTTTGAAATGTGTTTCTTCTAGAATTTTCTAAACCAATGAAAAATGTTTTAAATTAAATTATGTGTTCAAGAATTTATTTGTGGGTCATGATAATGGATATTTATTTGGTAACTAATTATCATTTTAATAGTTTTATTAAATTTTAGAACCTAGTTTGAAATGAGACGATTTAGTTCTTATTAAAATAGATATTTATGAAATGGTGTTTTTCGCGAAATTATAATTATTTGGAAATTGGTATAAATGTTTTGAAACAGTTGTTAAAGGCATGAAAGTAATTTTTTATTGAATTATTGGTGGTTTTCTAAATTTGTTTGTAATATTTACACTAGTTTTTGATTTTATATTTAGTAGTATTGATAAAGGGAGAGTGTGGTTAAAATGGTATTGATTTTGAAAAGAGGAAAGGTCTGGTTTTGGTCATTGGTGTTCACAAGGGTGACCGCATGCTTGGGGTTATATGGTAATATGAATGGTTAATGTCATTAATGGATGGGTTTGAGGATGGATATGAGGTGGGTTCTCGGTGTGCCATATGAACATGCATGTGTGAGGCTCGTGAGATACAACTGGTAAATAAATAACCCACCCACACTATTTTTTTTTGAATGATTGA
This sequence comes from Viscum album, assembly GCA_963277665.1. Taxonomy (NCBI): domain Eukaryota; kingdom Viridiplantae; phylum Streptophyta; class Magnoliopsida; order Santalales; family Viscaceae; genus Viscum; species Viscum album. The sequence goes on from OY728158.1 coordinate 545,256,014, forward strand.
AATGAAAGTGTTGTGTTTTAATAATGTGTGGTTGAGAGGTGTGGCTTATTTGTTTTATAGATTTTTATTGTGGGATGTTTCGAGTTCAAGAACCCCACCTGTTTAAATGAATTTTTTTGGGTTGGTGATTTGTCGATAAGTTGGAATAAAGCGTTGGTCAGTGCTCTCTTTTGAGGAAATGTTCAGGTGGATAATGTGGTGTCTCCCCTCATCTGTATTTTTCTTTTTAGTTCTATGTTGTGACGAAATGACAATATTGGTTGGGTACTTGGGTTATCATGTTTGCTAAGTTATTCCCCCATAAAGAGTTAATGTATGATTCATATATAGCTTGAGCTGAGTCATTGTTGGATGATCCTCCAGTTAATGAACATAAGGTCATTCTTCTTGAGCATTGGAGATTGAGTTTACTCGTCTTCTTTTTTGATTATGTGGATCCCCTTTTAGAGGGTGAGTGGTTGTGGGATTTCCAAATAGACATTTGTTTCTTATGTTGCCTGAGTTGTCAAAGGATAATGATATTCAAGGTTGTTAGTATATAGTTATTTCATAAAGATCCATTAGGTCTTTTTTAGTATCATCGATGCAAGAGTTCAAGTTAGGCCATCAGTTTAGAAAATCTGGATAAGAGTGGCTATAATGGCCACTTACTGTAATCGTGTGTTGTTTGGGATTTGGCATAAGGTCTCTCTCTTAGTGTATTTTATTATCCACAATGGTCATGTTAGGTGAAGCCTTGTGATGTCATGTGATGATTTTACTATAAGGGTGAAAGTTGTGAAATCTTATGAGAGTCTATTTTTTTGGATGTGTCTCCATTTAGGGAATTCCAAAATCCTGTTTTCTAGAAGAAGGTGTTTGTATGTGACCATTCATTCTTATGTTTTCTGTCCAAAGAAACATGTGGTGACATGTGTAAATCCTATAGGCCATTTTTTTGGTAAAATTATGGGTTGGGGTAATGTTGGATTTAAGTGTGTCATGTCTCATTGAGACCATCTAAGATCACAGTGTAAATGTTTGTGGCACTGGAAAAAGAAGACCAGTTTAGGGGTTTCTAATGCTTGACTGCGAGGCAGGAGATGCTTCAATCAAATGAGCTTCATCTATAGGTCCCAGAGTAAAGTTGGTCAATAGTCAAGGGAATACCTAGAGATTATAAAACCTTTGGTCAAAGTCCTATCCACATTGTGAAATATAGGGATAGTTTAGTCCTCAGTTGTTGTCGTCTAGTTCTAGTTTTCCACATTTAGTGGTAGAGGTGGGAGGACCTCGTTTCTATTTTATGGCCTGATTTTGTGTTATTCACTTCTGTTTACTTTGAATTTTTAGATTAAAGCGAGAAATTTGGGCTAGAAATATTTAAGATCACAGTTTGAACTTGATTAGTAGTAATCGTGCACTAACCTAGGAAACTGATTGACAAGAGACAGAAGCTACCACACGGTCACTAGACAGCCCGGCACCTTGGCACCTGTAACCATATTAATCCACCCATTTTGAAGAATGATTTTCACAGTTAGCGCATGGTTTCCAAAACCAAGTGAACTAACGGTGTGGTCTTTCCTAATATATATATATTGGGGTCTTTTCATTCCAGCCTATGCTATTTAGTTAATAATGGGTGGTTATTTTGGTGGGGTGACCCATCATATGTCTCACATAATTTATCTATGAAAAATTATAATGTTAGTTTACCCCTTATTCTAGGGAGACTATTTAGGTCATCCCCAATTGGTGACCTGATTCTGTCTCAGAAATTATGTTGTCCCTTGTGGTGGGAAGTCTATTTGGGTCACCCGTATAAGGACTCATTTTCCCCATTAGTGTTTTCTTGGTTGGAGGTACTATCATTTGAGGATATCATGCCACCAATTCCTTACATCAGTAAATATGGGATTGGACCACACCCAATGGATGTTTTTAATTAATGTTGTGGTATAGTTATGTGAGTTTGTTTTTCGTTTCATGGGGATTGATTGAGCATAATCTGGTAGTGTTTGAGGTGCTTTGTTTAAGGATACAGTTTGAATATGAATGATTATTTCAGGTAAGTTGGGTATGTTTTGGATTGTGGGAGTATTCTCTTCTATTGTTTGATCAACTGCATGTGTTTGTCCCTTTGGAGGTGGATAAAATATAGAAAGGACGACAATCTTATTTTATTATTTTGGCTTGTTTACATCTGGAGTCATTTTGGCTTTTGGTGGGTTGAAATTGTTATGGTAGGGAGATTTGTCACAACTATAATTTAAATTCAATTATTTTTTCAAATCCACTTTTATTTCTTAGCATTAACTTGGTTTCCCAGTGTTTTGGGTTTGAATTTTTGGTTTCTCTTATGTTCTTGAGCTATGACCTCAGTACTGGAAGTATTGTATGTTACATGGCCTCCTCCTTTCTCAAAGTTTTGGTGTGATGTTTTGTTGTTTTTGGGTTTGATTAATGACACTCCTAGTGGAAAAACTTATGGGGTATATTATAGAGGTGGTTTAAACACTTGAGTTAGATGAGTCGTGGGGTGGAAAGGTGGTTTTTGTTTGGGTATTTATTCCACTATATTTTTCTTATCTTTTCCCCTTTGATTACCCCTTAGAAAATACTAAACGTGGAGAAAAAACATCGCATTTTGGGTGGCCATGATATTCCACACAGTTCGGCTGCATGTTTTACTAAACCTTGAAGCCAAACTCTGCATGGTGTCCTGGTCAATAAGAATCTTCATGAAATTCAATGTTTCTTCCTTTGAGATTAATCCAAACTCACAACTTTATTCCCTCATTCGACCATTTCAACCATGTATGCCTCCCTAGTTCCCCAAACCTCCCTTGTAACTCATTTTTGAATGGGGCATTGATGTGGAAACATCAAGTTCTCTTCAAGTAAGTGTTTCAATCAGTCATTTATATCCATTCATTAGGTTTTCTTCCCCTATCATTGAGGTTCCTTGTGTCCAACAGGTAGGGTATTTAACCGAGTGTTTGATCCTTGTTTTTTTTTAATATTTTGATTGTAACACACCAAGATTTCATAGTGTGTTATTTCTTCAAAATAATTCAATAACTTGCACTACACGCCACACAGAGTTCAATCACACCATGAATTACCAAAAAAAATCCATTCAAAAGAGGTTATGAATAGTATTAACTAAATTTTAAACTTTATATAATCCTTATAATTTTAGAATCCATATTATGAGTTTCTTAGACATAATGCAAGAACAGATTCATTTTTAGTATTGCACTTTTATCAACTTTTAATAGTGAAACCTTTTTAAATACAATATTTTAAACTTTTTGAATAAATGGGCGACATCAAAAAATTTAAAATGAAACATCTCAAGCTTCCACAGTACGCTTTCTTTTGAATAATACAGTAGCGTGTGTTGTACGCAACTTCGAGTTCTAAGGCACCACAGCCAATCAAACTAGCCGTTATGAAAAGTAATACCTACATTTTAAAATTTTAGAAATTTTATCTCTCAAAATGGACATCATTTTTGGATTTGGAGTATCGAATTTAGCCTAAGGTGAAATTTTGGTACTTTTCATATAACTTTCATATTTTGATGAATAGTGAAAATTACTAAATTTTAATTAAAAACAACTTTTTTAATCAAAATAATTAATAGTGATAAATTATTAATTTGTGTGGTTTTAAAGTATATTTAGAATATATTTTTACCATTTAATATAATTTTGGTCATTGGACATAATTTTACAATTAAACCGAACATAAACAAGTGTCAATCTTTTGATAGTTATTATCTCTTAAAAACACGCTTTTTGTTTTGACAGCGGGAATTAATTTTAAATTAATTTCGGCCAATTCTGTGTTTTGAATTTAGAAAAATTGATTCCATATTTGGAATCAAGATGTTCAAATTGTGTAAATAGGTATCTTTTATTTTTATACATTTTGAATAATTACTGCGGTAAATATTTTATTTACCATGGTTAAGGGTAAATCCGGTAAATAAGGGTTAAAAATAATATTATAATAATACTAAATTACCCTAAAACGTGTCCTAGATTTATTGGTTGATACATGTTCGACCATAGGCATCTTTGGGTAGATTTTGGGACTCCATGGTGCCACTTGTAGGTGATAGGGACACTTTATTTTAATTAAGTTTAAATGAATACAAAAATGACCCAAGCATATATCTTTTAGAAAAACAATTTTTAAATAGGGGTATATATGTTGGATTTTAGATTATAAATATTCATTAGAAAGATAAATAGATTTACTACATAATTATATTTTATTTAGCATTTTTAGAGAATAAATTATTTAATTTATTTATGACACAATGATGATGCAGTAATTACTATAATAGTTAAAAATCAAAATAATTGATATTATAAATACCGAAATAAATATAATATGAAACTTTTAATAAATTAAACTAATTTTATAGGATAATATGATATATTAGTATTGATGTAATTGACTTTGTTCTAAGTAATCAATCTGTTATGAGTTTCACAAAAATGAACTATTGAATAGTGTCAAAATTGACATAAAAGAGTTCTTAAAACAAATATTATATTATTAATTGATATTAAATTCCTAAAAATATAAGGTTCGGCAAAAAGACTAATATCATGATAGGTTCATCATTAATGGACCACTTGGGGGTCTCTTGTATTTATATAGTAAGTTTATTAACCATATTATATAAAAATTCAAAGAGACGTTGTAGAAGTGAAACTAATTAACTTAGAGTTAATACTTAAAGATAATGTTAATATAAGTACCCAAACCTGTCTAAATTCTACTGGTTGAGTTTTTTTCGACCCATCCCCACCTTAACATTTAAATAATCAACTTTGGAGCCATTAGAAACCGAATATGAATTTATTATAAACTAATATTTCTAGCTTTTCCAAAGGTGCCCCTCACCCCTCTTATAGGAGGGCACTCCTCCTTCTCATTTCTTCACTCCTTCAAAACCTTTTGGATCAGCAAAACTCTTCCCAACTACTCTTAGAACTTCCCTAACTACAACTTAGAGGCCTTAGTTTGATCAGAAAGCCAACCTAAGGAGACCTTTTGATCAAATCAAAATGAAGAACCCGAAGAAGAGGTAATGATTTCACCACCCTTTTCCAAGTTCCTTTCTTCTTCCACTTCTTCTTCCATTGTTATTACCATTATAAAATATTAACTCTAGTATCATATATATACTGTGATGTTATTATAAATATGGTACAACCATATTCGGTATTCTATCCACCCTTTGAATAACATGTCACCATACGTGCGTACGTACGGCTTACCGTCTCCACGTCGTGGTGTAATTGTTATTCAATATATTATTATTTGGATGGGTATAATAATGATATCTAAATCATGTAAATAATAAATATAACATGTTAATTATTCTTTATATATGATATAACAACCATTTATATATTATTTCAAAATAATTATATTGTCGCTTGTGCGTACGTACAGACTACCGTCTCCACGAACGCGATGAGATTCATTATACATCGTATCCATTCAAGTATAATTATCATTTGATGATTTAAAAATGATGTTTAAGGACATGATATCATTCTGGATATGAATAATATACAACCTATCCATTACACACATGGCTTATGTAACAAAACATATAAAAGAAAACAAGTAAGTTAACACACAAAACAACGATAATACTAAGATATTATAATCAAATAAATATTAAAAGATCATATATGATATCATATTAATGTATATGATTCTTTTATAATTTAATAACAATTATTTCACCATTATACAGGAGGTCAACCTACCCCAACCAAGGGAAAGTACAAGGTAAGGGGTTTTCAACTCACTCCTTATTCCCGTGAGATTCATGCCATATTGCCACTATCACCTTTTGTGTGGTGTATGTACTGCCCATAATTATATTCTTTGTGTAATACACTCTAATTTGTGTGTATTTATATATTCATTGTATGATACCTCTTCTATGGGTTGTATGTTTCATAAGTTACCAAATTGTTAAGGGTTATTTCACAATCTCTTCATTATCTGAAGTTGTTTATACGTAATAATCTACTGGGATCTCTTTATCATCCACATCCATGTTTCTTAAAAATGAATTTCAAAACATTTTTACTATTTACTAGAATATGGGTTAAAGTAATTTATACCCTTGTTTGACTTTTTATAAGAGGTTTATAAAGGAATATTTCCATCATTTTCCAAACAAGGTGCTTTTTAACCTTTTCAACAAAATTAATGTAAGAATGTTTTTTTAACTTATACGGTGGGTGTGGCTATTTTCCGTCATTATAAAATCGTTGAAGATTCCCTTACAAGATAATAAGAATATTTTCAAAAAAAATGTTTTATTTCATAAATATAAGACTCTTAAATGATTTCAAAATAGAAAGATATATTTTTCTAAAATAGTCTTTATTTCATCTATGTCAACATCCTTTGATGGATTTTAAGATTATTTGAAGTTGATTTATTATGATACAAAACATCCTAATTTTATTGAAGGTTTTATGATATTTGTTTACTGTGGATAAGTTATTCTTATGTCACTCATGGTTTTTGTTTAGAGTATTGACATCTCATAAGTTATTTTTAATCCAAATGTTTATGTTATATTTCAACCTTTCATTCAGATGAATGTGTTAGACTAGTATGTTCCGAGTTAGGGACCGATAAAAGTAAGCCCTCCAGTTTGGTCTCTGGTTATTAGAGGAACTCCGGTTTGGTCTCCGATTATTAGAGGAACTCCGGGTTGGTGTCCGGTTATTAGAGGCACTCCGGGTTGGTGTCCGGTTATTAGAGGCACTCCGGGTTGGGTTCCGGTTACAGTTAGACCCTAGGTCTTCAGACGAAGCCTTGACAAAGAAATTAAAGTTCAGCATTATGCATTCCGACATTATGAAAGTGGTTATTAATATTGCATGTGATTATTCGATTAGTAGAATATCTAGGTGAATAAGTAAATGGCATTATTTCATTTTACTTTTGCCATACTATGTTGAAGTTCAAGTTTAAAAAGCTTTTGTTTTAGTAATGCATTGCCTTAAATGTTTATGCTTATTTTTGAATGTTCTGCTATATTGTTATCCTTACTGGGCATTTGAGCTCACCCCTTTTCTATGTTTTATTTTTCCCAGGATGTGAAGAAGTAAGTTATGAATGACCTACAGGGATATTATGAGGGGATAATAGTGTGGACTATGGAGACATTATGTTGTCGTAGTAGTTTCTCACTTTATGATGTAATGTAAAACTTATGAATATATCTAGTGTTTCCAAGGCTACTAAACCAATTGGTCTTTCGAGATTTGATCTTTCTTGTGATCATGCCAATGTTATGTAATAATGCACTGACTCTGGGTAACTAGGGTCGAGGCGTTACAGTTGGTATCAGAGGAAGTTTAGTACAAACCTTGGAATCTAGATTTAGATAAACTCTGATTAGAGCACATAGATTTAAGATGAATTTTGAGGATTAGTATAGAAGAACTTCCTAAAATTTTGGTATTGTAGAGATTTTGTGAGTTTTCCGAGCAATACATCCCTGTCTGGATACGAGCAGGTAGAGGCAGCTCTGGCACAGATGTACCTAGGGGTAAAACCCGAAAACACCGCTTTGAGCTAGACTCGAACAGGAACTGGTGCACGAAAACGGGCCTTGCTGCACACTTGGTTACGACACTCCCGGGGGATATGCTTAGGATAACTCTCATTTTCTTTACAAATCATTATGAACAGTTTATGAGTATATACTTCCTCAAACGAGACATTTTTATGATTTTGGATTATATCCATAAACTATTTAATTTATGTTATGTGTTTTACAAGTTTGTGATTAGGTATTGTTATTCATAAACTAATCTAATGTATTCCATTGTTTAGAAATGGCGCCCAGTAGAAGGAATGAGAACTCTAGCAATGCACATGATACAAAGAGAAAGAAGGATCATATATTTTATGGTCTTAAGCCAGAATTTACAAGAGAAATAGTCTCGCATGTATTATCATCATATGAAGAAATAATATCATGTGTTGATAAGATAAGTAAAGAGTTTACTGAGTCCTATGGCTTTAAAGGGAAGCAAGAGAAGAAAAGGATGGAAGAGAGAAAGATGGATAAAGGGAAGAGGGAAAAGAAGAATTTTCCCATATGTGATAAATGTGGAAAGAAACACCCTGGAACATGCCAGAAAGGAATGGGAGTTTGTTATAAGTGTGGAGGAAAAGGGAACAAAGTACGTGACTGCAAGGGTAAGAAAATGGTTTCAAATGTACAATTCTTCATTTGCAAGGAGTTTGGACACTACGGGAACCTATGTCCCAGTCATCAGACTATGCCACAAATGATGCTATTGGATAATAATCATGTTATGATACTACCACAGATGAAGAGGAATGATTAGAGTTCTTATGTTGATTATGTCATTTGAGTGTTGTATCAACAATGTACTTGTTATAATAATTATGGAGTATATAAGGATTGTATTGCTGTACTATTTCATTAAGGACTTGAGATTGTGTGGAACAAAGAAAAGTGACTCAATAGCAGGATAATTTTTTGGAAAATATATGGCTGAGAGAATGATAAACCATAATATAGTTCTGATATCGAGGTAGTGATTTTGGAATAATACATGATTGTTTTGTATAAATTTTATTGAATATTCTTGACTACCTTGGAACAGATTAATGATTTGTATATTCCATCATTGTTGGGGTTTAAAACATTTTTGGATTGATGAAGTATATCCAGCATTCTATATGGAATAAGGGAGCATGAATGTAATCAATAAGGAATATGGTAATTCAGGATGTTTCAGTATATTAAAAGAATACATGATGAAGTTATTAATATACTATTACGTGGTAAAAAGGATATACATTATGTTTAACTTCCTTATAAATGATGTACTGTGAGTTTGGACAGAAGTATTTTGGATAGTTCTAGTTTGGATTATTTTGGATTGCCATAAAAGGACAACCCGGAGGTCGGGCGGCAACCCGTCGCGTCCGGCAAGGCTGTGAGACTTGAACCCGCAACCGAAGGGCGACAAGGGTGAATCACCTACCACTAGCCCATGAGATGTCCTAGATTAAATAATGTAGTTTTTTAAAATATCTGGTAGATGAGTTATAAATTCATTTATTTTTAAACCCTGTACGAATAGTATAAATAGAAAAAAAAATTACGTTCTATTATCTTTTAGAGTGAAAGATGAGTTTGTGGTAGAAATTTATTAATGGATAAAACTCTAATTATAACGTAAGTATATCTCCTTATGATCTTAACCAATCTCATAAATAAATTCCTCAACATTAATAAAAGGAACTTAGGATAAAAATGTTGTCCTAGATGGTACCTTAAATCATCACTAATTTATGGCTTTGGGATTGTTGGCCTTTTCATAGCCATGTTCTCTAGCACTCTCCATCAGATAATTGATGGTTATATTTCTCTTCCATATCCATATTTTCCTACATGGAACCCTAGTATGTGTTATTTTCGGTAATCTTCATACTTTCCACTCTTTATTTTAAATAGAGGCCTCATTAATTCATTGTTCGATGTGGGATTTCAACTAAGATATTTTGAAACGTCAAAAATGTGTTATCCCAATACCCTATGTTTTGTTGAACCGATGGTATTTCAAATCATCATAGATTGATGAGTTTAAGGAACTCAATTTTATAATTGTTTGTTATTGATGACCTCAATCACTACCTATATGTATTTATGTTTTTCCTCCAATTATATGTCTCTAATTTCCTCCAATGTTCTCCTAATCAAGATCATAATTTGGTGGTGACCCTTTCATTTCTCATTTCCTCATATTAAGACTAAATTTTAGTAACCCAATTTCTGATGTGGGTTTTCCCACAAATATATTTTCTATTTTCAACTTTTATTTTCGAAGAACAATTTCAAATTGCGAGGACACAATTTATTGAATGAGGGGAGAATGTAACACCCCAAGATTTCATAGTGTCTTATTTCTTCAAAATAATTCAATAACATGCACTACACGCAACACCGAGTTCAATCACACCATGAATTACCAAAAAAAGCCATTAAAAAGAGGTTATGAATAGTATTAACTAAATTTTAAACTTTATATAATCCTTATAATTTTAGAATCCATATTATGAGTTTCTTAGACATAATGCAAGAACAGATTCATTTTTAGTATTGCACTTTTATCAACTTTGAATAGTGAAACCTTTTTAAATACAATATTTTAGACTTTTTGAATAAGTGGGGGACATCAAAAAATTTAAAATGAAACATCCCATGCTTCCACGGTATGCTTTCTTTTGAATAATACAGTAGCGTGTGTTGTACGCAACTTCGAGTTCTAACACACCACAACCAATCAAACTAGCCGTTATGAATAGTAATACCTACCTTTTAAAATTTTAGAAATTTTATCTCTCAAAATGGACTTCATTTTTGGATTCGGAGTATCGAATTTTTCCTAAGGTGAAATTTTGGTACTTTTCAGATAACTTTCATATTTTGATGAATAGTGAAAATTACTAAATTTAAATTAAAAACAACTTTTTTAATCAAAATAATTAATAGTGATAAATTATTTATTTGAGTGGTTATAAAGTATATTTAGAATATATTTTTACCATTTAATATAATTTTGGTCATTGGACATAATTTTACAATTAAACAGAACATAAACAAGTGTCAATCTTTTGATAGTTATTATCTCTTAAAAACACGCTTTTTGTTTTGACAGCGGGAATTAATTTTAAATTAATTTCTACCAATTATGTGTTTTGAATTTAGAAAAATGGATTCCATATTTGGAATCAAGATGTTAAAATTGTGTAAATAGGTAGCTTTTATTTTTATACATTTTGAATAATTACTGCGGTAAATATTTTATTTACCATGGTTAAGGGTAAATCCGGTAAATAAGGGTTAAAAAATAATATTATAATAAAAATAAATTACCCTAAAACGTGTCATAGACTTATTTGTTGATACATGTTCGACCATAGGAATCTTTGGGTCGATTTTGGGACCCCATGGTGCCACTTGTAGGTGATAGGGACACTTTATTTTAATTAAGTTAAAATGAATACAAAAATGACACAAGCATATAACTTGTAGAAAAAAAAATTTAAATAGGGTTATATATGTTGGATTTTAGATTATAAATATTAATTAGAAAGATAAAAATATTTCCTACATAATGATATTTTATTTAGCATTTTTAGACATTAAATAATTTAATTTATTTATAACACAATGATGATGTAGTAATTACTATAATAGTTAAAAATCAAATTAATTGATATTATAAATACCCAAATAAATATAATATGAAACTTTTAATAAATTAAACGAATTTTCTAGGATAATATGATATATTAGGATTTATTTAATTGACTTTTTTCGAAGTAATCAATCTGTTATGAGTTTCACAAAAATGAACTATTGAATAGTGTCAAAATTGACATAAAAGAGTTCTTAAAACAAATATTATATTATTAATTGATATTAAATTCTTAAAAATCTAAGGTTTGTCCAAGAGACTTATATAATGATAGGTTCATCATTAATGGACCACTTGGGTGTCTCTTGTATGTATATAGTATGTTTATTAACCATATTATATAAAAATACAAAGAGACATTGTAAAAGTGAAACTAATTAACTTAGAGTTAATACTTAAAGATAAGGTTAATATTAGTACTCAAACCTGTCTAAATTCTACTGGGTGAGTTGTTTTCGACCCATACCTACCTTAAAATTTAAATAATCAACTTTGGAGCCATTAGAAACCAAATATGAATTTATTATAAACTAATATTTCTAGCTTTTCCAAAGGTGCCTCTCACCCCTCTTATAAAAGGGCACCCCTCCTTCTCATTTATTCACACCTTCAAAACCCTTTGGTTCGGCAAAACTCTGCCCAAATACTCTTCCAACTTCCCTCACTACAACTTAGAGGCCTTAGTTTGATCATAAAGCCAACCTATGGAGCCCTTTTGATCAAATCAAAAGGAAAAACCCGAAGAAGAGGTAATGATTTCACCACCCTTTTCCATGTTCCTTTCTTCTTCCACGTCATCTTCCTTTGTTATTACCATTCTAAAATAATAACTCCAGTATCATATATAAATTCTGATGTTATTATAAATATGGTACAACCATATTCAGTATTCTATCCACCCTTTGAATAACCTGTCACCATACGTGCGTACGTACGGCTTACCGTCTCCACGTCGTGGTGTAATTGTTATTCAATATATTATTATTTGGATGGGTATAATAATGATATGTAACTCATGTAAATAATAAATATAACATGTTAATGATTCTGTATATATGATATAACAACCATTTATATATTATTTCAAAAGAATGATATTGTCTCTCGTGCATACGTACGGACTACCGTCTCCACGAATGCGATGAGATTCATTCTCCATCGTATCCATTCAAGTATAATTATCATTTGATGATTTAAAAATGATGTTTAAGGACTTGATATCATTCTGGATATAAATAATATACAACCTATTCATTACAAACATGGATTACGTAACAAAACATATAAAAGAAAACAAGTATGTTAACACCCGAAACAACGATAATACTAAGATATTATTATCAAATCAATATTAAAAGATCATATATGATATCATATTAATGTATATGATTCTTGTATAATTTAATAACAATTATTTAACCATTATACAGGAGGTTAACCTACCCCAACCAAGGAAAAGTACAATGTAAGGGGTTTTCATCTCACTCCTTATTCCTGTGAGATTCCTGCCATATTGCCACCATCACCTTTTGTGTGGTGTATGTACTACCCAGAATTATATTATTTGTGTAATACACTGTAATTTGTGTGTATTTACATATTCATTGTATGATACCTCTTTTATGGGTTGTATGTTTCATAAGTTACCAAATTGGTATGGGTTATTTCACAATCTCTTCAGTATCCGAGGTTGTTTATACGTAATAATCTACTGGGATCTCTTTATCACCCACATCCATTTTCTTAAAAATGAATTTCAAAACATTTTTACTATTTACAAGAATATGGGTTAAAGTAATTTATACCCTTGTTTGACTTTTTATAAGAGGTTTATAAAGGAATATTTCCGTCATTTTCCAAACATGGTGCTTTTTAAACTTTTCGACAAAATTAAGGTAAGAATGTTTTTATTAACTTATACGGCGGGTGTGGCTATTTTCCGCCATTATAAAATCATTGATGATTCCCTTACAAGATAATAAGAATATTATCAAAAAAAATGTTTTATTTCATAAATATAAGACTCTTAAATGATTTCAAAATAGTAAGAGATATTTTTCTAAAATAGTCTTTATTTCATCTACGTCAACATCCTTTGATGGATTTTAAGCTTATTTGAAGTTGATTTGTTATGATACAAAACATCCATATTTTATTGATGGTTTTGTGATATTTTTTTACTGTGGATAAGTTATTCTTATGTCACTCTTGGTTTTTGTTTAGATTATTGACATTTCATAAGTTATTTTTAATCCAAATGTTTATGTTATATTTCAACCTTTCATTCAGATTAATGTGTTAGACAAGTATGTTCCGGGTTGGGGACCGGTAAAAGTAAGCCCTCCGTTTTGGTCTCCGGTTATTAGAGGAACTCCGGTTTGGTCTCCGGTTATTAGAGGAACTCCGGGTTGGTGTCCGGTTATTAGAGGCACTCCGGGTTGGTGTCCGGTTATTAGAGGCACTCCAGGTTGGGTTCCGGTTACAATTATCCCCTAGGTCTTGAGACGAAGCCTTGACAAAGAAATTAAATTTTAGCATTATGCATTCCGACATTATGAAAGTGGTTATTAATATTGCATGTGATTATTCGATTAGTAGAATATCAATGTGAATAAGTAAATGGCATTATTTCATTTTACTTTTTCCATACTATGCTGAAGTTCAAGTTTAAAAGGCTTTTGTTTTAGTAATGCATTGCCTTAAATGTTTATGCTTATTTTTGAATGTTCCACTATATTTTTATCCTTACTGGGCATTTGATCTCACCCCTTTTCTATGTTTTATTTTTCCCAGGATGTGAATAAGTAAGTTATGAATGACCTGCAGGGATATTATGAGGGGATAATAGTGTGGACTATGGAGACATTATTTTGTCGTAGTAGTTTTTCACTTTATGATGTAATGTAAAACTTATGAATATATCTAGTGTTTCCAAGGCTACTAAACCAATCGGTCTTTCGATATTTGATCTTTCTTGTGATCATGCCAATGTTATGTAATAATGCACCGACTCTGGGTAACTAGGGTCGGGGCGTTATAGTTGGTATCAGAGGAATTTTAGTACAATCCTTGGAATCTAGATTTAGATAAACTGTGATTAGAGCACATAGATTTAAGATGAATTTTGAGGATTAGTATAGAAGAACATCCTAGAATTTTGGTATTGTAGAGATTTTGGTAGTTTTTCGAGCAATACTTCCATGTCTGGATACGTGCAGGTAGAGGCGGCTCTGGCACAGATGTACCTAGGGGTAAAACCCGAAAACACCGCTTTGAGCTAGACTCGAACGAGAACTGGTGCACGACAACGGGCCTTGCTGCACTCTTCGTTATGACACTCCCGGGGGATATGCTTAGGAAAACTCTCATTTTCATTACAAATCATTATGAATAGTTTATGAGTATATACTTCCTCAAAGGAGACATTTTTATGATTATGGATTATATCCATAAACTATTTAATTTATGTTATGTGTTTTACAAGTTTGTGATTAGGTATTGTTATTCATAAACTAATCTAATGTATGCCATTGTTTAGAAATGGTGCCCAGTAGAAGTAATGAGAACTCTATCAATGCACCTGATACAAAGAGAAAGAAGGATCATATATTATATGGTCTTAAGACATAATTTACAATAGAAATAGTCTCGTATGTATTATCATCATATGAAGAAATAATATCATGTGTTGATAAGATAAGTAAAGAGTTTACTGAGTCCTATGGCTTTGAAGGGAAGCAAGAGAAGAAAAGGATGGAAGAGAGAAATATGGATAAATGGAAGAGGGAAAAGAAGAATTTTCCCATATGTGATAATTGTGGAAAGAAACACCCTGGAACTTTCTTGAAAGGAATGGGAGTTTGTTATAAGTGTGGAGGAAAAGGGCACAAAGTATGTGACTGCAAGGGTAAGAAAATGGTTTCAAATGTACAATGCTTCATTTGCAAGGAGTTTGGACACTATGCAAACCTATGTTCCAGTCATCAGACTATGCCGAAAATGATGCTACTGGATAATAATCAAGTTATGATACTACCACAGATGAAGAGGAATGATTAGAGTTCTTATGTTGATTATGTCATTTGAGTGTTGTATCAACAATGTACTTGTTATAAAAATTATGGAGTATATAAGGATTGTACTGCTGTACTATTTTATTAAGGACTTGAGATTGTGTGGAACAAAGAAAAGTGACTCAATAGCAAGATAAATTTTTGGAAAATATATGGTTGAGAGAATGATAAACCATAATATAGTTCTGATACCGAGGTAGTGATTTTGGAATAATACATGATTGTTTTGGATAAATTATATTGGATATTCTTGACTACCTTGGAACTGATTAATGATTTGTATATTCCATCATTGTTGGGGTTTAAAACATTTTTGGATTGATGAAGTATATCCAGCATTCTATATGGAATAAGGGAGCATGAATGTAATCAATAAGGAATATGGTAATTCAGGATGTTTCAGTATATTAAAAGAATACATGATGAAGGTATTCATATGCTATTACGGGGTAAGAAGGATCTACATTATGTTTACCTTCCATATAAATGTTGGACTATGAGTTTGGATAGAAGTATTTTTGATAGTTCTAGTTTGGATTACTTTGGATTGCCATAAAAGGACAACCCGGAGGTCGGGCGACAACCCGTCGTGTCCGGAAAGGCTGCGAGACTTGAACCCACAACCGAAGGGCGATAAGGGTGTATCACCTACCACTGGCCCACGAGATGTCCTGCATTAAATAATGTAGTTTTTTTAAGAGATATGGTAGATGAATTATAAATTCATTTATTTTGGAACCCTGTACGAATAGTATAAATAGAAATTTGTTTACGTTCTATTATCTTTTAGAGTGAAAGATGAGTTTGTGGTAGAAATTTATTAATGGATAAAACTATAATTATAAAGTAAGTATATCTCTTTATGATCTTAACCAATCTCATAAATAAATTCCTAAACATTAATAAAAGGAACTTAGAACAAAAATGTTGTCCAACATGGTACCTTAAATCATCACTAATTTATGGCTTTGGGATTGTTGGCCTTTTCATAGCCATGTTCTCTACCACTCTCCATCAGATAATTGATGGTTAGATTTCTCTTCCATATCCATATTTTCCTACATGGAACCCTAGTATGTGTTATTTTCGGAAATCCTCATGCTTTCCACTCTTTATTTTAAATAGAGGCCTTATTAATTCATACTTTCCACTCATTGTTCATATGGTTCTTCCCAATAACTTAGTTGATGAATACATTTAAAGGTATTGGTCTTCCCTTTTTTGTTGTGGTGAATAATAAGTGTACTCATTGTGTGAATAGTGGGGATTTCAAGGTGTTTTGAGTGAAAATAATTGCGATATTTTGAGAAGTTGTTTTATTGAAAATCATAATATTTTGATGTGTGTTTTAAGTGTAATAATATGTGTATCGCTACTATATTGTTTTATGTTACCAATAATATTTCTTTATATGAAAAAGAATTTATGTATCATGCATAACATGTTTAGGTATGAAGGGGGAAGCCCGGGTACCTTGGTGGGCAGATATGTACTATTACGCTAGTGATCCAGATGGGTTTTGTCCATGTTTCCATAAATAAATGGATAAATAAAACACTAACTAAACTATATGGATGTTGTCTGGGGACCACTAGGTTATTTATATGTTCCCTACTAGTGTCTCGTTCATTGTAATGGATCGTGAAATTGATATTTTTCATATTGTATTGCAAACTCACTGGAATATTTGGTTGGTATTATACTAGGATTAGTCTCAAACCCTACATAAAACCATTTTGTGTAATTATACCTTTTCATGTTTGACATATGTAAAGGAAATGCTTTGGGTGATGGCGGGTTGGGGTGTTAGATCCCATATATGGTGCGGCGTTGTGAAGATGACTTATGGGTGATGACCCCATGTTGTGTGGAGTCCTTGGGGCAGGTTGTTTCTATTTATTTGGGTATTTGGACCTCTTCTATTATGTTTTAACTTATTTATTCAGTTCTAGATTTTGTATAAACTTCATTTGTTATGAATTTTTCAGATTCGGTTATTCAATTAATTTTGATGTTTTTTTCTTCCATATTCCAGTAAATCATTAGAAATCAAGAATGTATGATACTCTGGCACTTGTTCCAACCCGTGGGGATAGGGAATACCCTTAGGTTTTTTTCGCAGGATGGACTTGGTCCCGATATTAATGGAGACCAGATTTGGTTTGTAACAGGACGCATGTTAAAAAAACATATGGATCATAAATTGAAAAATAATGTAGCGATGAAGTGATAAATTATCTAAACACCTCATTCACTCAAACATAGACCATGTAAATAATTTTTCAATCCCTTTACCCCTATAATTAGTTCATGTACATTTTCATCTATTAATGATGAAACTAGTTATTACCCATTGTAAAATATTATTTATGCCAAAAATTAACAAGATTATAATAAGAAAATTTGAACCTAAGGATTATAAATTTCAAATATATAATTTATGGTCCAGTTTCTATATGTTTTAAAAATTAATTTTACAATGAAAATTTATAATATAATATAATTATTTTTGAGAAAAATATTACATGAGTTCTAAAAAATTAATCATGTATTTCAAAATTCTAATTACTATTTTAAACAATGTAATGTAAATTATTAAATACACTAAGGTATATTAAATATTTTTATAAATTTATAAATCATAGTTACATTTTTAAAGGGAATAAAATTCATTTTTTTATAAACGGTTTATTTCACTATTCAAAAAAATTGTAAAAAATTTAAAAAAATCATCTAAAGATAAAGTATTTTTTAAGAATTAAACATTTATGTTTTTATTGTCAAAATAAATTATATAATTAAAAAATAATCTATTTAATATATTAATGAATATAGAATCTATAGATTCTGAAATGTGTGATAGTTCAGTATCTTTTGTTTAAATGCTAACGAATGGTCTCAATCATTACATTTTACTACCTCCCAAATAACTTCATCCTTTAAATTGTATTATACATTATATACTAAACAAGGGTGTATATTGTTGAATTATTGATTCTTTAGGATCATATTTATCCTTTTATAGTTGATAATTTATACAAATAGAATCCCCTGAATGAGATTTATAATTTCTAAAATACATGTTCATTGGTGTTAATAATATGGATCGACTCCTCATTATATGAAATTATAGGATCCAAATCAATTTCCTGATATTTTAGCACATTCAGTATAAATATTATGTATTTACTTATTAATGAATCATTTAAATCATATTGTACATTATAAATTATGGGATGCATAGCCAATAGGTAAGCTATATCAACAATTAATTCTAGTATTCCAAAGGCCCAATGTACCTAGGGATTAATGTCCCATTTTTATCAAACCATTTAACTCCTTCTATGTTGAAACCTTCAATTTTCAATGATTATTTACTTTATATTACATATTCTACCATTTATTATTATTATAGTTATTTTTAATCTATAATGATTTGATTTAGAATCTAATAGATCATAATTTAATAGTAATCTCTTCTACCGACTCTGGTACATGTAACATTCATTCTCCAACATCGCCCCAAAATTATGAAGTGTGAAATATATTCTCATAATACCATTCTTATGGTTCTTTTAGAATTCTTGAATGGATGCTATGATTGTATGAAAATTACATCACATATACTTACAAGACCAATACATCTAGGATAATAGTATTAAATTATATCCTCATGGCTCCCAATGTCATGATAGAGCATTCTGACTACCCATTATATTGGGTATGAAACATTAATCTTAAATGTATCTAACTCTTATGATCCCTTGGAGGAATATTTCATAATTTCTATGTGATTTGATTGTCAAAGTCCAGTATAATGGATACAGGTACCCCATAAATCACTACCATATGATTAATATGAATATGGAAAAGGTGCTCACGGTGTAGATATTTTTTTTTTAACATAAAATAAAAAAATTAGTAAGTTGATCAAAGATGATACATATATTTCTATTCTTCTATTATTTTATTGGGAATTCACTAACAATGTTCATTATTACATTACCTAACATCCCTATATGTTTAGGAATAGATTTCACGACTCCCATAGGATATTGTATTGTATCTGTTACCTACTGGTATGCTATGAATCAAGAATCATAGTCTATAATTTCGTTCATAATTTTATCCCACCAAAACAATTCTCTTTACATCCTATAAATCATTATGATACCATGTTCTATAGAGAAATTTGAGATATGTTCTTTATCTAGTTATCTCCTATAAATTTAATTATAGGTGGAACACAAAACCTCTTCCCAAACATCAACACTACATATTTATAGATGAACTATATTAATTTTCCATAATTTACAACATTAATCATAATTTTCAATTTCTCATCATACTTCTTTTACTAATCTATATTATCTTGTAAGGATAGTTTCATAATTTCTTATAAAATTAATGATGGATCCATATATCATGAAATCATAATAAATATCATAAAATGATATTTCAATATAGGGTCCTTAGTAATCCTAGTCAGGGTCAAAATCCCATAGTACAAATTTCTCAATTAATCGGCCACATATTTTCTATCCAGGGGTGGTAGTATATCAACAAATCATTGTCCTTGAGTATTTCTATCCATATTTTTTTCCATGATATGTTCTTTCTGAGAGGATATATGCTTCAAAATATTATGGATTTTATTTATCTCATATTATTAACAATATATGTAGCCTATCTATATTTTCAAATCAATGATTTCATAATCCAACTCCATTTCATGACTATGATATTAAAGCTCATAGATTTTAAATATCCTACATTCATATGCAATCACATTTTTATTCAATATAAGGATACAAACAAGTCCTTCATTTGATACCTTTATATAGATTAAATATTCCTCATTAACCAATGATAAATATATAATTGAGAATTAATAAATCTCATCTAAATATATTCAAATCATTCCATAAATTCCCTTTCCCATGAAAATTTAACCCCTTACATGTAATAATGGATAATGAGATGGATGTACATGAGAAATCATAGATGAACTGTTGATGTTTTATGGATAAAAAAATAATTGGATCTATGTTAGGATCAGTAGTCTTTTATATTAATTTATATCCCTTTTATTTGAAAGTTAAATATATATTCCATTATTATAGATAACATTTCAATGAAAAGAATCATCACTAAGCTTAAATACACACTTATTATAATTCCCCTATAATTCTATTTTTCAAAGTGTCTATAAAAGTTTTTACCGATAAAACCCATTCACTTCATAAATCATAGAATATACCAAGATATATTGAAATAATACCACCATATGTATACCCTGATACTCCTTGAAGACTCAATTAATCATATCCAAAATGGCCAAATGTGATTAGCCAATCTAAAATTCATTACCTTAAACTAACAACTTTGATACCTTGTTTGAAATTTTTTCATTGATATATCATTGTTCATCAACCTTAACTAATAATCACTATATTGATTATAAATCATTGAAATGTATTTGGATACTTTATGTTGATCAAAGAATTCATTAATGATTGAAAAAGTATACATATTATTTATATTCACTGCATTGACTTTTAGAAGAATAATGTCATATATCTATAACTATATTTCCTTAATAAAATAGAGTCTACCCCAGGTGAAATAATAGAGTGTATAAATACCTATTACTCAACTCATGCAGATGTTTCTTAAAATCCATCAACCCCACTACATTCATTCCATAGCGAGTTTTATATATTGGCCTTTGATCAAGAATGACATCAATGGAAAACTCAATTTCAGTCTCTTATGGATGAACATGTAATTATTTTAGGAAAATATAAATGATGTTTGGTTCCATGGGTATATTATATATTCATAAAAAAAATTACTTACCATTACTTCATGATTGATCATCCTATTTACCCTAGTAGTCATTAAAGACTGCTGCTAGTGGATAACCTAGGTATGATTTTCATTGTGACATTTCTCCTCTAAATAAAATAATTCCACATCACAATAACAAATTAAAATATTCTTCTCATGGAGATTGATTGTTTCATTATACATTAAAATACATCCGATATAAAGGATAATATCAAATTAAACCATATTTATAATAACCATGTTTTAAAATAGTGCATTTTGAAGCATCATAATTGGAACTACTATACATATATTTGTTTAAATGAAATATATCCTTGTTTATGAATTGATAAATCCATTTCTAGTGTACAAGGGAAATAGTTTTTTTAAACATGAAATATTTAAAAGTGTGTAAAATCTATAACAAAATATAAGGATATATATCTATGAGGTAATGACCAATATACCTTCCACCTATTCATTATGAACTTGGACTTCAGATTTGGTAGTGTAATAATAATGAAATTTCTCCAAATTTATTTTATTAAGTAAAATACATTAAATATTTGATAATTAGATGACATAATAACCCTTCTCAATAAAATTAAACATATGAACATGAATTGGGGATAAATTTACCTTGAATTAGTTAGTTTGATGGACCCTTTGTCTAAACAAGTAATAATATCAGGTTCCATTCATGTAAAACTCGTTATATTTATACCCATAGTCCTCACAATCATGAAATACCTCCCTTCCAATTTTTGACTTTAATACATTATTCTTGTCAAGATTTTCATCCAACCGAATCTACTCCAAATTACTCTTTAATAAATATAAATAGGGGAAATAATTTTTTATCCTAATTGTTCTATATATAATATCTTCATATAATAAATTTGTATAATAGATCAATTCCCTTTGAAGCTTCATCTTCAACAAATTATGGATATGATCAATTTTTCTTTTTGGTCTATGTATATACTCTATATTATGCCTTATTTTCCGTGTAATATTTTTCATCAACTTAGAAACATTATGTGCTTTGTTTTAACAAATATTGATAAGTAATCTTTAATTTATTTTATTTTTTCATGAGGAATATATTTTTTATAGAATAACATTTGAATGTTCCCGGATCTATGAACATGACCTCATCTACAAATTTAATTTTTTTTAACTTGAGACCTCCTCTGGTCCTTTTATATAATCATAGGGTAGACCACTTTTTTGAATTTTTACATTTTATTACATCAAGAAGTGAGAATGATCTTCTCTAGGGACATGATCTATTATAAAATTTTCAATATATTAGTTTTTACCATTGAATTCAGGATATTTTTATCACATGAAGCTACCCATCGTAGTTACAACATGTTATGGATTAATAATTACCTCTATACAGGAAGGATTTTTTCATAAATTAGGTCAAATTAAACATTATACTTATAAACTAGTTTGCCTTAATTCCATGTTCATTATCTATTACTGTGTAAATATACATTCACTATCTATGAATATTTATTGGATTTAAAATCCTCCCATTTTTTCCATCATTCATAAATATAATAATTAAAATTAGTTAAAGATATTTAATCGTAAAAAAATCCAACATCATTTTCTACAATATTCCCTTGAAATATTATTTTTTATTCAAAGTATTATTGAATTAATATGGTTTCATTATGACTTTTCCTTTCCTTTATGTTTTGAAAATCACAAACACTCTATCTTAAGGAAAAATTAGTTTTTCCTAAGTTTCATCATGATAAGGAAAATTTTCCTTTCCCAAGGAAATTTATCCATACCTTGTTTTTATTGTTCGTATTTTTAGTCTCTCTATATATAACAATTTTTATTCCAAAGTGTAAAATTAGGATTCATATATAAAAACTTGGAATTATATAAATACATATATATAGAGTATTCTTTTTTTAGGATCCGAATTCAGGTTCTGAATTTTTTGAAATTCAGAATATGAATTCTCTGAAATTTGGAATCCGAATTCTCTGAAATTCAGAATCCATATTCTCAAGAATTAAGAATCTGAATTCCTAAGAATTCCAGTTCCGAATTCCTCAGACTTCCGACTTTGAATTATTTAGAATTCAGACTCTGAATTCCTCCAAATTTAGACTCCGAATTCTTCGGAAATTAGACTCTTCATTCTTCAAAATTCAGACTTTGAATTCCACATAATTCAGACTATGAATTCAATTGAATTCTGATTCTAAATTCTTTAAAAATAGTATATTTATATCCTTGAAACATAGACTCCAAAGGCTTACTCGCTAAGACACCAAATTCTATTTTTCCTTATACTATAAAAAATTGAATTTGGATGAGCAACTATTTTTTTTACACTTGTTTGAATTTTAAAATGATGTCGTGAATTATGTATCTAACCAACCATTGATTGAGTGAAATGTGTCTAGGTCCCTCTGAAGTTCAGGGAAAAATATGACTATTGGAAGAGGTATATGACCATTGAAGATGTGCCTATAAATATGAGCTCATTTGAGTGAGCTCAATAATGTTGATAAATCTAGATATTACATTAATCTGAAGTGATTTCTAGTGAGATAAATTATTGCTTTGTATGTACTAAACATCTTGTTTAGAATTTTTTCGTGCGACTCTGAATGTTACTGAGTACATTCAAGGTCTTCATGGGATAGGAAGACAGAGGTGTTGACTACATTTAAGTTTGAGGGCTTGCGTGGATAGCAAGACAGACTCTGATATTCTTATAGACAGCTTAACTTGTTGTGGTTAAGATATACTTTCATGAATGTATAAATCAAGGGACCTTTATCCAAGGTTTTTGGATATCCTACTCTTTGGATTAAAAGATTTCATACTTGTTTCTTGTGTTGTTTTAGGATTTTTTTCCACTACATTTTGATTGATAAGGAAATTATAACTATCTTATAATTTAGTGTACTTTTATACTCTGATTAGTAAGATTCTATATGCTTTAAGGTATAATATTATTCCATGTATACTTTTCTTATGTTTAATTTTTGGAACCATATTTCATGAATCAATCATGTCTGTAGAACTATAAGATCATGTGAATTTAACTTGTTTAACTTTGTTAAACATTAACATATTTAATAGTTCTAAAGGAATTTTTTTATGTATACAATTTACCCCTTATTTTATATTGAGAATCTAAATTTTTCATTTCAATCCATCAATTGGTATCATAGGAGGTTTCTGAAATACTTATATTAAAATATAAGTTTTCTTGCTCAAGTTTTTCATTGTTCTACATTTTCCTAACTCAGGATATGTTTATCCTTGATTACCAAATTTCACTACTAACAAGTTATTGTGGAATGATTTTTTCCTTGAGATGGCAGGAATAAATTTTGGTTAAATTGCCAATCATAATCCTACTATAACACATATATTTGATGGGAGTGATTATGAATATTGGAGAGAACATATGAAAACTAATTTCATTAATACTGGAGTGGAACACTTTGTTTTACTGACTGGATATTACAAGATTCTTGATAAGTAAGTCAGAATATTTACTAATCAGGAAAACTCAGAATGTCAACTAAACATTAAGGTAAATAATACTTTGTTTTCTTCCCTGAATAGGAATATATACAGCCAGACTTCTTCTAGTAACACTACAAATTGTATTTGGAAGAAGCTTGAAGTTACTCATTTTGGTACTTCCAATTTTATTGAAAATAAATGAGCTATGATTATAGCAGAGTATCATGGTTTTTTCTTACCTTATGGAGAACTTATATGTATGTTACAACATAGGTTTATGACTATATTCAACATCTTACAATCCATTGGTTAAAATATTTCATTCTTGTTACTTGTATTGTTTCATTTTTGTTTTCCACTGCATTTTGATTGATAAGGAATGTATAACTATCTTATACATTATTTTAATTGTATACTCTGAATAGTGAGATTCTACACACTTTATGGTAGAAACATTGTCCTTGTAAACTTTTCATACGTTTCATTTCTAGAACCATATTTTCAGAATCAAGCAAGTCTGAAGAACTAAGAGGTATTGGGAATTTACTTTGTTTAACTTCGTTAAACATTACCAGCTTTAAAAGTTCCAAAAGATTTTTTTAAAGTATAAAATTCACCCCCTCTTGTTTATTGAGAATATAAAATTATATTTCCGATCCTACAAGTATGTATTCTATCATACTTATTTTATCTAAATTTAGTTGACAATAATTCCACTAAACATCCTCTACACCCAAAAAAACATCCCATAATCTAGAATCCTAGATTTGGAAATTATATAAAATTTTTGGGGCTAAATAAAAATTTTCGTGAAGGATCTACCATTTTTATATCTTGGAAGGTTATATACATAAAAATAATCCATATTAAAATGATATAAACAAAATGATCATTTTTTGGGAACATTATTCTCCCTTCCACCCAATTCTAGAAATTATCACACAGTACTTTCTATTTTTCCAATGAAAATTATTGAAAAAATTAATAACTCAAATACCCAGTAAAATGCAGCATACAATGGAGTTATTAATAAAATAAATTGGGAATATGTTACATATTTGGAATAAAATAACAATATAAATACATAATCAACTAATATTGGGGGAAGATTATATCTATGATAATAAAATAAATCATCAATTATAATACTAATTGACCTAATACATATGGAATTCCTACTACTGTAAATAAAAAATCACAATTAATTACTAGTTCCATGAAACTTATCCTATTATTGTAAGGTTCATACCCAAAAACCCCACATGTTTTGTCTTATGAGACATATTGATGTATTGAGAGGATATATAACTTTAGTCCAAAACAATCACATGATTCTATAGAATGAATTCCACATAAGATTAATCAATATTTTTCATAAAATTCCATAATTATCAGTATAATGAGTTAAAATTTTCAATATTTATAATGATAGTCATGTAAATGTAATAACTTGACACTCAAATAAATAATGTGGGCATCAACGAGATGAACCTGTAATCTTCATTGAAGTTGTGGGATATCATCAAAAAAACATTAATTATACTAATGAATGAAATATATTATAAATTTTAATTCCAATGTTATATTCATTCAATGGATGATAGTAGTTGGTTTTAATTGTTTTCATTTCATTAAGACAAAATATATGTTAGGAAAAATCTTTTATCGTGTTTCTTTGACTACATTTCAGAATTCCAAAGAATAACCATGGGGTGTGTCTGACGTGGTGTTTGGACATAATCCATTTCATCATGTATTAGGTTGATGATAGATTAAGTAAACAACCAAAATTTTAGGAATATTACCCTTAGGTGAATCTATTCTATAGAGACATTCACTTTATAGTATCCACGTAGAGATGTATTTTCTAGGAAACTATACACACTTTTACTTCACCAAAACAATAGACGGTTTTCCTCCATGGAAGAGGGAAATATTGATCTAAAATAAAATTATATATGGATATCAATATTTACTTTTAATTCCATAAAATTACATGAATCATTTGGAAAAAATTATTCAATGTAAATTTTTGCACCAAACAAAAGAAAATAAGTTGTTAATATAACATGATTCCCAAAGAATAAGAACTAAGGTAGAAAAACCCTACTTGTCACCTAGGTTGAAATTAAATCATAGACTCTTGAGATGAAGGGTATAAACGTGATATTTTAATTTGACGATTAAATTTAATTCACTATATTATATCTCAAAAATTTATTACTAGTGGTACATATGAAAATAGCTGTATAAAACAAAACATTTCCCTAAGAGTGAAATTTGAGTCAATTGCTTGTACATATTTTACTGAATGACAATTCTATTAGTTTATCATTTGAAAAAAAATTAGATATTAGATGTCACATAAATAACTTATTTCAAAGTTATTTTTAATTTATTTTCCATTCATGATTTGTTTTGGAGGTTTCCAAAGGTTTTATGGAGAATATGTGAGTTTTCATAAATTGGGCCAAACCGTGAGCTCAATTCCAGATTTAGAAATAAATTGTGTTTCTTTTATAAAATTTAAATTTTTTAATATTTCTTGGTCATTAAAACTCCTAAATGTCCTCCCCTGATATATTAACACAACATGTAAATTTAGGGCCTTTATAAATCCATAATCATGGGGGATTTGGGTTTTTATTTGAGAATTGGGCCAACCCGAAAGCCCATTTTCCAGTTTTAAATTGTTTCTTTAATTTTTTAATATCTTATTCAATGTAATGAATTTTTTGGTGCTTCGACCTCCCCCTCGACCCTAAGAAGCCCAGTCGCGCTCCCATTTCTTTCCCCCCTCTTTGGATATCGTTTACATCGCGATTGAGTGCTGAAATGCCTAGGGTTTCTAAAATCGGGCAGATTTGAGGAGGTAAGTTATTTCCATCATAACTCTCTCAATTCTTACTCTTTTCCCCCATTCCAGTTCTTATATGATCTCATAATCCTTGTTCGAACATCCCTCCAATTGTTTCATGTTTTCAAATTCAGATTCTTGTGGATTTTGGGTCGTTTTATTCAAGATTGTTTTGAGTAAGTGTTTCTCTCTTCAATTTTTTATTCTCCTTAGGGTTTCCTCCCTCTTTCATTATGTTCTAAAATGTCCAGAAGTTAGGGATTGGTCCTAAGGTCTGATTTGGAATATTTTGGGTCAATTTTTGGTGGTCTAGGTCTGGATTTATATTCCTTGTGGTGTGGCGGTGGTGCGCTTAAGGTTTCACACAAAGTTTTGAGGGTTTCGACACAAAAGGTAGGTGATTCCATGTGTAACCATTTTATGGTGAGTTAGCTTGCTTGGTTTATTAATTTAGTATGTTTATAATCAGTTTTGTGTGATGTGAAAAATTTTGTTGATGAATTTGGCTAAACATTTAATTTTTAGTTGTATTTTAGATTGAAATTGGGTACTTTTCATGTGTGACTCTTGGGGTAATGTTTGGGTTGGGTTTATAACATATGAAGGTGATTTATTAAAATGGGTATTTTTCATGTGTATCATTGTGGTATTATTTGATGTATTTTTATAACACTTGGGGGTGATTTAATAATTGTTTTAGGGCTGAAAATTCTGTTTTGGATTCTTATTGGTATGATTTTGGTTTTGGATGAGGGGTTTGAAATGGGTTTAGTGTGAAAACAATGGTTATACCTATTGGGTTTGTTTTATAAAAATTGAAAATGTTTTATTTGGTTAAACAAAGTTGGGAAATGGTGTATTGTACTGTTTGGGTGAGTTTGTTCACCTAATGTGGGTTTTTTAATGGTAAAGTAGTGATTTGAGATGTCAAGCATTTTTAGAATGTTTTATAAATTGCCGAAATGTTTTACTAAATTGTGTTTCGTGTGCGGAACATGGGTGTGGGATGTTTCATTTGTGTTTATTGATAAAATTAATTGTGAAATTGAGAAGGGTATTATGTGACATGTGTGTGGGCTGTTATGTGAGTTGAATATCCTATAATGGTTTTATAAAATCGTTTAAAGGATTTCTTTAAGTGTTAAAGAAATGTGAAAAGTGTTTTAGGCAATTCTGGTGTGAGTTTATTTCAATAATCATTTGAATGAAAAGTGGAATTTTTGACTTGTGTGATGTACATGGGGTTGTTTGGTTAATTTTTGATGTGGTAGTGATATTTTCATGTGAAAACTATACTTCTTGGATTGTTGAACTTGTTTGAGCACAAAGGGAATACTCGGTTATCTAGGTGGGTGGACGTGTACTAGTATGCTAGTGAATCTGTGGGGTTTGGCCTCAGTTTCACTTATCAAGAATGACATTTAATACTCTAACTAATCTATGATGACGATGATTAGTGACCACTAGGTTATGGGTATTATCCCTACTAGTGGCTCGTGCACGAGATCAGATATTTTTTTTGTGGTTACTCTCACCGAGATACAAGGTACCTGGGACCCACAATTAGCTAGTGCCTAGGGGTTATTTCCTATTACTTGTGCTCATTAGATTTTTTTTACTTACTGTCGGTATACGGTATTGTTGGCTGGAAAATTCAGTAGCTCAGTTATTTATTTTTTAATTTTTGGTCCTTTATAATTATCCCACATGAAAACTGTTTTCATTTATTATTGCATCCTTTAGAAAATTGTAACTAGCAATTATTATTTACAAAACTTGCAATGCATTTTGTCATGAAATGTGTATCACATGGAATCTCTTAGAGGTGGTATCCTACTGGGATTTCGTTCACACCCTACTTACACCTTTGTGTGTAAGTAGACTTTTTTATTTTATGTCATAGGTTTGGGTACAGGTTTTATGCCATTGGTTCAGGTTTTTAGCTGTCCATTGGGATGAAGTGTCGTGGAGATGGCTTGAGGGCGGTTCCTCTTTCCATGTGGTGGTTCTTGGGCTGTCCTTATTTGGTTTTATACCTTTGTAATGGTCTTTAAACATAGTTTTAACTTATGTTGTTCAGTTCTGAAATTTTGTGAAAGACGGTTTTAGTTACAAAAATGCAGATTTGTTTTATTGAGTCTGTTTGTTGTTTAATGATTATAAAATCGGGTAAATCATTCCCAATTATCATGATATGATACCCGGGCACTTGTTCCAGCCCGTGGGGATCGGGAACACCCTTCGGGCCTTGGCATGGGGTGGGTTTAGTGCCGGTTTGATGGCGACCAGATCCGGTTCATGACAAAATGGTATCAGAGGAGGTTCGCTCTCTTTTGGTCATGTTATTTAGGGAAGTGTCAGTATAGTATAGAAATAATATTGTAGGGACTTGTTATTCTAGTTATGGGTAGTGTTCCTGATCACCACACCTCAAGGAAGGATTCAAGTTTCCAGGGGAAGTCAAGACCTTTCAGAGTCCTTTGGTTTTCTTGGTTTAACAATGATTAGGGGAAATGAAAAGAGAGTTGGGTTAATGGTCTCAGTAAGCTCGCAGGGCCTGGAAAGCCATGTGGAGCTGGGGATATTCCCTAGAACACTCTCTGTGATAGTGAAGTGATTGGAATATGGCCGCTAACCATATGTCCAAGTCACCCACTGAAACTAGTTTCCTCTCGCATTGTCTTGTGTTATTTAGTTTTGAAATCTTGAAATTCTGGTTTTAAACTTACTTAGTTTTACGAAGTGTAAAGTTTTTGTGAAATGATTTTCAAATAAATATGGAATTTTTTGATTTATGAAATGGTGGAACTGAATTTTCAGAATTTTTTTGAAATGTAAAATAGTATGCTTACACCTCTTTTGAAAGCCGGAACCATATTGAAGTTGGTTTTCAAAAGTGTTTCAAATATAGTTTTCTAAATGATTAGAGGGTGTTTTAATGGGATGCGATGTATTAAAATTGATGTGAATAAATTGAAAGTGAGTTCTTTTTTAAATGGTTGTGTCCTTATGAAAAGTTTTGTAAGACGTGAATTGGGATTTTGATCTCATTGTTAGTTGTTTTGAGAAAAAGGTTGGGTTGGTTGACCATTTTGTTTTTTGAAAAGTGGAAGGAATTTTTGTTTTACCCTTTGGTATTTACATGAGTGACCATATGCATGGGGTTATATGCAATGATGGATGGTTGATGGCATGACGGGATGAGTGATGGGATGGTTATGAGTAGGGTTCCCGGTGTGGCACAAAAACATGCATGTGTGAGGCCCATGGTGTACCATTGGTGGATACACTTACTGTAAAACCGTTTGTTTTCAAATAATTAGTTTTAATGAAAAACATGATGTCTTGATTAATAGTTTGGTATGGTTTGTATTATGGGTTTTTGAAAATGTTGATGTTGTGGGATGTTTTGAGTCCAAGAACCCCTTCTGTTTGAACTGTGTTTTGGGTTTGTGTTTGGTCGGTAAGATGTGTCATAGGGACGGTTAGTGGTCTCTTTTGAAAAATGTTTTGGGATGCCTTTACGGTGGTTCCCATAATGTTTTTGGATCTGTTTTGTGGAAAGTATTAACCAATGGACCAGCTTGGTTGGGTCCTTCGGTTCTCTCATTGGATAAGGTACGACCCCATTAAGGGTTAGTGCACATCTGAAGTGCGACCATGAATTTTTCACCATTTGAAGACCCTCCAGTTGATCAATATAAGGAATATTTTTCTTGAGATTTTTAGATTGAGTCTAAACCCATTCCTTTCATTGATTTTTAGATCCTCCTGTAACATGAGAGTGCTCATGGACGGGTGAAAGAGACCCTAGTTTCTTATGTTTCCTGATTTGTCGAAGGTGGATGTGGTCTAGGGTTGTTAGTGTGGATGATTGTCTCGATGGTGTCTAAGAGGGCCTTTGGGGTTCTTTAAAGTTTCTTTGAAGCATGAGTTCATGTTAAACCACCAGTTTTGGAAATATTGTCACGATAGGATATTGTGGCTACTTTCTAGAATTGTGTGTTTTTTGGGGATGTTGTATAAGGCCGCTATCTATGCATTGTTTATATTAGTCGCAATGGACATGTTTGGTGATGCCTTATGATGTCATGTGCTCGATTGACCATATAGGTGAATGTCGTGAAATCCTCTGAGAGTCCCTGTTCTGTTGGGTGAATGTCTCCCTTGGAAAAACATAAAAATCTTCCATTTTAGAGGAAGGTGATTGTAGGTGTTCTTTACATCTATTGTTTCTCACTTGAAGAAACAAGGTGTGATGTGTGTGCATCTTCTTAGCCCTTGTTTCAGTGAAATATCGGGATAGGGTAAAGTGAGTATGGTATATGTTATGTCTGGAAAACTTATCTTGGGTTGCAATGTAGTTGTTGGTGGCACCGAAAGAAGAATTCTCATTTAGTGGGTTTCCGAAGACTAACTGTGAGGCCGAAGATGCGTCAATCATTTGAGCTCCAACCATAGGTCTCAGAGAGAATCTGGCTCGTAGTCAGAGGAAATCACAGGGTCATTTAAACCATTGTACAAAGTCCTATCCTAAATATGAAAGATAGGATGAGTTTAAACCTCTGGTATCATTACCTTTATTCTTTTGTTAACATTTGGTGGGAATAGATGGAGTGCCTTGTACCCATGACATTGCCCAATGTCATTCCCTCCGCCTTTGGTTTCCATTGTGTCTTTGGAGAATGGTTTGAAATTTGGATAGACATGTTGAGCACATGGTTTGTGAACGATTAAGAGATACTGTGTGCTTGGAAGCCATGCAGGAAGATATATCAGCACAATTAGTTCACGATTTCAAAAACTGTTCGGACTAACCGTGCGACCTTCCCAAATATTGAAATTTTTGGGTCTTTCTATACCGAACTATGCTAGTCGATTAAGATGGTTGGTTCTAATGGTGTGGAGAACCACTATGATTCTTTTGTATGTTCCTTAAGAAATTTTGAATGGAAGTATACTCTAGGTACCAAGGAGTCTGTTTAGGCCTCCCCCTATTAGTGTCCTGATTCTGTCTCGAAAAAAAATATTTGTTGTCTCTTATGGTGTGGAGCATATTAGTGTCCCCCCATACCAGTAACTTAGATTTATCTATGGTTTTGTCTTGGTGTAGATACTCTCGTTTGGAGATATCTCACTACCAACATCTTCCTTGAGTAAATGTTGGGACTGGAGAGAGCCCAATGGTTTAGTTAAAGTAAGGTAAGTGTAACCTTGTTCAAAGTTGTTGTTCGTTTGGGTTAATTTCTTGAGTCTTGTTCGGATATTATTTGAAGAGTTTTATTTTGGGATAATGTATGAATGTTATTGATGCTTATAGGAAAGTGGTTTATGTTTTGGTTGTAAGAGTAATCCTTCCATAATTGATCACTGGAGGTGTTTTGGCCTTTGGGGGTGAAACCTCGCAAGGGAGTACATATTGGTTTCTCAGTGGGGTTTGGTTGTTGCTTTAACCTTGCTATGACATTCCAGGGAGGAAAGATTTCAAGGTGTGGATAATTGTAACATAAATAACTTATTTTAAAGTTATTTTTAATTTATTATCTATTCATGCTTTGTTTTGGGGGTTTCCAAAGCTTTTATGGAGAATAGGTGAGTTTTCATGAACTGGGCCAAACCGTGAGCCCAATTCTAGATTTAAAAATAAATATTGTTTATTTTATAACCTTTTCATTTTTTTAATATTTTTCAGTCATTCAAAATCCTAAATGTCCTCCCCTGATATATTAACACAACACTTAAATTTGGAGCCTTTATAAATCCATAATCATGGGGGATTTGGGTTTTTATTTGAGAATAGGACCAACCCGAAAGCCCATTTTCCAGTTTAAAATTTTTTCTTTCATGTTTTAATATCTTATTAATTATAATTAATTTTTTGGTGATTCCACACCCCCCTCGACCCTAGGAATCCCAGGCGTGCTCCCATTCCTTTTCCCCCTCTTTGGAGATCATTTTCATCGCGATTGAGTGCTAAAATTCTTAGGGTTTATAAAATCGCGCAGATTTGAGGAGGTCAGTTATTTCCATCATAACTCTCTCAATTCTTACTCTTTTTCCCCCATTCCAGTTCCTATATGATCTCATAATCCTTGTTAAAACATCCCTTGAATGGTTAGATGTTTTAAAATTCATATTCTGGTATATTGTGGGTCGTTTTATTCAATATTGTTTTGAGTAAGTGTTTCTCTCTTCAATTTTTCATTAGCCTTAGGGTTTACTCCCTCTTTCATTATGTTATAAAATGTCTAGAAGTTAGGGTTAGAACCTAAGGTCTGATTTGGAATCTTTTGGGTAAATTTTTTGTGGTCTAGGACTGGATTTATATTCCTTGTGGTGCGGCAGTGGTGCGCTTAAGGTTTCGCACCAAGTTTTGAGGGTTTCGACTCAAACGGTAGGTGATTCCATGTGTAACCATTTTATGATGAGTTAGCTTTCTTGGTTTATTAATTTAATATGTTTATAATCTATTTTGTGTGATGTGAAAACTATTTTTGATGAATTTAGTTAAACATTTAATTTTTAGTTGTATTTTAGCTTGAAATTGGGTACTTTTCATGTGTGACTCTTGGGGTAATGTTTGGGTTTAGTTTATAACATATGAATGTGATTTATGAAAATGTTTTTTTTTCATGTGTATCTTTGTGGTATTATTTTATGTATTTTTATAACACTTGGGTGGTGCTTTAATAATTTTTTTAGGGCTGAAAAATCTGTTTTGGATTGTTATTGGTATGATTTTGGTTTTGAATGAGGGGTTTGAAATGGGTTTAGTGTGAAAACAATGGTTTACCTATTGGTTTTTTTTATAAAAATTGAAAATGTTTTATTTGGTTAAACAAAGTTGGGAAAGGGTATATATGTACTGTTTGGGTGAGTGTGTTCACCAAATGTGGGTTTTTGAATGGTAATGTGGTGATTTGAGATTTCAATCATTATTAGAATGTTTTATAAATTGCCAAAATGTTTTACTAAATTGTGTTTTGTGTGCGAAACATGGGTGTGGGATGTTTCGTGTGAGATTATTGATAAAATGAATTGTGAAGTTGAGAAGGGTATTATGTGACATGTGTGTGGGCTATTATGTGAATTTAATATCTTGTAATGGTTTTATAAAATCGTTTATTGTATTTGTGTAAGTGTTAAATAAACGTGAAAAGTGTTGTAGGCAATTTTGGTGTGAGTTTTATTTCAAAATGCATTTGAATGAAAAGTGTAATTTTTGACTTCTGTGATGTACATGGGGCTGTTTGGTTAATTTGTGATGTGGAAGTGATATTTTCATGTGAAAACTATACTTCATGGATTGTTCAACTTGTTTGAGCACAAAGGGAAAACCCGAGTATCTAGGTGGGTGGACGTGTACTAGTATGCTAGTGAATCTGTGGGGTTTGGCCTCAGTTTCACTTAGCAAGATTGAGGCTTACAACTCTAACTAAACTATGATGATGATGATTAGGGACCACTAGTTTATGGGTATGATCCCTACTAGTGGCTCGTGCATTAGATTGGATATTGTTTTTGTGGTTACTCTCGCCAAGATATGAGGTACCTGGGACCCACAGCTAGCTAGTGCCTAGGGGTTATTTTCTATTACATGTGCTCATTAGATTCTTTGTACTTACTGTCAGTATATGGTGTTGTTGGCTGGAAAATTCAGTAGCTTAGTTGTTTATTTTATAATTTTCGGTCCTTTATAATTATCCCACATGAAAACTATTTTCATTTATTATTGCATCCTTTAGAAAATTGTAACTAGCATTTCCTATTTATAAAACTTGCAATGCTTTTTGTCATGAAAAGTTTATCACTTCAAATATATTAGAGTTGGTATCCTACTGGGATTTAGATGAACCCTACATACACCTTTGGGTGTATGTAGACTTTCTTATTTTATGTCACAGGTTCTGGTACAGGTTTTATGCCATTGGTTCAGGTTTTTAGCTGTCCATTGGGATGCAGTGTCGTGGAGATGGCTTGAGGGCGGTGCCTCTTTCCATGTGGAGGTTCTTGGGCTGTCTTTATTTGGTTTTGTACCTTTTTAATGGTCTTTAAACATAGTTTTATCTTCTGTTGTTCAGTTCTGAAATTTTTTAAAAGATGGTTTTAGTTAAAAAATCCAGAGTTGTTTTATTGAGTTTGTTTGTTGTTTAATGTTTATAAAATTGTGTAAATAGTTCCCAATTATCATGATATGATACTTGGGCACTTGTGCCAGCCCGTTGGGATTGGGAACGCCCTTCGATCCTTGGCACGGGCTGGGTTTGGTGCCGGTTTGATGGCGACCAGATCCGGTTCGTGACATTAGAACTAGTTAATTAATAACCTTACAGATATCCATTTTTAGTAATAATATTTATAAATACTCATTATCTTGTAGAATTCACTCGATTTTCATCATTAGGAATTTATATTTTGGATTCTTTTTTATAGTTTCATAATAGATATGATTCAATTTATTATTATTAATAAAATAATCACTAATGGATAATGATTGATATGGTTATATAAGTCTTATAATAATTAACTATGTTTCAATTTCCCTTTATGACTGTTTTATCCATTATCATAGAATATGAAATCTATAATAATCATGTTTTGGTGTTTCTTGATGATTGAACTGTGCTTTATTATTTAATGAATTAAATATTGATAAAATATATCCATTACGAAAAAATCATTATATACACATTGATATAATATTATAAAGGTAACTATCTTCACATATTCATTAATGGTTTAAATTTATATTATTGTACCATTAGGTGGATAAATCAAACAAAATATGAACATCCAGTAATTTAGTGGACGATTAACAGTTTTTGTTCACTTTAATAGAAATATATTAGAAGAATAATAAATCTATTCAGTAAAACTTATAATGATATTTTATAATTATATGTAGGTATAAGATTTATTATCTTATATGAAAATATTTTTTGATTTGAATAAAAGATTATCCTCTTCGCATGACAATTTTAAATGATAAAATTAACCAGGATTTTTTAATTGTTAATAAAATTAATATGATATCTAATTTGACATACCAAACTCATAATAGAATAATTATAATGATATTTATCATTTAATAAAATCATTATATCTTACATGTTATGGTAGTTACAAAAAATAAGTACATGTTATGTCTTTGAGATTGTACTCAACAAAACACATGAATAATGATTTTATATTTATTAATTATTGAGGTATATGAATAAATAATTATAATAACCATAATATCTAAACATTAAAATATATAAATAATAATTATTATATTATATTATTGTGGTTTACATAGATATTAATTAATATAATTAATAATAAAACTATGTTAGTCATAATACTCATGTTTGGGCATAATGTTCCTTCGATGTAACCTTGGAAATGTCAGAATTAGGCTAACATATTGTGAACAAAAGCTTATAAATGTAAAATATAGTAGAAATATGGGATAATTTTATATGTAAACATAATTACTATCATGTTATTAAAGGGGTGGTGACTCATATTTTTATAATTGTTATAAGTGGTATTTTATTTTAATTTTTGTACATTAGTAAAATATAGCACATATTCAACAGGAGAAGTGGCTATAAAATTCAGAAATAATGGATTGGGAAACAATAAAACTTATCCAAACCTCATCCAATCAATTTTTGACACCATTTTATGATATTTTAATCTCTTTCCCCCTTGAATTATTGTTTTTATTATTTTATTTTTTTCCACATTTACTATTTTTAATTGAAGGTAACACAATATTTATTCATAAAACCAAAGGTATCCTAGTTAGATTAGATTTTTCTATACATTATAAATTTGAAATACTATTTTTTAAAATATATATAGGTCCAAAAAACAATTTTCAATATAATAAATGTGTTATAAAAGAAAAATTTTTGTAAAATATTTCTTTAGTCTTATAATATCAGTCATATTTATGTAAATTTTACATAATATCAGGAAATTTATTATTTTATTTCTAGAATATATTTTTTTCAATAATTTTTTTTAAAAAGAATTTGTTTCATACTTATAAACTAAAATGGAATAAAAACAGTTTTTTATTAAAATTATGATACTTCATAATTTTCATAATTTTTTTTTTGAAATATCCCATAAATTCATCTTAAGATGATCTCTTTATAAGCAATTAAAAAATAATTAATATTCTTTAGAAAATAAAACTATAAAATTAACAATTTAGCATTTAAAATTTTCTTATGAATATTATCACCTTAGAGTTTTCATTTTCTGATAGTTTATGAAATGGTGGTATCATAGTACAATAAGTTCTTTAGAATCACAATGTTAGACTAGAATGGTTCTTGTGTGGATATGTTACCTCATGTTTTGTAATATAAGATTCTCATATTTACCAAAACAAAACAAACTAAATCAATCTGGGCTTAAGATATAATTACTTGTTAAATTCAATATTTCATGTCTTTTAAATATTATAAAATAATGGCATGTTTAGACTATGTCATTATAGTTGATATTAGATTAAGAGGGGTTGTTTATTTATAGATTAGATAATCGAATTTGAGAAACAATTTTATTGAAACATTCTAGAATTATATGTAGATGAGTCAGTATATATGATTATATTCGAATATATTGGTAATGTCATAAGAATGTTTTTCCAAAAAAATATACATCACCCTCCAAAAACTAGTAAGTTGAATCTGGATTTGGATGTATTATACCCAGGTGTAATAGGCCTGAAGAGGGTGTGTTGGGTATTAACTCAACGATGACCTAGTGTATGAAAAATAGGCTTAAGAGAACACCTTGAATGAAACTCATATGAGATATTCTATGTTAAATTTGAAATCTATTTAATTATCTAATATGAAGCATTTAGTTATTATTTTATCAAGAATAGTTATGAAAAACCGAGAAGGGATATAACCATGTATAACCATGATTCAAACCCATATATTCATAGGTTAATGTAAAAATGTTATTTATGAAATCCTTCAGAATGAAAATTCTTATATTTGGGTTATGATACCATAAAACAATGGATTTTTAATCAAATTATTAGGGAGGAAGTCAAAACAAATGTAATTCCTATAGTATAGGAATATTCAGATGAAAATACTAAGGAATTAAAAGGTAATCCCCCTCAATATGAGGTTGGATTCTCAATAGATATCATCCATATACCATTTAAATTTTCAATTACTAACTATATAATGGATACAACTGAAATAGATAAATTGAAGATGAATTCATATGACAATCTTTATATGGGTTTTATAATCCAATGTGCTTCACCATGGTGTTAACTATTTCACTATGTTAAGAAGAATGATGTATCTATAAACCATTATGTTGATTATAATGATCATAATGAAATTAGAATTAAGAAATAATTTCATGTACCCTATATCGATGTCATGTTTGATTAACCCAAAGTAGAATGATACATATCAATGTTTGGCCTATGATCTTCATATCATATGTTATGTGTCCAAGTGGAGAATATTTCAAATAAATAATTGTGCAATAGGAATGTAAAATATGATTTAAATCATTTTCATTACAATTGAGTAATTCACCTTCCAACATCATGGTTCATATGTAAATAGTTTTAAGGGAAAAGATTTATTAGTTTATGGTTTTCTTTATAGATGATAATATAATATATTGAAAGATAAATAGATTTATTTAATATAATTTTAGAATTATGTTTATAATCATAAGAAAATAAATATATTTTCAATTTTCACAAATTTTGAATTATAGATAGAAAATTCCTTACAAAGGTCATGCAATCACAATTAAGGGAATATCAGTAAATATATATGAAGGATTGATGTTATTAAAAATGGGCCAAAACAACTACTATAAAAAAAGATATATATATTCCATGGTATTTAAATCTAGTACTGATGATTTCTTATAAATATCTTGTTTTAATAAATAAAAATATCCTAGGTAACACAAAAGGGCGTAATATTACTTAGTCAAGAAGAATGTGAAAAGTGTTTAGTGAAATTAGAGAATTGTTTTTCACTTCACTTGTACATAAATTACCTAGTAGCGAGTTAGAATTTTTAATATATCATGATGCATCTAACAATGTATTTTGAATCATCCTCATGAACAATGAAATTTTATTCTCATATTCCTTGTGAAAATTAATAGCATATGAAAAAATTATCCAACAAATGAGATAGAGTATGCAGGTGTGATATTTTCGATGAAGATATGATGAAATAATATCTATCAAGTAATATGTGATATATATACTAATAAAAAATAATATAAATATATTAACATGAAATTATATGAATTTGTTAAAAATGAGATTTTGGTAATTGATAAGACGTTAGGACTGCTCAATACATGACCACCTGAAAAAGGTATAGAAGGTCGAAAATTACCATGCTACTCTATACATTGTAATTATAAGAAAAGGATAAACATACATTTATTTAAAGTGGATGAATCATGAAATCCTAAAATTTGTAGAAAATTATAATCTTCAATACATTTTTCTCAACATTCTATTCTAGTAAAGAACAAAAAATCCAAACAAAAAATGTAGAATAATAGAAAAACAAAGAAAATTAAATATATTAACATATTGATAAGTGAAAACTTATATATTTTAGAACATTGATATTTTCCCCACAAAAACATAGTGGGGAATATTTTTTCAATTCATATATCTCATCATTCTCAATTCATTTTATAATCCAAATGATATATTGCGATTAGATGAAAAACATTAAGTAGGATAACATCAAGAGGGAATTTGTATAATAAAAATAAAGATTATTGGTATTAAAACAAGTTAAGGCTCAGAGAAAAATTTCTAATGTTATTTTCTCCCATTACCCATACTGGATTGGATGTTCAAAACAATATATATACAATTCAACATAGGACTCCCCAAATTGTATACTATTTAAAATTTTCTGTAATTAATATGATTTTAGATATACATCATTTTATATTCATCAATGAAGACATTTCCCTTAACATACAAATAATGATACGGATATGGTAAATATTGAGGATTCTTTCAGTACCACTATACACGCTATCAAATATGGATCTTAGGTTTTCCCTATAGTATTAGAAAAGTCTATAAAAATCATTAGAAAGTTGAGCTTCAACATTTCATATCATCCCCATATCAATGGTCATTCTGAGAGGAAATTAAAAGCCGTAAATGATATACACAGTTATATTTTGATAGATTTCTATGTATATTGGTATCAATACCTCCACATATTATAGTACTCATATAAAAATTATTTTTATTTTTGTGTTAATGTGGAACAATATGAGGCTCTTTATGGAACACGATTATGGAATCCAACATGCTATGATACAATTAAAGAGATGAATCTAATATAACATAACAATGACGATGAAATAGTGGATACAGTTCACACAATTCTCTGACATATTAAAGTGGCATAATTTATATAGAATAAATATGTAGATAATATTTTGTATGATCTAGATTTCAATGTTCCTAAAATGGTGATCCATCGAATATCACCATGGAATTTCATTAACAAATTTAGGATGAAAGGAAAGTTAATTGTTTAGTATATCATCCCCTCTGAGATCCTATATCATGTCAGGGTTTTATCTTATCCTTTAGTACTCTAGAATAGCCTCCCCATTTACAAAATGTGTCCATTTTCTACTATTTAGTAAGTAAGAACAAGAACCTTTACATCTAATGAACTAAAAAACCTTGAAACTATAACATGATATCTCATATGAGGCACAACAAATAAAAATTAAATATTCAATAGATAAGGTGATGTGGAGAATGACCACTCACCTAGTCACATTTCAATCGATGATCATTACATTAAAGATAGTGTATAAGAATATGTTGACATCATAAAGGAAAAGTAATCTCACTTATTACAATCCATATAATGAAATTTCTAAGGATAATTTTCTTTAATGGTGGTATGATGTGACTACGGAAGTGTATCCTCCTTAATAACACATTGCGTTGAATATCATTCCCCTCTGGTAACACTAAACCAAAAAGAAAAATGAAAATATTTATAAATAATATAAATAATAAATATGCATATTTTAAAATAGAGTTTGAATTATCATGTATTTATAGGATTGATAAAAATATTAAATTTGTGTATAGTAAAAATATGAACAACTTTTAATACTATTTAAATAAAACTATTATATCTAAAAAACTAATAAAATAATTTAATTATTAAAACTATATTTTTCAAACACTAGGGTTTCATTTCAATAATACATGTATATTTTGATTAAATGACAATAAAATATTTAGATAATTTGGGTAATTTATTATATATAAATTAATTAGTTAGTGAAATGAAATATGAATAATGAATAAATCGGTTTTCTAATATGAATAGTATTCCACTATATTTGAGGATTTTATTAAAATACTAAATTATAATTTTTAAAAAATTTAATTTGACAGAATTTACATATTATATATAAATAATAACAATATAATTTTATAAATAATAATTTATTTTCCAGTGTGATTTATTTTTCAGTGAACTGTAAAAAATACAGTTTTTATAAGTAACATGTTTTCAAAAAAATTATTAGTATAATAGTATCAATTTGAAATTTTTTAAATAAATTTATAAGAAAAAATATCTTCTTTATAAGATAATTTTTAATTTTTAAATATTTGTTTTAATTTACAAAAACATATTTTAAATTTTAGAACATAATTTACATTTAAAAAAGTTATTATAATACATTATACATTTCATATTTTAAATTAAATTTTTATCACATTTAAAAATTGAATCTAAAAAACTAGATATAAAATATTAAATTAATAATTCAAATTATGTTAGAATGACCATTTTGTTTCTAGGAATAATAGATATGATACTTCGTTCAAAACAATTTACCTTAGTAAAAAACAAAAGTGTTAAAAAGGCTTGAACCATGAAATAAATAATATATATATATATATATTAATTTTTGGAATATTTGGATATGTATTTCTATAACTAATCTATTATAATCCCTTTTAGTTTCCAATTTTGGATCCATTTTTCATGATATTCATTCCCATTATTCGTATGTTTTTGGTATTTACAAAACAATTAGTAATTTTCACTTATATAAGGGGTGATCCTCTCCTCAAATACCCTCACCCCAAAACCCGATTATATTGCCCCAAAAGCTACCCAATAAAACCCATCAAAATATTTTACATATAAATGTGGTTATGGTGTTCTCAAAAGATTATTTCTCAATATTATAGTCCCCTTTTCAAAGGAGATAATCAAATAAGTGAGATTAATATTCCAAACATCTTATTCTATTTTATATTCATTTATATTATTTTATTTGTTCTCGAATTTCATTCCACCATTTTAAAATGATAATATTATTATCATAATTATGCTAGTTCACAATTATAATGTTTTATAAGCATTAACTTCCATCACCATTTCAATTAAGAAAATCAAAAACATATATCATTTGTTGTGTGGGAAACCCCTCTATTAATAAATGTGTCATTTTCCTTTACAAATTAAAATGTATAGATTTAATTTATATATATATATATATATATATATAATATGGACCAATAAAATTTTTCTTTTTAATAACATAAAACTTGATGATATCTATAAGGTAGTCCATCGATATCAGTAAATAACATAAAATAGGTCGCCAATGTTTTTATCTTCCTGAAAAATGACCAAAACTTCCATGTAATGATGTTATATCAGTATAAGGGTCTAT
Source organism: Viscum album (assembly GCA_963277665.1). NCBI lineage: Eukaryota > Viridiplantae > Streptophyta > Magnoliopsida > Santalales > Viscaceae > Viscum > Viscum album. The sequence goes on from OY728158.1 coordinate 545,299,324, forward strand.
AAATCCTAAATTCCAAAAAAATTAATTTTTTTGGAACAAAATTTGATTTCTGAAAATGAATAATCGACACTAATTTTATAATCCTAGTCTAAAATGGCAATGATTGTTAAAATAATAAATAGAAAAGAAATTATAATACTATATTACATCAAAGTAATATTTCGTAATAAAGGGTATGAAGGGAAATATGTAATAATAATTTTATTAATATTTTTATCTTTATGATATAGTAGGTTAAATCACACTCATGTAAATCAATGATAAATGTATGGGTTGGTAACACAAACACCATTATTTGAGTTATAATACCTCTTATTACACATTGTTTTTATACTACAGTCCATTTTAAAGGATATTCACTTTTTATTTATGAAAAAAACTGAAATATAATCATTTTCATTAAAGGAATTATTATCATTTTTTCAAGAAAATTGGAAGCCATTGTTGAAGTTATAATCATTACTATCTCTTTTATTACGATGATTAAAATTTTTTTCAAAATGATCTTTTTCAAATTTGTTTTTTACTATCATCAAATGGTTTTTCAATAGTTGATTTATGTATCATGTTTCACAAAATATTTTCATTAATTATGTTATTAATTTTGGGTGATATATTTTTAAAAATCAGATGATTTATTTGATGACGTTGTTTTATTCTGTTTGGATGTTTTATTAATATTATATTTTCAATGGGTTTATTATTAAAAGAGAATGATTCCCATTAAGACGTTTTATGAAAAAAAATTATTTACAAGGGTTCAACATAATAATTGAAAGATTTACATTTTTATATAAAAATAATTTTATTTTCATGGGAACATTATGATGTGAAAATTTATTCTTTTTATGTGGAACACATAAGTATGGTTGGGATACATGTGTTTATGTTATAAACCAAATATTGGTGGTTCCATTATAAACCTTGTAAATATAGTTTTGTTATAAATCAGAGATGTTTGGGTACATTATAACCTTCCAATGCATTGGTTAAATGTAGATATGTAATGAGATAATGTTTTCATGTGTACATTTTAGTTTCATGGTAGCATGGGAACTAATTTGGTGGAAGATGAATATTGTGTGCACTATACTAATTTTTGCTCTATATTTGAGTGATGTTCATCACACATTTCTTATTATATTATGAAAAGGCTCAAAAATCTAATGTTTCCCCAAGTCAAAGTTAGTTACACAATTAATGGATAACTATTCAATATAATCATATTCTCTCATGAATCATAGTGTTTGTGAAATAATTGGATGACATGTTATATCTATTTTGATTCCATGATATCATTTGTGGCTATCTTCCTTAGATAGTTACTTTTATACAAGCATATGTTTTATGGTCATTAACTAGGATGTTATGAAATATCAGTTATACTCATTTTTTTCGAATTATTATAAAATAATCCTTGATGAAATGATTATTTATCCTTTACTCTCCATTTGATCCCACCATTTTCTTATTTTTTTCATTCCTTTATTTATGAGGATTATTATTACAGTTTTGTAGTCCCTAACAAGGTCTATTATGGAATATTTAGGGAGAAGTTATCTATATCCCTGAAAAATAAGAATTTAATATAGATAGTTTCTAATGGAATAGAACCTATATTCCCCTTTGGATTTTAATATTTACAAAATTCACTATTTTAAATCTTGTAATTGATATCAAATAATTTCATTTTTATTCATGGTTTCAATAACTTTACTGCATATCCACCCTTGTGATCTATATATTTTCTACCTTTTACTATCCCAAATGTTATTTTAATCATTATGTTAATCTCATTGTTGGTGGTGGTTATTTTTTCTACAAATGGTGATTCTAAACATCCAATATTTTATTTATAATTCATGAAATTTACATGTATTCATAAATACTCCTTGTATGATCACATTAGTAATTTATAACTATAGATAAAACCATTTGAAATATTTTTTAAATCCTATTCTGGGTTTAATTCAAACTTGTTGGTGTGTTTACATGAATATAATCATTTTTTGGTTCAGTGTATAAATAATGATAATTTTCATCTCAAGTAGTCCATAGAAAAACATTATTTTTAAGGGTCCATGTTAATTATTTTCTTATGAAAATTGATTTGTATATGAATAGGAACCCCTTAATGTTATAATACATATTACATTTCCATATTTAAATATCCCATTTAAAAAATAATATCTATTCTACAATCATCAAAAAATAGTCAGTCATTTAATACGATTTGATAGTATGATGACTATTGGATGTCACCCCATGAATTTACAAATTTGGGTTGAGGTTGATGTTTTCTAGTCACCAATGTAGTAATTTAGAATTTTTGTTGATTAATAATATAGATTGTTTCAAGAAGATTATTTAGTGTCTTTTTCTGACTTTCTCTCTTACTTTATGATGTTATCCCATCTCAACTATGAATTCTTACAAGTTATAGACTGCCATGGTGATTTCCAATTGGATTCTCTTATAATTGGTGCAATCACATCACTAATGAAGCTAGTTTTTGTCACAAACCAACCCGAGATGACCTCGAACCAGTCACTGGAGATGATATGTGGTATGGATAGAGAGGTATTCCAGATCCTCCTAGGCTAGAGAGAAGCTCCAGGGGCCTCAAAAGAGTGATGATGAGAATGATTTCACCCAACTAAACACACAATGAAATCAAATTAAAAAAATAAAAGATCAAATAAATATCCAATAGATTTCAAAAACATAAACCATTTACATGCACAAGATAATGATACATAAAATTGAAGAATAGTAAAATCCACATCATCCAATTTTGACCTGACACAATCAACAACTCTATGTGACCTTGAGGGTTACTCTCTAACCACACACCAATCATCACCCAAGGCGATTGAACCACACTTGATCCATCAAGTGAAGCTAAAAATAAAAAAATACTTGTGGCATGAGTATTAAAAACAAAATATGTAGGAATGAATAATTTTATTCACAATTCATATCTTTTAAATATGGAAACAATGATTTTCATGTTTACAATACAAAATATAAAAATATTTTTTCAATACATTACCATTCAATATAATGAAATCACAAACCATCGCAATATCATTTTAAAATAATGGAAATTCATGGAGGAAAATTATGATTATAGGGGAGATGGATAAAGGGATCCACATAATAAAACATACCTTTTCATGAAAATTATTTCAAAATAAAAATTCTTGAAAGCATTCAACAAAAATAATCATTCATGATTTACCAAGAGGATTCCAAAACCAAGAATAAGTGGTTAGTCTCAAAATGAGGGAAATGGATAATGAGTCTAGTATTAGTTCCTCACTGAAACACATTGTAACTCTAAGGAAGACCAGAAAATTCTATTCTTGTGACTCATCCCTAAGGAATTCCATGTCTGATGACGTAATAATGCCCTAATGCCCGACCATCACCATACCTGGCTTGGTTGAGGGGCCAGATTCCATAAAATGAACCAAATTATCCCCCTGATATGGGTAACTAGCAAGTATAATAACCTTAATAGTGCAAAAAATGTTCCTAGTTAACTTATCCAATATCATATGTTCCCATTCTATGTTCATAAAGGGGTGTTCCAATCAAATCAAACAATAACACTCACACTCACACACATATATATATATATATAATGACACATTACCATAGATGAACCACCACAAACTCTACATGGAGTATCCTCTGCCTTAAAAAAATACTACATAGGTGTAATCCCATTCTGAGAAAACCCCAACCCATTTAACATACACTATTAAATGGATCCCTCAAAAAAAAGTTTTTCCAAAATAAATAATTTTAGATTCCAAATGGTCCTTTTGCCATTTTCCTAAAACAAATCATTTCATAGGCACCACCCACAACCCCTTTGCATAGACCAAACCATAATCTTGATACAAGGCATATTTTCAAGGACGATGGGTCTTAACCATATGAATTATATAAGAAAACCATTTAAAAAACACTATTCAGATTTTTAAACATCACTAACTATGTTCATAAAATCCAAACCATGCCATTTTAAATTATTAGAAATTTTAAAAGGTCCAACTAGCCTTTTTTCAAGGCACATGGCATGTAAACAAATAGTTTTGATAATTCCAAAAAAATCACAATTTGAGAGATATCATACATTAAAATCAATCTACTAACATCAAATTCTTATTTAAAAATTATTGAGTGTGATAAAATCAATAAATCAGTGTAATGCAAATTTAAGGGCATATGAAATGGGATTCCTACCTCAATGATATAGAAACATCTGGAAATCCAGAGAGAAACATCATTCACACCAACTCCACTCCAAATATAGTCTTATATAAATTTAAAAAAACTTAATCGAACCATAAATTTAAGCATATGACACTAAATTCAGAACTCAAGACATAGGAAAATAGGGACCATTAGAAAAGGGGAAGAAAAACATAAAATAGAGGGAGAAACTAAGAGAGAAAGGACTTACATGATGATCCCTTGAAGAATCGGCATAAAAATGATCAAAAAATGGATATATGAAGGAGCCAGTGGAGGAGATGTAGGTGCCTAAGGAAGAAGAACATGAGTGGGGAATGAAGAGGGGTTTTGGGTAAACAAATGCATGGGTGAAATTTTATAATCCATTTTTTTTGAAACTGGGCATGCCACATAGTATATCTGACCTTGATGTAACTGCATGGTCACTTCATCTGATGGGTGAAAACCCACACAACTAACATCTACATAATGAATAGCCTTGCAGAGGCCGTTTGTTAGGTTCTGTCCAAAGCAAACATGCGTCAAAATTACTCTTAGCTACCCCACAGTCATGTGATAACCATGTGTAGGGACTTTTCCAGGATTTTTTTTTGTTTTCACCAAGAACACCCAACTGATCCATGAATAAAATATAGTGGAAAATATATATAAATAGGAAACCTCAAATTCCAACACCCGTCACACCCAAAACACTATAAAAATGTCAAAAACTAAATCAAACTAGAACCAAGGATGAGTTTCCAAAACTTGTCCATAAAAATTCTCCCCACCGTAAAACATTCATCCATAAGAAAGCCTATCAATGGCATAGACAAAAAGTAGAACCACCACAAATAGAAAAGACCTCAAAATAATTTTCACAACCCGACCCTTCCCAGGCTCGAGCTGCAACTACCCCAAGACCACCTCCAAAGACCTGGGGCAGGCGACAAGCGTCGAAGGCTTAACAACTCAGGGAGGCCTTTTCCTAAGTACCTATACACACACATGCAAACCACTCAATGCAGGAGATCATAGTAAAAGGAAAAGTAGAGTACTGACTACTATAAACTAACCACAATGGTTCATCGTCCTCTAAATAGTACAAAGTGAGTGCTGAAGGAAAACTGAAAAGAAAAGTACAAAACACGCACCCAACCAAAAAATTTTCACAACTCAGCAACAGGTAAACAAAAGTAAAACGGCTAGGAGAGTCCCACACCTGGAACCCGACTATGGCGACTGCACATGGTCCAAGCTCCCAAACTCCTAATCACATCTGACGTCACAAGCAACCTGTCTGTCGTCTGCAAGGGCACACCAAGTGCGGGCAAAGCCCATGCACGGGGGAGAATAAAAATACTCAGTAGGATACCAAGAAGGATCAAGAGAGTAACCAAGGAGGTACCATAGAGTGACCAGTATATCGAACAGGGAATAGTAAAGGAGTATAATAGAGAGTTCAGTAAAGAGTACAGCTCAGCCAAACAAGAGTATGGAATTAGACTCTTCCAAACAGAAGGAGCTAGAAACGGTGAGAAGATGAAACATCTTGTCGAGTCTTCTCTACCTATAGTAAGAGAGTAGACTCATCCAACAAAGAGAAGATAGATATGTAAATCACGTGGCATACCCTGCACGTCTTCGCTTCTCCTGGAAGGAGAGTAACCAAACCCAAGGAGTGGGTACTGGAATAAGTTATATATAAATCCCTATGCTCTATCATGAAACCCAAACAAGATTGTAAGGGGATCTCCATCCCATAGCTCAGCTGAATAAAGTGAGTAGCCCACAGTCCATGAGGTAAACACCATCGATATCCAACATCCCACTCGTTTTCCTCAAACTGGAAGTCAAGTGGCTCAAATCACCACACCTTGACACTATCAGCTTTGGGTGGCACTGACTCACCCGCATGGTTTTAGGTTGCGTCTCAAGGATGCATCTTGGTGGAAAAAGTGACCCTCGTACTTGATAGTTATGGGGAAAGTCAAACCACACCTCATCACTGTCACACATTTGAGAAGTCTTCTCAAAGTCAAATATGTCATATCACTGACTCGTACAACCAAGGGTCCTGCTCCAGTAGTCACGGAGAAAAGCCACAGACCAGCCTAGTAGAAAGGACTGAGTCTGAAAGAAGTCTTTGGTTAACCCACTGCCCAGCCCCACTGAAGGGTAAACCCTAAGAGGTCGATGGGTAACACACTGCCCAGTCTATACTAAAGGGTAAACCCTAAGAGATCGTCGGGTAACCCACTGTCCAGTCTCTGCTGGAGGGTAAACCCTAAAGAGTCATCGGGTAACCCACTACCCAGTCTCTACTGGAGGGTAAACCCTAAGAGGTCATCGGGTAACCCACTGCCCAGTCTCTGTTAGAGGTTAAGCACTAAGAGTTCTTCTGGTAACCCACTACCCAGTCTCTGTTGGAGGGTACACCGTAAGAGGTCGTCGGGTAACCCACTGCCTAGTCTCTGTTGGAGGGTAAACCCTAAGAGGTCGTCGGGTAACCCACTGCCCAGTCTCTACTAGAGGATAAACCCTATGAAGTCAATGACAAACCCACTTCCCAGCCCCGCTAGAGGGTATACCCAGAACTGATCTGGCCATTTCTACTAGATGGTACAGCACTGGCCAACAAAACATAGAGTGGGTATCGCGCAACCACCCAACTCCAGAACAATTCACCTAGTATAGTTTCAACGCCCGTGTAGTATGGGTCACACCGATACCTAGAGCTCTACCTAGGGAAACACATCATAGTAGATCATGGAAGGAGGATATGATCTTGATACTTGGCTAGGTAATCCACGCCCATGCTCACTAGGGCTCCGTAACCAAATGGAAAGAACCTTCGGGGTAGAGGATCGGTGCCATCAGAATGTATTGGTCACACTGAATCCACAATAACCCTACCAGGGAACACGAAGGGATGTGATACTGAAATCCCACACTGCTAAAGGAACATGGAAACCCAAACAACTCTGCCGATCAAACCTTTCAGAATAGAACCAGGAGAAACCACTCAACCCTACTTGTATAAACCATCATTAATAGAAAGACCCTCTACGTCACGAGACGTCAAAGGAACGTAAGGTATAACACAATATGCACAAGGGGCCCACACGACGTGTGAAAATAACTCATCGCCAAACCATGTACACAGACATTATCAGGTACAAAATTAGAACATGTACATCTAAGCATCCCCGTATACTCCCAAAGTATACCGCAACTCTATCCCAAAGTCTATCATGCACAAGACACCCAACGTCAGCGTGAAGGGAAAAAATGAAATTTATCCAACCATCTTCCTCCACGGTCCTAGTATGACCATACACATATCTTTAAACATCTACTTCGCTCACACGGGAGTGAACACGATCACACGCCAAGGGTTCCCTACAAACACCACATGAAGAACCGACACCGGTACACCATTCATGCTTCCACATTTAATGAGAACTCGAATGAGTCTCTGAACATTAAAACGTATTGTGTTGTTGTAATACTCGCGGAAAAACATGCGAGATAGACCACTTACTCACCTCAAACAAACATCTGATGAAAAATTAATTCAACACTGCTTTACGGCCGAACGACGTCTCGTGGTCTCGAGACTCAGTCCTGAAAACAGTTAGGCGCATCACACCATTACGGTCCCTTCGGAATGACATGTCAAATTGACTACTTACTTTCATGGAACAGATGTCCGGAGAAAAAGATGCATTTCTCCGTACAGCACAGGAGCAGTGCTACGTGGGACCCGCATCCCGATCTTGAAGGGCTATGAACGGATCACATTATTGCGATCCTCTCGAAAAGTTACACAAGATTAACTATCCATTTATCTGAAACGAACACCTGGTGATAAATATGTAAATCACTGCCAACTCCCAAAATGGCCTATATGGGGCCTACACCACCATGTAGAATTATAGCGGGCGGATTGCGCAATTGAAACGTCCCCAGAAAAACACCCATAAACAACTACTCGCATGCCCCTAACAGATTCCCGATGAAAAAGCTACAAATTGATATGTACAACTCAAAAGACAGGCAACGGGGCCCATGCCTCAACTTCGACTTCAATGCTGAAAACCATACTGGAAAACTTCTTCTCGATGCTAGGGTCGCAACGTCACAGACGGTGCTCAAAACAGACATCATATGTGTCTGTGCCATCGAAAACATAACCCTAGAGAAAATGCCAATCCACATAAAGTGTGTGTTGCACCACCGAGGCCCCTTTCTAGGTGATTAAAACCTCCGAAACCATTTCAAAACGCTCATCTTGTTTCATGGAACGTGTGGCCATAGACGACGCGCGAATCTAACACCTGGTCAAAATTTTATGAGCATTTCAATTTTTAAGAGACCAAAACAGGTGGGACAAGCCATTTTGGCCAACCCACCATTTGCCTGAACCGGCCCGCATTTTGTATAGGCTGGCTACCTTACCCGGACTGACTGCCTCGACCGAACCAGCTGGAGTCGGTCCGACTACACTCCCACGGGTCCCACTCTCAGTCGGGGTCTGTAGACCCCGGTGTCCCATCGTGTCACCCAGCCAAGCTGCCGGTTCCTGCATCCCGCGCCCCAGCTAGCGTCATCGATGACCCCATTGACACGGCCTCCACTACCGTGAAGCACCGCCGCGCCACCGTAGCGCCGCCTACTCTGCTCGACGACGACCCCCGGCCGCCTCACCCTCGCTGATGCATGCCTGCGCTGACCTCTACTGTGGAGGAGCTCCGCCTGCCACAGTAGCCCGCATCGACCACCGCTGGAGAGCCCCGCCGCCACTCTCTCGGACCGCCACGGTTCAGATGGTCTGATCCTCGCTGGAAAATACCCAACACACCTGGATCATTGTCAGATAGCTTCGGATGCCTCATGACTTGAAATTTAAATACGAAACATGCCTTGGAGTGCTCAAAATTTATAATACACAACTACAGTCTTTCCTCAAAGATCAAACAACATTTAAACACAATAGTTTGAGCTCAAAGTAGCTGCTGGAAATTAAAATGAGATGCATGATCCTACCTTGGGGGCTTAGCTCGTCGCTTCGAAATGATCCGCCAGAAGCTGTAATACCTTGGAGATGAGGTGGAGGGCTTGAGCTTAAGGAAGGTGGAAGTATCATTGGTTTACAGTATTCACCAGAGGAAACACCAAGGTGGGGATGAAGGAGGGGTTTATGTGTTTAATTAAAGAAAACTAATTAAATTTTTTATTAATTTAAACCCCCAAATTGACCCCCCACCGAAACTCTTGACGGGGTCGAGGTTAATCCTCCCCTAGGGTTAACACCACCTCCCAAGCACAATGGCTATCTCAGAATTTTAATCTGAGCCTCCATTTGGATGTTATAAAACTTAACGCTTGAGGATGCTAAATTACAAAAACACCGCTAGTGGAATTTTTCACAAGTGGCCCGCACCCACGAAAATTACACCCCTCTAATGGTAAACAAAACACTCTGAACTTAATGGTGCCCTCAGTGTTCCCATATGGGCTACCGTTTTGGAGTTATTCCATTTATTTTTCATGCTCAGTGCGAACGCACTGAAAATTTAATTTCAGCCACACTGGGGCTCGGAATCGCACGTCGTCTGAAGGCACTGTTATGGAATAACATCAATAAAATTCCAAAGTATTTTACATCAAAAACCGGGTTCCTACATCATTCTGTCCTTCAATATTTTCACCCATGAAAAGAAAAACCAGGGAAAAACATAGGGTACTAAGCCCACACCTGGCTCTTCCGTACCCAGAAGAACTCATGCACAGTTCTGCGCCACTGCACACTAACAAAAGGATTTGATCTGTTCACGTGAGGTCTTCCCTTGCTGATGATGTGAATAGAAGCACACACACATATCCTCTGGTAAGCCACACGGGAGACGTCATGCACCCACTCCTGACATTGGGGTTAGGGCAAGGTGGGATGAACCCTCACCATCCCTTTGCACGGTCTCAAACGGCATAAAGGACCTCGGGGGTAGCTCACCTCCCTGGTCGAACCTCTATGTTGCACGCTGTGATTGGAATCACTATTAAAACTTGGCACAAGGCTCGGTGATTCCCTCCTTTAGAGTATCCATATGGTGAAACACCCAGGGAAATATGTTCACGCAAGGTTTCATAGTCAATGACTCCCAACCAAAACTCTCTTACACGCTCGGAAAGCAATGGAGTCGACACCATCGACTAATGGAAAAAGGTTCTATGCCTCCTACTCTACTGACACAGGGTTACACTGATGCCCCACGTCACCCTGGTAACAACTGAAGCAAGGAGTAGGAAGAAAAATCATTTCACACACAGAGTCTAAAAATTATAGTGCAAAAAGTAGAATATCCGTAAACCGTACCTATTATCATCTCATGCTCTGCAGGATCGAAGACATCCAAAGCTTGTGGCTGTCTGTAGTCCCAACTGTTAGCTCCTAGAGCCTGACGTGGACCACCTGGTGGTGATGGGAAGACCTCATAATGTCATCACCCACTTCTAGCTCCCCCCGCTCTTCTGCGAGAAACACCCCTCTTGGCGCTACTTAGATCACGGCACTGCCTCTGCCATGATGGTGCACTTGCTGCCTGCCCGATATTCTCAGCGTGACTAGTTTTGCAGTCCTATGCCACGTGACCTTACCCATCACAAGCATAGCACTGACACTCTCTCGACTGCCCTGGTGCCCTCCAGCGCCACTATGGTGTAAGACCATGGCCTTTAGTATGCTCACGAAAGGGTCTCCTCAGTTAATCCATTGTTCTTTGCTGCCACAGAGGTGCACAACCACATCTCCGAAACCGGCGGTGAGATGGCTGTTGTGTCAATGTTCTGTCTGCTGACGCCTAATAGCTGTGGAAGATGTCTCGGCTCTATCATGCCTGCTGCCACCACCAACTGTAGAGCATGACAGGAAGATCTATATCACCAACGCCTGCTCTAGCACCTTGGTATAAGTGGGAATTCCCCAGGGTACTATGACAGAACGAATCTCTCTATGGAGACCCTGCATGAACTTCTGCACTCGGAAGATGCCATTTTGGAGCAAGTCCAGGTAAAACAACGTGAATGGTCTGTGAAACTAGTCGCATTCCTAGTCAACATCATCCCTCCCTGCTGAAATTTCAGGAGCTCCTAGATCCGAACGGAGCATATGTAGGAGGGGTAAAACTCATCACGAAACAGCAGCTGAAATTCGCCCCATGAAAGTGACGACTCATCGAGTAACTAAGTCAAAAGACTCCACCAACGCCCCGCTGCTCTGTGGAAAAGGCTAGCAGCCAAAGACACCATCAGATCATCCAGCGTCTATACAAGATTTATGTTGTGAACCATGGTTTCTATCCAAACCTCTACTGCCTGAGGGTATGGCTCATCACGGAACCTCAGCGGTCTTTATCGCTGGAACTCACAGAGCGTGCTCAACCTGGGCTCAAGATCCGTCTACTATGCTGGAGCTGTCTTCTGCTCACCAGGTGTGGGTGCTGCTATCGGCCCACCCAGATAAATGGACTCACATGATGGGTTCTAGACTGAGGTCTCGTAGCTCACATGGTCATCGTCACGAACCAAAGATAGTATCAGGGCTGGATGTCTTTGCAGAGACATCCTTAATGTTATCAAAGAGTGTCATGATCGGATGAGCATATATGTATATAAAAAGTGACAAAAATTGAGAGATAACTCAAGAAGGACAATCAAGGACTCGATCCTATGTGATGCACAAACCAATTTCCCTACAATGAGTGTCTCAACATGCCAAGTCAACAAGTGGGATATCTGGGTCCTGGTGAATGGATTAGTCGGTCGCTGCACCATCACTGGACTCCCTAGCATGAGAGCCACTCTCAAGAAACGTTGACACTATTGCTCTAGATCCCAACTAATTCCTTTTTAGGGATGTCTAAAAAACGTCCTAATGAATGAAACACCTCTGATACCACTTTCTCATTACCTGATCCTTCCCGGGCTTGAGCCGATACTACCCCAAGCCCGCCTCCACAGGCCAGGGGCTCGCGACAAGCACCGAAGGCTAAACCACTATGGGAGGCCTTTTTCTGAGTACCTGTACACACACAACCCACTCAATGTAGAATTGCAGAGTAAAATGAAAAGTAGAGTACCAACGACTATAAACTAACCACAACTGTGCATCGACCTGTAAATAGTTCAAAGTTATTGCTGAAGGTAAACTAAAACGAAAAGGGAAAAAAAGCGCCCAACCAGATAAGTGTCACAATCTATCAATAGGTAAACAAGAGTAAAATAGCTGGGAGAGTCCCACACCTAGAACCCAACTTCGACCATCACGTGTGATCCAAGCTCCCAAACTCTTAATCTCCTCTGTAGTCACGAGTAACCAGTTCATCGTCTGCAAGGGCACACCGTGTGTGGGCAAAGCCCAAGAAGGGGTGAGTATAAAAATACTCCGTATGATACCCCGATGGATCGAGGGAGAAACAATGGAGGTACCGAAGAGTGAGAAGTAGATCAAACAGTGAATAGTAATGGAGTATAACAGAGAGTGCAGTAAAGAGTATAACTCAACCCAACAAGAGGAAGGATGTAGAATCTTCCAAACACAAGGAGCTAGAAAGGATGAGAAGATGAAACTTCTAATTGAGTCTTTACTACCTACAGTTTGAGAGTAGACTCATCCAACCACAAGAACCTCGATATAGAGAGAACGTGGCATACCCCGCACATCTTCTCCTCACCTGGAAGGAGAGTAACCAAACCCAATGAGTGGGTATTGGAAAAAGGTATATACATATCCATATGCTCAATCAATAAACACTAACAAGATCGTAAGGGTATCTCCATCCCATAGATCGGCCCAATAAAGTGAGTAGCCAACTGTCCCAGAGGAAAACACCATCGATGCCCAATATCCCACCCGTCTTCCCTAAACAACATGTCAAGGGGCTCAAATCACTGCACCTTGACACTATCAACTTTGGGCGATAATAACTCGCCCACACGGTTTTAGGTCGCGTCTCAAGGATGTGCCTTGGTGGGGAAAGTGCCCCTTATAAATGAGAGTTCTGTGGATTCTCAATCCACAACTCGTCAATATCACACAGTCAAGAGGTCTTCTAAAAGTCAAAGATGTCACATAACTGACCCGTACAACCAAGGGTCCCTCTTTGGTAGACATGGAGAAAAGCCACAGACTAGCCTAGTAGAAAAGACTAAGTCTAAAAGAAGTCATCGGATAACCCACTGCCCAGCCTTCATGGAGGGTAATCCCTAAGAGGTCATATGGTAACCCATTGCCCAGTCTCTACTAAAGGATAAACCCTAAGAGGTCTTCAGGTAACCCATTGCCTAGTCTCAATTGGAGGGTAAACCCTAAGACGTCATTGAGTAATCCACTACCCAGTCTCTACTGGAGGGTAAACCCTAAGAGGTCGTTGGGTAAACCACTTCCCAATCACCATTAGAGGGTATACCCTAAGTGGTCGTCGGGTAACCCACTGCCCAATCTCTATTGAAGGGTAAACCCTAAGTGGTCATCGGGTAACCCAATACCCATTCTCTACTAGAGTGTAATCCCTACGAAGTCAATGAGAAACCTATTTCCCATCACTGCTATAAGGTAAACCCAGAACTACTCTGGCCATCCCTACTAGATGGTACAACACTGGCCAACAGAACACAGTGTGGGTATCGCGCAACCACCCAAATCTAGATAAATTCACCTAGTAGAGGTAAAACACCCGTGTAGTGTGGGTCACGTCAATACCTGGAGCTCTGCCCAAGGAAACATGTCACGATAGATCATGGAAGGAGGATATGATTTCGATACTCAGCTAGGGAATCTGCAGCCAGGCTCACTGGGGCTCCATAGCCTACTAGAAGCAACCTCCTGGGTAGAGGATCAGTTCCCAAGTAAAGTATTTGTCACACTGAATCGACAATAACCCTACCATGGAACACTAAGGGATGTGATTCTGAAATCCCACATGGATAAAGGAAAAGGGAAACCAAAAAACTCCACTGATCAAACCATCGAGAATAGAACTAGGGGAAACCACTCAACCCTGATGGTCTAAACCATCGTTAACAGATGGACCCTCTGCTTCACGAGAGGTCAAAGGTACATAATGTAGAACACGCTATGCACAAGGGTCCCACATGAAGTGTGGCCCTATCTCATCTCCAAACCATGAACACAAACATTATCAGGTACAAACTTACAACATGTACCTCCAGGCATCCACTTATACTCCCAGAGTATACCAAAACACTATCCCAAAGGCAATCATGGACACGGTACCCAACATCATTGTGAAGGGCGAAAATGAAATTTTGCCAACCTGCTTCCTCTATGGCCCTAGCATGAACAACCACATCTCTTTAAAAATATTGTTCACTCACATGGGAGTGAACACGATCACATGAAAAGGGATCCCTACATATATCGTAGGAAGAACCACGATCGATACAGCTTTCATGCTTCCATATTTAATGAGATCTCGAATGAGTCTCAGTACATCCAAACGGATCATGTCATTGTAATCCTCAATAAAAAATACAATAGATATACCACTTACTCCCCTCAAAATGAAATTTGACGAAAAAGTCATTAAAAATTGCTTTATGCCCGAACAACATCCCGTGGTCTCGAGCCTCTGTCTTGAAAATAGTCGGGCACATCACACTATTGCGATCCCCTCAGAAAGACAGGTTAAATTGATTACTTACTAGTGTGGAATGGATTTCCGGAGAAAAAGATGCATTTTTCTATACCGCATATGAGCGGTGCTACGTGGGACCCACATCCCAGTCCTGAAGTGATAAAAAGGGATAACTCTGTTGCGGTCCTCATGAAAAGGTACACAAGATTGACTATCCATTTATCCAAAACAGACACATGTTGATAAAGATGGAAATCACCGCCAACACCCAAAATGGACCTCGTGGGGCTCGCACCATCGTGCAGAATTAAAGCGGGAGGATTGCACCATTGCAATGCCCTCGAAAAAACACCCAGAAATGACTGCTCGAACGCCCCGAACGGACACCCGATGAAAAGGCTTCAAATTGCTGCATGCATCTCGAAAGACGGGCCATGGGGCCCATGCTTCAATGTCGGCTTCAACATCTGAAACTATACTGTAAAACATCTTCTCAACTCTAGGGTCGCAACGTCACTTACGGCGCTCAAAACGGGCATCAGAGGTGTTTGTGCCATCCAAAACAAGAACCCCCGGGAAAACGCCAATCCACTTAATGTTTTTGTCTCACCACCGATGCCACCATCTCGGTGATTAAAACCCCCAAAACCATCTCAAAATTCTCGTCTTGTTTCAAGGAATGTGTCTCCACTAACGGCGCATGAATCTGACATCTGGTTAGAATTTTAAGAGCGTTTCAATTTTAAAGGGACCAAAACAGGTTGGTCGGGCCTGGCCGGTTCGGCCGGACCACCACTTGCCTGAACCGGCCCATGGTTCGCGCAGGCCGGTTGCCTCGCTCTGTTCGGATGGAGCTGATCCATATCCACTCCCACGGGACCCACATAGCATGGGTCCGTGTCTGACAGTCGGGGTCTGAAGACCCTGGTCTCCCCTCGCGTCAACCGGCCATGCAACCGGTTCCTGCCTCCCGTGCCCCAGCTGGCGCTACCGACGGCCCCGCTGACCCAGCCTCCGCTGCCGTGAAGCCCCACCACACCACTGTGGAGCTGTTAGCTCCACTCGACCGTGAGCCCTAGCCGCCTCGGCCTCACCGACGCCCACCCGCGCCGACCTCCACTGCCGAGGAGCCCCGCTGGCCGCAACTGCTCACACCGACAACCAATGGAGAGCCCCGTTGCCGCTCCCTCGGACCGCTGCAGCCTAGATGGCCAGATCCTCACTGGAAAACACCCAACAAACTCAAATCTTCGTCGGACAGCTGCTGACGCCTAGAGACTCAAAATATATATCTGAAACATGTGTCAGAGAGCTCTGAATTTATACTACACATCTATGGGATTTTATCATAGATCAAACAATATTTAGATACAATAAATTGAGCAAAAAGTAGGTGTTGAAAATTAAAATGAAACGCACGATCCTACCTCTGGGGATTAGCCCGTCACATTGCAACGATCCGCCAATAGCCACAACACCTTGGAGAGGAGGTGGAGGTATTGAACTTGAGGAAGGTGGAGGTCTACATGGTTGAGAGCATTCTCCATAAGAAACACCAAGGTGGGGAATAAGGAGTGGTTTAGGTGATTAAATAAAGAAAAACTGAGTAAAATTTTAATTAATTTAAACCCCCAAATTGACCCTCATCTAAAACTCTTGATGGGGTCAATGTTAAGCATCACCTAGGGTAAAAACCTCTTCCTGAGCACAATGGCGGTCTCAATATTTCAATCCAAGCTTCCGTTCGGATGTTAAAAAACTTAACGCATGAGGCCGCTGAATTACGAAAATGGCCATGGTTGCATTTTTCACGGGAGACACGTGCCCATGAAAATTACACCCCTCCTAGGGTAAACAGCATGATCCAGGCTCAACAGTGACAACTGTTTTCTTGTCCGAACTACCGTTTATGAGTTATTCAATTTATTTTGTTTTCCCAATATGAACGCACTGAAAATTTAATTTCAACCACACCGAGGTCGGAATCGAACGTTGTCTGAAGGCGATGCTCTGGAATAAAATCCAGAAAATCACAAATTCTTTTATAAAAAAACCGGGTTCATACAATAATGACACACGAAACAGATACCACAGAATCTTAAAAAGATTAATAGTTATCTAGATCGACTAAGGTGACCAAAATAAAATCCATACAATGTGCCACCTAGCCCATAGTTTTAAACGTCTCTATTTTATAAATCTATAAGGACACCAAAATATCATGAAATAAAAAACATCCTAAAATCTTGAACACCACAAACACCCTGAGGTGGGGCTATGACCGTTATCATAAAATAACACAAATGAGTGACTTAAAACTCGATCACGAGGAGTGCTACCATTACCCTGAAATTAGTCTGAGAGAGACATTTGGGATTAAACATTTTTAAAATGACCAACCTACCACCACACCAAAATAATAACAAAACCGAGGTACAATTATGGGTAGGCCCAAATGGACTCCCCACTATAAGAAATATTCTTACATAGTTTCAATCCTAAGGAAAATATAAAAAGGCTTACAATGAGCCTCCCCATTATCAAAATTAATGTGATTTCAACGAGACAGAAAACAATCCCACAGATCCCAAAAACTCCCTCTGTAAGTGGAGGGGGGGAGGGCTCGTCTAATGGGCCATCAAATGAACAATAGACAGAAACCACCTTCTCAACTTGCTCGATTAACAACCAAAAAACACAACTCAACTTGCACAAATAGGATAAAAATTCCATAAAAAGTTTTCATGTACTCAAGGTGACATGAAAACTGAGATCATAAGTAAACAAGGCGACTACGTAGGTGGCTACAAATACCTCCAATTCCCCATAATAAATCATAGATTCAACCAATGTCTTTACAAACCATTGGGGTCCCCTTGAACAAGCACCAACATTACTTTGAGACGTAATACTAGATCAATGAAGGATGAAGTATCTCCTTCCTTGTAGTCAGGCTTCATAAAACCATGAAAAAAACACATAGGCCAAAAATCATGGAACACACATCAATTGGAATAAATGTTCAGAAGGACATGATTAGAAGAATCCTCACAAAAGAGAGAAAATGGACCACCACAAAACACAACCAGACACAAATATTACAACGATGATCATTACAAAAAGAAAAACCAAAAACTAACCCCAAACAATGCCCTACCACTAAAAATGGGCTGGGGTGTCCCTTGAAGAGATGGGTTTGGCTTCAAGGTGTTTATTGGATATTCCATGATAGAAACTCTTTAAGTTACCCAAACATATGTAGGTGTTGTAGGATCATGGTGCACTTAGGCACATTGGTATTTTATGAACAAGAATTTCACATTGATGATATGTACCAAAATTATACCCAGAAGATGTTCAAGGAACGTCCAAAGGCCTCTTGATACCTCTACTAGTACTTCCAGCATCCTAATGCTTCATACTATTCTCATCGGGATGTCATTCACAATCTCTAATGATCGGTGGAAGACAAGCTAACTCATGCCCTGCTGCTATCACAGCTTCAGCATGAAAGGCTTGCCTCACACATTGGAGATGGTGGTTAGGTTGAGCTCTTCCAACCTTGATTGTAGCTTAATAAAAATCTAGACAGTGAAATTATGAGCCTTCACATGATCATATCATATACAATGTGGTTCATATATAGCAAGTTCTGAGAAATGAGGATATAATTCCAACACCGACCCAACACCTTGAGGAAGACTAGATGTATCAATGTATAAAAGTAGACATGAAAAGCTCCTTGGAATGATAATTTTGAGAAATTATTTGAGACAATGAATTCAACTATTTCTAGGCTGGGTCATTGATCATGATGGTTCAAAATTTACCATAAATTTCTCATGAAACACAATGAAACTAAAGTCCCTCTTGATCCTCTGCACTCACTCATCTTCCTCAAATAGTATCCTATTAACTAAATAAAAAAGTAAAGGGTTTAACATCTGAATGTTAAGGATATAACTGATGTGTTGATCATCTAGAAGATCAAAAAATATGCACCACTTGAAAAATCACCATGGGTGTTCATTAATCATTTTTGGGGGTAGGGAGTAAGGATCAAAGGAAATATGGAACTCGATTAATACCAATTATACAACATAGATCATTCACATCAAACATAAAAAAAAGAAACATCATTCACAAAAATAGATAATACACATCACAACCCCTCATGATATCGAAAAATCAATCATTACCTTAAAATGATTTCGAAATGAAAACAAGAGTTAAATAGACTCCACACCCACCAACGTTTTCCTATTGACCTCACTCATGTACATCCTCATTCCATACCAAGCTCTTGATCATTTCAACATAATATTAATGCATGTGGTTTCCCAAGGAAACCCTAATGGTTTAAATCATAACTCACACATCTTTTTCAAATTCTAAAATTCTATTTTCCAAAATCCACTATCACAAAAAATGTGTAATCCCAACCAAATCACACAACACCATTTAAAAAAAATCCAACCATTAAATGAAAACCCATTTTTTATGTTTTCAGATCAAATAAAAAATATTTCATTCATTTTAAAAAATAAGAATTCATAAAAAAATTCCTAAAAAACCTAATCCTATACATTGTCATTTTACCCAAAAATCTATTGCACAGAACCCAACAATGTACATATAAAAACAAGGTCATTTTCATTTAAAATTCATATATTCACCAAAAAGAAGGATTTACAAGGGAATCTTCTAGAAATATGAAAAATCCAAAAGATTAACCAAGGAATACTAGTGTCGATGGGAGATGACCATATTGTTGGAGGCCATATGATAGTCACTCCACCATCATTGAGAGTGTTCTAGGGTACTGTACCTAACTCCAGATGGTTTTGAAGGACTTGTGAGATCATTAAGGACACTGCTCGACTCCCTTTTCATTTCCCAATACAAAACAAAAAACAAGAACCAAAATCACTGATAAAACATACATCCCATTGTAACTGACGGTTCATAATGAGCAAGAGTTATTCATGCTCTTCCTAAACCTACACCTTGAGGCTAAAAATACCACTTCTTCTACCATCAAAACCCCAAATAATAATGGTAATGGTAAAAGAATGGTCTGCAAACGATCCAACATGATCTAATACCATTTTTTTATAGACGAAACCTTGGTTTACTATGAACTGGCCACATAGTCCGGTCTGTAGTAAGGACTGAGAGGTGGTATAAATCCTCTTGGGATGGCGATGAGTGAAAACATAATCAATATATTGATAATGGGAACAATTTCTCCCAAATAAACATACATGGACCCCTTACGTTCAATTTATAATTTTTTTATCAAATTCAACATCTCATATCACTTTATTATGGACCCATATTTTGGACTTTGAGAATCTTATCTTAAGAGAATCCCCTGTAAAACCCAATTGGTTAATTCATTGTATATTTTGAGTTATGATACAAGATAATACAATTTTGATTAATGAAACTATTTTTGATGGAATTGATAATATGATCTATTCATAAATATATTTTCGGAATAACTCCTCAATTACACCTCAGTGCGAGTTCTATAATATATCCTAGTTATGCTGTGGTTAGTACAACCTTGGAACACTAAGGTGGGGCTCAAAATTCTACAAGTGAAATTATAAGGTATGTACTCCCATTTTGAAAAATTTAAGGAGATCCCCATGCTATTAAATATTTTTCACCGTCAATAATCCCTTGTCAAACTAGAGTCCATCTTACATCTGATATCAGAGAGATATTGAACTATTCACTTCCGTACCACACTAGAAAAAGGGATCCTCATTGCATTACATATGTTTATTATGTACTCCCCATATTACATGGTATATGATATGAACCTACAGAGTGTTAGTCACTTATCTTCATGATTCAATGAGGTTTTTGACCTCCACATGAGAGGAATTCTCCTTTTGATTTGGTGAAATGTTTCAAGTTGGGGGATCCTACACTTATATTCTTGTGGGTATGAGTATGAAGTAATTAATCGAGGATATGATTTTTGGGATGTACGATTACTCATCGAATATGGCATGGCTGTGAGATTTAAATCCCCATTATCTCTCATTTGGGTCTAATTATGAGAATATATATGATATCTATTCGGTTTCATTTCACCACTTCCATTGAGATGAGATGACTATTTGTGTATATATCCATAAAAAAATTAGTTTTAGGGTTCCATAATGAGTATGTATATACAATCCATTTCATGTTATTTACTTAAAAATGTAATGTATGTTGCAATAGATAGATAGATATGTGGTTATGATAGTAGAGCTTAGTGATACCGGGGTACATAGACCATTTATCTTGGATATGATTAGTTATTAGTAACATGGGTCTCTCCTCATTCTTTATATCAAATTATTTTCAGGTTTGTACCTAGTTTTTGTTCATGAGTATATTTTTCCCCTTTACACTTTGGTTGTATTCTCCTGTCATATATTTTATTCCAAAACATATTACTACATGAATTGAATATGTAAATATACTATTGCCTTTTTTTTATTATCCCTTCATACATCTCCATAGAAATGGTCAGGTTTATACATATATGGACATATGGTAAAGGGATAAAATTTTATTTATGCCTTATCTATGCCAGTTTCCGAGCCCTTTCCTATGGAGGACTTCTTAGAGTCAAAACATCTCAAACTTACACTGGACAAGAGGGACCAGTGGGTTGGTTCATTACAGATTTTTATCCAATAATTTCATTCCTTTCGGTGGTGTTTTGATTTTTCCCTTAAGGATAATTTTTAGGGACTCTATAAAACTATCTCAAAATGTATTGAGTGTGTAATTCAAGAAAGGGAAACAATTATTGGGGAAACAAATGGTGTATCCATACCCCAAGACATTTAATAAATATTTACCATTTATGAATACTAAGAAATTAGTTGGATGTATCATTGGTACAAACATTATATAGGAAGGAAATTATTTATTGTGTAAGATCCAAATATATTTATATTTTATCCATACTGTGGTACATATTGATTATTTTTAGGAATCTCTATAAATACAACCATCCATGTTACTAAATTATTATCATCATGATGATTCTATGAGTGGTATGAGCTTAGTTCAACATCTATTCCATAATATATATTTTATACCTAGTAAGATAGTCGAACACCAACCATTTGAGAAGTAGTAACCACCAAGATTTTAGGTATAGGATATACATAATCAAATTCAACTCTATGAGTTCTATTGATAGAAACAACTGAAGTTCTGGGATGATCTAGATCCCCAAGAAGGAGAGTATTGGATTCAGTTGGTTATCAGAGTAATTAGACTCATGAAATCCATGATAGACCATATGTCTTTTTTGGAAGCTAGTAATTTTTTGTGATGATGTTTTGAAATGGGATATTTTGATTATGAATATGAATTATGTGTTAGCATTATCCTACTTTGACATCAATCAGTAGTTTCTTGGGATGTACTACTGCGAATTATTATTAATAGTTCAGTTTTAAAAGCTTAAGTTGTTATATATTTGTAGTATTTTAGTATGTGGTAAGTTTCCCGGACCATACACAATACACAATACTCATGGAACATTTTTTATTCTTTTAGGTACATATGTTGGATCAGGGAATCCATATAGACATTCAACACATTATTTTCCCCTCATTTATTCCCACTTACGATAGAGTTCTATAGTGGGCTTGGATGATAGTGATATTCCATGAAGGGGGACTCAATGTGGTGAAAAAATGTATCTAAGTATTCTATATAATGTAACATCTATTAGATATTGATATAATAGTTGAGAAGACACTTTTAAACATGTATGGCTAGGTCTGTAGCTATTTTATCTCGGAAAGGATCCATTTGTTCTAGATAGTTTCTATATTATTCTTGTGATATTCATGGTCACATATATTTTTATTTTCTAACCCATCACTTGGAGATGGATTAGTAAATCAGGGATAGACCTCAACAAAATTGGTAAGGATCTGATCCTAGATCACCCAGGTGGGGATATGGTATTCCTCAGGGAGGAAGTGATGGAAGTGGGGTAAGAGTATCTTTGGACATAAAAGGTTTTGGTGTATGGATTTTTAATGATATCATAGAACCACCACCTCTAGGTGTCCCATTTCTGGTTCAATAAACTAGAGATCAGGACCATGCGTAGCTGTAGGCCTTGAGGGGCTATGGACAATCATTACATGAGATGACCTGAAGCATGATCTATTATTATTATAATCATTCTCGTTATCTAGTATATAGTATTGAGAGTTAGTCCTTCATCTCCTGATTCTTTGTGTTAGAGATAGATCTTCCATATTAGACCTTGTCGCATCATCTATATCTTGAGAATCCAACATGGATTGATTATTCTTAATCACTCCACTTTCAATGGTTCTAATTATCCTTTAGTTGATATATTTTCACATGGAACCTCATGGGTTTTCATGATTAAGCATTATGATCTCATACTATTTTTAGAAATGTTGCTCATGGTTTGATCCCAGATTGGATGTTTTCATAGATTGGTGAGACATCACTGAATAGAATGGTTGATATTTTTAGTTGTGAGTCAGAAGGACCTCATAGTGGAATGAGTGGAACATGAATATAGATGACTGTAAAAAATAAAGAATCTATTAGATTATAGTCATTTTCACAATAGATTTTACAGAATCTAGATTCCTTCAGTAGGGAGAACAATTTGGATTTATTCCCTAAAAATGTTATTGTAGTACCTTTGAGGAAGGAGATATACATTTTCATTGATATTCAACCCATGTCAATGAAAATGACTTCTACGAAATATCAAATTTCCTATATCAAGCACCGTGATATTATGGTGCAGTTTGATGGCCATCAAAAGAATGGTATTATTATTCAAAAAGTGTCCTCTTTGAAATATCTAATTTTTCTCATTGAAAAACAATTGTAGAATCAATATTTGTGTTGATTATTAGTTTCTGTACAGGGAAAAAATAAAGAAAAGGTACCCCTAGATGATGTTTGATTACCAGTTCAATCAGTTTCATGGTTTGAGTAGGTTCTCAATGTTTGATCACATGTACATCTACTACCAACTGAGAGTTTTTGAGGATATTCATTCGATCATAGAATTCTAATGAACATATGAACATTATGAGTTCCTTGTGATTCTTTTTGGTCTGATTAATTCCACCACTATGCTTAATTTTTTATGTAATGAGATCATTATTCCATATGTGGATGGATTTGTGGTTATCATAATTAATGACATATTTCTATAATCTAAATCAGAGAATGATAATGTAGTGTACTTGATGATGGTCTTATAGTTTCTCTATGAGAAACAATATTTAGTTAAGCTTTAGAAGTACCAGTTCTATATCTATGATGTTTACTACTTAGGTAATGTTATTTATCATCATATATTAGCCGTGGACCAAAGGAAAATTAATGAATTTATTTCTTGGGAGCTAACCTATAGTGTGTATGAGGTGTAATGTTTTCATTTCTTGGAATGGTACAACAGGATGTTGATGGAAGACTTATATAAGATTTTATCCCCATTGACCTCTCTATCAATAAATGACTACCATTTATATATATTGAGTGGGTTTATGGAGACATTGAGGAGTTTAAGCTAAGGATAATTAGTGATAATGTATTGATACTATAACAGGAGGGATTATATTATGTAGAGTATTTTGATTCCTCTAGAACTGGGCATAGGTATATGTTATTATAGATTTAGATTATAATTGTATATGGGTTGAGGTAGTTGATACCCCATTAAAAAACTATTCAACTCTCATCTAAGAATTTTCAACTGTAGTCTTCACTATGAAGTTGTAGGGGTACTGTCTTCTAGGAGTGTTGTTTTTGGTTTATTGATACCATCAATGTATCGGGCATTAAATCTAGTGGATATATATGAACCTAAGACATAGGTTATGGTTTTTATTGACCCGGAATATTATCAATGTAATTTCCATTTTCCTGATTATTTCATGTAGCCCATATATAAAAACTAATATAAAAAAATATCTTATTCCCATAAATTAATAATGATAAATTAATCATCATGGAAACCAATAAGAATGAAAAATATTACAGTAGAATAACAAATAGAGAATAGGACAACAATAATAGGATAATTTGGATCTACTCGATCAATTAAAACACTACACTCATAAAAAAATTATATAAAAAAACATAATTTTAATTATACAATATTTATTTTGTTGGGGAATGTATAAACATGGGATAAAATATATTCTAATGAATAATTATTGGGGTAAGAGGTATTTATTGGATATATTGAACCCTTATGACCATTATAAATCAAAACCTTTAAATAGTAACATGTTTATTGAAATAGTATTTTGGCCTTTAGGAATAGCAGTATGTCCGTTAGAATTGTAAAATCAACTATTAATGTTTAAAATAATATTTATGTTTATTATAATAAAAAATGTGATATATTTATGTCATTGTAGAAGTAAATAAATGTTTTTAAAATGATTGATTATGTGTTTGATTTTTTTAAATCAAAATTATTTTATTTTCAATTTTGTAATGAATATAATGATATATATGAAAATACATTTTCATGAAATGTATTTATAAATTCAAATTTTTATGTATCATAGTTATAATATTATTTTATAAAAACTATATGTAAAATTAAAAATGTTCATAAAATCAATTATAATAATAAAATATTGATTTATAAAATAAATGAATATTTTTTTAAAAAAATTAAAATTTTTATATTTATAATATAATTTTCACACAATGTGATTCATTTCATAAATCTACAAATAGAAAAATCCATCTGGTTAATTTTTCAAATAATTCAAAATTGTTTAATTTTTGGTCAATAATGAAATATGGTATTTTATGGTATTTTTCTTTATAAACCAAATACATCAATTTTTTGTTATGGATGTTGTAACATCCAATTAGTTCAAACTCACATGTATTATTTACTAAATATAGAAAAAATAATACTAACTATTCATAGACATGACCAAAAATAACAAAGTAATAAATAAAATATTCAAAATCACCTCTACCCTCCCACTAAAATAATATTCATCACCACCTCTTATCCTCAAACATTCTAAGATTTGATGCTTTACAAATATATTCAATTCCTTTCATCCCATCTCTTTGAATTCCATGTGAAACAAGTCCAACCAAAATTTCAATTCCATGATCCATAACATGTCCTCTACGGGGGTGATATTCAATATGCATCATTTAAAAGCTACCAAAATAAATTCCATTTATTCTCCAACCATATCCTCCCCTCATACAAAATACAAAGCATAATATTTCTTGTATAATGTATATATTATAATTTTATATTACTAATAGAATATCATATTCCATGATTTTTCTTATCACCTCTTATTCAATGAAATGAAACCATTGTCCAAATTATGGAAGTTAGTCGTCTATGTGGATAATGTATTTTTTTTCATTAACAACTTCATAGATGGTCATAATAAAATTATGGATAAATAATATTATAATTGGAATATTATTACGCATTTCCTGTTTTTGAACTTATATATATGCATCGTATTAAATTAAACGAAACATTCCTGATATGGTTAGAAAGAACAAAAAATAAAAAACCCCATTTATCATTAAAATTTTATTAAGTGAATCACACACATGTTATGAAAAAATTATATATAAAACCATTTAAACATTTAAAAGTAATTGAATACCAATTCATTTCACTAATGTATTTTTTTCTCATTAAAATGAACTTATATAATAATACTCTATTGAATTGGCCATGAAACAATGAAACAAACAGTCAAAGAACAATGAAATTGATCTTTATAACTTATCAAAATTGTTATATATGAACTTAATAAAATTAAAACAAATAAAATATATTTCTAATTAGTTATAAATTAATCAATAATTAATTTATTTTGATTATCTAGGACATGAATTTCATGTTCATACTTCATTATTACATATGGTAAGTGATCTCTGTGATCCACCATAATTTTTATTGGGTAATAATTAAAATCAATTATATTAAATTTATCTCATAATTAATTTTATGTAAATATGTAATATTTTGTGTATACATTCCAAAAATAGAATTACCTTTCTCAATACATTTTTATGGAAGGGATTATTTTTTTCATTATTAAGGAATATTTAATCATTAAATTTAAACTACCCAATTTTTTCGAATTAATAATGTTATCTAAATACACATTTTCATATTTTCCTATATAGTGGATAAAGTTATTTGTTCTCTATACAAATTTTTTAGTAATGATTTTTTAAGAATTATTTAATCCCTTATTTCATCGATAACATTATGATATGCCCTTTGGTTATTCCTAAAGAAACGATTATGAAAACAATTTATTTCCCTTGGTAACCCCTATGTATATTCATTGTGTTTGATTTCATTATCTGGAACACCCATTCAAGTCTATTTTCTGATTAGCATTTCCATATATAAATACAAATAATTTGGTAACATTTTTTTTGCATGTGAAATTATTTTTTGATTTTGGAGTAAACCTATTCATTTATGGGACCATGTCCACTATGTGATATTGTATTTTAGGTTAGACTTAAAACATGTTTATGTCATGGTATTTGTTTCTTTCACAATCCTAAAATTATGTGACCATATGATACACAATTATAAAATATTTTAATTCTTGATCCATGCCTTTTATGGTATCCTGTTATGAAATTAGAATAATAAGATATTCCTATTTTTTTATATTCTCGTATGTAGTTTTTTATGTTAAACATTTTTTCTATGTATTCGCCATTATATACATAATAGAGGTATATTGTTAGAGGAACATGGGGTATCATTATGGATATTAATAAAATTTTGTTTTATTCCAATTTTATGATTTCTAATTATCTCTTTAGTCTCCCAAAGACACTATGATTTTTGATCCTTGGTTATTAATATAAACTATATTATTATTAAACTTATTTAATAATATTTTTATGAGAAGAGGGTCATTATTGTTTCTATCAATGTACATTCTAGTTATTTTGTAGAAATATGATTAGAAATCTTTTTAATAACCCTATATATAATTCTATCACCATGGATACAAAATATTTAAAACAAAGGAATCATAAATTTCGATATAAGTCTCATTTATAATATTATCATTCTATGTTCATAGTTCCCTTTATATATAATCACTATAACTGTCTTCAACCCCCCATTATTTAAATTTACATTTTTAGTTAATGGGTTGAAATACGGTAACTCATGATAACAATCTCTTTGATTGGGGGGAGATCATAGCTTTATACCATTATTGTCTTAATATTCTTGTGTTGTGATTAATGACTAGAATCATATGGAATAAACATATTCTCATATTAATTATCATCATTATGTTGAATAATTTATGTGACAAAGGACTCTAATTTTTAGTGGACCATCATATCCCATAATAATGGAACAATGGATAAAATCTATTTAGAATATATTATTTGTCTTCCAATGATCATAATATGATAATGTTGGGATGGGAGTATAACATTTGGATTGGGAAGTTGATCAGTGGTGGAGACAGATTATGATCATGAATTTGAAAGACGACATTTAGTGCAATGTATCAGAAAGATTTGAGAATTATTTTTCTATAATTATTTTTTACAAACCATCAATCATTAAAATGAGAGAGAGTTAACCATACGAATGGATTATAAAGATGATTCTATCAGGGAATACAACTAATATTTAACAATTATTTAATTATAATCCTCTAGGGATTCATGTACATTGATTTTATATTGGATCAATTATTTAGTTTATTTAATATGAATCTATTAAAATACATGGATAATCATAACTTTCACAAATATAAGGATATAGTCTTTTGTTCCCATAAAGTTTAGATGTTGAATGTATAATCATAGTGTTCTCATGGTATTAGATATAAGAATAATAAATTGTACTAAATATGTTAGGATAAAAAGATAAATCCCATGAAGTATAAAAAACATAGTATCCCATGTGTCAAGAGTATAGAAATAAGAACTATAGGAACAATTTAAAGTGAACATGTAGATGATTCAAATTAAGAAATGAGGGGAATCAATATAATAATTAAATAAGGGACGAGAATAATCCAATTAGTGTGGAAGAAAAAAATAATGTTCGTATAAAAAATAAGAATAAAATATATTTTTTATATAGAATGTAATTGGGAAATTATGTGATCCAATTTCCTAAGACAAGGGACGTTAGAGATAATAAACAATAACAATTTCCATGATAGAAGGGATGGGAATACCATATCATTAC
Organism: Viscum album; assembly: GCA_963277665.1. Classification (NCBI taxonomy): domain Eukaryota; kingdom Viridiplantae; phylum Streptophyta; class Magnoliopsida; order Santalales; family Viscaceae; genus Viscum; species Viscum album. The sequence goes on from OY728158.1 coordinate 545,328,511, forward strand.
TATTTTGGTGAAATAGAGAGTGATATGGTTGAAAGTACAATGTATATTTCTATAATGAATAAAAAAAGTTTTTTTTGCTTTTGGTTCTACGTATTAATTTTTATATTTGTAGTTTACTAGAACTATTCAAACAGAACCACACAATATGTTCTTTAGTAATCTATGAGAACAATAAATGGGGAAATTATTTCATCAAATTTTTTTAACTCCTCCTAAATTAATTTTTCAGGACTATACCTCCCATAAATTCTCACCGTACATCCTTTGGTGAATTTTAATTCTATATTGGGTATATAATTGAAATTGTTATATAAAAACAACAAAATATATCGAGATAAAGAGATCAATATTTTAAATTAAAGGCTTCATTCAATTTTTTACAAATGTAAGGATGGGGATTAATATAATTAGAAATATCCTACTCATGAAATGATATTATTTCCTTATAATATATCATATCTAGAATAAATAATTTATGAAAATGATAGGATATTTATTTATGGAATTAGCATTGGGAGGGACAACACTGATGAGTTCCATGATTAATTTATTTGTATTCCTCGGGACTATGATTTTCAGTTAACATGTTAACTTATACTTGCATATCTACACATAACAATTACTCCATTATTAATTTCCAATTTTTAGTGATAATAACTGAAGAAGAAACTACAAGATAATTTGTAGAAGTGTTTTATATGGATTAGTGCTTCACCGTGGGGCACACCTGTCCTGTTCATCCAAAACAATGATGGATCAATTTTCCTCTGAAATGATTATCAAGAACAAAAAAATCACAATAATGAAAAGGTATACCCTTATATGAATATACGTCTTTTGGGTCAACTATGTGGGGCCATGTATTTAAATAAGTAATTCCTTAGATCAGAAAATGACCAGTTAATGAAAAATAAGGAAGATAGTCCCATGACTGCCTTTAGAAGGATGTTGTGCACTATGAGTTCCTTTTTATACCCATAGAAACCACTAATTCTTTAAAAATCATCATAATCATAATTAATATATTATTTATATATTATCATGAAAATTTTGTGGTGGTATTTATAGTTGATACTATTCTATACTTCAAGGGAATGTTGGTGTGTGAGGAGAATTTTAATAAGGACCAAAAGTATTTCTGTGGGATTACACTATAAAAAACTATAATAAATTTCATTTCTGGATGGTGGATGCATCTTTATTGTGGAAATTTATGACCATATAAGGCATATCTCCACACCCTAATTAGAGAATTAAAAATAATGAGTGGCCATATCATTATTTTTAATGGTGATCCATAGTTTCCTTATCCTAGCTATGTATTACCAATGAATTTTGAAGAACATATTATGATTATATGAACAAATAAACATTATTAATCATAAGGGAGTAATTTTTTGTTTATGGAATTGTGGATGTGAACAGATCTTCAAATAATTGAAAAATATTCTTATCACTTCACCAGTACCTACAGTACCCTCAAGAACAAAATTTTTCATCATATATAATGATGTTTCAAAAAAATTATTACGTTGTGCAATAATGAAAAATGATAATTTGACATCCTATGCCTCATAGTACCTTAATGTTCATTAGGAAAACTATCCCATACATGATCTAGAGTTGGTGAGCCTGATCATCACATTGAAAATCAGGTGACATTATCTCTATTTAGAGAAGTGTGATATATATACCAATCACAGGAGACTCAAATATTTATTAACATTGATCCAAATCAATATATGCCAGAAAATATGGTTAGATATCATCATGGAATATAACTACACAATAAAATATAATCCTATTAAGGATAACAAAGTGGATGATTCAATACGTAGAAATATTCATGCATTCATTCAATGATGTTAATTGATAAGGGTCGAATCATCTAATACTTTCAAATTATGGACATAGAAATTATATAGGAAGGAACATCATCATTTCACTTCCAAATGAATTCCCAAAAATACTTCTTAAAAGTCCTTATGTATTTTCATAGAGGAATTTTTCAAATTGATAAGAATGATGAAGCAATCGGAAATGGGAAATAATTAGAGATCAATAGTTATAATAATAACGTTATATTATTTTGATCATGAATATGTATTACTTCAAATCTAGAGATACATTGGGATATTTTGAATGATGCATATTGATCAACCTACTTTATCCTACTAGTGATCACAAAGATGATTCAGGATCATCGAAAACACTATTAGTCAGAATATTTAATTATAGAGATCACTAAATATGCATTAAAAGGTTTGGTATTTTAGAATGATAAGGATAATAGGAAAATGTCCAAGGGGATGATTCAACCCATACCTAATTTTAAATAGAAAAAAATCACTATGGTCTTTTTTACTATAATTTTTATGAAATCATGAGGGACTAATGATATATTGGTTTTTGTTGATCATCATACAAATTATTATTTCATTATTTAAATTATTTCTCAAATATTTATCAAACTACATTCATGTATATATCAATTAATTAGTTAGTCTTTATAAATTATTATAACAGATTCTATACTATTAAGATCATAGATTTACCTCTATGTTCTGCAAAATTATTGATATTACCTTAAAAAATATTTAAGAACCAAATTTTTACCATAAAAGAGTTTGTAATTTTCTCGATGTTATTCTAGAGTAGCGCCTTCAGACGACATGCGATTTCGTGCCCCGGTGTGGCCGAAATTAAATTTTTAGTGCATTCACACTAGGCACACAAAATAAATGGAATAAATCATAAAAAATAGATTGTATGGAAAAACAGAGGGCATCGTTGAGTCTGGAGAGTGCTATTTACTATATAAGAGTTGTAACTTTCGCAGTCGCGGGCCTCCTGTGAAAAATGCAACCAGGGGTATTTTCGTAATTTAGCGGCCTCGAGCGTTAAATTTTATAACATTTGAATGGGGCCTTAGAATAAAATTCCGAGATAGCCATTGAACTCATGAGGTGGTTTTTACCCTATTGGAGGCTTAATCATGACTGTGCCGGAGGTTTCAGAAGCGGGTTTTCTTAGGAGGAATTCCTTAATAAAAACATAAATTCTATTTAAGTACAATTTCCCTCCCATCTCTCTCATTTTTCTCTTGTAACTTCCTCTTGAAAAACCCTCTCAAGGATATTTCCTCCTCAAACCCTCCTCATACCTCTCTAATCAAGGATATCTCGGCCATGGTGAAGGCGGATTGACGACAAAGCGTCGGGCTACGCCCAAAGAGGCAGGATCTTATCGTTTCATTTAAAATTTCTGCAAATAAATTGAGCTCGAATTATTGAATTGAACCTCTATTTAATTATCGATTGAGGCCCATATTCTTGTAGGACTCATCCTAGTATTTAAAATGGATGTTTCAGATTGAATTTTAGAGTCTCGGGGTGCCCGAGGTGGCCCTTGGAAGTTTTCAGGCCAAACACCCTTTTCCGGCGGGTTTCAGGGTGGTCCGGCGGCACACTGGGCCGCCCGGCTATCCGGCGGCAGCAGGGATCTCTAGTGGTGGTGATGGTGCTCTCTAGCAGCGGACAACAGGGTGAAGTGGGCATCAGTGAAGGTGAGGCGGTCGGGAGCGCAGTCGAGCGGAGGCGTAGGGCGAGCGGGGTTCGGAGGCACCAGGCGAGCGCGGCGGTCAGGTGAGACGGGGGCGACGACTCTGAGGTGCCAGCTAGGGTGTGAGACGTGGAGGACCCGGGGTCCTCGTGACCACTATTTTTTGACACGACCCGCAAGGGGAGGGTCTTTGTGGAAAGAGAACATGACAGTCTATGCCGGTTAGGGCGAGGGGGCCAGCCCGCGCAGTGAACCGCGTGCCAGTTCAAGCGATGGGGGCAGGCCGAAACATCCCGGCCCACATATTTTCATCCATTTAATGTTTAAAACGACCCTAAAAATCATATCTGGTGTCAGTTTCGCGATCCATCTTTGGAAATGATATCCTTGGACCGAGAAGAACATTTTGAGATGGTCTTGGGTATTTTTAAATCTCAAGAAGGGGGATCGGTGACGTGACACGTACATTAAGTGGATTAACGTTTTTTTCTCCAAGGTTCTTATTTTTGGCAGCGCTGACACATCCTGAGTTCGTTTTGAGCACCGTCAGCAGCGTTGTGACCCTGTCGTCGAGACAAAGATTTCCAAGGGTTTTTTATGCATTGAAACCGGAGTTGAGGCATGGGCCCCCGGCCCGTCTTTCAAGCTGCGAACAGTGTTTCACAAATTCTTCATCAGACGTCCGTTTGGGGCATGCGAGTAGTCGATTCTGGGAGTTTTTTAAGGGAATTTCAATGGCACAATCCACCCACCTTAATTCAGACGTTGGTGTGGGCCCCACGAGGGCTATGTTGGGAGTTACAGTGAATTTTATCTTCTTCACCAGGTGTCCGTTTTGGAGATGTCAATAGGAAATCTTATGTACTTTTCTGAAAGGATCACAATGATGTGATCCATTCATAGTGATTTGTGACCGGGATGTGGGTCCCACATTGTACTGCTCATGTGTGGTATGGTGAGACGAATATTTTTCTCTAGATATCCATTCCACATAAGTAAGAAGTCAATTTAACTTGTTTTCTCGAGGGAATCACAATGGTGCGATGCGCCTGAATGTTTTTGGGACCGAGGTGCGGGACCACAGGATGATGTTCTGGCGTAAAGCAGTGTTAGACAAATTTTACGTCGGATATCTATTAGATGATAGTAGATAGTCTATCTCGCATGTTTTTCCATGAGGACTACAATGATGAGATCTGTTTGGATGTTAGGATCCTCATTCAATATCTTATTAAATGTAGATGCATGGATGGTGCTCTGGTGGTGGTTCTTCTTGTTGTGTTTTGAAGGGAACCCTTGGCGTGTGATCGAATTCCCTCCTTTGTGAGTGAAGTTGTTGTTTGAAGAGATATGAATGGTTGTACTAGGGCCGTGCAAGAAGTAGGTTGGAGAAATTATGTTTTCTCCCTTCGCGCTGACGTTGGGTGTCAAGTGCACAATATACTTTGGGATAGAGATGTGGTATACTCGGGGAGTATACGGAGATGCGTGTAGATATATTTTTTAGTTGTACCTTGGAACATTTGTGTTTGTTGTTTGGAGGTGAGATAGGGCCACACGTCATGTGGGCCCCTTGTGCGTTTCGTGTTCTGCATTATGTACCTTTGATCTCTCAAGATATAGAGGGTCCCTCTATTCATGATGGTTTAGAGCAGCAGGGTTGAGTGGTTTCCCCTAGTTCTATTCTCGATGGTGTGATTAGCAGAGTTGTTTGGGTTCCCCTTTTTCCTTTAGCTGTGTGGGATTTCAATATCATGTCCCTTGGTGTTCCCTGGTGGTGTTTTTTTGGATTCGATGTGACCAATACAATATGCAGGCATTGATCTTCTTCCCAGGAGGGTGTTTCTAATAGGATACGGGGCCCTGGTGATCACGGGCATAGTTTTTCTAGCTGAGTATCGAGATCATATCCTCCTTCCGTGATCTAAAGTGACATGTTTCTGGAGATAGAGCTCCGGGTATCAGCATGAACCACACTACATGGGTGCTAAAACTCTACTAGGTGAATTTTTCTGAAGTTGGGTGGTTCCTCGATACCCACATTGTGTTCTGTTGGCCAGTGTTGTACCATCCAGTCAAGATGGCTAGAGCAGATTAGGGTTTACACTCCAGCATGGCTGGGCAGTGGGTTTCTCATCATCTTATTCGGGTTTAGCCTCCAGTGGGGCTGGGAAATTGGTTTCTCATTGACTTCTTAGGGTTTACCCTCCAGCAGAGACTAGGCAGTGGGTTACCCAACGACATAATATGGTGTACCCTCCATTAGGGACTGGGTAGTGGGTTACCCGACGACCTCTTAGGGTTTTCCGACCAGCAGAGACTGGGCAATGGGTTACCCGACGTCCTCTTACGGTTTACCCTCCAGTAGAGATTGGGTAGTGGGTTACCTGAAAACCTCTTAGGGTTTACCCTCCAGCAGAGCCTGGACAGTTGGTTACCCAATGATCTCTTAGGGTTTACCCTCCAGCAGAGACTGGGCAGTGGGTTACCTGATGACCTCTCAGGGTTTACCCTGCAGTAGATACTGGTAGTGCATTACTCAATGACTTCTTAGGGTTTACCCTCCTATAGAGACAGGGCAGTGGGTTACCCGACAACCTCTTATGGTTTTCCTTCTAGTAGAGACTGGGCAGTGGCTTACCCACCGACCTCTTAGGGTTTAACCTCCAGAAAAGACTGTCCATTGGGTTACTCGATGACATCTTAGGGTTTACCCTCTAGTAGGGACTGGGGAGTGTGTTACCTGATGACCTCTTAGGGTTTACCCTCCAGCAGAGATTGGGCAATGGGTTACCCGACCACCTCTTAGGGTTTACCCTCCATCAGATACTGGGGAGTGGGATACCCGAAGATCTCGTAGCGTTTACCATACAGCAGAGACTGGGCAGTGGGTTACTTGATGACCTCTTAGTGTTTACCCTCCATTAGAGACTGGGTAGTGGGTTACCCGACGACCTCATAGGGTTTACCCTTCAGTGGGGCTGGGTAGTGAGTTACATGATGACTTCTATTAGACTCATTCCTTTCTACTAGGTGGGTTAGTGGATTTTTTCTGTGACTATTGATGTGGGCCCCTTGTTTGTACTGGGTCGGTGATGTGACATCTTTGACAATGAGAATACCTCCCGAATCGGTGACAGTGACATGGTGTGGATTGAATTTCCCCATAAATCTCAAGTACGAGGGGAACTTTCCCCACCAAGACTCATCCTTGAGATGCGACCTAAAACCATGCAGGTGAGTCAGTGCCTCCCAAAGCGGATAGTGTCGAGGTGTGGTGATTTGATCCACTAGACTTATAGTGCGGGGTATACGGGTGGGATGTTGAGCATCGATGGTGTTTACTTCTGGGACTGTTGGCTACTCTTTTTCTTGGGATGAGCAATGAGATGGAGATCCTCCTATGATCTTGTTTGGATTTCATATTGAGATTATTGATATATATATACCTTGTTTCAGTACCCACTTCTTGGGTTTTGGTTACTCTCTTCCCATGAGAGGTGAAGACGAGCATGGTATGCCACGTGATTTCCGTGAATTGATTCTCATGGTTCGGCGAGTATACTCACCTTCTATAGGTAGCTGTGACTCGATGAGAAGTTTATCTTTTCATCGTTTCTTGCTCCTTGTGTTTGGATGAGTCTAATTTTTTCCTCTCATTGGGCTGAGCTGTAATATTTATTACACTCTCCATTGTACTCCATTACTTTCCCATATTAGATCTACTACTCACCTCTTAAGTACCTCATTTTTTGATCACTCGAGCCTTCGGGGCATCATACTGATTATTTTTATACTCACCCCTACATGGGCTTTTCCCGCACTTGGTGTGCCATTGTAGATAACGAAGAGGTTGTTCGTGACATTAGCAGAGCTTAAGCATTTCGGAGTTTGGACCGCGTATGGTGGTCGTAGTCAGGTTCCAGGTGTGGGAATCTCCCAGCTATTTACATTTGTTTACCTGTTTCCAGGTTGTGGCACTTTTCTGGTTGGGCACATGTTTTCCCCTTTTCTTTTCAGTTTACCTTAATCATTTACTATGTACTATTTAGAGGTCGATGCACCTTTTTTGGTATACTTATAGCAGTTAGCACTTTACTTTACTTTTCTTTTTTACTATGAAATGATGAATTTAGTGGGTTATGTGTGTGTGTACCGGTACTCAAGAAGAGGCCTCCAAAAGTTGTTTAGCCTTTGGTGCTGGTCACCATCCCCTGACATATAGAGGTGGGCTTGGGGTAGTTGCGGCTTGATCCCGGGTAGGGTCGGGTCATGAAAAATATGTATCAGAGGTGGTTCGTTCGTTGGGACATTGTTCAAATGTCCCTAAAAACAATTGATTGGGATTTAGGGAAAGAGTTTCAACTTGTCTCGAGAGTGGCTTTCAGGCTAGGGAGTTCAGTGATGGGTGGAGACTAATGTATACATTCACCAAGACCCTGATAACCCGCTTGTGAACTCTGCATGCTGAGACTCTTGATGTTGGGAAAATTTGGTTGGAGAATCACATAGGAATGAGTCATTGACTGTCCTTCTTGAGTAAGATCCCTATTGTTGTTATTGTTATATACGTAAATGATAATCTGACCACGGATGTCCTTCAAAATACTCAGGATGCCTCCATGAAGATAGCCAACTAGGATATTAGCATTGGTTCATGATGACAACCCTGTGAGATACGAGGCCTTAGTCCATACCCAACATGCGAGCCCCTTTCTTCGGGTGGGCCAGTAGTAGCACCCCCAGCTGGTAAGCAACAGACAGCTCCTACAGAGCAGACGAAGCTTGGGCACAGGTTGAGCATGAACCATGAGTTCCAAGGACAGAGACCGCTGAGGTTTAGTGGTGAGCCAGACCCGCAGACAGCAGAGGTGTGGCTCGAGATAGTGGTTCAACTTTCAGGCTAGCGCAGACACCAACAGATCAGAGGGTGGCTTTGGCCTCCATCCTTTTCCATGGAGCAGCTGGGCATTGGTGGAGTCTGGTGACTCAGTTACTCGATGATTTATCGCTTTCGTGGGATTACTTTTAGCTTCTGTTTTGTGAGGAGTTTTACCCCTCCTACATACACTGCGTTCGGATCCAGGAGAACCTGTAGTTTCAGTAGGGAGCGATGACGGTGACTGTGTATGTGACTAGTTTCGCAGACAATGCACATTTTTACCCAAACCTAGTCCACGACGGCAACATCCAAGCATGGAAGATCGAGAAGGGTCTCCACAGAGAGATTCATGATGTCATAGTACCCTTGGGAATTTCCACTTATTCTGGGGTGCTAGAGAAGGCACTGGTGACAGAGAGCTTCCTGTCGCGTTATACAATTGGTGGTGGTGGAAGGCTCGACAGAGCCGAGACGTCTTCCAAAGCTAGCGGGCGTCGACAGACAGAACCTCGACGCAGGAGGCCCTCCCACTACCGGTTTCAGAGACGTGATTGTACACCATAGTGGCTCCAGAGGGCACCAGTGAAGCCTAGAGAGCAGTGGTTCTATGCTTGTGATGGGAGAGGTCACCTGGAGTGATACTGCCTGACCAGGCACGCTGAAAATATCGGGTAGGCAGTAGGTCTACCGCCACGACGGAGGCTGAAATGTGATCGAAGTAGTCCTCAGAGAGGTGGGGCTAGCGGATGAGAAGGAGGAGCTGGAAGTGGGGGGATGAACTTAAAAGGACTTACCACCACCACTAGACAGTCCACGTAAGGCTCTGAGAGCTGACAGTTGGGACTGCGGATAGCCGCAAGCTTTGTATTTTTACGATTCTGCAGAGCATGAGGTGATAAGAAGTACTCTTTACAACTCTTCTACTTTTCTCAGTATAATTGTTAAACTCTATGTGAGAAATGATTTTTCACTCTACTCCTTGCTTGAGTTGTTACTAGGGTGATGCAGGGTGTCAGGTGTAACATTGTGTTAGAAGAGTAGGAGGCATATAACCTTTTCTGTAAGTCGATGGTGTCGACTTCATCACTTTCAGAGCATGTAAGACCGTCTAGGTTGCGAGACATCGACTATGAAACCTTGCGTGACCAGAAATACCTGGGTGTTTCACCATATAGATATTCTGAAGGCGGGAATCATCGAGCCTTGTCCCAAGTTCTAATAGTGATTTCCAGAAGCAGCGTGCGACGTAGAGGTTTTATTGGGGAGGTGAGCTAACCTCAGGTTTTTCGGGCCGTTTGAGACCACGTGAAGGGATGGCGAGGTCCCCTACCGCCTTACCCTAAACCCAAAGGCTAGTTTGGGTGCATGACTTCTCCCACGTGACTCACCCGAGAAGAAGTTTGTGTTCTCCTATGCATGTCATCGGAAAAGGAAGACCATGCGTGAATATATCAAATCCTTTGGCCTATGGGTGGTGGCACAAAACTGTGCATGAGTTCTTCGAGGTACGGAAGAGCTAGGTGCGGGCTTAGTACCCTGAGTTTTTCCCTCATTTTGCTTTTCATGGATGAAAATATTGAAGGAGGGAATGATGTAAAAACCCGGTTTTTTCCATAAAAAACTTTTTAATTTTCATGATTTTATTCCAAAGCAGCGCCTTCAGACGGGATGCGATTCCGAGCCCTGGTGTGGCCAGAATTTAATTTTTAGTGTGTTCCCACTGGGCACACAAAATAAAAAAAATAAATCATAAAATATAGCTTGGATGGTAAAACCAAGGGCACCGTTGAGTTAGGAGGGTGCCTTTTACCCAAGACGGGGTGTAACCTTCGCATGTGTGGGCCTCCTGTGTTAAATGCTACCAGGGGCGTTTTCGTAATTTAGCGGCCTCATGCCTAAAATTTTATATCTTTTGAACTGGTCCTTGGATTAAAATTTTGAGACTGCCATTGCACTTGGGAGGCGGTGTTTACCCTAGGGGAGGATTAATCTTGACCGCATAGCAGGTTTCAAAAGCGTGTCTTTTTGGGAGGAATTCCTTAATAAAAACTTAAATTCTATTTAAGTACAATTTCCCACCCATCTCTCTCATTTTCCGATAGGCACTTCCTCTAGTGAAACCCTCTTAAGGAGAGATCCAAATCAAACCCTCTTCCTCCCTATACAATCAATGATATATTGGATACAACGATGTTGGATCGATGACAAAGCATGGGGCTACGCCCAAAGAGGTAGGATCTTATAGTTTCATTTAAAAATTCTGCATCTACTTTGAGATCGAATTATTACATAGAACCACTATTTAATTATAGAAAGAGGCCCATATTCGAGTAGGAATATTACTAGGGTTTCCAACAGATGTTTTTGATTGACTTTTGGAGTCTCGGGGTTGCGCTGGGATGTTTTCCAGCCAAACACCCTTTTTCCGTCGGTTTTCAGGGCGGTCCGGCGGCACGGGTGGCAACCTGGCGATCCAGCGGCGGTGGGGCCCACCAGTGGCGGCGGTGGGGCTCTCCAGTGGCGGATGATCGGGCGTAGATGAAGTCGGAGAGGGTGAGGAGGCCGGGAGCACAATTGAGTGGAGGCGCTGGGCGAGCGGGCTGTGGAGGCACCGGACGAGCGCAGCGGCCGGGTGAGATGAGGGCGACGACTTAGAGGCGCCAGCTGGGGCGCACTACACAGAGGACAAGGGGTCCTCCTGACCCTGGTCAGAAGACACGACCCGCATGGGGAGAGTCTCCCTAGAAGGTGAACTGGACCGGTTGAGCTGGTCTGGGCGAGGCAGGCCAACCCGCGTGGTGAACCGCAGGCCGATTCTGGCGGGGTGGGCTGACCGAACTGGCCCGACCCACCTATTTTCGTCCATTTAAAATTTAAAACGGCCTGAAAATTCATACCTAATTTCAGTTTTTAAATCCGTCTATGGAGACGCATTCCTTGGACCGAGTAGAACATTTTGTTGTGGTCTTATGGATTATTAAATCCCAATATGGGGGGTCGGTGGCGCGACACGTACGTTAAGTGGTTTAAGATTTTTTTCTCCGAGGTTCTTGTTTTTGACGGCAGGAACACATCCAGAGTTCATTTTTAGTGTCGTCAGTGGCATTGTGACCCCTGGCATCGAGATGAATATTTCAAAGGGGTTTTCGAACATTGAAACCAGAGTTGAGGCATGGGCCCCATGACCCCACTTTCAAGCTGCGAGCAGCGTTTCAAAACTTCATCAATGGACGTCCATTCGGGGCGTGCGAGCAGTCGATTATGGGCGTTTTTTCGAGGGCATTGCAATGGTGCACTCCACACAGTTTAATACAAAAGGTGGTGTGGCCCCCATGAGGGTCGTGTTGGGAGTTGACATTGAATTTTAACTTCTTCATCAGGTGTCTGTTTTAGACAATTTAACAGGTGATCTTGTGTACTTTTCTGAGAAGATCGCAATGGTATGATCCGTTCGTAACAATTTAGGACCGGGATGCGGGTCCCACGTAGTACCCATCATGGGCGGTATGGCGAGGTGAATCTTTTTATCCGAATATTCGTTCCACGTATGTTTGTAGTCAATTTAACATGTTTTCTCGAGGTACTCACAATGGTGTGATGTGCCCGACTATTTTTGGGACCGGGGCGTGGGACCACGGGACGTCATTCGGACATAAAGCAATGTCAGAAAACCTTTATATCAGATATCTATTGGAGGTGAGTAGACAATCTATCTCACATGTTTTTCAATGAGGATTACAATGGTGTGATCTGTTTGGATGTCAAGAACCTCATTCGAGATATCATTAAATGTTGAAGCATGAAAGGTGCTCCGGTGGCGGTTCTTCTTGTTGTTTTTTAAAGAGAACCCTTAGAGTGTGACCGTGTTCACTCTAGTGTGAGTGATGTTGATGTTTTAAGATATATGGATGGCCGTACTAGGGCTGTGGAGGAAGCAGGTTTGCGGAATAACGTTTTTTTCCTTCGCGCTGACGTTGGGTGTCGTGTGCACGATAGCCTTTGGGCTAGAGATGTTGTATACTCTGGGAGTATAACGGGATACTGGGAGGTACATTTTGTAGTTATACCCAAGAATTCTTGTGTTCTTGGTTTGGAGATGAGATAGTGCCACATGTTGTGTGGGCCCCTTGTGCGTGTCGTGTTCTGCGTTATGTACCTTAGATTTCTCATGAGGTAGAGGGTCACTCTATTCACAATGGTTTAAACCATCATGGTTGAGTGGTTTCCCCTGGTTCTGTTCTCGATGGTGTGATCAGTGGAGTTGTTTGTGTACCCCCTTTTTTATTTAGCCATGTTGGCTTTCAGTTTCACGTCCCTTAGTGTTCCTTGGTAGAGTTTTTATGGATTCAGTGTGACCAATACATTACGCGGGCACCGATACTCTCCCCATGACGATGTTTTCAATAGGGTACGGATCCCTAGTGAGCCTGGGCATTGTTTCCCTTACTGAGTATCGAGATCATATCCTCCTTCCATGATCTACCATGACATGTTTCCCTAGGCAGAGGTCCAGGTATCGGCATGAACCACACTACACGGGAGATGAACCTCTACTAGGTGAATTGTTCTGAAGTTGGGAGGTCACTCGATACCCACTCCATGTTCTGTTGTCCAGTGTTGTACCATACATTAGGGATGTCCAGTGTTGTTCCGAGCTTACCCTCCAGCAGGGCTATGTAGTGTGTTGCTCATCGACTTCTTTGGGTTTACCCTCTAGTGGGACTGGGCAGTGGGTTGCTCATTGACTTCTTAGGGTTTACCATCAAGCAGAGACTAGGCATTGGGTTACATGACGACCTCTTAGTGTTTACCCTCCAGCATAGACTGGGAAGTGGGTTACCCAATGACCTCTTAGGGTTTACCCTCCAGCAGAGAATGGGTAGTCGGTTACCTGACGACATCTTAGGGTTTATCCTCTAGTAGATACTGGGAAGCGGGTTAACCGATGACCTCTTAGAGTTTACCCTCCAGCAGAGACTAGGCAATGGGTTACCCGATGACATATTACGGTTTACCGTCCACCAGAGACAAGGAAGTGGGTTACCCGACGACCTATTAGGGTTTACCCTTCAGCAAAGACTGGGCAGTGGGTTACTCGACGACATCTTGGGGTTTACCCTCCAGCCGAGACTGGGTAGTGGGTTACCCAAGGACATCATAGGGTTTACCCACAAGCAGAGACTCGGCAGTGGGATACCCGACGACCTCTTAGGTTTTTCCCTCCAGCAGAGAATGGGTAGTGGGTTACCCGACAACTTCTTAGGGTTTACCCTCCAGCAGATACTGGCCATTCGGTAACCTAATGACCTCTTAGATTTTACCCTACAATTGAGACTGGGAAATGGGTTACTCGATGACCTCTTAGTGTTTACCCTCCAGTAGAGACTGGGAAGTGGGCTACCCGACGACTTCTTAAGGTTTACCCCCCAGTAGAGATTCGGTAGTGGGTTACCCGACGACCTCTTAGGCTTTACCCTCTAGCACATACTGAGTAGTGGATTACCTGACGACCTCTTAGGGTTTACCCTCTAGTGGGGCTGGGCAGTGGGTTATCTGAAGGCTTCTTTCAGACATTGTCCATTCTAGCTGGCTAGTCTGTGTATTTTCTCTGTGACTACCGGAGTGGGACCCTCGGTTGTACCATGTTGGTGATGAGACATCTTTGGCTTTGAGAAGACCTCGTGACTATGTGACAGCGACGAGGTGTGGATTGACATTCCCTATAAATTTCAAGTATGAGGAGTGATTTCCCCACCAAGACGCATCATTGAGCTGTGACCTAAAACCGTGTGGGTGAGTCAGTGCCACCCAATGCGGATAGTGTCTAGGTGTCGTAATTTGAGCCCCATAACTTGTTGTGCGGGGCAGATGGGTGGGATGTTGAGCATTGATGGTGTTTACATCTAGGACTGTAGGATACTCTTTTTCTTGGTCTAGGATATGAGATGGAGATCCACTAACAATCTTGTTTGGGTTTCATTTTGAACTTATGGATATGTATATTCCTTTTTCTAGTACTGACTCTTGGGTTTTGGTTACTCTCCTTCCAAGAGAGGCGAAGAGGCACAAGGTATTACACGTGCTTTCTATGTCTAGCTTCACATGGCAGGACGAGTCTACTCTCCTGCTATAGGTAAGGAAAACTCGACGAGTTGATCATCTTCTCACAATTTCTATCTTCTTGTGTTTGGACAAGTCTAATTCATTACTCATTTTGTGTTGAGCTGTATTATTTACTGCACTCTCGGTTGTACTCATTTACTTTTCCCTGTTAGATCTACTGCTCACCTCTTTTGTACATCCTTTATTACTCCCTTGATCCTTCAGCGAATCCTACTAAGTATTTATATACTCACCCCTTCTTGGTATTTTTCCCTAACTTGGTGTTCCCATGCAGACGATAGACAAGTTGATCATGAATTCACTGGATCTTAGGAGTTCGGGAGCTTGGACCGCGTATGGTGGTCGTAGTCGGGTTCCAGGTGTGGGACTCTCCCAACTGTTTACATTTGTTTACCTGTTCTTTGGTTGTGTCACTTTTTTTGGTTGGGCATGTGTTTTTCCCCTTTTCTTTTCAGTTTACCTTTAACACTTACATTGTACTGTTTAGAGGTCGATGCACCTTTTTGTGGTCTGTTTATAGCAGTTGGCACTTTACTTTTATTTTATTTTAACTCTACACTTCAGCATTAAGTGGGTTGTGTGTGTGTACATGTACTCAGGTAAAGGCCTCCTAAAGTTGTTTTGACTTCGGCCCTTGTCGCCAACCCCTATCCTATAAAGGCGGGCATGGGGTAGTTGTGGATCAAGCCTGAGTAGGGTCGGGTCGTGACACACTAATCTAAATTTCATTACAATTTCTCACCCCTAGATTGATGGAAAGTATGAGTAGAAAATTTAGCCAGTTGATGAGTTTATTATAGCATGCTCGACTGACATTAATGTATTATGGGATAAAAAAATTTCTTGTCGAATTATATGACAAAAATAGTTTCAACTCATGTATCATAATGGTTTTATGTGATGATTTGTTTTTTTTGGAAAAGATGTTGAACAACTGCATGGTTGGATAAAGTAGGTGAATGTATTCTTTTGTGACTAAAATAGTCTTGCAAATGGTAGAAATTGTGAGGAATATTAATAAGTACATCATGGTTTCACAATATCGACCGAGGAGATATGAAAAAAATCATCAATGGTCCTGGTGCTAGATGTTAGAGATAAGGAAGTTCTATTAATATCTCTTTTTAAGAGAGTCGTGACAATTTTAAAGAAGGGAGACCTATTTCTAAGGTATATAATTCCATTAGAGATTCTTGATCCTGACAGAGTTATGTCATTTTAAATAGAATATCATTAAACCATTTCATTATTAAATTTTTCAATCCATGAATCCCTATTGGTGAATTAAATACCAAATCCCTCAAAAGTACAAAATATAAATTTATTTTAGTGGGAAAATTATTTCTCTAATGTGGAGTATATGAGGATGATCATAGAATATATAGATAATGATCTACACAAAAAATAATAGTCTAGTAAAAATATTCTAGAATAACCTTATATATGAAGAGGTGACATGGGAACCGAGGAAGAAATGAATGAAAAATTACCAAAAAAGTTTTCACCTTATTATTTAAATCAAAAGTTAGATGGAAATAATTTCATAAAATGGGAAGAATGTAATGACCTATAATTTTATCAATATAACTTTCCTTATTCTAATTATATCATGTAACACATTAAACACATAGAGAAAGAAAAAAACATTATTCTCATAAATGAAGAATGATACATTAGTCAGCAAACCAACGCATTATAATACCAAATATTTCAACAGGATAATAATTAGAATATAAAACCATAAGAATAGGATAAATTGGATCTGTTCAATCCACCAGAATGGCCACACACACGAAAATATTGTTGAAATACACAATAATTTTTAAGATACAATATTAATGTTCTTCATAAATATAAACAAATGATAAAAAATATATTTTAATTATGAATGAAAACAATAATATGTATTTATAGGATATAGCTAACCCATATTACCATTATAAATCATACCATTGGAATTGTAACATGACCATTGGATTAGTAATCCGGTCATTAAGAATGGAGCTCAACCCATAATAATAGAAACCCCATATTTTTTAATTTATAATAATATTGAGGTTCTTTATAAATTTATAATTTGATATTTTTATATCATGGTACAAGTAAATAATTTTATTAAAAGTATAATTTATGAATTGATAGTTTTATAAGATGTAATTGTTTAATATGAAATTTTACAATGAATATAATTTTTTAAAAGGAAATATATTATTATAAAAATGATTAATATTTTTTTTCTATTTACATTATATTTATAAGATATTTTTATGAGGCCATAAGTAATTTTAAAATGATAATAAAATATTTCCTAATATCAAAATAAATATTATGGAATAAATTGGTATTTTATATAAAAATTAAAATTTTCAAACATAAGAAATTAATTTTCTGATATGGATTTCTTTTTTGATGTTTACATGTAAAAAATTGGTCTACGTTTATTTTTTGTATTTTTATAAGATGGTATAAGGTTGGTGAATAGATAAATATGATAATTTATGAAACATTACATTATAAGTCAAATACATGAATTTATGAGTCATGAGTGATGTTGGAAAGCATTAGTTAGAAAAAAAAGCACCATTACCTATATATATTCTGAGGAATCAATGCCATTTATTTTATTCATTCAGAATAATAAAATAATGATTATAATAATCAAAAACACCCTTTTACTCCTCTTATAAATAACACCCCACACCAACCCCTCTCCACATATCTTATAAGACACGAATAATGAAAAATATCTGAATACCCCTCTTATTCACACTTTTCCCATGTCACTTTCTTGTGGTCTCATCAAAAAAAATATATGTTCCTAAACATATCATTCAAGGTGACGACATTGAAGAGATAATGTTCTCAAAGTACATCTTTTAGTATCATTTTATATTCTACATTGTCCTCGTCTCATTAATTAATATATTATAAAATATCATTTTTATACTATAATGAAATACATGTAATGTAATATCTTATTTCCAAAAAAAATCTCATCTCTTATTATTTAATGAAACTAATCCATTTTCAAAATTGTGAAGGTCATTCGACTCCATGGATAATCAGTTTTCATTTTCCATTACATCTTTCATGGAATGCCAAAAAATGGTATTATTGGTAAATCTGAATATAATAAGAATATTATAACATATTTCATGTTATTTAAAAAGTATAAAGATATAATATTAAAAAAAACTCTTGTTTGATATGGTCATAAAAAACATCAAAAAAAATATAAACCATTAATCATTAATTTTGTATTGAATGATTCATAAACATGATTGAAAAAATGATATATGGTACCATTTAAATATATAGAATAATATTAATAAATTTTTATTTCCCTTATCGATTATTATTTCCACAAAACAAGTTATTCTATATTTATACACAAGTGAACCGAAAATGAATCCACAAAAATAACCCCCCTAGAAAAACAATATTGAACATTTTATCTGATTGAAATGTTAATAAATGAACTTAATAATATTATAATAAATTAAATATATGTGTAACAGATTTTTAATTAATAAAAAAATCAATAAAATGTTATTATAATGGACCTTTAATTCATGTTTTTCTTGCATTCAAAATAATGTTAGGGGTCTCTCTGAACATCCATATTTTCAAATTGTTAACGCATTACCTCTCAATACATAATTTTAGCACTTATTTTTTATTATATAATTATACTAAATTAATTATGTATGTTAAAAACATATATATCTATTTTAATTAAATTTTTATGTTGAAATAAATGGTTTAAAATGTTTCTTTCTCCAACCACATTGATAAATAACCCAATCAATGGGAACCACTCTATTTAATTCCAATTTTGAAGTAAACAACACAAAACGTTTTGGCCACCAATAATTTATAAAATTACACATTTTAAATGAATAACTATTTTAATTTATTTCTTTTTATATGTAAATTTTTATTCATTTTGTCACTTTATGGTCTCTTTAATGTTTTCTCGTAAACAACACTAATGCGGCACATTTCAAATGTTTCTAGAATAGTTTTTCAGGTTTTCACTCTAGATAAAACAATAATCCTTGATATGTTATTATATATTTCCATTATTATTTTCCAAAAATTATTTAATAATTTCTTTCTTGTATTCCATAATTTCAAAACACTTTTTCTATTCCTTATGAGATCATATCCAAACCCATTTCCTTCATTAGGTGACCATTATATTTAATTATTATGATTGATTTCCTCATGTGGAACACATATCAAAGTAAATGTTATGGTGGGTGCACTAAGATATATCACCAATGTAGTGGGTAATGCTTCTGTTAAGAGATTTTATGTGTGGGACTATGGAGAAAACATAATAAAAAATTGACATTATCAACCATGTGATATCATCTTGGCAGTTAGTTGTGACTAGTGTTTTTCTCATTATGTATGTTTCTTAAAAAAATTTATATTACATTGAATATTTGATTAAATTTAAAATATAGGTTATTCATCTATATTTTTATTATGTATCCTTTCCATGTATGTTATCATCTAGTGCATTTGGACTCGTGTGTTATGTTTCATTTCTATCTCCATTCATTTACGTGATTTGTAGGTCAAAACTTTTTTCTATGTATTCCCCTTGTTATACTATGCTGTTATAGAAGTAAAAGGGGAGTTAGAATCTCATTACGGATTTTAATAATCTGTTCATTTATTCTAGTATAATGTATTCATATTATTAACAATGTCTTCCAACTAACTAATTCATCTTGATTTTTGGTAAATATATTAAGGATAATAATTTTCATTTTCATGAAATGATATTTGTAAATGATTAGGTTATATATATAGTTTCAGTTCCTACAGGGCTATGAAATTGACATATATTATACTCAAGAGTAGGGAAATGTGGTGGGTGATTCCCTTAGTATTAATTCACATTATCATTAGTGTAGGAGCCATCTGAGTTGTCCTCTTCATTACACTTGATCCCAACAATAATGAGGGGTGAAAATTATTGTTGATTGATTTTGTTGACTACTTCAATTATCATTTGTGTGAGGTATTATTTTTTGGGAAAAATATTGTGTGGGGTTCTCCATCGGGAGATAAAATATGGAGATTAAATAGATGTATTTTTTGGAGTTGGTGAACCCATCATACATTTATAGGAATTGAAGGTGGTTCTGGTCATGATGTGATTGGAGGTAATGATGATGTTTTAAACTACCCCTTTGGTTGTACATCCATATGTTGGGATGTTCTACAAATACCTTATGATGTAGTTTTGGTCTACTTGGATGAGGTGGAGTATTTCTATGTTATTCTCTGGGTCTCTCACTTCTCAATAGGTTAACGATGAGAACAACGTTATAGATGTTCCAAGACATCCTCTTATGACCCCACAATTGGAATGAGAGGAAATATATATAGTCTTTGGGACAAGGCTTCCATAGAAAAATAGAGGAAATGATGAAAAAAGGGTGTTTGTTTATAGATTTATGAATTTGACACACTTATTTCCCATATATAACTAGAGTCTAGTGGAGAGTCTAGTATTTTTCTTTACATAAGATATATTCCATATCTATGTGGTACTCTGTATGATTGTCTTCGACCAACAAATGCAAATAAAAAACGGTTGAGTTTTGGCCTACGGTAGGCATTTGAGACCTAATTATAGAATAGTAAAGTGTTTCTCCCATAAATGTATGGGAATAAATAGGGAACTATTCACGTGTTATAGAATATTCTAATATCATGTGTTTTGTACTTCATCTATACTTGACATTAGTATACATATTGTTTAGAAATAGTTATGACTCTACAATCGACATTTCAGATTTGAAATCCTTACATGGGATAACCTACAAGTCACCCATTTCCAAGACATATATTATAAATACATATCTTATAGGTACACATATTGTGTAAGTGATGATGAATAGTGACCATATTACTCATCATCATATCAAGATATCCTGGAACAGATATAAATATTTCAATGATCAATGTCGTATGCCCTTAGAAGTGGAGATTATAGTCTATGTTCACATGAGAGTCTCCCTTAAATGTGGATTTTAGGGTTTTGGATATGGATCCAATTTAAACCCTCAATTCCTTGGATGATATATGTTTTTATAGAGGGTTTTTAATGTTTATTATCTCTTAGAATCAATCCTATTGTTGGAGTGAGTGCATGAAATGTTCTATGTGTCACACCTAATGATATGTGTTCCTGATAGAATGCACATTATATAATGGGGTGATATAAAAATCCATTATGAATCCACCATTGATGATTACATGGTGGTAATAAAGGACCCACCTGAGGGGAACCTTTGAGGATGGACCATTTCCAAGGATCATGTATTATAGAAGTATGTGAGCATGCAAGAGAGTTTCTGAGCTCAGGAGAGCCAAATATGGATTAAATATGACAATTTAATTTTATGGATTTTTAATTTTGGGGACAAAAAGTCTTGAAGGTGAGGGATAATATAGTGACAAAATTTTTCCTTCTAATAGTTTGAAATATTTTATAGAATTGTTTTCTTTATAGGAACTGAGATAACAAGATATTTCAAGGCCTTACCATCATAGAATAGATATTAAAAAAATTCTTAACATATTAATAACCCACAAGATAAATGTGTTAGGAATAATGTAATTACACTGTAATGGGTCGTCAAATCAGATATTTTGAGATTATACATGATTCTAGGATTCATGGTTCACCTGATATTTGACCTAAGGATGGTTCACATTGGGAATACCATTGACGCATCCTTTGGCGGGAGAGTATAATTAAATTATAATATTTTTTTTGTTAAACTATATTATAAAATAATCTATAAATACAAACATTTTAATGTTTATAGTGTTTTTCCTCACGACCCTAATGAAACCTGATGAACCATTTAGAACAATTTTCTTTTCCAATCAACATCCATTGATAAACAATTATCAGATCATAGTGGTTCGAGAGGTTGCAGATGTTGTCAATATTTTAATTTTATGTATAATTCAGTAATAACCAAAGATATATCCTATTTGGATGTTGGTGTAATCAATTATAGTTTACATTCATAAATAAAATATCCAGTACAGATTTTATCAACTTCGATTTGATCTACAATATTTTAATATTTTCATAACTCCACAACATAAATTTAAATTTTTTTATTTAAATAATAATTATATCACATTCTATATCTTATGTAAATATCCATTATTAAATAATTGGACAATAACACATGGTCAAATATTGATTACTTAATTCTTGTGAATTTATCTCCATCGTTCATTTCATTCTTCGGTGTGGGCCTATGAAGTCACAATACGACAATTCAAGGGTCCGACCAAGCATAATTGAACAATATAAATCAAGATGTATTATAAAATGATGAATAGAATGGATATTTACAAATGAATTGTGATAGGATTATATATGTTTTTTATACATCCATGGATCCAAAATCCATAGTGGTGATGGTAGGTGAAGGGAGATGAATGTACAATACTGTTGGCATGTTATGGGAGGTCATATTCTGATTTCAACCACCCAAGGGTAGGGAAATTGATATTTGGTATCATTAACTTCAAATATTGAAGATATAGGGTGATCTATTTAGTAAATATCCTCAAATTTATTCTATAAGGTTCCCATGTGAAAAATAAAATTTCATTGGAAAACACCACTATATAGTGTGTATCGTAAAGAACACTTTCAATGAAGTAACACATATCTATGATACTAGTGTAAAAAGTGAGTCAAAGATAACATATTATGTTGATAAGAAAAAAATACATGTAAACCACCTCAGGTTTCCATGTTGAACCCCTTATGGAACAAACCTAGGATCACATGTTAGAGGATAGGATATGCACTATGGGAGTACATGGGAATATACAAGTCGCCGAGAAAGACCAAGCACTCAATCATGGAAAAGACCTCATGGGACAGTCGCTGGTGGCTGGGACATACAATATGGTACCTTAACATGTAATGTATGCTAGAGTAGACTCTGATTTAGTTGCATAGGAGATCATGACTAGGTAGTTGAGTGGTGAATAAGCTCAGGGTTTCCCATTCTATGAAATTTTCAATGTAGAATGACATTGAGTCCTTTGTAGTGTCTTTTCAGATATGATGCTTGGTGTTGATATAACTATTCATACTCAGAAGATCCTAGATCATGGTAGTGATCATGAATGGTCCAAAAAAATACATTGGGGTCAGTACTTCCATATTACACAATATTTTGAGTTCCCATTCAATCCAAGATATTCTAGGGTTAGTGCTCCCTGGTCTCACCAGGTCCCTAGTTCCCCATGCAATCAGATAAAATAAGGAATAATAAATCTTTGTACCACTAGGGTGTTATTTCTACATGCCCTTGAATAAATGTTGTGGTTAGTACTACCTTTTAAAAATTAGGAATTTGTTTTTATGGATATCATATTGATATAATTATTTATAATCTCCTATGAAACATTGTCATTGGTTCGACATTTCATTATGTAGTCAGGGACAGTACCCAATTACTAAGGTGAATCATTCATCTACAAATGGGTTGAAACATCCCCATATTAAATCCTTATTGTAGTGAGGTTCCCTGGTAGAAAATTAGTGTGTTCTTTTTTTGGAGTGTAGTTTAGTTTTTCATGCCCCTACACGAATAATTTCGTGATTTTTCACATAATTTTCTGCATCTGTGATAGACATCTACAGATTATATCATACATGTAATCATCATCAGGGAAATGATTTGGATATCCACATTCTCTATAATTTTAAGTTCTTTATAAGTATAAATTTTTGTCTCTAATTGGTTTTGTTTCACCTATTAATTTAGGTTTAGATGACTATTGTGGTATCACTCTATCAACCTCTTTCAATTTCGAGGGATCCTACTGAGTATGCATATACTCACCCCTGAATGATATTTACCCACAAATATCATGTATTATGCGGATGAATGATAGATTATAGGTCATAATAGAATATAATAGTTGTATCAATATTCATTGACCCCATATGGTGGTCAGGCATAGAGACATAAAGAGGATCTTTCTTATGATTTTTATTGGCATTATTTTTCATGTGGGGAGTTTATTTCATATTGAACACGTATTTTTTACATCCATTCATTGAATGTATTATATTGTACTATTTTCATTTATATATAGTATACTAAATTCATGATTTATCACTAGATATTATATTAACCTACTAGTATTCCTCTAATTTCTTTCACTGATATGGTTTGGTGTGTGTATAATGATACATTTGGAAATAACCTCAAATTTTTGTCACACATTTTCAAAACCTTTCACAATCCCCTATAATGTTGAGGTTGTCCTGATTTTGTGACTGCTTGGCCTACCCCCAAATAGGCAGACTCTTATGGGTCGGGTTGCTACATGTATATAGTTTTAGATAGATAGGTTATAAATGTTTCATAACTAACTGATGAATATACAATGTTAATACTTCTAATCAATATAATTTTCCCACAATATTATTACTTTGAAATAAAAATTGATTTAATTTTATAAACATTATTCAGGATATTTAAATTAACTTCTTTTTTCCCATTATCCATACTTAAACTCTATGAATCCCATTTTAAAAAAATTGGATGAGTTCAAAAAGATCAATACGGGTAATAAAAATAAGAAATCCATTATTCCATTGATGAAATTAAAATCCCCTGAAAACCAATTTTCTAAAAAACAAACATTTTAACCAAAATGGAAAGATAGTTTTTTTAATAGAATTAATTTATATTGAATTTATGAAGAAAATTATTTACACGGATACTAATTACAAAGAATAGAAACATCATATAGGTGCAACTGAAATCCTCATCATATTACCATTACATAACCCATACAAGAACCCAAAAAAATTTGAATAACCATTTGGATAACTTCCTATATAATTATCCTGAGAAAATAAACATTAACCAGCTCCATGGTGCAGTATTTGGGTGATCCAATCATATAATCTATATTGGGATCAAATGAGATCCATAATGGTGAACAACTATTCCTAAACAATATCCAAGGTACACATCATGAATTAAAAAAATTATGCTTGAAATGTTTAATAATAAAACACTTGAAAAACTCTTTTATACTCGTATGAAGAATTATTTCTGATATAAAATTAACATATTATTTTAAAAAATATATTTGAAAATAAAATTACACAGAAAATGGTAAACTAAATTTTTATTTGTATAAATCATGAAATTTTATAATGATAGACAAACATAAAATAATGGTCAAAATAGTGTGAAATTTCTTTCTTTATAAATACATTAAAACAAAGTTATTATTTTTTCTCTTTATTAGATTTTTTTATATTAAATATGTAATAATATTACACATTGAAACCACAAAAATTAAGAATAAATAGACATAAAATATACATTATAAATAGTTTTTTCAAATATAAAATATCAATAAATATGTTTAAAAATTTGGACAAGGAAAATAGATGAAAAATAAATATTTTAGAGAAATATTTTTTAATGGAAAGTCTCTTATGTAAAATAAAGAAATTATTCTATTAGAAAATTAAATTAAAAAAATAAAAATATTGAAAAAACTAATTTTTATCATCCTTCAATATTGAAGTAATAATTTCATTGAAATAATAATAAGAACAGTGAAAAAGTGATATAATAATTAAATAATTAATAATTATGAAAATTTGGTTTTATGTAAAAGGAATCTTATGTTGAGTGCGACTCTTCAGAAACGTTATTTATCATATAAAAAAAATAAAAGTATTTTAATTATTTACATGATTAAGAACTATTTCCATTTCTATTTTTCATGTTATTATTTCCCATACCATACTAAAAATAGTTAATCAATTATGTTCACATCAATTTTTTGATGGTTTTTGGAGAATGTGTCAGAAATGACTTGGGTAAGGTCAATGATTTCGTTTTCCCATATTATACTTACAAATAATAATGAAATAATAAAAATATTACACCATATTTATAATTTTATTATGAATCATGGATGATGGTTGGGAAAAATAAAAATCGTTAAAAAAATTGGCATGGTAGGTCCAATATACAGATGAGTAACATTTCTATTTTTCAATGATCACTATGGAAAAAAGGTATATAATATGCTACACTTAAAAAATTATCATCATTTCATAAATAAAATATTATTTTTTTAAATTTAATTATATATATCATCATTGTGATGTGGTTATGAAAAAATAGTCTCATCACTTATTAGAGGCAATAATCAACACGTACTCAAGAATGATAGTATCATTTTTCAATGTATGAAAGAAAATAATATATTATATTTTACTAAATGTAAATATTTCATGAATATATGGATTATGTATATTATATCACAATTATTGTTTATATTTATTTTTATTACCTAACATATAGATTGATAGTGAAACCATGTCATATTGCTTCCTAAGGCAGTAGTATTCTGTACACATAAACGACCTTATTGTATACCGTTGGGAATGGAATGTAAAAATTTATTTGTAATATAATAATTATAGAAGAATAATATTATAATAAATATTATATATTTACATTAAATCCATCATTATAATAAATTTTTAGAGGATAATCTGAAAAATTATTACAACGTTTCGTGATGCGGTATTCTATCGTGCACATAAATGATGCTTTATATTACCATTTGATAGGGGTGGAGATGGATTTAGGATTTTTAATTAACATAACAAAATATTATTATATGTTTGATACTATTTATAAATATATTATACTAATTTTATAATATTTTATGGATGTGTTAAAATAACTAAAATAATAAACAATTGATTAAGAATGATACCTCTTCATCATAACACCTCTTATGTTTTACACTAATAAAATTATTAATTTTTTTCCAATAAAGTATAAACTATAATATGGGTGGATTGATGTTATTATTGGATTTTGGTATGTATTGAATGATCCCAAAGGATTTTATGGTGTGTATGTGAGATAATAGTTCTTGAAAATCTAATAGAAGTGGAGGAGACCCTTTAAATTTTTGAAATGAAATAGTTATAATCATGCCTCTCTCACTCTAAAGGGCACTAAAAAAGGAAATTATAAAGAAAATATTTATTATAATTTTAAAAAATTTAAATAATATTGATTTTAGGTGGGACTTTATGTCATTTCATCACAATTCTTTTTAGTCCCTGCTCAAAAAACCTATTTTTTCATTAATTAAGGGAAATTATTTTAAATATTTCACTATGAACCACGGGAAAAATTTATAATGACTATATTATATAATATAATATTTTGATTTTAAATATGTAATTATTTTTAGAGAAAAATTCACTAAATTTGGATAATTTAATTTACAAATTTAACATGCAGACATGATGAAAAATTGATTTTTCAAAAAGTGTCTTTTTCAAGAAAATGTTAATTTTATACTAACTAAAAGTTTATTAATTATAATTAAATTAATTTTTTTAGTTTTAATAAATTTATAATTTATATTTAATTTTATTAATTCCTCAATAAAAGATATTTTAATTAATTAAAGAGGTCAATCATTTTTCTGTTTAACCTCTTAAAAAACCCAATTTTTAAACCAAAAAATAAACATATACGAAAATATAATATAAAAATTATAAACTTAAATTTATTTGATCAAATATGACTCAATACATCTTAATAAAAATCAAATAAAATTCAAAAAATGACACTTTTAAATTAATTGTTTTATTTAAAAGAAATGAAATTTTTTCAAACATTAGTATTTTCACTATTCACTAAAAATAAATACTTTATAATAATTAATATAAAACAACACCAGTTAAATTTTAAATTATTATTTCAATAATATATATGAATTTATAAAATATAACATCTAAAAGTTAATTATTTTTTTATATTTTCTAACAAAATTCAATAAAAATAATTTAAAAAATCTATTTTTGAATAAAAAATTACATTACGAAAGTAAGAGTAATATTTTTAAAAAATAATTAAAAAGTAATAATTTTAGATATATATCTTTAAATTAGTTAATAATATTAATACCTCATTTTTTATGTTTTCTATTTTAACATTCATATTTTGATAATATTATTTAATTGTTCATTTAGGATGAGTGTTGCATATCTTGTACCCTATTTAACATCGTTTTATTTTCATAAAATATATTTCTTCTTAATTCACCAATATTAATAAATTTAATACTCAAAATTTTAACTTCATCTATTAAATTAATGGTTTTAAATTATAAAATACCATTGATCAAATCCCATATCATAAAAGGAGTTTATAAAACATCCCCTTGATGAGAGAGGAAAGAAAATATGAAGGCCACATAAAATAATAAATACCTAGGTTTCCAATATCGTATTGTGCAGTTTGATGGCCATCGAAAGAATGGTATTATTATTCACAAAGTTTCTTATTTGAAATATCAATCGTGTCTCATGAAAAATAAATCGTAAAATCAATATTTGTTTTATTTTTATTAGTTTTGAGACTGGGAAAAAATAAAGAAAATATACCCCTTGATGATGTTTGATTACCATTTCAATCAGTTTCAATGTTTGAGTAGGTTCTCAATTTTTTATCACATGTCCATCTACTTCCTGTTGAGAGTATTTTAGGATATTAATTCGATCGTAGCATTCTAATGAACATATTAATACTATGAATTCCTCGTGATTCTTTTTTGTCTAATGAATTCCCCTACTATGCCTAATTTTTTATGTAATGAGATCATTATTCCACATGTGGATGGTTTTGTGGTTGTCATAATTAATGACATATTTATATAATCTACATTAGGGAATTATAATGTAGAGTACTTGAGGATGGTCTTAGTGTTTCTGTAGGAGAAACAATATTCAGTTAAGCTTTAGAAGTACCAGTTCTAGATCAATGAGGTTCACTTCTTATGGAATGTTATTTCTCATTATATATTAGGCATGTACCAAAGGAAAATTAATGAATTTATTTATTTGGAGCCAACCAATATTGTGTAAGAGGTGTATTGTTTTCTTTTCATGGAATTGTACAATAGGAGGTTCATGGAGGAATTATATAGGATTTAATCCCAATTGACCTCTCTATTAATAAAAGACTCCAATTTATATATATTGAGTGGTTTTAGGGAGCCTTTGAGGTGTTTAAGCTGGGGATAATTAGTGATTATGTGTTGATACTATAACAAGAGGGAGTATATTATGTATAGTATTCTGATTCCTCTAGAACTAGGATAAGGTACATGTTTATATAGATGTTGGTTATAATTGTATATGGGTTGAGGTAGTTGATACCCCATTATAAGAACTATGCGAATCTCATATAATAATTTGAAACTACAGTCTTCACTATGAAGTTGTGGAGGTACTGTATTCTAGGAGAGTGTTTTTTGGTTTACTCAAACCATCAAAGTCTCAGGTATGGCATCTAGTGGATTTATTTGAACCTCAGACATAGGATATGGTTTTTAATTATCAATAATATTATCAATGTAATTTCCCTTTTCTTAATTATTTCATGTAGCACATATTTAAAAACTAAAATCCCAAAAATATCATATTCCCATAAATTAATAATGATAAATTAATCATCAATAAAACCAATAAGAATGAAAAGTATTACAGTATAATAATAAATAGAGAATAGGATATCAATATTAGGATAATTTGGATCTTATAGATCTATAAAAATAATCACACTAATGAAAAAACTATATAAATAAAACATAATGTTAATAATACAATATTCATTTTATTGGGGAATTTATAACCATGGGATAAAATATATTCTAATGAGGATTTGTTGGAGTAAAAATTATTTATTAGACATATTGAACCCATATGACCGTAATAAATCGAACCATTGAAATAGTAACATGTCAATTGAAATAGTATTTTGGGCATTATGAATTGAAGTATGTCCGTTGGAATTGTAAAATCACTTATGAATGTTTAAAATAATATTTTTGTTTATTATAATAAAAAATGTGATATATTTATGTCATTGTAGATATAAATAAATGTTTTTAAAATGATTGATTATGTGTTTGATTTTTTTAAATCAAAACTATCTAATAGTCAAACATGTAATGAATATAATGATATATATGAAAATATATTTTCTTGAAATGTATTCATAAATTTAAATTTTTATATATTATTTTTATAAATTATTTTATGAAAACTATATGTAAAATTACTAATGTTCATAAAATCGATTATAATATTTAAATATTAATTTCTAAAATAAATGAATATTTTATTTAAAAAATAATTTTTTATATTTATAATATGATTTTCACACTATGTATCTAAATTCATAAATCTACACATAGAAATATGCATGGGGTTAATTTTTAAAATTCTTCAAAATTGTTAAATTTTTGGTCAATAATGTAATATTGTAATCTATGGTATTTAAAATTATAACCCAAATACATCCATTTTTGTGATATGGATGTTGTAACATTCAATTAGTTCAAACTCAAATGTATAATTTACTAAATAAAAAAAATAAAAATAATTCATAGACTTGACCAAAAATAACAAAGTAAAAAATACAATAATCAAAACCACCTCTACCCTCCCCTATAAATAATATTCATCACCACAACTTATCCTCCGATATTCTAAGCTTTGATGATTTAAAAATATATTTAAATCCTTTTATCCCATCTCTTCTACTTCAATGTTCTACATTCCCAACAAAAATTTCAATTCTATGTTCCTTAACGTGTCCTCCAGGGGGTGATATTGAATAGGAAACATTCAAAAGATACCTAAATTAATTTCATTTCTTGTCTTACCATATCCTCCCTTCATCCAAAATTCAAAGAATAATAATTCTTGTATAAATTATATATTATAATTTTATATTACTAATGTATGATCATATTCCATGTTGTTTCTCGTCACCTCTTATTCAATGAAATTAAACCATAGTCCAAATTATGAAGGTTAGTCGTCTATGTGCATAATGTGTTTTTTCTTTTCATTATCACCTTTATAAAAGGTAATTAAAATTATTGTGGATAAATAATTTTATAATTGGAATATTATTACTCATTTCATGTTTTTGAACTAATATATAGGCATAATATTAAATTAAACAAAACATTCATGAGATGGTTAAGAAGGCCACAAAAATAAAAAACGCCATTTCTCATTAAAATTTTGTTTACTGAATCACACACATGTCAGAAAAAATATATATATAAAACCATTTAAACATTTAAATTTAATTTAATACCATTTAATTTTACTAATGTATTTTTTGTCTATGAAATGAAATTATATAATAATACTCAAGTGAATTGACCATGAAACCATGAAACAAATGGTCAAAGAATAATGAAATTGATCTTTATAACTTATCCAAATTTATATAGATGAAAACAATTTCTTTCCATTAGTAACCCCTATGTATATTCATTTTTTTAATTTTAGTATGTGGAACACATATTCATGTCTACTTTCTTATGGGTGTTTCCATATAGAAATACAAATAATTAGGTAACATTTTTGTCACATGAGAAATTATTTTTTGATTAGGGAGTAAACCTATTCCTTTATGGGACCATGTCCACTATGTTATATTGTCTTTCTTGTTAGAATTAAAACATGTTCAGGTCATTATATATGTTTCTTTTGCATTCCTATAATTACATGACCATTTGATACATAATTCTACTATATTTTAATTCATGATCCATGCATTTTATGATATCATGTTATGAATATAGAGTAATATTATATTCCTCTTCCTTTTTAATTCCCGTACAAAGTTTTTTATCTCAAAAATTTATTCTTTGTATTCCCCATTTTATACTTAATAGAGGTATAAGGTCAGAGGGACATGGGGGATCATTATGGATATTAATAAAATGTTTTTTCATTCCAATTTCAGGATTTATAATTATCTTTTTAGTCTTATAAAGACACTAATATTTTTGAACCTTGGTTATTAATATAAACTATATTATTATTATACTCATTTAATATTATTTGTATGAGAAGAGTGTAATTATATTTTTTTTATCAAAGTACATTCTAGTTTTTTTTAGAAATATGATTAGAAATATTTTTTAGTAACCCTATATATAATTCAATCAACATGGATTTGAAATATTAAAAACTAAGGAATCATAAATTTGGATATAAATTTCATTTATAAGAATATCATTCTATGTTCATAGTTCCCTTTATATAGACTCACTATAAATGTTTTCAATCCCCCATAATTTAATTTTCAGTTTTTAGTTATTGGATTGAAATATGGTAACCCAGGATAACAATCTCTTTGATTGGGGATTTGATGATTTCAATAATGAGATACTAAAATTGATGTGAATGGGAGATCATAGCTTTATAAAAGTACTGTGTTAATTTTCCCTTGTTGTGAATACTGACTAGAATCATATGAAATAAAAATATTCTCATATAAATGATAATCTTGATGTTGAATAATTTATGTGAAAAAGGCCTCTAATTTTTAGTTGATAATCATATCCCATAATAATGGAACAACGGATTAAATCTATTGAGAATATATTATTTGTCTTACAATGAACATAATATGACAATGTTGTGAGGGTAGTATAACATTTGGATGAGGTAGGTGATCAGTAGTGGAGGCAGATTAAGATCTTTAATTTCAAAGAGTAAATTTTGTGCAATGTATCGGAAGGATTCGAGAATTTTTTTTCTATAATTATTTTTCATAAACCATCCATCATAAAAAAGAGTGAGAGTTAACCATACTAAAGGAATATAAATATGAGTCTATCAGGGAATACAACTAATATTTCACAATTCTTTAACAATAAACCACTAGGAATTCATGTACATTGGTTTCATATTGGATCACTTATTTAGTTTATGAAAGATGAATCTACAAAAATAAATGGATACTGATGATTTTCACAAATACAAGAATATAGTCATATATTACCATAAGGTTGAGATATAAATTGTATACGGATAGTGGTCTCATGGTGTTGGATATAAAAATAATAAATTGAACTTAATATGTTAGGATCAATAGATAAATCCCATAATGTCAAAAAATCCTAGTATCCCATGTGTCATGAGTTTGGAAATATGAACTATAGGAAAAATATAATGTGAACATGTAGATGATTCAAATTAATAAGTGGGTAATCAACATAATCATTAAAGAAGGGATGAGAATAATCCAATTAGTGTGGGAGAAAATAGGAATGATCATATAAAAAATAAGCATAAAATATATTTTTTATATAGAATGTAATTGGGAAATTATGTGATCTAATTTCCTAATCTAAGGGATGTTAGAGATAATAAACAATAAAAAATTCCATGATAGAAGGTATGTGAATATCATATCTTTACTATTTTGGTGAAATAGAGAGTGATATGGTTGAAAGTACAATGTATATTTTTATAATTAATACAAAATGTATTTTTTTTCTATTGGTTCTACACATTAATTAATATCATGATAGTTTAGAAGAACTATTCAAACAAAACCACAAAATATGTTTCTTAGTAATCTATGAGAAAAATAAATTGGGATATTATTTCATCCAATTTTTTTATCTCCTCTTAAAATAATTTTTCTCGACTATACCTCCCATAAAATCTCACCATACATCCTTTGGTGAATTTTAATTTTATATTGGGTATATAATTGAAATTGTTATATAAGACCAACAAAATGTACCGAGAAAAAGAGATCAATATTTTAAATCAACGACTTCATTAAATTTTTTTAAAATGTAAGGATAGTGATAAATATAATTGGGAATATCATAATCATGCAAAGATATTATTTCCTTATAATATATCATATATAGAATTAATAATATATGAAATTGAGAGGATCTATATTTATGGAATTACCATTTTGAGGGACAACACTGATGAGCTCTATAATGAATTTTTGTGTATTCCTCTTGAGTAAGATTTTATGTTATCAAATTAACTTATACTTGGATATCTACACATAACAATTACTCCATTCTGGATTTCCAATTGTTAGTTAGAATAACTGAAGATGAAACTATAAGATATTTAGTAGAAGTGTTTTATATGGATGATTTCTTTAGTGTGGGGTACACCTGTCCTATTCATCCAAAATAACGAGGGATCAATTTTCCTCTGAAATGATTATTGAGAAAAAAAATTCAAAATAAAGGAATGGTATCCCCTCGCATGAATATATTTCATTTTGGGTCACCTATGTGGGACCATGTATTTCAATAAGGAAGGGCTTAGAGTAGAAAATGACCAGTTAATGTAAAATAAGGGAGATAGTCCCTTGACTGCCTTTAGAAAGGTGTTGGGAACTATGTGTTCCTATTTATACCCATGGAAACCACTAATTCTTCAAACATCATCATATACATAATGAATATATTCATTATATATTATCATGAAAATTTTGTGGTAGTCTTCATAGTTGATAGTTTTCAATACTTTAAGGGAAAGAAGGTGTGTGAGGAGCATTTTAATAAGTACCAAAAGTATTTTTGAGGGATTAAAATATACAAAAACTATAATAAATTTCATTTCTGGATGGTGGATTCATCTTTATTATGGAAAGTTATAACCATATAAGGCATATATCGACAACCTAATTAGAAAATTAAAAATAATGACTGGCCATATCAGAATTTTTAACGGTGAGCCATGCTTTCTTTATCCTAGCTGTGTATTACCAATGAATTTTGATGAAATTATTATGAGTATATAAACAACTAAACATTATGAATAATAAGGGATTAATTTTTTGTTTATGTAATTGAGAATGTGAACCGATCTTCAAATAATATAAAAATATTCCTTCAGCAGTACCTAGACTACCCTCACGCACAAAAAATTTCATAATGTATAATGTTGTTTCAAAAAAAGGATTATGTTTTATACTGATGAAAAATGAGAATTTGACATCCTATGCCTCATGGTAGCTTAATTTTCATGAGGAAAGCTATCCCAAACATGATCTAGAGTTGGTGAACATGATCATCACATTGAAAATCTGGAGATGTTATCTCTGTTTTGAGACGTGTGATGTATATTCCAATCACAAGAGCCTAAAATATTTTTTAACATTGACCAAAATTATTATATGATAGAAAATATGGTTAGATATCATCATCTAATATTACTTCTCAAGAAAATATAATCCTATTAAGGATAACGAAGTGGATGATTCAATACGTAGAAATATTCATGCATTCATTCAATGATGATAATTGATTATGGTAAAATTATCTAATACTATAAAAGGATGGACATGGGAATTATATAGGAATGAACATCAACATTGCACTGTCAAATGACTTCCAAAAAATACCTCTTAAAAGTCCTAATGTATTTTCATATAGGTGTTTTCAAATTGATAAGAATGATGAAGCTATTAGAAATGGGAGATAATTTGATATAAATATTTATAATAATGGTGTTATATTATTTTGATCATCACTATGTATTCCTTGAAATCTATAGATACATTTGGATGTTTTGAATGATGAATATAGATCAACATACTCCATCCAACCAGTGATCACAAAGACATTTTAAGATCTTTGACAACACTTCTAGTGGGAATATTTAAATATAGAGATCACTGAACAAGCATTAAAATGATTGGTATTTTTGAATGATAAGGATAATATGAAAATGGGCAAGGGGATGATTCAACCCATACCCATACATAATTTTAAATAGTAAAAAATCACTATGGTCTTTTTTACTAGGGTTTTGAAGAAATATCGACGGACTAATGATATATTGGTTTTCTTTTATCATTATTCAAATTATTATTGCTTTATTTATATTCCTGTTTAAATATTTCTCAATAAAATTGCATGTATATATATCAGTGATTTATTTAGGATTTATAATGTACTATAATTGATTATATATTATCAAGAGCATAGATTTACCTCTATTTTTCAGAAAATTATATATCATACCAAAAAAACTAATCTAAACTTCATTAAAATTTATCACCCCTATATTGATGGAATGTATGAGTAGAAAATTTAGCCAATTGTTGAGATTATTATAGCATGATCGATTGACATTAAAGGATTATGGGATAAAAATATTTTTCTTTTTGAATTATATGACAGCAATAGTTTCCACTCATGTATCATAATGGTTCGATGTGATGATTTATTTTTTTGAAAAATATATTGAAAAACTACATGGATGGATAATGTAGGTGAATGTGTGCTTTTGTGACTATAATAGTCTAGGAAATGGTAGAAAATATGTAGAATATTCATAAGTACATCATGGTTGCACAATATCGACCAAGGAAATATGCATTAAATCATCAATGGAACTGATTAATGATGATAGAGATAATGAATTTATATGCATATCTCTATTTAAGAGAGTCATGATATATTTAAAGAAAGGAGATCTATTTCTATGGTATATAATTCCATTAGAGATTATTGAACCTGACAGAGTGATGTCATATTAAATAGAACATCCCTAAACCATTTAACTGTTAAATTTTTCTTACCATGTATCCCTATTGATGAATTAAATACCAAAACCCTCACAAGTACAAATGTCATATTTATTTTAGTGGGAAAATGATTTTTATTATGAGGAGTATATGAGGAAGATCATAGAATATATAGATAAGTACCTACACAAAAAAATAATACTCTAGTCAAACTATTCTAGAATAACCATATATATGAAGAGGTGACATGGGAACAGAGGAAGCAATGAATGAAAAATTACCATAAATGTTTTCACCATATTATATAAATTGAAAGTTAGAGGAAAAAATTTCCTAAAAGGGGAAGAATGTAATGACCTATAATATTATCAATGGAATTTCCCTTATTATAATTTTATCATATAGTACATTCAACACATAGAGAAAGAAAAAACATTATTCTCATAAATGAAGATTGATACATTAGTCTGAAAACCAACCCATTAGAATAACAAATATTTTAATAGGATAATAACTAGAATATAATAGAATACAAAAAGGATAAATTGGATTTGTTCATTTTACCAGAATGGCCATACACACGAAAACATTTTCGAAATAAACAATAATTTTAAGGATACAATATTAATGTTCTTGATCAATGTATACAAATGAGCAAAAAATATATTTGAATAATGAATTAATGGAATAACATGTATTTATAGGATATAGTTAACCTATATTACCATTATAAATCATACAATTAGAATTGTAACATGACCATAGGATTAGTAATCTGGTCATTGAGAATGGAGATCAAACCATTATAATAGAAATCCCATATTTCTAAATTTATAATAATATTAAGGTGTCTTATAAAATTAAAATATGATATTTTTATATCATAGTAAAAGTAAATAATATAATTAAAAGTATAAATTATTCAGTGATAGTTTTATAAAATGTAATCGTTTAATATTCAATTTTACAATGAATATAATTATTTAAAAGGAAATATATTATTATAAAAATGATTAATATTTTTTTTCAATTTCCATAAAATTTATAAGATAATTTTATGAGGCCATAAGTAATTTTAAAATGATGATAAATTCTTTTTTAATATTAAAATCAATATTTGGGTATAAATTTTTATTTTATTTAAAATTTTAAAATTTCCATATAAAAGAAATTATTTTAGTAAAATTGAATCATTTTTTGATGTTTACATGTCAAAAAATTCTCTAGGTGATTTTTTTGTATTTTTATAAGATGGTGTAATGTTGGTGAATAGTTAAATATTATAATTTTTTCAATATTACATTATATGTCAAATACATGGATTTTTGAGTCATGGATGATGTAGGAAAGAATTAGTTAGAAAAACATTCACCATTCACTATATATATTCCAAGTAATCAATGACATTTTTTTTAATCATTCATAATAATAAAATAATGATTAAAATAATAAAAAAACACCCCTTTTATCCTCTTATAAATAGAAAACTATACCAACCCTTCTCCTTACAGCTTATAAGACACGAAGCAAGAAAAATATCTGAAAACCCCTCTTATTCACACTTTCCCCTTGTCACATTCTTATGGACTCATCAAAATATAAATTCCATGTTCATCAAATGTTCATTCAAGGTGGTGATTTTGAAGAGGTATTGTTCTCATACTACCACTTTTAGTTTCATTTTATATTCTACCTTGTCCTTGTCTCATTAATTAATATATTTGGAAATGTCATTTATGTACTGCAATGAAATATTTATAATTCAATAGCTTATTTCAAAAAAAAATCTCATCTATTATAATTTAATGAAACTATTCCATTTTCAAAATTGTAGAGGTCATTCATCTCAATGAATAATGATTTTTATTTTCCATTATATCTTTAAATGAATTCCAAAAATGTTATTATTAGTAAATCCGATTATAATAAGAATTTTATAACTTATTTCATGTTATTTAAAAAATATATAGATATAATATTTAAAAAAAATTCTAGTTTGAGACGGTCAGAAAAAACATCAGAATAAATAAACCATTTATCATTAATGTTTTATTAAATGAATCATCCACATGATTGAAAAAATGATATATGGTACCATTTAAATATATAGAAGAGAACTAATAAAATTTTATTTCCCTTATCAAGTATTACTTCCACCATACGAGTTATCCAATATTTATACACAAGTGAACCGACAATGAATCCATTAAAATAACCCTCCTGGAACAACAAAACTGAACATTTTATCTGATTGAAATGGTCAAAAATGAACTTAATAATGTTATAATAAAAAATATATATGTATAATCATTTCTTAATTAACAAAAAAATCAATAAAATGTTATTATAATGGACATTAAATTTATGTATCTATTGCATTAAATATAATGTAGGTGGTCTCTCCGAACATCCATATATTCAAATGGTTAACTCTTTACCTCTCATTACATCATTTTAGCACTTAATTCTTATTATATAATTATACTAAATTAATTATATATTTTAAAAAAATATATATAGCTTAATTAATTTTTTATGTTGAAATACATGTTTTAAAATGTTTCTATCTCCAATCACATTGACAAAAAAACCCAATTAATGGGAACCAATCTATTTAATTCCAATTTTGAAGTAAACAAAATGAAACATTTTGTCCACCAATAATTTATAAAATTAAACATTCTAAATGAATAACTATTTTAATTTATTTCTTTTTATATGTATATTTTTAATCATTTGGTCACTTTATATTCTATTTAACATTTTCACATAATCATCACTAATGTGGCACATTTCTAAAGTTTCATGGAACGTTTTCAGGTTTTCACTCTAGTTAAAATAATAATCCATGATGTGTTATTATTTATTTCCATTATTATTTTCAAATAATTATTTAATCATTTATTTCATGGATTCCATAATTCCAAACCATTTTTTTATTCCTTATGAGATGATATCCAAACCCATTTCCATCATCAGGCAACCCTTATATTTAATTATTATGATTGATTTTCTCATATGGAACACATATGAAAGTAAATGATGTGATGCGTGCACTAAAATATAACACCAATTTAGTGGTTAATGATTCTGTTATGAGATTTTATGTGTGGGATTAAGGAGAAAACATAATAATAAATGTGACATTTTTTACCATGTGATATCATCTTGGTAGTTAGTTGTCACTCGTGTTTTCCTCATTATGTTTGGTTTTTAAACATTTTTATATTACATTGATTATATGATTAAATTTTAAATATAGGTTATTCATCTATATTTTTATTATGTATCCATTCCATGTATGTTATCATCTAGTGTATTTGGACTCGTGTGTTATGCTTCATTTCCATCTCCATTAATTTACATGATTTTCAGGTGAACCCTTTTTTATATGTATTCCCCTAGTTGTACTATATTGTAATAGTAGTAAAAGGGGAGTTAGAATCCAATTATGGATTTTAATAATCTATTTATTTATTCTAGTTTAATGTCTTCATATTATTAAAAATGTCTCCCAAATAACCAATTCATCTTGATTTGTGGAAAATATATTTAGGATAATAATTTTCAATTTCATGTAATGTTATTTGTAAATTATTAGGGTATATATATAGTTTTAGTTCCTACAAGACTATGAAATAGATATATTTTATACTTAAGGGAAGGGAAATGTGGCGGATTACTCCCTTAATAGTAATTCCCATTATCATTTAGTGTAGGAGCCATCTGAGTTGTCCTCTTCATTACAGTCGATCCTAATAAAAAATAAGGGTGAAAATTATCATTGATTGATTTTTTTTGACTACTTAAATTATCTTGTGTGTGTGGTATTATTTGTTGGGAATAATATTGTGGGGGGTTCTCCTTAGGGAGAGAAAATATGGAGATTAAATTGATGTGTTTTCTGGAGTTGGGGAACCCATCTTACTTTTATAGGGATTGAAGGTGGTTATGATCCTGATGTGATTAGAGGTGATGATGATGTTTTACACTACACCTTTGGTTGTACATCCATATGATGGGATGTTCTACAGATACCTTCTGAAGTAGTTTTGGTCTACTGGGATGAGGTGGAGTATTTCCAAGTTATTCTCTTGGTGTCTCACTTCTCAATATTTGAACGATGAGCACTATGTTCTAGAAGATCCAAAACATCCCCTTATGACCCTGAAATTGGACGGAGATGAAATATATATAGTCTTTGGGACAAGGCTTCCCTAGAAAAAAAGAGAAAATGTTGAAAATTGGGTTGTTGTTTATAGGGTTATGAAGTTGACCCACTTATTTCCCATATATGATTAGAGCCTAGTGAAGTGTCTAGTATTGTTCTAAACACAAGATATATTCTGTCTCTATGTAGTACCATGTATGATTGTCTTCAACCAAAAAACAGAATTAACAAAATGGAAGAGGTGTGGCCTATGGTAAGAATTTGTGACCTAATTATAGAAGAGTAAAGTGTTTATTCCCTAAATTTCTGTAAATAAAGAGGGAACTATTTAGGTGTTATAGAATATTCTAATATCTTGTGTTTTTTACTCCATCTAGACTTGACAATAGTAGACATATTGTTTAGAAATAGTTATCACTATACAATCAGCATTGCAAATTTGAAATCCTTATACGGATACCCTACTAGTCACCCATTTCCAAGACAGATATTATACATTCATATCATACCGGTACACATATTTTGTAAGTGACGATGAATAAAGATCATATTACTCATCATCATATCCATATATCCCAAAATAAATATAAATCATTCACTGATCGATGTCGTATGCCCTTAGAGTTAGAGACTATAGTCTATGTTTTCATGAGAGTCTCCCTTAGATTTGGATTTTAGGGTTTTGGATATGGATCCATTTTAAACTCACCATTCCTTGGCCTATATAAGTTTTTATACAGGGTTTTCAAGGTTTATTATCTCCTAGCATCAATCCCATTGTTGGAGTGAGTGCATGTAATCTCTTATGTGTCACACCTAAGGAGAAGTGTTCCTAATAGAATTCACATTATTAAATGGGGTGATATAAAAATCATGTATGGAGACACCATTGATGATTACATGGTGGTTATCAAGGAACCACTTGGGGGGAACCTCTGGGGATGGACCATTCCCAAGGATCATGTATTATAGATGTATGGGAGCATGAAAGAGTGTTTCTGAGCTCAGGAGAGCCAAATATGGGTTTAATATGGAAATTTAATTTCAAGTATTTTTTATTTTGGAGACAAATTGTCTTGAAGGGTAGGGATAATATAGTAACACCTTTTTCCTTCTAATAATTTGAAATATTTTATAGAATTTATTTGGTTATAGGAACCATGCCAACAAAATATTTCAAGGCATTGCGCTCATAGAATAGATTTTATAAAAATTATTAATATATTAATAACCCACAAGAAAAATGATTTAGGAATAATGTAATTACACCGTAATGGGTTGTCAAATCAGAAATTTTGAGACCTACATGATTCTAGGATTCATGGTTCACCTGATATTTGACCGAAGGATGGTCCGCGTTGGGCATTCCGTTGATGCATCCTTTGGCGGGAGAGTATAATTAAAATAAATAATTTTTTTTTGTATTTGTATTAATCTAAATTATTAAATAGTCTATAAATACCAACATATAAAATGTTAATAGGGTTTGGCCTCGTGACCCTTATGAAACCTGATGTGAAATTTCGAATAATTTTCATTGCCAATCCAAATCCATTGATAAACAATTATCAGATCTAAGTGGATCGAGAGAAAGTGGATGTTGTGGGTCACCTAATTTTATGTATAATTCATTAATAAAAATTGATATATCCTACTTTGATGATGGTTTAATCAATTAAAGTTTACATTCATAAATAAAATATCCAATACAGATTTTTTCTACATCGATTTGATCTACAAAATTTTATTATATTCATAACTCCACAACATAAATTTAAATTGTTTAAATTAAATAATTATTATATCCCATTATATATCCCATGAAAATACCCATTATTAAATAATTTGACAAGAAAACATGGTCAAATATTGATTACTTCATTCTTGTTCATTTCTCCCCATCGTTCATTGCATTCTTCACCGCTAGCCTATGTAGTCACAATACGACAATTCAGGGGTCCGACCAAGCATAATTGAACAATATAAATGATGATGTATTATAAAATGATGAATATAATGGATATTTACAAATGTATTGTGATAGGATGAAGGATGTTTTTTTGAAATCCATGGATCCAAGATCCATTGTGGTGATGGGAGGTGAAGGGTGATGGACGTACAATACTGTTGGCATGCTGTGGGAGGTCATATTCTGATTTCCTCCACCAATAGGTAGGGAAATTGATATTTGGTATCGTTACATTCAAATATAGATGATATAGAGTGGTCAACGTAATAAATATCATCAAATTTATTCTATTTGGAGCCCATGTGAAAAATAAAATTTCACGGGAAAACACCTCTATATAGTGTGTATTGTAAAGAACACTTTCCATGTAGTAACACATATCTATGATACAAGTGTAATAAGTGGGTCAAATATCACACATTACGCAGATAAGAAAAAAATCCATGTAAACCCACCTAGGCTTCCATGTTGAACCCTATATGGAACAAACCTAGGATCATATGTTAGAGGATAGGATATGTATTATGGGAGTACATGGGAATATACTACTCCTCGGGAAAGCCCAAGCACTCAATCATGGTCATGAGCTCATGGGAAATTCACTGGTGGCTGGGACATACAATGTGGAACCCTAACATGTAATTTATGCTGGAGTAGACTCTTAGTTAGTTTCATAGGAGATCATGAATAGGTTATGGAGTGGTGAACAAGCTCTAGGTTCCCCATTCTCTGTCATTTTCCATGTAGAATGTCATGGAGTCCTTTATAGTGTCATTTGAGATATGATGCTTGGTGTTGATATAACAATTCATACTCAGAAGATCCTCAATGATGGTAGTGATCGTAAATTTTCCAGAAAAATACACTAGGGTCAGTACTCCCATATTACCCCATATTTTGAGTTCGCATTTAATCCGAGAGATTCTAGGTTTAGGGCTCCCTGGTCTCACCAGTTCACTAGTTCCCTGTGCAATTAGATAGAATATGGGATAATAATCCTTTGTACCACTAGGGTATTAGTTCTGCATGCCCTCGAATAAATTTTGTGGTTAGTACTCCTTTATTAAAAAAGGGAACATGTTTTTACGGATATCGGATTGATATAATTATTTATACTCCCCTAGGACACATTGGCGTTGTTTTAGCATTTCATTATGTTGTCAGGGTCAGTACCACATTACTAAAGTGAATGTTTCCTCTACGAATGGGGTGGTACACCCCCATATTTAATCCTCAGGGTAGTGAGGTTCCATCATTGTAAATGAGGGTGTACTTTAATTTGGAGTGTAGTTTAGTTTTTCGGGCCCCTCCAATAATATTTTGGTGTTTTTTCACATAATTTTGTGCATTTGTGATATAAATCCGCATCTTATATCTTACATGTTATCATCATTAAGGAAATGAGTTGGATATCCACTGTCTCTATAATCCTCGTTTCTTTATAAATATATATATATTTTAACTATTTTGGTTTTTTCACCTATTAATTTAGGTTGAGATGACTATTGTGGTATCTCTCTATCAAGCTCATCCAATTTCGAAGGATCCTACTGAGTATGTATATACTCACCACTGAATGATACTTACCCACAAATATCATGTCTTATGAAGATACATGATAGATTAGAGGTGATTATATAATAGAATAGTTATATGAAGATTCATTGACCCCATATGGTGGTCAGGCATAGAGACATAGAGAAGATATTTCATTGAATTTTTTATTGGATTTATTTTTCAGGTGGGGACGTCACATCATATTAAACATGTATTTTTTCAATCCATTCATTGAATGTATTAAATTTTACTATTTTAATTTACCTATAGTATATTAAATTCTCAATTTTTCATTAGTTATTATATTATTCTCTTAGTATTCCTCTAATTTCATTCACTTATATGGTTTGGAGTGTGTATAAAGATACATTTTGAAAGTGCCTCCAATTTTGGTCATATATTTTCAGATACTTTCACCAGCCCCTATAATGTGAAGGTTTTTCCTGATTTTGTGACTGTTTGGCCTACCCCCGGATAGGTAGGCCCTTATGGGTCGGGTTACTACAAGTCTATAGTTTTAGAGAGATACGTTATAAATGTTTCATAACTAACTAATGAATATACAATGTTGGTACTTCTAATCAGTATCAATTTACCACAATATTATAATTTTTAAATAAATCTTCATTTCATTTTATGATAATTATTCCAGATATTTATATTAACTTC
Source organism: Viscum album (assembly GCA_963277665.1). Classification (NCBI taxonomy): domain Eukaryota; kingdom Viridiplantae; phylum Streptophyta; class Magnoliopsida; order Santalales; family Viscaceae; genus Viscum; species Viscum album. The sequence continues at coordinate 545,372,904 of OY728158.1, forward strand.
TTCTTTCCTATTACCCATCCATAAACTCTATGAAACACATTTTAAAATATTGGGTTGAGTACAAAAAGATCAATATGGGAACTAAGAATAAGAAATCAATTATTCCATTGAAGAAAATAAAACCCCATGAAAACCCATTTTCTAAAAAACTCACATTTTATCCAAAATGGAAAGACAGTTTTTTAATAGAATTAATTTGTATTGAATTTATGAAGAAAATTAATTAAACAAATACTAATTAAAAGAAATAGAAACATAAAATAGGTGCAATGGAAATCCTCATCATATTACCCTTACATAACCCATACAAGAACCCAAATAAATTTGAATAACCATTTGGATAACTTCCTATATAATTATCCTGAGAACATAAACAGTACCCAGTTCCATGTTGTAGTATTTGGGTGATCCCATCATATAATCTATATCAAGATCAAATGAGATCCATAATGGAGAAAAACACTTCCTAAACAATGTCTGAGGTAAACATCATGAATTAAAAAAATTATTCTTGAAATGTTTTACAATAAACCCTTAAAAACTCTTTTATACTCGTATGAAAAATTATTTCTGATATAAAATGAATTTATTATTTTAAAAAATATATTTGAAAATAAAATTCCAAAAAAAGGGAAAGTCCAGTTTTATTTGTATAAATAATGAAATATTATAATGAGAGACAAACATAAAATAATGGTTACAATAGTGTGAAATTTATTTTTTTATGAATACATTAAAATAGAGTTATTATTTTTTCTCTTTGTCAAAAATGTTTATATTAAGAAAGTAATAATATTACATAATAAAAACACATAAATTAATATAAATAGACATAAAATATACATTATAAATAGTTTTTTCAAATATAAAAAATCATTAAATATGTTTAAAATTTTTACTAGGAATGAAAATAGATGAAAAATAAATATTTTAGAGAAATATTTTTAAATGGAAAGTCTCTTATATAAAATATTAAAATGATTCTATTAGAAAAAATAAATTTAAAAAATAAGGAAAAAATAATTTTTTTCATCTTTCAAAATTCAAGTAAAAATTTCATTGAAAAATTAATAAGAACACTGAAAAAATGACATAATAATTAAATAATTAATACTTTTAGAATTTTTTTTAAGTAAAAGGTATCTTATATTGAGTGTGACTCTTCAGAAACGTTATTTATCATCCAAAAAAATAAAAGTATGTTAATTATTTACATAATTAAGAACCATTTCTATTTTTATTTTTCATGTTATTATTTCTCATTCCATACTAAAAATAAATAACCATTTATGTTCACATCAATTTTTTGATGGTGTTTGGAGTATGTGTCAGAAATGACTTCGGTAAGGTCTATGATTTCGTTTTCCCATATTATACATACAAATAATAATGAAATAATAAAAAAAATTATACCATATTTATAATTTTATTATGAATCATGAATAATGGTTATGAAAAATATACATCGTTACAAAAATTGACATTGTAGGTCCTATATACACACAAGTAACATTTCCATTTTTCAATGATCACTATGGAAAGAAGGATTATAATATGTTATCCTTGAAAAATTTTCATCATTTCATAAACAACATATTATTTCATTAAATATAATTATATATATCATCCTTGTTATGTGGTTATGAAAAAATAGTCTCATCACTTATTAGAGGCAATAGTCCACACGAACGTAAGAATAATAGTATCATTTTTCATTGTATGAATGAATATAATATATTATATTTTACTAATTTTAAATATTTCATGAATATAATGATTATGTAGTTTATATCACAAATATTGATTATATTTACTCTTATTACCTCACTTATAGATTGTTAGTTAAATCAAGTCATATCGCTTCTTGAGGCGGTAGTATTCTGTACACATAAATGACCTTATTGTATCCCGTTGGGAATGGAATTGAAGAAGTTATATGTAATATAATAATTATAGTAGTATAATAATTTCAAAAATATCATATATTTACTCTGAATCCATCATAATAATAATATTTTAAAGGATAATATAAAAAATGATTACAACATTTCGTGATGCGGTATTCTGTCATTCACACAAATGATGCTTTATGTAACCATTTGGTGGAGGTGGAGATGGATTTATGTTATTTAATTAACTTAATAAAATATTAATCTATTTTTTATACTATTTATAAATATATTATACAAATTTAGTAATATTTTATGGATGTGTAAAAATAAATAAAATAAAAAACAACTGATTAAGAACGATACATCTTCATCAGACCACCTCTTATGTTTTACACCAATATAATTATTGATTTTTTCCCAATAAATTATGAACTATAGGATGGTAGGATTGATTTTATTTCTGGATTTTTTTATGTATTTAATGATTACAAAGGATTTTATGGTGTGTATTTGAGATAAAAGTTCATGAAAATCTATTAGCATGGGAGGGGGACCTTTAAATTTATGAAAAGAAATAGTTATAGTCATGCTCTCAATCTATAAAGGGAACTAAAAATGGCCATTATAAAGAACAATTTTCTATAATTTCAAAATATTTTGATAGTATTGAAATAATGTGGGGATATAATTCATTTTATCATATTCCGTTTTCGTCACATATCAGAAAACCTATTTTTTCATTAATTATGGGAAATGATATTAACTATTACACTATGAACTTAGGGAAAAAATATAAAATGACCATACAATATAATATAATATTTTGATTTTAAAAATGTAAGTATTTTTAGAGAAAAATTCACTAAATTTGGATAATTTAATTTATAAATTAAACATGCAGACATAATGAAAAATTAATAATTCAAGAAGTGTCTTTTTCAAGAAAATTGTTATTTTATATTAACAATAAGTTTATTTATTATAATTAAATTAATTTTAATTAGTATTTATAAATTTATAATGTTTATTTAATATTATTCACTTGTCAATAAGGGATATTTTCATTAATTAGTGAGGTTAATCATTTTTCACTTTAAACTATTAAAAACCCAATTTTAAAACAAAAAAAAATCATTTACTAAAATATAACATAAAAATTATAAAAATAAAATTTATTATATCAAATATGACTCAGTAATTCATAAGAAACATCATATAACATTCAAAAAACGACACTTTTAAATTAATTTTTTTATTTAAAAAAATGCAATTTGAATAAAAATTGGTATTTTCACTATTGACTAAAAATAAATATTTTATAATAAATAAGAAAAATAACCACCGTTAAATTTTATACTATTATTTCAATGATATAAATGAATTTATAAAATACATTATCAAAAAGATAAATAAAATTATGAAATTTCCTCACAAAAATCAATAAAATAATTAAAAAAATATTTTTGAATAAAAAATTACATTACGAATGAAAGAGTAATTGTTTAAAAAAATAATGAAAAAGTAAGAATTTTAGATATATATCTTTAAACTAGTTCAAAATATTAATACCTTATTTTTTATGTTTTTGGTTTTAACATTCATATCTCAATAGTATTATTTCATGGTTCATTTAGAATGAGTGTTTCGTATCTTATACCCTATCTAACATAGTTTTATTTTCATAAAATATATTGGTTTTTAATTCACCAAAATTAATAAATTAAAAACTTTAAATTTTAACTTCATCTCTTAAATTAATGGTTTTAAATTATAAAATACCATCAATGAAATCCCACAGCATAAAAGGAGTTCATAAAACATCCCCTTTATATGAGAGGAAAGAAAATATAAAGGCCACCTGAAATAATAGATAACGAGGTTTCCAAGTAGAAAACCATTAGTGAATTATTAAAATATGGATTTTTAAATATAATTCATTTAAGATATAATATTATATTTTTTGGGAGAGAGAAAAGTCTAAAATGTTTTTGAAAATAAAAAACATTTTTATATCGAGATCCTTTCCCAAAAGGTGAATAAAAATGTTATTATTATATGAAAAATATAAGTAAATATGCTTACTTGGAAATTATAATTTTGTTCATTAATAAATTTCCACCACAATACCATCTTATTCTCTAAAAAATGAGTATTCAATATCAATTTCTCCATCATGAAGTGAAAAATACACTTCTATCCAATAATATAATATTAAAAAGGACAAAAAGAAATTCCTCCTGTATTTAAAAATTAACCAAAAAAATTAGATAAGATCATCGATAAAAAAATATCCTTAAATTTTTTCAAAATATTCATGACAAATTCTGAAACCCAAAATAATCAAAATGGTTTGATCAAAATTTATTCATAGATTGATACATCATTTATCTCCAAATAGGCACTAATGCTATTAAACTCTCATTGTAAAAAAAAGTATATTACATGATCACATAATCTCCATGATATGTTAATCATTTCCATTAATATCTTGAATCACCATAAAGACACTATTATATAAAATAATGTTCTAAGATATTATTAAATCATTATTCCTTAAATAAAATCTCATAAATATCATTCAACCTTTATCATATATTGTTCCAAGATCATTAATTTATTCAGAAAAAACATTAATCACCAAATCATATATAATTTCCAATACATCATCTAAAATGGAATTACACATTAATAGGAAATTATCTATATTATCATGTTGATCCCATTCATGACATTTCCCATGAGTACCTCGATAATCATAATTTCCATAATCCTGAAAATTAAAATATTAAATTGATTAATTGGTATGAACATTATTACACTTCATTTTTTAACTCAACTCATTAATATTAAATTAAAGGTTATTTAATTATTCCTTCATTTACCACATAAAAAACAATATCCTCTTCCATTAAGAATTTATTTGGGGTGATTCTTCCCACATTCTTAACACATAGGTCACTGTGAATTTTTTAAAATTTGATCATTGTAATTAAAAATTATAAGGAAGTCTATTTTTTATAATTCATTAGGAAACTAACATAAAACTATTTCTTCATTCATAACTCATAATAGATTGTTAAGAATAACCACAACGGTTTTCATTGTACCTCTAATTCATTTCGAATTATTCTTCATACAACCACCAAATTTTCCTTTTAATCGATTATTGTTTTATACTAGATATATTCATATGATAAACACATGATTTCTGAGTATATAAAATAAACTATATTAAAAAATCTTCTTTAGAGGATCAATACTATGATATATCTAATCATTTTATCCCCTATTAAACTATTTTTATTTATATGAATTAACTATAATTTTATTTAGGATTAAATCCTTGGTGGTTATAATGTATTTTAACATTAAACTCAATTAACATCCTAACATCTAATGTTATCTAACCATTTCTTTGAGACCAACAAAAAGGAACCAAACATACACAATACAGATCCAATCTCAATTTGACTATTATTCACATTTTTCCCCAAATATCATCAATTATTAAGGTTTTAGGGAGTTAGTTCATAACTAATACACAATAAACAAACATATATACAATGTTGACAATTATAATCACGATATATTTTACTATAATATGAAAAAATTCACACAAAACATGACTTCTTCTTATTGAAATCATTAGGAAGATTATATTGAATTTTTTATTTCGCTTATCCACCCATTAACAGTATAATTTTTTTTATAAACGCAAGATGCAAAAAATATAAATAAAGGAAAAAAGAAAATAAAATATATATTAGTCTAGTGAAAACAAGAAAATCCAAGAAAACCCATTTTAATAAAAACACTACTTTTAACCAAAAAGGTGTTCATAAAACATCCCTTGATAATAGAGGAAATAAAATATAATGGCCTCCTAAAATAATAGTAAAATAGGTTTCCATGTTGAAAAAAATTATTGGATAATTAATATATGAATTTTAAAATAAAATTCATTTAGGATATGACATTATATTTCGTTGGAAGAGTAAAGAGACTAATAAGTTTTGAAAATAAATTACATTTTTATATCAAGATCCTTCCCACAAATGTGAATAATAACATTATTATTTAGATGATAAAAATAAGTAAATATACTTTCTTGGGAAGAATAATTTTATACACTAATAAAGTTATTCCACAATATCATATTATTCTCTAAAAAATGAGTATTCAAGATGATTTTACCAAGAATGAATTTATTTATCCACTTTTAACTGATAATATAATTTTAAAAAGGACAACATGATATTCCTCATGTATATAAAAATTAAGCAAAAAAGATAGATTAGATCAATAAATATAAGTTGTCCTTAAATTTTTTCAAAATATTCATGACTAATTTTGAAACCTGAAATTATCATAATGGTTTGATCAATATTTATTCATAGATTGATTCATAATTTATCTATAAATAACCACTAACACTATTGAACTCTCATTGTAAAAAATGTATATTCTCTGATCACATAATCCTTATGATATGTTTATCATTTCCATTAATATCATAAATCACCATAAAGACACTCTAAAATACAATATTGTTCCAAGATATTTTTATTCATTATTCCTCAAATAAAATCTCATAAATATTGTTCTACTATAATCATAAAAGGTTTCCAAGATCATTAATTTCTTAAAAAATAAAATTAATCACCATATTGGAAAACAACTTTTCAATCATATTGTCATCAATATGATAAAAAATATGTTTTGGAAATCAAATTCATGATTATACTTAAAACCATTTAAGTATAAATGGTTTTCGTAAAATAATCGAAATTACATAGGATATTAGTTTTCACTACACTCATTTTCCCCTTTAGTTGTGGGTTCAATGATAATTGAATTTCCAAATGTGACAAGTGGTTATTTTACAAAAACTATAATAATGTAGTTCTTATTAAATTCGATAAATTATGATGAACATCTTGAATTATTAAATTAATCATCAAAGGTCATATAATCAAGGCAGGTTTCAATTCCATTAATCATATTTTCCAAAAAAAAATTATTATCTTTTGAATAACATTTCATCCTGTTAATCTTAGGGTTACATATACCTTAAATATATTTTAAAACATAATTAACGTATATGAAGTTAATCCCCTTTCATAAAACTATCAATATAACATTAATACATTTATTTTCCTGATTATCCATTAATAAACAAGTAAATAATATCTCTTGAAACATTTTATATAGAAACCATAATTAATCAATGTTCGTCATAATCCATTAATGATGATTTTCAATATTATTCTTATATACATATTTCCTAAAAAAACATTGTGTCATGTCATAAGATTAAAAATATAATAAAATATGACATGATATAATCCATAAAATTCTGATGTCATAAATAGTATCCTAATCATCATCTGAAATGGAATGACACATTAATAAGAAATTATCTATTTTATCATGATGATCACATTCACGAAATTTCCATTGGGTACATTGATAATCAAAATTTCCATACTCCCCACATTTAAAATATTGAATTTATTAATTTTTAAGAACATTATTAAAATTAATTTATTTAACTAAACTCATGATTTTCATTTAACGATTACTTCTTTATTCTGTCATTTAACAAATAATAAACAATTTCCTCTTCCATTAAAAAATTTACCGGGTTGATTCTTCCCACATTCTTAACAAATAGGTCACTGAGTGTTTTTTACAATGTGATCATTATCATTGAAAATTATAAGGATATCCATTTTTATAATTCATTAGGAAACTCATATCTAACTATTTTTTCATTCATATCTCCTAATTGATGGTTAAGAATAACCACAAGTTTTTTCATTGTATCTCTCATTCAATTTGATTTATTTTCCATATAACCACAAAATCATCCATTTAATCCTTTATTTATTTCATTCTTACTAGATATATACATTTATTAAACACATGTTGTCTGAGTATATCAAATAAAACATATTAAAAAATCATCATTGGAGAATAAATACTATGATATCACTATTCATTTCATCCCATATTCAACTATTTTTATTTATATAAAATAACTATAATTGTATTTAGGATTCAATCCTTAGTGGATATAATGTATTTTTCATATAAACTCAATTAACTTCCAATCCTATAATGTTATTAAAACGTTTTCTTTGAAACCAACTATAAAGAACCAAACATACACATTAAATATCCCAGATTAATTTAACTATTATTCATATTATTTCCCCAAATATCATCAATTATTATTGTTTTATAGAGTTAGTTTATAACTAATACTCAATATACCAACAAATATAATATGTGATCAGTTATAATCAGTATCTATTTTACCATAATATAAAAAAATTAATTCAAAATATGATTTATTATTATTAAATTAATTAGTGCATTTATCTTTACATTTTCATATCCCTTATCAACAAAATAACCAAATGATAAAAATTTTATAAGTGCAAGATGAAAAAAATATAAATATAGGAAAAAAAGAAAAGAAAATATCTATTAGACTAGTGAAAACAAGAATACTCATGAAAATCTATTTTCTTAAAAACACTATTTTTCCCCAAAAACTAAATAGTATGTATTTTTTAATAAAATAATTTATCTTACCTTTTTTATGATAAAATATTTAACTAAAAACTGAAATGAAAAAATTGAAAATTAATTTAGATTCCATGATAAATGATCAATATATAACCCATAAAACCCCCTAAAATAACCCTTAAAAACTGGATAACTATATTTTTGACTTCTAATGTAATTCTACAAAGAACGTAATCATTACACAAAGCATTGGAGCGATATATGAATACACACACAATATAATCTATATTATCCACACCTATGATATATAATGGGGATCGACCCTTCTTAATCAATATCCAAGTACTATATCATGATTGAATAATTTTATTAAATACTCATTAAATAATTAAACACATAAAAACTATATTAAATTCAAATGCAGTATTCTTTAGGATAAAGATACCTTTTTTTAAAAATCCATATTCAGTAGAGAAATGCCTAAGAAAAAAAAGGAAATTAGGGTCTTCATTGAATAAATATTGAATTCTTATAAAATAATCCAGACATCAAATAACGATTATTACAGATATAAAATTATTTTTAGTCTTATACATTAAAATAAAACATTCATTTTGGATTTTTGTAAAAATGTTTCATATATTATATATTAAAAAATCACTTTTATAAACTATTTAAAAATTATCAAAATAAAAATAAAAATTCCATTATAAATACATTATGTTATTAAAAAACATGAATAAATTTATTTTTAGTATATAGAAATGGGGAAAAAGTGGTTCAATATAAATCAATAAAATATTTTTTTTAAATAATATCCCTATGTAAAACCTTAAAAAGATTCTAACTTCTTTTATATCATTTCTAAAAAAGTAAAATATTTTAAAAAATAACCATTACCATCTATTTAGCATAAATTAAATTTTTTTTATGAAAAATATATTATATCTTTTAATAAAATTACATTGAAATAAAATCACTAAATCAGTTAAAATGATGTTTTATGACAAAAAAGTCATTTACCAAGATTCTAACTCTTCTAATATATTCTTGATCTCCTGAATAATAAAATTATATTAATTATTTATTTGGATAATAATTATTTTCATTTGATTCATTTCATTTGTAATATCTCTTATGAGGTCATTCATAATTTGTTAATCATTTAATTCAATTTCGGATGTTTTGATAATATTTTACCTATGTTTCAAAAATGACTTCAATAGGTTGAATGTTTTCAAAGTGTTCATTAATAAATCATATAAAGATTAATAATCAAGACATAATTTTTTATATATATCATTTAAGCATTTAAAAATAATCATAGTATTTTGATATTGAAATAAACTCTTTAAAAGTCAATGAGGTGGTAGGCCCTATGTTTGAATGGGTATCCTTTCATTATTTTCAATGATCATTATGAGAAAATGGTACGTATTATTTAAAATTTATATAATTACCATAACCGAATAAATGATATATTTTTTCTTTAAATATATTTATATATATAATTCTATTGATATTTGGATGAAATAATAATCACATTACTTCATGATGACGGTATTTCTCACGTACGCACAAACAACATTATCATTTTTTAGTGTAAGAAATAGAATGATATTTTATTTTTTTAGAGAGATAAATATTTTACTAATATTATAATTTTTTTATTAAAATCACATATAATCATTAAAATTATCTTTATTACATTCCATATAAATCATTAGAGAAAAAAATCACATTGCATCTCTAGGCGTTAGCCTGATATATACATGAGGGATGATATCGTATCCCCCATAAAATAGAATATAAAAATGTATAATAATATAAAAATTAAATAGTTATAACTTAATAATAAAATTAATATATATACTTTAAATTAATTATTATTAAAATCATTGGGAGGATATGATGAAAAATGAAATACATTGGTTCATGAAGGGGTAGTCCTCTATATGCCCAAATTATGGTTTCAAATCACATTTTATTGAATAAGATATTGGTTTAGGTTATGAAATTATCATAATAAATTAAAATATGTTGGATAAAATTATGTCATTATAATAAAATAATTAATTAATATTTTAAGGAGTTGGAATAGAAATAATTAAAATTTCTCGATTAATAAAAATATCTTTTCATCATAAATAACATGGATTTTACACAAAAAAATTATCAATATTGGTTTTCAGATCAATAAAATGAGCATAGGATTTGAAAGGTATGATTGGAATGTATTTTTATAGATATTCTCTAAACCAAAACTCTTTTAATGTTTCTATAGAATAAAAAATGGGTGGTCTTGTATAATTGTGGGAAAGGATGCTATATGAATTTTTTAAAATTAAAAGATATACTCATGTTTTTCACAATAAAAACACTAATAATGGGCCATTAGCAAGAATCGGTTTATATATGGTTTATATTTTTTCATAAAAAATAATTTATATCATTTTTAAGTCACTATAACTAGTTTATTTTTATTTTATCTTCTCGTTAAACCCATTTTTCATTAACATAGTTAAAATATTTTTACTCTTTTCACTGTAAAGTAAGAGCATAAATTTTTTTCAACAAATTATATGATATAGATTTTAATGATAATAAATATGAATTCATTTTTATCTAATTGAATTACAAAAATTGATATATGTTAACATTCAAATTAAACTCTCCGATGTGAAAAAATGTTGTTTTCCAAAAAGTGTATTTCTCAAGAAAAAAATTATTTTATACTAATTTTTTGACTTATATTGATAAATAAACGTATTCAAATTATAAATTATTGATATATAATCTATAAATATGAATTAAATTATTCCTAATTATTGTACATTTTAAATAAATATTTTGTAGAAAAATTAATCACTTACAATCAGATTTTAGAAAACCCCATTTTAAACCCAATAATATTAATATACTAAAATCTAATAGAAAGATGATTAAGAAATGATTTAGTGGTTTAAATATACTTAAATACTAATATTTATACATTAAAACTTATTCAAAATAGAATTGTTCTTTTAAAATTAAAAATTTATAGAATTTAAGTGACATTTTTTCTAAAATATGTAATCATCACTATTACCAAAAAATAGAATACATTCAGAAAAATAAAAAAACTTCACAATATGGTAATTTTGATATTATTTTTTCAAAAACTGATATTATTATTAAAATATATATTTTTACACAATTTATAAAATTACAATAATATTAATTTATAAAAATTTGAAGAAACATAATTATTGAGGAATGGAATGACATTAATAAAAAATGAAAAATTATTTTAATTGAATTATTTACAAAATATATATTGAGTTATAAAATTATTTTTATATTTCATAATTTTATTAATAAAATAAATACACCCAACATCTTTTATCTTTTTTATTTTATTTATATTAAACAGTAATATTTTTTAATTCAATTAATTCTGTTGTTTCATATATTATATGCCATCAAACATAGTTTTATTTTTATATAATATTTGTGTGCCACTATGAAATTATTTCATAATAATTTATTCAAAATTTATTACTACATGGGTTCAGTTATATTTTTTATGTAGAATTTTAAAGGATTGATGTGACTCGGTATCAATTATCAGGTACGAAATGAGATCACAATCAAGGAAAAGAATTTTCTACCATGTGTTGATGAATTATTTTATAAAAGTCATGGAGAAAAATAATATTTAATGATTTAACATCACTTGGGATGTCATTAATTGTCAGTTGATAAGTCTTATATAACTAAAAAATAATTCTAAATAATTTATCGACACAAATAATGTATATGAATTCCATTTGGTCTTACTAGTGCCACTACTATTTTCATGTATTTAATGAGTAATGTGTTTAGAGATTACCTTGATTTTTTATGCAGTATTTGTATATAGTATTCTTATATAATCTATGAGAAATTATTATACTAATGATCTCTTAAGAATTATGATGAATACCCTAAGGAAGGGGAATTTTATGCAAAATTTACCAAATAAGATTTTTTCCTAAAAAATATTACTTTTTTTGTCATATAATTTTAATTAAGGGTATATATATTGATTCAGCCTTGACCAATGGTATTATTGGTTGGAATAAAATAGACATTATAACTTAGATGAGGGGTCAGTTTCTCAAGCCGTCTATGGAGACGCATTCCTTGGACTGAGTAGAACATTTTTATATGGTCTTAGGGATTATTAAATCCCAAGACGGGGGGTCGGTGATGCGACACGTATGTTAAGTGGTTTAACGTATTTTTTTCTCTATGGTTCTTGTTTTCAATGGCGCGAACACATCCATAGTTCTTTTTTAGTGAAGTTAGTGGCAATGAGACCCTGGCATCTAGACGAATATTTCAAAGGGGTTTTCGGGCATTGAAACCGGAGTTGAGGCGTGGGCCGCACGACCCCTCTTTCAAGCTACAAACAACGTTTCACAACCTCTTCATCAGACATCCATTCGGGGTGTGCGAGTAGTAAATTCTGGGAGTTTTTATGAGGGCATTGCAATGGCGAAATCCACCCACATTAATTCAGATGGTGGTGTGGGCCCCACGAGGGCCGTGTTGGGTGTTGACAGTGAATTTTATCTTCTTCATCGGGTGTCCGTTTTGGACAAGTAAATAAGCGATCTTGTGTAATTTTCTAAGAGGATCAAAATGGTGTGATCCGTTCGTAGAATTTCGGGACCGGGATGCGGGTCCCACGTAGTACCGATCATGTGTGTTATGGCGAGACAAATATTTTTTTTCTGAATATTCATTCCACGTAAGTAGTATATTTGACATGTTTTTTCAAGGGAAACACAATGGTGTGATGCACCCGACTATTTTCGGGACCAGGGTGCTGGACCACGAGACATCGTTCGGGCATAAAGCGGTGTCAGAAAATCGTTACGTCAGATATCTGTTGGAGGCGAGTTGATAGTCTATCTCGCAGGTTTTTCCATGGGGATTACAATAGTGTGATCCGTTTGGATGTCAGGAGCCTCATTTGAGATCTCATTAAATGTGGAAGCATGAAAGGTGCATCGGTGGCGGTTATTCTTTGTATTTTTCAAAGAAAACCCTTAGCGTGTGATCGTGTTCACTCCAGTGTGACTGAAGATTAGGTTTGAAGAGATATGTATGGACGTACTAGGGCTGTGGAAGAGGCAGGTTGGCAAAATTACATTTTTTTCCTTCGCGATGAAGTTGGTTGTCATGTGCATGATAGCCTTTGGGCTAGAGAGGTTGTATACTGTGGGAGTATACGGGGATGCTGGGAGGTACATTTTGTAGTTATAACCAAGAATGTTTGTGTTCTTTGTATGGAGATGAGATAGGGCCACATGACGTGTGGGCCCCGTATGTGTGTCGTGTTCTGCTTTATGTACCTTAGATCTCTCACGATGTACAGGGTCCTACTTTTCATGATGGTTTAGACCAGCAGGGTTGAGTGGCTTCCCCTAGTTCTATTCTCTATGGTGTGATCAGTGGAGTTATTTGCGTTCCCATTTTTTATTTAGCCATGCTGGCTTTCAATATCACGTCCCTTCGGGTTCCCTGATAGTGTTATTGGGGATTCAATGTGACCAATACATTAAGCGGGCACCGATCCTCTCCCCAGGAGGTTGTTTCCAGTAGGGTACGAAGCCATAGTGATCATGGGTGCAGTTTCCCTTACCAAGTATCGGGATCATATCCTCCTTCCACGATTTAATGTTACATGTTTCCCTAGGAAGAGCTCCAGGTATCGGCGTGACCCACACTACACAGGCGCTGAACCTCTACTAGGTGAATTGTTCTAAAGTTGGGTGGTCACTCGATACCCAATCCATGTTCTGTTTGCCAGTGTTGTACCATACAGTAGGGATGGCCAGAGCTGTTTCGGGCTTACCCTCCAGCAGGGCTATGAAGTGGGTTTCTCATCGACTTCTTTGGGTTTACCCTCTAGCAGGGCTGGGCAGTTGGTTTCTCATTGAATTATTAGGGTTTACCCTCAAGAAGAGACTGGGCAGTGGGTTACATGACAACCTTTTAGGGATTACCCTCCAACTGAGACTAGGAAGTAGGTTACCCAACGACCTTTTAGGGTTTACCCTCCAGCAGAGACTGGGCAGTGGGTTACCCGACGACGTCTTAGGGTTTATCCTCCAGTAGAGACTATGCAGTGGGTTAACCGGCAACCTCCTAGAGTTTACCCTCCAGTAGAGACTGGGCAGTGGGTTACCCGACGAACTCTTAGGGTTTACCCTCCAGAAGAGACTGGGAAGTGGGTTACCCGATGAACTCTTAAGGTATACCCTCCAGCAGAGACTAGGCAGTGGGTTACCCGACAACTTCTTGGGGTTTACCCTCCAGCCGAGACTAGGTAGTGGGTTACCCGACGACATGTTAGGGTTTATCCTCCAGCAGAGGCAGGGTAGTGGGTTACCCAAAGACCTCTTAGGGTTTTACCTGCAGTAGAGACTGGTCAGTTGGTTACCTGATGACTTCTTAGGGTTTACCCTCCAGAGGATACTGGATAGTGGGTTACCTGACGACCTCTTAGAGTTTACCCTGCACAAAAGACTGGGCAGTGGGTTACCCGATGACCTCTTAGGCTATACCCTCCAGTAGATACTGGGTAATGGTTATCCCGACGACCTCTTAGGTATTACTCTCTACTAGACATTGGGCAGTGGATTACTCAATGACCTCTTAGGGTTTACCCTCTAGTGGGGCTGAAAAGTTGGTTATCCGAAGGATTCTTTCAAACATTGATCTTTCTACTAGGCTAGTCTATGGATTATCTCTATGACTACCAGAGCGGGACCCTTGGTTTTAATGGGTTGGTGATGTGACATCTTTGAAAATGGGAAGACCTCGGGACAATGTGACAGTGACGAGGTGTGGATTGACATTCCTTAGAAATCTCAGGTACGAGGGGAACTTTCCCCACCATGATTCATCCTTGAGATGTGACCTAAAACCGCGTGGGCGAGTCAGTGCAACCCAAAGCGGATAGTGTTTAGGTGCAGGGATTTGAGCCCCTTAACATGCAGTGTGGGGCAGTCGGGTGGGATGCTGAGCATCGATGGTGTTTACTTATGGGACTGTTGGATACTCATTTTCTTGGACTAAGATATGAGATGGACATCCTCTTACGATCTTGTTTGGGTTACTTTTTGAACATATGTATATGTATATTCCTTGTTCCGGTACCCACTTCTTGGGTTTTGGTTACTCTCCTTCCAAGAGAGGTGAAGAGGCACGGGGTATGCCATGTGCTTTCCATGTCTACCTTCACATGGTTGGATGAGTCTAATCGCCTGCTATAGCTAGCGATGACTCAAAGAGATGTTAATATTCCCAACGTTTCTATCTTCTTGTGTTTGGAAAAGTCAACTTTATTACTCTTTTTGGGTTGAGTTGTACTCTTCACTGTACTCTTGGTTTTACTCCTTAACTATTCCCTATTACATCTACTGCTCACCTCTTTAGTACCTCTTTTACTGCTCCCTCGAGCCTTTGGTGCATCCTACTAAGTATTTTCATACTCACCCCTGCTTTATATTTTCCCACACATGGTGTGCCCTTGTAGATGACAGACAAGTTGGTCAGGACTTCAGTGGATCTTTGGAGTTCGGGAGCTTGGACCACATACGGTGGTCGTAGTTGGGTTCCATGCGTGGGACTCTCCCAGCAGTTTACATTTGTTTACATGTTGTTTGGTTGTGACACTTTTTTGGTTGGGCATGTGTTTTTTCCCTTTTCTATTCAGTTTACCTTCAGCACTTACAATTTACTATTTATAGGTCGATGCAACTTTTGTGGTCTTTTTATAGTAGTTGGTACTTTACTTTTATTTTCTTTTAACTCTGCACTTCTGCATTGAGTGGGCTTTGTGTGTGTACAGGTACTCAGGAAAAGGCCTCCCAAAGTTGTTTAGGCTTCGGTCCTTGTCACCAACCCCTATCCTATAGAGGCCGACATGTGGTAGTTGTGGTTCGAGTCCAAGTAGGGTCGGGTCGTGACACACTAATCTAAACTTCATTAAAATTTCTCACCCCAATATTGTTGGAATGTAGGAGTATAAAATATATCCAATTGATGAGATTATTATAGCATGCTCGACTGACATTAAAGGATTATGGGATAAAAATATTTTTCTTGTCGAATTATATGACAAAAATAGTTTCAACTCATGTATCATAATGGTTTGATGTGATGATTTGCTTTTTTGGAAATGTTGTTGAACAACTGTATGGTTGGATAAAGTAAGTGAATGCATTATTTTTTGATTAAAATAGTCATGGAAATGGTTGGAAATGTGAGGAATATTCATAAGTACATCATGGTTTCACAATATTGACTGATGAGAAATGAAAAAAATCATCAATGGACCTGATGCTTGATGTTAGAGATAAGGAAGTTCTATGAATATCTCTTTTTAAGAGAGTCAAGAGATTTTTAAAGAAGGGAGATCTATTTCTATGGTATATAATTCCATTAGTGATTCTTGATCCTAACAGAGTGATGTCATATTTAATAGAACATCCCTAAACCATTTCACTATTAAATTTTGCATTCTATGAATCCCTGTTGATGAATTAAATACCAAAACCCTCAGAAGTACAAAAGTAATATTTATCTTAGTGGGAAAATGATTTCTCTAATTAGGAGTATATGAGGAAGATCATATAATATATAGATAAATATCTACACAAAAAATAATATTCTAGTAAAAATATTCTCGAATAACCTTATATATGAAGAGGTGACATGGGAACCGAGGACGAAATGAATGCAAACTTAAATAAAAAGTTTTCACCTTATTAATTAAATCGAAAGTTAGAGGGAAAATTTTCATAAAAGGGGAAGAATGTAATGGCATATAATTTTATCAATAGAATTTCCCTTATTATAATTATATAATGTAACACATTAAACACATAGAGAATGAAAAAACATTA
This sequence comes from Viscum album, assembly GCA_963277665.1. Lineage (NCBI taxonomy): Eukaryota > Viridiplantae > Streptophyta > Magnoliopsida > Santalales > Viscaceae > Viscum > Viscum album. The sequence continues at coordinate 545,390,272 of OY728158.1, forward strand.
TTCTTATTAATGAAGAATGATACATTAGTCAGCAAACCAACCCATTAGAATACCAAATATTTCAAATGGATAATAATTAGAATATAAGAGAATATGAATAGGATAAATTTGATCTGTTCAGTCCACTATAATGGCCACACACATGAAAACGTTGTTGAAATAGACAACAATTTTAAGGATAAAATATTAATGTTCTTGATCAATGTATACAATTGAGAAAAATATATATTTGAATGATGAAGAAATGGAATAATATGTATTTATAGGATATAGTTAACCCATATTACCATTAAAAACCATACCATTGGAATTGTTACATGACCATTGGATTAGTAATCTGGTCCTTAAGAATGGAGCTCAATACATAATAATAGAAACCCCATATTTTGTATTTTATAATAATATTAAGTTTCTTTATAAATTTAAAATATGATATTTTTATATAATGGTACAAGTAAATAATTTTATTAAAAGTATAAATTATGCATTGATAGTTTTAAAAGATGTAATTGTTTAATATGCAATTTTACAATGAATATAATTATTTAAAAGGAAATATATTATTATAAAAATGATTAATAATTTTTTTTCTATTTCCATTATATTTAAAAGATAATTTTATGAGGCCATAAGTAATTTTAAAATTATAATAAAATAGTTCCTAATAAAAAATTAATATTATGGAATAAATTGGTATTTTATTTAAAAATTAAAATTTTATACATAAGAAATTATTTTAGTAAAATGGATTCCTTTTTTGATGTTTACATGTAAAAAAATGGTCCAGGTGTATTTTTTATATTTTCTCTAAGATTTTATATGGTTGGTGAATAGATAAATATGATAATTTATGAAATATTACATTATAAGTCAAATACATGGATTTTTGAGTCATGGGTGATGTAGGAAAAAATTAGTTAGAAAAAACAAGCACCATTCACTATATATATTCTGAGGAATCAATGCCATTTATTTTATTCATTCAGAATAATAAAATAATGATTATAATAAAAAAAAACCCTTTTCCTCCTCTTATAAATAGCACCCCATACCAACTGTTCTCATGATGTCTTATAAGACATTAATCATGAAAAATATTTTAATACACCTCTTATTCACACTTTACCCATGTCACTTTCTTGTGGCCTCATCAAAATACAAATTCCATGTTCCTCAACGGGTCATTCATGGTGGTGAATTTGATGAGGTAATATTCTCAAAGTACGTTTTTTAGTTTCATTTTATATTCTACCTTGTCCTCGTCTCATTAATTAATATATTATAAAATATCAATTTTATACTATAATGAAATACATATAATGAAATATCATAATTCCAAAAAAATTCTCATCTCTTATTATTTAATAAAACTATTCCATTTTCAAAATTGTGAAGTTCATTCGTCTCCATGGATAATGAGTTTTCAGTTTACATTACATCTTTCATGGAATGCCAAAAAAAATTTAATATTGGTAAATCCAATAATAATAATAATAATAATATAACTTATTTCATGTTCTTTAAAAAATATAAAGATATTATAATAAACAAAATTCTTGTTTGATAGGGTCATAAAAACAAAAAAATAAATAAAAAATTAATCATTAATGTTTTATTGAATAAATCATACACTTGATTGAAAAAATGATATATGGTACCATTTAAATATATAGAATAGAATTAAAAAAATTTATTTCACTTATCGAGTATTATTTCCACTATACATGTTATTCTTTATTTATACACAAGTGAACCGATAATGAATCCACTCAAATAATTTTCCTAGAACAACAATATTAAACATTTTATCAGATTGAAATGGTCATAAATTAACTTAATAGTAATATAATAAATCAAATATATGTGTAATAGATTCTTAATTAATAAAACAATCAATAGAATTTTATTAAAATTGATATTAAATTCATGTCTTTCTTGCATTCAAAATAATGTAAGGGGTCTCTCGGAACATCCATATTTTCATATTGTTAATGCTTTACCTCTCATTACCTAATTTTAGCACTTAATTATTATTATATTATTATAATAAATTAATTATATATGTCAAAAACATATATATCTAGATTAATTAATAGTTTATGTTGAAATAAATGTTTTAATATGTTTCTATCTCCAATCACATTGATAACAAACCTAATTAATGGGAACCACTCTGTTTAATTCCAATTTTGAAGTATACAACATAAACCTTTTTGGCCACCATTAAGATATAAAATTACACATTTTGAAAGAATAACTATTTTAATTTGTTTATTTTTATATGTAAAATTTTATTCATTTGTTCACTTTATGGTCTCTTTAACATTTTCCCATAAACAGCACTAATGTGCAACATTTCTATAGTTTCGAGAAAAGTTTTTCAGGTTTTCACTCTAGATAAAACAATAATCCATGATATGTTATTATTTGTTTCCATTATTATTTTCCAAAAATTATTTAATCTTTTCCTTCATGTGGTCCATAATTTCACACCCTTTGTCTATTCCTTATGAGATGATATTCAAACCCATTTCCTTTATCAGTTTACCCTTATATTTAATTTTTATGATTGATTTCCTAATGTGGAACACATGTGAAAGTAAATGTTATGATGGGTGCACTATGATATAACACCAATTTAGTGGGTAATGCTTCTGTTAAGAGATTTTATGTGTGTGATTAATGAGAAAACATAATAATAAATGTGACATTGTCAACTATGTGATATCATCTTAGCAGTTAGTTTTGACTAATTTTTATGTCATTATGTATGTTTCTTAAACAAATTTATATTACAATGAATATATTATTAAATATAAAATATAGATTATTCATCTATATTTTTATTATTTATCCATTCCATGTATGTTATCATCTAGTTCATTTGGACTCGTGTGTTATGCTTCATTTCCCTCTCCTTTCATTTATGTGATTTGTAAGTCAACCCTTTTTTCTATGTATTCCCCTTGTTATACTATGCTGTTAGAGAAGTAAAAGGGGACTTAGAATTTCATTATGGATTTTAATAATCTGTTTATTTATTCTAGTTTAATGTCTTTATATTGTCAACCATTTCTTCTAATGAACCAATCCATCTTGATTTTTGGTAATTTTTTTAAGGATACTAATTTTCAATTTCATGAAATGATATTTGTAAATGATTAGGGTATATATATATAGTTTCAGTTCCTACAGGGCTATGTAATTGACATATTTTATACTCAATAGTAGGGAAATGTGGTGGATAATTCCCTTAGTATTAATTCACATTATCTTTAGTGTAGGAGGAATCTGATTTGTCCTCTTTATTACAACTGATCCCAACAAAAAAGAGGGGTAAAAATTATCATTGATTGATTTTGTTGACTACTTCAATTATCTTGTTTGTGAGGTATTATTTGTTGGGAAACATATTGTGTGGGGTTCTCCATTTGGAGATAAAATATGGAGATTAAATGGATGTATTATTTGGATTTGGGGAACCCAACATACTTTTATAGGAATTGAAGGCGGTTCTGGTCATGATGTGATTGGAGGTAATGATGATGTTTTAAAATACCCCTTTGGTTGTACATCCATATGTTGGGATGTTCTATAAATACTTTTTGAAGTAGTTTTGGTATACTGGGATGAGGTGGAGTATTTCCATGTTATTCTCATAGTCTCTCACTTCTCAATAGGTGAACGACGAGAAGTATGTTCTAGAAGTTCCAAAACATCCTCTTATGACCCCAAAATTGGAATGAGATGAAATATATAGTCTTTGGGACAAGGCTTCCAAAGAAAAAGAGAGGAAATGAATAAAACTAGGTGGTTGTTTATAGATTTATGAAGTTGACACACTTATTTCCCATATATGATTAGAGTCTAGTGGATAGTCTAGGATTTTTATTTACACAAGATATATTCCATCTCTATGTGGTACCCTGTATGATTGTCTTCGACTGACAAACGCAATTAAAAAATGGTTGAGGTGTGGCCTACGACAGGCATTTGAGACCTAATTATAGAAGAGTAAATTGTTTATCCCATAAATGTATGGGAATAAATAGGGAACTATTCACGTGTTATAAAATATTCTAATATCATGTGTTTTGTACTTCATCTAGTATTGACATTAGTAGAAATATTGTTTAGAAATAGTTATCACATTACAATGGGCATTGCACATTTGAAATCTTTATATGGGATACCCAACAAGTCACCCATTTCCAAGACATATATTATACATAAATATAATATTGGTACAAATATTGTGTAAGTGATGATGAATAAAGATCATATTACTCATCATCATATTAGGATATCCTAGAACAGATATAAATATTTCAACGATCGATGTCGTATGCCCTTAGAATTGGATATTATAGTCTATGTTTACCTAATAGTCTCCCTTAAATGTGGATTTTAGGGTTTGGGATATGGATCCAATTTAAACCCACCATTCCTTGGATGATATAAGTTTTCATAGAGGGTTTTAAATGTTTATTATCTCCAAGCATCAATCCCATCATTGGAGTGAGTGCATGGAATCATCTATGTGTCACACCTAATGAGATGTGTTCCTGATAGAATGCACATTATTTAATGGGGTGATATAAAAATCCATTATGGAGCCACTATTGATGATTACATGGTGGTAATCAAGGACCCACCTGAGGGGAACCTTTGAGGATGGACCATTCCCAAGGATCATGTATTATAGAAGTATGGGAGCATGCAAGAGAGTTTCTGAGCTTAAGAGAGCCAAATATGGATTAAATATGCTAATTTAATTTTATGGATTTTTAATTTTGGGGACAAGAAGTCGTGAAGGGGAGGGATAATATAGTGACAAAATTTTATTCTTCTAATGGATTGAAATATTTTATTTAATTATTTGGATATATGAACTGAGATAACAAGATATTTCAAGGTGTTGCGATCATAGAGTAGATTTTATAAAAATTATTAATATATTAATAACCCACAGGAAAAATGTTTTAGGAATAATGTAATTACACCATAATGGGTCATCAAATCAGAAATTTTGAGACTATACATGATTCTTGGATTCATGGTTCACCATATATTTGATATAAGGAAGGTTCACATTGGGCATACTGTTGACGCATCCTTTGGCGGGAGAGTATAATTAAACAAAATAATTTTTTTAAAATTTTTTTTATACTAATTTATTAAATAATATATAAATAACATCATTTAAATGTTTATAGGTTTTGACCTCATGACCCTTATGAATCCTGAGGCGCCATTTAGAACAATTTTCATTGCCAATAAAAATGTATTGATAAACAATTATCAGATCTTAGTGGATTGAGAGGATGTGGATGTTGTGGGTCTTTTAATTTTATGTAGAATTCCTTAATAACCAATGATATATCCTATTTTGATGTTGGTGTAATCAATTATAGTTTACATTCAAAAATAAAATATCCAGCACAAATTTTCTCTACTTTCATTTGATCTACAATCTTTTAATATATTCATAACTCCACAATATAAATTTAATTTTTATTTATTAAATAATAATTATATCCCATTCTATATCCCATGTAAATATAAATTATTAAATAATTGGACAAGAAAACATAGTCAAATATTGATTAATTCATTCTTGGGAATTTTTCCCCATCGTTCATTGCATTCTTCGTCGCGGGCTTATGGAGTCATAATACGACAATTCAAGGGTTCGACCAAGCATAATTGAACAATATAAATCAAGATGTGTTACAAAATGATAAATATAATGGCTATTTAAAAATGAATTGTGATAGGATGAAGGATGTTTGTTATACATCCATGGATCCAAAATCCAGAGTGGTGATGGTAGGTGAAGTGTGATGAATGTACAATACTCTTGGCATGCTGTGGGAGGTCATATTCTGATTTCATCCACCCAGAGGTAGGAAAATTGATATTTGGTATCATTAAGATAAAATATATAAGATCTAGAGTGGTCAATGTAATAAATATCATCAAATTTATTCTATACGGTTCCCATGTGAAAAATAAAATTTCACCGGAAAACACCACCATATAATGTGTATCGTAAAGAACACTTTCCATGTAGTAACACATATCTATGATACTAGTGTAAAAAGTGAGTCAAAGATAACATATTATATTGATATGAAAAAAGTCCATGTTAAACCCCTCAGGTTTCCATGTTGAACCCAATATGGCACAAACCTAGGATCACATGTTAGAGGATATGATATGCACTATAGGAGTACATTGGAATATACAAGTCCCCGGGAAAGACTAAGCAGTCAATCATGGACATGAGCTCATGGGACAGTCGCTGGTGGCTGGGACATACAATGTGGCACCCTTACATGTAATGTATGCTAGATTAGACTTTGAGTTAGTTGCATAGGAGATCCTGACTAGGTAGTGGAGTGGTGAACAAGCTCTGGGTTCCCCATTCTATGTAATTTTCCATGTAGAATGTCATGGAGTCCTTCGTAGTGTCCTTTGAGATATGATGCTTGGTGTTGATATAACTATTCATAATCAGAAGATGCTCAATGATGGTAGTGATCATGAATTGTCCACCAAAATACAATGGGGTTAGTATTCCCATATTACACTATATTTTGAGATCCCATTCAATCCGAGAGATTCTGGGGTTAGTGCTTCTCGGTCTAACTAGGTCACTAGTTCCCCATTCAATCAAATAAAATATGGAATAATACACCTTTGTACCACTAGGGTGTTAGTTGTACATGCCTTAGAATAAATGTTGTGGTTAGTATTCCTTTTCGAAATTAGGAATATGTTTTTAAGGATATCATATTGAGATAATTATTTATACACCCCTATGAAACATTGGCATTGGTTCGACATTTAATTATATATATAGGGTCAGTACCCTATTACTAAGGTGAATGTTTCCTCTAAAAATGGGGTGAAACATCCCCATATTAAATCCTTAGTGTAGTGTTTTTCCTTGGTAGTAAATGAGTGTGTTCTTTTATTTGGAGTGTAGTTTAGTTTTTCTTTCCCCTATACTAATATTTTGGTGATTTTTCACATAATTATTTTCATCTGTGATAGACATCTCCAGATTATATCTTACCTGTAATCATCATCAGGGAAATGAGTTGGATATCCACATTCTCTATAATCTTTAGTTCTTTATAAGTATATATTTTTTTGTGTCTATTTGGTTTTGTTTCACCTTTTAATTTAGGTTAAGATGACTATTGTGGTATCTCTCTATCAACCTCTTTCAATTTTCAGGGATCCTACTTAGTATGCATATACTCAACCCTGAATGATATTTTCCCACAAATATCATGTATTATGAGGATGAATGATAGATTTTAGGTTATTATAGAATATAATAGTCGAATCAATATTTATTGACCCCATATGGTGGTCAGGCATAGAGACATAGAGATGATATTTCTTAGGATTTTTATTGCCATTATTTTTCAGGTGGTGACTTTATTTCATATTGGACACATATTTTTTACATCCATTCATTAAATGTATTATATTGTACTATTTTCATTTACCTATAGTATATTAAATTCAAGATTTATTACAAGTTATTATATAATCCTATTAGTATTCCTCTAATTTCTATCACTGATATGGTTTGGTGTGTGTATAATGATACATTTGGAAATAGCCTTCAATTTTTTCCACACGTTTTCAGAACCTTTCACCATCCCCTATAATGTCGGGGTTGGCCTGGTTTTGTGTCTGCTTGGCCTACCCCTGAATAGGTAGACCCTTATGGGTCGGGTTTCTACAAGTTTATAGTTTTAAAGAGATAGGTTATAAATGTTTCATAACTAAATGATCAATATACAATGTTGATACTTCTAATCAGTATCAATTTCCCACAATATTATAATTTTGAAATAAAACAAGATTTCATTTTATAAAAATTATTCAAGATATTTATATTAACTTCTTTTTTCCCATTACCCATCCTTAAACTCTATGAAACACATTTTAAAAAAAAAATTGGATGAGTAGAAAAAGATCCATACGGGAAATAAAAAAAGAAATCCATTATTCCATTGATGAAAATAAACCCCCTGAGAACCCATTTTCTAAAAAACATTTTAACCAAAATAGAAAGATATTTTTTAAAAATTAATTAATTTATACTGAATTTATGAAGAAAATTATATACACGGAGGCTAATTACAAATAACAGAAACATCATATAGGTGTAAAAAAATCCTCATCATATTACCCTTACATAACCCATACAAGAACCCCCAAAAATATGAATAACCATTTGGATAACTTCCTATATAATTATCCTGAGAAAATAAACATAACCCAGTTTCATTGTGTAGTATTTGGTTGATCTCATCATATAATCTATATTGGTATCAAATGAGATCCATAATGGGGAACAACACTTCTTAAACAATTTCCAGGGTACACATCATGAATTAAAAAAATTATTCTTGAAATGTTTAACAATAAAACCCCTGAAAAACTCTTTTTTAATCGTATGAAAATTATTTCAGATATAAAATTAACTTTTTATTTTAAAAAATATATTTAAAAATAAAATTACATAGAAAAAGGTAAAATGAATTTTTATTTGTATAAATCATGAAATATTATATTGAGAGAGAAACATAAAATAAATGGACAAAATAGTGTTAAATTTCTTTTTTTCTGAATACATTAAAACAGAGTTATTATTTTTTCACTTTATCAGAAATTTTTATATTAAGTAATAATATTACACATTGAATCCACAAAAATTAAGAATAAATGGACAAAAAATATACATTATAAATAGTTTTTTCAAATATAAAAAATCATTAAATATGTTTAAAAATTTCGTCAAGGAAGGAAAATAGATGAAAAATAAATATTTTATAGATATACTTTTTAATGGAAATTCTCCAATGTTAAATCAAAAAATTATTCAATTAGAAAATAAAATTAAAAAAAGTAAAATATGGGAAAAAAGAATTTGTATCATCCTTCAAAATTCAATTATTAATTTCATTGAAACATTAATAAAGAGACTGAAAAAGTGACCTAATATTTAAATAATTAATACTTTTAAAAATTTGGTTTTAAGTAAAAGGAATCTTATTTTGAGTGAGACTCTTCAGAAAAGTTATTTATCATCTAAAAAAATAAATGTGTGTTAATTTTTTACCTGAATAGGATCCATTTCCATTTCTATTTTTCATGTTATTATTTATCATACCATACTAAAAATAGTTAATCATTTATGTTCACAACAATTTTTTGACGGTTTCTGGAGAATGTGTCAGAAATGACTTGGGTAAGGTCAATGATTTCGTTTTTCCATATAATACTTACCTATAATAATGAAATAAAAAAATTATTCCATATTTATAATTTTATTACAAATCATGGATGATGCTTATGAAAAATATACTTCGTTACAAAAATTGGCAATGTAAATCCTATATACACTTGAGTTACATTTTTATTTTTCAATGATCACTATGGATAAAAGGTATATAATATGCTACCCTTAAAAAATTATCATCATTTCATAAATATCATATTATTTTTTAAAATTTAATTATATATATCATCATTGTGGTGTGGTTATGAAAAAATAGTCTCATCACTTATTAGAGGCAATAATCCACACGTACTCAAGAATGATAGTATCATTTTTCAAAGTATGAAAGAAAATAATATATTATATTTTACTAAATTTAAATATTTCATGAATATTAGGATTATGTAGTTTATATCAAAAATATTGATTATTTTAATTTTTATTACCTTACTTATAGATTGTTAGTGAAAACAAGTCATATCACTTCGCGAGGCAGTAGCATTCGGTACACATAAAGGAACTTATTGTATCCCGTTGGGAATGGAATGTAGGAATATATATTTAATATAATATTTTTAGAAGTATAATTTTATAATAAATATCATATATTTACTTTCAATCCATCATTATAATAAAATTTTAGACGATAATCGGAAAATTGATTACAACGTTTCGTGATGTGGTATTCTATCGTGAACATAAATGATGCTTTATATTACCGTTTGATAGAGGTAGAGATGGATTTAGGATATTTATTTATCATAATAAAATATTATTATATAATTGATACTATTTAAAAATATATTATAATAATTTTGTAATATTTTATGGATGTGTTAAAATTAATAAAATAAAAAACAATTGATTACGAATGATACCTCTTCATCATAACACCTCTTATGTATTACACTAATGAAATTATTGATTTTTTTCCTATAAAGGATAAACTATAGGATGGGTTTATTGATGTTATTATTGAATTTCGGTATGTATTGAATGATCCCAAAGGATTTCATGTTGTGCATGTGAGATAATAGTGCATGAAAATCTATTAGCAGTGGATGGGACCCTTTAAATTTTTGAAAGGAGATAGTTATATTCATGCCTCTCTCACTCTAAATGGCACTACAATTGAACATTATATAGAAAAATTGTCTTATAATTTTAAAAAAATTCTATAATATTGAATTTATGTGGGACTTTATGTCATTTCATCACAAAGGTTTTTAGTCCCTGCTCAAAAAACCTATTTTGTCATTAATTTTGGGAAATGATTTTAAATATTTCACTATGAACTAAGGGAAGAAATTTAGAATGAACATATTATATAATATAATATTTTTATTTTAAATATTTAATTATTTTTAGAGAAAAATTCACTAAATTTGGATAATTTAATTTACAAATTTAACATGCAGACATGTTGAAAAAGTGATTTTTCAAAAAGTGTCTTTTTAAAGAAAATGGTTTTTTTATACTAACTAAAAGTTTTTTAATTATAATTAATTTGATTTTATTTATTATAAATAAATTTATAATGTATATTTAATTTTATTCATTCTTAAATAAGGGATATTTTAATTAATTAACGAGGTCAATCATTTTTCACTTTAAAATCATAAAAAACCAAATTTTTAAACCAAAAAATAAACATATAGTAATATTTAAAATAAAAACGTAAAAAATAAATTTATTTGATCAAATATGACACAATAATTCTTAAGAAACATCAAATAAAATTAAAAAAAATGACACTTTTAAATTAATTGTTTTATTTAAAATAAATGAAATTTTTACAAAAATTAGTATTTTTACTATTCACTAAAAATAAATACCTTATAATAATTAATAAAAAATAAAACAAGTTAAATTTTATATTATTATTTCAATAATATATATTAATTTATAAAATACATCATCTAAAAGTTAAAAAAATAAATTTTGAAATTTTCTCACAAAATAAAGAAAATCATTAAAAAAAGTATTTTTGAATAAAAAATTACATTACGAAAGAAAGAGTAATTTTTTAAAAAGTTAAATAAAAAGTAAGAATTTTAGATATATATATTTAAATTAGTTAATAATATCAATACCTTATTTTTTATGTTTTCTGTTTTAACATTCATATGTTTATAGTATTATTTCATTGTTCATTTAGGATGAGTGTTGCGTATCTTGTACCCTATTTAACATAGTTTTATTTTCATAAAATATATAGGTTCATAATTCACTAATATTAATAAATTTAGTACTCAAAATTTTAACTTAATCTCTTAAATTAATGGTTTTAAATTATAAAATACCATCGATGAAATCCCACATCATAAATGGAGTTCATAAAACATCCCCTTGATAAGATAGGAAAGAAAATATGAAGTCCACCTGAAATAATATATAATTAGGTTTCCAATATCTTATTGTGCAGTTTTATGGACATCAAAAGAATGGTATTATTATTAAAAAATTGTCTTATTTGAAATATCTAATGTGTCTCATGAAAAATCAATCGTAGAATAAATATTTTTTCTCTTTATGAGTTTCTGGACTGGGAAAAAATAAAGAAAATATACCCCTGGATGATGTTTTATTACCAGTTCAATCAGTTTCAGGGTTTGATTAGGTTATCAATGTTTGATCACATGTCCATCTACTACCAGTTCAGATTATTTTAGGATATTAATTCGATCATATCATTCTAATGATCACATGAACACTATGACTTCCTCGTGATTCCTTTTGGTCTGATGAATTCCCATACTATGCCTAATGTTTTATGTAATGAGATAATTATTCCATACGTGGATGGATTTGTGGTTTTCATAATTAATGACATATTTATATAATCTACATCAGAGAATGATAATGCAGAGTATTTGAGGATGGTCTTAGAGTTTCTCTTAGAGAAACAACATTCAGATAAGCTTTAGAAGAATCGGTTCTAGATCTGTGTGGTTGACTTCTTGTGGAATGTTATTTCTCATCATATATTAGGTGCAGACCAAAGAAAAATTAATTTATTTATTTCTTGGGAGCCAATCAATATTGTGTAAGAGGTTTAGTGTTTTCTTTTCATAGAATTGTACAATAAGAAGATCATGGAGGACTTATATAGGATTTAATCCCCATTGACCACTCTATCAACAAAAGAATCCAATTTATATTTATTTAGTGGGTTTAGGGAGCCTTTGAGGTGTTTAAGTTGGGGATAATTAGTGATCATGTATTGATACTATAACAAGAGGGAGTATATTATGTATATTATTTTTATTCCTCTAGAACTGGGATTATGTACATGTTTATATCGATATAGGTTATAATTGTATATGGGTTGAGCTAGTTGATACCCCATTAGAAGAACTATGAGACTCTCATATAAGAATTTGCAATTGTAGTCTTCACTATGATGTTGTGGAAGTAATGTATTCTAGGAGAGTGTTTTTTGGATCACTAAAACCATCAATGTCTCTGGTATGGCATCTAGTGGATATATATGAACCTGAGACATAGGTTATGGTTTTCAATGATCAAGAATATTATCAATGTAATTTCCTGTTTCTTAATTATTTCATGGTGCACATATATAAAAACTAAAATCCCAAAAATATCATATTCCCATAAATTAATAATGATAAATTAATCATCAAGGAAACTAATAAGAACTAAAAGTATTATAGTATAATAATAAATAGAGAATAAGATAACAATAGTAGGATAATTTGGATCTTCTAGATCTATTAAAATAATCACACTTGTGAAAAAACAATATAAATAATACATAATGTTAATAATACAATATTCATTTTGATAGGGAATGTATAAACATAGGATGAAATATATTCTAATGAACAATTATTAGAGTAAGAGGTATTTATTAGATATATTGAACCCATATGATCGTTATAAATCGAACCCTTGAAATAGTAACATTTCTATTGAAATAGTATTTTGGCCATTAGGAATTGTAATATGTCTGTTAGAATTGTAAAATCACCTATGAATGTTTAAAATAATATTTATATTTATTATAATAAAAAATGTGATATATTTATGTCATTATAGATATAAAAAAGGTTTTTAAAATGATTTTTTATGTGTTTGATTTTTTTAAATAAAAATTATTTAAATTTCAAATTTGTAATGAATATAATGATATATATGAAAATATATTTTCTTGAAATGTATTCATAAGTTTATAATTTTATGTATTATATTTATAAATTATTTTATGAAAACTATATGTATACTTACTAATGTTTATAAAATCAATTATATTATTAAAATATTATTTTCTCAAATAATTGAATATTTTATTTTAAAATTAATTTATTTATATTTATAATATCATTTTCACACAATGTATCTAAATTCTAAAATCTACACATAAAAATATGACTCGGGTTATATTTTAAAATTCTTCTAAATTGTGGAATTTTTGGTCAATAATGTAATATGGTAATTTGTGGTATTTAACATTACAACCAAAATACAACAATTTTTGTGTTATGGATGTTGTATCATCCAATTAGTTCAAACTCACATATATTATTTAATAAATATAGAAAAAATAATAAAAAATATTCATAGACTTGACCAAAAATAACAAAGTAATAAATAAAATAATCAAAATCACCTCTACCATCCCCCTATAAATAATATTCATCACCACAACTTATCCTCAAACATTATAAGATTTTATGCATTACAAATATATTCAAATCCTTTGATCCCATCTCTTCTACTTCCATTTTATACATTCCCAAGAAAAATTTCAATTCAATTTTCCTTAACGTGTCCTCTATGGGGGTGATATTCAACAGGAAACAATTAAAAGCTACCTAAATTAATTTCATTTCATCTCTTACCATATCCTCCCTCATCCAAAATTCAAAGCATAATAATTATTGTATAAATTATATATTATAATTTTATACTACTAATGTAAGATAATATTACATGCTTTTTCTCGTTACTTCCTATTCAATTAATATTAACCATTGTCCAAATTATGAAGGATAGTCATCTATGTGGATAATGTGTTTTTTCTTTTCATTATCACCTACATAGATGGTCATTAAAAAAATTATGGATAAATAATTTTATAATTGGAATATTATTACTCATTTCATGTTTTTGAACTAATATATAGGAATAATATTAAATTAAACGATGCATTCTTGAGATGGTTAAAAAGGCCATCAAAATAAAAAACCCCATTTCTCATTAAATTTTTTTAACTAAATCACACACATGTTAGAAAAAAAATTATATATTAAACCATTTAAACATTTAAAAGTAATTTAATTCCATTGAATTTCACTAATGTATTTTTTTCTATTTAAAATGAACTTATATAATAATACTCAAGTCAATTGACCATGAAACCAAGAAACAAACGGTTAAAGAATAATGAAATTGATCTTTATAGATTATCTAAATACATATATATGATAGAAATTTTTATCCATTGGTAACCCCTATGTATATTCATTGTGTTTAATTTCATTATGTGGAACACATATTCATGTCCATTTTTTGATGGGTGTTTCCATAATGAAATACAAATAATTTGGTAACATTTTTGTCACATGAGAAATTATTTTTTAATTAGGGAGTAAACCTATTCCTTTAAGGGACCATGTCCATTATGTGATATTGTCTTGCAAGTTAGCCTTAAAACACATTCAGGTCATGATATATGTTTCTTTTGCATTCCAATAATTACATGACCATATGATACATAATTATACAATATTTTAATTCATGATCCATTCCTTTTATGATATCATGTTATGAAGTTAGAATAATATGATATTGATCATCATTTTTTGTTTCCGTATGTATTTTTTTATCTCAAACATTTTTTGATTGTATTCCCCATTTTAAACTTAATAGAGGTAGAAGGTCAGAGGGACATGGGGGATTATTATATATATTAATTAAATATTTTTTCCCCAATTTCATGACATATAATTATCTTTTTAGTATTCTAAAGGCACTATGATTTTTGAACCTTGGTAATTAATATAAACTATATTATTATTAAACTCATTTAATAATATTTGTATGGGAAGAGGGTCATTATAGTTTCTATCAAAGTACATTCTAGTTATTTTGTAGAAATATGATTAGAAATATTTTTTAGTAACCCTATAAATAATTACATTACCATGGATATGAAATATTAAAAACTATGGAATCATAAATTTGGATATAATTTTCATTTATAAGAATATCATTCTATGTTCATAGTTCCCTTTATATATACTCACTATAAATGTTTTCAATCCCCCATAATTTAATTTTCAGTTTTTAGTTAATGGATTGAAATATTGTAACCTGTGATAACAATCTCTTTGACTGGGTATTTGATGATTTCCATAATGAGATACTGAAATTGATGTTAATGGGAGATCATAGCTTTATAACATTACTGTCTTAATTTTTCCATGTTGTGATTAATGAATGGAATCATATGGAATAAAAATATTTTTGTATAAATGATCATCATGATGTTGAATCATTTATGTGACAAAGGCCTCTAATTTTTAATGGATCATCATATCGCATAATAATGAAACAATGGATTAACTCTGTTGAGAATATATTATTTTTCTTCTAATGAGCATAATATGAGAATGTTGTGATGGTAGTATAACATTTGGATAAGGTAGTTGATCAGTAGTGGAGACAGATTAAGATCATGAATTTCAAAGAGTATATTTAGTGTAATGTATCATAAGGATTTGAAAAAAAATTCTATAATTATTTTTTACAAACCATCCATCATAAAAAGGAGAGAGAATTATCTATATAAAAGGAATATAAAGATGAGTATATCAAGGAATACAACTAATATATTACAATTATTTAACTATAAAACTCTAGGCATTCACGTACATTGGATTCATATTGGATCACTTATTTAGTTTATGAAAGATGAATCTATAAAAATACATGGATAGCCGTGAATTTCACAAATATATGGATATTGTCATATATTCCCATAAGGTTGAGATGTAGATTGTATACTGGTAGTGGTCTCATGGTATTGGATATAAAAACAATAAATTGGACTTAATATGATAGGATCAATAGATAAATCCCATAAAGTATAAAAATCCTAGTATCCCATTTGTTAAGAGTTTGGAAATAAGCACTATATGAACAATATAAAGTAAACATGTAGATGATTAAAATTAATAAAATATGGGAATCAACATAATAATTAAATAAGGGGTGAGAATAATCCAATTAGTGTGGAAGAAAATAGGAATGTTCATATAAAAAATAATTATAAAATATATTTTTTATATAGAATGTAATTGGGAAATTATCTGATCCAATTTCCTAAGCCATGGGATGTTAGAGATAATAAACAATAACAAATTCCATCAAAGAAGGGATGTGAATTTCGTATCTTTAATATTTTTGTGAAATATAGAGTGATATGGTTGAAAGTAAAATGTATATTTTTATAATGAATAGAAATTTTTTTTTTCTTTTGGTTATACGCATTAATTTATATCTTGATAGTTTAGTAGAACTATTCAAAAAGAACCCCAAAATATGTTTTTTAGTAATCAATGAGAAAAATAAATTTGGAAATTATTTCATCTAATGTTTTTAACTCCTCTTAAAATAATTTTTCTGAACTATACCTCCCATAAAATATCACCATGCATCCGTTGGTTAATTTTAATTTTATATTGGGTATATAATTGAAATTGTTATATAAAACCAAAAAAATGTATTGAGAAAAAGAGATCAATATTTTAAATCAAAGGCTTCATTCAATTTGTTACAAATATAAGGATTGTGATTTATATAATTGGGAATGTCCTACACATGCAAAGATATTATTTCCTTATAACATATCATATATAGAATATATAATTTATGAAATTGAGAGGATCATTATTTATGGAATTACCATTATGAGGGACAAAAATGATGACTTCCATGATGAATTTATTTGTATTCTTCTTGAGTAATATTTTCAGTTATAAAACTAACTTATACTTTGATATCTACACATAACAATTACTCCATTCTGGATTTCCAATTATTAGTTAGAATAACTAAAGAAGAAACTACAATATATTTAGTAGAAGTGTTTTATATGGATGAGTGCTTCAGTGTGGGGTAAACTTTTCCTATTCTACCAAAATAATGAGGGATCAATTTTCCTCTGAAATGATTATTGAGAAAAAAATAAAGAAAAGGTATCCCCTAACAAGAATATATGTCTTTTTGGGTCAACTATGTGGGACCATGTATTACAATAAAGAAGTCTTTAGATTATAAAATGACCAATTATTGTAAAATAAGGGAGATAGTCCTATTACTGCCTTTAGAAAGGTGTTGGACACTATGTGTTCCTTTTTATACCCATGGAATCCACTAATTATTCAAACATCATCATATACATAACGAATATATTCTTTATAGATTATCTTGAAAATTTTGTGGTAGTGTTTATAGTTTATAATTTTCAATACTTCAAGGGAAAGAAAGTGTGTAAGGAGCATTTTGATAAGTCCCAAAAGTATTTATGAGGGATTAAAATATAAATAAACTATAATAAATTTCATTTTTGGATGGTGGATTCATCTTTATTATGGAAATTTATGACCATATAAGTCATATCTCCCAACCCTAATTAGAAAATTAAAAATAATGAGTGGCCATATTAGTATTTTCAATGGTGAGCCATAGTTTCTGTATCCTAGCTATGTATTACCAATGAATATTGATGAAATTATAATGATTATATAAACAACTAACCATTATGAATCATAAGAGATTAATTTTTTGTTTATGTAATTTAGAATGTGAACTGATCTTCCAATAATATTAAAATATTCTTATCACTTCACTAGTACCTATACAACCCTCACGCACAAAAATTTTCATCATATATAATGATGTTTCAAAAAAAGGATTAAGTTTTGTACTGTTGAAAAATGATAATTTGAAATCCTATGCCTCATGGTAGCTTAATGTTCATGAGGAATGTTATCCCATACATGATCTATAGTTGGGGAACATGATCATGACACTCAAAATCTGGTGACCTTATATCTGTTTAAAGAAGTGTGATGTATATAAAAATTACAAGAGCCTAAAATATTTATTATCATTGAAAAAAATTAATTTATGATAGAAAATATGGTTAGATATCATCATTGAATGTGAATAATCCTTAAAATATAATCCTATTAAGGATAAAGAAGTGGATGATTCAATGCGTAGAAATATTCATGCATTCTTTCAATGATGAGAATTGATTAGCGTACAATTATCTAATACTTTAAATGGATGGACATGCGAATTATATAAGAAGGAACATCAAACTTGAACTGTCAAATGACTTCCAAAAAATACCTCTTAAAATTCCTAATGTATTTTCATAGAGGTGTTTTTCAAATTGATAAGAATTATGAAGCAATCAGAAATGGGAGATAATTTGATATCAATATTTGTAATAATGGAGTTATGTTATTTTGATCATGATAATGTATTCCTATAAATTAAGAGATACATTAGGATATTTTGAATGATGAATATAGATCAACCTACTCCATCCTACCAGTGATCACAAAGACATTTCAAGATCATTAAAAACACTATTTGTGGGAATATTTAAATATAGAGATCACTGAACATTCATTAAAATGAGTGTTATTTTCAAATGATAAATATAATATGAAAATGTGCTAGGGGATGATTCAACCCATACCCATACCTACTTTTAAATACTAAAAATTTACTATGGTATTTTTTAATAGTATTTTGAAGAAATATCGAGGGACTAATGATATATTGGTTTTCGATTATCATTATATAAATTATTATTGCTTTATTTACATTCTTGTTTAAATATTTCTCAATCAACTTGCATGTATATATATCAATGAATTATTTAGGCTTTATAAAGTACTATAATTTATTTTATACTATCATGATCATTGATTTACCTCTATGTTTTAGAAAATTATCTATCATCCCATAAAAACTAATCTAAACATCATTAAAATTTTCTTCCCTAGATTCATGGAAAGTATGAGTAGAAAATTTAGCCAATTTATGAGATTATTACAGTATGCTCGATTGACATTAAAATATTATAGGATAAAAATATCTTTATTTTTGAATTATATGGCAACAATAGTTTCCACTCATGTATCATAGTGGTTAGATGTGATGATTTGTTTTTTTTTTGGAAAATATATTGAACAACTGCATAGTTGGAGAAATTAGGTGAATGTATGTTTTTGTGACTAAAATAGTCTAGGAAATGGTATAAAATATGTAGAATATTAATAAGTACATCATGGTTGCACAATATCGACTAAGGAGATATGCATGAAATCATCAATGGACCTGATGCATGATGATAGAGATAATGAATTTCTATGCATATCTCTATTTAAGAGAGTCATGATATATTTAAAGAAGGGAGATATATTTCTAAGGTATATAATTCCATTAGAGATTCTTGATCCTGACAGAGTGATGTTATAATTAATAGAACATCCCTAAACCATTTAACTATTAAATTTTTCATTCCATGTATCCCTATTGATGAATTAAATACCAAAACCCTCACAAGTACAAAAGTCATATTTATTTTAGTGGGAAAATGATTTTTATTATGAGGAGTGTATGAGGAAGATCATTGAATATATTGATAAATATCTACACACAAAAAATAGTCTAGTCAAACTATTCTAGAATAACCATATATATGAAGTGGTGACATGGGAACCGAGGAAGTAATGAATGAAAAATAACCATAAAAGTTTTCACCTTATTATTTAAATTGAATGTTAAGGGAATATTTTTCATAAAAGAGGGAGAATGTAATGACCTATAATCTTATCAATGGAATTTCCCTTATTGTAATTATATCATGTAGTAAATTCAACACATAGCGAAAGAAGAGAAAATTATTCTCATAAATGAAGAATGATACATTGGTCAGAAAACCAACCCATAAGAATAACAAATATTTCAATAGGATAATAACTAGAATATAAGAGAATATGAATAGGATAAATTGGATCTATTCAATCTACTATAATATCCATACACATGAAAACGTTGTTGAAATAAACAATAATTTTAAGGATAAAATATTAATGTTCTTGATCTATGTATACAAATGAGAAAAAAAAAATATTTGAATGATGAATGAATGGAATAATATGTATTTATAGGATATAGTTAACCCATATTACCATTATAAATCATAAAATTGGAATTGTAACATTACCATAGGATTAGTAATCCGATCATTAAGAATGGAGATCAAACCATTATAATAGAAAGTCCATATTTTTAAATTTATAATTATATTAAGGTGTATTATAAATTTAAAATATGATATTTTTATATCATGGTAAAATTAAATAATTATATTAAAATTACAAATTATGCATTGATAGTTTTATAAGATGTAATCATTTAATATTAAATTTTACAATTAATATAATTATTGAAAAGGAAATATATTATTATAAAAATGATTAACATTTTTTTTCAATTTCCATAATATTTATAAGATAATTTTATGTGGCCATAAGTATTTTTAAAATGATGATAGAATATTTACTAATATTAAAATCAATATTTTGGTATATATTGTTATTTTATTTAAAAATTAAAAATCTCCATACAAAAGAAATTATTTTAGTAAAATCGATTCATTTTTTGTTGTTTACATGTCAAAAAATGGTCTAGGTGTATTTTTTGTATTTTTGTAAGATGGTATAATGTTGGTGAATAGTTAAATATGATAATCTGTGCAATATTACATTATATTCAAATACATGGATTTTTGAGTCATGGGTGATGTAGTAATGAATTATTTAGAAAAAATATTCACCAAACACTATATATATTCCATGTAATCAATTCCATTTATTTTAGTCATTCGGAATAATAAAATAATTATAATAGTAATAAAAAACACCCCTTTCCTCCTCTTATAAATAGCATCCTATACCTACCCTTATCCTCATAGCTTATAAGACAAGAAGCATGAAAAATATATGAAAACCCCTCTTATTCACACTTTCCACATGTCACATTCTTATCGACTCATCAAAATACAAATTCCATGTTCATCAACTTTTCATTCAAGTTGGTGATTTTGAAGAGGTAACGTTCTCAAACTACCACTTTTAGTTTCATTTTATATTCTACCTTGTCCTCGTCTCATTAATTAATATATTATGAAATATCATTTATGTACTGAAATAATAGATTTATAATGTAATATCTTATTTCAAAAAAAATTATCAACTCTTATTATTTATTGAAACTAATCCATTTTCAAAATTGTGAAGGTCATTCATCTCCATGTATAATGATTTTTTATTTTCCTTTACATCTTTCAATGAATGCCAAAAAAGTTATTAATGGTAAATTTGATTATAATAAGAATATTATAACTTATTTCATGTTATTTGAAAAATATATTGATATAATATTTAAAATAATTTCTAGTTTGAGACGGTCAGAAAAAACATCAAAATAAATAAACCATTTATGATTAATGTTTTATTAAATGAATCATCCACATGATTGAAAAAATTATATATGGTACCACTTAAATATATAGAAGAGAATTAATAAAATTTTATTTCAGTTATCTAGTATTATTTCCACCATACAAGTTATTCTATATTTATACCCAAGTGAACCGACAATGGATTCATGAAAATAACCCTCCTAGAACAAAAAATTGAACATTTTATCTGATTGAAATGGTCATAAATGAACATAATAATTTACAATAAATCAAATATATGTCTAATAGTTTCTTAATTAACAAAATAAAATCAATAAAATGTTATTTTAATGGACATTAAATTCATGTCTCTATTTCATTAAAAATAACGTAGGTGGTATCTCCAAACATACATATTTCCATATGGTTAACTCTTTACCTCTAAATATTTCATTTTAGCACATAATTCTTATTATATAATTATACGAAATTAATTATATATTTTAAAAACATATATATCTAGCTTAATTAATTTTTTATTTTGAAATACATGTTTTAAAATGTTTCTATCTCCAATCACATCGATAAAAAAAACTAATAAATGGGAACCAATCTGTTTAATTCCAATTTTTATGTAAACAACATAAAATGTTTTGGACACCAATAATTTATATAATTAAAAATTCTAAATGAATAAATATTTTAATTTATTTCTTTTTATATGTATATATTTATTCATTTGGTAACATTATATTCTATTTAACGTTTTCCCATAAACATCACTAATGTGGCACATTTCTAATGTTTCTTGAAACATTTTTCTGGTTTTCACTCTCGATAAAATTATAATCCATGATACATTATTATTTGTTTCCATTATAATTTTCCAATAATTATTTAATCATTTCATTAATTGATTCCATAATTGCACACCCTTTTTTTATTCCTTATGATATGATATCCAAACCCATTTCCTTCATCAGGTAACCCTTATATTTAATTATTATGATTGATTTTATCATGTGGAACACAAATGAATGTAAATGTTGGATGGGTGAACTAAGATATAACACAAATTTATCTATTAAGGATTATGTTATGAGAGTTTATGTGTGGGATTAAGGAGAATCCATAATAAAAAATTTGACATTTTCAACTATGTGATATCATCTTTGCAGTTAGTTATGACTCGTGTTTTTCTCATTATGTTTTTTTCAACATTTCTTTATTACATTGACTATGTTATTAATTTTTAAATATAGGTTATTCATCTATATTTTTATTATGTATCCTTTCCATGTTTGTTATCATCTAGTGCATTTGGACTCGTGTGTTATGATTCACTTCCATCTCCATTCATTTACATGATTTTTAGGTCAAAACATTCTTCTTTCAATTCCCCTGGTTATACTATATTGTGATAGTAGTAAAAGGGGAGTTAGAATCCCATTATGGATTTTAATAATCATTTTTTTATTCTATTTTAATGAATTCATATTATTAAAAATGTCTCCCAAATAACCAATTTATCTTGATTTGTGGTAAGTATATTTAGGAAAATAATTTTCAATTTTATGTAATGTTATTTGTAAATGATTAGGGTATATATATAGTTTCAGTTCCTACAGGACTATGAAATAGAGATATTTTATACTGAAGTTAAGGGTAATGTGGTGGATGATTCCCTTAATAGTAATTCCCATTATCATTTATTGTAGGAGCCATCTGATTTTTCTTCTTCATTACAGCCGGTCCTAATAAAAAAGAGGGGTAAAAATTATCATTGATTAATTTTGTTGACTAATTCAATTATCTTGTGTGTGAGGTATTATTTGTTGGGAAAAATATTCTGTGGGGTTATCCATAGAGATTGAAAATATGGAGATTAAATTGATGTATTTTCCGGAGTTGGGGAACCCATCTTACTTTTTAGGGATTGAAGACGGTGCTGATCATGGCGTGATTGGAGGTAATGATGATGTTTTACACTACCCCTTTGGTTGTACATCCATATGATGGGATGTTCTACAGATACCTTATAAAGTATTTTTGGTCTACTAGGATGAGGTAAAGTATTTCCAAGTTATTCTCTTGTTGTCTCACTTCTCAATAGGTGAACGAAGACCACTACGTTCTAGAAGATCCAAAAAATCCTCTTATGACCATACAATTTGAATGAGATGAAATATATATAGTCTTTGGGACAAGGCTTCCATAGAAAATAGATGAAATGATGAAAAGTGGGTGGTTGTTTATAGGGTTATGAAGTTGACACACTTATTTCAAATATATGATTAGTGTCTAGTGAAGTGTCTAGGATTGTTCTATACACAAGATATATTTCGTCTCTATGTGGTACCCTATATGATTGTCTTCAACGGAAAAACGCAATTAACAAAATACTAGAGGTGTGGCCTATGGTTGGAATTTGAGACCTAATTATATAAGAGTAATGTGTTTCTTCCCAAAATTTTGGGAATAAAGAGGGAACTATTAAGCTGTTATAGAACATTCTAATATCATGTGTTTTGTACTTCATCTAGACATGACATTAGTAGATATATTGTTTAGAAATAGTTTTCACTCTACAATCGGCATTGGAAATTTGAAATCCTTATACATAGACCCTACTAGTCACCCATTTCCAACATAGATATTATACATATATATCATACTGGTAAACATATTGTGTTAGTGACGATGAATAAAGATCATATTACTCATGATCATATCCGGATACCCGAAAATAGATATAAATAATTCACTGATCGATGTCATATGCCCTTAGAATTAGAGGCTATAGTCTATGTTTTCATGAGAGTCTCCATGAAATTTCGATTTTAGGGTTATGGAAATGGATCCATTTTAAACCCACCATTCCTTTGCATATATAAGTTTTTATAGAGGTTTTTCAATGTTTATTATCTTCTAGCATCAATCCCATTGATGGAGTGAGTGCATGTAATGTTTTATGTGTCACGCCTAAGGAGATCTGTTCCTGATAGAATGCACATTATTAAATGGGGTGATATAAAAATAATGTATGGAGGAACCATTGATGATTACATAGTGGTTATCAAGGAACCACCTGAGGGGAACCTCTAGGGATGGAACATTCCCAAGGATCATGTATTATGGAAGTATAGTAGCATAACAGAGAGATTCTGAGCATAGGAGAGACAAAGTTTTGGTTAAATATACCAATTTAATTTCAAGGATTTTTAATTTTGGGTAAAAAATATCTTGAAGGTGATGGATAATATAGTAACACCATTTTTCCTTCTAATACTTTTAAATATTTTATAGAATTTGTTTGGTTATAGGAACTGAGCCAACAAAATATTTCAACGCATTGCGATCATAGAATAGATTTTATAAAAATTATTAATATATTAATAACCCACAAGAAAAATGATTTAGGAATAATGTAATTACACCATAATTGGTCATCAAATCAAATATTTTGAGACCATACATGATTCTAGGATTCATGGTTCACCTGATATTTGACCTAAGGATGGTGCACATTGGGCATTCCGTTGATGCATCCTTTGGCGGGAGAGTATAATTAAAATAAATAAACAATTTTTTTATTTTTATTAAACTAAATTATTAAATAGTCTATAAATACCGACATATAAAATGTTTATAGGATTTGGCCTCATGAACCTTATGAAACTTGAGGTGCAATTTAGAACAATTTTTATTGCCAATCAAAATCCATTGATAAACAATTATCAGATCTAAGTGGATCGAGAGAATGTGGATGTTGTGGGTCACCTCATTTTATGTATAATTCATTAATAACCAATGATATATCCTATTTTGATGATTTTGTAATAAATTAAAGTTTACATTCACAAATAAAATATTCAATACAAATTTTATCTACTCTCATTTGATCTACAATATTTTAATATTTTCATAACTCTAAAACATAAATTTAAATTGTTTTAATTAATTAATTATTATATCCCATTCTATATCCCATGAAAATACACATTATTAAATCATTTGACAAGAACACATGGTCAAATATTGATTACTTCATTCTTGTGAATTTCTCCCCATTGTTCATTTCATTCTTTGTCGCTGGCCTATGGAGTCACAATACAACAATTCAAGGGTCCGACCAAGCATAAATGAACAATATAAATGATAATGTATTATAAAATGATGAATAGAATGCATATTTAAAAATGATTTGTGATAGGATGAAGGATATTTGTTAGACATCCATGGATCCATGATACATAGTGGTGATGGTAGGTGAAGGGTGATGAATGTACAATACCGTTGGCATGCTGTGGGAGGTCATATTCTGATTTCCTCCACCTAGAGGTAGGGAAATTGATATTTGATATCATTACATTCAAATATAGAAGATATAGAGTGGTCATAGTAATAAAAATCATCAAATTTATTCTATATGGAGCCCATGTGAAAAATAAAATTTCATGGGAAAACACCACTATATAGTGTGTATTGTAAATAACACTTTCCATGTAGTAACACATGTCTATGATACTAGTGTAATAAGCGAGTCAAAGATCACACATTACATGGATAAGAAAAAAATCCATGTAAAACCTCTAAGGTTTCCATGTTGAACCCTATATGGCACAAACCTAGGATCACATGTTAGAGGATTGGATATGTACTATGGGAGTACAAGGGAATATACTATTCCTCGGGAAAGGCCAAGCACTCAATCATGGACATGAGCTCATGGGAAAATCGCAGGTGGGTGGGACATACAATGTGGAACCCTTACAAGTAATTTATGCTGGAGTAGACTATGAGTTAGTTTCATAGGAGATCATGACTAGGTTGTCGAGTGATGAACAAGCTCTAGGTTCCCCATTCTATGTCATTTTCCATGTAGAATGTCATGGAGTCCTTCATAGTGTCTTTTGAGATATGATGCTTGGTGTGGATATAACTATTCATACTCAGAAGATCCTCGATGATGGTAGTGATCATAAATGGTCTAGAAAATTACACTGGGGTTAGTACTCCCATATTACACTATATTTTGATTTCGCATTCAATCCGAGAGATTGTAGGTTTAGTGCTCCCTGTTTTCACCAGGTCACTAGTTCCCCGTGCAATCAGATAAAATCTGGGATAATACACCTTTGTACCACTAGGGAATTAGTTCTGTATGCCCTCGAATAAATGTTACGGTCAGTACTCCCCTATCAAAATAGGGAACATGTTTTTAAGTATATCAGATTGATATAATTATTTATACTCCCCTATGACACATTGGCATTGGTTCGGCATTTCATTATGTAGGCGACGTCAGTAGCCCATTACTAAAGTAAATATTTCCTCTACGAATGGGGTGGTACACCCCCATATTTAAGCCTTAGTGTAGTGAGGTTCCCTCATTGTAAATGAGGGTGTTCTTTTATTTGGAGTGTAATTTAGTTTTTCGGGCACCTCCAATAATATTTTAGTGTTTTTTAACATAATTTTGTGCATCTGTGATATTCATATGCATCTTATATCTTACCTGTAATCATCATCAAGGAAATGAGTTGGGTATCCACTGTCTCTATAATCCTCGGTACTTTATAATTTTTTTTATTTATTTTGTTTGGTTTCACCTATTAATTTATTTTGAGATGACTATTGTGGAATCTCTCTATCAAGCTCATCCAATTTTTATGGATCCTACTGAGTATGCATATAATCACCCCTGATTGATATTTACTCTAAATATCATGTCTTATGAATATGCATGATAGATTAGAGGTGATTATAAAATAGAATATTTATATCAAGATTCATTGACCCCATTTGGTGGTCAGACATAGAGACATAGAGAAGATATTTCTTAAAAAAAAATATTGGCTTTATTTTTCAAGTGGGGACTTCACTTCAGATTAAACATGTATTTTTTCCATCCATTCATTGAATGTATTAAATTTTACTATTTTAATTTACCAATAGTATATTAAATTAACGATTTATCACTAGTTATTATATTATTCTATTAGTATTCCTCTAATTTCATTCACTTGTATGGTTTGGGGTGTGTATAAAGATATATTTGGAAATAGCCTCCAATTTTGGTCATACATTTTCAGAACCTTTCACTAGCCCCTATAATGTGGAGGTTTTCTTGATTTTGTGACTGCTTGGCCTACCCCCGGATATGTAGGCCCTTATGCATCGGGTTTCTACAAGTCTATAGTTTTAGAGAGATAGGTTATAATTGTTTCAAAACTACCTAATGAATATTCAATTTTGGTACTTCTAATCAGTATCAATTTCCCACAATAACATAATTTTTAAATAAAACTTGATTTCATTTTATAATAATTATTCAAGATATTTATATTAACTTCTTCTTTCTTATTACCAAACCTTAAACTCTATGAAACACATTTAAAAAATTGCATGAGTACAAAAAGATCAATATGGGAACTAAAAATAAGAAATCAATTATTCCATTGAATAAAATAAAACCCCCTTAAATCCAATTTTCTAAAAAACTCACATTTTATCCGAAATGGAATGATAGTATTTTTAATAGAATTAATTTGTTTTGAATTTATGAAGAAAATTAATTACAAAAATACTAATTACAAAAAATAGAATCATCAAATATGTGCAACGGAAATCCTCATCTTATTAACCTTACATAACCCATACAAGATCCCAAATAAATTTTAATATCCATTTGGACAACTTCCTATATAATTATCCTGAGAACATAAACATTACCCAGTTCCATGGTGTCGTATTTGGGTGATCACATCATATTATCTATATCGGGATCAAATGAGATCCATAACGGAGAACAACTATTCCTAAACAATGTATGAGGTACACATCATGAATTAAAAAATTTTGCTTGAAATGTTTTATAATAAACACTTAAAAAACTCTTTTATATTCGTATGAAAAATTATTTCAGATATAAAATTAACTTATTATTTTAAAAAATATATTAGAAAATCAAATTCCACAGAAAAAGGGAATGTGCAATTTTATTTGTATAAATCATGAAATATTATAATGAGAGAAAAACATAAAATAATTGTTACAATAGTGTGAATTTTCATTTTTTATGTATACATTAAAATAGAGTTATTATTTTTTCTCATTATAAAAAATTTTTATATTAAGAAAGTAATAATATTACACATTAAAACCAAATAAATTAATAAAAATAGACATAAAATATACATTATAAATAGTATTTTCAAATATAAAAATTCATTAAATATGTGTAAAAATTTCACTAGGAAGAAAAATAGATGAAAAATAAATATTTTGGAGAAATATCTTTTAATGGAAAGCTTCTTTTGTAAAATAATAAAATGATTCTATTAGAAAAAAATTTAAAAAAAATACAAGATTTTTTTTTTATCATCTTTCAAAATTCAAGTAAAAATTTCATTGAAACATTAATAAGAACACTTAAAAAATGACATAAAAATTAAATAATTAATACTTTTGAAATTTTTTATGTAAAATGTATCTTATGGTGACTATGAATCTTCACAAAAGTGATTTATCATCTAAAAAGTAAAATTATGTTAATTATTTACATGATTAAGAACCATTTCCATTTCTATTTTTCTTGTTATTATTTCTCATACCATACTAATAATAGTTAACCATTTATGTTCACATCAATTGTTTGACAGTGTTTAGAGTATGTGTCATAAATGACTTGGGTAAGGTCAATGATTCCGTTTTCCCATATTATACATAGAAATAATAATGAAATAATAAAACAAATTATACCATATTTATAATTTTATTATGAATCATGAATTATGGTTATGAAAAATAAACTTCGTTACAAAAATTGGCATTGTAGATCTTATATACACATGAGTAACATTTCCATTTTTCAATGATCACTATGGAAATAAGGTTTATAATTTGTTATCCTTAAAAAATTTTCATCATTTCATAAAATATAATTATCTATATCATCATTGTGATGTGGTTATGAAAAAAAGTCTCATCACTTATTAGAGGCAATAGTCCACACATATGCATGAATAATAGTATCATTTTTCAAAGTATGAAAGAAATTAATATATTATATTTTACTAATTTTAAATATTTCATGAATATAAAGATTATATATTTTATATCACAAATAATGATTATATTTATTCTTATTACATCACTTATAGATTGTTAGTGAAATCAAGTCATATCGCTTCGTGAGGCAGTAGTATTCCGTAAACATAAACGACCTTATTGAATCCCGTTGGGAATGGAATGTAAGAAGTTATATGTAATATAATAATTATAGAATTATAATCATTTCAAAAATATCTTATATTTACTTTAAATAAATCATTATAATAATATTCTATATGATAACATAAAAAATTATTACAACGTTTCATGATGCGATATTCTGTCGTGCACGTAAATGATGCTTTATGTTGCCATTTGGTAGAGGTGGAGATGGATTTAGGGTATTTAATTAACATAATAAAATATTATTATATGTTTTATAATATTTATAAATATATTATAATAATTTAGTAATATTTTATGGATGTGTAAAAATAAATAAAATAAAAAACAACTGATTAAGAATGATACCTCTTCTTCTGACCACCTCTTATGTTTTACAACAATAAAATTATTGATTTTTATTCTAAAAAAAGATGAACTATAGGATGGTTGGATTGATGTTATTATTGGATTTTGGTATGTATTGAATGATCCCAATGGATTTTATGGTGTGTATTTGAGATAATAGTGCATGAAAATCTATTAGCAGGGGAGGGGCCCTTTAATTTTTTTTGAAGAAATAGTTATAGTCATGCCTCTTTCACTATAAAGGGCACTAAAAATGGCCATTATAAAGGAAAATTTTCTATAATTTCAAAATATTTCTAAAATATTTAATTAATGTGGGGATATAAGTAATTTCATCATATACATTTTTAGTCCCAGCTCAAAAACCCATTTTGTCATTAATTAAGGGAAATGATATTAAATATTTCACTATAAACTAAGGGAAAAAATTTAAAATGACCGTATTATATAATATAATATTTTGATTTTAAAAATGTAATGATTTTTAAAGAAAAAATCACTAAATTTGGATAATTTAATTTATAAATTATACATGCAGACATGATGAAAAATTGATTTTTCAAGAAGTGTCTTTTTCAAGAAAATTTTTATTTTATACTAACAATAAGTTGATTAATTATAATTAAATTAATTTTAATTAGTATTTATAAATTTATAATGTGTATTTAATTTTAATCACTTGTGAATAAGGGATATTTTAATTAATTAATGAGGTCAATCATTTTTCACTTTAAATTGCTAAAAACCTAATTTTTTAACCAAGAAAAATATATACTAAAATATAACATAAATATTATAAAACTTAAATTTATTAGATCAAATGTGACTCAATAATTCTTTTGAAACATAAAATAACATTAAAAAATGACACTTTTAAATTAATTTTTTATTTAAAATAAATTAAATTTTCTCAAAAATTAGTATTTTAACTATTCAGTAGAAATAAATATTTTATAATAATTAATAAAAAATAACCACAGTAAAATTTTATATTATTATTTCAATGATATATATGAATTTAAAAAATAAATTATCAAAAAGATAAAAAAATAAATTATGAAATTTCCTCACAAAAATCAATAAAATCATTTAAAAAAGTATTTTTGAATAAAAAATTACGTTACCAAAGAAAGAGTAATTGTTTTAAAAAAATAATGAAAAAGTAATAATTTTATATATATATCTTTAAACTAGTTAATAATATTAATACTTTATTTTTTATGTTTTCTGTTTTAACATTCATATGTAAATAGTATTATTTCATGGTTCATTTAGGATGAGTGTTGTGTATCTTGTACACTATTTAGCATAGTTTTATTTTCATAAAATATATTGGTTCTTAATTCACAGAAATTAATATATTAAATACTCTAAAATTTAAATTCATCTCTTAAATTAATGGTTTTAAATTATAAAATACCATCGATGAAATCCCAAAACATAAAAGGATTTCATAAAACATCCCCTTGATAAGAGATGAAATAAAATATAAAGGCCACCTGAAATAATAGATAACTAGGTTTCCATGTAGAGAACCATTAGTGAATAGTTAAAATATGGATTTTAAAATAGAAATCATTTAATATATAATATTATATTTATTTGGGAGAGAGAAAAGACTAAAAAGTTTTTGAAAATAAAAACATTTTTATAACGAGATCCCACCCCAAAAGGTGAATAATAACATTATTATTATATGAAAAATATAAGTAAATATTCTTACTTGGAAATTATTATTTTATTCACTAATAAATTTCACACACAATACAATATTATTCTCTAAAAAAGAGTATTCAAGATCAAATTTTCCATCATGAAGTGAGAAATCCACTTCTAACTGATCATATAATTTTAAAAAGGACAACAAGTAATTCGTCCTATATTTAAAAATTAACCAAAAAATTTAGATAAGATCATCGATAAAAACATATCTTTAAATTTTTTTCAAAATATTCATGACTAATTCTGAAACACAAAATAATAAAAATGGTTTGATAAAATTTTCTTCATAGATCGATTCTTCATTTATCTCCAAATAGCCACTATGCTATTAAACTCTCATTGGAAAAAATGTATATTCCCAGATCACATAATCTCTATGATATGTTAATCATTTCCATTAATATCATGAATCTACATAAAGACACTATTATATAAAATATTGTTCTATGATATTATTAGATCATTATTCCTCAAATAAAATATCAAAAAATATCGTTCTACCTTTATCATATATGGTTTCCAAGATCATTAATTTCTTCAGAAAAAACATGAATAACCAAATCAAATATAATATCCAATACATCATCTAAAATGGAAATACACATTAATAGGAAATTATCTATATTTTCATGTTGATCCCATTCATGACATTTACCATGAGTACATCGATAATCATAATTTCCATATTACCCACCTTTAAAATATTGAATTGATTAATAAGTATGAACATTATTACACTTCATTTTTTTAACTCAACTCATGAATATTAAATTAATGGTTATTTATTTCTTCCTTCATTTACCACATACAAAACAATATCCTCTTCCATTAATAATTTATCTGGGGTGATTCTTCCCACATTCATAACACATAGGTCACTGAGAATTTTTTACAATGTGATCATTATCATTAAAAATTATAAAGAAGTCCATTTTTTATAATTCATTAGGAAACTCACATAAAACAATTTTTTCATTCATAACTCATAATAGATGGTTAAGAATAACCACACGGGTTTTTATTGTATCTCTCATTCATTTTGAATTATTTTTCATACAACAACTAAATTTTTCTTTCAATCGTTTATTACTTTTGTTTTTACTAGATATATCCACATAATAAACACATGTTGTCTGAGTATATAAAATAAACTATATTAAAAAATCTTTTTCAGATGATTAATAATATGATATCTCTAATCATATAATCCCCTATTAAACTATTATTATTTATATGAAATAACAATAATTTTATTTAGGATTAAATCATTGGTGGTTATAATGTATTATTACATTAAGCTCAATTAAAATCCTAACATCTAATGTTATCTAACCATTTCATTGAAACCAACAACAAGGAACCAAACATACACAATATAGATCCAATTTCCATTTTACCATTATTCAAATTTTTCCCAAATATCATCAATTATTAATATTTTAAGGAGATAGATAATAACTAATAGACAATAAACCAACATATATACAATGTTGACAATTTTAATCAGGATATATTCTAATATATTATGAAAAATTTAATACAAAACATGACTACTTCTTATTTAAATAATTAGGAAGTTTATCTTGATATTTTTATTTCCCTTATCCACCCATAAACCCTATGATAAAAATATATAAATGCAAGATGCAAAAAATATAAATATAGGAAGAAATAAAAGAAAATATATATTAGTCTTTTGAAAACAAGAAAACCCATGAAAATACATTTTCTTAAAAACACAGCTTTTAACCAAAAAGAGGTTTATAAAACATTCCCTTGATAATAGAGGAAAGAAAATATAAAGGCCACCTGAAATAATTGTTAAATAGGTTTCCATTTTGAAAAAAAATTAATGGATAATTAATATATGAATTTTAAAATAAAATTAATTTAGGATATGACATTATATTTCATTAGGAGAGTAAAGAGACTAAAACGTTTTCAAAATAAATTACATTTTTATATCGAGATCCTTCCCCCAAATGTGAATAATAACATTATTATTTAGATGATAAAAATAAGTAAATATAATTTCTTGGAATGTATAATTTTATACATTAATAATGTTATTTCATAATATCATATTATTCTCTAAAAACTGAGTTTTCAAGATGAATTTACCAAGCCTGAATTTATTTTTCCACTTTTAACTGATCATATAATTTTAAAAAGGACAACATGATATTCCTCATGCATATAAAAATTAACCAAAAAAAATAGATTAGATCAATTGATAAAAACTTTCCTTAAATTTCTTTCAAAATATTCATGACTAATTTTGAAACACTAAATAATCATAATGGTTTGATCAAAATTTATTCATATATTGATTCATAATTTATCTATAAATAACCATTGAAACTATTAAAATCTCATTGTAAAAAATGTATATTCCCTGATCACATAATCCCTATTATATGATTATCATTTCCATTAATATCATAAATCACCATAAAGATACTCTGAAATGAAATATTGTTCCAAGATATTTTTAATCATTATTCCTCAAATAAAATATCATAAATATTGTTCTACCGTCATCATAAAAGGATTCCAAGATAATTAATTTCTTCAGAAATAATAGTAATCATCATATCGAACAACAACTTTTCAATCATATGGTCATCAATATGATAAGAAATATGTTTTGGAAATCAACTTCATGATTATACTTGAAACCATTTAGGTATAAATGTTTTTCGTACAGTGTAATAAATTACATAAGATACTAGTTTTCACTACACTCAGTTTCCCCTTTAGTTGTAGGTTCAATCCTTATTGAACTTCCAAATGTGACCTGTGGTCCTTTTACAAAAACTATAATAATTTAGATATTATTAAATTCGAAAAAATATGATGAACATACTGAATGATTAAATTAATCATCAATGGTCATATAATCAAGGCGGGTTTCAATTACATTAAACATATTTCCCAAAAAAGGTTAATTCTCTGTTAAATAACATTTCAACCAGTTAATCTTAGGGTTACATATATCTTAAATATCTATTAAAACATTATTAATGTATATAAAGCTAATCCCCTTTCATAAAACTAATAATATAACATTAATACATTTATTTTCATGATCATCCATTAACAAACAAGCAAATTGCAACTCTTGAAACATTTGATATAGGTAATTACACATTAATAAGAAATTATCTATATTATCATGTTGATCACATTCATGACATTTCCCTTGAGTACATTGATAATCAAAATTTCCATACTCCCCACATTTAAAATATTGAATTTATTAATTTTTACGAACATTATTACAATTAATTGATTTAACTAAACTCATGATTTTCATTTAATGGTTACATCATTATTTCATCATTTAACACATACAAAACAATTTCCTCTTCCATTAAAAAACTTTCCGGGGTGATTCTTCCCACATTCTTAACACATAAGTCAGTGAGAGATCATTACAATGTGATCATTGTCATTGAAAATTATAAGGAGATCCATTTTTATTATTCATTAGGAAACTAATGACTAACTATTTTATCAGTCATAACTTATAATTCATGGTTAAGAATAACCACAAGTGTTTTCATTATATCTCTCATTAAATTCGATTTATTTTCCATATAACCACAAAATCTTCCCTTTAATCCTTTATTTATTTCATTCTTATTAGATCTATTAATTTAGTAAACACATGTTGCATGTGTATATCAAATAAAATATATTAAAAAATCATCATTGGAGGATAAATACTATGATATCACTATTCATTTAATCCCCTATTCAACTTTTTTTATTTATATCAAATTACTATAATTGTACTTAGGATTCAATACTTACTGGATATAATGTATTTTTAGCATAAACTCAATTAACTTCCTAACCTATAATGTTATTAAAACGTTTTATTTGAAACCAACTGTAAAGAACCAAACTTACACATTAAATATCCCAGATTCATTTAACTATTATTCATATTATTTCCCCAAATATCATCAATTATTAATGTTTTAGAGAGTTAGTTCATAAAAAATACAGAATATACCAAAAAATATAATATGTGAACACTTATAATCAGTATCTATTTTACCATAATATAAAAAATTTAATACAAAATATTATTTATTCTTATTAAAATAATTAGTATATTTATCTTGTCATTTTCATATCCCTTATTATAAAAAAAACCCTATGATAAAAATTTTATAAGTTCAAGATGAAAAAATATAAATATAGGTAAAAATAAAATAAAATATCTATTAGTCTAGTGAAAGAAAGAACACTCATGAAAATCCATTTTCTTAAAAACACTCTGTTTACCCAAAAACTAAATAGTTTGTATTTTTTAATAAAATAATTTATCTTAACTTTTTTATGATAAAATATTTACATGAAAACTAAATAGAAAAAATTGAAAGTTAATTTAGATTTCATGAAAAATAATCAATATATAACCCAAAAAAACCCTCTAAAAAATCAGTAGAAATTGAATAACTATATTTTTGACTTGTAATTTAATTCTACAAAGAACCTAATCATTACAAAAAGAGTTGGAGCGATATCTGGATGTACCCACCATATAATCTGTATCAACCACAGCTATGATATACAATGGGTTTCGACACTTCTTTATCAATGTACAAGTACTATATCATGAATGAATAATTTTATGAAATCCACATTTAAAAATTAAACACATAAAAACTATATTAAATTCAAATGAAGTATTCTTTAGGATAAAAATACCTTTTTTTAAAAAAAATATTCAATAGAGAAATACCTAAGAAAAGTAGGAAATTGGGGTCTTAATTGAATAAATACTGAATTCTTATAAAATAATCCATGCATCAAATAACGCTTATTACATATAGAAAATTATTTTTAGTCTTATACATTAAAATAAAACATTCATTTTGAATTTTTGAAAAAATATTTCATATATTATATATTAAAAAATTACTTTTTGAAACTATTTAAAAATTATCAAAATAAAAATAAAAATTCCTTTATAAATACATTATGTTATTAAAAAACATGAATAAATTTATTTTTAGTATATAGAAATGGGGAAAAAGAGGTTCCAAATAAATCAATAAAATATTTTTTTTAAATAATATCCCTATATAAAACCATAAATTGATACAAACTTCATTTATATCATTTCTAAAAAAGTAAAATATGTTAAAAATAACCATTACCATCTATTGGAACATAAATTATAATTTTAATGAAAAATATATTATAACTTTTAATAAAATTATATTGAAATAAAATAACTAAATCAGTTAAAATGATGCTTTATGAAAAAAAGTCATTTACCAAGATTCTATCTCTTCTAATATATTATTGATCTCTTGAATAATAATATTATAATAATTTTTTATTTGGATATAATTATTTTCATTTTTTCTTTTCTATTATATTATCTCTTACGAGGTCATTCATAATTTTTTAATCAATTAATTCCATTTCTGAAGTTTTGATGGTATTTTGCCTATGTTTCAAAAATGACTTCAATAGGTTGAATGTGTTCAATGTGTTCATTAATAAATCATCTAAAGATTAATAATCAAGAAAAAAAATTTATATATCATTTATGAATTTAAAAATAATCATGGAATATTGATATTGAAATAAACTCTTTAAAAGTCAATGAGATGGTAGGACCAATGTATGCATGGGTAACCTTTCATTTTATTCAACGATCATTATGAAAAAATGGTATGTATTATTTTAAATTTCTATAATTACCATAACGACAAAAATGATATATTTTTTCCTTAAATATATTTATATATATCATTCTAAGGATATTTGGATGAAAAAATAATCACATTACTTCATGATGAGAGTAATCCATATGTACGCACAAACAACATTATCATTTTTTTAAGTAAGAAATAAAATGATATTTTATTTTTTTTAGAGTGATAAATATTTTACTAATATCATATTTAATTCATTAAAATCACATATAAACATTAAAATTATCATTATTAACTTCCATATAAATCATTAGTGAAAAACAAAGCACATTGCATCGCTAGGCATTAGCCTAATATATACATGAGGGACGCTATTGTTTCCCCCATAGAATGGAATATAAGAAGGTATAATAATTTAATAATTTAATAGTTATAATTATATAATAAAATTAATATATATACTTTAAATTAATTATTATAAAAATCATTGGGAGGATATGATGAAAAATGAATTACATTAGTTCGTGAAGTGTAGTCCTCTATATGCTCAAAGGATGGTTTCAAATCCCATTTTATTGAATAAGATATGGGTTCAGGTTATGCAATTATAATAATAAATATAACTACATTAGATAAATTTATGTCATTATAATAAAATAATTAATTAATATTTTAAGGAGTTGGAATAAAAATAATTAAAACTTCTCGATTAATAACAATACCATTTCATCATAAATAACATGGCTTTTACACCAAAAAATTTTCTATATTGATTTTTAGATCAATAAAAGGACCATAGGATTAGAAAGGTATGTTTGGAATGTATTTTTATAGATATTCTCTTAACCAAAACTCTTTTAATTTTTCTATTGGAGAAAACATGGGAGGCATTGTATAATTGCGGGAAAGGATACTATATAAATTTTTTAAAATAAAAAGATATACCCATGATTTTCTATGTAAAATCAATAATAATGGGCCATTATCAAGAATATTTTTATATATGGTTTATAGTTTTTCATAAAAAATTATTTATATCATTTTTTAGTGACTATAACTAGAATATTTTTATTTTATCGTCCTGGTAAACCCATTTTACAATAACATAGTTAAAATATTTTTACTCTTTTCACTGTAAAGTAAGAGCATAAATTTATTTCAACACATTATATGATATATATTTTTTGAAAATAAATATGAAATAATTTTTATCTAATTGAATTACTAAAATTGATATATTTTAACATTAAAATTAAACTCACCGATGTGAAGAAAAAGTTGTTTTACAAAAAGTATATTTCACAAGAAAATTTTTTTTATACTAATTTTATAACATATATTGATAAATATACGAATTCAAATTGAAAATTATTGATATATAATCTATTAATATTATTTAAATTATTCCTAATTATTGTTCATTTTAAATAATTAAAATGTAGAAAAATTAATCACTTACAATCAATTTTTCAAAAACCCTGTTTTAAACCCAATAATAATAATATAATAAAATCCAATAGTAAGATGATTAAGAAAATATTAAGTGGTTTAAATATAATTAAATATTAATATTTATACATTAAAACTTATTCAAAACATAATTGATCTTTTAAATTTAAAAATTCATAGAATTAAATGACATTTTTTCAAAAATATGTAATCTTCACTATTACCCACAAATAGAATACTTTCAGAAAAATAAAATAATTTCACAATAAGGAAATTTTGATATTATTTTTTTCAAAAACTGATGTTATTTTTAAAATATATAATTGTACACAATTAAGAAAATTACTATACTATTTATTTGTACAATTGGAAGAAACAGTATTATTGATGAAATGAAATGACATTACTAAAAAATGAAAAATTAGTTTAATTGAATTGTTTAAGAAAATATATGTTGTGTTATAAAATTAGTTTTATATTTCATAATTGTATTAATAAACTGCATACCGCCGAAATCTAATATGTTTTTTATTATATTTATATTTAAACAATAATATTTTATATTTCAATTAATTATGTTGTTTTATATATTATATTCCATCAAATAGAGTTTTATTTTTATATAATATTTGTGTGTTACTATGAAATAATTTCATAATAATTTATTAAAAAATTATTAATAATTGGGTTCAGTTGTAATTTATATGTATAATTTTAAAGGATTGATGTGATTCAGTATCAATTATCAGGTACGAAACGAGATCATAATCAAGGAAAGGTATTTTCTACCATGTGTTGAAAAATTATTTGATAAACTTCTTGGAGCTAAATAATTTTTAATGATTTAACATCACTTGGGATGTCATTAATTGAAGGTTTATAAGTCTGATATAACTAAAAAATAATTATTTACAATGTATCGACAATAATAATTTATATGAATTCCTTTTGGTCTTACTAATTCCACTACTATTTTCATGTATTTATTGAGTAATGTCTTTAGAGATTACCTTAATTTTTTATGCAGTCTTTGTAGATAGTATTCTTATATAATCTATGAGATATTAAGATACTGAAGATCACCTAAGAATTATGATGAAGACCCTATGGAAGTGGAATTTTATACAAAATTTACCAAATATGATTTTTTCTTACAAAATATAACATTTTCTGTCATATAATCTCAATGAAGGGTATATATATTGATCCATCCTTGACCAATGTTATTATTAGTTGTAATAAAACAACCTTTATGGCTTATATTTGGTGTTTTAATGGCTTACTTTTATATTATAGATCATGTGTTGGGATTTTGTTGTGATGTTCTAATACACAAACCATATAAACTCAGAAGGGTGGAAAATTTCATTACAAAAATTAATGTGAAGAAAATTTCAAAGATCAATAGAGATAGTTAGTTATTTTACTAATTAATACATTATATTTTAGAGGTTAATGTTTTCAAATCAATAGTGGTTCCTCAATGAAAATATAAGAATAAATTCTCATGAATAATGATTTGATGAAAACTTATGCTTCATAATAATTGAGGGTTCATGAGAAAAATTGCATAAATCAATACTTGACATTAGCTATTTAAATTTTTCTCAATAATCATATGAATTAATTTTCAATATAGTTAAATGTGTGATATATCAACTAATCATATTTTTTAATGAATATATTTGAATATATTGACTATAATATGTGATTAAATTTTGTTTAGAACTGACTAAGGATCAAGAATTGTTAATACATTTCCACCTTCGGAACAAAAAAAAGGATGATGATGATTTTAGTTGAAGGGACAATTCTAGACCTTATATAGTGTGGATCTTAAATGATTCATTATTTATATAATTTTAAATTATGGATCTATATATAATTAATTAAGTGGGGAACTAATCTAATTCAATTGAGTATTCAAGCATCCCACCATGTGAAAATTAAACACGTATAGAAATAATGTGAATATTTATATAAGAAGGCCATTAACATTTTTATATTTTAACATGATTATGATGGAATAATAGAATTTAGTAACTATGTATGTTTTCAATTTATACCATATTCTAAGGAGATATTAATAGAAACTCATTGTTCATCATTATCTTTTCATCTAGGATGTACAAAGATGCATAGAGATCTAAAAGATCACCTTTGGAGGGAGACATAAATAATAAATATTATAGTGTTTTTATCTAAGTTTTCATTATTTCCTAAAATTAAGTATATGAGAAATACATATATGGGGTTTTCACAATCATAAACAATACTATAATGGAAATGTGACAACATGACCACATTTTTTTTCATCTGAATACCCAAAACAACTAAAGGTCGCATTGTTTTTTGTGATGTATTATATTACCTTATGATGTTACCAAACATGATGGATGTTATAAAGTATTTAACATTGAATTATATTATCATTATATAAATTAAGGATATTGTAATGTTTCATATCATATATCACTTTATTATATCTTATTAGGATCATAGGATTATCTCAATGTTCAGAAAAATTTTCACCAAGGTCAACATACAAGGGTAAAATTTAGAAAAAAAATCATCAATAAATTGATTGTAAATTTGGTAAAACCATTAAAACCATATATTTTATGTTGAAATAATTCTTTATTGATATCAATTATGGTTGGGATTTACATATTCCACATATCATGTGTTCGTATAACAAAAATGTTCACCCAAGAATTCATATGGATCCTTATGAATCCCTCTATAGAAAAAATTATAGATATATAATGAATTGGATTGATGTTTTTTAATGAATGATATTTTTAATATAACTTTATAAGGAAATAGCAGAGATAGTCAGATTAATTCAATGACCCATCAAGG
Source organism: Viscum album (assembly GCA_963277665.1). Lineage (NCBI taxonomy): Eukaryota > Viridiplantae > Streptophyta > Magnoliopsida > Santalales > Viscaceae > Viscum > Viscum album. The sequence goes on from OY728158.1 coordinate 545,432,393, forward strand.
ATGCATAGAGTCAACAAAAAAGTTACGTCGACAAAAATATGTGAGAGAGGGAATTTAATCTTGGTGAGAAATAATTTCTATGATGTTTTATATGGAAAATATTATTAAAATATAAATAAGTTAAATTATAACCCTTTGTGTATTTTCCATTCAAATATTCTTGATTTAGTAGAGGTGGTAGCCAATTCTATGGGACATAGACCAAAAATATCTTATGTTAACAATGTTGTCCACATATCTCTCTGGAGTAATTACATACATGGTATTTAAAATACATTAAACATAATGTTCATAACACTATATAAAGATATTTATTTTTTAAGAAAACATTGGGATGTTAATAATCTTAAATCAAATTTTCGACAAAATAGGACCACTCACCTAGTTAATGGTTTCATGCAAAACCACCAATTTTGGGAAGCTACATAAGAACATGAGGATATAATGAAGCCGAATTATCGATATATTTTTAATCAAAATAACATAATTTTGATGTTCAGATTAATTTTAATGGTTTTATAATGTTACACCCTAGGATCATATTAATTTCTTTAAAAAAATATAATTTCATTTTTTTCTTATGCTACATGCAATAATGAGTATAATCAAAATGTGGCATATTATATAAAACTTATTACTTAATGTGTTAGGTGTACCCTAAATATTAAATAGTTTTTTAGGAGTAGGAATAACAAAATTATATAAATCACATGGTTTAAATATGTATTAAATAAATTCTTTTTTTTATCAATTGATAAGAAATGAAATTAAAAATTATTTGAAAATAAGTAAATGTTTTTTAAACATGATATATAAATGTAATGTGTTTTTTATTTAAAAAATAAATTAATAAATATTTTTGAATTGTATCATGAAAATTTATATATTATATATATTAAAAAAAATTCATTCATTCATATCATATTTTCTTATCAATGATTTTAGAATCAATATGGATTTATTCTTAATTTCTTTTCCAAAAATGATGATTGTCTCATTTTCCACAAATATTTTTTAAAATTTATATTCCATCATTAATAAATTTTTTTTAAAACAATTAAATAAAATTTTATTTCTAAATGATATAATTATATTGTTGTGACTTTTTTAGAATTTTATAAAAATAGTAATATTTCAATGAATAGATATAATATTGTTTTTTCATTAAAACTCATTTTTGATTTCGAAATATAAAATTTTCACTCTTATTTTAAAATGGTTCATATGTAAAATTAGTTTAAGTGTATATTTATTAATATATTTTAGTCTACTGGGATCCATTTCATGTTTAATATTATTATAAATATATCAATATTTACATAAACATTTTCTTTGGAGAAGTATTTTTTTTAATGTGAGTTTACTTTTAAATTATATTATATAACTTATATGAAATAAATTTGTTATAATGGATTACATATTTTTAATCATTATGATTAATAATATATGATAAATGAATCTTTGTGTATATTAATAATAAATTATACTAACAGTGAAAGTGATTTACCACAATTTAGGTACAAACTTGTTTACCAGGGGTAAAACCAAAATATATAACAATTATTTCCAATTTAACATCAATAAATCCAATTTTGTTCGCATATTTATTCCTCATCATATCACTTATTCAAATATATGTCCTTTTAGAATCATTTTTCTAAGGAATGACTTTACAATTTATTATACTACTAGGAAATTGAAAAGTATGACCCCTCTCACAATTATAAAATAAACCCTCATGGCCTATCAGATCCATAATTCAATATCCTTTTGGTTTGGAAAATTCCTTCCCAAATACAATCCTTTAAATTGCATATTTCATATATGTAAGGAACTACGATATTTTATAATGGAATTTTGATCTGATTGTTATGATTTTTAAATGATATTCTTGAATGGGGAGAGGTTGTTTTTTAATCCTAGAATATGATCGTGGATGGTTATTTAGAATAATAAATTGGTCATGGAATATTATTTTTAACATAATACTGGAGTTTGGTGTAATTTTGAACCATTCATATTTATATGGATTTGTTTAATATTTAATATATATTTAATTCAATGTTAATATATTTCCATAAGATTGGTCAGATAAATATTTTGAAAAAAGAAATAAATTAGGATTAAATATTATACATTGATTCTAGAATGTGGTTTTTTTTCAAGGAAGGGTATGAAAACACATCAGAAACCAAGGAGGGTCTCCAGTCCCCTTTCCTATTTATTTTTATTTATTAATTTTATTATCCATTCATTTCCTTCAATTACTTCAATGGAATATAGGGTACACACCCTTAGCTATCTTAAAGATCCTGAAAGAGATATAATGGTATAGAGAGATATAATAAATGATAAACTTCAATGAAACCCAAATAGGAATAGGACCATCATGCAGTTGCAATGAACTGTTGAAAAGGGCTAATCTTTGGAAGATTCCACCCAAAGTTAGGTCGTATATATGTTTTTTCATAAATCCAAATATATTTTCTTTTATCAAGTTTTAATAAACTTTTATATCTTTTTAGGACTCCTTGAAGGTTGATCTATAGGATTAAGTTTGAAAAATAGTGTTTCAATTATATTTGAGGTGTTTCCCATTCTGAAATCATGGTCACAAATTGGGTAGTTTAAGAACACATGCCATGTATTTTTCATGCTCGGGGATGGTTATATTTATGAAGTAGACTCTATGTATAGGGTATACGTACTGAAACTAAATCTAAACCATGTGATTGATTACATTTCTAGATAGCCCATTTTTGGTTAGTTATCATCGTTATGTACTCAGACAGACCCCATGATGGCACCACTCTGATTATAAGTACACAGCAAGGCAGAATACATGTCTAGGTAACCCATGTATCGTACACTGACATATCCCATGGTGTTCACACAATGTTTATAAGTATATAGAAAATATATATACATGGGGATTCCATGAAACAAAAATTAGAAGTTACCTGATAAATGGTAAATGTCCAGTATATTTTTCACATGACATGTACATGGGTTTCAATACGCCATGTCTAGCTAAAGTACATGCCATGGTGGAGAATTGAGTGTACATTTTATTTACCAAGGTATACACGTTATGTACTCCTCACATGATAAAATTTTGAGTATTATTCCTTTATTTACACCCAAGAGTCCAAATTCCATGAATGATTAGCCCATTTTTTTAATTTTCAACATATATTTTAATGTTACTGTCCTTGTGGAAATTTTAGGATTCCAAGAAGTCATTTGGAATTTTTACTAAATAGAGACGTTCATACATCAAAAACTAAATCTAGATATATATTGGTATTTATACCCTTGATCAATGATATGATATAATCCATATATCTAGTATGATGTCATTGAATTTTTCTTTTTTGAAAATAAGTAAAATTATATTTTTAAATTATGGAGATCATGTTGGATGAGTCATCCTTATTACTATTATTGAGCTTCTGATGTGGGATTAATTCACTAATATGGATACTATGGTACTCTCGTTTAGGATCCCTATTTTTATACACTTTATGGATAACCCTTATAAAATGTATCTAACCACTTACACTGTTATTGAGGTTCCCCTGTTTTACAGATTATTATATGTAACATTCTATGGATCCCATTGAGGATTATTCCATTTACATTTAGTCAAGTATACCATGTTATATTCCTCCTTTTAACATAACTACTGATGATCCCATATAGAATTCCTTCACATATGTTTAGATTCAAAGTATACTATTTAGTATTCAAATACATTTTCATTACTTAGGGGGACCATTGGTTTCAATGGTGTTTAGTCGACCATGGTCTAGTGTAATGTGGGTTTTTGTGGTGATGGTAGTGAGTGTATACTTATAACCATAAGAAACATTATATAGAAATAATATTTGAATTTAGTGGGGGATTTAGATTTCCATTAACCCTAACCCTTATATTTATATGTCAAATTGTTTAATTACAATGCAGATATGATTACTAGAGTTTCTTCTTAGATTATGTCTAATGGGGATGATGTGATATTAAATATATGTTTTGGGTTCCAATACATACTTCCTAGGACTTGGATAATGATCTTTTTTTTAAAAATATTTTATCATGATAACTAGATATGTTTACTGGGATCTATCCTTGAGTTATAATTGGTTTCATTTTAGGGGATTTTTTTGATGGGCTCTCAGGTTAAAGGAGTTAATAGTATTCCGTAAGAGGTACCTCAGCTACATATATTCAGTGACATATATGGTCTAATAAAATTATTGATATTATATATAACATGAAAAAAACATAGATTACATATGTATAAAATCTTGGGTGAGCCCATTGATTATATTAATTATTTACACATTGAGTTATACAAAATTACCATATAAGAATTCCATAGATTGAATCATATGAAAGATTTATTATTTCCATCTTAAATGAAACGATATTACAATGTTAGAATCCCATGGGTGGATACATAGGGAAAATAGATTATTTTCACAAGGACTGATATTTTATTACTATGTATTAATTCCATGGATGGACTAATAGGGATGATAAATTATTTTCTACATGAGTGATTATGACAATCCTGATTTTTATAACACAATTAAACATAATTTATTACATAAAATTCACTTGATAAAACATAGAATATCAAAAGGTATAGTGTCTTTGGGGCTTATGATCATTTCACAAAGGAATAAATCATGAAATACAACATCATTATTAAAAAAATCCTTTACATGCACACTACATTCCATTGCACTCAGCATTACATGGGATAACCTGATGACATGCATAAGAAAAGGGTGAGCTATAAAGCCCAGTAAGGGAATAACAATGGAGTAACATGTGGAATACAATACATGTTAGACAATTTTAATATCATTAGATCACAATATAATCATAAATATAGATGCATGATAAAGCATGACAATCATAACCAAGAAATTTGGAAACAACACATAACATGGAATTAGCATTAGCCAAGGCTCATTGCACATGGAGCATGATTAAATCCTTATTACACATGAAGCACGAGTAAAAACTAGATGCACATAAATTATAATGAATAAACACCCATTTCAAATGATGTATCATGATACTATTCTTAACCCAATGCATTGGATCTCTATAAGGGCGAACCCTTCTTAAACATTTCATTTCATGCATAAGTGTGCCACATGAATAATACAACATGGATTCATAAAACAGAGTCATTTATTCCATGATAAATGAATGTGGAATTCATACATGAAAATTTATAATAAATAAGTAATTGTGAATAAATATGAATACCCTTGATAGAGAAATGTGCATGGTATTCACTACACAATGGCATTGGCTTGGGAAATCGGTGCAATTTTGACAGCGTAACGATGAGACGTAAGATTTCATAAAAATGGATAATGAGAGATAAATTGGTATCTCATCATATTTACATGAAATATACAATAAGGGGGTCATATAGATACATGTACCAACAATTGAAATGGAATTTATAGTCCTGATACAAAAAAAATTGCTTGAATGTAAAATAAGAGAGAGCAATTTCATTGGGAATTTCAGCATAGAAACGGGTGTACATGGGAGGCATTTAATGAGAGAGGAAGCGGTCTCCAATAATTCAAAAATAAGTAGGGTAGTTTGGGGTAGGAGAGAAACCATACCCCAACATTTATAATTTAAATTAAAATGTCATAACAACAATCAAAAAATTGGACAAAAATGAGATAGGAAGAAAAAACCCTACTTGGAAGTGTGCTTCCGAAGGCTTGAGAGTGGCTTTAGAGAGGCTTCATAAGAGCTTGGGGCCCTTTTTGGATATTCTAGAAAGAGTATGGTAGAGGTTAGATGAACTCCAAAGGTTTCGAGTGAGGTGAAGGTGGGAGATTGGTTGGGTTTATATAGGAAAGGTGAGGGAATTCATTATTATTTAGGTTTGGGACACCTCAGATTAAACTAATCCAAATCAGAAACCATCCCTTGGTTTTTGACCATGGTTTTTGGAAAATGAAAGTGGAGAAAAAAACTTTTTAAAACCCAAAGTCTGAACTTCATAAAATAATGGGGTTGCTTATATGGAGGGGAGTCACACTCCCAAGGAAAACAATTAAAAAAGACGAGATGTTTAATAAGCCTTGAAGCGTCCATTAATGCTTTGTAAAATATATATATAAACCCAAAATCACATTATTTTAATTATTAAACATAAATCGGCCGAAAATAGGGCTTATAATATTTTATTACAACACTATTAAGTCATTGTGATGTCATAAAACACATTATATATATAAACTGTATTTATTTTTTACCCAAAAATTTGACACTCTCAAGAAATTATGAAAAATTCTCCATTGGATAATATCGACGTCCTGATTCCAGAAATAATATTAATTATATCTAAATATTTTTCTAAATAGGTTAATTTTTAATTTTAAAATAATAACCAACATTTATCGAAAATTCATGGGTTTTGACAGAAACGACATTCAAACATTAATAAAAATTACAATTGCATTCATAAAATTATACGATCATTTATATTTAATAAAAATTAATTTAATAATAATAATAATATTTTATTCAAATATTATTTAATTCAAAAATCTAGTATTTCATCAAAATAGATTTCTTATTTGAACATTAACTAAAAATACTATTTGTTCTTCAAACACTATTTAAAAGGTAACAATAAAAAATGAAAGTATATTAATTATTATGTACCAAAATATTGTACATAATAATAATTATAAGGTCTTGTTACATAATCCATTACAACACCTGCATAAGACTGAAGGTTAAGGTGTGTGATGGTGACAGACTCTTATGGGGGATCAGATAACATTACTTGGGTGGTAATCTCTATCAACTTCCACTTCTCTCATAGCTGGTACCACTCGAGCATACCCTATTGAAGCTCAACTTGGGATTGGTGAAGAGTGAAGCCCATTAATGCCACCTATTTTCCGAGCTCCGACAAATGGGCTTTGTATGGGGAATGTCTACTGGATGAGTTAATCACTTCCTTTGTCTGAGTAAATTGGATTTGTTAAAGGCCTATATTTATACTAATAATGTGATCACTGTTTAACGACTATATTAACAATGGTCATAATTCGTAACATAAAACCAAATAATTTGACATTTGATAAAAATATTTTACATAAAGTAATATTTAATTAGATCAAGAGGGATTTCCATTAATGACAGTTTGGGTCGTTACAATCTTCCCCCCTTAAAAAATATCACCCTTGAAATTTCCTTTTCTCACACTAATGTCGGTAACTCTGCTTCATCATTTCTTCTGATTCCCCAGTTTCTTCCTCCAACTTGTCATTTCACCACAACACCTTGGCGATGGGCATTATCTTATTTTGGAGAAATATTTCTCTATGATCTAAGATCTTAACTAGTTGCTTCTAATAAGAATGATCATCCTCTAACTGTACCACCTCTGAAGTGATTACATGTGAAGGGCCCGATATGTACTTCCTTTAGAGGGATACATGACAGATATCATGTAATTTGGTCTGGGTGGGTGGAAGTGCTAGTTGATAGGCCACATCCCCAACACGATCAAGAATCTCAAGGGGGATGGTGTACCTTAGACTTACCTTCCCTTACCTTCCAAACCTCATGACCTTCTTCCAAAAAGATATTCATCGAAATACCATATCTCCAACTTTAAACTCAAGGTCTCCTTGAAATTTATCTGCATAACTTTTCAATCAACTTTGGGTGGAATTGATATGCCGCTGAATGGTTTTCACCTTCTCCACCATTGCTTTGACCATTTTTGGTCTAAGCGGCTTACGCTCACTGACCTCATCCCAACGTGCTGGTGTTCTGCAAATTTTTCCATAAAGGGCTTCATATGGTTCCATTTGGATGCTCGAGTGGAAACTTTTATTATAAAAGAACTCAACCAGAGGATGATATTTATTCCATCCTACTATAAAGTCCATTGAGAATTCTCTCAACATGTCCTCAAGTGTTTGGATAGTCCTCTCGGATTGGCCTTTAGATTGAGGATGATAAGCCGTACTAAACCCAGTTCAATATTTAGATCATGTTGATGACTCTTCAAAAACATAGATGTGAATCTTGGATCTTGATCAGACACAATATATAGTGGTCCTCCATGTAGCCTTACCACTTGATATATATCCATACCAATTGATCCAATGATAAACCCTCATGAATAGAAATTAAGTGTGTAGCCTTTGTAAGACAATCCACAACAAAACAGATTGCATTTTTTCCATTGGATGTCTTTAGAAGCCCAGTGACAAAGTCCATGGTGATGTTCTTCCATTACCAATCTAGTATGGGAAATGGTTGCATCATCCCCTTATACATTTTTCTCTCTTCCTTCACATGCTGACACACCAGGAACACTTATGCATATTCAACGATCTCCTTCTTCAAATTATCCCACCAATAATTCTCTCAGAGATCTCGATACATTTTTGTATTTCTTGGGTGAATAGAGAAATTTAAACTATGCGCATCATCCAAAAGTTCCTTCATCAGCTCCAGACATGATGGAACACATAGTCTTTTCCCATATCTCACAATTCATTCTACATTAATCTTAAACTATGATGATTTCCCTTTTCTGATAGCTTCCACATTTTCATGAATTCCCACATCAACTTTTTAAGCATACTTTAACCTTTCCAAAAGTGATGGTTGAGAAATCATTTGTGAAAGGATTGATGATGTTCCCTTAATTATGATTCCCATTTCCATCTTTATCAAATCTACGGAGCTTTGATCATTTCCAATTATCTTCTATGATAGAAGCACTGGGTATTTTCTACATAGGGCATCATCCAACATGTTCCCTTTCCTAGGGTGGTAATGGATAGAGCAGTCATAGTATTTGATCAGATATAACCATCTTCATTGGTGCATGTTCAACTCTTTTTTTTTTTGAATATATACTTGAGGCTTTTGTGATTCATATATATTTCACACTTCTCCTCAAAGAGGTAGTTCCAAAAAAATATCAATTTGAATATCATTATAGCCAACTCTAGGTCATGTGTTGTATAGTTCTGTTCAATAACATTCAATTTCATTGAAGCATTGGAAATGAATTTGTTATTTTTCATCAACACACATCCCAGGCCCTTCTTCGAAGAATCACTGAATACCACAAAATGTTCTCCACTTGTGGGTAATGTGATCACGTTCACAATCATAAGGAACCTTTTTCAAATCCTTTAAGATTTCACCACATTCATTACTCGATGAAAACTTTACTCCCTCCTGAGTTATCATGGCATGTGGGTTGGACAATCGTGAGAAATTTCTCACAAATTATCGATAATATCCATCTAACATCAAGAAGCTACGGATATCCGTTACCGATGTTGGCCTCAACCATCCCTCAATTACATCTATATTTGAGGGATCCAAAGATATCGCATTGATTTTGATGATATGGCCCATGAATGAGACCTTATTCATCAAGAACTCACACTTTATGTACTTTTCATAGATGTTCTCCTTCCGCAAGGACTCTAGTACAGTTCTCAGATTCTCCTCATGATCCTCCTTGGTTTTTGAGTATATTAAAATACCATCTATAAATAATAACAGAAATTGGTCGAGGTAATCTCTAAAGACTATACTAATAAAGTGCATGAAGATTTATAGATCATTAGTGAGTCCAATAGTCATTTCAATAAATTCATAGTGCCCATATCTTGTTCAAAAAAAGGCTTGGGGATATCTTCTTTCTTCACCCTTACATGATAATATCCCAACCACAAATCCACCTTAGAGAAGTATTGTGCTCCATGTAACTGATAGAACAGGGAATAAATTCATGGGAGAGGATAATAGTTCTTTATCGTGATTTTTTTGAGCTCATGATAATCGATGCAAAGGTGCATTGACCTATCATACAATATCCTCATAGTTTTTGATGTCAAAAATCGCCGACACATTTCGAAGGCCAGGTTTCATCCCACTAAAGAAGTGGTAAACCTTTCATTTAGGGGTAGCGACAAAGATGGAAGTGAATCGTGCAAGCCTTGTGATGTTTTCCTTGTACGCTCCAACAGAATCGTTATCTTTTTTTCTTAATGGTAAGGAAGTCCCTTTCCATCTTAAGATGGAGGGTGCATGGAAAATATTTATCAAAAAACATATTTTGGAAATTCTCCCACTCTAATGCCTCGATCTCCTCCTCAGGCTTTTTATTTTTGATCAACGTCCACCATTGATCAGCCTTACCCTTTATACAATAAGTATCCAGACGAAAATTCACTTGGTCAGAATATTGAAGGATGGAAAAGATATTTTCAATGGAGTTGATCCATTTTTAAACAATTTAAGGATATGATGATCCATTAAATGTACGAGGCCTCTATCTCATGAAGCTCTCGATAGTGACTTGTTCTTTTTTATGGGGGTTGAACGTTCCGCGTGTCCCATGTATCTATTTGAAACATGAGTTAGCTGAGAGAGAAGCATGACAATGTTCACAATTCTCGCTCCCATTAGATTGGGTAACTCATTAGTACATTCATCACATCGATTTTCACCTCAGTTGTTAACCCAATTCCTCCTATTACCAGCTATTGGGAAGAATACATGGAATGTTAGGGGTAAAACATAAAAGGAAAATACAAGGACAAAACTGACAACTTATAAATAAGTTTTATTAACTTAACATATGAATCTATTGACTTCTGTCTATGTTATCCATGTTCTACTTTCTAATATATATTCTTAGGGAATTTGTTTGTCCCTTAATAATGGTTTATACCAAGCTTGTGAATTTACCAATGCATATCCCCTGGGAGTGTCATAACTAAGAGTGAAACAATTCCCATTGTTGTGCACCAGTTCCCATTCGTGTGTAGCTTAAAGTAGTGTTTTTGGATTTTACACCTAGGATACATCTATGCCAGAGCCGCCTCTACCTGCTCGTATCCAGACATGGATGTATTTTCTTGATAAACTATTTAATCAAAACTGACTAAAACATATGAATGTTTTTATTATACATAGTCTTGTCTCTAAGGCATCACTAGGAATTTCCAATCCCAATCACAAAAATAAGTAAACCTATCCTCTGATACCAAATATGAAAAACCTTGTCTTTTATTACAAAATTAAACAAAATTTATTACATCAAATTGAATTGATACAATGTAAAATATCGAGAGGTCTAGTGTCTTTGGGTTTTAGGATATTTACATAACAAATTAAAACCTGAAATAAAACATCTTTATTGAAAACATTCATTACATGACCACTACATTCCCTCGTATAGAGCACTGCAGTGGATAACCTAAGGACATGCATAAGAAAAGGGTGATCTATAAAGGCCAGTAAGGGAATAAACATGGAGTAACATGAGGAATAAAATACATGTTAGAAAATAGGCATATCATTAGATCACAATAGAAGCATAAACATAAAGGCATTATAAAGCATGATAATCATAACATGGAAATGTGGCAGCAACACTTAACATGTAATTAGCATGAGCCAAACCTAATTGCACATGGAACATGAGTAAATCCTCATTGTAGAATATGCCCGAGTAAAACCTCATTGCAATTGAATTAGAATTAGTAAATACCCATTGCACATGACATGTTATAATACTATTCTTAACCCAATGCATTGTAGCACTGTAAGGGTGCACCGTTCTTAAACAATTCATTTCATGCATAAGTGTGCCACATGGATCATATAACATGGATTCATAAAACATAATAATTTATTAATTGATAAAAGAATGTCGAATTAATACATGAAACCTTATAACCAATAACTAAATTTTCATAAAGTTGAATACCCTTGATCGAGAAATGGTCATGGTATTCACAACAAAATGACATTGGCTTGGAAAATCGGTGCAATTTTGGCAGTGTAACGGCGTGACGTATGAATTCATAAAAATGGTTGATGAGAGAGAAAGAGGTAAATCATCATATTTAAATGAAACAGATAGTAATGGGGTCATATATAAACACTTCCCAACAATTTAAATGGAATTTAGAGTCATGATACAAAATAATTTATTGAATGTAAAAGAATAGAGAGAAATTTATTTCGTAATTTCGACATAGTAACAGGTGCACATGGGAGGCATTTAATGTGAGAGAATGTGGTCTCCCAAAATTAAAATATAACTATGGAAGTATTGGGTTGGTTTTAAACCATACCCCAAAATTTATAATTGAAACTAAAATTTCATAACAACATTAAGAAAATTGGACGAAAATGAGAGAGGAAGAAAAATCCTTACTTGGAAATGTGCTTCTAAAGGCATGAGAGAGTATTGAGAGAGGATTATTAGGAGATTGGGTCACCTTAAGACTATTCTAGAGAGAGTATAGAAGCATTTGGACGATCATAAAAGGCTATTAGTGAGGAGAAAGTGGGTGCTCTAGTGGGTTTATATAGGAAAGGTGAGGGAAATCTTTATTATTTAGGTTTGGGACACCTCACATTAAACTAATCAAAACCACAAACAATCCCATTGTTTTTGCCCATATTTTTAAAAAAAAGGAAGTGGAAGAAATTATTTTATAAGTAAAAAGTCATAACTTTTTAAAATAATGGGGTTGCTTATATGGAGGTGAGTCACAATCCCATGGAAAACAATTTAAAAAGACAAGATGCTTAATATGCCATTAAGGGTCCATTAATGCTTTGTAAAATAATTAAAACAAACCAAAAATAACATTAATTTAATTTTAAAAAATATATTTTCTGAACATAAGGCCTATAGTATTTTATTACATCACTATTGGGTCATTATGATGTCATAAAAAACATTATATATTTAAACGGTATTTAATTTTGACCCAAAAATTTGACTGTCTCAGATAATTAAGAAAATTTCATTGTTGGTTAATTTCGATGTCCTAATTCCAAAAATAATATTCATTTTATCTAAATAATTTTTTAAATATGTTAATTTACACTTATAAAATAAAAACCTACACTTATTGAAAATTCATGGGTTTTGACAAAAATGGCATTCAAGCCTTAATAAAAATTACAATTGGATTAATAAAATTATATGATCATTAATATTTAATAAAAATTAATTTAATAATATTAATAATAATTTATGAAAATATTATTTAATTCAAAAATCCATTAATTCATCAAAATAGATTTCTTAGTTGTACATTAACTAAAAATATTATTTTTGCATTAAAACTATTTACAAGGAAACAATAAAAAATGAAAGTATATACATTATTAAATACAAAAATATTATACATAAACATAGTGATAATATATTTTTAAATAACCCCTTATAACACCCACATAAGATCGAAGAGTAAGGTGTGTGATGGTGACAAACTCTTAGTGTTGCTCGGATAACATTGCTCAGTTGGTAATCTCGATCAACATCAAATTCCCTCGTTGGCGGTCCCGCTAGAGCTTAAACTATGGAATATAGGCTTGGGATTGGTTAAGAGTGAAGCCCAATGATTCCAACTATTTTTTGAGCTCCGATAAATGGGCTTTGAATGGGGAACGTCTACTGGAGTAGGCCATCGCATCCTTTGTTTGAGTCAATTTGATTCATTATAGACGTATATTTTTACTAATCATGTGATCACTATTCAGAAACTATATTAATAAAGGTCATGATTCTTAACATAAAACCATATAAGTTGGAATTTTATATAAACATTTTACATAAAGAGACATTTAATTATATCAATAGTTGTTTCAATTAATGAAAGAATGGGTGGTTACACAGATACTGAATTCTGATGTAGAGATCCATTGATGGAGTCCTATGGAAGATATATTATTTACTCCATTAGTGTTAATGGATTATAATGAAGGAATTACATTGATGTAAATATATGTATTATATATTTTTTATTTAATGAGTGATATTTTATTCCTCTATTGGATTTCAAGAAGATTTAATATTTATACCTTGACTGATTCTGGATTCCCACGTAGTAATTTCATGCACGGACTCATAATGAAAAATAATTATTTTATTCTTGTTGATCATCACCCAACATGGAATCCTTATTTATGTTCCATGGGTTAAGGATTTATATATATTTGAAAATTTCATATTATTAAAGGTTTTATAGATATTACCTTGAATCCTTTATTATAGTGACTAGCGGCTTGTTTTTTATGAACCAATGTAATGATCATGTATCTTCATATGGAAAATTAGCTTCATAAGAGACATTCCAGGGATTGAAGATTAAAGTGTTTCTGATTGGGATAATACATACAAGAATTTTCCTATTTAAACATGCCATGAGTGGTACAAAATCTAAATCGATTACTTTTAACCTTGACCAGTTGACAAGGTTTACGAACCCAAGGATGAACTATTGTTGATTTGCATTATTTTTCACCATAAACAAGTATATAAATATTTATGAGTATAAATAAAGTAATATATATGATTAAATGAATGAATATATATATATATATATATATATTCATGATTACACCATGGTATGTTTATTATTATTACAGAACCATAGATCAACTTTGGTTTCACTTATTCTATCATATTACATCCAGTTGTGTCTCTTCTATGATAAAAATATTTCATGAGAATGAACTGGTGGAAACATATTTATGGGTTAATATTTGGGGTCTACTAATGAGATTATTTGTCATCCCCATAAGAGAATATTGGGGTGAGTGGATAACTTATGTTTTCTTATCAGGGTGAGTAAAAATTTCTTGATTTATAAGTTTGGGGCATAAAATTTCATGATCTAGTGGAGATGCTCATATAGATTATTTAGAACAGGCTAGAGTTGTTCAAAAATGTATTAATGACATGGTATGTTTTTTTGGGTCAATGTTAGTAAAATATCCCCATTTTATTATTTTAGTTTCCTTTACATAACCTATTATATGTCCTCATCTTATTTGGTGACTAATTTAAATTGTATGAAATGGATGTTTGGGATTTTACATCACATTTTTTACTATTAAATCATTTTATATTTTATTTTATTTATTTCTTCCCCATTAAATTTATTATCTTCCTTGATTATAGATATTAATTTCTATTATTGTTTACTCTGATATAAGGTAATAAGACCCCCATTGTCACACCATACGAATTCACTAATAGTCAGTATCCTCGAGAGTATAGGTAGGATTACTTAAGGTCATCTAGAGAAATATCTTGGGGAATAATTTTTCTAGAACATACATTGGGAAATTAAAAATTGGAATAAAATATATTTCACTTCCTATTGTACTACTATTTGGAATATCATAGATAAGAGTATTAGGAATGTGTCTTTTCTTATGATCAGTATGAAATTATTATATCAAGAACAACTATTTGGTTATGAATTAATGGTTTCTAGTTATATGTTTTTCTTTTTTGACCATTAACATAAAAATTTTATATGATTTTAACCTATAGATTCTTATAATTTTTTGGATATTATGGTTTATTATCAATTTCTAGATCATGGACTATTGTCAATAGAAATGTGATTTATTTTGTCTCATGGAATGAAATGTACCAAGTCGAATCATGTATCACATTTGGAACATTATAATTACATGTTATTGGGATACTAGTGTGTGATTTTTGGGAATATTGATAAAAATTGTTTAATGACCCAAAAAACAAAAATGTTGTCTTCCAATATAGTTTTTTGGTTTCATTATAATCAATTGGGATGAATTGAATATATATATTTCAATATGAAGGTGAAATATGTGGATAAAGTTTTAGATGTTTCATGGTGTGGTTGAGGATTTTGTTCTTGGGAATTGGAGGTGCATCAAAAGATGTAGGTAAATAGAGAATAATATTTACGTGTATTGAACCCCCATGTATTGTATTTTTTCATAGGTTGTACGACTTAATGTGTCAGTAATAAACTACACAGTGTTTTCCAATGTTTCGTTAGAATGAATTGTACTTAATGAACCATTATTTTTTTATAATCTATTCAGTTCATTGAGTATGATTCCAATAGGATATTAAACATCAATAGTTAGATGGACCTTGATGGGGTATTATCGTATATGGATTTCATGTGATTGTAAATTTCATATCTCTTCATTATTAGTATCATCACCTCTATGGAGAATTTAATTATGAGGATACTTTGATAGGGTCAGAACCTAGTATTCCATTAAATTTTCATTTTCACCCTCAAAGGTCAGTGCTATTAATACCTCCCTTGAAGAGGATTGACATTTTTTATTTGTCGTTAAAACTAGATACCATGTTATGATACATGATGAGCAAGTCTATATGGGAGACACAAAGAACCTTAGTTTTGACTAATACACTTGTTGGATAAAGTTCAGTGTATCTAGGGAAATGTGTGAGATAGGATTTCATTTACTTATGGATACCTTTTTAGGTATCTAGTGTGGTTATGTGCTCATTTGATATTGTTTCATTGGTAATGGTTCAGTTTTTTATATAGGATTGTTGAAACATTTTCCCTTTAAAGAAGAAACTTTGTATGTTTTTTGAAACTGGATTTAGTATGATGGACTATTCGGTTTCCAATCTCTATATATCATCATATTCTCTATTGAAAATATTGAAAGAGTGTGTGACTAAGATAGTTATTTCAACTACATAGGATGACGAGAGGTTATGGAAAAAATCATTCCATGGATAAAGTGATCAAATTTGATGATTAATTTTAGAGGATGTTAGGGATTATTTTAACTTTCATGTTGTGTTTAATGGTTTTCTTTGTTTTAGTACAATATTGATCCCTATATCATGTATTGGTTGATAATGTACATTTTAGTAGCGTGTGGTGTGATTTAATGAATAAATCTTTGATTATTCGTATTCGAGAACAGAAATTATGGTTTAAGTTATTTCCATGGACATTTTTACCTAGATAATTTTGCTAAAATAGAAGATGTCCCTCCATAGTAAGGGATACACTAATAATTAATTGGGTTCCCTAAGATGGGTGGCCCATGGATGGCCATGGGAATGTATTGTAAGGAGATGTGGTGTGAGGAGTTGGTTTAAGAAATTTATAGTCGGTTTTCATGTTAGTTTGTCTTAGGGGAGATATATATTTCTTTTGATAGAATATTATTGTACTCTTAGTTATAGATGATGATACACTATCTTGGAATAATACTAAGTGCATTGAG
Source organism: Viscum album (assembly GCA_963277665.1). Classification (NCBI taxonomy): domain Eukaryota; kingdom Viridiplantae; phylum Streptophyta; class Magnoliopsida; order Santalales; family Viscaceae; genus Viscum; species Viscum album. The sequence continues at coordinate 545,449,517 of OY728158.1, forward strand.
AGTGTGTAAGATATACACTGATCTTCATTTCTTTTAAATACTATTACTTTTTTTTTGGTAGAACCTATTGAGGTTGTGTTAGAGGAGCATTTTATGTTAATACATATCGTGGGGAGAGAACTATAGGTTATTTGATGGCGGTGAACCTAGTTGCAATTGAAATTATATGATTTCTGTATTCCATAGAGATATATTTTGATTATGATATGATTATAAGGGTATTTCAATGGTGGGTATTGTCAGATCAACGGCAGATAATCATCATCCCTGATGGGAGTGTTATTGATGACATGAAACTGGTCATTGGATTTTCTAGAACGTATAGTTAAATTGATAATCTATATTATTGAATGGATTCTATATTTATGACTATTATTCTAATTGATGAGTGTCTTCTTTATGGGGAGACTATAAAGGCCCATTTTTTTCATAAATTATTTTTTATAACAAATTTCATTTTTTTCCATCAGATGCTTGAAAGGGGTAAAATGGTTATTTAACCAATCATATGATCATAAACCATTATATGAACACTCTATTAGTCCCTACAATAGTGTGTTTACTCTAGGAGATGAGCTTTTTATATTTCTAAACAGTTCAAATTTATGTGGATTAATTATGATTTAAAATATATTTTACGAAATATTAATATATTAGAAAAAATATATTTAGATATATCTTTTGAATAGATCATTGTATTGGTATTCTATCTCCACTATTGATTGAATAATTGATATTTTTTCTAAAATGGAATAAACTCATGTCAGGTGCTTCTGTCGGGCCTAGGACCCCATTTTTTACATCCTTTTCTTTTAAATCATTTTCATTATTTTTCATTACCTATATTCTTGAGTACACATCTTAGACCTTATTTTTCTTATAAAATATTGAGAAAGGAATATGAATATTTATGGGGGAGGGGAGAAATGTGAGGTACAATCATAGAGATCAGGAGGAACCAAATCATCACACAAAAGACATAGACCCTTGAAAAAGGAAAAGCATTGATGGATTATACAAAAAGTTAGTTAATTTAAATGTTTTTCCTTAATTCCTAATATATTTTACATTTTAAAATATTTACACCCTCTTTATCAATATTTACTACCCCATGAAGGTTGATATATATCTTTTTTATGGGTGAACCTGCTTTCAACCTGATTTGAGGGGTATCTCATTCCAAAATCCCAATCACATGGCATGTAGTTTAAGAACACATACCATGAGTTCTTCCAATTCTAGGAAGATTTTATTTTAGAAGTGAACACTTTGTATAGGATATACATTACATGTAATGGAAATCAGTAGTGTAGCTTTATATATTTCTAGACAAACCTTGTATGGGTCCTTGGTCGTGTGAAGAACATGACCAAACCCTAGGTTAGATGAAAACAATTTATAATTTCATTAATAGATAGTACATATGGAAATTTACCCTATATAGGAGACATGGATTGAAATCATGTGTGACACATGAATAGTAGAGTTATACATCTATGCTATATATATGGTTTGTCCCTGATAGGTACACGAGAAGTTTCCCCATATAAAAAACACATCCTGTACATTTTTTACATATTATGTACATCAGTTTCTACATGCCATGTCCAGAAGAAGTAAAAACCTATGTTCAACATCGACGGTATATGCCATGTTAAAATGTTTAAACTGGGTATACTCCTCCCTTTCTATAATTTAGAAGGTTTTCTAATATCATTATGACCATGTGTTATAATTGGACCCATGGGTCGCCCATTTTGATCAATGTTTCTTTCATATATTACAACGGGACTACCATTGTGGTTATTTAAGGACTCAAAAGTGGTGTTTTTAGATTTTTACAAAACATATATGTTATTATGCAAATAATAAAATAGTTTCATTCCAAAATATTTACACTGTTTAGAAAAGATGTATTATATGAAATCATTCTAGTATGGTATGAAGAAAATTTAATTCTAGGAAAATAGTTTGTCATTTATTGTGAACTAGATGATACACTATAGTATGGCTCTATTTTGTTACTATTGTTGAGGGTGCCCTTTGTGATTACACTACTTACATATTTATAAGGAAAATACCATGTATGATCCATTTTTCTATATAGTCATTTCCAAGGATCCCTTGTTGGATTCTACTACTACATTTTACTATTATTCAAGGCCAAATATGGGAAACAACTTCTTATGTAACATTATGATTATACACTATAGGAATCCACTATTTATTTATGATCAAGTATCACATGTCGGATTCCTCCTTTTACCTTCACAATAGAAGATCCCGAGTATGATTCCTTCTCTTATGTTTTGATCTTGAGGTTCCCAATTCGGATTGCCCAATAAATTTAAGACTATGCGACCCAGTTGGTACATCAGTGATTAAACAAAACAAATATAGTGTTATATATACTTGGTTATTTCTAATAGTAAAAGTCACATTAGAACCTGTAAAAAACTTCTTCTCCCAAGAGGGTGTGATAGTAGTGATGGTTTTAGGTATTCATCCATGCTCAATTTTTAATTACTCAATATCTTCTTTACTACAAATGTAAAGATAATTACTAATGGTGATTTCTGGTTTGTGTCTAACAAGCCTAATATGATACAAAATATATCATTGGGGTTCCCTGAGGAACTTTATGGGACCATTCTGGTGATCCCATTTCAATTGATTTCCCTTATAACATGATGTCTAGATTTAATTCATGGGGTCAAGACTTGGGTAATTCTGGGGTCATATTTATTAGATGCATTGGATAATATCATAGGTTAAATAATTTTATAATATTTCATTAGTGATACTGAAGTTCTTTAAAAATATTGAATTAAATGGGGTCTTAGAATGACTGATATTGTATGCATGATGAGATACACTTTGGTTTCTTATAAGGAAATCCTTGGACATGCTCATTGATTATACGGATTATTTAAACCATGATTTATTTTTGATTCTCATGTATTCATTCCATGGATGTAAACATATGGTAGAGGGATTATTTATACCTTCAGGGAAAATAGATATCCATGAAGAATTTCCGCATACATACTCATATGAAAATAGTATAATTTGTGCCTTTAGTGATTCAGGATTCCTATATTGAAATTCTATGGACGGTCTCATAGGAAAGATGGGTTATTTAATCCTTGAGTGATTCGTTATTCCTATATAATAATTTTATGGAAAGACTCCTAGGGATGAAATAATATTTATTACTTGAGCTATACTGGATTCCCAGGTAGGAATTCTATAGATAGGCTATTTGGGAAGATCGATTACTTATGGGATCAGTGAGACTAGATTCCATTGTAGTAATTCCTCGGACAGACTCATAGGGAACATGGATTATTTACACATTGAGTTATAATTGATTCCCATGTAGGAATTCCATGGAATAACTCGAATGGAAAATGAACTATTTAATAGTTTTTTATCATTATCATACATGGATTCACTTTTTATACACCCCGAGTTCCAGTATTATTTATATAAGTATAATATATATTTTAATCTAATATACTTATATAACCAAGAATATTTCATTATATATATTGACAGTGACTATGGGTAACCATGTGTTAGGGCATGTATCCCAATATGGTAAAGTTTTTTTTACTCAAATACATTCTAGAAACAGATGGCATAAGTATTTTCAAATGGGAATACTAAACCCTACATCAACCTAATTATAGAAAATATGAGTTCTGGGCCATCCGTCTCAATTCTTTTTTACCATGACCTATTGACAAGGATTGTTTAACCAAGGATAGACTGCTATTGATTATTTATATTTTTCAACTACCTCATTCATATACAAATTCAGTTATATATAAATATATTGGGATATATATATATATATTTACATGAGGTCACATTTCCTAGTTTTTTGGGATTAATTACCTAGGGATTAATTGTGGTCTAACTTATTTAATTTTGATACATTCATTTCTATCTTAACTAGGCTGGGAAAATGTCTGATCACGGAATTTTGATAGTAAATTTATTAGTTCAATGTTGGGGTGGAGCGCTGAGATTATTTCTCACCATTATACATTAAATTTGGTGTGTGTGCATACCATATGTATACTTATCATGTTGATCATATATTACATTATGGATAGGGTCAAGGGATGGGGATGAATGTTAAAGTGGATCCACTCCTATGGATCATTTTGATTTGGAATTAGGATCTTAGTAGTTTCCTAGAGACAAATTATGTGTTCTAGCTCCGAGTTAGTAGGAGAGATAAGTACTTTACTTTCAGTTTATTTAATTTACTCATGTACATGTTTTCAGCCTAATGGTTAACGGATATTTTATATTTGAAATGGTTGTTCAATAATTTATTTAATTTCATTTCAAATTAAAGAATATTATATTTATGTTTATTTATTTATAAATAACTCAATTTATTTTCTTCATGAGTAATATATTGTTTTTTGTTATTTAATACTGTTATATTATAGAATAGACCCACCACTGTCACATCATATGACCCTGCTACTTGTTGGCAGTCTACGGTATATGGGATTGAGTTCTTGAAGCCCTGTGATGAGACGGCTCAAGGCACTAGTATTTTTACACAGGTATGAATGTTACATTAAAGGCCATGGTTTTATTATTAGAGCCTTTCAGGAAGGAATTTTCCTCAAACCTAATGTTTTTTTTCAAAAGAAATGGTTTCATTCGTAACAAGGGACTATTATTTTATTTATTATTCAAAAAATTTAAAATAATTTTAAAACATTATAATATAATATCCAATGTATTCAACATAAACTAATATTTTATAATATTAATTTCATAAACTACATACATATAACCTTCCATCATATGAGAAACAAAAATGTCATTCTTGGGTACATCAAACTACCACCTCACCAATAGATATAATTCATTTTCTCTCACCACCTATCAGTGATGGAGATAATTATGGATTTAATATATATCTAAGATAATAATTATATAAATATCCTTTACTAATATTAGTATTGCATCTACCTTCATAGATTTTAATATATTGAAAATGATCACGGCACTAATGTGTGCATGTCAAATACCTACACTATAATGCAATGTGATATGTTTTTTATTTTATTTTGACATTGATGTTAATAATGATATAATTAATGAATATATTATATATATATAATAAAAATAATTTTATATTGGTAATTTGATATTTTTTTCCCTCAGTCAGGAAATGAAAATAGTGGGTGTGCATACATACAACCTACCATCTCCTTGAACATTGTTATTAATGCATCTATCTTTTCATTTTATAAAATACTATATATATATAAATGAATATATATGATATTTTTATCATTATTAAAATTATGAATATTATGGAACTATAATCAATGTAAGAGTTAAAATATTACCAAACCAAATCAAACATGAATATCAATATAGTTTTTACCAAAAATAGTTAATTAGACAAATAGTTTCTATTGAGATGCTGATAACATGTTATAAATATATGAAATATGGTATGATTTATTTGATAATGTGTATAATATATTGATAATTAACCTATAATTATTATAAATTTGGTTAAAATGTGTATAAAAATATTCTAGACATGAATTAAGGGATTTTTATCTCACCTTTAATATTATGAGACATATGTCATATTCACCATATTTTTTTATTATGTGATTTATATTATTCCTAGAAACATTGATAAATATTCCTATAAATATAATTATTTGGATATTACTTTCTATATTTGGTTCTCTATTTTAATAGGTTTTTATTAAAATGTTGCCAATGTTGAAAGGGAATAAATTATTGTCTTATTTATTTATCAGTATTACTTATTGATAAGATATTATAAATAAATCCTATGATCAAAATATCATGAAACACATGAATTTTATTCTATTATATTTATTTTTGTAGAATAAATGATGTAATTTCATTTTACGTTCTTTAATATGTAAATATATAGAATAAAAATTATTAGGAAAATAAATATTATTTCTATCTTTGGTTGAAAATCCTGTGTCATCCATGTAAATTATTTCTTAATATGATTTAAATATGTTTATCATTATTAACAAATGAGGGTTTAAATTACTTTTTTTCTAATGTTTAATATTTTTTACAAACTTTTCGATAATGGAACTTTTTTTTATTTTCCAAGTATTTTTTTTCTTCATAAAAAAATGATAAATGAATTTATGTTTTCAATTGTATGGAATGAAAAAAAAATTACCATAATTTCCATGAATTTATTTTATTATTACATTACAATGATAAAAAATTAATTCCAAAGAAAATGTTTTTTACTATTATAGAAATATTTTTATTTTAAACTAATGATTTAATTAGGAATGGTATATTTTCCCCAAGAATGTTTTCATGTAATTTCTAGGTTATTTCTATTAATAAATGATAATAACCAAGGATGTTTCATAAGATTTACAAGGGATATGTTCATATTATACAATATTAATTCTTATGTTAGATATTTTATGATTATTTCAACAATATATTTATATGACCTTATTTTTCCCATGAGTTATTCAATGATTATAAGATGATATATTTATGAAATTGGTTTCTATTACACATGTTATGAAATGATGAAATTATTATGAAACAATTTTATATGTCATTTTATTTTATAGGATGATGTTTTTATGATTGTGTTGAAAAAATATATTTGATAATCATTATATATTGTGTGTCTATACAATTATATATCCCTATAATGATTATGTTAAATATTAATGGTCTATAATTTGAAAGGGTATACAAGAGGTTATGTAAAGCCTTCGTGATGATGATATATGGGTGGTTACCCAAATACAAGAAAAAGTGTTACTTGGGAATTTTACCAAGATAAAAAGAGGGGACATGGGAGTTCATCCAAAACTAGATGTAGTTACTCATATTGATATCTTAAGTATAACAATTTTATGAATGTAATGTTTTTTCCCATGACATAAGATTTACATTTTTTATGTGTATGCCACAAGTTTATGTATTATGATAATTTTATTCAGTCATGGATTTTTTTATTTGATTGTTTTAGCATTATGGTATGAAAATATTCCAATAATTATTACAGGATATAATATTATGGACTCTGATATGAATGGTGTGGTTTCTAAATGTTAATATCCAGTTCTCATATCACTATCCCTATGTTATTTTGATATCTACCTTTTTTCCCTTACCAAGAATCTAATATCATCCATTTTTTCAATTCCTTATTTTATTAATAAATTTTTTATGTTCCATAAGACTATGAAGGGTTCTATATATGTCAAACATTGTGGGTTATGTTGTACTCTAGGTATGAACCATTTTTTCTGTATCCATGTTTCAAATGACACTAGACATATATGATTCTGAGATTGATTTTTTTGTAACGAAATTTATCAACTAAGTTGTGATATCTATATTTGATATTTATGGGTCTATATAAAATTTATTTCAAATTTAATGTAATAAAATCCACTATATCTTTTATAATATCTCATTAGATCCCATAATATCTCTTTATTAGAAATAAAACTTATCCGAATAATAACCTTATTATATATTCATTTTAATCTTAAAAATGGTGTTTTCAATAGTTATTATTTAAAAAATAACATCCTTTTTAATATAATTCAAAACTAAATCCTTGTTACCAACTAATAAAACTCAAAATCATAGAAAATCATTTGATGTTTTTAAACAAACCATGAATAATTTTTAAAAATCATAATACTTTATATAAAAATAATTGTTGAATTGGAAAACTATTAAAAATAAAAAAATTAATTATAATGGGTTTTTTTAAATTAATAAAAATTCTTCTAATGTTACACATACACAACTCAAAGATTTCTATTAAAACCCATAAAATCATTCATACAATTATTTTTGAACAATAAATTTAAAAAACATTTGACATGCACAAATTTCTTTTCAATAAGTTTTAATTTATGAAAATACATGTTATTTTTAAAAAACACATGAAAATATCCTTAAAAAGTTTTTTAAAAAAATTATATGAACATTATAATAAATGTTTTTAATAATAAATTTACCATTAAATCCATAAATGTATTCTAAAATGACTTTCATTAACCACCATTAAATTTTTTTTTTGATTTTTGAAACATTCTATTACTTGCCATAATATTACTGAAGAACTATCTACTAAAAATTAAATCCTTCAAATAATTATATAACCAGTAGTAACATTACAAATATGAACATTTATATTTAAAAATAAGAAAATATTAACGTATATAATAAAATCCTAACCACATAAAATACAGAAAGATCTGTTAAATCTTCTCATGAGCATGAAAAATAAATGAGGAAATTTGGAAAACCATAAAAATATACATTGCATGGAATAACCTAACCAAATTTATTCCATCATCATATTTAGTATAATTAACTAAATATAGTTAGTTCTAACCTGATAAGAAGCTATCAAGGTTCACTACCAAGGACACCTAACAAAATGTTCATAGGTTAACTTCCTATACACCACACATAGTATCTCATGATATGTAACCATTGCCTAAATCATTAGAGGAATTTTACATATTCTACTGAACACCATTAAAATACATTTTTTTATTTCACTAATAATAATACAAAAAAAATAGGGGCTCGCACTATTAATCATAATCATCATTTAATTATTAATTTTAATCATTATAGAAGAATGTTTGAAACAATATCCAAAAAGAGAATAGTAATAATAAAATAAATTATTTTTAATGAAAAAATAATTAACTAGATATTTTAATATGAAAATATCTGGTAAAATAATATAATATTTTAAAAAGGAACAACATGAAGATCATAAAATCTTTTTAAAATGATTTTTTGAATCCAAATCACGAACAGAAATTACCATGTTTTGTTTTGAAGAAATCAGAGAAGAAATGTGTTTATAAAATATGATATACTTCGAATGTAAAATATAAATTTTAAAATATTTAATAACCTTACATAAGGTTTGAATGGTGTATTAAAAATACACCTCCAATGGAATCACCTCTCAAATTTAAAGCTATAAATCCTTATTTTGATAAACAACATTACTAATGATCCTCTGATATTACACTATATCTCTCACAATTTCTCTAACAATAAATGCTATTAAAAATAATGTCTATATTTGGTGCAGGATGTACAATATAGTAACATTAGACGATAACCCAAAATGGATGATCTCATTTAATAAAAATCTCCATGAAAAACTAATATATATTATTACTAATTAATTTTTTATAGTAATTGAATTATTAATTATGAAATGGGAGTACAGTGAACCTTGTAAAAATGAATCTTCCTATTGTATAGTAAATATTTTATAATCACACATTCAAATGATAAACTATATAAAGAGACAGACTCAACCATAAGTAAATTAATTTAATATTCACTAAAAGATAACTTAAACTTATTCCAGTTTTTTATTCCATATGATATTGACATATATATTTAATAGTGGGAAATATCATATACCAACGGTATAAGTTTGAAATAATACTACAATATTTTATGAAATCATGTGGTTATTAATTACAAAAAATAATAATTTATATATTATAACATCCAAATCAAACTGTTCCCCAATATCTATATCATATAATTCAATTTCAGACATAAATTGATATATGATATGTTTTATATGAATACATATATATATTGAAAGTTAAATGATTTTCCATTATTATGTTTACATCATTCAAATACCATCCTCACTTATTTCTTATATCACTAAATAATATGATTAACAAAGAGATCATCATATAATAATACCGTACCCATTTATCCCCTATATCCCCTGAAATAAAATAGAAATCTCATAGTGTGATGATATAACGTATATCAAATTGAAGACATGGATTTAATAGAACATTATAGATTAGGGATGGTGAAGGGGGATGAATGTTCCATTTAAGAAAAATCACATGTTTATTTTAATTTTTATGATTAGTAACACATTTTATCATGTCCCATATAAATTATGACATGAAATTCATACTTCCTTATATATGGGGAAACATTAGTGTATACCCAATAATGTCCCCTATGTCCAACCAGGAATGTGGGTACCCACATTCCACCTCTCTAGAGAAAACATGCACCATATGTTTCTTGAATAGGCCTACAATTGAACCTATCCAACATCACCTAGCCACAACATGGTTTACAATTGACTAGAATCCTAGGTTGTAAGATTGATATCCCAGCATAGTAGGCATTTTTTAACTATATTATAATATTCATAGGTCTATATAAATTTTATTAATCATTTTGTATATTAATTTGATATTTGAATTATTAATAAACATACTCTTTTATAATAAAATCATAAATTTTTATGATTAATATTTTGAAAATATTCATTATAAATTATATTTTTTTCGATACATATCATATTTATTATAATAGATTATTAATTTATTATTTAATACCATTAACTATTCTTTTTAACACATTTTCTAGACATTAATATTTTTCACATTTATATTAATTTTTAAAATATTCCCCTTGTTATTTATTTTGTAATTTATTTTATTTATTAGTATAATTATCTCAAATTAATATGCTACATCTCATGATATATTTTATAATGTAATTAAAATGAAAAATTATAATTAAATAAATAATTTTGTAATTAACATGATCATCATGCAATTATCTAATTCATTACATTCATTTCAATTGAATAAAACCTGATTAATATTATACTACCTTTAATATATACTTATTAATTACATTTAATACAAATTAATTGAATTACCTTATCATTTTAATCCTTTCAAAAAAATATTTTTTTAGCAATAATATTTACATTTCTCTATGTAATTTATATTATTATTAAAGTTCTTATTTATCAATAACAATCAATTTTTATCGAATAATTACTAATAAGTAATTAATTATTTAGTTTACATATAACATATAATCAATAATAAACTGTATAATGTTATTTAGACATCAAAAAATAGAAACATTGTAAAAGTATTTCTCAATGAATAATTTTTTTATTTTTTCACTTTTTTGAGAAGATCCTATATATATTTCACGTAATATATTTCTTCAGGATACTACACCAACAAAAGATGATCATTTACCCATGCTTTAAATACCCACATATTTTATTCTCTCACAACACTTGAAATGTGTTGCATACAATTCAACTTATCTAAATTCTCAATAGTTTTATATTTAGTGTAATTATATTCTTTATTAGTTACCATTATTTTTTATACACTATTGTTATTTCATGACTAGATTCCTTTACTATCCCTTCATTGTAACATCTAGAATTATTTTTTTTTACTCATACCATTTAAAAAGAGACACACAACTTAATGATAAGTTATTACATTTGGTTTATTATGTTTTATCTGCAAATTATGTCACAATTTGAATTTATTTATTAAATGTGATATTAATAAACTATTTATTTAAATGAGAAAATATATATACACTAAACACTCGTGGGTGTGATATATTTTTTAGAATACAGTTATAAAAGGTAACTACTCCTACTTCTTCCAAGATGAGTGGGTCTAACATGCCTATCTTGGATTTTTATAGGGACTTATACTTGGAAATATAGGGGTTTTGTATTCTATTTTAATGAATATTTATTTATTCTAGTTATTTAAATTTGTGGAAAGGTATGTAGTTACCTTAAATTTTTTTAAACATTCGGTTATGTTTTTTTGTAATAATTTTTACATCGTTTGGATCAATATCTTTTTTTAAAACCTTGTAATCAACACAATTGGAGTCTAGAGTTTATTTTAAAAAATAAGTGGATTGAAAATATTAAGTATTCTATACTATGATGTATTGATAGTTGTTATCATGAGCATTAATCACTTTACTAGAATAGTCAATTTTTAAAGAGGATAAATTTATTTTAAGGCTACAGTCAATAGTCCCAAAATGGATAGTGTTTCAGGTATTTTACCTCAAAATAACAATAGGGAAGTCAAAAAGAGATAAAGTAATTTTTTAGTGGATGTAATTGGAATCCAAAAATAGATAATTTAGACCGTATCGAGGGATGTGAATGTAGTGTATATTCATAGTGTTTCGACAAAAAATATGATGTCAGAACTGATAACTTACTTAGGACAAAAGGCAAGGGCATTACGAAGCCGCTGAATGTTTCAGAATAATAATGTAAATAAAAAGCCAAATTATTCAATTTTTTTTGGTTATGATGGGAAACATATTCCATGGATGAAGACCAACACTATAAAAATGATGGGTTCCATGAAATCCTAGTTAGTGGTATATAGAGATTATGGGTCCTTCTACCAAAGAAGAAGATGTCTCTGTTTATTAGGTCCATTAATAATGATATAGATAATCATTAACAAGAATATATGACCCTAGGAATCAAATACATATGTTACATATATTCATTCAATGGTTTTAATGATTTCAATTCATAACTCAGGGTGTTTGAAATAATGAATAAAATATTAGAGATGTTGTCAAACCATTCCAAATCCAAACTAATGATGACTAATCTATATGGGATGTTGAACGATTGGAGATGAATAATTACCTTGTTATGGTACTATTTCATATACAAGAAAGGAGTATATAATTATAGGGTTTGATGGAACTAAGAGAAACTCCAGTGTTTCATCTACAAAAATGACCTAGTGCATAGCCCAATATGAATACATAGAACCAAATCCACAATAAAATCAAGGGAAAAGTGAAATTTTTACATGGAAATGTGTATCATGTTATATACACTCACATATGGATCTAGTTAGGATATATGAGATGGAATTTTTATAGGACCAAACATTATTTGTAGTTTATGGTCTTTGTTATCAGACCATGTTACATGAATTTTATTATCATATGACAAGGATGAAGGTGATATTTAGTTTCTGTTCAATTGATAAGGACCCATACAATTTAATTTAATGAAATATAGAAAAAAAAATTTATTCCCTTAAACATATATAGAATAATTATTTGTCACATCATTCATGAAATGTCATTGATGAATTATAGAACCTGAACAAGAAAAAACAACTTTCTTCATAGTGGATTTATAAAATATGTGATGTTTATAGATTACGTCTGTATCATAGAATGGTTCAACGTATGAAAAATATCTATTATATAGAAACCTATATTGAATATAATCTTGTGAAAGGAGATCCAGAATCAAGTTTTAAGCCACTCTAATATGGTTAATGTTTTGTAGTATATATCATATTTCTAGAATTTTACTATTATAAGACTCTTATATTATGACTTTTGTATTTTTCACATATAAATAGGGTTTTAGATATATCAATTTATAAAGGATATTGTTTTGATCAAATTCATTTGAATAATAATTGTGATTTATCTACATTCTATAAGTGTTAAAGATAAACCATACATAAATAGTTGGTAACTCAGAATCATGATAAAATATGAAATTGATCGATTCCCCAAAAGTGGGATTCGTATAAGTGATATGAGTGTCACTATGTGACATAAAATATAAATAATTATTCCATGTGAAACTCATTTAAAAGACTCATATATCAATCAAACTCAAACCAATATGTTATAATTTTTTTCAGTAACAGTAATGTAAAGTAACAAGAATTCATAAAATATTTTGGAATGTATGTTGGGGAAGTAATACATGAATGGTATGTCTCATTAAAATATTTAATGTCATACATGATTCACCAGATGTCATATAGTTTTACTTCATCTGATAAGGATAGAACTGTTTTAAAATTTATATACAAGTTACTCAAACATATATATTGTTCCATTGAAATATAGGAATACTATGTAATATGATGTACATAATGTTTCCCAATCACAAGGAATGAAATGGGTAATATTATACCACATCCCATGATTATTAATAGACAAACATGTGCTAAAAGGGATCTCTTTCATATGTCATGATCGTACAAGAGATGGAAATGTTTCTTCATCATCATCATTGTTATAAAATTATTCAAGCAGAAATACAAACATCAGAAATTCCAGCCTAGCCTCAACGGCCTAGGGGGGGCCTAAAATAATGTAGACCTAGGGCATCGCTTCGAATTATGTTCGCCCCCTCTAGCTTCAAAGAGTTAGCATTGTGTAGACATGTGACATCAAGTATTTGGATGTTAAGGGAGGCCAAATAATCTGCAACTTTGTTCCCCTCTCTCCATGTGTGCGTAACTTGCATGTCACTACTGAGCAGTTCCATGCATCGCCAAATGGTATATATTACTAACCATGGAGTGGATCCTTTTTTCAGAAAAGAGTCATGAATGATCATCGAGTCCGTTTCCACGTGGGAGATGTCCATATCCTTCTGAACGCATAGGGTTATCCCCGTAAGGAGAGCCTGGGTCTCTGCTTGAAGGGAACAAGCCTTACCAAAGTGTGCCGTGAAAGCATGGTGAACGCCTCCTTCCAAGTTGCGGACCACTCCTCCTCCGTGCATGATTCCTAATTTGTAGGATACATCAGTTTTGAGTTTAAGGTCATCTGCTGGGGGGTTCCATTTCACCCACTATCCTCACAACCCCACCCTGGGGGTAGCCTGACGCCTACCAGCCTGCAGATTACAAAGGCAAGGGACTTCCCTCCATCCCATCATAAGGTGAACCCAGTCCGAAAGCAGGCATTTAGATCGCACAATGATCGACCTCCCTGAGGAGACCTGCCCCTCGAATCTTGATTTGTTCCTCGCCTGTCATAGACACCAGCAGCCTGCACTGAAAACCGCCGAACGCACCTTCCGTTCTGGTCCTTTATCCAGGGACCCCTAGAACCATCTCTCAAGGGTCGCAAACCCTTGGTTCTCTAAAGTAAAATCTGCTGTATACACACCGAAAGACTACCATACTGCCTTATCCCAGTCGCCTTCAAAAAAATATATGGCTGGTGGTTTCCTCACTTTTGTTCCTACAGCACCGGCACCAAGAGGCGAGGCTGATACCCATTTTCCTGATTCTCTCATCCGAAGGAATTGCCCGGTTCCTCACTCGCCAAACAAGGAAATTATATTTTGAAGGAATTCCCGTGCACCACATTAGCTCATATCAGCTATCACGCTGGTCCTGGGGAGTCAACAACCTTCGGAAGTCCCTTGTTTTGAATATCCCCGTAAAGGAAGGAGTAAACACACATTTGTCTAGCTCAGAATTTATGAGGATAGAATCAAAAATTCCTTTCTGTTCTATATCCAGGATAGTGTTAACAAAACTCGGATATGAGCTCGCCTCCATGAAGGTGATCGAAGGCATCGGAAATCCCAGGAAGCCAAGTTCAGACCCTGCCCAGTTGCTGCTCCAGAAAGATATGCTGTCGTTCCCCACAATCCAACGAGAATGGGCCTGTAAGTTCGAAACCAGGGGGTAAATCATTCTCCAGAAGGGTGAACCCTAGATGCTTCCACTTTCTGTACATTTGATGAAGTTGTGCCGCATGGTCCTCCCCCAGAGGGTCTAATTTTCCATGATCTCCCAGGCCAGCTTCCCATGCATCCAATGCACCATTCCCCAACACTCCTGACATTAATACCCCCCTCCTGAACCAGGTGATCCATTCTCCCCCACGAGACCCAGTGCCTCTTCCCTTCCCCAGTTGCATCCCAAAGAAAACCTTCCGGGACCCTATTGATGGCTCTTAGAACACTTATAGGCACTGACGAGGAAGAAAAAGCATGCACTGGAATGGATGACAAAACACTGTTAATAAGGGCGATCCGTCCCCCAAAAGAGAGGAAGCTACTTTTCCAATTAAGAACCCGACCGGTGATCCTACTCACCATCTCATCATAGTCCCGAACTCTCAATCTTCCTGAAGAAATTGGTGATCCTAGATACTCCATATGTAGGGATCCCACCTGCATGTCCATCCTCTTGCACAGTTCCTCAACCCTCTTTGCCGTGCAATTCCGGGAAAGATACATTTTGCTTTTGTCATGGTTAATCAGTTGCCCACTCCAATGGCAATACTCTTTCAAGATTCCCCCAATGACCATCGTAGATCTCCTCCCCGCATTTGAAAAGATAATAGTGTCATCCGCAAACATCAGGTACGAAGTGTGAAACTATGTCTGCTTCCTACGGAAAGGAGTGATACTTCTGTTGGAAATTCCTTTGTTGAGAAGACTACTAAGTGTATCCTGCACAAGAATGAAAATACTCAGGGAAATCGGATCACCTTGACATAAACCTCAGGTGGCCTTGAAGAACCCTCGAGTATTCCCCATAAAGGACACGAACATCCAAGGTGAGTTGAAGCATCTGAAAAGGATATCTGAGGCCTTGGGAGATATACCCATGCATGTGAAGACCCAGTTGATAAAACCCCACTCTACTCTGTCGTACGCCTTGCTGATATTAAATATAAGATAAATAGAAGAGATTTTTGTGGATTCTTTTTACTGGGAAAAATATTAGAGATCGAGTCATTGTGATTTAACTTGTATTAAAGGAAAAACTCATAATACATTCATATTTTCTGTCATCCACATGTAAATTTTTGAGACATTTATTGGAGTTGAGGGAAAAAATGTTCTGACATGAGATAAAATGAAAGAGACAACACAACATTAATTGAAAAGAGTCTCATAAATGGAGAACACTAATAATGATTATAATGTATGTATTTGACTCATATAGATGCCCTAGAATCAATATATATCCAAAATCATTTGAATCAAAAATATACATAGTTATAATATAATGGAAATTTAGTGTCTCATTATCTTAGTTTTGGATTTGTAGGTAGAACAAAATAATTAATATAGGGTTATAGAACTAAATTAAATGTAAGGGTAATGATTTTGATTGAGCTTCTGGATATGTCAGATAGAATTTACTATATTTACAATTTAACTATAATCAAGACACATGTATTAATTTTATAATAGATATTTCCCCTAATTTATTGAACAATATAGTGTGACAAGAAATGAGTATGATAAAATTTGCTATGTGGGGGTTAAATATTGACAAGATTCTGTAGCAAGGTAAAAAAAAGTGAACCGCATTTCAATATATTTTCCTGCATATTGGATTCTAGTCATATATGATTCATATAAAGCCTATTAAATAAGAATAAAACTCATATTATTGGGATTAAAATTAAGGTATTTCATTATGTTAGTCTATTGAAAAAACTCATTGAGTAAATGGAATCCTAAACACTCAGTTAAAAATGTGTGTTTTTTACCAGATGAATTTGTGGATTCATTACTGATAAAATATCTAAGAATCAAAATTCATCTCACGTTAATAGGAATCAAGATCATTGTGGTTTATTTAGGTGGGGTAATTTCTTTTGAATGAGATTTTGTGTATCAATGCACTCTTACATAGATATTAATATTATATTACTGATAGTGGCTAGGAACATTTGGATGCATCATGTTTTTTACAGTAATGCAGGATGGATATTATAATTTATAGTTTAAGATCATGATATGACGATATAATTTTCTCCTTGATCTCAAATATAGTTAATCTGAATTTGTCAAGATCAATTGAATTTTTCAAAATTTGAGAAAAAAAAGATCTTATTAGAATAATAACTTTATTACACAAGAGGTATGGTCATCATAAAGTATTAATCATGAAATATAAAATCGTATTAGAGTAGGTGACCTAGAACCAACTATTTTTACATTGAATACATAGATATTTTATGTATTTAAATATTAAATATCTTTTTAAATATTGTTTATTGTACTTTATGACAACGATTTAATAATGTCTTAATGTATTTGTTGCATTTAAAAGGTCATGAATGTTCCACATTTTGATAAGTACCTAGAATTTCTATAATAATATTTTTAACTATTGTTATGCGGTTGGATGTCAAACTATGTTCGGGCACATAGCATACTGACCATCAGGTTGGAATACTCGTAAGTTAATGCAACATTTTCAAATGAACATCACACATAGTAATATCCCAGAAAAAGGATTATGGGAGGAGACCTGCCAATAGAAATTCTACATGTTTTAGTGTCATTTGTTACTCTTATTTGTGAGTGTGGGTAATGATTCATATATTTTATTATTATCATTAATATGTTGCAGGACTCGTGGAATATTATTTACTAGAGAAACTATCATGCATATAGATGGTGGGATATAGGGTATTTTGGTGCATCACGAGTGGCATGTTATTAATGGATAAGTCGAGGAAGGATTTGTACCCTTTATTTATGGATATTTATATCTTGGCCCTTTTATTGAAACAGAACCGTGAGAATAAATTCTATGGACATGATATAATGTTAAGTTTATTTCAGGTAGTCAAAGAAGAAGGTATCATGTATAAATGTTTATGACACTATGATGAAACCAGCCTAATGAGATACAAAGAAAAAGGTATTATATTACACTTTGAGTATTCATGTGTGGATGTTGTTGTTGCAAATTTAAGTTCATTATCTTGGATTCCATAACCCGTTGCTTGATAATACTCTTGGACTTTAGGCAAACCCTCCTAATTCCAATGAGAAATAATCCTAGAGGGTCACACAGAAAGTGTTTCTGGTGGTCTTGGTTATATTTTATTGGAATTTAATTAATGGAATACATATTGTTCTTGAGGTAGTGGAACAAAAATATTCATATTAAAATGATTGAATAAATTAATTAAATATTTATTCACTGTAACACGGGTAAAAAATATTTATTTACTTTATTGATCATTAAAGAAATATTTATTTACTAGTTTGAAAATAAAATATTTTCTTTAGAGAATCAATTATTAATTTATTTATTCATGTGTTCAATAAATAATGTGGTGTTTGATTTTACCATGGAAGGTCCAGTAGTAAAATAATTATTTTCAATATGGTAAATTATTATTTAACTAGTTTGGATGAGTTAAAATAATTACATTGCTGATATTATTTTGTGATGTGGAATTTTATTTATAATTATTTTTTGTACTAGTTGGTGCACCATAAATAATGAAACAATATTATTATTAAAATCATGTGTTTTCTCTAAGGTTATGAATCTAGTTAATTGATGTTATGTAATTAAATATTGAATCTGAATCCCCATGTTGATAAATGGACATGTATTTTCATTGTGCAATGTATCGTACTAAACAACTGGTTAATTGAGAATTTTTTAGCTAAAAAATTTCTCTATCGAATCCTCTACCCGCCCCACTCAAGAACAAGAGTTGTTCTTCAAGGACGGAGAACAAGACATCAAGAACGACTGACACAAGACACTCACATTGTCGCACAAGCACCTGGAAAACAAGTGGTGCCGATTGGAGGCCATCAGAGCATGTATGGATCACCGATAGAGGGATTCTAGTTTGGATTCTTGCAAGCATAGTGAGATAATTCAGAAGGGTCATTCGGGATGACCAAAATCATCAAAGAATAAAGTACCGATGTTTCAGTTATTCATTTGATTATTAAATTAGCTAATTTAATTACAAACATCATTTATAAGATCCTCTCTAATTGTTTCTGGCCTCTTACTTCTTTATCTAAATATATGATTCTATTCTGTGGAGATTGGCATTCATCATCGTTTTGATCCAGAAATAATCATTGATCATAGTAAAAAGTAATGATGGGTGTCAACCCAACCGGAAATCAACTGCACACGGAACCTTCAAGTGGAATAAAAGGGGTTACATCATAGTTAATAATTATTTAAATAATTCATTAATGATTTAGTGTTTAATAATTTAATTTGTAAATTCATATTAATTGTTTGGAAAATCTGAATCACAAGATTTTTTCCTCCTCTTTCATTTCTCATTCACACTTAAGAAATGTTCTTTTCTTTTAATTCGAATAATATAAAATAGTGGATCTCATCCAAAGGTTGAAAAGGTTCATATTCCTACAAGAACAGAATACATAGCATGTAGTTGGATTCACACGTTGTGTATCAAGGTTCAATGCATCTAGACGAGTACACCAAGCATAGCCATGTCATTAGAGTTTGTCTACATCTTAAAGACTTTGTGTGTTGACCAAGAACATGTGGCACATGGTTTCTGGATTACACGTCAAGTGGCCCACTAGATATAGTGTGTGGTCTATTAAGGTAAGTGTTGGACCATGTACCCCATACATTCCTTGCCCGGCTAGAGGCCGTGTAACACAAATACTACATAGAATGTGGCCATCTGGACATTCTGTGTACTACAAGGATTTCATTAGTGCATATACGCACTATATCCATAGTTACATACTTCTGATGGATGGTGAATTATAATAAACGTGTTTAGTAGGAACTACACACTGTGTAATCATCCAAAGTACGAATATTTATAAACATTTATTACTATATTACGAAAGTCCATGAGACATGTACCATAGTGCTATCATAAAGCTAAGGAACAACACATTTTAGGTGGTATATATATATATAAGTGTGTGTGTGAATGTGTCTTTAATTTAGCATCTGTGTAATGTTTATTCCTACTCATTGGGATGTTATGAATGGTAATTCATTGGGTTGCATCCAAGGTACATGTTACGTACAAATATTATTTTAAATGAACTTATTTTTTAAAAAATTATTATGGATGGGAATCTCAAAGAAATTTAGAGAAAGGGTTTATGATAAAATGATTGAATAATTAAAGAGGATAATTAACTTTCTCAAGCTTGATTTATCTTAAACAATAATGATTATAGAATAGAGTACTAATTTTATTAAATAGATTACTAATTTCATGTATATGGGTGATCATGAGCTAGACCAAGACTTGTGTGTTTTATTGGTTTCATTTTAATTTATTTATTAAATTAATTTTTCAAAATATAACCATATCTCCTCATTAATATGTAGGGAATGAGTTCCCATGGATTATTTTATTTAAAACCCCCCTAAACCCTCATTTTTGTGTGACTTTAAAAGAATATTTAATGTATGGAACTCCAAAGCTATTAGAGAAATTTATAGATGGAGCCTAGATGAAACCAATCCTAGGAGATACAGAGTTGGATTTTTGGAATCTAGTAAACATGAACCCAAAAGGTTCAAGGTGTTCTTCCCTTATGATAGGGTAAGTTTATCATCGAATAGATAAACTAACCATTAGGAAATATCACGATCATTCCCTATGGTTTATTTTATTTCGGTTAGTGGCATGGATTATCATTATGGATGTTTTGTCATGATCACATAATAAATGAATTAAACAAGAATGCATGATAGAACTAAAATCAACCATGATTATTTGTAAATACTTTCAAGATATGGTTAATCAATCAGGTATGTTTCTGTAAATATTAATAAGCATGTGAGAATGATAATAATAAATTAATGCATAAGAGATAAAAAATACCAAGAATAAAATAATATGTTAGACCAAGTCTTTAATTACTTGATTAGGAGAAAAACTTAATAGAAAAATGTGTTTGACCGACCCTTTTATGACACTTAATTATATACAAGAAGCCCTTATGAATGGATTTTGGTTTACTTAACCATATTACATCATGATGAGTAGCGCTTACTAGACATGGTGTAATATTTTAGGAAAGAGTTGAGGAAATCCAATGTGGGGATTTCTGGATTGGGGAGTCCACTCTAAAAACCAAGGAGCTATAAGCGTATCGTTGGAAAAGACATTCCTACCTAAATACCTTCAAATATCTTGATCATCCATTTTGGGATTATTTGAAGGGGAATATGGATCATTTGTACTAGAATGTCATGGAAACTGGATATTCTGAGTTTAGTGGTGATTGCCATTAGGACATTATAAATTGTTGGAGACATAATAAAATTAATTTATTATTTCTCATTAAATATAATCTACAATGATCAAATGATTTGTGCTTTCAATTTTAGAATAAAATGACAACCACACTAACACTCTGATTAATCCTGGATAAAGTCAACATCTTCAACGGTAGTAACTTCTAGGAGTGGCTTAGACGCCTTAGTTTTTCCTATTCAATGAACATAATTATTATGTGTTGGAGTCAGCCTTGCCTGATCCGCCTGCCAAAGAGGCCAGTGATAAGAATTTCATGGTCTATGGGAAACATATGAATGGATTAGGTCAATGTTCAGGGTTTTATTCCATTATTAATTTCTAGTGAGATCATGAAGTGTTATGATAACATGGATTCTTATAGCATGCTCGAGGACCTACATGGTATTTAATATGATGGAGAAATAATGGAAAGGATTCAGATCTCTAATGCACTCACTTAGAGTAATCTTACAGAGGGTGCCCCAATTGGGCCTCATGTATTCATTCATATATTTCTACACTAAGTGCCTGGAGGATCTATGGTTTAATCCCCATTAAAATCGTGGCACCTATCTCATTCTCCCTTTAATCCCTCCGAGATTTTCCACCTTTGTTGTTAATTTTAATATGAAAGACATTGAGAAGCTTCAATATGATATTCTTATTATCATTACCCTATTAGACAATGATATGAAGTGTGGAATGCCTTATTTACTTGTGGTGAATAAATGTAAAATCATATATAAAAGTGATTTAAGACCAAAGCTTCTTTGCACCCTTATAGAAAAAGAAGGTCAAAGGGGAGGAAAGAGAACAAGAGTCTTTTTGTTTCACATGTGGCAAGAAGGGTCACGAGAAGAAAAACTACCCCCAACATAAGAAGCACGGGGAATCATCATGTGTGTTTTTGATCGTATTAAATCTATAAGTTTCTACATATTGGGTATTAGATACATATAGTTGTGCACACATACGCACACAGATATATATATATCCAAATATATGAACAATGTTGATTCATTAAGATTAACTGAGGGGAGGTAGATCTACGAGAACCCAACGAAGCTAGACTTTCTACTGTAGCTGTCGGGGACTACCTCTACATGATTCCAAATAGAGTGACTTTGGTGTTAATGTGTGGTATTAATATTTTTTCTATTACTGAATACATTATTTCTATATCCTTTTTATATAAAAATGGATTTGTTTTCAATTTTGGAAATGAATTTTTCTATTTTTACAAAGATAGCATTTGTTTAGGTATGGAAGATTTATACCATGGTCTTTACATGATGGATTACACAAATCATGTAATGGAAATTGATTTCAAAGATAATTTACCTAATTCATTCCACACCCAACATTAGAATCACTGGCTAGGTCACATCAATAATAAATTATTAAATTGTTACATTAAGGTGGATATTTATATTCATTTGAAATAAACCCACATGGAATACATCATTAATTTTTTCAAGGAAAAATGATCAAGGACACATTTAGTGTGAAAGGTGAAATGGATATAGAGATTATTGAATTGGTTCCTATCGATGTGTGTGGACTATTTCCAGTTGATTAAAGGGGAGGGTACTCATACTTTATAACATTAACTGATGATTCTAGTAAGTATTTTTATATCTACTTAATGAGGTATAAGTCGGATACTTTGGATAAGTTCAATGAATATAATAATGAAGTGGAGAACCACTTAGGTGATAAGATTAAGAAACTGTGCTTAGACCGAGCTAGAGAATAACATAATCAAGACTACATTGATTACATATGGGTGTTTGGTATCTTATCCTAACTCACTCCTCCATATTCACCCTAGTGGAATGTTGTGATCGAGTGGAGGAACTACACCATGTTGGACATGGTGAGATCAATTATGGTTCATACAAGTAATCCGTTATCCATTTAGTTATATGTGTTACAAAAAACTATTCACATACTAAACCAACTACCATCTAACATGATAAATGGTATTCTATATGAGTTCGGGAGTATAAAGAAAGCCATGTTTTCAAATTTACATGTGTGGGAAAGTGATGGGTTTGTTAAGGCCTCTTTAGGTAAAAAGCATACACCCAGAGAAACAATGTGTGCCTTTATAGGATACCCCAAGGAATCAATGGGATATAACCTATAAAACCCCTCAGACTAAAATTTTATAGTAGTATTATATGACGTATTCCATAAGATGAGTCATGTCTCTGAAATTGATCATGGGAGTGAGATATAATTGGATTAAATTGATGCTTAGGCTACATAAGAGTTGGTTCAGAAATAGATTCCATAAATCCCCATGGAAGGAAAACTGTTTTGGAGACACAAGAACTACATAGGAGTATAAAAGATGATATATAACAAGAATTGTACTATTTTATTCTAACCGATGATGGAGAATCATTATTTGTGGATAACAATGGTCTTTTGAGAAACATGGAGGTAATAAGTGGAATAGATGTTTTCAAGTGGCATAGATCCATGAATTATGAAATGGATTCCATGTACCAAAACCATTTTTATATTTGGGTATATCCTCCCGTTAACGTAAATCTTGATGGTTGAAAATGAGTATTCCAGAAGAAACTGGACATGGAAGGACAATGAAACTCCTATAAGGAATGATTGGTTACAAAAGGGTTAGAGAAGGGTCAAGGAATTTACAATGAAGAATTATGTTTACCAGTTGCAATGAAGAAATCCATCATAATTCTATTGTCCATTGTCTCTTACCATGACTATGAGATTTGGAAAATGTATTTCAAAACATCATTCTTTAACGGGAACCTTCAAGAAGATATCTACATGACCCTACCATAAGGGATTATGACTCCAAAGGATACAAATATGATATGAAAGTATCAAAAATCCATTAATGGATTAAAGAAAGAATCTAGGTCATGGAATATTCAATTTGATGATTCCTTAACGAAATTTGGGTTTTTCAAGAATTATTTTGAGCCTTGTGTCTACAAATAGTTTAGTGGAATTGTCGTTGTTTTCCAAATAGTATATGATAATGACATATTACTTATTTGAAATGCGATTATAGTCTAAAAGTCTATTAAGGAATGGTTGAAGAAATTATTATCGATGTAGGACATGGGTGAGGCAACATATATTCTTGGGATCAAGATCCACTGTGATTGATCCAAGAGATTGTTGGGCCTATGCCATATTACATACATTGATAAGTTACTTAAGATATTTAGTATGGAACAATCTAAGAGGGGATTGTTTCCAGAATCACATGGAATCCATATTTCTGTGAAAATGCGTCCTCAACACATGAGAATTGATAGATAATGGAAATGAATCCATATACATCAGCAATTTGGTCAGTCATGTAGGACTTTCTTTGTACTAGTATGAATATCGCTTACACAGTGAGTTTGGAAGGAAGATATCTAATATACCCAAGATATCACCATTGGATGTTTGACATGACTATCATAATGTAACATAAGAATACTAAGGACATGTTCCTGTTTTATGGAGGATATGAGGAACAGTACATCGGAGGATATGCAGATTCTAGTTTCCAGACCTTTCAGGATGGCATGAACTTGTAAATTGGATATATCATCACATTTAATAGAGGTACTGTGAGTTGGAAGAGCTCAAGGAAAAGTTTGGTCACAAATTCTATAGCACAGTTCATGTGTGTGGAAGATTTTGAGGTAGCTAAAGAAGTAGTTTGGATGTGAGTCTTCATCTAGTAGCTAGATGTGGTACCTTACTGTAATGATCCCATCACACTATATTGTGATAATACTGCAGTGGTGGCTCTTACAAAAGATCCTCGATTACATAAGAGGATGAAGAAAATACATTAGAAGTATCATATGTGGATGGATATTTCTCAATGTGGTGAAATTAAAGTGAGTTGTATTTCTATGGAAGACAACTTTGTGGATCCCTTGACTAAATCCATGACGTAGCAGAAATAAGATTATCATGTGAGGTCTAGCAGACTGAGAGTGGTTGGAAGTTGGCTCAATTCCAAGTGGGAGTTCGTTAGAGTTGGTGTCCTATACCCAACCACTACTGAAAATGAAGGATTTTCCAATGGTTTAGAACTGTTGGGAAAGGCTGCATAACCATTGGTATATGTTATTCCAACGGTTCTTCAAACTGTAGGGAAGTAAGCCTTTGGGAAAAGTTTTTCCCAATGGTTTATAGTGAAGCGTTGGGATAGGGTGCTGAAAAATTTCCCTATCCCAACGGTTCTGGAAAACAGATGGGAAATCGTTTTCCCAATGGATTACAACTGTTGGGATACAGTGCCCAAAATTATCATGTTTTTCCCAACGGTTTGGCAAACCGATGGCAAAAAATCCAAAATATCCTCTTTCCCAACAGTTTAGAACCATTGGGAAAAATGTTTTACCAACGGTTAAGAATAGTTGGGAAAAGTGTTTTACCAACAGTTTATAACTGTTGGGAAAAGAGTTTTGTAAAGACCCGTAAAATTCATGGAAAAGTTTATCTTAAATTTCTTTGGGATTTTACAAGAACGCAGTTTCAGACGGCACTTGATTCCGAGGCCCGGTGTGCCCGGAATTTATTTCTGAAGTTTAGCTCGGGTACGTTCAGTGAACGAACGAGCGGGAATTCCTATATTTTGAACTGGTGCTCGGAATCGAATTCCGAGGGCACTGATGGAACTGCAGCACCGGTAATTTCTTAGGAACTCTTAATCTGGAGTTGCGTTTAGACGAGAGAAGTTGATAAAAATTGTGGAAGTTAAAAATAAAAATTTAACAACAATTTTTATTTTTACACTAAGTGTTTAATCCTTTGGATGGAAGTTGGGTAACTACCCAACTTCCCTTGGGAGGTTATGAGGGTGTTGGGGCCCACACGAACCCCGCCCATTCATATCCTCTAACCCCCTCAATCCCCATTAATTTTGTTAACTTAAGTTTATTAACCTATCGAATTAATGAAGTGAGTTAATGTGGAATTCAAACACTTGAATTTCAAAAGCCTTGATGTGTTAATAAAATAGGTTAAGAACTTATTTTATTGGGTTAGTGTTTAGTTGTTTTAGAGCCATTGGAGAAAACATTATGTATGTCTTTAGTTCTTCATTCTCTTTGACGAAGAACGCGAAGAATGAACGATCTCCGACGTAGAGCACCGAGCCCTCAGATACCATCTTCCGCGACACCGACCCGCGACGCGATGTCTCCTTCCATGAAGTTTTTCTTCCGCGACGACTCTTTTCGTGATGGTTTTCCACGACAAAATCTCTGTCAACATCTTCGAATCCTCGCTTCGCGATGCCGACATTCGTCATATATTTTATCAAGGTAGGGAAATATTTAATTATTTTTGTCCGTGTTTTCTAGTTTGTCATTGTTCGTGATATACGACTAAATGATATCGATTAATGAGAGGGGGCTGAACCGTACAAACACGACCGACCCACCTCCTTTATCCTTTTTTGATTCTTTGTGGTTGGGACGGAATGGCGTGGTGTTGCCGCACAACACAGAATCGTACGACAAGTAATGTGCGGGGTCGTCGCGTCGCGCCATGAATTTGAACAAGGATGCGATGTCGTCGCGCCGCATCAAAGAAAACCAAAGAAACAGCGGCCGGAGCGGGGCCACGGCGGAAGGGCGCGGTTCCGTCGCACTGCGCCGGAAGAACCAAACCGCGGCTGGTTCCGGGCCGCGGCGGAGCAGGGTGATCGGCAGCCGGTTCCGGGTAACCGGTGTCGGCGAAGAAGGGGACCAGCCGTTGCCGGTCCTGTGGAGGCAGAAACCGGCCGGCCGGGGCGGGTCGGGCGGACAGGAGTGCAGCCGGGGTTTCAAACCCCCAGCCGGCCAGCACAAAACGGCCCCCATAATTGGGGTGTCGCGGTTACACCAGGGGGGCAGCCCCCCCCCCCCCCTTGCAAAACGGCTCGGCCGTTGGCCGAGCCGGCCAGCGCGCTGGGCGCGCTGTGCCCAGGCCGGGTCGGGGCGGGCCGCGCCAGCCAGTCCGGGCCTCACCGGGCCAGGCCGACCCGGACCCGGGGCGGGTCGAACCGGTTCGGGCCGATCGGGGGGTCTCGGGCCGGATCGGTCTGGGCCCGAAACCCCCATTTTCGGATTGTCTTCGGTCTTTTTCCCATAACATGGGCTACGGACCTCCAATCGACACACCTTTAGTTGCGATGTGATACTTGAATCGAGATGTTCGTTTCAGTATATCGCACTCAAGGTTTCGGGATACTTTGGGTTCGGCCGGGTTGGTTCGTACACGAAACCAACCGGGCCCTCGGAGCGGAAATGCTCATATCTTATGCACCGTACGTCTGATTGACGTGTCGTCATCTTTGTTGGATTCCTCTTAGTGAGAAGGATCTTTTGGATTACTCTGCCCGAGGTTTGGATGCAGGTGGAGTACGGTTGGGTTGGTTTTGCCTTAAAAACCAATCGGGCCCCTGGAACGAAAAAGCCAATAACTCTCAGACCGGGCGTCCGATTGACGCGCCGTCTACGACATTGAGTTCCTGTTGACAATAAAGAACTTTAGGTTACATCAACTCTGGACTATGTGTCAGTTGATGTATCAGCCTCTCGGCTCATAGAGCAGACCCTCCCAAACGAGCTTGCTGTGTGTAGGAACCTTAGAGCTGGCTGCGACTGCTACTGTGACTGCGACGACGACTGTGCAGAGATCCTCAGTGGATTCGACAACGACGACTATAGCACTCAGTGATTCATTGTGGATCAGTGCTATCGATCCTGTGTTGGTCTGATCCTGTGTGTGTCAGCGCTCAGCGGTTCTGTGTGAGCCAGCACCTACAGATCCTGTGTGGGTCTGATCCTGTGTGGGTCATTGCGGGGGTTAGTACCTATCAATCCTTTGTGGGTCTGACGACTTAGATGGATAAGTGATCATCTCTATCGTCTTTCGAAGACATATACATGTGTGAGATAAATCTTGTTTGCTTTCCTATGTGGATTGTGTTGTGCTATCCTGTGTGGCTTACGTTTTTCTTTCCTGTGTGGAATACGTATGCTTTCCTGTGTGGACTGGGTTGTACTTGGACTCGAAGGTTGGAGCGTATTGGAATTGATGACTTAGGTATATGTATGGGAATATACCTAAGAAGTGTCGGTTGTTACTTCGTGATTGTATCTTTCCATTGTGGTTTATCCTTTGTGTATTTTGGGAGACCTTCGGGGGTCTCAGGGTCCCAACTGAGTAGCTTATACTCACCCTTGCATGGGATATGCCCGCACTACATTGTGTTGGTTGCAGACGACGGACATCGTTGATCGTGGTCGAGGCTTGCAGAGTAGGACGGTACCTGGAGGTGGACCACTGGGCGGAACATACTCGGAGCGGACGGCGGGACCCGAGGAGCAGTGGAGCTATCTATACCAACCCTTCAGGTGGGATTTCCAGTGGACAGCTCGGCGTTGCCGCTTTACTTTTCAGTTGTTGTTTTCCCTTTCGAGTTGTACTTTACTTTTAGTTTGGGTTTTTATACTGGCCCACTTACTTTTCCACACTTACTCTTGTACCATCTTTTACTTAGTGATTACTTCTACTGCTTGTTTACTCTGTGGTGTTTGTTTACATTACAAAGGCAATGCCTTCCCATTTTACCGGGGTTTACGCATTGGTGCTAGTCGCCAGCCCCTAGCCTATGGAAGGCGGGCTTGGGGTAGTCATGGCACGGGCCCCGAGGAAGGGTCGTGACATGTTTTACCAACGGTTCTGTGAACCGTTGGTAAAATAAGGCCTACACATTCAATGCCAATGGTTTTGAACTGTTGGCATAGCCTCTGCTGGGCAAATTTCACAGAAGATCTGCAATTTATCCAACAGCTCTCCAATTTGGCCACCATCTCTCCAATTTGACCAATAGGTCTCATTTTTTGGGTTCCCTCTCATTTTTTGGGTTCCCTCTCATTTTCAATCCAATTATTATACCTGAAATAAACTAACACATACATATACAATTATAGTACCTTCAATTACCAACTAACACTTACATATAGAGAACAAATTCATACACATTTAACATATAATGGTGGAACTATACACACCCATAATTATATTAGAATTCATAACGTAATTATAAACATACATAATTCATTTAGAATTAAATTTAAAATTTAGATGACAATTATATGTGGAATCTGGAATTCAATTCATAATTTGATCGGTTTTTTGTATACCATATATTTTTACCTGAAATAATGTCCATTTTAAACATAATACATAAACCTAGAAAGATATCGGCCACGTCGTGCCTCAGAATGAGGCAAGGTTGTCTCGTACAAGTCACATATAACCCATGGATCCTTGTGCTAATATATTGATACAATCCGAATGCGTTTGGTCGATTTTCCGTATTCCAGTTGATGTTTTTCAATTAAAATGACGTACTTTTGAAACAAAAAGAAGAAAATTTGAGTGGTTCCAGCCACACCGCGCCTCGGATTGAGGCAGAGTTGACTTGTACACATCAAATATGACCCATGGATCGTTTTCCTAATGTTTCAATGGAAACCGAATGTGTTTGTTCAGTTTTCCATATGTACTTAAATTGTTTTCCATTTTAAGAAAAAGAGAGCCAATTATAGTGATTCTGGCCACACCGTGCGTTAGATTAAGGAGATGATGACTCATACATGTCACATATGACCCATGGATCATTGTGATAAAGTATCAAGACAATCCGAATGCATTTGGTCAGTTTTCCGTATGCTAGTTGATGTTTTTCACATCAAATGACATCCTTTTGAAACAAAAGACAGACACGTTGAGTGGTGGCAGCCACACTGTGCCTCGGATTGAGGCAGGGTTGACTCTTACACGTCACATATGACCCATGTATCGTTGTGCTAATGTATCAACACAATCCGAATGCGCTTGGTTGGTTTTCCGTATGCTAGTTGATGTTTTTCAATTAAAATGACATACTTTTGAAACAAAAGGCATACACTTTGAGTGGTGCCGGCCACACCACGCCTCGGATTGAGGCGGCATTGACTCGTACACGTCACATATGACCCATATATTGTTCTCTTAAATTTTTAATGGAATCCGAATGTGTTTGGTTGGTTTTCCGTATATACTTAAATTGTTGTCCATTTTAATCAAAAGACAGACACTTTGAGTGGTGGAGGCCACACCGCGCCTTTGATTGAGGTGGGGTTGAATCGTAAACGTCACATATGACCCATGGATAGTTGTTCTAAAGTATCGACACAATCAAAATGTGTTTGGTCGGTTTTCCTTATGCGAGTTGATGTATTTCACTTCAAATTATGTCCTTTTGAAACAAAAGAGAGACACTTTGAGTGGTGGCGGCCACACCACACCTCAGATTGAGGTGGGGCTGACTCGTACATGTCACATTTGACCAATGGATCGTTGTTCTAATGTATCGACACAATCCGAATGCGTTTGGTCGGTTTTCTGTATGCCATTTGATGTTTTTCAATTAAAATGACGTACCTTTGAAACAAAAGGCAGACACATTGCGTGGTTCCGGCCACACCGCGCCTCAGATTGAGGCGGTGTTGACTCGTAAACGTCACATATGACCCATGGATCGTTATCCTAAAGTTTCAATGGAAACCGATTTCGTTTGTTCTGTTTTCTGTATGTACTTATATTATTGTCCATTTTAAGCAAAAGACAGATATTTTGAGTGGTAGCGGCCACAACGCGCCTCGGATTGTGGCGGGGTTGCCTCGTACACGTCACATAGGACCCATGGATCGTTGTGATAAAGCATCTACACAATCCGAATGTGTTTGGTTGGTTTTCCATATGCCAGTTGATGTATTTCACTTCAAATTATGTCATTTTGAAACAAAAGACAGACACTATGAGTGGTGGTGGCCACACCGCACCTCGGATTGAGGTAGGGTTGACTCGTACACGTCTCATATGACCCATGTATCGTTGTACTAATGTATTGACCCAATTCGAATGAGTTTGGTCAGTTTTCTGTATGTCAGTTGATTTTTTTCAATTAAAATGACGTCTAATTGAAACAAAAGGCAGACACTTTGAGTGGTGGCAGCCACACCGCACCTCGAATTGAGGCGATGTTGACTCATACATGTCCCATATAACCCATGGATAGTTTTGCTAATGTATCTACATAATCCGAATGCGTTTGGTCGGTTTTCCGTATGCCAGTTGATGTTTTACAATTAAAATGAAGTCTTTTTGAAACAAAAGGCAGACACTTTGAGTGGTGGCGGCCAGACCGCACATCAGATTGAGGCGGGGTTGACTCGTACATATCACATATGACCCATGGATCATTGTGCTAATGTATCGACACAATCAGAATCCGTTTGGTCGGTTTTCCGTATGCTTGTAGATGTTTTTCAATAAAAATGACGTCCTATTGAAACAAAAGGAAGACACTTTGAGTGGTTTCGGCCACACCGCACCTTTTATTGATGTGTTGTTGACTCTTACACGTCACATATGACCCATGGATCGTTTTTCTAATGTATCGACACAATCCGAATGCGTTTGTTCAGTTTTCTATATTCCAGTTGATGTTTTTCAATTAAAATGACGTCGTTTTGAAACAAAAGGCAGAAACTTTGAGTGGTTGCGGCCACACCGAGCCTCGGATTGAGGCGGGGTTGATTTGTACACGTCACATATGACCCATGGATCGTTCTCCTAATGTTTCAAGGGAAACCAAATTTGTTTGTCTGGTTTTCCGTATGTACCTAAATTGTTGTCCATTTTAAGCAAAAGAGAGACACTTAGAGTGATTCCGGCCACACCGTGTCCCAGATTAAAGCGGGGTTGACTCATAACCGTCACATATGACCAATGGATCATTGTGATAAAGTATTAACACAATCTGAATGCATTGGGTCAGTTTTCCGTATGCCAGTTGATGTTTTTCACTTCAAATTATGTCCTTTTGAAACAAAAGACAGACACTTTGAGTGGTGGTGGCCACACCATGCCTCAGATTGATGCGAGGTTGACTCGTACACGTCACATATGACCCATGGATCGTTTTCCTAATGTATCGATACAATCAGAATGCGTTTGGACAGTTTTCCGTATGCCAGTTGATGTTTTTCAATTAAAATGACGTCCGGTTGAAACCAAAGGCAGACACTTTGAGTGGTTCCAGCCACACCACGCCTCGGATTGAGGTGGCGTTGAATCGTACACATCACATATGACCCATGGATCATTTTGATAATGTATCAACACAATCCGAATGCGTTTGGTCAGTTTTTCGTCTTCCAGTTGAAGTTTTTCAGTTAAAATGGCGTCCTATTGAAACAAATGGGAGACACTTATAGTGGTACCGGCCACACCGCGCCTCGGATTGAGGCAGCGTTGACTCATACAGGTCACATATCACCCATGTATCATTGTGATAATGTATCGACATACTCTGAATGCGTTTGGTCAGTTTTCCGTATGCCAGTTGATGTTTTTCAATTAAAATGACGTCCTTTTGAAACAAAAGGCGGACACTATGAGTGGTGGCGGCCACACTGCGCCTCGGATTGAGGCGAGATAGACTTGTACACGTCACATATGACCCATGGATCGTTTTGATAATGTATCGACACAATTCTATTGCGTTTGGTCAGTTTTCCGTATGCCAGTTGATGTTTTTCAAATAAAAAAGACGTCCTATTGAATAAATGGTAGACACTTTGTGTGGTTCTAACCACACCGCGGCTCGGATTGAGGCAGCGTTGACTCGTACACGTCACATATAACCCATGGATTGTTTTACTGAAGTATTGACACAATAAAAATGCGTTTGGTTGGTTTTCCGTATGCCAGTTGATGTTTTTCAATTAAAATGACGTCATTTTGAAACAAAAGGCAGACACTTTGAGTGGTGGCGGCCACACCGCGCCTCAGATTGAGGCATGGTTGATTCGTACACGTCACATATGACCCATGGATCGTTATCTTAATGTTTCAATGGATATCGAATGCGTTTGGTCGGTTTTCCGAATGTACTTAAATTGTTGTCCATTTTAAGCAAAAGATAGCCACTTAGAGGGATTCCGGCCACACTGTGCCTCAGATTAAGGTGGAGTTGAATCGTACACATCACATATGACCCATGGATCGTTGTGCTTAATTATTGACACAATCCGAATGCATTTGGACTATTTTCCGTATTCCAGTTGATGTTTTTCACTTTAAATTATGTCCTTTTGAAACAAAAGATAGACACTTTGAATGGTGGCGGCCACACCACGCCTCGTATTGAGGCGGGTTTTACTCGTACATGTCACATATGACCCATGTATTGTTTTTCTAATGTATCGATACAATATGATTGCGTTTGGTTGGTTTTCTGTATGCCAGTTGTTGTTTTTCAATTAAAATGGCGTCCTATTGAAACAAAAGGCAGACACTTTGAGTGGTGTCGGCCACACCGCGCTTCGGATTGAGGCATCGTTGACTCGTACACGTCACATATGACCCATGGATCATTTTGATAATGTATCGACACAATCCGAATGCATTTGGTCAATTTTCCGTATGCCAATTGATGTTTTTCAATTAAAATTACATCCTATTGAAACAAAAGGCAAACACTTTGAGTGGTGCTAGCCACTCTGCGCCTCGGATTAAGGCGTTGTGGACTCATACACCTCACATATGACCCATGGATCGTTGTGCTAATGTATTGACACAATCTGAATGTGTTTGGTCGGTTTTCTGTAAGCCAGTTGATGTTTTTCAATTAAAATGATGTCCTTTTGAAACAAAAGGCAAACACTTTGAGTTGTGGCGGCCACACCGCGCCTCGGATTGAGACGAGGTTGACTCGTACACGTCACATATGACCCATGGATCGTTGTGCTAATGTATTGACACAATCCAAATGTTTTTGGTTGGTTTTCCATATGTACATAAAATGATGTCCATTTTATGAGAATTCTTCTATGTGGGGGTTGTTCGGGGTCCGAGGAAGAGGTTGGGGGGCTGTCTGGGCGGCTGTCTGGGGGGCTGTCCTGGGGGCTGTCTGGGGTCCAGGGAGAAGGGTTGGGGGGGCTGTGCGGGGGGCTATCCGGGGGGTGTTCGAGGGGTTGTCCAGGGTCCAAGGATGAGGGTGGGGGGATGTTTTCAGCTCGGTGGCACTAAAGCTCATACCTGAGGAGGGCCGATAGCTCGTCGGGGCTATCCTAGGTCGGCAGTGTACTCTGCCAGAATGCTCCTCTCCCAACACCTGTTGTAAGTGATCTGTTGGCCCAAAATTTTCTGGTTCTTGGGAATCGAGGGCCTCTAAAGCATCTTGTTACAAATATAAATATATCATTATATTTAAAAATATATATTAAAAAACAAATTCAACAGATTAAAACTTACAAACTGTTGCTGAGTCGCTTCGTTGACGACACTTCCATCGTTTTTCCGTCTACTCGAGCAAAACTGTTTTGCTCGAGGCACGCGTCCTTCAATATTTTTTATTTTCCTCTACAATGACATTGAAAACTAAAGTTATATGAAAACTTTTTCAAACAATAAAATAATTGAAGAAACAAAAGAAAGTGTTTGTCATAAAGAAATCATATAAACAGTTGTTTTACATGCTTCCTCTCATGATCCAACATCGTAGTGTGTCCCAGTATGTGGAGGTATTTTTTTGCATCAATGATCTTTTTATTTTTTCCAAATTATTCATAAATAAAATATGAAAATACAACCGATAGTATTAATGAAAAACATGAAAGTTATTATTTAAATACCTCAAATGTTATTAATACCTTAAACTGGGTACTCGTCCAATGAGTAATCATCTGACGATACTGCTCTATTGGACAATCATCCACCACTAGCACCACCTCTAACTCAGTTCCAACTCTAGAAACCCAGCCAATATACAACTCATGCTTTTAGGCTCTCCAAAGCTCGCCTAAATCCTTTAGACATTCCGATCGTGCACCCTCACCATCGGGAAAATTAAATTAAAGCTGAAATCAAAATATTAATTCATATAAATACAAAAATAATTCCTGGAATTAAATAGAACATATATTTTTACCCATATCTCTACCCAAGCACTATCCTTGACCTCATGTGGCAAATGTCTCCATGATAGCTGGCTGACGGAAATGATGTTGGAGTATTTGGAAAGCATCGCCAAAAAACTCCGACATTGATGCCCTGTTTTCTCAACCATTTGGTTGTCTTCATTATAATCCACCATAACCTGTGTGTGGCGGTTCCACACTAAACGCATGCATGTACGCCCCCACCCATGCCTCCTGTCAGTAGATGTATCTATCATGAAAGAAAAACATATATTTTATCAAAAAATGTTATAATGAAAATAAATATTTCTATAAAAATTTGTTAGGGTTCTATAAATATAGATGTGCTGGTCTGATCGCTGAGTGCCGCTGGATCCACAAAAACTGATGGAACACCCTGTGGTGGAACAAGAGTCGAAAACGATGGAATATAGAAGCTCGGAGAGATAGAAGTTGAAGGAAAAGAATATGGGACAACTGTCTGACCGGATGCTGACTGAAGAGTGGGAATCATCATGGGATGTGAAAATGATGGGCCATAAGATACAGAAGGTAGAAAAAACATGGGAGGCCTAAATATCATGTGTGTCTCTAACGACAACCCGGGATTAGAATGTGGTAAGGATGACATGTCACTGGGAGGGGCATGGTCTAGTCGGGTACACGCAGCTGCTCGTCCACATCTGGTAAGACCGCTCCTCGTACCACCTACCTGAGTACTAGGACCAGTACTAGGCTCCTCGTCGAATAACTGTCAACGTATAGGTGGATCCTACAAAAATGTTTACAAAAAAATTAATCACATGACATTATATATTCTTTGAATATATCAAATTGAAATAAATTACTCACTACAGGCACTAATGATGGAACTCCCAACTCCGTCATTCGACGATTGTTCTCCATCATTTTTTTCCTTCATCTCTCTTCAATTGGCTTCATTTCCTGCATTTTGAAAACAAATATGTAATTAATTAGAAAAAGAAAACGGATGTGTAACCCAAGAAACTAAATATATGAGGGAATAGGGGGATTCATTGGTAATTTTTTTCTCAATTGTTTTGGAAGGGCTTGAATGGATTTAATAAATCATACAAGTTGTAATGTTCACCAGGTTAGGAATACTGTTTGAATATGTTTGAATACAGTTCAATTCCAAATTAGAAAATGCAATTCAAATAAAACTGCTACCAATAAACATTGAAAATTCATATAATGGTCAATTAAGCTATCAATTGTTTTAGAAGAGCTTGAATGGATTTAATAAATCATACAATTTGTAATGTTCACTAAGTTAGAAATATTGTTTCACTATGTTTGAATACAGTTCAATTCCAAATTAGAAAATGAAATTCAAATAAAACTGCAACCAATAAACATTGAAAATTCACATAACGGTCAAGTCAGCTATCAATTGTTTTAGAAGAGCTTGAATGGATTTAATAAATCATACAAGTTGTAATGTTCACCAAGTCAGAAATATTGTTTGACTATGTTTGAATAGAGTTCAATTCCAAATTAGAAAATGCAGTTCAAATAAAACTACAACCAATAATTATTGAAAATTCACATAACGGTCAAGTCAGCTAAAACATATTTGTGATCAATATTAAATAAATTTTAATATTACCAACCTTAACAACCCAACTCGAAGTAAACCCAAAGAATTGAGAACATGGATGAATGATACTATATATTTTCAACCACATCTTCGGGTTCACAATCAACTCTGACAATTGAGCTATTTGAGTCATGAAATGAAATAAATGGAGTTCTTCCAATGGCACTAGGGACAGTGTCAATTCCATCATCATCATCATCAAAAATATGTCTTTGAATTACTTCAACTATGACACCAAAGTCAGGTCGAAGTTGGTCTTTGACATAAAAAACTTGTTTAGCCATTGATGCCAACACATATGGTTCTTCTGTAGCAAGAGTGCGAGTCATATTAATTACTCGAAATCCACAATCATCAACAAATGTACCATGTCTTGTCATCGAATAAAACCAATTTCATTTCCTAATTGTGACTAATCCATGTGAGTAATAATCCAATATTATTATTTTCTCAACAACTCCATAATAACACACATTTTCAAATCGCGGTCTAATATCTGATGCACTGGCATATAAATCTGTTGTGGCAGTAACCATAACACCATCATGTTGTGTTCTCATGTTCATTTCTCGTTCAGTGACAATAAATTTGTACCCATTGATAACAATTGATTTACAGTCATGAACCACGGTATTAGGACCAAAATCCAAATCTCCTATTTCCTCAGAGACAGAGTCAGCAGAAAAACTCAATACCTGCAAAATAAATGACTATTAGACTTAATTAAATATTGATATAATTATTTTAATCATTAATTTTTTTATACCATCAATTTTAACGAAGCAGAAAACTCTTTGCTATGAAAAGTCTCTCTCCTTATCCAAGATAAAGAACGATGCTTCCTATTTATCATTGCTTTATATTCCCCGTAGATAAAAAAATATTAATTGTTTAACAGATATATATATGTAAGATATACATAATCAATTTAGTTACCTGATATAGTCATTGAACAAATCACAGTAGAACAAAACTGTGCGATGTGCCTTCTCCCGCTCTTCATGGCTTAATGTCATCAATGTATATGATCCAAGAATTCCTACTGTTTGAGGAAGTGATGGAAAACTGGGTTCAATTTTCTCATACTGTTCTTCTTCATTTCTCATTGGTATGTTCAATCTTATAGTAAGATCAGAAAAATACATCGAGCAGAAATCCATACATTCTTGAGCCAAGTAACCGTTCACGATAGAACCTTCAGGATTATTTCTGTTTCAGACATAAGACTTTAATGTGAACATATTTCATTCAGTTGGATACATCCAACGAAAAGAAACAGGTCCTCCGATAAGTATTTCAGGGGGAATATTGATAGTCAGATGCAGCATGCATGTGAAAAATGATGGAGGAAATATTTTCTCCAACTCACACAAAATTAATGGGGCATCTATCAACATTTTTTGCAAGAAATACTTGGACAACTTCGTAGAATAAAGATCTTTAAAAAAATGGCACAACTGAATAACAACCACCCTTACATTAATGGACAAAAGATGACGGATTTCTACTGGAAGAAACTCATGCAGTAGAACATGATAATCAGGAGTCTTCAAAGATTATAGCTTCAACTCTCTTCTGTTGACCCATTTAGATATATTGCTTGAATAGCCATCGGGAACTATAATAGTCTCTAATACTTCCAGATTTTCTCTTCCGTAGGTGTCATCACATAAGAAGCACATGGAAGTTGCCATTCATTTTCACCGATACGCACAGGATGCAATTCTGGTCTGATGCCCCAATCCACCAAGTCACGCTGATATCTTAAATCATCTTTTGTCTTCCCCTTGACATTTAGAAGAACTGAAAGAAACATTTCGCATATATTCTTTTCAATATGCATTACGTCTAAGAAATGACGTAAAAAATTGGTTGACTAATAAGGAAAATCAAAAAAGATACTCTTTTTCCTCCAATTGTAACAGGTTTCAGTGGAAACATTCTTTCTCTTTCCAGATTTCATTTGACCCTTCCCGAATGAAAAACTGAAATCTTTCAATTCATTAAGAACGTCAGTACCATACATACGCTGAGGTGGATCATCGGTCTCTATGGTATTATCAATTCATCGACGATTCATTCTATATGGATGATCCTTTGGAAAGAATTGTCTATGTCCCATAAAACTGAAACTACAACAATGTTTCAGTCTTCTAGATCGTGTGTTATTCATACAAACTGGACATGATAGTTTTCTCATCGTGCTCCATCCAAAAATCATTTCATAAGCCGGAAAATCATTGATCGTCCACATAAGCGCATCACACATCTGAAATATGTCTTTCAAACATGAATTGTATGTGCGCACACCCACATCCCAAAGATGTTTCAACTCTTTCATTAAAGGTTGCATGTATACATCAATATCAATGTCGGGATTAGAAGGACCAGATATGAGTATACTCATGAAAGTGAAAGGTTTTTTCATACACAACCATGGGGGAAGATTATAAATGTTTATAAAAACTGGCCATGTGCTGTGCGAAGTAAGCATCTACCGAAACGGATTAAAATCGTCGCATGAAAGACCCAGCCTCACATTACGCACGTCAGCTGAAAAATCAGGATGTCGAGCATCAAATCTCTGCCATGCAAATCCATCTGCAAGATGAACCAACTCATCATTAGTCTTCTTTATCTCGGTATCATGCCATATCATTTTTATTGATATGTCATCAGACATAAAAAGATTCTAAAGTCTAGGGATCAATGGAATGTGATACATTACTTTTTGTGGAATGCCAGACAGGGTTCCATCAGATTTTGTCTTCCAGTGGGATGTGCCACATTTTATACAATCATTTCGTTCAGCAGTTTCCTCCCAGAATAAACTGCAATCTTTCGGGAAAGAATGAATTTTGTTTCTTGAAAACCCAAGATCCTCAACTAACTTCCATGCCATATAGTTGTTTGAGGGAATATCTGCATCATCTGGAAGTAAATCCTTCAAGAGGGTAAGAATGTAATCGATTGCTGTTTTATAAATTATACCCATAGTTTTCCCATGAAACAATCAGATTAAAAATTCCAGCTTTTTCATTTTATCTCATTGTCGATATACTGGAGTCATGGCAGCATCATTCAATTTTTTCACCCTATCAATACCATCATTTTCACTATATGCATCAGCTATCCTCATATCGAAGTCTGCTTGAGTCAAAATCTGTTCTTTTTCATGATGACAAATAAACAGAAACCGATCATCTAACAAATTCTCCATTCCAGTCCTTTCATTTCGATCATCACCAATTTTAGATTTCATTTTCTACCCATTGTGATACCACACAATGTAGTTTGCTTGAAAACTATTTTTGGTTATGTGGTAGCTGACTTCTTCATGGCTCATCTAAGGTCTACCAACACAATTGGAACATGGGTAGTGTATGCGACCAATATATGAATCATTGTGAAATGAAAAATCTATAGAGCTCTCCAAATTGGTTTGAAAATATCTTGAGATCCAATCGATTTCATACATCCAACTTCTATCCATGCTTTAAAAAGAATTTATACAAGTCATTTTGTCATAAACAATTCAATAGGATTGAACTTTAATAGAAAATATATTTAAGTAAATGATAAAGGAAGGAGTTTCTAGTTGATGTAGTGAACTATTAAAACAATGTAATGATATACTAATTAATTCAGTTATGTGTGCCTAGATTTGAGGTGAGATGTGTTTTGTAATTTTTTCATTTATCACATACCAAGAAGACACCATAGACCTGATAAAACATTGTTCAATATATTACAAAGTGAAGGCTTTTCATGAAATATTCAGAATGTGTAAAAAGAGTTTTATAAATAATTTATTAATTCTAAAAAATGGAAATATTGTGAAAAATTAGTACATTTTATAACACCCAAACTAAAGTCCATAGAATGTACCATATCACCCCACTAAAAAAAGGAAAACCACCTACCCCACTACCCTAACCATGTCAATTACCTCAATGAGGGATTCTATGTCTGTATTTAAGAAGAGGATGAAGGAATCTAACCTGGATGGGGGAGTAGTAGCCAATCAGATGGAAGACCTCAGGTTAGGGTTCACCTGCGCGGGGGCTTCTAGAAATTAGGGGAAATGCAGAGTTATTTTCTTCTGTGTAATCAAGGGCGGGTTGTCCACGGGGGTGGTGGGGTTATCCCGGGGGTACGGGGTGTCCAGGGGGTGGGCTGTCTATGAGGATGGCAGGGCTATCTAGGGGGGAGGGGGGTGTCCAGGGGGGTGGGCGGGCTATCCACGGGGTGGGGGGGGGGGGCTTTCCAGGGGGTACATGGTGTCTAGGGGGTGGGGGGTGTCAGGGGGGGGTGGGGGGAGTGTCCAGGGGGTGGGCGGGCTGTCCATGGGGTTGGGGGCTGTCCAGGTAGTAGGGGGTGTCTAGGGGGTGGGAAGGCTTTCCACGGGGGTGGCGGGGTTGTCCAGGGGGTACAAGGTGTCCAGGGGGTGGGCGGACTATCCACGAGGGTGGCAGGGCTGTCCAGGGGGTAGGGGGTGTCCAGGGGGTGGGCGAGCTATCCACAGGGGTGTGACTGAGAGCTATGAGATTTAATTGGGTTTTTTTTTCATGTTATGAAAAACAAAATATGGGTGTTAATGATTAGAATAGTATTTTTTAGTGAAAATCCAATTTGGTAGGATTAGTGACTT
The DNA here is from genome assembly GCA_963277665.1 of Viscum album. Taxonomy (NCBI): domain Eukaryota; kingdom Viridiplantae; phylum Streptophyta; class Magnoliopsida; order Santalales; family Viscaceae; genus Viscum; species Viscum album. The sequence continues at coordinate 545,491,542 of OY728158.1, forward strand.
GATAACATGATGGTATCAAATTTGAAATTGGAAAAATGTTGGGGCATTGGATTCTAAAAGGCTCCCACAAACTTCTAATGATATATTATTTCTAGAAAAATGTGTTGTGGGAGAAGGAATTCATCCTATATAGTTGAGGTCACTTTTAGATCATGTGATGCTTACTCATCAAGATGACTAGACAAGAACCAAAACCAAAGAGGCCTCAAAACTATCCAAATATCTAGAAGTGATGAATTCTCCATGATTATTAGTGAACTATAGAAGTGATGACTTCCCACCTGCACAGCCCCCCCTCCCCACCTCACCCCCAACAGACTCCCCCTGCACAACCCCCCTCCCATCCACCGACTGCACAACCCCCCCCCCCCACCTGCACCCCCACTTGCACAACCCCCCCCCCCCCCACCTGCACAACCCCCTCCCATCCACCCACTGCACACCCCCCACCTCACCCCCCAACATACTCCCACCTACCTAGCCCACCCCCAACCTACACACTCCCCTCCCCCCCACCCACTTGCACAGCCACCCCCAACCTACACCCCCCCCCCCACACACACACACATGAACAACCCCCCTCCCCCACCCCCACCTACATAACCCCCCTCCCCCACCACCACCTATACACCACACCCCCCACCTCACCCCCAACAGACTCCCACCTGCCCATCCCACCCCCCCCCAACCTGCACACTCCCCTCCCCCCACCTACTTGCACAACACCCCCTCCACTTTTACCCTCCACTTGAACAACCACCCCTCCCCCACCCCCACCTGCACAACCCACCCCCACCTGTACAAACCCCACCACACCCCCCCCCCAAGACTCTGACCTGCCCACCCCCCCCCAACCTTCACACTCCCCTACCCCACTAACTTGCACAACAACCCCCTCAACATGCACCCCCACCTGCACAACCCACCCCTCCCCCCACCCCCACCTGCACAACCCACCCCCACCCCCACCTGTACAACCCCCCACCTCAACAACCCACCAGCACACCTCCTCCCCCCACCTAAACACCCCACCAGCACACCCCCTCCCCCGACCTACTGCACCCCCAGCACCTCCCACCAGAACAAAAACAGAAAACAAAAACAGAATAAAAAAATTGATTCACACATGACACAAGAACAAAAACAGAAAACAAATAACAAATCCAATTGAAATTTTTGGGTATACCCTAATGCACGAACCTTTGGTTTAATCCAAATCAAAAAAGAAAAGTAAAAAATTAGATGCAAAAAATTAAACATAACGTACTACATACAAATTTGAAGTGTAGAACAAAACAACCTTGTGATTGAGTATGTATCTGGTGGAATGGTTTTCTAAGCGAGAGAGATCTTAGCTCTAAATTTAAGTAGTAGCCGTGAGCATGGATGGGATCTCGGGGCAACTGGGATTTTAGGGGAAAAAGTTCCAAACGGTTTGTTAAAACCGTTGGGAAAGGTGAGATTTACCAATGGTTTACACAAACCGTTGGGAAATCCTTGGCCTTTACCAACGGTTTTGTAAAACTGTTGGTAAAGGGGGGGAAAATTTTAGATTTCCCAATGGTTTATTCAAACCGTTGGGAAATTCTTATTTTATACCCCTATGCCAATGATTCAACAGAACCGTTGGAAATCAAGCGTTAGGAGAACCCAACTTCTCGGTAGTAAACTATTTGTACTTTTATTACATGGATATTTAATGTATTCAAATATAAAACATCTTATTAAATATTGTTCATTTTTTTCATGACTAGGATGTAATAATGTCCTAGAGTATTTAATACATTGATAATGTCATAATAGTTCCCTTCATTGTTGAGAACCTTGAAATGATATAACAATATTCTAAAATATAATTCTATGGTTTGATGTCATAATATGTTGGGAGACATACTGTACATACCGTCTATTTTGAGTACTCATATATAGATGAAACATTATATCATAAAGTTTTCACTTGGTAATCTCTAAGACATGAAATTATGAGAACAGACCAACCAGTAGGAATTCCACATGTTTTGGTGTCGTTAGATATTCTTATCTAAGAGAATGTTTAATGATCCCAAAACATTAATATTATCATTAATATGTGCCACGACTCATAAAATTTGATTTACGGGGAGAAACGTCATGAATAATATTGGCGGGAAGCAGGGAATGTATGGTGCGTCACAAATGGCATGTTATTAATGGATAAGTCGAGGAAGGATTGGTCCCTTCCATTTATGGATGTTGATAACTTATCCATTGGATTAAAATATAACCACCGTGTAAAAATCCATGGCCATGGTGTAACAACGAGTTTATTTCAATTTTTCAATGAATGATATATTTACCGTAAAGGTTGATGATACTATCATGAAACTATCCTGATGAGATATTGAGACAAAGGGATTATATTAAATAGTGAGCATTCATATATCTATATTATTTTTTATTTAAATTTATGTTCTTTATATTGGATTCCTTGACCTATTTCTAGAAAGTTCTATTATACTTTTGGTAAGTCATGTAAAGCCAACGAGAATGAATCTTAGAGGGTCACGCACTATGTGTTTCTGTTGATATTAGTTAAATTCTATATTAATTTAATTAATGGAAAACATATTATTCACATGAAAGAGGAATAATTTTATTCATGCTAAAATTATTGCATACATTAAATAAATATTTATTCACCAGATTGTGGGTAAAATATATTTTTTAATTATATTGAACATTAAATATATATTAATTTACTAGTGTTTAAATAAAATATTTATTGATGTGAATAAATTATTTACTTATTTATATGTGTGTTCAATAAATTGATGTGGAGTATGATAGGACAAATGTCAGTCTAATAGTAAAATAATTACTTTCATGACATTAAATAATTATTTTACAATATGGCACAAGTTAAAATAATAACAATGATGATATTATTTTGGGAGGTGGATTATTATTTGTAATTATTTTTTATGAAAATTAGCACTCCATAAAAAATGACACAGTATTATTATTAAAATTATTGTTTTTTTCTAAGGTTATGAATGTATTTAATTACTATTACACAATATTATATTATAACCGAATCCTCGTTATTATTAATATACATGTACATATATTGGCCCATGTACCAAACTACACACTAAGTGAATTTAGAATTGTTGAGCTAAAAAATTTATCTCTTGAATCCTCTACCTTCCCTCTCAAGACCGAGAGATGTTCCTCAAGGAGGAAGAACAAGGAATCAAGAATGACTGATACAAGACACTCGCATGACCATGGTATCACCTAGAGAATGAGGGGTGTCGATCAGAGGCCATCAGAGCACGTGTGGACCACCACTACAAGGATTCTTGTTTTTATCCTAAAATGTGTAATGATATAATCTATAATGTTCATTCCATATGATCAACTTCTTCAAATAAAAAAGTACTGAAGATCGAAGTATTCTTTTCTTTATGAAATTAATTAATTTAATTATAAACAAGATGTGAAAGTTCCTCACTAAATATTTAGGGAACCTTCGTTCTTTATCTAAATATATGATTCTATTCTGTGGATACTGTCATTCATCATTGTATTGATCCCAAATAATTGTTAATCATGGTAAAAAGTAAATTGGGTTCCATCCCAACCACGCTCCACTATGCCCATAACCTTAAATATCTAAGGAAGAATATGTAGACGTTGTGTTGTTTTCAGTCATACAATGTGGAACATGTCTATCAATGTTAATTTTATATAGTGAATGTATAATCAGAAATGTTTAAAAATGCATAGAATTTACATCATTTATATAGGATAAATTTTTTTTTAAAATATTTTGGTATCCAAAAATGAATCTTTGAAATGTATTTTTTAAGTAATATATCACCGATGGAATTTCTAACATAATTTCTATACATATTGATAAGGATGTGGGTTTTTTAGAGTAGTCCATTTTTGTGGAAAATTGTTGTTCCCACTTTAGTTGGGTCTATAGAGGATTAATCACTAGTATCATAATATTTCTGAGTGAATGAAAATGATACCATTAGAGGAATAAAAATATTGTAAAATTCCTATTGAATACTCATGAACCTCATTTTTGATGGAATTGTATTTTTTTCAGTATTCATTGTCTTTTATAATTATGTATATTTAAATCATTAGATAAATTTTTTTATAAATCATATTTTGAGAGATGAATTTATACAGAAACAAATGTGAGGGAATCAAGACCCCAATGTGTATGATAGACTCTATCCCATAAAAAAATAGATATGATATTTATTAATTGATTGTAAATGTTGTGGTCTGATAATCCCCATGAGACTACATGGATTGTTTAGGTTAATACTTCCTTTACTTTACTGACATCTTATATACTATATTAGATAGTTTCTAGTTAAAAAAGATTTTATTTTCCATTCCAATTCAATATAAAAGGATGAAATAATGGATAGGATATTTTACTAATAATATATATTTTCAACATGAAAGAAGTGATATTTGTGCCATTGTATAAAAATATTATATTGGAGACACAATATTTGGGAATTATATTGGTCTTATTAATGAAAATGGAATTATTTTCATAAATTATGACATGGTTACACCCTAAGAACACATACATGATAATTTAATTTAATTCAAGAATTAAATAAACAACCTAAATGTATCTAGGTAATACGGTCTGATGAAATCAATTTCATAGAAGAATAGAAGTAAAAAATAATTTTGTTGTATATGAAATTATGAGGTTTTAAACCATAATAATTGTGGAAATATATCTCTTTCCAGAATATCTATTCATTATTTTCTCTATATGATGAGACAACTCAACTACAGAGGTAGATTATTTTGTTGTGTGTCTATCCAATTATGGAATCCACTAGATAGAAAACGATCTTTCCCAGACCACTATTGGTTCAATTGTCATAGATTTAAATCATTTTATTATTAATAAATTGAAGAATAACCATGTAGTTTTCAATTATGGTGATCATATACTTATTTTCTAGGTCTTATAGTGGTTATTCATGCATGATCTATTATATCAAATTTTTAATTGTTTGGAATGTTTTATGTGATACATTTTTGTCTCATGTGGGAATTCTTCCATCAGTCCACATGAATAATTGAATTTCCCTTATGGTTTAATAAATATTTTATTATTATTTTTCAATGTGTGAGTGAAAGTAGTTTTTTGATTGTAACATGATAGATGGATTCATTACCTACCCAATAATATATGTGAAGGAAATGTAGATGGAAAACACTCTATCATGATTTATAACATTATGCACACCATAAATCCACTTTATTTAAGAGTATATATACCAATTTAATTTTTAATGATAGCTGTTAATTTTAACAACATAAGCATTATTTTCTGATTCATCATAAAGGAATTATCTTTATTTTTTGAATTTTCCATAAAATAGTTTTCATAAATTAAAAATTTAAATATAATTTTCCATAAAAAATTAATTTTAAGTGACAAACAATTCCCTATATTTATAATTATATTTTCTAAATTATGTATATATGCTTATTATTTATTCAGTTATTGAAAATAAATTACTCTTCGTACAAATTAACCCCATTAGTAACAGTAAAATGATTTTTTTCATTGAATTATATTTATAAGAGTTATATAATTTTTTTTCTACAAATTAGATTAATTTATTATATACTATGACATGAAGGTGATGTTTAAAATCATAAATAAATATATTAAAACTCTTTTAATTTAAAATTATAAAAAAATTACTACAATGTTCATCCATGTCCCATGAAAAACTATCTTTCTAACCTCATTATTATATACATGATAGGTTTACAATTAAAGTAATGAATATTATTAGTATTTAAGGATATATAATGGATTTCACCAATCAAATAGTAGATTAAGGTGAATGTTGATAGTGTGGCTTATGGCACACCATGACCCTCTAGGCGTGGTGGTGTATTACATAGTCATCATTGATTTGTTAAAGGCCTCTTCACACATTATTTTGAAAAAAAATATCTTATGATGATTAGTTGTTTGTATTGCTTTATGTTGTCATGTATGTATTCCATCTCAAAAGAAATTATATATTGATTGAATCTAATTAGAAACTATCCATTGATGTTCTTTATGAAATATATTTTATTTTTTCATAAAGGGTGTTACCTCATATTATTTAGATCCTTTATGACTCTATTAACCTCATCATGATGGTCTCAAATGAATATAGGGATGCCATTTACATTTTTGATGCTCTGTCAAAGAGGGAAATCAATTTTTTCCTTCAAGATTCATTAGTATTGTTCATCATTTATTGATGTAGTCATGTAAGGTGTGATTCATAACCTCATTTGTAAAACTAAGTTTAAAAACACATCCTTTATTATTAATTTTTATTCTTAAATTCCTGGACTATAATTTTCCAGTTCTGGATCCCATTCAGAAATTAATAGGAAAACAGAATAAAAAAATTGATATATAAAAAGTAATTTTTTGATAATTTTTTCTCTCTTATATTATATGTTGTAATTTAAAGATAAAATTCTCTAAAATATTAATTCAATTATGATAAAGGGATTTTAAATGAGGATTCCTCACATAAAAAATTAGAATTGGAGTCATATTATATATCTAATAAAAAAATTATAAAAATTGTTAATTTCTAACCATGTTTACTTAGGGTAAAATGGGTAAAAGAGGTATCTCAATATTTTAAAATTTAAATGGTCATATAAGGCTTCTAGAAGGACTATTTAGGTATAAAATTTATACCCACATGTATCAAAAATAATTCTTCTACCTAATCCAAAACAATTACTAATCCCACCTAACACCAATGAGATTTCATTCCTACCTCATACCTAACATTAGTTTTCATGAAAAACATCCCCTTATTCCCCTATAAAAAGGGCTTCTCAGAACCCCTTCAATAAATATAAAAAAATATGTCCCTCCCTATAATTATATCCTATTTAAATATAATAGGATCTTATTATATTCTTAAAATTTCCTATTCAAGAGTCATTTTTACAATCCCATCTATTTGGCAGAATACTCCATAAGAAACCCAAAGTTGTAAACATAAGTTCAATATTTTAACTAACTTCTATTTCTTTTATCATTTAATTTCAATTATATTTTTCCCATTATTATATGATTAGTTAAGTATTTATAGAGTATGTATGTCAGATATATTGCTTAAATAAACACTGACCACCTTTCCCTTGTCCCTTATGATAAATGAATCAATCATCTCTTTGTTTCGTGGACTACCACCCCCATGACTCAACATGTTTCATTGTTTTCCACAACATTGAAGGATTTATATAAAAAAAATTAACGGATAAATATTATTTTAATAATAACATTATGGATTTTTTGAAAAATTTGAGACCCTGATAATAATAGGATCCAAAATTTTTCTACTTTAATTTAATCATTTATAAAATTCATGATAAGATGATATCATTTTAATAAAATTGTGTAATATATTAATATTATTTATATATCATTATACATACTAAAAATTATTGTACATCACATTAATGAAATCATAATTGTAACATTATGACTATGATATATGGATATTAAAATAATACCACCTCATAATCATATATTAAACATGGGTATGTTCATGTTGGGTTAGATTGAAAACCTACTAAAAAATACTATTAATGTATATAATGAATAAATATGGGATCATAATTTCATGTATAATAAGATATAAATGTGTTAACAATAATTACTTGTTGAATATAAAGATTTTATAACATTATTTAATTGATGAAATAAAAAACACTATTCCCCGATAATGATTCATTGAAACAACCTTCTTATCGATTTCATCTTCAAAGATAAATATTATCACACTCATAGAAGGAATTATAAACATTATAAATTATTAAATATAATTCAATGTAAATATTTAAATACATATTAAATATGAACTTAATATGTATAATGAATATGGAAAATTCTATTATGAAAATTGCGCAAATGTTTATAAAAATAAATACACAATTTGAAAAATTAAATGAGGTCCGATAAAGAATCCATATTTATAAATAATATAAATGAAAATAGTTATGGGTGAGCTTATGAATTATTTGACAAAAATAGCAATGCATTTTTTTAGATGGGGTTAAATACTGTTATTGGGTGACTAAATAAGAGGTAAGGGTTACCCATCTCAAATTCCTCTATTAGAGACATATTTTTATTATGCACAAAATTTCCATTATAGATTTTTTATATGATACCAATTATAGTATCTATACAATGAAATGAAAGTATTTATGGTATTTGAATAAGAATTGTAATCCTCATCTTTTAATAGGTTATGATTTAATTGTTACATATTCTATAAGTATGAATTTTCTTCTCTATTTTAATTATTTGGGAATTTAGATTCATTCTCCCCCAATTTCCTTTTTGTTTGGTGAATAATTATCCATATAATATAATTTACTATGTTAATAATTATAATTAAGTGATATTAATGTATAATTTTTAGCCCTTCACACGTTCCCTATATTCAATTATTTTCAAAAATCATTGTAAAACTCATTCTTTTCTAACGTGGAAAACCAAATCTATGTTTTGGTAAAGAAAAAGTTTATGATTTTCTTATAAATTACATCCCAATACAGATAGGTGAATATTGATTCATCTATATAACATATTACCATAAGAGTAATCAAATCGAAAATGGTTGGTTGGTCATTGAATCAATCTTCACTTTTTTCATGATTAATAGGCCTATGACTACATAGCGTCCTAACCAATTCAATGTGATTTTTATTAGTATATTCATACTATCATTAGGAACCATGATGCTGGATTTTTTCTAACATGCCATTAGTATAAAAACTATGTAATATATTATTCTAATTTATCATTACTTAAGTACCCTTAGTATTATATTTCGTTATTAATGGTACATCACATAACATTGATGATACCCCAAAAATTTTATGATAATTAATGTGTATTATCCTAGAAGTGTATGTTATTTTGTTTCAAAGAGGATGCATTATATTTAAGTATTTTCCATAATATGAATAGGTACTCTTTATTCAATAATATTTTCCTTTGGGAATCTTATGAAAGGTCATGATGAATCTTATGGTCAACGTATTAAAATTAATCATGTGGTGGGAGGGAAATAGAATTATTTATCCCATTGATGAGTTGATGAATCTCATGAGATAAAATATGTGTGGTATTTTGTGTATACCACTTCTTATAATGTGATATTTTTAGGGTAAAAGGCCTTGGTTGAATGTTCGGATATATAACATTTTTCATTCCATCAGTATCTAATAAATTATTATTGTTATCCACATTTTAAATTATTACTATGGATATATCATTTCCTCAAATATAGTTAATTTTATATTTATGTTGTTAATTTCTTCTTTATATATCATGGGTTCAATGTTTATATTATAAATTCATCTACTATATGCTAACCCTTATTTCCCAATAGAGGTAACCGTTATTTTTTATGATTTCCTTCAATAAAATTTAGGATAACTATTTCTAATTTTAAAGGATATCATTAATGTTATAATCTTGTACTCTCAATGTGTTCATGTTTTATATAATGATATTAAATGTTATATATGGGTGTTTTATGTCTTATAAGACTAATAAATTTTTGGATTCTTTGGGAAATCATGTGCTTTTAACTATAATGTAATATAAGTATCAACTCTATATATATTTAGTCCAATATTTTATAGTTTATATCATATAATTATAATAATAACTTTATGGATAAATTAAGTGGAACCAGGTAACTCTCTGGAAGAAGAACCATCACTCCCACACATGCATGAAGACCCTTTCCATGACATAACACAAGTCATGGATTCCTGATATAGTATCTTGCATGACAGGTCTGTTATGGGCCCTTTATGGGTGGTCCCATAGGGTATTTACCCTTTCTAAATTCCATAAGGGTCTAAGGAAGGAGCTCAAAAAATAATCTTCTTCCACACATCAATTGCCTAAGGAAGGTGTGTTGAAAATACTCTTCTTTCACACACCACATACTCGTGTGAATATCAATATTTAACACCACCCCCCCCCCTCTTTTTGAGAAAATAACAAATCATGTGGGAACCTAAACATTAATACTCTATGGGTTGAATTTACCTCAAAACACCATGTCTAAGAACTTCTTGTGCACAATTCCCACATACTGTGCACACTTCTTCTGTGCGGCCCTCCATGATAGTATGTAGTGATTTCTTGGTTCCTATGGCATTGTCTTGTGATGTGATTCCCATCCAATTTCTTTTAGGCATAAGAATTCTAATTGATATTTCTTGTTGAAATATCCATGCTATTGCGGTCCCCACTAACGACCAGTCCACCGCCCCACTCTCATCGGGAATTGCTGATTACATCACTTCCCCAAGTGTGGAAGAGTATCAATTATATATGTCAATGGGGTGAGGAGAGATTCATCCCCATTTGAGTAGTAGTATGTTAAGCATACAAGACATATAATCCTCATCACATGATGGTATACTGTAGTCTCTCCCCATTCAATTCATGTGGGGTGTTTCACCTTTGGTGTTCTATTAACTAACTCATCTCAATGAGAGTGAGTTCGACCCTTCCATCTGGGTAGGTAATGACATCCTCCTCATACAAAAATATATTTTAAATGGGATTCCCACCCATATTGTGCCCTAATCTCCTTCTCCATGGGACACTAGCCTTGAATAACCCCAAAAACATCCCTTCATGGTCACACCATTCATGACACAGTCAATATGTCTACTTTTGTTTCTTATTTTTCACAGAAAACATGACTCATATGGGATTAGATTTTACTTTTGACCACAATACTCTATCTTGGCCTACTAATGATGCATAATCCCCATTTCCCCTCATTTTTCATCTATAGGTATTTTGATCCTGGACTTCTATATAGGGTCCGTAAGAATCCCCCTCGAGGTTCATGTACCATAAACAATACATTCCCTCCTTTTCATGTTGATTCACAATCATCCTCAACGTAAGATGATAAACTAAACAACCCTCAAACCTTTGTGAATTTTGATCTATTTCCTTTAAATATTTTATATTGGATGCCTAACCAATGTTCAATCACAACATATTCTAAACTAAGGTGCTCCCTCAAAGAGATATACCCTCTTTTTCCAATTAACCATTATATAGACCAAACATATCAAAGGGAGGATAGCCATGTGTAAACAATGATGCCATCAAGAACAATTTGGACATTGATCCCATTATTCATAACATGGTATGTAATAAGCCTCCCCAATGTTCAATCCCATCATCTATTCAAATCATGTTCATTTCCTTGAGTCATTATATATTGAGAGTATCATTCCCTAACCTAATGTTACACTTCCTTTGGGTCCTTATCCGTGCACTCCATTATTAAAGGTCACCATATTAGCTATATCATCACCTTATCCTGAACTACATGAACTCTGATTCATATCCATTCGAATACATAGGATTCCTCCATGAGGTTCAAACCCATCACCCTGCTCACTCCATCCATTTTATCATAATCCCTCTATTTTTATCCTAATTCTTTCGCGAGATGCCACAAATCATTGAGATCATGGTATCCTCATCACTACTACTCCTAGCACCGCATAGGGAGATAAATATGCATAATACCCACAAAAATTGAAATTCACTAACCCAAGAGTTTTCTTTTTCTCATGGGAGAATATCCTTGTGTAAACCCCAAACCACCCTTTCAAACAACATGAAATTTCACCCTTGTCTTCTAAATAAGGTACATATGAAGCCTTCATGGGGTTCAATCACAGCTAATGGTAAACCTTGTATTCACCCTCATTGGGGACCACCTTCTCAAATCATCCCTTATTGGTGTTTGGATCAGACTACATGGTGTTAAATCATCTCCCTATAGAGTGCACCACCTTCAGATTTGCTCTTATTGGGAATTCTGATGCATTGATCTTGTATACTTCATAGGTTCCACCTTCTATTTATGTACCAATCCATTCCTTCTTCAAAAGTGTTCTGATAAGTCGTACCATATCTTCAAGATATTAAACATGCGGTTCTACATCTTCATAGTTCATTGAAATCTCAATCCGTCTTCACTGTATGATGTTTCACTCAGAACATAAACCATGTTAAACATGGGATGCCAGAGGAAGACATTAGAAGGAACCCTAATATCCTAATATACCATGAATTTGATGTGGAATTCCTTGGGTTTGTATGCCCTTATGAATCCCTCATGTCAAAAAATATTTAGGCTCTCTAGTGCTCTAGAGAACAGACATGCTTAGTTATGTCCAATTTGACAAATTCCCTAAATGAAGGTTTTTACTAGGCCAAAACACTTTTGAATTTCGTGAAATAAATAAAATAATTAGTCACCGTCCATGAATATATGGCACAAAGAATGAATTTCAAAAATCAACGCCTCAATGAATAAGGGATACCCAGACTAGGTGATTAATTCTGAGGAGGAATCAATTGAAAGAGGAACTAACATCCCATCATCCAATTTAAATAAATGAGAATACATATCTAAAGAATTCATCAATGTCACCCACCTATGGATAGTTGGAAAATGGGCCACAATGCATCATATCCATTCAAGTAGACAATGATGTGGGCGCACCCTAGTGGAAAGCGTCAGAAAAAGAAATGGCGAACTTGACTTGAAATATTATGCTTATTATGTAATCACTAGATTTTGAGACCACGTTAGATGAGAATGTCACCGAATCAACCTATTTGACACCAGGTTCCTCCATAAAAATAGTGGGCCTGACATTAAAATCAATAGAATTTTTTTAATTTCTTCATTGGGAATTCAAGATTATGACATCGTTAGTGTGGATCTCTCTCTCTAGTCATGGAAGTTTGGGTGACATTAGGGAATTGTAAATTTCATTCCTTGTATCCATATTGAAGTTTTATTCTTCCTTCTATTCATGATCCCAGCTATAGGAAACCAATCTACCCCTTCCCAAATATGGAGGGGTAGAAGGAACATTAATGAATCAACCCAGCAGGACCTCACAATGACCAAAACTTCATCCATGAGCATGGCTACATGGATCCTAGAACTAGAATATCCCTATGAAATCATCCAATAAATAATGATAAAAACCCTTGTTCGTGGATACATGCATGAGGGGTCATTACCTTGAGGGATATGGCCTGCCAAGACATGGAGGCTTCAACACCTCATCATCACCACCACCCCCAAGGTCCATGCAAGTACCAATAATCCCCATTCCCACATTCAACTAATTTGGGATCCTCTCTCTAGATTGATCATGTGATTCACTCCCCTTTGCTGATGAGATAACGGATATCCTAGTCATCCTAGAAATAACAACTGTTCATGAGTTTCCATGGTGGAATCTCACCATGACACATCAAGAACACATACTTGTCCCTCATGCCAAAGAATAGGCATTCTTTAACCCTGACATTTCAGAACCAGTTTGGATAACCTGATTCAAATTTTAGGCCTAATCTCATGAAGATTCCCTTCAGGGGACATCATCTTCAATGGCTCTTGTGGCCTATTCCACCCCAGTGCATTCTCCTAGATCCAGGATACTATAGGGAAAGGATTCACTTGTGTGCATTCTATATTAAACTTTCCATTGAAGAGTAAGGATTCACTGGTGTCTTAAGAGAATTGTGTCCTTGGCCTTCCTATTAGCCGGAATGGTTGACTTTTGTGTTGTTTTTGGAACCAACATCATCCATCATTAGCTGAACATTACGATGAGATCCAGTAAAGAGGTCCCCCCCCATACCATCACCAGTTAGAGTGGATGTTGTTCCAGCACTCGTGATTATCATGGAGGTCCTCCCCATGTTCTCAACACTAGTCTAAGAGGATGTACTCCCTATCTTATAGGCATTCGTCCTAGAGGTTCACCCCATGCCAATGGTTCTTGATAAATAGGATATACCTATGGAACTAACTACCAACAAAAATTTCTTCCTTGCGTCATTTCAAGCTTCAGCGGATTTCCTCACCATAATATGATTGACCAAAGTGAAGTCCCTATTTACTTCATCACCAAAAATCATGGAGGCACTCCTTATACAACATAAAACAATAGTGGAGGTCCTAACAACTCTTGAAGATACTAAATTGGAGACCATCCTTTCATTATCCATGACCAGTGTGAAGGTCATCTTCATGAGATCATTATCAATCATCATAGAGGCCCTCCCTAGGGCACTAGCAGTCGACATAGATTTCATATCAGTGATCTCAATAGCTCCAATGATGAACCTCCCCACTCAATCACCCACCACTGTGGGGGGTCCTACCCACTCATCTGACAGTCTATGTGGATGTCCTCCCCATATTTTGTTCTTCATATGTCATGGTGTGCCTCATATTTCATCTAATAAATGTGGGGTTCCCCACACTCCCAAAATAGTCAAACCGAAGTTAAAGTTGTATTTGATGATAAAAGGTATGGAGATCCTCTTTTATTTCCAAAAATTAAAGTGCATATCTTCCCTAAAAAATCAACTGGTACCAGAAATGTCCTCATGTAAAAAATGTTCTCTATCCTAATGAACCACCATGGGGAAGAAGGGTGAATCCTTACCACTAATGGATGAACACTAAAAATAAATAGATCATTTTGAATCCCAATCACTTATTTGATTCAAATGATTAGTGGGACCAAAATAATGGTGTCTTCAACCTGATCCTCTACATTAGAGTTTGTGAAAGGAACCCACAATGCAATTTTTTTCATCCTAGAACATGCGAAACATCAGATCCCTAACCCCCATCAGGTACATGAATGTAGAGAAAGATTTCACTCTCTTATAGATTCTATCCTAGCATCCCTCTGTATAATCACCAGATTCATTCCCCACCCCAACATGAGATCTTAGAGAGTTATTCTGGGGGTAATATAAAACCCAGAACATTATCCATATATTACGAGAACTATACATACGTAGTGAAATTGAGGATACACCTTTAGAAACTATTATAGTTAAAATGGTTGTCACATAGAAATGTTCGTAATGGGGGAATGAATTAAGGTCTGATGGAGAGAACCTTACCCATGGGGTTGTACAACTTATGTTGGACCCCCAGGTGTTTTCACTCATTATAAAAGGTGGATTATTCTCTTTAAAGTACCCTCTAATCCATTTATCTTAGGCTGAGACCCCAATAATTGTAATTGATCGACCAAAGCCCCTATGCCCTCTAACATGTTTCGTTTAGTGATGGTGAAAGAGGTTGATCCTGCTATGGAATCCTTGGTCCAGCAAACTGCTAAATGAAAAAGGATAATCTACGAGCTCCATAGTGAGTAGATCTAGACTATGGTAATTCATGATTCAATCATGTCCATCATCCATTATGGTAGTAGGGGTATCCAAGGTCCCCCATTGGCAAGACGACTCCCATAAATCTCAACATGTTGGTTAATCACTATATGGTAAATATCGAAGCATTTGGAAAGAGTCCACAATATATATTTCTAAATTTTCTTGATTTTCATGGGAAGACTCCTCAAGACCTGGAATCAGTCAATCCACCTATAGCTCCCCAGGACATTCCTATAGCAGTTTTATCATCTGCTCCATGATCATCTGATGCTTATTATCATATTTATGAGCATGTGAATGCATTAGCGGTTATGGATCCCTTCCTAGCATTGGAATCCCTATCAAGAAAATCTTATGGCCACTCACATTTTCAACATAATGGTTCATCAGACATAGAAGGTGGAAATCCCACGTGATGGAATGCCATATCCATCTTCCATATATGAAACAAAACCACCCCTAATTTCAATAAAAATAACTTCTCCCATTACAATGGGGTGGGAATACCATTAAAGCATCTGGCACACTTCATATCAAGTTGTGGGACCATATAGGGAACTCTAGTGCACCAGGAGCTTGCCAGGTGCCACAGTTGTTTTTCAAAAATTTGAAGGGCATACATTCTTCTGGTATATAAAGTTACTCATTGGGTTCATTTATATTTGTGAAGATATTCTCAGGATTATTTTTTAGGAGTTCATATCCACTATACACAAGATAAGTACCACTAATCTCTTCAAGTGAAATAAACATATGGATGACCGAGTCACGACTTTTTTATCCTAGTTGAAGGGCCAGACATATTCACTCTTCATGATGATGACTCAAGATTAGATGTTAAAGATGAGTGTGGGGATGATTGAGAATATATTGGTTCCCTCCCTCATCACTCAGAATTTATAATGTGGATTTCAATACCTTTCTAACAAGGCTCAGCACCCAAATAAAGCCTCGGAGCATTCTATGAAGGTGCGTGTAATGCCTTTATATCCTTCAAGAAGAGACCACAAGTGGATATTTATGTTGTCGCAGAGACAGAGGACCTCATGCCACTAGATGTTTTTCTGGTAAAGCCTCCTCCATGGCCTCTTCGAGGGAAACACCCATAGGTCTTGTATCAAGATGAGAATCACATAATATAGAATCAGTATATCCCACCCCATAATGTTCCACCCCCTAAGTGAGACAATCATACTCTAGACCCTCATCAGGATCAAGCAACATTTCAGAGTTAGGAACCTAGTATTCCCTTCCCAAATAGAAGAAACCAGACATATTCGTTCAATGAAGCCCTGGTTCATGGTTATTTTCATATCACCTTTGATCAACAGATTTTGATGCTTCGAGAATTTAGAGAACCCCTAGAGATTGATCTCATATATTTCTCCAATTATTTTACTTATCATAGGTTCCTTGTATATACCACCATACATTGTTATGTGTTCAAGGAATAACTCTAGTACTAGATTGATAATTTTGTAGTCAGGTTGGGCCCAAAAATAACATAAGTGGAATGAATATATGTAGGTCTTGACAGAGAAAATGAATGGAATAACAATAGGTCTCCCTCCATAGGTTTCATAAGTATGATGATTGGTCACACCGAAGGGAAATTTCTCACACCCATGATGTTATTTGTGCACATTTGAATCCTTCTAAGCCTCTTGAATATTCCACACCTACTATATCTTCTACTTCTTCATCCACAAATTAACATTTCACTTCTCAGAATAGAAGATACTGAATACTTATGTGGAAGTAAAAACACCCATCTGTGTCAAATCCATCTCGCACCCTTGGAAATTTAATTCCTAAAAATATGGGGATCACCCCCAACACTGACCTGTATTGGATGATTCCTTAGATGATGATAAAGAGTATGCCTATTTTAGTACCATCAAGATGGAGGAACATAACCTAGTTATTGACGATGTGGAATCTCAATAAGGAACTCCTAATATTCTTATTTGATTCCATAATCAACATTTTCATGACTATGTGAATCATCTGAATTCCCAGACCAATGCATAAATCCAAGACATGCATGCTAGCGAGACTAAATAGTAGTCTTCTCATGGAAACCTGCAAGCACAAGCCACTCATTCCTTCTATTTATACTCACATCCACTACAATTCGTTCTAATTGACCAATAAGAGATGACACGACCACATCATGATCAGTTTCACTCCAATCTGGCTAGACCTCTGTGATTTGACAGTTCTTCTGTAGATATATTACATTGTTTAGTTAGTGATCAACAGGATATCCCCATCACCATCTAGAATCCACTGATTCAACTAGAAACTTCCATCATTCCTAATACCAAAGAGTATCCTCCTACTTGAAGAAATGTATACCTAGAACATAAATATGATGTGACTATTCATCTTTCTAGAATTTTTTAAAATCTATTGATTCTCAAGGCCCTCTACCTGCTAGAAGAGAAAATTGTAGCCCTTAAAAGGGATTTGAAAAGAAGCCTTTAGTTTGAGACATATGTAGTAGCTATAGAGGCCAACCATGATAATTAATTTAATAAATATAAATACCAAGCCATCATTTAATTGTCTTTAGAAGATGAAGGTTCTCCCATACATAGTTACATTTGTTATATATACATCATAGGATATCTCAATCACAAGGATGTCTATGATTTTTTAAATATCATAGGTTACAATGTCAATCCCATCAGGACCCATATGCTCCACATACAAGGATTAACTAAAGGAGTTCTATGTACTTCTGGTAAGAAGATTCATGTTTATGATAGGATCGAGAAAAGGCCATTTGTATGTGTCTATTTGAAGACCTCGTTTGGTAGATTTATTGAATGCTCTGAATTTATGGTGGTCTGATAGAATAGCAGATTAAATGCGATGATGGGTACACCCTAGTTTCGTCATAATGATGATATTATATCATAATATCACCAATTAATTATTTGTTGCAGCAACAATCAAGGGGGTATGCTCTATAGTGATGTTTCTCACATCACCTCTTCTGGAGCCCACTATTTGAATGTTGAGGATTATAAGACTAAAGAAGTGGTTTAGAATAATGAGGTTGAACACACATTTACTATGGCCAACACTTGGTCGAACATGGATGATTCTTGCATCCTCATGATTCACTAGTTTGAGGATAAAGTTCCGGACAAGGGGCATTTATTCATCGTCATTGATATAAGAGGAAGAATCATTATTAGGTAAATGTAACATAGGAATATGGCCATTTAATCTTATATAGGATTTGATAGAGTTATACTTGTTCCTCTTACCCCTTGGAGTTATCATGATGTTCTCCCCCTGGACATAGTAGTTAGCCATAATTTATTGTTCACTGGGCCGGAATCAGTCAAAATAGACTTCCCCACCACCTCTTCTATGAAAACATCATGTATGGGATCCTCGGTCAAAGGCCAGATAGAATTTGGTCGAAACACTTTATGTTCATTGTTTCTATAGTGCAATATTATCTTGCTAAATGTTCCACTATTGATCAATTTAGCAATTATAGTCTTCTAGGGTTAATTACCTCTAAACACCTACCTCCTCCCAATGATCCTCTCACTTTAGACAATGAAGTTGATTTGGATGATGCTCCTCCCACATTTGAATAGTGAATCTCCACCACCATTGATGAGTTGGTACAAGTGAATTTTTACACCAAGATAGATATGAGGAAAACATATATAAATGTAGCCATGGTTAGAGAGGAACAACTGCATTGTGTGGAATAACTGAACCAACATCATGATTTTTTTTCGGGGGTTTAGAAATGATGGCATGGTCACCCCAACATGTTAATTCCAATTGTTTGGGCCTCCCAGTGAGTCATCATAGGTTCATGAAACCTCCAAGGAATATGCACCAATCTCATGGATCTGTGGTCAATGTAAAAGTTGATAAGATGATCATGGTATAATTATTCAATGATATTTAGTACCCTATATGGTTATCCAACATCTTTCCCATCATAATGAAGAATAGAAATATCAGAGTATATATCGACTTTGGGGATCTCAACCTCCACACCCTGAAGGATGAATTTACACTTTTAGGTATAGAGATACAGAACAATTCTACCACTAGATTCTAAGCTCCCTATTTCATGGATGTGTATTAAAAATATAATCAGATCTAGATGGATCCTGATGATGAGGATTCTACCAACATTAGAGAACTGTACGGTACCATATATTATTGGGATATGACACTAAATTTAAGGAATAGAAGGGACAACTTTTAGAATCCTATGCACTGAATATTCAAACCAATCCTTGGGATACTAGTGTAATTATTTGTGGAATATTTGGTGGTCATATACCACTAGCATCAGGATCATCTTAGAGATCGTGAGAATTTTTTTGGCTTCCTCCAATCCTACCATTTGATGGTGAACCAATTTAAATGTGATTTTGGGGTGACATCTAGAATTTTCCTTTTTTGTTTTCAGATACATAAGCATCATGATCAACCTAGAGAAGATCATCTTTATCATCCAGATTCCCCCTCTGAGTTACGTCATGAAGCATTGAGGGTTTGAAGTTTTTTTTCCTATATACTCTTATTCATCATAAATCTAGTCTGCAAGTGTAATAAATTTTCAAGAACAATTAATAAATTTGTCATCTACCTGTGCGATGATGTGTGAAAAAATATTTTTATGATATTAAGAAGTATTTGATGAGTCTCCAATTTGGATGCCACCATCTCCAAAAACTCGTTGTTCTTTAATGTTACCATCCTAGAATGACCTGTTATTTTCCTGCTTACCAAGAAGAATGATCAGGGGATCAAGAATAGTTTGTAATATCTCAGATTCATTCTCTTAAACAAATATACTAGATATTATCACATCTGTAAGAGCTGACATGCCCATTTTTTCAGTGTAGAAGTTTCAAAAATACCTCCATCATCCTGAGATACAGATGGTTTACCATGTGGATCCACTGATGTACATTCTGAACCACCCTATTTTGATATGCCTGCTAGCATGTTTTGTGGTGATTCTTCAAGGGTTCAACATTATATTAGTTATGTTGAAGTCTTTCAATGTTTAATTGCTTCATGTTTTCTGGAAAACTATTAGGGCCCTCCAGAGTATTCAATTGATCTTGATTTTCCTAACAAGTCCATTATCTCAATGGATCGAGTTTTGACATGTTAGAATATACACTATGATAGTTCATCTCTAGGACCCACTGGTTGAACTATCAATGATACTAGGCTCAACATAGTAGGAATGAAAATTGTATTCATCACACATACATAGGATCTCATTCCCTATTCATTCCTGTTTCCAAAAGGTTGCACCAATAATGAGGTAGAGTATTAGGCTCTCATCCATGCTCTCAGTTTGGATCTCATGATTAATTTTCCCCACCTACATTTGTAAGGGGACTCTAAGATAGTATTAAAATAGCTTAACGTAGTCTAAATCATCAGGAATTCTAATTTTGTACCATTTATCAATAATGTTTCCCATTTAATTCCTACTTTCCCTTTTCAATAAGAGGTGACTCATGTTCCCCTATCACTAAATGGTTGAGTTGATTCCATATAAAATAAATTCTATTCTCTTTTAGATCCCAACTAGGATGATTTGTTTCTTAATTTGGTTCGTCGAATGGTAATCACCCCTAGCAGTTAAGATGTCAATGAAAACCAGAAACTAAACAACATTACCAATGATGCATCAACATAGTGTCCCCTAGATAACCCTACATCTAAAGGAACCCCCAATTGGTTGACTCTTTCCATTGATTTTATCCATCTTGGAGGTCACCATTGGCAAAAATTGAATGTGAGATGGTATGCCTTCATTATGTTTAATTCACCATCTAGAGTGGTCCCATCATGGATCAGACTCACTAAAAACATGGGTTTTATGGAATGATTGTCCATTTTATTTGAGGATATGAGATAACTCAAGAAATAAAGGAATTACATGCTATGTAATGTGGTTCTCACCTGGTAGGGTTGAAGCTCTCACACTAAATTCAATGGTTGGGATACTTTTGGCCAACCATGGTCCAGGATTATATCAAGTTCACCAAGAGGTTACATGTGTGTCTGATCCATGCCAACATTTTTCCATCGACTTCCAGAACCCCAACAAAATACCAAGTACTCTTGGCCCTCCGTTTTCTTGTTAAACGATGTTTTAGGGCAATATGCACTAGAAATAACTCACCAGCATAGGTTCATTATTAACGCAACATATTTATTTTCAAAGTGGATAGAAGCTTTATATCTCAAGTCCAATCCCAATCTATTATTGAATTCTTGAGCTCCAAAATGAACTATGAATTTTTTTTCATTATGATGTTCTCACCGATAAAGGTACCAACATATGAGAGTATGAGCTAATAAAATTTTACTTCAAGAATAGTATCAAATATAACCAAACCACTCACTACTATGCATAGGAAAATTTATATATCAGGGAATTCGACAAGACCCTCTCCAACATTTTTATGAATATGGTAGAACGGAATAAGAGTATTTAGTCATACAATCTCTCTAATGCTCTCGAGGCTTTTTGGATATTGATTGAAAATTAGAAAAAGGATGACTCTATATTCTCTAGTGATTGGAATATAGACAGTTCTATCAATTGAGATTCAGTTTCCATCGCTGCATTCATTTGTCTAAGATCAGCATACATTAGATAGAGTAGATGAAATCCTTTTGTCCAAATTGGAATCTCTCAGTGTGAATAGGTTTCAGGTCTTATTAATATGGAGAGTCACTAAAATAAGATATAATGATATTTCAATATAAGAGTTTTTCCCCAGTCCTTCCATCAAGGTGAAACAATTTTGGCTCCCCAAACACCGATGATACCAAGTAGGAAACTAGTGAATTTGGATCCCAATGTGGATGAACCTTATAGAATTCAAAATTTATATCCCAATGGTTCACAGTCTTGTCTCTCCATAAATAGAGAGTTCATTAATCCTCCCACCAATTACATCACCCTCAAACAATAATTTTCATGTATGAGCTTACTCAATCTCCGTGATCATTAACTGCACAGTGCTACCATATGTCTAAGATCTATTAAATTAAACAATGATCTTTATCATCTTACTTGATGTTAAACCTAATTCATGGTATTTTAAGCATGACCTTAAACTATTTGTATTTATGTCATGTATGACATTAAACAACTGCATCCTTGACGCAAAACATTAAATCGTGTATCATTTCTAGTCCTTTTTTCATGACCTTAAAAGGAATGATACCCTTGTCCAGCATGATGAAAAATGACTCCATCATAGATGAAATTAAACTGTACCCCAGATTATTTATCACAATATGTCCTTAATCTACACATGATTCAATATCTACATATGGCTTGATTCCCATCGTTAGGGGATATGTCGCGATGGCCAAGAACATTTTCTTTTGTACAACCCACAATCACTACCAAACCATTTTTCTCATCCCTCGTGATGTTAAATTGTGTGTGAGTTCTTCTTTAGAATGTTCCTTGTTGTGTCGGTCCTCCTTGGCCCTCATTCACGTTGGAGTGCATCATGACACTACACCACATGTTTCAGTTTTAGTAGCATTTTCATATTGTCTGAGATCTACAACCTTAAACTAAGACCTCCATCACCTTTTTTCATGATGATAAACCACATAAAATCCCCCTTCTTTATGTATAACCATAAACTACACATTAATTATACTTACTATATGATGATAAACTATACAACGCTATGATTTTGTCACAAGAGAAAACATTACCCAGAACATTGTTCCCCAACCATTAAATTTTCAATAACTACATACAGATTGATTCACATTATTATGATATATGTAGGAACACCAATTATCTTCGTCTCTATGACTACCCATGAACATAACCCTTTGTAACCATGGCTAATTTATCATTAAGTTGTTTATAGTGTGGCATGTGGGTAGCAATGGACTTTATTCATGTAGGATTTTTCATTCATCCACAATGGAAATTTCTGTATTAGAAGCCTAATAATATGGTCCGAATTCTATGACCATAAACTATGATTTTTTGTGTCCTAGTCATATGATAACAAACTGTTTAACAACCATGAAATTATTTTTTGAGAAAATATCACCTCTCTTTTTGGAACGGATAATCTACAATGACATCTTCTATAACTATGTATGGATTTATTCTCATCCTTTTGGAATACATAATGATGCACGACAATCGGTGCCCCTGGACTAGCTTCAGAATCGTGAACCTTTTCATCATGTCTTGGCTTGGGTTCCCTCTTGAGAATTTGGGGTGTGGTGTTGATCTCCTTTGTCCTCATTCATGCCGTGTTGGGGTATTCGTATCATGAATGTTTCGTTTGATGAAACCCTACATTCTTTGTCCATACCACATGATGTCAAATATAACAGATCACAAGAACTATGTGTGGCTTGACTCCCACACATATGGGATATATTGTAATGCCTATACATCTTAACACCAAGCCTAACTATAGAATTGTAATGTCACCTTTTTGGCCCTTTGGAATGGGTTCTCCTATGATAATGTGAGTTTTTCTATGGAAATCATTGGTTCTCATTCACATTGGGTTATTCTCCACAACATGATATTCTTATATAGGGTGCATATGTAATATTCATATGATGATAAAATGTGTGAAATTATATTCATTTCTTTATGGTGTTATACCACATAGATACATCCCACACACATCATGTGAAACTGGGCACCCATGGTCCACACTCTGTGAACTAAAACTGTGTGATTGTGGTCAGAACAACATGACCATTAAAATATTCTCAATACCGCACCAAGAAAACCAATCCTTGAAAAAAGATGTTATCCCTCCTATGGATGTTCCACACTGATAAGCATGAGTCTACGGTTGTATGAGACCCAGAGTACTAGATTCCACAACGACTTCCCCCAATCCAGTTACATGCTTCACATGTCCCTTCCTCTAGTTCCCCATCCTCTTCCACATCAAATGAGACCCCCCTACTGGCCATGTTATGCTGCATAGACTTGATTATAGATTTGGTACAATGACCCAATGGTCTTTGGATGACATTTTTAGATAGGTCCCTTGTTTCAAACATTGTATGTTGTCGACCCTAACTTTTATGTCCTCATCTCTAGTGACATGATCTAGATACTATGATTTAAATACGTTCAATCGCAATCCTTTATCATCATGACAACCCCACATTGTTCAAGATATAAAATAATGGGATTCACATATTACACCTCCTAATGTATTGGGGGATCCACAACACCCCTATTGTTCTCCCTCCATGCATCCATTCATGTTGAGTGGGAATGTTAATGTTGAGGGAACATTCCACCTTGAATTTCCATTCCATCATTTTGTGCTCCCATATGATTGGGAAATCCTAATATCATTTCTTGTTTCCCACAACGAGCATGACTCACATGGGATTAGGATTCATGGCATGGTTTTTACCAGCATAGAGTATCACACAACCCTTAGGTCCAATCTCCGTGACTATAAACATAGAGCCTCTTCATGGTTATCTTAAGAATATGTTGCATGTGGTCCATTTTTTCCACAATCATGTTGGGTTTATTTTTTCATGCCACATAATTCCTCTATAGGATACCTATTTTCCCATAACGTTGTAGTAGAATGACGTTAAACTAAATAACATGAAAATCCTTAGAGAATACTGTTAATATATACAGATACGTCCCATATACATGACATTAAAATCGTCATCCATGGTCTAACGAGATATTATCTATTCTAGGTTCAGTTGGGTCCTACAACTACCATGACCTAATCCACTAGGGTGAAAGACCAAAAATGGTGAGTTCTTGGAAGATATCTCCCTAACCCATATCCAAACGTTGAGTCTTTTCAGGTTTGAATATCCATAAAACTTAACATATAGAATTACCCCCAAACGACGATGAAATCATAATTCTTTGTCTCACCTCTAGACCTTTCCCAATTCCCCAATAAATTTTCATTAATGAACTTCAAATCTTGTGCTTTGATCTTAGTCAATAGTATATTCAACTTTTACACGAGTCACATTTCACCGGGGATGTTTTTTATCTTATTTTGAGAATATGGTCATCATTGATCCTACTCATCATTCACTATTTCCCTAATACAAACTTTAGAAGCTTAGATTTACATCATATAAAAATGCCTATATTCTAGTGGAACTCTAACATCCATGGTGTTTCTCTTACATGCATCTACGTACATCGAATGAGAGGTTCTCATGTTGTAAATACTTACATGTTATGGGGAAATCCAAACATCACTCAATGTTTTTGAAACTAACTACATATAACGTGGGATTAAGAGTTTTGGTAGGGTCTCACCCATATAAAATTGTTGTGCAACCCAGTGGTCCAAAACCAGTGACTATAAACTAGTATCCATAGGGTCTTAAATCTATGACCTTATAATATGAACTATTCTATGTTTTTCATGGGGTTTTTTGTTTCGGTGTAAATTTCCATTCAATCATGTTCACTTCGTGTTTACAACAGCCACAACATGCACATTCATTTTGGAACACCACCTCCAACATTCTTACTGCCCGACGTTAAAATCTAGGAGCCAGTCTGATCATACCACATTAAACTATGACATCAACTTCTTGTCCCCATGAAGAATAATTTTCTAATAGTTTGGTGTTCTCATTTGAGAGGTAATCATCCATGGAACTGGTAATCCACCATTCCACCTATCTAGAAATTCACAAGGCTTGATTTGAGAAGTGACCCCTAGATTTTCCATCATATTCCTGCCACATAATAATGGGAGAACAAAAGAACAAATAAGATATATTTAATGCTTATTATCTCTGTGTATGGTTTCATAATTCATGGCCAAATTTATCTTCAGAAACTACACATGTCTTGATTCCCATCCTTATGGGACACATAATTATACTTTGATAATCGATCTTGGGTCCAGTTGCATCATTATTGACCCTTTTCACATGGTATCATAATTACACATACCACGTGATGTTAAAATATATGGAATTATATAACTACATATTTCTAAATTACCATATTTATGGATACATATTTATAGCTAGATATGTTTTCTTTGGTCCCAACCACAAACCCTTTGGTCCAAGGAATATGACCTTAAATTGTATGCATCTCATATTAAGACTTCCATGGGACACATGGTATCACATAACCTTCATTAACATTGGTTTTTATCTTTTTTAGGTCACATATTTACCCTTGGGATAATAATTTCTCCTTATATTCAAAGATTCATGACATTTAATTGTATGGAAGCTTCTGCAGGAATGCATATGTGGTACGTGGGGACCTCCAAAATCCCTATTGAAGTCTTGTTTTTTATTCCACAAAATTAAACTCATTTTTCTTATAGCACCCCATTATCCAATCCCCATTAAAATCAGATATAATGGAATGTTTTCACTTTTGGGATGTGGTGTGTTGAAATGGGCCCCACTCACCCTCATCCACATCGGGTTTATCATAAGACAAACTGATTGTTCCCATTTTAGATACCATCGACATGGTCCATAATCTATGACCCCTAAACTAACAACCCACTATCCTTAATGAATGATGGTAAATTGAAACCACAACTTGAGATAGTTCAGGATGCCTCATAATAATTATTGTATGCTTCATCTTCTTTTCTATAGAGGGCACCCCCTTCCAGTGATGGCCTTCAACTACATTGTGAAGAAGAACTACGTATGACAAGACTACTATCCTTAATGGGTATGTAGAATCAACGAACATTTTTTCTCATCCCCTTCTAGAGGTTCATTATCCTTTTTGTACCCCTTATTCGTATTTATGGTCCAAACCTTCTGACCTTAATCTAAAATATTTTTTTGATTTCATCTCTTGTCGTTTCACATACGGTTCCTTCATGTATATCCCTTGATACTTGTGAAAATCTATTTTGTCATCATTCACTCAAAATTATTTTATCCATGCCGTGAATATGTTCTAGGAATAGACACTTCCCAATTCGATGCTACATTACTATAAACTACTGGATAGGGTCAATTAACTATGAACATAATGTATATGAAACATCTTATTAATTTGATGTCAAATTATTCAATGTTTCATTCTCAGCATACAATGATAAAATAGGTGTTCATCATTACCACTTTCATGATGTTAAAAAGAAAAAAAACCCTATTCGCTCATCTAAGTTGTATTCTCTAATAGTGTGGGTCATCTACCACATTATTATCATCTTCATCAATCACTCAGAATCAGAGACAATGCATCCTTAGAAGATAGGATTGATCATTGTTTTACTATAGGATCCTACACCAATGCTCTTTAATCACTTTCGCATAATTTAATTGGTTTTTGGAATCCTTTCGATCATTCCATTTCTTTATCCCATGCACCATGTGCCCCATATTTTGATAACCATCCACATTCATGTCTGATACCCTCGAATGGAATAGATATATTGTATCCTCTCACCTACAATCCTCTGCCAACAATCCAGAAGTCATCAGACTACACATCGAGTCAGGTCTCATGTTTCAAACATGTCCTGTGGTCGAACCTCATCGTTTTTCCCATTATTATATGAGGGAATGTTTAATTTGTTTCAAATACTGTAAAATGTTTTCAAATAACATGATTCCATCAATCCTGTTTTCTAAATTTTGGGAATCATGATTCACACTTCCCTTTTCCCTTTTTTTTCGAATTGATTCCAACACACCTGACATTACCCCATTTGTGCACTAGAGCACATTGGGAATGGAATGTTTGATGTTCCGAGAGACCTATTCAACAGTCACAACATCTATTCACCTAAACACTCTGGGTGGTCATTCAAAAATAGAAGACCCTGAGTTTTTGATGATTAGCTGATACTATCATACAATGTGATCTACTATCTGTTCATACCTTATTTATCAGATTATTCATGTCTCACATGATCTTATGGGATTATCATTAGTTACATTATAGATATGATCAATTTGAATAAATTAAAAAATAAATAAATGTTTCAATATCTGTAGTTCAAAACAAATTAGTAATCAAGAAATCATGTTTTATAAGTTTTTTCTAGAAAGAACCTTATGGATATTCCCCCTCAACGGAATGCTTCAACACCGCCACTTATTATCATGTTAATTACAGATTATCATACAAATTCTTAAGATCAATCTCCTCATCGACAGCTACATATTGAATCTCATTATCCCTGATCTATGCCTGCTCATGTCTGGCACATAGGTCAGCTTCTTGGAAACATTCAAATAATAACTATTCCTGGGCCTCACCCAGTGGGTCCTATAATAATGTGATGAGTAACGATTGATTGGTGAAAAGGTTGGAACAATCACTAACTTTTGATTCTACATGTCAGATATCTTGTTCAGACTCCTTGATATTTTTGATATTGTCATATATATGTAGGCTCTAGGCTACGTATAAGTGCTGATAACATTCCTGCACCTTCTCCACCAGGTAATCATGGATCGTCATATGAAGATAGAGATCATCCATCCCTCTAACCCAGAGACAAGATATCAACTTGAGAATTTACCCTATTAAACTTGTCTCCTATTCTACTTTAGTATCATAGAAACTATTGGTGCACTTCCATGACCTATTCTATTTCATGCATCCTTCCTCATCCTCATCCATATCAGAATCATACATCTCCTTAGGGTCTACAGGATCATGTTAAGGAAAGTTATCCACTAACTCAGTGGATAGAGCTTCTTCTAGTATCCATTATATGAGATTGTGGCCTATGACATGTGGGAGGACATAATAACTCATTTCCCCCTCAGAACCCTCTACTTCATATTATTTGGATCCTTCCTTAGTAGTAGCATCACCGGTAGCAAAAACCTTCCTACACACAGGGTGAAACAGATGAATCAACATGACTGACCAACTCCTCAAGGATAGGTGAAATCGTTAGGAGAGCTCCTGAAAGAGTCTCAAAATCGTCATGTTTTCAGGAATGTAATCTTATGATCACTACAAGAAATAGAAACTTTGGTTAACTTGATCCTTAGGTGATAATGATGGGTATGTGAAGCTAAAAAAACTACCATATTTTAGTACAGCTGGATCACATGTCTAAGTCACCATATAAATATACACCAACTGAAACCCCTTAGTGCTTGTTATCTTGATGATTGGCCCAACCTCCTTATGTACAATGGGATAATCCCAAGATTCCATGGTTTCTACTTCTCTTCCTTTATCTAGATAACCTTTGGCCACCTCATCCACAATTAGATACTTTCCTGGTTCAACTCAATGTATAATCCTTAGAGTATGTCCCACCACATCCATCAACACATTCTCACCCCTGTAGTGAGAGTTCCATGGTCATCATTGATTCATTCATAAACATGACAATGATTAGTAAGTGGATCCATGTTATGAAAGGATAAGGGGATATGGGTTATAAGATTCATGACATACTATGATATGTTCAGCAAGATTCTCATTGGATCTTGTAATTTCATCACTCTCTTGTGGACATCCTTAATGAGTTTTGTCCCTTAGGCTTTCCTTCCACCATGATATTCATAATCATCCTCTCCTTATAATTTATACTCTCCCTCCTCTTCGTCAAACACCTCATCATCACAATCACCATCATATTCTTCTTCTCTTTTTTCATTACTATCATCCTCAGATGGAATCTCTTCTTCATCAATCCTTTGGATGTCAATTACTTTTACTAAGAGAAGTGGTTCTTTTCAGTACACCTATTGGTGTGCAAAGGCATCTATGTTTGTTAGATATGAATATCGGCGATGAAATCCTACCATATCATATATTTGAATGCACCTTACATCTGTAAGATCAATCATAGTTCATAGTAATCTTCTCCATAGGTCCGCACATGGTAGTGATTGTATAACATCATCCATGATGACTAAAGATCTGGAAAAATATCCTCAGAAATTGCCGATAGGAAGTACCCTACTAACTTCCCATGTTATTCTCTTACTGGTCCAATGGTTTCCTTCATTACCACCCATCTTCAAAATATAGAGGTTTTTCCACACCCTGTGACATTCTAGCCATGTGGGTTCTAGCTCAGGACATCCAATCTCGCCTGCTTTCTTGCTGCACTAACTCCATGCATGCATCATTGATCCAGATAATGTGCCTTCAGAAGATAAATTTTGGATATTATTCCACCATTTTATTATCATATTAAATAAAATGGATGTATGCAATATAATTGAGGCCAATGTGATTATTTACTTAAGCAATGAATACTTAAACATGAACCAAAACTGGGGATAGATACAATGATATGTCTCAAACTGAACCTCTATATATAATATCTTAATCAATCCCAATATGAACTTAAAAAATATATAAATGAATGATGAAATAATGACTCATAAAATATATTTCCATTGATTTGGGATCCTAACACACTGACCCTAATGCTCTGAAAACATTCCCTCTACACCAGTGATCCTAGAAGGTCATCCACCATTGGGCCATCTCAGATGTGGAATGGGTGGATGTTGATGTTTTTTTGACTTCTAATATCATTATTTATACCTTATATATTGAAAATCAATATGATGACCCTAGAATTGTTAAAAAAAGATGGTCGAAGGCTATTTCCTGGAGGTCAGATGCCATTTGGGAAGTCATAACCACCTAATATCCCTACAATATATCCATGGTTTATCTGTAATGGTTCAAGCATTATCATGGGTTTTCCTCCAAATGAAATATTCCCTAAAATAATGTACATTCTTTCTAATACATAAACTCTATGATTAACCATGTCGTGGGATGTTATGATCCCATCTATTACTAGCATCCCCAGATGATCTCCCATCCTTGTGGCCCTCATCTATAGTGGGAACCCACATAGGAAGTAAGTAAGGATATCAACATATAACTTATGGGTATCCAAACTCTCATGGATTCTGATTACTTATATTCACCTATATCAAAAATCCCTAATAATGATCTGACCTTCCCCCTTTCCGATGAAGTCAGGCACTGTCTCCCTCAGGTTGGTATCCACAAATGATCATCCCCCATATAGAATATGTTTAACCCTAAATGATATGAGAAGTCCTTCAGAATGTGATCGGTTCCCAACTTCTCCTACACCATGTATAGTAGATTCCATGTGAAAATAGCGGCTAATGATCTGTCCAAATAGATATTCTGTATCGGTAGGGTTTCATCATATTGTATTCCCTAAAAAGGAATTAACCTGATGAAATGATCGTTCCAATTACTGAAACCAACCACTCCCTGATGGAGGTGGAATGTTCTGGTTTCAGGGTACCACTGGATGAATAACCCCATCAATAGTTCACGCTGCTAGTAGAAGTGAAATTGTGATGTCAATTCATTTTCAAACTATGTGATATATTTGTGCACTTCTCCAACTACTATCATAGTTTGTGAAAGCAGAATGATCATTCCCATTCATGTGTAAAATTACCCAAATAAATCAAGTCCCAATCATTCTCCCAGTCTATATTTTCATTCATTATGTTACTTCAGATTGTGATCCCATAGTGGGAGAAGAATAAATGAACGACTAGTTCTCTCCGCATGAATGTCTTGCTGTTTTGATTCAAAACATAGATGGCTACCTCATGAGTCTCCCTTGACGAATGTATATGGTTTGTGATGATTTACCACATGAGGTTATATTCATGTGTGACACAAGACCGTGGTGAGTACCTCTAAAATCTTGGTATTGGAACTTTATAGAGATCCAAATATTGAAATACATTTTAATTACATTACTTTTTTGGAATACAAAATATATAACAATATGAGACACCCATGGACTATAATAGTTTAGTGTCTTCGGAAACATGGAATATAATCTTCTAATCATGTTGAAAGTTCTTCAACATCTCGCATAAATATATTCCCCTATTGTTATCTTACCTAAAACCATTATTTATATCCCGGGCAAAAGAAAACATAAAAAGGGTGATCTAAAATGCTCAGTAAGGGTAAAATGGAAAAAATAAAAAAATCCCTGAACATTTGAACATAAGAACATGACTATAAAGCATCAAAATCATGAGTAATGACATAAATCGTGGTAGTTCATGAGGCATAGATCATAAAGGAACATTAAACATGGAAAAATATCATGGGAATAAAATATGTAATTGTGGAAAACCATTAAGCACATGTTATGATTTCTATAGTATCAATGGCATTGCTACCAAGACCATCATAGTGGACAAAGTCCATTACAGAACCAGGTTTAATTGTCGTTCCAGCCCTGTATTACTAGACCATATTTACTTTCAATTCTAGCCATGTCTATCTCAAGAGATATAAATCATTACCCAATGCATTGGAAGGAGATATAGGTCCCACCCATCTCATTTTGAAATAATTTTTACGTGTGCCACAATTCAATCATAAATCATTCATCATAACCCAAAGAATAAAATGGGTTTCATAAACATCATCCCTTCATAAAATAATCCATATAAAACAAATGGATATCATATCATCATAAGGAAAATTAAACCATGTAAATAATAGAGACATTATACTCGAAACATAAACATATTGAATAATGTCATCTTATATGGAAAATAGTTTTGATAAAACACTTGAAATAAATTCATGATGAAAATATAATTTCTTCTTCAAATTTTTTTCCTTTCTCAACATGTCATAAAATTTTAAACTAAAATATTTGAATTGTAAATTTACATGAAAATATGTAATTAATGATTCCTGGAAATAATGTTCTATGAAATCATATAAATCCTTTCAGGCCATATAAGTTAAAAAAACATTCTTCTTATACTTTTTCTGGAAAATTCAAAAAGTACCTCATATGGTAAACAAAAGAATGATTCCTTCCATACCATGTGGTAAAAGTCAAAAAAGGGTAAAAATAAATTTATACATACATGAAAGAATATTAAATTATTTTTTTGAAACATTTTTTTAAAATATAAACATGGATGATAAACATAACCCCAGTAAATACTTACGAATAAACAATCCCAGATAAGAATGAGATTATAATAATTATCCCTTACCTTAGGTCCGATTTCTTCCTTATGTGACCAAAACTCTTGTATAGTGGGTTTAAACATATTATTCACTTGAAAAAATACAATAATAATATCTATGATATCATATATGACTCACTTATGACTTTATATTACCTGTTCTTTTGTCAATTCCACGTTAAAGCATCATTTTGGATAAAATCATTTCATTTATCGTACGTGTTTGGACATGTTGTTATTTATATTATTATATATATCCTGATTTACATAGTAACATAATGTAAAACATGATTTATATATAATATATATTCAGGATATAAATATATATATATGATAGATCGATAAATGCAATGAAATACACCGTTCATGGAGACGGTAGGCCTTACGTACGCATGAAC
This sequence comes from Viscum album, assembly GCA_963277665.1. NCBI lineage: Eukaryota > Viridiplantae > Streptophyta > Magnoliopsida > Santalales > Viscaceae > Viscum > Viscum album. The sequence continues at coordinate 545,525,304 of OY728158.1, forward strand.
GTTGTTTTCGTTTACTTATTGAATTGAATTAAATTATGTAAATGAAAAATATATGTAAATAAATCCAGTATCATTAATATTTTATATATTTCATGATTATTTATTATATATAATTTATAATCATTCTGAAATGGTTAACATGGTGAGTGAATTTCATCGCATCGTCGAGAAGGTAATTCGTACGTGCGCATGAGCGATGATATAGTTCCTATAATTATAGAATGGAAATGGTGTGGATGATATAATATATCATAATCAGTATAATGTTATAATAATATTATATATTTATTATTCCCCTAATAATATCTATCCATGTATGGTGGTGGTGGAAAAACATATTACACCACGTCGTAGAGACGATATTTCGTACATACGCACACACGGTGATTTTGTTTTTTGTAGGATGGATATAAGTTTAAATAGGGTTGTTTAATATATATAATAAAATATCAGTATATTATTGATACTTTTGTAATTAATTTATAATGAAACAAATAAAAAGGAGGATGTAGAAGAATAAATAACATTTAATAAATTGGTAAAGGATATTACCTCTTCATTGACAGGCCTCTTCTAAACCTCCTCTTGGGGCACTAAAGTTGGTATTTGAGGAAGACCTGGATATCTAGTATGATTCTAGAGAAGTGGATAAGGGAAATGAGAAGGGGTTGGCCGATCTTGAAGGGTCAAAATTGTGTGAGGAGGAGAGGGAGGAGGTGCCCATTTATAAGATAGGAGAGGGGCACTTTTAGAAACCTCTAAAATATTAATTTATAATAAACTAAAACCCCACACAAAAACATCAAAAAATAAATAAAATAACAATATTATATGATATAGTGTTGTAATATCATCATCTAATAAAATTTATACATGTTGGAAATTTATTTTAAACCTTATCAACTTGATTTATCCTTATTTATTCTATTTACTTTTATTTGTGGTAATAATATTCTAAATTTAAAATTGTTATAAAAAATTACTTTTGTGTTTAGAATTATCCCTAATTGGATACATTATAATATTTTAGACCATATAAATTTCAATTTATAATTTATAAATATTTTTGTGATTTTTAAACAATTTAATAATATGTAATTTTTATAAAATAACAATCGAGTCAATTTTGACACTATTTAATTATTTGAATTTAAATAAAATCCACAAGGATGATATATTCGAACCAAAATATTTAATATATTTTTAACATGTCATATGACTCTAGAGAATTCATGGAGCGCATTAATTTTTTCATATAACATTTATTTTAATATTTTTAATACCATTTATTTGATATTTATCTTAATAAAATAATTACTAAAACATTTTTTTATAATTATTTAATAAACTTATTTACTAAATAAAAATTAAAAAAAATACTATGATGCATATAAATATAATATATTCCATAAGAATAATTTTACTTGAATTTATCATCTTAAAATCACAGCATTTAAAATGTTATATTTATTAAATCATGAAGGTGACAACTTTGACATCATTTAAAATAAAATAATATAACTGTCATAATCACATTTATATTGCTCCAAATGGTCAAATATTAGACCTTCAGATGGTTATGGTTAACATGTACTTGAAAAATATGTTTTGGTCAGGTTTTGGTGCCTTTCAGGGTCACTACTAGTCTAATAAAAACTGTATTATTGATTTTGTTTACTGAATAAACAATTTCTGCATCACTATTATGTCACCATTAATGATAATTATTTAATCCCTAGAAATTATAAAGGAATTCAAATGATGTTTATAATTTCATAACCTTCTTGGTAACTATTTATGTTTGATGTCTTATGAATGTTATCACTAAATTAAAATTATTACACTTATAAGAAATAAGAGAGTGGCATGTTGTTACTTTCTTTGGTTTTAATATTAATTACATCATTTTCATAGTCCAAATTCCATGAAATGAATCTATTTTGACCCTTAGGTGATATTTTTCTAATTTTAATCATACAATATAATTTTTACAGGTTTTAGAGTAATTCTATATTCTTATTTTTACCCTAAATTAACTGATTTACCTTTAACTGTAGTAAATAAAATTCACCATAGTTACTATTCATAAAATCTAAAACAAATTAGCCTATTAACATAATTTTGACCTACTGATTACAAATATGTTATTAATTTTTCCAAATTGAATGCACTGAAGATTCCGTATTTAATTTAAAATTAATCCTATTGTTGAGAAAACGAGTTTTAAAAGTTAAAACATTGCAGAAGATTGAAATGTTTTTACCTATGAATTCAATGTAAAATTAATGATAATGAATTGAATTATATTAAATGGTAAAAATTTATTCTATTTATAATTTAAAACCATTCAATATAATAATTTAACCATATAAATTATTTTGATGAAAAAGTTGTTTTTAATTAAAATTTTGCGTATTTTTATTATTCCTCAAAATAGGGAAGTTAACAGAAATATATAAACAATTTATCCAAATTTAATTTTTATATCCTTATTGAAATTAATAAGTTTATTTCTTCTAATTGAACATATAAACATGTCAAAAACTAGATTCAATGTGGGTGCGACATCAAAAGGCGGCAAAACTGTAATTTTTGAAAAATACTTATTTTACCTGAAATATTTATTTTGTTCTCATACCATGTTCTATAATATGTGTAAGATGAATTATTATGTAATAAAATAACAAATGTAATTAATACTGTTCATAATGTCTAGGTCATAACGATATATCATTTTTTAGTGAAACACGGAATTGCGTACAACACAAGCTATTGAGGAAGGTCACTCATGCATGCAACACAAACCATGAATAGTGTTTGTATATAATAAAATCTAATATGGCGTTTCTTATAATGCAAGATAATCATGGTTTAGCATAAAATAGAAGACATCAAAGTAATTAAAATGAATATTTCTCATAAAATCTCGGGGTGTTACATTCTACCCCCTTAAAATGAATTTCTCCTTCAAAATTTGTCGGGGTTATAAATGGATTACTACTTGAATGTTTTTTTCATAGAAAACCACATCGTAAAAAAGAATACTAAAACAAAATTTGAAAAACTAAATTATGAAACATCATGTTTACCAAAAATAACTCATCATTGGGTTTCCACATACGAGAACATAGGTGAATATATGGATATGGAAGAGAATTATAACCATCATGTTCTGATGGAGAGTGGTAGAGAACATGGCCATGACAAAGCCAATAATCACAAAGCCATAAATTTGTGATGATCTACGGTACCATATAATTCAACGGATATGAGGGTACTAGGACAACGTTTTTTTTTTCAATATCATTTCACTAAATTTGAAAAATTGAAATTAGAAGAAATACTTAATTTATTTTGGTACAATATTACAGTTGGTCATTACATAAACAATTTCTACTTCATATCTAATCGAAATAAAGTTAAATTTCTCATTCTTGAAGTGTTAGCTGTTCATGTGATAGAATGATGGGTCATTGCATCTATCTCTATCAGAAAAAGGGTAACACAAGTTATTAAGTATTCATAAGTCCATCTACGGTGAGATTAATCATATATGGTTTCTAAAATGGACTTATACTTCATCTATCATACTACTTAATAAAATAAAACTAATTTCTACAAACCAAGGACTTCTTGTAGTCTAGTGGTAGGCGATAAAGGCCTATCACACTTCAGTTTTGGGTTCAATTCCTCCAACCTTGTCCGACGCGACAGGTTTCCGCAAGTCCTACGTGTTGTCCTTTTTATAAAACTATATTGTTATAACATTTCAGAAATAATATAGAAAAAGGTTCTAGCCTTAAACAATATTATCGGATGTCTAACTTAATTCATTCCAACCTTTAGTCTTATCTAAAAAACGTTTTTCCATACTCACTGTATAAATAAAATGATTACTAGAAAGGTTATATAACAAGCATGAAAATACCATCATTTATCCCCATATATCATAACATATATCTTGTTGGTCACATTCATAACATGTGAATAACTTAATCATGAATTACCATAGAACCTTAGTGAAAACATGATTGCTGTAAAAATTTAACTCTTTCCATATACTCAAAATCCCAATTATAAAATATACTGAAACCATGATATCACTTTTACATATATAAATCATGAGCTCATTAATAATATCCAACATATTATTTTCTCATTATCCCTTCATTATGTGCATGTCATTTTCATTCCAAAAATATCTGAATAACCTTTCATGTTTACCGGTACCATTCAACATATACTTTCAAATACTTTAAGAAAAACAATAGTGTAACAATCCTTATATGTTTCTTTATTCCATAGTACCATTAAATTACCTATAAAACATTACTCTTTATAAACATAAAATCATTCCACAACCTTCTTAAACCATTGACAGAGCTTTATCATATTATTCCTCAACACTTATTTCATATCATATATCATTTTTAGTCTCTTAATCATCATCAACATAAATACTACCCATATGACCATGATGATTCTCTTCACAAGATTTTCCCTTTGGGTATTGGTTTGAATAATGCTCATACATTCCATATTTAAAACATTTAACTGTTGTTTATGTCTTAGAAATACCATTATCCTTGTCCATAGTGTTAACTGAACCCTTTCGTTTGCAATTACTGGCTTTGTGTCCTTCTTTTCCACACACAAAGCATCTTCCAGTTCCTTTGAAACATTCTGCTTGATGTATCTTCCCTCATGATTTACATGTGGAATATTGATCTTTTTTTCCTCTATGATCATCATGAAACTCATTCTTTCTCTTATTAATTGAGTAAGGAAACTTACCAAAGTTGAGATTATTGATCATATTATGAGATTTCCGATTTGGCACAATAAAGATGTTTCTCCTTCCAAATACCATTTCATTTGATTGATCATAAAGAATATCATTCCATTGTCAATCATATTCTCCATTAACATGAATCTTCCTGTTTCCATCCATTTTTTAAAACCCAAAAAGAATAGTGTGTGAGGAAAAAATCATGCTAGGAAAACAACATAATCAAAAGGAGTACTTTCAATCTATTACATCATAGGTATAACCCTATGTTATTCATGATCGTTATCATAATTCTTTGATAACCTATACTTATAAATAACCATTCGGACATCACTAGACATACTTTAGAAATATCTCTAGGGATCTCACTAATGTTTTCACATTCTAGTTTCCAAAGGTAAACTTAATCTTTCCTCTTATACAAACTGTAGAGACCCAAAGATTGAAATACATGGACATTACATTACTTTTGTGGAATAATTAATACATAACAAAAACAGACACCCAAGGACTGTAATAGTTTAGTGTATTTGGAAAATCGGAACATAATCTTCTAATCATGGTGAAAGATCTTCCAAATATCCCATAAAGGTATTCCCCTTTTGTTTTCTTACCTAGAACCTTTCATTATATCCTGCGGAAAATAAAACATAAAAAGGGTGAGCTCAAATTCTCAGTAAGGGTAAACATGGAAAACATAAAACAATCCCTAAACATTTGAACGTAAGAACATGAACATAAAGCATCAAAATAATGAGATATGACATAAATATTGGCAGTCCATGAGGCATGAATCATAAAGGAAAATTAACCATGTTAAAATATATTGGGAATAAAACATGTAATTGTGGAAACCATTAATCAAATGTTATGATTTCCAGAGTAGCCAAGGCATTGCTGCCAAGATCATCATAGTGGACAAAGTCCATTTCTGTACCAGTTTTACTTTTCATTCCAGCCCTGTATTACTAAACCATATTTACTTTCCGTTATAGCCATGTCTATCTCATGAGTTATAAATATTTACTGAATGAATTGGAGGGAGATATATGTCCCACCCATCTCATATTGAAATCATTCTAACATGTGCCACAAAACAATCATAAATCATTCATCATAACCCAAAGAATAAAATGAGTTTCATAAACATCATCCCTTCATAAAATAATCCATATAGAATAAATGGATATCATTTCTTCATAATAAAAATGAAACCATGTAAATAAGAGAGACATTATACATGAATCATAAATATATTTAATAATTTCATCTTAGATGGAAAATTGGTTTGATAACACACATGGAATTAATTTTGGAGGAAAATATCTTTTCTTCATCAAAAATAGTATTCCTTTCTCAACATGTCATACAATTTTAAACCAAAAGAAGTTAACTAAAAATAAACTTGAATAATTGTAAAGTATGATTCATGGAAATAATGTTATATGAAATCATAAAAATCATTTCATGTCGTATTATCTAAAAAACATTCTTCTTATACTTTTGCAGGAAAAGTCAAAAAGTACCTCATATAGTAAACAAAAATAAGATTATATCCATACCATGTGGTAAAAGTCAAAAAGGGTAAAAATTACATTAATCATACATGGAATAATAAAAAACATTTTATGAAAACATTTTTATAGAATTTGGACATGGATGATAAACATAACCCCATTAAATACTTAAGAATAAACAATCCTAGATAAGAAAGAGATTGAAATAATAATCCCTCACCATAGGTCCAATTTCATTTGTACGTGTCTGAAACTCTTGTATAGTGGTTCTAGACATATTATTAATATGTAAAAGAATGATAATAATATTTATGATAATATATATGATTATCTTATGACTTCATATTACCCATTCTTTTGTCAATTCCATTTTAAAGCAGCGTTTTGTGTAAAATCGATTCTTTTATCGTATGTGGATGGACTTGTTGTTCTTGATATTATTACTTATATTCACATTTACTTAATTCCAGAATGTAAAACATTATTTATATATAATATATATTTAGAATATAAATATATATGTTATATTGATAAATGGAATGAAATACATCGTTGATTGATATGGTAGGTCGTACGTACGCATGAACGTTGTTTTTGTTTCCTTATTGAATTGAATAGAATTAAGTAAATGAAAAATATATGCACATAAATCAAGTATCATTATTATATCATATCATTCCTGATTATTTATTATATATACTTTATAATCATTCTGGAATGGTTAACATGGTGATTGAATCTCATCGCGTCGTGGAGATGGTAATCCGTATGTACGCAAGAGCGATGATATCGTTCCCATAATTATTGAATGGAATTGGAGTGGATTATATAATATATGAGAATAATTATGATGATATAATAATACTATATTGTTATTACTCCCAAAATTATATCCATCCTAGTATGGTGGTGTTGGAAAAATAGATTGCACCACAGTGTGGAGACAGTATTCTGTACTTCTGCACGCGCGGGGATTTCATTTTTCGTAGGATGGATACAAAGTGAAATATGATTGTTTAATATTTATTATAACATATTAGTATATTAGTGATACTAATGTTATTACTTTATAATGAAACAAATAAATATGAGTAAGTATAAGAAGAAATAAATTTGCAAGAATCGATAAAAGATATTACCTCTTCTTCGACGTGCCTCCTCTAAACCTCCTCTTAGGGCACTAAAGATGGTCTTTGAAGAAGACCCGAGCATCTAATATGTTTCTTGATAAGTGTATAAGGAGAATGAGTAGGGTTTGGCCTATCATGAAGGCTCAAAATGGTTTGAGGAGTAGAGGGAGGAGGATCCCTTTTATAAGAGAGGAGAGGGAAACTTTTGGATACCACTAAAATATTAATTTATAATAAACTCAAACCCCAAATAATAACCTCAAAAAATCACTCAAATACAACGATTTAATGAGATAGGTTTGTAACCTCATCAACCAATAAAATTTATATATTTTGGGAATTTATTTTAAACCTTATCAACTTGATTTGTCCTTATTTAATCTATTTAATTTTATTTGTGGTAATAATATTCTAATTTTTAAATTGTTATAATTAATTACGTGTGTGTTGTGAATTTACAATAAATAGATACTATGTGACATTGTAGACCATATAAATATAAATTTATTGTTTTTAAATATTTTTATGATTTTTAAGAAATTTAATAATATGTTAATTTTATAAAATAACAATAGAGTCAATTTCGACACTATTCATTTATTTGAATTTAAATAAAATCCAAAAAGAGGATATATTCAAAAAAAAATTATAGATTCCTAAAATGCCATTCTCATCTAATAAAATTCATGTTGCACATTATTTCGTTAATAAAACATTTATTTTAATATTTTTAAAACCATTTATATGATATTTCCCTTAATAAAATTATTACTACAACATTTTTGTATAATTATTTAATATACTTATTTATTGCATAAAAATTTAGCATAAAATACTATGATGAAGCTAAATACAATATATTCCATAAGAATAATTTTCCTCTAATTTATCATCTTAAAATCACAACATTTAAATTGATATATTATTAAATCATGAAGGTGACAACTTTGACATCATTTGATGATTTGTGCTTCGTTTTAGTTGGGAACATTCTAAAGCATAGACCATCCTTGAAATTTTTTAGAACATCTCTTGAATTTCTTGGTTTCTCGGGTTTTCCTGTAGGACTCCTCACCCCTGTGCATATCATCTTCCGGTTAGTATCAGAAGAGGATTACTACGAGCTTTGGATTAGAAAAACATGGTTCTTTGGGGGTTGTCCAATGAAGATCCTCAAATGGATCCCAAACATCGATCCAAATTTTTAACCCCCTATTGTCCCTATCTAGGTGGGTTTTCCTGGTCTTCTGATTCACTTTTTTAAACACATGGCTTTGATTCCCATTGCAAGACTCATTCGGAACCCTTTGAAACATGACTGTGCAACTAAACAACTTACTCGACCCTCAGTTGCAAGATTCTATATATAAGTTGATATTTCTAATCAACTTCCCTCTCACATTTCGATTCAAAATGGAGACCATGGTTTCTACCAAGAGGTTTTCTATGAAGAAATTCTAGATTATTGTCAGAGTTGTTTTAAGTTAGGTCATATATCATGAAACTGTGGAACACCTGCAAGAGCTGAGGCCCCCAAAGCCATTTGGGTGGGAAAAGAAAAGAATGTTGGAATCTTTTCTTGTATTAAGAAATCAGATAACTATGAGGTAATTGTTCATTTGGATAATAAGGATGTTTTGGTAGCTCAAGGGACTGATTTTTTCAATGCAGTTTTGATTCCCATAGAAAATGTTTCTACTCCGTCAGCTATCTTGGTTAAGGATCATGACATGCTTAATGAAAACCAAGAAAACGAAACTATGGAGCTTGATGACTGCTCAGAAACCAGTTCTAACTCTCAGGAGAATGAAGATCAACATATTCAATTGGAAGAGAACATTCTGAAATAAATGTCTAGAAAGGGAAAAAACCCCATGGTTGATAATGATGGATTCATTACTCCTATCCCTAGAAAAACAAGGAAAAGGAGATATTATACACAATTGGAAAGAACCATTAGTACTTGTTCAATATATCCCACTCAGTTTTCAAATACTGAGCAAGAACAACCTATTGTAACTAATGATTAAATTCCAATTCATAATCAAAAGAACTATGTTAAGGAGGAGGATCCTGCCTATAGAGATTCTTTTCAGATTTTGGAGGAAGATGATGTGAGTGAGGAAGTTTATGATTGGATGGCAGAATAGGATGAATTAGTATATCAAAGATATTTATATAGACAGATTCTAGCTGAAACAGACCTTGAAATCAGAAAAACAATTTTCACAAGTTTTATTAAACAATAAAAGTAGAACCCCAACTTTAATTTCAGATACATTTCATGTGCTTGACTTCTTGCTTTATTAGATTCCTCTCCAATCTGTTTGTTTCGTATCATATGGCTGGTTGTATGTCTGATAACTAGTCCCAAGGATTTCTTATACTCACTTTGGTTGATGTTTGGTCTGTGCCATTATGAGAATTTGTTTGGTGAACTGTTCTGAATCCTCTTTGAGTATCCTCTAAAGAGATCAGCTGACTTTGATGGAAATTTGTGCTAAAACATTCTACATTGATTCTGGTTTCACCTACTGTCAAACTGATTCTCTTCATACTGGTTTTTATCTGATCTAAGGAAAGACTGTTCTAACCCTGTTTCCTTTTGTACTAAAATGTTATATATTTTTCTTGCATCATGCTTTGCGATATGCGGAGGTGCATGATGTTTGTCTAAAACTGGAGCATGCCTCGGTGATGCTCAAGGGAGGCTCCCAATGTTTGATGATGAGTTTAGAATGAAATGAAATATCATGAAGGAGGACTGTACTGTGAACCTGCTAAAACATTAGGAAGTGCTTGGATGCTGGAATAGAGTTTCAATTAGTAGAAACACAACTGTGATCATATACTAAAGGCCTAAAATTTTTCTCAGGTTTTTCTTTTTCATTTACATGTATCCTCTTTAATTCCCCGCTTGTCTAAATCCATTACACCTCGAGTATATACTCCATACATTTTGTTTTTAATAAATTTCTATGGGGGGTATGAACTGGGAAACCAGTTCATGTCATCAACCTATTAAAAAAAACATTGACATCATTTAAAATAAAAAATATATAAGTGCCATAATTGCTTTTATAATTCTCCAAATGGTCAAATATTTGACCATAGTATGATTATGGATAACATGTATACGAAAAATAAGTTTTGTTCAGGTTTTTGTGCCTTTTATGGTCACTATTAGATTAAAAAACTGTATTATGAATTTTTTCAATAAATAAACAATTTCGGCATCACTATTGTGTCACCATTAATGATAATTATATAATACCTAAAATTCTAAATAAAATAACATGATGTAGATAATTTTATTAGATTTCTGGTGAATATTTATGTTCTAAGTTCTAATCATTTTATCACTAAATTAAAATTATTACACTTATAAGATATGAGAGAGTGACATGTTGTCACTTTCATTGATTTTAATAATAATTACATAATTTTCATAGTCAAAAGTCCATGAAATGAATCTCTTTCGACCCTTAGGTTATATGGGTCGACCTTTTTCATCCAATATAATTTTAGCAGGTGTTAGGGTAATTTTATAATCTTATCATTACCCTTAATAAACCAATTTTCCTTTAACTCTAGTAAATAAAATTTACCGCAATTACTATTCATAATGTCTAAAAATAAAAAGTATACCATTGACATAATTTGGACATACTGATTCCATAATGGAATCCATTTTTCCAAATTCAAATCAAAAAAGTTACTGTATTTAATTTAATATTAATCACACTGTTAAGAAATTGGGTTTTAAAAGTTAAAACATTGCAAAAGATTGAAATGTTTTTACCTATGAAACCAATGTAAAATTAATGATAATGAATTTATTTATATTAAATGGTAAAAATATATTCTGTTTTTAGATTAAAACAATTAAATATTATAATTTAACTTTATAAATTATCTTGATTAAAAATGTTTTTTTAATTAAAATTTACCATGTTTTACTATTCATCAAAATATGAAAGATAACATAAAATTATAAAAAATTTATCGAAAATAAATATTTATATCCTTATTGAAATGAATAAGTGTATTTCATTTAATTGAACTTATAAACGTGTAAAAAGTAGATTTAATGTTGATGCGCCATCAAAAAGCGGCAAAACTACAATTTTTTAAAAATACTTATTTTCCCCAAAGAAAATATTTTGTTTTCATAAAATGTTCAAGAATATGTGTAAGATGAATTATTTTGTAATAAAATTTGAAATATAGTAAATACTATTCATAATGGTTAGTTCATAACAATATATCGATGTTTAGTGAAACTCGGTATTGCATACAACACAAGCTATTGAAGAAGGTCGCTCTTGCATTCAACAGATTCCAGGAATAGTGTTTTTATATAATAAAATCTAATACGGTGTTGCGTATAGCGGAAGATAATCATGGTGTATCATACAACATAACACCTCAATGTAGTTAAAATGAATATTTAATATGAAATCTCGGGGTGTTACACACTTCATCAAGTATACATAAGTTCCAAAGTGGGATACCTTTAGTTAAGATTTAATCATTTTATGATTGTGTCATAATGACATGGAGCATATGGTTTTCTATCATCACCCGTAGTTCATAGAGTAGATGGTGATTGACAATCATCATGACCCTCCATGTAGCAAAGGCATCCCCCCCACAGTAGAAATCTATTTTCCATCGATGTGAGTTAATATTTGAAATAATTAATTAATTGGAATGAAAAAATAAGGATTTGACTGTAAAATTACTATTGATGAATTATATTGGATAAATACTGTAGAAAATAATTCCATGTGTTGTGTGTGCAATATCAAGCGGTTGCACATAAAACACCGACTAAATTTTTTTCTTCTCCAGAAAAGTAAAAAACATACTCACATAAGAGTGGAATTGATTGACGTCCACGAAGTCAAAATTCTATGAAGAGGTCCTCTAGAGTATTTTTTATGTGTGTAACAGGTCCTTGTGTGCCTAAGGATTCTTACATGCCAATCCCTATGTTTTTATTCATCTCCAGGACTGACCAATTTTATTGTTGTTTCCATTGGAACCTGGCCTTCTTGTCCCCTTTCAGATTAGATTCATCAGGGGGTTATTTTGGGTCTAATTTCTTTTTAGATCCCAAGTTATAATATTTTATCAAACAAAATACTCAATTAGATTAATAGGCCATTTTGGGAAGGCCAATGACAACACATGTATATTTGGTCTTGAACATGAAAGATAACCCCTTCCACGAATATTGGAAAGTCATGGATTAAGTAATATAATATTGCATAGAAGGTCCCCCATGGGTACCCCATCAGTGGACATATAGGGGCATCACCCCCACTCAATTCCATTTTTTCTATGGCAGTTTCGCACAAAAGACCCTTCTTGCGTTCATTATTCACATAAGGTGGGTGCATGAAAAATAACCATATTTAATGCACCATACACCCTTGTGAAAATCAATATTTCAACATTTCCACCTATTTTTCTATGAAAATCCCAAATCATGCATCCAACTAATCATTACGACTTAATGGGTTGTCTTTACGGTGAAACTCAATGTCTTGGAACATCTTATGTGCAACACCCACATATTTCATGGGCTTCCACCATGCGGCCATCGAGGCTAGTATATACTGATTTAATGGTTCCTTGTGTGTGGTTTGGGGTTCTGATGCCCTACCTATTAGATTTTAAAAAAGGTATGCTAATGTATATTTCTTTTGGTCATAGCCTAACAAATGTGGTACCCACAATTGACCACTCCTCCACCCGACACTCATTGGGCATTATTGATGACATCCCTTCCCCATGTGTGGGAATGTATTAGTTTCGTATGTCTAAGGGGAGGAGTGAGTCATTGTTGTCTAAGCTGTGGGACGTCGATCTCATAGGACCCGTTTTCCTTTACACAATAATTTAAAATATTGTCCACCATGTGAATTGATAATGAAGTGTCACACATTGAGCATTCTACATGCCCACTCATCACTATAGGAGTGAGATCTTCCACGTAATCATGGCATGGAGTGAATTCCTCCTCAGGTAGAACAAGATCCTATTTGGGAATCCCTCCTAAAGTAATCCTCAATATCCATCTCCCTGGTTTTCTAGACATTCATACTCCCCACATCATCCCATGTGGTTTTACATTTTTTGAATCGATCAGTAGGTGTACTACTACATCTTGTTTATTACACCGAGCATGATTTATGTGGCATTTGTGTTTATTAAATACCATAAAAAACTATTCTATGACACTAACTATACATAATCCCCATTTCCCCTCACATCAGAATGATACATATTTTATCCCTTTCTTCTAAAAAATTTACGTAGTATTCTGCCATGTGGTTCAGTCCCCATAATACATGCATTAATTTTGTTTCACACCATTTCACTACCGTCCTATAGGAAACACATTAAACTACATAACCATTTAATTTATTTGGTTTTGACCTCTTTTCTCTATCAAAAGTATGTAGGAATACTCCCAGAGGTTCAATCCCATCCAATGGAAAAATCCGGTACTCCCTCAAAAGGATTAATCCACTTTGTGCAGCTATCCTTGTATAATCCCTAACCTGAAAAAGGAAATCTATCCATGTGTAATTCACGATGAAATAATAATTTAAAAGTACATTGATCCATATCATCTACATATGATACCTATGAACCCTCCCTGATGTTCAATAACATCATCCATTCCAATCCCTATCTTTCCCTCGGGTCACTATATCTCTGGAGGATCATGCCATAACCAATGGTTACACATTCTTCTTGTCCCTATCCATGAACTCCATTCTCAAGAGTCACCTCCATAGGGTTCTCACCACCTCTTATGGAACATTAAAAACATTTATTCCTAGTGAGTGGGATATGAAGGAAGCCTCCCTTATGTTCAAACCTATCACCCTCCATTGAACATCCATTACATCATCACTTCCTCAGATTCCATTTTGATTTTTAACCAAGCTATCACATCATTGTGAGATCATTCAATACACATAACTACTACTCCTATAAGTATTCGGTAATCAATCCATGCATAAGCCCCACAAAATTCATATTATTCAACCATGAGTTCTCCTCTTGTGAAGGGAGGTTGTCCATGTCTAATCACCAAACCAAATTTTTGAACTACCTGTGTTTTGATCCATGTATTCTAAATTGGGTTTGTAGTAAGCCACCACGTGGTCCAATCTTAGAAAATGATGTGTCCCCATTATTATGGTACTCCTAATTTGATCCTCCCTAACATGTTTCTAGATTTTTCTTCATGGTGTAAAATCTTCCCTTCATGTGACACACCTCCACGGGTCCACTATAATTGGGAGTTTTGATCCATCAATCCAGTAAACATTCCAAGAGATCCATTAATGTTATGTACCTTTCTGACCTACCATTTAATGTTTTCTATTCTATACTTTCATCTACACACAATGTTAGAATCAAAATCCTCCATCATTAGAATATTTTAAACTCATGATCCTTCATCTCTACAGGACTTTAAACTCACAACATATGAAAACCATGCAATTTATTAAACTCATAAACATGATTTATTACATATCCATGGACTTAAGACAACTATGATGATCTATTGGTCTAGTATATTAGAAAATTAGGAGCATTACATAACAACTTATGACATAAAACACAACATATTTACTGAAAATTACTTTTACATGACCACAACATTCCCTTGTACTTAGCATTACATGGGATAACCTGAATACATGCATAAGAAAAGTGAGATATATAAAGCCCGATACGGGAATAAACAAGGCATAACATGAATAATATAGTAAATTTTATGAAATATGCATATCAATGGAGCATATGGGAAACGGGAACATAAATGGATGATATAGATTTATTATCATGACATTGAAATGTAGAAATAATATTTAATATGATATTAGCTTGAGCTAAGGCTCATTGCACATGGAGCAGGACTAAACCCTCATTTCAATTTTATTAGTATGAGTAAACCCTAATCACACTAATATTATAAACCCTCATGGATCATGGCGTATCATGATACAATTTTTTAACCAGGCATTGGAGTGTTATCCAGGCACACCATTCTTAATCATTTCATTTAATGCATAAGTGTGCCACATAGATTATAAAACATGGATTCATTAAACATCACAAAATATTCCATGAATAAGATATTTGGAATACATAAATGTAATTCCTAAACAAACATGTACATGAGATTAAAGGGGAACACCCATGATAGAGAAATTGTTATGATATTCACATACATGATTATTTTGGCATGGGAAATTTTGGTGTAACTTTGGTAGCAAAACAACATTAAATAAAAATATTAACTTTGCTTGCTGAGAGAGAAAGGGGTATCTAATAATTTATATGTTAAATGAATATAAAGGGGGTCATGGAAAATATTATCCCAATATATTTAATGGAATTTATATGCATAATATAAAATAATTCTTTGAAATTAAATGAGGAGAGAGAAATCCACTATTGAATTTCGATAAGCTAACGGGTGCACAAGGGATTAATTAATGAGAGAAAAATGGGTCTATAATCATTCAATAATAATGAGGGTAGTATAGGGTAGGTGTGAAATTATAACCCAAATTTTTTAATTGAAATTATAAGGTCATAAAAAACTAATGAAACATGGACATGATTAAGGAAAGAAGGAATGTGAGGATCCCTTATATGGATGTGTGATCCCAAAGGCTTGGGAGAGGCATTAGATACGCTTCATGGGAGAATGGGGAACATATAAAGGATTCAATAGATATAAGAGATGAGGTTGGTTGTGCTTTGAATGGTTTTAGCGAAGATAAATGGGAGATTGAGTCAGTTTATATAAGAAAGGAGAGAAAAATATTTATTATTTAGGTTTTGGAAACTACACATTAAACTAATAAAATTCAATAATCATCCCACAATTTTTGTAAAATTAGAGTAGAAAATAATATTTTATGGTCAATGGCCGATCATAATAATTTATTTGGCTTTCTTATGTGTAGGTGAGTCACACTCTCAAGGAAACCATTTTAGAAAGATAAAATATATTATATGGGTTGGAGGGTCCACTAAGAAATCATAAAATTAATCAAACAAATCTAATATAACATTATTTGAATGTTAATACGGATATTGGCCGAAACCCCCTTTTATAGAGTGTTATTCCATCACTATTAGGTTATTATGATGTCATAAAACACCTTATTTATTTAAACAATATTTAATTTTTACCCCAAAATTCGACTGCCTGAGAAAATTATGAAAAATTCACCATTACATAATTTTAAAATCCTCAATAGAAAATAGATATTCATTTAATCTAAATAATTTTTAAAATATTTGAATTATAAATTCGAAAATGAAAAAGGACATTTATTGAAAAATCATCAGTTTTGACAAAAACATCTTTCAAATCTAAATAATAATAATTTTATTCATAAAAAGTAAATGGTCATTTATATTTAATAAAAAGTAATTTTGTAGTAATTTTTTTAAAATTTTATTTAATTTTTAAAATCCAAAGATTAATCAAAAATGATTTTATAATTAAATATTAACTAAAAATACTATTTTTTCTTTATAACCCATTAACAATGTAACAATAAAAAATCAATGTATATTATTTATAAAAAAAATCTCATAATAATAGTGGTGGGGTCTTGTTACATTACCCCTTAAAACACTACCCTAATACCTAAGGGTAAGATGTAAAATGTTGACAGACTTTTGGGGTAGCTCGTATAACATCACTCCACTTGTAATCTCTATTAACATTCACTTCTCCCATAAGTGATTCCATTCAATATTTACATGGCGAATCTCTGCTTGGGATTTATCAAGAGAGAATCCCAGTAAAGATATCTTCTTTTTTATCTTTGACCAATTGGATTCATATGGAGATATTCTATTGGATGAGGTCATCAATTCCTTGGTCTGAGGAAATTGGATTTTTTAAAGCCCTATATTTATACTAATCATGTGATTACTATTCAGTGACTATATTTGCAACGGTAAAAAGTCATAAATTTATTTTTAAATACAAAAACATAAAAACTGTAACGCCCTGACCCTAGTTACCCAGAGTTGGTGGACTATTTTAATACATTGGCAAGATTACAAGGAATCAAGTCCTAAAGGGCCGATCAGTTTAGTAGTCTTGGAAAATAGATTACATATATGAACGTTACATTACACATCATAATATACAAAACAACCTATGTAATCTTTTATGAATGCCATTATTCCCTTTTCTTTACCCTTCATATCAATCATAATACAATTCCTGGAATCCTGGGAGAAATAAAACATAGAAAGGGGTGAGCTCAAATGCTCAGTAAGGGTGAGCAATACAGCAGAAACTTTCATAAATAAGCATAAACACTTAAGGCAATGTATAACTAAAAAATCCTTTTAAACTTTAACTTCATCATAATATGGAAAAAATAAAATGAAATAATTCCATTTACTTATTCACATGGATATTTTAGTAGTTGAATAATCACATGCAATATCACTAACAACTTTAAAAATGATGGAATGCATAATGCCAGACTATCAAAACCACATAGCCAAGGCCTCGTGCCAAGACTACAAATATGATTTTGTCAAGGCCTCGTGCCAAGACACTAGTTTTCTTAATGATACCTACCAATGAAATTTTTTTAGAAGATACTTACATTTAAAATTTCTTAAATATACTCCAATGTTTTTCTAAAAACATTATCCAAGCTTCTAAAAAAATAACTAATTCTGAGATTGATTGACTAATTACAGGCCATGATGGGTCCACGCCCAGTCCCTTCTTGTCTACCACACTCAAGAGTCAGGTTTTTTTAAAACATTTTTAATCTTGTGTTAAATACGTATAAATTTGCACTGGATTTTCATATATTTGAATTAAATATCTATTTTTTGAAATAATTTAAAAATCACATAATTATAAAAGAAAACATTTCTATTGAAAATATCCTTATAAGCGTGTAAGGGAGGCTTAAAAGGTGTAATAATGGCAGAGAATAACTGCACCTTCTATATAAGTTAAAAAAAGACATTCTTACCTTAATTTTGTTGAAAAGGATAAAAAGGACCTTGTTTGGAAAACGATGGAAAGATTCTATTAGAAAATTCTTATGAAAAGTCAAACAATGTTATAAATGACTTTAACCCATATTTTATAAAATAGTAAGAATGTTTTGAAACACATTTTTAAGAAACATGGATGTGGATGATAAAGTGGTCCCAGTAGATAATTAGGTATAAACAACCTCGAATAATGAAGAGATTGTGAAATAAACCCTTACCAATTTTGTAACTTATGAAACATAAAACCTATGAAAGAGGTATCATACAATGAATATGTAAATACTCATAAATTAAAGTGTATTACATAGAAAACTCAATTATGGGTAGTACATATACCACACAAAAGGTAATAGTCGAAATATGGCTTGAATCTCACTGATATAAGGAGTGAGATGAAAACCCTTACCTTGTACTTTTCTTTGGTTGGGGTTAGGATAACATCCTCTTCTTTGGGATCTTCCTTTTGATTTGATCAAAAAGGCTTATTAGGGTGGCTTTATGATCAAAATAATACCTCTAGGACGAAGTGAAGAAAGTTGGGAGGATATTTGGGTAGGGGTTGGTAGAGCCAAATGGCATTGAAGGTTTGAATTAATGGGAAGGGGGAGTTCCCTTTTATAAGAGGGGTTAGGGGAACCTTTGGAAAAGCTAGAAATATTATTTTATAATAAATTCATATTCGGTTTATAATGTCTCCAAAGTGGATTTTTTAAAGGTTAAGGTGGGAATAGGTTGAATATCACTCAACCAATAGGATTTAGACAGGTTTGGGTTACTATATTAACCTTTTCTTTAAGTATTAACTCTTAGTTAATTTGTTTCACATTTAGAATGTCTCTTTAAATTTTTATATTATATGGTTAATAAATATACTATACACATCCAAGATACCCCCTAGTGGCCCATTAATGATGCACCTATCCTGATATAATTCTCTTGGCCGAACCATAGATTTTTAGGAATTTAATATAAAATAATAATATAGTATTTGTTTTAAAAACTGTTATATGTCAATTTTGACACTATTCAATAATTGATATTTGAAAAAATCATAACCGAATTATTATTTATAAAAAAGTTAATTAAATCAATCTTATCATGTCATATTAACCAATAAAATTATTGGTATTTATAAAAAGTCTCAAATTACATTTTTTTGGGTATTTATAATATCAATTATTCTGATTTGTCATTAATTAGGTAATTACTGCATCACTATTGTGTCATAAATAACTTAAATTATTTAATGTCTAAAAATTATAAATAAAATACCATTATGTAGGAAATCTTTCTATATTTATAATTAATATTTATAGTCTAAAATCCAACATATATAACCCTATGTAAAATTGTTTTACTAAATGATATATGCTTATGTCATTTTTGTATTTATTTTAACATAATAAAAATAAAGTGTCCCTATCACCTACAAGTGGATCCATGGGGTCCAAAAATAGACCCAAAGATGCCCATGGTCGGACATGTATCCACCAATAAGGTTAGGACACGTTTTAGGGAAATTTAGTATTATTATAATATTATTTTTTTAACCCTTATTTACAAGATTTACCTTTTAACCATGGTAAATAAAATATTTACCGAATTAATTATTCAAAATGTCTAAAAATTAAAGTTACCTATTTACACAATTCTGACATCCTGATTCCAAATATGGAATCCATTTTTCCAAATTCAAAATACAGAAGTGGCAGAAATTAATTTAAAATAAATTCTCGTTGTTAAAACAAAAAGCGTGTTTTTAAGAGATAATAACTATCAAAAGATTGAAACATTTTTATGTCTGGTTTAATTGTGAAATTTTGTTTTATGACAAAAATTTTAATAAATGGTAAACATATATTATAAATATACTTTAAAACCAATCAAATTAAAAATTTATCAAAATTAATTATTTTGATTAAAAAAGTTGTTTTTAATTAAAATTTAGTAATTTTCACTATTCATCAAAATATAAAAGTTAACCAAAAAGTAGCAAAATTTCACCCTAGGATAAATTCGATATTCTGAATCCAAAAATGAAGTCCATTTTGAGAGAAAAAAATTATAAAATTCCAAAAATTAGGTATTACTATTCATAACTGCTAGTTTGATTGGTTGTGTTGTGTATTAGAACTCGAAGTTGCGTACAACCCACACTATTGCATTACTAAAAGGGAAACATACTATGGAAGAATGGGGTGTTACATTGTAAATTTTTTATGTCACCATCCTAAAGAATAAATTTATTTAGTCAAATTGAATATATAAATGTTTAAAATATTGCATTTAAAAAGGGTTCACTATTAAAAGTTGGTAAAAGTGCATTTTTGAAAAATACTTATTTTATCTGAAAAAAAATGAATTTGTTCTTAAATTATTTCTAAGAAACTCATAATATGGATTCTAAAATTATAAGGATTATATAATGTTCAAAATTTTGTTAATACTATTCATAACATCTTTTGAGCGGCTTGTTTGGTAAGTCATTGTGTGCTTGATTCGGTGTTGCATGTTGTGGAAGTTATTGACTTGTTTTGAATAAGTACGCACTATGAAATCATGGGGTGTTACATTCTTTTCTCCTTCAATAAATTGTTTCCTCACAATTTGATTTTGTTCTTCAAAAATAATGGTTGAAAATAGAAAATATCATTGTGGGAAACCCCACATCAAAAATCTGGTTAATAAAATTTAGTCTTAATAAGAGGAAAAGAGAAATGAAAGGGTCACCACCAAATTATGATCTCGATTAGGATAACATTGTTGGAAATTAGAGACATATAATTGGAGTAAAAATAAAAATATTTATAGGTAGTGATTGAGGTCATCAATCATAAACAAGTTTAAATTTGAGGTCCTTAAATTCATCAATCTACAATGATTTAAAATGACATCGGTTAATCAAAACATAAGGTATTAGGACAAAACATTTTTGGTTTTAAGATCCCGTCATTAATGTATAAGAATTATTTTATTCAAAGAATAAGATGAGAAGAAAAATATATACTTGAAATGCAGAGTTCCATTTTTAACTAATTTCTACAACAAACTCATCTTTCACTCTAAAAGATAATAGAACATAACAAATATATTCTATTTAACCTATTTGTTTGGGGTTAAAAAATGAATTTATAATTCATCTACTAGACCTTATTAAAAGAAACTACATTATTTAATCTAGGACATCTCGTGGGCCAGTGGTAGGTGATACACCCTTGTCGCCTTTCGGTTGCGGGTTCAAGTCTCGCGGCCTTTCCGGGCGCGACGAGTTGCCGCCCGACCTATGGGTTGTCCTTTTATGGTAATCCAAAATTAATCTCAAACTAGAATTATCCAAAATCCTTCTATCCAAACTCACAGTCCAACATTTATAAGGATGTAAACATAATGTAGACCCTTTTTACCCCGTAATATCATGTGAATACCTTCATCATGTATTCTTTTAAAACACTGAAACATCTTGAATTATCATAATCCTTATTGATTACATTCATGCTCCCTTATTACATATAGAATTCTAGATATACTTCATCAATCCAAAAATGTTGTAAACTCCAACAATGATGGAATATAAAAATATTTAATCGGTTTCAATGCAGTCAAGAATATCCAATATAAATTACCCAAATCAACCACATCTTATTCCAAAATCAGTACCTCAATATTAGGACCATATTAAGGTTTATCTATCCTTAAACCATGTATTATCCAAAAAGTTTAACTCGCTGTAGAGTGACTTTTCATAGTACCATAAAATCTTAAATCCTCAATGAAATAGTAATGTAGTAAAATCCTTATATACTCCATAATTTTTATAACAAGTACATTGTTGATACAACACTCAAATAACATAATCAACATAAGAACTCTAATCATTCCTCTTCATCTATGGTAGTATCATAACGTGATTATTATCTAATAGCATCATTTGAGGCATAGTCTGATGACTGGGACATAGGTTCGTGTAGTGTCAAAAGTCCTTGCAAATGAAGCATTGTACATTTGAAACCATTTCCTAACCCTTGCAGTCACGTACTTGGTGCCCTTTTCCTCCACACTTATAACAAACTCCCATTTCTTTCAGGCATGCTCTAGGGTGTTTCATCCCACAATTATCACATATGGCTAAATTCTTCTTTTCCATCTTCCCTTTATCCATATTTCTCACTTCCATCCTTTTCTTCTTTTTCTTCCCTTTAAAGCCATATGACTAAGTAAACTCTTTACATATCTTATGTACACATGATACTATTTATTCATATGATGATAATATGTGGGAGACTATTTTCCTTATAAATGATTGTTTGATACCATGAGAGATACGATCCTTCGTACTCTTTGGATCATACGTATTGCTAGAGTTCACATTCCATATACTAGGTGTCATTTCTATACAATAGCATAATCTAGGTTAGCTTATGAATTGCAATGAATAATTCCAAACATGTAAAATACCTAACATAAATTGAATAGTTTATTGTTATAATCCATAATCATAATAATGTTTTCTTTGAGAATGTATATACTGATAAACCCTTCATAATGATTTGTAAATAAAATGAGAGTTATCATATGCATATCCCCCAAGAGTGTCGTAACGAAGAGTGCAGCAAGGCCCGTTGTCATGCACCAGTTCCCGTTCAAGTATAGATCAAAGCGGTGTTTTCAGGTTTAACCCCTAGGTACATATGTGCCGGAGATGCCTCTACCTGATCGTATCCAGATAGGGATGTATTGCTCGGAAAACTCAAAAAATCTCTACAATACCAAAAATCTAGGAAGTTATTCTATACTAATCCTCAAAGTCCATCTTAGGTCTATGTGCTCTAATCAGAGTTTATCTAAATCTATCTTCCAATATTATTGCTAAACTTCCTCTTATACCAACTGTAATTCCCCGAACCCAGTTACCCAGAGTTGGTGCATTATTTTAACGCTTTGGCATGATTACAAGGAATCAAGTCCCAAATGGCCGATCAGTTTAGAAGTCTTGGAAAATAGATTACATACATGAATGTTACATTACACTTCATAACATACAAAACAACATAAATAATTTTCTATGAATGCCATTATTCCCTTGTCTTAACCCTGCATATCAATCACAATACACTTCTTGGAATCCTGGGAAAAATAAAACATAGAAAGGGGTGAGCTCAAACGCTCAGTAAGGGTAAGCAATATAGAAGAAACTTTCACAAATAAGCATAAACATTTAAGGCAATTTATAACTAATGAAAAATCCTTTTAAACATAAACTTCAGCATAATATGGAAAAAATAAAATGAAATAATTCCATTTACTTATTCACATGGATATTCTACTAGTCGAATAATCACATGCAATATCACTAACCACTTTCATAATGATGGAATGCATAATTCCAGACTATCATAACCACGTAGTCAAGGCCTCGTGCCAAGACTATAAATAAGATTTTGTCAAGGACTCATGCCACGACACTAGTTTTCTCACGAGACCTACCGATGCAATTTTTTTGAAGATACATACATTTAAAATTGCTCAAATAACTCCAGTGTTTTTCTGAAAACATTATGCAAGATTCTGAAAACAAAATAACTAATTCTGAGACTGCTCGAATAATTATAAGCCATGATGGGTCCATGCCCAGTCCCTTCCTGTCTACAATAGTTGAGAGTTAGGTCATCTGAAAACATTTTTGATATTGTGTTAAATACAAGTACATTTGCACTGGATTTTCATATATTAAAAGAAAACATTTTTTGAAAATATCCTTATAAGTGTGTACGGGAAGCTTCAAAGGTGTAATAACAGCGGAGAATAACAGCACCATCCGTATAAATTAAAAAAATACATTCTTACCTTAATTCTATCAAAAAGGTTAAAAAGGTCCCTGTCTGTAAAACGATGGAAATATTCCTTTATAAACATCTTATAAAAATTCAAACAATTCTATAAATGAATTTAACCCATATTCTATAAAATAGTAAGAATGTTTTGAAATAAATTTTTAAGAAACATGGATGTGGATGATAAAGAGGTCACAGTAGATAATTAGGTATAAACAATCTTTAATAATGAAGAGATTGTGAAATAAACCCTTAACAATTTCGTAACTTACGAAACATACAACCAATGAAAGATGTATCATACAATGAATATTTAAATACACATAAATTAAATTTTATTACACAAAGGATACAATTATGGGTAGTACATACACAACACAAAAGGTAATAGTGGAAATATGGCATGAATCTCACGGAAATAAAGAGTGAGATGAAATCCCTTACCTTGTACTTTTCCTTGGTTGGGGTTAGGCTAACATCCTCTTCTTCGGGTTCTTCCTTTTGATTTTATCAAAAGGGATCCTTAGGTTTGCTTTTGGATCAAAATAATTCCCCTAGGATGAAGTGAGGGAGGTTGGGAGTATATATGGGTAGGGTTTGGCCATGCCAAATGACTTTGCAGGTTTGAATTAATGAGAAAGGGGAGTGCCATTTTATAAGAGGGGTGAGGGGCACCTTTGGAAAAGTTAGACATATTATTTTATAATAAATTCATATTCGGTTTATAATGGCACCAAAGGATATTATTTAATGGTTAAGGTGGGGATAGGTCGAAAAACACTCAACCAATAGGATTTCGATAGGTTTGGATTACTATATTATCCTTATCTTTATGTATTAACTCTTAGTTAATTAGTTTCACTTTTACAATATCTCTTTGTAGTTTTAAATTATATGGTTAATAAACTTACTATATACATCCATGAGACCCAAAAATGGTCTATTAATGATACACATATCATTATATAAGTCTCTTGGCTGAAACGTATATTTTTATGAATTTAATATCAATTAATAATATAATATTTGTTTTAAAAACTCTTTTATGTCAATTTTGACAGTATTCAATAATTGAATTTTGTAATAATCATAATAGAATGATTACTTCGAAAAACGTTAATTAAATAAATCATAACATGTCATATTAACCTATAAAATAATTTTTATTTATAAAAAGTCTCAAATTAAATTTATTTGGATATTTATAATATCAATTATTCTAATTTTTCATTAATTAAGTAATTACTGGATCACTATTGTGTCATAAATAACTTAAATTATATAATGTATAAAAATTATTAATAAACTACCATTATTTAGGAAATATTTTTTTCTTTCTATGAATATTTATAGTCGAAAATACGACATATATATCTCTATGTAAAAAATGTTTTTCCTTAATATATATGCTTATATCATTTTTGTATTTATTTTAACTTAATTAAAATAAAGTGTCCCTATCAACTACAATTGGCACTATGAGGTCCAGAAATCGACCCAAAGATACCCATGGTCCGACATGTATCCACCAATAAGGTTAGGAAACTTTTTAGGGTAATTTATTATTATTATAATATTATTTTTAAACCCTTTTTTACCAGATTTACCCTTTAACCATGGTAAATAAAATATTTACCGAAGTAATTATTCAAATTGTATAAAAATAAAAGTTTTCTATTTACACAATTTGAACATCCTAATTCCAAATATTGAATCCAATTTTCCAAATTCAAATTACATAAGTGGAAGAAATTATTTTGAAATTAATTCTCGTTGTTATAACAAAAAATATGTTTTTAAGAGATAATAACTATCAAAAGATTGACACTTATTTATGTCCGGTTTAATTGTGAAATTTTGTCCAATGACCAAAATTGTATTAAATGGTTAAAATATATTCTAAATATACTTTAAACCCACTCAAATTTATAATTTATCACTATTAATTATTTTTATTAAAAAAGTTGTTTTTAATTAAAATTTATTAATTTTCGTTATTCATCATAAAATAAAAGTTATCCAAAAAGTACCAAAATTTCACCCTAGGCTAAATTCGATATTCAAAATCCAAAAATGATGTCCATTTTTAGATATCAAATTTATAAAATTTCAAAATAAGAGGTATTAATATTCATAACAACTATTTTGATTGGTTGTGGTGTGTGTTAGAACTCGAAGTTGCGTACAACCCACACGATTGTATTACTAGAAGGGAAACGTACCGTGGAAGATTGGGGTGTTACATTGTAAATTTTTGATTTCACCATTCTAAATAATAAATTTATTTAGTCAAATTATGTATATAAAATTTTAAAATATTGTATTTAAAAAGGGTTCACTATTAAAAGATGGTAAGAGTGCATTTTTGAAAAATAATTATTTTATCTGAAAAAAAATGTTTTTTTCTTTAATTATGTCTAAGAAACTCATAATATGGATTCTAAAATTATAAGGATTATATAAAGTTAAAAATGTAGTTAATACTATTCGTAACCTCTTTTGAACGCCTTATTTGGTAAGTCATGGTGCGCTTGAACTCGGTGTTGCGTTTAGTGCAAGTTATTGACATGTTTTGAAGAAGTACATACTATAAAATCCTGAGGTGTTACAAAAACAAGGAAGTTCATATGTTTTATATTACTATTAATTTCAGTAGTTTGTGGAATATTGTATTCATCCATAGTTGGATAGGGGGTAATGGTATGGTTCTTACATGTATTCTCCATTTGAATATTACATCGAACCACTATAATGGGGGAAGGGATGTGAGAAGCATCTTATATATCCTCTAAAGTATGTTGGTGTAGTCCATCTCTACCAGCGATAAGTATATAATCATAGATCCGGTAATCTATTAGGATATGTCAGGTAGCATCATTAGTTGGTATATGAGACTACCCCTATGTGATTGTCAAATTATACTTAATAAAATCAGTTTGGATTTGGATATAACCCCAATATTGTGCTATTATAGTACAGAACTGAATTTGATCGATATGAATATTTTTTGGTATTGATAAAACTTCCTATATAGATTGGTGATCCCAAGTTGGTTTTGGAATATGAGCCCAGACCTCTTCCATATCCTTTTCCAATGATATGGGAATAATCCTACTATATGAGGGCAATGAATATATGTTTTCCCTAGAGTATCCACTTTTTTTTTCTATTGATCATGGTAATATAATGCTTTGCTTATAGGGATAGTAATGTGTAACTATCACTATACTTGTATTAGGGGTAGAATATGCCCTTGGAGATCTTTTTTCATTACTAAAATATAGTTTTAATTCATTAAGGTTTAGGTTGAAATATAGGCTTATACATTCACCATTTACAATATAAAAAAGACTATTTATTATGTGAAATTAATATTTAAACAACATCCTTTACTCATTATTCAATTAGTATATTCCAATGGATTCATACATGGGGTATGGGATATGTCCATCCACAAGACCTCCATCGAAATATACCGACAAACATGATATGATTAGGTATGGATAAAAGACTACTTGCAAGCTTTTTGTGGACTATACCTTCCATCATAATAAGTGGGAGTAGGAATATTGGACCACTCACTTTGATTTCTATATTTAAACACTTGTAATGATCTCCATGGGCCCAAACATGATAGTTTGAGGGGGCTATCTGGCATTTTATTCTATAAATGGTTAATGACAGTTATTTCATAAATGGTGCTGGTGATAGTTTTTGATTAGATCCATTTAATTAAACTTCTACAAATTGATAGAGATGTGGTAGAATCGAGGGTCCTATATCAAATGATAAAGATGGTTTGATTATAATGAATTATTTATAGGATTCTGATGTTTAATGTTTTGTAAACAAGAGAATGTAGTTTTACTGGAGCATTTCATGAACATTGAGGGATTGTAGGTTTTAGCATAGGTATACCTCTATAATCATCCTTGAGGGATATGATCATTCTAAATTGGTGTTATTATTGGACCATTATTCGTTCCACTCAATACTATATGTTTTTTGTGGTTGATGTTGTTTTTTCACCCATAAACGTGTTTTCATTTCTGATACACTACAATATTCACTTGATGACGACATGCTCTCAAAATAAGTAAATTCGGTGAGAACATGATTTATTGTAAAAAATACATTAACAAACATGGTCTGTAAACAATTTATCACTGCATGTATGAAACATGATCAATTAACTATGAAAAATTAGAAAACATATTCATTCTTATTTTCGTTTCAACCACTTTTTTCTATGTAATGTGCATGGTAAAATGGAAAATCTCATGGGTACCAAATTTATGTTTTATTATTTTATGATTGAAAATGATTATACTAAATTTAATTTACTCCAGATTTATTATAGATTTTTAAGATTGGGAAACATTATTTACAGACACTTATGGTGATTTAGTTATTTTGTTATAACATCATTTCTCATCCGTGACAACATTTTTGATTTCATTATATTTTTTCTTGATTTTTCTGTTTTAAAAACTAAATAAATGACACATAAAATTACCTATTTATTCTGTTATCTCATTTTTTCTCATTTGGTATTCCATTTTTGTTTAAAAATAAAAGTATTGGGCTTAATATATGAACTTTTATTATGGGTTATTGAGTATGGTTAAAAAATATTTTTCATTAGGTTTAATATTTTTTATCTCTCATGAATAAACCCAACTTACCCCACATCATTATTGAGCCTCTTTTATTCTTTTCAATGTTAGGTGACCACATGGGGTTTCATACCCATTGATTTTTATGATATTTCATTGGTTGATGGTATGGGAGGTTATTCTCCTCACACCCATTGTGGGAATTAATTAATATTCTATGAATTACATATAAATTTAAGACATGTTCATGAATCATTCCTGTATCCTTGAATGGGATAGGATATCTGAAAAAAAACAATCAATTATTGAATCATGATAAATGGTGGAGGGTCCACTATTATCAATCATGTATGTGTATATCATAGTTCATCTTTATGGTTCACATTATTGTATAACCATTAGGGATTTATTTTTTGTTGAAGCTATACAACAGTGACATCTTGAGTTTACTACCCTCAAAGAAGGGCATTGGTTTTTTGGATTGTAATTTAACCTCCATATAGTATCCTATGTGTCCTTTAACAAAATGAATCAAAACCCACATAGTTATAATATAATGATTAGTTCAATTTAATAAATGGGTGATTTATAGGGAGGAATTCAATAATTGATTGTTTAGCACTAGACTTAAGAATTTGACTTATATATCTTATATATATATCAAGAATCAAGTACCTCGTTATTTTTTTGTAAAATTTCCAATGAGTGGGGATAAATGTAAATAGTCACGATGTTTATTCATAACCCCTTATAAATATGGGAATTCATTAGGGTCCCACAAAATGTTTGATTCAATTATTATGATGCATTGATATCATTTTGTTGAGTGGTGCATACAAGTAATTTTTTCCCTTCCTGGATGATTTTAATGTTTTTAGTTACATTATTATTGAAAACACCTAATCTCACATGAGTCATGATCAATTGGAGAATCTCAAGATTGAACGTGATGAGTCATAACACTTATTTTTTTTGGGTTATTTATTGAAGTAGTCCTTATGGAGTGTTTGATATGAAAATCAAGACTCAAGAAGGCATCCTTTGTAACCTTCTTATCGTATCAATTATGATTCCAAAAATGTTGATAGATAAGGAATAATTGTATACCAACTAGGAGTTGTTTAAATTATCTTGTGTTGATGAACAACCAGTGGACAAACAATATTGTGGATTCCCAATTAAAATATCTAACCATTATCCTCTGAAAGATAAAGGGTGGGGACCATGAGTGGCCTACAGATCATTCATTGATAGAGAGAGGACCCCATAGTTATAATAAGAATACAAGAGATCATGGCCCTAGTCTATTATTGAAACTTCCCATATGACTAGGGAATTATCAACTAAGGTCTTGTGGATAGAGTTTCACATGGTGTGAGGTAACATTTCATTGTATTCATGTTGTACAAGGATGAATTTCATGGGGGTTTCCTATTGAATTTTTTAATGATTTATTTCCAAAAATGGTAATATTTATGTGGTTTTTTAACTAGCCTATTATATGGACTAAAGTGAACACGGTTGACATACCATGGGGTGTCATGTGATCCAGCTAACATGTTTATGGTCTTTTATGTGATCTTGGAAATTTGACTAAGGACATTCTATGAACATGGTTAACATGTCTAAGTGTATCATAATACCATTGAGTACATGTATTAGGACATAAAATGGACCTTCAAACGTGTTCGAGTGATCTCTACTAATGAAATCATTCTATCCTAGTGACTTCATGTGGCCCATGTTTATATTTTTGAGGGCTTTTCCTAATCCAACTAACATGTCCAAGGGCTATCACACAATTAATGATGAAAATTATAAAGACATCACATGAACCCTTATTACAATGTCTTTGATGTTTTGTGTGATTCAAGATGACATGTTATGGTTTTCATTAAATGACAATGAAACTATTCACATGAATCATTTATTTCCTGTTTGAAAAATAGTTAATCATTATTCCCGAAA
Source organism: Viscum album (assembly GCA_963277665.1). Taxonomy (NCBI): domain Eukaryota; kingdom Viridiplantae; phylum Streptophyta; class Magnoliopsida; order Santalales; family Viscaceae; genus Viscum; species Viscum album. Next base: position 545,556,240 of record OY728158.1, read on the forward strand.
ATATTACATCATATTAATCTTTATTCACGTATAATTCACAATATTTGTATGAAATTTTCCTTAAAATTCATTACATGATCATTTTTCATGCCAAATTCCATTCAATTTATCCATCTAACTCGATAGCAATCTATTGAGTTATCAATGAAATTATCATGTTAAGTGTATAAAAATATATTGTTATACCTTCAGTAACTCTACATACATATTTAGGAGGAAGAAACATGATATTTCAAGATCATTAACTCCTGGAAGTTCAATATCATCTCCATATGTGATTCTCTATATGTATCAATAAATTATCATATAGGAATTATCATCTTGAATATATGCCTCTTTCTATAGTACATAACACTCACATCTATTCTTGTGTTTGTAGAGAGATTATTCAAATTAGTTATCATGTTCTTTATATGATTCCTCCACATGTGATCAAGGATTTCCATTTTGTTTCATGAGAAATATTCTTAAAACATTATCACCCAATCATTACCACCTTTCATGGGCCATGGATTCCCATAGGGATTTATTATGAACAATATAGGAATCCAAAATGGATTTATCATAAAATAATATGTATATATGATACAATTTAACGGTTGTGTTGACATGAAAAATGGACATTAAAATATTATTCTCACATATGTAGTGGGCTTCACAAGATTATGCTTCCTATCAATGGTCCATTCATTTGGTTAGGAAAAAAAAATTGGGGCCCATTGTGAGTTTAGTTGTCATAAAAAATAGCATTTACATGATCAATGAACTTATCACATAATGATCATAACCGATGACTGTAAAAATGTCATAACCCTTTTAATATAGGGAACCCATTGTTTTTATCTTATTATTGTATGATTCCATTAGGATATTTTCATACATCTATAGATCAACATGTTTCACAATAAAAAATACTTAATGATGGGGATTTATGGGTCCATCAAGGCTCTATTGGAGTCCATTAAATGATAAGGGTGGCTCATCAGGATAATTTAATGTGATCAATTGATAGATCAAGATATGAGTGGGACCCTATTACATGATGTTCATCGGAACATTTTATCGTAATTTATATTTAAGGTTGCAAAAATATTCAGGATTCAGATTACTAATCTCTATGTTGGAATGTTTCTCTTTTATTTCCATTATGGATAAAAATATTCTTACACATTTTGTATTCCTAAAAATATATAAATTCCAATTATCATCTAGTTAGCATGATCATGAACCTGAGCTGCTTCCCTAGATTAAGCAATATTGATCTTTTTATAGTATGCTTTCAAATTTTTGTTGTTGATGTCCATAAAGGGTTTTCGTAAGGTATTCTTCGTAAAATGATGGTCTTTTTTATAAATATGGGGTAAATTATTGACATTAATTGTCCATTGGGGTTTATTAAACAAATGATATTGATATGGATAAAATTAGATGGCTAAATTTTTAAACTTCTTGATGAGAATATTCTTCTACATGAATATGTGACATAGCGAAGATGATGTCTCCTTCCTAGGAATTATCATCTATATGAATTCTATAACAGAGTAGTTGTTCATTTATATAATTAAGATAATCTATGTCAGTATCATATTAGGTACATCTACCCATGATATTGAGGTTATCAACTTCCGGAAGTGGTGGTTGGATAGTTGATTTCTCCACATAGTTCCATTTCTATTTCGACAAAGCTGATTGGATGGGTGGTATCTCACAATTTGTTTGAGCTCCCATGTTTTGAAGATTTATTTGATTCCTTGTTCACACAACTTATTCTTCTACATGAACCATGTCTTGAGAAGACATCTATTCATATAAATCTTAAATATCATGTTATTTTTATATTTATTCAGAATACATATTTTGATTATAATATTTATTTCATCAAATGTAGAATGAATCATTTCCTCATTCTATTCATCATAGTAAGGGGACCTTTAATTTTCAATAAATCTATTGTGTGGTGGGTTATGATTCATCTTGGTATTTTTATTTATTATTGGTTGATTATACTTACATCACAAAGGGGTGTTAAATTTCATTCTCCAAGGGATATAGTATATAAAAGAGTGACTTGTGACATTAATTTAAAGTTCACCTAATAGAGGAGATCATACATGTTTGGTATGGAACATTGAGGTTCCTTTTTCTTTTGAGCTATCACTATCCTAGAGATGATAGGTTTTCATTTAATGGGAGTTGTAGGATACAAAAATTTTCCTAACCAAATAGAATAATATAGATTTGGTTAAAAAAAATCTATAATGGATACATTTGGGGGGGGGGATAGATGCGTGGTGGTGGGGTTAATTATTACCCCAAAAAAATTATCTAGGATTGTTTCTAGAATAACCAATGAAGTAGTAGATATCATTGTGTTCTATAATTTTTGGTTCTTGTCCGGATATTGAGAAGTGTGTAGTTCCATTTCAAGAAATCATCGACCATATTATTAAGAATTCATTATGGATTTCAGATTTTACTTCCTCATAAATGGTTCCTTCAATAATATTATGTATTATTGATGTACAATTATACTGATAGAATTATCGTAATGACTACACTACATCTAGGCCAAAGAATTTTATCATTTCATTAATATACCGACAAAAATAATATATACCTAATGCCAATTTCATGGCTAGAGGATATAAAATTCATCATTATTATCTCCCCTAAATTAGGATGACAAGTAAAATTAATAATGTGTATGAATTATAATTACCACCACCTACTAATGTGGATATCATGTATATCATCCATGATTATCTAGGGGAGTGATTTTATTCCATTGGGAAATTTTTTAATATTGGACTATTTATCATTACCCTAACATTGGATGCTGGGAAGCTTATTGGGAGGGTCGGTTAATATAGGGATTGATCCCATCCATTACCTCATCATGGTCATTATATTCATCATAATTAATTTATTTTTACATTATATAATAGATATAATATAATAGCTTGCAAAAAATAGGGTTTCTTTTATCCATTATCAATTCATTTTGAACATTATACTAAGAAGTATAAAAGAGATACTATAGAGTAATTACAGTACCTTTAGACAACTATTTCCAAAAAACACTATTGTGCACCTCATCCTCAAAGATAATTCTTTAGCCTCTTACGAAAACATGAGTCATTTTATCACCATCTTATAGAAGGATTATTATTCATTTATATGTTATTTTTCTTTTCCAATTGTCAGAATGTGTAAGAGTGTCTTGAATAATGATTTTTACCTTGTATTATACCCCAACAAAGATGAAATATCTTATATAGGTTGAAATTCACCTTGTTTCGATGGGAATGTCCTTTCTTGTGAATCTTGGTATATGGGAAGTCACAAATTGGATCCAAAAGGGGATAAATTTTTGAAAAATAAAAAGGGATTACAGGGTGTACTTTCGTCATGATTTTTATTTGAAGTATTTCAATGGATATATTTATAATCACAATTTTGGGTAGGTCCTCCATCCTATAAATATTTCTAGCTTCTAGTATATCCTATAATGTATATACTCAAGGGATGACCTCCATGGTGAATGTGTTTCTTCCCATGGGGGGTTCATTTTTTACACCTTGAGTGGGGTGACCACTTTATATTCTATTAGTCATTCCATGGGGATGAACTCTTTTGTCATCGTTTCATTTTTTTCATAATTAATTAACATAAAAATTGGTTTATAGGGAGATGCATTGGATATCCCCCAATGATATTATTGTCATTTAATGAATGGATATTATAATTACAAAATAATGGATGTTTACCTTGATCAGGGCTATTGGTGTTCCATGATTAGGTGTTAGGGATTTGGACCCCAGTAGTAGGAGTGTAACACCTCGAGATTTTATGAAAAATATTCTTTTTAATTTCATTAATGTCTTGTGTTGTACACTACACAAAAAGGAGCTTTCACAAAACGCATCCTTGACTTGCCTTGCATTACACACAATCGCGACCTTCCGCGATAGCATGTGTTGTACGCAATACCGAGTTTCGCTAAACAATGATATGCTATTAAAATATTATGAAAACTAGCCATTATGAATAGTAATAACCACTTTTTGAAATTTTGTAAATTGTATTTTTTAAAATGGACTTCATTTGAGGATTTGGAATATCGAAATTAGCATAGGGTGAAATTTTGGTACTTTTCGGATAACTTTCATTTTCTGATGAATAGTGAAAATTACTAAATTTTAATTAAAAACAACTTTTTTAATCGAAATAATTAATAGTGATAAATTATTAATTTGAGTGGTTTTAAAGTATATTTAGAATATATTTTTACAATTTAATACAATGTTGTTCATTGGATGTAATTTCACATTTAATCCAGACATAAACAAATGCCAATCTTTTGATAGTTATTATCTCTTAAGAACACGCTATTTGTTTCGACGACGGGAATTAATTTTTAAATTAAGTAATGAAACTGATATGTTTTGAATTTGGTAAAATAGACATCATTTTTCAGTTCATAATATCAAATATAGCTTAGATGTAATTTTTGGTATTTTTCTGGAAACTTTCATTTTTTGATGAATAGTGAAACCACAAAGTGGTAGTTAAAAAAATGAATTTTTCATAAAACTTAATTTTACCACTTCTGTGAGTGGAATTTCAAAAATCTGAGAGACACAGTTGATGTCAGTAAGTAAAATGTGGTTCAATGAGATGAAAATAATTTTTGGTGAATAGTAACTTTTTACTTTTTTACCACAGTTAAACGTAAATAGGGTAATTAAGGGTAAAAATGATATTATTATGTCACGACCCGTCCTCGGGGCCCGTGCCGTGACTACCCCAAGCCCGCCTTCCATAGGCCAGGGGCTGGTGACTAGCACCAAGGCGTAAATCCCAGTAAAAAGGGAAGGCATTGCCTTTGAAAAGTAAACAAACACCACAGAGTAAACAAGCAGTAAAAGTAAACACTAAGTAAAAGCTGTTACAAGAGTAAGTGCGGAAAAAAGTAAATGGGCCAGTATACAAACCCAAACTAAAAGTAAAGTACAACTCGAAAGGGAAAACAGCAACTGTAAAGTAAAGCTGCAATGCCGAGGTGTCCACTAGAAATCCCACCTGAAGGGTGGGTACAGATAGCTCCACTGCTCCTCGGGACCCGCTGTCTGCTCCAAGTATATCCCGCCCAATGGTCCACCTCCAGGTATCGTCCTTCTCTGCAAGCCTCAACCACGATCAATGTTGTCCGTCGTCTGCAACCAACACAATGTAGTGCGGGCATAGCCCGTGAAGGGGTGAGTATAAGCTACTCAGTAGGGACCCCGAGACCCCCAAAGGTCTCCCAAAATCCACAAAGGCTAAACCACAAAGGAAAGATACAATCACGAAGTAACAACCGACACTGCTTAGGTATATTCCCATACATATACCTAAGTCATCAATTCCAATATGCTCCAACCTCCGAGCTCAAGTACAACCTTGTCCACATAGGAAAGCATATGTATTCCACACAAGAAAGAAAAACATAATCCACACAGGATAGCGCAACACAATCCACACAGGAAAGAAAACAGGATTTAGCTCACATAGGTATACTTCTTCGAAAGACGATAGATATGTTCACTAATCCATCTAAGTCATCGGACCCACAAAGGATCGATAGGTACTAACCCCCGCAATGACCCACACAGGATCGGTAGGAAACTAACCCCCGCAAAGACCCACACAGGATCGGACCCACACAGGATTTGTAGGTGCTGGCTCACACAGAACCGTTGAGCGCTGACCCACACAGGATCGGACCCACACAGGATCGGTAGCACTGATCCACATAGGATTGTTGAGTGTTGTAGTCGTCGCCGTCGAATCCACTGAGGATCTCTGTACAGTCGTCGTCGTCACAGTAGTTGTCGCAGCCAGCACTAGGGTTCTCGCACACAACAAGCTCGTTCGGGAGGGTCCGATCCACGAGCTGAGAGGCAGATACATCAAATGACACATAGTCTAGAGTTGATGTATCCAAAAGTTCTGTATCTTCAACAAGAACTCAACGTCGCAGACGGTGCGTCGATCGGACGCCCGGTCTGAGAGTTATTGGCTTTTTCGTCACAGGGGCCCGGTTGGTTTTTAAGGCAAAACCAACCCGACCGTAATCCACCTACTTCCAAACCTCGGCGGAGTAATACAAAAGATCCGTCTCACTATGGGAATCCAAAAAAGTAGACGGCACGTCTATCGGACGTCAGTAGCTCAAGATATGAGTGTTTCCGCTCCGAGGGCCTGGTTGGTTTCGAGTACGAACCAACCCGGCGGAACACAAAGTAATCCAAAACCTTGAGTACGATATAAAAAACGACCGTCTCATTTTAAGGATCATGTCTCCATTGACGGCACGTCAATCGGAGGTCCGTAACCCGAGTTATGGGCAATTGAACCCAAACGTTCCGAAAACGGGGGTTTCGGGCCAAGACCGACCCAGCCCGAGACCCCCCCCCCCCCCGGTCGGCCCGAAATTGGTCGACCCTCCCCCGGTCCGGGGCGGTCCGGCCCAGCCCGGCCTGGGCGTGGCCTGGCTTGGCGGTACGGCCCGGCGGCGGGCCCGGCTGGGCACAGCCCGCCCAGCACGCTGCCAGCTCGGCCGAAGGCCGAGCCGTTGGCAAGGGGGGGCACCTGCCCCCCTATGTAACTGCGGCCCCCCATTTATGGGGGCCATTTGTAGGCTGGCCGGGGGAATTAATTCCCCCGGTTTCATGCTTTTCCAGCCGGCCCGCCCTGGCCGGCCGGTTTCTGCCTCCACGGGACCGGCGACGGCCGGTCCGCTTCATTGCCAAAACCGGCGGCCCGGAACCGGCCGCTGGTCCTCCTGCTCCGCCGCGGCCCAGATCCGGCCGCGGCTTGGTTCGTTCGGCGCGGTGCGACAGCACTGCGCCCTTCCGCCACGTCCCCGCTCTGGCCGCGGTGTCTTCGGTTTTCTTCGACACGGCACGATGGCGTCGCGTCCTTGTTCTTCTTTTCACAGCGCGGCGCGACGGTGCCGCACATTTCTTGTCGCATGATTCCGCGTGGTGTGACGACACCACGCCTTCCCGTACCAAATCACAAAGGAACCAACATGAAATAAGGAGGGGGGGGGGGCGGCCGTGTTTGTGCGGTCCCCCCCCCCCCCCCCGCGTTATTCGATAACTATTGGTTTTAATCCACGAAGATCGTCAAGTTGGTATTCACAAAAAATATATATATAAATAAAACCCCTACCTCGGTTTCAAGAATGGTGCACGTCAACGAGCTGCAGAAAACGAGCGTCGCGGAGGTTGGGCGTTGCAGAAAAAGAACGTCGACGTCGCGAAACGAGGATTCGATGACGTTGACGGAGATTTCGTCGCGGAAAATCGTCGCGGAAGAGACGACGCGGAAGAAGAACATCGTGGAAGAAGACGTTGCATTGCGGGTCGGTGTCGCGGAAGACGGTCTCCGAGGGCTCGACGCTCCTTGTCGGAGATCGTTCGTTCTTCACGTTCTTCATCAAAGGAATTGAAGAACTCGAGACTTCCTTAGCTTTTTTCTCCAAAAGCTCTCAAACAACCCAACACCAACCAAAATAAAATAAGTTCTCCACTTATTTTATTAACACAACAAGGGTTTTGAATTCAAAACTCACATTAAACTTATTACATTAATGTCATAAGTTATAACTTAAGTTATCAAAATTTAATGGGAGTTGAGAGGGGTTAGAGGATATGAAGGGGTGGGGTTCGTGTGGGCCCTACCACCCTCATAACCTCCCAAGGGAGGTTGGGTGGTTACCCAACTTCCATCATGATCTAAACACTTAGATTAAAAATAATAAAAATTGTAGAATAATTATAAAATAAACTTCCACAATTTTTATCATCAACTCTCGTGAAAACGCAACTCCGGAACAGGTGTTCCTAAGCAATTATCGGTGCTGCGGTTCCATCGGTGCCCTCGAAATTTGATTCCGGGCACCGGTTCAAAAGATAGAAATTCCCTCTCATTCATTCACTGAACGTACCTGATCTAAAGTTTGGAAAGAAATTCCGGTCACACCGGGCCTCAGAATCAGGTGTCGTCTGAAACTGCGTTCTTGTAAAACTCCAAAGAAAATTAAGAAAACATTTCCATTGAAATTTACGTGTCTTTACATATTATTACCCTAAAACATGTCCTAATTCTATTTGATAAGTTTAATTCGACCAAAAACAACCTTAGGAATAAAATATGACCATTTAGGCCCACTTGGATTAGATTAGGAAATTTATTATTAATTTATTTAAAGAAGGGTTAAAATAGTTTATATCAAAGTTTAATAAGTATATAATTTTTAATATAGAATTATACATAAGATAAATTCGACTATAAATATTCAATAGAAAGCTAAAACGATTTCCTACATAATGGTATTTTATTTGTAATTTTTAGACATTAAATAAGTTAATTTATTTATGACACAAAGATGATGCAGTAATTATCTTATTAATGAAATATTGACATAATTGATGTTATAAATATGAAAATAAATGTAATTTGAGACTTTTTATGAATTCCACTAATTTTATAGGTTAATATTACAAGTTATTATAGATTTAATTAACTTTTTTCTAACTAATCATTCTATTATGAGTATCACAAAAATCAATTACTAAATAGTGTGAAAATTGACATAAAATTGTTTTTAAAAAAATATTATAATATTAATTGTTATTTTATTCCTAAAAATCTATGGTTTGACCAAATGACTTTGTTAAGGTTATATATATTAATAATAAACAACTTGGGGTTCTTTTGGCTTTTTAGAGTAAGTTTATTAACCTTATAGTGTAAGAACACAAAAAGACACGGTAAAAGTAAAATTATCTAACTTAATGTTAAATCTAAATGATAAGGTTAAAATAGGAACCTAAACTTGTCTAAATTCTATTTGATGAGAGTATTTAGACCCATACTCACCTTATCTTATAAATAAATCAATTAGGAACTATTTAAAATCGAATTTGGCTTTATAATAAAATAATATTTTTAGTTATTCCAAAGGTGCCCCTCTCCTCCCTTATAAAAGGGCACCTCCTCCCTCTCTTCCTCACACCACTTTGAGCCTTCAAGCTCAAACAACCCCTAAAAAATTCTATTTTCCACTTCCCTAGAAACATCATAGAGGTCCTGTTATTCTTTAGAGACCAATTTTAGTTCCCTAAGAGAAGGACTCAAAGAGGTGCTTCAAAGAAGAGGTAATGTCTATTACCAATTCTTTCAACTTTATTTCTTCTTCCACTTCTTCTTCTTAGGTTTTTTAATTATGATGTAATAACATCAGTATCCCTAATATACTGATATGTTATTATAAGTATGAAACAACCCTATTTTACCATCTATTCATCCTATGGAAAACGAAATCACCGCGCGTGCGTACGTACGTAATACCGTCTCGACGCCGTGGTGTAATCTATTTTCCACCACCACCTTACTTGGATGGGTATAATGGTGTAAATAATAACTATATATGATTATTGTAAATTTATATTGATTCTGAAATAGTATACATACACTCCAATACAATTCTACGATCATGAGAACGATATCATCGCTCGTGCGTACGTACGGAATACCGTCTCCACGACGCGATGAGATTCATTTTCGACATTAACCATTCATGAATGATTATAAAGTATTTATAATAAGTATTCATGAAATATATGACATAAAAATGATACTGGAATTATGTGTATATATATGTATGTCATCTACTTAATTCCATTCAACTCAATAAGGAAACGCATACAGCGTTCATGCGTACGTACGACCTAGCGTCTCCATGAACGGTGTATTTCTTTATATTTATTGATCTATTATATATGTATATTCTGAATATATATTATATATAAATCATGTTTTATATTCTGTAGTTATGTAATCATGATCTAAGTAATCATATTAATAATTACAAGTCAAAACACGGACGACAAATGAAACGATTTTACCCAAAACGCTCTTTAACATGGAATTTACAAAAGAACGGGTAAAATAAAGTCATAAGTGAACCATATATGATATCATAACAATGAGTATGATTCTGAAAAAAGTCAATGACATTATTTAAATCATTATACAGGAGCTTCGGATACGTATGAATCATATCGGACCTAAGGTACGGGAAAATATCACAATCTCATTTTTATCCAAGATTGTTTATACTTTGGTATTTACTGGGGTGTATTTTATCATCCACATCCATGTTTCCTCAATATGTAATATTATTTCCATCCACCTAAAATTGTTTAAATCCAATTTTACCCTTCGGTGAGTTTTTAGTAAAATATATGAAAGGAATCTTTTGTCGTTTTTCGTACGAGGTACTTTTTGACTTTTCCAACAAAAGTACGAGAAGAATGTTTTTTTAACTTATACGAAAGGAATGGATTTTTAAAACATTATTTCCAAGAAGCTTCCTTTAAAAGTTTTCATGTTTATTTTTAATCAACTTCTTTTAGTTTATAATTTTATGAAATGTTAAGAAAAGGAAAAGTGTTTTTGAAGTAGAAAGAATATTTTCCTCAAGAATGGAGTTCAAGTGTTTTATCAAAATTATTTTCCATCTAAGATAATAAAGGGTTCTATTTCTATCCCTATTATTACATTAATTTGATTATGTTATGATGGAATTATTTTTATGAATTCCTTTATCTTATATGAATTGTTTTATGATGTCACGATGTTTAAGAATCCCGTTTTTATTACATGGGTTATGTTATGATGTATGGTTTATGATTTTGTTTCACACATAAGAATGGTATCATTATGAGATGGGTGGGACCTATATCTCCCTCCAATGAATTGGGTAAAGATTTTATATCACATGAGATAGACATGGCTGAAATGGCTGGTTAAACCGGTTCAATGAAACAGGACTGAAACATGGAATGAACTCGGTTCCGAAATGGACTTTGTCCAATGAGATAGTCTTGGCAATGAGTATTGACTAATAAGAAATGATTCTCTATGATTATGTGTGTACTCAACAAAGTTTCATGTTTTATGTTGTGATTATTGGGATTACATTTCACTACTATGATTTATCCCATGTTATGATATTATGATCTCTTTTGCAGGTTAATATTTCCAAAATGTTATGTTCTTATGAATATGAAGTGATTGATATTTCTTTTTTATACCCTTACTAAGTATTTGAGCTAACACTTTTATGTTTTATTTTCCCCAGGATATAAAGAAAGGTTTTAGGTAGAAAAAAAAGGAAGATCTTTATGGGAGATGTTGAAGATCTTTCACCAGGATTAGAAGATTGTATTCTGAGTTTCCAAAGACACTAAACTATTACGGTCCTTGTGTGTGTGTTTTTGTTATGTAATAAGTATTCTGAAAAAGTAATGTAATGTCCATATATGTTAAGCTTCAGGTCTCTATAGTAATATTCAGAGGAAAATTTTAGTCAACCTTTGGAAACTAGGATGCAAAAACGTTAGTGAGATCCCAAGAGATATTTCTAAGGTATGTCTAGGGATGTCCCTAAGGATAAGTAAACGTATAGGATACAGTCCTAGAACTATGGTAATGATATTAGATTAAACCAAAGATGTTAGATATTGAAGTTACTCCCCCTTTATTATGATTTTTGCCTCTCACACTATTCTTTTTGGATTTTAGAAAATGGCTAGAAACAAGATGATTCACGATAATGGAGGATATGATGGATAATGGAATGATATTCTTCATTAGCAACCAAATGAAATGGGATTTGGAAGTCCAAACATCATTATTATGCCGAATCAGCAATCTCATAATATGATCAATAAAGTAAAATTTGGTAAGTTTCCTGACTCGTCTAATAAGAGAAAGATGGAGTTTCATGATGATCATAGAGGAAAGAAAGTTCAATTTCCCCTATGTAAATCATGTGGGAAGAGGCATCATGGAGAATGTTTCAAAGGAACTGGAAGATGCTTTGGGTGTGGAAAGGAAGGACACAAAGCCAGTAAGTGCAAAGGAAAAGTTTCAGTTAACACCGGAGATGAGGATAATGGTATTACTATGACATCAACAATGGTTAAATGTTTTAAATTTGGAATGTACGGGCATTATGAAAACCAATTCCCTAAGGGAAAGTCTCATGAAGAGAATCAGTATGGTCATATGGGTAGTATTTATGTTGATGATGATGATGAGACTACAAATGGTATGTGAGATGAAATAATTTTTGAAGCTTGGTCAATGGTTTAAGAAAGTAGTGGAATGATTACATGTTTATCATGTGTAATGTTATATAAATAATCTCATGGTACTATGGAATAAAGAGACATCTAAGGATTGTTACACTGTTGTCTTTCCTTGAGTTTTGAAAGTGTATGATTAATGGTACCAGTATCCATGAAAGGTTATTCAGATATTTTTGGAATGTAGATGATATGCACATAATGAAGGGATTAGGAGAAAATTAAATGTTTGATAGTATTCATGAGCTCATGACTGATATAAGGAGAAGGTTATATCATGGTTTGAGTATATAGAATTTTTGGATTTTGGTATGTTGAAAGAGTTAACTTTTGACAGCTTTATTGTTTTCACTAAGGTTTAATGGGTATTCATTTTTCAAGAGAATACCTGATTATGGTATTCACATGATTGGAATGTGACCAACAAGATATATGGGGGATAAATGATGGTATTCACATTCTTGGTTGATGACATTTCAAGGAATCGTTTTCTTTATACTATGAGCTTGGACCGAAGTATTTTAGATAAGCCTAAAGATTGGAATGGATTATGTTGGACATAAGTTAGTATTGTTTAAGGATAGAACTTTTTTTTTTGATATTATTTATGGAATGTTATATTAATATAGTTTTAGAAAAATGACAACCTGCAGGACGGGCGACAACCCATCGCGTCGGACAGGGCTGTGGGAATCGAACCCACAACCAAAGTGCGACTGGCCTTTATCGCCTACCACTGGCCTGCAGGAAGTCCCTGTTTAGTAGAAACTCGTTTTATTATATTAAGCAGTATGATATATGAAGTATAAGTCCATTTTAGGAACCATATATGATTAATATCACTATAGATGGACTTATGTATTTTTTATAACTTTTATAACCTTTTGTTTGAGACAGATGGAATGACCCATCATTCTATCACATGATCTGCTAACACATCACAAATAACAAATTCAACTTCATTTCATTAAGGGATTAAGTGGAAATTGTTCAATTAATGAACAACAGTGATATTTTACCAATATCATGTAAGTATTTCTTTTAATTCATCAACTTTAGGGAAATGATCTTGAAAACCAAAAATGTTGTCCAAGTGACCTTATATCCGATGAATCAGATGGTACCTTAGATCATCACAAATCTATGGATTTGTGATTGCTGGCTTTTCCATAGCCATGTTCTCTACCACTCTCCATCAGAACATGATGGTTAGATTTCTCTTCCATATCCATATTTTCATCTATGTGGAAACCAAGTCATTAGTTTATTTGCGTAACCGTTACGTTTCAAACTTTTGTTTTTAAATATTGGTTTTGGTATTCCTTTTTACGATGTGGGTTTCTATTAAAGAAACTTTCGAGGAGTAAACCATTGATAACCCCGATGAATTTCGAGGGCGAAATTCATTTTAAGGGGTGCAGAATGTAACACACCGAGATTTTATGAAAAATATTCCTTTTAATTTAATTAATGTCTTGTGTTGTACGCTACACAAAAAGGTGCTTTCACAACATGCATCCTTGACTTGCCTTGAATTACACACAATCGCGACCTTCCGCGATAGTGTGTGTTGTACGCAATACCGAGTTTCGCTAAACAATGATATGCTATTAAAATATTATTAAAACTAGCCGTTATGAATAGTAATAACCAATTTTTGAATTTCTGTAAATTTTATTTTTCAAAATGGACTTCATTTTAAGATTCGGAATATCGAAATTAGCTTATGGTGAAATTTTGGTACTTTTGGGATAACTTTCATTTTCTGATGAATAGTGAAAATTACTAAATTTTAATTAAAAACAACCTTTTTAATCGAAATAATTAATAGTGATAAATTATTAATTTGAGTGGTTTTAAAGTATATTTAGAATATATTTTTACAATTTAATACAATGTTGTTCATTGGATTTAATTTCACATTTAAATCAGACATAAACAAATGTCAATCTTTTGTTAGTTATTATCTCTTCAGAACACGCTATTTGTTTTGACGACGGGAATTAATTTTTAAATTAAGTAATGAAACTGATATGTTTTTAATTTGGTAAAATAGACATCATTTTTCAGTTCATAATATCAAATAGATCTTAGGCCTAATTTTTCGTATTTTTCTGCAAACATTTATTTTTTGATGAATAGTGAAACCACTGAGTGATAGTTAAAAAAAATGAATTTTTCATAAAACATAATTTTACCGCTTCTGTGAGTGGAATTTCAAAAATCCGAGAGACACGGTTGATGTCAGTAAGTAAAATGTGGTTCAATGAGATTAAAATAATTTTTTGTCAATAGTAACTTTTTACTTTTTTTTACCACGGTTAAAAGTAAATAGGGTAATTAAGGGTAAAAATGATATTATTATTACCCTAACACATGTCATAATTCTATTGGATAAGTGTAATTCGACAACAATCAACCTTAGGAATAAAATATGACCATTTAGTCCCACTTGGATTAGATTAGGACATTTATTATTAATTTATTTAAAGAAGGGTTAAAATAGTTTAAATCAATGTTTAAAAAGTATATCATTTTTAATATAGGGTTATACATAAGATAAATTCGACTATAAATTTTCATTAGAAAGATAATAATATTTCCTAAATAATGGTATTTTATTTTTAATTTTTAGACAATAAATAATATAATTTATTTGTGACACAAAGATGATGTAGTAATTATCTTATTAATGAAATATTGACATAATTGATGTTATAAATACCAAAATAAATGTAATTTGAGACTTTTAATGAATTCCACTAATTTTCTAGATTAATATTACATGTTATTATTGATTTAATTAACTTTCTTCGAACAAATAATTCTGTTATGAGTTTCACAACAATCAATTACTAAATAGTGTCAAAATTGACATAAAATAGTTTTGAAAAACAATATTATATTATTAATTGGTATTTTATTCCTAAAAATCTATGGTTCTACCCAATGACTTAGATAAGGTTATATATATTAATATTAAACAACTTGGGGTTCTTTTGGCTTCTTATAGTATGTTTATTAACCATATAGTGTAAGAACACAAAAAGACACGGTAAAAGTAAAATTATCTATCTTAATGTTAAATCTAAATGATAAGGTTAAAATAGGAACCTAAACTTGTCTAAATTCTATTGGATGAGAGGATTTCGACCCATCCCTACCTTAGATTCAAAATAAATCAATTTGGATCTATTTAAAACCGAATTTGTCTTTATAATAAAATAATAGTTTTTGTTATTCCAACGGTGCCCCTCTGCTCCCTTATAAAAGGGCACCTCCTCCCTCTCTTCCTCATACCACATTGAGCCATCAAGATCGCCCAACCCCTGAAAAATTCTCTTCTCCACTTCCCTAGAAACATCCTAGAGGTCCTGTTATTCTTTGAAGACCAATTTTATTTCCCTAAGAGGAGGACTCGATGAGGTGCTTCAAAGAAGAGGTAATGTCCGTTACCGATTCATTCAACTTTATTTCTTCTTCCACTTCATCTTCATAGGTTGTTTCATTATGAAGTAATAACATCAGTATCCCTCATATACTGATATGTTATTATATGTATGAAACAACCCTATTTCACTATCTATCAATCCTACGGAAAATGAAATCACTGTGCGTGTGTACGTACAGAATACCGTCTCCACGCCGTGGTGTAATCTATTTTCCACCACCATCTTACTTGTATGGGTATAATGTTGTAAATAATAACTATATATGATTATTGTAATGTGATATTGATTCTGAAATAGTATACATACACTCCAATGCAATTCCACGATCATGAGAATGATATAATCGCTCATGCGTACGTACGGACTACCGTCTCCATGACATGATGATATTCATTCTCCACATTAACCATTCATGAATAATTATAAAGTATATATAATAAGTTATCATGAGATATATTACATAATAATGATACTGGATTTATTTGTATATATATGTATTTCATCTACTTAATTCCATTCAACTCATTAAGGAAACGAAAACAGCGTTCATGCGTACGTACGGCCTACCGTCTCCATGAACGGTGTATTTCTTTCCATTTATTGATATATTATATATGTATATTCTGAATATATATTATAAATAAATTATGTTTTATATTCTAGAATTATGTAATCATGATCTAAGTAATCATATGAATAATTACAAGTCAAAACACGGATGAAAAATGAAACGATTTGACGCAAAATGCTCTTTAACATGGAATTTACAAAAGAACGGGTAAAATAAAGTCATAAGTGAACCATATATGATATCATAACAATGAGTATGATTCTGGAATAAGTCAATGAAATTATTTAAATCATTATACAGGATGTTCGGATACGTACGAAGCATATCGGACCTAAGGTAAGGGAAAATATCACAATCTCATTTTTATCCATGATTGTTTATACTTTGGTATTTACTGGGGTATATTTTATCATCGACATCCATCTTTCCTCAATATGTAATATTATTTCCATCCACCAAAAATTGTTTAAATCCAATTTTACCCTTCGGTGAGTTTTTAGTAAAAGATATGAAAGGAATCTTTTGTCATTTTTCGTACGAGGTACTTTTTGACTTTTCCAAAAAAAGTACGAGAAGAATGTTTTTTTTAACTTATACGAAATGAATATATTTTTGAAAGATTATTTCCAAGAATATTCCTTTAAAATTTTTCATATTTATTCTTAATCAACTTCTTTTAGTTTAGAATTTTATGACATGTTAAGAAAGGAAAAGTGTTTTTGAAGTAGAAATGATATTTTCCTAAAGAATGGAGTTCAATTGTTTTATCAAAATTATTTTACATATAAGATAATAAAGGGTTCTGTTTCTATCCCTATTATTACATTTATTTTCTTATGTTGTGATGGAATTATTTTTATGAATTCCTTTATCTTATATGAATTGTTTTATGATGTCACGATCTTTCAGAATCCCATTTTTATTACATGGGTTATGCTATGATGTATGGTTTATGATTTTTTAGCACATATAATAATGGTATCATTATGATATGGGTTGGTCCTATATCTCCCTCCAATTCATTGGATACAGATTTTATATCTCATGAGATTGACATGGCTGGAACGGCAGGTTAAACCGGTTCAGTGAAACAGGACTGAAACGAGGAATGAACTCTGTTCAGATATGGACTTGGTCCACTAATATAGTCTTGGCAATCAGTCATGACTAATAATAAATGATTATCTATGATTTTTTGTGTACTCCACAAAGTTTCATGGTTTATGCTGTGATTATTGGGATTACATTTCACTACTATGATTTGTCCCATGTTATGATATTATGATCTCTTTTACAGGTTATGATTTCCCAAATGTTATGTTCTTATGAATATGATGTGATTGATATTTCTTTTGATTACCCTTACTGATCATTTGAGCTCACCATTTTATGTTTTAATTTCCCTAGGATATAAAGAAAGGTTTTAGGTAGATAAAAGGAAGATCTTTATGGGAGATGTTGAAGATCATTCACCACGATTAGAAGATTGTATTCTGAGTTTCCAAAGACACTAAACTATTACGGTCCTTGTGTGTGTGATTTTGTTATGTACTAAGTTTTCCGCAAAAGTAATGTAATGTCCGTGTACGTTAATATTAGGGTCTCTACAAGGAGTCACATGAATTGGGTGAAAAAAATATAGTGTTCCCAATATGTGACCTTCCTTATGATTTTGGAATATGCCACCAAAATTATTAAGTTTATATCATAATACATATTCAAAATTTATAATAATGAAAAATAATTAGAAAATGAGACAATTTTTTATCTTCAACAACCATTATACTATACCATTGAGACATTTGGGCATGTTATGGAATAGATGAATGTTCCTTAATATGCTTCACAAGAATAATATAGTGAGCATCAGACTCGAGGGATGAAATATGGTCCAGACATGTCATGGATAGAAAATCAAGTAACATAATCACCTTTTATGGTAAGGATTATAATCCTTCACCTATGATGCTCCAGAAGATTTTTATGATCTCCTTTAATAAATGTATGAAATGTGCCTTCTTAGAAGTGAATGTTGAAGCTTTCTATGAAAATAATTTTGATCCAGTTATACAATCCTGTTCGTTTTCTAAAATCCACATTATGTTCTTCTAGTTGAACACTAGAATGGGGGTGGGAATGTTCTTCCTTTAATGAGCAGTCTTATTATAATATTGGAGAGGTTTTAGAATGGTTGTGAAGGAATATACCCCTTCCCCGACCATTTTGTCTTTTAGAATATTACATTAGTGTTTCTCCACCATTGCTACCCCTATTTCTAACAACTCCTCAATATGTGAACTAGGATATAAGGAATACCTATAGTCACCTATAAATATAATAGTAATATTATACCATTGGAGAGAGGAAATACACTTTCCCATCTAGGGAGTGAGGATATGATCCATCTACATTCATATAATTTCAATCAAGACACTTTTCGAGACATTATTATAATTATAAACTCAATGATTTTCTTCTGGGATACATTAAGGAAATACTAGATCACATTTTCAGATTTTGATATATTATGCTTAATTTTTTTCTCAATCAAAAAGAAGTGTTATATTACCCTTTATTCTCTAGAATTATGTGGTAATGGAATCTTATAGATAGAAATGGAATATGGACATGTTCCCAATACTATTAAGGTTGATTTCCTTGGTAGGATTTCCTCTATTTCACCCTTCAATGAGTATCCATGAATGAACTATGTCCAGAATCATCTATAGTTTAATCCTATGGAAACAAGGATTATTGTCATTGATGATGGTGATATTTGGATAAAACAACCCTCTACATTGTCTCATAAAAACATTTATTCTATGATTGACATATTAATAATCCACATTAATATAAAAAGAAAATTGTTCATAAACTCCTAGGATAGGATCGTAAACTAGTTAGAGGTGGCGATAGTTGTCAAATACTTTTATACATATCATAATTAATTTGATGGAATGTGTGTATTGATATCATAGATATTTTATTAAATAATTTATACCTGAGAAGGACAATGTCATTAAATCAACACTTAAATCATACTATGTTTTTTCCATGGTATTCAAGGAATTGAGGGGTGAAATTATACTTTAAGCCATCAAGGATCCATCCTTTACAAAACTATTTGAAGGTACTAATACTCAAAATAATTTGTGTGGGGAATACGTTTATCAATCCATTTTTTATTCTTACTATCAACTAATAAATATTCCTGAGAATGTCTGATTTGGCCTTTCACATGATCGATGACCAATTTTTGTTGACCTCAATGATATTTTGTATAAATGATTGTTAGTTCGGTTACTTTAAAAGATGGACCCATGAAATACATGGTTGGTTTTGCTAGTGTTGATATATACAATTAGTCATGATATGCAATCATCATTAATATGGCATAATTATCATAGATATAGGTTAATATGGCCCTGTGACATCATGACATTTTTCACAAGTGATATAACCAAGAGATAAAATATCTAGGCGACCTCTTAAAAATTATACCACTATAGAGATATATTTTGGATTTTTAGATTGATCCTCAAATGTTTAATCCTATATATAATAATTTAGCTAAATCTAAGCCCATGTATTTTGGGTTTCATAGTTTAAGGTCGTTCATTTTAACTTCTTGTTCTAGGGATGTTTTCATATAGTTTTATTTCATGTGAATCAGATACAAGTATCATGAAATAGAGGAAAATAATGGATTTATTTTGTATTAAACAATGATCATTATCACTATGAGTCTATAAAGAGATATATCCCTTTGGGAGAATGGGTTGTGGCTCACAGCTAGGGATGTTGTGCATATATATATACATCTCCCATCAATTGATAATAATATATAGAACCATGGGTATGATGTTATCTAAAAAACCTAAGAGGAAGTGGTTTGGGTTAATTCGTGGTTTTATATTTTGATGGTCATATGTAATTGAATGGACTAAATGAGCCAACATAATAATGAGTTCATGGTTAGGGAATATACAAGGAAGTGGGCTTTTGGAAATTATGGATATTCTAGAAAACATGAGTGGGGGTTACACCAAAATATATTTATTATGAAGTGGATGTTTCATGATTTTATAATCCCATGGTGATGACATTACTAATGATAACAATGTTTGGACTTACACCACTGATGTAATCTCATTTCCATATAAAAATCAATTTCAATATAGATCCCTGATGAGCGTATTGAACTAAGAGATACCTCTCCAATTTTTCCTAATAAGGACCCTATTTATCAAAGAAAAAACTATCATGAGAACACCATGGGTTCTTCTAATATAAGTGGACAATTCTTATTCCCTGTTTTAAAATAGGAATAAGAAATAAATGGAATGTATAATACTCTTCATGACCTAATATTGAGGTTCTAGGGGTCTTGGAGGATACCTTGACAATCATGTTCCTATATAGGGGACCCAAAGAAAAGGATGATCCATTATTTAAATTAGGTTGTATATGTTTCCTTGTATGGGAGCTTCAATAGTCTGTTTTCTATAATAAATGAACTCAAAATAGGGTGTCTCTATATACTAGAATAATGGTTCTACTTCATCATAGTAACAGTTATGTTACATTTTTTAATCATAATATTAATGTTTAAGAAAAGGATATTCTTTTACCTAGTCATGTTTAAGAGAAGGTTCATCTATTACCTTGTAAGGTTAAGGAGATAGTTTTGCATCACCCTAATAGAGGAGATAAGAAGGATCTATTTCTAAAAAGTGAGGAATATGTTAAATTTAAAATTCTTTATCATAGTTTTGGGTTAAATGGAATAGATTTAGTTCACCCTAATGGATAAAAAAATTAAATGGAATATTTTTTCTCTAATTTGGATGGAAAATTTATTTATTTTTTCTCATCCCTCATAGAGGGATCAACTATGTGGGTCTTATATTGATCATGGATCCCCATTTATGCCTTTATGTGAATTTTCCTCTAATATAGCACGCAATATAAAAATTTTATCACAGAATTTATTATGAAAATGGGAAGTATCATATTAAATTAATGTTTAAAGAATATTAACCATTTTTTTACACAAATTCACATTTGTATCATTCATTGCCATATTTTTTATGAATTAAGTACTATATGATGGGGTTTTAGAGACAAAATATTTTGGATACATAGGAATCTCTTCTTATTATCAAATTTATTGAAATAAGGACCCATAGGGTTCTATTTATAGGATAATATAACGACTCTGTCACCTAGGATGATCGAGGAAGTATGGTATTTAATAATTGGCTTTATCTTGTTTAGAGGGTTCACTGGTTTAGCCTAATTGTATACAAATAATAATAACCCTAATTATGTCTTGATCATCACGGATAAACATGGTCACACGTTTTTTGTGTCTTGGAGGAATCACTGGTATTCTTATCATGATTATTTACCTTCCCTTTCCTCGTCATTTACGTATTAAAATCCCAATCCGTATATTTTTCATCTAATGGAAATTATTATGGAAATTTCTGAAATTTCTATAATTGAAACTTTTAAGAAATATATTTCCCTTATACTTACCATTAACTTATACAATGTTAAATATTAATGATTATTAATTGAGTGGAATACCATGTAATAAACTATTATATCATAATGATATCATTTGAATGAATTATATGTAAACATATTGGTGTTTTTTCATGATGCTTTACTTATTTAAGATGAAAGGCCTCATAAATGATGATAAAATCACAAATATGATTTTGAATAAATATTAAAATATTCATTAATGAATGTATTAATTTATAAAAATTGATTATAGGAATAAATTATTCACTAAATTGTACATAAAGGTAGGCCATTATCCATTTTCAGCTAACTGATGTAGAAATTGTGATATATATTGGTGACTTATAACTTACACTACCTACATAATGGTTATTTGGAATCGTATAAAGTCAAGTAATTCCATACAAAAAAGAAATATGAACAAAAATTATCTATGTAATTTTACTACAAACTAATATAGGGCCATATGGATGTTATGTAAAGGTAATTAGGAAAGAGAATGAAATATATAAAAGTACTTATTAGCATTGTGAAAGGTACTCAGAACCAAAAGAGAACTACATAATGTTAGTTTGAGATATGTATAGTTGTGATGTGTTTTCTATTACACAAGAAATGGAAATAAGGAAAAAAATATTAATGTATGGAATTAAATTCCATACTCACATAATGTTATATAGGTGATTCCTTAACTCATGTGTGCTTAATTCCTATAATGGTTGTAAATGGTTTTATACATGACATTAACTTCTCCATAGGGATGAACAACTCACTATTTAAGTCTCATGGATAAATCTATTTCCATGACATATAATTTATATTCATCATGGAAGGAATGTAATTACTTGAGGTATTTAATTTATGGTATAGTTAGGGTACATCATGATATATTACTTTTCAGTAAAAGAATTTGTTTTAGTTGTTACTTCTTGAAAATAATAGGGTGGTATACCATGGAATATGAACTACGATGCAATGGTATAATTGATTTATATATAGTATCCCCCCATTTTAGAGATATTAACACAATATGTAGAAATACATGCAGTAATCAAGGGGTTTATTTCAACATGAAGATAATGTCTATACTCCACTAGGGACAACATCAATATGCTAAAATAACCATCTATGAAAAAATGTTAGAGATTAGAGGAACTACTGAGATCAAAAAAAATATTGATTTATTTGAATGGGTGGATGAATCCTCAATATTACGGATATTTAATTGGATATTGTAATGGGAGTTATGAATAGATTAAATCATAGATAAATTCAAAAACTACTAAACAATTTTAATGAGAAGTGTCTCCCTTCTAATGTTATGGGTTTTTCATGATTTAAATATAGAAATACTGATTGTGATATTTTGATGACAATATCCATAGTGGTTTTTTAAATATATATATATATATATATATGCATATGTATTGAATAAATGTTTTAAATAATAAATAGGACACTGGTTGTTTATACAATAAAATATATCAGAATTTGAAAAACTAATTTACATAATAATGACTTAAAATCATTGAGATTCGATATAAAGGTGAGAAAGGATTAATAAAATGATATATAAAAGTTTTAGTGAATTTAGACATGAAGAGGGATATTTAAAATATAAAACTATTTTATAAGAAAATGAATTATGAAGATAGGTTCATATGAGTTTAATAATATCAATTAAGATATAATTCGATATCATTATAAAATACTAGTGATTTCTAGTATACAACTAAATTGGTTGAAGATTGTATAAATAACACTTTTTAAAAGTTAGTCTAAAGATATCATTAGAATATGACACACAATATTCATTAGTGATCCAGAATAAGGGATTTTTGTTTGTCAAACATTTTATGAGATTTAATGTACCTCTAAAACATTTCTGTACTAGTGTATAATTTGTATCTGAGTTCATCTAAAACACAATAAGTATATTGTCACCCACTTTTGGGGAGATCCTTTTCAAAATCCCCACATACTTTATTGTGAATTCCTTTAATTACATATGAATTATTTGGAATATAAAATAATGATGGTTTGATATATTAATAAATTCTGGAGGTATATTTGATAATAATAAATTATACAGATAAAATAATTGATTCACACCTCCACATATTAGTGATTTAACAGTACCTTTGTACTTCCTTCGGTATCAGGGGAAGTGTTCACACTAAAATGATTCAACCTTTAATAACGAATGATAGAACATTTTAATTTGGTTAAAATGAGAGGACAGAATTTCATTAATGGGAATAAATTTTATTGATGGATAATGAAAATTCATCCTCATCTTCTTTCTCAAGGACCAAAAGGTAATGATAATTTAATGGTTGGTATTATCATACATGGAATAGATACTCAACTGAAATATTACTATATGTAAAATATTATTGTATATAGAAATTCCAGAAATTTTATTTTTTCATCCTTTTATGACAGATTTTTCAGTAATGCGATTTGACTAAAATCTGTAAAAGATTTGTTGGATAAACATGAGAATATATATGAATGGAATTTTAAGATCAAATAATAAAAATAAAAAATATATAGATCTATGGTTTAGGATATCTTAATGGATAATGAATAGAGTATATCTGACTAATTTCCTTGGGTGAATGTTATATTAATTCAAATCAAGGGATTTGGAAATACATTAGTATATTCATCTATTTTCAAAAATATAATGACTAAAAATCAAGATATTTTTTATTTAATTATTTATAACTTTGAAAAAATTTCTAACCTAAATCATGATGAGTCATACAGTACACTACTCAATTATTATATGTGAAAATATTCTATATTCAAAATGAAATCTAAGTAGGATATGACCTTCAATTTACAAGAATCATCATGTAAAAAGAAAAAAGATATGATATATTCTCATATTCACATTATGATGAGGTAAGTGAGGAAGATTATAAAAGACACATATCCTTTATTTAAAAAAATGATAGATGATTATAGGAAAATTATAATATTTTTATTCTATTAAATTACATAAACTATGGAAAAATTGGTTATTTATTATTTTACTATCTAAATAATTAATTTGATGAATAAACAAAATTTTCTTGAAAAAGTTGAATACACTAAATAGAGATCTTGAAAAAATGACAAATGTGACTGTATAAAAAATATTATTTTTTCAATAAACAAAAATAAAATACGGTTATTGAAAATTTTGGCCAATACTATTCAATGTGTAGTGATTATAAAAATAATGGTTCAATGAAAAATATAAGAAAATCATAAAACATGATAATATACCCTTATATTATTCATGTAGATATTAGAATGTTGATATTATCTTTCATGGGTACATATCATGATTTGAACATGTATCATGTCATGATCAAAAGATTAAAAACATTAAAAGAATTAAACTACTAGAAAAATAAAAAAAATGACAACTAGATGTGGATATATTTTATAAATGAAATTAAAACATCAAAAGTGAATATTAAAAAATAGGATAAGATGATGAAATACCAAAATAAAAAACTAGATGTAAAATAATATTAATTGAATGAGATATAGTTTAGGTGTCTTAATGATAGAAACACAATGAAAGTTTTGAGATAATATTTTTATAATGTAGTTGATGTTATAGAAAAATCCCCAAATTATACTATAAAGATCTACAAAAAAAGAAGGTATAGGGTATTTTTAATTATATTATTTGTATGGATATTGCAAAAAAAAATATTACAACTATATTTATAATATTTCACTTCCACAGAATTGTAATACGTGAAGGAGATTAAATTCATTAAATAAAAGAAACCTCTATGTGCGATTGAGTAGTATTCTTAAAATCAAATGTCCTTTGTTTCTCATTCAATAATTTTATCTGTATAGAATAAATAGTATTTTATAAGGAAAATATGTGACTTATGTGACCAACAGGTTCATTGTGAAAAACATTATTAACAAAATTTATAATGTATTTATATTATAATTCTAATGTAGATATTTATCCACAAAGATAAAATATATTTTCTCTTTTTTATTGTTGAAAATATTCTCAGAGGGGAATGTATAAATATAAAAAAGATAAAGGAAGACCAGAGAATATTTTAGATGATTTTGAAAATCATATAAAGTTTCTAAGATGTCATTTCTATAAATAACATTCTTTTTTAAAGAGGATTTGAATAAACATTCCATATTGAAAATAACCAAGTGATTTTTCGAAAAAAAAAATGAATGAAAAAAAATAAATTTAAAAATCATGAATTTGATGATGTATGCTCTTTTATGGATAATATTGGGAAGATGAGGAGATATATTCCACGATTAATTTATCTAAACTAGTAAGTCAATGGAGGTATATCTTGATAAAATATTTAGATACTATGAATAACGTTTTTTGGGTGATAAAATATCCACCGTATTTCACTAACAAATAAGAATTGAATAACTTCTTGATTCCCTATTATTTATGTTTTTTGAGGTAACATGCATGTAATTAATGGATATTTTTAGGTTTAAATTATTAGATAGTATGGGGAGTTTTTTCATCATATATTCAACTAAGGTCAAAGAAATAGATGAAGATAAAATATTCACTTAATAGGGAATGAAATTTGGGAATAATATTTCATTATCTAAATTTTGTGAATCCATAATCTCTACCACTATTTCATAATATGTGTTTTATGGTATGAAAATCACACTCTCATCATTAATTATTAATTATATCAATCATACTCATTGATGGGGTGTTCATGGGTGATTAAAACATGAGACAAACGTGGATATATTATTTTCTTGCACTTGAATTTTCTAATGTGTTTATATAAGTGTGTGTAGGTTTTAAAATTTAATTTATATATATATATATATAACTTTTTTAAAATCTGTAAATGATAATTGAAAAATATTAATCCTAATTTCACATGTATGGTATATTATAGATATTATAAAATACATTTTTCATGCCCCAATTGTTTTCCATATCGTTATATCACTTATATAAATGGAGTTTAATTACGGATTGATAATTTATAGGATAACCATATAATATCATCACTCTATAAAAATTGTTCATAAAATAATAATATATAAGAGGAGAACATGTTTTGGGAAATTTGGTGAGATGTGAATACCCCACACATTTATTTTGAATTTTATTGTCAATGTGGGAGTGAAATTAGGTTTTCACCACATATTTTATTATATGGTGTGCTTTTATATTGGAATCAAAATATAATTACAGATATGTTTTTTCCCTAGTAAGGGTTTCATTTTATTTCAATGAGCCAATAAGTGATTATGGATTTTAGATGATGTGATTAAACATTAGTAATTTTTATTCGATAATTTAGTTTAATTTTATTTCATGATTTAGAAATCCCCCATGATAATTCTAATGATTTTGGAACAACCCATCATGACTAAGATTTTTAACTATGAAAAAAAATTTGTGGAAGTGGACATTGTTTTTAAAAAGTGAATATGATAAAAATATTTATTTTCCTCAAGAATTGATTGATGGGGAAAAATAATTTTATTTATTGATCATAATGATTAATTGAGATGAATACCATAAATTTTATATTATTTCACGACATTTTCATTGGAACGAACATGAAAAAAACATACTAGTGTTCTTTGATGAAAAATATTTGATATAATGTAGAAGGAGTAAATATTGATTATAAATGGAATGAAATGATTTTTTGATAAAATTAATACCTGTGTAAATTGGACATTTACAATATATTATGCATTTAATATTGATCAATATTATCTATAGGAACCATAAAATAAGCTCATTAAAAACATAATTGTATCCTGAGTAGAAAATGTTTTAGATAAGGATATTGTCCATACATACACTACCTGCATAAGGGTTACTAGTTGTTTTGTAATGCTAACCAATTCTTTTCATAAAGTAATTCGGAACATACATTATCTATGTAAGGGTACTGGAAGCTCACATTATGGTATATGAGCACTAGACTAGGATCTATGTAAAGTTACTCAAGGGAATCTTATAAAGGTGCTCAGGATTGAGCACTACATAACGGGACACCTAGTATTCCATTAAACATATATGTGTAAAATAGATTAATGAGTAAACATAATGAATATTTTCACAATTCATGTAAGGGTATTCAAAATCATCGATGTATAATATAAGTTTAAGTAACATAATTGTTAAAAATGGTGTGGAAATTGACACCAAATAAGACCAAGATATGATAAAATCATAGCTAATGTCCCTCTGATAATTATATATCCACATCATAGATTCTCTTTGTATCATTGAAGGGAAAGATAAAAAGAGGTAATGATTTCGAGGTACATTGTGGTTAGAGGGCACCATTCTCCCCCGGCGGAGCTCCCTCTCCTTATCTCTAGGGTTTCCCCTTCTCTTGGCGCAACAGATCCTTCTCCATTGGGATTTTCTTTTTTTTTCTCGTATATATCTATGTATTTTTCACTTTCCATGGTGTCCCCCTTCATCCCTCTGATGTCCCTTTCACCAGCCCTCACAATGCATATTTCTCCATTTTTATTTTCACTGTCAAAGGGCTCCTTTTTTTTCAAGGATCTATTTTCTCTTTTCTATGGGTTTCATTTTTCTGTTTTTTTATGTGTCACTTAGATTCCCACTGTCGATTAGTGTTCTATGACAGTTTCTTCCTTTCTTTTATCTTCATATGCTTCATGTAAAACTCCATTTTTGTTTTCCCCAGGGAACTCTAGTGGTTTGGTATTAAGTTGGTAAAAATTTATGATGATTCATTCAATTGGCCTCTTCATCTACCTATTACCTTGCAGCCTATCCCTTTGTACTGGACTCCATCTCGGTCTGGTATGAAGGTGTTTGCAGCGGTTTTGGAATGGTTTGGGGGGATGTGTTTGGCGCCAATGGGGTATCTCAGTGGTGTGGATCTGGATGACTTGAGTTCATTTAGGTTGTGATTCTAAGAGGGTATGTGGTTCTGTTAGAGTTATGCATTTGGATGTGGTGTGTTTGCCGATAGTTTTGGTCCTACTTCGGGTGATGAATTTTTTTGGATGATGATCTGTAGAAAGTTTTTGATTCACGGTGCCAATGATGGTGCTCTTGTAGTTTGAGATTTTTTTATGGCGGTCTATGATGTTTTAGCTGGGTTCGTGTCCCTTTTTGATATTGTGTTACTGCATTTGGATATTTTTTGCTTCAGGGTTCATCGAGGGTGGTGCAACTAGTTTCGTTCAATTGTTTTCTTTCTAATGGTGTTGTGTTTGAGGCGAGATTGATGTGAGGATGGTGCTTATGTAACATGATGGTGGGTTTTTGGACTTGGGGTTTCTCAGTACCCAATGATTTTACATAGGCCCTCAATGAATGTTCATTCTAGAATCATGGTCTCATGATGTTTCTATAGTGAATGATTTGGTTTTCAGCTATCATGATATACTATGGATAATGAATCTTCCAGCAAGCTACTGTGGGATTTTCAAGCGAAGAATATGGTGATATTGGATGGTGATAGAAGACAGTGATGACGAAGGATGGCATGCGATGCAATTTTTTATGACGAGTGTCTCTTGGGTCAAGGTATCCTTGATCCACATTTTCATCATGTGTATTTTGAATTTTCAATTTCAAACTTGTAAACTTTAATTGTGCTTAACATGTGGTGTTTGGTTACTGCTCTCTCCAAAAGAATCAATTTTGAAAATAAAAAAAAATTAGGAGGTAAATTGGGGTTACCCCCAGTTATAAGATATTTAACCATAAACGTATGTTGGAGGTTCTAGTTCTAGGATATAATTGGGTGTTTCACCACGGATGATGAACTAGGCCTAAATTGTTTTCATTGTTATTTTCAAGTATTCAGAAATTTGGGATATAATTATGCTATATGAAAGAATATATGACATTATAAGTGATAATACTACACTAAAGAGACAATGGATTCACATCAATACCAATAAATGAATAATGGACTAGGATTTGAGGAATGGTTGGGATCATGAAAATATTAATAACAAGTGAAAGAAGGGAAGAATCCAAACACTTCTAGATATTTATAATGAGATTTTAATCGAAATTAAGATGAGAATAAATGAGACATAAATCAAGAATTATTTAATTTTTCTTAATGAGGAGATCCTATTACTATATATCATTGACATCTAATAATTTAGATCTAGAAATGATAAATTTCATATTCCACAAATAAAACACATGATTATTTTGAGAATATAAATATATGTTAAAGGAGTTAATGAAATGTGATGGAGAATATATAGAAACCACGAGCCCTATTAAATACAATCTTACAAAAACTAAAAAAATATCAATGAAAGGTGGATTTAAGTCTATTACATTATTTTATAAGGTGATAAAGGAAAATAAGAATTATGATATAAAAGATATATCAGTTTAGACTTAGAGATAGACAATGCCTACATATCACTACAAAAAATGATATTTGATGAAGAATACATATTCACATGAGTATCATATGACCATTGCATAACTTATAAAATACCATTATAATAATCCTATGATTTTTGGGAGATAAATTATCTAGATGAATACAATATAATGGGCATTGGTGGGATTTCAATCTAGAAACTCATTTAGAGAGAGATCCTAGTAATCATTATTAAACGGGAATTATGTGTGTTCAACTTTCCCAAATTTTAGAAGATTTAATGTTTTTGTGGTCAATTATATTTTGTATTTGATAATCAATGTCCTAGATCAGCCCAAACATAGATAGGTTTTATTGTCCCCTCTGAGGGTAAACCCTGTAAAAATTTCAAGTTATATTTTAGGCTTTCATTTCATCATGTAAGTGATTAGTAGAACATAGAATAATTAAGAATAGAAATATTATCATATCGTAAAGTTCAATGTGAATAAAAAATCTATAATAAGAACATCACTAATTCACTGAATCCTTCTCTATATGATATATTTAATCCTAGGTACTTCATATCTATATAATTCATTAAATGTAGGATGGTTCTATTATCTTAAAAAATTATTTAAGTCAGTGCCTCTTCATGTATTTCATTATATCAATATATTATTATTTTTTTTGAAAATAAATAGTTTTTAATATTGGTAGACATGTGAAATATATTATAATAATAATATTTGGGAAAAATCCACATAAACATATACACTATGGTTTTATCTTAAAATGTTTCAGCACAACCTCTAATAGAGCTACAAATATTCCCCAAAAGTAAAATAAGTTTCTCCATCTATTTATAATTTTTTTTATATCATGAAATTTCACAATATATTTTGTTATTAATGATTTCTTCACCTTATTGACTTAATTATGAATATTTATGACAAATATTAATTTTTATTCATTCAATATCATTACTCTAGATAATATCCTTTTATATAGTGATATGGGAAATTAAATTTTGAATCTTCAATCAGAATATATGTTCTTCATATAACATTGAGAGATATTTCGTTTTCCTTTATGTTGATAATAGATTATGTTTTATATTTCAAAAACCAATATTCACATAGAAAATAATTATGAAACCAACCAGACCATAAATAAATTGAACACATTACACCAAAACATGGGAGTACCATTTATCTTGAAATTTTATTAATTTAAATAAAAAAAATTAAATTGAAAAAAATTATGTTATGAAGAATAATATTAGTACCTAAACTGTATAAATTACATCGATTTCAAAATAATTTCATCAAAAATAAACATAATATCATTTTTTGATAGTATTTGTTGTCCCATAGAATAAAAATAGAGTACATTTTGTGTTGGGGTGAATTAGTGTATGAAAAGAAATTCACACAAAATAAATTCTTCCATAAATTCATTTCATGTATAAAATTATCAATTGGAAAATAAACTGATGAAGACTAGATATTGTGAGAGAAATTTAATGCCACATGAAATCATTGAAAATATTCAATGTTCCCCAACTATTTTTGTGAGATGTTATGTCCTTAGTTTTAATCCTTTTTCATCTATCATCACAAATTATATTTTGATTATTAAAAACAACACAATGTTGGAAAATTGTTATAAACACATGAAATTCTAAAAGTTGTAATAATATGGAATACAATCAACCATAAATATGGAAGTCATTAATAATAAACATCTCACTTTAGTAAGTGACTCTAATTCATAGATTATGTGTATATAATGTTCTTATAATTTTATTAAACCCTTATAGTCTCTAGAATGCTTGAAGTAATGTATATGTGATTATATATAGGTTTCATATCACTTATCTAAAGGAAACACCTAATACATATGGAGTTTCAAAAAGAACAGAATGAAGCCATGGAACTATTTGATATAAAATTGAATGCTCCAAAAAATTACAAAACCATATAAAGTATCCATGACACAAATGAAATATATTGTGGTGTGATTTTCTTAGGTAAATTTAAATTATTTAAAAAAATTATATTATGATGTAGTAATTAACATTACATGATTTTACATACTCATCAAAACATCATTCCTTTTCTATCAATAGTAATAAAATCACCTTCTAATTATTCTATGAGCATATTAAAAATTGTATAGCATAGAAAGAAATTCATAACACATGAATTAGAAACAAAAGAAACATACCATAGTATGATCCTAAAATCAGAGTTTAAAAAATAGCTTGATAGAGTATTTTTTGAGTGAATTCAACTATAATTTTAAATAAAATAATGTTAAAGTTTAATTACTGAGGTATTTCAATATTTACCTTTACCTCACTTCATAATGGATCTTAAAATGAATAGAAGATAAAAAGTTAGTTTTTTCAAATGTCATAAATTATTATTAACAAAATATGGATGTGATATTACAAATCCAAGTGTTTAGAGAATATTATGTGTGAGGAAATGGGAATAAACGTTTCACTTATAGTTATGTGTAAATACGTAATATAAAATTAGCGGTATACGTTGTTCATTTTCCATAACATTTATCGTCTTAGAGGAATAGAATTTGGATAATCTATGAGATGGAATATGTAAAAAAATAATGTTCTATTATCCATGAAATATATATTATATAATTTTCACTCTGGTCAACCAAAAATATTAGTGATAATATAATGGAATATTCATGAGAAAAATATTTTTATAAATCTAATTTTACTTAATAAAACATAACAATATTTAATATATTTTTATTATTTTACTTTTATTATCTGTAATTAATGTCCTTTTTAAAAATTATAAATAAATGATACTCCTATAGTAAATAAATATATTTTAAATGGAATTAAAATTATATGTTATGTCCAAACATGGTTTAATATTAATATTACTTAATAAAAATGTAATTTATATAAATTCCATTAAATTATAGTAATATTAAATAATCATTCCTAAAAATAAATAACAATAAATTTTTGAGAGACCATATCTTACGTCCACTAATGAAGAACAAAGAAATGTAGAAGAGGATTCCAGTAGTAAGAATAAGAAAAATTATCCATCATCTATAATTTAAAATAATTTTCTATGCATTAAAAATTATAGAAACAACATGTGAATACTGATGAGATTGGGATTATAAATAACACAAAATAGGCTCTATAAAGAACCATATTGACATGAGAGATATCACATTTTTCAAGAACTATATTATTGAAATATAATGGATCATACATTAGTCACAATTTATTTATAAATATTATTGTTAACATAATTGACTTAAAATGATTGGGGTCACTTATTAGGATAGAAATTCAGACAGAAAATATCATAAATTAAATTAAATTGCCAATTATGAAATTAATATGTTATTATAACATAAATGAGTTTAATACAATAGTTCTAAATTCCTTTAATTTGTCGAGGTTAACAGATCCTGAAATGAGAGATTCATTCCAATGTTTATTGATATTGGTACAAAATAGAAAGGTTAACATTTTTAGCTAATGAAGAAGAAGAAATGTTATGGAGAGTCAATATTAATTTCAATAAATCAAAATTAATGATTCTAAATTGATGTCAAATGATTCAAATATGTAATTATTAAATATAATAAATGCTATTATTGGTTGAATATAATGAATTTTA
The DNA here is from genome assembly GCA_963277665.1 of Viscum album. Lineage (NCBI taxonomy): Eukaryota > Viridiplantae > Streptophyta > Magnoliopsida > Santalales > Viscaceae > Viscum > Viscum album. Next base: position 545,590,050 of record OY728158.1, read on the forward strand.
GGAAATATAATGTTTTTTTCAAAATTAGATATAAATTTTACAATAATAAATTCTTCTAATATAATGGAATAATATAAAAAAAATTATTATAAAATTATAGTGTCTATATAATGGGTGACCAAAAATGATAAAAAACAACGGAATCAAACTGAACAATTAAATATTCCCAATAAATCCAGAGTTACAGATTAAATGAAATATATATATTAATTGATTAATTAATTTATCATAGTTTTTATTTAATATCACGTCTTTTATAATATGAACCATTTGAAGTAAAATACTATATTTTATGAAATACCTGTTATTTTGAAACATGTGATTAATAAATTTTTTATCCTTTCTTTAAATTATAATTAGAAATATTATATTGGAGAAATCATTTTCAATAAAATTAAATTTTTTTATCAAAATAAATAATAATTTTTTTTATTTTAATTATTCTCATAATGTTTTCTCTTAAAAAACGTTTTTCAAAGTATAATAATTTCATTTGAGGTGTGAGTTATAATAATTTTTTTTATAAATCCTTGAAATAAATCATATAAGATTTAATATTTTAAATAAGGTGTTTATGTCAGCAAATAATATATTTATGATATTTTCTCCAAGAGTCTACTGAATGTAATAAATTTATTTTTGGGATGTAAATATTTAGAAAGATGGATATTTAATAAGTTTTGATTATAATATAAATATTTAATCCAATTTAAACCCCCATATAAAATATTATAATAAATTGATAATAATTATATATATGTAGAAAATGATTTTATTATCATAGATTCATTCATACATATTATAAAAGATAATACAGAATTTTCGTATTCTTATAATTGTTCTTAATATAATACATTTATTTATAATAAGATGTAAAATATGTCATAATATATTATTTTTTGAAGTATCTTTGTTTGAAATGAATATTAAAATTCAATATTTTATGGTTTAGAATCATAATATCACTATTATCTAGATATTATTTGATCAGGGATGTGATCCCAATAATGATTTTTATCGGAGTAATAAATTTTTAGATGGAAATATTATTACATAGAAAGTGTGAAAAGGAAATGTAACATGTTTTTTATAAAACATATGCGAGAATAAAAAAATAAGGACATTAGTTTGTCTATATGTTAGTATGTTTTCTAGATGAATATATTTAATATTCTATTTGAAGTGTATTTTAAGAGTATTTATTTTAAAAATTTATTATACTGTATAAATACATTTAATCTTTTTTCAGTTAGTAATTCATGTTTTATATATCTCAAGAGTTTCATGATTATTGTAACACAGTAATATTTTTTGAATTATTTTTTCTAAAACAAATTTAAAATTTTCAATATATTTTTTTATATGAAACATTGATATCGAGATAAAACCAATATACAATTAGAATGTTATTATTCAATATGATTATTATCAACTAGATTTTTTAATGTAGTGTATGAATAGGAATAGAAAAATTATTTATTTATTTTCTACATATGCATATAAATTTCATTATTTGGTTACAAATTATGTAGAAATTAAAATAATAACCCTTTTTAAAATAAAGGATATCATTTTTTTTGATAAAATATATTCATTTTCACAAATACATTTTTCTCAATAAATTAAAGAAATATGTTTTGGTGACTATTTTTATTGAAATATAAATATTAAATATTCATTAAAATTTTCAATATACATATTATTCTTTTTTTGTACAAAATATTATAATAAATCAATTGTTTTGCTTGAAAATGTTTTTTAAAATAGTTTTTTTCTCATTATTCACACTTATTTTAAAATTCATTATTTCCAATATAAAAAAAATTATATGAAAAATATAAACATAATTTTTCAAACTTTCAACTAAAAAAATTCATTGATAATTTTATGAATTATATGATTAGGGGATTTTTACGATGAAAAACAAAAAATATTTGTTTTTATTAAGATTTATCATTTCTATTAATGAATTTCAAAAACAGAATTAATTAATTTTAATTTTTTTTATAAATATAATATTATTTTAATTATGTATCTTCTAAAAATAATTATTTCATTTTAATAAATATTATATTTATCCTTTTATATAAAAACATTTTAATCTTTTGATCATTTTCTCTTTGGAAAACTGCTTTCTCATCATATATCCAGGTTTAATTTGAAAAAAAAATATCCACATTTATGAAAGGAAGTCAAAAAATAATGATTCAATATTTGTAATATGAATAATTTATATTATCTAATATGTCCAACCCATTTTTTTACCATATGAATAGTAATTTTATTTTATAGCATTGTGGTGGTTAAGGTTAAATTGTTTTTACTCAAGTGTAAAACTAAAAATGTAATAGTAGAAAATTACCATGAAACATTTCAAAAACATATTTTATAGCCATATATATACATTATAAACTATATGGTTCTATAATTAAGAATTTTTTATCATTATAAAATATGATCTATTTGAGTACACCATTTTATATTCAACAATTACAAGGGTGCCACTCACGTCACTTACAAATGGACACCCTATATCCTCTCTTATTAAAACATCCAGAACCAACTATATTAACCAATATATTACCAAATCTATTCCTTATATAAATTTCCACAACCAAGATGCATTTTTGATATCATAAATCTAATCTAGGTGGGATTTGGTTAATCCAAATGGAATTTTCCAAATAACTGGTAATGATTGAATGTATATTTCCTTATTTAAATTATTCATCTAACATCATAAAATACTATTAAATTATTGAAATATAATAGACCCATTATATTTTATAATATAATATGTTATTTAATAAATTTAATATCATATATTTGTTTCATCTTTGATACAATTGGATATTAAATCATAATTTATGCGTACAACAAACTATCACCACACAAATTAATGTTATTTGGTTTCCTTCAACTCCTATAATAGAAGGATATAATGATGAATATGATGTTTACATATTATAATTAGGTTATTATTATACCTATGTAAATTTAATTCCACGCCTTCTTTCTTACCTCCCATGATTAAAAAAATTCACACTACTCCCATGTATGATAGAGTTCCGACTTTGGAACTGATGGGATGCATTTTTTATTTTTGATTTTTATATTTTATAATTATTAAAGATAAATATAATTTATATGATATTTTTAAAATAATTATAATTAATTAATTATTATATCACATATAACTTCTCACTTTCCATTCTATGGTGGATACGATAACATTGTTCTTGTGTGTGGAGGATTACAACATCATAGGAAGATGTGAATCATTTCTCACTAATGTTTGAATTGAAGGTATTTTTGATAAATTTAATGATTATATGTGTTATATATTAATATAAAATTATTCTATAATGTTTAATTTTTTAAAATATTTTTCAATTCATTATTCTTGATAATGGAAACAATATTAATCTGTGCATATAACATACCTTTTCCATGAATATTATATTAAAATTTTCTTTCTATAAATTTTATGGATTATCATTAAAATAAATTTTGTGAATATATATGATATTTATATACTACATAATTTTATAGATATTATTAAACCATGACCATGTTAACAGGATAAAAATATAAAATCAAAATCCCTTAAAAAAGTATTCACAACCAAAAAAGTGATTTATATCGAAGAAAAATTCATAAATGTGTTTTAAAAGGTGATAATAAAATAATATATGATATTATTCATATTAATAGATTTATATAATATAATAATATTAATCATCTATATTTTATACATTATTTTTGAACATGTATACATCTACGATAGATATTGAAATGTAAGGTATGTCATTTCCATCTCAATTTTGACATCTGTGAGACACATTTCATATTCGCCTCTTAATTATTTTATGTGTCGTATTTGTCTCCCTTGAATAAAATTAATTATTAGTATAATTATTCTATTTTTCATAAAGATATCATTTTATTATCCATCTTTTAAGAGGTTTTTGGTTAAATGGTAACCAAATCGGCATGTGTTTTTTTTGTCAATTGTTCTTCTTTGTGACATTCGAAATATTATGAACCTATCTTTTTTTATGAGGTCTATATACATCTCCTTTGACATTTTATATCATGAATTTATTTATTCTCATATTATTTTAGGTTTCAATTATTATTTTTTCATTCATTGGGCTAAGGATTCATTACCACCAAAGGGGTAAAGGTTTTATAATTCAATCACATCATTTATCAATATTGTATATGTTTATTCTTACAATGATGAATCCTTATTATCAATATCTTAAAAAACAAATTAAATTTTCTTTTCACATTTATATCTCATTAGAATACACTTTTACCTTTATTTTCTATTCTTTATGTACAAAATAGTTCAAAATTATGTCTTTAAGAAAAACAAATTTGATTTCACTCTTCAATCAAAAATATTTTTCCTTCAAAACACAAGTCTTGTAAAAGTATTTTAAAAAACATTTTTAATAGCCTCAATATGATTTATTCAATAAATTTATCCACTTTCATACATATAAAATTATGTTTTTAAATATATCATCATGTTGTTTTAAAGTGAGGCACCATTATGAAATTTCCAGGAATTTTAGTGCAATATTTGTTATAGTGTACGATATATATAACATTTTTTCCCATTATGGAAACTTATTATTTCAAATTATCAATTATATGCATAAAATTTTATTTCAATATAATATTATTTTCAATTTTTTGTATATAATACAAGTTTTAAAATATGACACTCAAAGATTGGTTATTTTCCGCAAGAAATTTTCTAAATGAATGATTTCATTATTTGTTTCCAATAAATTTTCAATTAATGGATTTCTAAAATGGTTTATGATTATTTAAATTAAAATGTTTATTTTTAAGGTTATAAGGTTATTTTCCTCCACAAATTATCTACGTGATATTTCAATATAATATTACATCTAAGATGGCATAAAATGATGCCACTTATTCATTTTTTCTGATATGATCTATGGATACCATTATTATTATTTCATTTACTGGTTTATGTTGATTATGAATAGGTATTTATATTACTCATTTATCATCGATGAGTAATTCCATTATAAAATTCTTATTAAACCCATTTATTTTTTAATATCTTATATATTGATGAACAAAATAAATAATTATGAAACCATTTACTTTTACATGAGTAATTCAATGATGAAATGTTGTATGAGACCCATTTTTTTCCATGGTTTTTAATATGTTTAATAATTTACATATGTCACTTTTTCATTGTTATATTACATTGAATGATATATTAATCCCATTTTCTTTGGATTTGATATGATGATTATTTTTTGAACTTTTATCAAACATTTGTTTAGTTTTGTTTATGTTATGGATGATAAATTATAACATATGATGGTGGTTATATTATAAAAAAATATAGATGGATATTATATCTCTCTCTAACTCATTTCCTTAATGTTAATATCAAATTACATAAACAATAGTTTAATTATAATTATTCCTAATTCAAAACCTGACTCTATCCACTTTGATAATCTCACAAGTAAACCTTAACTACAATGCTGGATTAAGGAAAACACCCATTCAAAATTTATAGTTTTTATTAGTTATAAATGAACAATAAATAAATGAATTTTTATTCGTATGTGTAGCCTAATATATATTTCTTATGAAAATGATATTTTCACTTGGTTTATTTTCTTTTATTAAATTATTATATATATCTAATAAATAGATTTTTCATCCATGAATCATATTTATGATCAATGATATTTAGGGTATGTTTTTCAAATATCATTTTCATTTTCTCATAACAACATTCTCATGGCATGTTGATATCTACATTTTTTACCCTTACTAGGGATCTGAGCTCACGCTTTATTATGATTCCATTCCCCTTGTTATAATGAAATTTATTATGAGTGATATTTATAAGGAGGGTAATAATTAAGAATAAAATAGTAGGAAATTATGTAGATCACTTATGTCATAGTTGGTTATGTGTCCAATTTTCCAATGGTAATAGACAATTAATTAATATACTATAGATCAGTATGTAATGTAATTAGTTTTAATATATTTAGATGTAATATTTTTTATGATATGTATTGGAAATTAAATTTTTTGTTATAGAAAGGATTAGTTATACCTTAGAATCATGGAAGTGAAACCATTAATGAGATCCAGAAGGGAATTTCTAAGGAAATTTCTATGGATATATCTATTCATAAGTATGTGGATGAGTCAAAATTATAATTAATTTCCCTAGAATGTTTGTATTGTATAGAGTGACTATTTTATAAAAAATTACATCAGTTTTGTGATACTAAAAATAGATATATAACTAAAATAGATGCACCTTGATGTAATAAGTTTGAAAATGTTGTATTCATCAAGAACTTATCATCACATGTTTCACAACAATTGGCCTTTTAACTCTCTTTGTTTGAAACACCTAAGGATTATCCTTTGGAAAATTCAAAAAATATATAAAAAAAATTGTGAAGTATTTAGAGAGATCATGACCATTGATTACCAATATTATACCCAATGTGTCATTTATTGAAAATAATTTATCATGATTTAAGAATCATATATGTTACTTTTCACATTTATGTGGTTTTGCGCAGTGAATATTTTGTCACAAACTATTATTTATGATATTAGTAAATGAAGTGAACCAAAAAAGAAAAGGATTAACATAATTGTGATTTATATTGTGTTTATGAGAAAACAAAAGGGGTGATGATTAAACTCAAAGATATTGTGATTATTCCAAATTAGTTATCATGATATGTGATTAACTGCATATAAATTAACCAACTCTTGTAATCACCGTAGAAGATAATGACATAATTTAATTAGAGAATGGGTAGTAAAGACTGTGAAGGAAATATGATCCATATTTATATATATAAATAATGCTGGAAAAACTACTCAATTTAACTTCTCAATGGAAGCAAAAGATGTTTTATGCGTTGGGAATAAGGTTATAGAGTAATCAATTTCAATCGGAAAATGAAATGTTCAGTCAATAAAAGAATGGTAATAGTAGTCACCTTAAGGTATTAAAAATGGATTAATAGTTTCAAGATCTAATTTAAGGGAATTATAATATTCATTTCCATAAGTGGAAATCCAATTAGAGGTTCTGGAAGGTAGTTTTAGTAAAACTTTTTTTATTGACAATGATACGATAATAGATATGTGAATGGAAATAGGTATTAAGGATTAAGTAGATGATTCCATGTTAATGGATTAATAATTAATAAGTGGAATATAATTTTTTAAATTTTTCAATTCTATAATTAGGTTATTTAAATCATGATATATATAAATATTGTTTGGGATATGTTTTTCATTTATGATTTTAATGAAATTATTTACAGTACCTATGAAATAGAAATGCGATTTATTTCTAAGGTAATATTTTACTAATAACAAAATATTCAGATAGTATAACTATAAATATGATCTTCATGTTGAGGAAAATGGTTTTTAGTTTAGATAAATATATTATTGATATGGATAAAATAAATAGGAACATATCGCTGACCTCAGAGCTAATTACTGATTTGATGACATGATGTTATATGTTACATTGATTTATTTTGCATAATTTTTGATTTTATGGAATATATTAAATAATATTTTTTAAAATTTAATGAATTATGAATCACCTACGTTTTAATTGATGTTTTCTAGTAATTCTGGTTATTACCATGCATCAAGAGAATATTTGACCATGATCTCCACATACCTGGTATGTTAAAATTATGTGAAATTTAATGATATTTGGGAGAATACTATAAAATTTAGTGATACTATTTATAAAATAAATTAAATATAAGAAATAGTATATCAGCCCCATAAAATTAATGATCATATTAGTGTTGTATCCCATCATCTAACGCTTCCACTAAACTTCCCCCAATACAATGATGTGTTCAATGTACCAATTAAGACGAAGCACAAATGTTAACCTTCACATGTATTATACATAGAAATCATACAGATGGAACATGAAATTTCAAAAAAGGAATAATCTATTGGGAATCTAGACCATTTTAAAAAATTTCTATGAAACAAAACCACCCAGCTGGTAAACTATTTTTGGAGAAACGACTAGCTTTAGAAACCTAAATGAGATCATTAGGATGTAATGTGGTAGAAATATCTTCATTTTTTTTATAATTGAATGATTTATTTTTTAGGGAAAATAAATTAAAATAGTGTTATAATGTAACACCCCAATAATTATTGAAATATTTTTTTTCAAATAAATTTATAATTTTCAATAGCTTGTTCTACATGTAATACTGAATTTTAATTTAATGAATTATACATTAAAATTTCCTTATTATGATATTTAACTCATAAATATTATAATGGTTGTAACACCCCAACCCTAGATACCCAGAGTCAGTGCTTTATTACATAACATTGGCATGATCACAAATGATCAATTCTCGAAAGGCCGATTAGTTTAGTAGTCTTGGAAACAATAGATATATTCATAAGTCTTACATTACATCATAAGGTAAAAAAATTACAACAAAATCTTGTCTTCATATCCCCTCATACTATCCCTGTAGGTCATTCATAAATTACTTCTTCATAATCTTGGGAAAAATAAAACATTGAAAGGGGTGAGCTCAGATGTTCAGTAAGTATAACATTATAGCAGAAGCTTTCATAGATAATAATAAACACTTAAGGCAGTTTATAACTAAAACAAAAGCCTTTTAAACTTGATCTTCATCATAAAATGGCAAAGATAAAATAAATTAATGTCATTTACTTACTAACATGGATATTCTACTAGTCGAATGATCACATGCAATATCAATAACCACTTTCATAATGATGGAATGCATAATTCCACACTATCATAACCACATAGCCAAGGCCTTGTGCCAAGACTACGAATAAGATTTTTCCAAGGCCTTGTGCCAAGACACTAGTTTGTCTCATGAGACCTACCGATGCATCGAGGAGCTATAGCGGGCTCCACCCGTCACTTACAAAGTCCAATGCATTCCTCATATGAAAAGTTTTAAACATAACATAAACATTCGTATTAAAACTAGCATACGAAATGTCAACACTTTATCCACAAACCATGAATGGTATAAAAATAGCACATCCACAGTCAAACATAACTCATTCGATAAAATATGGAATATTGTATTGTATCATATAAACCTCAATCAAGAATAATGAAGGATGTTGACATAGATTAAAATAATCATCAAGACTATTTGAGAGAAATATCCCCCTTTTTCTTGAAATCATTTAGAAGTCACACTATTTGTCAAGAAGCCATTTTAAAATAGACTTTTGAATCAAAGTGTCCCATAAAACTTTGAAACTATTTAAAAGGAGTTTTAATTTTAAAACTTTAATGTCTATATAAATAAATCCTTAAAACCATTTTTAAAACATGGACATTAATGAGCACGATTTAGATGAATAAGTCTTTAAAACATTTAAAAATGGTATTTTAGTTAGAGATTCTAACCAAAAGAGAGACACTTGAATACAAATAATTGAGGTAATAAAAACATTGTAATATAATGAGAATAAAGGGATTCATGACATACAATGTCAACATACATTATATACACCACATAAAAGTGATTTGGTGTATATCAAAAAAGATGTCTCAATAGAATATAAATTGAGATGAAATCTCTCATAAAGGTTGTATCCTTAGGTTAAGGATAAATCAACGACATAGTTATGTGTGACAAATATAAATACACTATATATGATTGGATATTCAGTGTAAAACAATCAAAGGATATTCACACATAATCTTATAAAAACAAAACCAATGAATTGGATGTTTAACTCAATAAATGGAGAGTGAGTTAAAATTACTCTTATCAAATTCATATCGATGACTTGAGAAATTATCAATTGAGTGATTATGTGTATCAAAAGTATATCGACAGAAAAGGGGAGTGGAAATTATGACATAAGCAAATGAATAGATATTCCACACATAATCTCGGAGTAAAATAATCAATGAATTTTGCGTAAAGCCGAATAAATAGAAATAGAAATTTCAAATTCCCTTATTGATTTGGTAACATACAAAACATACACCCATGAAAGAAGGATCATAAAATGATGATGTAAATAAAAATTAATTAAATTATATTACACAATGAATACAAACATGGGTAGTACACACACCACATGTAATAAATAAGTGGTGAACAATGGAATTCTCATGGAATTAAAAGTGAGATAAGAAACCCCTTACCCAGTTGTAATCAACTGAGTTGTACGACCAAAAGTTAATAACCACCAAATGATTTACAGAATAACATTAATATAAAGAGAATAATGATAATATATATCAAATGGTAGTACACAATATACCACTTTCAATAAATTAGTGGCGAACAATGGAAATCTCACGGAATTGAAAGTGAGATAAGAAAATCCCTTACCTTGTACTTTTCCTGGGTTGGGGGTAGGTTAACCTCCTGTATAATGTTGAAATAATTGATATTAAATTATTCATGAATCATATACATTAATATGATATGATATATTATCTTTTAACATTTCTTTGTTAATAATATCTTAGAATTATCTTCGTTTCGGGTGTTAACTTACTCATTTTCTTTTATATGTTTTTTTACGTAAGCCATGTTTTTCAGTGATAGGTTGTATATTATTATTAACCATAATGATATAATGTTATTAAACATTATTTTTAAATCATAAAATGATAATTATACTTGAATGGATATGATGGATAATGAATCTCATCGCGTTCGTGGAGACGGTAGTCCGTACGTACGCACGAGTGACAATATCATTATTTTGATATTAAAATAATATATAATTGCATGTTATATCATATATACAGAATCATTAACATGTTATATTTATTATGTAAATGAGTTACACATCATTATTATACCCAACAAAATAATAATATATTGAATAACAATTACACCACGATGTGGAGATGGTAAGCCGTACGTACGCACGTATGGTGACATGTTATTCAAAGGGTGGATAGAATACTGAATATGGTTGTACCATATTTATAATAACATCACAGTATATATAAGATACTGGAGTTATTATTTTATAATGGTAATAACAAAGAAAGAAGAATTGGAAGAATAAAGGAACTTGAAAAGGGGTGGTGAAAACATTACCTCTTCTTCGGGTTCTTCCTTTTGATTTGATCAAAAGGGCTCCATAGGATGGCTTTCTGATCAAACTAAGGCCACTAGATTGTAGTGAGGGAAGTTTATAGAGTATTTGGTCAGGGGTTGGCCTATCCAAAAGGCTTTGAAGGTGTGAAAAAATGAGAAGGAGGAGTGCCCTTTTATAAGAGGGGTGAGGGGCACCTTTGGAAAAACTAGAAATATTAATTTATTATAAATTCATATTCGGATTCTAATGGCTCCAAAGTTTATTATTTAAAGGTTAAAGTGGGGATAGGTCGAAAACCATTCAACCAATAGAATTTATACAGGTTTGGGTTACTATATTAACCTTATCTTTTAGTTTTAACTCTTAGTTAATTAATTTGACATTTATCATGTCACCTTGTATTTTTATATTATATAGTTAATAAACTTACTATATACATCCAAGAGTCCCACAAATGGTCCATTAATGATATAAATATCATGATATAAGTCTCTTGGTGGATCCTTAGATTTTTAGGAATTTAATATCATTTAATAATATAATATTTTTTTTACAAATGCTTTTATGTCAATTTTGACACTATTAAATAGTTGATTTTTGTGAAACTCATAACAGAATTATTACTTCGAAAAAAGTAAATTAAATCAATCTTAATATGTCATATTATCCTAGAAAATTAGTTTAATACATTAAAAGTCTTAAATTATAATTATTTGGGTATTTATAATATCAATTATTTTAATTGATTACTATTATGTTAATTACTTCATCATCATTATGTCATAAATATATTAAATTATTTAATGTCTAAAAATTATAAATAAAATATCATTATGTAGGAAATCGTATTATCTTTCTAATGAATATTTAAAATAGATTTTATCTTATGTATAACCCTATATAAGAAATGTTTTAGTAAATAAACTTTGATTTTAACTCTTTTAACTCTTCTTTGAATTAAATAATAATAAATGTCCTAATCTAATCCAAGTGGACCTAAATGATAATACCTTATTCCTAAGGTTGTTTTTGGTCGAGATACACTTGTCCAATAGAATTAGGACATGTGTTAGGGTAATATTAATATCATTTTTACCATTAATTACCCTATTTACTTTTAACCGTTGTAAATAAAAGTAAAAAGTTACTATTCACAAAAAATTATTTTCATCTCATTGAACCAAATTTTACTTCTTGATATTAACCGTGTCTCTTGGATTTTAGGAATTCCATTCACAGAAGCGGTAAAATTAAGTTTTATGAAAAATTCAGTTTTTTCAACTACCACTTAGTAGTTTCTCTATTCATTAAAAATTGATGTTTTTCAGAATTATGCCAAAATTTCAACCTAAGCTATAATTGATATTCCGAATTCAAAAATGATTTCTATTTTAAAAAATTCTAAACATATAAGTTTCATTAATTAATTTTATAATTAATTCCCACTGTCACAACAAAGAGCGTTTTTTTAAGAAAAAATATATATAAAAAGATTGACAATTTTTTAGGTCCAATTTCAAAGTGAAATTAATTCTATTGAACACCATTGGATAAAATGGTAAAACTATATTCTAATTATACTTTAAAAACACTCAATAATATAATTTATCACTATATATTATTTTGATTTAAAAAGTTGTTTTTAATTAAAATTTAGTAATTTTCACTATTCATTAAAATATTAGTGTTATCCGAAAAGTTCCAAAATTTCACCCTAGGATAAATTTGATATTCCGAATCCAAAAATGAAGTCCATTTTGAGAGATAGAATTTATAAAATTTCAAAAAGAAGGTATTACTACTCATAACGGCTAGTTTGATTGGTTGTGGTGTGTTAGAATCTCGAAGTTGCGTACAATGCACACCATTACATTATTTGAAGGGAAATGTACCGTGGAAGTTTGGGGTGTTACATTCTCCCCTCCTCAATAAATTGCATCCTCACAATTTTTAAAATTGTTCTTGGGAATATAATGGAAAGTCCCACATCGGAAAAAGATTCAATAAAACTATCACTTTAATATAAATAAAGATAGGTATAAAGGTCAACCAAGATAAACCATACTCGGATTCCATGTAGGAAAACATGGATATAGATGATAAACTAAGTGTCAAGTTATTATGGAGAGGGATAGAAATCATGATCAGGAGAAAGTTAACAATAAAAAAACCAAAAACTTGTGTTGGGACAAACGACCATTAGTCTCCTAGTAGGAATGTAAACAGACAACATTTTTTTGTTTTAAGTTACATTACATAAGGATGAGGAAGTCATTTATGATATTGACTAAAAACATAAAGAGATATACTTACTTTTTAAGTAGAGTTTCATTCTTTAATAAAGTTTTACCACTAACTCATTTTTTTGAACAATGAGTATTCAAGAAGACTTGGTCAGAATGGATGAGCTAGAATAAACTTCTATAGAAATACATGATCCACGTAAGATAAAATATATATTTAACTTGTCTTTAGAGATTAATCAAAACCAAAATGGTTAGTACAAGATCAAATGATCCCCAAAAATGATATTCCTTGAAGGAAATAAACAATAATGTTAATTTCCAAAATTAAACCAACAATACCCCAAAGATAAATAAATACCATTCAATAATCAATTGTCCTTAAAATCCTATAATCAAAACTAATATTGAAAACCAAAACATATTAAGAATGTAGTCTTCCATGTTAAATTGTATCTCCAAATGACATTAATTACTTCTTAAAGTCACATACTTAAAAGTAATTATCCTAATCATTTCTATAAATAACCCAAATCATTATAAATCCACAATAAAAACATAGATAAAAATCCACCATTACTCCTCAAATGAAATCCCATACTACTCTATTTTCCTTTTGCATATAGTGTTCTCAACAAAGCGAACAACTTCCAAAATAACATTTATCACTCAATCACCAAATCATTTTCCTATACAAAGGGTATTCATTTGATAAGACATAATATCCCGAAACAAATTATTATTGATTAATAAAATCATTTAACTAAAAATAATAGTCACACTAACCAGGGACTTCACGTAGTCCAGTGGTAGGTAATAAATCCCAATCGCACTTTGGTTGTGGGTTCGATTCCCATAGCTTTGTCCGACGCGACGGGTTGTCACATGGTCCAGGTGTTGTCCATTTTCAAAAACTATAATTTATACCATTACCAAAATGAGATAAATTCCTCAAAATAAGCATAACATAATTTAACCACAAATGTTATCTCATACCTTGCATTTTCATCCCAATTTATAATAATTTGTAATTTCCTCAAACCCAATGATCACATAAAACCAAATGGTTATTTATAACTATATACACAAGAGAAAAGATAATTCTTCCATAAATATCATTCTCACATGGGAAACGTTAGGGTTACAAATACAAGAGAAAATTATTCCAAAGTAAACCCATCAACAAGGAGTGCTAATACTTTTTAAATATTTCTCCAGCCATTTAATTCTACATACCTTCTTCTTTGACCAAGAAAATACCCTATAGAATTGGACATTCACTAGGGTAATGGCCAGGTCCCCTACATTTACGGAAAATGACTATAAATGGATTCTTGGGACCATTTTATCTTCTTACATAGTACTCTTCATTTTTCTTCAGCAATTCTTCACTTTATGTCCTTCCATCCCACACGTAAAGCATTTCTTTGTCCCATTGAGACACTTTATTGGGTGTCTCCTCCCACATTTCCTGCATGATGGAAATTGAGGATTTCTTTCTCCATGGTCTCCACTACTGGAGCTCTTATCATTCATCACTTTTATCTTCATTGTTGAGTCCGGTAATTGGTTAATATATATATTGTGGGTCATATTTTTTGAAAATTGATTTGGCATAAAGACAATATCTTTTACGACAATCAACATTCCATTTTGTTGCTCATTTTCACCACCGTTCCCACCTTGTACATCATTCTCAAAGTCACTATGACTTCCTTGGAATCCATCCATTGACTAAAACCAGAAATCATTGTGTGAGTAATAGTAGTCATACAATCACATAGAGGTTAACATGTCACCATATTCTCAATTTGAAACACATTAGGATTAACCATGGTCATTTACTCTCATCTTATATATATAATACATTAAATCAGTTTGTAATGAAAATGTAAATTATCCTAAGAATATCCCCCGGGAGTGTCGTAACCAAGAGTGCAGCAAGGCCCATTGTCGTGGACCAGTTCCTGTTCAAGTCTAGCTCAAAGTGGTGTTTTCGGGTTTTACCCCTAGGTACATCTGTGCCAGAGCCGCCTCTACCTGCTCGTATCCAGACAGGGATGTACTGCTCAGAAAACTCATAAAATCTCTACAATACCAAAATTCTAGGAATTTCTACTATACTAATCCTCAAAGTTCATCTTAGGTCTACATGCTCTAATCAAAGGTTATCTAAATCTAGATTCCAAGGTTTGTACTAAACTTCCTCTGATACCAACTGTAACTCCCTGACCCTAGATACCCAGAGTCGGTGCATTATTACATAACATTGGAATGATCACAAAGGATCAAGTCACGAAAGACCAATTAGTTTAGTAGTCTTGGAAACACTAGATGTATTCATAAGTCTTACATTACATCATAAGGTAAAAAAAACTACAACAACATCTTGTCTTCATATCCCCTCATACTATCCCTGCAGGTCATTCATAAATTACTTCTTCATAATCCTGGGAAAAATAAAACATTGAAAGGGATGAGATCAGATGCTCAGTAAGGATAAAATTATAGCAGAAGCTTTCATAGATAAGCATAAACACTTAAGGCAGTTTATAACTAAAACGAAATCCTTTTAAACTTGAACTTCAGCATAAAATGGAAAATATAAAATAAATTAATGCCATTTACATACTCACATGGATATTCTACTAGTCGAATGATCACATGAAATATCAATAACCACTTTCATAATGATGGAATGCATAATTCCAGACTATCATAACCACATAGCCAAGGCCTCGTGCCAAGACTACAAATAAGATTTTGCCATGGCCTTGTGCCAAGACACTAGTTTGTCTCATGAGACCTACCGATGCATCGAGGAGCTATAGAGGGCTCCAACTATCACTTACTAAATCCAATGCATTCCTCATATGAATAGTTTTAAACATAACATAAACATTCGTATTAAAACTAGCATAAGAAATGTCAATACTTTATCCACAAACCATGAATGGTATAAAAATAGCACATCCACAGTCAAACATAACTCATTCGATACAATATATAATATTTTATTGTATCATATTAACCTCAATCAAGAATAATGAAGGATATTGACATAGATGAAAATAATCATCAAAACTATTTGAGAGAAATATCCCCCTTTTTCTTGAAATAATTAAAAAGTCACACTATTTTTCATGAAGCCATTTAAAAATAGGTTTTTGAATCAAAGTGTCCTATACCATGTTGAAACATTTTAAAATGAGTTTTAATTTTAAAACATTGATGTCCATATAAATAAATCCTTAAAACCATTTTTAAAAGATGGACATTAATGAGCAAGATTTAGATGAATATGTCTTTAAAACATTTAAAAATGGTATTTTAGTTAGAGATTCTAACAAAAAGAGAGAAATTTGAATACAAATAATTTAGGTAATCAAAACATTCTAATATCATGAGAATAAATGGATTCATGACATACTATGTCAAAGTACATTATATACACCACATAAAAGTGATTTGGTGTATATCAACAAAGAAGTCTCAATGCAATGTAAATTGAGATGAAATCTCTCATAAAGGTCGTATCCTTAGGTTAAGGATAAATCAACGACATAGTGATGGTGAAAAATATAAATACACTAAATATTATTTTATATTCAATGTAAATCAATCAAAGGATATTCACACATAATCTTATAAAAACAACACCAATGAATTTGATGTTTAACTCAACAAATGGAGAGTGAGTTAAAATTACTCTTATCAAATTCATATCGATGACTTGAGAAATTATCAATTGAGTGATTATGTGTATCAATAGTATTTCTACAGAAAAGGGGAGTGGAAATTATGACATAAGCAAATGAACAGTTATTCCACACATAATCTCGGAGTAAAATAATCAATGAAGTTTTCGTAAAGCCGAATAAATGGAAATTGAAATTTCAAATTCTGTTATTGATTTTGTAACATACAAAACATACACCCCTGAAAGAAGGATCATAAAATGATGATTTAAATATACATGAATTAATGTATATTACACAATGAATACAAACATGGGAAGTATACACACCACATGTAATAAATAAGTGGTGAACAATGGAATTCTCACGGAATTAAAAGTGAGGTAAGAAACCCCTTACTACGTTGTAATCAACTGAGTCGTATGACCAAAAGTTAATAACCACCAAATGATTTACAAAATAACATGAATATAAAGAGAATAATTATAATTTATATCAAATGGTAGTACACAATATACCACTTTCAATAAATTAGTGGTGAACAATGGAAATCTCACGGAATTGAAAGTGAGATAAGAAAATCCCTTACCTTGTACTTTTCCTTGGTTGGGGGTAGGTTAACCTCCTGTATAATGTTGAAATAATTGTTATTAAATTATTAATGAATCATATACATTAATATGATATAATATATGATCTTTTAACATTTCTTTGTTAATAATATCTTAGAATTATCGTCGTTTCGGGTGTTAACTTACTCGTTTTCTTTTATATGTTTTGTTACGTAAGCCATGTTTTTCATGGATAGGTTGTATCTTATTCATATCTAGAATGATATAAAGTTCTTAAAAATTATTTTTAAATCATTAAATGATAATTATACTTGAATGGATATGATGGATAATGAATCTCATCACGTTCGTGGAGACGGTAGTCTGTACGTACGCACGAGTGACAATATCATTCTTTTGATATTAAAATAATATATAATTTTATGGTATATCATATATACAGAATCATTATCATTTTATATTTATTATTTAAATGTGTTACACATCATTGTTATACCCAACCAAGTAATAATATATTGAATAACAATTACACCACGACGTGGAGACGGTAAGCCGTACGTACGCACGTATGGTGACATGTTATTCAAAGGGTGGATAGAATACTGAATATGGTTGTACCATATTTATAATAAAATCACAGTATATATAATATACTAGAGTTATTATTTTATAATGGTAATAAAAAATAAAGAAGAAGTGGAAGAAGAAAGGAACTTGAAAAGGGGTGGTGAAAACATTACCTCTTCTTCGGGTTCTTCCTTTTGATTTGATCAAAATGGCTCCTTAGGTTAGCTTTCTAATCAAACTAAGGCCTATAGGTTTTAGTGAGGGAAGTTGAGAGAGTATTTTGGTAGGGTATGGACGAACCAAAAGTCTTTGAATGTGTGAAGAAATGAGAAGGAGGAGTTCCCTATTATAAGAGGGGTGAGGGGCATCTTTGGAAAAGCTAGAAATATTAATTTATAATAAATTCATATTCGGTTTCTAATGGCTCCAAAGTTGTTTATTCAAATGTTATGGTAGGTATAGGTAGATAACAATTCATCCAATAGAATTTATACAGGTTTGGGTTACTATATTAACCTTATCTTTTAGTTTAAACTCTTAGTTAATTAGTTTGACATTTACGATGTCACTTTGTATTTTTATATTATATAATGAATAAACATACTATATACATCAAAGAGACCCCCAAGTTGTCCATTAAGGATATACCTATCATTATATAAGTCTCTTGGCCGAACTTTAGATTTTTAGAAATTTAATATCAATTAATAATATAATATTTGTTTTAAAAACTCTTTTATGTAAATTTTGACACTATTCAATAGTTGATTTTTTTGAAACTCATAACAGAATGATTACTTCTAAAAAAGTCAATTATATCAATCCTAATATGTCATATTATCCTATAAAGTTATTTTAATTCATTAAAAGTCTTAAATTATAATTATTTGGCTATTTATAATATCAATTATTTTAATTTTTTACTATTATGTTAATTACTGCATCATCATTGTGAAATAAATATATTAAATTATTTAATTTCTAAAAATTAAAAATAAAATATAATTATGTAGGAAATCGTATTATATTTCTAATGAATATTTATAATAGAATTTATCTTATGTATAACCCTATATTAAAAATATTTTAATAAATAAACTTTGATTTTAACTCTTTTAACTCTTCTTTGAATTAAATAACAATAAATGTCCTAATCTAATCCAAGTGTACCTAAATGATAATACATTATTCCTAAGGTTGTTTTTGGTCGAGATACAGTTTTCCAATAGAATTAGGAAATGTGTTAGGGTAATATTTATATCATTTTTACCCTTAATTACCCTATTAACTTTTAACCATGGTAAATAAAAGTAAAAAGTTACTATTCACCAAAAATTATTTTCATCTCATTGAACCGCATTTTACTTCTTGATATTAACTGTGTCTCTCGGATTTTTGAAATTCCATTTACAGAAGTGTTAAAATTAAGTTTTTTGAAAAATTCAGTTTTTTTTACTACCACTTAGTAGTTTCACTATTCATCAAAAAATGAAGTTTTTCAGAACAATTCCAAAATTTCACCCCAAGCTATAATTGATATTCCGAATTAAAAAATGATGTATATTTTACAAAATTAAAAAAATATAATTTGCATTAATTAATTTTTTAATTAATTCCCGCTGTCACAACAATTAGCGTGTTTTTAAGAAACAATATATATCAAAAGATTGACAATTTAGGTCCAATTTCAATGTGAAATTAATTCTAATGAACACCATTGGATAAAATGGTAAAAATATATTCTAATTATACTTTAAAACCACTCAACAATATAATTTATCACTATAAATTATTTTGATTTAAAAAGTTGTTTTTAATTATAATTTAGTAATTTTCACTATTCATCATAATATAAGTTTTATCCGAAAAGTTCCAAAATTTCACCCTAGGATAAATTCGATATTCCAAATCCAAAAATGTAGTCCATTTTGAGAGATAGAATTTATAAATTTCAAAAAGTAGGTATTACTATTCATAACGGCTAGTTTGATTGGTTGTGGTGTGTTAGAATCTCGAAGTTGCGTACAATGCACGCCATTGCATTATTCGAAGGGAAACGTACCATGGAAGCTTGGGGTGTTACAATGGTGGGTTTGAATAGTATTATAAAAATTATGAAAATATAGGGATAACACATTATTTCCCTTAGAATTCCATTTATCAATGGTCTATTGTAGGGGTTTAGTTGTGTTCAATCATTTAGGTCGGATTCACTATTTTGTAATGGATTCCAATATGTTTTGTTGAAGGAACTAGAAACACCCAACGGTTCTATATTTGTGATGACTCCGAGACCATCTATCTAAATTTAGGTTCTCACTAGGAAATTTGTCCAATGATACGTAAAAACTCACTGTTTGAGAGGATGGGAGGCCGACCTCTTCACACCCTTTTGGGTGGGATTATAGACTACTATGGGACTCTATTATAGATTTAAGATGTGTTCATCAATCCTTTATTAATTACCAATTATTATGTGGGTCACCATAGAGATAAAAATCAGTTATTATAATATATATAGTTTTGAATCATCAATATGTAATTGGGGTTCTTCATAAATATATATATATATATGTGTGTGTGTGTGTGAGGTTATCCATTAATGGAATCCGGTTATGTAATAATAAGATATTAATTGGAATTTATTATAATGGTTCTTGTTTCCTAGATACATTTTATGAACTCAATAGTGTTTCATCTTCTAGGAAGACAACAATTTATTTCATGTTGGGACCAGACCAATGGTTGGGATTCTTTCATATCATTGTGAAATGAATAAAAAGCCACATATTAAGGGTCCCTTAGTGGGAAACATCATTCATTTTTAGGTCGTGTGAGAAGGACCAACCCATGTAGTTTACCTCCATGAGGCAAAGATGTTTATGAAATTTTTCCCACATCAATGTTTGGTGTGGTTCTAATAATGTAGTAGCCAAAGGAAAATAGAAAGAATATGGATTACTAGGTTTAATTAAACCTCATTTATAGAGTTTCCAAAGTATGATAGGGTTTATTAGGAAAATTGGGTGTGTAACTATTGGAGGCTTCCTACAAATCATGTTTTTATAGGAATCAAAGTCCGCATAGTTTAGTTAGGTTGGGGATTACAACATAGGTGGATTCCTAGATGAGTGTGGTTATTATATGAGATATAATGTGAGTAAGATTCCAGGTTTAATGGGATTGTCATTGGGTATTACTTCTAATGTGGATTCCCATTGATCTCAGGTCCTATGTGGGCATCCTGCATATCATGATTACAGAAGGAATCATAGTTCTTAAATTTCAATGATTCTTGAATTACAAAGTAAGACTACATTTCATACGTTCTGTTAGGTCTTAATTCCAAAGAGGATTCCCAAAAGGTTTGGGATTATACGGATTTCATGAAAATTGTCAACCTCTAAGAGAAAATGCATCTTTCTTGGTGTGAGGAAAAAGGGGAAATATATGTTCTTAGAAACTGCATGATACACTTTTCTCTGATCTAGAATGCATGGACCTAATGAACAATATATAATGAGGTTATCTAATGGAATGATATATAAATATCCAAAGGATGATCCACTACTGAAAAATGCATCTAAGTGTATGGGTGATTCCATCGTGGTAATACTCTGTGTCCAAATGAATTAATATGAGTCATGATTGAATTTTATGGACAAGATGTAGACAAATATTTAAAAATCCCAAACTCTTATCCCCCTCCACTAGTTGAAGAGGACGAGGGTATGGGTTAAAGTGGGTAGGACTACAACACCCAAGCCATATATTCTATAGTATCCAATGGGGATAGGAAGATAAAGTGTTCATATTCTTGTAAAAAGGATATGGAATTAATATTTTATGGATTCCACAATATTGGTGTTATATAGAAGTAATGGAAATATCATGCCATGGTAAATGGAATGGAAAGTGAAATCCATACCATCGATGACCAGAACTAGAGGCTCAGGGACATAAAGATGTAAAAGGTAGGACATGTTATTGGTTTATGTATATAAGACCCAAAACATTCTAACACTGTCCATGTGGTTAGGGTACTCATGATGGAAGGAATTAAAACCCAAATTATTCCTGAGACCCCTAGAAATTTGGTAGGATATTTTCAAGAATCCTCTACCCCAATGAATGGAAATCCAAATTAGAGAAAAATTATTCTTCCATTTTACATTTTATTTCTCGACTAGAGGCTTTAGTGGAGGTTTCAAATTTGTCCATTTTAGTGAATAGAACCAATGGAATATATTTTTTATCATATATGGCTTGGAAAATATCTTGATGAGTGTTTCACACCTGTTGATGTCTATTATAATCTACTGGGGCTCGAAAATGATGTCTTGGGAAAGGAAACAAATACTTATGAAGGGGGTGATCCATTCACGAAGGGTTGGGTGAGCTGCTGGTAACCAATGTGATTAACCACATGGACTACTACACATGGGGGGAAACATTGGAAATTACCTAAAGGGTCTCTATATATGTTCCCATATGTAGCTCGCATTACCCCATTTTAGGGAGGGGGCCTCACTATAGGGTTCATCCATCGTGGAGGAAAATTTCACATGTAGTTGTTATGTGTTTAAAACCATGGGAGGTATTTAATTTCATTATTCCTCTTTAATTTACTTTTATTTGATTTTAGAATAATACATTCAAGGTTTCAAAAGGGATTATTGATGGACATGGGTGAGCAGAGCATTGGTTGGCATTAGGGATTTTCTATCTATAAAAATAAAAACCTGAAGTTCCTATTTATGGGAAAATATGGGAGGTTGGGAGAAGGGGTTTTCTTGATCAGTATTTCTGCATAGGTGTTCTACTCATGTATACTGACCAAGAGTGCCTCTCAAGGTTGTACTATTGTCTGATGCCCTAGCTGGTCACACGGGTTGATTCATTGGTTCCTTGAAACCTTATATTGCTTGTGGCTACCTGCATGGCTCACATGGGCTAATCCACTACTCCATACCATGGGGCTATACCCTGACACCCCTACATAGGATCACTATCTGGTTTTGGTCTTGACCCTTTGTATCAGTCCCTTTTCTACCTTTTCTGACCCGCATGAAAAAATGAGTGTCTCACCATAAAACATTCTAGCTCAGTTTAGGATGTTTTGGGTCATGACACATGAAAATCCATTATGCTCTTTTTTCCCAAACCGCAACATCATTTTGTGCCTTTGGAGATACATTAACTATGGAATTATGCTATAATGTTATTTATGAAATGGGGAATAGCGACTGTAGTTTGAATATTTCTAGGGTATTAGGGAAAACCCTAACAAAATTCATTTTTTCAACACCCTATTTTTTCATAATATAGTTATAAAAAAATTCAATGGGTGAGACTTGGATTTTTCATAGGCCGCCAATATTGGGTTATCAGCCTTAAAAATTTTGTGCCTATATCTTTTCATTTCCTGATTTTTCCTAAACCAATTGGACTTTAGGTCTTGCGGGATGTTACTAGACTATTGTACATAGTTCCATTTGCATGTTTTCTATCTATAGAGTAATATATTTATTTTTTTTGGATGTTTAATTTCACGACACCTGCATAACTGATATTGGTGTTTTAGGTTGAAAATCTTTGACCACATATTTTGAGTTGAATATCCAAACAAGAATTTATGGCCAACAATGTAATGATATCTTTTAGATACCTAGAAGTGGAATTTTGAGACATGAGTTCATATTTCAGAATCTATAACCTGATATTCATGATTAGAGGAGGTATCTCATGATGAGGAAATCACCACTGGATTATGAACCCATTTTGTGGGTTGTTTCATGCAAGGCCAAATAGGTCATGTACTGCATTGTAAAATAGGATAATCCTTATACATTCATACCTATTATGTAGGTGTCTTATGAAATGTTAATGGTGGTGCACACTACATACTCATGATAAATAGATTCAAGGATGTCTAAAATTCAATTGTTGATGTTCAAAGGGAGTTTATATAGTTTTTCATTTCTCAAGACCATGAGGGTGGTTTTTTTAGGTAAAATATCTGTGAATGAATATGTACCAATAGTGGCCACAAATTAGAACCCTCTATTAAATGAATTTGGCATGTTAAATAGGGTACATGCTTTAAAAAATTGTTGTTAGGGGGAACACCCATTTTTGATTAGTGTTGATGCATCCTAATGTTTAATTCCATGCAACTCAGGCAATGGATTTTTTTTACATATTTTGGGGAGGATGTTATGCCATTAAGTTTATTGTTGTGCAGAAATGTAGTTTAATGTCATTCCATAAGGATATTATGATATGAAATTTAATTTTGCCTAGCATAACCCTATGCTATGTAGTTTAAAGTCATACTATAAGGAAGTTATGCTATGATGTTTAAATTCACACAAAAGGACATTATTCTATACAGTTTAAATTTTTACAAAAATGGAATTGGGGGATTTGAATTAAGGTCATTGGAATTCAAATAATGTTTAATTATTCTATGATTTTTGGTATTATGTCTAGATATTGGTTTCCATATTCAGGTTTGAAGGGAAAAAATGATGTAAAAAATTACCTAGTGATGTATGGATCTAAATAGTGGTGTGGGGAAAATGTATTATGGTTATAGAGGATTTCATATTGGACAATGAATTTATCGCTAATTTTTAAACTCATACAAGTGATTTTTATAAAGACTTATATTTTACTGGTAATAGAGTTTAAATTTTAAATGGATAATACAAATATATAGAATGTGATTTTCAAGTAAAGATTTCCAACAAATTTAGGGAGTATGTTTCGTGCATTTTTCTTACAGAACATGGGAAATGTGGTGTATTTTGTATTATGTCATATAATAAGGATCATGGTATTATTGAAATTATAGATGATATGAGGACTCTTAGTCTATGGTTATTCTAGTATTATTCGACCAAATTAAGGAGGATATTGTAAATCATGATCCAAGGGGTTCTCAGATCAGGAAAAGGATATGATAAATATATGAATAATAATTGAAAAATATTTAAAATCATGGGTTTTTATATATTTTCATCAATTATTACGTGGTCAGGATAGGATTCATCTAATGTTCAAGTTACCACTTAATGAAAAACCCATTATGAGGGTTGTTTTCTTAATGTAAAAATAGTTTGTATGTTTTATAGTCAAATAGAGGATTTTTTTTGGTTTATAACTCATATGTGGGCTATTTTTTATGAAAGAAACTCTGAAATGTATAACATAGTAAAAAACATAGCATTCAGATGCTATAAACTCTGTCACCAGAAGCTAGAAAAATATTATAAAGATCAAAATGTATACATGAATATGAGTGTGATATATGAAATGGGTTTGGTCTAAGCATATAATATGTGATTGGATTTATTAATTGATATTAATTATAGTATTCCTTCCATAGATCTGACTCATATATAAAAAGTTTCATCTCTATTTCCTTAGTGGATTACTTAATGAGGGGACCCAAAATTAAAAGATTATGCATAGATTTTGTTTTTATTCTGAAGAGGGTATTTTTTCCATAACCTGGGTCTGATAGTATGATATGATCCTAGGTGTCACTGTGTATCTCACTAGAATGAGAATGAATCCAAAAGTAGTTCTAAAATAAAAATCTATCGTTTTGATTGGATTCATGTTTGGATGGAAAGAATGTGTTTTTTAAATATGGGCTCACACATAGGGTAAGGAACCATATTGAATCATCTTATATAAATAAGGATCTTAAATAACAAAGTAGGGGTCACTTCCTACATTATTGCGACTTGGCCCACGAATGAAAATATGTAAGTTTCTACATAATTCATTATATTTAGAATCATTCCAAACATATTTATTGATGAAATCACGTAGTTTATTATCATACGATGAGGGAATCTAGTGTTCCTTTTACGATCATGTATCCAGGACCAGGATAGTTCAAATATAAATTCACATACCTTTCTTGTGTAGCGATTTACTTTACCAAATCTCATAATATCATGTGAGGTATGCTCTGTGCGAGAAACATGGAGGGATAAAATATTTTTCCATGGGACAAAGGCCACATAAGGGAAGGATATGGAACATATATTTTAGGATTCTTGGTCTAGGAGGTATTATTCCAGAATCACTATGTATCTAATTGACATGATAAATAAGACATGAATAGTTCATGAACTCCATTTAGGTTAATTTCATGTGACAATATAGATGAAAAACATACATCAAAGAGGGGAAATGTTTTGGTTGGGACCAATTATGAAATCATTGGTGTAACAAAATATATTTTTAGAATGAGAATCAATCCATATAATATTCTTGAATTCATGTTAGATTAATGTCATGGGGTGAAGATATGTGTGATACCGAAATTGAAATGAATGTTGTGCCTAGACAAGAGTATAAGTTCCATGTGTCACTAAATATATTGATGGTGAATGAATAATCCCACACATAGTTCTTAAAAAGGAATCATTGTCTATGTTTGAACATCAAAAAAATGAGTAATGTTGTAATTTTTAGTTGGTTATTTGATCAGATATTTGTGTTTCGTTGCATATATAGTTGGAAAGAGAATCAAGCCACATGTTATTTTAAAATATGACCCATGTATATGTTTAAAATCATTCAAAAGGTGTGAAGGATATTTTGTTGTTTATGTACAACTGGACCAAATATAAGTTATCTGGTCATCACTACATATCTCATTGGAATGAGAATCAAGATAGAAGTAGTTCATGGAAATTATTACCCCATGTAAATCATTCTTTATTATGCGAAAAAAAAGCATTAAAAATTTCTAAGATGATGTTTGGGCCTAAAGCATGAGGTTTAGGTATCCTTACATATCCTATTGCAATGGGAATAAGGTATATCTTCAAAAGTATTCTTGTGTGAATCTAATTCATGCATAGGTAATCTGAAGTGGATTTTCATTTCCTTAATCATGGATATACCTAGTATTGGTGATCCCGAAATCCATTCATATTTCAGTAGAATGAGAATCAAACATCATATAATTCAATAAATTTTCTGTATGCCGAACTGATCAATGCTCATTGGGTGTGAAGGGGTATTATGATTAATTGAGGCTGGACCAGGGATTGGAGAACATGGTGTCTCCACATATTTCAATAGAATGATATTCAATCAACACATAATATATTAGAAATTGTGTGGTGTAAAATCTTGTGTCACAGATGCAGGTCACCAGATGTGAAATAAAATATTTTTGATGGACTAGGGTATTTGACATAGGTTTTAAAACGTATGATTTTCTATAAAGAGTCAACCATTTCTAGTTCATGAAAACAATACCTACGTTTGAATAATTCACACAAAGGGAAAATGAGATATTTTTTTCATTATGCCTCGACCTGAGATATAATTTTTGAGAATCACTTTGTATCACACTAGAATGAGAATCAAACCACAAGTATTTCTTCAACGGATCATATATTTAACCATCATGTGATATGAAAATTATAGTATTTTGTCATCTACCTATAAAGGGGCCAATGAGCCATTATGGAGTGGTTGTGATGTTAGTGGGGATTCTGTATGTAATATTCCAATACTTTCATCCTCATGTTTCGCCAAGAGGGGATCTCAACCCATATAGGGTTTACATGAATGTGATTGGAATTTCACCTGATATGGAGGCCCATATTTGAGGGACACTAATGAGTATCATCTTTGAGTATTTTAGTGTTTTCGTAAAATCAAATAATGGAGAATTTAACCGCAATGAATAATTTCACGCACTATTGACATTATATCGCTCCTTTTATGTTCATTCTACACAGACCATTTATATAGATTAATGTATTACAGTTAGAAATTATATTTTTCTATGAAGTATAACTTATTAAAACTATAATCCATTTTTATGTGATTAAATGAGAAAATTACACATGAATCTAGCATTGTTTACAATCGTAATGATTTACTCTTCCATTGAGATAAAGGAATATGATCTATTAATGTGGACCTTATTGATAGAGTATGGCCCCTATTACTTTGGCTCGATCTTTGTAGGATTTTTTCCTAGAATCATTTGATCCGTAAGGACCAATAACAATTCTCCATGGAGGAATGAGTGGAGGTGGACCATTTTGATAAAGGACTGTGATATCTGATTTTAATAGAATTCCATGTGATTCATGATGTGTAGTCATTTTTCATCCAATTCCTCCAAATCATCCATTCTTTTCTAGGATTTCTCATTTGTAGATAGTTGATAACAAAAAGATATATGGAGTAATGGAAATTCAACCTCAATGGGAGTGACTACTTCATTTCATATATCAATGAGTAAGGGGTCACATGTGTGGTATTACAGGTCGTAGTCTGGTAATTCCATAATGCATGAAATATATTTTCATGATAAAACAATTAATCTTTTTACCGAATATTCTATTGTATATTAAACAGTTTCTTTCTTAAGTCATCAATAGATTAATTTTACAATATATGATTATGGGATAAATTTTAGGAATTTATAATATACTCCAGATATAGTTTATCTACCATGGTATATTATAAATTGGTGACATATACCACCGTTATATTATTATGGATAGAAAATCTGGAAATGATGTTATATTTTAAGAAAATAAACATGATTTTGACCTTGAATTCATTCTGGTATTTACTCTTCTCATATAGAGATGAAATCGATAGAATTGATGATGTATTTTAACTATCAGGTCATAGCTGGGGGTACATGCCTACTATATCCATTACCCATATGGATAATGGCTAAGAGTGTTTGGATGCATGTATTAACTATGGGGGTTAATTGATGATGTTTCCATGAACATGTAAATAATTAAATTTCATGGTAAAACCTATGCAGTCATGTTTCATAGTGGGTCAGTATAACTCCTAACATTGGATTTGGTTAGAATGCTTGTATCCTAACCACTGGGAACCACAATATCCTTAGTGTTAATCTCTTATGAAGATGATTGACTCTTCTCTATCGATACATTTTAGAATGACCCCATAAAATCCTCCTTTTTGGATACCATTCTAGTTATTTGGGGCATCAAGTATATCTAACCGACCACCACAAGATTTGTTCTTTCTCATTCCTATCACGTGGAAGAACATTATAATAAATATATTCCATTATTTGAAGCATCCAAAAATGGTATATAAATATGTATTAGATATGTTACTAATATCTATAATCTCTCATATCCCAATTTGAACAAAAGGTGAGACCATTCTATAGTTATAAATTTTAACGAATGTTTCATCTCGGTTTGGATCTGACAAAGTGGTAGGAAAATTTTTCAATGCATATTCATGGGAATTATATGATCCTGGTATGTGATACAATGTTGGATTTAAAGGGACCTATACCATCAACCCTCAGAAAAAATCTGGTAGGACAATTAGATATTCTTCTCCGATGTCATAAACCCCATTGATATGTTTGAACACTATATCAAACATGCCATTGACCTAAAATTGGTCTACCGGTATTTGAAGTGCCAATTCCAGGCTGTAATGAGGACCTGATTTTTTTCCTCACTGTTTGTATAGCCTTCAAATAATAGGACAGATTGTTGAAAAAATTACATTATAGGGATGATAAGAACAATAACTAACCCATCTATTTTGAGATTATTTTCGTCCATTATCCACCTTTTCAGGCTCCTGGATGCACTATCAAAATACATTTACCACTTTTGGGAGATGCCTTGAACTTAGAATATCTCTTCATCTATAATTTTAGTATTTAACATCATCATTTCTGAAAATGGGTGTTCTTGAGGGTAATCATCCATGGAATATCCATTCACTATATTCTGAGCCATGAACTATATATTATACTGCAACAGAATAACTGCCCCCCATTCCAAAGATCCTATTAGCATAGAGAAACTAAGGATGAATTTGATCTAATTATTATGGGAACCCAATTACACCTCATGATGTTGTCAGTAGTTCCTCACTATATAAATATTGATTATTAATTCTAGACAAATTCTTTCGATGTATGAATAATGGTACATGATATTGAGCATGGTTCAAATGATATAATAAATGATTTTTTCATTCCCAGTATCATTATTCATCATAGGGAAGGTGCCCAGTGATTTCTCCATGGTCGTCATGTATTAAATGAGTGGGTTTCCCTCTACTAGTGGAATTAATACTAGTCAAATGATGAGTTATTTCCAGATGTGATTAAACAAACCCTAGATGTTTTTGGTCCATTGATATGTGACCCCATTCTACATCAATTTGGTTAAGGGAAAACTCTCACCTGCATGGTTGGTTATGATGTGCTAGATGTAGGCCATGTTTTCTCAATGTCCTCTCAACTCATTCGTTGTTTGAGGAGGATAAATTTTTAATATATAATTAATTCTTTCATGATCAACTTTAATGATGTGATGGAATAAAATGAAACCTTGTGTATTTCATGGTGATACACCCAAATCACATTTTATGGTGTTCAACGTCAGGATATGTTGTAAAAATATGGTTGAAGATAGTCTCTTGTCCATCTACGTGGTTATAATTTTGTCATGACATAACCACTACACCCTCAATGTAGAATTCAACCATCATCCCATGGAATGTTTTGATGATTTTTGGCATGGAACATTGGTATGTGGAACTGAAATTCTTTAAGGAAAAGGGAATTACCCAAGATAAGAATACACCCTAGGGGGATCTGAAGGTACTGGATTCATTTATTTAAAGGGCCATACTATTTTTTTATACCATAAATTACCATACATGAATGAGAGGGCTTGATAACTAGTACATTCATCATGCATGAGATATATAATTAGAACTAGGAAGTCATCTTTGGGACAATGATTGTTGAGATCTCTGATGTCGATGAAAAAACTGATCTCCCCTTTATTTCACATAGAAAATATTTTCTATCCATTTTTTAATAATAAACATATAGAAATAAGTCATCCATTATGATTTAACCACTTTGGAATTAATTATTCATCATGGTTTGAGTGTGTCTGTCTAGCTACCTATTCCAATCATAGATGATCATCTATAAAACACAACTAATGGGTGGAATCTATAAGATCATGTCCTGGAATATTTGTGTAATTCCATGAAAACTGTTAAGTCCACAAGGCTAAATACCTTGAGAGGGGGGGGAGGAATCAGGGTATGAAAAAATTAAAATAAATGCATTTTATGATCTTGTTTTGCTATTAAGAAAAACACTCTTCTCTCTCTTTCCTATTTCACAATATAAATAGAAAGTAAAGCGTGCAGAGGACAGAAATATTTTTACTTGGTTCACCCTAATTGGGCTACATCCAAGGAGCATACACCGGAAATGTACAAATGTACCAAATTCTCTATAATCACACTACTGTTTACAAGGATCGGGATAGAACA
The DNA here is from genome assembly GCA_963277665.1 of Viscum album. NCBI lineage: Eukaryota > Viridiplantae > Streptophyta > Magnoliopsida > Santalales > Viscaceae > Viscum > Viscum album. The sequence continues at coordinate 545,621,658 of OY728158.1, forward strand.
CTTCTATTCACAGGGTCACTGCCTTTAAAAGGTTTAAGGTCATCTCACTGCTTTCCCAAGGGTCACTCCCTGTTTCTTTCGCTCAAGTTCACTGCCAGTGGAGATGATCACCTTATTCTAATTCCATTGCTCACTACACTAGAAAGAAACACTCACAATTTATATACCTATAGGTCCCTTCATTATCACTAATGAATGCATCCTCTGTTTTATATATATGCTCTATTAAAGTCCAACTTTCACCCATAGATGAATCTCACTTTGCACCAAAGGTATCAGGAAATCTTCCATCTTCCACGCAGCCCTAAATCACTATCGGAAATCAACATTACGTTCCACCCTTCTCGAAGCTGGCATGAAAGTCAAAACTGGTTTGGAAGTTCACCTCAACCACTTTCACGACACATGCTTCTACTACTCAAAACTTGTGCAATGCATAACCTATTACACCCAGTCCAATTTTGGTGCACAACCAATAACATTCACGCTTTTTCAAAATCTGGTGTGCAAGTGTCACCCGACCACTTACACGACACTTCCTTCTTCAACTCAAAACCAGCGCGACTCTCTTCCTTCCTCGCCCAAACCACCTTAGGCGCACAACTGTCACCTGGCGCACAACTTATACTTGAGCGATGACACACCACTAGCACAACCGCCACACCTGATGAGGAGAACTCTTATATTTCATAAGTGTTGAAATCTACCCTGAATGAGAAGGGGTCAACCTGTATTTATAGGCATTTGGATACCCAGTGCGATGGCATGCAAGTCTCCCCTCGGCGTGCATGTTTCGGCACACAAGTCTCCTGCCACGCAAATCACATTCGTGACCAACTCTAAAACATGCACAACCCTTATCCATTTTCCATATATTGATTCATTGATCTTGAAAAACATATGGCGCACAAGTTTTCTCTCTTTATAGTACACAGAATAAAAGTCCCTTTCCCAAAACCACTTTTCTCCATTTGTCAATTTTCAAGCCCAAAAATTTGTCAAACACTGGAAAACAGCGTCATCTTGTATCTGCTCTTTTTGTACCGCCTCCAGGTCATCCATTACTTTTCCAATGTTCTTGAATCAAACATGTATCATTAACCACATCCCTTGAACTAGAAATGCCACCATGAAATACCCTTTATCAACAAATTTGTACGTCATGGTTTGCTTTGTCAACAATCACAACACATATGTCCACTTTGTCAACAAACACAATCACCTAAAAAATGGTTCAATGATGACTTGAGGGATTTTAGCCAAAAAAAACATTTCTCAGTGCATCTTCAAGAAGAATTTATATACCTCCTATTCTTAATGATTTGTGTCCACACAAATCATGATGGGTCATGGATTTTTTTGTACACTGATTTCTCTCTATAAGTTCATCTATTGTGGTCGATATGTCTTCCTAAAATGATTAGGGGTACCTCCAAGGAATTCCTCTTATTTATATTCTTCATGCATTACATATATTATGTATAACTATTAGGTATTTGATGTATCAATAATCTCTGCATAATGGGTTGAATTTTCATTTGAGAATTCATAAGATAATGCAATCACTTCTGGATCAATCAATGTTGTGATGAATTTTTGGTTCAACGAAGGGGTGATGAGGGACTGTGAATGATCATCACTATCTTCTCCCATTGAAGTGACAAAGTCTTCCATAATAGATGTTGAAACATAGATTTTTTATGCTATATGGTGGAGTAAAGGAATTTCCACCTATACTCTCATTAAAACATATAGAGTTTAGAAAATATATTATGCTTTCAGGTTTGAGTTTCCCAACTATCATTACAAATGACTCAGAATGGGTGATTGATGTCAACCCTCCATTATGTGAATGGTAATAAATACATAATTTATACTGAGCTACCTGAAAGGGTTGTATATTATTATCTACACTCCATTCATGGAATCAATTCATGTGATATTATCATCCATAGACTATTTCACTCCCTTACGGTAGAACCACGAATCAATTTACTATGACTCACAATATTTTAATGGGACCCTGTAACCACAAAATGTGCAATTTTGCCACTGATACAATATTTGAGGTATTGGTGATATGATGAATCAATGTTTGTTTAATGATGTAGTAATGGTATTCCCCACCAGACATTGAATGTTCTAACCAGCCAAACAACAATGAATTATGATTAAGACATGAGCTCTCTAAACATATTTCTGAGTGTGATCTCTCCTAGAAGATCTTTAACATTCTTTTCACAACCCTATAAAATTATAGTGGAGAGGTAATAGAGAGATTCATTGAATCCTAGATGATAATGTGTTTAAACAAGAATATGACTGACTCTTAATCCATTGTCAATAAAGGATCATCGGAGATCAATCTCATTTATCTTACCAAATATAATCATTTTCCTGAAGTTTCCTTGTATTATAGAATCATTTTTCTCATATATTAATGAGATAAATGAATGAAATTATATAGGATTATTCTCTTCGCGATATAATTTTGTACTGTAAAGATAAATATCTAACTCGTAGGGGCTCGATAAGGCCTCTATGAGTGCTTCTTGGAGGTCTGTTGATAGACTTAAAGAATACATGACTCATAACATAGTCTGTTCATGGTATCGTTTCTTCAAAAAATCCCACATTCAATCTAGAGGTTTACATTTCCCATCTTGGGTAAAAAAAATAAGGTCCATTGTGAGTTGAATTGCCTGAGGTAGACAGACCGTCCCTTGGAATAGGTGTTGAAAGTGATTTTAAAACTCGTGTATTAGGTCGTCCTTATATGACTATATGAAGAGGGAGATTAGGTGATGAATTATTCTCTAATCGATATTCTAGGATGATTTTTTCATGGAGGACCCAATAATGTGTTTGTAAATTCTTTGTTCTTATTGTGTTCATTTAAGAGATCTCCCGTGAGTTTCGGCTACATAGATTACTCGAGAAGGGTCATTATTTAAGTTGTGAATTTGGGAATCCCCATGTAATCCCCTATATCATCTAAATTTATAGCCTCCCCCCCCCAAATTAATAAAATAATGTATATAATACAAGTACATAATTGTAATAATCATTTTCTATGGGATCTATTTTGAGAATACAAGTAATGTAACAAAAACTGAATTTCACATCTGATGTAGATTCTATCTGGTGGGTGGATCCCATTTTTACCATTTAGCCGGATGATGACCATAATGTTGGTGATATAGGAATAATTTTGGATATATTAAGGGATAAAGTTTTCTTTGGTAAAGTAAAAAATTATTGTAATTTTTTTATTCTTCCATCCATGTTTCTTTTTAGAAAAGTCTTCATTGGGTTGGGCTACCAGTGTTGTTTTCTATATTGTAGTGAAAGTTGTAAATATAATAGTTAGTTGTTTAAGATGTGTTTAAAAAATATATTGAGTCCAAATGATCATTATATCGGCCTTGAAGAAAATATATTTTTATCCTTTATTTATGTTATGATTTTTCCATTCATCTTCCACCTATAAATTAGTGGAAGAAACATATGCAACCAAAGAAGGGAAATTTTTCATCTTGACATTATCAGATTCTACCATATTATGTAAGGGTTATTCAAAAAAAAAATTACTTGTGGTTAGAAATATATTGATAGAATGGGTAATAATTTCATAGATCGTCATCACTATATTTGTTAAACATCTCTCGCTATGGAAACATGACCATGTTTTCTTCCAATGTTTAGATGAAGTTCTCGGGGACTTGTTCATTTCTAAAATAATTAATCTTATATTCATGTCTTTAATCTATTTCTTAATTTTCTCCTTATGAACATTGTGATGAGAATGATGTTCTTTTGATACTCATGTGGTGGGGCCGCATGATATGGTGCAGGCACTGAAGTGGGAGGAGGTACGTGAGATTTCTTGAGAATAACTATAACATCCTATTCTTCCCCTATTCACATTCCATGAGTTAAAGGAATTAATCAGGCCTTGCATTTGGTCTTAATGGTGGATTCGTCCTCATTTTGAGTAGTTTCAGAAAGTTCCTAAAACACTCATGTGTATTCTATAGGGATTAGTGGCATGGAAAATCATTATGATGATTCATTATAATGATTGGAAAAAACTATTCTCAAGGGAGTGGTAGGTTTAAATAATATTTCTATCCTTCCAGTTGAGCAATGAAATATTGGACTATTTCATTCACTTGTTTCTTGAAGTTCATTATTTTTAAGACTACTATCTTATTCGTCTTCAATCTCAACTTGAAGGGACACTTATGATAGAGGTCTTCCAAACTTATGATGGAACAAGTCTGCAAACTTTTGTACCACACATGGGATAGACGTTGAAGTGATTACATGAATTACTTTAGTTTTATGACCTCATATCGTTTAGGGGTACCAATGATGGGATCACAAAGAGTGATGAAATAAATTAAGTGATACTATGGGTCTCCAAATTCATTGATAATCAGAAATTTTGGATTTACATATTTTTTCAATGTAAGATTAGGATATACCTATTCATAGTTAGGATTCTTTTACAAATGTATCAGTAAGTTTCACTTTTCCATGGCTTCTATCAAAGATGTTACTAGCTAAATTATGTTCATAAACATTTAAGGAATGTCTCGATGAGTTAGAGCATGACCAGGTTTTGTGTCTACTAAGGCCATTGTGGTGGTAGTACTGATACCAATCATGTCTAACCTATAAGAGAAGACTAATAAAGAAGTAATGAACCCTATTTTTTCTATGCACCCAATTCAGGGATATCTCAATACTTTTCCACAGCATATATCTATATTGGTGGTCAGTATCCCACAATGAGAGAACAAACCATATATGATTCAGCTGCTAAAACAAACTCTATTTATGAGGTGTTCCAATTGAAAGTGCAAGGTTAGGATCTACTTTCGAAATGTATCTATCATAAAGGATTTCCCAATGTAGTTCTACATTTACTCTCCTCCATTATTTCATATCTTCCCATTTTTTAGAAGATCATTCCCCATGTGAAAGAGGCGGATCATCCCTAACAGGGAGGTGAGGAATAATATGAGCATTACCCTTTTCCTTGTTAGATTCATTTTGAGGAGGTAATAATAGTTTATTATAATATATTCCCAAATTTCAGGAAATAATTTTTCTTGGATTATGTAAACCTACATTAATTGTTTCAGTGTGGACCACATTATGTGCCAGAGCTTTCTATTTATACTCCTCGGAATAGGCTTCTTGTTCAACATGACCTCTAAAGTAATTATTTATGAAATTCATAGATATATAATGTATCGTAGGAATTTTATCAGTGCATATATAGAGATATCCCCATGCATTCCCTCAACGAGGAATTTTCCTATTCTTTATTGATTCATTGGGGACTCCATGATAGAATGTAATCTAAAGGAATATCCATATAGTTCATCAATGAGTGTTATAAGTGAAGGTACCAAATCGCATGATGAGATGAAATAGGAGGATCCATTATTAGATATCTTCACTAATCATTAGAATACTAATTCCTATTAAAGAGGAGTATTTGAGGTGAAAATCCTTCATCCATGAGGGATATGACTTTTCCTGTTCTTCATTCACAACTGTTTGGGAATGATTTGCTAACCCAAAGTGTTGTGATAAAAAATCCCTCATCCCTATGGGTTATGGATGACCCTAAACTATCATAGATTCTACTACTGTGTATTTCATTATGATTTTATGGAGTTTTATTCAAACATGTGACATGAGAATCATTCTTTATGCAATTAAGTCATCTATTAGAGAAGACCTTTGTATTATATCTGACATTTGTGTTATCTGATGGTGAATTTCACCAAAACGAGAGTCTTTCTCGTTATTCTAATATTCCTGAAGAAAAATTCTCTTAATACACTTATCTCTTATTCTCTGGTGTTAGTGAGAGTTGGTCGGGGACTTTTTTTTGAGCTAATGTCCAACTATGAACATGGTCCTTATATTATATGTGGATTGGGGTTATCAAATCTCATGATACCAACTTTGGGAGGCACTTATAATTGTGGAGCACAGTGAAATGAAATTATCATTGTCCACAATATTCTCTATATGAAAACATGAATGGGAAATTGCGATCAACAATCACATGATTTTCAAAGTGAGGAGTCATGCACAATGACACAATCATTGCTATTTCTATAGTAATCATGAATCTATAAGGGCTTCAAAATATTTTTTTGTTGTATACACTCTATTAACAGGACAAGATTATGATACTCATCATAAGATAATACATTTAATTTCAAGTGACTATGATTTTTCCCTATTCTGAGACAGATGACATGACCCCAATTTTCCCAAAATGTATCTAACATTATATGTTAAGGAATTTACAAATCCCATAACTTGATTCATATGAAATCTTTAGAAATATTTTTATAATTCTAATAATGTCTTCTTTTTTCATTATCCATAGGCTCAATGACTTGGCCTAAACAATGTTGGAGTATTCCATCCGTTTTATCATATCAATGATATTGATGTGGATTTCCTCTATTAGGATGGATGGTATGTGGGCCACATGTGGTTCGAAGAATGACTGCAACTTTGGGATTTTTTTATATGAAAAATGATTTCACCTATTAGTAAAAAGGAATAAAAAATGATTAGCATTTTATATTCATGATCCATATGGTAGTAGGTATTTCTCATAACTATATTTCTAATTGGAGGATTCTCTTGGCATTAAAAAACACTACATATGAGATAACATTCAAAGTGAAAGTCATTATCGGTAAGACCACCATGGTAGATTATAGTAAGGGGAATAAACTATTAAACCATGATATTTTTTCCATGAGGATCGTTGTTGTGGCTCTCATTATGTGATGGTATTTTGATATTAAATTTTTTTTTAACATGATGTAATCCTTCATGGTGAAGTGTTTGTGGAAGACCATTAGAATTTTTACCACTTCCCCATAATTTGGTAATTAAAGATTAGGATTTTGAGATACCCAAGATATGAAATGAGTTCCTCTAGAAACAAACATTATGGGATGTGGGATCATAAATCGACTATAGATTATCCAATCGTGTATGATGAGGTTTATTCATGTATTCCACTTTACGAGTGACTGAATTTTTTTTTTTGGTGAAAGTGGTTTTCAAGATAAGTTATTTATTATTACCCTTGAGTGGAAATTAGGATATGATGATTAACACTTTTTGGTGAATGTGTATGGTCCTGGTCTGATTTTCCATATAATATGTGGATGCTTTCCCCATGACCATCCTGGAAGGTAGATGGTGCGTGTGTTTTCTCTAGGGTGAGTTGCTAATGATATAACACATTTATTTGTACATATTTCTATGTTCATCCATCAGGATCTACTTTTGATATAGTAATGTTTTCTTGGAAATGTTTTAGGTTGTGGGAAGGAATTTTCATCATCCATTTCATCATTTCATTGATATATGTGGTGTCTTCAATGGTCAGAATGTTGAAATATTTCCATTCTGTATCTGGAGTGGGTTTGTGTGCCTACTATTGTACTAATTTTCCTTCTAGTGGATACTGTAAGTACTCATGTTTTGGGGAATATTTTTTCATATATCAACTTTTTCCTTGGCTATCCAACAGACTTTATTGAGGTTCGTTTATACAAAACTGCTCTCATGCCTATTGAGTTAATTCAATTTTGTGATCCTTCTTGAAGGTTGTTGTGGTATATTTTTGGAGGGATTCATTGAGTCATACCATATGAGTTATATGGAAGGCTTGGAAAGTGTATTCATGTTTATGTTCCTTCTGGTGGTATGCTATCAAATTCGAATAATGATCTTCCTAGGATTTCTCCAGGTGTGACTCTTGGCTAGAAGAATGTTAGAGGATGGTGCATATGTGAATGCTCAGTGATTAACAGAAAACTAGGTAGAATGGATTATATAGAGGGGATTGGGGTGTGGTCCTACTCTATAGAGGTTGGTTTGTACCCTTGGTAGGCTGTCATACATGCCCATGTCTAAAGGGCCTAAGCCAAATAGCTGAGGACAACACCCTCCTCATATTTAGGGATCAATACTATGTGAAATTGGTGATGGATATTTCTAAAAAGATCTCATGAGTATGAAGCCTATGTATTTTAGATGAGTCTATATACGGCCTCCTAATTGAGATCCTTGATATATGGTAGGTACAAGTTATCACATTACTTGGATAAAATTATGATATGGTTGAATACATCCGTCAGTATCATCTATGTTTAGACTGCTAGTCATCATTGACAAGACAATCGTTGGGGAATGGTGAGTTAGAAGGCCGATCTTGTTGCATTTTAAGTTGGGATCAGATCATTTAGATGGTACCCATGGTCCATTTCTATATACACCCATTATAGAAGACATTGGGTTGGTGATGTCATATTTTTCATTGATGATGACCCGGTGTGAGTAGTAGTTGTGGTGTATATCCATGGTATTTGGATGGAAGCCACTGGATCAAAATGATTTCTGAGAGAGAGTTCATGGGTATTTGAAAAACATAAAAAATAATTCCCCCTTAAGGAACCCTCCCATTTGAATTAACTCATCAATAATTGATTTTATTTTCCTATCCTCTTTAATTAATGGAGTGAAATGTGTCTCATAGATGTGTTCCATTATTAAATTGTATTATGATTCAAGTAGAGGTATCCATATTCTATTTCCATCGCAATTTGGTTTATAGACTGTCAATTGTAGGAGGCCTAGTTGTGGGAAATCATTTATATTGGGTTGACAATTTACAAATGGATTCAAAAACGTTTTCTGTGTAGAACCAAAAACAACCAATGGGTCTATATCCGTGATGAATCTGGGAACTTAATTCCAAATGAATGGCATCGTAGTAATTTTTAGCCTATGAATCATAAAAAATCACATTGGTTCTGAGGTTAGAATGTTGGGCTCGTTACACCCTTTTGGGGGGAATTATTTCCGACTTCAGGACAATTTTATGGATTTATGATATACTCACGAATCATTTATTATTAAAAAATTATGATGGGGGTCACCCAAGATATAACACTCAATTATTATCATTCACAGAAATTAGAATAATTTGAATCCATCTGAGGTTCTTCCTCAATGGAGATATCTATTTCTATATAAGGTTATCTATCAATGGTATCCTCATTTATAAATCATAGGGATTATTTGGTTGTTATTACAATGATGATGGTTTATAGCCATATAATGGGGAACTCTATAGTTTTTCATCATATAGGGAGACCGAAGTTATTTTGATCTTGGTGTCAGGCCGATGGAAGGGACTCCAACATATTATTGTGAATGTAATCAGAACCCATGTTGTTCGGTTCTAATTAATGGGGTACATCGTGCCTTTTATTATCATGTGATAAGGACAAAACCAAATAATTTTGTATCTTGCAGTAAATATGTCTAGGAAAATGGAGACTAGTCAATGTTTGGTGTGGGAATAATACAAGAGAAGTCCCAAGAACCTAGATGGAATATGGATTCCCAGAGTGAGTTAAACCCTATTAGTAGAGTGACCCATGTAAGATACAGTTGATTTGTAAGATTGGATTTGGACCTCAGAGAGGCTTTCTAGGTATCATTTTTAGATGGGAATCAATGTTCACTTAGTTTGGTTAGGTTTTGTATTAAACATATGGTGAAGTCACAAATGAGTGGGAGTTATTCTTAAGGATTACTCATGAGAAGGATGTCCATTTTAATAAAATTATGATTGGATATTACTATAGGGGAATATGCCCATTGAGATTTTTCCCCAAGTGGGAATCCTATATATCGTTGTGGTAGTAGAATTCAGAGTTCTCATAGTTCAATGATTCTGGGCTTACGAATTAATGATTCCTTTGATAATTTATATTGGTTCTTACTCCTGAAGAATATTACAAGATGGTTTGGGATCATGTGGATTTCATGAACACCATCAACCTCTAATCCAATTTGATTCATGATCAGTCTGAAAAATAAGAGGATATAGAATATATAAGAGACCACACAATCTAATTTTCCTGAGGTTGGATTCATGGCCATTATGACCCATACTTGTAGACTCAATTTCAAGGAAGGCTATACGGGGACTCAAAGGATCTTCCCTTTCCAAAACATGCATTTTTGTGTGTGGGTTACATCATTTTGTAAATTATCTATGTCCACATTAATTAGAATTACTCATTCAATAATGTGATGGATATGAGGATGCCAAAAATCCGGAAAAACTAGATATTTCTCCTCCTATGCTGGTTGAATAGGATGAGGGTATGAGAGGGAGAGAGAGAATATGACTCCCGTATCAATCCCCTCATTGATCTTATATCCATGATAGCGAGGAGGACCAGGAGTTCATCCTCCCAAAATAAAGGCTAAGGGATTACACCGCCAAGGATGCTCTAAAATTGGTCATGTAGCAGGGGAGAAGGATCATATTCCATTTTTAATAAAAATAAAAATGTAATCATTACTGTTCGTATTGATAATGGGAGGGTTAGGGTATTAGAGATGACATTATTTAGGCAAGGTCCTGGCACTTATGTCCATGCATGGGAACTCCCTGACAATTTTAAGAACCCGGTTCTTATTCTTGAGGTATAAGTTTCTTCTTTTCCTTTTCCTTATCTGTTTTTGAATGAAACAAAGGAAATGTGGGTAAAATACCAAATTTATGGGTACACGACATGTAATTTTGTACACATGAATTGTACTTTGGCTGTGTGGGAAGAGAATACAGGGTGTGTAGGCTTGTCGGCGATTAAGAATGTAAAAACAAACTACACGCCATGTACTATTGTACACAGGCCGTGTACTTTGGCTATGTGGGAGGAGAATACAGGGCGTGTAGGCTTGTAGGTGATTAAGGGTGTAAAAAATAACTACATGCCATGTAATTAGTAATAAACGCCATGTAATCAGTCGACAGATGAACATTGAGGCGGTTGAAAGGAGCTTCCAGATGAACAGTTTAAAAGGAAAGTACATGCCGAGTTTTTGAGATTACACTCCATGTTGTTATGCCTTTTCATTAAAAATAGTCAGTAGCCTCGTCATTCGATAGTGGAGGCATAGGGCTCACCAAGAGTAGTGGGAGAGGAGGCTGAGACTTGGAGGAGCTCCCGATTTCTCAAAGGGACTCTGATTCTTCCGTCGTCGATCTCGTTTGAACCTCGCGTGTATCGTCTCCCCTCTTCTGGAATCATTTCATCCAATTATTTAAATAAGGAAAGATATTTTGGTTTGAATAGGTAACTATTTATATTAGATATAAATCGTTCATGGTTGTTTTGGGAGGTTCCTTTAATGTATATTGATTAGGGGAGATCGAGGTAGGTGGTCATGTGTTTAATTCCAACTATTGAGTTTATTTTAGGTACCGTTGTGCCAGGCGACCATGTACAGGGTGTCATATATATTCTAAATTGACTATTGAGATACCTATAATTGCATAGGAAATCTAATGAATAAGTATAACCTGCTGTTTCGGATCGTTTCTTTGATCTGGGGCCACCCCGCATGTGTGTTTCCCCTGATTAGCCGTTTGGCTAGGATACCCATGGGTATGCCATTATTATAGCATGTTTTGAGTTTCATTGAGAGGAAACATGTATATATTCCTTGATTATGTGTTGGGATCATCCTGATTACTTTCTTTTCTTATGGAATGACTGAGAGCATTGTTTTGTTTAGCCTAAGGGCAATCTTTTCTTTAGCCCGAGGATGATGTTTTTTTAAGCCTGAGAGAACTGTTTCTTATGCCTGTGGGTAGTAGCTTCTGTTCTTGATATTTATTATACCTGAGGGAAGTCACCTTAGGGTTTCATTTCTTCTTTCCTGAGGGTATGGATTTTCATATATGAGGACAATGTTTACTTTGAATATTCACTATGGGGATTTCTTAGGTTGTACCTGCCAAGCTAAAGCAAAGGCATGGTATTATTATTATCATTTACTTGTTAGATAGCCTATTTTGGTTTCTACTACAGCACTGGTATAGGAGATTGTCAGTTGAGGCGGAGTCTCAGAAAACTCCCAATTAGAAAATATTCAATTGTTAAATATTTATTGAAATATCAATGTGACTGGTAGGAATGGTTACTTTTAAGTACTTCATAAATTACTGCATTTCATTATTTCACACTACTGTTGCACATTTTTGTTGACAGTTGGGCACGGGCCATTGGTGGTTGCCTACTGGAATTTATTCCTCACACCCTGTTTTGGTCATGCCTTGGGCCCAAATGGATTTTATTGCACCAGGTGTCGAAAATGGTAAGGGTCCCTACACAAGTACTTGATTTTTGCAGAGGTGCATGGCTGCATGGGACCGAGCATAGGCTTGCAATGGTATAACATTTTCGTTGCACTACTTTGGTTTTGTTTTGTTGTACTTTGTACCTTATGTTGTATTGTATCAGATTGCAGTGTATCCTGTTTTGGTTGCTTTCGTAGAATTAGAGACATATTGCACTCTCACATATATAACTACTGGTTTCCTTTTATATCAGTTTCTATTGTCCATTTCAGGTCTATATTGATTACTACATCCACTTTTGTATGTTTATATTTTATCTGCTACGCTAAACTTTAAAAAATGAGGGATTAATTTCCCCACTATCTATCATATGCACCTACTGGTAGTCGGTAGCCTCTAGAATTTGGGGAAATGTGCTTAAGCTCATGTGATCAACAGAGTTCGAGGCACCTGTTGTGTGGAACTAGGATCGAGGACATTAAAATGTGGTATCAAAGGGGTTTCTTTTCTCTGGGTTATTTTATTATTTGGTGACAACAAAAAAAGATATATTGTAAAGGTATTCGGTAAAAAACTGTGCCCATGGGTATCTACCCCGTGTACAGGTAAAGACCGGATTTCCATGAATTAAATTGTAATTTTATGGTAATGATTTTTAAAATTGATTATATTTTACTATTGGGTGACGCACTTGTGGTGTGCTATTTATAGTTTATAATTGGGCTATATTTAGTTGAAACTTGATGAGATGAGGGTATGCCGTCTCTTGTATCATTTAGGAGAATGTTAGAAGAACTTGTCACGCATAGATTCCAAGCCTTATAAGTGAATTAGAAATTTCATTCTGTTGTGATAGTTGTTGTGCTAGTAAATACATGATGTTGTGATAGGTACCTTGATAGATACTCCTACTGTTGATAGGGTATTGGTACATGTTACGGTTGGGTTTATGGATGATAAAATTTGGTTCCTGAAAAGTATGGGTTAACGTGGACTGGAATTTGGGGGATCATGATCTAGACTTTTGTTACGTTTAGTACTATAATGTGAAAGGTCAAGTGCTAAAATTTGGTCCATGGGGAGTATGGGCCCTCACAGATCAGAATCTAGCATACCGACACATGAAATTAATGAAAACTATCTCTGGTGTAGTTTCTGAGGTTTATTGTCTGGAAACCCAAACAACACAATGTGTGGTTCTTTGAACACATGCCCTATACTCTTATATTCAGAAATAAATAAAAAAATGTCTAAGTACATGCCGTGTACATTTATGTACATGCAGTGATGTATAATTCCATGTAACCCACTGTGTGGGAGGGAACACGGGTCTTCCACATTTTACAGAGGACACGCCATGTACCTGTTGGACACACTGAATAGTCTTAACCGGTGAGAGGCCTTGTAGACTTGGCTGTGTGGCTTGGGAAATAGGGTGGTGTACACACTGTGTGCGGTTGTAACACGCCGTGTACCTATAGTTGAGACATGCCTAGGTCGGAATTAGAACATGACCATTTGAGGGATTAAGTGTACATGCCATATAGACCTTATACATGACATGTGGTCTCTTTTTTCTTGTTTGTTCGGATCTTTCCCCTTTTTCATTGGAACTCTTTACTGAACAAAAGAAACCCAGATAGTATGTTAAACTATGGTGTGTGTTTGACCTTGTAGAGTCATGCCACCGAGATGACCACGAGTTGTTTGCCAAGTGTGTGTTGATGATTATACTCTAGAGATGGTAGACTAGGGGCTACAAATGGATCCTCCAGCAGTTCCAGATGCGGTTCCAACCATTATACCAGACATAGGAGCAGATTCGTTGTTCCATGAAGGCTTCATGAAGTTAATGCAGACCTTCTACGAAGCACCGCCAGTTTCCACATCTATAGAAGAGATGAAACGTATATTCCAGTAGTATAATCTGCCTAAATTTTCAGGGGATGGAGGAATACAGGATGTAGAGTCATGGCTGGATTCTGTGCAGCCGATCTTTGAGAATCTAGAGACATTTCCTGGGATGAGGGTCAATCTCACTACTTATATGCTTTGTGATTCTTCCAAAAGATGGTGGGATGTTTCCACCCAGACTGAGCATCATCGAGACATGGCTTGGAATTATTTTTAGGCAGTCTTATTTGAAATTTTATTTCCAAAGATTCTAAGGACATATTAAGCTCGAGAGTTCCAGAATCTAAAGTTGGGCACCATGTCAGTGATGGACTATTCTGCCCACTTCACCATGCTATAGTATTTCGCACATGTTCTGGTGGGTGATGAGACGTTGGGGGCAAGATGCTTTGAGGACGGTCTTTGATTTGACAACCGAGCACAAGTGAATGTTTTCAGGTTGCCTACAGTGCATGCTATTATGAACCAGCTGTTGATTGCTGAGCGGAACATATGAGAAGCTTGTGGTGCAGATCGGGGTTGTTCGAAACCTGTCTCTGGTACTATTTCTACTAGTAAGAGAAAGAGGCAGATGGATTTCTATCACGGTGTCAGTACTAGGGATAATAATTTTTTAGGTGACTAGTTACTGTGCTACTATTGTGGTAAAGAGGGACACAAGTGACCTCAGTTCCCACATAACCCAGTGGAGTGCCAAGATTGCGGGAAGATGGGTAATCTTCAGCATTTTGTAGGGTGTTTCCACCGATGACTAGTGAGAGGGGTTCTGTGTTGACTCTATGTGTTGGATCAGCAAAGTAGCTTCTTACCAGTCAAGGAATTAGAATACATCCGGACGTTAAGGACAAGGTGGTGGTCGGGGCCACGTAAGCCAGACACAAGGATCTCAGAGACAGGAAGGCGGGTCAGCTCAGGGTAGCCGGGCTATGTCGTAGGGCCGCGTCACTGGGCAGAAATATGCAGTGCAACAGACACAACAAGAGCATGATCCCAGACCATCCACCATCTGAGGAGCTATTTTAGTTTCTTCTGTTCTATCTTATGTACTTTTCGATACTGGTGCTACACATAGATTTATATTTGTGGCCATTGTAGAGAGCCATGGGATCTGTGTTTCTTCTTCTTTGGATATCATAACGCTAGACACTCCTTTGGGAATTAGAACAGTAGGTGTGTGTCAATGCAAGGAGTTCCCCCTAAAGGTAGGTGGGTGCCACTTTCCATGGGACCTCAATGTCTTAGAGATTACATCATATTATTTCATTCACAGGATGGTCTTGTTAGTACCCTTTCGAGAATTTTTTAATTTCTATCATTGTATGGTGAGTTTCATGTCACCAGAGGGCGGAGAGTTTCTATGCAAGGGTGAAAGGGATGTATAGGTGAGCTGAGCTAGACCTGAGCATCATAGGCGAGGTGGAGTGAAAGCCCTGATTGTGATTTTACATCTGGATGACCAGGAAACTTGTAATAAGGATTTACCTCCAGTGGTTAATCATTTTAGGGATGTATTCCCTAAAGACTATTCAGATCTACCTCTGGAGAGAGAGGTGGACTTCTCTATTGAGCTCGTTCTAGGAGTGGCACCGGTGTCTATTCCTCCTTGTAAGATGTCTACGCCCGAATTGTAGGATCTCGAGAGGCAGTTAGAGGAGTTACAAGCCAAGGGTTTTATCCGACCCAGTATTTCTCCCTAGGGTTCACTTGTCCTTTTTTCTATGAAGGAAGATGGTACCCTCAAACTCTATGTGGATTATCGGAAACTAAACGATCTGATTGTTAAGAACCTATATCCCTTAGTGAGGATTGGTGATATTTTGGATCAACATCGAGGAGAAAGAGTGTTCTCAATGATTGACATGAGATCTAGATATCATCAGTTTCACGTTAGACCATCGTACATACCACTTATTGCCTTTCGGAGCAGATATTGTTTATACGGGTACTTGTTCATGCCGTTCGGACTCACCAGTGTGCAATAAGATTTCATTTCTCTAATGAATCGTGTGTTCTACCCATATCTAGATTATTTTGTTGTAGTCTTCATGGACAATATCTTGGTGTACTCTCACACTCTACACGACCATGACACCCATCTTGAAATCGTACTGAGTACACTAATAAAGTATAAGTTATATACTAATCTCTCAAAGTACAACTTTTGGAAGGACCAGATTCAATTCCTATGTCATATTATCTCAGAGGTAGGAGTTTGGGATGACCCATAGAAAGTGAGTGTGGTAGTTTCCTAGGATCATCCTAAGAACATGTTTTAAATAAGAAGTTTTTTGAGGATGGCTAGTTACTACGTCCACTTTATATATGAATTCTTATGATTAACAGTGTCGTTGACCGGTTTGACTAAGTAGGGTATGAAGTTCATTTGGTCAGAAGCTTTTGAGGCAGCCTTCAAGAAGATGAATGGAAGGTTGACATCAACAACCATCCTAATACTTCCATAGGAAGGGAAGAGCGATACATTTTAATGTGATTCATCATGTATGGGGCTGGGAGCATTGTTGATGTAGGGTGATCGAGTAGTTGTGTACAGGTCTCAGCAGTTGTGGCCAGATGAGAGGAATTACCCGACGCATGATCTCAAGTTGGTTGCAGTTGTTCATGTGTTACACTGCTGTAGAAATTATCTCTTGGGAGATTACTTTGTGGAGTTTATAGACCACAATGGTGTTAAAGACATATTTACCCAATGGGACATAAATTTGAGATAGCAATGGTGGGTTGAATACCTTCAGTCCGTCAACATTGAGCTTGCCTATACACCTGGTAAGGGTAACACAGTAGCTGATGCACTCAGTAGGGCGACCTAGATATAGGTAGTGCAAGAGTCTAGTGTTGAGTGGTAGCTTATCGATTTGTTCTCTGAGATGCATTAGGAGGTGCATAATAGTCAGGTGTGAACCTATCTTTCATCCTTAGCTGTGACTTCTACCCTCCTGGATAGATTGAGGATGAGACAACTATCATAATCAGAAGGCATAGTTCTATAAGAGTCGGTTGAAAGTGAGGACCCTCCTCCTAGTTGGACAAAAGGTGATGAAGAGTTATTATGTATCCATGAATGAGTTTGGGTTCGAGGGGATATAAAGGATCAGTTGATGTTGGAATTTTATAGACCAACTTGTGTAGTACATCCTGGAGTTACCAAAATGTATTGAGACTTGAGACGTCAGTATTCGTGGTCGGGTATGAGAAGAGATGTAGCTGGTTTTGTTACGAGATGTTCCACCTATCAGTAGGTGAAGGCAGAGCATCAGAGGTAGCTAGACTGTTACAATTGTTACCCATTACTAAGTGGAAAGGGGATGATTTTGCGATGGACTTTGGGACCTTGTTGTCGATGTCACCTCATAGAAATGATGTCATATGGACTGTTGTTGATATACTTAAGAAAGTATCTCACTTTTTGATGATCAAGAAGACTTTTGGTGTTGATGAGTTCGGAAAGTTTTATATCCAAGAGGTATTAAATCATCATGTGGTTCCTTGTTCAGTCATTTTTGATAGAGACGACCATTTTACATATCATTCCTAGAAGAGTTTTCAGAGGGCACTGGGTACACAGGTGCTTCTGAGAACAATATGCCACCCTCAAACCGATGGCCAGTCAGAGTGTACAATACAGGTGCAACAGGACATGCTCCGTGCATGCGTCCTAGACTTTGGGGGTTCTTCGAAGAATCACACACCCCTGGCCGAGTGTTCCTACTATAATAGTTTTCGGACAACTATTGAGATGGAATCGTATGAGGCTTTATATGGTAGGACTTGTCGATCACCCTTGTGCTGGTTGGAGGCAGGTGAGGCAGTTTTTCTCTGACCACATCTCATGCTGGAGACTTCAGAGCAGGTCCAGTTGATTCAGAAGTGGATGGCTACTACATAGTCTTTCAAAAAATCTTATGTTGATCGCCGCAGATGACCCGTGGAGTTCGTGGTCAGGGATCAGTTTTTCTTGCGTTTTTCACTAAGGATGGGACACAGGAAGATCAGGAGACAATGTAAACTTTCCTTGAGGAATATAGGACCGTTTGATATTCTGATAGATTCAGGATGGTTGCCTATCAGTTGTAGTTACCACAGAGGTACTAGACCATGCACGCTGTCTTCCATGTATCTATACTCTGCCATTATAACTCAGACCTGTCTCATATTTTTCTTCCTGAGGAGGATGAACATCAGGTTGATGATTCCTTTGTGGGGCATCCGATTCGTATTGTTGGTAGGAGCAGGAAAGTTTTCTAAGGCTAGTAATTTCCTCTCGTACAGGTGGTATGGAAGCTTCGAAAAGTGCATGACAACACCTGGGAGCGGTTGACCGATGTATGTGCTCAGTTTCAAGAATTGTTCCCCGCATTATCTTTACGACCCTTGGAAGAGCAATATGGGGACGAATTTTTTTACGGGGGGATGCTTGTTAGAACCTGATACTTATTTTAGAGGTAAGGGTTTCTTCTTTTCCTTTTCCTTAATTGTTTCTTAGGAAATAAGGGAAATGTTGGAAAAATAAAAAATGTAGGGGTACACACCGTCTACTTTTGTACAAACATCATGTACTTTGGGTGTGTGGGATGATAATACAGTGCGTGTAGGCTATTCGGCGATTAAGAGTGTAATAAAAAGCTACACGCCATGTAATTTACTACACATGTCGTGTACTTTGGCTGTGTGGGATGAGAATACTGAGCAGTTATGATTGATGGAAATTAAGAGTTTAAAAACTAACTACATGATGTGTACTTAGTAAAATATGTCGTGTAATCAGTTAGTAGATGAACAGTGAGGCGGGGGAAAGTACCCGGCAGAGTAACATTTTAAAAGGGAATTTAGATACCATGTACTTGGGAGTACATGATTTGTAGTTATGTTTTTATTTTTTAAAATAGGAAATTGCCTTCTCATTCAGCATAGGAAGTTGAGGGATTTCCAGGACCATCAGGAGAAAAGAACAAGATATGGATGAGCTCTTGATTACTCCCTGGGACTTCGAATCTTCCATTGTCAATATCATTTGAACTGTGTGGGTAATGTCTTCCCTCTTCATGAATCTTTTATTCCAATTATTTCTCTGTTGGATTTTATTTAGGTTTTAATGGGTAATCAATTATCTCTGATGTATGTCATTCTTGGTTGTTTTGGTAGGCGTCTTTCATGTAAATTGATCAGAGGAGATCAAGGTAGGTGGTCTTGTGTTTAATTCCAACTGTTGAGTTGATTTTATTCAATGTTGTTCCAAATTCCCATCTTCAGGGTGACATATGGATGATAGATGGACTATTGAGATACCTAGAATTACATAGGTAATCTAATGAATAACTATAAACAGTAGTTTGGGATCGCTTCTTTGATTTAGGGCCACCACGAGGGTGTGTTTCCCTAGTTTATCCATTTTTCTAGGATAACAATGGGTATGTCGTGATTATAGAATGTTTTTAGTTTTCTTCAAAGGAAAAATTTATAAATTGATTTCTTATACATTGGGATCATCCCAATTACTTGATTTTCTTATGGAATGCGGGAGGGTAGGGTTTTGTTTAGCCTGAGGGATATGTTTTGTTTACCCTGAGGGAAATGTTTTAGTTATCCTAAGGGCAATGTTTCTTATTCCTATGTGTAGTATCTTCTGTTCTTGAGGGCGATATCTCATATGCCTATGGGATATATTATTTATTCTTGAGGGAAGTAAACTAAGGGTTTTGTTTCTGCTTTCCTGAGGGTAAGGATTTGCATATTCGAGGACGATGTTTACATTGAATATTCACTGTGGTGATTTCTTAGGTTGTGCCTGCCAAGCTAGATCTCATGCTTGGTATTATTATTATCTTTTACTTGTTAGTTATCCTCTTGTGGTTACTGATGTGGCACTATTATAGGATATTTTCAGTTGAGGTCGAGTCTCGGAAAACTCTCAATTCGATTATATTATATTGATAAATAATTATTAAACTAGCAATGTAACAGGTATGAATGTTTACTTTTGAGTACATCCTAAATGAATGCATTTTGTTTTTCTACACTGTTATTGCACATTTTCACTGACAGTTGGGAACATCCCTTATTTGGTTACCTACTAGGATTCATTCATCACACCCTATTTCAGTCATGTCTTGGGCCCAAATAGATTTTATTACTTCAGGTGTTGTTAAGGGAACAGTTCCCTAAACAGGTACACGAGTTTTGTAGAGGAGTAGGGGAGCATGGGACCAAGCTTTGGCTTGCGATGCTGCTGCATTACGGTTTTAGTGCTTTGGTTTGGTTTTTATATACTTTTTACCTTATGGTATATTGTATCAGATTGTAGTGTATCCTATTTTGGCTTCTTTTTTATAATTAGAGACATATTGCATCATCATATATATGACTGGTGGTTGTCTTTTACAGTAGTTTCTGTTGTCTATTTCAAGTCTATATTGTTTACTGCTTCTGCTTTATTATATTTATATTTATTCTGATGTGCTACACTTTGACAAATGAGGTAATAGTTTCCCCACTATTAGTCTTAGGCCCTCACTACTAGACAGTAGCCTCTGGCATTTGAGGAAATGTGATTGAGGTCATGTGACCAACTGGGTTCAGGGAACCTGTTGTGTGTCTCCCAGATCTAGGACGTTATAACAGTATCCCAAGGGATGGGGTACTCATGAATGCAGGAATGAAAAAACCAAATGGATGATGAGGACACTGACTATTCACTAGGAAGAGTGTGAAAAACCTCTAACCTAAGGAACACATATCAAAATTGGAAAAATGCATGTGTGTCCATTTTCAAGTTCGTTCAAGTTTAGAGGTTTCAGTGAAGGTTCCCACATGGCCCTTTTCAGAAAAGGGAAACATAACAAGAGACTCCCTAAAAATGATATATTTGAAGAAGGATTCATAGTGGATCATGTAGGTTAAAGGATAGGGTGAAACAAGTGGGATCATCCTCAATGGATTGGACAATCCATGAAAAGCTCGCACAGGGATTCCTCAACATAGGCAGGCCTGGGTAAGCTGTTATTACCATGGGTGAAAGGAAACCAAAGAGACTACATGTGGGAATGATCTTTATCAGACCATTAAGGGTCTCCAGTGGTGTTCATAGAAGTGGTTCAGTTATGCCCCATGTTAATGTAGGGGGGCCACATTAGGGTTCGATTATTACTGGGGAAAACTACCTGATGAGGGTGTTATGTGTTTCCAACCTAGGGAGGATAAAAATTTCACTATCCCAGTTTTTTTACATATTCTTCTGGTTTTTGAGGACTACAAATAATTTTTCGGAGGGCTTGAGTGAATGAATAGGGTAGAAGAGTGTTAGTTTCACTTCATGTTTTTTTGTCTATGAAAATGAAGACACCATGGTCCCATTTACTGACAAAAATGGTACTCTAGAGGAAGGTGATATCTCACTCAGTGATTCTACACTAGTGTTCTTCACATACATGCTATTCGTGGTTTCTAATCATGTGTTTGGTGCAAGTTGATTCCCTACATAGTTACATAGGATGATGTGCAGGTACCTTGTGAACTGATTCAAATTGTGGAACATCTATTGCTCACTTAGGAAAACATTTGGCTCCATAATTGGAGGCAGGTTCACCCACACCCTTTCTTAAAGATGCGATCAGGATTCAGTCCCCTCCATTTTCCACATTCCCTTATCGATGATCATTGATACCAAGAAAATTTGAGTGTCATACTGTGATATTTTGGATCTTTTTTAGGGCATTTTGGTTCATGACACATGGAAATCCATTCTCCTCCTTCTAGAATAATAAAAGTATTTCAACACAAACTCAATGTTTGGAGTCTCCGTGTGGTTTCCATATTCAATTCTATAGAAAAGTTCATGGAACAAATTCCATGGTGTCAACACACATGTATATAATATATATCCCCTAGTGAAATATTTATTAGAAATAAATATTAGAACCAAATTAAAATATTGGATATGATTTAAAAAAACCATTTTCAATGAAAAAAAAATTTACATCAATAAATTAACAAAATAACATTTTGATAACTTTTTAAATGATATATATATATATTATATACACAATATAATATTTAAAATTCACATAATGTGTTTTCTATAAATGTGATAAGAATAAATTATATTTTAGGCCTAAATAATCTATTTTTCGAAATAAAGTTATGTCACTTTATGAGAACCAATGTAAAAATTATTTTCATCAAAAATTTAATAATATTATTTAGAAAAAAACAATTAATTTTTTATATCATCATTTCAAAAATTAATTTGGGTAAATTTTATTAATTTTTTCTTACTTTTTAAAATTTTCAATGAATAAAAAAAAATATGTTTATATTAAGAATAATTATTTTTGTTAAAGAATTTAAAAACATAAAAATTTATTTAATATGGTGAGAAATTTAAATTTAGTTCAATTATATATCTATTAATCATGTTTACATCATTTTAATAAATTTTATTTTGAATTATCTTATAAAATTGTTTTTACCTTTTGAACATTTTCTCTTTAGAACACAACTTTATCATCATGTTTGTAGGTTTACTTGTAAATTAAAACAAAATTAATGGGAATTTGATAAATGTTTCAATATTTTGAATCAGAGTAATTAATATTAAAAAATATTTTTATCAAATATTTTTTCCAAAATGGTTAGTAAAAACTAGTGAAAATTAATTATTATGTTGAAGGTTAAATGGACTTAATTAGGGGCTTAACCTTGAACGATATGGTGTAAAGTATTTTATAAACATGTTAAAAACCCAATTTTTGGCCAAATTTCTAACTTATCTCCCCTAAGGTTTAATAATTTCCAATTTTATATCTTTCTAGAATGTGAAACTATGGGGTTACCTTTTGGATTTCCAATATTACATGTTTCATACTCTCCTCACATATAAAAGTCCACCTCCTCTCCTATCATCTTCACACTGCTAAAACTCCCCAAATTAGCCATGAAATAAAAAAAATACCCACTTCAAATTGATCCCCAAATCTTAGAGTCCTTGGTGATATCATATATCCAATATTGGGAAGCTTTACATTAACCCTAAGAAGGATCTCTAGAGAAGAGGTTACGTTTTAAACTGTATAGTTTTATTTTACTTCATATTCTACCTCCTAAAAGTATTATTCAATTATGTTGATATAAAAAAATAGAATCAAACATATATTGATACATTATTTTTTTAATTTAATAAATTATTTCCTTTTCGTATTCAATAAAATGGGATAATAATTTATCATTCATTTGTACGGAAGACTACCACCTCATGAATATATGTTACTCATTTTCCATCACCACCTATCACGACTGGATATAATGAAATATATAATTTTTGGATATTATATTTTTTATATTATTATAATAATTTAATTATTATTACTCTTGAAACTAATTATCATTGATCCTATTGGAAAATAATTACATTTCTCAAGGATACGAAAAACTACAACTTCATGAACCTATGTGATGTGTTTTTCATTTCTAATTTACTTGGATAGTAATAATGATAGATTGAATGAATATATATGATATTTATAATATAATTATATTTATAATATAATTATATTTATGGAATTATTATATCACATATACCACCATACATTCTTTTTTATGGGGGTTTGGATAATTTCATTCATTTTTATTGAGGACGTCCATCTCACGGAGTAATGTGATTTAATTTTTATTAACTATTTGTTTAGAATGTTAATAAGTAAGATTTATTAAATTTATACGACATTGAAAAAATTATAAAATATATTATATACTAATATATTACTCACCCTTTTTCGTTTCATTCATCTACAAAATGAAAATATTATTTGTGAGTATGTATGAATTACTTTTTCCATTAATGGTGAGTTTCTTTTTCTATATCTAAATATAATGAATTAATATAAATGAATATAAAATGAATTAATATTATATAAATATCATGGTAAAAATTAATTATAGTAAGGATCCAAGATAATTGTAATATTAATGAAAATAAATAATCAATACATATATGAAAAATAAAGCAAACATTTCCCAAAACATTAATTAAATAAGGATTTATTGATAAATAGGTAATAAATGATCATAAGTAAGTAATATATCAAATAAAAAATATTATTATAGTTCTTTATTATGTGTATCATAATAATTTATTTATTATGATAGATTTTCAAAGTTTTACACACGTATAATGGATTTCGAGAATTTAGGTAAGTGATTTCCATCACACATTTTACTTTGGGAGACATAGTCCATATTCAACACCGATTTAATTATTGTTGTGTATAGAAAATAGAATGATTTATTTCACAATTAATTTTGATAAAAAAAATTTGGATTGAAAAATCAATTTGAGTGTCCATATTTATTGGAGTTTATTGTCAAAATGTTATGAAAGCTGTAATGAATTATTGTCACAAATTTTCTTATTTGGGACATAGGATATATTATACATATTTATTATTTTAAAACATGTATATATAGTACTTTTCAAGTTTAATATCAGGAATTTATTCATTCCCAATTTATTAAATGTATGATTTAATTTTATTGATTCATGGGGCTTATGATTCAATATTACCTAACTGGTAAGGGTTCTATGACTCAATATCATCATTAATCAAAAAAATTTATGTTTATGATTCTAATGATGGAATATTATGATCAATTTATTATTAAAAACTTTAAATATATTCTATTAAATTTATTTCATGTTAATAAATAATTTTACATAATTTCCACTCATTATTTACACAAAATTTTAACAAAATTTCTTTTAGAAAATCATATATTATTTCTTTCTCTGGTCAAAAATGAATTTTTGTCCAAAACCTTGTTTTCAAAAAAATGAAAAAATTGTTTTAAAATTTTATATAATGATTTATTAAATTAATCTTTAACTATTTTTGAAATTATACAAAATATTTGTCACAGTAATCATAATTTCATTATATAAAACAATGCCCATTATGATTTTACCAAAAAACGTGAATGAAATTCTTGTATTAATTTATATGAAATGTATTTATTTTATACTATCATGAACACTCAATGATATAAAGAATACATTATAAATTTTAATGCTTATTTCCAAATAATATTTTTTAATGTTTTATAGGTATTTTTAGAGGGAAGTACTACTTTTTATGGATAGTTTTTCTCATTAATGATTTTTAATGGTTTTTGATGCTTCCATAAAATGATTAACGGTTTATATTCAATGAAAAGTATTTCCCCAGAATTATATTATTTTTTTTGTGAAATCATATTTCCAAATTTGAATGGCTATTTTAATCTTTAAATGTGCCATTTTCTATTTAAAAATTATTTTAATTCTAATATAGAATCCTTTTATAGTTCATAGGAATTAATTTGGATATGATTCGACGATAAAATTATTCTTCTTTCTCTAAATGGTTTATTTTATGATTAACATATTTTTATGAAACCTAGTTATCTTCCGCCATTAATATAATGAATGATATTTTATAAATCACACCACATTTTCCATATATTATTCTATTAGGAAATGATGAGATGTTTATGAGACTTGTTTGTTTTATAAGGGTTATTCTATGATGAAGTGTTTTATGAAACCCAGATTATTTCATGGATTCTGATGTGATGAATGATTTATGAAGCTGATTTTCTTCATGGGTTCCAATATATTGAATGATTATTGAAATAAATTTATTAAAATGGGTATGATGTGATCATTGTTTTATTATATTGTGTCCAATAATGTACGGTTTTTATTATATTTTTGTGGTTATGTTTTATCCAATGATATTAGTCACATTATAACCAAACATGGGAGGGACCTATAACTTCATAGAATGAATTATGTATTGAATGATATTTTATGATATAAAAAAAATACTATATTGACAAGTCAAGATATATCTATAATGGAATCATTCCATTAAGATATTTTTGGGTGTGAATATTTAATATTATGAGGGTTTAGAGAGTTGAACAATTATACTATAATATAATTTGGAATGAGCCTTGAAATTATATGGAAATTATTTTTTTTATTAAATTTATTCCAAAAATATACGCCTTATGAAAATGTTTTATTCTTATGGTTCATGTATTTTGATTCCACAGAGATTTGTGTCTTATTAATTTCTTGGATTTATTCACTTAATAATTTTTTTGATATATGATATGTAGGGTATGGTTTTCAAATACTATTTTAAGATTGTAAATCCCTTATTCTTCTGATATGTTGGTATCATCATCTAATACCCCAGCTGAGCATCTGAGCTAAGCATGTATTATATTTCATTTCTATAGGTTAATATAAATGTGCTTATATATAAATGTATATTATGGTTTCTAGTTATATACAACATAATGGGAGATGTTGTATCTTATTTATGGACTAGTTATTTATGTATCATTATTTCCTATGAAACTATACCTAAATGGTTTTTGTCTTTATTATTATGTTATTTAATGAATATTCTTCTATTAATATTTAATATTTATGTATAATAAGTTTGGGTCATTAAAATTATAGACAATTTTGAGATATATATCTATGTTATTCTTTGTTAATGTTCATCATAAAAAGGCCCGCATTTTGAGTTTAGGATATGACCAGCCTCTGTGTGGGCCTGTATGGAGATATAAAGTATAAACATGTGATACAAGTATTACTACTACTAATTTTTTATAAAATAAATATATATAAAAGAATGACATACATGTTATCATTATTATTCATTCGGTCCATTTTTCTATATATTTTCAATTATATGTGGTAAGAAATGAATTCTACATTCAAACATTAATATATTGACACATATCTTATGTTCGACTTGGGGTCAGGCCAATTAGAGGTTTTTTGGGTATCATTCTGATCATTTGGTGGGGTTTTCTTCCTGAATATGAGATTTATCCATTATTTCAATGATTATGGAATGTAAACCCATGTTGATAATGACTAAAAATCTATATAATCATACTACATTATGTGGAATGTGTTTTAAAAATCTCCATACATAGATGAAATTATATTTTATTTTCTTGGTAAATGAAATATGATGAATTTATTAGTCGTTATGAGACATTGTTAACAAAATATAGATTTTATTAGTAAATAATTTGTATTTTTCACCTCTATTTTGAATATTACATGTATATTCTTTCTTTAAAATAACATATTACTATTTCATAATGATATTAAGGAGTTTCAATACTCCATTGATCTATTTTAATTCAAATCATGTAAATAGAATATTATTTAAGATGAATTAAAAAAATAACTACAAATAGATTTTTAATAATTTAATTTCAATAGAAATAATTATTTATAGAAAATAATATGAGTTATGACTCATCAAAAATGGAGAATCCTAGAATGAAATAAAAAATTGATCATGTTTTGTGCTAATGAGAAAACTTATATGAAAAAATTAGTATGTAAATAATTTATATTAATTTATTATTATCGATTAAAAAGTACTTTTTAATAGGATTTTTTTTTAAAAAAAATCCTTCCATGAATTAATTTTTGGGATTCATATTGATATCAAGACCCATGATATCACAATTAATTTAATTTTTATGGTATATAAATCAATCACATAAAAGGCGTTTTGAATTTATAAATGAAAATTTTGTCACCCATTATTTTATATTAGTTTATAATCTTTTCATGTTATATTTTCGTTATTATTTTTAAAAATATTAAATTTTATATGGTGTAAGACCAGAAAATTAATCCGGAAAGACATCATCAATCATTTGTTCAATGTGCATATTATTAATCATGAGTTTCTACACTAGCATTTATTATATATAACCTTCATTTATTTCAATAAATAACCATAATATAGAGGAATTTTGTAGTATAAAGTTATATTCATCGTTGCATCGATAGATGATCATAGAGTGATTTGGAATATGAAATGTGACTTCCCATCCTTGGAGATTAACATGAAATACATATAGAGAAAATAAATCCATACCAATAATCACATAAAATTCCACTATAAGATGGACTATAATATTGTCAAGAATCACTTTCCCTAAAACATCAACTGGAGAGGATTTATAAAATTGGGATCTGACTGTTGTTCAATTAAGAGTTGTCAAAGCTAACTCTAAATCTAAATATTGAGGTAATATGGTGATGCTCATAGAAAATTATTCATATATAAATGATGGGGCATAACCAGAATTAAATAAATAATTTTCTTCATAAGAGTTGATGATAAATGTACCTTTCACCACATCATTATCGCACTCCACATCCTTGATAGAGATATCCTAGGACATTCAACATTCTAATTCCTTAAGAGTTTGTGGAATTGAATCATCATCAATAACTCTATGAATAGGTTATTGATTGGAATAACACCCCAATTCCTATAAAAATTAATATTAAAGTGTAGGATGTGCATTCTCTATAGCCTTTTAATTTTTCAAATCATTAGACATCGTTTTCACATCACATTGGCTTTCAGCTTACTGATGAACTTCTTTTACACACTAAAAACTTTTACCAGTCCATTTAATTCAATCCCCTCCATGTTTCATTCCCCAAATTGAGCATACGGTAAAACTCATCTTCTTTTCAATGTGGTATTTATATTATCCATTTAATTCCATTTTTCTTTTCTTATCAAACCCATTTAACTGATGGGTTTCTGCAATATACATTTCACCATTTAGAGAAAATCCATTAATTCCCACATAGATATTGAAATCCCTTATGGATGATTCCATTTATAGTATTCGTTTTAAGACACAAATGAATCGATAAATTTCAATCTCAGGTTGTATGAATGTCTTGTAAATGTTTCCTTATAGGTACCAAACGATTCATCATCCTTTTTATTTTGTTCATAGAACTCCATCCCCATCTTTTTTTATGAATATGTGGAATGTAATTATTGATAAATATGTACATGAACTCATCTCATCCCATGGATGAAATTTCATCACTTTACCTTGTATTCATGATAATATTACACCATTGATCAGCTTTTCCTTCCAAATGATACACTAATAATATAAATTTATCATGTTCAGAACATTGTAGAACTAATTTTTTTTTCAATATTTCTAATCCATTTATTCATCGACTAATGGATAAGATGGCCAGCTGAATGAAGTTGGCCGTTGTCTCATGAAGTACTCAATGTATTGTTACTCCCTCATTTGCTTTTTTGTATGTCCTACATGATTCATAGATTGAGAATGTTCTATGATAATTCTTACAAGATTTTTCATTCCAGCTCCAATAACATTTGGTTTCTCAGGTGGGGACAATCAATACAATTCTCGTCACATTCAAAATTAACTCATTTCCTTCAGCTTCTATACTTTGACTAAAACGAATAAGAATAGAGTGTGAAAAAAAAATCATAACAGGAAAATCACATAATCAAGAATTAAATTTAAATTTAGGACACTTAGGTTTTATCCTAGGTTATTCATGAACATCTCTAAAACACTAGGATATTATTTTAACTATTACTTAGGTGTAACCATAGGGTTCTTACTAAGTTTCACTAATCCAAGTCTCCAAAGGATAACTATTACATTCCTCTAATAAGAAATATAATGGACCATACATTTTATATAGATATTAAAAAATAATTTAAGAATACTTTTTACATAACATAACAAAACCACAATAGGACCAAATAGTTTTAGTTCCATTAGAAACTGGGAAACATAAATAAGTAGTTCATAAAACATCCACATTATCTCCCACATATTTATTCATAACTGGACTCTATTTTAACATATATTACATAATACACGTCTTTGTGACCTGGGAAAAAGAAATACATGAAAGGGTGAGCTAAAATGTTTAGTAAAGGTAAACAAGGGAAATATCAATCATAACCATAACATTTGAAAATCATATCATGGTTACAAAAGATCCTAATATATTTCATTGGATAAATCAAAAAAGTGAAATGTAATCCCAATAGTCATAACATAAGACATGAAATTTCAGGGCATACACACATATTGATATAAAATCATTTCATTTTAGTTATGGCTCATGCTCGTGACCATCATAGCAGACAATTTCCATTACTGAACTGAGATCACTCCTCATTCCAGCCCTGTATAACTGAACTAGATTTACTCGTTGTTCCGTTCATGTATATATCATAATATATAAATTGTTACCTAATGAGTTGGAGGGAGATATATCTTCCAACCATCTCATAATGAAATAGTTCTTATCTATGCCACATAAACATAGAAACATTCACCATAACATAACCCATGAAATAAAATGGGTTTCTTAAACATCATTTCATCATAATTGATATCAAACCTGTGGAAATCCTCATTATAATTCCAAAAAAAATCTAATCATTGTAAAAATAGTCATAAAAATACATCCCTATTTAATTAGTGTTATCTTAGATGTATAATAATATTTAGAAAACACATGAAATTAATTCTTGAGGAAAATATCCTTTCTTCTTCAGAAAAGTTTTACCTCATCAAATTTACACACAATTTTAGAAGAATTAATTTTATGGGAATGTAAACTTGTCCTATTTTAGGTTAATATTCAATGAAATAAGGTATTCTGAAAGCGTAAAAATCAGTTCAGGTTATGCATGTTAAAAAACATTGTTCTCATACATTTCTTAGAAAAGATAAAAAGTACCTTGTTAGGTTCACTAGGATAGATACCCTGAGAGGGGGGTGAATAAGGGTACGACAAATTAAAATGACTACCCCTTTTTTATCTTGTTTTTTTATTATAAAACCCATATTCACTCTCTTTATCAATGTAGAGTATGAACAAACCTTAAAGCATGCACAGGAAACACCGATTTTTACTTGGTTTACCCTCACTGGGATATATCCAAAGAACATACACCAGCATGGTGTCAATGTACCAATTTCACTATAAGCACACTACTATTTATAAGTTTGATGTGAAATCAATGTCCCTCCTAGTTTCTAACAACTCACAATTTGAGAACTCTATACTCTCTCAATTGAAGTGAGCTCATTACTTCTTCAGAAGATCCACACACAATTTATAGACCTGTAGGTCTCTACATTACCACTAATGGAATCATCCTCCGTTTTATGTAGATTATCTATTGAAGTTAATAGTTAATCTACTGATGAATACCCCTTTTCCCCTAAACACCTTGAAACTCACTTTGGAAACACCTTCGCAAAGAACCCCACATCACAGGGCTCCAAATTTCACGGAACTCAAACAAGGCTTCACGAAGCTCCGGACATTTCCTAAAGCACTCTTGCGAAGGTCATGTTTTTTGCAGAGCAGCTTCCCCCATTATGCTCACTGAGACAACACAGAGTATTCAACTTTTGCAGAGCTAGATTAGCCGACGTGAATCTCTTCTTTTCCTAAGCACACTGCCATTGAGAACCACCTTCGCGATCCAAGTGAAAATATTTTTATTTGAAAGATCTCTTCTTCTCTCAAGGGGATCGAGGCATATTTATAGGCAATTCCACTGACCCTCAATCCTTCTATGAAAATTCTACGCCATGTCACCAAAAATCATGAATCTCTGAAAATTCTTCCAAAATTCTCTCAATATCGGGAAGCACCATGGAAATTTTCCAATCACAGAGCTCATTGTAATCGTGTATCATTCCATCATTTACATCGTGCATTCTCCATGAATCTGCAATCACACCCAACGGAGCCCCACTCTCAATGCCCTTCGTCGCTGCAATGCTCTTCATCTCTGCCGTTCACGAAACTCGTCATAATTGTGAAGCATCACCATCAACATTCTTCTGGTCTTCAGGAAATATAATACATAAATCCTATCTCCATGAAATTCATGTATTTTCCATATTTGGATGAGATATTATATGATATCCACTTTTCACAATGCCCACCATACTCCAAATTTTTGAACCTATAAATTTGGAAACCACTAGGAAACGGCGCCAGCTTGAATCTGTTCTTTTGTACCACTTCTAGATCATTAATTCCTTTGTCATGGTTCTTTGTCAACATTGATTTTCAACAACATCTATGTAACTAGAAAATTAATCATGGAAAACTAATTTTTCAACAAACACAATCAACCCAAAAATGTCGCAAGGTTTCCTTAGGGGATCTTTTCCCAACATACCTCATACCGAAAACAAAAAAAAGATTCCCTTCATACCATTTAGAAATAAATTTCCAATGGGAAAAATTGACATTTAAAAAATATATAAGGATAAAAATAATATTTGGAAATACATATTTAGGAATCAAGGAAGTGGATGGTAATTATTCACTAGTAAATACATAAAAAAACAATCGCGGATAAAAATAATATTTGGTAAGTTATCCCATACCTTAGGTCTGACATGCTTGATATATATTCAAACCACCTGTATAATGCAATAAATAATGTTACTGATTTATTACATAGTCATAATCATTTTTATGATATAATTTATGATCAATTTTACTAAATTTGTTTGTAAAAATTCATTATTACTTTTTATTTGGTTATTAACTTATTTTTGTTATTATGCAGGTTTTCTCAGATAAGTTATTGTTCCTCTATATAGGTTATACTTATATAATATACATATGGTATTAGTATATTAACTATCATATTTATATATTCAATTCAATTTTTAATCAAATTTAAATAATGATTATGTAGAATGAATCACATCGCACTGTGGAGACGGTAAGTCGTATGTATGCATGAGAGACAATATCATTCTTCTAATTGATGAATTGTATTGGAGTGGGTGGTGTATATTTTCTCAGAATCAAATTAAATTTTTATCAATCATATATATATTTTATAATTTCATCATTATGCCCATCGATCTATGGTGGTTTTCAAAAAATGTATTACACCACAGCATGTAGATGGTAAGTTGTACGTAAGCACATGTGGTGATTTCATATTTCATAGGATTGGTAGAATGTTTAAAATGGTTGTTTAGTTTATATAATAACATAAAATTATATTATTGTTACTATTGTAATAAAATTATAATAATAAAATAATTAAGAGGATGTATATGAATAAATATGTTTAAAGGAATCGGTAAATAATATTACCTCTTCTTCGATGTGCCTCCTCTAAATATCCTCTTATAATAGTAGAGTTGGTAATTGAAGATGAAAAAAACCACTAGGATGAAAATTTGGATATTGAGAAGGAAACTAGTTAGAGGATGGCTTACAATGAAGGTTCAAAATGAAGGAAATAAGTGATGGATGAGGTGCCTTTTTTATAATTGAGGTGAGGGGAACTTTTAAAAATTTCAAAAATAATAATTTATAATAAAATCAAACCAAACCCAAAAAACCCCCAAAATGTCCAAAAATAGAAGTTGAGATTATATAAGGTTGTAATCTCATAAACCAATAAATTATGTCATGTTATTGTTTCAATTTAGACCATAACATTTTAAATGACACTTAATAATTCTATTTAATTTTATTTGTGGTAGTAAAATTCTAAATATTTAACGGTTATAAATATTTACTTAAATGGTGATAATAAACCATAAATGGAAATTGTATGAACTTTTAGATCTGATAATTATCAATTTTTAAATTTTAAAGATTTTTTATGATTTTTAAATAATTTAATAAAATTTTATTTTCCTAAAACATTAATAGTATCAATTTAGACACTATTCATTTATCTTCCTTTGAAAAACATCCACACATGAGGTAAATTCAAAAAAACAAATATTCCATACACTTTTATCAAGTCATGGTCACCTATAAAATTAATTTATCACATTAATAAGTTCATATGATTTATTTTAAAATTTTAAGAATCATTTATTTGATATTTTTATTTAAAAAATAATTTTTTCATCAATATTGTGTCATTATTTGTAGAAATTATTTAATCTATAAAAATTATAAATAAATTTTTATGATGTAGGTAGTTATTCTATAATTCTATTAACTATCTATAGATGATACTATCTCTTAGTTATCCATGTATTAAAATTAAGATACTTATAATAAATGAGTTTGGGACATTTTGTAACATTCATTAGTTTTTATAACATTCATATCATATTAATAGGTAACTGGTCATAAAGTGATTACATTTCTTAAAATAGATGATAAGGGTAGAATATTTTCATCCAGTTGGATTTTTATTGGTGTTGAGGTAATTTTATACTAATATTTTTACTCTTAATTACGTGATCTACCTTTAACCAGGGTAATAGAAATAATTTCCAATGTTACTATTCATAATTCCAAAAAAAAATTATCCTATTAACATAATTTATGAACTAATGATCCCAAATATTGAATATTTTTTTCAAAATTCCAAAAATAGAAGTTTCTGTAATTAATTGAAAATTAATCTTGTTGTTGAAATTAGTAATCAGGTTTTAAAAGTTACAACATTTGAATATATTGAACTGTTTTACATATAATTTTAATTTAAAATTAATTCTAATGACATAAATTATATTGATTGATAAAAATATATTCTTTTTATACATTAAAATAATTCCATATTATAATTTAACTATATAAATTATCTCTATTAAAAAAGTTGTTTTTAATTAAAATTTAGTGTATTTTTACTATTCATCAAATCATTAATGTTATCAGAAATTTATAGAAAGTGAATTTTATTATCCTGAATCAAAATAAAATATTTAAGTTTTCATAGGAAAATTATTAATTTGTCAAAATTTTAATTTAAAAGAGGTTCTCCATTCAAAGGTGTAAAATTAACCATTAAAAAATAAGATTTTATACATCAAATGGGGTTTTATTCATACCCTATTACTAAAATATCCATTGGCTGAATATAAAAATATTTTATTAAGTATATAAGACATATATATCTCATTAATTTCATTACAAAAAGTAATTTACTCAAAAATAATAATATTTAATATATTTATATTTTTCATAAATAACTAATTGCCAATGAATTCATAATTCATTTTCATATGTTAGTTAAAATAATTCTTGCAAACCTAACATCTAAGAAATATAGATATTTTTATAATATGGTAATCTCATGGTTATTTTAAACACATGATTTTATAAAAAGAAAGCTACTGGAGAATAAAAAAGATTTAATTAAAATATTTTATAAAAATATATGGCTGTTACAATCTGTCTGAAACCAATAACACATAACCATAGAAATTTCTTAGTAGAAATACAAACACCACCTATGCGGTCACCCATTCCATGAAGGGACAACCATAAAGGTTCCCATATCACATCAAGTCATTCAAAAGTTCTAAAAGGGCCTCCAAATCCCAATAGATTCAAAAAAAAATCTAACCAATATAAATTTACAAATCACACATTTACATTTAAAATTAAAATTTCATTTATATTCCTTTCGAAAAAAAGAGTAAAAATCTAGGAATATTCCTGAAATGTTCCATATAAAAGTTTGTCTCATTTAAAAACAAAAAAAACATCAAGATTCTAAAAAGGGTTGTTTTGTGGGAAAACATTAGAGAGAAAATTTTCATAATCAATTAATAAACAATGAGTAGTTTTTTATTTTTATTGAATAATTTGGATTTAAATTATTTGAGATGAGAAGTGGGGCATGAGAAGGAATTTAGGAAATCCATATTTTTATTGGGGAAGACCTTATTAATTTCTGTACCTATCCATTAGTGAAAAACATACCCAAATCGATATTACCACATTCAGTGGAATATCCTCATAAACCCATGTAAGAACCAAAAAACCACTCCAAATAATCACCACCTGCATTCCATATATTAAACTAATAAAAACAAGTCACCATGAATAACACAAAATTCTAACATATCAACAAACTAAGCTTCCCAAAACAAAACCATTGCCACCCACACTCTCAAAACACCCAAATCTATTTAAAAGGTAATTGTTCTATTAATGAATAAACTTATATACATATACATATATAAATAATATAGAAACTTTATTGAAAACCCACTTTTCACAAAATTACTAACATACAAACACCCTTATATTTTTTTCTCATATGCCAATAAAATTGAGAATATAATTAAAAAATTATTTAAAAACACCATGGAATCAAAAGGAATATGTTGAAAAAAAATCCGAAACCACTACCTCAACTACATCTGAATGCAAAAAGATCCTTAAGAGAAGGAAGTACACACCACATGAGGCAATTCAACCACCATAGAAAAAATTAAACATAATTGAAACATCATCTATATCCACTAGGGTTCATGAAAAAAGTGAAACCACCAAAGGGAAACCAAGAAACTAGAATAATTAAGAAGGAAGAGGAGAATGAGACTTACTAAAGAAGGAATGTACCAAGACGTAATTGGAGAATCACCCAGGATCAATGGAGGGAAGAATAAGGAAAAAACCAAGGATCCCCTAGGTTATTATGAACTAGGGGGAGTGTAATGGTTTTATTTGGATAAAATAAAAGTATGTAAAAAAAATTATATTTTAAACGATCTCGGTATGTAACACTGGTTGGCCACATATTTTACCAAAATATTACCCAATCATGTGTACACTTCTGGAGAAAAGGGACATCAATATTCTCTGGAAAACCGAGTGCCAATAGTGTTATTTGGAACATCCAATATTTAGAGCCTCCCTATAAGCTTTCCCCACTATTTCTCTTTACTATGTGCATGTTGTGAACCATATTTTAGATACCACCAATATTCCACAATGTTTCTCATTATCCTCACACGGTAATCCAAATGTATGTGAATGTAATGAAAGGAAACCATTGAAGAATAATTTGGACCAAAAACACCCATTTCCTTAACAAGATGCAGCATTAAAAACAAACTATGCACCAAAATCTTGAATATGGAAAACACATGCGAAAAACCTCTTAACATCAAAAATTCAACTCAGCTGTTCCTAAAAAAAAACAAAAAAAATTACCAAGAAAATAATAAAATAAATGGGAAAATATTTTCATGGTTGGATAATTCTCCCCACCCCTAACTCCATGTCCACCAAGAAATTCACATAGTCAAATTAGAAGAAAAAAATATTGCGCTCAAGACGAATTGAGATCGTATAAGAAAGTGGTCCTTAATGTGACCATTCACTAAAAAGGTCACACTGATCCTCATGTAGTAATGATAAAAACAAGAAGAACCTTTAGAAAACGTGATATGGTTCTCCCCAATAT
The DNA here is from genome assembly GCA_963277665.1 of Viscum album. NCBI lineage: Eukaryota > Viridiplantae > Streptophyta > Magnoliopsida > Santalales > Viscaceae > Viscum > Viscum album. Next base: position 545,658,909 of record OY728158.1, read on the forward strand.
ATGAAACTAGCAGCAACTAACCAACACTAAGATGAGAATCTCCCAGCACAGACCCACTCAAACCAAGAACCACGTACATTGGAGTAAATGATTAGAAGGAACTAAAACCAAATGGTAATGTTAATAGAAAATAAGAAAATATTTCACCATTTCCTTCAGGTATGGGAATCTCCTAGTTGATCCAAAACAAGAAAAATAAAAAAAACGTCAAGGAAAGATCCATTTAGATATTCCCAAATGTAAAAAACTACAAAAAACCAAAATTACTTGATAAGAATAATCACACGGGTTACAAAAAAATAACCACAAAATACGAAGTCAACCGATCCATGTAAAAAGGCTACCAATACCTCTGACGATCATTGGATTTGTGAAAAGGTACAATCTAGGGCATGTGGCTTGATCCCTGTTATTTTGAACAATATTTCCCTATAGTATGGAGCGAAAAATCCTGTGACAGAGACTTATTTTATAAAATAAAATTGTATAAATTCTACATGTTACCCAAATTTCCTTATCATATGCAATCCTTAGGCCTATTATGAATATTTTTCTATGAATTCTTTAATTGATTGCATTGGATTCACTTGTACTAATGGACTAGTGAATTAGTAGAAGGAACCATTAAAGGAGATACCTAATAAAGGGTTTCCATATACATACACCTATCACAATATGGGGAACCCCTATGAGTACCAACATCCACCTTCTGCACTCAAGAGGCCAACTTGAAAAAAAATCATATTGATTGATCTTCTCGGATAGAGAATCACCAGATGAGAGAACTTGATACTTAATCTTTAATTTAATACCTATATAGAGATAATATCATTTAAATGATCCTATGATGTTATCTAAGGATAAAAATAATCCAAATCTTCTCAGTAGCCAATAGAGTAATTTACTGACCTAAGCCCTTCCCAACAACCAACTACACTCCCACATTATACACCTTCACCTCCTCCATTATGAACAATTAAATAACGGCGAGTTTAAAAAATTACAAGGACATCCCATTTTAGATTTTTTTTCAGTTGATCACCTTGGACCAATAAAATTAGAGACCTCCAAAAGAACCCAAAACGATATGCACTCTCTAGTCCTCAAGAGTTCCCAATGTCATTAAAAGAAATTAAGCCCGGTCAAGAAACTCCAATGTTTTTAATGGACCATAATCACCATGAAATAAAAGAAAATTCCAAGAGAATCATGAAACAACCGCTCCAATTAGTGATTAGGAATGAATTTGTATTGAAAAAATACCACTAGAAACCTCTAGAAATATTGTAAGCGGCAAACACTATACAACATAATGCATATATTCAAATCAATCATCTAACCAAATATAAAAAAAAACACTTCAAAAAAACCATGCATGTAAACCAAATATCACAAAAAAAATAGAATATTCATAAATATTTACCATCTCATTTATAATTATCAGAACAACTATCTTATAATGCCACATTCTATGTTCAAAAATCAGCTTTCAATACAATTTTAAAAATTTGATTCCACCATTCAACAAAAATAATCCTAAATCCACATTCATTTTTAAACCCATATCCAAATAAAAATTTCATTAAAAAATCTAGTCACACCAACAAAAATAAAACCAAAAATTCACACGGAACATATAAAAATAAGAACTAGGGTCCATGATTAACTCAACAATGTGGTTAGTAGGCCATGGCCCATGTATGAACAAACAACAAGGATGACCATAAAACATGCACTTATAATCCACATGGATAAGTACTCTAAGTGAGATCACATCATAACATGGGCTCACCACTATTTTCATTCCTTTTTCACACATATCCAAAACCCAAAACAATGAATTAAATCCCATACTACCCTTAGAAACATGCAGATCAATATGAGAATGAGTATTAATATCTCACCCTAAACCTACCTTCAGAAACCAGAGAGTCCAAATTTTCACCTAACGGGTCCCTCAAATAACAATGTAATTTCCTGATTCAATTTTTTTGGACAAGGTCTGGTAGGCATCGTACCCGACACCCGATTTGATATGAGAAATGTCCTGAGAGGCATTTCTGATCCTTTTGGCTGGAAACTAGTGGCTGGAATCAAATATATTAAAATTGGAATGATTAACATCTATGAAAATCAATATCAAACATGGAAAGCTGATCACATAACAATATCAAATAGTAAAAAAATATCTAAAAGTACCAAACCATTCAAAATAATTTATCAAATGAGTATTTAATATGTAAGAAAAATAAAATCTAACCTGATATCGACTAGATCCCTATGTGAACTTATTGTAACCACCATCAACAAACTATCCTAATTAATGGGAAACCCAAACCAGAAACATGATCCCATAAAATAGATCAGGCCTACCAATGCGGGCAGTCATAAGAAAGGTGTGGTCATAAACAACCTATTATGTAATCACCATATATTCCATGCATTCCCCTTACCAAAATATTCTATAATCACTACATTAGAATACATATTGAAAATATGTTTAATCATTCCAAAATAATGACACATTTTTCCAAAAAATCATCATTTTTTAACAATACAAACCACATTCCATTAAAATGTATTTTTTTTCAGAACCAAAACAAATGTGATTAAAAATATGATAATAAGAAACCATTAAAGATAAAATTAATGGTTAAATACATTATTAATAAAAAGGAAAAATTAATAAAAAATAATATAGAAGAAACTAGAAAAATATGTGATCATGCACGTAAAAAGTATATTGTAACATACATGAATATAATCATGGGAATTTTGTAAAAATATGTTGTAGAAATCCTTGTACATAATTTTTTTGAATCACCTATCGATGTATGGGTTAGCTGCATAGTCAATAATGAATTGGACTCTCAAAACTAGAGAATAAAGTAGAACATCACACATAGCCTCGTAGTAAATCCATTGTGTACCAACTTATCTAATCAGGGTTGAGTAGAAACAATCACTCAAACCTCTAGATGAAACCATATAATCCAATAATAATAGTAAATTTTGAATGTTTATTTTTTTAAAATATTGGATCAAACCATTTACCCCCATCCACAAAAATTTCTAATCCCAAACTCTAACACCACCTTTGTGGTGACCCACTCCTCAGAGGGCCCACCATAGAGGTTCCCATCCAATAATAACTCATCCACACATTCCAACTAGAACTTCACATCACATGTGTTTCAAAAAACATACCAAAACATATAATTGTTCCAATTATTACTTTTATATTTACAAATAAAATTTCTTTTCTAAAAAATATCTAAAACATTATCAAATACATGTGACATTCTCAAATGTTATGAAATTAAATTTTATCTCATATAGAATCCAAACAAAGATTCAATATGGTAAATTATCAATGTTTTATGGAAACAAATTTAATAAAATATTTTTAGGATCCATTATCAATAATTAATCCTTTTTCTATTTTTATAAATAATTTGGAAATATGAGGATCAAGGAAATACGGGAATGAAATGGCATTTTGGAAATTAGGATTTTATTTTAGGAAGGCCATATTCATTTTTGTGTCTATCCGTAGGTCCAAAACATTCCCTTATGGATATTACCAAATCTAATTGAATATCTCTCTCATCCCTTGGATGAACCCAAACACCACTCCATATTATCACACTTGCATTGAACTTATAGAACTAACCAATAATTGTCACCATAACTCACACATAAGTCTTAACTCTTAAAAACCCAGTATACATAAAAAATAGAAAAAGAACAAACAGACTCTCAAAATAACCAAATCCATTTTTAAATATAATTTAGAATTTTATTGAATAACTTGTATATATAAAAATTTATTCACAATTTAAGAAATAATTTGAATGACTACTTTTCACCAAATTACCAAAATAATATCAGCCATACAATTTACTATAACACATCACATGCATGATAATCAAATCTATAAATTATTTAAAAACTAAAAGGAAGAAAATATAAATTTTGAAAAATTAAATGGAATATAACCCCTACATCAATGACATATGAATGCGAAGAATATTTTGGAGAAGGAACTACATGTACGAAGAGAAAATTTTCACACCCTAAAACTAAAGAAACAGAAGACCCATAGAAACCATAGATTGTTGGATTATTACAAAATATAAACAAAAATTTGAAAAAAAAATTAATTATTTGGATTTTTAAAAAATATAACAAATAAATTAGAAAAAAATTAACTATAATATTAGTAATGAAGATATATAGAGACATACCCATTCAGAATTCACTAGGAAGTCATAGGACAAACACCTATAATCCATATAGGGAGAAAGGAGGATTCCACACAAGTCTCTCCTAGGGTTGCCTGAATGAGAAGGAATGGAAAAAATTGTTTTGTGTTTAAAATAAGAGGGAAAAAGATAAATTCAATATTTTTAATTATATAGGCATGAAACATTGTTTATCTACACTATTTTCCAAGACATCCACTGACTGTGCACATCCTACCAGATAATAGGTACACTCACATCGTTTGGCCACACAATTTTGGATAAATGGGAACTATTATTGTGAATTGTCTCTATAAAATTTAATTCCCCCCAAAAAAATTGTCACATGGTTTCTCATAATAGTGAAAAATTTAGGCAGTAAGTCCCTGACACCGCCGAAGAGATATATGGTTTCTCAATTTTCTCACATAGTTTATTCTAAACCACATATAGGGAAGGAAAATAAATCCATGGAAGAAATATTATTATTTTGTGAAAACACTATTTTACTTAAAAACTTATATAGTTACAAAGAAATAGTGCGTAAAAACTATGAATTGGAAAAAACACCCCCAAAACCTACAACATAAAAAAAATTTGGAAACTTGAACAGAACATCAACCAACAAAACCAAATCCATGAAAAGAAGAAAAAATAAAAAAGTTGTTTTGGTGTTACAATCCGACCAATATCATAAATCCAAAAATATTAAATTTTTTTTTCATTAACACTAATTAAGGCACACCCTCAATCATCTCTAGGTGAACTGACATAATAGAATATTATATTTTATTCTATAAATAACCTCAATGATCAACAATTGAAAATATAAATCTTTTTTTGTTTCCAGTACTCCCTCATTGTTCTCAATATAATATCCATATAAGAATAATTATTCCCCAATTTTTGGGAGTAAAGCTAATTTTATTTTAGTAAAATGACTAAAAAATATGAACAAATATATGGAAACACACTTAATTAGGTCTATAAATATAATGTAGAAATTTTTAACATTAAAATAATCACTAGAAACTCATTCATAGTATAAATAATACCTAAAGAATTCTATGTTATTTATTTTAGCCTCAACCACAATAAGTAATATTTGAACCATATATCAATCTTGGAGTAACACATGGTTCCTGTTAAATAATTAAAAAATCCATCAATAAAAGGAACAGTATACTGGTTCTTTTATATTTCACAGTTAAACCTATTAAAATAATATCACAACCATTATGATATGCCGTATTAATTTGTATATAAAATAGGAACAACTATTTAGAACCTTTTATGATTAATGGATCTAATCCAATCATAAACCTCTAGAAGAAATATCATCTCTCTATGCTCAATAAGATCAAACAAATATAGAGGAACTGATATAGGCTGTGTACCTTCATCTAGAACATTAACACAACATACATGTCTACTGATAATCCTAATAATTCATCCTAAAAATGTCATAAATTTGGTTGACTATTTGTTGTAGGATTAGTGAATGGTCAAATTATATATATAATATTAATTTTAAATATAAATTAATTAATTTTTAACAAATTTTATGCCTATTTATTACGGTTTATATGGTTATAATGGAAATGAGAACATTTGATGAGTTTTTCATAGAAAAATAATTAATCGTTGGGAACATAATTTGGGAATAGGAAACTTAATTTAATGAGTTATTCTGAGCATATGAACCAGTAATTTAGAAAATAATACTTTTATATAATTTTTTTATATTGTTAATAATTATTTTATAATATATGGATGTAAATTTTAGGAAATAAACATATGCATAAGATTAAAAAAATTATATTTTCTTATACTAGAATTTAGTATAATTTTGTGAGAATTATAGGCATAATATCATTATCAATGTCTATTAATTTATTGTTTTATATGTATATGTGAGAATAATTAAATACCTTCTGACGATTTCCATTTTTCTCAAAAATAGGATTTTATGTCATGTTATGGACTAGAGATTTTTATTTTGATATTTCCATATATAGGAAAAAATCTAGAAAACAATGGATAAAAGACCATGATGGTATGACAGATCATAACGAGATAACATGAAGAGGTTTTATGAATATGAAATAGTGACTATCATTTCCATTAAGGGGATTATCAAGGATCACATGTATGTTTTATTTTTTTGATGATGATGTATTTTTAGGTTCATTTAGCATGGTGGATTGTTCTCTACATGAGGATTCTTAATATAGGAATGTAATTAAGACATTTTTACCTTAAATACTGGATGAACTAGACAAGTTGTATATTGAGATAATAGAGGATCTTAATCATTTTCATATAAGGTATTAGTGAGATAGATGGGGTATCTACTTAAATTTGGTGATGTTTTATTTATTAAAATAATGAATGGTATGTTATATTATTGAGGACATATTGCACATAAATGAGTACAACTATATATGTATTTCCAAATATGTGATTTTTTTAATTTTTAAAAAAATTGTTGGGTAACTCATAAGATAATTTCATGGAATTCTTATATAGTTCATGTTATGAAACATATTTATTACTCTATGTGATAGTACAAATAAAATGACACAACCAAATAAATTAAACATTACAAGAAGATATGATTTGAAATTTATTCCACTTTATAATTTTTTTGAGTTTCTAATAGTCATGTTGTGACATATAAATTTTTTTACACAATGTATGGGTTTATAAAATGTGACGAAGCATTATGGAACCTTTATTACATAACTATCATGTTATTTTATGTTGTTATTTTACATGGGTATTCATTCACCACTATTACTAAATTTTTGTTCGTAATGATCATATGAGATGATGCAGGTCATAGTATAAGAGTCATAGGTGATGATATGACATGGTGGTTAGGGTTTGGTCTATATGTGAAAGATTTATCATTATTTATAGGTTTCAATAACTCAATCCTTCTGAAAATTTGGGGTTTTATAAATATACATAGAATCTATCATTTCATGTATTCTTGTTATCAAGCTACATCCATGAATTGAATGTGTGGAGGAATTTTGGACATGTTGTATGGAACATAGTTTCAGTATTATGATGACATACAAGTTTTTACAAGGAATGAAAGGAACATATTGTGTCATAGGTTCATAGTAATATTCCACTATTATGTAATTGTTGTTAAAAGATTTATTAAGGTGTATTCTATCACTCTAAAACATTTTTCTCGCATCATGGTTTTTCCAATTCAAGGTGATGAATAAAACATTAATCACATGGTGACAACTATCACACCATGACATTATTTTCTATATCAAATAAATAGGTTTCACTATTGTATACCCCAGTGATGTTTTTGAATATTTTTTATATGGAGATAGAAGTGATATGTCAAGTGGTTATCAATGCCCATCTTGATGAATTTTGAGTTGGATTTAATGTGTGAAATGTAAGAATGGATTTATGGATGGTGATATAATGAGATATGAAGGATTATTATTTTATAATAAATTATTGACGGTGATTAAATTTTTTTGAAAAACTATTTTCTGGAAGGATGATAACATATGTTTTTTTACAGTATTTAAGGTCTAGAATGATAAATATTTTTCCTCTAAATATCCTATGATATGAATGAGTGGTTATTTCTATTATTATGGATTTTATAATGAAGGGTGATTAACTATTTGATTATTCTTATTTTTTATTGTAGTTTATGATTGGTTTTTTTACATTCATCCTTTATTCCACGTATATCATTCAAAAGTTATGTGTGGACAATGTTTCTATGACTAAGGGGTGTTATTTAATATATTGAGTAATTTTTATCATTCATCATGGCCATTGCGTGTGTAATATTCTATGATTGAATAAGACTTTAGATCACATGATTTATATTTAAACTAAAGTAATTGACTATAATAAAATTTGATTTTAGACATTTAAGGGTGATGAATATGACAATTTCAGCACATGTATAAAATTTTTATTGTAACATTACAATAAATAATATCCTTTAGGGTTCAATAATACAAAATTCTGATTTTTTTAGATCTGTGTGCACTAATCATCCATTATTCTTTTAAAAGTATAAGTAGAACAATTTACTAATTGATTTGTTTTTCAAGATTATTATATTATTTTTTTCATTCTAATGTACCTTTTTCCATGTGGATTCAAGATCAATACTTTTATATACTATACTAAGATTTATTAGTTTCAGTTATTCAGTTTCAATATTATAAATATATAAGCATGATTCAACATTATAGTTAATGAAAACTCATAGTTTATTAATGTTATTGATGTTATTTATGAGTATTTTGACTTAGTTAATGACGAATATTAAATATATTAAAAAAAATACCCCTCTTAATTCATTCTAAATATTAATTTATTTTTTTATTTTATTCTTTTTTACAGAAAAGGGTTTTTTATTATAATTGGATATTCAAGACATCCGAAGTTCTTATTAATGGTTGGATGCATAGATAGAGGATTGAAATAAACAAATTACACTATAAAAAGATATAAATCAATCTTTTCATTTTTTACCACACTTGATATTGGAAAAAACGTTCAATGCAACCTTGGAGAATCATTTAAAGACTCCTTAGAACACTTCGAGGTATTGGACAAGTATTCTTATGAATCAAAATAGGTAATTAATGTTTAATCCAAATTAAAGAAAAAACGGGGTAACTATTATGGGGATAGTTTGTTTGAGTCTAAATCCATGTTGAGTTATAATCATAAATTCAAATATAAGATAGAACCTATGGGGTAACCCATGACATTGTTGACCCATAAGAGGAAAAATACCAAGGTGGAATAATAGAGGATGAGAAGGTAGAAAATAAGACTTTGAATTCTATGAACATTTATGCTATAAAGAAGAGTAAAAAGTAAAACCTCTAGAGTATTACTTCTCATATTGTGTAGACCAAGTGCTACGTATCCAATATCCAAGACTATCATATATATGGTGAACAACTCAAGAAAGTGTTGTGCTAGTTTTATTTATTTGATGAATAATTATGAAACTTAATTAGTGAATATTTCCATCATAACGAAATTTAGTACACGTACATTTTTTAATAAATCTTTTTAAATGATACATGTGGTACCTTCTAGAAATAATTCATAAAAAATTACTTTTTGGAGGAAAATTAGGATATTTATCACTCATGGTAATTAATTTATAGTTCATGTAATAGATATAGTTATTAAAAGGTGGATTTGATCACCCATTATTTTTTAGCTTAAATATTATGGGATATTGTATTTTATTTTTTATTTTTGGTATTCCCTGCAGAAGTAAGACAGAAGAGAAATGATGAATAACTAAATAGGTGAGAGATATTCAATGGATGTTAGAGTGATTCTTCTTACCCTTTATCTTCTTCCCTAAATATTTTGTAAATTTTTTTTCATAAGGGTGAGATTTCATACAAAAAATTTACTTTTTCATATATTAATCATCTATAAATGAAATAGAATATTAGGAATTACATAATGTCATTTTTTAGATACCATTTTTTATAAAATGAACTTTTTATGATCATGGATGGTTGGATACTGATTTTTACTCATTAACACTTATGGTTTAAATATTTTGGAAACCCTAATATGCATAATAAGAACATGATATAATATGATATTTCTATTTAGTATTCTATCATAATTAATTTTTAGATAATGATTTTTAGGATTTTTCATTTGAATAAATAAAAATATGGTCAATTAAATATACATAAAAATTATATAAATTCAATGTAAAATCACTATAGTGGTTTAGAATTAATATATTATAATAATAAAATTATACTATAGAAGAAAATATTTATTATTTAATTTATCATAATTGAAAATCATCTTACTAACATTTTAACTAAACATTAAAATTATAAAATATTTAAATAAATTATTCAAAAAAATTGATTTATCAACAATATACAATCCTTAATTCAATTTATATTTAATCTATTATCATATATTTAAAAAATACTAAAAAATGGGAGAAACTCGTTTTTCAATTAATATTTTATGTACATATTTGGATTATAATTCATTGCATTTTATGTTAAAAAATTTATATACATTGGAAAAAATGTTTAATTGAATATTTTTAATTTTTTAATTATTTTTAGGATTCTTATTTCCTATTTTATAATTACAAGTTTCATTATGGTGTGTAAATATGAATAGCTCTAACTGTAACCTATAGTGTTTAAGAATGTAATAATTAGTTGGGAGAGTTCATTACCAGAAAAAAAATAAACATTTGGGGAATTGAAATTTACCGGAAGATTCATTATTTTATTTTTGTGGTCGAACTACAATAATGAAATTAGAGATTAATTTTTTCAATGCTATTATTTCTAAAATTATTTTATTTTTTCTTGAGGAAGATATTGTTTAAATTATTTATATCTCATTATTCCAACAATAAAAATAATTCTGCATTGTAAATGGGATAATTTTATCTCTATATTTATTCATTAATCATTATTTAATATGGTGTGATTCATTTTTAAAATCATTAAGTAGGAGAAAGATAAGAACATATTTATATTTTTAGTAATTAAAAAAGGGAGAAATTTTATTGAAATTGGTAATATTTTTTCTTTTAAGAATAACGAATATATTCTCCTGATATTACTTTTAAAAAATGAGTTCAATATTTTAATTTATTATAAAAATGGGATGAAACTCATTATATAAAATATACTTAAATTAAATCTTCATAAACTAGTAAAAATATAATTTTTTAATCATGGGTCTTTTGATTTCCATAAATGGGGTTATTATTGATTTTAATACTAATAAAATTATATACAATTTAAAATAATAAAAAAAATTATATGAAAAAAGAAAACATGATTTTCTTTTATTATAATTTTTAATATATTGAAAATCAAGTAAATATATTTCAAATAGTCTGAGTAAAAAATGCCTAAAATTAGAAAGATAATCACACATGAAAGATTACATATATCAGATGTAAAATCAATGTTGTAGTAAAAAATTAAATATATTATGATAAGGTAATCTTTAATTAATTCATAATACGATAATAAATATTCCTTTAAAGTGGTTTAAATTGATCCTAATGAATTTTAAATATTTCTATTAATGGGTTTTCAATAAAAGAATTACTACTTAGAGGAATAGACGAATGATTGTAATTAAAATTTTATAACGTATTGTAATTTCATTTTGAGTATTTATATGTATTTTAATGATTTTAAATTTTAAGTTTTTTATTTTTTCATGATGGGAGATTACATTAGGGATATAATTTTTGAAGAAATCGTTAAAAATAGATTATATTTTCATTATGTAATTGTTTTCTGTCTAAACATTCGAATTGAGGGGTTTTGACGATACAATGACATAGTTTTATCTGATCATTATATTAGAGGGATAACATATTTTTGAATAAAAATAACCTTTTAATGGGTATATATTGATAACATATAGGGATAAGGATATTTGTACCATTAATTATATTGAATAAACCTCCTTCAACATTAGAAAAAAGTGTGTAATTTTATTATCATCTAATGTAGTACTTGGATTGTAATCCAATAGTCCATGTTTTTTTAATATTAATTTTTCATTAATTTTATACCATTACATTTATAATTTTTTCAACTCTTGAAAAAATAAATTTTGATTTTGTTAAAATATATAATAGTAAATTAAATTTTGGTAGTGTTTAAATAAAATCTATTAAAAAGTAATCTTATTAGAATATATTATTTTTGATCAATATACACATTGAGGTAAATGAAAATTTTATACAACTTTTTACACAATAATCCACCCCTATAATTTATATGAAATTACTTATAATAAAAAATCATGAAAATATTAAGAGTATTGATTTTATGAATCCTGATTTTGTGATGACATGATGATTTATATATATTATAATTTTCTAAATTATATATTTTTTTAATTTTTGACATTTATATTTATTGATTTTTTATTATTATTATTTATTTCAATAGTTATTGTGTAAATTTAATTTTTCCCATTACTAAGAGGGTTAAAATCAATTTTTTCATAATATCTATTACAATATGTTTCATGATAGTTACATGGAGAATGCTAAATACTAGAACATTCATTGATATCTTATGAATGAAATAAATTAAAAGAAGTTTTATTGAGAATATTTTGGAACACTTTTATTATACCTTTATAACTTTTTCAACTACCTATAGATTTTATATATCATAAATCCCATAGTATCCTTGAATTTCAATGCAAGGAAATCCCGAAAAATATCATATTTATCTGTCCTGCACTATTGTAGTTATTTTTTAGGATTTTAAATTTGATAAATGCTGGGGGAGAGGTTATTTCATAGGTAAAGGGGATGATTTTTATATTAGTGAATAGATATGGTTATATCATTGTGAATTGGATAATTTTCATGAAATTATATTGATTGTTCTTTTTTGAAACCCACTATAAGAAAAAAAATAAAGTAATATACATTTTTCCAAAAAAAATTAAAAAAATTATTTAATTTTTTTAATGAGGGTGTTTCCTTCAATATTCTCATTATTATTAGTTATCAAACCAAAAAAGGATGTATAGGTGTGATGGGTGATATAAATTTTTTGGAGGAGTTTCTAATGGGATTTCTATTATTTAGAAATGTTTTTATGTTTATGTTTAACCTCATTTAGAGCCTATATATTCTAAAATGAATTACCAAAATACTCGCAACCTCATAGTAGTTCGATCATTAAATGAAAAACCTTATGATTGATGTTGACACTTTTTTGTGTTGGGAGGATATTTATTATTTTTAATCTTATGGTTAAGATTCATTTTACTCATAATATCATCATAACTGTATTTAAAAGTGTCTTAATTGATAACATGGCATGTTATAGAAAACTAGATTGAAAAATGAAGTTATACTTATAATATGTGAACATATGTGAATCAACGATTAAAATTGTGTTATCATTTCAAGAGGAAAAGTTAAAATTTTTATTAAATTTAATTATTTTAATATAAATAGATGAAAATATATTTCATATGGGATTCCTGTAATTTTATTCCCTATTAAAGTTTTTATTATTTTATTATTAGTGGTATTTATACAATTAAAGTATGTATTTCTTTTTTAATGATGTGGATATATTATAATATATGAAAAAATGTGGTTATGTGTTTTGGGGATATACTATGTATAATTTCATGAATTATTTATTATTTTAATCTCAAGAATTTTATTGTGTAATTAATTCTTCCCACATTTTTATTTTTTATATAATTTTTAATTAATGGAGTAATTATTATATTTTTTATTGTAGAATGTGAATTTATGGTAAAAACCAAAAAACAATTCAACAGAAACTCATGTGTAAGAGCCATACTAAGTGGAAGAATATAGAATACATAAAGGTGACTCTTGTGTAATTTTAATTCTCCCAATATGTGAGAGTTATATTCTTCTCAAATATGAATCTTTTTGAAATACCTCTATAGGGGGGATGATTTGTAAAAGTAATATCTCATGTGTAATAGAGTAACATTTGTAAATTTCATTTCTTGATATGTATCCCAGTAAATATAAATTGTATAGGTTCTTTTTATATGACATATTATTTACTCCATACTTGATGGTTTTCAATTTTCATGAAAATGAGATGTTATTATTGACTATAGAATAGAGGATTACATGGTGACTTTTATTTAAATAGGAATGTGTTAATGAAATATGATGCAGAATTTATTTCATAGAAAGGCTAATAATGAATTTTTTTAATTAAATATACTTAATTATTAAATAGAAATACCCATGAACATGGATATAATTTTTGTTGATCATAAGGATGTACCAAACATAATATGTTAATGTAATTGATTTTTGATTCAACGTGGTGGATGTTTCACCTCATATGAATGTATATTAATGTCGACAATAATGTAAAACAAACATTTTGATTCTTCCACGTTATTATAAACTGAAATACTAGACTATACTAACATATTTCATGTTTTTTTGTTGAGGATTTATGGAATTATCATGTAAAGAATAAGTGAAATAACAGTGGTGTCCATTTCCTCAATGTGATGATTTATTTTGGAGAATTTAGAAAATCATGTATGAGAAGTCAATTCAGGGTGCACAATGTGTAAAAATATAATTATATCCAACTCCTGTTGTGATTTATTTTCGTTTATGTAAAAATTAAAGAGGGAATACATTATATGATATAACATCATGCCTAGAGAGACCATGTATTAATGAAACATGGGGTACATAAATAAGAATATCATAAAGGTTATTACCAATATATGAATGCAACTACACCAATGTCATTTAATCTTCAAGGGGTTTCCTTTAAATTCATGTAAATTTTTTTAGGATTAGGATGAAACCAGTTGGTTTATATTAAGATAAAATAATGACTGGAATTTGATGAATCTATATTCTTCAATTGAACCATTATTATTATGCTACATAATTATTTTTTATGAGTGTGTTTTGTTACACCATGACTCATAAATAATGTGTATGATGATTAAAGAAGATCAAAAATCCTTGAGACTCTGTGTCACATGAAAATATTGCCTACAAATATAGGTTTTGTTATGAATGATAATATATTCTCTTGAGATGATGGTTTTTTCACATTATACCTGAGATGATTTGAGTTTTTGGATATCTGTGGAGATTATTCCGTGTTATAGATGATTTCTCACATTATTTCTAGGCATAAGAATGAGGAGTCTAGTTTTTCCTATAATGATGAATATAGTTGTGGCATTTAAATGAGAAAAAAATTATGGTTGAAATGAATGTATTTTATTTGGGTGTGAGTTCATAGTTCACTACAATTATTATTTGAATCCCATCATGATAGTGTTGATTTATTCTGCTATCAAGAAAAAAATTATTTATTAGGATCCATTTCTACGTTGTATAGGAGATGAACATTATTCTAATCCAGTTTTGAAAACAATTAAGTTATGATTTTGTTATCTACATTATATAAAAAATGTATTATATTGTTTATCTGATTAGTTTTAAGTAATATTTATTCATGAAAGGGAGTCTTCATATTCCAT
The DNA here is from genome assembly GCA_963277665.1 of Viscum album. Lineage (NCBI taxonomy): Eukaryota > Viridiplantae > Streptophyta > Magnoliopsida > Santalales > Viscaceae > Viscum > Viscum album. The sequence goes on from OY728158.1 coordinate 545,674,232, forward strand.
TTAGTTTTTATGAGAACATTTTTAGACTCATAGTTGGGTTTAAATTAGAAATTAAATTCATAGAAACATTTAATGAGATATAGATATATATAAAGTTTGATATTTACCAATAATTTAATCACTATCCAAAAATAAATAAAAGAATATTTATTGAGGGATCAAGTTATAATCATGGGGTCATCTTCTATTCTAAGGTTAATATTGGTTTTCATGTTATATTTCCCTAGTATCCTGATTACCTCATGGTAGATGACATGTTGTGGATTTTTTACTGCAGCATGATGATGATTTTTTTACTATTATTCATACTAAAATTCATGTTATATTACTACATTGGTATTTATTTTATTTGTATAACTGGTTGAGTATTTGAGAATGAACATTTTTTATTTATGTTAGGGGTTCTTTTTAAGGCATTGACTACTTGTTATCTTTCTTCATGTCCAATTATTTAATTATGTTAAATGTTATATTTGACTTTGTAAATAATTAATTCTGAGAAAACAAAACGACATGAAGATACAAAGAGTGGAGTTTAGTGATTGAAGATGATAATCAAGATAAATAGTTTAGTTATATTCAATTTTTAAACTAACATTATTATCCACAAAGTAATCAATTTTTTATTATTTAATGATACTATATTTTCATGATCCTAGTACAATCAACCCCCATTATTCTATAAATGCATAATTGTATTTTATATTAAATTTCAATTGTTTTCAATGAATATGGATTTTGTGTTTTCTATTATAAGGTACCATCTCACTGGATATTCAAAACTTATAATTTCACAATATATACTACACATTATATATATTAAGAATATTTTTCTGTGTTAATAAATATATAAGAACATTCATTGTTTGAATTTAATGACACGTCATAGGTGGTTAACTGAATTATCTATATTCCTCTTATCCTATATAGAAACATTCCCAATACGGGACAACATGATCCATGTTATCTAATGGACTGGTCCAGAATAGTTTTTATGAAAATACCTCACTCTCAATAAGGTAATATGGTCACCCCCACTAGATCTATATAACACCCATCGATGAGGGAATTCAATATTTTATTAATATAAATTTAGCGAATCCATAAATAATATCACACCAATTTTATGCATATAAAATAAAATAAATTCATATATATTCATGTAACTCATAATTATAATAGAAAATCCATGAAATACCTAAATATTCATAAAATAGACACTTATAGTTGTATTAATGGACATAAACACCATATGAAACTCCCAAAATAATCCATTGTCACAAATAAATATGTAAATAAAGGCATGTGAATATCACATGCATAAAAATATAGTATAAATAGTAAAAGTAAAATTGTTTACAACTCATTATTATTAATGGACCATCCCCATGATTAGATAGAGTCTTACCAATAGTATAAATCTGACCCAAGTCTCATGACTGACCTCTCAAAGCCTTACTCCTCTAATGGGGTACTACGCCACTATCACCTCTACACGTTCATGTGAACACCAAATACCTCTGCCTATCTAGATCTACTAGAATAACCACAACCGTCTCTCTATTATAAAAATTTAAGTCCTTTCCTTGGAACCCTACATCTCGCTGGCCATGTTAATCAACTAATTGGCATTTAATCGTATAGAATCTCTCAAAATTCCATATATTACTAATAAATATATAATTAATTTGTTTCTTATCATAAACTGTAATGGGTATCAATGTTCTATCGTAATAGTATCATGTTATAAAATTCTTCTCTATCAATGATATAGATAAAACCATATCCATGGATTGTTTACATCATCACCATGAAAGAATCATTATACATCATCTTCCATCTACCAGATCACGTACTCTACATCCTAGAAGAATAATAATATTTTTATGATATTCCACCCTTAATCTAGATCCTCTTGAAATGAACTTCCCACATCACAAGATTCAAAATACACTTCAAAAAAAATAACCTAATAAAAAATTGAATGCCTTAATAAATTCTCAATTCTTCATAATATATTATCCTTATCACCCATGAACATGTGTTAAAAGGGAATTATATCAATAAAATATGTTTCATTATCCATCATTGATGTTCCCCATAAATAGTAATCATAATATGTTAGGAATTATACATAGTAAATTTATTAAGAAATAACATCGTGAAGGAATAATATTGAAGGTCCTTTCATGGTTTCACAATATGTTAGTATTTAAGGACAATTAAATCCAACTACTTCTTCAATAGTCCTCTCAGAATATTTGTATCAAACTTCACCCTCCATTATATATTTGTAATAATATGTTCAATAAGAATCTAAAATGACTCAATCAAAAACATTGTAGAATTTGGTGTTCCGTTACATGAAGATAAAGGTGGATTATGATAATGAAACACTATTATCATGTATGATATGAATGGAATATGACATGGGGTTGAATAAAACATAGATAATAGGACATTGGGAATGCTCTTCATATGTTTTGGATCCATAGGATATAACATCACAACCTGGAATTCCTGGTGAAGAACTTGTGTATAATGGTATCCCCCACCATCTGAGGACCCAATAAAATCCCTTTATAGTGAAATATTATTACAATTATAATTGTATCACATTATTTAGATCTATCAAAATTATTAAAAACAATTTCTAGGAAATAATGTATCAAGAAAAGAGCATCGATACTCTTTATAAATTCATTAGAGTATAATTGTTACACAAAACATAGGAACACCTCCAAAAAAATCACCACATGCCTAGTTATGTTATAAAATCCACATATATTCAAAGAAACCTTCCATATATTCCAAAAAACCAAATTAAAAGGTTCAATTGTGTATAAAACCACAAAATTTCACATAGGTGGAAGCTAAAATAAATTTATTCACTATTTTATGTAAACATAAAATGATTATATGACCAATAACTTATAATCAAATGAATTTCTCTTGAATACTATGTCATAAACATGGTGCATAAAATCTAACATATTTATATCCATGGAGTTGTTTAAACATGAAAAACAATCAATCACACATCATAATCATCATAATCTCCAAAATATAACATTAAAAATCCATGATCACCATTCTCATCCCTGGAAACATGTAATTGAATTTTACATGGGTTATCTATGCCCAATCATATGTCCTATCTCAAATTCTAACAACATATTGTCTATATCATCCATATTGTAAATTTTAAAAAATGAAAAAAATGTTTTCTAGTACTAATTTGTAGTTCCTTAGTCCCAGTATACTCAAAACATAGTAGAACATTCGCACTACACACCTCCAAAACACATCCTCAAATACTAGAGGTAATTGACTATCTATGAAGGTTGATAAATAACCCTATCCAAAACTATACCCAACAACAATTAAAAATAAATTACTACTGAAGAAATGTGAATTATCCTTTAAAAAATGTAATATTGAAAATATAATGATATACTAACAATATATAATTTTTTCATATATTATAATAAAATAAGATTGATTGAAATATATACATGTTAATAAGAAAAAGTAGAAGGATTTAATGTCCTAATCTTATATATAATACTATTTAATGATCAAAAGGGTGGTTAAAACAAAAAATAAACATGAAAATCCAAATTTTCCATCACCAAACTCTAGAAATGAATATGTTAATAAAATGTTAATTAAGGGGACCTTTCACATAGATACATCAAAAACTATGAAATATACACACACATTAGGAAACCCAAGTTGGATATGAGTGAAACTCAAGTGGATTACACCAATGAACCCTTAAATAACTACTCTAAAATAATCTGGTTCATTACTAGTATGAAAATTATAAAATAGGTATACTATATAAACAATTATATATTGAGGAAAAAATTATCAACCACATAAATTTATATACCTATATTAGAGAGTATTATATTGAAATTTTATTATGACAATCCAAACATAACTAGGGTATAAATGGTTTATCATCCCTTACATAAAAAACATTAGTATAAATGAGTCACCATCAATATAGTAGATGAATTGGTGATCAGAATTTCCCTCATTATGCCTTCTGAAATGGTTATCACCTTAGTCATGAATTGGAGAATGGGTTATCACCAAAAATCTTAATATGGATAATGAACTCTAATAATCTAAATAAGTATAATTGGTTATCACTATCATAATGAGTATAGTTGAATGTTCTATTACAAATTCAGTGTCATATGTGAATGGCTTATGTCTAGTACAATAAGGAAAATTATGATACTCTATAATTGTAAAAATAAGTATATTTTTATATCACAACCAAACATTGGGGGTATGATTTATCACTATAATAATAACCATCATTGAACAAGTTTCCATGACATTATAATCACATTTGAATGATCATTCACTAATTCAAAAAAAAATAAAGGTGGATGGATCCGACCATAACAATAACAATAACGCAAATCTGTATGAATATGATTAAAATTTTATATAAATCACAAAGAATATGGGTGAATAGGTTTTACCAATCCACATTAAAATGTGATTTGATCATTATTGGTTCCTCATGAGAATGTTGTACATGATGGAAAAAATGAGTATAATAGACTAACACCATAATTGTAGAATTAATGGGTTTTAATTGATACAAGATCACTTATATTTGGATGTTTTGGAACATAATATATACTTAACAATATAAATGAATTATGATTATAAACATGAACATAAAACAATGTTAACATGTTATCTATATAATCTAAATTATAAATTCATATAGACAAGATATTAACATAAACATCAATAAAAAATAGTCACTTGATAATTACTAAAAATATTACCTATAATAAATCTAAATAATAATTTTAGAAAATTATATCTTTTATATGAATTGGTTTCTCTAATCCTACACAACTCACTAGACTATGCATTCTTAATAATTCATAATACTTTTCAATATATTAAAATCTTAACCACACATATTCCTTGATTTAAATCAAAACATGTCACTCATATCTCATGGTGAAAGAATAAAGTTACTTTTAATTTTAAATTTGATCATCAATGGAATACACACAATCCTATTTAATATATGTTCTTCTAGTTACAAAGGAACTCTCAATGATATATCAAAATAATCATGGTAATAATACAAATTCACAGAGACACCTCATGTGTTCCAATTCCCTATTTAATTATCACATTCCTGTGGACAGAAATACATCATTTAATAAGGGTAGAAATAATTCTATTTGGTTTTGTCCATTGTCTGATTCATAAAATATATCCACCCAATAAGAACCAAAGGAAAACATATTCTGTTCAAATATGGGTTATTCAAACACACCCCCCAACCAACACTTATCTAATGATTGATGATAATAGAAAATTAGAGAAGAATTTTTTGATCACATTCTAAATAATCTTAAGACCCATTAAGAATAGAATATTATCCTCTATCAACCATTAAAGGGTCTAAATCTCTCCTAATTTTTAGAGAGGCACTCAAGTCAAATCCTTAGTGACAATACTTTTCTAATAGTCAATTATTTTTAAGATATAAGTTTTGATTGGGGGCTTTATTGATGATATTAATTATATTTATTTACATATTAATTATTATTTAATAAACAGATAAATATTTGGGTGTGTTCATTCTCTTGGATTTATAATTATGGTATCCTTGATCATTACTTTATTTTGTAATAAATTAACAATCATTTATGATGATTATTTTGATCCAAATCCCCATGAGTTGAGGCATTAATACAAACATTAACTTAAATATTGTACTAATACCATTTGATAATAATTTTTGGTACTATATATTTGGTTCTAATATCACATTTAATCAACATGATAAAGAAAATATTTCATTAATCAATGAAATTTTATGTTCGAATTACTAAATGTCAACCTAAAAAGAATTCAATGTGAACAATCCCTCAATCTCTTAATATCCCAAAAATACATCTCACCCATGTGGAATATTTAATATTCCATTAAGAGAATTATTAATATTTTCAATGATTATTATGGTGATTATTTATAAATATAATAAATATAACATGATAAGAAATGAGTTTTTTTATGAACACACACAAGAATGGTGAAGAGAGTCAGAACAAACATTAGATTGAATGAGAAAGTAAAATATGGTAATTATTTCCAAGTTGATTTTAAAAAAATTAATGTAAATTAATCTTATAAAATAAAATAAGTATGAAAATTATATATTATGATCAATAAATATATTTTAATATTTAATTGAAATTAAAATAAAAATATATTATTACAATTAAAAACAAACGCAACCGAACCTGAAAAAATGTATAGGAGTGGTATATATTGTTGAAATAAGATCAAGTAATGTCTAACCTTAAACTATTAAATGGTATAATATTTCAAAATATCCTCTTTAATTTATGAAATTACATCTCCTTTCATGGAGATGATGGGGGTGTATTTATATCCCATGGTGGTTGACTGTTTTTTCCTTCAAAATCCTCCCCCATAATTGGATAAAAAATTTATAATTTAGAAATCCAAATATAGAGAATTCAAATTATTAAAATTTATTGATATAGATGTGGAAATTCTACCCTGAACAATTGGAGGAAATTGTACTATTATAAATAATTTTATGAATATATTATAAAAAAATGCCCTTATTTCCACTTTAATCTTTGATTTTTTAGACATCAATATCATGATTGGGTTTTTGGAAAGGAAAATGCACACAAATTTGAATATGTTACTCTAATTGTAACTTCCTGGGTAAATAAAGAATCATACATTTTCAGATTTATTAATATTTGTGAATTGAATGTTAATTATAAATTAAAGGGGATACTATGTTTGATGGCTTACCCGATACACCACAACAGGTTTCTTTGAAATCTTACGTTGTACACTAATAATATTATAATATTATTTCAAATGGGACTTAACACCGAGCCATTGTATTGATGGGAATGAATAGAAATAACTAGAAAATTATTATATATGTTTGTTAAATGTTTTTTCATTTATCCAATAAAAGATAGAGGCTTAAAATAAGAAAGGAATTTGATTTTAAGCCTAAACACTATAATATTCATTAAAGGGCCGATTTACTGCCTTTTGATGGTGAACCATCTTTAAATATAGGTTTGGAAATTTTTATATGTTATTTTTGAAAAAATAATATTTTTCTTTAGAATCGGGATATCAACATCTACTTTGGGTAAAATTTTGGTATTTTTCTGATAAAATTCATTTCTTTGATAAATAGTGAAAATACTTTATTTTAATTCAAAACTGTGTTTTAATCTAATTTATTTATATGGTTATATTATATTTTTAATTTATTTTAATGTTTAATTAGAATATATTTTTACCATTTAATCCAATGTTAGTCATTGTAATTAATTTCACTTTAAAATTAGACATAAATAAGTGTCAATCTTTTGATAGTTATTATTTCTTAAAAACACACTATTTGTTTTATCACGGAGAATTAATTTTAAATTAATTAATTCTAATTTTATGATTTGAATTTGGAAAAATAGACATCATTTCTGAATTCATTATATAAAATAAATCTTATGCTAAATTTTGGTTATTTTTCTGAAAAACATCAATTTTTGATTAATAGTGAAACCACTTAGTAGTTGTTAAAAAAGTAACTTTTACATTTAAATGAAATTCTACCACTTATATGAGTTTAATTTCAAAAATATAAGAGACAATATTAATATCAAGAAGCAAAATTTGGTTAAATAATTTGAAAATAATGTTTTTTGAATAGTAACTTTTGACTTTTAGTTACCGCGGTTAAAGGTAAATAGGGTAATTCAAGGTAAAAAGTTTATTATAATAATAACAAATTGCCTTAAAACTTGTCCTAACCTTATTGGATGAGTCATGGACGACCATGGTCATCCATGGGTCAATTTTGGGACCCCATGGAGCAACTTGAGAGTTATAATGACTCTTTATATTTATTAATTTAAAGTAAATAAAAAAATGACACAAACAAATATCTTTTAGTAAATGAATTTTTACATATTGTTATGTAAGTTATTTTTTCAACTATAAATATTCATTTTAAAGATAAAAATATTTCCTAAATCATGGTATTTTATTTATAATTTTAAGACATCAAAATAAAATAAATTATTTTTGACACAATATTGATGCAATGTTTACCTCATTAATAAATGATTTAACTAAATAATATTATCATGATTAAACTATTATCCAAAACATGTATAATTATTATTTGATGATTTTATTTAGAATATTAGTCATATTATCTTAGACATTAATGTATTTTGTACCTTTTTAAACAATAGATAAGTTTATAATAAAATAATAGTTTCGCACATTCTTAAAGAGACCCTCCTATCCATTATAAAAAGAGACCACTTGCAACCAATTCTTCACAACTCTCAAGCCTTTTATCACCTCCATCCTCTTCCAAATTAATCTCCATAAATCCCTCTCCTCCACCTATAATCCTTAAATTAGGCATAATTCACTTCTAGAAGTCCTTTTGGTTCAAACCAAAGGGAGTTACCCAAATTAAAGGTAACAGTTTCCCTTAAATTCATTTCTTTTATTTTACTTCTACAACCAAATGAACTCATTTTATACCATGATTTTATAACAACACAAGTATATTAAATATAATAGGATGTTTTTATAATAAGGATTTGAGATACACTTAAACACACCTCCATCTAATGGGTGAAGAACATAATGTTTCTGTGGATTGAAAACTAATGCCTCATGAAACGATGATTGTTCGATTATCTCTTACCGCCTCTTATAGTGGACATTATGATAGAAATGTATTTATATATTATGTTTATTATGTTTTTCCCTCTATTATTCTATAATTTTCCTTTAAAAACACACCAATATTATTTCTAATATGTGTGACCACGATAATTTCATTTGAGGATGTGCGGACTACCGCCCCCTCAAGGTGATATGATTCATTCACAACAGTCCTGGAATGTATAAGGGATAGAGTTAATTGAATGATTCAAAAAATATATCATATGATATTATACTGGAATAATAATATACTTGTGTATCAATATGTTTTAATTGCATTAAAATAAAAATAGGAATGAAAGTCGCGTTCATGCGTACTTACGGCTTACCATCTCCATGAAAGGTGCATTTCATTTCTTATCTCCAAATGTTATGTACTGTTATAAATACATATATATACTCAATATATAATATTTATATGATATATAAATAATTTAAATCATTTAGTAGATAATGTACTTTTGACCACATGGAGAAATTGTAATTATAACATGTTCATTTTTTACTCCAGTTCCGAAGATCAATAAAATATCAAATATGAACTAAAATAAATAACTAATTATTTTAGAAGTTTAATATGTGATATAAAAGGAATAATAAAATTTAAAATTGTTATTAATCCAGGAGAAACTAAGTTAAGTTTATTATTCAGGAATAATAAGGAACACACAAGACAATTCGGACTTGTGGTAAGGAATTTCTTATCTCACTTTTAATTCCATCATATTTCCATTGTTTGCCACTTATTCATTGCATGTTGTGTATTGTGTACTACCATTTTATATATATTATCATGATTATAATTATATTCAAGGTATTTTGTGATTCATTTGGTGGTTATTATATTTTGGTTATACAACTCGATTGATTACAACGTGGTAATGGGTTTCTTATGTCACTTTTAATTTCGTGATATTTCCATTGTTCACCACTTATTTATTGCATGTAGTGTGTGTACGGCCCATGATTATATTCATTGTGTAATATAATTTAATTTACAGATATTTACATCATCATTTAATGATCTATATTTCATGGGATATATGTTTCCTATGTTACCAAATTGGTAAGGGAATTACAAATTCAATTTCAACTCATTCGTCTTTACGCATAGTTCATTGATTATTTTACTCCAAGATTATGTGTGGACTCACTATACATTTTCTTATGTCATAACGCCCACTCCCATTTCTTTGGATATACTTTTTATAAAAATAATCACACCGTTGATAAATTCTAAAGTCATAGATATGAACTTGATAAGAGTTATATTATGTCAATCTCCATTTGTTGAGTTAAATATCCAATTCATTGGTGTTGTTTTGACAAGAATATGTGTGAATGTACTTTGATTGATTTACACTGAATTTCAAATCATATTGAGTTTATTTATATTTTTCACACATACTTATGTCGTTGATTTATCCTTAACCAAAGGATATGGTCTTTATAAGAGATTTTATCTCAATTTACATTCCACTGAGACTTCTTTGTTGTTATACCCCAAATCACTTTTATATGGTGTATATAATGTACTTTGACAAAGTATATCATTATTCCCTTTATTCTAATTATATTATAATGTTTTTACTACCTCAATTATTTTTATTCAAGTGTCTCTCTTTTGGTTAAGAACTGTAAATAAAATATTATTTTAAATGTTTTAAAGATTTATTCTTCAAAGTCTTTTTCATTAATGTCCATGTTTTAAAAATAGTTTTAAGGATTTATTTATATGGACATTAATGTTTTCAAATTATAATTCCTTTTAAAAGTTTCATAGTGGTATGAGAAAATTAGATTCAAAAATATATTTTAAATGACTTCTTGAAAAATAGTCAGACATTTAAATGTTTTCAAGAAAAATAGGGGATATTTCTCTCAAGTAGTTTTGATGATTATTTTCATCTATGTCAATATCCTTCATTATTATCGATTGGGGATAATTTATAATAAAATCCTTCATATTGTATTTAATGAGTTATGTTTTACTGTGGATGTGTAATTTTTATACCATTCAGGGTTTATGGATAAAGTATTGACATTTCATATGCTTGTTTTAATATGATTGTTTATGTTATGTTTTATACTTTTCATATGAGGAATGAATTGGAAATAGTAAGTGATGGGTGGATCCCACTATAACTTCCAGATGCATCGGTAGGTCCAATGAGAGAAACTAGTGCCTTAGCACAAGGCTTGGTCAAAAATATTTATTTGTAGTCTTGGTAAAGGCCTTGACTATGTGGTTATGATAGTCTGGCATTATGCATTCCATCATTATGAAAGTGGTTATTGATATTGCATGTGATTATTAGACTAGTAAAATATCCATGTGAATAAGTAAATGGAATTATTTCATTTTTTTCCATATTATGCCGAAGTTCATGTTTAAAAGGCTTTTGTTTTAGTTATGAATTTTTTTTAAATGTTTATGCTTATTTATAAATGTTTCCACTATATTATAATCCTTTTTGAGCATTTGAGCTCACCCATTTCTATTTTTTATTTTTCCCAAGATGTGATGAAGTTAGTTATGAGTGACTTTCATGCATAATCTAGGAATCTTGGATGTTTTCAATGCAATAATTTAGTGTTGTTTTTATTTTCAAGTTGTAATGTAGACCTTATGGATGTATCTTTTATTTCCTAGGCTACTAAACTGATCAGTCTTTCGAGACATGATTTCCTTGAATCATGCCAATGTTAGGTAATAATGCACCGACTCTAGGTAACTAGGGTCGGGGCGTTACAATTGGTATCATAGATATTTTAGTACAAACCTTGGAATCTAGATTTAGATAAACTCTGATTAGAGAACATACCCCTTAGATTGACTTTGAAAATTATTATATAAGAACTTCCTAAAATATTGGTACTATATAATTTTTGTGTGTTTTACAACAAATACTTCCATGTATAGATACTATCGTGTAGAGGTGTCTCTGGCACATATGTACCTAGGGGTAAAACCTGAAAACACTGCATTGAGCTAGACTCCAATGGGAACTAGTGCATGACAACGGGCCCTGCTGCACTCTTGGTTACGACACTCCCGGGAGATATGCTTTGGATAATTTAAATTTTCTTTACAAACTTATTTTAAGGATTTTAATATAAGATAAGAATAAATAACCTTGGTTAATACTAGGGTGTTTTTGATTAAAAATAAAGTGTGATGATATTTTCTTAGTAATTTTATGACTATTCTTACGCACATAATCTTTTCTGGCTTTAGTCAATGGCTAGATTCCAATGAAGTCATAGTATCATTTAGAATTATGTACAAGGTGGGAATAATGGTGGAAATGAGCAAAAAAATGGAATGTTGATAGGCATAAAAGATATCATGTTTATTCCAAAACAGGTTTCCAAAAATATGATCAACAATATATATATTAACTAACCCCCAGAATCAACAAAGAAGAGAAAGGTGATGAATGATAAGAGCTCCAACAATGGAGACCATGGTGAAAATAATCCTTAATTTCCATCATGAAGGAAATGTTGAAGGAGACACCCAGGAAATTGTCTCAGTGGAACAAAGAAATGATATACGTGTGGGAAATAAGGACATAAAGTGATGAATTTCTGAGGAAAAATGAAGAGTACTATGTCGGAAAATAATAATAGTCCCAAGAATCCATTAACAGTCATTTTCCGTAAATGTAGGGGACCTGGCCATTACCTAAGAGAATGACCAATTCTATATCTTAATTTCTTGGTCAAATAAGAATATATTTGGAAATTAATGGTTGGAAATTGTTTTTAAAGTATTAGTGCTCCTTGTTGATGGGATTACTTTGGAATAGTTTTCTTCTATATTTGTAACCATGCAGTTAGTCATGTAAAAATGATATTTGAGGATGAATTATCTTTTCTCTTATGGATATAGTTATAAATGTTCATTTGGTTTTTAATGATCATTGGGATTGAGGCAATTACATATTATTATATTTTGGGATGAAAATCCAAGGTATGAGATAACATTTGTGGTTAAATCATGTTATGGTTATTTTGAGGAATTTTTCTTATTTTTGTAATGTTATAAAATATAGTTTTTGAAAAAGGACATTATGCAGACCGTGTGACAACCCATCACGTCGGAAAAAGCTGTGGGAATCGAACCTACAACCAGAGTGTGATTGGGATCTATCACCTACCACTGGACTATGTGAAGTCCATGGTTAGTGTGAATAATTATTTTTAGTTAAATGATTTTAGTGATAAATAATAGGTTGATTTGGGATCATATGTCTTATCAAATGAGTAACCTTAGTATTGGAAAAAGATTTGCTGATTAAGTGATAAATGTTATTAGGAAGACATTCGCTTTGTTGGGAACACTATATGCCCAAGGAAAATAGAATACTATGGGATTTCATTTGAGATGTAATGGTGGTTTTTTATCTGTGTTTTTATTGTGTATTTATAGTTATTTGGGTTATTTATGGTAATGATTAACCTATAATAGAGAATATGTGATTAGGTTAATTACATTTATGTATGTGACTTTAAGAGTAGTTGGTGTCATTTGGAGAGAAAATTTAACATGGAAGACTATGTAATCAAATTCTTCGATGTTTTGGGTTTGAAAATTAGTTTATATTATATTGATGGATTTTAAGGACAATTTTCTATTGAATGGTATTTCTTAGACATTGGGTATTATTGGTTTAATTTTAGAAATTAACATTAGTATTTATTTCTCTAAAGGATTATCCTTTTTGGTGATCATCTGATTTTGTACGAACCATTTTGGTGGTGGTTAATCTCTAAAGACAAGGTAAATATATTGTTTATATTTTTTGGATCATGTGATTCTCTAGGAGTTGATGATTTCCCTTCTAGTGTGACCAAGTCATCTTGAATACTCATCGTCTGAAAAAAAAAAGATGACTTGGTGGTAGAAATTAAATAAATAATGAAACTCTTCTTAAAAAGTAAGTATATCTATTTATGTTCTTAGTCAATATCATAAATAAATTCCTCAACATTATTAAATGGAACAAAAAAACATTTTCCATTTACTTTTCATACTGGGAAACTAATCACCATTTATCCCATCACAAGAGTGTGATTTTCTTATTGTTAACTTTCTCCTAATCATGTTTTCTATCCCTCTCCATCAGAACTTGACACATTGATTTCTCCTCTATATCCATGTTTTCATGGAATCATAGTATTTGTTTTCTTGGGTAGCCTTTTTACTTCTCTTAATTTAATTTAATGTGATAGTTTTAATGACTATTTTTCCGATGTGATGGTTTCAATGAAGTTTTAGAGCCCAATTTTAAAATTGCGAGGAAGAAATTTTCAAAATGGGGGAAGGATGTTACATCCTTGGTAAATAAAGAATAATAAATTTTCATATTTATTAATATTTTTGAATTAAATGTTTATTTTAATTTAAAGAGGATGCTCTGTTCGATGGCTTACCCGATAGACAACAATGGGTTTCATTGAAAACTTATGTTGCACACTAATAATATAATATTATTATTTAAAATGGTACTTAATGATGAGCCATTTTATTAGAGAAAATTAATAGAACTAAATAAAATAATATTATATAGGTTTTTAAATGTCTTTAAATTTATCCCATAAAAGTTAAAGGCTTAAAATAAGAAAGGAATTCAATTTTAAGCATAAATACTCTAATATTCATTAAAGGGCCGATTTACAACATTTTGATGGAGAACCCACATTAAAAATAGTTTTGGTCATTTTTATATGTTATATTTTTCAAAATTAAATTATTTTCTAGAATCGAGACATCAAAATATACTTTGGGTAAAAGTTTGATATTTTTCTGATAAAATTCATTATTTTCATGAATTGTGAAAATACAGTATTTTAATTCAAAACTATGTTTTAATATAATTTATATATATGGTTAGATTATCTTTTTAATTTATTTTAAAGTTTAATTAGAATATATTTTTACCATTTAATAAATTTTGGTCATTGTAATTAATTTCACATTGAAAATGGACATAAAAAGGTGTCAATCTTTTGATACTTATTATTTATTAAAAACACACTATTTCTTTTAACAATGGGAATTAATTTTAAATTAATTAATTCCAATTTTATGATTTTAATTTGAAAAAATATACATCAGTTTTGAATTTGGAATATCAAATAAATCGTAGGCTGAATTTTGGGTATTTTTCTGGAAAACTTCAATTTTTGATAAATAGTGAAACCACTTAGTAGTAGTTAAAAAAGTGACTTTTACATTTAAATGAAAATTTTCCTCTTATGTGAGTTGAATTTCAAAAAACCCAAGAGACACTGAAAATATCATGAAGTAAAATGTGGTTCAGTAAGATGAATTTTTTTTGGTGAATAGTAACTTTTGTCCTTTATTTACCGCAGTTAAAGGTAAATAGGGTAATTCAAGGTAAAAAGTATATTATAATATACAAAATTACCTTAACACTTGTACTATCCTTATAGGATGAGTAATGGACGACCATGAACATATCTGGGTTGATTTTGGGACCGCATGGAGCGATATGAGAGTGATAATGACTTTTAAATTAATTAATTTAAAGTAAAGAAAAAAATGACACAAACAAATATCTTTTAGTAAATTAATTTTTACATGGGGTTATGTAATTTATATTTTTGACTATAAATATTAATTTTAAAGATAAGAAGAATTCCTAAATCATGGTAGTTTTTTTATAATTTTTAGACATCAGATAAATTAAGTTATTTATGACACAATAATGATGCAATGTTTACCACATTAATAAATGATTTAAATAAATAAGATTATAATGATTAAAATATTATCCAAAACATTTCCAATTCTGATTGGATGATTTTATTTCAATTATTATTCATCGTATATTCGACTTTAATGTGTTTTAGAATTTTTTAAATTGAAGATAAGTTTATTATAAAATAATATTTTCACACTTTCCTAAAGAGCCCCTCCTCTCCCTTATAAAAAGAGACAACTTACAACCAATTATTCACACCTCTAAAGACTTTTGGCTTGTCCAAACTCTAACCAATTAATCTCCCTACATCCCTCTATTCCACCTAGTAGCATTACCTTAGGCATAAGGCACTTAAATAAGTAATTTTGGTTCACACCAAAGGGAGTTACCCAAATAAAAGGTAACAGTTTCTCATAAATTCATTTCATTTATTTTACTTCTCCAACCCCATGAACTCTTTTTATTCCTTTCATTTATAACAACACCATTATATTCAATATACTAGGTGGTTTTTATAAGAAGTATTTGAGCTACACTTACACACACATCTATCTAATGTGTGAAGAAAAAAATGTTTCTATGGATTGCAAACTAACACCTCACCAAACGATGATTGTTCGATTATCTCCTACCACCTCTTATGGTGGCCATTAAGATAGAAATTTTTTTATATATTATATATATTATGTTTATGTTTTCTCTATGCTTCTGTAATTTTCATTTAAAAACACACCAATATGCATTCCAATATGTGTGACCACAATAATTTCATTTGAGAAAGTGTGGACTACCACCCCCTCAAGGTGATATGATTCGTTCATGACATTTATAGAACTTATAAAGGATAGAGTTAATTGAATTATTAAAAACATATTTCATTTGATATTATACTGTAATTATAATACACCTATGTATCATTATTTTTTAATTCCATAAAAATAAAAAAAGAAAAATGAAAGTAGCATTCATGCGTACATACATCTTACCATCCCCATGAAAGGTACATTTAATTTTTTTATCCAAATGTTATGTACTATTATAAATACATATATATATTAGATATATAATATTTATATGATATCTAAATCATTTACATAATTCTGTAGATAATGGACTTTTGACCACATCGACAAATTGTAATTATAACAAGTTCATTTTTTACTCAAGTTACGAACATCAACAAAATATCCAATATCAAATAAAATAATTAACTAATTACTATAGGAAGGTAATAAGTGATATAAAAGGAATAAAAAATTGAAACGTGTTCTTAATCAAGTAGAAATTTACTTAATTTTATTCTTTAGGAAGAACAAGGAACACACAAGACAATTCGGACATGAGGTAAGGGATTACTCATCTCACTTTTAATTCCGTGAGATTTCCATTGATTGCCATTTATTCATTGAATGTGGTGTATTTTGTACTGCCATTTGATATATATTATCATGATTCTAATTATATTCATGGTATTATGTGATTCATTTTGTGGTTATTAACTTTTCGTCATATGACTCGATTGATTACAACGTGGTAAGGGGTTTCTTATCTCACTTTTAATTCTGCAAGATTTCCATTTTCACCACTTATTTATTGCATGTGGTGTGTGTACTACCCATGATTGTATTCATTGTATAATATAATTTAATTTATGGATATTTACATCATAATTATATAATCCTTCTATCATGGGATTTATGTTTCAAAAGTTACCAAAATGGTAAGGGAATTACAAACTTCAATTTCCACTCATTCGGCTTTATACATACTTAATTGATTATTTTACTCCAAGATTATGTGTGGAATCACTATTCATTTTCTTATGTCATAATTCCCACTACCATTTTTGTGGATATACTTTTTATACAAATAATCACTCCATTGATAAATTCTCAAGTCATCGATATGAACTTGATAAGAGTAATTTTACCTCAATCTCCATTTGTTGAGTTAAATATCAAATTCATTGGTGTTGTTTTTACATGAATATGTGTGAATTTCCTCTTATTGATTTACACTAAATATCCAATTATATGGAGTGTATTTATATTATTCACACATACTTATGTCATTGATTTATCCTTAACCTAAGGATACGGTCTTTATAAAGGATTTTATCTCAAATTACATTCCATTGAGACTTTTTTGTTGTTATACACCAAATCACTTTTATATGGTGTATATAATGTACTTTCAAATAGTGTATCACGAATCCCTTTATTCTCATTTTATTATAATGTTTTTATTACCCCAATTATTTTTATTCAAATGTCTCTCTTTTTATTAGGAACTCTAACTAAAATATCATTTTAAATGTTTTAAAGATTTATTCTTCTAAATATTTTACATTAATGTCCATGTTTTAATAATGGTTTTAAGGATTTATTTATAAAGACATTAATGTTTTCAAATTATAATTCCTTTTAAAAGTTTCAATGTGGTATGGGACACTTAGATTCAAAAACACTATTTGAAAAGACTTCTTTATAAATAGTGGTACTTTTAAATGTTTTCTAGAAAAACGGGGGATATTTCTATCAAGTAGTTTTGATGATAAATTTCATCTATGTCAATATCCTTCATTATTCTCAATTGAGGATAATTTATAATACAATCTTTCATATAGTATTTAATGAGTTATGTTTGACTGTGGATGTGTTATTTTTTTACAATTTAGGTTTACGGATAAATTATTGGCATTTCGTATGCTAGTTTTAATACGAATGTTTATGTTATGTTTCAATCTTTTCAGATAAGTAATGCATTAGACTTTGTATGTGATGGGTGGAGCCCACTATTTCTCCTCAATGTATCGGTTGGTCTCATGAGACAAACTAGTGTCTTATCACAAGGCCTTGGAAAAAAATTATTTTTAGTCTTGGCATAGTGCCTTGACTATGTGGTTATGATAGTCTAGTATTATGAATTCCATCATTATGAATGTGGTTTTTGATATTTCATGTGATAATTCGACTAGTATAATATCCTTGTGAATAATTAAATAGAATTATTTCATTTTTTTCCATATTATGTTGATGTTCAGGTTTAAAAGGATTTAGTTTTAGTTATGAATTTTCTTAAATTTTTATGCTTATTTATGAATGTTTCCAATATATTTTTATCCTTACTGAGCATTAAAGCTCACCCCTTTCTATGTTTTATTTTTCATAGGATGTGAAGAAGGTAGTTATGAGTGACTTAGAGCCATAATCTAGGAAGTACATATGTTTCCAATGGAATAATTTAGTGTTTTTTTCATTTCAAGTTGTAATGTTGACCTTATGAATGTATCTAGTATTTACAAGGCTACTAAACTGACCGGTCTTCCGGGATATGAATTCCTTGTATCATGCCAATTTTATGTAATAATGCACCTACTCTATGTAACTGGGGTCAGGGCATTATAGAAATAATTTATTTGAATATATCCTATATTTCACACCATAAAATATCATATAAATTTTATGTCTATATTTTCGGGGAAAGTCGGGGATTTTTTTCTACTTTGAAATCTAGAGAAGAATGAGGGGATAGACTTTCATGGATCAAATGGGCATATTATTTTCATATTTGGGCCTTAATGTAATTTTAAAATTTAATTATTTTTATACAATAGAATATTGAGGAGTATTTTAATATTTTTTCTTCTGTATTAGGGAAAAAATCAATCATCCTCAATTCTGTATTTTCTTTGACATTTTCATTTGTACATCTTGTGTGTACCATATAAACATTCAAATGGAAGAATTGGGAAATGATCCAGTCTAATGATATGTAGTATTATGAATAAAACCCCTATAAAAATTATTCACACAATGTGGATAAGTTGGATGATAGTTATAACTAAAATAGTAATCTGACATGAAACTGGATTAATATAAATAATGCTATAATTTATATTCTATTATAAAAAATTAGTATTTCACACCAATTATGCACTTTTCACAGAAAATCAATAATGTAAATAAATATTACATTATTAATAAATTAATAACAATAACTTACACACACATATGCTAGTCCATGTCCTCATTTTCAAAAAGTTTAAATACATAAATAAATCATTTTCACTCGCCAAAAAATATTACCATTTTTCCCCAATTTAGGGGTCTAGACTAATTCCATCATATATAAATAAGTCCACAGCCAGAATTTAGAAATAATGTTCCAAAAAAATTACATTTTTCATGATTAAAAATAGAAATGTAAAATTTAGTCATTTATAGCTTACTCCTCTCAAGATGATAAAAATGTATCATAGTTGTTAACTCATTCACCAACCAAAAGAAAAAATGTTTCTATTTTTAAAAGATATATACTACCATTCCCAATTCTAAAGTGAAAAATAATTAAGGTTTATTTTAATGGAGGTTTTCAATGGATATAGGAGTGTAGGAAAAAATTCGTAATAATGTTAGAAATGATGTCGTAAACAACAAACATAGAAAAGGCAATGCACATTTTTCGGAATGAAACATAGATGTAAATGGAAACACATATTAATAAGGTAATTAATTTGTGAAGGATAAAAAGAGAGGGATAAAATTGGAAGGGGTGAGATGATAAAATATGTAAAAAAACAAAAAAAAACATCCAACGAAAAAATAAACCACACATTTTGAAATGATTTTCATTGGTGGCTTTGAAAAAAATATGATATTATTCCTCAAAGTAAGTGAAAAACAATTTTACCAATCAAAAATTGAGCATTCATAATTTATTTTTCTTGAAACCAAATTATTTTTCTACTTTTATAATGTATATACAAAATATTTGATAAGAAAAATAATCACATAACTGGACAAAAATTCTAGGAAAAATTTTAAAATTTAGTGGTGCATAATTACGATTCATTCTTTATTATTTTTTGGATTTTTTGTAGTTTTATTATTTTTCATGAAAAACAAAATAAATAAAAAAATATAAAGATGAAAAATTGTTTTGATGAATAGTGTGATTAAATAATATTAATTAGAGATGAATAATAATAAAGAGAGATATGGTGAGAAAAGGGGGATAAATATAGGGAGAGGGAGGTAATGAGTAATTGTTATGTCTAGTTTTGATTTGGTAGGTATCCATCTCCATCAAGATGTGGGACTTCTATATTAATTTGTATTTTGGTGGTTTTTGATGTGGTTCTGACGATGTGTTTCCTCTCATGGGGATTCTTTAACTAATTTCCATTAACTGTGAATGTCATTTTAAATTAGGAGGGTTGGAATAACACTAAAAAAATGGGTAAATTTTAATAATAAAAAGACCTTCCCAATGAGATTAATTTGTACCTAGGTGAAGAAAAATTTCATAGTGCAAGAAAATTACCTTTTTAGTTTCTGGAATCCATTTCGTATGATAATTTTTGCATAGAGTTCCCCAGAATTTTCATTATAGAAATTGGAATTCTTTTAAGAATCATGTCAACTCTCCTATGGTTCATTCAATTGATAAAATATCTCTTCACTAGACTTTTCAAAATCAATTTGATAGGTTTTCACAGCCCTAAATGACTGAATTTTTTATATCAACTGGTAAATGACATGCTTTACTAGAATCTAGCCTAAAATAAGACATCCCAATTGGAGTTCTATTAGATGTTCAATATGCACAATGAACATCCCCATGTATTTTAGGGTTGTCATTTATTGTGTGATTTACAATTTTCTCAACAACTCAATTTACTTATCTATTTTAATGTTAATCCATGACATTTGTTTGGGGGTGATATGAAGTTGAAGTTTTATGTACAACCACATTCTTTTTCAAAAAATCATTTATGGTCAAATTATAAAAATGTGTTATTAAGTCACTTATATTTAAAAAGTGGGATACCTAGACCCAATATGTGTTTTAGATTGATTACCACAAAATTTATAATGATTTTATATATATGTGTGTGTGTTTTTGTCTTTTGATAATAGTATTGATACTTCTTTGTACACAAATTTTTGGTAATTACCTTAGATGACCTTACATATCAATGTGTTAAAAAGATACCATTCAACATTAAGAACATAATGATACCATGACTGTAATATAAATTTATTTTACTATAGACTAGATACATAATATTGATGGGAAATTGATTATTAGTGAATATCAGGTGTCGAGGGCTCCTAGGATTTGTGATTTCTTCTCACAATCTTCGATCATGGGGATATATAAATGTTGAGAACATGTAGAATGACCCACCAATATGTATACCACATGTCTCAGGTGTTATTTGTTGTTCCTATCTATGGGAATGTGTAAACGTCTCCTGAATTGAGATCCCTTTCAATATATGTTATTTGATTTTGTACTTTAATTCAAGGGGAAACCCCGGACAATAAATTCATGGTTGTGTAGTTTGTGTTGGGAGCATCATTGGTGAAATGATAGTGATTATATGATTGAAAATTGATCTGTCACTTCTAATTTGTGGAAGAGATATCTCAATCAAGGTTTATAATGATGGGATAACCTATATAAGTCAATGGCCATGGTAGTTGATGGTAAATCTGACCGGTCAGATCAAGAAATAATAATTCAAGAAATCTGTGACATCACAAGTGTGAATTATACTTTATGATACATCAATGAAAATATATTATATTACATTATGTGGTCCAAGGATGGTAGTCATTACTATTTATTTTCTATGTCTCTTTAGGTTGGATGATCAGTTTATAGACCCGGCACTTAGTCTATGTATGTTATTCACCACTATTGAGATAATGGGATAAAGGGTCACACACCATAACAGTTTGAGAATATTCCATATTCTATTGAATATAAATAAAGGACTTGATGGGATTGATAATGGGGTGTGCATATTATCAAATCTATATATATCATAAAATGAACAAATTCATTATTATTTAGGTAAATAATATTTGGTATAAATTTATGTTTTAAATGTATTTACATGTGATTAAGTAAATATAATGGTTAATATTAGATGAATTAATATTATAATAATATTCCATGTTCCATTAATATTATTAGGATATTAGAGTGAAGTTAATGTATTAGGATTATCATGTAATATATTTAATATATATTATATATAATTGATAAAATATAAATAATATTTATGGTTCAATTTAGTTAATCATAAATAATTATTTATAAAACTTTGTTAGTGGATTCTTATTACACGGCTGTCGGGAACCTTAATCGGTTAACATGGAAATAAACTATAAGTATAGATAAACTATTCCTACAGAGACTATTCATTAATTATAGTTGATATATTCACTCTCTTCATGAGTTCTAGAGATATAATCATTCAATAGAGCATGAAATTGACGATTTTCCTCACAGATTGACGATAGTAGATCATAGAGATAGTCTCTGTATCGATGTGGTCAATGGATTTATGTACATGCAGACATATTTCAATATATGGCATGGAAAAATATTTATAATGTTTGTGTGGATGATATAGACATGATTTGGATTAGATCCTCTTAGAAATGGATTCTAGAAACTTGTCATGATAATGCATACATTGAATTAGAATGAGGTATTAGTTGGTTTTATATTTTTTCTCTAATTAAACCATGCAGGATCCCTAAGCTGATGAAAACCCACTATATGAAAAGTGGGTAGTCATGAAAAAACATGGCATGGATTGTAAGGTTATTTAATATAATGAAAGTATAAATGAAAAGGGTTTCATAATATTATAAGAAATAAACATTGAAAATACTTTCTCACAATTAGAAATGCTAAAATCCATCAAAATATAGATTTCAATAAATACCCTCCATGAATATGACATTTGGAAAATGAATTAAAAAACTTATTTTCTAAATGGGATGTGGGTTGAATACTTAAATACGACTCAACCCAAATGTTTTGTCTAGTAATGTATTTCCAATAGAGTTTGATAGTTGCGGAGATTCATTTTTGGGTTGAATAAAGTATCAAGATCATAGAATGTTCATTTTTAGGATGTCGTAAGAGAATTAGGTTTTATTAAAAAAAATTAAGGCTTCTGTCTATAAGGTTAATGGGAATGAAATCAATTTCCTAGTTTTATATTATTATTACAGAATAATTATGGGTAATGATGTGAAATTATTATATTCAGTTAAGTCTTGGTTAAATGAAGGATTGTCCATGAAAGACATATGTGAAGCAGCACACATACTATTGATCAACAACAATCAAGATAGATATCAAAGGATTTTTGGGATAAGTAAAAGTGGATTTTATATAAGGTAATCAAAAGGTATAATATAGAACAATCTAAGAGTGGGTTGTTTTATATGTCACATGGTATCAATATCACAAACAAAATGTTCCCATAGACACTGCTGTATATTAACAGAATGACTAGAATCCCATTTCAATCAAATGTGGCTTCTATCATTTATTAAATTCTATTAGCTATGTTTGATATATCCTTTCTTTAATCATGGTGGGAATATATCATATTAATCCAAGATAATTACACTACTAAGCTATTATAACAATATTGAAGTACTTGAGGAATATAAAGGATATGTTCCTGGAGTATATAAGAGTTGAAGAACTAGTATTGAGTGTATACAGTAATGGATGTCTAAAGATAGATACTAATGATATGAAAATGTGGTCAAGATACATGTTTTTTCATGAATGGTGGTGTAGTGAGTTGGATAAGACTAAGGAAATATGAAGTCACGGATTATACTGGAGAATATAAGTATATATAGGATTATGAGGTAGGAAATGATGCATCTTGGATACACATATTTGTCTCGTACATTAGTATAGTTCCTATAAGTGAATAACCTTTTCTAGTTTATTATGATTACATTACTACAGTGGTTATTTCCAATGAACCTTGGTCACACCACATGACAAATCATATTGTTTGAAAGTTTCATATTTTGAAACATATTAGTCAGATAGGGGAAGTCACAGTTACTAGAGTAGCCACATATGTCAATGTGGCTAACCCATTGACAAAATCCATATCTCAACTGAAGCATAATTCTTATGTGAGAGTTAGTGTATTGATACTAGTTAGTATTTTCCTCTACTGAAGGTTGAGTGTTGATAGTAGGTTCCCTAGACCAAACATGTGATATACCTTCTATAAAACATCCAATATTCTTTTTTTGTTTGTACATTTGTTTATACAGCTATAATAGTGATGATACTTCTATTTCCACTACATTTATTGTAATTCCCACAAATTGCAGGTCGTATAAATGGGTTATATTTGATACCAATCCATAATGTGAACCTATAAATAAAATTAAAGTAATCATAATGTAATATCCTATAGTATATATATATTATACAGATGGTACATAAATGATGTCAGACTATCATGTTCAAGGGATTTATAAGCATTGATTCTTTTTATCTTCAAGTTCACATAATTTAATCTCTTGTAGTTTTGATCATGAGGATATACCCACCAATAAGAACACCACATGCTTGAAGTTTCATTGGTTGTTCCACTCTATAGACATGTGTAATAGTATCCTGACATGAGATCATTATAAATGTATGTCTTTGATCATTTAAATTGATGCAAGGAAAAAGTCATGACAATGCAGTCATGGAAAGGTAGTTCTTTTTGTGCGTCATTTGTGGATTGACATTGATTGAATGATCATGATAGGACTTGTCACATCCAAGTTGGGGAAGTGATATCTTTGGTATGGTTGATTTTTATGGTAGTACCCACATAAATCCATGGACATGGTAGTCAAAGGTATGTCTATCATATTGGATCAAATAATAATAATTCAAGAAAATGATAATTAAACAATTGTTCATTCCTCTTTATGAGATATAGACGTCAAGTATATTATATATCACAATTTTTCATGGTTGGTTTGGAGTCATATCATTAACTTTTCTGTATATTTTTAGGGGAATTTATGGGGTTTTAAGCCTCACTGTTTGTCTATGAATTCTATTCATTTCAATTGTGATAAGGTCCAAGAGGGTCACACAGAATATTAATTTGATAATCACCACTATTATATTGAATATTAATATAAGACATCTTGGGCTACACCAAGGGGAATGAGTATTATCCACGTTATATTAAAAAAAATTCATTCATTCATTCATTTTTAATTAGGTAAATAATAATTGGTATGAATTTATTTATTATAATTATTTAAAATTTATTATGTAAATATAATGATTAATATTAGAAGAACAAATATTACAATAATATTCCATGTCAGTTTAATAATATCAGGAGATGGTAGTCATATTAATTTCTCAAAATTATTACATAATATATTTAACATATACTATAGGTGAGTGATAAAATATAAATATTATTTATGACACATTTTGTTTCTTCAAAAAAATTATTCATAATACTGATTTAGTGGATTATTATTGCATGGGAGTTGAGAACCCTGATTAGGTAATATGGAAATCTATTATATATGTGAAGACATGTTCTTACCATTTAGACTATTAATTCTTTGTGATTAAGATATTTCCTCTCCTCCTGATTTATATATAGATAAAATATCCATCGAGAATGGCATCCATGTTTTTATTCTTGGATTTAAGATAGTGGTTCATGGTGATTGTTTCTACATCAATGTGGTCATCATAGTTTTGGCCTAGATCCTAGATTCAGATGTACGTCAAACATGAAGGTTCAAGAAGTGTGTTTGGATGATATAAAGGTATTATGTGTAACCAAATTTGAACAACAATTGTAAAAATAAATGATGATCATAAACACATGAAATCCAAATGAAGTATTTGTTTGTTTTATATTTCTACTCTGACTAAACCATACATGATCATCGAATAGAATAAGGGCTTGATCTTTGGAGTTTATGGGTTTTTGTCCCATAGGTGATACAAAAAATTTAAATTCCCAACCCAACATCATCTGTTGAGTTCCCTTTTACCATCATTATGATTACAAGAGGTGTTCAAAATCAATGGAAGATGTTTTTTTTTCAGAACAAACTAATACTATGGGAATCAACCTTTTTATGTGTTTATCCTCGACCCACCTATCAACATAATTAGCTGTAAGAAGATATTATGAGAATATATTCACTAGGGAAATGGTACTATGAAATCAATTCCACAAACATTGAGGATCTCACATTAGATTAAAGGCTATTGGTGGCTTTTCATTTTTTTGGAATGTGTTCTAACATTTTGGTATGTGGGACATGATTGAAATAATTCTTGTGAGTTCTTAGAGAGTGAATTCCAAAATAATATAAAGTCTATGAAATTTAAAAAACAAATTTATTGTTCAATGTGACCAAATATGGGGATTGAGTTCCAGAATTCTAAGATGGAGGAATTATCATCCTCATTAATGAATATTAATATCAACATGTCATTCCCATTTTCCAATGTAAATTATATACCTTGAAAGATAATTTCAAATCCATTTTCAGATTAAATTTTAGTTTTTCGGAAAAAATTTACGGAAAAAACCACAACCAATGTAATTTATAATTGGGGCATACCATGGTAACTTTAGAGTGAGAGATTATTGGTTCTTAGTTGAAAATATATGATCAATTATTTTTTAATAAGAAGAATTATAAATTTTACTCAGCTGATTAGCCACATGGTTTTATTTTCTAGATCTATCATTAATCATAATGCCAAATTCTTGAAAAAATATTATCCATATTATTATCCTGACTTTGGAATAAATTTTCTAAAGTAAATATATTAAAGTAGAATGGTCTGTGAAGATGATTATTTTGGCACCTACGAGATATATATAAATTTATGTAAGGAAAAAACCATATCTATATGTTAATTTTCATTCATATTGTATTGAGAGTGAGTTTCATCTAATCTTATTGAGGAATAATAGATTTAATGAGGACTAGTTTCTCTTCGTTGTCCAAGAATGGGAGCAATGGACCTATAAAAACAATCACACATCAATTCAATAGGTATGAACTAGTCTAGGGGTTTGATTCTCATGGACGACGTAAGAATAGATTTGATATCAACAAAGTATCTCTTCCAAGCCTCAAAAAAATCGAACGTAACAATATTTTAGAGTATCTGAGTGAGTGAGAGTTAAACCCTACTAATGTTGACGATGAATGAGTGAAAAAAATTTGCATGGCCAGGGAATAAACGGATGTGTCGAACTGATGTGGGTTCATAAAGTGATCGGATAACATAAATAATTATAGATTCAACATGAATTACCAATTATAAAATAATGTTCCCTAGAAAAAATACATTAGTAACTATGATATGAAATTTTTTAAACTCCAGCACAATGTTATATTTGAAATTATTTTAATGAACTAAGAGAGTGAATGTAAACAAGATTCAAAGAATCACCATAAATAGAATATTAGACCATGAAAACATCTTTTAAATGCTCAATGTATTTCTATAACATACATATCATAACTGTGTCGAATGTATTAGGAGCATTCCAAAGCACAAAAAAGAATTATCTGATATGCATATGTTCTATGTGGGAATTTTATTGTTGACCTCTCTTTTTCTTAATGTTGTATTGGGAATTAAAATTAGTTAGTGTATCCATCCAGAATGAAATAATGGAAATGTATGGCTAATTGTTCTATCATTTAATTATGTAATGGAATATGGTAGTGATCCTTTCATGTTTCAGAATTTAATTTCCAATAATCTATGCACAGAAGAATTTTATTAACACATGTTCTTACCTCCTACACATGTACATTTGTGAAAAACATCTCCCACACTTTTTAGAGACAACATGAATCGGAATAACCCATTAACTATCAGAAATTTTTATACAGAAGAAGATTGATGAATCATGACAATAAATTCCTAAGCATCTTTAAGAATGAGTATATTGATTGTTCTTTTAGAATTTATGATTTGTTTGGAAGATTCATCGTGATAGATGTTATGCATGAAAAGGTAACGGTTGGTTCCTAGTATGTTAACTAGGTACCAACCTAAGGCCTTTTTGGTTTCCTCTAATACATGAAAACATTTATACTCTTCCGTTTAATTAATTGATGTTGAGGTAAGGACGAGATATCAGAGATCATGGAAAGGGATGCACATTTTAATTGAACATAGAGAGATTTCATATCAGTTCCATCATTTTTTGTGGGATAGATAAATATAGATTAGGGGGAGGTATATAATTTTGTTTTGGACCATTTAACTCAATAAATTTAATGGTGGAACTATAGATATTAAGGTTGACATTGGATTCAAGATAGTTTTCAAGATCATCTATCTTGACGAAGGCTATTAATGAAAGGTCAACATAAGCATTCCAATTTACAACTCGGTTAGTAATGGTAAAAAATTCACTAGGTCACCGCTCACTAGAAAGTAATGACAATGATTAATTGGGGGTTGTTACAATCACATATGTATCCTAATAATCATGGATTGAGAATGTGAGTGATCATTAGATAGGTATCTTATGGCTAAAAAATGATCAACTAGACCAATTGGCCACCAAATTTCTGGATAAGATGCCTCAATATGCATCATTATTAGTTATTTCAATATAAGGAATGGACTTCATAGAATTATGTGATTTTTATACTAATTTATCTCACCTACCATGTCATGGAAATAGAAATTAGCAGGGAAGACATCCTCTTTAACTTGGACAAGGATGTCCTTAATTATTCCCCTATGAATAGTTTTCATATATTTTCTAACTCCCTAACAACACTCTTCAGGTAAAAGGGACCTAAACCAGGGTTGGAGAAGAAGGAAAATTTCTTGACAACTATTGAGGCTCCTTGGTCTATGAATTACTCATCATTGTTGGAACTCCTTGTTTTTCGTGGAACCGTAATGGTCCCTGGATCTTTTTCACATCTTGGAAGTGAACTGTTGGGTCGAAGAATTTTTAATTATCGTATGTTTCCCCTTATCATTTCATAATTCATGAAAAAAAATTGAATTCATAGGAATTTTTTTGATGCAATCTAATAGAATAATGTTGAAATCGACACATCCAAAAATATCGAACATTGAAGGGCCAGTGTCAAAAGACCACATTTTCATTCTTAAAGATTAAGGAAAAATAATGGGGTTTTTTGGAGATTGGAAGGAGGTGAGGGAGTGTCTTTGTATTCAATTTATGTATATTTTTATTTTGATTATGATGACTAACATTTAAAGGTTCCTTTGAGGATCCATCATCGTTTATGAAAAAAATCCCTGATTGATGTCCAATTGCACTTATATTACCCTTGGTGTTAGGAAATGGTTGAACTGGGAGTTATGATGAATTCCATTATAATTTCTGACTTTGGTGGGTTAAATTTTGAATAATTTATTTTAAATTCTTTAAAGGATAAAATTGGTGAATGAGACATGATATTATACAAAACATTGAAATATATTCTTAGAAAAAAGTCATTTCCCGCATTGGGATTACCTTGAATGGGGTGGTTGAGAAAATTCTTTTATTAGGTAGGGAATTTGGAAGAATCATTTTGATAGAGTAATCCAGGAGGATAAATATGAGGATTAATCCTTTAAGATTGAGGAACAAAAAGATATATTTTTTGAAAGTTACCAACACCTTGACCAAACATTAATTGGTTTGGATTTTGAGGAATGAATAGAGGGGGATGAAAAACATGATTAACATACCTCAAGCCTGGGTTATAGGTAGAAGAGAATAGATTTTAGTGGTTTTGGGTGGAGTCTCAAATGAACTAGCCTATTTGTTTTGGTATGTTGTTCCACTTGACATATGTAACATTGAGTAGTATTGTACTAGAAGAGTTTGATGGTTCATCATGTTGTTGTGTCCACACGTCAGTTGATTGATCCAGTGAGCTTCATATTCCACTAGTCCTTATAGGTTTTGGAGACATAGATATTGAGGAATATGTGCTTGGGGATATATAATCCACTTCTATTTGTTGAAAAAGGCCATTTATTTCACTCATCCACTCGATCATCTTGTTAAACTCAATAGATTTATTTAATTAGACTTGTTTGTCTTGAGAATGTGTTCTAGAATGGATTTATTTATGTGTTTTTAACATGTTTATAATAATATCTCATGTTTCTTCATGTGTTTTATCAAAAATAGATCCACCACTTGTGGTGTCAATGAGAGATCTATCCATTTCCAATAACCCCTCATAGAATTATTGGATCAAGTTTTTTCAAGTATTTATTGGTGTATGATGGTTTCCACAATATTTTTTGAAACTATCCTAGTACTCATATATGTATTAATTGGGGATTTGATGAATACCGGTTACTTAAATTTGGATATATGTATCTTGAGAATCTGGAGAGAACTTCTCTAAGAAGATTCATTTCATGTCACACTATGTGGTATTGGGATCAGGAGGGAGGTAACAAAGCCATAACATGGAACATTCAGCTAACGAGATAGGTAATTCTTGACGATTTATTTGTACATCGAAAATTGCATTATGCTTTATAGTAGAGAACACCACATGGTACACATTGAGGTAAAGATGTGGATCCTCAACGAATGTCCCACAGAAATGAGGTAGAAGAAGAATCTTACATTATTTGAGTTCAAAATCATCCTTAATATTATGACATTGAGTACCAATGGACTGGAATCTAAAATCAAGGGATGAGTTTTTTAATGTTTTTCCCTAGGCTTAGCCATGCATAGAAAAATTGGATGGTAAGTTATTGGTTTTTGAGTGATTCGATTATACCTAATGTTCCACAAAAGTTAGTGTAAATGTTTCAGAATTTTATGGGTCAAAATAAATTGGTCAATAGTTCAGGAGGTTATGAGGAATTAAATGATGTTGGAAAAATATGTATAATGTTGGTGTTTTCTTTTTCTTTTTTTTTATAATTTTTAAAGGATGTCATGTTTTCCATTATGGTTTTCCATTTTTTCTGTATTTTAACCCAAATTATAAACGGCCGACTACTAATTTATTCATCCCTTAATATGAAAATATTTGAATCATGGATTATTTTCACATATAAACTAGTTAAATGTTTGATACTCACCTAATGTGTACATTGGCATTTGGGTCAAATCCTTGGCGTTGGTACATTTTTAATAGTTGATTTTTTTTATTTCTCTTTTGATAGGAATTTATTTCTGTAGAGAGTACATAATATGATTTATAGATTCATTTATATTTAAAAAACTGTTATTATTTGTCTGATTTAATTCTTATATATTTAAAATTATGATACCCTTCACATTTTCAATATATTGTTTTAAATTAATACCCACGTCCTAATATGATTTTGATTATAATTACCATGTGTTGAGGTTTAATCCAAGCCTTAACTTAACAATGGTTCAAATATAAATCTATAATTTTATATGATAGTGTATTTTTGGTACCAATAATCCTTGGAATCCATATTTTAAAG
The DNA here is from genome assembly GCA_963277665.1 of Viscum album. NCBI lineage: Eukaryota > Viridiplantae > Streptophyta > Magnoliopsida > Santalales > Viscaceae > Viscum > Viscum album. The sequence goes on from OY728158.1 coordinate 545,706,082, forward strand.
AATATATTTATTTAATCCATGACATATTACATTCAACAATCACAATTTTTACCTAAAAACATTCAACATGAATAATCCATCAATCACTTAATATCACCAAATTTTTACTCACCCTAATTGATGATTTACTCATCCATTGGTATGGTTAATAACTTGTTTGATTATGATTATGATTATGAGTTATAAAGATATGAAAAATAACAGGACAGAAAAGTAGTGGTTCAATAAACACACACCCAAACCATGAAGAGTGTAAAAATTCACATTCGATTGAATGAGAAAGTGAAATAAGGTAATAATTTTATAATTTATTTCAATAATTTTATTAAAATTATTATTAAATAATAGAGTTTGGATTATAATTATATATTATTCTTATGAAACATACATTCGTATTTAATTGAAATGGGAATTAATATACACGATTAGAAATAAAAACAAACGCTGATGAATATGAAAAGAATGTCAGAGGATATGTATAGATTGTTGAAAAAAGATCATATAATGTCCTTCTAGGACATTTTAAAGTCTCTATTCATGCCAAAATACCTAATAAAGTGCAGAAATATCTAATGCTTTCATGGATAAGAGGGGCATGTATTTGTATCCCACATTGGTGGGCTTTTTTAATTACAAATTTTCCCCTCTATGTGGATCAATAATTTTGTAATATATACATATGTATATAGAGAAATATTATTCTTCAATGTGTTAGATATATATATTGAAAGTATACCCTAAAAATTTAGTAGCTATTGGAATTTTTAATCAAATTTTTTTATAATTTTATTGAACAATGTTATGTTGTCCATTTTAATCTTTATTTTTTCAAATTCTATAGTGTGAATTGTTTTTTGTAAAGAGATATACACTCTAATCCAAATCATGTATTCAAAAAAGTTTTGTTCCCATATCACTGATTTAACCATAAAAATATTCTGTTAAATTGTATCTCTAGATAATGAGAAATGAAAAGGTTTTTGTTCTATATTGAAATCTAATAAAGAATAGTGGGATGAAGTTTCATGGATCAATTATACAACTTATTAGTTTATTTGGGTCTTAAAATTTTTATCTAGTATTATTATTTATTTCATAGAGTATATTGTGGAGTTTCATAAAACATGGGTTTCTATATTATTCCATTAAATTCAATCAACATGGTTGGTCTAGTTTCTTTGACATCTTTTTTTGGTGATTTGGTGTTGACCACATGACCCATTGAATGGCCAAATTAGCCAAAGATACAATCTAATAATTTTTACTATTATGAATAAGGAATGCTAAAAAAGTCACACAATTTATATAAATAGGTTGCTAGTGATATTTAAAATATAAAACACACTTGAATCTAAATTAATTAAATATTTCATGAAAATAATATTTTATATTAAAACATAAGTATTTCACATGAATTATTAATTTATCAAATAATTTAACTAATGGGTGTAAATATAAATTCATGAATAAATTAGAAACTTCAATCGTGCTTGTAGAATAACTTTTTATGCATCTCCATCAATTAGATGTAATAATAAAACATGTCATAAACCCCTAAATTATCTATATATAAAAAATATTGACATAGTTTTATGAAAATTCAAAATTTTATGAATGAGAAATCTGGGCCTAAACTTTATAAATGTGCCTATGTAGACAAAATATAAATCATATCTCAAAATTTTTATGGCAAAATATTATAAGGAGAGAGTTTTATGGGTGATGATCCTTTGTTCATAAATCAAAAAAAATGAAGGAGATGGTTCATATTTAATAATTTATAAAAGAGAATTAATTTAATTAAAATGAAAAAAAATATATAGGGTTAAATTATAGAATGTAAACTTGGGTTACAACACAATTACATACACTATGGGAACATTATTGTTTCACAATTGTTCCAATAATTAAAATACATCCTCCATATAGAAACCAACAAATTATTGTTATGCATTCTAAAATGATCAAAGGATACAATATGAATCACAAACACACCCTACAAGCTTCTAGTTTAAAAGAAAAACATGGTCCCAAAATGTTATTCTTTCATAGGGAATTATAGATTTATCACATATCATCATCACACAATATTCGTTACCATGGTATAACACTGATTATTATGGCCTTATGTTCCAATAAAACAAAAAATAATATCCCATATTATGAATAAAACGTCATATATGAACCCTTCGCCTCTTCCAACTCCTTCAAAATTAATAAATAAAGAATAAAACACAATAAAAAACTAATAAAATTTATTCCCCAAAATAAGAATGGTGGTGTATGGAAGGATTATCCTAGGTTTCTAATATAAAATTTTATATATATTTATTTAGTTTAATTCTATTATATTTCTTTTTATAGTGTTGTGGGATGTATTTTATTTTAAGGGTGTTGTAAGAATTTATTTTGAAATTAAGAAATAGAAGAAATTATAAAACCTCAGGCAATATCTACTATGATTGGAATAAATAAGAACAACTAAAAACTAGAAAACAAAGTATAACACACTTTGATTAACATATATTTACCAGTGATGAGATTAACTATGTTCCCATTGTAGAAACAAAAATGTTCCTCCCTTAAATGGTATCCAACATCCACTAGAATCATTAAGAAAATCGGTAGGACCCATTTTCATTCATCATTTTTCTAACTAATCCACTATATTTATTAATTAATAAAAGAGATTATAGAGATACACTATTTTTTAAATAATCCAAATTATAGAATATTAGGTGCATAAACAACATTTATAGAAGTCCTTTAATAAATTAAGGATCAATAATATTCTATTTTTTCTTACATTATTAAATTTATTATGTTTTTCTCTAAATTATACAACACATAAAAATTTAACCATCTTAATTATATGAATTGATGAAACACAATTAAACATTTACTTGAACTAGGAATCATGATATGGTGTTTGAAAACCAAAATCAATCATAATCATGAATAGAAGTGGGATGGTAAAATGGTATCCTTTTTTATTCATAATGCATATCATGTAGTAATTTCACAAACCATGACTCAACTAAAACCATGTAATGGTTGTGTTGTCAAGTGAATGGTTATGTTAAAGTTAATATTTTTTAAAAATAGAAAAAATTCACTAAATATAGAATATATTATGAAATAATTTTTAAATTTTTTATGATTATCCACACTATATTGGAAATTAATATCATGGAATCTCTTTCATTTTTATATGATTATATTGTATAAAATTTATACCTCATTTCATGGAACTCTTTATGAAACAATTTATATTTCTTTAATGAATAATCATTATGAAATATCTACTATATAAATTATTGATAATAGAGAATTCTAGAAAATTTCCTCTTTAATAAATCTATATTGGATTATTGAGTTGTTTTTATCAACCGTAGTAATATCTCTCTAAGAACATACCCCCTCCATAAGTTGATTATTGATACACCATATAAATACCTATATAATCCTCTTTTAAAGGACATTGATATGTCATAAGAAATGGAACTTCTCAATATAGTATAATCTAACACATAAATCATTTACTATTTAAAATTGACAATATAAATATATTGAATACATTATATGTTAATTTATAAATGACATAAAGTGGATCAAATTTCACCCAAATAAGAAAGGTAATTCTTTTCATTATTAAAATTAAATAAAAATATCATGTTTTATATCATATTTATAGGTGTAAAATGTCATCACCCTTTGACTAAATTTATGACATTATTATAAACATAACAAATCATCCCGGGTTCGCACATCGTCATGGTGGATATAAAAAATTCTTTGATGTATGTATTTTCACATTCTATGTTTATGGGCCATGGGGAATCAAGAAATTCATATGAGTCTAAACATTTTTAATAATATGAAAATTCATAAAATATTACTAAAAAGGTAGTAATCATCCAACCCAATTATAAAACTCACATGGATAGTATGTTTTCCATAGTATAATTTATTTCATTTTAATTTCAATTTTTTGATTGTCTGGAGAGAGAAACAGTGTTCTGAAATGATGATATTTTAAATCATGAGATGAGGCATTCTAGGTTTAGTGATTTTTATGTCTGTGTTCTAGGGATTCAATTGATTATGTTGTAATTCAAGACATTTTCATAATTTTGTTTCTAAGGATCCTTGGTCATAGTACCCTATAGTAATCCAATAATAACACCATTGTAATGAAAATATATTTGGATCAAACATAAAACATTTTACCCAAAACACTATTTAAACATAGTTAAACTACACTGCATAATGATAAAAAAATAAATAATGAATTTAATATATGAAATAAAATGGAACTCCTCTAATAAAAATCAATTGTTATGCATTAAGAAAATAAAAATATTCGATATTTAGAAATAGTGTTTCCATCATCCCAAACATGAAAAGAAACTATAGAAAATACATTAAAACACTACCCCCAAGAATCACAGAAGCTAGAATAGAAGAAAAAAATCAGTAATGAGAAACATGATATGAAATGAAATCAAGGATACTATAAGGATAGTGGGGGTGTTGAAGAGAAGTACTAGGGATATATAGTCATGAACCCATCATTTGGATGTAATTTTTTTCTCTCCCTCTTGTAGTTTCTATGGTGTGTGGCCAAAGTGGTGAATAAATAATACACATCATGCATGTCTAGAAAAAAAATCGATACCATTCAGTGGGTTCATGTGGTGAATGTGGTTAACATCATGTAGGATACGATGTTTCATGCATGTAAAAATAAATTATTTCTCAATACTCTTATGGTGTGAATTAATTCAATGATGAGTATTGTCACAAGCTGTAAATCCTTATTTCATAGATGGATGGGGTGATACCTTTTTCATGAAATTCATGACATGAAGGAATCATATTACATGAAAGTATCTAGATTTTAATTCTATTATTTCGATACACCTTCAACAAAACTTCAATTTATGGTGTCACATCACACTTCAAGGTGTCGTGACAAGAATTTTCTTTTAGATCCTATAATCATCTCCTCTTGTTCTCATTCCCAATATTTTTAGTATCCTAAATTAAATCAAAAATAATTTTATTAGTCTAAATTTTGACAAGTGTATTATTAAAATTATGAGAATCACTAAATGAAAACACCATAAAATATATGCATGAAATAAAATATTTTTAACCAAAAATAAGGAGGTTTCATAACAAAATTACACCCAAATATACATATATAATTATTTGAAATTTAATTTGATCAAGTTTATTATGTTAGTCTAGAAAATTATTCTACAGATATTATCTATTAAGTCTACTCTATCACACATATGATTATATTCAGTATAATCCTATCATATTATCACATCCCATAAGATTTTATGATGACTGATAACTAGGGAAAACTCAAATTCATAAACTGTGGGTTTTTATCACACAATTATTCACTAAATATAAACAACACTCATGAATGGATGAAAACTAGAGGTTTCATTTATTGAAAAACTATAAATGATTTATAATGACAATAACCATTTAGTTTGTTCTCTTATAGATATAAATTTATATAGACCGGAATTTTTATTTATTATTATATTTAATTAATGTATTTGTGAATAAAATATTTATATCATCCAATATAGCAGTAAAATATAACATTAAATTTCCCCTTTCAATGATTTATCGGATTGTGAATGTATTTATGAAGGATATGTTTAGTTTTTAGGACAAGCATTGGTCCCCTGAACAATGAGATAGATCCATTATTTCTACATTTAGGTACCATTTCTAGTTCAACTCTTACAAACACTACCAGTTGATTGATGAAATTAATTATCCAAACACATTCCTTTATACCATATGATGCAATTATGTGGTATAACTCCATTATTGGGTTCAGTGAAGTGGATTTTTTTAATTAATATTCATTTTATATTTCTATAAATGATCTACGATATGAATACATGTTTATATTTCATTCAGTCATTGTCTTTTTTGATATTGTAATGAATTAATACACATTCAATGATCTCTTCCTCACCTACATGGACTATAAACATACCATTACCCTTTCTCAAAAACATAAGGAAGTTATTCAATATTATCTATTGACTCTAAAAATGATTGGATTGGTATCTATAAATTATAATTAATTTAAAATAGAAAATATATTATTTAAAAAAAATTCAACCATTAATTGTCCTATAGAAAACACATAATTAATTTTATCCATGTTTTTCCATCAAAACTCTTTTAACGGGCATAATTTTTTTTTTAATTTTAAAATGAAATATATAAATATGATAACCTTTTTTGACTTATTAATTGTAAAAAATCATTATAAATTCATCAATATCTCTATTCGATCTCAAAATAAAAATCATTTTTGTCCAGTGTTGATAGATATGTGTACCCATTATGTAATATTCTTATCCTATTTATTTTACAATGATAGAATATCAGAGCTGTGATTTTATATAATATTAATTAATAAAATAGTTTATAGTGAGTAGTCGGGCTTGTACAATGAAAAGTTCAAATAAACCACAGTAGAACTAGAATAAAATATTTATCTAAATTTTCTGTGCAAAAAAGTTCTTCGACTACATCATTAATATGAATTCTCCTACTCTAAAAATACTAGCATAAATTCAAAAATTTATTCATTCATTACATAGTATCATCATTTGAATATTTCAAACCCTATTACTATATAATATTCAGATCCTATAAAAACAAAATTTAATTAATTAAAATTCTATATTCAATTGCCATGTATACTAATGTTAGTATGTTTTTGAAAATTTAAATGTATAAATTGAATATATAATCAAAACATATAAAATGATTTCATCATTTTCAATATGAACAATTCATTCATAACACATTGTTGGTGATCCATTTAATTAAAAAATTTGAAAGGAAGAGGAGACCACGAAACCATAGAGAGAAGTCTTATTACCTCTCTCTGAGTACTATATGGTTTCTAGGCGATCCTCTCCCATGTTATTCTATTGATGCTTATCCTAAAATGATATTGTATCCTCACCAACCAACATTCACAACCATTCTCACCTATTTATTTCCCCATACATGCTCAGCCGACAGATTCCATCGCTTGATTTCCATATAAATAGTCATCCTTGTTCATTGTATAGAAAATCATTCTTTGACCAATGTAATAGTGAATCAAAATCTCTATGAAACATATCTCATGCCTATAAATCATCTACTATGTAGCATATTTCACCCAATGACTTAATAAAATTAACCTTAATAAAAAATTTGTGGTGATCTAATGTAAACACTATGTCAACCAACCACCCACGGTCCCTCGCCAAGGATGCTAATCAATCAAGGTTACCAACCATAGTTGTCATCCATGAAGGGATTCCATGCTTATTGGATATCCTCTCTTGGTTTCCCACATTAGTGTCCACCACCAAGGGAAGTCCACCACAACCATCCACTCCCAAGAAATCCCACCTTGGTGAACTATCACTAAAGGATTTCAACCTATGTTATTGAATGCCAAGGGAAACTGACCATGGGGACAACCACCGCTCACTCATAACCAAGGAAACCATCCTTTTGGGGAATCTCAATGGAGTAAATATTTTTCTGGGATACACATCTAAGAGGCAAGCCACTGAGGGAATCCCCCTACAATGACCCATAAATCTAGGATTTACACTAGGAGACCTATAACAGAAGGATGTTTCTCACCAAAAATACCATCCTACGTTACCAATGATTACTATTAGAAAATTTTATCATCAAGGCCTCCCTGACAATCACCATTTATATAGATGGAGGTTTGGACACAACAGTGTTTCCCCATTCGATCATGCATTTCCATGTTAATTTATTTCTTCCAAAATGACCTCCATGATAAATATAGTCATCAAAATGTTTGTAATAATTAATATCCTTATTACTAAGGAATATAATCATAGAGGTAGTGGTGAAGATACTACAATTCAGTAGGAGTTCTTATTTCCATCACTCTACCAGAAATGTGAGTCAAATATATACCATCCCGCAAATTTTTTCCAATAATGATGATGTTTATGCGGGAATATATGGTTTATTAACTGATAGATAGAAGATAAAAAGAATATATTATACATTAATTTCTTCAGTATTTATTGTCACCTATTCCTTTTTACGCCTCCACCATCCTCCACCTCATAGGGAGTGATTACAATTATGGGAATCTCTCTTAGAGTAAGCCCCTATTCATTCATAAAATATTTCATATCCCTCCTACCATTTCACATCCACCTGTGGTTGAGAAAATAAATTCAATAATGGGAATCCTGCCTATAGACATAAACTACAATGTCTTGTAGGATGTCATGTACCTCTTTCCAATTCCTATCCATCGATGGATAAGGAATAAAACTCAATCCAGGAATTCTTTCACAGGAATAGGTTACATCAAAAAATGAAATCATGATATATAAATAATATTCTATTATCTCTTGATTCTCTCAAAAAACATGATTCATGTAGTATTAGGTATATATTATTATATTTTTAGTAGCATTATAAAATGGGCCTCTATGAAATGTATGATCCCCATCCTAATATCAAAATACTTGGGATTTGTTTTTTCTTATGATGGGATATGTATGATGTTTCCTAAAGATTCAAACCCAACATAATCACACATTTATTAATATCCTAGGGCTCTATTCAGCTAAAGGATAAATAAATATTTTTCTTATGAATATGGAACACACCAGCCATTTCTGGAATCCTTCCACATAGTAATCCTTCCCGCATGAAGTTTGACTACATGGACTAGTCCTTGATACAGTACAATAAAAATTACCGTGATCCAAAATAAGTGGCACCAAACTACTTGGGATCTAATTCATTTAATAAATATACAAAATAAGACCTAACATGGGCCCTATAAAGATTTCGAACTAATCATTTCTTTCATTGATAACTAAAAAAATTGATTTTCCAAGTGTATGGATTTAAATAATTGTTCTATAAATCATAGAATTTCCATGTAATAATAAATAAAAATGGAGATCCTGTTATTTTGAAAATGGTTCCAATGATGGAGTTCTAGTAATACATATAGATGGTTCATTTCCAAATATTCTAATAAGTAATTGAAAATAAAGGGGGATAAAAAGATCCCTCTATGAATTTGGATTTATTAATGAATATATATTAAATATATAATAGTTTCCCAAATAATAAAATAACCCCCTTCAAAAGGGTGTAGTGGACTCACCCTACAATAACATCAAACAATGTGTTTTATAAGATGTCACTAGTAAGGTCATAATGATTTACTACCATTATTAATTAGCTCTATATTTACTCCAAAAATTTGATTCCAGAAATACCCCATCAGAAATAAAAAATGATGTAGGCGATTTTAATCCTTTAACAATTATCATTATTTCTTTATGAAACATATATCCATTTTTCCATGTCTAATTAAAAAAGATGATGGTAAACCCAATGTGAATCATTCATCAACCAAAAATTTCTAAGTCACCTTCACATTATCCCATTTTTTAGTATTTTTGAAATAAAATATTCCCAATGTATATCCCTTAAATTAGTTATCCATGTATTTTTTTTTGTTTACTTATGATTCTAAATAGATAGGTTTTCTTGTGATAGTGTTTCTCTAAAAAAATCAACCCAGAAAACCCCTCTTCATTCCATATTGTATAAAATAAATCATAATTAAATTTCACATATTCACTCATACATGATGGGTCCTCAAAATACATTTGACATCATCTCTCACCTAGTGCCATCATCCCCCAGTGGGAAATTCACTAAATATTTTGAACCAAATCTATAGTATAATCTAAAAATTAAAGGTTTCATATGAATCCCTTTAATAAATGATGCCCCACAAATTAACTTCCCTTCATTGAGTAGTGGTTATAATTATAATGGAAAATATTTCCCTTTTAGGGGCCTATCTCTAGGAGGCAACATCATGTACCTCCCTTATGTATGGGTGGTGGACTATTAGTTCAATTTCAGCCTCACCATATTATTGGAGGTCCCACTAAATGGATCCATTAAATAAACATCCCTTTTTATGCTATAAAATACCAATTCCTTAGACCACATATGACACGACCCGATTGGTTCGAGCATTTATCACAGAAACCTAGGAACCCATCACATTCCTTCATGGGATGAAAAATATCGACAACATGTAGTAGGAACACATCATCACTACCACTAAACAAGACCACTGGTATACTATAGTAGAAACATATCAGTATACATACACTCATTCCAAAAAATAGAATGCCTACCATAACATTATGGAAGCACCTGTTGAATCTTTTCGGCATAACCACAAATCAGGTTATGGGTAGAAACAAATTTCGACTTCTTATCATGAAGCCCATAAATATATTCCAATTATATTCATGTGATGTGAGAATGAAAACATCTCTACACCAACTATGGAATGGGCACACATTCACCTCATTTTTTCGAAATACCATCATCACATCATAGAACAAATAGTGGGGCTGGCTAACATCTTTATACATATTCTATAACTATGTCATCATATCCAAGAAGGAGTAGTATTCATGTATTTGAAACAAAATATCTCCCCCACCACTAGGGTAACTCAAAAACAAACTTCAGTGGTTAATCCATACATGGCATATATGATTTCTCTCGAACATGAGGTTATTCAGAAAAATACATTGATATATATATATATATAACATGATTCAAGAAACATTAACGTCCCAACAACATATATTGGGTACATTTAGATATATACATATAGGTAGGTGAACATTTGAGTGAAACCATAGAAACATGATAGGATATCTTAGATAAATCATTGGAGTTTCCCTATGAAGACAATTATACAACAAAGTCTTTTTTGAAAACATATGAATTCAACCAACTAATAGTGATCATAAAAGATGATGTCTTACCAACATTTATTTAATGTTTATAATTAAGCACTATCCATTATATTCTTACTGGTGGTGTTACTGAATCTCTCAATCATTTTTCAATAGTGGCCAAAGATCCTTTCAGATCCTCCCCATATGAAGAAAGAAAAATTTATAGTTTTAAATGCCATCCAAGTAATTTTTCTACTAGAATATATTGTAGTTATCCTTATATTAGTTTTTATGAATTTATAATTTATAGGAATTCAATGATCAACAATTTTATTTTTCTCATTGCATGTAATTTTAAAAATATCATCATTAATATAAGATAAAATGGAAGAAAGGAACTCCTGTTAGGATTGTATGACTCTAAGTATTATGTACTCTGTAATACCAAACGTATGATCAAAATAAGAATATGATTATCAGATACAAGAGGGGGGAGAATTGTACCTTTTAAAATTTCTGAAGGGAATATTAGAATGGTTATGTTTAGCATAATAAACATGATAATTCACAAGACCTCTATGAGTACTAAAGTCTTACTAGATTCCGGAATAGTGATTCCAAAAATGGAACTTAACAAAAGTTAAAAAAGATTAAGATTCTACCTTAAGCGTATATAATCTAACTATATTAGAGTACAAGTATTGAAGTATAAGAAAGTTATAATTTCCTTAGCAATACAAAATGCATCGAAAAACAAGTAGTAAAACTACCAGTAATAAACAATAACTCTTTTAACCCAAAGAGAAGGGTATCCAACAACCCTGGATAAAGGTCCCTTGATTTATAATTTCAGGAAATTCTGTCTTAACCACACCAGGTTAAGCCCTTGATATGAATATCGGAGTCTATCGTGCTATCCCCGAAAGCCCTCAACTATAAGGTAGTCAGCACCTCTGTCTCCCTTATTAAGGAAGCCCTCAACTTCAAGGTGTTGGAACCTCTGTCTCTCTATCCCCAAAAGCCCTTGATTGTAATCACCAACAATCAGAGTCACACGAAGAAAGTCATCACAAGGCAATGTTTGAACAAGCCATTCAAACTTTCTGCGTGAAGCGTGAGTGTTGATAAGTTCCCCTCTCTCTAGAAATCACTTCAAGAAGTTCTGATCACCAAAATTACATAAGTTCAAAAAGTAGTCACTTCTTTTCAAATAAGCTCCTATTTATAGGCGAAGCTCCAACGGTCGGCTCCCTCCTCCAACGGACATATTTCTCCTTGAATTTCAGAGGGACCTGTACATGTGTCACTAAACCAACGGTAAGTCAATAACTAAATGCACGACATCGTTTTATAATGAAACGAGTGTAAGCATAAGTAAAATTGATGTTCAGAATGTAAGAAAATAAAAGTTCGGAGTCTAACAAAAATGGAATTCAGAGTCTATAATAAAGAGATATTTTTATTCTGTTTTATAGGAATTCGGAACCTGAATTCTGTAGAAATACGGAGTCTAAATTTCTAAGGAAATTCGGATTCTAGTTTCACAATAATTTAGAATGTAAACTTATAGAATTTGGAGTCGAACTAGTAATAGTTTGGAGTCTCACTCATAGAAGTTCAGAGTCGAATAGTAAAAGATCGGAGTTGAACTCATAAAATATTGGAGTCAAACTAGTAAAAGTTCAGAGTTTAACTAGTAAGATTTCGGAGTTAAACTAGTAGAATTTCGGAGTAGAAATAGTAAGAGTTTGGAGTGTAACTAGTAGATGTTCAGAGTCCAGAATTTGGAGTTGAACTATATGAGAGTCTGTATCCAGAATTCAGTATGGAACTATATGAGAGTTCGTATCCAGAATTCGGAGTGGATCTTCATTAGAATTCATATCCAGAATTCAGATCCTAAAAAAGAATTCTTTATATCTAAGTATTATATGATATTGAGGTTTTCGGTATGAATCTGATTTGTATACTTATGAAAAATATTGATATGTAGACGGAAATTTATGTTAGGGTAAATTTCCATAAGGAAGGAAATTTTCCATAGAGAAGTAAAAGATATATTTTCTTAAGTATAAGGTGTTTGTTATTTTCAAAACTAGAAGGAATGGAAAAGTCAGAAGGAAAGCCTTATTGATTCAACAATCTCCCCCTTTTTGGAAAGAACAAACAACCTTATGAAAAAGAAATATAAGGTCTTAGAAATATTTCATTAGACTTTGAATTTAAAACATATCTCCCTTTGTTCATGGATGATAGTGAATACAACTAACTCCCCTTTAGGCTTAGGAACACTAAGGATTGTATTCTGGATTTCCAAAATGGAGTTTTCGTTATCATGGGAATGAAAAACTGTGTAATGAGAAACCCCCCTTACTTTAAGGATAGTTCTTCACATAGAAATTTTTCTTCTCCATTTTAAATTTCTCCTTCTCCCCTTTTGAGTAGTTCTTTTTCCTTCTCCTCCTTTGTGATTTTCAAAAAGAATTTAAAGGAATGAAAAAGAAAAATGGTACCAGAAATATTAATAAAGGAAACAAACAACACAAGCACCCAGAGATTTCATTGGATTTGAAATAATTTTTCAACAAATATAATTACAACAAAAAATCTTATTTGTCTATTTGAACTCCTTTTCCTTGGGTATTGACTTCTTCGACAATGTTTTCATCTTCTTCATGTCTTTCTGGTACTCCTCAACTAGATTCTCCAAAGCCTTTATCCTTTCATCTTGATCTTTCATGACTTCTACCAAGGACTTTATGGCCTCTTTCTGCATCTTCAATAACTCATCTTTCTTTACAAGTTTTTCATTGAGCTCAATGTTGTGATCTTTATACCTTTTAAAATTTTGTGCAAGATATTTAACCTTCCCATTCATGTCCATCACTTGTTGATTCTGAGAATTTTCCTCAAGGGTCATCTTATCCTAATGATTCTTAATTATAGCATCCTCAGTGTCAAAATCATCATTTACATCATTCTGAAAAAGATAAAACTCTGCCATTTCTTTATCATCTTTCATAGACCACAAAGTGATTTTTCTGCATGATTTCTTGTGAACATCATAATTGATAAAGAAATTTCTATGATCTGCTTCAATCTTAAAACACTTATCCATCTCCAGAGATAAGGATTATGACATCTGAATTAGACTGTGTTAAAGCATCTGGAATCTGGATTCTATGATGGGAAAGATCAGAATTTTGTCCACCAATATTTTCAACGATTCAACAACAATGTCATGAACCAATGTTGATGACTTCGAATACGATAACTTTCTAGGGGATTGTTTTTCTTCAATGTCCACAAACTTCTTTCTAGAAGAACCACCAACACCCTTCTCTCTTATAACATCTTTTGTCGGGGTGTCCATGAGCACTTGATTCCCATTATCAACATTCAGAACTGCCTCAGCAAGAGATTCTTCCATGCTTTCAGATACTTGAACAATCTTGTCTTCATCTGGTTTCTCTTTCTCTGCTCTTTCTTCTAGAAATTGCTTCACATAACTTACTTCCTCATATGATTCATTATCTATTTCTTCTTCCTCGACATTATATTTCTTACCATCTTTGTTATCTCCCATTCCCGAAGTGACTATCTTTGAGGTTTCAACCTTTTCTTGATAATCTTCAACTTTTTTAATCAGGTCATCGAGTTCATCACTTACTTCTTCTACTTCTTCTTCTTCTCCAATTTCTTCAACAACCACATTCTCTACTTCTCCACCAGCTCATTTCTCTACTTCTTCAACAACTTGTTTCCCTTTAGACTTTTTTGAAGTGAAATAGTTCTTCCCAGGGGTCTTTGGTAATGGTGCAATAAAGAAGGTTTCCGTAATGAGAATATTCTCAGAAGCTACTATTGTGGATTTCTACAGGGATTGATCAACTTCAGCTTCAAACATATTATTTTTATTCTTCTTCTCTATTTCAACTTCTCATAGTATTCATCTATCTTCTCCCTTAAGGATTCAACTTCAGTCGGGTCTAGTCCGAACTGGGGGTCCCCTACATTCCTTCTCTTCTTTTCTTCCCTCCATTTAGAAGCTACCTCATCTGGATATGCTTTCTATTTTTTAGGCTTGGGAGGTGCACATTGGGTTTCCTTATCTTTGGGAGTCTTGTCTTCAGCAACCACATCTTTCAATTTACTCTTCTTAGAAACCTTCTTCACTGGCTCAACCTTCTCTACATTTTCTAGATCAACTTCTGCCTCTTCTTCTGGCAGATCATAAAACTCACTTGATTCCTTTGAAAAATAATCTTTCATCCTCTTTAAGATGTCATCACTTATCAACATTACCTTACAAATTCACATCTTGGAGGTGCAAGCAACCTTAAATGAATCATGATAATGAATAATAATATTAGATATAAGAGCAGGATACATAATGATTTGAGCTCTCAAATTTCCATTATTGATATTCTAAACTATAATAAGAACATGCCTTGTTAGATTTATCTTCCTTATATTTAGAAAAAAATCTATGATGTAGATATCACTTTTCTTTAGGTTATCCTTATCTCCTCTCCTCAGAACGGAAAACCCTTGAGCCCACAACTGGAGAATCCTTTTGTTGGTTGAAAGATGAGCAATCTTTACGGTCTTGTCATCTTTAAAGACGAGGTATTTCATTGTCATCACATTGCTAAAACATCCTTGCACATCTAGTAGCTTATGTGATAACAATTCTGCTTCCCTTTCATATGATAAGCCTACCAAGTTTGTAGCCTTGGTCTAAGAAAGCTGGTAAGTCTTCCCATAAGCCTTTAATGAAAATTTGTCACTGCCATCTTCTTCATAGAAGGAAACATACTCATAAATCTCTACCAGCGAATCCATATACACAACATCTTGACCCCCTTGATTCAATATGTAGAAATATTCCCAATGATTGAGTTTGATATTCTTGGATATTAATGTGTCATACTCACTGAAAAAATCAGGATGGGCTAACCTCTCCCAGTAGACAAACCATTTTGAGATTTCTTTCATTAAAGACATATCTTGGGAAGTACCTTCTATAGAAAATCTGAATGGAGGAGCACTGAACTATTCAGAACAGGATTTAAGAGAAGAGGCAGTGCTTTAGCACACTAGAGCTTGAAAACTATGTGGGACAAAAAATGGGGTGCCCTTTATATAGGGGATGGACCTGACCTTTCAGCTTCCAAAAGAAATCTAACGGTTCAGAATATCTCTGATCTGATCAGACTGTTGAAATCATACCCGCATAGAAATATTGAATCCGATCTTCTAAGGTTTTAAAAAACATTTTGATTGAAGAAGAAATGAATCTGAGAAATTTCATAAGAAAAAGAAACTACCAGCAACTAAAAAATGACTACGAAAACATAAGTAAGGAAAACATACCTTTCGGATTGGATAGGAAGTTTATTTGTAATAGGTAATATTCTTCTTGAAGAAAATTTGACTACGAAATACTCATTATAAAAAACTCACTACAAAAAACTCACTACAAAAAAATCACTATGAAAAAATATGAGAACAAAAATTCCCATTATGAAAATTCTCATTATGAAAATTCTCATTACGAAAATTCATTCTATGAAAACATCATTATGAAAATTTCTAGTACGAAAACATCATTACGAAAATATCCAGTACCAAAATGGAATTATGAATATTTCCAGTATTAAAATTCTGTTATGAAAATTCCATTATGAAAATTCCATTATGAAAATTTCCAGTATGAAAATTTCATTAAGAAAATTTCTAGTACGAAAATTCCATTACGAAAGTTTTGATTATGAAAAAATTCTATTACAAAAATTTTGAAAAACTCATTACGTAATTTTTTGAAAGATTTCTTACGAAATATTTTAAAATACTCACAATCAAATGTACTCTCCCTATGAAAAGGAGTTTATTACGGTAAGGAGAATGGTTCAATAAGAAGTTAATGAAAAAAGAATACCTCATGGTTATCATTACTAACTTTTGTTTAATGTATTCAAATCTATCGGAGGGTAATGATTTTCAAAAAATGTCAGCAAGTTGATCTTGTGTCCTGATAAATTGAAGAACGATATCTCCTTTTAGTGTGTGATCCCTAAGAAAGAGATTTCTAATATCTATGTGCTTTGTACGGGAGTGATGTTCAGGGTTTCTCCTAAGGGAAATGGAACTTGTTTTATCACACAAAATATGATTCTTAGTAAAACTCAATCCACAATCTGTGAGTGTGTGTTGCATCCACAACACTTGAGCACAACAACTTGCAGCTGCTACATATTCAGCTTCAGTAGTGGAAAGTGCTGCAGAATGCTGCTTCCTGAAAGACCAAGAAAATAATGAATCTCCTAAGAAATGACAAGTTCTAGATGTAGTCTTTCTATCCATTCTACATCCACCAAAGTCATCATCTGAATATCTTTTTAAAACAAAATCATTTCCAGAAGTATAAAATAGTCCTAGATCCATGATTCCTTTTAAGTAGCGAAAAATTATTTTCACTGCATTTAAATGAGATTACTTAGGGTTGGATTGATATCTTGCACAAAAGTATACTGAAAAAATCAGGTTTGGTCGACTAGATGTCAAGTAAAGTATGCTTCCTATCATACCTCTAAAAGATGTTTGATTTACTGGTTTCCCAGCTTAATCCGGATCAAGTGTGTCTGACGTACTAATAGGAGTACTTATACTCTTAGTGTTTTCATACCCATACTTTTTAAGAAGATCTTTAATATACTTATTTTGGGATATGTAGATTTTTTCTGGATTTGGAGAAATTTGAAATCCAAGAAAAAATCATAACTCACCCATCATACTCATTTCAAACATAGATTTCATTATATCCGCAAAGGAATTAGTCAAAGATTGCTGAGTATATACAAATATAATGTCAGCAACATAAATTCTAACAACAAACACATTTTTATTATCATTCATTATAAAAAAGGTTGGATCTGCATTTCCCTTAACATAGTTATTTTGAATAAAAAATCTTGTAAGTCTATCATACCAAGATCATGGGGCTTGTTTAAGGCCATATAAAGCATTATTAAGTCTAAAAACATGATCATGATGTTTTTTGTCTCCAATGCAAGGAGGTTGTTCAACAAAAACATCCTCTTGAACATAACCATTACGGAAAGCATGTTTCACATCGATTTGAAAATGTTTAAAATTGAAGAGTGCTGCAAAGGCAAGTTGAATATCAATAGATTTAACTCTAGCTACTGGATCATAGGTTTCATCATAGTCTATTCCTTCTTACTGATTATAGCCTTTAGCAACCAATCTATCTTAATTTATTAAGATGATTCCATTTTCATCACACTTATTTCTGAAGACCCATTTTACTCCAATTACAGAAGTTTTCATATGTCTTTCAACCAAATTCTAGACTTTATTCCTTTTAAATCCATTTAGTTCATCTTGCATATCATTAATCCAATCATCATCACTAAAAGCTTCATTAGTGCTTCTTGGTTCTTATTGGGAAAGGAATTATAGATGTTCTACTTAATTTCTCAAGGAACTTCTAGTCCTTACAGGTTGATTCACATCACCAATGATACTATCAATGGGATGATTTTTTAGAAATGATTGGTTTTTGTTTTGTAAAACCTATTCATCAACATAGGGTAGGAAAGCTTCTGGGGTAAATGTTTCAGAAGTATCTTGTTGAACATTTTCCTTATCATAAGGATTTTCTATTAAAGGTTGTTAATCATCTTTTGAAAACACATCCGATGATGTAGGTTGAGGTTTTTTGAAAACAAATGGATCAGTTTCATCAAATTTGACTTGTACTGTCTCTTCAACAGTGCATGTGTTTTTGTTGAAAACTCTATAAGCCTTAGAAGTTCTGGAGTAGACTAAGAAAATTCCTTCAACAGATTTTGGTTAGAATTTTTGTAAGTTATATTTATTATTATGAATGAATACCTTGCATCCAAAAACCATAAAGCAGGAAAGTATAGGTTTTCTACCATTCCATAATTTATAAGGAGTTTTATTAAGAAATGGTCTAATCAAAATTTGATTTATAGTATAACAAGGAGTACTTACAGCATCAGCCCAAAAATGTTTGGCAATAGAATACTCAGTTAACATGGTTCTAGTAATATCTTGAAGAATTATATTTCATATTTCAACAACACCATTTTGTTGAGGTGTTCTGGGTGCTGAAAAGTTTTGAGTAATAACTTTTCTACTACAAAAAGTTTCAAAATCAGAAATTTGAAATTCTCCTCCATGATCACTATGAATAGTTTTCAATGGAAGGTTTTTCTCATTTATAACATGGTCTATAAAACATTTGAAATCATAAAAATCATCCAACTTTATTGATAGAAAATAGTCCCATGTAAATCAAGTGTAATCCTTAACCAAAAGAAATACATAGTACTTTCCCCCAATGCTTCCAGTTTGTGTAGGACCAAAAAGATCCATGTGCACTGACTATAGAGCATTAGTTGTTGAGACTTCACCAATTGATTTAATACATGATTTATGTTTCTTGCCATATTGACTAGGTTCACAGACTTTTGAAAAATCAAATCTAAGCTCTAGTAGATCATTAACTAAACCCTTCATAGAAGGTTTACATATATTCCTTAGGTTATAGTGTCCTAACCTTTTATGCCATAACCAAGAGTGATCTTCCATTGCACTAAGGAAAGGTATGTCTTGGCTCCTATGTTTTTCTATGTTTAGTGTGTAATAATTCTCTTGCCTATGGAGAGAAAGAATAAATTCTTCCTTGGAATAGTGTATTAAGCACTTATTATTCCTAAAATTCACAAGGTATCCTTCATTAAATAATTGACTTATGCTGATGAGGATGTGCTTAAGATCTTTAACAAACAAAAAATTTGAAATTAATGTTTTTCCAAGAAGAACAAAGTTACCTATACCAATAATTTCTCCTTGAGAATTATCTCTAAAATTTACTTTTCCTCCTTTTTTATTGATAATCATTTCAAAATATCTTTTTTTACCAGTCATATGCCGGGAACAACCACTATCCATGTACCAATTATTGGTGTTGGTACATTCCCTATTTTCCTGAAAATAAGAAAAGAGATAGGTTTTCGGAATCTCAGATTGCTTGGATATGGAATAGTTAGACAACAAAATTTTGGGTATCCACATTTGTTTAGAAAAATATGCTTTATGAAACCCAAGAGATTGAAATATATTCAAGTAACAACTTTTCTTCCAATTCCCACCACTTTGACACTAATTGCAAAAATGGGATCTAGAAGGAATAAAATAGTTGATTTTGAAAACTGGTTTTTGGTGAGTATAACCTACTCCAGTAGTGTTTCCTTGATGTTTAATTTGAGAATACATCTTGTCAAAATTTTCCTTCCCAGAGGTAAATTTTTCAAGAATCTTATTAAGAGAAAATATTTTAGATTTTTTTCTGATGACTAAATTCCTATCCTAAGGAATCATTTCGTTAGTGTTCAATATTTCCTAAAAAAATTCATCTTTAAAATATCATTCTTAATATCTTTAGAATGTTATTCCTTACCAGAATTTTCTTTCTCAAGGTCTTTAGAATGTTTTTCTAAAATATCTTCTTTATCCTTATTATTTTGAGTAAGATCTGAATTCTCTTTTGTAAGAATTTCTTCCATAGTATTTTCCTTGTCTAATTTCTGAGAAATTTTACAAATTTTTTCTTCATGTAACTTGGAAAATATAGATACTTCTTCATATGAAGGTTCTTCATTTTCTGAAGATGAAGTATCTTCATTAGAAGTATTTTTTTCAGAATTGTAATTCTTATCAAGAGATAAATTTTTTTAAGCCTCGGTAGAGCGTACCTTGGCCATATTACATGTATGTGGGAAAGAAGTAGTAACAATGAATCCCATATTCTTCTGAGCTGATGAAAAATATTCAGAAGATTATCTTTCTAAAGAGTCTCCAAAGCTAGCACTCCAAGTAGTATCAGCTTTCAGGACTTTCATAGCTTTAGCATTGTAAAACATTTTCTTGTTCCTTTCAGAATGCCTCTGTTTTCTTTCATTCTTTTTGAGAAAGGGACAATCTGGTCTTATGTGTCCACTTCTCTTGCATTCATAGAATGTGACCACTGAATCTTTCTTATCATTATTTTCCTTCTTCTTATACTTGGATTGGACATTTCTTTGTCTAGCTATCTTGTTCATCCTTCGAGTAAGATTAGCTAACTCATTTTCTAAGGCTTCACTCTCACTAGATTTTGATTGGATAATAACCTTATTAGACTTGGATCTAGTAACTCTCTCAGGAGTCTTGGAATTCATGTGATTTGAAGTAGTAGTAAAATCAACACTACCATTCCCATTTTTCTTTTTTATGTTGTCATCATCTCTCTTCATTCTAGTCTCATGTTGAAGAAGAGTTCCAAATAGTTCATCAAGAGAAATTTGACTGACTTTCATGTTCTCATCAATAGCAGTCCTCTTTGATTTCCACTCATTGAGCATGATATCTATAATCTTATCCACAAGAGACTCATCATCCAAACCTTTTTCTCCCATTGATTGTATGTTGTTCACGATAATCATGAATCTCTATTGTACCTTACTTATAGGTTCTCCATAAGGAAAATTGAAACCCTGACACTCAACTCTCAATATAGCTCTTCTAGTCTCTATGAATTTGGATGTACCAAAATGAGTAACTTCAAGTTTCTTCAAAACACAATTAGCTATTTCACAAGAAGAAATTTGGTTATATATGTTCCATGTCACTGAACAAATTAGGGTATTTCGTACCATATAGTTGAGTTGGTAATCATGATTTTCTTGGTTAGTAAAAGCACAAACTTCTTTATTAGGAATCTTGTACCCACCAAAAAGCATGAAAATGTTATCTACTCTAGTATTGATAACTAAATTCTTCATATGATCTCTCCAATATTCAAAAACAGAACCATCAATGATAGGTGGTTAGGTAGGATTTAAGTTGTTGATAGAACCAAAATTTAAATATTCCATCCTTAAGAAAATCATTGGTGCACAAACTTGTTAAAAGAAAAATTTTGTAAACAACAGAAAATATTCTAACCAAGAAAAATTGTATCTCTAAGAAAAATAGAATTTGAACTATAATTCTGAAAAATATGAATCCAAAAAAGAAATTTGGAGAATTATCTTCTAAATTTAATCATAAGATTAATTCAGATGGAACTAATTCTCTATTACCAAGTGTTAGATTGGTACAGGGTATGACTTCACCTCCTCTGATTCCAATTATTATAATGGTATGACTCTGAGTATGATATACTCTATAATACCAAACATTGGATCGAAATAAGAATGAGATTCTCAGATACAAGATGGGGGGATTATACTTTTTAAAATTACTTAAGGGAATTTTAGAATGGTTATGTTTAACAAAGTTAAAAAATATAATTCACAAGAACTCTATGAGTACTAAAAACATGCTTGATTCCGGAATAGTGATTCCAAAAATGAAACATAACAAAAATTATAAAGATTAAGATTCTACCTTAAAGCGTATAGAATCTAACTATATCAGAGTACAAGTAAGGAAGTATAAGAAAGTTATACATTCCTTAGCAATACAAAATGTTGCAGAAAAACAAGTAGTAAAACTAAAAGTAACAATCAATAACTCTTTTAACCCAAATATAAGGGTATCCAACAACCATGGATAAATGTCCTTTGATTTATACTTCTAAGAAAGTATGTCTTACCCACACCAGGGTAATCCCTCGATACGAAGATCAAAGTCTGTATTGCTCTCTCTACTAGCCCTCAACTATATGGTAGTAGGCACCTCTGTCTCCCTCAGCAAGGAAGCCATCAACTTCAAGGTGTTGGAACCTCTATCATCTTATCCCCAGAAGCCCTAGATTGTAATCACCAACAATCAGAGTTGCACGGAGCAGGTCAGCACAAAGAGAAGTTTGAACATGATGTTCAAACTTTCTACACGCTGTGTGATAGTTTAAAAGAGCCTTTATCTCATGAAATCAATTCAGGATGTTCTGATCAACAAAATTCCAAAAGTTCCAAAAGTTGCTGCTTCTTTTCAAATGAGCTCTAATATTTAGGCGAAGCTCCAATGGTCGACTACCTCCTCCAACAGTCATATTTATCCTTGAATTCCAGAGGGACTTGTACACGTGTCACTCTACCAACGGTTAGTCTATAACTGAAAGCACAACATCATTTTGTAATGAATCTAGTGTAAGCATAAGTAAATGTGATGTTCGGAATGTAACCAAATAAAAGTTCAGAATCTAACCAAAATAGAATTCAGAGTCTATAATAAAGAGATATTCGGATTCTGTTTTATAGGAATTTGGAACCTAAATTCTGTAGAAATCTAGAGTCTGAATTTCTAAGGAAATTCGGAGTATGGTTTCACTATAATTCAGAGTCTAAACTTATAGAGTTCTGAGTTGAACTCATATAAGTTCAGAGTCAGACTAGTAAAAGATCAGTGTCAAACTAGTAATAGTTCTGAGCTGAACTAGTAGATGTTCGGAGTCGAACTAGTAAGATTTCGGAGTCGAAATAGTAGATGTTTGGAGTCTAGAATTCGAAGTGGAACTATATGAGAGTTCGTATCCAGAATTCGGAGTGGAACTATATGAGAGTTTGTGTCCAGATTCGGAGTGGAACATCATTAGAGTTCATATCCAGAATTCGGATCCAAAAAACAAGAAGGTTCATATCTATGTATTATATGATTCCGAGGATTTAGGTACGAATATGATTTTTATACTTAAGAAGAATATTGATATGTATAAGGAAATATAGGTTAGGGTAAATTTCTTTAGAGAAGGAAATTTTCTGTAGAGAAGTAAAATATATATTTTCTTATGTATAAGGTGTTTGTGATTTCCAAAACAAGAAGGATTGGAAAAGTCATAAGGAAAACCTTATTGAATCAACACACCCCATTTTATTTTTCCATTATGATGTTCGTTGTTGTATAATATGATACATAACATCGATAAATTTGTAGATAATTCAAAATAATGTTTTTATACTAGATTATGATATTCTTTTTGACATTTATCTTTATAGTCATATAATATTTGGATAAGAAGATCCTCCACTTCTGGAAAAAACTATGCGAAATATCGAATACCATGAAGAACATGAGATGATGAGGCCATCCCCACATGATTCCATATCCTATATACTAGATATTCTTTCTTAGTCCAAAGGAATCCTGAGGATTTATTAATCCTCTAAACCACTCTGGGACTGCCTTGATTTTACTATAACATAGATAATTCCATTCAACCCAACATTCACTAATATGACTTCTAAAAAATCACTACTTTTGTTAGAGGAATTGAAATAATATCACAATGAATATGAAGATACCACGTTAAATATGATAATTGTTGTTCCAAAGATAATATAGATGTCACGTTTTACCCCTCCAACTCCAATGTATATAATTCCAAAAAATATAAATATATTAAATAATAATTCATATATATCTAAATATATTGATATATATAGTCCATTTGAAGGATATTTTATTTTGATTAAAATTATATTAGAATTAATTATATAAAAAATATAATAGGATCATGAATATATTGACCTTGAATAAATTTTAATTATATGATTCCCAAAATTAGGAAGGCAGTGTAAAAATATGTATCATTCAAGTCTTAATGCTTTATGAAATCAAAAAAATGATCATTGATACTCCACATAGTGCACATTTTATATGATGATATGAAACATGGGTTATATATTCCACATATATCATAATAATAAAAAATCCCACCAATAATGACACTAGTTCCATTCTTACTGATAATATACTTTTGGAATCATAAATTTAAAATTTACCAAATTTTTAATGAGTATATTATATGTATAGGGTCGATCCCTCTGGAGATTTATGGTGATTGTTAGCTTGATTTTAGGGTTTATTAATAGAATAAATACTGAATTTAGAATCTCTATTTGATGTTTGTAACAGTATTGGATGTATGTAGTCGGTTGAAATCCAAAATTCATTTGAGGTTTTCATTACATAAATTAGGATGAAAGAAAAATGTTGTTGACTATCAATAAAGGGAACATGATAGGGTTCTGTATTTTTAAGGAGATCACTATAAAAATGATTCTTATTTTTTCATTTTATAATAAACACCAAATCTAGGATTGAATTGTTTAAAAACTTCCTCAGTACCATATATTTTCTTTATGTTTTAAAAAATAAATTACTTATTATTACAATTTTTTTAAAATAAACATTCAGAGAAGAAGAATACAACCAATGATCATATAACTATTTTTTATAATTCCCATATCAAACCATCGATTCAAAATTTTTGATCTGATATAGACTGATCCGTAAGTGAATATAAAAAACTAAAGGGAATTACGAGAAATTAGAGAGACACAACACAAAAACCACATGGTTAAATCAATTAATGATTATTATTTGTTATCCACAACCCAGATGAAATTGAGATAATTGAAACTAATAGAAAAAAATAAAAAATATATATTTCATTCTTCCTCTGGTATTCATTCCTATAATGAACGGGTGAAGAGGAAACAATACACCAGAAGTGAGTTCCCCCCAAAATTTCTCGAATGAGTTTCAAGATCTACCCCACAAGAATTAATGCCTCCAAACTGATTTTAATTATCTAAAATGGTTATAGTATCATTTAATGGGAAACCCCTAGTGTCTAGGAGTAGTTAGGGTTCATAACCCCGATATAAAATGTTTTCAAAAAGGTTTATGGGATGTAGGTGGTTTTATATTAAATGGTTCATAGATGAAGCCCATAGCTAGTTTAATTAAGCCTCAATCATGATATTTGATTTGTCCATATGGATTTTATTTTCATAGTTTTGTGGTAGAATTTCATAGTTCAATTAACTTTGGGAATACCATTCGAATTGATCTGTCTCCCTAGGTACCAAATTGCAGGGTTTGAAGGAAACTCCACATGGTTTGTATAATAGTGTAGAAAATGTGAAATGTCACATTGTCTCCAAAAAATATAACCTTACATTAATAAGTATAGGGTATTAAATATTTTTAAATGTGAAAAGGGTATGTGTCAAATTATGTCTACATGCTCAATGCTTTTCAATATTTCTAAGGATATGTTCATGGTTTGGGTCACATAGTAGTAAATGTGAACCCTAGAAAATGGATCTAAAACCACTAATTTTCCTCTAAAATGATTAGTTCATATTAGATATTTTTCACCCTTCATTGTACATTAAGGATGAAAAAACGTGAAAATTGATCTAAAAAACCATTTATACTATTAATTAAAATATAAAAATGAAAAATTCACACATGTTCATTAGAATCCCACACACAAGATCAAATGTTTGTCCTAAAAACATTACCTTGAAAAAAATCTCAAGGGACCACAAAAAATATATATATATATAAATGTCATAGATTATTAAAAAATGTTAAAATTATTTTTAATTGAATAATTAATTAAATTTATAATTCCATTAACCATGAATCTCCAATAATTCATTTTATCAAATAAATAAATACTAGTTAAAAAAATTACAATATTCATTTATAAATTAAAATTTATTAAAAGAAGAAAATTTCATTCTCTATTAGAAAGAATGTTTTATCCCCACATTCATATTTTCATACACCTAGGATGGTTACTCTAATATCTCATTAACCCTAATTGGTGTTGTATAACATTTGTAGGTCAAAATATCTCATTAAATTGAAAAAATTAGGAATGGTGAATGTTTATGGACATATTTGGTGGGATTTTTCATTTTTCAAATTATTTTAATTAGGGAGAGATTATATTATTATATTTTGGGTTCCAATATTTTTCCAAGAATCTTCATGATGAATTGTGAATGAAAGTTAATAGATCATGAAAATAGGATACTGTAATAACCATTTCTATTGTATCAACATATTTGATTTTTCAAGTCCCTTTATGATTAAATTGATAACTATTATACAGTTTTAATTAATATATACTACTTTATCACACTGTTCATCTTTATACCCCTATTTTCGAAAATCAATGTCCAATGTTTTCTCATTGAGTGTTCTAAAGTTTATTTACATAAAAATAGACATATCCATTAGGATATATATGTAATTTTATATTTTGTTCTCCAAAATAAATTTTCTATTATATTTATATAAATGTGTGATACCAATACCATCCATATAGAGGTATTTTAGGAAGTACATTCCGTACATGTAAATGTTATGTAAATTACAAAATAAGGATCCAAAAGTGAGTTATATCCTCTACAAAAATATACCGATCATGGTAAGCAATGCTCATGGTTAGATGGAGAAGGGTGGGATGGTAAATACATGAATTGGGTAGGATAAACAATAATATACAAATAATGAGAAAATTATAAGATAGAAAAATCATATGGATTAAAGTCAAAGAATGGTCAGTAGTTGGTGTGAAAGAGGTCATCCACATAAAGATAGTCTCTATGCCAAAATAGTCATCCACTTGATAACATTGAATGAGAGACTAGAGAATGTGAAGCTATAAAAGCATAAATAGGTTGGGAGAAAATGGGAGAGTACAACAACACTATAGATTAAAAACACATCAAACATCCATTAAAAAATTTATGTAAAAAAAGCGTCATATAGAAGGTAAAGTAGAAATATCATTGAGTTATAAATACCATTTCAAACCTGTAGTAGGGATGATGCTAGGGGTATTTAAATAATTCATGGGTTGACTCATCGCAAGTCATAACTTTCATGGATGACTCATAGTGCATTCACCCTTATGGTGGAGGAGAAGGGTAGGTTCACTCTATAATAGTTTATGATTGTTGTTTTTCTCATGAAAAGG
Organism: Viscum album; assembly: GCA_963277665.1. NCBI lineage: Eukaryota > Viridiplantae > Streptophyta > Magnoliopsida > Santalales > Viscaceae > Viscum > Viscum album. The sequence continues at coordinate 545,733,736 of OY728158.1, forward strand.
AGTCCCATGGAGGATTTGGGTTAGAGGAGGAACACCACACATTTTGTAGGAATGGGGATAATGTATAATGGTTTGATAGAGGATGAGGGTAAGGATATCCTCCATAATTGTTCGTACCATATTTTGTTGAGTAACCCCAATCTCCCAGAAGAACATCACATTAAAATGTTTTTTAGGAATACATTGTAAATATGGTTCATTAATGTGTGTACCTCAAGAATTTTTTATGTGGTGTTTGTTGGGATATTTTTTGGATTCATGTTGGAGACTAGATTAGTTTTATTTCATGTGGTATGGTATGGGATGTATGTTCAGCTTCTGGAGGGGGTGAGATTATTGAGAAGTAGATGGTGAGGTTGGTTCGCCATGTGATTTCTATGGAGCTCCTCATAGGCCCCTCAGAATTGGTATCATCATTCATTATTTTCTTGAACAGACAATTTTCATACCATTATTATGTCAATATGTAATAGTGGAACTTTCTTAGAAAATTCATCTTTGTCGAACTGGATTCTGAGATTCTAGCCCATTATCAAGATGTAGGTACCACAAAAAATTTTCCCTTTCATCTTTCTAATCCTATGGAGTGTTTATTGGGTACACCCATAGTGAAATTGATGGATTGTCCTAATATAATGTATTAGAGAATAAATACCCAGGGAGTAAAACATTATCATCACTATTAGAGTAGGCAGTAAAATAGGTTGTAATGATCTGTTCAATGACGAAATGGGTAGGGTTTAGTAAAATTAAATCCTTAGAAGGTTGTGGAACATATTTTGGTATTATTCATGTAACAGTGGACAAAAAATAATATTTTAGATACTACTCTATTATGTGTTTAGTAGTAGAATAATTTTGGAACCATACAAAATTATCACCTTAAATAATGAGTACCATAGAAAAGTTCTGTAACTCTATTTTATGAAAAAAATTAGATTGGGGAATTGGATGTCTATAATGTCCTCTATCAACTCCCAATTATCATTAGTGGAGAAAAAATCTGAAAATAATAATTTATATTTGAAATATAGTGTGGGTTCTTTATACAAGATATTTTCCACAGAGGGAGAAATGGATAGCTGTTTTTTGGAAGTATAGCTTCTCAATACATATTCTCTTTCATGTCACTAGAGGTTTTGATCATGAAACTATCAGTAAGTACTTCCCCTTTGAGTTTCAAAATCTTAGTACTTTTCTAGATCTTCTCATTTGGATAATTTTGTTGCATTACTAGGTATGGAGTTAGAACTTACACCATGAGTACACTTAGAGGCAGTGTCGATAGAAATATTCGTTATTTGATAGGGAGAACAATAATAATTAAATGGTTTAGAAAAAATTAAAATTTTATCAAAATAAAATAAAATTTACATTATTGAATTCTATAATAAATTTTATTGCATCCTTGAAATAATGACAATTAGAAAATAAAATAGATTAGGGATTTAGAAATATTTACTTCCCTAAATAGGGTTTCATGGTACATTGGTAATATTTTTAATAGAAATAGGAAAAAACAAAATATAAAAAGAGAGAAATCTGATATATAATGGGCATCCCAAAACCTAAGGTTATAAAGTATAAAAAGGAATGAAAAGAATTGAAAAGATAAGGTAAGAGAAGAATTGATGTTAAAATAAGAATAATCATACCATTGTTCATTGATCTAGATGTAGAAGAGGCGGGAAAGGGAAAGAGGGTGAAGTAAAAGGATGAGTGGAGGGGTTATCATGGGCTTGGAGTATGATTGTCTCATGATTTGGGCTTTTAGAATTGGGAGTTTAAAATTTTTATATTTTAAAATTTTGGACTACAAATGTGTCGCATGTATAGTATGCATTGATTAATAGACCATATGATAACAATGATCTCTCTACATGGTTGTGTTTCACTATTATAGAGTTAAAGAAAAAGGGCTAATGAACCATTTAAGGATTCTGTGCCTCTATGTGGACTTGGTTCCTACCATGAATGGTTAATTTTCATGGTTTTTTAACCATGCACAAACAATTCATGTGGGACAATTTTTTAAATATTTCTAATTTCCACCATTTTAAAATTAATTTATTTCTCTAAAACAACATCATATGTTCTCTATAAGTTTTAAAATGTTATTTAATGCCTCAATAATATATATAAATATTTGTATGATATATATTCAATCAAAAATTCATCAAATTTTATTATTCATAAAATCAAAACCTACAATTTTTAAAAAAAACCACTAAATATAATCCCCTAGGTAACAAAATTTTTAATAAAATTATGAATTTTTTAAATTTTTATTTACCTATTTGTACATGATATGTTTAGTATTTAGAGGTCGAAAAACACGAGCCACATGCACAATGAAATTCCATAGTGAAAACCATCTACTACATGTTTTCCAACTATAAGTATGGTTTATAACTTTTTTCGTAAGCCTAGAATGTTTACCCATCATCTCTAGAAACATTCACCACACTATGGTGTAATAATTTTAATACATGAAATGTTCATACACATCTGGAAATCAATTTTTTTCAAAATAGTCATGTTTATGAGTTAAATTATAGTAACATGTCACTATTTTCAAATAATATTCATGAAATAATGAATTCATGATCCTACCTTTTCTTCTCCTTGTATTGTTTTTCCTTATCATACACCTCCTTTTGAATATTATCATGTCTTATAACTGAATTTTTTTTTTCTTCACTACGTTTACAATCAAATTTTAAGGCTTTTACTTCCCATTTCACTTTACTTCTATGCTTCAATAGAAAATATTAGGGTTTTAATAAAAATTAAGTATCTGGAAGAGTCATAAACACTATCTAGTAATCCCATTATGTGCCAGTAATAAATTTAAAATACTATTTTTTGATTATCTCTTATTATCCCTAGTGTTTCCTTGAGCTCATGGTTCGACAGTTCCACTTGACCCCTAGGCTGGGAATGTAATAATCTTCATGTATTATATATAACAAAACATATCATCAGATAATTAATCATCATTATGTTGTCAATGCTTATTCCTCTATCACCAGTGATGATTCGAGGTACACCGAACCAACGGAGAAATAAAATATTTTTAATAATGGTGATGAAACTCTTTTCAATTTTTTTTGGGTAAGGTTGTTGATTCCACCAATATAGAAAAATATTATACATTTACCATAATGTACATGATACCAAAAAATGGTTGAATTGATCCCATGAAATTGATTCCCCGTACATCAAAGTATTCATGTTAATTTATGGGGTGCTGCGGAAATTCCACTATTTGTTGGATATTTCATATTCATTGGATTCTATCAAAATATGGCACAAAGTGGAATGAATAATTATACATTATCATCTAGAAAAATATAGATTGTATGAAATTGGAAAATATTCATTACATCCCACGGATCCCTCCAGTATGAGATGACTTACAAAACTCCAAAACACATTGCATTTTAATTTTTAGTGCAAAGTGGTAGATTATACCATTTCTAAATGCTTGGAACGGTGGTGGATCCTCCTATAAATTTTTAATCACCAATGAATATAGTCGATTCTTCTTCTTTTTGGAGATATCAGGGTGAATCACACACATTTCCATGCAATTATTACAATTTATGAATGATAGTTGAGGTGCACCGGTCATTGAACAAATTAATTCCATTAGGAATTATTCTATAATATCTCTATCATCAACTATATTAAAGAGATGTACCTCCATGTAGAATAGATGGTTGGAAATATATTTATCACTCCCTTTATTTTCCTGAATCTCCAAATAAATTTCTAAGTGTAGAATTATCTGTCGATTCCACAAAGAGATATCTACATTCTTATTCATTCTGTACATGATAACTGAGTGATTTGTGTATAAAATAAATTTCAATAACACCAAATATGAAAAAATATATTTCAAATTTTTAAATATTTTCAACTTCTTTTTTATAGTAGTTATATATTTTATTTGATCTTCTTTCAATGTGAGACTTTCATAGATAATTGGATAGAAAATACAATCAGCATGTTTACCAAAAACTATTCACACTCCATAATCGTTTATATCACATATATGCTCAAATGGTTAATTAAAATATTTAATGATATTGATTATAGATTTAAATATATTATATTGAAAAAATATCAATTCATTTGTTCATGATCTATCAAGCATCTAAATGTAATCCTCTAACAAAATACTAGTCAGTGGCTGAGTAATTTTTGAAAAATACTTGGAAAAACTGTAACACAACCCCACATCTTCAAGAATCATTTGAATTTTACTGACAGATTATTAGATTAAAAGGAGGGATGTGACATCATATTTAGTGTGATCATCCTCTCTCCCTTCTATAAAATATTTATATCTAACAAAAATACATTGAAGGAACCTATGGTAAAATATTGTCTAGTTCAAATCCAGGTTGTTTGTCCCACACCTATTTAGATTGGGATCCAGATTCATCATACTCATGTCAAAATGTTTACCAACAACAGAAAATCAACAATGAAAATTTCCATAATATGCTCCACCATATCATTTAAAACTATGAACATATCTCATTGAAAAGTGTAATGTGTGTTACACCTGCTGAAAGACTTATGCCTTTAAGTGAATGTTCTATACTATCAAGTGAAAGTGATTTCACCTGACCTTCTAGGGAAATATAAATATAGTTATTTCTAGAACAAATGTCTATAAAGAAATATAACTCATGACCTGCCATTCGCTTCAACATTTGATCCATGAACGAATGTTGAAATTTCTATTTATAGGTAGCATCCTTATACTATTGGTAATCTACACACACCCTCTATACAATAATTATATGAGTTGAAATTAGCTTAGTATTCTCATTAGATATCTTAGTAATACCACCGTCATTTGGTACCACATTAGAGGGACTGGAATATGGACTACGAAAAATATGAAATATGATTCTAAAATCATTTTATATTGTCGCATAATCATTCATGACCTCCTTCATCGGAGGAGTGAGCCAATTGTATCTATATGAATGGTTTCCCCTTCCTTTAGGTGAACTGTGTGGGTAAAAATTGTTGGAAAATTTACATTATGTTTTTCCACTCCTTCACCTATATATTTCTTCCTTCATTTGAGAACCTATAAATGTTATCCCTCATGATCTTCATTCAGGGAAAAATTATGAATGACAATATTATTTCATTCTCACCCAAATATAAATATTATAGACATTAGTGGAAAGTATTTAGTTCTAGTTGTGGTGTCTTTAAGTCTAAGGGAACGATGTAGTCTATGTTTTCTCTGTCCAAAATATTTAGAACAACTATTCCCTGCCAGTAGCGATTTCTGTGACCAGTAACATATTTCACCTCTTCAGGATCATGCTCATGATAGAGATCTATGTTATACATCTCATTTATAAATAGATAATAACTAACGTTATGTTATGGGTTGTCCACATAATTCAACAATGTGGATAAAGTATAGAATAATTCATGTCCCACAAGTGACTCTTACTTGACATCCATGAGTACATCGAAAATATAACCCTTCATCCCCAAATTTAAAGGTCAATTATACATAATGAACATCTATTCTAACATTGTTAGTTTCCAAGAATGGTCCTCCTTAAATTGGTCTCAATGTAGTCTCCCATTCCATGTAAATTATAATGAAGTCATCTAGAGGATTTCACTTTCCATCCATGACTTGCACATACTTCAGCATCCCCTTGTAATATTTAATAGAACATAAATCTAGTTATAGTTCCACACATATATGCTTTATTTAACTAACCCCCAGCTTCCTGAATACTCCTAATAGACTGAGGATGTCACTAGCTCCCAATTCAAAATGTGGGTCACAAAAATCACAAAATCTGATTGTGAAAATGAAAGAAAAAAATAAAATCTCTTGATGCTTCAGAGGAATTGAATAGTCGACCACCCAGGGAACATTTTTTAAGATGAATGGTGCCTAAATACTCCACATATAGTTTTTCTAATATAATTACATTAATGATATTTTTATTGGTGGGAATGTGTGTTAATGATTATGAAAAAGAGAGGTTGATGTTGAATTTTTGAAACACTTCAATTGATTTCCCAAACTATTGATCAATATTTCATTACATTATTCACTCTTGGAAGAGAAAATTTGGCACATAGGTTTAGATCACTTTTTTTACATACCATGCATATTTTCATTCCCTTTTGATGATTCATTTTATGATGGACACATTATTCTTTATTTTCTGTTTCCACCAAATCGGTAGGATTGTCATGTTTCTCATCTTTACCAGATTATTATTTGTGGGAACTAGTTGACATACCCCATCCCTACTACATAGATTTAATTATTTACCATAATCTCAAGGGTTCTATATAGTATTACACAATATTGTAACATGTTTTCACAAGAAATATTTTTGGAGATTTTCCGAATTTATTTTACAATGATCTATAAGGTTGAATCCTAATTTTTAAGCATTGTTTTTATAGTTTTGATGGAATTAGAAACCATATAATCTGATTTTAGAGGTGTTCATATCAATGTAGCTATTGAATTACATGTTTTTGAAATTTTTTATGATGAAGACATTATGGATGATGTTTTCAATACATTGTTATTAATATGAACTCTAATGGTACTAATAACCTATTTAATCCATATGAATGGATTCTATTATTGACATAGGCTATACCTAGGTTTATTTAGAGGTCTTATTTGTGGGTTTTTTATTTCTTCTCTAAAACTAATTTAGTATTTTCTTTACTAGTGGGAATTTGATATCTTGTAAATATATTTAATCCTTGATTTTTAGTGATGTAGATCTCTTTTCCTATAATGTGACATCTAATTTTCCGCAATCATTCAATCATGATGCGGTTATCGATGTACTCACCACAGGACAAGCGGTAAACACTTGAACTTTAGAACATAGATAAACATTCCACACATAAATATTTTTAGAAATTAAATCTAATTGGGAATAATGAATTCGGATTGAATCAGAATTATGTAACTTTATTTTTTGAGTTCTATTATCATAATTAAACTAAATTCTTATCATTGACATATCCACCAATTTATCAATGAATTCATTTAGAGATTTCTTTATTGTGGTTACTTTAGTAGCCTCATCCATCATGGACATAGTTTTTATTGTGAGAACCCCGTTAAATTACTAAACATGCATCCAAAATGGGATTCAATGGTTATTTTATTTTAATAGATTTTCCTTTACACATTACAATGATTCATATAAGGACTCGTACCATTGCTATAAAATGTTTTGAATTTCAATCCTCAATATCACCAATATGTAGGGGGAGTATTTTTCAATAATATATTCTGAAAAAACATACCATATAAGGGGGAACACTTATAAAATTCCTTGATCAAGAATTTAGTATTATCCCTCAATGAAAAGGGAAAGACACAGAGACTGGTAGCATCATCCGAAATTCCATTGTAACAGAAAATGTCACAATTTTATTGAGAAATTGATAGATGAGAATTAGAATCATCACATTAAAAACACCGAAACTACTTTTGATTTTCTATGAGATGTGTGATGTATTTAATTATTTCAATTTTTTGAACTTACATCACAAGAAAAAAATGACTATATCATCTACATGTATCAAATAAAATCCATACACTATTAGAATAAAATGTGATGGTTGATTCTTTTATGGAGGTTATGACATATAGTTTTTCTTGTATGGAAAATAAGGAATTGGATTAAGAGACATGTACAATTGAGTCTAATGTAGAATAAATATTTTTGGTTTCTTATCGACAACCTAAGAAAATTTGAGCCAATTTTCATTGATGACTATGTGTTACATCATACATAAAATTATCTAGTAGATGTTTTATTTTTTCACCATTGTCTACAATCTACTAGTTTTGATTCCCTTAAACAACAATATGAATTTTAATTGCATGGATAATATAAAGTACTTTATCTTCCACATTCAACATGGGAGCATTCTAGATCTACTCTCCCATAAGATATCAACATTTCCTTGATGTCATTTATTTGATTTAATATTAAAGTGAAATTATTTTAACTAAATTAGAGGTCATTGAACATGTTATCAGGTTACTCCTTCACCTACGGTTCTACCCAAATCTAAACAACAAAAAATATTACATGAAAAAATTTAATATAACCATTGAAATGAGTTTTAGAGTATAATTTTTCATAATTTACCATTTTTTCAATATAATTAACCCAAACCAAAGTGATGTAAAACCAATTATGTGTTCTTAAGAAATGATTCCATAATTTAGTGTTGTTTTGACTGAAGAGTTACTTTTATCCATAAAATTTGAAAATTTCCCAACTTCCCAATGAGTATTTTGTATTAATGGGCTGATGAACATAGTGACTTAGGGTGTTTATAAAATTCATTTTATGGTTGAGTAATTGAAGATTAACTATTTTTATAATTTTTGTTCGATTGTTGTAAGGGTCATTTAATGTCCTCATCATGTTTCTTCAAAAATACATTCGAGGTTTTTGTTACATAAATTACGATGCATGAAGAATATTATTAACAGTAAATAATGGTATTGTTTCATGGATATGGATTTCAGGGATGAATATTGGAAATAAATTTTCTTATTAGACTATTCGGTAAATAATAAATCCAATATATGAGATTAAAATTTACAAAAACTTATTCTCTTACATATTTTCCATTTATCATTACAAAAACAACTTCCTATTATAATAGTTAATTATAAAATAAAATATGAAGAAACCAAATTGGGTATGATTAATGGACCTAATGTTCGTGAGAATATTCATCATAATTCCCATAGAGATACTGGGAGAAAACATTAAATATTTTATTTTGAGAGACCAAGAATTTAATGAAAGAAACTCATGGTAATTAAGTAAAATATGAGAGACATAAGATAAACAAAAAATAGCTAAATCAATTTGAATGTATTCATAATTATACAAAACCCATAAAATTGGAGAGAAAATATACTCATATGAAAAAACATGATCATGTTTCCTATGGTATTCATTATAGAATGGAACCTGACAAAGTAGACACAACCCACTATAAGATAGTCCTCCCAAAAATTTATAGAATGAGTTTCAAGCTCCCCTACTACTAGAATGAATGCATCCCAGATGATTATACACCTATAAAATGGTCATATGGACATTAAATTTCTTACCACTAGTGTTTAGGAGTGATTTGGGGTCATAATCTCGAGTCAATGGGTTGTTATGTAGGTATATGGAAGGTAGTTATATTTATTATAGATGGTACATGATTAAGTGGCATCATTAGTTTAGCCATGTGATAACCATGAACTTTGATTCATACTTATAAATTTGAGCTGAAAATTATTAAGAAAATGTTGCCCGGTTATGTTAATTTTGTGCTGACCATGAGCATGGATTTGTCTTCCCTGTATCTTGCATGGATGGTTTGAAGGATGGTCTGCAGGGTTAGTTTAACTATTTAAAAAGTGTTCAAGTCCCCAATGTGTACTCAAAATACCATCATACATAGTTCTTGAGGATGATCCATGTGGTTTGTTTACCATACAGTTGATGTTTATCTGATTATTTTGTCAATTTCCATGATTGTCATGGTTTACTGGAATGGGGTTCTTGGTTTGGGTGACATAGTTATAAATGTGCACCCAAAAAAATAGGTCCAAATGCCTTTGATTGTCTTCTAAAATTCATGGTTAAAAACAAATATTCTACACCATTCATTGGATGAAAAATTCCCATATATGATAACGGGTTATTGAGGTAAATAACATGAAAATTGTGAATAATAAATATTTTATTTGTTAACTTATATATGAAAATTACCCATGAACATAAGGTTATTAGATATCATGTAATGTCATTTCCTTAGGTTGATTCTCAGAATCATATGTTTGACATAATAGATTTCATGATTAATAGCTATTTTATAGAAAATAATCTAAATACATCATAATTAAGGATATTGATCCATTGAATGATGTTAACATCAAGAATGTGATAATATTGAGAAGGCATCATGTTTGAGTAGATGTGATCCTCGAGTGGCATCACTACCTCAGGTACTCATATGTTGAAATTTACAGAGTTCATTATATCCAAGTCATGTGAAGACAATAACATCAATAATTAATAGGGTAATATAAATATTCTGATGGAAATACCGTATTATAGGGATTGGATAATTTTTACCAACACCACCATCTGTGGAGTCATCAAACATTTGATGGGTTGAAACTATAAGAGTAAGGGATTGGTATAAGGTCCAACCTAGATATATATGGAAATGTTTACCACAACCACCTTTCTATACACAAAAGTTGGGTTTTTTTCACAATTTCTAGGTGCATCCCTTGATGAGTTACCACAATCTATTTTATCTCATGACCCCTCATTCTCATTGAATATGTGTAAAACATTATTTTCCAAAATATCTATCATAATTGACCTTTTAAAATAATCTCTTGGGCAAATTTTTATTGAAATAAAGAATCCTTATTCGGGCTGAAAACCAAAGTGATCTATCAATAGGGAGCACCCTCATGATGATATAAGTTTACAAATTATTATATAATCATAGGGAGATAAATCCTCTTATTTTTCTGAGAGTGATATGAAAACATTCAAACACTATATAACTGTAAAAATCATCATCATTGTCCCTATAGATTCTAAGAAAAATGGAGGTTATGAAAGGGAAAAATATATGGATATTTTTATTATAAAAATTGTATACACCAAAATGAATGTAAAACTTGTTAATATTATAAGTAAAATTAAATCTAAAAAATTGAGAACACTAACATATTCTCACCTTCCACCTATTCTGTTGGCTTCAGACATAAAAAGGTTAAATGATGTGGCTATAACAGACCTACTACATGAACAATATAAACTCCATATAATTGAGGAAGTATTCACTTAGTAAATGGTAAATATGAAGTCGTTGGTGAAACTAAAAACATAATTTATCAATGGACATATGTTTATAGGAATCTTCACTATGAATAACCTCAAATTAATCAATCAATATATATTCAAGAGGAAGATCCTATCATACCAGCAAAAAATACCAGGTCAAACTCTCACTCAAGGATATAGACTACCTATTTATTATTAAAAAATGGTGAATGCAAATCCATAATTTCCTCCATTAAGATAACAACTAGGACCATGTCAAAAAATATTCTGGTCTAGACTATATAGGCTATCAACCCAAATTGTTGGGAGACCAAACATGGTTGGCACTACCCATTGTTTCCTCCATTTAAGGTAAAAACATTTTAGTATATTCAATTAAACATCATTATCAATACTTGGTTTCTAATAGCCTATAATTTGGTTATGGGATAGTGAAATGAACCAGTGTATCCAAAAAGAAAACTTTCCCTATGTGGGTTGACAAAACTCTTCCTCCACCCAACATTAAAAATATTAAAATCCCAACATTAACTGGCATGAATGACATTGAGTATTTAATTATTCATTTTATATATCTATGTGATCCCATTATGGTAACCCTTGAGTAGTAGGAAGAATCTAAACAATGATACATTATACATACAATAGAGGGGCCGACATTTTTCTGGTGCAGCGTTTTTATGCCACAAAAATAACATGATGTGATGAACATTGTAGTAATTTCTTTATCAATACAACACTATATTATGAATGAAACAAATCATTATCCTTTCCAACTGAAAAATGTGATAATTAGAGAGTTTATGAATTCATTATTGGGACAAAGTTATTGAACAACCCTGTGAATCTGAATATTCCACAAGAATATTTGTTGGGTCTCTTTAAAGAGACCCACTATGATGAAGTGAAAATTACACCCATTCCATAGAAATATCTAGGTTGGTTATTTTGACATTATAACAATGTGAAATGATTAGAATACAATTGTTTTGGATAAAAGAAATTTCATGAAAAAATAAGCAGTTTCCATGAGAATAACTAAAAATTGGATATACCAAAAACTTCACTATTTTGAAACCCAGAACCAACTCCACCATTCTTGACCACACAATATCACATAGAGAATAATCCAATGGGAAAATATAACAAAAATAACTATATGGTTGAAAAGAATATAATCTTCAACCATATGAGGAGTAAAAGAATATGTTTTACAATATCTAAGATAAATAATTCCCTAACCAAATCATTGTAGTTATGGAGAATAATTTATGGGGATTTTATTTTCCTAGAGGGCATGATATTGTTGTAACGTCCCGAGTCCGGAGCCCCTGCACTGGTGCCCCGTACACGGTTTGCCACATGACCTCAAGCGCATTTCCACGAATGCCAGAGGCTTCCAACTAGAAGCGAGGGCCTTGGTGAGTTGGTGGGGAAACTATGCCCACATTCGGTAAGGTATACAAGGTATGAAAACAACAATAAACAGCGGAAGCAGTAATCAACATGCATAAAAAAAGAAACCATACAGCGGAAGCAATGCAGATATCTAATAATGATGACAATAATGCAGCAGGTACAAGTATCTATGGAAAGTAGCAAACACAACAACGTGCTGGAATACAAATGAAACCAAGTGAAAAAGAAAAACAAATAAAGCTACTCAGCATCGCGAGCCATGGCTCGGTCTCGTGCTCCCCCGCTCCTAATGCAGTCAAGATCCTGAAGTAGAAGGGTTCTTGCCCTTATCTATACCTGCAGAAACATTGTCTTCTTGGGCCCAAAAGCATGGCCCAAACAAGGTGTGAGATACAATCCCAGTAGGCAATCACCCAAAGATTTGTGCCTAACAGTCAATGAATACATGGTAGTACATAGACAAGAAGTAATAAACAGGAAAACACAAGTAGTTAAAATCCATAGTTCTAACAAGTAGAGCACACAAGTAAGCAGTCAACAACAAGAAGAAAACAGGTAACCCTCTGGGTAGCTCTCACAGTCTAACCCCTATGGTTCAACCTCTAAGTACTAGCAACCCTCTGGGAGGCACACACAGTCTCAGCCCTCTGGTTCAGCTACATAAAGTAAGTAGACTCTCTGGGGAAGCACTAAGCGTCAATTCCCCCTATAGTCTTGTATGGTGCTGAAGGCTCTCTGGGGAAGCACCCAACGTCAATTCCCCCTGTGTCATGCGTCGTAGTTAAAGCCACTCTGGAAAATCCCTTCCGTCAATTCTCCCCTTGGTCCCACATCATGATTAAAAAGACACTCTGGAGAATCCCTTCCATCAATTCTCCCTTTGGTCTACTACTCTAGGTTCTCACAGTCCAGAGTATAACTAAACATGCTCAACGTGTGTATATCATCAAAGTAAACCACGAGAACTACTTGGCTATCAACTAAGCCTCAATAGAAATAATAAAACAACAATCCACAATCCAACAACTAGGGATGGAAAAGAGAACTGAGCACAAACAAAATACTCTAATCACAAGCAATAACATCTACTAAAGCAATCATGCAATGCAGGAAAGTAACAATGGAAAAACAAGAAACACTCAATACCCTGTTCAAGGGTATTGGTGGAAATTGCACAAAATATTCATCAAAATTCTACGGAAAAGTACAAACCACCGACCTCGATCCTAGGAGATCGATATACATGAACCTCGACGACAGATTCCCCTTAGAATGACGTAGATCTGATAAAATGCACAAAAATTTCATCCCATAATAACATGGAAAGGAGGAGGAATCAAGAAACGAGGCTAGAGCAGAAGGAAGAAATCACTGCTTTGATTCCAACGCAACTGACCATGCTCGAATCGGAGAACGGATGGCGAGGTAGGACTCCGTCGAAGATTCGGCCATACGGTCTCTCTCGGATGGTCAAAAACTAAAGAAAAAGAAGTCGGATATGGGGGTTAGACGCGACCCCGGTCCGTTTAATGAAAAAAAAATAAAGTACATGGTGTGTACTTCTAAAGTGCATGGCGTGTACTTCAAAATTTTCTGTACTACGAAAAACCTGCCTCCACCTCAGCCTTACCCACCGTGTGTGTGGTCCGGGCATGGCCAACACACGGCTTCAAGTCGGGAGAGTACATGGCATGTACTCAGAAAGTACATGAAGTGTACTTCTGAAATTTCCAGAAAATTCATTTTTTCTCAAAAACTCCAGAAAAAGGAAAAACATACCTGAAAAGAGATCCGGGTTCTTACAAACTTCCCCCCTTAACGAAAATCATCCCCGAGTTTCCCTAACGAGGTGGAGAAGAAGAATCCACGAACAGCTTCGGCCACTGCGATCGTACATCGGCCTCCCTCTCCCACGTCTCGTCCTGTACTCGCTCATGCTGCCATAGAACCCATACCAGAGGAATAGACCGCCCGCGAAGAACCTTCGTACTACGATCGATAATCCGGATAGTATGCTCCATGAATGACACATTCGCTTCAAGCTCGACTTCCTAGGGAAGAAAGACGTGAGATGGGTCTGAAAAGTAATGTTGGAGCAGTGAGACGTGGAAGACGTCGTGTATGGCCCAATACCTCAGAGGTAGTTGCAACCGATAGGTGACTGGCCCCACTCTCTCCAAGACCTCAAACGGCCCGACATAGCACGGTGAAAGCTTACCCTGTCTCTGAATCCTCTTGTGTCCCAACCTCGGTGCAACACATAGGAAAACCTGATCACCGACGTCGAACTCTAGAGGTCATCTCCGCTGATCAGCATTAGACTTCTGTCGAGACTGCGCTGTAGCCATCCTCTTTCGAATCAGCTCTATCTGCTCTAAAGTCTCTTAAACAAGATGAGGTCCCAGGAAAGCTGCCTCCCCTGCCTTCATCTAGCATAAGGGTGATCGACATAGCCTACCGTACAAATCCTCCTATGGAGCCATCTGAATGGTCACCTGGAAACTGTTGTTGTAGGTGAACTCCACTAGAGGAATATGCTTCTCCCACGAACCGCCAAAGCCAAGGATGCAAGCTCGGAGCATATCCTCAAGCACCTGGATCGTGCGCTCAGACTGTCCATCAGTCTGGGGATGGTATGTTGTACTCAAGAGTACCTGCGTACCCAAGGCCTTCTTAAGTCCCTACCAGAACCGAGAGGTAAAGTGAACTTCTCTGTCTGAAACAATAGAGCGCGAAACTCCATGCAGATGAACGATCTCACTGATGTAAAGTCGTCCTAGATCATCAACACTAAAGGACTCCTTGATGGGAAAGAAGTGACCAACCTTCATATGTCTGTCGACGGTAACCCAAACAACGTCGTTTCCCTGAGGTGACCTTAGCAACCCGGTCACGAAGTCCATCGCATCATCATTCCACTTCCACTCTAGAATGGGTAATTGCTGTAAAAGCCATGCTGGTCGCTGATGTTCTTCTTTCACTTGATGACAAGTAGAACATCTCATGACAAAACCAGCAACATCCTTCTTTATACCTGGCCACCAGTATTGGCGATGAAGGTCCTGATACATCTCGGTGATGCCAGGATGAACTGCCAAAACAGAGGAATGGAAATCCCACATCAGCCCCTCGCGTATGTCCGCTGGCAACCATACGCGTCCTTGGAAATGCAAGATCCCATCCTTGCCCACTGTCCATCCAGGAAGAGGGTCCTCTCCTGATACACTCTCCCGCAAGAATAAGCCTTCCGAGTCTGATAGCTACCTCATCCGTACCCGATCAAGTAGCATGGAGGTAACCACTACAGAAGATAGAAAAGTTTGTCCCCGTCTGTCGTGACCTCCAGATGCATCTCAGAGAACAGATCCATCAGCTTCCACTCACTACAGGCCTCCTGAAATACCTGAATCTATGTTCTCTTTCTCAACGCATCAGCCACGAAATTGACCTTTCCCAGCGTATAGGAAAGCTCAAAATCAAAAGACTGTAGATACTCAACCCACTTGCGCTACCTTAGATTTACATCACGCTGAGTGAAGATATACTTGAGACACTTATGGTCAGTTAAGACCACAAATTTCTCTCCCAGAAGATAGTGCCTTCAACAGCGCAAGGCATGAACAACAACTGCCAACTCCAGATCGTGTGTATGGTAGTTCCTCTCATGTGGCCTAAACTGCCGAGACCCATACGCAATGACTCCTTCTCCATGCATAAGCACAACTCCCAGTACGATACCCGAAGCATCATAGTAAATAGTGGAGCTCTTTCCTGGCTCTGGAAAGACTAGTATTGGTGCTGACGCCAACTTCCCTTTAAACTCCTGAAAGGCTGACTCACAAGAATATGACCATAAGAACTTCACCCCCTTCTTGGTCAGACCTTTCAAAGGTGATGATAAATGGGAAAAGTCTCGAATAAAGCATCTCTAGTATCCAGCCAGCCCTAGGAAGCTCCGTTACTCAAAAATGTTCTTCGGATTCTCCCAGGAAATTACATCTCTCACATTCTCTAGGTCCATAGATACTCTTTCCTCTGAGATGACACGACCCAAGAAGTGAATCTGATCCATCCAGAAGTGGAACTTCGAGAGTTTATCATATAGACATTGCTCTCTTAGTGTACTCAGAACGTTATCAAGATGGATGGCATGGTCATGTCGAGTGTGAGAGTAAACCAAGATATCGTCCATGAAGACCACGACGAAAGAATCCAAGTAAGGATGGAACACTTAGTTCATCAGTTCCATGAAAACTACAGGCGCATTTTTGAGACCGAATGGCATGACTGTATACTCGTATAGACCATACCTGCTCTTGAAGGCTGTCAGAGGTATATCTGATGGTCTAACATGCAACTAATGATAACCGGACATCAATTCGATCTTCGAGAACACCCGGGATCCTCAAAGATGATCGAAAAGGTCATCAATCTGCGGAAAGGGATATTAGTTCATGACCGTCAACTGGTTCATCTTCCAATAATCCACACAAAGTTTTAGGGTATCATATGCCTTCTACGCGAACAGAACAGGCGAACCCCAAGGAGAAGTATTGGGTCGAATGAAACCCTTAGCCTGTAGCTCCTCCAACTGCTTCTTGAGCTCCTGCAACTCGGGTGTGGCCATCCTATAGGGAGGAATAGACACCGGTGCCGCTCCTGGCACGAGCTGAATAGAGATGTCTACCTCACACTCCGGAGGAAAACCAGAAAAGACCTCTGGAAAGACATCCCTGAAGTGATCCACCACTGGAGGAAAGTTAATCTATGGAGTCCCCTGATCATCTAGATAAAGACTAGAAATCTGGGTTGTCACCCCTCCAAGACCAAGATGCTCGAGTCCTGTCCGACTCGCCCAAATGTCCCATTCGCCTCTATAAAGGTAGGATTCAACCTCGGGTGATACGAAACTCACTCTGCGGCGATAGCAGTCGACGACTGCTCGGAAGGGAATCAACCAGTCCATAACAAGGATGACATCATATCCTGTCATCTATAAGACATAGAGATCCCATAAGAAGTTATACCCAGCAATCTAGAGAGGGCACTCTCTACACTGGCGTACACTAGATGTCCTCGTTCCTAAAGGTGTGTCTAGTGTCAACGAGTCGGTGGAAGAAAACATGCAGAGTCCAAGGCTCTCCACAATGGAAACAGAGATAAAACTATGTGTAGCACCAGTATCGAAAAGAGATGAAGATAAAACTGAGGATACTAAAATCGTACCTCGAACATTAGAAGGGTCAGGATCTTGGTCATGATTAGTCTTCTCCACGGCGAAAGACTGGCTCGTGTCATGGCCATGTGCCCCTGGCTGACCAGTCTGAGCTGAACCTCCCTGCTGGTGCTGAGGAACTGGTGGCTGACTACCACGGCCTCAACCTCCACCTTGTCCCGAACGGCCGGAAGATCTCCAGTTCCCCAACTGGTGAGAAGATGGCGGTGCTGCTCCTAAATGAGGAGTCATTGAAGAACCCCGGCCACCAGCCACTGGTGAGAAAACCTGGCAGAACCGCTGAAGGTGACCCATCTTGTGACAAGATCGGCACTCCTTGGGGTCTCTCTGGCACTGCGGCCTCATGTGCCCTGTCCGTCCACACTAATAGCACATCACCTGGCTGCCTGATGGCGTGTCTCGCTTCCTCGAATCACCGCGCGTAGGCTCCCTATGACGGTTCATGTTTTCATCTGAAGGAAGGCTAGCTCTGGGAGTAGTACCACCCTGGCTCGCAGCTCCAGAGTCTCTCAGATTTTGCTCCGCAATCAGTGTCAGGTTGACGATGGATGTAATGTAATTCAGCTGGAAGATGTTCACCTACGATCGGATCTCCCTCCTGAATCCATCCTCAAACATCCTCGCCAAGAACACCCCACTCCCATCCCGAAGGGGTGTAAAACGATGCATCTTAGTGAAACAAGAGGAATACTCCATGAAATACAGAGTTCCCTTACCTAAGCTCATGAACTCCTGGGCTCGATCGGCCCTCAGGGTATCTGGGTAGAAGTAGTCGTAGAACACGTGCTGGAACTCCTCCCAAGACATAGCCTACTGCTGACCCGCCTGTGAGATCATGTCCCACCACCTCTTGGCGGATTCTTGGAGCATGTAGGTGGAGAGCATAACCTGCCTTTCTGGAGGAGTCTCTAGATGCTTGATGATAGTAATCATGTCTTCCATCAATGACTCTGCAGCCTGAGGTCCTCCCTCCCCCGAGAATGTGGGAGCATGCTGCTGCTGGAAAACCCTCGTCACGTCTTCCATAGACGAGGTAGGAGGCGGTGCCCCTTGGAAGGTCTGCATCATCCTCATGAAACCTTCCCTGAACTATGCATTAGCGCCCATGACTAGTACAACCACTGGTGCAATGACTGGCTCGGCTGGGGGATCGACAGGAAGTTCTCGATCAGCCCCGTCTGGCGTCTGATCACTACCTGACGTCAGGCGTACCACCGGAGGACGTCTCAGATGCATAGCTCTGAAAGATCATAAGCACACCGCAGATCAAGAAAAAGTACAGAGAACAAAATAGCACAAAACGGGAACAGGGGAAGAAAAACACACAAGATTGGAAAACACGACTACACGACATGTACAAAACTACACGACGTGTCTTTTTAAACCACTGACATTGGCATGTACCCCTGCCCTACAAGTCGTGTACACTTCAAATTTCATGGCATGTTGACCCCAACACACGGCGTGTACTTGAAAACTGCTCCCCTGCCCGAGTCTCCTTACATGGATAACCCACACGGTCCAACTCAACCCAAGACTACACGGCGTATTCAAAACAAACATGGAGTGCACTAGACAAGGCTTCGGCAGCCCGTGTTGTTAAGCACACATTCGTCTACACGGCTGAACCTTACACGGCGTGATCCGAACAAACATAGTGTGTATAGTCGATGGTGACACCATCTCGTGTTGTTCGTGACATGGCCAGGTACCTGGGTAAGACTACACGACGTGTTCCAAACCAACATGGCGTGTGGAAAAGAAGGTCATGGCGGCCCGTGTTGTTCGTGACACGGTCGGGTACCTGGACCGGACCACACAGCGTGTTACCTATGGACACAGTGTGTTCTACCCGAGCCTCCCTAGCCCATGTTGTTAGTGACACAACCGGGTACACGGCTCCGAACTCACTCGGTGTGTACCAATGGTACACGGCGTGTTCCTGAAGTTACTCCCACGACATCGTGTTCTGCTCACACTGTTAGTGAAACGTCCTGAAAACTACATGGCATGTATCTAAAAAGTACATGCCGTGTATTCTGGTTTTTCTGGTCAGTAGATCAGAAACTGCGCAGAATTCAAGAAACACTAAAAACAGGGGAAAAGATGCCAATTCCGATCCGTGAGGGCCCATAACACCTCAAAAAACCAAATTTGGCATTCATTCCTAAGCAAGGAACAAAGCAAATAGTTTTCTAGAATAACATCAGAGAATATATCAAGCATCTATCACAACAGCATGCATTATCTACACAGAGCCTATCACAAAGATTGCAATCATTAATGCACCCTAGATGGAATGGAAATAATGCATGACATGTGATTTCTACAAGTGCCTATATGATGCATGAGATGGCATACCCTCATCTCATCAGGTTGTGACAGAAATAGAACCGAAATATCAAAACAATAATAGCACAAGCCATGTGAATCACTCTAGGTGAAATAAGGTCAACCATAAAATCTCAAAACCAGAAAATGCAATTAACGAGGTAGTATGGCTTTTCCTTATACACGGGTTAGCTACTCCGGAGCACAGCTTAATGCAAAGTACCGAATCCATCGTATCCCTAGCTAAGGTCTCCAAACAGTAAAGTAAGAGAAAACAACCCCTATGATACCACTTTGTAAAGACCCGAGTCTGGAGCCCCTCCACTGGTGCCCCATACCCGGTTCGCCACATGACCTCATGTGTGTTTCCCCGAATGCAAGAGGCTGCTGACTAGTAGTGAGGTCCTTGGTGAGTCGATAGGGAAACTATGCCCACATTCGATAAGGTATACAAGGTAAGAAAACAACAATAAACAACGGAAGCAGTAATCAACATGCATAACAAAAGAAACCAGACAGCGGAAGCAATGTAGATATCTAACAATGATGACAATAATGCATCAGGTACAAGTATCTATGGAAAGCATCAAACACAACAACGTGCTGGAATTCAACTGAAACCAAGTAAAAAAGAAAAACAAATAAATCTCATCAGCATCGCGAGCCACAGCTCGGTCCCGTTCTCCCCCAATCCTGATGAAGTCAAGATCCTAAAGTAGAAGTGCACTTGCCCTTATCTATACCAGCAACAACATAGTCTTCTTGGGCCCAAAAGCATGGCCCAAATAGGGTGTGAGAAACAATTCTAGTAGGCAATCACCCAATTATTTTTTCCTAACAGTCAATGAATACATGGAAGTAAATAAACAAGAAGCAGTAAATAGGAAAACACAAGTAGCTAAAATCCACAGTTCTAACAAGTAGAGCACACAAGTAAGCAGTCAACAACAAGAAGAAAACAGGTAACCCTCTGGGTAGCTCTCACAGTCTAACCCCTATGGATCAACCTCTAAGTACTTGCAACCCTTTGGGAGGCACACACAGTCTCACCCCTCGGGTTCAGCTACGTAAAGTAAGCAGACTCTCTGGGGAAGCACTCACCGTTAATTCCCCCTATAGTACCGTATCGTACTAAAGGCTCTCTAGGGAAGCACTCAATGTCAATTCCCCCTATGGCCCGTGTCGTAGTTAAAGACACTCTGGAGAAGCCCTTCCGTCAATTCTCCCTTTGGTCCCGCATCGTGATTAAAAAGACACTCTGGAGAAGCCCTTCCGTCAATTACCCCTTTGGTCAACTACTCTAGGGTCTCATAGTCCACAGTATAACTAAACATGCTCAACGCATGTATATCGTCCAAGTAAACCTCAAGAACTACTTGTCTATCAACTAAGGCTCAACAGCAATAATAAAACAATAGTATACAATCCTACAACTAGGAATGGAAAAGTCAACTGAGCACAAACAAAATACTCTTATCACAATTAATAACCTCTACTAAAGCAATCAAGAAAAGCAGGCAAGTAACAAGGGAAAAACAGGAAATCTCAATACCTCGTTCAAGGGTATTGGTGGAAATTGCACAAAATATTCATCAAATTTCTACGGAAAAGCACAAAACACCTACCTCGATCCTAGGAGATCGATATATGTGAACCTTGATGACAGATTCCCCTTAGAATGATGTAGATCTGAGAAAACACACAAAACTTTCATCCCACGATAACATGGAAAGGAGGAGGAATCAAGAAACGAGGCTAGAGCAGAAGGAAGAACTCACCGCTGCGATTCCAACACAACTGACCGTGCTCGAATCGGAGAATGGACGGCAAGGTAGGACTTCGTCGAAGATCCAGTTGTACGGACTCTCTTGGATGGTAAAAAACTAAAGAAGAATATGGATATGGGGGTTAGACGTGACCCCGGTCGGTTTAATGAAAAAAAAGAAAGTACACGCCGTGTACTTCTAGAGTACACGGCGTGTACTTCAAATTTTTCCGTACTCTGAAAAAACGGCCTCCACCATAGCCTTACACACCGTGTGTGTGGCCCGGGCTCGGCCGACACACAGCTTCGAGCCGGGAAGAGTACACGACGTGTACTCAGAAAGTACACAGCGTGTACTTCTGAAATTTCCAGAAAATTCATTTTTTCTCAAAAACTCCAGAAAAAGGAAAAACATACCTGAAAAGAGATCCGGGTGCTTACAATTGTTGACCATAGTAATTACCCAAATTACTATACCTTCAATAAACATTGGGCCTCACCATCTAAGAATTCTTCATTTTAAAAAAAATTTAGAAGATGGTTGATTCAAAAGAAGTAAAATTATGAAGGCCACCCGCAGAAGGAAAATTTATTTATACCACTATGGAAGATGAATGTGGGTGGAAATAAGTCACAATTAAATGTGAATTGATGTTTTATAAAAGGATGGATGAAATGTTTATCAATCAATCTCATTACATTCTCATGGAATAGTCGACCCATATGCTCATATCTCAAGTTCAATGAGCATTTTCAGCACAATTGTCTTTCAATATATAACATAATAAAAGTATTTATAACCTATATGAAAGATCTATTGAACAGTAATTTTCAGAAATGACTAGTGAGAAATCTCCTCACATGACACTAGAGGTTTCAAACATTTTTTTTATTACCCCCCCTTCTGCTCGGTCTCTTCTTATGCTTGCATGCATGTACATTTCTCCGGGCTGCACATCTACCCCTCCAGCACCACCATTCTAGGTATATCCACATCCTCTTACCATGGGGGTTCTCTATCCCCCCCCCACTCCGGCCCTTTATTTTCGGTTCTCCTACTCCAGTTCCCTAGCCTACCCCTTTAAAATATCCTCTCTATGGCCCGCAGCTTGGTCCTTCTTGTCCCTACTTCCCAAATGTCTTGGTGGAACCCCCACAAGCCAGACGAGATTTTGAATTCTAATCCCTATATATTTCTGCCTCTGTCACTGTGATGGTCGAGAAATGATTTTAGTGGACACTAGTGTCTAGGATTGGGGCTGCCAAACCCTTTACAGGTTTTCAATAACCTCGTCCTCTCTTGGGGTTTCCAATCATAAGTATAGATCTCAGTGGTTCACAAGATTTTTTTGTCTCATCCTAGGCTCGGAAGATGATTTACTTCATTCATGGTGCATAGATCCTCCCACCTTCTGCCTATGGAGGTTTATTTTAACGAGGTGGTCAAGGGATGATCATAGGGGAAAAGAGATCCCCCTTGTAGCTATATGGGTCGATCTCACTGGGCTCATGCTACCTTTTCAAAATGGTGGATTCTTTAAGGTGATTGGAGATGCCCTTGGATGGTTCCTCTACTCTGATGAGATGACTTGGAGCTATGTAGATATTTTGGGGGCACATTTATGTGTGGTGCTTGATATATGACACCCATTATCAGAGAAGATTTTCATTCATGTGCAGGGCTACATTAGTTGGACCCATGAAATTTATTATATATTCTTACCTGGGATTTTCTCACATTTCCTTTTTAGGGCCATTCTATCTAGGTATACTGGAGTTGTCACAAGGAGGGTTGTATGCTGAAGAGCATGAATCCCCAGATTTGGCCCAGACCGACTCTCAGAGTTTCCCCACTATTTATCCCTTAACGGATCCTTTTCCAAAAGAGGTGCCAAGGACTATCTCCCCTACCCCTCTAGGCCAGGTCCTGGAGATGGCTCCTCCATTCCTTGAAGTTGTTCAGCTGGTCAAGTTCATCTCTTCCATTCCTAGGTACTTTCCAATCCTCCAGCTGGCGTTTTCTATTCCCCTCTTTCTTGGCTCCATGTGGTCTCAAGCCTCCACCTTAGAGGAGTGAATGATTCTATCTCTGCCCCCTCTAGAAGGTGTCCTAAACCATCCCCCTTCCCATTATCCACTCGCCATGCTTCCCCTTTACAGGTATAGAGCACAACCAAGGATGATCTATTCTTCTTCTCTGTTCCTCCCAGAGTTGGCACCCCAATCAGCTCCAGATCACCGAATCATGCATGACCCCCTGGGAAGCCGACTCACCATGTAGCCACATCGATTCAAGTTGATATCTAGTTCCATCATATTTGGAGTGGAACCAACCCATCTTCTCACCCAATGTAAAAGATAATCCCTCCCATAGGAAGCCTCCCAAAATAGAGGGAGTGTGCACCCATTCAAGATCTCAGAACCAACAGGATCATTCGTCCTCCCACTTCAAGATGGATCATTGCTCTAGAGCCCGTGCTAGAGCACTTACATTCCAATGATACCAATTCTAGTATGAAACTCATATGGTCTTGGGGCCATGGTTAAGAAGGATTTCATAGATGTTTGTAAACAGAATGATAGAATTTTTTCAATCCTCGAGAACAATAAAAGAAGTTCCATGATTAGTGACTATGCATGGATGACCAGAATTCAAGTCACCTTACACACAGAACCCTCAAAAAACCACATATAGATTGTATAGAATAAGATCCTTTATGTTGTATTTGTGTAGGCTAGTAACTGATACATCACAACCAAGGTGAACTAGGGGGATATCACCTTCTTCATGTCTATCGTATATGGAAGCTCTGACCATCAGAATATAACAGAGCTATGGAGTGATCTCTATGCCTTTGATCCGGGAATGTTTCCATGGGTTTTTGAGGGAGACTTCAATGTTATTATCACCCTGGAGGAAAATAAAGTCAAGGGTCCCATCCATAGGAAAGAAATTATAGAGTTTGTTCAATTTATGAAAGTGAATGGTCTCATTGATCTGGGATTATCATGGGTCTATTTTACCCTGTGAGATAACCACTGGGGTTCCCACCATTCATAGAGTCTCTTGGATATGTGTTAGGATGATATCCAATACACCACCCTATTGTCCCACCCGACTTTTTCAACCTAGTACATAGCTTATCAGATCACTCTCCACTCCCGGTGATCCCCTACTCTATCCAAGGTACCACAAAGAGGTTTTAGTTCCTCTAACAGTGGACCACAACTCTACGATACCAACTCTTTGTCAGTGATGTGTTAAATGGGCCATCCCAAGGGCATACGTGGGTCTCCATCCAAAAAAAACTCAAACGACTCAAGGAATTCATGTGGGTGTGGTTGAAGGAGTATACCCTCATTGACACTGACGTTGAGTGTGCCTTGGATGATGTTGAAAGACTAGAGGGGAATCTATAGGAGAGTTGGGATGATCAAATATTTGAGGATTTATCCAGTAATAAATCACTCTTGTAAGAATTTATTTTGAAATTAGAATGCATGGGAGAGATTCTTCGACAGTCAAGTGGCTCAATGAGGGAGATAGGAACACCGCGTTCTTCCATGCATGCATCAAAGAGAGAAAGAATCCAATAATAACCAACATTATCTTACAAGATGGATCTTATATAGATGATAGGGGTGTGGTGGGTGAACTAGCCTTTGTCATCTTCCAATAGTTCCACATCATCTCCAACCCAATGATGACCATTGGGTACCCATCAAAAAAAAAATGATTCTTCGAGGATATCCCTTATGTGTTCACCACCCTAGATAATGAGGGGAAGAGGTCATATATTGATGATGAGGAAGTCTTCAACTCCATTATGGTCCTTAATCCAAAAAGTGCTCCAAGTCCTAATAACTTCTCGAGATTATTTTACAGGGCCTATTCGGAGGTTTTGAAGGAATATGTTGTTAAGGACATCCAAGATTTCATTAGAGGGGAATCCTTCTGTGGATCACATGAACCACAACCCATTTCCACATTCCAATGTCTATAAACCCTACCTCGGTTATGTAATACAACCCAGTGATCCTGTGTAACTACCCGCACAAAATCATGGCCAGTGTCATCAACCCTAGAGTGTCAATGAATCACCATAAATGGATCTCTGAAGAGAATCACGGGTTTGTAAAGGGACACTCGATCCAAGGAATCATTTCCCTTGGTCAGTATATGATCAAAGACATCAACCTAAAGACATGTGGTTCCAACATGGCCATAAAGTTGGAAATGAACAAATTACATGATCGTGTGGAGTGGGGTTTCCTCAACACGGTCCTGATAAGTATGGGTCTTGATCCCCGAAATATTGATATCTTGTTTAGAAGCTACAAATCCTCTTGTTTTGAGATTTAATTTATGGGGAAGAATTAAAGGATCTTCAAGCCTGCTCTAGTGCATAGGCAAGGCAGTCTGCTTTCCCCAGGCCTATTTATCCTTGCCCAGAATGGCCTTAGTCACACAATCAACAATATGTTCATCAACGTTGAGCTAATACCCTTCAGATGGAGCCTAAGAGCCCCACCAAGCATCCACCTGATGTTTTTGGATGCTACCCTCATCTTCATGAACCCTGTAATAAAATCGATCAATGGTCTAATTAAGGTGATTGAGTTCTACTCCCACTGTACTAGTATAATGATTATCGAGGAAAATATAACATTCTAATTTTCCAATAGATGTATTTCAAGTCGAGTTGCAGCTATCCATTAGAACATCAACCTGAATAGAAGAGATTCCCTAATGGAATATCTAAGGGCTCCCATATCCAAATTTAGACTTCACATCAAAGATTATTATTTTATCTCACATAAGATAACAGAACACATCATTCATTGGAAGAACAAATATCTCTCTTTTGGTGGTCAGGTTGCTCTTAAGAACAACATTCTTCTTGCTACCCTAATTTATGCCCTCTACACCTCAAATTCCCACATGTGGCGATTCAAAACTTTGAAAAAAATACTTTCTAAATTCATCTAGGACCCTACTGTGGAAGGGAAAATTCACCATGCATTATGGTGAAAGGGGGTGAGGCCAGTCAAGGAAGGCGGTATCATCGTCTGAGGCCATGAAGACATCATCAATTTCATGCACCTGAAACATGCATGTGAAGTCCTATAATAGAAAACGCTTAGGTGTAGAACCATGCACTCATCCCATTTTGACGACCCAACATCGTGGATGATCTAGGGTTATACGCTCTGGTCCAGTATTTTTTCACTCATCCTCAACCAGTAACCTCACTCCTGATACCTAGTGGGGAATGGATATATACATTTCTGAAAGCACAGTAATGCTAAGGGGGGGGGATATTAGGATTTTGGGATGTCCAACTTCTACCGTCTTTTTTAGGGAATCCAGTTTCTACCCAGAGTTTACCCAAGCAGTGCTAGGAGAATATCAGCATGCCAACTTCAACCAAATTGAATTATCCCCAGAGCCTGACTAATGTGTTTTTACCCCCTCCTCTTTGGGGGCCTTCATCCCTTGAGATATTCATTGAACTATGAGAACCCACGATAGCTCTGACAGTTGTAATGAGACCCCCTAACCAATTCCCCTGCCCAACAAGATAAATTTCATATCATGAAATGTTTATTACAGATCAATTCCTATGGAAAAAGTA
This sequence comes from Viscum album, assembly GCA_963277665.1. Lineage (NCBI taxonomy): Eukaryota > Viridiplantae > Streptophyta > Magnoliopsida > Santalales > Viscaceae > Viscum > Viscum album. Next base: position 545,761,045 of record OY728158.1, read on the forward strand.
TTAAATGACGCATAATTTCAGTTGTTTCATGATGTCCCTATAGTAAGAACAGCAAGGAAGAGACAGTTGAAAACCTTTTCGTCCGGGGTGACTGGGTGAGTGAAATGTGGAGGGTTCTGGGTGAGTTTACGACCCTTGCGGATAGTAGCATGGAGAGCCTCCCATTTTTTTAGTGGTAGTTTTAGAGATGGGGATATAGGGGTATGGAGAAGGAGGCTCACACCACGATTCTTCACGCGAGATTCTAGTGCATCTGGAAGTCTAGAAACAAGGTGATGCATGATGAGGTTCTCTCCATAATACCTTCCATCATCATGAGGCCCAAAAACCCTCTTTTGGACCACACCTCGATCCACATCAAATCGAAAGAGGATCCCTCTTTTGTCTCATTCGAAGAGTTTCCAATGCCACCCAGACCGATGCTAGCATCACCAGGGCCCACTAGGTATATTGGAGCCCCCCATCTATGGGGTATTAAAATTTACATAGATGGTTCCTTATGCATGGGGGAATGCACAGCGGAGGCGTTATTCAGGATTCTAAGGGTTCGGTGATTAAAACATTTTCAGCCTGCTTGGCCAGGGGCTCATCCCTTTAGAATGATGCAAGGGCCTTCCTTCAGGGAATTAGACTATGCATTCAAGAAGATATTTATATTTAATAGGAAAAAATGATTCCATGATTCATCATAACATCCTCAATAGCCTATGTCGCTTCCCCTGGTCAATCACCTATACCATCATAAAGTGCTAGAGACTGCATAGAAATTCTACTAAAGTGGTGCACTCATGGTGAGAGGGTAATCAAGTTGTAGACCACCTTGCCGCCCTTGAGGTTCTTGGTCATGATCCTATATTTTAAGAACAATGTAACGTATCTTAAACCTGAGTGGGTCAACCTGATTAGAGGGGATGCCCTCGTCCTTCATTGTTTTATGCCTCTGTGAGGACTGGTTCTTATGGTCCCTTTTGTTGTGGCCTCTCAATAAAATTTACCCAATAATGTTGATTGAATTGTAATATGAACCCAAATCAATTCCCATGACTTTTTTACCATTCTATATTTAATTCTTTTTGTTCTGAGTGGAATGGAATATTCTTAGAAAATTTTACAATATTACCACCCCACCAAACAGAATTCCCATCAATTGAGTAATTAATCATTTTGCCTATTTACATTATTTATTTATTATATCAATTATTTAATGATAAATATTTCACTAAAACCTCCCTTTAAATATACTAAAATTATGGGAGAGACATAATAAACCCCAAGACCCACCTCCACTCAGCCCTAGTTTTTAGACTAGCACCAAGGGTATAAAAATCTCATGTGTGGGTGAAATTACCCTATATAATAGAAATAGGATCAACAGATAAGAGAAATCACTCACAATAAACTCAATGAAAAAAAAAATAATCCAAAACCTTCCCACACGATATGTATAAATAGAACTCATACTGTAAAAGTATCCTATGTAAATACCAAAAAGTCATGATAATGAAGTGACACAACAACTATCCAAGATCAAAGTTAGAAGTGTCCATCATAGTCCATGTAATCTTCATGGAATCATAAAAATAGTTTAATATGAATAGGGTGGCCAAAGAAGTATATTTAGAAAGAAAACTAAGGCCTCTTGAGCATATGTGAAATAAGAATACTAATTCACCTATGAGAAAATACAAGAACCCAACAACACCTATACAGGTATACTACCCAATCCGAATCTAAAAAAGGCACTCTCACAATATTAAACAACGTAAGTAATATAATATAACATGAATACATCAATAAGGGTACTATGAACCTCCTTCCAACTAGTATTCCACTCTCACACCCCTAGGTCGTATGCCCTGGTGCTTCCATATCTTCAATATTCCACACCACCCCACAATCATGGTCACAACACACATCACCCAATGAGACATGGGATCACTGCCCCACAAGCATGTTCACATTAGAACTCTTCCATAGACACATGGTATACCTTCCCACAAACATGGTCACCCCTCTCCTAAAAACACATTGGCCATCACCCTTTCCTTGAAAACACCTAGGAAATCACAACCACTATTTAATGCAAAAATAGTCCTCTATCCATCAAAACCTATATAATACCTACCTCACCTCGAAGATATTGCAAGAAAAAGATGGTACCCATCCATCCATTAACATCACATAATGTTATGAAAGCACCAAATTTGTATCTATGCATGTGTCTACATATAGTGATCAATGTGGGTGGGTGTGTAAAGAAATCAAACGAATATACAAGTATATATAATTAGTATAAAATACATGATCACAACCTGTGGTTTCACAAACCAACTAACCAACTCACAACACGGTCCCCTTTACTACCACTTCTAAATGAATCACACAACACAACATGCCACAAGCCACATTCAGGTTTCTGACAAATTTAATTCATTCATATGACTCATTTAACTATTTATAATCAACCAAATTTAACCACAAATCCCCCAATTTAATTATTTAGATACAATTTTAATACAATTAACCAAAATAACTCAGGCCATATCAATCATTATTAATCATTTATTCCATTACTAATATGGAATCCAGCACAAAGAAAAAACCACCACAGCACCCCAAAAGAACTACCAACAAACAATTTATCCACCACAAATCACATCTCACAAATTACCTCACCACCCCAAAATCAATAAAAAAAATACCTCTTCACCCAAAAACCATGACCTAGAAAACACCTATATTCCCCCAAAAGCACAAACCACAAACCGCCTCACTGAAAAAAAAAAGAACAACAAAATAAACCACCTCACAGACCAAAAATTACGAACATGAACCATCAACCACACATCCCACAAAAAAAATCATCATCCCACAAGAATCGCCACCCATCCCAATACATCAATATAAATTTTCATATTAACTAAGGGACATCAATCATAGTATATTTATTTTAGGGTTGTTATCACACTTGTTATTATCCTGGGGAAAGTATTTTATTATCATATATAAGTGGATATATAATTTCTACATTAGTTTGATATAAAAAAATATTACAACCAATGCATCAATCTCAACAAAAATAAACAGTGCAATAAAATCATCCAACGAACACAATTTTTTGTGGGGAATTAAGCTCATACAATTCACAATATCACAATAAAAATATAGATATAAAAACATGAGAGTCAAGCCACTTTTTACCTATAAATTTAAACTTTTTCCATTTATTTATATATAATAATATTAGCACAAGCATATCCCATAGGTAATGAAGGCAAAATCACCCCATATAACTAACATTATTTAAAAACAAGGGATTCACTACCTCAAAGAAGCATTGCTGACTCTCTTCTCTCTGTAGGTAAAATAATATCATTTGAAAACCAAAACCACACCATGAGAAACACTAATCAACCTAAAAATAGTGGAATAACATAAATAAACCTTTCAGACACCCAAAAACATATAAACATCACAATAGTGAATCCTTAAGAGATGAACACATGAAAACCTACCGTGAAGAAGGAATGTATTACCACGGATTGAAAATGAACAAGAAACAGGAACAATATATCAAAGGGGGGTGAATAGGGCTTGAGGAACTCTAGGAGTTTCCAAGAGTTTTCCAAAAATGAGAGGAGGAATAATCCATTACTGAATGTATAATAGTTTTACTGGAAATAACTTTTAAAATTACACTGCATCTGGGATTTACACATTGTGTTATCCACTTTCATGTTGATTAATCCTCAAGGATTAGTTTCACAAAAATATGTCTCACTTTTTTTATTGTTTATCCACAAAAATATACATGTCATGAAATATCCTCACAGTCATTGTGAACCACATACATGATGTTATACACCTACACGATGTGTATTTCATACAGTAGTTCTACTGCACTTCCAACATTCACTTGAAACTCCCAGATCCTCCTTTGAACACATATAAAAACAAAAAACAGAAAAGAAAATTTATGACTGGGTACTTACTATTACATCAGATGCCTATCAACTAATTCTTTCCCTCATGAAATCAAAACAATGACTAGAAGAAAAGGGGTCTGAACAACCACCCTGTGAGATACCCTTCAACGGTATTGTGATCCCTCAAACTCTACATCTATCCAAAACACACCGAAATAAAAGTGCAAAAAACACACTGCACAACCACATAACCACAACCACATGTCTCATATTCTCACAAACCACAATTCCACACAACCACTTCACAACAATCCCATACTCCATGCATCCCAAACCAAAAAACACTACAACCAATGAACCACAAAGTCACGAACACACGAATCAAGGAGTTTTTTCATCCATGTCGAGATACAATCCACTATGGGCAGCACTGACTCACCCAAATGGATTTAATGAAATCGCTTTTTGTGCATCTCAATTAAAATTTAGGTCCTACCCTTTTCATATTTTACAAAATTATCACACATCACACCACACACATAAAAAACAAATAAAAACAACTTATATCATAAAACAATAAATGCAAACATCACATCACAAATCTAAATTAAAAAAATAAGGAATGCAAATAAACATCGAGTACTGGCCACACATATGCATCTATCACTCCCAAGTACTATCCTCGAGGACATCATGCCTCAGAAAAAGATTAACCGTCATAATTTTTTATCTATGCAATTCTTTCTTTGGGAAATTCTAATCACTCCACAAACGTCACATTGTCCTCAACATCCAACTCCACCCAGTCATTGACTTGGGAGTTCATCATGAAGATACTGACAATTCTGAGAGATAATGAAGAGGTTATAGATCCTCTACAACCTTAGTGTAATTGAAAACTTATACACAACCTCACTGAATTTCCAAAAAACCTCAAAAGGCCCATCAAAACAAGCGGAAATCATACTCACTCTGCCAAACCAATACATGCCACATCACGAGAAACCCTCATGAACACATGGTAACCAACCCCAAACTCCAAGGTTATGCTTCTGTAACAATAATAATACTTTTTCTTGTTCGGTTATGCTTTCCTCCTCTTGATAACATGCTGAAAATTCTCAATTGGGCTCTATACCCCATCCTCGCCAAGAATAGTATTCTTCCCAACCTATATCCAGCACAATGGAGAACGACACAGACTCCCATAAAAAGACTAAAAATGGACCTTACCAAAGACGAGTGATATCCATTACTATATGAGAACTCCAAATTGGAATGGATTCATACCCAAGATCATACAATTTTTAGGATTCATTCTCACAACATATCCTCTAACATCTGCAATGTATACTCCTTCTATCCCTTTTTTGAGGATAAAAATTTGTTACAAGGTGTAACTTAGTGCCAAAATCATAATGAAATATCATACACATATTTGGGGTAAAACATTCATCCCAATAATAGAAAATGGACTTCAGAACTCCATGTAACTGCACTTCCTAATCCACATGCCTCTTATTCAAGGCATCCATTATCCCTGAATCCTTGATCACTAAGAAGTGGGTTGATTTAATAAACAAATCCATGACCACCTAGATGCATCAAAACCTCCATTGCTTTTGGGTAACATTGTTATGAAATCCATAGATATGTCACCCAATTTCTACTTTGGATAATACAAGGGATTAAATGAACCACCATCAACATGATTCTTGACCTTTACATATTGGAAAACCAAACAAATTCTCGTAAAATCCTCCAATTCTCATATCATCTTCGGCCACTAAAATGACATCATAATGCTATGGAAATTTTTTAATACTCCTTGGGGTACCTCCAATGGTGTGTTTTTAAACTCAAAAGGACCACATCAGGAATTAATACTAAAAAACCACTTAAGAAGAAACATTAAGTTCCATCCATCCTCTGACGTTCCCTATGGAGCATCAATATGTAAAAAATTACCAAACATTACCTCTTCCTTTGAGTCATTCCACTGTAACTTTTACACCTACTGAATCTGAGAAGACATCACCGTCTTCAAAAAAAATATTCTCTACCACCATCCACTCTATCATCTATGTGAAACACTTCCAACTCCTCCATTTCTCTCCAGGACTCCCTAGACTCTCAAAAAACTTTTTTCCATGACATCATACTCAAATAATCATCCATAACATTCCCCTTTCATGAGGTATATGTGATCTCAAAATCATAAATCTAAATAATATATATCAACCTCTAGTGCCTCATGGTTAAATCACACAAGGAATAGGTATAAATCAAACTTCTGTGATCTATGAATACCACATAACACCCCCCAAAGATGTATTATCGCCAAAAATTTAGCAGAAAAAAAGCTTTCATGATCCAGATCATGGGTGGAATAGTTACACTAATGGGTGAATAACTTCATAAAACCATAAGATATCACCCCATGTTTCTTCATCATCACATATCCATATTCTAGACAGAAATCATCACAAAAAACCTCAAAAATCACCCATTACTAAGGAAAATGGAGCACTATATCAAAAACAAACTACCTTATTAGGTAAAATAAATGCATAATTGAATTTATAAATCCCTACAAATGGTTGGTATCTCATATTAAAAGCTATCAACATTGATAAATCTCGATATAAATTAGGTACAAATCATCAATAATATCCTAAAAGACCATGAATGCTACCATCCTCATAAACATTATTGGGTTCTTCCCTAGAAACAACTATATCAACCATCGAAAAGTCTACTTTAACATCATACTAAGATACCAAATTCTTAAGGAAATGAACATATCATGTCTAGAAATAACACTTGGACAACATTATATAAATCTATTGGCATAGATGGACATGGAAAACAATTCAAAGATGCCCTTCAAGCTCCTCATTAAATATTAAGTAAATTAAGGTATCACAGATGAATATGATGATGAACTGATCCAAGAACTCACAAAACATGGGGTTCATAATCCCCATGAACATGGTTAGTGTGTTAATAACACCAAATGACATGACTAAAAACATGAAGTGGCCATAAATGTATCTGAAGTTATTATTCAGGGTATCATCCTCCTTCACCCTCAATTAGTGATGTCCTGTCTATATATGAATCATAGAAAACCAACACACCCTATCAGTTGTTCAAAAAGATAATTTATCCATAGAACATGGTAATTTTTTTTGAATTTGACTTGATTAAACCTATACTAGTCTACAAACAACTGTTTATTACCATTTACCTACTTAGTGTACAATACAGGAGAACCCCATGACAATACACCCGGTGGGATAAAACCATTTTTCAATAGATCATATACATTAATCTTCAAATACCACATTTCATAAGGATTCATTCGATATGGATCCAATGAAATAATAGAATCACATTTGTTGTAAGTCTATCCCCATCTCAAAATAACCTGTAGCGGTAGTTGTCAAAACATACTCATGGAAAAACATCAAGGAACTCCCCAACAACCCTGCCAACCTCTACCATCCCAACATTCACTGATTCCAATGAAAACCAATCCAACATAGAATGAAGGGGCTCAAAATGTTTGCAACCCACCTGAAAACCACAGTTTCCAATGAAAACTACATGTTGTCCACCCACACACCAAAACATTAAACAAAATTAGAAGCATTCAATAATAGTAAGTAAAAAACCCACTGATCAATGGCATTGATGAAATCATGTTTCTATATCTGTAGTATGAAAGGATCCCCATCGGACTGAGGTGGCCCCATAACCAATCTAAACCCCCAGTACACATAAAAGAATATGTTATGGACTCCAAATAGCATAGTCAAAACCATGGGAATAAGAATAATCATTACCTGTAGTCCTGTAGAATGGTGTAGAGTTAGAGAAGCTAAGGAGTTGGAAGATCCTAGATCAATAAATTCAAATAAATGGTATTAAAAATGATCATTCCACTGAAAATATCAGGACCTTATGGAACTACTTACTGCACTACATTAAAATGACCATGCACAACTCCTCAACCTATCTACTGAAGACAACCTTCATGACCAAGATAGAGTCATATTTCATGAACATGCGGAAAATCATGGGATCAGCCTCTTCCTACTCCAACACCCATTGGTAGTGAAAAATATTGCTACCCCTGATGTTGAAATGGTCTACCTAGAAACTGCTACTAAGGTTGTTGTTGAACCTATCTTCCACCTCCAAACTGAGCTTGGGGAGACATTGGAAAGTGATTCAACCAATTTCCACAAACTAAACAATCAAAACACACTAGGATAAAACTCCTATGAAATTCTTGGAAACAACTAGCCTATATGGATGGAATATATGATGTAGAGGTTGACTTCCTACTTGTCAAAATTTCAATGATCCTAGCACCTGATACCCACTACTGACAACTCTTCTTCTCAAACCTCACTAGTTCCCCTACCATGTAAAACCACACCCACAATGTATATACTCAATGACTTCTAGATTCTTCTGATACATCAAATGTGTCATCAATGTGAAAGGAGTAACTACATATGAGATAGAAGGACAGAGTTCCTTCTCATGACATCATGCACAAGTCTCCTCATATGGAACTAGATCTAGGGAATACATATAAGGTCCATGAACATTATTTCTAGTTACTACTCTATAATTCTCCCCTAGTGAAGTGAAAGAATATCTTGTCTCTTTACTTCCTTCACGGTCGATGTAAGGAACTCACCCTGGATCTCATTATTGATGTTGACACAAAAAAAAAATACCACCTTATCATCACTTAGATATAGCATCCAACACAGAAACATATCTCCCCACATCTAACAACCTACTAAAGGATCCCAGTACCCTGTCAGGGCTTGAATAAAGATGAGAGAGGTCATGAGCTCCTCTAGCTAGCTCTTTGTCTCCACATCTGAGACACTATTCGTGTTCATCAGCTATGTAAATCAATAGAAATCACAAAATGTACTCATTCACCAATCATCCTCCTCAACCAAATCAACAATATAGTGATCTATCAGATTATCCTACTGAACATCCACTTATTGAGCCACAAACGAATGGCGAATAGGAGTCGTTAATAAATGTCAAAAATTAACTTCCCAATCCCATCAGAGTGGAATTTTATTATGAATCCCGTTAAATAAATTAATTTATTTTGTATAAATTTAAATATTTACACAACAATCCAATTCAAATAATTACACAATTCATCATGAGTAATGTACCAATCCTAGGTCTCTTCATGAAAAATAGGTCCACCTCCCTTTTCTAATCATTAAGGTCAAATTCCATGAACTGGATCTTGGGGGGATAAAATCGCATGTCCTTGAGAGTCTTTCTAGCCTATTTCACAAACTAAGGTCTACTGGCATGGTTTCCATGCCACCCCATAGATTATTAATTAGGCCAAACTCCAAACTCCATCATTTCTCTTGTACACTCTTATGAGACCACACTATCATGACCCACTCCATCCCAACGTACCGGAAGGATGAGAGATAGATAATGAACCCTGAGTCTATCTTCTTTTTGGCCTTACGATGGTGCCAAGCAGTAAGGGTAATAAAATATCTTGTATGGGAGGAATATCCCTCAATAATATAAATTGTATTAGGAGATAAGATGAATCATCCACAAAATACCCCATGAATTAATATTAAACCAAATTGAAACCACCCCACAATGAATTTATAAATAGAACTGATAAAATCAAATTGTAACACCCTGACCCTAGTATCCCAAAGTCAGTGCATTATTACATAACATTGACTTGATCACAAAATATCATGTATCAAAAGATAGATTAGTTTAGTAGCATTGGAAATACTAGATACATTCATAAGTTTTACATTACATTATAAAATGAAAAACTAAAATGACATAGTCTCTATAGGCCCCGCTAATATCCCTTATACTATCCCGGAAGGTCAGTCATAATATAAATGTTCCCATTCTAGGAAAAATAATACATTGAAAGGGGTGAACTCAGATGCTTAGTAAGGATAACAATATAGAGAAAACATGCATAAATAAGTATAAAAATTTAAGGCAATGTAAGACTAAAACCAAACACTTTTAAACATGAAATTCAACATAATATGGTGAAGATAAAATCAAATAATATCATTTACTAATTCTCATGGATATTCTACTAGTCGAATACTCACATTCAATATCAATTTCCACTTTCATAATGATGGAATGCATAATGTCAGACTTCATAACCACATAGTCAAGGACTTGTCCCAAGACTACAAATAATATTTTTTCATGTCCTTATTACAAGACCCTATTTTGTCTCATGAGACCTACTGATGCATCGAGGAGCTATATCAGGCTCCACTCGTCACATAGTATGTCCAATGCATTACTCATATGAAAATGTCTAAACATAACATAAACATTCATATTAGAACCAGTATATGAAATGTCAATACTTTATCCATAAACCATGAATGGTATAAAAATAACACATCCATAGTCAAACATATCACAAAACCTTCAATAAAATATGGACGTTTTGTATCATAATAAATCAACTTGAAATAAGCTCAGAATCCCTCAAAGTATGTTGACATAGATGAAATCAAAACTTTTTATAGAGAAATATATCTTTCTATTTTGAAATCCTTTACAAGTAATAAAAATATAAAAAAACAATTTATTTTGAAAACATTTTTATAATCTTGTTAGGGAAAATTCAATGTTGTTATAACTGTATAAAATAGCCACACATTCCGTATATGTTAAGAAAAATATTCTTACCTTAATTTTGTCGAAAAGATAAAAAGGTACCTTGTTTGGAAAATGACGGAACGATTCCTTTCAAACCATTTTATAAAAATGAATAAAAAGGTTATAAATGAAGTTAAATCATAGTCTAGTACACTATAATAATTTTTTTGAATAAAATTTTAAAACATGGATGTGGATGATAAAAAGGTCCCAGTAGATACATATGTAAAAAAAACCTTGGATAACAATGAGATTGTAAAATAAACCATTACCTTGTACTTTTCCTTGGTCGAGCATTTGTTAAACACCAATATAATGGTTAAATAATTGTTATAAAATTATACAAGAACCATATACATTGTTATGATATCATATATGATCTTGTAATATTGCTTTTTATGATATATTTCAGTAGTATCATCATTTTGGGTGATAACTGATTCGTTTTCCATTATATGCTTTGTTACATAAGCTATGTTTTTATGGATAAGATGTATTTGATTAATATAACTAATGATATTATGTTCCTAAACATTATTTTTAATCATAAAATAGAAATTATTCTGGAATGATTATGATGGGGAATGAATCTCATCGCGTTCGTGGTGACGGTAATCTGGACGTACGTACGAGCATATATATCATTCTTATGATTGTAAAGTCATATTCAATTGTATGGTATATCATATATAATGAATAATTACCATGTTATATTTATTATTTACATCATTTATACTCATTATTATACCCATCCAAATGACAGTGTGTTTGAATAACAAACAACACCACGACGTGGATAGGGTAGTCTGAATGTACCCACGTATGGTGACTTTGTCCTGTATAGAATGGAAATGAATATGGTTGTAACATTTATAATAACATCCAAATATATTGAAGATACTATAATTATTATTTTATAATGGAAACAATTATGAAAGAGGAAGAGAAACGAAAAAATAACTTGAAAGAGGTGGTGAAATATTTACCTCTTCTTCAGGTTCTTCCTTTTAATATGATCAAAAGGGCCCCATAGGATGTCTTTATGACTAAAGGAAGGCCTCTAGGATGAAGGGAGGAAAGTTAAGAGGATATTTTTGCATGGTTTTTAAAATAAAAATTGATTTGAAGTTGTGAATTTGAGAGAAGTGGAGGTGTCCTTTTATAAGAGTGGTGAGGGTCACTTTAAGAACAACTTGAAATATTATTTTATAATATACTAATTTTAGGTTTCTAATGGATACAAAATGAATTATTTAAAGTCTATGGTGTGGATGTGTCGAAAACCTCTCAGGAAATAGGTTTTATACTGGTTTAGGTCATCATATAGACTTTATCTTTTAGATTTAACTCTTAATTAAATAGTTTGACATTTACCATGTCTCTTTTTATATTTATATCATATATTTATTAATATTACTATAAAAATCCAAGATAACCTAAATTGGTTCATTAATGATATATATAATACTATTTAATTCCTTTTTCTGACCGTTATATTTTTTGGAATAAAATACTAATTAATAATTTAATATTTGTTTTAAAAACTCTTTTATGTCAATTTTGACATATTGGGTATTTTTTTGTTAAATTCATAATAGCATCATTACATTGAAAAAACACATTTACACACCCCTAACAAGTCATATATACCTATTAAATTAATGGAATTCATTAAAAGTGTCAAATTATATTTATTTTTATATTTATATTATCAATTAGTTTAATCATTCATGAATAAGGAAATTACTCTATCATCATTGTGTCATAAATAAATTTAATAATTTAATGTCTAAAAATTATAAATAATATATGGATAATTAGGAAATATTTTAGAATTATAATCTATATTAATAGTCAAATTTATCTTATCTATAAACCTATATTAAAAATGTTTTATTTATTAAACATTGATTTTAACTATTTTAACTATTTTTTAAATAAAATAATAATAAATTCCTTAATCTTATCCATGTGGAACAAAGTGGATCATATTTTATTCATAAGGTTGTTTTTGGTCGAAAAAAACTTATCCAATAGAATTAGAACATGTTTTCAGGTAATTATAATATCATTTTTACCCTTAATCACCCTATTTACTTTTTTCCATGGTAAATAAAACTAAAAAGTTACTATTCACCAATAATTATTATCATCTTATTGAACCAAATTTTACATATATATATATTAACCATGTCTCTCATATTTTTGAAATTCAACTCACAGAAGCTGTTAAAAGTTGTTTTATATAAATTTTCAAATGCTCCTTGGAGTTGGGTAAAAGATGGTAAATAGTTCAATAAAATTATATATATTTAAAATTATTATAAAATGACTCCAATGAATTACATTTAACATATAAATGTATTATGTATCTATTTTGACCTAAAATAAGTTAATATAAAATATCTATGTATTTAAATAAAAAGTAGGTTTTGACCAATAATGTAGTGTTTTTTCACTATTCATAAAAAATTGAATGTTTTCAAAAAAATACCAAAAATTCAACCTAAGATAATTTAGATATTTCAAATTCAAAAATGAAGTCCATTTTTAAGGATAAAATTTATAAAATTTCGAAAAGTGGGTGTTACTGTTCTTAACAGCTAGTTTGATTGGTATCGCTGTGTTAGAATCTCAAAGTTGCGTACAATGCAAGCTATTAAATTATTCAAAGGGAAACGTATCGTGAAAGCTTGGGGTGTTACAAAAATAATCTAAACTAAATACACAAAAGTACAGATAATGTAGTAACACAACATCTATCTACAATTAGATTTATATGTGTCTATAAAAGTACATGTAATCCTCTTGGAAATCTGAATATAGTTTTATATACATAGGGTGAGCATACAAGTGTAATTAATAGGAAATATGAAGTCTCTCATGAACATGTGAAAGAAGTATACTAATACACCTGTGAGAAAAAACAAGAACCAAACATATCATATACATGTATACTAACCAAACCCATCCTCACCAGGGCATGGTCACTATATAATGAAGGTAATGTAATATTATATAACATTATCACACTAATAAGGGTGCCCCACAAAACATTATCCATGGTATGAAACACTCACACCCAAAAAACCATATATCCTAGACCTCCTATCTATTTCATATACAACACCACAACACAAGTATGGTCAAAAAACATATCATTTGAACAAACCTCAGATCACCTCCTGACAACCATGACTACATAACACATCACCTAAAGAAACAAAGGATACCACCTCACAACCACGTTCACATGTCTATTGAAAACACTTGGGTTATCAAACCTCACCCACAAACAATTGGGATATCACAACCACCATCAAATTCCCTAGAAGACCTCTCATTCATCACATCATCTACAATACCTTCATCACATATAAGAGAGAGTGGGAAAGAAAAGGTACCCAACCATCCTTACTCACCAGATGTCGGGACCCTACACCCCCCTTACGCACATGACTATGTAGCTGTCTTAACATAATTATCTACATCATTGGGGTGTTTATAGAAATCACATGAATATAAAACTATATATATGTTGTATCAACCACTCAACCCAAACCCTAGGTTCACAAATTTTCTAACTAACTCACACCATTGTAACCTTTATTTCCACCTCTAAATTCATCACACAACACAAAAAGACACACACCACATTCACATTTACAACCAATTTTATTTAATCATATAAATATTTTAATTATATATCATTGAACACATTTAATGACACTACCCACCATTTAATTATTCTGTATCAATTTTCATCCCATTATCCAAACCAACAAATGTCATTTCAATCATTACTAATCATTTATTCCATCACTACTTAGGTATATTGAACAATGAAACTACCACCTCTCATCCCAAAAATAAAAACCCAAAAAACTCTTCACCTCCATAAATGTGTAGTTAGAAAATATCCAGTCCCCCAAAAAATAATGTCCAAGAAACCAACTCTCCACCACAAAAGTATGACCAAATAATCCATCTCAATGCCCAAAAATCACTGCACACATCCCATAATCCACACATTACAGAACCACACATCATTTTCCTACAAGAAAGAAAACATGTTACAAAACATCAATATCATTTTACATATTTACATAGTGTATTTTATCAAATTCTACTATATTTTAAGAATTTCATTAAAAATGTCATTATACTAGTGAAAAATATTTATTAGGAAAATTCAAATTGTTTGGAAATTTCTATTTTAGAATGATATAAAAACAATTAAAACCGAAGAAGAAATATCAAATCATATGTCCAGTGCAAACAAATACCCTAACAGACACAATTTTCATCATTGAATCAATCTTGTACAGTTCACAATATCACAATAATAATAATAATTGTGCAAAAACACGTTATTCAATCAAATATTTACCCTCAAATTTTAATTTAACCGATTGTTTATCATTAATTAAACTAAAAAACCATAACCCATGGTTAAAAAAAAGATAACATAAATCACGAGCTATAAAATATAGTTAAAATAGGGATTTCCTACCTTAAAGAATATATTTTGTCTCACTGCGCACTCTAAGCTGAAGAATAATTCCCACAAACAATAATCGTACCTCGAGAAAGCACAAATAAGCCTACACTGAAACCCAATACCACTAAAATGAAACAAAACACACACCCTAAACCATAACTAGACCACAAAAGTGAACTCCTTCTAGTGAAATACAAGAAAACCTTCAAATAAAAAGAAAGGCCTTTCTCTAGATTGAAAACGAGATACCACCAAAATCAATAGATTAATGATATAGGAAAAGGGATTGAGGAACTCAAAAATGAACCTTGGGTGCATCTAAAATGAGAGGAAGAATAATCGATGGATTAGTGAATAAACATTTAGATGAAAATAACTCATTAATATAACTGCATCAGGGATTTACACGACATGTAGTCCCCTTTAACGAGGTGTAATCTGTTGGGATTCATTTCAATGATGAACATGTGGTATTCTAATTATTTTACCTTGAAAATATAAATGTTTTGAACTAGCCTCACATAATCCATGAACCAAAATTACACATCATGTAATATAATTACACATTATGTATTTCATGAAACAATTTTTCTACGCCTCCATCTTCCACTAAAAAAATTTGAAACCTCCCAGAACCTCCTTAGAACTCCTCCAACCACAAAAACTAGAAAACTAAGGAAATTTGAGGGAATATACAATTAAAAAATGATTAAAAAATTAATATCATCATACATTATAGGTCTATTAGAGGTAGAAGTTTCATAATTAGAGGGGTGAAGTAAAGAAATAGTCAAGGATGAGCACAGTATTCAATCTAATTTTTCTCAACTTATAAATATATGGGTGAAACCTATGGAAAAATAGTTCCATAATCCTATAAGGTTAGAGGATAATCCAAAAAAATCATTAATATCCATTTAGATATAATTATTTTTACGATTTACATAAATTTATATATCTATTTGACTAGGAAAAACAATTAGGTATACTACTTTGACCATAACATTTATTGATAGAAAAGGATTGTATATCTACTAATGATCAAGATATGTATACCTAAAAAAGATAATCCCCCATGGAACATGACAGGGATTGAAATAAAAATTATTTTATTTAAAATGAAGGTTTCTAGCACAGAAATATGATATCCTAATAAATTTTTTTGTGGTTTCATCATTTCATTGAAATGTGGATGCTCTAATTTTTTTAAAAGAGCTCTTGGAAGCAGTTTTGTGTATTTTTTATCACCATACTGTTGGAGATAATATTAGTACCATTGAAATGTATGATGCATTGACTGGTACAATGGAATTTTTTTTTTGATATCTCCTCCATTGATTAAGACAAATAAATATTTATGCATGGAAAAATCATACTCGTGTATGTATCTTGTGAAATAGATATCATTGAAATCCAGTGGCCATTCATTGACAAAAGATCTAGTATCAACCTCCTTGAAATCATTACACTTCATTGGTTGTGTTACAGTGAAACCAATTTGTATCTGTATACATTAAAACATAAACGTTTCTATAATATTTTCAAGAAAACACTTTTCCAAAAAACTCAGAGCCTTATTTTGAGACGTTATATCATACTCAAAAATATTTTTTTCTATTAATATACTTATATTAATGTTTTATTAGGGACATATTTGTTACATAAGAATGTGTATATTTCCTTTACATTTCGTCAATATCTAAAATAACCTGTTTTTGGAAATATTATCACAATTCACATTGATATGGTTCCATTTTAATTATATGATTCCCATTAAATTTTTAAAGGGTTTTATCAAAGAGAAGTAAGGAAATCCGAAATTGACAATGTTTCTCTGTTTACTACACTAATGGTTTGATAATAACCCTAAAAAATACATTTAACGATATTGGTGATGAATATAAATTTACAAATAAAAAAATTGAGGTTATTGGTTTATATTTATGTATATTTTCACCATCACTAATGATATCTATTACACTATTTAGACCTAATAATATGGAATTTATTCCTGATATCCATAATAGGGGTAACAACCTAGGAGAAAATTCTATTACATTATCCATGGAATCTATTAAGATATCAACAACATGATTTGAACAAAAAGAGACTTCAAAATAATTAATATAGTGTGATAATGCACCTACATCAACTTATTATTTTTAGGATATTGAAACATCATTCCCTTATGATTAACATTCATTACCACTTCCTTTTGATATTGGTGTAGAGAGAGAAGATAAAGAGGAGGAGTATGGAATAGAAGGATAGGAAACCTCCTTCACCGTACCTCGTAGCTTCAGCTACCCTATCTCACCCACGCAATGTCAATATTCACTCGTTAGATGCATTTCAACATGCAAATCGAAATTTTCCGGATCCAGAAGAAAAGAAAAAGGATCATAAAGCTCTGAATAACCTTTCCACATTCAAGGGTTTCTCGAGGGGATCATTCATTCCTATTTCAAATTTCATGCCGCATCAAATCATTTGGAAAGGGTCAACAACACATGTTTCAGAAATAGAGTATGAAATAGAGGCTAGGATTGATCTGTGCAAAGCTTCATTTATCGCTCGCATCTCTTTAATGAAAGGAATGAATCCCTGGTGGACTTCAGAACCCATATCTCAGTTGGATGATATTTGGGGATTCAATGAATTCGAATGCATGTCCCTCGATCATAGACTCTTTAGTATCTTGTTTCCTTCTATGGATATCAAAATTAGTGCATGGAGTATCGGCTCCATCAACCTCAGGCCAGGTACACTTAGACATCATGAATTGAAATTGAACTTCAATTTTCTTGATTTTAAGGATACTTGTGCACATGTATGGATAAAAATACACGGTCTCAACTGGGTATTATGGCATGCTGAGATTTTGTTCGATATTTCATCTGCTATTGGGATTCCGATTAGAATAGATCATGTTATAGAATCATTTTGTTATTTTCATTTTTCAGGGGTCCTAGTAGAGGTTGATCGTAAAATTAATTTAATAGATAATGTGATTTTATCTACTCAACATGATGATATTTTTCTTCGGATTGAATATGATAGCATTCCACTTTTCTGTGTTTCTTGTCAAATAATTGGGCATGAAGAATCTTCATATAGAAGAAATGTTATTTGTGACAATGGTCAAATTAAAGGGAATGACCTAAAACACTGTAGGAAGCCACCTAAACAAGGTATGGAACAAATCACTGAGAAGAATAAGGATGATGTTGTTATTGGTCATGATCTATTAATGGAATCTGATAGAGAGACTTTTGTGTCTGATAAAAGTTCTGCATGGTCTATTGATGAAGAACACAAAAAGGGATGTTATGAAGAACCTATCAAGACCATCACTTCTTCACAAAAAAAATAGTTCTCTTATCCATGGAAGATCTTGCTGATGATATCCAACAATCCATTGATGACAATTCTGATATGGATGGTATGAATGGAGCCTCATTAAAATAAATATTGACAATAGGTCTCAATGATTATGAAGATGATGAAACAATTGATATCAATGATGCTTTGTAAAAGTATGCTCAAGAAGATGCATAATCTTACCTAAGACAGGAAAAGATTTTAGTCAATGACAAAAGAAGAAGTGGCAAGGAAAATATGGATCTTTCTATGTTAAGGAATTATAAATAAAGGAAAGAGGTGACTGATGTTAGTTACCATACTTCGACAAAAGGAAATAAAAAGGTATAACTCTCTGTTCAATCTCTTTCCTCAAATGACAAAGATTTTTTTTTGTTTACAGTGGAGAGAGAAATAGCCACTATTTATACAGTTCCTCATGCCACTAATATGGAAATATCCTCTCCAAAAGGTACTCCTAGAGAACAAGTTAAGTCCACTTTATTTCATGGTTTTCCATCAATGTCTAGTGCTGGTGATTCTTCACCATTTCTTGCAAAAGATGGTCGAGATATAGTTTCTGTTCCCAAATTTGTATCAATTAAAAAGACTAATTATTAGGATGTCATAAATACCCATATCATGTACCACAAACCCACTCAAACAGGGAAGCATAAACAGACAGGTCCCTTGAAGGAATCTGTCCAAGACTCCTCTGATGTGCATGCGGGCCTTCCTAGTTTGTAGGGGAAAATGAAAATGTGTCAAGCTCATCCCATCCTTCACCAAGCTGTGGAATCCCTCAATCTCAATTTCAAAATGTTATAAAATAGGTGGGTACCTATAATTCTTTTTAATTACATGAATCTTCTAGTAGTGATGAAGACAGAAAACCAACGAAAGATCAGGATGGAGTTAAGTGTGTAAACACTGATGTATCTTCTGAGATCCCGGATGATAGGGGATGTCCCTCGATGCAGGAAAAGGCTGGGTGGAGGGAGATCCAACCAATTGGAAGGGGTGCTCAAACATCTCTTCATAGTATGACCACTAGCTTGCGAGTGTGCTGCTGACTTTTTTTATGGACTTGCTTTGCTGTTTTTCCTCCTTTGTCTTTACTTATTGTATAACTTTCTATTTTTAATAATAGGGGCCCTTGCGCCTCAGCCTTCTTAAAAAAAGAGAGGATGAAGAGGATCTCATAGATACACATCATGTATTTGATTTTTGTATCTCCCCAAATATTGATTATTTCATGAAATATTATCTAGTAGTTGTGGTATATGTATGATCTACATTAATAAGTGTGTCCATGTATTGTATGGATCAATAAGTTTATACCTTTCTTGTAAAGTAGCACCATAGTGTGTTATCCTATAATTACATAAAAATTCTCTTCCTCAATCCCAATATAAGAACACACCATTTGGGATTACTATAGAATATTCATGGATTCAAAAAAGAATCAATAATAATGCATGTGACTCATGATACTATTATTGAGAATGATGTTGATAATATTATCAAATCTAATTTCCATCGATAGGTACACAATTCGAAGTATCTTGATAAAATAATCCTTTTAAAAAAATAAAAATTATCTTATCATATTTTTCATTAACTATAGGTATATAAACATTAACTGGCCAAAAATTATCTATAAATCCCAATTAGGGAACATATAATTGATGAGACCACAAAATATCATTCCCCTTCTATTTAAGATGGATATTCAAGATACAACCAAGTTTTAATGGATCTCAATGATGAAGAAGCTAACAAATTCATTGAAAACCAAGTTATATTCTAATATAGAGTAATTATTTTTGGTTTTAGGAAAGACAGTTATACTAATAAATGTTTCATGCACCATTTATTAAATACCATATTAGTAACTCCATTAAATTCTATATCAAAGAACAAGTGGAAATATCCAAACAATGTATGGATCATCTTACTCACACAATCACTATTTTAGTATGATATGAATATATACCTTGATGATGAACCCTTTGATAAATTTTTTTCTACTATATTTTGGAATGTTCCATATATTCATAATAAACTATCATTATATTGATGTTGATGCTAATAAAAATATGGTTATCCTTTCTATGTCACATATTCAAAACCTCAAATAGTACAACGAGATTTAGGGGAAACATTTTTATATCCAAAACATAATATCGAATATCACATGATATAATTTACCTTTCAAGAAATTTATGAATAGGTAGAAACCAACTAGTTGTCCTATGGGTGTGAGAAATCATTTGATAGTCTCAGGAAATACCTTTTGATTCCACCACTACTGATATCCCCCATTGTAGGAAGGCTACTCATTTTTTATCTAGAATCCCTAGAGAAATCACAAGGAACCATTATTATATATTATAATGGATTTGGTACGGAGAATATTTTCTATTATATCTTTATAACCATTCTTATTTTTTAGACTCAATATCAAATAATGAAATAAATTTTATTGGGATAATTATCTCAATCTAAATTTGAGGAACTACTTATAGAACAATGATGTCCACATGGTATTTATTCATGACATAATCAAATATATCATCAAATATAATTTTCTTATTAGATACTTTTCATAGTGGGTGGTTATCTTGTTGCATTCTAAATTTTTTTATAATGAGAAATTCAATAAAAAGATAGGAATTAGTGGATTTTAAGCCATCCCAACCTTTTATGAAAAAATAGGCAATTAAACATTGATCATCCCACTGAAGAAGTAGTTTTTATTTAATACACCCAATAAATAAAGAAAATGAACATATATAGTTAGTCTAGAAACATACAGGAAAAATACGACATTGAACTCATCAAGGTCAGTATGGTAATAATTGTTATCACTATAAAAATGTTAGTTTTACTTTATTACTTCTTATTTATAGAAGTCTACACCAACAATGAGGAATAATACAATGATCTTATTATAGGTTTCGAAATGTCATTTACATTACCAGTATCGTACTAGAAAGTTAAAGGTAATTCAATGTTGGTTATACAGAGGGTTAATATGATTGTTCCATTATAAAAAAAGATCATATTCTCAACCTTGACATAGTTTGAGGTGTTATGGAATAATTCTCAATAAAACCAATTATAACCCACTTCCTATATTCATGGAATTTCCATGTTGAAGAATTGGATGATGGTAGTTGTTTCAGATGAATTGTTATTTTTGTCTATCCAATTTGTATTTCCCTAACAAGTGTAGTACCAATAAGGGGTCGATCCACATGTAGAAGGAGTTATCATTGGATTTCATGTCTATTTTGTACATGATTTAATGAGTTGTATGAATTTAGATTTGATAGGTTTTCTCTATTTGGATAAATAGGTGATTGGATTTTATTTTCTTAGAAAATTACATAAAGGATAAAGAAAAACATGCGAATATGGTTTTGATTCCAATTTAAAGAGAAATGAGTTAAGGTTGTGGATTTTAATAGGTTGTTATTAAATCAATTATTTTTCTGGGTCTGATTTTCATAATAATTCACATCTCTTGGATTATGTATGTAATAGAAACCTATTAGTCCGATAAGTTTTGTTTAATTCAATGGATGTTAATTTCATTGGTCCATAAATTGATTTGTCTTAATTTTTATTAATTGAAACCATTTTGAGATGATTAAAACACACAATTTTCAAGGATTGTTTTTTACCATAATTCCTTATAGGTTCCCTAGAAATCTTGTTCTTGGTCCGATATGAGATTTATAGTGAGATTTAAAGAAGGGTAAACGAGTAATTATGAGAACAAAAAGGTGAGTAATAGGATTATGACCTCACAATCGATAAATTACAACATTCATTTGTCTATATCCCCAATACAAATGGAATTTATCAACTCATTGAGTAGATTTTAATTTAAGAACTTGTTGTACCTAGATGAATCTTCTTAAAAACATTCGAGAGATGGTTGTTGGGAAGGTAGCACTGAAACACCTTCCTTTCACTATTCTATACTATTCTTTCTCTTTATTCTTCTCTTCAAGGCTATATCTGGAGTGCTCTCCCTTCGAACTAAATAAAATCTGAATGAAATGAATGACTACAAACTTGGAGTTCTTGAAACCTATTTATAGGTTTTAGGAGTACATGACGTGTACCAAAAAAGTACATGGCATGCAGTCTTTTCAATGTTTTTTTCCATATTGTTTTTTGCTCATGGGTGAACTAACATGTCGTCTTTGACTTATTACATGGAACCTCCAAGTAGGTAATGGTACACGGTGTATTTCACCTCAATACATGTTGTGTACTCTCATTAATCATCCAACAAAAGCTTATATAATGGGAGGTACATCATGTATATGTTTTTGATAACTTGTTCATATACATGGCTTGGCCAATCCGTGTCAGCTTTCTAGTACACTACGTGCATTTGAAAGTACCCAGCGTATAGTTTGTGATTTTTTATCAACATTCACCTAATTTGTGTCTTTGTTATAGAAATACCTGAAAAGTATTATAATCACAGAATTGCATAATTTTATCTCTAAAAGAACTTGTATAGTGAAAACATATTTCAAGAAATCAATAAAATGTATGAAAATGTATACACAAATCAGGCACATCATACTCCCCCACACATAGCCATTTACAAGTCCTCAAGAAAGATCTCAACATCTAATCGATTGTATCCATATTCCAAAAAGGGAAGTATTCAACTTTAATTATACTTATAAATACTTTAGGTATAGAAAATGACTTTATAAAGGCACAAAAATGTATTTCAATTTTAATTGATATGCTAATCAGGACTCCTTTATTATTATAATAATGAAACATTAATTTTTTATGAACATCATTCATCATTTCATTATAACACATGCCACCTGATGATTAACCTCACCAAAAAATAATAATCTCATCACTCTATATCATTTTATCAGAGTTTTGGTCGATATTAATTATATGAATTCTATCCATATGCTTGAAAGTGTTCTCATTATCTACTTTATAAATTTAAATCACAAAAATCATTAGGGCTTTTATCAAGGATAAAATGTTTTTGAGGCCAGGGGTTTGTAGGTAATAATTTGAAAAATAATCTCAGTGGCTAGAAAAAGGTGTCTATATTATTACACAATAATGCTAGATATTCAGAAATTAGAGCTCAACAAAAATCCATCCCCAATCAATATTTCTTAAAAATAATATCGTCACCATTATAGTCTTTTACCAAAATGGGTCCATAAAAAACTAGTAAAGTGTAATAAATGAACATGGTCCATCTTTTTCAAAAAATATTATGATTACAAAGGGACCACCAAGAGTACAATGGATAGTAGGCTAGGGAACCCTTTATCCCAAATGAACAAGTGCCAAACTCGCGCACAATTAATTTCATTATTTCTCACCAAAATGTACCATGGAAACCCAAAATTCCCTCTTTAAAGATGATGTAAATAATCATGAAAAAATATAAAAGAATTAGGGTAGAAAGGGAAAATAACCTTGTAATGTATCTTTCTATAAAGGAGGATCATGGTTTCGAAGGGTTTACAATGATCAGATGAAGGGTAGGTATCAAGGTCATAGGTGTTGAAAAAAAATCAATTTCTTCAATCATTTTAATGTTAGTAAAAAATATTCAGGTTTTGAAGAGAAAAACATTAAAATTCTGGTAGTTATGAATATGCCAAAAAATTCTCAAGAAGGAGTGTGTAAAAAAGAATATGTCAAAAATGTTTAGAATACCTCTAGAGAATGAGAAAAAAGATAATGGATCAATCTGGTCATTTCTTGAAAAAAATGAGTTTTCCAATAAATTTAGATAGCCAATAATTTTAGTCAAAAAATCTACCATATCAGCAATCATTTGAAAATAATTTATCCAAATTTTAAAATAGGCATGTAACTACTAAAATTCTCAACTTTTCCATTATTATATAAAATTATGATTATCAAAAAAATTCCACTATATAAAATATTTCATATATCAATGATGTCTCTTAGATTAGTTCTAGGGAAACAGATCTATATAGGTAGAGGTCCCCCCCACACACACTGAATAGGGAACACATTCCTACAAGTTCCAAAGATAGGCAGAGAAGGTAATTTGTTTACATGACAGTGGACTACGAAGAGGGGAAGTAATTGGAGAAGTAAAATAAGAAAGAAAAATAAATCAACAGAATCCTGAAAAATAATAATCTCCTTGTGTCTATGTGAAGAAAGATGATATGTGGTTGAGAAGTACAACCCATTTCATTCTAGAGTACCTGAGATGGTCGTGGAGAGAAAAAATGCCAGCATGCACAATAGAAAACAGGCACAAGATATGAAATATATATATATATATATATATATAATGGAATAAAAGTTCCTGAAAATCCATTCAATGGGTCACCTAAAAAAATGTATCATTCTATAAATAAGAAGATGACAATGTAGGATCAACAGCTGTGGAAGATGGAGGCTCAGAAGCTACACTCGGAAAGGGAATTTGTACAAGCTAGAGCCGCAGGAGATGGAATCATAATAGAAGGAACAACAATGTTCTCTAGATCAATAGTAATAGTGGTAGAAGCTGGGCCAGTAGTGGAGAGTAGAACTGAATATATGGCCCTTGTTGTAAACGGTGGTGGAGCTGGGGAAGATGTTCCATGAGCTTAAGGAGGAGAAGGATATGGGGGTAGTGTAATATCATGATGCTGAATAAAATCCCCAACATCAACTCAAGAAACCTAAGAGTCTATTCTATAGAATCCATGTGGCACTCTAGCTCAGCTAGGTGGAGGGTAAAGAAGATATCGATCGAGGGTTCAGAGGGAGGTGTGGCGGCAGAAGAAACTGAAGAAGAAGGAAGGGTGGAAGACAAAGAAGGTGGGGGTGGGTCAAGAGGTCCAGGGGAAGCCTCGGGGGCAGTTGGGTCTGTAGGGGGTGGTGGTAGGGTTTAGTAAAGTATCTAAGTTCCCCTTCTTCCAGACCAATACCATTCAAATAATCATTAGAAATTCCATCCATTTGGTGGAACCTAATCGGACATGAGGAAGGGAAGGCACAAAAATTCCGAGGTGGGGGAATGGAGGGTCGCATTGAACCCACCGTTCTAGTTTCCCTCATAGCTGGTTATCATGGTGTGGATGTAGGATGTGGAAAGGTAGAGGTGGTTTGAGTAGTCCTACTAGATGACACTGGTGAGGAGATCCATGTCATGACCAGTCACAACTCCCATATCCTCTAAGAGGGGAATCTAGATGACGCAAATGCACCAATGTGTGTAATGGAGGATATGGTCAATGATATGAGTACATTTTTGGGATGTGGGGGTGTAGCAATGGTCGGGTGCTACAATATCCCGCCACATAGTGATAAGCTCAGAACACTATAGTCGGTTAAAGGTGGAGATAAGGGCTGAGGTGATGGAATGGGTATAGAAACCACACCCTAGGCCCAGATTAGTCATGGTAAGAGAAAAAGGCCGACCAACCAGCTGAAATCGGACCACATGGATAGTGTCTCTAGGCATCTCTCGGTACTCATGCCTGTCAAACTCAAAGGAAGAATAAAATTCCAAAAATAAATCTCGTAAAATTTGAGTGTTGACTAGAAAATTTGTAAGTAACAGTGTGTGACTGAGGAGCTCCTCTAACTCCCCCCATATACCCAGGTGAAGAGGTAAGTTGCTGTCAAGATTACGACTGCTCAACAGGATTGATCAGTGAGAGAATCGTCAGACTCTGTCGTGCACCAGTTCTGTAACTGACAAAACCAAGTAATGATAGAGGGTACCCATAGGGGTCGACCTAGGTGGTTCAGCAGAAGGGACTAGCTATGGTGGCAGAGAAACCATAGTAGATGATGTTCTCTAGATGTAGAGGTTTATGAGAGATCATATGTGACTAAGGATGGCTCAGAAGGTATGGCGGCCATTGTTGAAGAAAATATGGTGTTCAAAGGGTCTATGTGGGGTGATGGAGGTGTTGTATTAACACTATCATATACTCAAGCAGTGAGTGGTGGTAATATTTCTAGAAGAGGAGGCTAGTACACCGAGAAGTCATGGGTTGGCATCGTCACAGACCGATGTTGTATACAGAAAAAAGTGGGCCTCTCTCCCTCAGTAGTGGAGGTGAAAAGAATCCCATGTGCATGGTCCTTATTGGCCACATCCTAAAAAATAATGGAAAACAAAACAAAACAATTAAACAAATGAAAATGAAAAAATAAGAAAATGTGAGAAAAACCAGAAAAATAGAAGAACATGGCGTGCATATCTAGCGTACATGTCGTGTAGTGTAAGAGGGTTAGCATGTCATGTTCAATGGTTAGACACATTGAGTGTCCATGTCACTGGGAAATAAAGGTAATGTGGTGTGTTCTAAACATATTCCAGCTGGCTGCGTGGAATGATGGAAACAGGTTAGCCCAAAGAAAATGGGATACATGGTGTGTACCAAACATACATGGTGTGCATGTAAACAGGGTGTTTGTGGCCGTGTGAATGAGGTACCCAGTCACAATTCTGGATGATACACGGTGTGCGCTGAACATACACACCATGAAATTTCAATTTTTTAATTTTCTAGTGTGTGGTTGTGTACAAAAGTACACTCTATGTGTTCTTCAGGTATTTCCTGTGTACTATGGAAGCAGAACTGGCGGCTGATCCAAAAACACCCTAAATGCTATGAACATTGGGAAATAAGGAGTTTATAATGGCATACATTATGTGAGGATCATAATGTAGAATGAATCAGATAGAAAAATGGATGAAAATAGTGGATTTGATGTGGGGAGGACATTCGACTTATAGGAGAAGAAAACAGCGAGGTAGGGGGGTCTGCGCAGAACAGGTTGTGGCTATATAGGGATTACGGCTTCTATAGCCATATTTAATGGCGTGTACTCTATAATTCACACCAGTTAGTTTTTTTTATTTTTTGAAAAACATATAATGTAATTATTTTAGTAAACTACATAATGAATAATATTCATATTTAAAATAAAAGAAATATATATATATACAATCTACCAAAAATAAATTTATACACATAATCTATGGTTAAATACATTAATTGTGTTATAAAATTTGGAACAGAGAAGTACAATCTTTGGTTTGGTGCACTGGGTGAGGTTCGAACCAGTGATCGGCTGTTCCAAACAGAATCCCTCATCCACTGAAGAAAAGGTTGTATTTCTACTCATGTTAATTAATTATATATATATTTAATATACATGGAAAATAAAACATGGGAATAATTATAGTCATTGTGTGTGGTTTTTAATTAAAATAGAATGGTTAAATCAGGTCGATTAGTCGAGTTCGTACACGGGTCTTTTGGATATAGGGTTGAGACTCTTCCAATCTTCCAAATTAACCCACATGTATTTCTTTATTTTGAAAATCTTTTTAGTTATTAATGAAAATAGGAAACACATGATTTATATAAAAATACAAATAGTGTGGTTTTATTAAAATGAAAATTGATGAAAGTGGGACGATTGTCAGGATTTGATCTTAGGTCTTTTGGAATATGGGTAAGAACGTAGCAAACTAGTCCATCCCCATCATGGGTTTTTGTATAAAAAAATATACATATAATATGAAAAATACTACCCACACCATGTAATAATACATGAGTATAAATAAGAGGCATCCCATGCCGATGGTAGGTATGGAGGGATTAAAACCTGTGACAACTCGGATAAACTCTAGTGACTTTACAATCGACACTAGCATCATCCCTCTATATTACTTACTTAATCTATATATTTATACTATTACAAATAATGATGAAAACAAATCTGTACACATCATCTATGTATGGGCTACATGACGTGTAACCTCTAGGTTTCCTCAAAGGAACATCCATTTTTTTAGGTCATTGGCTGGACCGACTTACATCTACTAACTTGAGATGCATGGTGGAGAGCCTTACCATCGTATCTTCCATGTGATGGTAATTCTACAGCTGTTGTTAGTTGACCTTGAAATATTGAATATCCTCCCCATTAATTTCTAATTTTCCATAGTAGAATACTCGTATGACTTAGAATGGTCTTGACCATCTTGACTTTATATTTCCTAGAAATAATCAAAGATATGAATTAAAAATTAGTGCATGATCACCAGGTTGGAAGGATTTTCGTGAAATAATGCGATAATGGGTTTCTCTCATCTTCTCTATGTACATATTGGCATTCTCATACACCTCCAATTGGATTTAATCATGTTCTGATAGTTGGAAATTATGCATCAATTTAGATGCCTTCAAGTCAAAATTCTGGTATGGGAATCTTATTGGGAATAAGGAAGGGGTAAGCCTCTGAGCGGCAATGTCTCCCTCTCCCTCTCACCCTAGGGATCCCTTTCAGGCAATTGGGAGGGGTGAGGAGTCTTCGGTGCCTTCCCCGTCCTTATTTCTATCTTTCCCTCTTTTCCCCTCCTCTATTTCTTCAATTACTCAGCCTTACCTAGGGCTGGGATTTTTTCTCCTCCTTTCCTTATTGATGGTGCTTCGCTTCCATGATGTGAAGGGAATATAATTAGCGAAGATCTGCTCAACCTTTTCGGTGTTTTCAGATGTTCATGTTTGACTGTTCTGTGGGGATGTTTTGGTGGTTTTTACTTGATGTGTAACCCTTTTCCGCTCATACATTGCTCTGGACTCTCGTTCCTCTGGTCATATACATGTCAGATCTGGAGTAGTGAAAACTATGAGATTTTGGGTTAATGGGTTGGCAATCGAAGGTTATTTCCCTAGTGAAGTTTTTTCTAGTTGAATTCTTCTTTCAGTGTCCTTTTGCTGCTATTATCCCTGCCTTGGCATCATGTTCCTCTATACCTCTCCCAGTTGGAGCTGCTGCGGTGGCCCTAAGAAGTTTTGGGATGTGGGTTGGCGGTTATTTCTTCCCATGACCAGAGTCTTGATGGGTTCAGATTTTCGGCCTCTTCCTCAATAGAGATGTTCATTTTTCATTTAATAGCATCAATAGAGATTTTTTTTTTTGTTTCTGGTTCACTTGATTGTTCGATATTTCTTCCTTAAATGGTGATATGGGTGACGATGGCACGATGATGTTGATGACGGTCTTCAGACAGGGATAAAGACATCATGGTGTTTGGATGTCGACATGGGTGAAGGTTCCTTTAACATAGACATTGAAGCTGCGGCGATGATTTCCGGTGGGTTCTCACCTGCAATACAGACGATGGTGATGATGTGGTGGTTCCATGTCAGTGGCGCTGCTCGAGGAGCCTCTCTGCTCAAGGATCCGTGCCCCGAGGCATCTCAGTCATCGTAGATGTGATGGTGGATTTTTGATATTTAGAATTTTGAATCTAGGTTATTTCTTTTATGTGGTTTCATGATTTTGGTAATTTCAAGTTATGGTCCGATGTGGTGATGATAGTCTTTGCCTTTATTATGAAATGGTTTGATGCTTGTAATTTGAAATTTTAAATCAGGCTATTAATGTTTTTGTAAGGTTTCCACTTTTCCTTAAGTGGCACTTTCAATAAAATAAAAAATATGGATTTGACAGAGACCAAAATTCAGGGCTTTGATGTCCCAATAATCATTGTGCTCCAACTCTACTGGTAGATGGAACAACTTTCCATAGATTAGGTAGAACAGGCACAACCCCAGTGGTGTCTAAATGTGGTCTGATATTCCCACAAAGTATCATCAAGAATCTTAGACTAGTATTTCCTTTAGTTCTTACAGTTTTCCCTAGAATATTCTTGAACTCATGGTTGGATAGAACCACTTGTCCCTTTGACTGGGGATGATATGGCATCGCTATAAGATGATTCACTCCGTACTTCAATAGTACTCATTTCCTCAATGCGTTAACATAGTGGGTCCCTTTGTCACTGATCAGCACCCAAGGAGCACTAAACATTCTAAAATGTGTTTCTTTAAAAAGTCCACAACCACCTTGGTCATGTCGTGTGTTGTAGTAGTGATTTTTACTAACATGGAGACATAGTCAACACAGACCAGGATGTAAGTGTTCCCAAAAGATGGGGAAATGGCCCCATGAATTCTATGCCCCAGAACTCAAAGATATTGACCTCTATGATGGGGTTTAGGGGAATCTCCGCTCTATTCCCTACATTACCAGTTCTTTGGAACCGGTCGTAATGGGAAAAAATGATCGGGCATATCTATGCATCGTAGTCTAGACAAACCTAGTCTGCGGGTTCATTGCTATAGTACGGTTCAACTCATGTTGTACCCCAACTGGAAAGCCATGACAGAATTCTAAGAATCCACGAACATTAGTTTCTGGGATGCAACATCTGATCCCTGCATCCCCACATGATCATAATAGTATAGGATCTCCCA
Organism: Viscum album; assembly: GCA_963277665.1. Lineage (NCBI taxonomy): Eukaryota > Viridiplantae > Streptophyta > Magnoliopsida > Santalales > Viscaceae > Viscum > Viscum album. Next base: position 545,791,890 of record OY728158.1, read on the forward strand.
ATATGTACCTCTTGACATCAGATATAAACAACATCCTCTAAAGGAAGGAGAGGTTGGGGTGGATGGAACCTATAATTTTTTTTTAGAAAAATCAATATACCAGGGTCTATGTGATTCTTGGACTAAATAGAGGTTATCATCTGGGAAATCCTCTTTGATATCTCGATCTTCCTCCTTCTCTAAATACAGTAGCTCTAGGAGGGAGATATTATCATCAATAATATTCTCAATACCATTCTTGTCTCAGATCTCTAGATCAAATTCTTGTAGGAGGAGTACCCAATGGATCAGTAGTGTATTTACATATTTTTTTCAGAAGTTACTTTAGTGCAGCATGGTCTGTATAAACAATAACTTTATATTGCACTAAGTATGAATTGAATCTATCAAATGCAAACACCACTTCCAAGATCTCCTTTAATGGGAATGTGTAGTGAATTTATCCCTTTTTGAGCGTCATACTAACATAATAGATGGGTCATAAAATTCAGTCTTACCACTGGCCCAAGACTTCTCATATTGCATAGTCATTGGCATCCCACATCACATTAAATTTCCCATCCCAATTGGGAGAAATAATCACTGGAACTTCCACTAAGAACTACTTTAGATTCTCAAAAATTGTGGTTCATGCCTCATCGAACTCAAAAATCACATCATTTGGTAGGAGGTTGGTGATGGGATAATCTATCTATGAGAATTCTTAGAAAAACTACTTGTAGAAAGATTCATGCCTCAGAAAGTTGTGGCAGACTCTATCAGAAGTCAGAATAGGAATCTATGAAATAACTTCTATATTTTCCGGGTCCACCTCTATCCCCTTTTCTTAGATTTTGTGGCCAAGGAATATGCCACTCTACACCATGAAATGACACTTTTACTAGTTAAAATCTTGGGTAGTGTTCTCACATCATCGAAAAACCATCTCTAGCTGCCTTAAGAATGTGACGAATGATTTTCGATAAATGAAAAAATCATCTTGGATTAGTTCCAACATTTCATGGAAGATATCCAACATGAAACATTGTAAGGTGGTTGGTGAATTTCACATACCAATGGAAATCCTTCAGTAAGAAAATGTACCATAAGGGAAAGTAAATATGCTTTTTTGTTGATTATTTAGAGAAATGGAAATGTGATTTTATCCAGAATAGTTTTCAAAGAAGCATTAAAACATGTTCCGGACAAGTATCTCTATTATATGATCCATTAAGGGGAGAGGGAAATGATCCTTCTTCATGATATCATTCAGATTTCTGTATTATACAAATACTCTCCAACTCGTGACAGTGCATTTAGGGATGAGCTCATTCATGTCATTTGAAATCACAGTGATACCCCTTTCTTGGTACTACTTGCATAGGAATCACCCACAGACTTTCTGAGATGGGGTATGTGATTTCTTTATCAAGAAACATGATTACAACTTTCTTCAAGGAATCTTTCATGGGGGGGGGGGGGTCTGGCGTCGTTGTGGTTTCCATGATGGTTTTGTTCCTTCTTCAAGCAGCACCTTGTGGGTGAAAATGGTTTGGAAGATACCCTTCAAGTCTGCTACTATCCTCCCAATAGCCTGTTTCCACCACTTCAAAATCTATATAATTTCATCCTCCTTCTCTTATAATAGTGCATCTCTAAGTATGATAGGTATGGTCTGATGAAAACCCAAATACTCGTACATCTGAGAAGACTGGAGAGGCTACAGTTCTAGCGAAGAAACCATTTGAATCGAAGGTCCAAGTGGTTGTGCCTCTGCCCGCATAAATTGATCATCCATGGTGGTCACTGCATACAATCTGTTATGTTCTTACATCTAGGAATTACATATCCTCAGGTGCATTATCAACTAGAATTTATGGACGAACTAAGTCATCTGAGGTGGAAGAACATAACAGATTGTATCTTTTTCTACTCAATTAGTCATCCATGGTGGTCACTGCATAACATCCTTAATTATTTGATAATGATGCTTTCATGATGTATTTGAGTACATTTAAGAGACTCTTCCATCTCCTAATTGGAAAATGAGCTCTCCATAGTGTTCATAGGACAATACATTCCCAGTGGACAAGAAATGCCTTCCCATAATGAGAGGCTCCTCCTAGAAGTCCTCCATGTCTAGGATGGTGAAATCTTCTAGGGGGATTAGCCTTCCCACCTTGACTAGAATTTCCTCTAGTAGCCCCTTCGTATATTTGATTGATCCATCAGCCAGCTGAAGGGATACTCGGGTAGGCTTCAGATTTTTGAGCCCTAATTCTTAAAAAGTCCAAAGGGCATGGGGTTGACACTGACACCTATGTCGTAGAGGGCCTTCCCAAAATCACATGGTCCAATAGGTCATGGGATAGTGAAGCTTCATGGATCCAAGATCTTTGTAGGAATCGAATGTTGTATGACTTCTGAAAACTCCTTGGTCATTGCAATGTTTCCTAGATCCTCTATATTCTATTATTTGGAGAGGATCTCCTTCCTAAATTTTGCATATATGGGAATCTGCATCCGTTCCTCTACCAATGGAATGTTTATGGGTATCATCTTGAACACTTCCATGAATTTTCCTAACTGGTTTTCCATCTTTCTATTCCTTATCCTCTTCAGGAAGGGTACGTAAGGCCTGAAGGGTTTGATAACCACATTCACATTACACAGTGAAGCCTATTTTGTTGGACCTTTGTATGGGGAGGGGTTTGTAACTATACCTTCTTCATCAGCTGGTGGTGTAGGTGCACATGGCTATTCCAGTTCCATCTATTGAATCTATTTTTTACTCTATAGTGTTATAGTAAGGGCCTCCTCCCTTAGATTCTTATTAGTGTTACCCGATAGTGTATTGGGTTTGCTCCCCGAGAGTTGGGTTACACATTGGAAAATTTGGTTATCATGGTATGAAAAGGAAGCCTCTTGATTCTGGAATCTAGTCTCGGTAGTAGATATACACTTGTTCATGAGATCCTTTAACCTTGAGGTGTTCTCCTGCTGAGGTGTTTGTGCAGCTGGTGGAGGCGGTTGCTACCACGACTGATGCGGACGAGGTTTTTGATACCTTTACTATTGGTAAGATCTTTCTTGTAGTTTTATTTCCTCGGTTACTGGCTCTGATACTGGGGCTGACCGTAGCTGGGCGATCACTGGGGAGGAGGATTCTTTTGCTGCTGGCCCCAGCCTGAGGTCTGGTGATCATGCCATGCCGGTTTCTAGTACTGCTGGTACTGGTTCAGCCCTCGATTTTGAGTGACATTGCTCACCTCACTCGTCAAAGGGCCAACTGTATGTCCTATGAATTCTCCAATTATGTGGTTTTCACCACATTCACTACACGCATGATGGTTCGCCACATATACATGGGATGTTACCTTTATAATCATTGTGTCGATCTTTTTGGACACAGTGTCCAAATGGGCACCTATCATAGTAGTGGCATAGATATTGTGCATACCTCATTTATGTGTGTCCCACTCAGAATTCAACTAAATGATATTGGATGTAACACCATGAAAATTTATGAGAAATAACCTTTCATTGATTTATTATTTTGATTGCTTCACCAAGATTATCTTGTGATATTCGCAACACCATATTAGCATGTAGTATACGCAACACTATTCTTGGCTTGTGATGCACAAAATTTCAAGTTCATTTGAATAAAATTCATTTTACACAACACTAAGTATAGATTTTAAATAATGTATAAATAAAATATATTATGATTATATTATACACAACTCCAATGAAATATTTCCCTACACACAACCCTAACATGTCATGCATTACACGCAAGAGAGACCTTCAGGAATAGCGTTTGTTGTACGCAATACCGAGTTTCACTAAACAACGATATATTGTTATAATATTATTATGAACTAGCCGTTATGAATATTATTAACCGGATTTTTAATTTTATAACATTATAGTTCACCTTACACATTTTCTAGAATTATGTATGAGAACAAAATCAATTTTTCGAATCAAAGAAGTATTTTAAAAAAAATGCAGTTTTTCTACCTTTTGATGGCGCACGCACTTTAAATCTAGTTTTTGACATATTTATAAGTTAAATTTGATGAAATAAAATAATTTATTTCAATAAGTATATAATAATTTACTTTTGATAATTTTTTAATATTTTTCTGTTAATTTTCATATTTTGATGAATAGTAAAAATACGCTAAATTTTCATTAAAAACAATTTTTTTCATCGAGATAATTTATATAGTTTAATTATAATATTGAATGGTTTTAAAGTATAAATAGAATATAATTTTACCATTTCATATAATTTAATTCATTAGAATTAATTTTACATTGAATTCATGTGTGAAAACATTTCAATCTTTGACTATGTTTTAACTTTTAAAACATGTTTTCTTAACAACGGGATTAATTTTAAATTAATTACTGAAAATTATGTGTTTTGAATTTTGAAAAATGTATTCCTTATTTGGATTCATTGGGTCCAAATTATGTTAATAGGTCACTTTTAATTTTTTTTATGTTATGAATAGTAACTACGACAATTTTTATTTACTATAGTTAAAGGTAAATCGGGTAATTAAGGGTAAAAATAAGATTATAAAATTACTATAAGACCTACTAAAATTCTATTGGATGAGTAAAAGTTGACCCATATAATTTATGGGTCGGAATAGATTCATTTCATGGACTATTGGCCATGAAAATGATATAATTATTATTAAAACCAAAGAATGTGACAACATGTCACTCTTATATATTATAAGTATAATAATTTTAATTGACATATAAAACGCATAAAACCTCAAATATATATAGTATCCAGAAATATAAGAAAATTATCTACATCATGATAATTTATTTATAATTTTTAGTGGTTAAATAATTATTATTAATGATGACACAATAGTAATGTATACATTATTTTATTGATTGAAATATTAAATAAATGGTATTAAAAATATTAAAATAAATATTATATGAACTAATTAATGTTCTCAACAAATTTTATAGATTAATATGACATGTTAGGAGTCTATTAAATATATTTTTTGAATATATCCTCTATTTTAATTTTTTTAAAATAGAAATAAATGAATAGTGTCAAAACTGACACTATTGTTATTTTATAAAAATAACATATTGTAAAATGGTTTAAAAATAACAAAAATATTTAAAAATTATAAATTTATATTTATATTTTTGAATATGTCAGAAATTATTCAATTATGGAAAATTCACAACACATAAGTATTTATTTATAACAATTTAAAATTTATAATATTATTACCACAAATAAAATTAAATTTATTATATAAGGATAAATCATGTTGATAAGGTTTAAAATAAATTACCAACATGTATAAATATTATTAGTTGATTATATTACAACCCTATATCATATAAGCTTCATATTTGAGTAATTTTTTGGAGGTTTTTAAGTGGGATTTTAATTTATTATAAATTAATATTTCTTATGTTTCCAAAGGTGCCCCTCTCCTCTCTTATAAAAGGGAGCCTCCTCCATTTCGTCCTCACACCATTTTGAGCCTTCAAGATCGGCCAACCCCTGAAAATTTCTATTATCCACTTCCCTAGAAATATAATAGAGGTCTTTGTCTTCTTCAAAAACTATCTTTAGTGTCCCAATAGGAGGTTTAGAAGAGGTGTGTCGAAGAAGAGGTAATATCCTTTAAGGATTCTTTCAAGATCATTTCTTCTTCTACTTCCTATTCTTTTGTTGTTTCATAATAAATTAATAACATAAGTACCACTAATATAATGATATGTTACTATATATATGAACCAACCCTATTTATCCTTGTATCCATCCTACCGAAAAGAAAATCATCGTGCGTGTGTACGTATGGAATACCGTCTCCACGCCGTGGTGTAATATGTTTTTCCACTACTTGGATGGGTATAATGTTGTAAAGAATAAATATATATGGTTATTATAACATGATACTAATTATTTTAAATTATATCATCCACTGTAATTCCACTCAATAATTATGGGAACGATATCGTTGCTCGTGTGTACGTACAGATTACCGTCTCCATGACGCGATGAGATTCATTCTCCATGTTAACCATTAAAAAATTATTATAATGTATATATATTAAATAGTAATGAAATATGTGACATATTAATGATACTGGATTTATGTATATGTTATTTACTTGCATCCATTCAATTTAATAAGGAAACGAAAACAGCGTTCATGCGTACGTACGACTTACCGTCTCCATGAATGGTGCATTTCATTCCATTTACCAATCTATTATATATAAGTATATTCGGAATATATTATATATATAAATAATGTTTTACATTCTGGAATTAAGTAATCATGATATATGTAATCATATTAATTACTACAAGTCAAAACATGGATGATAAATGAAACGATTTTACCCAAAATGCTTCATTAACATGGAATTGAAAAATGAACTGCTAATATTAATTATTAAGTGGTTTATATATGAAATCATAAATATTATTATGGTTTTGTTAAAAGTTAATAATATGTTTAAACCCACTATACATGAGTCTTATACACATATGTAAGAAATTGGACATAATGTAAGGGATAATTATTCCAATCTTGTTCTTATCTGAGATTGTTTATTCGTAAGTATTTATTGGGGTTATGTTTATCATCCATGTCCATATTTTCTCAAAATGTTTTCATAAAATGTTTTCTATTATTCCTTGTACATTTAACGTCATTTTGATCCTTTTATAAATTTTACAACAAGGTATGGAAGTAATTTTTCTTTTGTTTACCATACGAGGTACTTTTTGACTTTTCCAGCAAAAGTACGTGGATAATGTTTCTTTAGCTTATACGACATGAATAGATTTTTATGATTTCATGACACATAAATTTCATGAAGCTTTCTCTACAATATTTCATGCTTATTTTCAACACAGTACATTTTATTTTAAAAATTGAATGGTATTTTGTGAAAATAAAATGATTTTGAAAAAAGAAAGTATATTATCTTCAAGAATTCATTTCTAGTGTTTTGTTAAAACTATTTTCCTTATACGATGACATTATTTAGTATGATTATGTTTCAAGTATAATGTATCTATTATTTACATGGTTTGTTTCTTCTTATGATGAAATGATATCCATTTGTTTTTTATGGAATATGTTATGATGTGATGATGTTTATGAGACCCATTTTATTCTTTGGGTTATGCTGAATGATTTATGTTTATTTTGTGGAACACGTAATAATGATTTAATTATGATATGGGTGGGACAAATATCTCCATACAATAAATTGGGTAAATATTTATATCTCATGAGATAGACATGGCTAGAACTGCAAGTGAATTTGGTTCAGTAATACAGGGCTAGAACGACAAGTAATCCTGGTTCAGTAATGGACTTTGTCCACTATGTTGGTCTTGGAAACAATGCCTTCATCGAGATTTTTCACCTCTATTCATTCCTACATGGAGATTTGATATTGGTTCTAAAGATCATAATGATAAATTGGAAGAAAATAGTAAATTGGAAGAAAAAAATTGAATGACCATCTATCATAAAAAAGGTCTATTCCAATGGATATTATTTGTTAAATACAATTGATAGGTAATAAATCATTCACCCTATCGATGAAATGCTTCTTAAGAAATACTTTGTGAAGTCATTATGATTAAATTATATACCAATGACATGATATTTAACTACATGAATGATGTCCTGCTCACATAAAATTATTAACTATGAGATCTTAATATTGGAATTAGGTTATTAAACAAAAAATCACACATCCTTATAGAATGTTGTTAAACTACGTGGCCAACACCCTGTTAACATGATAATAAAATGTATGACATCATAATTCCAGACGAATAAGGCTAAACCAGAAAATACAAGTCCCAAAAAAAATTTAAACTATGTATCCGATATCCAAATTATATGAAATTAAAATATACAACATCATATTATGTGGTACTTGATGTTAAACTACCTATTCCACATCTTAGTCATGTGAAGTAATTCTATAATACATCGTCCATAATATATGATGTTATGTTTTATTGTTTTGTCCATGGTTCATGAAATTGAACTATTAATTTGGATTGATTATCATTGGAAAATAAAATTTTCATAACGGAACATTTCATATGCAATCTTCATCTAAAACATGATATCTTTATCAATATATTGGTATTTGGAACACAATCCAATTGTGCCTCAGAATAAAATTCCCCTTCTCAATCATATAAAACTTTATTCAAATTGATGTGATCATTGTTTTTAGATATATTCTCTTAATTAAAAAAATTTATATCTTAAGAAAAGCAAATCATCAATAACATTCCATGGATATCAGTGATAAGAGAATCCAACTCCAAATGAAACCACTTTGTGAAAATTTATAGTATGCCCCTAATAGGGCTCTGTATATGTCCCACCCCCATGTGATGAAAATTTAACTAGAGTCATCTACATATTTAAAATAAAATATTCTTATAATTTTATTCCTTTAAATAATCATAATGGAAATCTACATTCAGAAATTTTCTAGATTATTACTTATGTACATAACCAACAAAAAAATGTCTATATTTCAAAACATGAATCAATTATTTCACGGTATCTACACATTTTTAAGATTTCCTTAGAGTATTCATGGATTTTATTCCGTAATTTAGGTCACTAAACCCATATCATTGTCTATGAACTATGACCTTAAATTATGTGAATACCAGTAGGGGACTAGTTCCATAAGAATTAATCCCACATTAAATATATGTTACATGCATAATTATTCAGTTAAAAATAGGCAAGAATCATTAATTAATAATTATTTCCTCCTTAATCCATATAATTATCTAGGATATCTGATTCAACACCAACTAATTTAATAAGTTGACATATTCTTCTTGGAATCCCTTTATCCTTGAGTTGACCAGTCAACTTGGTTTTCTCTTTTAAATAATGAATGGAAATTGGGATTCATCAATCAGAAGGGTCCCCAAAATTATTTGACGGTGAATAAAACAACATGGATTTAATCCTTTATAGTAACCCCTATAAGAAGTTTTGAACCATAAATAAGGATATTTTAATAACTAGGTTTGCATATTTTATTTATATTAAACATAAATATTTAAATTCAATATAACTATATAATGGAAAGTAATTTTCTATATAAATTAAGGAATATATACTAATATAATAGTAACATCACATGTAAATTTGAAAATAAAATTTATGTATAATATAAGAGAAAATTTGATATATTTATATCATGGAATATGTACATAAATGTATCGAAAATGATAAATTAAGTGTTGGTATTGTTGTGAAATGTAAATGTTTATTTATAATTTTATAATTGATATAATGATTTAATATAAAATATTTATTCAAAAAACTGATTTACAAATTAATAATTTGTTTTATTGTAATTATATGACAAGTTTATGCAAACTTAAATGAATTTTCAAAATTTTCTAAAATCAATTATATAAATAAAATCTATAATTTATTTGAATAAATGGTGAGTCAATATAAAAATTTTATTTCTAATATTTATAAAATTATCTATAAAAATGGATTCCATTTTTTTATTTCACTCATCTCAATGTGGATGGGGTGAATTCTTTTTATTTTTCTAAAATAGTTTATTTTTTTGAATTGTGAATATAGTAATTTACTATTTTAGAAAATAGACGAATTATTGAATCATAGATGATGTATGGAATATGTTAGAACCATAATTTCAAACCATAATTCTCTATTTACTATATTAATTCATGGAATAAAAAATTTTCATGTTCTTGAACCAACAGAATAAACTAATGAATAAAATAATAATAAATTACCACACTCCTCCACTATAAATACAATTTCTTCTCCTCACACACAATGATCCTTTTATGTTGTCTTATTTATTCCTTATTACCTTACCATTCATCGTTCCAACATCTATGTCTTGATGGTATCACCAAATGGAAAAACCTAAAAACCTTAAGGAGGTTCTGAAGGATAAGAAATAAAGAATTAAAGTCCACTTTCATTTTATTTTATTTTCATTCTCTTTCCTTTTAATTTTTTCTACTCACCAACCCTCCCCAAATTTAAATGATAAATATATAATAATACATCTTCTATAATTTTATTTTTTATTGGAATATCTACCATCAATGTTCTCCACTTATTATCTTATTCTAGAAAATGAAATCAACGTCTACGATGTGTCGATTTTCCATATTCAAGGATGAAGAGTTTTTAATTTTCTTTATCACCTTCAAGGATGGTTATAAAATAATAATATTTATTATTTAAAATTTTATTGAAGATATTATATGTTATATATTGTCCCCAAAAAAATATATTTATATGAAATTAAATAAAATGATATAAGTTAATACTTGTTGTAAATAACCCACTAAATAAATTCAGTCATTTTCATTAATGTTCTTACTAATGAATCATCCTCACATCAGAACAATATTATATACATTATTATAAAAATATATAAGTGACTTTGCCTCCAACTTATTGAGTTTTTCGTCCATTTGACATGATATTGAAAAATGAACCAACCACAAAAACCAGGAAATAAATTTACCCGAAGAAATTAAAATTACAAAATATAATTAATATGTTGGTGAAAATATGTTATAAATAATTATATATTTTATTATAAAAATTAATATATTTATATAATAAATTTGTAAAACTATTTAATCATTATAAAAGAGGTTTTATCTCATTTTATGAATGTCAAACATGAGGTTAAGTTCTTTTCTTTAAAAATATTCACTTAAATTTCTATATTTAACAAATTCAAAAGTAATGTTTTTATGATGAAAGTATTCATGTATTATGATTATTTTTTGGTGATTATGTATTATTTAGGAAGAAGTGTGTTCTTGTGATATCTATCTAATGCCATGGGTATGTTTATGTTAGATGTTGATCGTAATGGTTATTCAATGTGTAATTCTGATGGTTTCACTATATGGTAGTCGTGAGGTTTACATTTCAATATTTTCTTGAGGATTAAAAATCATAAGATAGTAGGGATCATTATAATCTTATAAAATTATTGTGTGAAAATGGATTCCCAAGTTATCTATATTGTTTAATATTTTTTTATGTTTCATGGAAATCATATGTTCCCACAAAGTGTGTATTTGATTATTTATGTGTGAGATGTATATATTTTTGAAAATGATTTCATATGATTATAAGTATTCATGGAATAAAAATTTAATTCCGTTTTTATATCCTTTGAATAGATTTTTGTGTGCATCCCATGGTTTAATTTATTTTTAGAGTGTTTAAGGATTGTTTAGAGAAACAAATATTCCATGATTAATGTTGTGAATATTTTTCCTGAAAATAAATCAAGGAATATTAATAAGATATATATTTTGGGAAAAATGGATATTTTTTTTTTATTATTATCCTCTTATTATACTAGTGGGTTATCATGTATAAATTATAACCAAATTATCTAAAACATAAAAAGGGATTTTAACTCTTTTAATGAAATAAAATTAATTCTAGAAGAATTATCAGGAATATGTAATGTTTAATGATGGTTCCATATAGTTGGTATCAAAGAAGAGTTTATATAAAATTAGAGGTTCAAATGATTTTAATAAAATATCATAAATGATTTTTACTTTATTTTATTATGGAAAATATATATAATTTTAATATATATATTTTTTTTAATCAACCAACACCATAGGTAATAATCATATCTTCGAATTACAGTTTAATATTTTTAGAAAAAATTACATATATGGATACTCCATCGAAGAGTGTTGTCCTTTCCATTTAGATCATCTTTAAAGAGGTTTTCATTTCTATTTTCCATCTTGTCCCATGTTTGGACTAGTTCTTCCATAGTAATATTATTTACATTGAATCCACGTGCCAATATGATGAGTTGTTTTCGAACCCAAATGCCCTGCACCTCATTCAGATTTGAATGGATGCATCTTCCAACCAATCTGTCAAACTCATCTTGAGTAGCATTGACCACAAGTTCCTTCTCTATGAATTATTCATTGCTGTTGATGATGGAATCTAAGACATCACACTCTTTCATTTCCTAACCACTAAGGGCGATAACACGTTCTACAATAGCAGTTTCATCATTCACCAAATCCTTGATAGCAGTTTCACCTCCTTATAAATCATGTTATGTAGGGGTCTCAACCATTTTAGGCATATCAGAGCCTTTATTCTAGTTAGTTGGGTTGATGTTGATGATTTTGGAAAACATTGGAGGAGGTCTGCCATGACGTGGGGATCTTTTAACGGGGGGACTAGGTTGATTTGAAAATTCATTTCTTCTACCCGGCCTATGAGAGTGTGTAATGAATCTATATGAATCTATAATATTATTCTTCCCTTTCATTGAATAGGATATAATATATTCATTCAAAATTCCTATTTCCTTGGGTTCGATAGTGGAGTCTTAAGCAGTGTCCTCCTCTTGAAAATCCTCCTGGTGGGGTGGGGGTGGGTTATCTTCTGGGGAAGCCGCATCATCCCCTTCCCCAAAAGCCTTATCCTTATCTTCCCACAACACCAGAAACCTATTTTTTCTACAAAGAAGATTCACTTTTTCAACAAAAAGTGGTATAGAATCCTATCTAGCCTCTCCAAAATTCCTAGCACCATACACTTGAAAACCACTACTATGTAATTTCACAATCTCTGCAATGAATAGTTGGCCTAGGAACTCAGTCAAACCCCCTTCCCATCTCCCTAAACCATGTTATCGATAACCAAATCTCTTATTAATATTTCAAATAACTTTGAGGCCTTGGGTTTATAGGGCCTCAAATGCAGACCTTTCTGATTTTTTGTGGGAAACCCAGTATCTCTGGTGACTAGTCACGCTTCATTCTAGAACAGAATGTGCGCACTCGCCCCAGTGCCCATGTTATCCAGCACAAATTCATTACAACATGCATCATGATTGACCATTGTAGCTTCTGTAGATGATATAATATCTCGAGACTTTTCAAAATCATTCTCATTGGTAGACTCCTGCTAGTTTGAATTAGCCACATTTACCGAACTCAAAGAAAAAAGGATATTACATCTATGTTAGCTCTGGGTTTTGTGAAATTAAAAGTATTAATATGCAAAGTAATGAGTCCACAAAATGTAATCAACATGTTTTATAACCCTGTTTTCACCTTGAATCTCAATCTAGAGAAAATCTAGTGGGGGTTTTGAGATATTGACCTCTACACAGATTCATGGTTTAATGGGATGAAAAACCACTTGGGTACTAGAGTCCACAACAATGAAATGTTCTAGAACAATACCAAGCATCTGCACTGTGGTGGAATTTTGGAAGAATAGCAGAAAAACTAGACAACGAACCCAAATCTCCACTATCTCATGGTCACGCTTCAACGACCAATCGACTGAAAAAACAAAACAAAAATAACTGATGATTGTTGACAGAGCGCGAACCGCTAGACCACACAAGATGAAGATCTTCATCAGAAGAAAATAGAACCATAATTTGTTGAGAGTAAAGTAGACCAAAGACCATGTGATGACAAATACCCCATTGGGTGTTGATGAATCTATCAACTCTATCCACCAGAGGCCTCCAATGACCAAATTGAGCAACCAAACTAAGGATTCGTAGGGAAGAAGCCTCTAAATAATCTATGATAGAAATCGTAGGAGAAGGGGATCCAAAGGATACTTGGGGACTTTTGAGGATATGCCGATACTAGGGGACCCATGGAGTAATCCCAAGTTAAATAGTTTCAAAAAGTGATGGGAATGGTTACCATGAGATGAAGAGATGAGGCCATTGACCCCACACCCTAATGGAGGGGAGGAGATGATGAATCAACTAGTCCCAGTACCCTTATGAACCTAGGAGTTCCCTGCATCTATATCATTTGATTATTAATATTTTTATTCATACATGACATATCTATTCAGAATGGTATTCCATAAAATATATATGGAAGATAATGTTAGAAGGATCATAGAGGATTATATCTTTTTGAATCTACAACTTAGAACCATGTCAATTAGAACCAAGAAGTTTATGAATGTAATCTATTAGTTGATGAATGATATAAATAGAGGTGGAATCCATTCATGGGTACATCTAGATATACCACAAAATATTAAGAAGATAGTGAAACATTTTATAAGGAAACACACTCATTCTTTTAGTGGATATTCAAAACTAATGTTGGATTAATAAATTTGATAAGATATTTGATGTCATGGGGTGTTTTGATAATAAAAATTTTATTCTTTATATTTACACTTTTGAAGGTGAAGTTTCCATGTATAGTTAAATTTTCTTGAATATCCTAGATAAATAGAATATTTATTTCATTAAATAAGATTAATTTAATAATCTTTTACCGAAAAAATATTTTCTTATGGTGGCTCATAATTTGATGGAAAATATATACCTTGAATTGAAACAAAAATAGAATGATATTATTTTCATGTATGATGAAAACTTCATCTTATTGGAAATGTGTGCTTCAAATCTTATGGAAGATCATGATAGTAAAATAAATTGTTTTTAATCAGGATTTATGCTATGTTTTCAAAGGGACATCACTTATTATTAATTAAAATGTTATGATAAACATGTTTGATGTGATGAGATGATATAAATGGAGTTTTCTGACAATAAAATTTACATTGAAAACAATAATAAGAAAAGGTCCATATTGAAATAAATGGGTACGAATAAATTATAAAAATCTAAAGGTGCGAAAATCTAGATTCTAATTTGTGAAAAGTTTGGCCAAAATCACACTGGGGATGCCTTAACAAATCTAGAAAGTGATTCTAATATGGTATGTTTTTAGATATGACCGGATATTTTAATGAGAAAGGTCATGGTGATGGGATGTTTAATTTTGATATGAATCTTAAAAAAGTGTTTTAAATGTGGTGAGTTTGGTAATTATGCAGATATCGTCCCAACATAGGATCCAAATGATGGGAAGTAGCTAGACTATAAGGAGAAACATGTATGGAAATCTTTTATGACTAATTAAGAATATTTCTCATCAATTTATTGAATTGGTAACATGTACATTGTATTTTTACTTAGATTTTAATTTTTTCTTGTTTGAGATGAGATCTACATATTATTTATTTTTGAGAAATATATTGGTAAATTGGATATTTCACATCTAAAAATAAAACAATAACTTATATTTAAAAAACCAAGGGGAAATATTATGGGAAAAAGGTATTATAAGAATATTTTTGTTGTTCTGTATGTATTATAAGTACCTGGAAACATTATTGTCATTCACTCAGTAAAGTATGATGTTATTTTGGGTCTGTATTGGATTTCTACTTAATATTCTATGATTGATTGTCGACTTAATGAAATATTTTTTTTCAGAAAGTGTTTCAGATTTTATACATGAATGAAATCATACTAATTATAATATAACTGGAATGTAAAAAACTATTAAAATATGGAAACGAATGATATCATGAACATACTATTGATGAAATGTGAAGTATTCAGATTAAAATTTATCCAGTGGTGAATGAATATTATGATGGTTTTCATAATGATTTCCATATGTTATAACTGATTGGGAATTTTAATTTACTATTAAATTAGTTCTTTATGCTAAACCAATTTCAAAAACCCCATATAAATTTATAAAAGTAGAACGTCTATAATTGAAAAAAAAAATCATGTTTTTCATGATAATGTTTTCATTTTTCCTATAACTTAATCATGAGGTTATTCTATTTTTTCATTAATAATAATGAGGGTTCCATTAGGCTTTGTATTTAATATAGATATCTGTATAACACTACAGTTAAAAATTGGTATATATTGATGATTTGTTTGATAAACTCTTGGGAGCTTAGTATTTTTACATAATTGAATTGATATTTGGGTACCATCATCTAAAGGTAAAAGAGGATGAAATTCAATAAAAAACATTCTAATATAGTGATTTGCAATTTGAGTTTTTTGTTCTACCAATTGGTTTGAATAAGTCCCTCCAATATTTATTAATCTAATGAATATAATCATCAGTGAATATCTACATAAATATTTTGTTATTTTTAATTACAATATTTTGGATTACTCAAAAATGTATGTGGGTCATGAAAAACATATATGGTTTTTTGTAAATCCCTTAATGAAAATATGTTATATATGAAATTATATAATTATATTTTTGGCTGTAAATGATATCTTTTTAAAGGAAGATTGTAAATAATGGGGGGAAATAGTTGATCCTACCAAGAATGTGATTAATGAATGGAAAAAACAAACAAATGTTACTGATATTTTTAGTTTTGTTAAATTATTAAACCATTATTGAAGGTATGTTAAAAAAAATTTGTGGGTATGTAGCTCACTTACTATTTTGACATATGAAGAGGTTAAATTTAATTGGAAAAAAGAATATGACGGTGATTTTTCAAGAACTGAAATGATTATTAGTGAATTGTATAGTATTATCCATTCCTTATATAAACAATTATTTTTTATCTATAATGATGATTTATTGAAGTGACATGGTTGTTTTTTAATGCATAATGATTAGTTAATTGATTATGCCTCAAGAAAAATAAATTATCATTAGTTAAAGTATGCCACACATGGCTTGGAATTAGTAGTTCAATTTTTTCATTAAATATGTGGAGACATTATTTAAACGGAGCCAAATGTGTTATTTATTTTACTATAAATGTTTTAGGATTATATTCAATCAAAATTAGTTGAACATGAGTAAGAGAAGATGGTTATAACTAGTAAAGGATTATTATTTTATGATCAACTATCATCCTGGAAAATAAAAGCATGTTTCTGATGCCATGGGTCAAAAACAACATTCTACATTAACCATGATGGGTTTAAAACATGACCCCATAGTTAATGATTTAGTAAATTTTGTTTTAGAGGTTGTTGGTGCAGTAAATTCCTCTTTTTTTATTTATGATTCAATGAAAAAATCACTTTTAGATATAATTAATCAAGCACTAAAGCAAGACCAACAGATAAAGAAAATGGTAGAATTGGTGAAAAGGGGTATCTATCTATAATTAGACACCAACAAAGACTGTATTTTGAGATTTAGGAAGAGTTTATGGGTGTCATGTGATTTAATATAGAATAAATAGTTATTAACTAATGCTAATAGTACTTCATTTTTAGTTCATCTTAGAAAAATACGATATATAGGGATAATCCATAGTATTACTAGTGGTTTGGAATGAAAATATATATATTTCTAAATTTACCATGAAATGATTGAATTCTTAAAAATTTAATGTTGAGAAACATCTACCAAAGTGGATGCTTCAGCCTTTTCCAGTTCCCAAGTGGAAAAGGTAAAATATATCCAGGGAATTTATGGTGGGACTACTAATGAATTATCAATTTAGTAAATAGGTTGGGGTTTTTTTATAAATTGACTAAATCATGACATATCCTTCCTATTCAAGATACTCTGTCTTTAGAAATAATGTCACGACTATACCACACTGATATTTTTATTTTTTTAGTGTTATTATCTCCATTATATTTGACTATGAACCCCTGTTAACTAATTAATATTTGAAATACCATCATATGTCATTGGAAAAATTAATTAAAATTTATCACTTCCTTTCATCCTCAATCTAATGGATTTTCTAATCAAAAAATTAAAAAGTTGGTGGCCATGTTTCATGATTGTTCAATGCATTACCTAGGATATTGGAATCATCATGTTTCTTTTTTGAGTTTTCTTATAAAAACAATTTTCATTGAAGTTTACAAATGTAAACATTTGAGGCATTATAAGGAAAGTGGTAAAGAAATCCATATTTTTTAAATGATTTTTGAGAAAGGAAGTTAATGCGAGTAGAATTAATATATGAAGTGGCTAAGAAAGTAATTATGATCTACCAACATATGACTATATTTTAGGGTATGCATTTAGATTACTATATGACTGATCATTATTTCGAGGTGTGTGAACATATCTTCCTCCAAGTTTTTCTATAGAATATTTTGTTTCATTTTGGACATAATTTAAATCTCTATCCATTGTTCACTAGACCCTATGAAATCCTTGGGAAAATTGGATATGTTTTTTACTAAGTGTCTTTTCCTCTTAATTTTCCCAACTATAAAATATTTTTTATTTTAAGAGTGTTTGTGCAAAATTCATCACATGTTTTTAGAACAGAAGTAGTTCCTATGGAAGATAACCTTTCTTAGTAAGAGAAACATGGTGAGATTCTTGACCATAGATAGTACGTATTTAGGATTAAGGTAAATAATCATGTTAAGGTTTTATGGGTAAATGAAATGGTTAAATGGGAAAAATCGGAATGTTGAATTTCCATGATGGGAATGTATCCTCGCTTATTTAATAATTTAATAATAATTACAAGGACATAATTTCCAGAAGGTGGTAGAATATAAAATCCATGAAATTATAAAATAATTTTTTTTCATTATGGAATTAAATAGTTAAATTAATTACAAATGAAAAATTCAATAATTGGTACATATAAGAATGTTATTAATGTTTACTAATATTATATTAATATATCGTATGATGGTATAACTAACATTTATGTTTTTAATAAGTGAAAATATGATATATTTCTATCATGGAATAAGTAAATAAATTTTTTGAATTTGATAAATTAACTATTTTTTAATATACTTTTTATACGATTTTATAAAGAATATAATTATTTATATCAATAAATATTTCATAAAATAGAATCATAAATTAATATATTGTGGTATCATATTTATAAAAAACTTTTATGGGACCATTATTATTTTAAAATGTATCATAAAATTGGTTATATAATTAAAATCAATATTTTTTGAATAAATTATTAATTTAATTAGATATTATTTTTTCATATTTATAAAACAATTTTAAGAAAAAATATTCTATTTTTTAACTATACAAGTCGACAAGTGGTTCAAATTAATTTTTTTATTTTTCAAAAATAGTTTAATTTTTTCTGTATAGTTTAATAAAGTCATTTATTGTATTTAGAAAATACATGAATTAAAAAGTCATAGATGATGTATGGTGGATGTAACCATAATAATATTTCAATTTCCCTATATACTTACATTATTGATATATAGAATTGAAACTATTCAAAGTCTTGAACCGAAATAATACACTAATGAATTACGTAATAAAAATACACCTATATCATCCACTATAAATATCACCCCTCAGAACCTATTCTCCTCAAACCTCAAAAGACATTTAGATTTCTATTTTATACCCCATTACATTCCCAAGCCTCTTTCCCAGGTCCAAGGCCATTTGGTCTTGCAAAAATGCCAAAACTAAGGCCCTTATGGAGGATCTCAAGGTGAATAATTCAAGAGGTAAAATCTTCTTTCATTTTATTTTATTTTATTTGTATTTTTTATTATTCTCTCCTCACCTCACCTCATTGAAGTGACATGATATCTCCATTATCTTACTTATACATGAATTTTATTATGGTAGTGGAATATCCACCATCAAAACTCTCATCATCTCCGCTTATTCTAGGAAATGAAATAATCATCTTGATTTGTTGACTTAAAAAAATTCATGGATGATGATTTTTCATTTCTGTTTACCACATTCAATTATGATAATAAAACTTTTATTATGGAGAAATAATATTTTTTATAGATATTATATTTATATAATTTTCTAGAATCCATATACAAACATGGTATTAAATAAAATGGCATCAGTTCGAAATAGTCTTAAATAACTGCGAAAACCCATTAAATCACATTTATTAATGTTTTATCTAATGAATAATTATCATATCATATTAAAAATGATAATTGTAATTATGTAAACCAATTAAAATCATTTAGTTCCACTTATGGTGTTTTTATTCTATTTGACAAGAACTTCCATAATGAACCCACTATGGAATCAATGAAATAAATGCACACAAAACCATGAAAATAACAAATTATTATTAATAAATGTGTGGAGATGTGTCACAAATGAGTGTAAAATGTTTTATTAATAAAAATATATTTCATTAACACATTCATTACTCTATTTAATAAATTATATTTTAGTTTTTACAAAACTTTATGAAATTAAATCCTCAGGTAAGTAAATTTTCTTTAAAAAACATTTTTTAAATTTTATTTTTATAGATTTCAAATGTAATATTTTTATGATTCAAGTATTCCTGTTTTATTATTAGGTTTTGGTTCTAGGTAATTTCTTATTATGGTGGATATTATGGGGATATCCCCCCCTTTTCTTTGTGAATGATTATTTAGGATGTTTACAATAATAGTTATTCAAAGTGTATCTATAACGATTACACCATAAGGATATCGTAATGTGACATTTTAAAATATTCATGAGAGATAAAAATCATATTGTAGTTAGGATGTTTAAAATACTATGTATGTATGGTAATAACATGATTCCCCATTTTTTATAAATGGTTTATTTATATTTTCAATGTATCATGTAAATATTATGTTCACACAATGAATGTATATAATTCTGTACTGGTGTGAAGTATGCCTTTTAAAATTTATTTCATATGTTTGTAAGTATTCATGGACTAATGGTTTCTTTTTTTTTTACATCCCATACTTATCTTCTTATTCTCATCTAATTTTTTAAAATCTATTTCAAAGGTTTTAAGAATGGTTAAATGAAAATTAGAATACATTATGGATGTTGGGATGATTTTTCATGAAAAGAATTCATGTATTATTAAAAACATTGGTATTTTGGAAGGAATGGATATTATTTTATATATTATCATGTTTTCATGCTTGGGGGTTTTCATGAATTATTTAGAAACTAATTATATAAAACTATAAACTGATAAGATCACAGGGAATCAATGAAAATTAAAACTACTTAAGTTAACAATAATATCTAATGATTAATTCCCTGTACTTATAGATATAGTTTAACATTAGGTGATACCCAAAGGCTTGGTTTGTTAAAAACTAGCATAATCCCATATATCCCCATTAAATGATCATGGTTTAATTTTTTCCCCTTACTAATGGTTATTCTACAAATTTAAGTCTCCATTCCCAATTGACTCTAAAATTTATATATTAATATTTAATCATTCAACAATCTGATTTCTAATAAATATTCACCATCCTTGATTTCTCACACTCGTCTATCATACCCATTTTATAAATAAAAATCATATGTCAACCCTATATGACCAAAAAATATAGTTTATATTATTCAAAAGGAAGCTACATTTTGATTTAATAATTTTTTAAATGATATAAAACCTCATACTACAACAACTATTGGTCAAATGTATATGTCCTTAAACATTAGAAAATATTTATCAATGATATATGACCTTAAATAATATATGTATTTTCTTTACATTCATAACCATAATTTACCCATATAGTTTGGAATATAACTAATCATATTGAGTCCATCCAAAGGTATCTCAATAAATAATTTAAGTATCTACTTAGTAAACATGAAAATTACGTGTAATACGAAAAAGAAAGAAAATAAAATTAAAAAAGGTAAAAATTGGATAGGTCAAAAACCATAAATGGGTGTCTTAATAAAAAAATTAATTTTTAAAAATTCTTCTTTTTTTCAATAATATAAAAAATCTAGGGATATAAAAAGATATTCAATCCATGTAGGGTCTACACTAAGGCCCTGCAATTGTCAAACAACTCACTAGGTCCCTAAAATTATGAAAATGATACACCATCCTTCTACTGTTGAAATGGTGGTTTGTATTCCTCGATAAAATCATTATAATAGTTAATATGAGAAAAGTAAACCAAATGTATAAAATAATTTCTTATAGTTATGGAAGATTTTACTTATACCCCCCCTTAAACCACATGCAAAAAATATATTCAAGTATTCATGAAATTTGATCCGTGAAATTATTCAAACTATAGAAATAAAATTATCCTAGAAATAATGAATTTTTTTATGAAATCATACTCCTTGTGAAATAACCATAAATAAGAAACATGATATGTGTACTTGAGAATATTGAAAATGTTAATTTATTTCACTAAAATAAGAGTGATTGTAGAATCCAAAAATTGGTCTCTATAATTTATAAAAAAATATCAAATGAAAATATTTACTCTAAAAATTATCTTATAGATTATTTATGTATACTAAATATTAGTGATAATTACAAATATATTGTTTTAAGAGTTTGAATTTTTCATCTTCATCATGAGCTAAAAAAGGAATTTCTCCTACTCAATCAGACTATTCCAATCTCCTTCTGCTTGTGAAAACATGTTTGGTTACTAGTTATTAATTTTATTCCATTTTATTCTATATGAGGATACAATATTGATTTAATTCCACTCTCATGGAAGATATATTCTTTTGGGGTTAATAATTCTTCAACTATCTATTTTTTTAACTCATGTGAACTTCATTTTGTTACTTTTTCTTGGTAATTTATACTTCCATGTTTCTAATTATCTTTCTATATTGTCACTATCCAGTAAAAAATAATAATCATCTGATTGGTGATTGAAAAAATCCATTATAGTCAAATCCATCTTTGTTGTGATATTTGAATAATTTAGGGGCTATACCACATTGTTCATTATTCTGTAAATCGGTATTTCACTAATTAGGGAAAACTATTTTTTTATTATATTTCTGTGACATAACTTATTTATGATATATTCCCCACTATTATTGATGGGATCATATTTAGTAAAATGAATACATTCTAGAATTTATTTGGTCACGATGTATCCCTAAGTCAACATCAAGCTAGTAATTGTAATAGGATTTAGATCATCTCCATCAAGAGTTACCTCACCTGGAGAGTCTCAACCGATGCTGCTATCTACAATCTCAATTGTTTTTTTCATATATATAAATTTTATTATCATTATAGAATCTGTATGAATATGATTAATTTCATCATTATACAATGAATCTAGCTCAATGATAGTGAAATCCTATGATGTTTTATTATCAGGTAACTTTACTTATTGGGTTTCTCCTCTAATCAAATATGATGAACTATATATTCATTTCATGAATCCTGTTAGATCTAAATTATGGTAAAATTTAATCCCTTACAGGGAATACTCCATGGATAATCAAATTTTTTATCTAACTGGTGAAATAAGAAATGGGATGTTTCTAAGATAATGTATCAGCATTATCCTGAATTTACCAAAGATCTCTGGGTGATTATCACCATGCGCTTCTTAGATTGGAGATCATCCATCTATTAAATACATTGAATGTAGTTCCAAATATTGTAAGATTGTATGGTTCATGAATCAGGATTCCATCTTCCTTCATTATTGGAACTCCCTGCTATCGTAAAATCCAATATGATTGGGTGAAAATTGGGATATTGATTCCATACAAAAATCTGACTATGTGAATCCAATATGAAGTAAATGAAAATTATGATTATTACTCCAGGATTTGATCCATATATATTTAAAACATTATTATTGGAAATATATCATTTAGTTCCTATGAGTTACTCAAATATCAATGATGCAGTCTCTTAGGTCATAATATATGATATGTATTATTATATGGCCATGAAAAATTAGTATCATTCAGTATGTTTTTTTATGATATCACCCCACTGTACATGAATTATAACTTGATAGATTCTCCCAAATTACAGAACCATGAGTATCAATAATTTTAAAAACACATGTTTAGGTACATTTTTAATAGTGGCTTCCTTACTATAATATATTTATCTTAAGAAGGAAATAACCATATTCAAAGAAACCTTTCTAGTAGTCCCTTATAACTGAGATATAAGATAAAATCTATCTTGATTAGATAGACCCATGTAAAATAGTAATAACTATAATGGATGTTGTAGTAAACATTATGAGAAACAAGGGAGGAACCTTCTACTCAGTAAAACACTTTGGGTGTAAATTTTATTTATTCTGTTGTTGGTTGTGAGATCACTTAGACTGAAGTCTCTGAATTGGCATTGATGGCTGACTGCAATGTTACTTCTGTGGGTCGGGGTAGCACATGTTATGTTTTGTTCACTCAAATTGATGGCACTCTGAATTCCAGTGATGTTATCCAGGTAAGGCCTAAGCTATCTAAGCCTAGACCCCCATAACTGAAAGACAATAGTGGTTTTAGTATGATAATAGGTGATCTTAGTGGTCTAAGTCTTTTAGTGGATGTTACTCTTGAAAATTCACCGGGTGTGTGTGTTGGTAGTGATTTTGATGATGTATCTCACTTGGGGATGCAAAGGGAAGAAATTCATTCTGATTGGGAACGAGATTCAGATATGATACAATCAACCCACCCTGAGATGGAAAGACATGATCTGGCTAGTAAATGGGATGGTAACGTGTTTGGGGCATCTCCCAAGATTACCTTAGGAGCATCATTTGTGAACGTGGTGTTCTTAGGGATAGGCAATAGGACCATACCTAATATGGATGTGGTAGTAGTAGAGTTGGGAAATCATTTTTAAGAGTTTCCTCTTGTTGATCTGATTAAGGAGATTGAGGATGGGAGTGAATATAGTGAGGGAGATGTAGAGGTAGAGGTTCTGGGAGATAGATCTCCATGCTCGGGGAGAAGCAGGAGCTGGAAGGTTATCCACAAATAGATGAATAATTACTCGAATTTGCCTCCTCCAATGGATACACTCTAATCAAATAAGTTGAAATCTATGTAGAAGAATAGAAATTACTCTTTAAATCCACCAAAATAAGGTTAGGTGGTTGATAAATCTTTATAATTTTCTTTGATCTCAGAAGAATAAGTGGTTGAACATACTATGTTTTTGAATGCTACTGAGGAGGGAGCTGCCAGAATGATGCAGATATCTTTAAGGGTGAACCCCAATGAGGAGTAATATAATTGGATTGACATGCAAGACTTAAACATTATATGGTGATTAAATAGTTGAAATATGAGTATCAAGGATTATATCTAGTCTTGGGACAATATGACCTTTCATTTTTAATATTTTCAAATAATGAAACCAGACACCCATGTAACTGACATCTCTTTGAAATTGTTTAGGGAGATTAATTATATAAGGATTCAGTTGTCCATCAATGGTTCCAATATTTTATTTTGTGGATGACCCCATCATTTCTCAATTATTCCTCAAAAGTGATTGAATATTAAAATTCTAATTTTCATTCTAATATTCTAGAAAAAAAATAAAACCAAATTTCATGTAATTTTTCAGTAAAGAACCTGATCTATGATGGAGTATGAACATTTTGATCCATATACTAAAGGTATCATTAATTTAATGAATAATTTATATCATCAAATCCTACTAAACAATTGAAATTAGGTCCCTAATTAATACATGAGTCTTCAAGATAAATTCCATTGTTCTATGAGGATGAATGAATTAGATATACATAAATTCTGTGGTATGGATTTTTCTAATTTTATAAACATCATAGAGGATTATTCCAACCTCCACCATGGAAAATATAATATGTCATCCTTAAAAACCACTAACATATAAACTCTTTTTTGACATCATTGTCAAAAAAATATAGATACATGTGAATTATATATATTCTTTTAATTTCCAATTTCCCTTAGGAGATCTTGATATTTGATACAACATTGGTTCATCAAATAAAGCCAGTTCCATTCCATAGAATAGTTCCCTCCATGATAAAGTAATTGTTGGGGAATGCATAATCTCTTATGGATCCATGAAAGTAATTGTTCAATAATCACATATATTTTGAATTCATTTTCTATTGAAGATGAATAATGAAATAGACGATATGATATTTCACTATTATGTTCTTCTGTAACATTTATTTTTCAGTAAATTTTCATTATAATGATTCCATGTATTGATAAATACAAAATTTTAGGGCGATATCCTTTGAGAAATTGGGTATCAATTAAAATGAAAATCCATTAAATGTAATTCTATTAAATAATGTATAGTTTAGATAAAAAAATTTTATTTGAATTTAAATATCCCTATGAAATGGGGTGATTATATTCAATGAGTTTGGATTAGTGACCTTGATCATTTATTCGATATTAGTGAAAAAATAAACATCTGATATAACATTGGAAGAATTTATTCATTTTTAAATATAAAAGTTATTTATTAAAAAACAAATCAAAATAATAAATCAAGGATGCATGATAGGTTACTCCTAAATGAGTATAGGAATAATGTGAGGTAATTAAGGTAAATTTTTTAAAAAACTCTAAACCCTCACCTAATTAACATTATCAAGGCCCTCATGCTAGAAGGACCCTAGTAGAGCCCATTACAATGATTGAACAACATTGGACACCTTTTCTGGGTTGTCTCATTAAGAACCCCTCATTGGAGGGCCTAATCGGGATCCTTCAAAAGGGTTTACCCTCATAGGCCACCTCATTAGCATTCATAGAGGGTCCACCAATGTGATGGGGATAAATTGGGGAAACCCTAGTGAGGGGGCCTTAGTGGTCCCCTTAGGGGTAAGAGACTGATCATTTATCTCAAAATAGAGGAAAACTATAATAGATGTCAATGAAAAAGAGTTATTGCACTTAAGTGATGGGAGACCACTCTTATTGATAATTTTGTAACATCAACTAGCCGAATAAGTGATCCTTTCCAAACACATGAAAAAATGTTAACATATATTGTCCAATGAAGAAATCCCCACACACCAAAAGATACATTATGGGTATTACTTCTATAAAATTTCATTTCATAATAGAGTTGTGACCTTAAAAACTTATCATTTTCATTCCACTAGATATCCATTATGGGGGGGTCATTTGATAGATATACCTTTTCAAGTATAAAGAGAAAGGAATAAGAGACAAATATCCAAATGTATAATTATTATATACCTGACTAAGAAATCATCAAGTCTCATGGCCTTCAATTCCCATAGTTTCCTAAGGTGAAATTCCCTTCTTCTCTCAAGACTCCTCCAGCTTCCCAACATGCGTCTCCATATTCACCTTCATGCACCACATTACCCGCACAACATGTTCTATTAAACCAACAAATTTTCCTCTAAATTTTCCCTATAATCCATTCTATTTCACTTGTTTATCCTCACACTTGAAGAGAGATAAATTCTCCCAGTGACACTTCACTCAGGCATCTGAATGTGGTCTATTACACTCAATCACTTAAGAAACATTACATAAGTAGTAGAAATTTTGGATCTAAAGTATTCAAATGGGAGACCAACCACTTGGGGTACCTTATCTAGGTGATCAAACATTCCATTCTAATTACCTTTGTGGTCATCCACATAAGGATTTCCACCGTAGCAACTAGCCACCTAGTGATGTGCACTATAGTGTATACAACTTTGGGTATTTCCTATTATCACCAGTATTTAGGAAACCCACCTTATAGACATATTACTAACTGTTTTCCTCCAAATTGAATAGTATTTTAAGGTATAACTCCATAGTGAACAATTTTATAGGGCTCATAACCTAGGTCGCTGTCATATTTTAGAATCCCACCATAGAGACACATCACTTACGACTATCCACCTATGTGACCAGTTGTTTAAGGATCTTACCCTATCTACCCATCCCACAATGATATAATCCAAAGATACCTATTTACCTGTGTTTTTTCTCTCATAAAATTCCATCCTATTTTTTCAAATACTCATATGTGATAATTTCATCAATAAATTTCCCCCACAACCCCCAAAATTGTATTTTCATGGTTTGGGACACACCAATATTCCTAAACTAATTCAAACATTCCAATGGGAAATTATTCCATCACACACCCTTATCCACCGTATTAGATAGACACCTTTTTATGTTTGAAATCATGATTCCACTTAGTAATGATGAATAAAATCATAGAGGTAGTGCTAAGAATCCTATAGCTCATGTAGCATATCATACTTCCAATTTTGGCATGAAATGATATGTGAATTAGTTTCATTTTCAACTTTTTCAAATCAAGAGGATGTGCAGACATAAACATATGGTTTATAAAAAAATATGTATAAGATAAAGGGAATTACTTTTTGGGTAGGATCATAGTATTTCTTACTTCGTATACCCTCAAAGCCCCTCCCTCATCCATCAGCTAACTTGGGGTAAATTTAATCATTGGAATCCTTCCTATATAATTCCAATTTTCACTCTTATAAGACATAATATGACTCTTTAATTTTAACATACATGAGTGGTTTTGGAATGAAATTTAATTATTAAAGTCACACCAAATTTACTCTCATGGTCTCTTATAAAATATGTTATATCCATCCATTATTTTAATATCCATTTGTGGATGAGGATTCAAATTCAATCACAGTCTTCCTCCACAAGAATAAGTCTCATCAAATTGTACATTGAAAAAAATGTCAATGACATTCGGTTATCTCTTTTTTCTGACACTGAACATGACTCACATTGGATTAGGGATCCTTGATTATGTTGTAACTATCATGATAAAATGGGAATATTAAATATTTATAAGACCTAAACCAACATCAAACTATCTAGGTAATGATTCCTATCTTGATAGGATAAGAAAGAATCTTTCCTATGTTCCAAATCCACCATCACCAGATTTCAATTAGCTGTTCAGAACATATTCACTAGGTTAACCAAAAATTACTACACATGAAAAATTCCCTCAACAACCATTGTTAGGGAACTTTCTCCTAGTCATACATTCCATGTTATGTAAACCTATATGGAAAAGTTATTTTAACATTTTTTTAAATGGTTTTGTCATCCCATTTTGTTACACTAGACTATGATAGATCTAGTTTCATTCTAAAGAATTTTTTGATTCCCTATCTAGTCCACGGTCCTGATTCCAAACCAATTACATCCTTCATGAAGAGTTTTAATCCCCAGAGTAGCCAATTTTGAGGCATTAAATCATTGTAAATTAAAATAAGGAATTATCAAGTAATAGAAAACAATAAATATATTATTTGATATATACGGAAGGTTCCACTAATGAAAATTCATTTATATTTATATATGTGGTTGATAGTAATACATACCAAAAACTGATTATTAATATAAAAGGGTACCCAGTCCCCTAAATTTTATTTTAGAATGATTAATTAATATTTACTAAATATATAAGGGAGTACTATATTAGAGAATAATAACCCTCAAAATATTTCGATGATCAAACACTCCTATACTGTTGAACAAAACTTTTTCTAACATTTCACTTGTAATGTCCTAGTGATCCTTGGATTTGGAAAGTACACCTGTATTGACTCAGAGTTAATGTGGGCTTGAAAACCCCATCATGGATATCCTATACCCAATATAATCTTTATTTGCTGAATGATGATAATCCCTTCCATTATTCATTTAAAAAATACACTTACAGTTTATATGTCGCACCCATGTTAAATCATGGTTTGTGAAAATGGTGTCAATAGTAGATCTCATGGTATCTATCCATTTCTATTTGGAAAAATACCTCATGGTAACATTGAAACATTTTTGGGTTGATTTTGTTGGATGATAAAGTGGTTCTCCATGGTCTATTATGGAATTATAGAGAGGTTTTTTAAAAACTATGTTAAAAAGGATCCATGAAAATGTAATCGATAATCTATAGATTGTTAAAAAAATATTTTATAAAGGATGGCCCATTTTCCAGTGTTTCAAAATTTGTTGGTTCTAGAAATAGGATAATAGAGGAAAAAAAATTTGACAAAGGGGGTTTTTCACCAGTGATAAGAATGATTATAATGTTGTCTTCCATGCTTGTTTCAACATCATAAAATCAAAATATGTAAATGTAAATAAGGGTGTGAATGAAATGTAGAATCATGTAATGTGACTAGTTTGACAGAGGCTAGAGAGAATGTACATACGTGATCATGGGAAATATTCATGCATAATGCACAGTGCCACCAAACTTTCAATAAATATATTGCTACCCTCCCATTTAAAAAGAAAATAAAAATTTATAGAACATCATGGATCTATTCACGTATGTGGTGAGGGTATGAAATTATGGAGTTATTCAGAATGTGTGATCCAAATGGTAGTTTTATGCCAATAGTGAGTTTGACATAAAAGAGTGTGTGTCATGCACATTATGAGTATGATAACGTTATGTCACACATGATTGGAGTAGCTCAAAATATTTTTTACCATCACAAATTTATAACTTTTGTGTAGTGCTTAAATTTGTGCACAAGTCGTTCTATGGTTGCACGAAAGTGGGAGATTTTCCCGAAATTATTTGGTAATGTAGTACTCATCAGTTGATGAAATTGGAATATAAAAAGGACATTTATCTAAAGTTGAGTATATATAATTCATTTAAATTAAGGGACCTACATTTCTAAAAACTATGTGTGGATCCCTTCCAAGAGTAGTAAGGGAATAAAGTGGAATATAGTGATCCATTTCATTACAAGTGAGGTAGAGAAAGATACATAGGGAGTGACCCATGAGAATGGAGTGAAAAGACCCTGAAAATAGTAAATGCAGTGATCCTTTTCATAGAAGTGATATATACCAAACATTGTAAACAATAGTTTTCTTTTAGTGTATTTGGTGCATGAATACATTTTGGTTTTATGCTACATAGACATAGCCTAGAGAAGGTGAACCATATAAAATATAAGTGTCTCATGGATGATTTAATTTCATATCATATATTTATATGGGAGAAATAGTGAATTTTTGTTCTGTTTAACAATGAAACAATATCAAAATGTGTATAGGTTTTAATCTTTCAATCATAGATTCACCCCTCACCACCTCAGGGTATGTGTCTTGGTGGAACTAACAATTAGTATAATTGTGAATGGTTAAGTTTTGTGTTTCTCTCTCAAGGGTTGCAATGGAGGTTGTCAACCACAAAGAGATTCTAACCTTCGATGGGAATAATTTTTAGTTATGGATGAATTAGATGCAACAATACGTCCAATGTTTTGGAATGTATCTATTTATAGCAGTAATGCGTGGTATTTCTACCAAAATTTATAGCACTTTTTTATCATAAGTTGATATTAGAGAATTGGATGTTGACTCTAATGGAATTAATTATCTTGGGGGAGCCTTATCCAATGAAATTTATCAAATTTTATGTTTTTGTAAAACATCACATGATATGTAGAAAAATAATTGAATATATATAATTGATATTTATGGCCATATAAGAAAAGATGTGGTTTTATGGAACAAGTATGATGATAATAAAATGATCCAAAATTAATATGTTGATTCAATTTTTTATAGGGTGAATGTTGTAGTGGATGTGAAGCATTTTCTTTGAGAATTCATTGAAGATATAAATATTGTGAAGTGTATCTTAAGGAAAATTCCTCCTCAGTTCAATCAAAATGTTTTTTTATTGTGTATTAAGAATCAATGGAGCTAACATTTGATAACTGGCATAGTATCCTTGTATCATATGAAATGAGAAATTATGAATACTTCTATTTTAAAATGGTAAAATCTAAAGAGATGGAATTCAAGGCCATGAGGATTCACTTGATTGAATATGGATAGGAATATGTAGAGATATATGAGGTTATTTGATTCCTATCCTCAAATTTTGAATATGGAAACGGATTTTTTGAAGGGAAACTTGCACTTTCATGATTTCGATGTGGGAAGGTTCGAAATTTTCTAGCACTGTTCCCGAAAATGATTCAAGAGGAAGTAGAGGATGAACATGAATTTTCCCTGAATAAGACATAATACTTTTTAAAAGGTAAGGAATATTTTTATTTAAATTTCTTTAAAAATAAGAATATGCTTTCAATAGATGATTTTACTTCAAAAGAATATGAGGCTAAATATTTTGAGGAATGCAAGTATTGTGAAGTTGATGTTGTGGTGGTAGTTTTCAGAAATACTGAAAAAAGGATAATGTGATAGTGAATAAGGCTATGTTGAATGACGAGTTTACCTTCATGTTGAATTGGAATATGTATATGAATAAATTTATTTTTGTAGGGCAAAAGAATCAAACCCAAAAATTTTGTTTATGATGACAAATTCATTATGATATAACAGGAAGATGAGATGTCTTGAATTAATTAAAAAAATGATAAATTGAAGTCTTCAATGCAAGATATCTATGAAAAGGTTTTCTTATTACAAGATCACAATTGATGATCATAAACTAAAAATTACTAGTTTTATTAACATTAGAAAATATCAAGTCATGTGTATCGAAGAACTTGAAGAGAGAGTTTTTAGCATGTGATCAAGTGTTATAAATCAGGAAAAATATTTAACTCTTAACACGACATTGGGAAAGTAGGATATTCATGAAATAGTGAAGATTATAGTTGAGCATAGAGTTCCAGTATAAAAAAAAGACAAATTCAAATCCAAAATCATAAGGCTGGTAAAATGTTCAATCAAAAACTGAAATAAATAATGATTAATGTCAGACCACATTAATACATTATAAAAGTGAACATTGATTTGTGAATGAAGAAGAGCCAGAATATTACAACTGCCCATGGGATAAACAGTAGTGAAAACATGACACACATTAATGCACCTTACATAAGGTGTTATTACTGTGGAATGATGGGGAACTCACAATATGTGTGTTTCATAGCCAAGTGAACCCAAAAGGAACACGAACAATAATTAAAGCCAAAAAAATGAATTATTGTAGAACATCAATATGAGTAATTTTTTGTGTGGAGGATTTATCGACATGGATAGATATTGTGCAACAACCATGATGTGGAATGTGTTGAATCAGAATCAAATTGTTCACAAACAACAATTAAATGATCCATCATGTGAGTTGAAAATGAAAAATAGGTTTTTAGTGTTTCATTATGAAGATATTTCATCATACACAGAGGAAGAAAAGGATCATCAATCCATGAAGGGTATGAAGTCAAAATCATGGATTAGGAAGAAAAGATATGGGCATGAAATGGTTTCAGATATTGCATTTAAGGAATTATATCCCACTAGAATATGGATTATTGAAAGTGGATTCACTTCACATATGACTTTAATAAGGATATAAGGGTTATAATTAGGTATGATAATGAAGGTATTGTAATATTTTTTTAATTATGTAGTCATGAAAATTATTGCCTCTAAAAAAGAAATCATCGGTGAAAATGACATGAGAATTAAAGTTGTCTTGGTTGTGGAAGGCCACAGTCAGAAATTATCAAGTGTGAGTCAACCGTGTGACTTATTAAATTACATAATTATTTCCATGAAGTTATGTGTCATCATGGGAAAAAGTGGTGTAGTTTTTTTGCAGGGTATGAATACAAAAGAGAATATCGTGATCGTGAGTAGAGAAGAAGATATGTGATTTATATCCAAGGAAGATGAAAATAAGTAATTTTATAAGATTCATGTGCATTTGAGAAACACATCCAGGGAATATATGGTAAAATATGATTCTACGCGTGACCTCCCATTATTATCATGTGTTTATACACACACATGTGACGCTTGTTAACAAGGAAATACATTTGAAAAACATTCAAAGATAAAGAAAAAAGTCATCAAAATTTCATGAGTAGGTGCATATTGTTGTTTGTTGAGTTTTATAAGCAAGGGAGATTGATAGGAGGAGATATTATGTTATCCTCATTAATGATTTCATTATAATGTAATGGGTTTCAATCATCACCAAAAAATATTAGTTGTTCATTGTAATGACCCACCTTCACCAAAAGGAGGGAAGGGTCAGTAGATTTCTAGGCCCTTCCTTCTTTAAGTTGAAGGAGATATAATGACCACTGAAACCTGCCTTTAATATGTCTCGGAGTGGCGACCTGCACCAAGGGCATGAGATCACACACTAAATGGAAGGCATTACCTTTTTTCTTTTAATTGTATCTGGAGATAAAATAGTGAATCCCACAACACAAAGACAGAAAGTAAAAAAGTAAAGCCAAGAACCTTTCCCAATGCATGTTACAAAAGTAAAATCCACAATGTATAAGGAGACTACAAGGAAAAGTACCAAAATAAAGATCCACAACAACTGCGATGAACTATCGCAAGTTCTGAGCTAGTACGGTCCAGCACAATCCCCAAAGTCTTCCTGGAAACCTGAAAGCAGTTTATATACATAGGGTGAGCATACAAGTATACTCAGTAGGAAAAACCAAAGAGTCTCGTACACAAGTGGGGAGGCATACTAATGCCCTGTGAGAAAAGAGATAACCAATAACCTACCAATGAAACTAACCACCCAATCCTCTCCAAGGCACACTCCCCAAATAATGCAAGTCAAGTAATGTAGATTAATAGCACATTGATGTTTGGGTACCCCACGCCACTTTCCCACTGGTTATTGAAGACATCCTACGCATCGGTACAATCCCGCCATTCTCACCACAGTCCAACTGCCATACCCTACCCGCACACACCTGGGCCTCAACCACACATCCCTCCTGTAAACACCTCGGCCACAACCACTAACCCGCCCGCAGACACCAGGGCCCCAACTATCACATGTAACAATGCTTGCAAACACCTAGTCCAGAACAACAACTACCACGCCTGAAGACACCTGGGCCTCATCTCGAAATACTTGGGAAACTACCTTCCCGCACACACCTGGGCCAACCACCACACTACACTGCCCGATGATTCTTCGGCTAATAATGGACTTCAGGTCATCACAGCTGGCCTGAAGATACTTGGGATATCCGGGAAACGGAGCAGAAAGGAGCTAATAACGAGCCACTAATAGAAGTGTTGGAAAAAATACCCTCCCCATGAAATGGGGGTGTTTGGAACTATGTTCTCAACTTGTGTGGGCGCGAATAAGAAACACAAAAACTACAAGTATATATATAGGTAACAAGAACTCACCCAAATCTAGGTTTTTCTTCAGCCAACCTAAATAACACAATCAACACCCATGACCAAGTCACAACTCACACCAAACCAAAACCCATTTGTCCCGTATTTGTTTCATGTTCAGTAATAATGTTAAAATATGTTTCTACACCTACTTAGGCATCTAGGAAGCATAAGCACAAGCCAAGGAAAGAGTACAGACAAACATCAAAATAAACATTCACACCTGGTTCTCTTGTAAAGTAACAACAACAAAGGGATAAGTGATATCCATTGAACTACTGGAACCAAAGAAAACCCAAAGAAACATCCTCATATCCCCAAGATCTAGGAGCCAACAATTTCTCAACAATAGGGGATCCCACCCCAATTCGTGATATAATCAAGGTAACCATGCAGCCTCAAATTTGAAATCAGCGAAACCATAACTACAGCGGATCCCATCCCCACCCACATCACTCAGTAATTGGCCCATGAATAAAAACAACCAAACCACGGCTACCAACACAAAGCAGGCCCATACCGTTATTTTCAGATTTAAAAGATTTGACACACTCCATGATTCAAATTCCACTGTACTTTAACCGGGGTTATCACAGAAAAAGATTTATCCTCGTGCTTTCAATTTATTTAGCCGAATATACGTAATTACCTAATTTCCTTTACACGACCAACACGAGAAGTAAGGGTTCATTAATGCACATAGAAAGACCACCAACAGCAAAGATTTTTAGTCGGCATAAACCCACACAATTCAGAAACCATTAATCATGAAAGAAGAGAAAAATAGAGTTGCATCATCAGTCACACCCCTCCCCTTCATTCTTTAGAATCCATTTATTATCTTTGTTAAGGATTGGTCCATCCAATTCTACAAAAGCAGTAGCGTACCCACCCTGCAAGATACACAAAAAGAAGAGTTGAAGGTGAAACCCTACTTGATTGATCAAAGATCGAAGATTCCCTTCACGTGTGAGGAAATTGTTGGGGTGTGACCTCTAGAACTCAAGGACGAGCAGACGAGTCGAACGTAGGGTGTCCGAGAAAAAGAAACTGAGGGAGAACCCTTTACTTATAAGGGTTGGGGATGGTTGAGATATGGAGATAAGGAAGCGATACCACATAAGGAGTGGGGGTCGTGGGTTGACCACGCGGCCCCACACGTCATTAAAGGGTCCCCGCCTTTAGGGGTGGTTTAAACAGATGCACACCAGGGTACCTCACTTTATCAAATTCCATTAATTAGCATTAATGGGCTTTAAAACTGGTGTAATAGGGTCAGAATAGGGTTTAAAACTCAATTTGCGCAAAAAGGAGGTGATACTGGCTAACCCATGGGGGTTAAGCTAGGCCCACCGGTTAGCCGAGCCACTGGTCGGCAGCGGATACCAGTAGACCGAGATACCGGTAGGCGGAGCTACCGCTAGGATGTGGCTACCAGTAGGTCGAGCTACCTGTAGTCTGCGGCTATCGGTAGACTGAGCTATCGGTAGGTCGAGCTACCAGCTACCAGTAGGCCGAGCTATCGGCTACTGGTAGCCTGAGCTACCTTAAGGCCAAGCTACTGGTAGGATGTGGCTACCGGTAGGCCGAGCTACCGGTAGGCTGGGCTACCGGTAGGCTGGGCTACCGGTATGCAGCGCTACCGGTTGGCTGCGCTACCGGTAGGCCATGCTACCGGTAGGCCGCGCTACTCGTAGGTCGTGCTACCGGTAGGCCGAGCTACCGGTAGGCAGCTGCTACCAGTAGGCCGAGCTACCAGGATCCCGAGATACTAGGAGGCCGAGCTACCGGGAGGCCGAGCTACCGGCAGGCCGAGCTACCCGCAGGCCGAGCTACCGATAGGTGGAGCTACCAGTAGGCTGCTGCTAGCGGTAGACCGAGCTACCGGTAGGTCTGATACTGGTAGGCTAAGGCTACCGGTAGGCCTACTGTAGTTCAAAAATCACCGAGAAGTTGGGATGGCCTCCCAGACCACCCATAACACCTCAAACATCATATTTTTACTAAGTAATGGACCTCCAACAACCCGGGCCATTACATCAGATACCTCTGAAACTATTCTCTCCCTCAAGAATCAAAACAACCCATAATGAAAGAGAGGGTCTGAACAACCACCTCGAAAGATACCTCTCAAGAGTGAACCACATTGTTAACTAAAAACACCTCCCTCTAAAGAACCAAGCAACATACCATGTCAAACTGCCCAGTTATGTGGGTTAGGGAGTCCCTTCCACATGTGAAGATACTATCCGCTTAGGTCGGCATTGACTCGCCCGCACAAGTTTAATCCCATCTACCTCAATGCATCTTGATTAGGGGTCGGGTCCTCCCCTCCCCATAGCCAGGACTTTCCACACACACCCATAGGAAATAAAACCCACATTTTTCATAGCCAACAAGTTAAAGAGCTCCACCTCAACAAGTATAAATAGAACAGTACAAAACTCAAAACAACACTGGGTACTGGACACACATCTGTGCTTACCTCTCCCATGTACTCTCCTCAAGCCCACCATGTCTCGATAACACATGAACCTAGGGAATGGATCACCCACAAAGAACCTTCTTCTCACGATCCTCGATCATCACTGGTCTTTATACAAAGGTCATGTCATCCTCGATGTATAGCTCTCCCTAGTCAAGGATGTGTGAATCATCATGCAGATACCGAAGAATTTGGGACACATGGAAAACGTCATGTATCCTCAGAAGTTGTGGTGGTAATGCTAGCTGATAAGCCACTTCGCCGACCTGCTGCAACACTTCGAAGGGTCTGATGAACCTGGGAGAAAGCTTACTCCCCTTACCGAACCTCTATTGTCCACGCTAAAGGGAGACCATCAAGAACATGTGGTCTCCAACCTCAAACTCCAAGGGCCTTCTCCTGATATCAGTAGACGACTTCTGTCAGTCATAGGCCACCTTCATCATTTCCGGTATAAGCTAAACCTTCTCTATCATTCTCTGCACCACCTCTAGGCCAAGGATGTCCACCTCTCTAACCTCAGTCCAACACACAGTTGAGCGGCATGGAATCTTGTAAAGGGCTTCAAATGGGGCCATTCCAATGGTGGAGTGATAGCTATTATTGTAGGTGAACTCTATCAAAAGTAAGTGTCTCACCCACGATCCTCCTAAGTCCAGAACACATGCCCATACCATATCCTCCATGGTGTGGATGGTGCATTCGGTCTATCCATCTGTCTGAGGATGGAAAGCAGTGTTAAGATGTATCTGGGTTCCAAAAGCATGCTGCAATCCTCTCCAGACTCATGAGGTAAACTGCGCATCCCTATCTGAGACTATGGACCTCGAAATTCCATGAAACTGCACCACCTCATCCACGTACCTTCGTGCCAAAGCATCCACTGCACTCAACTCCTTAATCACCAGAAAGTGATCCAATTTCGTCAAATGGTCCACTACTACCCAGATGGCATCATACCCCCCTTGAACCTTTGGTAGTCCTGTGAAGAAATCCATCGAGATGTCCTCCCACTTCCACTCAGGGACATCTAGAGATTGCAGAAGGCCGCCTGGAACTCGGTGTTATGCCTTCACCAACTAACACACTTGGCATTGGGACACAAACTCTGCCACTGCTCGCATTAATCTGGGACACTAGAAATGTATCTTTATACCCTAGTACATCATGGAAACTCATGGGTGTACCGCTAGGGATGAGTTGTGGAACTCACTAAGAACCTTGTCGCGTATCGCCTTTGAAACAAACAACATTCCCCAAAAAAGCATCTGGTTCTAACCATCCTCTGCCCATTCTCCTGGAGAATTACTCTACTCAACTCAGCCACACGTCACTTCCCACTCTGGGTCCCCCCATTGAGACTCCTCGACTTGCTGAAACAGAGATGACTGCACTGTCATCTAATATAGGCAACCTCTATCACTATCAATCCTCGCATTCAGGTGCAAGTAAGACAACTCCTCCATTGCCTTCCAGGTGTCTGCCGACTCTCGGACCGCATCATTCTACGATCTCCTACTCATGGCATCGGCCACTACATTTCCTTTCCCTATAGTGTAGGAAATATCAAAGACACAATCCTGGAGGAACTCCATCCACCTTTTCCACTGCAAGTTTAGGTCCCACTGGGAGAAGATATACCTCAAACTTTTGTGATCTATGATGACCAAAAATCATTCTCCGATGAGGTAATGCCGCCATAACTTTAGTGCAAAAATGAATGCTACATGATCCAGTTCGTGGGTGGCATAATTATACTCATGAGGGAGTATCTGCCTAGACCCATAAGAGATCACCCCTTGTCGCTGCATCAACACACATTTGAGGCCTTTCCCTGAATAATCACAGAACACCTCATATGTCGCGCCTTCTTCTTGTAGTCTCAGCACTGGGGCACTAACCAACTTCTCCTTCAGATAGCTGATGGCTGTCTCGCACTGCTCACTCCACAGGAAAACGTGGTCCTTCTTGGTCAAGGATGTCAAAGGGGCTGCAATTTGGGAGAAGTTGGGTACGAACCTTTGATAGTAACCCGCCAGCCCAGGGAAACTGCGAACCTCTGCCATATTCTTGGGTGCATCCCAAGAAACAACTGCCTCAACCTTTGATGGGTCCACCTCTACCACCTTCTCGGACACTAAGTTCCCAAGGAATTGCACTTCTCACGTCCAGAACTTTCATTTTGGCAACTTCCCGTAGAGCTGGTGTTGTC
Source organism: Viscum album (assembly GCA_963277665.1). Lineage (NCBI taxonomy): Eukaryota > Viridiplantae > Streptophyta > Magnoliopsida > Santalales > Viscaceae > Viscum > Viscum album. Next base: position 545,831,373 of record OY728158.1, read on the forward strand.
GATGGACCTCCAAAACCATCCTCAGGTTCTCCACGTGGTCCTCCTCTAACCTTGAATAGATCAAGATGTCGTCTATGAACATGACTATGAACCGATCAAGGTACTCCCAGAAGACAGTGTTCATAAGCCCCATGAACACAGTCGGGGCGTTTGTATCACCAAAACACATGACTAAAAACTCAAAGTGTCCATATCTGCACCTGAAGGCCATCTTAGAGATGTCGCCCTCTTTCACCCTCAAATGGTGATACCCAGACCGCAGGTCGATCTTTGAGAACCATCCTGCCCCTTTCAACTGGTCGAAAAGATCGTCTATCCTAGGAAGAGGGTAGCGATTCTTGATGGTAACCTGATTCAGCCTCTTTTAGTCTATGCACAACCTGAGACCACCATCTTCCTTCATTGCGAACAAGACAGGAGCACCCCACGGTGACACACTTGGTCGAACATAACCCCATTTCATCTGATCATCAATCTGAATCCGCAATTCCCGTAGGTCCGAAGGTGCCATCCAGTAAGGAGCCATCAAAATCGGATGAGTGCCTGGTTGAAAATCTATCCCAATCTCGATATCACGTCGAGGGGGTAGAGTTATTACTTCCCCAAGAAAGATGTCCATAAACTCACTAATGATCCCTGCTACATCCACCATCTCAACTTCTACTGACTCTACTGACAGCTTGACTAACAAGGAGAGGAGGGGTTCCTCTCGCCTATTGCTCTTCTGACCTTTCCACTCGCTAGTGAATGTAACAAATCAGCCACCCAAGTTTGAGAACCCAACCCTTCCTCGAAAGCAGTCGATGATGGCACACATAGAGAATAGCGAGTCGATGCCTGGGATGACATCGTATGGTTGTATCTGTAGTAGTAGTAGTAGGTCCCTGATTGATTGGTGTGGCCCTATCATCACTGTGCATCCTCTACAAACATATAACAAGTTATTCTGACCTCCGACTGGTGTGCTCAGAACCAGGGGCACTGGAAGTCTCTCGGCATCTAGACCCAGAGCACGGGCCAGACCGGGTTCAACAAAGGAGTGCGAAGCTCCTGTATCGAACAAGGAATAAGCAAGGGCACTGAAAAAACTAATCGTACCTCGAAGAACCTCTAATCCCACTGGAACTTTTGCCTCTGTGGCATGAAACTATTCACGTCTAGCTACTCTGCCCCTCAGCTGCCGGCCACCTCCCCGACCATTCCCTGTTTGAGGTCCCTGAGGAGTTCCCTAAGGTCGGCCTCACCCTGCAACGTCGGCCCTCAGAGGAGCGGGAGCTCGCTGCCCCTGCTGCTGCTGGAAGGGACTAGCTGGAAGCTGCGGCTTGGGTGGGTGCTGGGCCTATCCGCCACTTCCATACTGTACATGGTCTGGGCACTGATTCTAGAGATGTCTGTGGCTCCCACAGATGAAGCACATTTGGTCCCGAGCCCGAATGTAAAGGGCAAGGACTAGGGGACCGGAACTGGAACTATTCTTTCCTGATCCCTGCTGGTCAGAACCAAGAGGTTCCTGATGCAGGTGTTCTAATGTTGATAGCCTTCCCCTTCGATGATCCTTGAATGACTCCCTCTCGTGACACACCTCCTAGAGCGTGAATCCTCTCCACCACTTTGGCCTTCATCTGGACTTCCAAGTATGTCGGCAAGGTGAAGGGGGTAACAATGTACTGGGGGGAGGGTCAGAGCGCCTCCTCTAACTGTCATTCCCTAGACTCCTCATTTAGAAAGAGGTCCGGAGTGAAATGTAGGAGGTCCTTGAACAAGATTCCTAGATCCCTTACTGACATACTCCCCTGCTGGTGGGAGAGTATCTCCTTCCTCTTTTCTACCTTCATCGTAGAAGAGAGGAATTACGCCTGAAACTCTTTCTCAAAATCAGCCCAAGCCACCTCAGACTATCTCCTCTCCCCCTGGTAGAGCGTCCACCACTGACGCGCTTTTCCCCACATCTGGATGAAGGCAAGAGGAACCCAGTACTCGGTCGGAGCCCAAATCAGGCCGAAAGCTATCACCAGCTCTTCTAGCCAGCTCTCCGTCTTCATGTCAGAGGTTCTGCCCTCATACTTCTCGAGGGACTATCCCTGGAAGCCTTGAAGCGTCTTATATCATTGGTCATCCTCCTCCTCTTGATCAACCCTATGCTGATCGGCCAACCCAACCTCCTGGGCCTTGATCCCCTGTACAGCTCATGGTCATCTTCCGGGTGCCATAGCTGAAAGGTAAATAAATAATGTCTAGCCCAAGTAGTGCAGAACATTGTCCTTAAAACTTCTTAAACTTCTTATTTATGTCAGATTCCCAAAACACCCCAGAAACACGATAACACAAGTCATTATAATGCGTGTACCTTCCCTAGGGTCTCTACCCTGCAATCAGTGTGGCCTCACTCGGTCGTTCGGTAGGTCTAGAGTCCTTGCATCGGATCATAGGGGGCCCTAAAATCATGTGTCCTAGCAGGTCTTCCCTAGAATAATTCACACACCAAGGCCACCCAACATCGTTTCCCTACCATCCCATGCATTCCTCACTATGCCTAACTCTAGACTCCATCCTATCTCTCAACCAGCATATGATACCATTATGTCATGACCCGCCTTCACCAAAAGGAGGGAAGGGTCAGTAGATTGCCATGCCCTTCCTTCTTTAAGTTGATGGAGAGATAATGACACTCGAAACCAGCCTTCAATAGGTCCCGGAGTGGTGACTAGTGCCAAGGGCATGAGATTACTAACTAAATGGAAGGAATTACCCTTTTTTCTTTTAATAGGATCAGGAGATAAGATAGTGAATCCCACAACACCAAGACTAAAAGTAAAAAAGTAAATTCAAGAACCATTCCCAAAGCATGTTACAAAAGTAAAATCATCAATTTATAAGGAGAATACAAGGAAATGTGCCAACAGAAATATCAACATCAACTATGATGATCTGTTGCAAGTTATGAGCTAGTACGGTTCCAGCGAAATCCCTAAAGTCCTCCAGGAAACCTGAAAGCAGTTTATATACATAGGGTGAGCATACAAGTTTACTCAGTAGGGTAAACCAAAGACTCTCGTGCACAAGTGGAGAGGCATACTAATGCCCTATGAAAAAAGAGATAACCAAGTACCTACAAAGGAAACTAACCACTCAATCCTCACCAATGCACACTCCCCAAATAAAGAAAGTCAAGTAATGTATAGTAATAGCACATTGATGTTTGGGTACCCCGCGCCACTTTCACACTAGTTGTTGAATAAATCCTATGCAGCGGACCAATCCCGCCATTCTCACAGTAGTCCCACTGCCATACCCTACCCCCACACACCTGGGCCTCAACCACACATCCCGCCTGCAAACACCTGGGCCACAACCACTAACCCACCTGTAGACACCTAGGCCACAACTGTCAAACATAACCATGACTGCAAACACCTAGGCCAGAACGACCACTGCCACAGCCGAAGATAAGTAGGACACATCCCGAAGATACATAGGAAACCACCTACCCATATACACCTGGTCCATACACTACACTACCCTACCCGAAGATTCATGGGCTAATAAAGGACTTCAGGCCATCACAGCCTACCCGAAGATACTTGGGATAACCAGAAAAGAGAGCAGAAAGGATCTAATAACCAGCCACTAATAGAAGTGTTGGGAAAAACACCCTCCCCCATGAAATGGGGGTGTTCGGAACTAAGTGATCAACTTGGGTGGGACGCGAATAAGAAACAAAAAAACAATAAATATATGTATAAGTAACAAGCACCCACCTAAATCTAGGTTTTTCTTCAGCCAGCCTAAAGAACACAATCAGCACCCATGACCATGTCACAACTCGCACCAAACCAAAACCCATTTGTCCAATCCATGTTTCATGTTCAGTAATAATGTTTAAATAAGTTTTTACACCTACTTAGGCAACTAGCAAGCATATTCACAAGCCATGGAAAGAGTACAGTCAAACATCAACTTAAACATTCACACCTGGTTCTCTTGTAAAGTCACAACAACTAAGAGATATGTGAGATCTCTCAAAGTACTGAAACCAAAGAAAACCCCAAGATACAACCTCATGTCCCCAAGATCCAGGAGCCAACGGTTTCTCAACAACAGAGGATCTCAACCCAGTTCTAGATATAAGCAAGGTAACCATGCGGCCTAAAATTCACAACTAGTGAAACCATAACAACAGGGGATCCCATCCCCACCCACATCACTCAAAAATCGTCCCGTGAATAAAAACAACCAAAACACTACAACCAAAAAAAATTAGGCCCATGCTGGTATTTTCAGATATAAAAGATTTAACACACTCCCTGATTCCAATTCTACTGTACTTTAACTAGGGTTATCACAGAAAAGGATTGATCCTAGTGCTTTTAATTTATTTAGTTGAATATACTTAATTAACCAATTTCCTTTACATGACCAACATGAGACGTAAGGGTTCATAAATTCACAGAGAAATACCACCAACGGGAATGATTTTCAGTAGGCGTAAACCCGCACCATTCAGAAACCATTAATCATGAAATAAGAGAAAAACAGAGCAGCATCATCGGTCACACCCCTCCCCTTCATTCTTTTGAATTAGTTTATTATCTTTTTTAATGTTTGGTTCATCCAATTCTACATAAGAGGTAGCGTACACACCCCGTAAGATACACAAAAAGGAGAGTCGAAGGTGAAACCCAACTTGATTGATCAACGATCAAAGCTTCTCTTCACGCGCGATGAAATTGCATGGGTGTGACCTCTGGAACTCAAGGACGAGTAGAAGAATCGATCACAGGGTGTCTGAGAAAAAGAAGATGAGGGAGAAACCATTGGTTATATGGTCTGGGGACAGTTGAGATACAGAGATAAAGATGTGAAACCATGTAAGGAGCAGGGGTCGTGGGTTGACCATGCGGCCACGCACGTCACTAAAGGGTCTCCGCCTTTAGGGGCGGTTTAAACCGACATACACCAGGGTACCACACTTAATCCAACACCATTAATTGGAATTAATGGGCTTTAAATCAGGCGTAAAGGGGTCAAAATAGGGTTTAAAACTCAATTTTCACTAAAAGGAGGTGATACCGGCTAACCTGTGGGGGTTGGGCAAGATCCACCAGTTAGTCGAGCTACCGGTAGGCTGCAGATATAGGTAGAACGAGCTACCGGTAGGCCAAGATACTAGTAGACTTCAGCTACCGGTAGGTGGAGCTACCGGTAGGGTGAGCGACCGGTAGGGAGAGCTACCGATAGGCTGAGCTATAGGTAGGCCGATCTACCCTTAGGTCGAGCTACCGGTAGGCTGCGGATACCGGTAGATGGAGCTACCGGTTGGCCGAGCTACTGGTAGGCTGAGCTACCGGTAGGCTGAGCTACCTATAGTCCAAGCTTAAGGTAGGTTGCAGCTATGGGTAGACCCAGCTACTGGTAGGTCTGCTACCGATGGGCTAAGGCTACCGGTAGGCCTATTGTGGGTCAAACTTCACCAAGAATTTGGGATGGCCTCACAGACCACCCATAACACCTCAAACATCAATTTTTTACTATGTAATGGACCTCCAACAACCCGGGCCATTACATTCATCTACATAAGACATATCAAAGAGGAGTTGAGAAGATGTTGGGGAAAAAATTCAGAACGAATCAAATAGATAATGGATCCGAGTTCATAAATTTACAAGTGTAGTATTATATTGAGAAACATGATATATGATACCATGTTTCTTCTACAAGAACTCGACAACCTAATAGAGTAGTTGAAAGAATAAATTATATATCCAAAAAAGGATATAATGATTCTCATTGTGAAAGAGATTCTAGGGATGTCCTGGAATAGAGAATTCATCACATAAGTATACATATCAAATAAATAATTATTATGTCCATAAGTGGAAATGACATTATATGTGATTTTTAATGGATATAAGGCAACATTGAATTACATTTTATAATTCATAAGTAAGATGTAAACTATCAATAAGGAGAAAATTGGAAGTTTGAATCTAATAGAGAAGAAGGGATATTTTTTTCCGACTTAAAGAAAACCAAAGAATATAAACTATTCAATAAGTTACTAGGAATGATAGTTGAAATCCATGAGGAAACTATAGTGGATACAGAGAAGAATAATAATAAATTATATAATCAATATCAGGAGGATAGTGAAGAAGAGATAAGAAGACCAAGGGATACTCAAGTTCTATATGATGATCCAGATGAAGACTTAGATTATGAGAAGGATTAAGGTAAATAAGTATATGCATTGATACTTGTAAAAAGAGCTGAAATTGATAGATAAATCATAATTTTTATCATAAAATTCTAGTGGATACTAGTAGAATGAGGACTCTACAACATGCTTCATACTTATCATAGGCAGATCCTAAATGTTTTATTAATGCAGCTGGAGATGAGAATTGTGTTCATGATATGAATGAATATCTTGACCAAATTGAGATGAATTAGACATGGGATATTTTTTCAAGCCCAATAGATAAGAATATAATCATAAAAAATGGATCTTTAAAAATAAAATGAATGAATATGGTGTTTTAATTCAAAACAAGTCATGACTAGTGTGAAAAGTGTAATGCCAGATAGAGGGAGATGAAGTTCGTGAGCCATTTTCAAATATTTCAAGGATAGATAAAATTCTATTATTCTTGGACATAACAGTGCAATGAAAGGTTAAATTTTCCTAGATGGATGCCAAATCCACATTTTTTAATGTTGTTCAGGAATAAGAATGGTAAATTGGAAAACGATATTGTTTTTACATTCTTGAAGATGAAAAAAGAGTGCATCGACTGAAGAAGTCACTACATAGAATGATGTGGCCATGAAGAGCATGTTATTAAAGATTATATATGTTTTTGATTATGATCTATTTCCATCAACGTGGTTTTTATTTTCAATCTGCGTGTGAATAATGACAGTAATAAATGGATGAAGGTCTTGGTATATGTCGATGACAAGATCATTAGAGGGTCAGATGAAGTGTGGTACATACAGTTTTCTAAATTCTAGAAAAGTAGGTTTGAAATGTCAATAATTAGTGAATTGAAGTTTTTCCATGGTTTACAGGTAAGACAAGGAAATATTGGAATATTTATTCCTATATATAAATTTTCCATTGAACTTTTTATAATATATTTAATGGATAATTCCATGTAGATGCTGACTCTAGTGGCTTCCCAGATGTAACTGTTTGGAGATGTTGAAGGTAAATCAGTTAAGGTCCTTGAATATAAGTAGATCATTGTAATCCAAATATACTTAATAACCATATGCCCATATATCATTTTTTCCCATGTCAAGAAGTGTGGTATCAAAACAATACCATAGAAATATGTATACTTTTAGTGAAAAGTATACTTTAGTATATCAAGGGGATGATGGATTTTGGTTTTATGTATAATAACAAATATCACTATGGGTTATTGGAATATACATATGCAGTTTGGTCCAGTTGAGTAGATGATTAGAAATCAACATCTAGTGATGCATTCTATTTTTCTAGTTTATTTATGTATTTGATAAGCAAGAAACAAGATTTCATCTCATTGAGAACTGAAGAAGATGAATATATTATCGCTATTCAATCATGTATGTAGTTATTATGGATGAAACAACAGCATTATCATATGGGAGTATAAGTGAATTCTCCAATCAGAATACACTATGATAATTCAAGTGTTATAAATCACCGAAAAAACCGATTCCATCACTCAAGGACAAAGAACATTGAAATCAAGTATCATTTTATCAAGGAACTTTCGGGAAAGGGCTTGTGAAACTGGAGAATGGGCCTATATAACTATAGGTTACTGACATCCTGATAAGGTAGTTACCCAATGAAGAGTCTGAATGATATTGACAAGGTCTAGGAGTCAAGTCGAATCCCCACACTTGAAAGGTGTTAATGTTGGAGCCCCACCCCTCTCCCCGAGTTATGGTGTGTTTTTTCTCTTATGTATTGATGTGAATTTTTAGCCTATTTCAGACCTTTAAGGGGCAAACAATGAATTCATTGATAAATTGGACGAAAATGAGGCTATAAAAGGGGGGAAATTTCATAGTCAATACCCATGGACAAGCTAACAAGTGAAGAATCGAGATAGGGGGAGAAATGAGATAGGAGATTTTTAAATCTGATGATTCTTTATGTCATCTATCAAAGGTAACATATCACAATATCTGAGGATTGTTATGAAAGCGAAAGAGTGATTTTGTAATGGAATTAAGTGGTTCATTGATGAACTTTTTGTTATACTATTTTTTCCCACACGGAGCATTTCTCATGTGGGCTTAGAGTTTTTTTTGAATAAATCATTGACCATTATCTGATTTTCAGGAAGAAAATAGTGGTTGAGGATGTATTAATTTAAAGAGTTATTAGGTTATTAAATAATTTTCAACAAACCCAAATGGAGAGATTCTTGGGAAAAAATACCTTAAGGTCAAATTGAATCATTTTTGGGTTGATTATGTTTGTTAGCAAAGATAGTTACATTTTATGTTGTGGAATTATAGAGATATTACTAAAAAATATATTGAAAAGTATCCATGCTAATTTAATGGATGATATGGTTGGGGTACTAAAATATTGTATACAAACTGGTGGTGTTTTCTAGTGTTTTAAAAAATTCTGTGTCAAAAAACTAGAGAATGGAGAAAAGTGTTTTTGGAAATGGTAGTTTCTTGACAGTGATAAGGATTCCTTGAATGATAATCACCATACATGTTTCATGATCATATTATCAAAATATTGAAATGGAAATAATGGGCCCAATATTTTAAGTAGTACACAAGTTGACTAGCTCGAAACAAGCTTAAATGAATGGATTTGCATAGTCGGGGTAATGTTGTAGGCCTGATGCTTTGGTCCACAAAATGCCTATAAATAGATTTCTACCCCCTCATTTTTTGAATAAGGTCAATAGATAGTGAAAATTGGTTCTCTAGTCTTACAAGTGGCGATGGATTGCAGGTAGTGAGTTATTCAGATGTTATGTGCCGTATAAAAGTTGCATTCCAATTGTGAGTTGGGTGTAAAAGGGTGTGTGTCGTGCATGTTCCGACTATAATATGGTTGTTTTGTGTATTTTTGTAGAATCATTAAATTTGGGTTTCCCATTACAAATGAATCATGTTTGGATCATGCTTAAATTAGTGTGAAAGTCTCCCTGATTTTAAACAATAGATGGAAGATTCCCAGTATTTCTATGGAACAAATGTATTCATTTGTGGATGAAAGTGTAATTTCAACAATGAATATATCTATAGTTTAGTATGTGTAATTAATATAAATTATGGGACCTAGAATTCCATAAACCATGTGTGGAACCCTTTCCTAGATTAGTGAGTGAAGGAATAGGATGACAATGATCTTTTCCACTAGCAGTGAGCCAGAGAAAGAGACATCGGTAGTGACCCTTGTAAATTAAGTGAGTAGATCCTAATCCTTGTTAATAAAGTGAGACTGGGTATATAAGTGTTCTATCCCTAAACTTGTATGTATTAGTGTGATTGTATTCGATTTTGTACATCACCACATTGCTGATGTATGATCCTTGGACATAGCCTAGTGAAGGTGAACCAAGAAAAATTGTAATGTAACATGCATGACTAAATTTCTATTTATATATTTATAAAGGCGAAATATATAACTGTGTTTTTCCAATGATGAAACATGATCATCATGTGAAGTAGTTTTAATCCGTCAAAACATAATTCACCCCCTCTCAGGGTATTTGACCTAGTGGACATATCAATTAGTATTATGGGTAAAAGATAATTTCATTGATTCTCTATCAAGGGTTTCAATGGAGGTTGTTAGCCTCATAAGAATTCCAATCATCGTTGGTAGTATTTTACAGTTTTGGAAGAATAGGATGCATCACTACATCTGAAATTTCGGGATGGATGTGTTTATAATAGTAATTATTGAATTTTTGGACAACAATGACTGAGCTACATTATTATATGTCGAGTAAAGAGAATAGGATACCGATGCTAAATGAATTAATTCTATAAGGGGATCCCTATAGAAGGTAAATTATTCAATGGTTACATCATGTAAAACATAACATGTAATGTGAAAAATGCTGTTAAATATCAATGAATTAGATTCAATGGTTATAGAAGAAAATATGCATGTTTTGTTGAATATGTATGATTATTAGAGAGTGGAACCAAATGAGTCTATTGATGCATTCATTGATAGGGTGAATGTTGTAGTGGATGACATGAATAGTATTGAAGAAGTCATTAAATATATAAATTTTGTGTGGTGCATCTTGAGGAAACATTCACTTGGTTCAATACAAACGTTTCAGGGTGGGATGTTAATGATCTAAAGGAGAAGACATAGGATAACTTACATAGTACATTTTTAGCCTATTGTAACACCCCAAGATTTCACGGTACACTTCCCTTTGAATAATACAGTAGCATGTGTTGTACACAACATCGAGTTCTAACACACACACCACAACCAATAAAACTAAAAGTTATGAATTGTAATACCCGATTTAAATTTTATCTTTCAAAATGCAATTCATTTTTGGATTCAGAATATCGAAATTAGCCTAGGGTGAAATTTTTGTACTTTTCTGAAAACATTCAATTTTTTATGAATAGTGAAAAAACACTAAGTTATAGTTTAAAACTGATTTTTTATTTAAATAATTATTTATTTTATTTAAATTTAATTAAGGTCAAAATAGATACATAATACTAATATAAGTTCAATGTATTTCATTGGAGTTAGTTTAGAATAATTTTAGATATATAAAAAGTGTATTGAACTTTTCACCGTCTTTTACCCACCTCCTAGGAGAATTTGGAAATTCACATAAAATGTAATTTTACTGCTTCTGTGAGTGGAATTTCAAAAAAACAAGAGACATGGTTAATATCAAGGAGTAAAATGTGGTTCAATGAGATGAAAATAATTTTTGGTGAATAGTAAATTTTTACTTTTATTTACCACAGTTAAATGTAAATAGGATAATTAAGGGTAAAAATGATATTAATATTTCCCTAACACATGTCCTAATTCTATTGGAAAAGTGTATATCGACCAAAAAAACCTTAGGAATAAAATATTATCATTTAGGTCCACTTGGATTAGATTATGACATTTATTATTATTTAAATCAATGACAAGTTAAAAGAGTTAAAATAAAAGTTTATTTACTAAAACATTTTTAATATAGGGTTATACATAAGATAAATTAGATTGTAAATATTAATTAGAAAGAAAAAACTATTTCATACATAATGGTATTTTATTTATAATTTTTAGACATTAAAAATTTAATTTATTTATGACACAATGGTGATGCAGTAATTACATAATTAATAAAATATTAAAGTAATTGATATTATAAATATCAAAATAAATGTAATTTAGACTTTTTATGAATTAAATTAATTTTATAGGTTAATATTACATATTAGGATTGGTTATAAAAATTGTGTTCGAAGTAATAATTCTGTTATTAAATTATCAAAAACAAAATACCCAATAGTGTCAAAATTTACATAAAAGAGTTTTTAAAACATATATTATATTATTAATTTATATTCTATTCCTAAAAATCTAAGGTTCTACCAAAGGACATGTATCATGATAGGTGTATAATTAATGAACCACATGGAGGTCTCTCGGATGTATATAGTAAGTTTATTAACTATATAATATAAAAATACAAAGTGACATGGTAAATGTCAAACTAATTAACTAAGAGTTAAAACTAAAAGATATGGTTACTTTAGTGACCCAAACCTGTCTAAAACCTATTAGTTGAGTGGGTTTCAACCCATACCCACCTTAAACTTTAAATAATACACTTTTGAGCCATTAGAAATTGAATATGAATTTATTATAAAATAATATTTCTAGCTTTTCCAAAGGTGCCCCTCACCCCACTTATAAAAGAGCACTCCCCCTTCTCACTAATTCACACATTCAAAGCGTTTTGTCTCAACCAAACCCTACAAAAATACTCTCCAATTCCCTCAATCCAACCTAGAGGCCTTAGTTTGATAGGAAATCCATCCTATAGAGCACTTTTGATCACATCAAAAGGAAGTACTCGAAGAAGAGTTAATGTTTTCACCACCCTCTTTCAAGTTCCTTTCTTCTTCAACTTCTTCTTTATTTTTTATTCCCATTCTAAAATAATAACTCTAGTATATTATATATTCTATGATGTTATTATAAATATGGTACAACCATATTCATTATTCTATCCATCCATTGAATTACATGTCACTATGCATGCGTACGTACGGCTTACCGTCTCCACGTTGTGGTGTAATTGTTATTCAAAAAATTATTATTTGGATGGGTATAATAATGATGTGTAATTCATGTAAATAATAAATATAACATGATAATGATTCTGTATATATGATATAGCATTCAATTACATATTATTTTAATATTAAAAGAATGATATTGTCACGCGTACGTACGTACAGACTACAGTCTCCACGAACACGATGAGATTCATTCTCAATCGTATCCATTCAAGACTAATTCCCATTTAATGATTAAAAATAATGTTTATGGACTTTATATCATTCTGGATATGAATAATATACAACCTATCCATTAAAATCATGGGTTACTTAAAAAAATATATAAAATAAAACGAGTAAGTTAACACCTGAAACAACGACAATACTAAGACATTATTATCAAATCAATGATAAAATATCATATATGATATCATATTAATGTATATGATTCTTGTATAATTTAATAAAAATTATTTCACCATTATACAGGAGGTTAACCTACACTCAACCAAGGAAATGTACAAGGTAAGGGTTTATTTCACAATCTCTTAATTATATGAGGTTGTTTATAGGTAATTATCTATTAGGACCTCATTATCATCCACATCCATGTTTCATAAAAATTTATTTGAAATAATTCTTAATATTTTACAGAATATGGGTTAAAATCATTTATACCCTTGTTGAATTTTCATAAGAAGTTTATAAATTAATCTTTCATTCGTTTTCCAAACAAGGTCCTTTTTAACCTTTTCGACAGAATCAAGGTAAGATTGTTTTTTTAACTTATACAGCGAGTGTGGCTATTTTCGGCCGTTATAAAATCATCGAAGATTCACTTAAAAATATTATAAGAATATTATCATAGTAAATGTTTTATTTTATAATCATGTGACTTTTAAATTAATTTAAAAAAAGAGATATTTCTCTCAAATAGTTTTGATTTCATCTATGTCAACATCTTTTGATGGATTTTATTCTTATTTGAAGTTTATTTATTATGAAACAAAACATCAATATTGTATTGATGGTTTTGTGATATTTTTGACTGTGGATGTGATATTTTATACCATTAATGGTTTACAGAGAAATTATTGACATTTAATATGCTAGTTTTAATATGAATGTTTATGTTATGTTTAAACATGTTCATATGAGGAATGCATTGGACTTAATATGTGATGGGTGGAGCCAGTTATAGCTCCTCGATGCATCCTTAGGTCTCATGAGACAAACTAGTGTCTTGGCACAAGGCCTTGACAAAAAATTATTTGTAGTCTTGGCATGAGGCCTTGACTATGTGGTTAAGATAGTCTGGAATTATGCATTCTATCATTATGAAAGTGGTTATTGATATTGCATGTGATTTTTCGACTAGTATAATATCCATGTGAATAATTATATGGAATTATTTTATTTTATTTCTACCTTATTATAATGATGTTCAAGTTTAAAAGTCTCTTGTTTTAGTTACACATTGCCTTAAATGTTTATGCTAATTTATTAATCATTCCGCTATAATGTTATCCTTACTGGGCATTTGAGCTCACCCCTTTCTATGTTTTATTTTTCCCAGGATGTTAAGAAGTATTTTATGAATGACCTGCAGGGATAGTATGAGGGGATAAGAGTGTGGAATATGGAGACTATATTTTTTGTAGTTTTTATTTTATGATATAATTTAAACATCATGAATGTATCTAGTTATTCCAAGGCTACTAAAATAATCGGTCTTTCGAGGCTTGATCATTCTTGTGATCATGAAAATGTTATGTACTAATGCACTGACATTGGGAAACTGGGGTTGGGGTGTTACAGTAGGTATCATAGGAAGTTTAGTACAAACCATGGAAGCAAGATTTAGGTAAACTCTGAATCGAGCACATATACCTAAGATAGACTTTGATGATTAGTATAGAAGAACTTCCTAGAATTTTGGTATTGTAGATATTTTTTGAGTTTTCCAAGTAATACATACCTGTCTGGATTCAAGAAGGTAGAGGTGGATCTTGCATAGATGTACCTAGTGGTAAAAACTAAAAACACCACTTTGAGATAGACTCGAACGAGAACTCGTGCACGACAACGTGCCTTGCTACACTCTTGGTTACGACACTCCTAGGGGATATGCTTAGGATAACTCTCATTTTCATTACAAATAATTATGAAGGGTTTATGAGTATATACTTTCTCAAAGAAATTTTTTTATGATTATGGATTATATACATAAATAGTTCAATTTATGATAAGTGTTTTTATATGTATGGAATTATGTATTTTGATTCATAAACTGATCTAGTTTATGCCATTTTTTAGAAACGGCGACTAGTGGAATAAATCGAATCTGTATCAATGCACGCACTCCATTTAGGGATTTCCCTCCTACTCATGATAATTATAGTGGAGCTGGTGATGCAACTAGTGTTGATCAGCTAATCACCATATTGGGACAACTCACTCAGGTTATGAATAATAAACTTACCTGTATGGAGAACCCTGATCCACATCATGGATTATCAATGCTAGATCACTTAATGAGGAAACAAACTCCAATAATCAATGGGAGTACAAATCCATTAGTAGCTGAGCAATGTATAAATTCCCTAGAGAAAATATTTCAGGATTTGGGGAGTAGTGAAAAAGAAAAAAGTTATCATGGCAGTTTACTGCCTCACTGGAGATGCTGATCAATGGTGGTCATTTATTCAAAATATGAAAGAAGATGATGAAGTATCAAATATGGAATGGATGGAGTTTAAAGATCTATTTTTAGTGAAATAATTTCCTCATGAACATCAAGAAGATATGGAAAGGCAATTTCTGAGTCTGAGAAAAAAGGAGGATGAGAATGTCGCAAAGTATGAGGATAACTTTACAAGGTTAGCAATGCATGCTGGAGATTATGTACGTAACACAAGAAGTATGATTTATCTTTTCTTTGATGGGTTAAAAACATTTCTCTGTCGATCATTAGTCTCACAATCCTTCTCATCGTACGAAGACATTGTCTCGTGTGCTATCAAGATAGAAAAGTAATTTTTTAATTCTTATGACTTTAAAGCAAAGAAACAGAATAATAGATCTGCTGATCAATCTAGGAATGGAAATAAGGGGAAGAAAGGAAATGTTGAATATCCATCCTATGGTAAATGTGGGAAGAAACACCCCAGTACTTTCTTAAACAGAATGGGAGTCTATTACAAGTGTGGTGAAAATGGCCACTATGCTTTTGATTTCAAGGGGAAGAAGGAAGATATCGATGTCCAATGCTACAATTGTAGGAGGATGGGACATTATTCAAATGAATTTCCTAAGCATCAGGGGAACTTACCTCAGAAAAGGCCAAGGGATCAAGGCCAAGCTTATGCTATCACTACTGCTGAGGTAGAAGCTCTGAAAGACATGGTGGCAGGTAATTTAATGGTTTCCTCATGTTTATCAAATGAATTATTTGATTATAGATCATCGCATTGTTTCATATCTTCCCAGTTTTCTAAGAAAATTGGATATTTCAAATTTGATTTAACAAGGGAGTTTTCAGTTAAAACTCCTAAGGGAAGTATCATTGCAATAATGTTTTGTGAATCAGTCCCCAATAGAGCACATAAATGTTCTTTATCTGTGGATCTCATCATCATACCTATGATTGAGTTTGATATAATCCTCCGTATGGATTGGTTTTCGGACCATGAATTGATGATTTATTGTAAGAAGAAGGATATTACGATTTTTTATGATGATGATAAGGAACATCTTATCTTTAGAGAAGAATCGTTACCACCTAATTCTTATCTATATCCACCCCCAGTAGCTCAACTAAATTCAATTATTGGGGAGGAAGATAATTACATGATTGTGGGTGCGTAAAGTAATGTTCAAATATAGGATGTACCTATTTTGAAAGAATATGTAGATGTTTTTTTGGAAGACTTACTTGGACATCCTCCAGAACAAGAAGTTGAGTTTTCCATTGATTTAATTTTTGGATCAAGGTCTATATTGAAGACCCCTTATAGAATGGCCACTTTGGAATAAGTTGAACTAAAGAAACAACTAGAAGAATTGAGTAATAAGGGATTTATTCTCACTAGTGTTTCTCCATGGGGAGACCCTGTTATTTTTGTTAAAAAGAAACATGGATCTATGAGGCTATGTATCGACTACAGGGAGATCAATGCTATAACAATAAATAACAAGTATCCCCAGCATCACATTGATGATTTATTTGACCAACTTCATGGAGCACAATACTTTTAAAAGATTGACCTTCGGTCTGGATACCATCAGTTGTGTGTGAAGAAGGAAGACATTCCGAGGACATCATTTCGAACCAGGTACGGACATTACGAGTTTACAGTAATGCCTTTTGGGATGAATAATGTGCCCTCTATATTCATGGATCTAATGAATAGAGTTTTCAAGGAAAATCTAGATAAACTTGTGGTGGTATTTATTTATGATATCTTGTGTACTCTAAAAGCTACGAAGATCATGAAAATCACTTACGCATTATCCTGAAGACTCTGAGAAGACATGAATTATATGGGAAGTTTAGTAAGTGTGAATTATGGATTCATGAGATTTATTTTCTTGCCCATATTGTCTATAAAGATGGAATCTATGTTGATCCTTCTAAGAACACGGAAATCCAAGAATGGCTTGTACCGAAGATTATAACTGAGGTATGCAGTTTTATTGGTTTAGCAGGTTATTATCGACGTTTCTTCCAGAATTTTTCCGGGTTGGCTAACCCGTTTACAAATCTCACACATAAAGGGGATAAATTTATTTGGACAAAAGAGTGTGAAGAATGTTTCGAATAACTGAAGAGAAGATTAGTCAATGCTCCTATATTGACTCTACCATCAGGCAATGATGGGTTCGTTATTTATAGTAATGTGTCAATGAATGTACATCGTTGTGTCTATATGCAAAATGAGAGGGTTATTTCCTATGCATCATGACAGCTAAAAATTCATGAGCAAAACTACCATACTCATGATCTTAAGTTAGCTGCTGTAATATTTTCTTTGATGATATGGAGGCATTATCTTTATGGTGAAAATGTGAGATTTATACTGATCACAAGAGTTTGAAGTTTATTTTCTCACAAAAAGAACTCAACATGAGGCAAAGGAGATGTCTTGAACTACTCAAGGATTATGATTGCACGATACACTACCACCCGGGGAAGGAAAATAAGGTGGTAGATGCTTTTAGCAGAAAAGATCATGGAGTTTTGAACATGATGAGATTTTAAAGGGATCATATTTATAAGGATCTAGTGAAGATAGATATGGGAATTACCTTGGAAGGTGAAAAATAAATACTTTTTCAAATGGTTTCCAAACAATCATTACTAGAAAGGATAAATAGTTCTCAGACCGGTGATGAAGAGTTTCAAAATAAGATTAAAGCTGTGAATGATGGGAGATTCAATGACTTTGGGTATGAAGATTGAATTTTGAAATTTTGGAAGAGACTTTCTATTCCCAATATACCTAATCTAAAATAAGAATTGTTGGATGAGTCTCATAGTTCCAATTTCTATATACACCCTCAGAGCACCAAAATGTATAGAGACATGAAAGAACATTTCTGGCAGGACAACATGAAGAGGGAGATCGGTGATTTTATGTTATGATGTATGGTTTTTCAACAAGTGAAAGCTGGAAGGCAACAGCCTAGAGGAGTCATGCAAACTCTTCCCATACCGGAGTGTAAATGGGACAATATTACGATGGATTTTGTCATGGGACTACCAAAGACACCTATAAGGAACCATGCAATATGGGTCATTGTTGAACGTCTAGCAAGGATTTATATTAATGAAGTGGTTAGACTTCATGAAGTACCCTTATCGATTGTTTCTGATCGTGATCCCCAATTTACTTCAAAATTCTGGAAGTCTTTAGAAATCCATGGATACTGAACATCGTTTGATCACTGCTTAGCACCCTCAAATAGATGGACAATCAGAATGGACTATTCAACCCTTAGAAGACATGTTGAGATCATGCTCACTTGACTTTCAGGGTATGTGGGATCAATATTTACCTCTGGTGGAATTTTCCTATACCAATAACTTCCATTCAAGTATTCAAATGGCACCATATGAAGCGTTATACGGAAAGAGATGTCACACACCAACCTGTTGGGATGACGTTGGTGAAAGAAAACTTGTAGGCCTAGAACAGGTAGAGGAAACAATGGAAAAGGTAAAGGTAATCCAAAACCACATTAAAGCAGGTTAAAGTAGGCAGAAGAGCTATGCCGATAACCGAAGGAAGGATTTGGAATTTCAGGTAAGAGATCATGTTTTCTTGAAGGTATCTCCATGGAAGGGAGTTATACGTTTCGGTAAGAAGGGTAAATTTAGTCCTAGGTACCTCAAACCATTCAAAATTCTAGAACGAATTGGGGTTGTAGCTTACCGTTTGGCAATGCTGCCAAGTCTCTCCAAAGTTCACGATGTGTTCCACGTATCACTATTGAGGAAATACATGCCTGACCCAATGCATGTACTCACCTATGAAGAATTAGAACTGGAACCTGATATGTCTTATTACAATGAGCCCGTCAGGATTCTTGATACGAGAGAACAAGTACAGAGAAACCGGAAGACTCGTCTGGTAAAAGTTTTGTGAAGAAACCATAAGATGGAAGAGGCAATGTGGGAACCCGAGGAACTTGTGTTGAAGAACCACCTAAGTCTTTTCATGCGGTAGTATTCTAAAAATTTCTAGGATGAAATTATTTAAAGGTGGGGAGAATGTAACACCCCATGCTTCCACGATACGCTTCCCTTTGAATAATACAGTAGCGTGTGTTGTACGCAACTTCGAGTTCTAACACAAACACCACAACTAATTAAACTAGCCATTATGAATATTAGTACCCAATTTTTGAAATTTTATAAAATTTACCATTCAAAATGGTATTCATTTTTGGATTCGGAATATCGAAATTATCCTAGGGTGAAATTTTGGTATTTTTTTGAAAACTTTTAATTTTTGATGAATAGTGAAATAACACTAAGTTATAGTTTAAAACCAAATTTTTATTTAAATAATTATTTATTTTATTTAAATATAATTTTGTTCAAAATGCATACATAATACCTATATATGTTCAATTTAATTCATTGGAGTTATTTTAGAATAATTTTAGATATATAAAAATTTTATTGAACTTTTCACAGTCTTTTACTCACCTCCTAGGAAAATTTGGAAATTCACATAAAACATAATTTTACCGCTTCTGTGAGTTGAATTTCGAAAATATGAGAGACACGGTTAATATCACGGAGTAAAATTTGGTTCAATGGGATGAAAATAATTTTTGGTGAATAGTAAATTTTTACTTTTATTTACCACAATTAAAAGTAAATAGGGTAAGTAAGGGTAAACATGATATTAATATTACTCTAACACATGACCTATTTCTATTGGACAAGTTTATCTCGACCAAAAAAACATTAGGAATAAAATATTATCATTTAGGTCCACATGGATTTGATTAGGACATTTATTATTATTTAATTCAAGGAAAAGTTAAAAGAGTTAAAATCATAGTTTATTTACTAAAACATTTTTAATATAAGGTTATAAATAAGATAAATTTGATTGTAAATATTAATTAGAAAGATAAAAAGATTTTACTACATAATTGTATTTTATTTATAATTTTATGATATTAATTAATTTAATTTATTTATGACACAATGGTAATGCAGTAATTACCTAATTAATGAAATATTAAAATAATTGATATTATAAATATCAAAATAAATGTAATTTCAGACTTTTTATGAATTCCACTAATTTTATTGGTTAATATTACATATTAGTATTGGTTATCTAAATTTTTTTTGAAGTAATAATGCTGTTATAAAATTATCAAAATCAAAATACCCAATAGTGTCAAAATTGACATAAAATAGTTTTTAAAACAAATATTATATTATTAATTTATATACTATTCCTAAAAAATCTAAGGTTCGGCCAAAGAACTTGTATCATGATAGGTGTATCATTAATGGACCACTTGGGGGTCTCTTGGATGTATAAAGTATGTTTATTAACTATATAATATAAAAATACAAAGTGACATGGTAAATGTAAAACTAATTAACTAAGAGTTAAAACTAAAAGATAATGTTAATTTAGTGACCCAAACCTATCTAAAACCTATTGGAAGAGTGGTTTTCGACCCATCCCCACATTAATCTTTAAATAATATACTTTGGAGCCATTAGAAACCGAATATCAATTTATTATAAAATAATATTTCTAGCTATTCCATAGGTTCCCCTCACCCCTCTAATAAAAGGACACTCCCCTTCTCACTAATTCACAAATTCAAAGCCTTTTTTCTCGGCCAAATCCAGGCCAAATACTCTCTAAAAATCCCTTAAATCATCCTAGAGTCCATAGTTTGATCATAAAGCCAACATAATGATCTATTTTGATCAAATCAAAAGGAAGAACCCAAAGAAGATGTAATGTTTTCACCACCCTCTTTCTAGTTCATTTCTTCTTCAACTTCTTATTTCATTTTTATTCCCATTATAAAATAATAACTCATAATCTTATATATACTATGATGTTATTATAAATATGGTATAACCAAATTCATTATTCTATCCATCCATTTAATGACATGTCACTATACGTGCGTACGTATGGCTTACCGTCTCCACGTCGTCGTGTAATTGTTATTCAGTAAATTATTATTTGGATGGCTATAATAATGATGTTTAATTCATGGAAATAATAAATATAACATGATAATGATTATGTATATATGATATACCATCCAATTATATATTATTTTAATATCAAATGAATGATATTGTCGCTCGTGCGTACGTACGGACTACCGTCTCCATGAATGTGATGAGATTCATTCCCCATCATCTCCATTCAAGACTAATTCTCATTTAATGATTAAAAATAATTTTTAATGATGTGATATCATTCTGGATATGAATAAGATACAACCTATCCATGAAAAACACGACTTACGTAACAAGACATATAAAATAAAACGAGTAAGTTAACACCCGAAACAATGATAACACAAAGACATTATTAACAAATCAATGTTAAAAGATCATATACGATATCATATTAATGTATATGATTCTTATATAATTTAATAAAAATTATTTCACCATTATACAGGAGGTTAACCTACCCTCAACCAAGGAAAAGTAAAACTTAAGGGTTTATTTCACAATCTCTTCATTATCCGAGATAGTTTATAAGTAATTATCTACTGAGACCTCTTTATCATCCACATCCATGTTTCTTAAAAATGTATATCAAATCATTCTTACTATTTTATAGACTATGAGTTAAAGTCATTTATACCCTTTTTACTTTTTATAAGATGTTTATAAAGGAATATTTTTTTCTTTTTCCAAACAAGGTCCTTTTTAACCATTTCACAAAAATTAAGGTAAGAATGTTTTTTAACTTATATGTCAGGTGCGGCTATTTTCCTCCGTTATAAAATCATCAAAGATTCCCTTAAAAGCATATAATAATATTTTAAAAGTAAATGTTTTATTTTATAATCATGTGACTTTTAAATGATTTAAAAAAAAGAGATATTTCTCTCAAATAGTTTTGATTTCATCTATGTCAATATCCTTTGATGGATTATAAGCTTATTTGATGTTTATTTATTATGATACAAAACTTCGATATTGTATTGGAGGTTTTGTGATATTTTTGACTGCGGATGTGATATTTTTATACCATTCATGGTTTATGGAGTAATTATTGACATTTTTAATGCTAGTTTTAATTTGAATGTTTATGTTATATTTAAACATGATCATATGAGGAATGCATTGGACATAATATGTGATGGGTGGAGACTGATATAGCTCCTCGGTGCATCAGTAGGTCTCATAAGACAAACTAGTGTCATGGAATAAGGCCTTAACAAAATATTATTTGCAGTCTTGGAATGAGGCCTTGACTATGTGGTTATGATAGTCTGGCATTATGCATTCTATCATTATGAAAGTGGTTATTGATATTGCATGTGATTATTCGACTAGTAGAATATCCATGTGGATAATTATATGGCATTATTTCATTTTATTTCTATCATATTATACTGAAGTTCATGTTTAAAATGCTTTTGTTTTAGTTATACATTGCCTTAAATGTTTATTCTTATTTATTAATGTTTCCACTATAATGTTATCCTTACTGGGCATTTCAGATCACCCCTTTCTATGTTTTATTTTTCCTAGGATGTGAAGAAGTATTTTTTGAATGGCCTACTGGGATAGTATGAGGGGATAAGAGTGTGGACTATGGAGACTATATTATTGTAGTTTTCATTTTATGATGTAATGTAAACTTCATGATTGTATCTAATTATTCCAAGGCTACTAAACTAATCGGCCTTTCGAGACATCATCGTTCTTGGTATCATTCCAATGTTATGTACTAATGCACCGACTCTGGGAAACTGGGGTTGGGGTGTTACACTTATGAAATGATAAATTATGAAAATGATGTTGTGGAAAAGGAGAAATCCAAAGAGGTGTCATTCACGGCAATGCGGAATATCTCCAATGAATATGGATTGGATGATGTAGAGAAAGATGAGGTGATGTCATTCCTCTCATAAAATCTCCAAATAGGGAAAAATAAAGTTTAAAGGGAAACTTCCACTTGCATACACTTGATGTGGGAAAGAATGAAATGTTTCTTTAAGGTGCCTAAATTATTTTCATGAAGATGAAATGGATGAAATTAAAATTTCCCTGAAAAAGTCTCAATTAATTTGAATGGGAATAATTTTTTTTGAGAAATTTCGTAAAAAAGAAGAATTATTTTTCAAGAGAATATTATTGTTCATGAAAATCTGAGGAAAAAGATTTAGTGTACTTGGTAATATTGTAGATAATGCTAAGGTGTAATTAGTATGAAATACATTAACAAATAAATAAAGTGATTCTGATGAATTTTATGTTGATGTAATATTCGACCTAAATAATGAATTAGAATCTATAATTGAATATATAGTTTTATGTAGAGACAAAACAAAGAAAAAAAAGATGAGGGTTATGATGAGAAACTCTATATTAGAAAATAGGAAGAGGATTTGGTCACTATTTTTTCTATAGTGGATTTGGTCACATGGCAAGATATTATACATAAACAGTGAAAAGGAAAGTGTTGTAGAAGAATCTAAATTTTTACAAAGATAAGTTTAATGAACCATCAAGTGAGTTGAAAATGAAAAATCAATTTTTAGTGTTGCAAGATGAAGCTGGTACATCATACATCGAGGAAGATAATGATCATAAATCCAAGTAGGTTATGAATTCAAAATCATGGATCAAGAAGAAAATTGATGAGCAGGAAGTGGTTGTATAGATTGTGTTTAAATCATCACATCGCACTGGAATATAGATCATTTATAGTGAATTCATTTCACATATGACAAGAAATAAGGATTTGTTGACCAGAATGATGTATGATAAAGATGGTATTGTATGATTTTATTAATGATGGTGGATGGAAAAATATTGGCATTGAAAATGAAAAGATTGGAGGAAAATACATGACATGTGAAAATGTATAGGTTATTAAAGGACTTAGTCAAAACCTATTATGTGTGAGTCAACAGTGTCACCCAAGACAGTCCATTATCTTTTCATAGAATTTATGGGTCATCTAGGAAAAATGTTGTGCAATTTTTTTGAAGGGTACGTTTACAAAAAGGAATCTCTACCACATGAGTGGAGAAGAAGATACATGATTTTTGTCCAAGGAAGAAGAAAATAAGTTATTCAATAATAATGTTGTCCATTTATCAAAACATCCTTGGATGATCTGGGGAAATTTGATGCTTCTCATTTCCTCCCTATATTATAACATGATCGTACTAATATGACAAATACTTGTCAAAAAGGGATGATCAAATGAAAAAACTACAAGGAAAAAGAGAAAAGATGGACAACATTTCTTGAGTTGGTGCATATTATTGTTGGTGGACCTCTTCCACCATGTGCTATTGATGGGAGGAGACATTATGTTCCTTTTATTTATGACTTCAGAAAAATGGAATTGGTTTCAGTCATCACCCACAAATCTATGGTATTCATGTGTATAAAAACATATCAAAGATATGTTTAGAAGATATTGGGTCAAGAAATCTAGAAGATCCAAACAGATAATAGAATTGAGTTCCTAAATTTCCATGTGTAGGATTTTCTCAAGAAACATGGGATAAAACACTATTTTTCACCAATAATAACTCCAAAAAATAATGGAATAGTTGAGAGAATAAATTAGAATATCAAAAAATTTCTAGAACAATGCTCATTTAGAAAAAACATCCAAATACGTTTTGTCCATAAGCAATCATGATATCGATCAACATATCAAATTTATAATTATTTTGTAAAAATGTGGAAGATACTATATATGATATTTGGTATGGAAGGAATCAAATATTGATGTACTTTTCAGTCTTCAGAAGTATGTGATACATTATCTATATTGAAAAACGCAGGAAATTCAATTCTCATGGAGATGAAGAGATATTTCTTACCTACTCAAAGAAATTAAAAAAATATAAAAACTTTAATAAGTGGCTAGTAATGGTACTTGAAATCAATAATGTAACTATAGTAGAGAATGAGAAGAATATTCAAAAAATATATAATGAATTTCAAGTGGATAGTGATGAAGGGATATGTTCTTCCAGAGGTACTCTTGATATACAGGCTGATTTAGAAGAAGACATAGATGATGGGAATGTTGAGGATAAATCAGTATCTCCACAGAGACTAGAATGAAGCGATTAAATTTATAGACACAACATAATTGGAGATAAAATAGTTATAGTGAAGTAAAATATGATTAAAACTCTACAGTAAAGCACCAAACATATCATAGGTTTCACCTAAATGTTTTAGTGTGGCAATTGGATATTAGAATTGGGTTCATGATATAAAATAAGATCTTGGTAAAATTGAGAGGAATCCTATATGGGAAATTTTTATGAGGCCAATAGATAAGAATTTAATAATAAAAATTGGGCCTTTCATAACAATATGAGTACATATAGTGTTGTGATTCAAAATAAAGCATTACTAGTGTGAGAAGTGTACTCCCAGATATAGTGTATCAATATTGATGATACATTTTCACCTACTTAAAGGATGGATACACTTTATTATTATTGGCCATAGAATTGCACATAAGGTTCAATATATTCCACATGGACATAAAATCCACGTTTCCAAATGGGGTTCATTAATATAAAGTTTCCATTGGGACACTAGATGGTACTCTAATTTAGGAAGATGAGAACAGAATGTGTCTGCTGAAGATGGCATTGAATGGTTTGAAGAAACCACCAAGAGCAAGGTATTCAAGATTATAGAAGTTTTTGAATAATCTAGGTTTCCAGCGTGATGGATTTGATTGTAGTCAACATGTGAATAACGATAGTTATCAATGGATGATGTTGTTGGTATGTGTCGATGGCATAATCTGTGGAGTGTATAATAAAGTCCAGTGCAGATAATTTTCAGAATTTATGAACAGTGAGTTGGAAATATAAATGATTTGTGAGAAGATGTTTTTCCATGGTTTATTGGAAACATGAGAAATAAATGGAAGATTTATTTCTCAATATAAATATGCCAATGAGGTTTTTAGAATATTTGGAATAGATAATTCCCTGGAGATAACTAATTAAGTGGCTTCCTTACTATAGCATTCATTGGATGATGAAGGAAAGGTAGAAAATCTCATTGAATGAAGGAAGATCATTGAAAGCTTTTTGTACTTAATAGTGACACGAACCGATATTTTTATTTCCACATGTAAATCAATGTGGTTTTAAATAAATCAAATGAAAATCCCCATCGATATAGTGAAATGATTATTTTATTATATCTAGGGCTATGTAGATTTCAATATTTTGAACAATAGAAAATATGAGTAAGACATAATGGCATATACATATGCAGATTGGTCTGGCTCAACATAATATAGAAAATAAAAAACATTTCATAAATTCTATCACGACTGTTTATTTTTTTCTTGAAAAAAAACAAACAATATAACATCTCACTGAGAACTGATTAAGCTGAATATATGGTGGCTACTCAACCATGCATTCAGTTATTTTGGATGAAATAAAATCTTGATGATATGGGATTATATGTGATTCCTCCAATAAGAATCCATTGCGATAATTAATCTTCTATAAACCTTATCAAAAATATATTCCATCACTCAAAGAAAAATCAAATGAAAATAAAATATTATTTTATCATGTTGAAGGTGGAAAATGGCTTTTGAATTTTGTGGATGTGCCTATCTAACTATATATTTCATATTTCCTAACAATTGGTTTATCCAAGGAAGCGATTGAATGACATCAACTGGATCTGAGAGTCCAGTCGTCTCCCCGTACGTTAAAAAGTTTGGATGTGGGACCCCCACTCCCACTCGAGGTGTGGTGTGTTTTTTCCATATTTACAGATGTTTGTTTCTACCCTATTTTAGACCTCAATGGTGTAAACCATGGGTTCACTAAATAAGGTGAATAAATTGTGTCCATAAAAGGGAGAAAATGACTTATTCAAGACATGAGGAGAAGTTTACAGGATGAGCAATGAGATAGGGGGAGCAGTGAGATATGGGCTATTTTAAATATGATGATTCTTGAAGGGACCGATCAAAGGATACATATCACAATAGATGAGTTTCGTGATGAAATCATACAATTGGTTTTTGAGTGGAATGAAGTGATTCATTGATTAAAGTTTCATTATACTCTTGTTTCACATGTCAATCATTGCTCATGTGGGATTACTGTATATGTTGTGAAAATCAATGAACAATATCTAAATGACATTATTCAAATGGTTGTAGGAGATGGAAAAAGATAAATAAGTATCAATTTGATAAAGAGTTGTCAACAAACCCAAAGGGGGAGATTGTTCATAAAAAATATATCAAGGTATCATAGAAAAATTTTTGGGTTGATTGATTTTTTTAACAACTAGGGTTTCCATTGTCTATTGTGGAATTCAAGATATATTTTTGAAAGACAATGTTGGCAAGGATCCCTGAAAAAGGGTCCCCAAAATTAGTATGATAATAAAGATACCCCCTCATTTCAGAGGAATGTATACATATATAGAAACATTGAAATTTGGTTTCATATGTGGTAAGGGAGCACAAGTTGTGACTAATTCAGACGTTTCACGCCATATAGCAGATTCCTAAAAAAATGGAGTTGGGAATTAAAGGGTGTGTTTCATGGATGTTTTGTGTATAATAAGGTTGTGTCACACAATTTAAGAGATGCACACAAGTTGGGATTTCCATTACAAATGTATCACTTGTGTGTCATGCTAAAAGTTGTGTGCATGTGATCCTATGGTTGTGAGAATGTTCTATGTTACCTAGTATTTTTGTGGAAAAGCAGTATTCATCGGTGGATGGATGTTTAACATCAACAGAGCATCTACCAACAATTTTGTATTTTTTATTCATGAAACAAAAGGAACCTTCATGTCCATAAATTGTGTGTGAATCCCTTCCAAGAGTAGTGAGTGACGGAAGAGGAATATTGAGACTAAGTTGATGATCAAGGTGATCAATGTATCAAGTGTGGTACTTTGTTTTCAATGTCTGTTTTGAAGAAAGGAAATCAATACACATCTTTTTTTTGGAAACAATTGTTTACGTTTTTTTTTTTGAAAAGAATCAAACCCATGTAAATTATTATGATGCTTTGATGATTTCTATTTCATATAAATATTGAGATTCTATGAGAACATGTGATGAAATAATGATAGAAGAAAGGGGGAGTAAAAGAGTTACTTCCAATCAACAAGTAATTTTATTCAAATTGTTTTTCTAATCAATCAAAATATAACGAAGTGGTGCCTATTTATTTTCAAAACAATAATATAATAATCATTTCCAGAGTGTATTTATTTTCCTTCAAAATAATTGGATAATGAGTGGAAGTGAAAAGTGATGCAAATTGAATAGTTAATTCAAATTGAAAAGGGTGATTCTGATTGGAATGGTAATTTTGATGGGGGATGAGACACCGATTGTTATTGAAAACAAGTGTATTCTCATACAAGAAAAGGAATGATATTGTGTTGATTGTGAATGAATCTTATTTAGATTGTTTTGTATCACTTCTTGATAAATCATCCATTTTAAATTGTATTTTATCATATTCGGGTAGATCTTTGTCTTCATATTGTATTTTATTGGTTCTAGAAATCGTAACCAGGATGATCGTATCCAGAATGTTTATTACCAGAATGATCGTATCTAGTATTATCATATCAAGTGTGATCATAACCATAATGATTGTATTCGGGATGATCGAATCCATCATGATTGTAACAAGAATGATTGTATCCAGGATGATCATATCCAACTTGATTTAAACCAGAATGATCTTATCTAGGATTATCATGTCCAACATGATCATAATCTGAATGATCATATCTAGCATGATTATATCTAGAATGTTCATAACCATTTGTAACCAGAAATCATAACTAAAAATATTATCCAGAATGATTGTATTCAGTATATTATTATCCAGACAATTTTTATTCAGAAAATATATTGATTGGGTTGAGATGAAAATAATTAATCAAGAATGAATTGAAAGATAAAATACTTTTCAACTGAAGTCAGATGATGCTAAAGATTATCCTCAATTAATTCAAATTCATTAATGTAGTCATGATTCAATAACTTTTATTTTAATGTGATAATGTGTTTTCTCAAGAGGGTCAAGAGTAAATAATATAACATGGATATGGATGATTGGTTTTTCAAGAGGGAGTCCTTTAATTTCAAAAGAGTGATTGTATCTCTAGTGGAGAAGTGAATTTTTCAAAAACATTAAATTAGTATGGTATCAAAAATTTTTATGAATAAATTAGTATGAGAGAATCAGTTCCAAACCCATGTATTTCACATCAATTGTAATTTTATTGAAATTTGAAATGGGAATCTAGAAAAGAAGAGATGAACATTCCATAAGATTATAGAAGAATTGATAAGCATTGATGAAGTCATAATTTCTCAAAGATTTCATGAGAAATTCAGAATTTGGTTAATTTATGTGAGTGGTAAAGTGCTTTGGGATTCCTACCTAAACATGTTTTGGGTCACCTATAAAAGTGCTAAGGCACATTAAACTTTTGGAACTTGTATAAGAGATAGAAGCTCTTGGTTTCTAGAGATAAGATGAGATCAATTCCATTTGTATTGAAAATTGTTTTGGGTGGTGGTGATTCATTCATATTCTATTCAGCATGAAAATTTTATTCACGAATTGAAGTGGAGATAATTCAAATATATTTTTTTCTATGTGAATTTCATATTGGGAGATTTCATTTGAAAGAATCTCAATGAAGGCCTTTTTTTAAAAAATCAGACTCGGAGTATTTTTCTAAAAGAATCAAAATAGGGTTGTTTGTGTTGAAAAAATTATACTGGGAGATTTATTTTGAATAAATAATACATAGAGAAAATCGAACACATTGTTTCATAGAAAAGTTCTGGTAGTTCTTACCTTTCTACTGGGTAAGGAATTGATTAATTGTGTTACAATTTGAATACATCTACAGAATTGAAAATAAAATAATATAACATGAGTTATTAAAAAACAAATTTATTGCACTATTGTATTATGTGGGAGAACATGCACTAGTAGGATTGTTTCATAGTTTAACACGAGTTAAAGGGTACATCATACTCTTTGTAATCCATGGATTGTTTTCTTTGAGGATTGTATGATATTGGATCATTTAAAAATAATACCAAGGATATAGTTATTATATTTGAATAATTAACCTTGTAAATATTTGGGTTCCTTTGGATGTGTGTTGATTACTTTCTCAGCATGGAATTGAAATCCTTTACAATAGGTGGATGTTGTTTGATTTGAAAAGAAACATAAAATAAAAATAGTACCACTGATTCACCCCCTCACCTCTCAGTTATACAACACATCGACTCGGAACATTTAATTGGAATTAGAGGGGATGTAACATTCTTTTTTCTTTGTTGATGGAGACCTTGAACCCTGTAAATAGTAAATATATTCTATTCTTCGATGGAAGGAACTATCATATTTGTAATGATAGAATAATTTTACAGTCTATCTGTTATGATGTTCTTGGAGCTCCAACAGTTG
This sequence comes from Viscum album, assembly GCA_963277665.1. Classification (NCBI taxonomy): domain Eukaryota; kingdom Viridiplantae; phylum Streptophyta; class Magnoliopsida; order Santalales; family Viscaceae; genus Viscum; species Viscum album. The sequence continues at coordinate 545,861,901 of OY728158.1, forward strand.
GGTGACCTTCAATTGATGATAGTTCTCCCATTACACCTATTGATAAGAAGTATCTTAAGAAACGTGGAATTGAAAAGAACGCTATATTGTCATCATTTTATGAAAGTGAATTTTTAAGAGAGGAAGGTGTTTCCATGGGTAAAGGTATATGGGATAAGTTAAATAACATATACGTATGAAATTAAAAATCGAATAAGGAAAAGTTACAAATACAAAGATTGAAATATGAATATTTGAAGATTGGTGACCATGAATTTTTTGGGGAATTAATTATCTGGGTGAATGACATTGTGAGTACTATCGGATGCCTTGGTGAAAATCTGAATGACTCTACAGTTTTTGAAAATTTCTTGAGAATCTTACCAGATAAATTCGATGCAATGGTTTCTTTAATGGAATACAAAGATCCTGAAACATTATATCTTTATGATTTACATAACACTCTTTTCTCCTATGAAATGATAATAGATAATTCTGTGAAAAAATAAAATTTTGAATGAGAAACGTCTTTCAAGGGTATGATGAAATAAAATCCAAAGAAGATTGTTTTTGAAGATGATGCTAGTGATTCTGACTCTGAAAATGAAGTATGTAAAAATCTCAATGAAATCATATCCTTTTTTCTAAAAATGTTAAAATAGGTATAAGGAAATACAAAATAATACTTCCCGTGAAATGTTTTAAATGTGATGGTTTCGATCACTTTGAAGGTAATTTTCCTCGAAGAACAAAAAAATATGAGAGTGATATTGAAGAAATAATGACAAGGATATCGTGGAAAAAAAATGGAGGCAAAAGAAAAGAAAATAAATTATTTAAATAAAAAAGAATATGATTATTGTCCAAAATTGAGGAAAAAGAAGGGAGTGATGTTGAATACAAAAAATCCATTGAGTATGGTAATGAATATTATTTCATCAAAATAGTGAATTATGAAGTATTCATAATTAGTAGTTCGGAAGATGTAGAAACTCAGCTAGAAATACATCTTAATAAATAGTCAAAAGAATTTCTGGGAAAGATCAGAAGGCTTGAAAATAAAAACAAAAATATGGAAGATGAATTCTCAAGAAACCAATAATGTTTTGGTGGCGAGAAAGAAAATTTTATTAAATAGATTGATTATTTGAAGAAATCACTTGATGATGAAAAGAATCATAGTGATCATTTAGAGGTGTAGCCGAAAGTAAAAGAAGAAGAGTTGGAACATGTCAAAAAACACTCTAAAGCTGAAATTAAATGTCTATAATTCCAAATATCTATCACTGATGTTTTTGAATGTTCTCATAATGAGAAATTTGAGAAGGATCCACAAAAGACACCTTTAAAGGGTGAGAAGTAAAATAGATTTTTTTTGAAATGGTGAAATATGGGCATTTATGTATTTGGCCAAGAACAATATGGTTGGGAATTTTTTCAAACATTCTGAATCTAGAAATGTTCTTAATACATACGGTATGTATAATTCATAAAAGAAATGAATGAATCCGATTGATAATAGAAATATTCGTGACTCAGAAAAGAAAGAGAAGAAGGTGGATGGCAAACACATTCACAATTATGATCAGTATGGAGGATTCAAAGGAAAATACTCTTTGTATGGGTATTGTTGGTATTGTGGGGGATTCAAGAACATAGTAAGAATGTGTTGGTCCAATCGACAACATTACTATTATACCACATGTTAAAACTGAAAGATATTTATGGGATTTAAATCTCCACAAAGAATGAAAAATGAGAAGGTTCTCTAGAAGATATTTGAAAATAATGAAGTGAAGATTGAAAATAGGTTCCAAACCTTGAAAACTTCTTGTGAAAGATGAGAAAAACCTAGACACCCTTGAAAATTATGTCTTGTTTTATTACTAGCTCAATAAAATATTCACAATTCTCCAAACAAGAAGGTGAAGAATGAAAATAATGGAGAAAAGGTAGTTGTTGTTGAAACTGCATAAAAATACATGAAAGGGGAATGATTTGGGATACTTTATAGAGTGTGTTCATCTCACAATGATTGATACTTTAAATTTTTGAAGGATGTGAATGGTTTTAAAGAAGGCATGGTAAAATTTGGTAATGGGGAATCATTGAAAATCAAATTGGTGGGGTTAGCCATCATTAGAAAAGTAAAGGTGGAAACTAAGAAACATTATATGTTGATCGGATGAAACACAATCTTGTATGTGTTTCCCAATTATGTGATAAGGGTAACAATGTTAAATTCCATTAATATGGATCTGTTTTAAAGAGAGACGAAGATAGAATAGTTGTTACCAGATTTAAATGTATGAAAGGAAACATGTTTTATGTTAGTGACTCACAAAAATCTTCTTACATAAGTATGGTGGAAGAGAATGAGTTAAGTAATTAAAGGATTGGACATATGTGTCATAAAAAAATTAGTATGTTATCTAAAAGAGATAGTGTTTTATAAATTAATTATTTTCCAATAAGTAGAGATTTGGGTTGCACTATTTTTCAAAAATGAAAGATTACCAATGTTGTGCATAAGAGAGGTGATATTTGTTCCAGACAAACCATAGAGATGATCCATTATTATATATTTGGGACAATGAGAAAACAATCAATATATTGAGATAAGTACTTCATTACCTTAGTTGATAATTTTACTCGGATTACTTGTGTTATGTACTTGAAAAACAAATAAGATACTTTGAAAAAATATAAATGTTTTAGATGAAAAGATGAGACAAAATGTGAGTATTATGTGATGAAGTTGAGAACTGATAAATGTAGTGAATATAGAAGTGAAAAGATGGAATCCTATATTGAGAAGTATGGAATTCTGCATGAGTATAGGTCACCATACACTCCCCAACCAAATGGGGATGCTGAAATTACGAATAGATTCCTAGAGTAAATGATAAGAACCATGTTACTTGAGAATAGCCTTTCTCATTACTTTTGGAGGAAAGACTTGAATACTACTACTTATATTCAGGACCATTTTTTCTATAGGCCTCAATCAGGAATGACTCCATATGATTTTTTATGAAAAAATACCTTGTTTGATGAACTTTAGAGTTTTGGAGAGTCCATGTATTATAAATAATGAAGGTGGAAACAATGATATGTTTGAGAAAAATGGTGAGGATGGAATCTTTTTCAGCAACTCTCTAGAAATACGATGATACATATACTATAACAAAGAAACAAAAATAATCGTTTTTTAATTGAGGTGAATGTGATTAAAGTATCTAACAATGATAATCATGTTCTAGAAAATAATGAAGTTGACCAAGATGAAGAAAACAATTATTATAAGGATATAGATAAATGTATTCTTTTTGAAGAAGAAGAATCATACATAGATATTTCAAGTGATGAAGACAATAAAAAATCATACCCATGGCTTAGGAAACATGTGGATATATGGAAAATAGTTTGTGATCAACATTAGAAGGTTCAGAAAAGTAGGACAACAAATTCCATTGTACATACATTTTTGTATTCAATGGTGGAACTGAATGATGTGGAAAAAATATTTTGGTCATCTGGAAGGGGTTCAATCCATGAAAGAATAATTGGATCATATTGAACAGAAGAATACATGGGAAATAATACCCAATCCTGAAAACAAAAACATCATTGGACGAAATTGGGTTTTCCAGAACATGATGACTAATGACGGTGAATTTATAAGAAACTATGACATATTGGTTTTCAATGGGTATTCATTGTCAAAGGGTATTAATTTGGATGAAACTATTGAACTAGTGGAAATACATGAAACAATTTGAATATTTCTTGTTATTTCTCCACAATGAGACTACATGATCATTAAAATGGATGTTAAATCTGCAAAACTAAAAGTTGATCTTGAAGAAGAGGTTTATATTGAAAAACCATGTGGCAATTTTATTCTAAAAGATGAAGGTTATGTGTAAAGATTTGAAAAGGCATTGAATAGCCTAAAACCTAGCTCCAATGGAATGGTATTCCAAATTTAATACATCCTTAAGAAGATGAATTTTAACAATGCAAGGGTGTATAATAATATTCACCTCAGATACATTCAAGATTATTACCTCATCATAATTTTTTATATTAATTCAATTATCTTTACAGGGAATGATGAAGGAAGGTGTGAATGATTTTTCTAATGAGATGAAGAATTTATTTGAAATTTCCATGCTTGTAGAATTGAAATGTATTCTTGGGATAGAAATCCAATGAAAGAAATATTACATTTTCCTTTCCCAATAAAATTATTCAAAAGAACTTCTCACGTGTTTAGTTAGGTAAAATCAATATCATGTTTCCACAACCATTTCATTGGGAACAAAACAATGTAAAGCTAGAGATGAAAAAAAATAAGTTGACCAAAAAGTTTTTCGAATGGTGATTGGAGTATTATTGTATTTCACTCCCTTAAGGACTGAGATTTTTTATGCTATCACCTTAAGTGACACATTTTAGAGTGCTCCAAGATAATCACATCTTATTTCTAGAAAAATAATTCTCAGATACATTAGAGGAACAATAGAATTTGGAATTAGGTATTACAACTCATATTTTATTTATTTTTATGGGTATTTTGATTTATATTGGGTATGAAATTTTGTTTATAGAAGATCTACATTTTGTGGAATATTATTTTTGAGAAATAATTGCGTTAGTTGGAATTCAAAAAAATAGAAATCAGTAACTCTCATCACAGCTGAAGATGAGTATGTTTCATCTACACAATCCTCTACCCAACATATGTGGATGAAAACAAAATTAAAAGACTTACTTGTTGAGGTGAACTTACCCTTGCTCTTGAGTTGTGACAATCAATGTATAATCAATATCACCAGGATTACAGTGCAACATTCTTTTTCCAAACATTTTGATATAAAAGATCATTTCATCAAAGAGCATGTGGAGAATAATGACATGAACCTGGAGAAAGTTCCAACATTAGAACAAGTTGTTGATATCTTCACCAAAACTTTATCAAAAGAATCATTCTAAAAAATGAGGATGAACAAGGGTTTCCAACAACTTTTTCTTCATGGATGAGGTATGAATATATATCCCCTCTCTCATATTACATTTTTATTTTTTTGTAAAGAGGGATAATTCTTTTTTTATATATATCTATTTCACAAAAGATAGAGTATTGGTAAGGTGTGAATTCCACATTGTTTATTGTGTGAGATATTCTAACTCTTTGTTGGAGTGGTTGATGGAAACGAAATTGAATTTTTATTTTTTTCAGGAGGAAAAAAGAATATAAAGAGGTTTCCATGATCACTATATTGGATAGAATGGTTTTTCTATTAATTATTCTTGTTTCCAACAATGATTTAGCTCAAGTAGGCTTAGAATTATTTATATGTAATCCGTTGTTTGAGTTTACAATGTTCAGTGAATTATGAAACATGGTTGACAAAAAAATCTAATGGGGGGGATTTTTGGGACTAATATGATGATCATTGTGATGAATGTTTGAACTATTTTCATTTGTTTTCAAGGTATTTTTTTATGAAAGGAAATCACTTCACTTGGTTTTAAGGAAATAATGATTTTGGGTATGTTTTGAAATGTATAAGACCCGTGTTAATTGTGACGATGCTTTTCTGATTAATATTTCATATAAATCATGTGTTGACATGAGTACTTGTGATGGAAGCTTCATAGAATAATGGGGAGTGAAAGAGATGCAGCAAATTGAAAAGGAATTGTATACATATTTTTTTTCAAAATAATCAAAAAAGAATGACGTTTTTCCTATTGTTTTTAAAACACTTGGAAAATAAATCATATACAGATTGTGTCGATTGTATTTCAAAATAATTGGATAAAGAGTGTAAGTGAAATCTGATGATAAATAAATAGGTAATGATGATTGAAAATAGAGATTTTTATGGGATAGGTGATTCAAAAGGAATATGATACACCGATTTTTTTTCAAAATAATCGTATTCAGGTTGTAGAAAAGGAATGATATTGTGTCTACTGAGATTTAATCATATTCAAATTGTTCTGTATCGCATCGGGGTAGATCGTCCTTATAATATTGTATTATATCATGTCTGAAAAGATATTACTCTTCAGATTGTGTTTGATTATGTCCAGTAATCTTAACAATGCTGATCATATCCAGAAATATCGTAACTAGAATGATCACATCCAAGATGATTGTATCCAGCATGATTGTAACTAGAATTATCTTATCCATCATGATCATATACAACATGATCGTAACTATAGTGATCATATCCAGGATAATCGTTTCCAACATGATCGTTACCATAATTATTTTATCCAAGATCATCCTATCTAGAATGATCGTAATCAAAATGTTTTATCCAATATGATTGTGTTTAGAATGTTCATAACCTGATTGACCGTAACCAGCAATCATAACTAAAAATTGTATCTTGAATGATTATATTAAGAATAATAGCATCTAAACCATTTTTATCTAGAAAATATCATGCTTGGGTTGATATGAAGAGAAAGAAGCAGAAATGAATGTAATGTTACAATAAATTCCAACTAAAGTTAGATAATACTAAAGTTTATCATTAATGAATTCAAAGTCAAGAAGGTATTTCTGATTCAAGAACTGGTTTTAAATGTGACAATATTTTTTTCATGAGGGTCAAGAGAAAATAAGCGAAAGTTGAGACAAATTATTGAATTTTCAATAGGTATATCTTTCATTTCAAAAGAGTGATTGTATCTCAAGGGGAGTAGTGAATTTATTCAGACACATTCTATTGGTATCATGTCAAGCACTATTTTGAATAAATCATTATCAGAGAATTAGATTCTGACCCTTGTATTTCTCATCAATTGTAAGAGTATTGAAATTTGATGTGGGGGTCTGGAAAAGAAGAGACGATAACTTTAGAGGATTCGAGAATAATTGAGAAGCATTGAAATAGTCATAATTTCTCTAAGATTTCAGGTGAAATTCGTATTTGGTTGTATTTTTGTGAGAGGGATAATGTTTTTGGATTCCCGTAGAAACATGTTTTGGTTCACCTATAAAATTATTGAAGTACATTGTACTTGTGTGACATGTAGAAGAGAGAGAAGCTCTGAGTTTCTAGAGAGAATAAGAGATCAATTCCATTCTGATTGACAATTAGTTTGGTTGGTGCCGATTCATTCATATTCAATTCAGAATGAAAATTTTATTTTGTAATTGGAGTGGTACTGATTCAACTCTCTTATTTTCTATCTGAAAATTGGATTGGGAGATTCGTTTTGAAAAAATCGTAAAGGGATATTTCAATAGAAAACATTAGAGTGGGAGCTTTGTAATGAAATAATCGTACTCAGATAAGATCTAACTCAGTGTTTCATAACAAAGTCCAGGTAGTTCTTACATTGTTATGGGTATGGAATTGATGAATTTTAAGACAATTTGAATAAATGTTTTCAATATAAATGATGTGCATGTTACATAAGTTGTTACAAAATAGTTATATTACTCTATTGGGCTAAGAGGGATCATACACTATAGTGGGATTGTTTCATTGTGCCACATGATTGAAAGGGTAAATCCTACTCATTTTTATCCTAGGATTTTTTACTTTAGTGGATTTTATGGTATTGGATAATTTTTAGACCATACCAAGGACGTAGATATTCTTATTGAATAGTGAACCTTATAATTACTTGTGTTCCTTTAGATGTGTGTTGATTTGTTTCTTTGTAAGGACATAAAAGACTTAATAGGAGGAAATGGTTGTTTCAATTGAAAAGAAACCTACTAGAAAAAGAGTATCACTGATTCACCCCCTCCCCCTCTTAGTGATACAACACTTCGATTGGGCACTTTCAAGGAAGATAATGATTCTTTCACCTGGTAGTGAACTATAGAAAGAGAAATTGGTAGTGACCAATGGGGAAGAATTTAATATAACCTAAATCTTATAAATTTAGTTTTTTGGGTATATGAGTGATCTTTCACCACCCATGGAAACAGTAGTGTGCTTTTAGAGGTTTTGGTATAAGGTCATATTTCTATTTTATGCTCCTTGGAAGTATCCCTAGGGGGGTGAACCAATTAAAATTATTTTTTCACTTGAATTATTTAATTTCATCTAATATATATATAGTGGAGAAAGGGAGAAGTTTTTTGTTTAATGATGAAACAAGATCATAATGGGAAGTAGTTTTAACATGTCATAACGAGAATCACCCCCACTCAGGGTATTTGACCAAGTGAACCTAACAATTTCTAAGAATTAGAAATATATTTGGCCACATATTCTGTATTATGATAATCATTATTGAATCTTAAATCATTCTCATTTTTTAATATAAATCTATATCTCCTTTGATTTGAAAGGATCCTTCCATACCTATGAAGATCTTTGGTTATATTATTTGGTTCTTTTTTTATAAAATCTTATTGAATAAACTCAGTTTCCATCATATGATTCATTCATAACTATTAGTTTTGGACTTATAAAAGTTCAATTTACTTCCATCCTACAATATTAATGATATATTTATTCTAAAAAAAATATGATTCCATACACAAAAACATTGTGATAAATTATATTGTTGAATGAAAAACCTATATTATCCTTAGAATAACTAATATGTAATCAATTTTCTAAATTATTGTCCAATTTAATAGAAGAAAAACAATAAGTGCAAGATTCAGAACACAATATCCACTTACAAGAAAAAATGATTGGACATATAGTAAAATTTTCAATGGTTTCAATAATTTCAATTAAATGAATTCGGTTCTATGGGAATATAATAGTTTTAATGCTAGAAGCAAAAATTGATGTATGAATATCAAAGTACCCCATCATCATTTAAATTATATCAAAAAAGGTATAATTTTTTAAAAAATAAGAACTATTCCACTATATTGTTTCAAAGGGATTGCATTTTGAAACAATTCTTTAATCTCTCATATAGATATTAAATTCTAATCTCAATTAATGTTCACTCATATTTTTTCATACACCCTTATTATGTTTTTCAACTATATTTTGATATATTTGTTTATTAAATCAATGACATTAAAAAAAATTGATTTTTTTCATAATAAAAAACACAAAACATAATAATTGAGGTCTTCATTAATGGATATGGGGTACATATACACAAAATATTATTGAGTACTCATTACCCAAAATAAAATAAAATATAAATGATCCAATTGTAAGGTAACCCTATAACAATTTCAACTAAAAGGATAATTGGTTTTTTAATATGATAAACATGATTCCCATATTTATAATGATACATAATTTAATTATTCTAAATATTCTTTTCTATTGATCCATTTAATGGATGACTAATTTAAATAATGAGTATATAATATAAATGATAATTCATGTTCAAATTAATATTTCTCTTCATATCATAAATATTATAGACAAGATTATCTAAATTCAATTTGTATTGATAATTTACTATAGTCCACATTAAAAAAATAAATATAGTCATATATATAAATATAATAAATATTGTCCATAATAATGAACAAAAATACCATATAGTTTGAGGAATATATTCAAATAAAATTTTCGCATGTAGGTATTACAAAGTAATAAAAATACAATTCTATAACTATTTCACTAGGTAGAGTTAGATGATAAATTCCATAATTTAATGTAGATACTAATCCAATTCCAATCACATTGATCTACATCATTATTCATTATCTATATCCTTGTTTTGAGTTAGTGTTTATCAGTATAATGGAATTATGTACACTTAGTACCCAATACAAATAATTTAGTATTAGAGATATTGAATTCATAATCATTCACTACTATATTGATTGAATTATCATCCTTGGTAAAACTACCCAAAAATAAAAAGCAATCTTATGATCTATATTTGTGATCTAAAAGATATATCCAAATTATTTCTATGGTTTATGTCATCATCTACAAAAAAATACTTATATATTAGTGAGTTTCATGTTTTATATCATTTTAGTAATAACATTATTGGATATAATCCCAATAGAACTGGTAACGAAATGTATAATTTTAATTTAAGGTTATTACATTCAAATTTATAAACTAAATATTATATGCCTAATTTCTCCCTATATTTATATATTTAGGTGGTAAATCATTCATATCATATCATATATGAATCTTGATAGGTTTGGGAGAATATTTATTTCCATGTTTATTATAAGATTTTCTTTAAAACCATTCCATTATGAACCTAATAACACATGGGTATCCTTGAAAATTGTAACCCATATATTATAATTAAATATGGGAACCTAATTATAATAGGTTCATTAATACTCAACATGTCTTATACTAGAGAATTTTGGGCACCCCACATTTTCCTGACCAAAGGATTTTGATGATCGATGCCATGACATGTGTTCATAATATAATAAATCTAACACATGGTATTTATAGAGATTTCATAATCTCACCATTACTATATATATTATGTTAATATAATAAATATGTCTTACATTACATTATTTCTTTATATATCATTTTATAACAATATCTACAGATGACCCTGATGATCCTTTTTTGGAATTATATTATTTATTCTTAAATATATGATAAAAATTTGATGTTTAACACATCATAAAAATAGTTATACAACATATTAACTAAATTTAAAAAAACAAACAATATTAATAATATAATATCTTTTTGTACAAGAATATTAAATATGGATTCCATAAATAAATGAAAATTTCAAATATTTATTTTACATATTACAAAATTAGTCAATTAAAAAATCATAATAATTCTGCTCTAGATATGTGTGACATTGATTAAGAATAGGCCCTTCTATCCAACATCATTGAATGTTTTTTTAATACCATGTGTTTTTTAAAAAAATATTAATACCCCATAATCAAGACCCATGACGCGGTTTCACTATCAAATTAGAGGATTACAATATAATATTCCATTTTAGGTTGTCTTGAGTCACCCATGACTTGCCCACATTCTAATGTTGTGTAGGGATTTGATCACCAATGGTGGTGGTGATAGAAACTTTTCGAAGATGAGTATTTATAAATTCCTCCAATCCCACAAGGGGTCTTATTTTTTCGTGTGGTACCCTATAATATATTTTATCCATTTTCTTGGAATAATTCCTAGAATAAATAACTATTAAACTATGTAGAAATTATTAAAAAATAAATAGTGTTAAATTGAAAACTACACATTTTGATTATAGGGTATTTCATTTGAAACATGTATATATTTACTTTTATATTTTAATCCCAATAGGTTGGAACTCTATGATTTATCTCTAAATATGATGGTATTTGACAAATTTTAAAAGATTAAAGGGTCATTATGGAGTTGTAGTTAATCCCCTTCATGGGTATATTTATATATCCCTTTGAATGTAATCAGAAACCATAGATTTCGATGCCATTTAAAGTAAAACACTATATATTTTAATATAAGGTGACATAGACCATTGTGGTCCATTTTATGTTCATGAATCCATAAACACTTCCATGAAGACTAAATTAATGCAGAGTAGACATCTATATTAATTGTTGAAAGTAATGATTTTGTGTGAGACATATTGAGTGGTGAAATTTTCCATTTTTCTTTACATCATTATCTAGGTGAAGGGATTTTTTTGGAATAATGGGGAGTATCACAACTTTATACACATTGGTAATATTAGAAATTAAACATTACTCTAGGAATATCCATGAAACAAAATGAGATTCAGGATTCTAGAAATTTTGGGAATTGGGGAGGAGGATCTTGACTCAATGAATTTTGGTTTACCAATTAGAGGATCATAAAACAAGTTATATTTTGGAAATAAACTATTGGATATCAAATCATGGAATTTGAGAAAACACAATGAATAATTTTGACTAAATGATCTTGTGGAAACTAAAAGTAAAATCTCGACTTGAGAAAATTTCGGAGAAAATATGCAGGGAATATTGAATTGTATAACATGAGGGATATTAATTTTGAGAGTCCCAACTCATGGAAAATTTGGTAAAATAATAATTATAAATTATTATATTTTAATAAGACAATATGAAATTATTAAAAAAATTACTATAAGGAATAAACATGGTTAGAAATAATTTTTATTAATTTAATAAATAATGAATAAAGGAAAATAAGGAAAAGAATGGGGTGGGGGATTTGGGAACCATAGAGGTTTGATGTATTGAATCCCAAGGGAAGCCACGTGATCTATATTCAATCCATCTTGGGGAAGAGACTTAATACATGAGAAACAAAAATATATTCACTCATTTGGTTTCTTGGGAATAAATGAAGTTAAAATCCTCATTTTCATCTTTTCATGTGTGAAATATTTCCATGATGTTTTTCATCATCCACTTAAATCTATGAATGATATATTAAATGGACCATGTCGTATGACCAATGTCACACATATAATTAAAAAAATTATTCAAATAAATATCAACCACTGGAGGATGGAAATTATTCTAGCTATAAAGAAAGAGGCATGTGGGCATTATTTGGGCCTCTATTTGATGGGAATTACTACAACCAAAGAAATCACTTTATGCAATAATCATTGATCCTCATGTATCCAAAATCACCCCACACACCCCCATGAAAACCATGTTGCATGAACCGCCTATTTTCATTTTGAGGCACTACTAATGAGGATACCACCATAATCATCTACCAAGTCTAGTATTAAAATAATTGAGTGTGGATGTTCCAATAATAAGTTGTATAATCGAGGGGTGTATCTCATTTTTTTCACAGACACACTTAATCATTTTTTATTATTTCTAGTTATGAAGAATAGTCTCATTCTTTTCTATGTGTTTCCCTTATATTTCACTTTATTTCTATATTTACATATGTATAAATAGCTTGCAATAAGGATGAGTGTCTAATCCATTTTTTATGGACCACAATCCCCCACCCCTTGAACCACCGGTTGATGTAGATTCTTCTCGTGACCCATTGATGAGACCATCCTGCAATCCTACCAAATTCATGCCACACAATTAGAACCTAATAACTGTCAAAAAATTGGTTCTTTGGGTTTTCATTTTGCCTCTCTATATAGCAGTGTCCCTATGGAATTGACTTATGTATGACAACGTAGATTAGCTTCATGAATGGGTTCAGAGGTAGGTTACATGGGTGAATGGACACATAGGTTAGAGACTTTGGTAATGTGGTTCCTATGTAGATAATATGGGGGATTGGTTTCTTTAGATAACATAGTAGGGATAATAGTGACAATAATAGAGGATTATTAATGACTATCAATGGTTGGGAACAACACCAAGCATTGGGTTAATAGGTTCCCATCGTGGGAAAGTAGAGAATATCAATTAAAAAATCTATGTCCATGGAGAATAGAATTCATACTACTATATTGATGTTCATCTAGTCATTGATATAAGATATGTGTAAATATAACCCTTTTAATGTATCCTAGTAACATATACACTTGGATAGAATGACTAGGTTAAGGTAATACCAATTAAATACCTAGGAATTACTCTATTTCATCGGGGAAATGATGTCCCATGGAATATATTAGCATGAATCCAATATTTACGCATAGTTTTTTTCATTGAATTGAAAAGTTGAAGTCCATTGAGGCTTTAGGGTGTAGTATTATCCTATATGAACACCTTTTTATCAATGTCTAACTAGCCCTATTAAAAAATATGAAGCTACCTGTTGCTAATATCAGAAAAACCCAGTCTGGGTTCTTATTGTTGGGTAGAAACTGTACATAACTGCTAAAAGTTACCATGTCTATGTTAGGGTTCATGAGTTGGGGTGTGAGGCTGGGTTTGACATATTAGATAGAGGATGTCTATGCTTTAACATAAATGGGATCAAAATTTGGGAATGAACTATTTGGTCATTCATTGGGAAGGTAATAATAAAGTACTTCTACATATATGTAATATAAAATGACAAAGTTAAAGGATCGTAATCATTAATACAAGTTTTTTTAACTCCATGACCTATCTTAATGATTCCTATGAAATTAATTATACCATTAAATATTGATATTACGTACTTTAGATTCCTTCCATGAAAAAATGTAGCTTTTAGGTGCTCTAAAATTCTGTCCAAAGTTTGTATAATCATTTACATGAAAAATAAAGATAATAAATTATCTAAGCATATTTCTAGGTTCTCATCATAATGTAACAAGAATATTAGTATTTTTTGGGTAAATAATATTCTATTACAAATGAGAATCGTCAGGTACATTGAGATCTCATTTACATAATCTCTATGTATGAAAATACATTTTATTTTCAAATCACGGCATGTGTTATCTGTATGATGAAAAAAATCAAGGAATAAATGAATAATTATATAGAATACAAATTCTAGAGCAAAAAACACCCTAATAAATTTCGAATATAAAAAATTTAAAAGGTGAAACATAGAACCATTTTAAATTTTACAAGAATAATTCCTTGTTTTTATATCTATACCATAAATCATTACCAGTTGACATTTTCTATGACATGGTTGTTTCCTATAGAAATATTATTTCTATAAAACATGATCATTTTATTTTCAGGAAATGAAACAATCATAATGCTTTAAAAGAGTAAATTATTGTAATATAATAAAATAATATTGTGTCCTCAAAAACATATAAGGGTTTTATAACCATTGAATTTTTTTATAAATAACTAAATGTTTCTCATAACTTATATCATCTTTATATTGTTTAATTAGTAAAATAAGATGAGATAACATCAAAATAATATTAATTTTCCTTATATGTAACAAAATAAAATTTTATGGCCCCATAAAATAATTTCTAATAAACGATTAAATATAGTGATTCATAGATATAAACAAATCATAACTCACCATCCACTAGAATAATCAAAATCATTAGTATGATTGTTTATCCATAAAATTATTTCAAGTTCCTCATATGTATTGGTGAATAAAGAAAATATGTAAAATTAATGATGATATTTCATGAATAATCTATAATATATATTAATGAGGCCTAAAAAATGTTTATTTGAATACATTATTAAATAATTTATATTTATGTATTCTATAATTTCATAAATTATTAAATGGTTATTGTTTGGTGTTTAGGGTTATGACTATTACAATAAAAACATCATTAATTGGCCTTTTAAAAAATTATTTTACTTCCACATTATTTACACATCATTATATGGAGGGTGAGAAAACTAGTAAATCATAATAATCAATTTATTATCATTGACTAAATGATATGATATATAAATAATAAAATACACAATGATTCTCAAATATGGAAAATTTCCAAACACAAACCACAGTATAATTACATTCATCATGTCATAGTTTAGGGTTTAATTTATATTTCCCGATGTATTATATGATAATTTGACTTGATTAAAATAAAATATGTTAGATTTTTGATAAAATGGTGCTTTTAGTTTTCTTCTATATACGTAATAATTTTTAGATTTTCCAATATTATATATATTAAACAATTTTATTTTATACCAATTATTTTGTTTTACATCTACAATGGTTAGTTTTTAATATCCAAATTAACTATAAATATCACATATATCCAAATATTATAACTAACTCTTGGGAATCTATGGAATTGGTATAATCATTTTGTCTCATTGTACTCATCCAATATAATATACATGGTGTGGAGTATTTTTTTAATAGGATTTTATCTGGGAAAACCTAATATGTAGATTAAATCTCAATGAGTGCTAATGAGTCTTAGTGTTAATATAGACTATATATGTTATTAATTTATTAGGGAACCAATTTTATAAACTTTTTTTTAAAATTTTATCATATTGTGATTATTATATAATTATGAATTAATGTGATTAATATTAGTGATTTTATATTTTTATGTTGATATTTAGTTTTTTATCATGATCTTGAGTTATGAATTTTCAATCTATATCCTTTGTTAAATTCATTTTTTATCATGTATAATTTAAAGTAATATCATGATTAATTTTATATTGAAATATAGAAGAAATGTCAAAAGGGGTAATTAATTGTAATATTCTCCCATTTTAGATTTTTTAACCTATCATTCTAGTTTCGAACATCATGATTTTGAGGAAACTACTTCAATTTTAGTGATAATTTAGATTAAAAGAAGGATTTAAAATATATATTCATTACAAATGGAATCAAACTAAGTTTGGGAATATATATTAATCTTTAGTAGGGGATAGTGTTTTCTTACTTGGTGGATAAAAAAATTGTTTTACTTTTTTGTATAATCATGGTCCACACATAAGTTTAAATAATATTCTATATACTATGTTCTATAAATTATTAGATAGGTGGTGAAAAGTTATTGGGCATTCATCATATTGGATGGTAAACCCCCAATGATTGAGTATTGATTTTTAGTAAGATGAATTCTTTTCATTTTTCTTGTATATAATATAGTGATGTATAAGTAATGAGTATATGTCCATTATTTCCATTGATCAATTTTGTAGGATATAGAAAATGAATTTTAGGACAGATAATTTACAAAATTTTGAAATTTTTGAAGAACCTTAATTATGATGAATAATATTTATAATCAAGGGGTTTTTAAAAATGTTTTGTGTAAAATTTTTACATTTTTATTGAAATGGGTTATAAAATATGTTTGTTGAATATAATTTATAAAACAGAATGTCTTTTTATATAATGAATATAAATTTATTTTATTTCATTGAAAATTGATGGTCAGTTTGTTCATTAATTATGAAATTGAAAAATAAATTTCAAAGGGGTTTTATTATATTTATTCCATTTTTTGGAATTATTTTGACATTTAAAATGTTATCAATTTCTAGAAATCCATAAAATAAAAAGATGATTATAAAATTAACCTTTTAGGTAATCTAAGCGTGTGTGAGATATTTAAATTTTATATATGATTTTTTATGTGTTTGATAATGTACAATAGCTATTTAATTTTAATTAATTGACTATGCACTTCCCATTGAACTATGATTCTATACATCTATTCTATTTTTAAATCTATTATTAGACATCATTATTTTTTCTTGACTATTTTTATTTATAAAATGATAATCCGACATAAATTTATCAAATAATTATAGTGAGATAGATCATATGATTAGGGGATCACTATAATACATAATAAAGACTCAGAAAGAAATTCATAATGAAATGAGAATGTATTATTATGGGTTGAAGTGTGATCAATGTAATTTAATAATGTGAACTAAATTAATGGGATCAAGTGGATTTAATAATATAGAAAATGGTAATAACTATATATAGTGATAAATTTCTAACAGAAAACAAAATATGAATTATGGAATAATAGTGGCCAAAAATGACCAGAATGGTAGGAAAATTAATCAGCTGTTTATTTTAGGAATAAAAATGTTTATTATGGTTTGCAGAAATTATTTGATAGTACTATTAAATATTTTATGGATCCCACTTGCTTAATATGGGAATTAATTTAGTTAGGAATTTTTATTAATTCTTAACATATATATTAGTTAAAACCATAGGGTTTAGTTAATCACCATTACTTGGTAAGAAATCCATTTTTTATTATTCATCTTATAATATTCTTTTCAACCCTATATATAATGTAAAATTCTTGGGTAATTTTCTTGTAAAATCATGTTTTAGTATTCTATATATCTTTACCTCATTATTTTATCTCTTTTCAATTATTTTTTAATGTAGTTGTTTTTATGTTTGCGTAATTTGAAAGTGGGTTTCTATGTAATTTGATGAAACAATGTGATGAATTTTGGATTTTGTTTTTGGATTCATGAGATGGTTAATATATCCCATGGACTATTAATTTGATAATTAATCGACAATGAAATTATTACCTAGCTATTTAAAAATCAATTAAATTAATTAATCATATATCCAATAAGTTTTTGTATATGAAAAATTGTGAATTCTACTCGGTTATGAATTTATAATTAATATATGGATAAATAATTATCAATGCATATTGAATTTTCATATAAAATAAATTCATAGTATGTTTTTTCACCTAAATTGACTTCTTTTGAAATGTTTTTATGAATATTATAGTTCTAAAATATATTTATTTATTTATTTAACATGAATTAAATTTATGGTGAACATAAAAAGTTTTTAAAAATGATAATAATGTGTATTGAAATGATATTTTTTAATATTTAATGTAAAATTTTATAATTAACAGAATGTATAGTAATTTGATTGGGATGATAATGAGTTATTTGATCAAGGGGTCATGTGTTTGAGTTTGAAAAGATTAAATTAATGGTTTTTGTTATAAATGAAATAATTTATAAATTATTATGGGGTTATATTACTTCCATTAAAATTATAAGAATTTGGGGTGACATGTATGGTTTTGATAAATTTAAAATAATGAAAGAAAAATTCAACAAATCAACTCTAGGAATATTGAGAAATGAAGCTTCTTTTTTTCAAATTACCATTATTTATCATAAAATATTATTTAGCAATATAATAATTTTTCAAATTTTCAGGTTTTATATTTATACTCATTAGTTTAAATCAATGTTCATACACCACATCGACCAACATCACAATTTATGAAACATAATATTTGTATTTTCTTTTCTTATCACAATTATTAACCATATAAAAGTACATATGATTCACCTTTTTAAGTATCATTATTATCTTCTTAATGAAGATGTAATTTCTTGAAATATTAATAATCCCTGTAAATATTTTTTATCAAATGAACTTCATCAAATATTTAATGATTTATTTTTCACATGAACCATCTCAAAAAAACATCACAATACATTCAATCAACTCGTGAAATATTTAAAATACATGTAATCTCAATGAATTATTATATTTAGCTAGATCTATCAAACATATATGAATGGTTATACATTAATTTCTCTAATATTAGAGTCTAAATTTGAATTTCATTTTTTCATATAAAAAGTTTTCGAATGATAATTAGATAATACCATTCTCATAAAAAAACAAATATAGAAACTCACATAAAATATTTCTCGTGATTCCTCCATCCTTATTCAATTCACTAATATTAAAATATAAGGAAACCTTCATTTATAACACTATTTCATATTTTCATGTAGAATGTGTTGAAACTGCATACTTATATGATGTCTATCTGGTCAACACATATTGACTTCAGGCTATATTTTAAATAAGTAAATCATAACACCAAATGGGTTAAGAAATCTCTTTTTCAAAGCCTATATATTTATTATAAAATACATTTTCATATATTCATAAATAATCATTATAGTGTTATACTCATTATGAGAAAATTATAATATATTATTGTCAAAAATAAAAAAAATCTTTTAAAAATAGTTTTTTAATATATTTATTATTTAAAATATTTATTTTTAATGATTTAATATTATTTTTTCAAAATGATCAAAATTTTAATGTTCTACATGAATTTTTTTCAAATTAATTTTTTAGAATATTCCAAAAGGACTTTATTCATTGAATTGTTAAAATTAATGTATTATATTGATTATATTATATTCTATTAAATAATTTATATCTTAAAATTTAATATTTATTTAAGTTAAAGGTTGAATTATTATTTATGAATTTTAAAATTATCTATATATGATTTTTGAAAAGAAATTTATGCTTTAATTTAGAAAGAAACATTTACTTATAGAAAGAACATTTTTTTAAAAAATATCTTTATATTTAATTTACAAAAATGGTTTCTATATATGGAATAAATGGGACCAAATTTGGTAAATAGGTTAATTTTTTATATCAATACAAATGGTAATCATATTAATTTTTTATTAACATGATAATGGGTAAATTGAGTATTTAAATTTTTAAATAAAATGATCAGCTTTATAAAATTACGGTAAAACCTTAATAAATTTTATTTTATGATACCATTTAATCCATACAGATAAAATATATTTTTATCTTACATTATCTCAATTTGGATGATATTATGATCTTTATAATATTTTATTTAATGAAAATTACAATATGCCACATACTTTTCCTAGAAAAATGTAATATTTGTTTCATTTTTATTACTAGAGGATATTATTGACTATAAATATTATTGATTCATATAAAATGTTAGACATAATTATGGATGTTTATTAACTTTTTTTAGTGAAAAAATAATGACATTATAAATTTATGCAATGTTAACAATGTAATTATTCAATAAAATGAATTATAAAATAACAGATATTAAGAATATTAAAATTAAAATAATTTAAGATAAATAATGTGAAAAAATAATTTTAAAGATTAAAATTACATGTTATGGATATTATAAAATATTTTGTTATAATTTTATGTGTTGTATGAATTATATTTAAATTAAAATAATGAATAGTTCTGTGAATTAACATTCTTGACATATTATAACAAATAAAATTTTATTAAATGATACATTATTCAAAAAAATAATAGATTTTTCCATGAGGGTAGTATATTATTGATAATATAACCCATTTTCCATTTATGTTCCATTATTTCTTTTATATTAACTATATTAACCATAAAATTATAAAAACTAATTGTTTAGATAGGATGGGAGAATGGGGATAAAGAGGGATTAAAACAAAATTATATAAATCTCATTGGGTTGTAAACATGTCCAAATATTACACAATGAGAGTATATAAAACCATACTCATACAATAATATAAATAATTAATTTTTAATATATTTTAAATTTAAAATTAATTTATATTAACATAATATTATGAAAATTCTAATATTGCACATCCCCACTCTTATGAAAGGTTACCACATATTCATATTTATTCACACATAAAAACTGACTTAGATGGAAAAAAACATACCAAATACATATATATATACAAACTAATATTATTATATAGTTTTTTAAAGGATTAATACCATCCTTTAATTGTTCAAGCTATTAATCAGATTATATAATTCCTAAAAGAGGTATTGTTTTCACTCAATGTTTTACTTTTTTTTATTCCAATTAAAACAAATAATCCTTAACCATTATTATATAATAACTAAATGTATATTACATATGATATTTTTGAGTGTTGATAAACCTATATACGTATCCTCTTCCATTAATTATGACATGAAACCATCTTTCATGTATACGACATATTATCTCCACATGAATAGATGTAATTCGTCTTCCATCCCCATCTCTCACAGATGGTTATTTTGACTAAATTAATATAGATAAATGATATTAATAAAATATTCAATGATATTAAAATATAATATATCATTCACATTATTATATTCCATTATCATTAAATTGACTACATTCTTCATACATACGTATGGACTACCGCATGCAAAAAGCAATGATATTTTTCTTTCGTCACCACATCACAAGGAAGGAATATATATTTCAAATAAATAAAAAATATTATGTTTATATTATTGTTTTCATTATATAATGGGATATTTATACTTATATTATTTCTATAATGATCATTAAAAATGGAAACGTTACTCATGCGTATGTATAATGTACAATGGATGTGATGGTAAAGTTGTTTATTTTTTAAAACCATCATTAATTATTAGATTTAAAATTATAATTAATCTATTAAAATATTAAGAATTTAATAAATAATTTTTTTATATGTTTATATAATGGGTATTTTGTCAAATTAAACCTATAAAATTCATTTTGGACACACAAGTCAAATTTCGTCAAAACATGAAATGTTAAATTAATTGACTAACTAATAGTATATAACATGCTAGTATGTGAAATAAAGGGAACAATAAACCTAAAAGGTTCTAAAGAAAATAAATCATTATCAAAATTTAATTATTCAGGAATAAAAATAAAGTATGTGATAATTCGAACTCAAGGTAAGAGACTTCATCTTAATTTCATTTTATTGAGGCATATTTTGATGTTATACACCAAAATTATTTAATGGGGTGTATATATAGAATTTTTGAAATGTAATATATTGAATTTATTTATTATAATTATATTTAATTTTTTCTTTAATATTATTCTTTCATGGTTATCAGGATTCCAATGTTTCCGAAGTGGTAATGGACATTGTTTAAAAAATATTCTATTTATATTCCCTTTTTATTAATGTCAAAGTGAGTATAATTTTTTATCATATTCATATTGAATGTAATTAATTTCCATCATGATGCCTCAGTGATATGAGGTTTATATTATAATTTTAAATTGGTTTGGTAAAATAAAATGGTTTCATTATTATGTGTAATGAATTTTTATTTTATGAAGTGATTTTTAAGAGAAAATTGTATTTCGATATCCAATTTTATTTTATATGGGTTTGAAAGTGTTATAAAAAGGGTTATAATGAATAAGTTGAATAATAAATCAATTTATATGGAAAATTAATTTTATATGTTAAGTGGGTGAGCCTTATAAATATTATATGATGGGATGACCCTCAATATAACTCAAGGGTGATTTCGATACAACGTATATGTTATGTGCACCCAGATATCATGAAGTAAGCCTATTATATCTTATACAATGAATGTTACTAGATAAAAGACCGATGAAGTGGAAATTTTATTTCTAATTTGAGTAAATAAGGAGTGAGTTACTGAATGATTTCAGTTATTGATTTAACATTCCATGAGTTACTTCAGTCATGAGTTTAAAATAGGTTACGAATGTGTTTCTCAAAGAATCTAAAAAATATTTTTTTGATTGATGGGGGTATTAATGGTTTTATTTGAGGAATTTTTGTGTTTTATTTTCACTTCAAAATTATTTATTTAATTACCACTATGTTTAATGTGGTTAATGTGAACATTTAATGAGTTTTAGTGTTTCTCGCTAGACTAATATATGTCTTCCTTTTATTTCCCCTACTATGATTTTTGTGAACATACCTCATTTAAAAATGATTTTCCTTGGTATTTTTAAAATGAAATGATATAACCATGAGATAATGATAAAGTTTTAGAATAAATTTAATGAAAATAATACATTTTTTTGATAAATCCGTTCTTTTATGGAAAAATGGATACGGAGTATTAAATTCCAGATTGTAATATATTAGATTTTTATGTAAGATTAATTAATGGAGTATATAAAAATTATTACCTAAAACATATTTAGAAATATAAAAAAGTTAAATATGGTTAATAGTCACTAAAATATGTAATTTTTACTGATGGATTCTTGTACATGGAATCATAGCAATGTATAGAAATATGTAAATGTTAGGATAATGTATATTAAAAAAACATAATAGATTTAACCTATGGGTTAAGTTAAAATGATATAGAATTTAAATACTAACATGTTTCTCCATCAATTTTTTTCAGAATTGATTTCTACAATAAATAGTGAATATTTATTAAGAAGGTTCCAAGTGTGTGATATGCATCAAAATAGCTAACCCAGAATGGTAAAAATTTGAAAGAAATAAGTTTTTTTATGACAGCTTGGATGATATGGGCTACAAATATTAGTGGAATCAGTGATATAGAGAATCTAGATCTACCATAAAGGAAAATCATGATAGATGGGAATTTTATGATATATAACCCAAAACAATTCTATGGATTTTCTAACACACTAGTTACTAAATGGTAGATCAATTCCTTTGAGAGGAAATTTGAAGTCACAGGGTGTTACGAATTGCAGAATGTAACAATTTTAATTTATAATTTTTATATTGAAATTGATCAATGTAGTTTATTATTTAAGAATACTAAAGTTAATTGTGGTATTTATTCCATTAAATGAGATTCATTTATGAATCAAATCATTGATAAATATTTCCCTATGGTCGTTCGACAGAGTAAGAAGAAGATATTCATGGGGATGAAGTAAAATGATAAATATTCTAGGGCGTTGTATGAAAATAGCATCCCAATACTATCGAATTATGTTTACTATTTTGTTCATGGAAGTCATGTTAAATGTAATTTATTTTACATTGATTTGATTCATAAAAATAGAATATCATTGGGTTTAAGGAAATTTCAAGGTGATGAGAACTTTTTTATTTTTTATGAGTGTTTTTTTATGGTGTTTGTAGATACATATATTCCTTGAGATGAAAAGAGTTTTAAATGGGTAAGGTGTCTGGAAAATTAAATTAAAACAACTAATCAGTCTATATTAAATCCCCAAAATGATCCTACATTAACCAATGACATATTAAGAAATTATTAATAGGATCTAAATAGTGTTAATAGTTTAGTGAGTTCATTCATATGGTCACTAATTGCAATGAATGTAATTCTAATCAATCCAAAAATGGTTTAACAATGATCTAGACAACGGAGAGGTGTTATAATTTCAATCATTTGTGAAATTATACTAACATGTATGTAATTTGTTACATAGAGTGGGAATAATCAAGATTAGAATCAAAAGGGTGTGTTAAACACTTATTATGCAATTATGGTTTACATTGTGCAGTCAAAAGAAGTGATGATAGGTACTTCACAAGATTATAAAATTTATTCTAATACCCTTCTTGAATAAAGAACATTTCATTCCTTGATTACTCGGAAATGTGGAATTACATTTGGAATATACCCTAATTAATGTAAGATAGATGTTTTATTGAAAAATACACATGTAATTATGAATGAATAAAATATTTATTCAAATATTCATATCATTATCATTAGATTGTCCTTGGCATAAAATATTATGTGACATTCCATAGTATAGATTGATTTTATTTTAGGATTAATAATCCTTTCATTTTTTAAATATATGATTGATTAAAGACAAAAATGTTTTTAGAAAATATTTCAATCCATTTATAATCTATCTCGATGATAAGAAATTGATTAAAAATGGTAGTGACAATATTTTTGAATATGTTGATAAAAATAAAAAAAAATGTAAACAATAGTGACTTATAAGTAATAAATGGATGTGTGGGTATTTTTTCTAATAATTCACATGGTGTTATTCCGAACCAGTAGTTTTATTTTACTGATGACTAAATAACATATGCTAAACCAAAATCAAAACCCCCTTATCAAATGGATCATGTAAAACCATTGTAATTGAAAATAAAATTTCATGTGTTCTAGATAAATGTGTTATTCATACAGATACATCACCGTTGGTATACCATGTTTTTTTTTGTTAAAAATAACGATGGTATCATGATACATTTTATCTATTATAGATCATTTAATAACATAACTATTAAGGAAAATTAAATTATACATCATATTAATAATTTTTTTATAAACTACTTGGAGTACATGACTTTTAAATGATTGATCTAATGTTAGGGTACCATGAGTTGAACATTACAGATGAAGATATTCAGAACACTATGATTAAGACTATATATAGAAATTATGAGTTTTTTGTTTTTTGTTTTTTTTTTTGAGTTTTCCAATGAAAAAACATTATTTATGGATATAATGAATCAATTTTTCCATGTTTTGTTGAAATAGATTATGGTTTTTTTGTTACTGATATAATGCTATATTCTATTATTCATATGGAATTTACAAAAAATACAATATCTTTTTTGAAATACCTTCAAGAGAATAAAATGTGTTGATTATTTAGTAAATATTAATTTGGGTTCAAATTCATTTCACTCCTTTAAAATCTTCCTTATATTTATCGAATAACTATAGAACCTTTTAAAGCTACTGTTCTTGAATAATGTCCAATACTATCAACTTTGAATGAAATTATGTGTTCTCTTGTTATATAATGTTAATACTGGTGGGTTTCAAAATAAATTGCTTAATATTCTTGTCTATTTACTATGTAAAATAAAATTGCATATAAATTAATATGTACTAAAGAATGTGATAATTCAACTCCGGAAAAAAATAGATTTATTAATTATTAGTTTTTGTACATGACTTGTAAATATTGGATAATTTTTCATCTATAATAATGATTCATTGAATTGACATGGTTATGTCTGGATGCACAATGATATGGGGATTTCTTATGATTCACACAGTTCGAACATAAATAGTTAATTTACCCTAAACATGATATAGAATTATCATCATGTTTTTTTATTTTAAAGTTTGTAGGAATAATTTTTATTGATTAATGTGTGAAATATATTCTGATCTAAAAAGTATGAATTATATAGTCACTCAAAAAAATTGAACTTACAATAAAGAAGGTGGTTTTAACCAATCAAGGATTACGATTAAATGATTCATTATCAATATTGAGAGGAAAAGTTAATCAATGCATTGTGTCATAAAAATAATGATAAAGTATCCATGTTACATTTTGAACGTGACTCTTTGGTTTTCTTAAAATTTTGGCATAGACAATTTTAATAGAAGAACATCCTCTATATTGTTTATAGTTTATATTCAATGAAATTAGTAAGAATGAATTATGAATATGTAGAATGACAACCATGAAAAACAATAAAATATATAATTGTCTATAAAGGGAAACTTTGGATAATTTATTATTAAAAAGAATAGGGTTTTGAAATTTGTATTGTGATTATGTATTCCTTGTGATTCTAAATAGATGAAATAATTATTTAGTGGATCATAAAGTTCCCTATTTTTCGTCCACCATGGTAGCAACATGATGTATATGTACCATATGGAGTATTTCTGGTCATATAGAATGAAAAAGATATATTTGAGACTTTACCATGAAATATTCAGGTCCTATGAGGTTAAATACAAAAGAATATTCAACACGATAAAACATAAACCATTTCTTGTACCAGACTATAAATGGGAAAATGTATCTGTTGAATTTTTTTTATAGGAATAAGAAATTCATCTCAATGATATAATGTCAATTTTGTTACTATTGATCGATTAACTACATTTTTTCATTTCCTTGAAATTCAGGATTCATTTTATTTGGTTAACCAGTCTTTATTATATGTCATGGAAATAGTCATGTTATATGATGTTCCACTATCCATTTTATCTAGTTATTGTCATCAGTTCTCTTCTAATTTCTAGAAAGTACTTTAGAATTCATTGGTAATGAATTAAATTAGATTACTACTGGTAATCCTTAGTGATATGGATATTTAGATACAATGATTCATACTTTGTAATACATGTTTTTTATTTTTATATGGATGACTATGAATTTTGGAAACAATATCATTCTTTGGATGATAATTTTTATAATATATGTTTTCATTCTAGATTACATATGTCTCTATTTGTGGAACTATATAGAATGTTACACCAGGATCATGCATTTTGGGGTGTAGTATGAGAAAGGAAGTTTAGGGTTCTAAATTGTTAGGAGAAATAGTGGAGAAGTTAAAAATAATTCATAATTATTTGAGTACAACTTAGAGCATGAAAAATTGTAATGTAGATAACATAATGTACGGACACTATTTTAGTGTAAGTGATCATTTTTTTCAAAAATTATTTCTATGGAAAACATTTATTTTACTGTTAAAAGGGTTGGGGGGTATATCCATGCATTATTTGGCCAAATGAAATCGTAGATAATGTGGAACTAGATTCCTACTATGTTTATTTTCTTCTATGGTTATCCTAAGTACATAATTTTTTTTTCATTATTGAAGAAATATGTGCATATTAATCGCATGTTTTGGTCTTGGAAGTCTTTTGGTAGGAATATAACCTTGTATATGAATAAACAGATGATAACATTTTTTATGATAGTGATAAATTATTGAAAAACATTTGAATTCCTCTAGTTAAGGTTTTTTGGAGAAATTATAAGGTTAAAGACTCAACATGGGAGTTTAAAAATGGTACGAGGGACAGGTATACCATCTTGATTAATAATTGAATAAAATTAAAAGGACACAATTTTTAAAAATGGGGATGTATTTAATCTCCCATTTAAACCTTTTATAAAACACTTTCATAAACTAATTAATCTTCTTCATTATAATATAATTTGAAATTTTTTCTACCCCAATGAGAAAATATTTATTTTTTACCAATAAATATTTAAATTATATTATTTTTTTAAATATTTATTTGAAATTTTAGAATTTTAATTAGAAAAATGAAACTTCATTTGTGAATTAATCATGTAAATTTTTTCTTAAAATATGTTTTTGGGGATATTTTTTGAAAAGTTTTATTTTCCAATAAATAGTTAAAATGATGTTATTTTATAGAAAATTTTATTTACAATAATTTTATTGGTAATGTAAAATTGTATTCATATTTACATTTAAATATAAATTAGTTTATAATAATTTAAAACAATCCAATTATTATTTTTAAATTATTTAAATACATGAATTTAGTATAAAAAACAATTTATTTTTAAAAATTCCATTTTTTCTATGATGTTTTTGACATGTGATTCTGAGGTTTAATTTTAAATTAAATTCTAATGATTCTATATTGTGAGTTTTAAAAAATTGATTTCAATATTTGTAATCATGGGATCCAAAATTCTAAAATATTTGAATCTTTTTTTGGGGTCAATATAGTTACAGAACCAGTTATTTATATGTTACTATTTGAAATACATGCATACATACATACATACATATATATATTTATGTATATATCCAAAGATAGTTATTGATACAAAGTGAGATTCTGAAGTCTGAAGTCCTCAGAATTAATTTTTTATTACTATTTAATATGTTTTATATTACCCACACCTATTTATTAAATAAAACATGATGATTCTTAAATGGAATCTTGAGTTAGAAATTTGAAATTCTGATTGAGTCTGGAGCATGGTGTATAACCTATGGGAGAACTAAGATTAGTCATTACATTGAATCCATACTTCTCAGTCATTGGTGGTACATCAGTTAAATAAATTCATTCATTCATTCATTCATTCATTCATTGATTTAATTCAAAATTATTTTCTAAAATATATTGCATTGCATATTCACCGCATTCTTTGCTGGATGGGCCCTGTGGTCCCGGTTCTTTAATTTCTGGCAGTACCATGCCCAATAGTCCCAACAAAATGGTAATGGAATCATATTTGAAGATAATATGAGTGAAAAAAGTATATATTTTGGATGACTGTGGGTTTTGGATGATATTTTCTGTGATAAGTAGTCAAATCATCACCACCCAATGAACCAAAGGCATGCGTGACTTGTGACAAACCCATTTGAGGAAGAACTTATCTTATTTTTGATAAATAATTGACAAAATCATTAATCCAAGAATAAATAGACTCTTTTTCTACAAATATGAAGATATATGTGAATATAAATAGTTAGAATCAATGTGAAGTAAGAGCATATAAGATTCATTGAATACTCTGACTACACATAGTGTTTCATGATGAACACACTCTTTTTTTTTCACTTGGATGTAATGGATAGGGTTTTGGAAATCTATGAAGATGTAACAATGTGTATCCATCCACAGTCCATGTACCTCATCTAGGTATGGATGATCCATATAGAAGATCACATTGGAATGACCCTCTGTTGATGTATACATCCAAGAACACAAACTATTACTGAAGTACACAGACAGACCATGGTAGAATGGTAACAACCAAGAGTACTAGGAAACTCCATGTAACTACATACACACTATTCATCCCTACATGGTTAGTGTGCCATGTACCATCCATGTACATGGAAATTAAAAGGATATGAACTAGATATCATTTTATCCCCTCACAAACAGTGTACACCTTGTTTCAATTTTATGAAACATTAGGGTATCTTATCTCCTTTTTTGACCATGGATTTTGGCTCGCAAGTAGCCTATCCAGAGTTCTTCATTCATGTAAAACATGATGGTTTTATAAGTTGATTATTTTGGGATATGATTTTTAATTTTACAGGAATGATCCTTGGGAAAGGGATACTCGATTATGATAGTGATCACATAGGTTAACCAAAGGTATTCATAGTAGTACCCTATAGTAGAGCTGGGAAGTGAGTCCTTATTGATTTCTAAGTTGTACACTCGTTTATAGTGAGGGAATGGGTCCTAAAAAACTTCTTTTTGATACCCACCATCAGATTTGGGCAATTGGTCCTTCAAAGCATTTGAGTGGAATTCTCCAATACATCAAGGTAGTTGTTATTGAAAAATTCAGAGTGGTACCCTCCAATAGAGTTGATTAGTGGATCCGCACCAACTTCCATGTGGAAATATTGAGCAATGTTGTGCAATGGTTCCTTAATGAACATCATGTATAACCCTTAAATTGATTTGGGGAGTGGATCCAACATCAACTATAAGGGTGGAAACTCTTTGTTGTACCATAGTATAGGTCCTCTACATAGATATTTCAGCCCCGTGACCGTGAAACATAGTAACGAGGTGTGGACTAACATGGACCATTACATTCCTGAATGCACGTGAAATATTGGGAATCATTTATAGAATATTAAAAATATAGGATAATATTCTCCCTAAGATCATCCATGAAACATAGATACCCATTCACTATCATTAGGTTTATTTTAACTGAGATGTGAGATAGAGATTCCCATTCATTCTCATTCGGGTTTCCATTCACTGAGCACATATATATATACTTCTACATCAATGCCATTGGATTTGGATACACTTTTTATATAATATACAAAGATGCAATAGGTATGACACATTATTTATATTGCTACATTTTCATTGTTTCACTATTCTATTGTCCTACAATAGGTTTCAAAGGCTCGACATGTTGTTTATATACACACCATGTAGATCCCACTGTGTTTTGACAAGGATACGCTCTATTTGATTGGGTTGATTTATAATCTACACTACATTCTTCATCCTGTTCAATAAAAACATTAATTATAATATTATTTTATCTCTTACTACACCACCTTCCTCATTAGATGAATTATATTGAGAATGTATGTACTCAACCATGTATATAAATTTTCCACACATGTCTTCACTTTTGGAAATGATGTAAAGCATGGTGGTGACTTCAATGGAGCTTTGAGATACTTGTAATATTGTGCTGTCTACAGTGGAGCACTATGGAGATTTGAAGAAGATATCTCTTAGTTCTTTAAATTTCTATGTTTTTAGTTTGGGACATATTTTTGATTGGACATGAATTTTACCCCTTAATTTTAGATTAAAATAATGTACTCTTGTATAGTATCATTATTTTTCATGCATGGTTATTCCAGTATATTTTTACAAATTTTATATTTATTCCCCCAATTATATTAATATTTAGGTATGTGTGCATGAATATAGGTTTTTTAGATATGGTCTTCCCATTTTATTCATGCCTTCGGCACTAGTCGCTAACCCCATGAATATTTAGGCCAGTATAGGGTTGTTATAGTGAAAGCCTTGGTATGGGTCAGGTCATGAAATGATGGTATCAAAGATGGATTTATCCTTTGGAATATTTTTTTAGGATTCCCCTTATTCAGAAATTTTTTGGGGTAAGGGAAAAATGTAGACTTGTCTTGAGTTCATTAATCATGCTTGAGAATTCAATGATAGTTTTTTGAGCTAATGTATCAATTACCAAGGACCATGTCTACATTCTTGCTAATTTGGCAGACTGAGACATTATTATTAGGTATAAATGGAACATGAATCATACTGGACTATGATTTTTTCTGTAGTTCTTGAGTAGTGTCTCCATTTTTTCTATATATATATATATGCTCATATGTCAGTGGTACGTTTTGATATATCTCAGGACGCATCTATAATGAATTCCAACCAGGTTACCAATTTCAGATCCTAAAGACGATTAGATGAGAGATTAGGCATCCATTCAGGGTCCTTCCCATTAGCATCTTCCTCTATGTAGGAATATATAATCCCCTCCAACTCTCGAGTATAATATCACCCCAAAGATAATGATTAGGATACAAAAAGGCATAGTTCACTCTGAGAGTTCCAGTGCAAGAGGCTGCTAAGTTTCTGCATTGAGCCAGATCCTCATGCACTAGAAGATTGGCTAGAGTTAGTTTTATGTATCATAAAACCTATTTGCAAGCAATTGAATTAGGTGATTTCATTGAATTCATTCCTTTCCCATGGATTACTTTGGAACTAGTGGAGCCTTATTACATAGATTCATAGTGAGCCAACTCACTCAAGTGCCGAAATCGTGATGTTTTTCCATGAGGAGTATTACCCCCTATTTTTTATGCTCAGTTCAAATTCAAGACTTCTAGAGCAATAGTGGGGATCGATGATGGTGGATATATACATGGTAACATTCATAGGTTATACCAAATATTCAATTTACATGATCGATAATTGTTACTTCCAATCAAAAAAGTTTGATGAGGGACCTCATAAAGATATCTATTCCAAGGTGGTTCTCTTATTTATAACCAACTATGATGGGGTGCTGGAGAACCCACTAGTAACAGAGATAGTTATGTCAGAGGGATGAAAGGAAAAAAGATATATATTTGGGATTAATATATATGATTCAACTACATCAACTATCATGTTTCAGTGGATTGGATCTTGATATAGGAGGAACTTACTCCATTAGAATCAGGAGCATTGTCCTATGGTACATGGGAATCATAGTGTAGAAGGGTATCTTGGAGAGTATTGATGTAATTTTTTGATGGTTGAGGTCACATATATTGTGTATTATCTAACAAATGTGATGAGGAACATATCCATGTAGCAGATTAACTACAACAACCGAGGAAATATTGGGATTAGGGATCTCCCTGACGCAGAAAAGGTGGTCCCATATGAGGGAGAGATGAAATAGGAGTAGGAGGAGATGTGGGTAGTCGATGATGATATAATATTATTCAAAAACCTGTTCCATGTATCCCCCTATGGGGTTAGTGAGCTATCAGTTATGGCTCCAGATAGCTACATGATCTAGGGGATTTGGACCCTGTAGTGCACAATATGATTAGAAGTATGATATGTGTTTTTTATAATAAATCATTAGTGTTATTTGAAACATGTTCCCATAATTACCTCATATCGGTACTCATAGCTTGAGAGATGGGTATAACTGTTGAGTTACAATCCCATCATATTTTTATTTAGGTTCTAAAATGGAAGACTTCTTAGGAATCTTTTATCTATTGGTAGTGTGATCTATCGCTTAGTCGAGACAGGTTCACCAAGGACCTTTGGTCCAAACAATAGATCTCTATGATGTAATCATTGCTATGGATTGTATTTCTAGGGTGTGATCCAGTATTGATTATCAAAAAAGATGATTCAGATTCCTACACAATGGTGGAATGAAATTTATCTTTATGGGTGAGAGAGATCCCATGGAAAGATGAGTGGGTTTTGTGAGAAGGAAGATATAGCCCATCACCCATAATTTATATAGTAAAGAACATGGTGTATCAGGATCTTTAGGAACATAGATTACTTATGTCATGGAGGAGTATATGGTTGTATTCACTGAATATGTTCTAGGATTACCTCTGAGGTGGTATATTGGGATTTTCATAAACATACATCATGAAACTGCCCCGATATTTTTTCAAGCATATCTGATGGACCCCACCAAGCCACAAGAGTTGTGGTTGTAGTTAGATGATCATTAGGAGAAGGGTTTCATCACACCTAGTGTTTTCCCAAGGACACCTCCAGTTTTTTTCAAAAGGGTTATAGGATCATGCTTGTTTTTATGTATAATTTCCACCTGAATAAGTCCATATAAGAGAATAAGTACCACTTTTCAGCTATTAATGACCACTTTTACCAATTGTGAGGCATGTGATGGTTCTCATAGATTGAGAATTGGTCCACCTACAAACTGTTGATGATTTGTGAGGGTGACATTATAAAGCATCCATTCTGTGTCACTACAGGAGCTATGAGTTCATAGTGACACCCTTTAGTATAATGAATGAATCCCCCATTTTTTTGGAATTAAATATCCATTTATTCCTTCCATACATGGGATTGTTTTTTGTCATACACATAGATGATATATTAATCTAGTCTAATTCATAAGAGTATGTATAGAACATGAAGATGATTATAGATTTTCATTGATATCATCAGTGTTATGGGAATTTATTGAAGGGCCAATTCAAGACTCATGATTTGTTCATTATAGGGAATTTTATTTCTAATCATGTTTTATCCATATACTCCATGAAGATCAATGTATTACATTCACAGGAGTCTCCCATCTGCATGTATGGGGTGTGAAAAATTATTATCTTAATGGGGTACCATAATAGGTTTGAATAAGACTCCTCAAATAATTGAATCCCCTATAGCCACTTCATTGTATAAAGGGAAGCCATTGATCTTTTTTGAGTAGTTATAGAGGGCTCGAAAGTAGTTTAGGATTAGGAAGAAAAGATATCATATTTTGAGACTACCATAGGAGGGCATGGAGTACATAATGTATTCTAACAACTCATGAGTTTGGCTCAACTATGTGTTCAGGAAGTGGAAGGAAGTTATAACATACAGGTCAAGGAAGTTGGGACCCTACTTGTATAAATATTTGACATATGACCTATATCTTGAATCTATGTCTACTGCTTGAGGATTCAGAGGAACTACCATCTGGGAACCATTTTTATTGTTTATTCCAAAAATCAAAGTTACAAGTATGTATTCACATAGATAGAATTTAATATAAGACAATGACAGCTTCTCGGGTTCTTAAATTACTATAACGTCAAGATAGTCTATACTCTAGATAAGGGAGACTTAATATCATAAGACATTATTATAATGTGACAGGATCACATGCTACAAGATTCTATAGAGGTGTTTCTTACCCAATATCTATCCCTAGTGGAGTTAGAGAATAAATACTTTCTCTAGTTGTCAGAGTTTACTCATATGCTTCTAAATCATGTGAGGGAGTTCCAGTTGGGATACATTGAATATGAGGTTTTTCATAACCAGATATTCATGAAGGATACAATTTATGGATACTTTTTTGGAGGGAATCACGTCATCTTTCTCTAATGATGAATGGTTGAACTAATAATCATATCGGAGGAGGTTAAGTGTGTCTTCCATTGATGTCTATGAATATATATCATTATATGGGTAAGAAGAACAAAATCCATTGATAGTTTTTATGGAAGTCTATTATGAGAAATAGAATAGATTACATCATCTCTTAGAACCTCACCAGTTAATAGGTGTATGCTGAGAACAATGTCCCTAAAGGTTTCTCTCATCTCTTTGAGATCCTGGGGTGACAATGGGGAAAAATATTTAGGGGAATTCTGATTGGGAATCGATGTATAGTGAATGACTATAACACCGTCAAGTTGATAGTTGACAGAATTAGGAAGTTAGAATGCTTAATTTCTATCAGAGATAAGAGTTAGTTGGAGTTTTTGTTGATGTTTTATATATGGGATATCATTAAATTTTATTGGGGTTCGCGCAATGATTTTTCACATATCATGATGCACAATATATGTCACAAATGGGGAGATTTCTATAAGAGGCATTCATGACACAAATGATGATGAGAACATCCTTACACCACATTGTATTGGGAAGAACATTCATACTATCTACTGGATGGATGATATGTTTTGGTATTTCATGATAGAAATTGGTTAGAGATTGGAGGATCACTTTCTCTTGATATAGTTTGCATACAACAATAGCTTCTACTCTTCCATCGGTATGGAAACTTTGGTACCCTGTTATGGTAGATGTTGTAGGATACCATTCTGCTTGAAAAAGTTTCAAGATACATCTATAGCGTGCCCATAGATGGGAAAGCGATGAAGGAGAAGGTCTAGTTCACCGACGAGCAGATTAGGATGTCCTAGATTAGAAAACAAAACTCACACAGATTTATTTCATAAGCCCTTGTATTTCGAGAATAGAGACCATTATTTAGTAAAAGTGTCCCTAATAATAGTATTTAAGAGGTTCATATGGAGAGTCATGGTTTCCCAATGGTTCATTGGGTATATATATATATTTTATAGGTTTTTAAAGGTTTGTAACCACCTCACCCTACTCTATTATTGGAATAGATGCATGATGTATTCCATGTGTCATATATGAGGACATATGTGCATGGCCTTATGCAGGTCATCGACTTGGGAGAGTTGGACCTCGATGATGGTGCCATCATTGTGCAGTTGTAGGTAGTGATCAGGGATAAACATGAGAGGTCCATGGATGGATGGATCATCCACTTGATTCTCTTATTGTGGTAGCATAAGAATGTGTGTGAGAGTTCCTAGGAGTGGGAGAGCCATATGATGTATTAATATCCTAAGATTCATGTTTAGATTTTATATTTATGGATGAAAATATTTTATAGGAAAATGATTTAAAGACCATATTTTTTCTTGAATGAATTTGAAATACTGACATATATATCTAGAGGTAGGTGATGAGATGACAAGTGATTCTGAGGGAAGGTGTGCTAGAAATTAATTCTATATAAATATTAAATATATTTTACATCAAATGTTCCTAGTTTAAAATTTAAATTTTATAAATTTTAAACAGAAGCTCTGATAAAAAATTTGATACAGCGATTGAGTCTATAATTTTTTTTACAGTAAGCATGACTTAAAATTTTTTAGTGCATTACATCCATAATTCATTCTCATTAGTGGTACATTAAGTTGATTAAATAATTATTTAATTCATTCATTCTTTCATTATAAAAAAATTAATATAAATATAGTTATATTTCAATTCACATTCGGTTGGCCTCACAATCCTTTGATCTGTTGAAAGGTTCACCTTCATCCATCCATCCGAAAATCACCTTAGACAATGAGGAAAAACCATATTTGGTGAGATTATAGAAAAAAGAATGTTATTACATCCTTAAATAGTTTTAAAATACCTTATATGGTGAAAAATGCTCCAAAATTTAATTAGTACTCATTTATTTCATTTTTATGCTCTTATTGGTTAAATTGATTAAGAAGATCAGTCCTCTATGTTGATCTGTTCTATTTGAGGATCCTTCACAAGTTCATACATACATGACTAATTTTTTTATTATTTTTTTTAAATTAAAATGAATTTCATGACCATTAGATGAGAACTCATGGAATAAATTGATTAATTTTTTTTCTTTTCCTCTATTCCTAGATTTCTTTTCTTTCATCACCAGTTAGACATTGCAGCTGAGGTTCGACATTATCAAGTGGTCTAAAGCTCAATAGGAAACTCAAAATAATTATAGAATCCTGTGTAGGTAGTGTATTAGTGTATTATTCATGGATCTGATATGTCTATGGGTTTTGGATGACTATTTGAAAGATTAGAGATCAAATCATCCGCACTCGAAGATCCCAATGTGTGAAGGATGAGTAGAGAAACCCTTCGATTACCAACAAATCTGATTTCCAATGAAAAATTATTGGAATATATTAAACATGTATATATCCACTATTTTGTATCATATTTTTGGACGTATTCTTATAGAAATTGAATAATTCTATGCACATGAAGAAGATATTTGTTTTTTAGAATAACATTACAATATGCTGAGTATTGTGAAGAAAACATGGTATTTAGACCCTTGGTTGTTGTAGATAGGGTTAGGTACATCAATAAATATAGAATGGAGTGTATAAATACTATACACCATATATCACATCCACTTATGGATGAGCCATGAGAAAAATTACATTAGAAGGACCCTGTGTGGAAGTAGATGGCAAGTAACCTAGCCATGTACCAAAGAACACAGACATGGACAAGGTGCATTGTTAGGATCCCCTAGTAATAGGATATGTCATTTAGATTCCATAAATACAATGTATTCTTCTATGGTAATGGATTCATGTACCATCCATAGAATCATTGAGGTGGAGGAGTGGGACCACACATCTTGTGGGTTCCCTCACATAATATGTTCCACATGTTTCTTGTTTAGGAAACTTTAATTTATCATATCTCTATAGTTTTTCCTTGTATTTGGTCATTTTTGTATGATATCCAGAGTTTTATCCATGTATAAAAGGATTTTTACCACTATTGTGGCTTTTGGGTTATAATGTTGAATTCTTTGGGCACGATTCATGGTTATGTAAAACATGATGATGGAAGGGTTCACGTAGGATCACAAGAGGCATTATTAGTGGTACACTATAATAGCGTTAAGAAGTGCGTCATCAATTAAATTTGTTTGTTAACCTCTAGTATATGTGGGTAGTGTGTCATCAGTGACTTCTGAGTGGTACCCTCTAGTAGAGAAGGGCATTGAATACTTTGCAACTTAAGTGTGAAACCCTATATTATAGTTGGGTTTTGCATCTTGATGACTTCCGTATGGATCCCTCTAGAAGGGATATGTAGTGGGTCCTCCATCGACCATCAGAGTAGAACACCCACGTTGTACCAATTCATGATTTATATACAAATTAATTATGACCCTATGATCATGTTTCATACTGATGAGTAATTAATTGTCATGGAATGTAACTCTTGGGTAAACACATGAGATGTTAGGCATAGTTAATAGACATTTGTACCTATTTGTGACTCTTATTACTAGGATGAAATTTGATTAAGAGATACCCTTTATCTCCCATTTGTGTTTATTTTGGATGTTGTATGAGATGGAAAAACATTTCTCACTCGGTTGTATTTTTTGTCTATATATATATATAAACCCTTTCGGTATCCTTACCTTTTATTTTTTTGAATCTCTTTCCATGAGATACGAATACATAGAGCGTATTCCCTATGCATTCTGTTTTCCTTTTCTGGTGGTATGTGTCAAATAATATCCTATAGATGGAAATGAATTGATGTGTATTTCATTCTATCATAGTGTTGATCCACATTTTCAGAAGAGGGTACACTCTCATGTTTTGGTTATATTGGTTTTCTTTCACATTTTCTACATCATGTTTACAATCTAGAGTCTTTCTATTCATGTTGAATCTCTTATTTCACCCCTATATATTTCAGTGTTTTATACTAGTAATGTATACACTCAACCATGAAATGTATTTTTCATCACTTGTCTTTTCCTATATAGATAATGGAAAATTCAGTGATTACAGTATAAGAGATTAGGGATAACTGGTACTTTGGAATGTGTTCAGTGGTATCTACATGGAGATTAGGTGTTTGGCTCTCTTAGTAGTTATCTTTTCTAGTTTTTTTAGGTTTCAGCATATTTCTTATTCAGTGTGTTTTTTCCCATTACATTTCAGTATACACCATATTAATCTTATGATTTATATAGGTTTTACATGCATTGTTTTTCTCCTTTGTTTTTTTATTTAACTTTTTGTCCCACTTCACTTCTTCTTCGACATGGATATGTGTGTGGGGGTAAAAATACCTATGTAAAATACTCTCATGTATGTTATTCTATTATTAATATTCATTTGACCCTTTCCTATGGTGGAAATCATGGATTAGTTGTGGATAAATCCTATTCATGGGGTAGTATATGGTAATATTATTTTTATGCGTATTAATTGTTTACCATAGTAAAATTTTAATCGGTTAATTGAAATTGAAAATAAAATTACATGGATGAAAAAAGTACCCGAAACCTATATAATTTTTATTTTTTGATTCCACATAATATATAATAATCCATAATCCATTTGAATGGTATTTTTTTCGATTTTTTATGAAATTATTATAATTATAATGTTTTATTTAATGAAATGTAAAAAAAATCAAAAACTGTGTTTTATTAACTATACTATTTTGAAAAAAGATATTAATAGAATTTATGTTACAATATAAATAGTATTATAAATTGTAAAATATTCACCATCATCATGGTAATTCAATAAAAAAATTTAATGAGAAAAAAATTATTTTAAATTGATACACAATGATGATGCAGTGATTAAGGAATTAATGAAAAATTCATATAAATTATATCAAAAATGATTAAAGTAATATAATGTGAGATAAATAACGAGATTAATGAATTTTATTGAGAAAAATAAAATATTAGAGATATAATTAAAAATTTGGTTCAATATTTTCTTTTTGAAATGATTTAATTAAAATCAAACTAACTAGTTATTATAAAATTTGAAATTAATGATATATTATAATAAATAATAACTTATTAAATGATATGAAATTCCAAAAAAAAATTATAATCTACCAAATGAATATTATATCATTTATTATATCATTCATTTTAGATTTATTGGTTTTTTACTTAATTATATTGAATATATGTACTCTAAAAAAGTAGAAATCATTATTCTCATATTAAGGGTTAAAGGTGTTAATATGGGGATAAAATGATATGATGAGGGTAGAAATGAGAACCAAAATTGTTACAAATGTATTATATGAGATTATATTGAATTATACCTTTCCTCTCATTGAATAAAATTAGTTTCAAGACATTATTAATGGAAAAATATTTTATGATTGTTTAATATTTTGAGGAATTAGGAGAGAACCTCTACCCTCTCTTATAAAAGAAAACTAGTTCTTATCATTTGATAAAAATTCATAACTAATATCATCCATCCAATACCTATAAAAAACCATTCCAATAATCCCTTCTATAAATAAAGTGTTCAAGGTTTATTTGGGATTCCAATATTAGAGTTCTTATGGTTTTAATCAAACGATGATTTCCAAATAAGAGGTATGGTTTTTACATGTTTGTTTTACTTTTATTTCATCGTCAAATTCCCTGAAGTATTAAATAAACAAGATTATATAGTAAAACATTTTGTCCATATAATATGGTGTATTTATTATTATGTAATATCCCATATTCCTCTCCTCTTCAATCAACTGAGAAATGATACCACCATTCATGTGTATGGTGGACAACATTCACGTCAACTAATGTAATTAGGTTTCCATCACCTTATCTCCTGTATGAAAATAATATTTCAATTTGTTTATATATATTTTATTCACGAAATATTTTTCATTATGAGAAGAAAATATATAATTTAATTTCTAAACTTTCCATTCACTATAAATGATAACATCATTCGTGTATATAGATGGAATAACACCTCCATAAATCTATGGAATTTGTTTTTAATCACCACATAACATTGATGATATATATATATGTATAAATAAATAATATTATATTTATGATATGATGATTATTTTTCATCATAAAAAGATAATTACTTCATTATATAATGATCATTTTGAAATGGAAATGTCACTATTGTATATGTACGACCTACCATATCTATGATTGTGACATTGTTCGTTTTTAATAACCATATTAATGATTTATTTCCAAACTATAATATTTTTGTAGTAATTATATTTATTTATTGATAATTATTCTGGATATGATTAATTAATGACATGTTTGACCATAATCAACTTAATGAATTAATGTATCAGATATAAACCGAATAACATCAATACATATGACATTAAGGTAATTGGTGAAGTAATAAAATATTAAATTTTAATAAGTGAAATAAAAGGAAGAAAAATTCCAATGTGTTACTATGTAAGAAAATAATTACCTAATTTTTTTAATTATGAATGAAAAATAATGTACGTGACGAGTCGAACTAAAAGTTAGGGACATCATCTCAGTTTACATTCACTAATGCATATTTTGATATTATGCACCTATAATAATTTCTAAGGAGTACATACATCAACATTGACATTTATTACGATAAATTTATCTTTTTTTATTATATGTTTTCTTTATTTAATTTTATTATTTCATGGGGATTACATTTAAATTTTTTCAATACGATTTAGGGAATTCCTATTGAAAATACAACATTGTATGTTCCCTTTTTCCTATATAAGATAAATGATTTTAAAAATATATATTACATTTTCACATAATCTTGATTTTTCAATGACCTGAAACTTCCATTATAAGTTTCTAGGGGTTTTTTTCAAATAAAACGGGGTTCCTTGTTATGTGTATTGTTTTTAGATTTAAAAAACTGATTTTCAAAATAAAATGTTATTCTTTCATATCCAAATATGATTTTCATGTAGGTTTAAAAAATTATCATAAGGGTTTTGGATAAAAAGATGAAAGAATAAGTTGTTATATATGGTACATGATTATCTTATGTGAAATGAGTGAACTCGAAACATCTTATATGATGGTTTAAGAAACTTTATTATTCATTGTTGATCCGGATATAGTTTATATGTTTCATGTTCCCAGATCACGATGGATGATCATGTTATATCTTAAACAGTGGGTGTTCGTAGATATAAATCCCACTAATTTATTAATGTACCATTTCTTTTGAGCAATGGATGGAGTTTTCAATGGGTTTGTCTAATGTAATTAATAGGTCATGTGTTGTTTCTAACACTAGTAAAAAAAAAATTGAATGTGATGCTCTATGTTTCCAAAAATGAATTTTTCATTATATGGGTTTTAATGATTCTCATTGAGAAAATGGTGTATTTATTTAAGGTAGAATGTATTTAGTTATTTTTCTAGTATTGAAAAAGTGGTAGTATCATAGTTTATATTAATATATCCAATGAAAAATTGGAATTAGAGTTGCATGTGCTATGTTACTTTGAGTTTCCCTTGTTTATTATGAAATTTGTAACACTAGTCCCAAATTGGGATGGAAGAAAGACATTTTATTTTACGTTATTTATATTTAAAGGATTTTTCATTGGAATTGTGGGAGTAATTTGAAACCACACTTACAAGAGAATGTTTTTTCAATATTAAATCAATCAAAAAATGAAATTATTTGGCATCCAAAGCCATGATGGAGCAAATATATTGTATGGTGATTCCACATTCGAGCTATAAAATCACCAAATGAATTGCACTTTACTTTTTTCTAATAATAATTTGGGAGATCAGACTTTCGTCTGATCTGATCCTTCCTTGTATAAAATCACCAAATTAAACTATTTCATGTGACCATAAATTCTTTGAGTGAAAAGAAAATAGGTTGGAAGATTTTCATTTCTGTTTGAATCATTATGTCTCATTATTCCTCTCTTATACGTTTATAATTGTGTAAGTGCATTACACCTCGAGGTTGTTTTGTAAAAATTTGGATTTATTAAATTTCAATGGGCATGAATTGGGTGACCAATTTCTGTCATTGCCTTTTAAAAAACTAGAACAATGACGTATTTCATTTTAGATATCTTAATGATGTTCTTTTGGTGCATTCCAACTCTTAAAATGTCTTCTAATGGTATTTAAGGATGATTAGAGATAAGGGTGAGTTCATGGTAATGTTTTTGAAGATATCTCATTAGAGTAATTCCTGATTATTCTTAAAAGATTTATTTAGTTGTAAAGATGGATACATGGTATAAAATATCCATATTATAATATGTTTGAATGTTTTGTATGATTTTTTTACTGAACCTTATTAAACATTAAACCTGAAATATTGTTGGGAATTTCATAAACTGACTTCTTGATTAAATTCACTCTAATAATACATTTTGGTAGTTGGATCCTTATAATTGGTATAAAATATTTGTTTATATATCATTAGAGGTTTAGATCATGTTAGTAGAATGCACTTAAAATTTTTTACATAATGATTAATTTTAAATGATAAAACATTTGAATATTACTACATTTGATTTTCTAAAATATATTTGTTCTTAAAATATTTCCTTACAGAAAACATGGAATTTATAGTAAGAAGAAACTAAGAGGAAGTTATCATTCACAATATGATACTTGAAATGGTAAGTATTGAAATTGAACTATTTTGTCTATGATGGTTCATTTGATGTGATAAATAAATGATATATGAATCCAAGGTAGAGATTCTCTATATGTTCCCCAAATAGACCTGATAATGTTTGGTATATTATAGGAAAACATCCATTAGCATTATTTGAATATTAAGACCTAGTGGTATCCAAAGGATGTATCAATTCCCTAGTGAAGATATTTGATGCCCTGGGTTATTTAGAATGTTTTTCACTTAATCCTTTCCATTTATCATTTTTATGTTGAAGATGATCAACATTGTTCTTTTGTTAAGAGAACTAAAGAGTGATATGATCTTGATTCCAAATAATAGAACACATTTATTAATTTATTACATGATAAACTTTTCCATATGGTTGTAAAAATTAGCATGGATAAATAATTACTAGAGTAAAAGATAAAATATATGTATTTAATGGATTCATATAAAGAAAACATGGCAACAATCTCTAGTTATGTACATGTAATTATGAAAATTATTTATAAAATTATTTTATTTTAGTCAGATTTGAAATTTTTTTTGAATATATTTAGAAATATAATAAATTAAGGGTTATGTGAAAGTTGTTCATTGTTCTAGGAAACTTGAGTTGGATATTTCATATAATTATGTTAATCGAGGTGAAAAGATTAATAAACTGTTAAGGTTTCATATAATAGAGAAGAAACCATTTAATACGTCTGGAATAAATCCCCCAAACTTATTTTGGTGTGGTAAATTATAGTTCAAGGATTTTTTGATAGTGTTAAGAGTGTGTTACTAGTGTGGAATGTTTTTTCATATAAATTTTCATTGTAATGAAAATTGTTCATAATAATAAAAAATGGTTTAAAAATACCCAGATAGTGTGGACGTGTTTTAATTGTAACGAGTTGGAAACTGAAGTGAGAGTTTCTATGTAGATTCATTCTGAAAATAAATAAAATGTATAGGTTAGTGAAATAACAATATTAATTAAAAATTTATACGTTTTTCCTAATTATTAACATGTCTAATTCCTTATCAGGATGTTGAGTTTACTATTACCACAGTTCCTAATGTAGTGGTAATTATAAAAACCATTACCTATTATATAATGTAGAAGATATGGAATAGAAAAAAAAATTGGAGTTTATAGATGATTCTTTGATACATCCATGTAGTCCACCATGGAGTCAACATATTATGTTTGATAAAATTTATTTTTTTCCAAGAGGAATATAATTCAATATATTGATTTAAATAACATCACTGTTAAGAAGAATATACCTTTACATC
Organism: Viscum album; assembly: GCA_963277665.1. Lineage (NCBI taxonomy): Eukaryota > Viridiplantae > Streptophyta > Magnoliopsida > Santalales > Viscaceae > Viscum > Viscum album. The sequence goes on from OY728158.1 coordinate 545,906,611, forward strand.
ATATAGATGAATTTTTTATCATATCCTGTAAGAAAATTGATTTTTAAATTTTTATCTAAGGTTATATTACCATTAATTAAAATTGAAGGAGGAATGAATTTTGAAGTCTGTGTTTTTAGACTAGATTTTTGAATTATGAGTTTGAAGTTATTTCATTTGGGTTGTGTAATTAACTATTTATATTTTTTTATATGATGAATAGATTTTCTCATGATATCATTGATAAGTTTGTTTTTGTAAATAATGATGATATATATATGCATTATTAAAGTATTGAGGAACATTAAAGACACCAAATAATTTTATGTTAAAACCATAAAAGAGAATAAACAACATTAAAAATTTAGTAAAAGTGAATTTTGGATACAATGGAATTCATTCCATGGGAAAATTGTTTCAAAATATAAAATAATAATTGACCCTATTAAAGATTAATTCCTCGAATATTTTGTAATACGAACAAATTTCATAGAGTGTTTTAGTTTTCTTTGTTTATAAGGTTAATATTGGCATTTTTTTTTGAAAACATTACATGGGTTTATTTCCCTTTGACTATGTTAACTCAAAAAAAGAGTTATATTCGCATTATTGAAGGAATGTGATTTTTTATGAACCACAAAAAATAGGTGAATGGGGTAATTTTTCCAATTACCTTATTTAAATGGACAATGATCCATCTATACTAATTATTCATTTAAGACACATGGTTTTTTCCTGAATCCAAATAATTATGTAATTTATAATACATCACATCAGGTGATACCCCATGACTTAAATTACCCAACACATGATCTAAGACACTATACTATGATTAAAATCTTTCAAAATGCAGTGACATCATTGATAAGGAGTAAATTTTGAAATATATACCAATCTCAAAATCATTGAGTATATATTAAATTATAAATAATTAAACAAAAGATATGGAATATGGATGGAACTAATAAAGTATTATGATTAAATGTTTCATTATCATCCAAGAAGGTAAAAATTATCTAGAAATTTGTGTCTAAATTATAATTCTAAATTATCCATGTCACAAACCAACCCGAGTCGACCCTGAACCGGTCACCCGAGTCGGTCCGCAACATGGCTCGAGAGGCATTCCTGATCCTCTCGGGTTGGCAACAAGCACTAGGGGATCAAAAGAGGGAAAGAGGGAAAGTTATAACTGAATGAAACTAAATAAATTAGAGGAAAAAATAGAACAAAACAATGTAAATAAACAACAGGAAAAGAATGAACGACCAACAATAAAAAACTATCCTAGCCATGACCAAAACTCCTCCCAACCCCAACAGTCACTCACCAATCCATAACCAACTCTCACCCATGATGAGCAAGGTCGAGTAACCCTGTAATAGAAACTAAAAAACAAGAAAACACTATAGGTGTGAGTATTAAAACATAGTAGGTAAGACCAATTAATTCTACTCCTAATTCACATAACATTAAATAAAGAATTTATCAATTCTAGGTTTGAACTAAATTATATAAAATATTCGTTTCCACACACACTTTCATTTCTAAAACAAGTAACAGTCCATTGAACTTTTTAATATAAATACAAGTTTAGTTTTTGAAATAAATAGGTGCATTGAATTTTAAAACATTTTTTTTGAAAAATTTAGAAATCCAAATTTTTTTTGTTAGTTAAATGGAAAACTACACACAACCCACAACACACACTAAAGGAAATAAAAAAAGTGGAACACATGGGCCAGCAACTGAACTAGACATGTCAATCATCCTCCACATACAAATAAACACAAAATAATACATGGGTTGAACCTAGGAGCTCATGAACAATCCAGAACATACTATTCATGTGACTAATCCTGAAGGCATTCCTAATCTCGATGGCATCATAACACCCTAATTCCCGGTGTTTCCCTACATGGCCTAACTGAGTGGCTAAATCCCATAGTAGAGTGTCATCCATTTTAAGGGCCACTATCCAGTGCATAATCTAAACTTGTGAAGATATTGTTCTCACAAGATTCACATACTATTCTAGGTTCCCATGTCAACACATGTATTAAATAAGAAAGGGGTGAGTCAAAAAATTCAATCAAGTAGCACATACATCACACAGAAATCATGTAGTCAACGTACACCAAATATCACTCTTGAATCACCCCAAAGAGAGTTTTCCAAAATAATTTATTTTATTAATGTGCCAAACGAGATTTCACCAATATTAAAGGAAATCATCAATTCTCAAGAGAACCAAAACACTTGTTCATGCTTCAAAATAAATAATTTATCCATAAACCAGAACTACATTTGAAATTATATGAATTATGATTAAAGTCCAAACATGCATTCTTTCACTACTGGGTGTCCGTTCTTCATCAAAATATTTCAAGTTTCTTGTATAAAATAAATGACGCTTTTTACAATATATAATCATATAAAAATTAATTATCCTATATTATTTATAATTCGTTAAAATTATTAAAATATCAAGTAATTAATAAATTCTAAATTAAAAGGCTAGTGCAGTGAGGGTCCTACCTATACTCGCTGCTTGAACATGGAAAAACGACACGGCTCAAACAGAATTACAAGCATGTGCAAGCTGATAACTGGGGTGTCGCAGGGTCACCTCGCCAACACTCTTCAATAAACTCAATACAAATAAAAACACATAACCACTGGCTTAATACAATTCAAACAGACAATAAGCGCAAAAGAACCACCTCGGTATGTTTTGAAAACACTACTTTCACCATCCATACAATTTATTTAACCCATTTAAAATCCATAAAGTGTTTACAAAAGCTACCCAACACCAAAATAATTCACTAATAATTTTAAAGAGACATCAGAAAATTTCAAGAAAAAACTAAGAGTGCAAAAAATAGACAAAAGTGTACGACATGATGAAATTAACATTTAAAAGCACGTTCCCCTAAACACTTTTCCCATACCAAATTTGTAGCATCCATTTTATTTAATAAATATTTTATAAATTTATTAATCAATTTTTAAAAGCATACTGTGACTTTAAACACACGAAACCAACTTAAACTTCTTAAAAATCACTTTTACGACCAAATTCACACCAATGCATTTCTAAAACACAATTCTCAGCCCTTTTACATTTTAATAAACTAACTATGCGATTTAACAAAACAATATTTCATGGCACAAAGTGGATTTCACAAAAATCATACCACACCAAATATGAACATACCACTTCAAAAATCAAACGCATAATAAAATCTCTAAAAATTATTTTTACAGCACAAAAAAATATTTAACAAACCAATTAGAGAATTAATAGAACATTTCCATGGTGTGAAAAGAATCATTATTAGAAATAAACACTAAAAAGATTCTCTTTAAAATTCAAAACACACAATAAGAAATGATTTAACCCTAAATAACAACCCTAATAAAGATAACACCAAAAATAACATAATGCAACAACAAGGGGGGGTTGCGGGTATGATGAAGCAAGGGGTGAATCGATGGCCTTCTCGAGGGAGGAAGAAGGCATTTCAGGGTGGTTCGGGGTGTGAGCTGGTGGCTGAACAAGGGTTATTGCAAAGGGAGGAGGTGGTGTGCGGTGTGGTAGCACCGAATGGTGACGAGACCCGTTGGGAGGGAGACACACACCGGTGGGTGGCTAGGGAAGGGGTTCAGGGTTATGCATGTTCGAGTGGGGAGTGAGATGTAGGCAGGGGAGGATTTGGGTTCTTTCCCAAAAGGTAGAATGATGTGGAGGGTGAGGCGAGGCTGGCTGGGGCGTGAGTTTAGGGCAGCGACCTGGGGAGCTGCTGGCTTTTGCGGCGGCTGGGTGAGAAGGCAGGGCGGAGGTGTTGAGGCCGAGGGGTGCGATGTAGTGTGGATGGTGCGTGAAGTGGATAGGGGCTTACAGTGAGAACAGTTGGGAGGGGGGATCATGGGGGATAGAGGGATCACCACGGAGGGCTTCGCGCCAGCCCACAAGGCTTGCATCGGAGGTTGGTGCTGGACAGAAAAGGGGTGGTCGGACAGGGGTGCACCGGTGATTGAATGAGGCAGGTTGTGCGGGAGGATGGAAGGGGAGTCACGCAGGAAGAGGCGTTGTGGGAGGTCAGGCAACCTGTGGGGTGGGGTTCTGCTGGAGGGTGCGCCGTGCGGGAGGTGGGGGGGAGGAGAAGGGAGGAATGGGATAGGTAGCGGGCCGAGTTGATCGATTCAAACAGACACTGAAAACCCATGAAACATAACTCATCCTTAGAACACTATAACCTTAATCGTCACCAAGAATAAACAAACCCATATGTTTCAGCAAAGGAAGAAATGAACTAAAATCACCTCCATGATTTATCCTTATAATATTAGTCCAACTAAACTGTTGGGTGTACTCCAATCAAAATATTTACTCGAGTGTGTGAACTCAATATTATGTTGTTCTACACGAGACCACCTACCAAAAAATGATACATGAAAATAAACTCTGATACTGACATAGGGAGGCCTGAACGGACCCCCCAACATAAGGATTTGGCTAACTCTAAATTAGTTATGGTGTAACATTGCAGAGCCCATTTTGGGTCTCCCCACCATAAGAACAATTGAGATTAACCGAACTTGAAAACATTCCGCACAGACCAAAAAACCCCCACCACTAGGGGAAGACGTTAAGTGCCGAACTAGTAAAGCATCAAAATTACCACCATTACTATATAAAGGACATCGAAACCCTAGAAGAAAACAAACCATGCCACAATAATGAAAAAGGTTTAACCGAGGCCCTTTTTCACCATTGGGTTCCTCTTGACAACGTTACAGCTTCACTCTGGGATATATAGTTGGAGCATCGATGATTAATGCATCTCCTGCCTCACAGTCAGGCTTCAGAAATCCCAAAACATAACACAAAAAATAGAATTTCACCAAACATGCTTCCAATAAAATAAAAGTTTCAAAGAGGATCAACCATAACCATTCTTACAACTAAAAGAAACGACACACCGAAAAACACTACAGGAGATGATTACTACACTCAATAAACACTACAATGAAAAAACCTCAAAATTATCCCCAAACATCACCCAACTCCCACTAATGGGCCGAGGTAACCATTGATGAGCCAGGTCAAGCTTCAGCGTGCTTCTTGGAAACACCACAGCAGAATCGCTGCAAGTGACTCCAACGTCCACAGGTGTGGTAGGGTCTCAGAGCTCTCAGACTTGTCACCCTCTTGTGACCCTTCCTACCAAACTGGTGACAGATCATGATGTTGCACTTTGGAGAAGAAGACTGAAGGTATTAAGGCCTATTGATTCCTCTACCAGCACCACCATCATCAAGTAACTTCTCATTCTTCTTATCACCATCCTCTGCACTACTTCCCAAAGTGGGAGGATTCGCCACCTCAAGGCCTCCTTCTAACCCATCTTTATCCAAAAAGGCTTTTCCCACAACATCCGAGAAGGTGGTTAGGTTGATCTCTTAGACCTTCAATCACAGCTCAGGTCGGAGTCCATACTCAAATTTTCATGCCTACCTAGGATTATTTTCAACAAACCACTAATCATACAAAACTCGGTCTATGAAACATCGATGGCATTCCAGTAGTGATTCAACACCCAGCTGAAGACAACACAACTCTGTCCTCTTCCTAAGCTTCATAAACTCATAGAAGTGTTGTTGGATAAATAATGAGTTGAAAGACTCCCATGTAATATCTTCATGAGGCTTAGTCTGGGACGCAGACATCCAACATTTCCATGTTGGGATTTCAAGCATAAAGGTAGCCAATTTCACCTTTAACGACTCAGGAAGCCCAATGAAACTGAACATCCTCTCAATCTTATCAAACCACTACTATTCATCAAGAGGAAATTCATGTCCATGAAAGAGAATATGGTTCAATTTCTAGAACTCTAGAACATATTCTTCGGGCTAATCAACTGAAGGATTCGCTAAGGGCACACCAGCCGAAGCTACAGCTTGGGAATCCATCAAACCATCATGGGGGTGAACACAAAGGAACAAAGAAAAAAATAACATAATCAAAACATGGTCATTTCCATTTCAATTCCATCTTTTCACAATTTCCAAAATAAAACTTTACAAAAAAAAATTCAGAATGAAATAAAACTCAAACGATTCACTAGGGAGAAACTAGTGATGATGGGTGACTCGAACATATGGTTGGCAGCCATATATCAGACATGCAACCAAAAAATGTAGAACTCTAGTGTAATGTCTCCGGCTCCACATGGCTTGTCAGACCATTTGATCTCATGAAGGTCACTATCATGACTTCCATTTCATTTTCCAACATAAAACAATTTAGAAGAACCAAAAGAATCCAACAAGAAGAACATCCCATTGTAACCCGAGGTTCAGAATGAGAAAGGGATCATGAAGTCCTTCTCATCTGTATGCCTCGAGTCCCGAAAATTCTACTCCTTTATCCATGAAGACCCGAAATCACAATTGGCTCTCTAAAAAACATGGTCCGCTTAGGAGCCGACATGCTCTGATACCATTTTGTCACAAACCAACCTGGGTTGACCTTGAACTGGTCACCTAAGCCGGTCCACCACATGGCCTGAGAGGTGTTTCTAATCCTCTTGGGCTGGAGGCATGCGCCATGGCTTCAAAAGAGAGAAATAAGGAATTATTTCTCCAAAAAAAAATTAATAAAGTAGTGGAAATAAAATAGAACAAAAAAAGTAAATAAACAACACAAAAAGAAAGAACAACCAACAACAACAAACTGACCTGACCATGAACAAAACTCCTCGCAACCCCAAGAGTCACTCACTAAACCATAAAAAACGCTTGCCCACAGTAAGAAATATTGAGTTAACCTTCATCAAAAAATAAAAAAAACTGGGAAACAATACATGCGTGAGTATTAAAACACAGTAGGTAGGCCCGACTAATTATATACCCAATGCACATACCATTAAATAAAGAATTTATCAATTCCAGGTTTGAAATAAATTATATAAAATATTGGTTTCCATACACACATTAATTTCTAAAATAACTAACAGTACAGAGCCCTTTTTAAAATAAAAAAAATTAGTGTTGGAAAGAAATAAGTGAATTGTATTTTAAAACATTTTTTAGAACAATTTAGAAATCCAAATTTTTGTTGTTAGTCAAAAGGAAATCTACACAAACCAAAAAACACACTAAATCCAATAGAAAAAGCATAAAACATGGGAAAACAACTGAACTAGACCTCTCAACCATCCACTAAATATAAATAAACACTAAATAAAACATGGTTTGAACCTAGGAGTTCATGAATAATCCTTAACGTACTATACATGTGACTCATCCTGAAGGAATGCCTACTCTTGATGATTTCATAATTCCCTAATGCTTGGTGTTTCCCTACATGGTCTAACTGATAGGAAAAATCCCCTAAAAGAGTGTCATCAATACTAAGGGCCACTAGCCAGTGCGTAATCTAAACTAGTGTAGAAATCAGTCTCAAAGTATTCACTTATTATGCCAGGTTCCCATGTCAACATGTGTAATAAATAGTAAAGGGATGAGTAAACAAAGTCTATCAAGGAGCACAGACATCACACACAAATCATATAGTCAATGTACACCAAATATCACTCTAGAGACACCCCAAAGAGAGTTTTCTAAAATAATTTATTTTATTAAAGTTCCAAATGGGCCTTCCCCAATTCTAATGAAAATCTTCATTTCACCAGAGAGCTAGAACACTTATTCATGATTCAAAATAAATCATTTATCCATAAACTAGAACTATATTTGAAATTTGGTGAATTATTTTTAAAGGCCAAACATACATTCTTTCACTACTGGGTGTCCGTTCATCATGAAAATATTTCAAGTGTCGTGTATAAAATAAACGGCTCATTTTACACCAAATAATAATTTAAAAACTAATTATCTTATATTATTTCTAATTAATAAAAATTAATAAAATACCAAGAAATTAATACGTTCTATATTTAATGGTGAGTGCAATGGGGGACCTACCTTGACTCGTAGCTTGAACACGATGATGCGACACGCCACCCACAGACACACAAGCATGCACTTGTCGATGAACGGGGTGCCCTGGGGTCACCTCACCAACACGCTGCAATAAACAGACGAAAACTAAAAACACAAAACCACTGACTTAAAACAATTCAAACGGACAACCAACACAAAATAACCACCTCCATATGTTTTCAAAACACAACTCACACCATCAATACTATTTATTAAACCCATTTAAAATCCATAAAGTGTGTACAAAAACTATCCAATGCCAAAATAATTTACTAATCATTTTAAAGAGCCACCGGTCTATTTCATGAAAACACTAAGAGTGAAAAATCAGAAAAAAGTGCACGACACAAAGAAATTAACATTTAAAAGCATGTGCTCCTAAACACATTTCCAAAACCAAATTCACAGCTTCAATGTTATTTAATAAATAATTTCAAATTTTATAAAATAATTTTTAAAAGCATACCGCAACATTAAACACAGTAAAAAAATTTAAACCACTTTAAAAAAACACTTTTATGATCAAATTCCCACCAATGTATTTCTAAAACGCAATTTTCAACCCTTGTACATTTCAATAAACCAACTATGTGATTTAATACAACACTATTTGATGGCACAATGTGAATTTCACAAAAACCACACCATACCACATATGAACATACAACTTCAAAAATCAAACGTATAAGAAACTCTATAAAAAAATATTTTCACAGCACAAATATACATTTAATAAACTAGTTTGACACTTAATAGAACATTTCCAGGATGTGTAATGATGTTTTATCCGAAAACTACACTAAAAAAATTATCTTTAAAATTCAGCGCACACAATTAGACAAATTTAACCATTAATAACAACCCGAATGAGGATAACACCGAAAATAACAAAATATTACCACCAGGGGGGTTGCAGGTCTGCAGAACCAGTGGGTGTGTCATAAGCCTTCTCAAGGGAAGCGGATGGTGTCACAGGATTTTCCGAGGTGTGCGCTGGTGGCCAGACTGGTGTTAGGTCAAAGGGAGACAGTGGTGTGCGGTTTGGTAGCACCGGCTGGTGAGGTGGCTGGATGGGAAGGCGACGTGCACCAGTGGGAGGCTATGGTCGGGGAGCGGGTTGCTGCAGGTTCGAGTGGGGAGTGCGATTCAGGTAGGGGGGGTCTGGGGTCTTGCGTGAAATTCAGTAGGATGAGGAGGGTGAGGAGAGTTCGGATGAGGTGTGAGGCGATGGAAGCAACCTAGGGAGCGACTGGCTTGTACTGTAGCCAGGTGAGAAGTCATGGTGGAGGTGTTTAGGATAAGGTTTGCACCGCTGTGAGGCTTAAGTGTAAAGCATACATGGGAATATAGCAAGGCCGGTAGGGAGGGGGGTGCGCAGCCGCTAGTAGGGAGCACCTCGGAGGGCTTCACGCCGGCCAACATGGGTAGAACTAGAGGTTGGCACTGGACAGTAGGGGGGGTTAGACAGGGGTGTCTTGGTAATGAAATGAGGTTGGTTTTGCGGGAGGACGACAGCGGCATCGTGCGGGAAGAGGCATTGTGGGAGGTTAGGAGGCTAGTGGGGAGAGGTGTTACGGGAGGGTGCGTCGTGCGGGGGGGGAGAAGGGAGGAATGAGAGAGGCGGCGGGCTGAGTGAGAGAAAAAAATGAGGGGGAGGGGGGCCGCTAGGGATAAAAGAAAAGGAAAAAACTAAAATAAAAATAAAAATAAAAATAAAACAGAAGCACATAAATAAAACAATGTAAACATTAACACATAATAAAAGTAATACAAATAAAAATAATAAGAAACGAATAATATTCCTAATAATAATATTTAGAATAATAATATTAATAATACACCTAAGAATAATAATAAAACCATCATTAATAATAATAATACAAATGATAAAAATAATAATTTCAATAATAAAAATTACTTAATAATTACATAATATTATTTCACTAACTTTTAGTTTTAATTATTCTCTCTTTAACTCATTTAATTTATTTCGTTTTTCCGACTCAAACTCTGCAACCGCGCGGTACTTGGGCTAACTGCATGACTTCTACTACATGCGTGTTTCCTGCGCACTAGCCGAAAATAATAATAATAATGATAATAATAATAATAATAATAATAATAATGATAATGATAATATTAGTATTTATCATTTATTATTTAATAATAATTATAATATTATTATCATCAATAAAATTTTTAAATAACACGATAAATCAAAATCATTACTCATTTTAATTTTTCCGAGGTAGGAAAATCGTTTCAATGCCTAATCAGAGCTGTGTAGGGTTTCCAATACATGCTCCGCTCGTGCGCCCAGTGACGTCAGCTAAAAAATATAGAATTTTTAACATAACTCAAATTTTTTTCATCTGGGACTCAAAACAAACCCCAAAAAAAATTAAAAGTCAAATAAAATTATAAAATAAACTAAATGATAGGTCGGGGTGTGACAATACATGTTACATATATTACATGACTATTTCAACAATTATTTGATAAATTTTTTATTTTTTTATATAGTATCTTCCTCTATTTTGTTTTAGGTTTCACTATAATCAATTCATGTATGAATGTATTAAGAATGTTCGGAATGAACTCATTTAGTTACAGAAAAAAATATGAATTTTTTAATAAGGGTATATTTCAGAAATTTGAAATTTATAATGAGGGTGTTTCAATATTTTAAAAGATATTATGTGCCCCTCGTGATTCCTAGTTGAAAAAATAATATTTAATTGATTATAAATGTTCCCTAAGTTTCATTCATTCTATAAGTGGAAATATTTTTATAGACCTATTTTAGTATTACTGGTGGTATTGAATTAATATATATATATATATATATTGTTGAATATTCCATGATCATTTTTATTTAATGGATGGTTAAAGAGGAATGAAAATTACATGTGGGGATATATAAAAACCTTTCAGTACCATACTATGATTGGGAAAATGTATACATGTATTTCATGGTGGGATTACCAAAGACTTCTCAAATAATAATGTGATTTGGGTTACTATTGAATGAATAAATTAATATACTCATTTACCTCCAATTCAGGATATTATGTAAGTGGTTAAACATTATTGACTATATATCAATGTTATAGTTAGGTTTCATGGATTTACCCTCTCAGTTTTATTTAACTCTTATCATGGTATAACTTTTAATTTCTGGTACGGATGACAAAATTCATTGTGTATTGAAATAAGTTTCAATACATATTTTCATCCTTAGTTTGATGGAATAACTGAGATAATGATTCAGGTAATGAAAGAAATGATTCATGCCTGTTTTATGGATTACAAGTGAATTTGGGATTAACATCATTCTCCAATTTTGTCTTCTTATAATAATACATTTCATTATAATATAATGGTGGTATATTTTGATGAATTATATAGAAATCGATGTAGGAATTCATCTTTATGGGTTGGAGTAGGTGAAATGAATTTTATAGGAAAATAATTGGTACATAAAATGGTAGAGTAGATGAATGTAATTCAAAAAAACATATAATGATATATCAAAGAAGGAATAAATGTTTTGATGATGATCATTGGAATTATCCTTCATTCAAGGTAAGTGATCATGTTTTTTCTATATAGAACCTCCACCGAAAGGGGATATTAATATTGGAAAAAAATTGATTTTAATTTAATGGATTATTAAAAAATATGAATTCCTGGAGAACATGAGATCAATTTTCTTCCGAGTGGATTCGGATTTGAGTTTATCCTAGGTAAAATTTCTTAATGTCTTAATCTTGGTAAAATATGTTCCAAATTCATCTCATATTATGATCCCTGAAGTAATTAGGTTTGAAGATAACCTTTATAATAAATAATAACCTAATTATATTCTTTATCATAAAAGTTATGTATTCTAGGAATTTTAAATTCCCCATATTATTTTAGTATAATCAATATGGTTGAAAATGAAACATGGGAATCTAAAAAAGCATTGAGGGAAAGGTATTCCCACTTCTTCAGTATGTGAATAAAATTACAAGGAAAAAATTTAAAAATGGGGGAATGATATAATTGAAAAAGAAATATTGATGTAAAACATTTTTATTTATTCATTATTTATATATTATATAGATATATTATTTTTAAAAATACTAGACTCTTTTACCGTTATTGGAAAAAAGAACTATTTCTATCTAAATTTGATTTCTATGATATGATTTAATTTTATATCATTATTTTCAAATTATTGATTTATAATTATTAAAAAATAACATCATTTTTTAATTCATCATGTAAAATTTGTATTAAAATTTAGTTTTTATAATTTTCAAAAATCTTTTAATTCTCACCATATGGAAAAAAGTTTATTTTTATTGAAACTGTATTTTATTTTAAATTATATATAATGTATAATTTAATTTTTATTTAGTTATAAATTAATTTATCACCTTGTAATATATAATAATCCAATTATGGATTTAAAATGAATATTATTCATTATTTTTTTAATAATAATATAAATTTAAAAAATGAATATTTCTGAAAAACTAATGTTTTGCCTTGCATTTTTTCAGTTATGAATTTAATTGATCTTTTTCACTTAAATGTGTTTTATATTGTAATATATATTCCATATTTGGAATTAATGGATCCATATATGGTAAATATATCTCTTTTATTTTTGGTTAAATAGAATAGTAACCTCATAAAAATTTACCATTGTAAATAGTAAATTAGGTAATTGATGTTAAAAAAATATTATAAGGATTATGAAATTATCCAAACAGTTTCCTTATATTATAGGATAAGTATCCCTTATAAAAAATAATAAAATAATAAAATATATGGAATTTTTTCCAATTTTGTTGACATTAATTCTTTGAAAATATATTATTTACTGAAAAGCGAAAAATGTCACTCTCTTAATTCTATTTACTATAATATTTTCAAAAAGGAAATTAATAGGGGATAATTTTTGTTATAAATAATATTTTGAAATATTAGTTAATTAACTTCATCATCTTAATTTATTTTTGATTTTTATTCAATAAGTAATTTATAAAAATTTATAAAAAATGATGATCCAATAATTATTCAATTAATGTTAAAATTTAATAAACCATTGTAATAATAATATATGTAAAATAAATTGGGATATATAACATGATGGAATAATTTTATGGATGAAAATAAAATTTTAGGGGTATATATAATTATTTTTGTCAACTTGTATTTGATTCCGTGATTATATTAAAATCAAAATGATGAATTGTTTTTATAATTGGAATTTATACAATATTATAATATATAATATTTTATTAAATGATATAAAATTATTAAAATAATATATTCTTAAAACTGATTTTTTTTCTAATATCAATTATGATCCATTTGGGGGACATTTTTCTATTTATATTGAATATATTAACCCTCAAATTGGAGAAATAGTTATTCTCAATAGAAGGGTGAAATGGGTCAATGAGGTTTAAAACAAAATGATAATGGTACAAATATAACGTAAAAATTTCAAAAATTTATTAGTAGAAATTAGTAAACCCATAAACATCTTATCCTGAAAATAAATTATTTTCGGCAATTTTTAAATGAAAAATAATTTTTATTAATTTTTGGAATTTTGAGTGTGCCCCTCCACTATATTAAAATAGAACAAATTATTATCATTTCATTACATATAGAAACTTGTTGTTTTAGTATGAAACTAAAAAATAACTTATGAGAAGTCCTACCATATCTATATTTGTCTTATTTTATACATAATCACCTCCATAGAGAACTTATATTGTTAATCTAAGGAGAAATTCCAAAGAATACGAATAGTTTTTTAAATCATGTTTTAGATTTATTTCTTTATCAACATAATTAATATATCTATTAACAAAAAATATAAAATAACACCATTATCTTCCATATAATTAGGTTTTTTATGATAATGTAACAACCTATATCTTTTTAATCTTCCGTCAAATGGAAATCAAAATCCTCATTATGGTATATAGTGGACTACTGCACCACTAACTATTGTAATTCAATTTTCAACATTGTCTCTCAAAACTGGTTACAATGATGACATTAATGTATATATATGATATTGATTAAAAAAAATTATTCCAAAAATATAATATATCATTTAATTTCATACCTTTCCATTGATTAGAAAATGACAACTTGGTTCATGTGTATGTGTGGACTACCGCCTCCATGGAGTGATGTGATTTTTTATCACCACATCATATTGATGATTTATATAATTATATTTTACAGGGATATATTATATTTATGATATTATAATAAGTATTTAAATATTAAATGATACTTACCTACTTTTCATAATGATCATTGAACAATTGAAACGTTACTCATGCATATGAATGACATACCGTCTACAGGTTTGTAGCATAGTAAATTTATCATAACAATATATTATGATATTTTTAAAAAATTCTAATTGATGAATAAAATTGACAATTAATCATTACTATTATTATTTAGTGGTTTTAATAATAAACTGTTTGACCATGTTCATCCTACTGATGTCATTTCTGACACATATCCTGAATAGTGTCAAAAGATCTAACATAATATTAATTCATTATGTACTAATATATACAATAGTAGAAAGACAAATAATGTGAATAATAAAATGAAAATATTTTATTAATCAATTTATTCATTATAATAATCTTAATATTATGTAAGATAAAGACATACAAGATTATTTGAAGTCATATGGAGGTATCTGATATAAATTTTGTTACTATGAGACTTATTTTGTGGTAATGAACCTATATTACTTGATGATGTGTATATTTTTCCCCATTATCATGATATATCATGAATTTATCTATTATCACGATATTTAAATAATTTTATGTTCATTTATCCTGGTTCGTATGGTTTAAAGTTTTCCAAATTGGTAAGCAACCTTCATTTAAAAATCAATTTTAAGTTAACTTTTTCACTAATGTTAAAATGAAATATATTTGTTTTCAATGAACTACATCAAATTAATGTCCATATATCGTTATGTCTTATTTGTATTATGATTCCATTATAATTTTAAGTGGTTATTATTTAAAAAAATGGTTTCTTTATTATGTGTGTAGATTTTTTATTTAAAAAAATTGTTCTTTCAATGAAAATTGTAGTTTAATAACGAAATGTGTTTTTAATATTGGATAAAAAGTGTTCTTAAAAGGTATCCTGATTAAAATATGGAAAAATAAATAGTTTTATACGGTAAATGAAAATTTAATGTTAAATGGTTCTTCCAAATATAGCTTATATATGGGTATATACCAATTATAGCTCATTGGTGCTTCTAATAAAGCTTATATGTGGGTTTCACCAATAATGCACCAGGTGATCACATTTTAGATTATGTGAAGGGAGTTCTTATATAATATTTCTATTTATTTGATAATGCACCATGTAGTTCATGTAAAAATTAGTTTTTTAATATCCCTTACATCCTCATTACCCTAACATGATTTTGAATTCCTATATTGTCATAAGAGACCTAACCAATACTCCAATGGATGATAATAAATTCCCAGGGATTCAATACAGTTGCGGGATGATTTTCCCATTAAAAAGAAAACAACAACAACAAAAATTTCAATCCAAAAAAAACTATATAAATTAGGGTAAAAAATGTAATATAACTCATCATAATAACAAAATACCACAAAAATAACCAACATCAAAACCATAATCACAGTACTAAAGAGGAATAATGAACAAAAATTCTCAAAGAGCTTAAATACATAACTCTATAGCTCCCAATAGGCTCCACTCTCCAACTCCAAAATCCATCTAAAAGTATAATGATGCATCACTTAATAAATAATATATATTTCCTCCACCTATTTATCAATTAAATATATCTTCAAAATCTCAAATTTTCCAATAAAGGTCGTTGGTAATAAAACTCAGTATGTTTTCCACAAATGACTTCCATACTAATGCTAATGGGATATAACATGATAGAACATTTATATAAATGCACTTATATAAACAATTTAATATAGTTATATCAATCTAATACATTTTAATAAAAATATATATATCATGGAAACCTTCCAAAAAGCCTTTCCAACTATTTCACAAATTCCTTTCACCTAAACCATTTCATTCCACATATCCTCATTTCCAAACATGCCTGAATTTGGGAAAGTTACATACTTATTAGGGGTCTCTAATCAATACACATATTATACTTATAGAAAACATAAACTAGTGTCCAAATTACACATTCCACTTCTATAGGATAATGGAAATGAATATGAAGACACACAAACCAATTATGCCAAACCCATGACAAAACAATTTTCCCAAACCATTTAAATAAACATCATTTATGTTAAAAACCTTCCACAAAACCCTTTTTCCATAAATTATAACAAACCACCAATTTCAAAAAATTGTTTTAAAATCACTTATCCAAAACAAATTGCATAACAATTCCACAATTTCTCAATCCCGAAACCGAAACAAAATAAGGTTTCTATCATGCTTTGTACAAATTTTTTTGAATCAATATCATGAAATTCAATCAATTTCAAACTGATCCTTCCTGTTCTAATATGTGGATTCAAGAATGAATAGATATACTTTATAAATTATGATGATAATGAATAAACACATGAAATATTCAATGAAACCAGGTTTAATCACCAAAAAAATCCCCTTAGATATCTTTCCCTGTCTTTAACACATCTACACCCCACCATGATTATCATCCAAAATATTTGATCTATCCCCAAATGATCAAATATATGAATCTAAACTAGGGGATATAAATAAAACTATGAAAAATGACCATGAACAATGGCATAAAAATAAATTTATCCTTCAATAAACTTGTATTTTCTAAGGGATCTCTCTAAGTTAAAAATGAAAAATCCTCTGAACATTTGGGAGGATAAAAACCAGATGTAGGGATATAAATATTGAAAAAAATGGGATTTAGGGTAAAATATTGTTATATTTTGTTTTTAGTATCCAAATTTCAATCATTCATGGTTAGAATACATGGTTATGAAAACTATGAAACAACCATGTGCCTAACACTTCCTCCCAACATCCCTTTCATGGTCATCTCACACGATTTTAAAAACCATGTGCAAACATGTTTTTCAAAATTTTACATGTTGAACTATTTCACTAATGTGGATGCATGATTATTAAAAATATTTCTCTTAACCATGTACCAACATAGATCTCACTGCCTATATTTTGAAAGATTCCTCTAGGATTTACATTGTTTCTTCTAACCATGATCAAACCAGGAACCTATATTAAAGTCCCAAAAACATGCCAAAATTCCAACAAACCTTCCCAAAAATCACCCAAAATCTTTACATACCTAAATTACATTAAATAAGGGTTAAAAAATTGAATCTAAGGGTTTTATATTCTCCCCATAATTTTCTTTTCCACTAGTATAATGTAAAAATCTAGTATTTATAGGAATGATTTTGGTCTATTTCTTTACCATTTCGTTTAATGTTCCCTTATTTAGTCCAAAACTAAACAATGTTTTCAAAAAACCACACTATAATTATTATTTTCCAAAACAAGACATTATATTCCCAATATACACTCTATACTGACATGTCCACCAATGATGCATTTGGCTCTTAGTCAACGTGATCGCATTGAATCACATTTTCAGGATCATGAAGAGAATTTTTCATCTATGATTCTTGAAACACATTATTCCCCTGAATAATCCTTGGTGGAAGATAAAAATAATATCCCACCTCCCCAAATGATTCATGTTTCTCAAAATTTACGATTTATCGATGAAATATCATCCCCTAAATCCCAAAACAATGATGTAAAACCCATTGATAGATTATCAAGAATAAAAGATCAGTCACCATGAATGACTATTTCCCTGAATATTAATCCACATGTGATTTCATAATAATTTTATACATCTCTATTGCCTTATTGATCTACTAAATACTCTATGTTTCCTCTTGGAAAAGGTGTGGCCCACTTATTGAAGTCACACATGTCTCCACCCAAAATAGTGTATAACAAAAATGATTCCTATACAATTGTTCAAAAAGACCCATATATATCAAGGCATAGTAATTGTTGTAATAAAATAACTCCACTAATAGTATTATATAATCCATTGATGCATAAAAATGCATTACACAAGTCTATATCATGTATTGAAGAATTCATATTGTCTATTGGTATTATCTATCCATCTGAAGATGATACACCATAATCACTGTCAATAGTGTCCCCAGTGATTATAGTAAGGATTTCCAAAAATGATATTTAATCATTAACTGTCAGTTTGATAAAAGTTTAGTTATTACTCCATGACTCTTTACCATTTCATGGATATAAATTCTTGATATTTCCTTCAACGTATGAGATTCATGAATAGGGTTGAAATGGGATTAATTTTTTAGTTGATAAACTATACCCCAAATGAAATAATGTTTCAACACCATTATTGTGATTATTGTTAACAAATACATGGTTATCTTCTCTCATTTCAAAATTTAAAATAGGCAAAATCTAAAAAATACCTCCTGGCCATTGATGCTCTACTTTATCCTGCTTGCACTTTAAGCATCCCAAGACTAAATCCACAACTTTTCTATTCATACCAACCCAAATTTTTTTTATTTCAATGACATATAGATATTATATATTCTATGATATGAAACCCATCCAGAATGGTGGTAGGCATGAAGAATTTGTTCCTGAAAATCCATAGATATGACCATTGAGTTCTGAAACCACTAAATTAGACTTTTATCCAGTGTCCAATGATAAATTCTCTCCCCACCATTATGTTTAAACCTCATTGAAACACATTATTAATTTTATTTCAGTGACTCTTTAATCATCATAACAAAATAAAGAAAAATTGAAACAAGAATGAAAACCATTTCACTACCTCAGTGTTCACAAGCCATGTAGATGTTGTCTATGAGCTATAACAACTGCCACATACATGATGCTTATTTTTTAAACTAATCATATGAATTTTTTTTAATTCAACTGCCATTGAATTTCCATTACTCGGTGTATACATCAATTAAAATTAAAATATTTGGACAATGTCGATCCATCATCTTCTTCATGGGTTCAAATCCCTCTTTTAGATAAATTGATTCATGATATTATGATCTATAAACATAGTAATTTTCCCACAAAATCCATAATTATGGGAAGTCTTCAAAGAATATATGAAATAAGATGAAAAAAATCATGTGTTCAGTATATATTTTGAAGAAAAAACAACTGTAATGATCCATAAACAACAGTATATTCAACTTTCATGGGACCACATCCCAATACAAATATTCAAACACCACAATACACACAATACACATATCCCGATTCAAAAAATATCATGATTGGTGCTGATATAATTATACTCGTTTGATCATGAAAATACATATGATATTCTTCACCCCATTGTAATAGGAATTTTGTACTTGTTGAAGCTACAATATGAGATTACAGTCATGAAAAATCATGAACAAACCATCAGTAATAAATAGTCATTCCATGGATACTGCTTATCTTTAATACTTTCATTGGTGGTTTCCCAAAGATAATAGCCACTTCATTTTCTGGATCTAAAAAGACACATATTATTATACATTACATGGTTGTGGAAACATACCTCTTATGTCAAAAAATAAATCATTTATAATTTTTAATACATATGATAATCTCGTAAGATTCCAAAAACTATCACCATGTGTTTCTCATGCTCAACCCCTGTCTTTGAATACAGTAATATGATCCCCATGAAATCCACTATAAAATAATCAATATTTCCTTAAAATATTGTATTCAACAATTCTATATATACTATTTTTCAATTCGTAGGTCCCACAATAATAACTAAATTCTCTTAATGATCATATCTACTCCTAAAGAAATTTTTATGAATATCTTCCTTCTAAAACCACTATTTGTGATATCGTCATCGCATAGAAATATTAGAGAAGAACTGAGCTCTGATTAATAGATTGAACATATATCCAATGTGTATAAGTGGATACTGATTAATGATCATAACATAGTTGTGATTATAATAACCCACATAGAACCAATGACAAACATTTTACTTTTTTACAAACAAGATCATTGTTTCCCATGGAGTCGTGCTCGACCAAATGAACCATTTTATGTCAATTACTTTCAACCGCAAATTCAATTCCATTAACTATATTGCTTCCATCCGATAAATTGTAAGTGAGGTAGGACTAGTCCTTGTAAGGAGATCAATCATAAACTCTTCTTCTCTTCTATGTAGAAATACTATCAAATTATCTAGAAAAAAAGTTCTGAAACTGCTCAAAAAACATATTGAAAATTGATATCCTCATTCTATTCCACTGATTCCAAATTAAATGATTCCAATTGGTATCAAATAATTCAAACAACTATTTCCATCATTCCCCTTTAACATAACATTAGATTTTTTTTCTCCCCAAAAGTGATGTCAGATGCCACCATTAGTGGTAAAACTAATCATTTACATGTAAAAACTGATGTGAGCATTGAATGTTGTAGATGAACGCATAACCAGGATTATATCAAACACATCAATCCCATGAATAGAGAGATAACATATCATATTATCTCTATTTATTGTTTTATAACATTATCTATACATAAATCCTTAAAATTATTATTGAAAAATAAGATTTAGAATACTCAAAATAGAAGGATTCATTTCAACATTTGAAACAAGAAGATCAATAATATGAGGAGAAAAAAATGATTTGATGCACCCATATCAAATAAAGGAAGAAAAGGGATAAAATTTAAAATTATATTACATATCTCCATTGATATTCCTTCTTTACCATCCATAACCACCTTCTTATATCCATACAACTACTTACTTACTACACTTTGTTCCCTCTTGCACTATTGTTATTTCCCTTACCGAGAAGTCATGTTATTTCAAAATCACTTTGATAATACTGGTACTGATAACGAATATAAATATTTTTCACTTTCCCATAAGATAATAATATGTCTGATATATACCAAAAGTATCCCAAACACCCAAAAATGGAGCAATATTAAAATTGTACTAAAGATGCCCCATATGATATCAATTTCTTCATGCACTAGGTGGTGTCATACAATATCACTTGTTATGTTCTAATTAACCATATTATAAAATTCTTATTTCAATATTGGGCCTTAGAGAAAGTTTCATTAATACATTGATATGATTTTGAGTCATTACACTACCATAGAAATAGGTTTCCCTCTTCTGATTATTCTCAGAATTAGAGTTCCCATTGTTTCTCATAGCTATCAACAGCCTTCCTCCACCCATAGATCTTAATATATCCCTTTATTAAAAAAAATCTATATTTACCACTTCTTTATAATCTATTATAAAATGAATTAAATTATTCTTGTGATATCCTTCATCATCCCATATTCAAAGATGCATGCATTGAAGAATTCATTTACAGAAACATTAGGTGAAAAGTGTAATAAATTCAGAAATTTAGAAGAATACTCTATCACAAATTGGTTTTAATGAATTACAATAAAAATTTATGTCATTAATTTAATCCTACAAATATGAGGATATAATTTTTTGGTGAAAAATTTAGAAAATTCATTCCACCAAATTTTAGGGTCTAATTTATCATGAACGGATAAATATTAGCATTGGCATAAAAATATTTTCCAACATATACATTTACAACATGATTTTATGCTCTGATAGTGCTCCATGGAAATCGAATATATGATTCAAACATTTCTTCCACACCTCTACCATCTATTGTTATGAATCTCCTTGAATGATGGGTGGAAGAATCTTCTAGAAGTGAATTGAATCATTAACATTATTTGATTTATTACTCATTTCCCTTGTATTTGTAGTCTAAAAAGATAGGAAATGAATCAAAACATATTTTTGGTTCACCTGTGGCTCAGGTGGAACCATATTATCAACAACTTATTCCAACTGGTTTTTATGATACCTACTACATTCCAATTTTTATGAACACAATTTATTCTATATGTCTCACATTGTATAAAATCAATGATTAAAATTTCAAATTCTACCTTATAACACATATTAAAATAAGGCTTTCCAAAAATCCAAAACTTCTTGTTTCCCAATCTGTGTTTAAAATTTCACCATGCTTATGAAAAAAACTATTTTTTAAATATCCATATAATTTATTTTTGAATATCACTTTTGAAAAAAAATTACAATACATTTCAATATTGGATTGCTTTTTAAAACATCATAATTCATATCTCAAATTAAAATATTCACTGCTCATGGAAATTTGTTTCTATAATTCTTGTCATGCTCATCGAATTGTCTATACAAATGATATTTTGAGTACAAATCCTATAATTTCATCCAAAATAATGTTGTACCAAACTCCATTGTAACATGTTTATCTACATCAAATGGCTAGGTCCATCATTTTATGCTCAACATTTAAGGTCCCAAAAATCATACTCCCTTATACCATCATAATATAATGAATAAATACGAATTATTTTCAAATTCAGGACTCCCAGAATAGATGATCCCTGTTCAAAAAAACCAATACCATTTTTCTATCAAGGAATGAAATTAATATACAACATATAACATCCATCCACTCTTCGTTGGCTAGAGTCAATGTGGAATTGATACTTGGCCTTAAGTGACATAACCAAGATTCGAAATGCTAAAAATAACATCCAAGGGCTATAATATAATAGGGATATGATTATCCATTCGAAAATTAAGAAACAACAACCATGTGTACCAAATAAAACAACAAATATTTTATGCATTATAATAATGTAACACAACATAATATAATACACAAAGTCCAAAAATAACTACACCATAATAATTATCACACAAAAAAAGATGAAGAATAAACCAAAAATTTTGGAGACTATAAATACATAACTATATATATCCCAAAATGACCCATTCTCCTACTTTACAATCCATCACAAAGTTTTGATATGAATAACTAAATAAATGAGATACTTTTTCATTACCTTGTTCTTGATAAACATTATATACAAAATCAATGATGATTCAATACTTGAGGTGATTAATGGATCTTAGTAGGTTTTCCCTAAGTGACATACCAACTCATTCCAATAGAAAAAAATGTTAGAACCTTTATATAAAATAGAATATATAAATCAATTTAAAATATGTATATCAAGAAAATACATTTCCCCAAAAAAACTTTCCATAGAAAAAACAGAACAATACTTTACAACTATTCCAAAAATTCATTTGAATAACCCATTATATTACACATATCCTCATTTACAAATATGAATGCCTATGTTATAGTTCCATACTCATGAGTGGTATCTCATTGATCAACCAAGTCATCATACGATAACCATATACTAGTTCCCTTTGTAACATGCTGCTTCCACATGGTCACAATAATGAAAATGATCATAAATGAACCTAATATTCGAAACCCAAGCCAAAATAATTGTTCCCAAACCTTTTAACAAATAATATATTTTAAAACATTATATAAATAATTTTTTGATAAATTAATGCAAGAAACCAATTTTAAAATCATTCAGTTAAATCACTTTTTACACCAAATCCTCAATGTCATAAATACACAAACCATCAGTAATATAGGATCTACCAAGATTTGAAAAATGATTTCACAAATTAATTACATAAAATTATATCATTTTTAAACATTTAATACAAGTTTTAATCAGTGGAGTCATGATTAAATCACCCTATTTGGGAAATTATGGGCAAAATAAAAAATGTCATGAATTCATCCACAAAACCGGGTTGAATCTCCAAGACCCCTTTAGATATTGTACCATATAATCAAAATAGCGATATATAATCAATATTGGAATCCACATTCTTATATTTATCCCCAAAGGATTAGATCTATGATTCCAATACATTGAAGATAAATATTTCTAATTAAAATGACCAAGAATATCGACGTACCCTGAAATATCCCATTATATTCAACAAGATTTTCCAAAAAATCGCTCTTATATAGAATGAGGGGGTCTCAATTGCCTTTGGGATGATGAAAATGAGATTTAGGGTTAAATAATAGTAAAAAAAATGTGACTGGATTAAACAAGGTTTGGTAAAAAAACATTAGTGTCTAAAAATTAACCATGCATGGTTTTCTCGCATAGTTAGGAAAACAATTCCCCCATCGTGTGTCATCCACAACCTCCCAAAATTTCTTTCATGGTTCACCATCCCAGATCCCCTTCCTATATTTTCATGGTTTCATTTAATAATTTCATGATTTATAATAACCATTTTTAAATTCTAAACCTCCAAAATATTCCCCAATGCATTCTAAAAGTTGTCCACCCCCCCCCCCCCCAATTTCATCCAAACACTTTACATACCAAAAATATATTATAGAAGGATTATTTAAATAAATCTGAGGGTGCTACAAATGTAACACCCCGAGCTTCCACGATACGTTTCCCTTCGAATAATGCAATAGCGTGTGTTGTACGCAACCTCGAGCTCTAACACACACCACAACTAATTAAAATAGCCGTTGTGAATAGTAATACCTACTTTTTGAAATTTTATAAATTTTATTTATCAAAATGGACTTCATTTTTGGATTCGGAATATCGAAATTAGCCTATGTTGAATTTTTGGTATTTTTCTGAGAACTTCTAATTTTTTATGAATAGTGAAAAATACTTAAAAACAACTTTTTTAATCAAAATAATTTATAGTGATAAATTATACTATTTAGTTGTTTTAAAGTATAATTAGAATATATTTTTACCATTTTATCCAATGGTGGTCATTAGAATTAATTTAACATTGAAAATGGACATAAACAATTGCCAATCTTTTGATATAAATTGTTTCTTAAAAAACATGCTATTTGTTGTGACAGCGGGAATTAATTATAAAATTAATTAATGCGACTTATATGTTTGGAATTTTATAAAATAGACATCATTTTTGAATTTGGAATATCAATTATAGCTTAGGGTGAAATTTTGGCATTGTTCTGAAAAACTTCAATTTTTGATGAATAGTGAAACCACTAAGTGGTAGTTAAATAACTGATTTTTCGTTTAAATGAAATATTACCACTTCTGTGATTTGATTTTCAAAAATCCGACATACATGGTTGTCATTAAGAAGTAAAATGTGGTTGAATGAGATTAAAATAATTTTTTTTGAATAGTAACTTTTAGGTTCTTAATCGCGATTAGAGGTAATTAGTGTAGTTTAAGGTAAAAATAATGTTTTAATAATATGAGATGAGCCTGACACATGTCCTACCCTCATTGGATGTGCCATGGCCGACCAAGACAATCCATGGGTCAACTTGGGGACCCCATGGAGCCACTTTAGTTGGAAAATGACATAAATACCTTTTATTTAATGTTAAAGTAAAAAATGACACAAACATGGAATGTTTTACTAAAACAATTTTTATATGAGGTTATACAAGTCATAATTTTGACTATAAATAGTCATTGGAAATCTAAAAAGATTTCCTACATCATAGTATTTTTTTTAGAATTTTTTGACATTAAATAAATTAAATTATTTATGACATCATGATGATGCAGTGATGGCCTCATTATTTAACGATTTAAATAAAATGAGAAGATAATGAAAAATCCGAGGCTTACACTTGTCCAAAGCCTATTGGATGAGGAGATATCGAACCCTTATCACCTTAGCCACGAATTTTATATGTGTGGGACCTTTAGAATCAGAAAAGCATTGTATAATAATGTAACATTTCAATCTTTCCAAAAGAGCCCCTCCTCTCCTCTTATAAAAGGCCCCCACCTCTACCACCTTATTCACACTTTCAAGCCTTTTGGTTCGGCCAACCTCTGCCCAAATACTCTCCCAACTTCTCTCTCTTCATCCTAGAAGCTTTACTTTAGTCAGAAAGCCATCCTAAGGAGTCCTTTTGATCAAATCAAAAGGAAGAACACGAAGAAGAGGTAACATTTTCATCAACATCTTTCAAGTTTCTTTCTTCTTCCAGTCCCTCTTTGTTTATTATTTCAATTCTAAAATTATAACTCCAGTATATTATATATACTGTGATGTTATTATAAATATGGAACAACCATATTCAGTATTCTACCCATCATTTGAATGACATTTCACCATACGTGCGTACGTACGGCTTACCGTCTCCACGTCGTGGTGTAATTGTTATTCAATATATTATTATTTAGATGGGTATAATAATGATATGTATTTCATGTAAATAATAAATATAACATGATAATGATTCTTTATATATGATATACTATCCAATTATATTATTTTAATATCAAAATAATGATATTGTCGCTCGTGCGTACGTACGGACTACCGTCTCCACGAACGCGATGAGATTCATTCTCCGTCGTATCCATTCAAGTATAATTATCATTTTATGATTTAAAAATAATGTTTAAGGACATGATATCATTCTGGATATGAATAATATACAACCTATCCATGAAAAACATGACTTACATAACAAAACATATAAAAGAAAACGAGTAAGTTAACACCCGAAACAACGATAAATCTAAGATATTGTTAACAAAGCAATGTTAAAAGATCATATATGATATCATATGAATGTATATGATTCTTGTATAATTTAATAACAATTATTTCACCATTATACAGGAGGTTAACCTACCCCAACCAAGGAAAAGTACAAGGTAAGGGTTATTTCACAATCTCTTCATTATCCGAGGTTGTTTATACGTAATAATCTACTGGGATCTCTTTATCATCCACATCCATGTTTCATCAAAATGTATTTCAAAAAAATTTTATTATATGGGTTAAAGTCATTTATACCCTTTTGACTTTTTATAAGAGGAATCTTTCCGTCGTTTTCAAAACAAGGTCCTTTTTAACCTTTTCGACAGAATTGAGGTAAGAATGTTTTTTTAACTTATACGGCGGGTGCGGTTATTTTCCGCCGTTATAAAATCTTCAAAGCTTTCCTTATAAGCTTATAAGAATATTTTCGAGAAAATGTTTTTTTTATATGGCTCTTAAATGATTTCAAAAATAGAAAGAGATATTTCTCTAAAAAGTGTTTTGATTTCATCTATGTCAACATCCTTTGATGGATTTTACGCTTATTTGAAGTTGATTTATTATAATACAAAACTTTTATATTGTATTGAAGGTTTTGTGATATGTTTGACTATGGATGTGCTATTTTTATACCATTCATAGTTTATGGAGAAATTGTTGACATTTCGTATGCTAGTTTTAATACGAATATTTATGTTATGTTTAAACCTATTCATATGATGAATGTATTGGACTTAATATGTGACGGGTGGAGCCCGCTATAGCTCCTTGATGCATCGGTAGGTCTCATGAGAAAACTAGACGTGGAATTGGCCGAGGCCCTTTCCCAATTTGATTTATGGTTTTGGCCGAGGCCTTAATCATTTTAGATGTCTTGGCCGAGGCCTTCACAAAATGTTTCAGAATGTCTGGCATTATACATTCCCTAATTATGAAAGTGGTTATTGATATTTCACGTGATTATTCGTCTAGTAGAATATACATGTGAGTAAGTAATGGCATTATTTTATTTTACTTTTGCCATATTATGCTGAAGTTCAAGTTCAATAAGGCTTTTGTTTTAGTTGTACCTTGCCTTAAATGCTTATGTTTTCTTATGAAAGTTTCGCTATATTCTTATCCTTACGGAGCATTTGAGCTCACCCCTTTCAATGTTTTATTTTTCCCAGGATGTGAAGAAGTGTATTATGACTGACTTGCAAGAATAGTCAGTGAGGATATGAGTGTGGACTAGGGAGACCATGTTATTGTAGTTTTCATTTCTATGATGTAATGTAATGTTTATAAATGTATCTAGTGTTTCCAAGGCTACTAAACTAATCGGTCTTTCGAGACTTGATCTTTTGTGATCATGCCAATGTTATGAAGTAATGCACCGACTCTGGGTAGCTGGGTTCGGGGCGTTACAGTTGGTATCAGAGGCAATTTAGTACTAACCTTGGAAGCTAGATTTAGATAAACTCTGATTAGAGCACATATCCCGAAGATAGACTTTGAGGATTAGTATAGAAGAACTTCCTAGAATTTTGGTATTGTAGAGATGTTGTGAGTTTTCCGAGCAATACATCCCTGTCTGGATACGAGCAGGTAGAGGCGGCTCTGGCACAGATGTACCTAGGGGTAAAACCCGAAAACACCGCTTTGAGCTAGACTCGAATGGGAACTGGTGCACGACAACGGGCCTTGCTGCACTCTTGGTTACGACACTCCTGGGGGATATGCTTTGGATAATTCCCATTTTCTTTACAAACCACTATGAAGGGTTACGAGTATATATTTCCTCAAAAAAAAAATTTATAATTATGGATTATATCCATAATTAGTTCAATTTATGTTAAGTGTTTTACAAGTATGGAATTATGTATTTTGATTCATGAACTAATCTAGTTTATTCCATTATTTAGAAATGGCTCCTAGTGGAAGGAATGGAAATTGTATCAATGCACGCACTCTGTGTAGGGATTTCCCTCCTGCTCAAGATAATTATGGTGGAGCTAGTTATACAACTGGTGCTGATCAGCTTCTCACCGTACTGGGATAACTCACGCAGGTTATGAATAACAACCTTACTCGTATGGAGCACCCTGATCCGCAAGGTGGAGGATCAATGCTAGACCGTTTCATGAGGCAACAACCACCAACCTTCAATGGGAGTACAAATCCTATAGTATCTGAGCAATGGATAAATTCCTTAGAGAAAATATTCCATGCCTTGGGGAGTAGTGAAAGGGAGAATGTTGTCATGGAAGTTTACCGCCTCACTGGAGATGCCGATCAATGGTGGTCACTAATTCAAAACACAAAGGAAGATGATGAATTAACAAACATGGAATGGTAGGAGTTCAAAGAGCTGTTCTTAGAAAAATACTTTCCTCGAGACCATCGAGCGGATATGGAAAGGCAATTTCTGAGTCTGAGGCAGAAGGAGGATGAGAATGTCGCAAAGTATGAGGCTAACTTTACAAGGTTAGCAAGGTATGCTGCAGATTACATACGTAACCCAAGAAGTAAGACTGATCGTTTCTTTGATGGGTTGAAACCATTTCTCCGTCGAGCTTTAGTATCACAAACCTTCTCTTCATACGAAGGTATTGTCTCGCGCGCTATCAAGACGTAAAATGAATTCTCTAAGTATTATGACTTTAAATCAAAGCAAGATAAGAAGAGATCCACTGAAAACTCTGGGAAAGGAAATAAGGAAATAGGGAAGAAGGGTAGAATTGAATTTCCACCCTGTGATAATTGCGGTAGGAAGCACCCTGGTGCCTGTCTAAAAGGAAAAGGAGTATGTTACAAGTGTGGTGAAAAGGCCACCAAGCTCATGAATGCAAGGGAAAGAAAGCGGCTGTCAACGTGGAATGCTATAATTGTAGAGAGAAGGGACATTATGCAAATGAATGTCCTAAGCGTCAGGGGAACTTACCTCAGAAGAGGCCAAGGGATCAGG
This sequence comes from Viscum album, assembly GCA_963277665.1. Classification (NCBI taxonomy): domain Eukaryota; kingdom Viridiplantae; phylum Streptophyta; class Magnoliopsida; order Santalales; family Viscaceae; genus Viscum; species Viscum album. Next base: position 545,936,151 of record OY728158.1, read on the forward strand.
GCCAGGCTTATGCTATCACTACTGCTGAGGTGGAAGCTCCGAAAGACGTGGTGGCAGGTAATTTAATGGTTTCCTCAAGTTTAGCAAATTCATTATTTGATTCTGGATCATCGCATTGTTTCATATCATCCCAGTTTGCTAAGAAAATTAGATATTTCCAATTTGATTTAACAAAGGAGTTGTCGGTCAAAACCCCTAAGGGAAGTATTGTTGCAACAAAGTTTTGTCGATTAGTTCCCATTAGAGCACCTAAATGTTCTTTACCTGCTGATATCATCGTCATGCCCATGATTGAATTTGATATAATCCTCGGTATGGATTGGCTTTCGGACCATGATGCAAGAATTTATTGTAAGAGGAAAGAGGTTACGGTTCTTGATGATGATGATAAGGAACACCTTATCTTTAGAGCCGAATCGTCGCCACATAATTCTTATCTAGATCCACCCCCAGTAGCTCAACTAAATTCAATTATTGGGGAGGAATAGAAGGAAATTACTGAGGGTGAGGAAAGGAATATTCAAATAGAGGATGTACCTATTGTGAGAGAATATGTTGATGTGTTTCCAGAAGATTTACCTGGACATCCTCCAGAATGAGAAGTTGAGTTTTCCATTGATTTAATTCCTGGATCAAGGCCCATATCGAAGACCCCTTATAGAATGGCCACTGTGGAATTAGTTGAACTAAAGAAACAACTAGAGGAATTGATTAATAAGGGATTTATTCGCCCTAGTGTTTCTCCTTGGGGATCCCCTGTTCTTTTTGTTAAGAAGAAAGATGGATCTGTGAGGTTGTGCATTGACTATAGGGAGATCAATGCTATAATAATAAAGAACAAGTATCCCCTACCTCGCATTGATGATTTGTTTGACCAACTGCATGGAGCTCAATAATTTTCAAAGATTGACCTTAGGTGTGGATACCATCAGTTGTGTGTGAAGAAGGAAGACGTTTCAAAGACAGCATTTCGAACAAGGTACGGGCATTACGAGTTTACAGTAATGCCTTTTGGATTGACTAATGCACCCTCTGTTTTCATGGATCTAATGAATAGAGTTTTCAAGGAATATCTTGATGACTTTGTAGTGGTATTTATTGATGATATCTTGGTATACTCCAAAAGCCACGAAGATCATGATAATCACTTACGCATTATCTTGAAGACTCTTAGAAGACATGAATTATATGGGAAATTTAGCAAGTGCGAATTCTGGCTTCATGAGATTTCTTTTCTTGGCCATATTGTCTCCAAGGATGGAATTTCCATTGATCCTTCTAAAACCAAGGCAATCCAAGAATGGCCAGCACCGACAAGTATAACTGAGTTATGCAGTTTTATTGGTTTAGCAGGTTATTATCGACGTTTCGTCCAGAATTTTGCCAGATTGGATAACCCATTGACAAAGCTCACACATAAAGGGATTAAATTTGTCTGGACGAAAGAGTGTGAAGAATGTTTTGAAGAACTAAAGAGAAGATTAGTCAATTCCCCTGTATTGACTCTATCATCGGGGAATGATGGGTTTGTTTTTTATAGTGATGCATCGAAGAAAGGACTTGGTTGTGTCCTTTTGCAGAATGATAATGTCATTGCCTATGCATCACGACAGCTAAAAATTCATGAGCAAAACTATCCTACTCATGATCTTAAGTTAGCAGCTGTGATCTTTTCTTTAAAGATATGGAGACATTACCTCTATGGTGAAAAAATGTGAGATTTATACTGATCACAAGAGTTTGAAGTATATTTTCACACAAAAAGAACTCAACATGAGGCAAAGGCGATGGCTTGAACTACTCAAGGATTATGATTGCACGATACATTACCACCCGGGGAAGGCAAACAAGGTGGCAGATGCTTTGAGTAGAAAAGACCATGGAGTTTTGAATGTGATGAGAATTGAAAGGGATCCAATTTTCTTGGATCTAGTGAAGATGGACATGGGAATAACTAGGGAAGGTGAAACATCAATGCTTTTTCAAATGGTTGCCAAACCATCATTACTAGAAAGGATTAAGAGTTTTCAGACCAATGATGAAGAATTTCAGAAGAAGATTAAAGATGTGAATGATGGAAGATTGAGGGACTTTGTGTATAAGGATGAAATTTTGAAATTCAGGAAGAGACTTTGTGTTCCCGATATAACTGATCTAAAAAGGGAATTGCTGGATGATGATCATAGTTCCAATTTCTCTATACACCCTGGGAGCACCAAAATGTATAGAGATTTGAAGGAATATTTTTGGTGGGACAATATGAAGAGGGAGATTGCTGATTTTGTGTCGAGGTGTATGGTTTGTCAACAAGTGAAAGCTGGAAGGCAACATCCTAGTGGAGTATTGCAACCTCTTCCCATACCTGAGTGGAAATGGGATAATATTACGATGGACTTTGTCATGGGACTACCAAAGACTCCTAGAAGGAATGATGCAATATGGGTCATTGTTGATCGTCTTACTAAGTCAGCACATTTTCTGGATATACGGGAGGATCTACCACTTGAACGTCCAGCACGATTATATATTAATGAAGTTGTAAGACTTCATGGAGTACCCCTATCGATTGTTTCTGATCGTGATCCTCGTTTTACTTCAAGATTCTGGAAAAGTCTTCAAAAGGCCTTGGATACTGAACTTTGTTTGAGCACTGCCTATCACCCTCAAACAGATGGACAATCAGAACGGACTATTCAATCCTTAGAAGACATTTTGAGATCATGCTCTCTTGATTTTCAGGGTATGTGGGATCAATACTTACCACTGGTAGAATTTTCCTATAACAATAGCTTCCATTCAAGCATTCAGATGGCACCTTATGAAGCATTATACGGAAAGAGATGTCGTACACCAACCTGTTGGGATGACGTTGGTGAAAGAAAACTTGTGGGACCAGAACTGGTGGAATAAACAATGGAAAAGGTGAAGGTAATCCAAAACCACATCAAATCAGCTCAAAGTAGGCAGAAGAGCTATGCCGATAACAGAAGAAAGGAATTGGAATTTCAGGTGGGAGATCATGTTTTCCTAAAGGTATCTCCATGGAGGGGAGTTATACGTTTTGGTAAGAAGGGTAAGTTGAGTCCCAGGTACATCGGACCTTTCGAAATTCTAGATCGTATTGGGGTTGTAGCTTATCGTTTGGCGATGCCGCCAAATCTCTCCAAAGTTCACGATGTTTTCCACATATCGCTATTGAGAAAATACATGCCCGACCCAACACATGTACTTACCTATGAGGAATTAGAACTGGAACCTGATCTATCTTATTGCGAAGAGCCCATCAGAATTCTTGATGTGAGGGAGCAGGTGCTGAGAAACCAGACGACTCGTCTGGTAAAGGTTTTGTGGAAAATCATAAAATGGAAGAGGCAACGTGGTAACCTAAGGAACTTATGATGAAGAACCACCTAAGTCTTTTTATGTAGTAATACCCTAGAAATTGCGAGGACGCAATTATTTGAAGGAGGGGAGAATGTAACACCCCAAGCTTCCACGGTACGTTTCCCTTCGAATAATGCAATAGCGTGTGTTGTACGCAACCTCGAGCTCTAACACACACCACAACTAATTAAACTAGCCGTTGTGAATAGTAATACCTACTTTTTGAAATTTTATAAATTTTATTTATCAAAATGGAATTTATTTTTGGATTCGGAATATCGAAATTAGCCTATGTTGAATTTTTGGTATTTTTCTGAGAAATTCTAATTTTTTATGAATAGTGAAAAATACTTAAAAACAACTTTTTTAATAAAAATAATTTATAGTGGTAAATTATAATATTTAGTGGTTTTAAAGTATAATTAGAATATATTTTTACCATTTTATCCAATGGTGGTCATTAGAATTAATTTAACATTGAAAATGGACATAAACAATTGCCAATCTTTTGATATAAATTGTTTCTTAAAAAACACGCTATTTGTTGTGACAGCGGGAATTAATTATAAAATTAATTAATGCTACTTATATGTTTTGAATTCTATAAAATAGACATCATTTTTGAATTTGGAATATCAATTATAGCTTAGGGTGAAATTTTGGCATTGTTCTGAAAAACTTCAATTTTTGATGAATAGTGAAACCACTAAGTGGTAGTTAAATAACTGATTTTTCGTTTAAATGAAATATTACCACTTCTGTGATTTGATTTTCAAAAATCCGACATACATGGTTGTCATTAAGAAGTAAAATTTGGTTGAATGAGATTAAAATAATTTTTGTTGAATAGTAACTTTTAGGTTCTTAATCGCGATTAGAGGTAATTAGTGTAGTTTAAGGTAAAAATAATGTTTTAATAATATGAGATGAGCCTGACACATGTCCTACCCTCATTGGATGTGCCATGGCCGACCAAGACAATCCATGGGTAAACTTGGGGACCCCATGGAGCCACTTTAGTTGGAAAATGACATAAATATCTTTTATTTAATGTTAAAGTAAAAAATGACACAAACATGGAATGTTTTACTAAAACAATTTTTATATGAGGTCATACAAGTCATAATTTTGACTATAAATAGTCATTGGAAATCTAAAAATATTTCCTACATCATAGTATTTTTTTTAGAATTTTTTGACATTAAATAAATTAAATTATTTATGACATCATGATGATGCAGTGATGGCCTCATTATTTAACGATTTAAATAAAATGAGAAGATAATGAAAAATCCGAGGCTTACACTTGTCCAAAGCCTATTGGATGAGGAGATTTCGAACCCTTATCACCTTAGCCACGAATTTTATATGTGTGGGACCTTTAGAATCAGAAAAGCATTGTATAATAATGTAACATTTCAATCTTTCCAAAAGAGCCCCTCCTCTCCTCTTATAAAAGGCCCCCACCTCTACCACCTTATTCACACTTTCAAGCCTTTTGGTTCGGCCAACCTCTGCCCAAATACTCTCCCAACTTCTCTCCCTTCATCCTAGAAGCTTTACTTTAGTCAGAAAGCCATCCTAAGGAGTCCTTTTGATCAAATCAAAAGGAAGAACACGAAGAAGAGGTAACATTTTCATCACCATCTTTCAAGTTTCTTTCTTCTTCCAGTCCCTCTTTGTTTATTATTTCAATTCTAAAATTATAACTCCAGTATCTTATATATACTGTGATGTTATTATAAATATGGAATAACCATATTCAGTATTCTACCCATCATTTGAATGACATGTCACCATACGTGCGTACGTACGGCTTACCGTCTCCACGTCGTGGTGTAATTGTTATTCAATATATTATTATTTAGATGGGTATAATAATGATATGTATTTCATGTAAATAATAAATATAACATGATAATGATTCTTTATATATGATATACTATCCAATTATATTATTTTAATATCAAAATAATGATATTGTCGCTCGTGCGTACGTACGGACTACCGTCTCCACGAACGCGATGAGATTCATTCTCCGTCATATCCATTCAAGTATAATTATCATTTGATGATTTAAAAATAATGTTTAAGGACATGATATCATTCTGGATATGAATAAGATACAACCTATCCATGAAAAACATGACTTACGTAACAAAACATATAAAAGAAAACGAGTAAGTTAACACCCGAAACAACGATAAATCTAAGATATTGTTAACAAAGCAATGTTAAAAGATCATATATGATATCATATGAATTTATATGATTCTTGTATAATTTATTAACAATTATTTCACCATTATACAGGAGGTTAACCTACCCCAACCAAGGAAAAGTACAAGGTAAGGGTTATTTCACAATCTCTTCATTATCGGAGGTTGTTTATACGTAATAATCTACTGGGATCTCTTTATCATCCACATCCATGTTTCTTCAAAATGTATTTCAAAACATTTTTATTATATGGGTTAAAGTCATTTATACCCTTTTGACTTTTTATAAGAGGAATCTTTCTGTTGTTTTCAAAACAAGGTCCTTTTTAACCTTTTCGACAGAATTAAGGTAAGAATGTTTTTTTAACTTATACGGCGGGTGCGGTTATTTTCCGCCGTTATAAAATCTTCAAAGCTTTCCTTACAAGCTTATAAGAATATTTTAGAGAAAATTTTTTGTTTTATATTTCTCTTAAATGATTTCAAAAATAGAAAGAGATATTTATCCAAAAAGTGTTTTGATTTCATCTATGTCAACATCTTTTGATGGATTTTATGCTTATTTGAAGTTGATTTATTATAATACAAAACTTCTATATTGTATTGAAGGTTTTGTGATATGTTTGACTGTGGATGTGCTATTTTTATACCATTCATAGTTTATGGAGAAATTGTTGACATTTCTTATGCTAGTTTTAATACGAATATTTATGTTATGTTTAAACCTATTCATATGAGGAATGTATTGGACTTAATATGTGACGGGTGGAGCCCGCTATAGCTCCTCGATGCATCGGTAGGTCTCATGAGACAACTAGACATGGAATTGGCCGAGGCCCTTTCCCAATTTGATTTATGGTTTTGTCCGAGGCCTTAATCATTTTAGACATCTTGGCCGAGGACTTGACAAAATGTTTCAGAATGTCTGGCATTATACATTCCCTCATTATGAAAGTGGTTATTGATATTTCACGTGATTATTCGTCTAGTAGAATATCCATGTGAGTAAGTAATGGCATTATTTTATTTTACTTTTGCCATATTATGCTGAAGTTCAAGTTAAATAAGGCTTTTGTTTTAGTTGTACCTTGCCTTAAATGCTTATGTTTTCTTATGAAAGTTTCCGCTATATTGTTATCCTTAAGGAGCATTTGAGCTCACCCCTTTCAATGTTTTATTTTTTCCAGGATGTGAAGAAGTGTATTATGACTGACTTGCAAGAATAGTCAGTGAGGATATGAGTGTGGACTAGGGAGACCATGTTATTGTAGTTTTCATTTCTATGATGTAATGTAATGTTTATGAATGTATCTAGTGTTTCCAAGGCTACTAAATTAATCGGTCTTTCGAGACTTGATCTTTTGTGATCATGCCAATGTTATGAAGTAATGCACCGACTCTGGGTCGCTGGGGTCGGGGTGTTACAACAAATGTTGATAACAAATGTTTTCTCCTATTTATTTAACCAGACTCCAGTTATTTATGACACTGGTTATAAAAAATTTATTATTTCGATCCCCCCAGATTCGAAAAGGAGGTTTTAATTTAATATGTCATGAAATGGATTTTTTTAAAATATTGGTCTGTCTCTTCCACATGGAATGCATTTATATCATTCCCTCAAATATTAATAATTGCAAGGTGAAAATTTCATGATTTGCCATGTTTTAATTGAAATAATGGGATTATTATTTTTTATGTCTTTGACTGTGCTTTTTTGTTTCGACCCTATGATTTAAAAATTTTTCATTGGTATTTAAGAATGAGTAGAGGTACAGATGAGGTCATCAACAAATTTTTTATGATATTTCCTAAAAATAATTCATTTTTATTTAAAAATGAATTTTTTGGTGGGGAAAATGGATACTTATTGAAATTTCCCACATTAAACTATATAATATTATTATAATAGAGTTATGACATAACTCCCTATAAATATAAATATAATGATATTTTTTAATTTATGAATTTGAATTATATTTTAATGTGAATAAAATATATAATGATAATTTTCAAGTCATTATAATCCCCCTCATATTTTTCAATATCAATATCTTAAATGTATGTCAATATACCACCTTTGGTTTCAATCTTTTACCCCATTATTGAAAATAAATATAAATAATATTGAGAGTGAGTGGTATTATTTCACTTAATTCTATGTTCTATAAATTAGTCTATTATATTTCAATGTGGGAAATTCATAGTGTAATAAACCACATAAAATAATTTGGATAAAATAACTATCCATAATCAATGAAAATTGTGATAACATAAAAACCCACTTTCATAGGGGATATTAAAATAAATTTTTATTTCAATTAGAGTTGAATAATTTATTTTCATGGTATTTTCAACAGTAATTTCCACACTTATGTCAACACTAGACTAATTGTTTTTAAAACAACTAGTTGGTATATTTCCAAAATTAAACCCTTGTATTTTTAAAAACATCCTTATATCCCATGAATATGATAAATTCAAAATTCTCCCCTATAATATTTGAATAAAATAATTCAATGTAATAATTTTAAAAAATGAAATAATACCTCATAAATGAAACATTAAATTTATTTTTCCATTTTTCATGATATTTATTAAAGTATAAATAATAAATTATTTCTCAAACATCTCCAAAGAGGGGTTACACACAATTTCACCTCATCTAGGATGATATATATTTCAAATAGGATTCAAGATTCCAATTAATAATTCCATTACATGATTTTTATTTATAATCTATTTTTATGATAGGACAATATAATTATTTTCTTATGTATCCCATTAAAAACATGAAATACCATAAATTCACTATAAGGAATGATAAAAACCAATATATGTATGAATAATGTTGTTTTATAAATCTCATTTTAGTTGGGAATAAGGTATGGGGTTTATACATATCAAATGAACATATTTTATTTAAATGTATTATTGAGTTAACACTACATAGTTTCTTTTTTTTTATAATCCATGTGGTGTTGTCTTTTAGAATGTATGGAATTTAATCCTTTTTCGACAACCATTTTTTATGGAATTTATTTATTTTGTTACATAATTATAGAGAATGAGTCTTCTAGTTCTTATCACAATATATTTATCATTTTCACATAAAATGGAATCATTGCTAAAAAATCTTTCTAATTTTTCCATGATTTCTTGATACTTCCACATAGGTTCTCGGACACTCATAGTTTTTCAACTTTTTACAAGCACACGCAAAATTAAATTTCTTATTTATTTAAATTTTCATTCATTTATGTATTACATTTATCCACATGTGATTTATAAATTTTAAATAATATTTCATATTGGGTTGATTAAATAATCATTCACTCTTTAGGAACATGGTCATCTTTATTTTATCATAAATATGGTTTCTAAAAAATATCTGATTTTCCAATATTTTGCGAAAATATTCTGAGAATCATGTTCTTATTCTAGATATTATTCAACCAAACCATTCCTTTTATTCAATTACATGATTAATTAAATTCTATATTTCATTATCTTACCTCCATCAACAATGATTATTGTGGAATTGTTTTCAATGGAATATGGTGTAGACAATTATTAAAATAATAAAAAAACTTCTTCTTATTTGTATGGAATCTTTCATGGACATCAATTTTTTTCTACATCCAACATTCATCAATTGTTTTTATCTCGGTATAAATAACATTCCTCTTACACATTATTTTCATTAAAAAATTTCTTCATCCTTATTTAATAAAAAAATTCATCTTCTTTTTACTTTATACAATAATTAATTTTAAATCTGACCACATTCGTTGTTGATTCCAAAGAATGATTTCCTGATTAAAAATATACTAGATGTGAACATATTGTTAACATTATTCTATTTTATGTTTAGTATATTGTCATTTATATTTCATAATATTTCATTTTTTGAGTTCAATGGGATTATATATTATTCTATCTATTCATATCCATGTGCCAAAACCTTCCACAAAAAAATCATATTTCCACTGATCATGGATTTTAGTTGTGAAACATTGTACTTTCATGTTTATATTCTTGATGTTTAATGTAATTTTATCCTTAAATTTGGATTATTTTTATGTAATCATTTTCTATGAATTATTCCATCCACCTTTGAAATAGTTTAATTTTTAATCAATTTTATATACAGATATTTTTTCATTTTCTTTCACATCCACTATTCCATAAAACTACAAAAGAAGAAAAACAACTTTCATGAAAAAAGTAACCTTTTTCATAGATCTTGTTATAGAGTCACCATAAAATGTACATAATATCTTCTTTCCAAATAATATTCATATTTTTTCATTAATATAATCCTTTGAATATCTCTTTAATTAGTTCATCTCTTATATTTTCATGAAGACATAGTATGTCTAACTACAAAATTTGAAAAACAATACTCCAAAACAACACAGCTCACAATAAAGAAATAATTATCCTTTCATAAACTAATTAATACCTCTTCAAAATCCATTTTTATGTTGTCAATATTAATCTCATTATCTCTATAAATATGTTTCTTCTTTTACAATAAATCATCAATATTATTTAATATATTAACTATGATATATAATTTGATGTTTTTAAATCTCTGATTTATTTTTAATGTTATATGATATTTGTAGAATTTACGGAAGAAATTTCAAGGAACTATTTTATTTTATTTTTTCTATGAAATAACTTCACAATTATCATAACAATTTACACATTTCTAATATTCCTTGTAATCTTAGCCTTTACATATTTGTTATGTTTTTTACACAAAAATAATTTTTGTTATAGAAACTTCAACCATATATAATAAATCATCATAAAGTATTATCACATCCTAGAAATATTTAAATTATTCAAAAAAATAAATACATATTTTGAAAAATCCTATAGTGTTTCCTCGAGGTTGGCACATTATTCCCCATATAATGTATCATATAATTCATCAGAGATATGATATCCCCCCAAAGCACATGGTTCATAAAATGATAACTTATTGGATAATGTTTTAGTAACCTCATATTTAAAGAAATATTATTAAATAACATTTTTGAAAATTTATTCTATTTAATTTCATGGGTATTTGACACCAACATTTTTTCTTAATTCATGCTAGAGAATATTTATTAATTATTATGGAATGTGAAGCTTGATTTTTATTTTACATATCATATGGAGGATGTCTTATTACATTTTATTATCACCATAATATTATTATTATATTTAACATAATAAGATAGATATTTATAATAAGAAACTGTTAATTTTTCTATAAGTATACACCTAATTGTGAATTTAGAAATAGAATCCCAAAAAAATAATCATTACAACCTAAGAGTCAAATCATAGGTGGAACTATAAAACAGATTCCAAAAAATGTTCCAAAATGATTTGTAATACCACACATAGAGTGGTGGTGAATCAGAATAAATTATTGTTTGTCATCTAAAACTCTTCCCATATTTGTAGTTGTACATATTCTGTGAATGGATATCTAAATTTCTTCTAACATTATCTTTAAATGGATTTAGTACATGCCATGATTCATTGAAAAATGAACTCATGTGTTTTTTAGTGAGGATCATCACCAATATAGATGAAAATATCATTATCTTGTTTTGGTTTTTCTCCAATTAACATACATTTTCCCTTTTATTATAATGAAAAATAACATGCAAGGGTTTATACATCAATTTTTTATCCATGATATAACTAGTTAATATTTCATAGAACAATTAAAAACTAGTAAAATGTATATTGTATACTTTATAAAAATAAAATTATTCCTCTCTAAATCCCATATTTGGCTAGGTCCTCTTGATGTTTGATCAATTTTATATCCTCTTCTCTTGCATGCACATTGTGAATCTAATCTCCATAATATATAGATAACAATAGGATTCCTTAATTTAAATTAATTATTTTTGGTTTTTATAGTATTTTATTAAATCATTATAATATAGAGGTACTATAGAATTTTTTTCCCAATTACCCATATATAAAATATAATACTTTCAGATAAAAATATGAATATGGGTCTTTATCATCTATTATATTTTTCAACATTTTTATAAAGGATGAAATCACAAAAATGTATTGGTTATATTCATTTATTAAAAATGTTTGATATATTATATGATAATATAATTGTATAACTCTATTAGTATTCCTAATTAACATATTCTACCCATTATAGTCTCAAAAATATTATGTGAAATATTTTCTATATTTGAATTTGGGACCACCATTTATTAAGCATTGAGAATCCATTATTCTAATATCCCCATAAATTTTATACATAAATTATTTGAAAAATATTATTAAAAAAAAATGAAATATATATTTCAATCTCCCATAAATAAAATTGTTATTTTTATTCTGGTAATTCTATATTATTATAGACATTACTTATTTATTCCTTCATTTGACAAACATTAAATCATGACTCAACCAGTTAGAATCATTATAGTTATTTTATTAATTAAATAACAATATCTCCACATTCCAAACACAAAATATTCACACTATTCAATCAGGAATACCTTATCAAAATAAAATCATTTTTATCATAGTGGCTAGCTTAATTGTCATCATTATTGTTGTATCAATATCACTTTTAAATATATTCTCAAAAACAATGGTACATATAAATTAAATATATGTCAAATTATTTTATTTATATTACTAATGAACTAAATGATCATACATAATAACCACAATATCTAATATATATACAATAACACTAGTATGTTCTTAATTTTAACTTCCATAGAATCATATATTAAATCTATAATATATTATGTGTGTACTAAAAAAAATTATACGTAAAATATACAATATATAAATGATTTTTTTATTTCATTTACACATAAAAATATTAGTTTGGTTCCCCAGACCAACGTTCACATATCATGTGACAAAAAATATTCATTAAAAACATGATTTGAAATAATATTTGAGGAACCTATGTAAATATATAATTATTTTTTATTACATCCTTGTGTAAAAAATTATATTTAATATAGTGATTAATGTATTTTAGAACTACTTATATAGGATACATATTTTATTAGACATGTGAATATTTATCAATAACATATCCATAATTAAATTTCTTCTTGAAATATCATAAAGTACATTGATCTTCATAATATAGAAAAATAAAAACAACAGAAGGTGAGAGATCAAATTCCCAATAATGTGAAACGTAATTGAATAAAATAAAAGATCATATGTGAGCATAATATGATTAATTGGGTATGGTCAAGGTACACAGAAATAATATAAATGATTAATAAACAAAAAAATAGTTAATAAATCATGAGACGTTGAACAAGGAAAAACGACGTGAATAAAAGGATACTGGATACATTTTCAAACTAAAATGGACTTTGACAGTGTAACATAATGATACATTACTAATTTGACACATACATTATCATAGGGAAACATCAACTTCATGAGTCACACACATTCACCCATGAGTTCAAGAAAACAAAATAATTATATAATACACATATGTCTTGAGATATATACATTTAACCAATGAAACTAAGGGAGACAATAGAGCACACCCATAAATAGTCTATAATTATGTTTGTGACATGATATCTATAAATCATAATTATAAAATAACCTATGAAATAAAATGGGTTTCATATAAAATTTCAATTGGGTGCTTATAATGAAATCATTAATAATTCATCAAATAATTGTACCAATAAAATACTATGTAAAATAATTGTTTATCAAATGATTTTTAATAACTTTATGGGTAAATAAGCTTCAATTATGATGATGAGTAATATGATATTGACATGGTATAAATAAAATCTATATAGTTTTGTAAAAAATTTCCATAAAAAATCCATGCATTGCAGCTTAATGAACACTCTTTAATCAATATAAACTAGTATATAGTGTTCACTGAAGAAGGACATCAGTCGAAAAATAATATTTATTCATTTTTGATGGTTTTTGAGAATATAATGACAGGTCAGATAATTCCATAGATTGAAAAAAATAATTCATATTATGAAAGAAGGGGAGATCATATGGATTAATGAATATCCTTGGAACAAAATAGAATAAATCAATATACATGTCAATAAATTGAGAAAATGTTTTTGACTGATTAGTAAATTGTTTGGAATTAATATTTAACATTTTCATTTTTAGAACATTTATTAAAATATATATTTTCCTATAAATCAAAGAGAACAAGATTCACATTTATAGAAAATCATATAATAGGGATGATGGTTTGTAAAAAAATAAAAATTCGCCAGAAATATTTTTTTCACAGAGATAATGATAATAATAGATAGTTTTCACACTTTGATGAAAATGATCAATAATGGAAATGTTTAAATTTAAATTAATACATTTAATATGTTTTATTGAAGAAATAAAATAAGATTAATAAATGTTTGAGGAAGATATAAGTACATTATTTATATTATCTGACTAATATGGTCATGGATGAATTGGATTATCGACCAAAAAGAAGATGCATGGTCTGATTCATTATAATGGGTAAATAATGAGAAAAAGGGAAAACTAAATTAGGGATAATAAATATAGTACCATAAAAATATTCTTAGAATAAGAATATTAAGGGTGATCATATAGCTTTTGAGAATAAACAATAATCTGATGGATTATCTTCCAAAAATAATCAATATATTGAAGAAGAAACCCTTTTAGCAATGTTAACATGTGAATCAATATAAAAAAGAGTGTTTCCATGAAATGGACATATAAATATCATCAATTTAAATACTTTAATTTTAAAATTATTAAATAAAATAGTGAATTCACTATATCTAAAAAATTAATTTGAACAATATCAAACATATATCATGTACTTGAAATTACAGAAAAATACCATTATATCACCAATATTATTTTAACTGAGAAAATTAATTTTACAAAATGAAATGATTTTTAAATACATTATATTACATAACAATTCATGATAAAATAAGTAATTTACCATATATATACCAAAAAAATGAACCATTGGTGAATACATATCATATGTTAATGAGGAAAACATCAGATGAATATCCCGAACTGTAATTCCTAAATTCCACAAAATCACATTTTCCATTTTATAGAAACAATAATTATAGTAATAACATTATTTATATCCTTATAAATACCTATATTATTTTATAAAAATCACCTATAATTTTTTTACAAATATATTTTCTAGTTATATTTTATTTTCATCATGAAAAGTTATTATATTTGATTATATGATTATTATTAGTTTTATGAAGACAGTGTACATTCTTGTTAAATATTCTATTTCTCATTTTTAGATTGTTAATTTTAGAGGAATAGGGTGTTTTAAAGATTTAGGAAGCTATAAGTTTTTTAAAATATGTATTTTAGTTAATAGTTATGATGATGTAATTGGTGAAGATCATGTTTTGGTCATTATCACAAATGAGGGTTGGTGTCTTAATAATGGGTTAGATATTACTATTAATGTCATGACCTGTCCCCTAGGGCCAGTGTTGTGACTACCCCAAGCCTACCTTCTATAGGCCTGGGGCTGGCTACTAGCATCGAAAGGCGTATTCCCTAAAACCGGGAAGGCATTGCCTTTATAACATGTAAACACACGCAACCAAGCACACAACGAGATACGAACACATGTAAACATTAAAGTAAAATTGAGTGTGTACAATAAGTAAAAGGGGCAGAATACAAGCCCAACTGGAAAGTACAAGAAAACTAAAAAAGTACAAGAAAACTAAAACAGCTCCTATGAACACAAACCAAGGGTCCTACCAGAAAGGTAGGTACAACTCTCAAATAGTCGTCTCTGCGGTACACATTGTCTAATTCCCACCACAGAGCTACCTCCAGTCCAATTACACTTGTCCTCAGTCAGTGTTGTCCATCGTCTTCACCAAACAGAACATGTTGCTGGAATAGACCATGTAGGAGTGAGCGTAACAATACTCATTAGGGAACCAAAGACCATCAAAGGTCTCACGAAATCCACAATGGATAAACCACAAAGCATGTAAACATCTGACAACCTTACATATGTATATTCATATAAATATACCCATGTTATCAAGTGTACCATTCTAATTCACGAGGAATCACAAGTTCCTACTCAAAATCTAAAAGCTTAATTCTTCCATAGAGGAAGGAATTCCATAATGGTTACACCACATAGGTGAGTACTAAAATGGTAACACTAAAAAGAAGAATACCAAAATGGTTTCACCACAATTGAAAGTACCACACAAGTATACCACACAAAAGAATACAACAAAGTCACCACCATCAAGGTAAGTACCACACAGGTTCTCTATATAGAAGAATACCCCCAAGGTATCACCATATAGGAATGTACCACATAGTTACTCCACACAGAAAAATACCATATTGGTATCACCATGAAGGTAAGGACTCAGCTCACACCAGGTATGACTAAGGTATAGTAGTAAAGATGATTAGACGTAACTATTGAATAATTTTACTATATTATGGGGAAGACCCAAATAGGATCCTAAATCAGCAGACCAACACCAGATCCTAAATCATCAGACCCATGTAGGATTTTAGAGTATTCCCACGTGGATTACAACAACGGATCCAAGTGAGACTCTAAAACACATACCCAAATAGGATTCTGAAGCATTGAACCACACGTGATCCTTTTCTCATGATACAACTAGCTATAGGGTTACTGCACTAAGCTCGCTTGATTCCGGGAGGATCCACTCCTCAAGCAATTGGTCAATACTCTAACTTCCATGAAGTCCCATGAAGAATTATCCCAATGGATAGCCACATAAAAGAGGACTCAACACAATAGATGGTGCATCAATCAGACGTCTAGTTTGTATGTTATTGGCCTTTTAGTCCCGAGGGCCTAGTAGGATTAGTTCTCAATCCAACCCAGCCATACCCCTACATTATCCAACACTCAAGTGGGGTATACCCAATGGACCATCTCGATCCAAGGTTTCTGGTGCCACAAACTATTCATCATTTCGACAACGTATGAGGGATATATGACTAATACAAGATCCGGCAATAATAAAAATAATATTAATGGGTGTTTCGTGAACCCGAGCCACAAACCAGAATTTAATATTCAACATTAGACTTAAATAAACTGTCTTAATGACAGGATCATGTTTCCACATATGGTAAGTCAATTGGACGTCACATGCACTAGTTATAGAGGGTCGATGATTTAATAATAATAAAAATATATTTTTATTATTTGAGTGTTTTAGGTACCCGATCCAAAATCTAGAAAAAAACATCCAATATTGGACTCAAAATTTCCTTCTCGAAGTCAGGGTCGTACTACTGCCGACAGTTCGTGAAACTAAGGCCGCACAGATATGTTACCAAAGAATTATGGTTTTACAACCAAAAATAATAATAACATTATTTTTATTATTTTTATTTTATTAATTTTCTCCTTATAACCCATCTCAATTGTGATACATGCACAAGGGTTTTACCTCCTCTTTATTCCAAATATTTACTTTTTAATTTCTTTAGATTTTTAATTCATTTCTTTTCAACTATTCCTATCTTCATTTAACCCTTCTTTCCACAGAATTTACATGCACTGTTCCAGCAAGAAATCAAGCCCACAACTTCTCCTCCAACTCTAACCACATGATTCCTCCATAAGTCTAGAACTCTCATCGCACTACCAATGTCGCTAGGAACTATGCCCCAAAAATACAATGGAATTGCACCTCCAAATTCCCCTTATGCAGCCCACTGCCTCTTCTTTCAAAACATGAAAAATAAAATGATCGCATATTCGCGATCCTCGGGTCGCGGGATCCACGGCCTTATGTTGTGCTCAATAGAATATTATATTTTCAGCACCAATAAATATTTGGCCTCCTTCTTCCTGATTCCATTGCTGCATCGTTCGACGCTCAAAAAATTAAACGATCGCATATTTGGGATCATTACATCGCAGGCTTTGTGTCCATATGTCGTACTCAGCAAAATTCTGTGTTTCCATCCCCAATTAATATTAAGCATTGTAGAACAAAGGAAGTGCATGCGAGGAATAAATGAAAGAAGAGCATGGTTTATGTGGAGGATGATGGCCATGTTAATTTGGCCATCTACGTCATGAATTTAGGATATGAAGAATAAAAAATACCAATTAAAACATATATAAAAACCCCTACCTAGATTGTCCATTGGAGGTGGCATGAGGAAGAAGATGTAGTCAATGAGATGGTGAGATAAGCATTCGTTACTCCCAAAATATGTTTCTGATCCAGGCTCAAGCATCGTCCTCATTCTACGATTCTGGAGGATGATCTTCATTGGAGAGTGTTCTTTGTTGGAGAATATGATCCTTCAAAATCTCTCCTCGATTCTCCCTTTGACAATGATTTCCCCAAACACTAGAAAATGAGGTTCTAGTTTATTAAATTATGTTTACTAATTTAACATTTCAAGTTGTATCATTATGTAAATTGAGGTTGGCACATTAACTAGGGGATTTCCAAGGGTTTCCCCTAAATTAATTGGGAGTTTAGGGGGTCCCCACCACCTCTCATTCAAAATGGTGGTTTCAAATAAAATAAATTAAAAGTAATTTTTTTTATTTTTTTTATTCTCCCACGAAAATTTTAAAAACTAACATCCACACTCGACCAACTATGGTCAATGTGATGGTATCCTTAAGAGAATATCGCCACTACAAGTTCAATGGTGTCCTTGGATTTCAATTGTGATTACCAGTTCAAAAGATACAAAAATCCACTTGGGCATTTTCTGAACGTACCTAAAACAATGTTTGGAAAAGTATTAAGAGTCAACCTAGACTTATGTTGTTCAGGGTTAGGTTATGCCTAAGTAAAACACTTCCCATATAACCTAATAGTACTCTCATATTTCAAATCCGAGTTACCATTCTAAGGTTATGGATTTTACAATAAAATAATTTTCACTTAATAAATTTTTAACATCCAGAAATATCATTTACTGGTGGCCCGCACCAGCCAAGGTTAGTATTTGATTAAATAAAGAATTTCCTCACGAGTTCATCGGTGGTCTTAGATTCCAAATTTGAGCTCCCATTTGTGAGTAATAATCATTTGAAAAATAAAATAATTTATTTAATTATTTTCTTTATAGTTATTCCATTTTTGGGTTTTCTCACAAGAGTCACATGCTAACTAAAATTATGTCGTGTCTAGGTTAAAATTTCCATCCTAAACAGAACGGTGCCATCATATTTATGATCTGAGTTACCGTTTAATAGTTATTCAACTTTTTAAATAAAACTGCTAACACTCACTAATTAAAAATCAACCAAACTTCGAAGGATCGTTCTAGGAAATCTATGCCTTGGAATCATGCACCTTCAAATTTCACAGTCTCGAAATAATTCCATATAAATATAAAAAATTATATGGAATTTCCGAGACATTACATTCTCCCTACCTTAGGGAATTACGTCCCCAGAATCCACAACAAAGGCAAAACAACTAGAAGAGGGTACTAAGCATGAATCAGAGCCTCCCACACCCATGTGATCTCCTAGAGGTTCTTGTTCTACCAATGTACACGCACCAAAGGTATTAATAGCCCTTTAAGGACTCTCTTTTGTCGATCCTCAATCTCCATGGGAACCTCCATAAATGACGCACCATAATCTAAGTCCAACATCATGTGGTCGATGATGTGTGATGGGTCGTTCATGTATCCCCTTAGCTGGGATATGTGGAAGATGTCACACACCCACTCTAACTCCGTTGGAAGAGAAAAGTGGTATGACACCTCACCTACCCTCTGAAGGATCATAAAAGGAATGATATAACTCGCTGATAACTTGCCCCCTCAACCAAATCTCTGTAAACCTCATCGAGGTGAGACCTGTAGGAAGACATGTTCTCCCTCCTTCTGTAGGCATAAGACTTCTTCCAGCTCCAAGAAATTTTCAATAGCTAACATGTGAAGCATTGTGACACAATATCATCCACTCTATTCTTTATCCCTAGCCACCAATACTGATGCTGAAGGTCCTAGTACATCTTCACCACCCCAGAATGTACCGCCAGAGGGGACATATAGAACTCCCTCAACACCTCCTTTTATAGTGCTACTGGTACCATGGTACATCCTCTGAAGTTGATAACATGCTCCCCACCTTTAGAAAATCCATCTGGTGCCTTCCCCTGAGGATAATTGAGCACGTCGAACCTTGCAGTTAGTGTCCCCACATAGCGCCTCCCTGAATCAGTGAAGAAGTGGGGGAGTAACTGTATGAGTCTGAAGAAATGTTTCTCCATATCTATCCTCAAAAGATATCTACAAAACGGCTTGTTCCTATGTCGCCTCACTCAGAAGCTATATGCTAGACCTACTTGTGAGTACGTTTGATACCATGATCCCCTTACCAAGAGTATAGACTATCTCAATGTCATAGTACTGGATTAACTCTAGCCACTCTTGTTGGGAACTTAAAACTCAAAACATCTATTGCCACGAGGGTGAGGTTGTATGACTCATAAGTGATCCACCACAGCCTCCTATGAAAGAGTTTGTCATGTGCTGCATGGGTTTCATTTTTCACTGGCAAAGTGAAACCTCATTCAAACATTGTAGATAAACCACATCCTTATTCCTAATACAGTCAATCTATGAAGAATTGTGGATGTCCATTCGTACCCAAACTAACTTCGTGAGGCCTCGATGCTGCCAGCAAGAGGTTCCAACCAAAACTCTCATCTCACGGGTCCGATCAGACCAATTCCATGGGTGTGATTATTGAGTCCCCTCCCAAAGGATTCTCCAAATGTGAGTGTGAAGTCAACAGTTTAACTAGAAACTCTAGGTCATGGAAAAGATTCTTGGAAGGATGGAATGATTTTTACCTATGTATATTGATACAGTAGCTAGTGGTAGACAGAGACCATACCTCGAATCATTCATGGAGCCCTTGGGTCACACTCCTTAACTACATATAGCTACACTCTTCGCCTATCCTCCAGCTCCATTATCTTGATAGGGACCACAATGGGGGGTGGTTATAACATGGTAAAATGTACACCAACTCATGCTACTCTCCTAGATCTGGTTCCAAACGTACAGCCCTATAGATTCATCTGTCCCTCACACTTCTTCTTCTCAAAACATTTTTAGATGACCAAGACTCTAAGAATGGTACCAGTTTCCTGCTTTCCCACAACTAACATTCACTGGATGCATCTGCTCAGCCAAAGAATATGTAACCACAAAGGTTCTCTCTAGAATCCTAACATATGTAGGAATTCATAGAGGAATAGTTGTAGCACATATGTCCCTTAATACACCTCGATCAGAGGTCTGAGCTCTGATGAACTGACCGTATTGTATTCCTTGAGTACCAGGAATGATCGGTACATCTCGATGAATACTCAACTACTGACTTTTCGTCATGTCGGTGATATAGAAGCTCTAGAGAACTCTCAGCCACCTCCTCAAGCCAGTCCCAAGCCGCCTTTGAGTTGGGCTCATCTCGGAACCTGAGGGGTATCTAATGTAGAATCAAACATAAATAACTAATCCTATATGTGTCCTTTATGGGTACCACCTGTTGTAACTGCTGACCAACAGGTAGTGATATAGCTGACACACTACCCGAAGGTACTATCTCGGGTAATGGTCCACGTACCGAAGCCTCATCACTATTCAGACCATCCTCATGGTCACTCACTAAAAAATACAAGTATCTAAGATCATCTTTTGCACTAATAGTGTATGAACTAGGCAGAAAGCTCTAGCAACCGCCTCCAACCAGCCCTCACCCAAGTGGGAATCTATCTCACCTCGAATCCTCAGTGGCCTCTACCAACGGAACTTGTGCAATGTGCTCAGTCAGTGTGCACCATCTTCCAGTGTGGCTGGTGGTAACTATTTCCCAATGGGTTGTGGTGCTATTGGCACACCACCTAAATGTGCCAAAATAGTAAGAGGGCCCTGCATCATAGCCTCATCTCTCAGGGGGCGGCATCATGTACCCTCTCAGTAATCATAGCTGCATGTCTATACAGCGACACTGATAAGAAATAGGTTCACAATGGTCATTAAGTTATACATGGTGAGATGAATCAGATAAAACAAAAGAAAACTTTTCAAAACACAAATGCAATCAGTGTTTTCATTCACTGAGACCAAAATCAGAAGTCAGGTTCCCTGTGTATGGATATGTCGACCGTAGCACCAACACTGGATTCCCTAAACTGATAACTACACACACTAATCTTAACACTAATACTATAGAAAATATTAGTGACATATGTTCTACATTAGAACCAACTACTCTGATACAAATTTTTCATGACCTGTCCCCTTGGGCCCATACTATGACCACCCCAAACCCGCCATCCATATGCCAGGTGCTCGCGACTAGCACCGAAAGTCGTATTTCTTAAAACATGGAAGTCATTGACCTAATAACCTGTAAACACGTGAAACCAAGAACACAGTGAGATGAAAACACATGTAAAATTTATAGTAAAAAGGGAATGTACAGTAAGAAAAATGGGCCAGAATACATGCCCAATTAGAAAGTACCAGAAAACTTAAAAAGTACAAGAAAACTGAAACCTCTCTTGTGAACACCGACCATGGATCCGACATGAAGGGTATGTACAACTCTCGAATGGTCAACTCTATGGTACGCCTTGTCAAATGTCAACCTCTGAGTTACCTCCGGTCCGGGTACTCTTTTCCTCAGTCAGCATTATCCATCGTCTGGACCAAACACAAAATTGTGTGGGTATAGCTGGTGCAAGGGTGAGTATAATGATACTCAGTAGGGACCCTGAAACCCTCAAAGGTCTCATGAAATCTAAAAAGGATAAAACAAAAAGAATGTAAACATCTGAAAACCCTACTAGGTATATTCCCATATATAAACCCAAGTAATCAAGTATACATGTCTCACTCATGAAGAAACACAAGGTCCAACTCAAAATCCCAAAGCTCAATTGTTCCACATTGAAAGGAATACCATGAAGGTAGCACCATAACAGTGAGTACAATAAGGGTAATTCCACACATAAGAATACCACAAAGGATTCACCATGAAGGAAAGTACCACACAAGTACACCACAGAGAAGAATACCACAATGGTATCACCATCGAGGTAAGTACCACACAAGTACGCCACACAAAAGAATACCACCAAGGTATCAACACTAAGGAATGTACCACCCCAGTATGCCGCATAGATGAATACCACAATGATATCACCATGAAGGTAAGTACCTTTCTCACACTAGGTATAACTAAGGTACATAAGTGAAGATGATTAGATGTAACTACTAAATCATCTGCCTCTGTTAAGAGGCAGACCCACAGAGGATCATAAATCATTAGACCCATAAAGGATACAAAAACCTCATTCTCAGGTAATATCCTAGAGTAATACCTTAAGGATTCCTAGAGCAGATCCATGTGAGACTCTTGAATAGAAACCCCCATGGGATACCAAAGCAAAGACCCACACAAGATCCTTTTCTCATTTTATAGCTAACTACAGGGTTCCCGCACTAAGTTCGCTTGATTCTAGGAGGATCTTCTCCTCAATCCACTAGTCGATAATGAAACTACCATGATGTTCCAATAAGAAGTATCCCAAAGGACCTCCACATAAAAGGGGTCTCAACGCAACAGACGGGGCGTCAATCGGATGTCTGGTCTGTATGTTATTGGCCTTTTAGACCCAAGGGCCCAGTTGGATTCACGCTTGATCCAACTCGGTTGTACCCCAACTTTATCCAAAACTCAAGTGGGGTATACCAAAAGAACCATCTTGATCCTAGGTTTCTGGTTTCATAGATAGTTTGCCATTTCGACACTGTATAAGGGAGATATGACGAATACATGATCCTTTAATAATAATATTATTATTATTGGGTGTTTCGTGAAACCAAGCCCCAAACCAGAGTTTAATATTCAACATATTACTTAAATCAACTGCCTTAATAATAGGATCATGTCCCCCTATATGGTAAGTCCATCAGACGTCACATGTATGAGTTATGAAGGGTCGAACATTTAATAATAATAATATATTATTATTTGATCATTTTGGGTACCCGGTCCAAAAACCTAAAAAATACATCCAATATTGCATTCATAATTTCCGTCTCGATGTCAGGGTCCTACTGCCGTTGACAGTTCCTGAAACCGAGGTTGCACGTAAAAGTTACGGTTGAATTAAGGTGTTACAACCAAAAATGATAATAAAATTATTTATATTATAATTATTATATTATTTTTTATCCTTATAACCCATCTAAATTAAGATTCACGCACAAGTATAGCACATACCCCTTATTCTAACGATTTCTTATTTAATTTCTTTATATTTTTAATTCAAATATTTTTAAATATTCCGCTCTCAAATTAACTCTTATCTCCCCATAATTCTCACGCACTATTCCCACAAGCAATCAAGCCCAAGACTTCTCCTACATCACTAACCATTGTCTTCCTCCCCAGGTCTAGAACCGTTGTCACACCGACTATCTCGCCTGGGGATACGTCCCAAAGACACACCGAAATCAAACCTCCACATTTCTCCTTACATGGCCCACTGCATATTCATTCTAAACCCAAAAAATAAAATCATCTCATATTTGTGATCCTCAGGTCGAGGGATCCGCATCCATATGTCACACTAAATAGAATATTGTGTTTCAAGTGCCAATAAAAATTTGGCCGCCTCCTTCCGTGAGCCATAACAGCTTCATTCCAATCCCAAAAAATTAAACGATTTCATATTTGTGATCCTTAGATCAAGGGCTTCACTTCCATATAACAAGCTCAGTGAAAATTCATGTTTCAAGCGTCACAAAATTTTATGATTTAAAGAACACACGAAGGACGCACAAAGAATAAAAAAAGAGGAGCATGGATTATGTACTGGATGATGGCCATGTTCATTTGGCCATCATCTTTGTGAATTTAGGATATGAAGAATCAATAAAACGAATTCAATCATATATAAAAACCCCTACCTCAATTGTCCATTATAGGTGGCGAGAGGAAGAAGACGAAGTCGATGAGATGGTGACGTTGTCGTTTGTTGCACCCGCAAGATGTTTCCAATCCAGGATCAAGCATCATCCTCATTCTCCGATTTCAGAGGATGTTCTTTGTTGGAGATTGTTCTTTGATGGAGAAGATGATCCTCCAAAAGCACTCTCCCATAATCCCTTTGCCAATGCTTTCCCCAAACTCAAGAAAAATAGAAGCCATCTTATTAAATTAAGCTTATTAATTAATGAAGTTAAGTTGGTTTATTAAGTAAATTGAGGTTGGCACATTAACTAGGGGAATACCAAGGGTTTCATTCAAATTAATCAGGAGTTCAGGTGGTCCCCACCACCAAGCATTCAAAATGGTGGTATGAAATAAAATAAATAAAAAGTTAATTATTTTATTTTTTTCCCTCTCCCACGAAAATCTAAAAAACTAACTTCCATCCTCGACCCACTGCGGTCAAGGTGATGGTCCCCTTAACAGAATATCAACGCTGCAAGTTCAACGTCGTCTTCAAACTTCAATTCCTAGTACCGAATCAAATGATACCAAATGCCGCTCGCGCGTTACAGAACGTACCTAAAAAAATGTTTGGCAAATTATTAATAGTCACCCTCGACCAGCACCGGTCGTGGTTAGGCTCTGCCCATGTGAAACATGGCCTAGTGAACCCAATGGTACTCTCGGCTTTCTAATCTGAGATAATATTTAAAAGATATGGGTTTTATAATAAAGAAAATTTCACCTAATTATTTTAATTACGTCCAAAATCTTACATTCATTGGGGGCCCACGCAGAACAAAGTTAGTATCTTCTTAAATAAATCATTCCTTCAATAGTTTAGTGGTGCTCTCGGATTGAAAATCTGACTTACCGTTTGTGAGTTATATTTATTTAAAAATAAAATAATTTATTAAATTATTTTATTTACAGTTATTCAATTTTTGGGTTCTCTCACTGGAGGTTGACACCGATTAACATAAGTCACGCCTAGGGTAAACCCGCCATCCTAAATGCAATGGTGCCCCCAAGTTTCTAATCTGAGTTACCATTTTAGTGTAACTCCTCTTTTTTAGGAAAACATATTACACTCGCTAATTAAAACTCAACCAATCATTGACAGATAATTTCAGGAACACCGGGCCTCAGAATCGTGCACCGTCAGATTTCAAGATCATGAAATAATTCCATATAATTAAAAAAATAAACGAAATTTTTGGGATATTAAAATTATTACAATATAACTAAAAATATTCTTATTTACTAATTTATTTCTAAAATTAAAATTATTTTTATTTCATTAGAGACCCATAATATAAATTTAAATATTTTTCTTGGAGGTTGTTAAATCAACCCAAATAAAAAATATTAAAAATATATTAATGGGTATCGTGTCATAATTGATTCCATTGAAATACAATAATTACTAAAATAACCAAATATGTTATTTATATTTTTTTCATTGTGTTAAATCACATATTATATGAATTTTATATATAATAAAGGTTGTAGTGAAAAAAAATCACATTTGTAGAGGTTGTATTCCACATGTATAAATGGGTGACAAAATAATTTACGTAGATTGTAATTGATCTAGTAATTTATCAATATATTAAGAATCATAAAAATATTATTTATATCATAATTATTCGTTAAAATATCACATTCACAAATAATTTGTTGATGTAATGAAAATGGATCACAACACTTATGGAGGTGGTAGTCCACTTGTAACAAAAACGACATGTTTTGAATTTTGGACAATAAGGGGGATGGTAGAAAATATATATTTCATTTATATATTAAATATTAAATATATTATTTATAATAAGGATATCATAATTTATTTAATTATATTTCATTTAATGTTTTATAAGAGTAAATTAAATAGGTTTTCATTGTTTAGAGAATATCATATCCTCTTTGATGTTCTCCATGGGTGTCATGTAAAGACCCTTTAATATGGTCTTTTGGAATAAAAAGGCTTAAAGGATTTGTGGAGATAGTTGATGATTCAATAGGGTATATTATTATTTTTATGTGTCTTTGTAATGTGTGGATTGAAGTGTTGTAAGTGATCTCCTTTATAATTGGTGAAAATTGAATTTTAGTAAATACCAAATACATTTTAAATGATATAAAGAAAGTATGGATGGATTAATTCAAAAAAAAGGTGTGAAATAATGATTATTCTGGTTATATAAGGTTTATAAAGCCTCGAAAACTCATTTTCACAATTTCCCCAAATATCGTAACACTATATGCTTATATTTTAGCAGTTTTGTTTTTACCATGATGACTAAATTTTTCCAATGTAATTACATTTTTACTAAAAATATAAAAAAAAATTACAATAAACTATTTCATAAATTAATTTAATATATATATAATATAATTTTATTTATATTCAACAGAATGTTTACATTAATATTAAATCATTTAATATGTAGAAAAAGATTTTTTGTAAAAATGTTTACTTTTCGCCATCTAATGTTATTTATCTGATTTAGTATTGATTGAAAATTGATTTAATTTTAATATATTTATTTATTTATGTATAAAATTCATATGATATTGATTATTTTAAAAAGATAAATTCATATTATTTTAAAATAATTTCAAATCAATAGTATAAAAGATCATTGAAAAATACTCTTTCTCCATTTTCATTAACATTGGGATTAATATTTGTAATTATACTATAAGGAATAATAATAATGTAAACCATAATAAATAATATAAAAAAATTTATGTAAAATTTGATGAAAATTTGATTATATATTATTTATATATTTTATTAAAATTAATTTTAAATAATTGAATAAAATGATATTTTCTAGGAAAATATTTCATTAGGTTCCAAATTAGTAAATATGGGTTTTATAAATTCAAAATTGTATTGTAAAATGATTTATTTTTCTCCATATATATATATTCTCTAATATAAATGTTTATTTATTTATTTTTCTTACTTTCATCAAGATAGATTTAGAAACACTATAGTATTAGTTTAAAAAATATTATTAACTATTCAGTAAAACAAAATATTATTGAAATTCCCCCATTTATCATTATTTTCTAATTTTTATATCATTATTTCCAAATTGAATATAATTTAATAAAAAAATATTGAAATTAAGAGATATTTATTAATGTAATTACAACATATAAGGACAGTTTTGATTTTTATGTACAAAAACATTTAAAATAAATATCTATCAGTATTCATATTTCATATCCATTACTAATCAAATTAAAATTAATATATATATAAATATAAACAAATTACATTATATAAAATATATAAATTTACCAAAAACATTTCTTATTGAAATATAACATTAGATATAAAATAATTTTTACCATAAAAATTTCCTATTAGAAACTATTTAAATATAAAAAGTAACCACAATCATTTTCAAAATATGTTCCATAAATTATTTACCAAGGAATATAATCATAAATTAAATGGATAATAGATAATAATAATATTTACTGTGTATAATTTAGTTTTAATAAAATGTATGGAATTTTTTTTCTGTTTTATAATTAAAGATGTTGAAGTTATTATTAATTTGTGGAAACATTTATTCTAAAATATGGGGAATTACACTATATAGAACATAAATAAATATCATCTATTAAATTTTAATTACTATATAAAAATTACATACTTTTGGTTTCACATATAATAATCAAGACTTATGATTTAATTCCCAATGGGATATTTATACATTATTATTTTAGGTAAAAGTGAAAAAATATTTTATAACACGTGATAATTTAGGAGTTTCAAGAAACATATATTAGAAAACAATTCATGAATTTTCATTCATAAAAATTAAAATATCAAAATGGTTATGATAATATCCTATAATTTTTATATAAATGATAATATGAATGTGAAAAGTAAATCATTTGATGTATTCTCTACTAAACCCTTCATTTCAACCTTTGATAAATTATTTTCTTCAAAAATAGAACAGGATAAACCTATAAAACATTCATTTTAACTGGTTATCTTCCATACATGTTTTCTAAGCAATTTAGTGACATTTTTCATTATCAAATTTGATCGAAACCTATCATAATGGTCTCTATAGAGAATGTGAATTATGTAAATAATATCCATTGGTCTATACTCATTGACCCACTCATCCTACACTGAGTGAATATGATGTTGACACCCAACCATCCTTTTTCATGTTTATTCCCCATAGGTTAATTTCTACCACAGGAAAATTCTCATCCAGTGCCTATAAACGTATGTAATTTCAATGTAACCACACAATCTCTAAATTGACAAAACATTCGGTTATTATCCAACACATAGACACATCCCTGGTTTTTTATAAAATGTTCCATAATTATAATACCCAAAATAACTAAACTAATCCTTAAAACTAAAAAATCCCTACTTAGATACGAACTAATGTTCCTTAGAAATAAACTCCATTACCTTAAAGAAAAAATAATTTTTTGAACATGATATTTGAAATAAAGAAAGATAAGGTAAATAAATATAAATTTATTTTAAATCATTTCCTAAAGTAAAATAATACCTTACAATGTTAATATAACAAAAATAAGAATAGAATCTTTTTTATTTGAAGACTAGATACATAATAAAAATATATTAAAATACTAGAGAAATTTTATCTATAATCGATAAAAGATTGATTCCCATCTAGACATAACCAAAATTGAACTTCTCTTAAAAATGATGGAGAATAGAAACATAATAATCGTTGAAATCAAATTATTCAAAGGGTAAATATAATTAATGAAAATATAATATCTTATATGATCAGAATATTGGAATATTGTTATAATCATGGGACATGGAAATAATGAAAGATAATCATACCCAACAAATAATATATTAATATTTGTGAGTCACTTATTATTTAGAAATATATTAATGAAACGTGTATGGAATAATTTAATTAATCATGGGCCATTAGATATTGACATTGGTATAATATCTAAATATTTAATGAACATTATTAGAGGGAATAAACACATTTGGATACCACACACTCTCACCCATGTTTGTGATATAGATAAATTATTCTTATGTTTATTATCTCATGAAATATAGACTTTTAACCAATTCATTGGAGGGTGGTATAGAACCCCACCACTCATTTATCCATAAATATGTGTTCCGTATGAAAAAAACATTCATAGTTACAAAAATTACCCTTAGAAATAATATGGAATTCATAACCCCTTATAAATAGATTATCATAAGTTAAAAATTCATAATTCCATTAATAATTATATTAGGAATAACCCATGTAAAATAAGATTGTTTCCAAATATATTCATTGAATTTTGAGATAAATTCCCATTAATTAATATAATTATGAATATTGTATTAACACCATATATAAAAAAGGTCTGAAATTTTTAAATAATTTTATCAATTAATTTATGTACGGAATATAGTTTAATACCCTTCAATCTATGGAAAAAAACATCGAGTGTTCACAGAGAAAAGGCTTTGAAAATAAATTCATATTAATACAAAAAAAATTATAAAGGATAAAATTAATGATTTATCATTCCTCAAAAAAAAATATCCTATTAGATTAAGGCTATGGGTTGTATCATTCGAATAAAATTATTTATATTGTATAATATTTGTCATCTAAATATTTTTTTGGGGAGTTTTAATAAAATTTATTTCGAAATAATTGATAACATTGAAATTCTTAAAAAAATACATTAATGTATAAATATTTATAAAAAAGCATGAGAATAAGAATATTTTTTAAAATAATTTGAAAACATAGATAAAATGTTTTATATAAAAAAATTTATTTTAAAATGATGTGTTTCCATGAAACTTGATAAAAAGAGATGATCTTCTTTATTTGACCAATATCCACAATTAGAAATGTTAAAAATTTATTTTAAGATTTTAATTTTTTTAATAAAATTACATGAATTTATTAATTAATTAATAGATAATGTAATTTTTTAAATCATCGAGAATACATTCATGGAATATGTGGATTTACATCCAACAAGAAAAAATATTATCAGTTTCCATACAATGGGTAAATAATGAGTAAAATGGGACAAAGAAATAGTGTCAAGATATATAATGGCCAAAATATAATCATAGGAGATGAAAATGATATGGAGTTTTTGAAATATAAATCATCAAATTTCCATAGAATTATTATCATCCTATAAAATATTGGGTTTATGTTTATATTGATGAATAAAACCTTATTTTAAAGGTACTACAAGAATAAAAGGAACTTTATAGGGTTAATTGGAATCAAATATTCTAATATCATGAAATGAATAATAATATTTCCACTAAAAGAGATTGTAGTAAAGAATACACCATATTAAGTAAATAATGTTGTGAAATATCTAACATGTATCATAGACATGAAAATAAAGAAAAATAACCCTTACATAATCACTATAATTTATGTTGAAACCTAGTTAAGGGTATAAAATGGTGTGGAATTTTAAATAAAATATAACGAATTAAGTAATTATTTAAAATAAATATATTTTAAATATGTGAATCATAAAATGTAACAGATGTTGAGACATATCGTATCTCAATAAAGAAAAATTTACATGAAAAAACTTACATTAATTCATGATTTCCATGAATTTTCATTGTGAATATTTGAAATAAATAAAAATCATAGTCAAATATTTGAGAGAATTCTTCACACCTATAACCCTTTAAAAACATCAAATATAATATTTAATTAAAAATATATTATATATTTCTATTTTATTTTCAACGTTATAGGGCATTAGATTTGATTATCTTTTGATAACTATTTTCGTAATGATGGAATTGATTATTGTTTATAAATACATATTCATTATTCTAATATCATAAAAATAAATGAGTAGTCATATCATAATGAATAATTTTTTTAATATGTACTTTAGTTATGATTATTGAAGATGAAATTAGTGACCATCGTGTTGAGGTAATGTTCTTAAAAGATGGGTGATATCGCAATAATGGGTTACATATTAATATTAACATTCAAAATCCAAAAAAATATCTTATTATTTTCTGGTATCACAAGTAGTCATATTTTATTTGTTACCAATTATGGAAATTTAAAACGTTATTCATATACATTGATAAACTAATCCAAAGAAGATTATGTTATAATCTATGGGTGAGTATGTATCAAAACTAATTCATTTTTTATAATATCAATGTTGCAAAATAATAATTATATTTCCTATAATTTTTATAGTTGTTTAGTTATTTTTTAGTGATTTTTATAAAATTTATATTTCTTGGGTGGAAAACGAAATGCATTAGATTCAAGGAGGTAGAAATTTACATGAGAATAAATTATCTTTTGAAACTAACTTACTCGTTCACAATAAGTATAAACACTTGCTAATTTAACTATCAAAGTAACTTTAAAACAAATTATATTTCAAAGTAATTAGTAGTGGAATATAAATTATATAGTATACTATATACTTAATCTAAAATACACAACAGATATAACCAAGAGGTTTAGTCTCATGTCGAGACTTAGTCCTCTCAGACAATTTTAATAAATTTGATCCACACCTTGGATCAGGGTAAACAACAGTACAGAGAATGTCCAAGTACTAAGACCACTACCACAGTTATATGTGAGGATAAAAACAATAGAACACAGGCTTTCCAGGTCACACTTGTCCTCTTCCACAATTCACAGTGTGATAAAGTAATGTGTACGATGTTTAGAGTGAGGATTTAGTATTCTCCAGTTAGGTCCAGGAGTCACTGTGTAAATACACTGCACAAAAATTAAATGAATAAACCCAACAGAGAGAAATAGATAGAGATGAGTTTAGGGTTTTCTATGTGTTGTGAGTGAAGCTCTGAACACCTTGGATTGATGTAAATGAAGCTCTGAATCCTTCTATGGTTTTTGTCTAAAAAATAGAGGGTCGTCTTCTTCATGTTCAGTATAAACAGATTGCGTGCATGAAGAGCTCTCTTTGTAGTTTTTCACTCCTTGAGTATGGTTCAGCTTGTGTTCTCCTTCAAGAAGAATGGATTCTTGTATGTTCAGTTCACTTCAAGTATGGAAGTAGGCTTTTTGTATGCACAACCTTTGAGCATTCTTTTTCCCATGGTATGTACTCTTCATGCAACTACTTTTCTACACACTTTTCACATCACTTTTCGTGCCCAGTCTATGTCCTTCCTTTTATAGTGTTCAGTTCGAGCAATGGGAATGATTACCTTTTCATGGGTACTAGGTACGGTTCCTTGAAATTCCAACAACTACATTGAATAAAATTATTTTCATTAAAAACATAAAATATTACCGTTGATTAAAAAATAAATAATATCGTTAGTATAGAGTTTAACCGGTTAGTCTTTCATTAGTATCCTTCTATAGGTATAAGTGAAATAGTGGAATTTTTATAGCAGTGAGCTCCTATCGGTAGCTCTTTGATCTTGTACTGGTAGCTCCTTGTATAGAAAGCCATTACTATGTGTATCAGTGACTCTATACACCAGTGACTCCTTCTATCAGTAGCTCTTGGTCTATCTGTAGCTCTCTTGCCTATCAATAGATTTCTTGTCTCGGTGACTCTGTATCGATAGCTATTATATCGAGAGATTTTGAAAATCGGTAGCTCCATTCTGTACCAGTGATGTGTATATCAATAGAATTCTTCTATCGGTAGATCAGCTTCTATCAGTAGCTGTCTATATCGGTGACTTGATCTATCAGTGACATGGGCTTACCAGTGTACTTACACATACCGGTAGCTCTGTGTATCAGTGACCATTGCTTATCGGTGATTATGTCTATCGGCAGACTAAGTACCTGTAGATCTGTATCAGTAGATACAATCATATCAATGACTACTACTTATTTGTTTTATGAAAAACATTTCTGATTGAGTTAGAATTTTTTCAATAGTCATATAAACATAGATAAACATTGATTAACATATTTCAAATATTATTTTAATATAATTATCAACATGATCCTAGATTGAAAGAATTAATATATAGATAAAAATTATTTGGGATTATCAATGTATGTGAAAGCATAATTTGGATTATCAAAACAGGAGAGGTCAACAATCTCCCCCATTTGATAATCACAACTTATGATATTAACTTATTATATTACCTTATGATATTATAGTCTCAAAATAATTAGGAATGTATAAGAGGATAGTGCATTAATGTATCAGAGAAAACAATGTATTATAAAGCACATATCACTATGATAAAATAAAAAAGAAATGTATTAGAGAGAAATGAATTAAACTCTTAAATTTATACCCCTTTCTCGTAAATGTTATTATGCCCAGATATGTTTCCCTTAGACAATATTTTTTCTCCCCCTTTGTGATAATCAAAAAGTCGAACAAGAAGGAAAAACACATGAAAACATAAGAAAAAAATGATAAATGAAATTAAGATCACATATATTCCTTGGATCAAACAAATTACAAAGTGAAATAGAAATGGAACAAAAATAAATACAGGTGATGCCTGTCAAAAAAATCCTAGTAACTAATCAATCCACATCCTCACCATGAGATTTGCCCTTGGGATCAGAAGAAGATTCAGGTGAGGTCAATGCAGGTGCAGGATTAGGAATTCCAGTGATGATAAGAGGTGGCTGAGCTACTGAAATTGTTCCTCGTCTGTATTGTGTAGCTCTCTGAGCAATCATCGGAGTAAGGCTTCTGATGGATTGGGCTGGAGTAATCTGAATAGGAGAAGTAGTAGAGGTAGAGGCAGGTAAATCTAGGGGTATAATCACTGGCCTAGCATCTACATGAAATAAAGGAAAAAAATATTTCTAAAATCCATAATGATTCCTTCTAATCTCTCCATAGCATATATGAAATCATCCTTGTTCTCCATAAATTTGTCCAGTGCAGGGGTCAACTCTCTGAGATTTCTGAATTGTCCTCTAAAGGATTTATTGACCGGAGGTAACTTCATGTTCTCTAATATAATATTGAAATGTTTATTAAGTTAATTCTTGGTGTAAACCCTTTGGAAATAGTATTCTACCATGTCTTTCACATCTTTCTGAGAGGTATAAGCTTCTATAATATAGTCTTGGACTATCTTCATTATTTCTCTAGCTTAATATCTAGTAGAAGTGACCACTTTGTTCAGATCAGATGAGTCCACAAAGCCACTAGTTGATGATGAACTAAGATCCTCCTTTATCACAGCTCTAATCTAATCCAAATCCATTGAATTTCTGGAGGCAAGAGAACCAAAATAAAAGGTTTCTGTTTACTTGAAGTTTTTAGTCAACCCACTGATAATATTTTTCACCTGGGAATACTAGATGCTAACATGATCTTTCATGGAGGTTTTAAATCCCTCAAATACTGATACCATCTAGTTTACAACACTTTTGAAATACATTAAATCCTTGTCTGCTTGACATCTAGAACTCATATTAGATTTTAAAGTGATAACCGACATCTTTAGAACATCAACATCCTCTGATAGGCTAGTCATCTGATTCTGGAAAACTGTAACTTCATCCAATATCTCTTCCACAATGGTAGTGACATTACAGCCAAGATAGAGTTAAAAATACTTTTCTAGATTTATCATCTCATCAACAAAGAAGTTCTTCAATTTTTCAACAGAAGGACTAAAAGGCTCCTTCTACTCATTCTTTAAGGATTCAAGATCCGCCTTGGTGATCATATCAACAGGTGCAACCAGAACAGGTGCTCTTTCAGATACTATACTAGTTACTGAGTCCTTAATAATTGATTGAATGGATGACATTAGTGAAGCTTACATTGTCCTTATCTCTTCCAAAAAACTGATTTTCAGATCAGACATGGGATTATCCAGATCATGTATTCTGACCACATCATTCGGTAACAACTCAATCTGAATATCATAATTGGTTTTGGTCTATTGAGGGATTTCTCATTATCAGAATATGGATAATCCAATCCAAAAACCACAAAACCTGATTTTCTATCCAATCCTCAATCTCAACTGCTACTGAAACACTGCCAAATATGATTGGATTCTCCCCCTCAACTGGTGCATTCTTTTGTACAGCAACAAGATTAGCATTAAGTCTTTCTTCATCAGAAGAATCTTCTACAATCCATTCCATCTTTGCAACTACAAGAGGCTCTTCTGGATTGGGAACATGTCCTTCCATCTCAGCCACTACATCCTTAGCAGGCACAACTGAGCATCCAATCAATGGACTCAGACTTAAGAATACAAAATCAGAGGCTTCAAATTCATTCTCTCTTTCTTATTCATTCTCAGGAGCTGGCTGGTCTTCCTCGTCAATAGGTGTTTCTTCTTCTAATAAAGTTTCATTTCCTTTAGTTATAATTTTAGCAACAGGACTTGGCGGAAAGTTCGGATCCCTTCCATCATCCACAGAAGTCTCCTCTTCATTAGATTCATCACTGTAATCAGGTTCTTCTTCATCAGGTCCTAGACCTAGATCCCTCACAACCTTAGGTCTTGAAGTATGATCCACAGGATTGAACATATCATATAGCTTCTTGTCATCATTAACCCATTCTCTTCTCCATGGATTCCATGTTAACATCATGTATTTTCAAACTATGTTTGTGATACAAAAAATATTCTTAACTACCAGTGTCTCATCCTGAGACTCACCTATCCCTTTTACATTGATCATCACTGAGATCAACTTGGAAAAGAATAAGGCATTGGTTTTTGACATTGTTCTAATCATATCCTCCATTTGAATCATCTGTAGTCTGCATAGATTCACTTCCACACCATGTCTCAAAATATAAAACAAGTAGATATCATAATATCTTAAATTTGCAAAGTCCCCTCTTCTTGGATTTAAGACATGCTGAACAAACATGAACAGAAAAATGTTCTCTCCATCCATTTTAGCAGCCACCAACTGTCTCTACTTTTCACTACCAGTGAGATCCTCTAAAGCAGTCTCATAATCAAATATGTCACTTGTAGGTGGTACTGATCTCCAGAAAAATACAGGAACTCCTTCTTTTGGAACTTTCGGGCATTTATCCCACTGAATGGATGAAAAAGATATCTCCTTTACATTTACAATGGAAATAATCCGGTTCTCATCTTCTGAGTTCTAAAACCTTACAAACTCATATAACTGTTTCAATAGCTTTGGATATTAGGGGCCATTGTTGTTTGGAAATCAATCTACCCACATTTGATCTTCCAATACCTCAAGGACTAATGATCTACTAGATAGCAGCCATTCCACGTATATCTCTTTTTCGATCACAATATCTCTATTTTGTAAGTGCGGGTTCACTGGTCACTTTACTAAACTTGTTCTAATGACACTGCTACTTCCTTCTTTCTCTATTTTCTGCTTCTTCTCATTCGACTCATCAACATCCTCTCTGACATAGGGAATTTTGGTTTTTCCCCTTTCTGGTTTGAGGAACATAGGTTTTTTGAGAGATTCAGGAGCTAATCCTTCAGGGAAAATGGTTTTATGTGGATCAAAAAGTGATTAAGGATTAGTTTTATCATTTAGGAATCAATAAAAAAATAATTTAAAATATCATAAGTATTAACTATACATATTCTGGCAGTAGAACGAAGTTTAAAACAATGCACATTGGTAGCGTATATCGGTGAGAATTCCTAATCCGTGAGGTTTCACATTGGTGAGGTACATCGGTGAGGTACATCAGTGAGGTATCTACTGGTTAAGGTTAATCATTCCTAACTCATGTCTAATATAACTTAAACTATCCAAACATAAAGGTTTGGTGAAAATGTCTACTAATTGATGTTCAGTACCTATAAATTCAAGAGTAATATCACCTTTTTGGAAATGATCTCTTAATAATTGGTGCCTTATATCAATGTGTTTGGTCCTAGAGTGAGACACAGGGTTCCTTAAAATGATAATTTCACTAGTGTTATCATAATTAATTGAAACATGTTTAATATCACTTCCATAGTCCAAAATATTGTGTTTCATCCATAGAGTTTTTGCACAGCAACTGCCAGCAGCTATATACTCTGTTTCGGCAGTAGATAAAGCTACATAATTTTGTTTCTTACTACACCATGATACTAAGGATTTTCCCAATAAATGACATGTTCTAGATGTGCTTTTTCTATATAAAATCCAACCAGAAAAATCAACATCTGAATAAATCATTAATTCTAAAGATTGTCCTTTTGGATAAAACAAACCTAAATTTGCAGTATGTTTAAGATACTTAAAAATTATTTTAACAGCAATCAAGTGTGATTATTTAGGATTATTTTGAAATATTTCACACATAAACAAACTAAACATAATATCTGGTCAACTAGTAGTAAGGTAAAGTAAGCTTTCAATCATACCTCTGTAGTTGGTTTGATCCACTGGTTTCCCTATTTCATCTGCATCTAATTTATACTCAGTACTCATAGGTGTATCACTTCCCTTAATACTATCCAAACCAAATTTGTTTAAAATATCCATTGTATATTTACTTTTACTCAAAACAATACCATTTTCATTTTGAAAAATATAAAATCCAAGAAAAATTTTGAGTTCTCCCATTAATGTCATTTCAAATTAATTTTGCATGATCTTTGAAAAATAAGTACATAATGATTTTTTAGAAGATGCAAAAATGATGTCATCATCATAGATTTGTACATTCAATACATCTTTAGAAATGTTTTTAATAAAAATAGTTGGATCTGCAACCCCTTTAGTAAAACCTTTTGAAATAATAAAATTACTAATTCTATCATACCAATATCTTGGAGCTTGTTTTAAACCACATAAAGATTTGGATAGCTTGAAAATTCTATTTGGAAAATGAGGATTATTAAATCCAGGTGGTTTTTCAACAAAAACATATTCAATTATAAAACCATTTTGAAAATCTCTTTTTACATCTATTTGATATAACATGACATTCAGATGAGAAGCAAAGGCAAGAAAGATCCTAATAGCTTCTAATATAGCTATAGGGGAAAAGGTTCCTTCATATCCTATACCTTCCTCTTGACTATATCCTTGTGCAACTAACCTAGATTTGTTTCTAACTATATTTTCCAACTAATCATCTTAGTTTTTAAAAACCCATTTAGTGCCTGTGGTCAAGGTTTCCTTAGGTCTGTCAACTAATTCCCAGACTTTGTATCTTTCAAACTGATTAAGTTATTCTTGCATAGAAATTAACCAAAATTTATCATTTATTGCATCATTGATATTTTTAGGTTCTAACTGTGAAACAAAGGCTTGAAATTCAACCTGATTTTTTAAACAAGCTCTAGTCTATGTCCCTCTATCAATTACCAAAAATAGCATCTAAAGGATGATTCTTTAGAATCCTAGTTGATCTAGTAAAGTTAGGACATGAAAATTTAGGATCTTCTTAAGCTCGGGTTCTATAGAAGTAGATTTTGGAATATGTCTAGAACTGGATGTCTTTACAACATGCTCATTGGTTTTATCATTAAGTTCTCGAATAGACAAATCTTTTTCAAGATTTCCAAGAGATGACATAGGTTCATGTGGAAGAGTTTCATCAAACTTGATATGAATAGAATCTTTCACAAACTTGGTTCTTTTATTAAAGACTCTATAGAATTTTCTAGATATAGAATATCCAATTAAAATTCCCTCATCACTTTTGGGTGCAAACATCTCAAGATTATCCTTTGTACTGAGAGTAAAAACTTTATAACCAAATACTATGAAGTAACTAACTTAAGGTTTCCTATTGATCCACAACTCATAAGGGGTCTTCTTAAGAACATGTCTAATCAAGACTCTATTGATGATATAACATGATATATTTATAGCTTCAGCCCAAAAATAAATTGGCAGGTCATACTAATTAAGCATTGTTCTTGCAATCTCATGAAGGGTTCTATTCCTCCTTTCTTCTACACCATTCTGCTGAGGTGTCCATGGGGTAGAAAAGTGGTGACTATAGCCATTTTGTGAGCAATAAGACTCAAACTCATGATTTTCAAACTCACAACCATGATCACTTATCAGGGTCTTAATCTTATGTCCATTAATGTTTTCTTCAGACATGGAGTATTTAAAAAAGTAAGAACAAGCTTCACATTTGTGAGCTAATAGGTATACCCAAGTATATCTTGAATAGTCATCTACTAAGACAGAGGCATTATGCTTCCCATTTAAACTAGAAACTCTAGAAAGTTCAAACAAATCCATGTGAACTAAATCTAGAGGTTGAGAAGTTGAAACTTATTAAATTTATTTAAAAGAATCTTTATGTTTCTTTCCCTTTTGACAGGGATTACAAACCTTGTCTGATGGGAATTCAATTTTGGGTAAGTCTCTAACTAAGTTATTCCTATTTAGTTTTCTAATTGAGTGAACGTTTCAATATCATAATCTTATATGCCATAACCACGATTCTTTATGAAAAGCATTTAAGCAAGTAATGTTTTGTTTAGCTAACAAATTCAAATCAACAGCATAAACATTTTCATTTCTCAAGGCAAGAAAATACTAAAACATTCTTAGCGTTAAAAACATTACAAGAATAATTTTTAAATTTAACATCGAAGCCATCATCACATAACTGAGAAATATGTAATTTATTATATTTATGTCCATCAATAAATAACACATTAGAAATTATAACTGAATCATTGTTACCAATCTAACCTAGGCCGATGATCATTCCTTTATAATTATCAACAAAGGTGACATAGACTCCATCAATATGATTAAAATCATAAAGCACGAGTAGTCTCCAATCATGTTCCATGATCATCCACTATCCAAGTACCATACCTTCTTATGAGAACTCTTCAATAAGGATTCCTACATAACAGGTTTAGATGGAGAATTATTTTGGTTCCCAAATCTTCTTGGGTCCAGACAGTTTAGAAATCAAAGGTTTAAGAATCAAAACTTTTCTTATGGGTCTCATATAATTTAAAGAATCCATAGATTTTGAAAGATAAACATTATCTGATCTATAACAATATGAATAACTAGTTGAAGCAGACAAATTTCTAGAACTATAACTAGTAGCATTCTGTTCATATTTTGGAAGAAATCTAGTTTTTGTAAACTATCTATGTCCAGGCTGATAGCCTATTCCATAAGTATAATTATGTGCCACTTGATTTCCTAGCATTTGAGTGAGAGTATCTCTTCTATTTGTGATCTTTTATATGGCCTTTCTCAGTTACTCATTAGACATTTTTAGTTCAGTATATTCTTTTAACAGTTGAGCTTTCTTTTCCTTTTCAATCTCAAGGGTAGATTTAACAAAACTGGTTAGGAAAATGTTGTTTCATTAAGGTGTTGGACTTGTCCTTAAGTTTATCACAGGTCTCTTCTAGAATATTACAATATTTGTATAATTCATCATTAGAAAAATTTTCAG
The DNA here is from genome assembly GCA_963277665.1 of Viscum album. Taxonomy (NCBI): domain Eukaryota; kingdom Viridiplantae; phylum Streptophyta; class Magnoliopsida; order Santalales; family Viscaceae; genus Viscum; species Viscum album. Next base: position 545,977,197 of record OY728158.1, read on the forward strand.
ATTACGAATCAGAATAAGAATCAACTCTAGAATTGTATGAATTTAAAGAAGGAGGGTCCAGGGTTACCTCAGATGTGTTTGTCATAAAACACATGTTAGCATTATTCTTTTCAGAGTCAGAAACTTCAGATTCACTTGTGTTGTATTCTTAATCACTCCAGGTAGCTTTCATAGATTTATTATACTCTCTGTCCTTATAGTCATGTTTCTTTTTGAACTTCAATTTTGGACAGTTTGCTTTTACATGTCCTTTCCTCTTGTATTCATAGCATATAATCTCATCAACTTTATCAGACTTCTTCCAATCCTTTTTTCAATGACCTTTGTTATCATATTTTCCTTTGTAAAACGATTTTCTGAATAATTTCTTATTTCTATAGAAATTCTTTAATCTTTTGGCTATTTGACCCATCTCAGCATCACTGTCAGATTCTGAATTTTCACTTTTTGAGCTTTCAGTTTGTATGTGAACTTTATCCTTATCCTTGCTCCTTGATGAAGTAGACTTAAATTACACTGACATCCTTTTAGGTCCATCATCCTCTTCTTTGTTGACCTTCATCTCTTCTTCATACATCATTAGCTTACCAATTAATTCTTTGAGAGGCAGAGCACCAATGTCACATGACTCTCTTATTGAAATATATGTACCTCTCCCTCGGTCTGCTAGAAATCTCAATATTCTCATAATTTGTTCCTTTACTGGAACATCTTTTCCAAGGGAGATCATAGTGTTGAAAATCTCATTGAACCTGATATACATATTAGAAATAGTTTCATCAGTCTTCATTTTAAAATTATCATATTTAATAGTATAAGTGTTCAATATCATTTCTTTATCATTGGTCATTCCTTCATGAGAAATAGCCAAAGTGACCCAAATTTCATAACCAGTTTTAAAAGAAGATATTCTATTAAACTCTTTATCTCCTAAAGCATAGTACAAACATTCATTGCTTTACAGTTACTATTCTAAGCAGTTTTAGTATTTTCATCCCAAGTAGTTCTAATAGTTTTTGGATCATATATTGAGTTTCTATAGCAGTCCAAATATCAAATCCCATACTCTAAATGAATTTTCATTTTATGCTTCCACTGGGAATAATTTGTACAATTAATGAAGGGTGGCATGTTTGTTGCAGCACCATCTAGTCTATTAACCATAAATAGAGATTATCAAACAATATTTAATGATATAAAATTTAGAACTAACAGAAATTTAATATCATTACCATACAACTAAAATAACAGTTGAAAAACACAGTGTTTTGAAATCCTTGAATAAAAAAAACCTCTGATACAAAATTCTGGTTGGAGTGGACACTCAAGAGGGGGGTGAATTGAGTTACAATTAAAAGTTCTATTAAAAAATATTTATACTAAAATTCCAAAATTTCAAAACAAGTTAAACTGTATTGAGTTTATACAGATTTCAATGGTAAAATTAGTTTCTCAAAGATTTATTAGGTCTCAGTTAATTTAATCATGAGATTAAATTGACTTTTGAAACTAACTTACTAGTTCACAATAAGTATAAACACTTTCTAATTTAACTATAAAATTATATTTAAAACAAATTGTATTTCAAATTAATTAGTAGTAGAATATAATGTATATATTATACTTTAGACTTAATCTAAAATGCACAGCAGATATAACCAAGAGGTTCAGTCTCAAGTCGAGACCTAGTTTTCCCAATCAATTTATATAAATTTCATACACACCCTGGATCAGGGTAAACAACATTATAGAGATTGTCCAGGTACTAAGACCACTACCACAGTTATACATGGGGATAAAAACAATATCACATAGGCTATCCAGGTCAAACATGACCTCTTCCACAATTCACAGTGGGATAAATTAATATGTACGAAGCTTGGAGTGAGGATTTAGTATCCACCAGTTCAGTCCAGGAGTCAGTGTGTAAATACACTACTCAAAAATTATATGAACAAACACAATAGAGATAAATAGATAGAGATGAGTTTAGAGTGATCTGTGTGTTGTGAGTGAAGCTCTGGACTCCATGGATTTTTTTAAATGAAGCTCTCATTCCATCTCTGGTTTTTGTCTAAAAAACATAGGGTCGTTTTCTTCAAGTTTTTTTTGAACAGCTTGCGTGAATAAAGAGATTTCATAGTAGTTCATCACTCCTTGATTATGGTGCATCTTGTGTTATTCTTTTGGAATAATGGCTTCATGTTTGTTCAGTTATCTTCGAGTCTAGAAGTAGGTTTTTTTATGCACCACCTTTCATCATTATTTTTCCTGTTGTTTGTACTCTTCATTCAACTACTTTTCTACACTCTTTTCACATCACTTTTCGTGCTCGGTCATTGTCCATCCTTTTATAGCTTTCAGCTCCGATAATGGGATTTATTACCTTTTCATGGGTACTAGGTACGGTTCCTTGACATGCCAAAAACTATCATAAAATAACATTAATTGCATTAAAAGAATCATATATTACCATTGATTAATAAATAAATAATATTGAGAGTACAGAGTTTGACTGGCCAGTCTTTCATTAGTAGCCTTCTGTCATTATAAGTGTAACGGTGGATTTTTTATAGTTGTGAGCTCCTATCGGTAGCTCTTTGATCTTGTACTGGTATCTCCTTGTATCAGTAGCTGTTACTTTGTGTATCAGTAGCTCTATATACTAGTTACTCCTTCTATAGGTAGCTCTTGGTCTATCGGTATCTCACTTGTCTATCAGTATCGTGCTTGTCTCTGTGACTCTGTATCGGTAGCTATTGAATAGATAGCTTGTGAATATCGAAAACTCCATTCTGTACCAGTGAAGTGTATATCGGTAGACTTCTTCTATCGGTAGCTCAACTTCAATTGGTAGCTCAGCTTCTATCGGTAGCTTTCTGTATGAGTGACTTTATCTATCGATGACATGTGATTACTGGTGGACTTACACATAATGGTAGCTCTGTATATCGGTGACCTTTGCTTATAGATGACTATTTCTATTGGTAGACTAAGTACTGGTAGATCTGTATCAGTATCTACAAGCATATCAATGAATAACACTTATCTGTTTTATGAAAAACATATCCGATTGAGTTAGAATTATTTCAAAAGTCATATAAACATAGATAAACATTGATTAACGTATTTCAATGATTATTTTAATATAATTATCAACTTGATCATAGATTGAAAGAATTAATAAATAGATAATCATTATTTGGGATTATCAAATTATGTGAAAGCATAATTGGGATTATCAAAACGGGTGAGGTCAACATAATTAATACCTATGTTATAATAATTTCATGTATTAGAAAATATTTCATGTTGTATAAGGATAATAAAATAGGAGTGTGGGGTTGGAACATTTCCTAAACCATTAGATGTTCTCTATTTGGAAAAATTTTAAAACTCGCTATCATAGTATATTTTATAGTAAATGGATTTTTGGATGTGGAGTGAGTATTAATGAGAGATTTTGGGGTATTTTTTTAATGAAATGGATTTGGAAAATATTGAGAATGGATGTAGAAATGTTCTCCTTTTATATGTGAATAATATTTAATTTTTTAAATATCTATTACATTTTCAATTATGGTATGATTGTATTCAATGTCCAAAGGATCAAATTTTTATATATAAACCAGTATGGGGATGGATAATGTTGAAAAATCCTCTTCAACTTATTGTTACACAATTTTTAAATAATATTCATGTCTTTTACCCCTATTGTTATATATTTTACCATTTTGGTTTTAGATTGGTACATAATTTTTGACTATCAATTATGATTTTAATAAATCAATATTATAAAACAATGTTAAAAAAAATATTTAAGTGAAATTTGATTTTATATTAAATCATTTGATATATAGAAAAACTGGTTTTATGAAAATATAATTTTCACTATTATGTTTTCTTAATCTAATTTTGTATTTATTACAAATTGATAGAGTGTTAATATAAATATATATAGTCAAACATAAAATAAATTTCATGATATATAATAGATAAATTGAATTTATTAAATAAAAAATTACCCAATATTAGTTAAAAGATTATTTTGAAATAAAACATTCACTAATATTAATGTCATTAAACGTAATCATAATAATATTATTTTAATACCGTGAAATTATATATATATTATTAAGTAATATGGATATATTGATCTATAATATTAAATCATTTTTTTTATTTTTATAAATATGAAAATTTATTTATAATAAAAATGATTAAAAAGTTTTTTTAGGGTAAAAAATTACAAATTTTTACAAGACATTAATTGATATTATAAATTAAACATATTATTCTAAATATTTTACACACTATATAAATATATAATTAGTATTAATTTTTTTGTGAGTTAGTGTAAAAGTCATAGATACTTATTGATAACGCTAAAGACACTATAGTATGTGTAAAAATGTTTTTTTAATATTCACCTAAATATAAATAAATTTAAAAACACCAAAATTAAATTCAGAATACATTTGATATGTGGGATTAAAAAACTAAATTATTTACATATAATTAAAATTCAAGAATTTAGGAATTTGACATTTAAATTGAAATATAAAATATAACAAAAAAACTATTTCAATTGGAAAAATAAATCACCAATGTATTAGTAATTCATATTCTTATTTCTTATAAATTAATAATTTAGTTACCATTATATATATATATATACTTATTTATATTCCTCTCATCATTATAGCATATATATTCTCTATTTAGTTGTTAAAAATAATGTGCACAAAAATCCAATTTTTCAACAAAAAAATTATTATGAATTTTCTTATTAGTTACTTTTTCAATTTTATAGATAACTTAATATTTTTTATAAATATATTTTATTAACTTATTAAATGTATATATACCATACAATTCAATGGAAACTAATCCACATTTATATTTATTGCGTATAATTTCATTTTAACAAAATGTTTAACGTTTCGTTAAACTTTTGTGTTGTGTGTTATACAATCTATCAAACATAATACTACATTAGTGATATTTGATCATCTCACATTTTTACCATGAGTCTCAACATAAATCTCTTATTTTCACAAGATTTTTTTACTAATCAATAAGGATATTATAAATCACATTTTGAGTATGTTTCTTATCATTGGGATACCCTCTCATCATATTTGAAATTCGTCACAATATCATACATGTCGTTATCATAATATTATGTATATTGGTGATATTAAAGACATTTAAAACATTAAAATTATATGAAATATATTTTGAATACCTTAATTTTTTACACAAATCTCAAGAACATATTATATTATCATAAAAACATCTTGAAATCATTATTGGGAAACTTGAGCAACATAAATTTGATTCTGATCACCTTACAACATCATCAAATCTTCATCAGATATATTGGTGTCATCCAAATGAACTTGATGCATGGAAGAAAACATTAGAGTAACTCAATGTTTACTCACACAAAAAGTCAAATCATCTAAAAGGATCATCTTTACATCATTTTTACTTATAATTTGTCTTCACTAGATGATAATAGATAGGTTTTATATTTGTAACTATATTTTTTGATTTATAAATAGAGACATAAAGTTCAATTATACTAATACTCCATGAAACTCTTCTCACCATATCATTTATCAATATGTTTATTATACTGATTCTATACACAAAACATCAAGATTAACCTTCCAAACCCCTTTCTTAATCAATGATAATATTTACTAGACATGTCCACTCCCTAAAATTTGTTTTATGAACCAATACCATTTATATTTTGGAACATAAATCTATAGTTCATCTAATTAAAGTATCTCAATATAACTCTAATTTTCCATTTTAATAGTGGAACCATGAAAATAATATTCATCATTTATTAGAATAATAATGATAGAAAATAAAATCAAATCCCTATTGTGTTTCTGAAATCAGAATTCAATATTCACAACAAAACATATAATGACACATTATATGGGTACAATAATCTATTTTCTCTTCTCACTTGATTTTCTACTCCATAATTTTTCTAACCATTTATAATCAATACCTATTGATATGAATATATATATATATATAATATAAATCAACCTCAAGCTGCTTCAAAATAATGGGGTATAAGAGAATGGATTTATGGAATGTTATATAAATGTAACATTATTTTAAATTTAGTGTGACTATATAAGATATAAATATTTTTTATTAGACCCCATATGATAACTCATGAAAAATATATATTTTACTCAGTAACATGAGGTTTTGACAAATGAATTTGGAAATGGATATTTTTAATGAGTTAACATATGTGAAAATTAGTTGGACATCCAATACTATGGTCATTTGGTATATTTTCCACTCCATTATCTCCTAAATAAGATCCCTTATAATATATGATCATTATTATATTATGTTCTCTAGGTGAATCTGAATCTATATATATTTTACCTCATATTCACAATGAGGATAAAAAATAACTATATAGTTGATAGAATTTATTTATTTCTTAATTGGATAATTTAATGTAGACATTGGATAATAATGTTCCAATTTATTTTATATTGATAAATACATGTTATATTAACATTAACATGTTATTTAACATATTTTAAAGACTTAATTATAGATGGAATTTATCTCGGATATTTTTCTACTCATACTATCAAATATTATCTTAACAATTCATTACTGTTATTATTACAATAAAACTAATCCTTGAATCTACCCCTTATATATAGACTCAAAATTCCATATTTGATTTTATTTTTCCCGATGCATGTAAATTTGTATGCTCACTAATTAGATAAAAACTAATGTTTTCAAAGTAACCTAATTATATAAGAGAAATTTAGAGGGGTGACACTAAATATTTTATTATAATGAACATTTAGTGTTTATTTAGGTGAAAAATGTTTCTTCTATGCTTTGTTACTAAGACTCAGTACTATTTATTTTCCTCTAATGTTTCATGAAATATATTTGAGTTATTATAGTGTTTTGGATTAAGAATTTGGGTGTCGTCATATTATTTTTTATAAAATATCATCATATAAATATTTCCATACTAATTCAATGTAATATGAAGAGGTAAAAAATTTAGAACTATAGATGTAATATTTAAATATTAATTTTCATTAATACTAAATGGATACATTGGTTTCTATGTGAATTTTGTAGTGTTTTGATTTTTTAAGTTATTTCAAATAGGGAAAATCAATTTTAACTTTTTATGTTAGAGAAAATATAATTTTGATATAAAAGAAGAATCTAAACCTCTTGTATTATATAGAATCACAATCAAATGGATTAAGTTTTTTGCAATTCATTATGAAAAATATTCATTTAGGGTGGAAAAATATTTTAATTCAAATTATCAAATTTTTAATTTTTGACACACTAGAATTTGATCAATGAGATGATACTTGAGAAAAGGCATGTCATATATTAATATGACATTATTTAAATTAGGTACAATTTGATACGTTAACATTTCATATGTTAAAAACAAAAAAAAATAATATGTGGTGGAGATTTATGGTTGGGAACATTATTAATAATGGATATCATAATTTATAAATATTAATGTAAATTTTATTATAAATTATAGAATTTATTCTCAATTACTATTTCATAACACATATGGATATGATTTTTGTTTAATTTTTTATTAATGATTTTGTATATCGTTATTTATAATGTCGCTAATATTTTTTAGTGTTAAAAAATTTAATTTTATTTTCTGTTACACATAATGAAATAATTAAAAGGGGATTTATATTAATTTATATTGTCATAATTGGATGATTTTTATGTAATTATTATTTATAAATTTGTGATATATGAATTTTTATGAATTTAAATATCATTCAATAATATTTTTTTTAGGTTTAATTAATATTAGTAGAAATTTATCTTCACATTGTATAAATTTAATATTTTAAAATTGTTTAGATGTGTGTTGAATAGGAAAATAAAATTTAAATTTTTAAAATTGTTCAATTTTTTCCTGTTTTTTTATTTTGATATTATAGTAGAAGATAATTTTTGTATAATTGATAAAGAATTTAGATTTATTAGAAGAAATATATATATTTTTCCAAAACACTATAGAAAAAATAGATATAAATAAAAAAATTTATAGGAAACTAAAATTATATATAAAAACCCATCTATTTAAAATTAATTTTATAGGAAATAATCAATATCATGATTTCTAGTCATTCTAAAAATTGATTCTATTTGATTATTTAGTTCAATATTAATACGCTAATTGAATAATAAATTTTATTTGAATGATAATGAGTAATGTTATTTAACATTTTACAAAGTCTTTGAAAAAATATCCATATATATTAAATCCATTAATTGTTTAATTTTATCTTTTTAGTTATGAGTTTTATTACTAAATAATAGTAATGTACATGTTTGATTGGTCATATAAATCAGTCCCTTTAACCAACCAATTCAATTGGATTGATCGTTATTTAGAGTGGCTAGAAATTTTAAAATTAATATGAACAAAAGCCATGTATAGTAATTACATTATTTATGAAAATTTATTAAATATTTGGGAGTTTAGGGAGGAAAAATCTAAAAAAAATTACTTTTTTGGAGGGACTATATAGATAAAGGAATCTTATTAGGGAAATAAAGAAAATCATATCTCTAATTTGTTATCCAGTTCAACCATTGAAAGTATTTTATTCAAAATGATACTTTCCAAAAATCATGAAGTTATAATTTAATGATAGAATATGTATAATTTTTAATATATGGTAATTAAATTTTCTAGTAGAATGAAGTCCTTGAAAATGGATGTCAGGGAATTCCCTTATTAAAAAATGACATAAAAAATTATTTGAGTTTCCATTCATGCTATGTCAGATAAAACAGAAAATTCATCGAATGATCTATATACCTATTTATTTTTAAACCCAAATCCAACAGATTTTGTGGTTAGTGGATTTTAAATATATATTTATTAATTTATTAAATGTTGGGGTATAGAAATGATGAAAAAAAACAGAATTTGATTAATTTAAATGAAGGATCATTTATTGTGTAGTCATTAAGATTAGTTTCTTGTGATATGAATTGTGTTGGGGGAATTATTTATGAATTAGAAAAATATGAATCCATATATCTATTATTCAAATTAGAAGAATTATTTTTTTGAATCATATAATATACTAGTGAATCCATGTTTCATAATGATCGTTAAAAAGATATTTATAACCATAGGAAACATGATATGTGTTTAAGGAACTACATATGAATATTTTACATGAAAATTTTAGAGTTTAAATGAAAATTCATAATGGGGGATTTAACAAAATAGTATATTAAGGACTCACTAGAGAATATCCAATATACATTTCAAATTATTAATGCACATAATTTCTTATGGGTGAAAATGAATTCATGTGGGAAAATAAAAACAACCCAAATATGGTGGGATATTATTTTATAATAAGAACTAATTTTGAAACATATTTTTAGGTCAGATAAGATGAAATGATACTCAACAATCAAATTTTAATTTATAAAGATTCCAAAACCATATATCTGTAATTGTGTCACTCAAAAAAACAGATTTGTAAAATGAAGTTATTATCATACATTACTCTTTATAGCTTCTACTATATATTCAATCATACAGTCTTGATGAATATCAAATGTGGCATCTAAATAAAATCCTTCCAGGATATTGCGCACACTTGTTGAATCCTAATGGCCCACAACAAGGCTAATACCCTTATAACTCTCAATATTTTATAGTATCCTAATTTATAATGTTGGGATAAGAATAAAATATTTAATATAGGAATGTTTCCATCTAGGATTCAGAAATATCTCTTACTACAATTGTATTGAATTTGTATTGTACATATAATCATTGTGGACACTCCATAAACTCCAACAAATATTTATACATATTAGTGCATTTATAAATTTATTTTTCCTTTTATACTATCATCATATGAATAAATCCCCCATGATGTTTTTATTTTTAAATTAGTTATTTAATGATATAAAGTTTGAGTTATTTGAATGATTATCCATTAAAAATTTTAATTTTATCTAAAAGGAATGAATAACCTTAAAATACCCCAAACAAATCTATAAAAAATTATTCAGTTTTTAATATTTTTCATTATACATGACATGATCATATGTTATAATAATAATTTAGTCCAAATATATAATAAATATGATATTTTATGAAATATTTTCTTATAAATATAAATTTCAATAAATCCTTATAATATTAGTATTGTTTTACATTATGTCATATCGTATATATAATAACATGAGAAACCATGTCAAAATAACCATTCACATATCTTTGAAATTATTTTGGTATGATTCCATTAACATAACCTTTTTTACATAATATAATTTATATTTTGAACACCCATCCTTGTATCCTTTTAGATTAAATTTAAAATGATTTGGGATAATCTATCTGACTGAATATCAATATCCACAAAGTCAACAAAAATGAGTAACAACAATGGACTTTTTTGAATTGACAATAATTATGAATTTTAGAATTCATTTTTCTATGAAAACTATATCCTCTAGATAATAATAATTATTACTCATCCTATAATGGTGTCTATTCAAATATCTAACAAACATATGTACCATTAAATATATCTCCACCAACTACATCATATCAAAGAATTTGTTTTTCTTAATTTTCCATTTCCCAAGGATTTGAAAAACCATGTGAAATAAATTATGTTAGTGCTTTATATCCATTGATATAGTTTCAATTATCCTTGTACATAATGAATAATTTGGTGAATACATCACGTTTCATTCATTTTTATTGATGAATATATGAGATGCCATTTACCCAATATATGAACACATAATTTTTACTGTCAAGGTTTGACAATAAACTTCCTCAGTATATCTCAATAAAGGTATCATATTTCAATCTCATCATTCAATGGGAAAATTTTGATCATTGTTAATATCCAATAGATAACACTAATATAATTATACCAAAAAGCCTATAAATTATGTAATCCTTGTGTAATTGAATGTAATTGTGTCAACTAATGATTGTTCTCATGCTACATTTCTCTCCAACATCAAGTATTGGGGACTTCAAATATGAACCATGAACCCCTAATATTCCAATGAAATTGATTATGAATTTATATGTTGTATACTTAATCAATAATCTAGTTCACAATAATCATTTTCTTCTTCATTAAATTTTTGAATTTCATCATATAATAATCATACACACATTATCATTAACATTTATTCAAAACCAATACTTCACCCTGATGAACCCCCAAGATGGTTTCCTAAGATTTATACATTTAGATACAAATAAACATTTCACCTTGTGATATATATATATAAATAAGAATATATGTTCATATAGAAAATATGAAATAATTATAAAGAAAATATTATTGTTTTTATTACAAATTGTATTTGCTTAAACGTAATTATGGATTGTATCTCTCTATCCTGAACATCCTAAAGAGACGTGAGTAGAACACTAGTGAACCTCCTTGTACACTAGAGGGTATAGACTAGTGTAAATGGACTAACATACACATGGTGAGACTTTTGCCACTAAAATTATCCTAGTGTTCATGCATGATCTTCACAAATTATTTTATTCCCCATTCATGTGATGGGGTTCTGAAAATTCCTATAGACAATAAACATGGATCCTCAGAGGCCTATGAAATCAAAAATATAATGAAATAGACTATATAAATTATGAATAAATATATAAAAAATAATTTTGAAAAACATATATTTTTATGAAATCTTTCTCTGTAAACAAACTGATTTATATAATAGTATTCATCTCATGAACATCAATTTTAGAAAAACCAGGAAACATTATTAAAATATTATATTTTCATTATCATTTATCTACTTTCATGGAATGTATGAATACTAATTAATAAATTATTAAATATATGATTTATAAACAATTATATTATGAATAATTTATTTATAAAAAAATGAAAATTATAAAAAAATTAAAAAATAAAAGTAACTAATTAATGCAAAACATTATAAATGCTTTGTGTTTTGAGATTAATAAACTAGATAAATCTATATTTTGTGATTGATTTTATAGAAAGTTTTTTTTTTAACTTGATCAAATGTTATAACCATTCAAAAATTACTATTATAGATATGGGATAAGAATAAATATTTTTTTTATGCTTAAAATGTGTTTTTAATAAAAATATTTTTTTATCAAACTTCAAAAACATAAATTTAAATTATATTCTCTCATTTATTGTAATTAAATTATATTAAATGAATGAAATATTTAAAAAATGATGATAATATATTGTAAATAAGACCATTTTATTTTTGTCCGATAAGAATAATAATCATCCTAAACTTTATCATGGTGGTCAATGGTAAATTGGGACAATCTAGGTTAAAGCAAAGTGCGATGGACATAATTTTTCTAACTAATGATTATTTGATGGACTGATTTTTACCCTTATCACCTTAGACTCTGAACTATGTTTTTATTGGACAATTGTCCATGAAAATTAAATAAATTATATATAAATTAATAAAAGTTAAAATGTCACATTATTAGTTTTTATTATCATTTATGTGTTAATGTTGAGAAAAAATATTCTATTAAATATTTATACTATTAAATTTATGAAAATTAAATTGATATTCATGATAGAAATTTATTTAAAATTTTTTGGTGTTATATAGTTATCTAAAATTCTTACACAACGTCGAAACAATATTGATTCAATTTAAGGGAACATAAAATGAATGATTTAAAAATACTAAAAGTGATATATTTTGAGTATTAAATATTGTTCAATGAGTTGTAAAATTTAATATGATAAATTATAATGGTTTTAAAATATTATATATGAATTGAAAATATCTATTTGTCTATTTCAAGTGATATTAAATGATTATTTTCATAATTCATAACAATGGTATTTTATCAAAATTATACAACTTTGAGAAATAAAAAAATTACTTTAAAAAATATAATTTGGCAAATATTTGGTCTAGAGTGACATAATGTGTACATTTAAGGGCCGATTTTTACCTTATAATTTATAAATTACAATTATTTAATATTGAAAATGTTGTGACTAATGGTTATTACAAATTATTTAAAATTAAACAAAACTTTTTATAATTTTTTAATAATGGGATTTCAAAACTATCATACGATATATTATTATTCATACCAATTTGGGGTATGTTTTATTGATAATTAATTTATTATAATTTCTTATTTTGAGAAATTTCATAGGTTATTATCACCTCACCTATAAAACAGACCCTCTTTCCTCACTTATTTACAAAACCAGAAGCATTTTATCTCCACCAACCTCAAGAAAATTCATATTCTAATCTTCCAAATACACATTCAAAATTATTTTTTAATCCCAAAAGTCAAATTCTATACTTGTATATGGCGGATCTGAGGGATTCGTTTCAAAGAAGAGCCAATCGCCTTAAATGATAAAATTCATTTTTTCTATTCATTACCTCCAAAAAATATTTTGTAGTTACCATAAAATAATAAATTATATATAATTAATATTATGAAATTTTATTATTATTATTTAAACATTGACGTACACCATCCTTACCATAAAATGAGAAGTTAAAATATTTCTCATCTATTTGTACTTCTTTCAATCTCCAAATAGTAATACAATTCATTTTTCATTATAATATATTGTGGTTTGTTATTATGATGGTTTAAATTTACATAATTATTTTTATTATGTATATGACACCAATAATAATATTAAATGACAATATTATTTCAATGTTCTTACAATCTAATATTTTGGGAAATCATAACATCGCTCATGAGTACGTGCGGACTACCACCTCGATAAAGTGTTATCATTTGTTTTTAATTTATATTTAAAAAGGATTGTAGTGAGGATAAATTTCATTTATAGTTATTATATATATGGTATAATAATTTAAATATAAATTTGATTAAATTTATCTTTCTTTCATACACTCTGTAAAAAAGTGATAACATCCTTCATACGAATGTTTGACCAACCTTATCCACAAATAGTTTAATTAATTTTTTATATCCCATTAATTTATATATGAATTTATATATGTATATAAATAATATATAAGATATTAATATCAAGATAAATATTTCTAACAAGATGGAAATAATAAAACTGAAAAAGTATATGAAAAAATGTTCTAAAATTCTTGCGAAAAAAGATACAGTAACACCCAAAAATAATGATTTTAATATGAAATTATTGATAATTGTGGGTGTAAAAAATATCATATAAGGATGATATATTATATTATAAATATAAAAATTTATATATTATTGATTTATATTAAAATAAAAATAATTATATAAGAGGTTAGTGTGCTTTTGAAACAAGGAAATCTTTTGGTAATGGTTTTATGTCGCAACCTCATTATTTATTTTGGTTGATTACAACTATTCCCTAGATGATAAAGTTACCTATTATACCATTAATGAAATTTTTTAATTTCCTTTTTCTATATTATTTTAATTAAAATAGATGTTTTCATTTCAATTTTCTCATCTTATATACTCAAGGGAAAGAAAAATTATTTTTTATAGAAAATTGAATTCGATTATCTCATTATTTGGAGAAAAGTTTTCTAAAAGGACCATGTTTTCTAAAAGTTCATTAAATAGGGATTTTACTATTACACATTAGTTTTTATGATATTTTTTACACATACGGGATATTTAATAAAAATACATTAATGTAATATTCATTTTTTTTCAAAATGATGTTCTTCATTAAATTTATGATAAAATATAGATGACTTGTTTTCTAACCTATATGTATTGAATGGGTACTCCCAATATAATGAAAAATAATTTAACATATATCATACATGGGATAAAATTATGTACTTCATAATAATCACATTTCATATATTGGTTAAAATGTTATGTAATGAATATTCATATGTTAAAACTAATTATCTTGTTATGAAATGTATGGGTCTTAATAGATGGTATAATACTAATGTTTGTTTGTCCTTTAGAAGCTTGGATAATAAAATTATTTTGATATTCCAAGGGATATGAATATGTTTATGATAAAATCAAAGAATTTTGTTATTGAGTATAAATAAACTAGTTTAAACCTATCTTTTAAGTGAATAATTATTCATTAATTACAAGTCCAATAAATTATTCTCTATAATTATTTGGTTTCCTGCCTTTATTATTATTTCTTGAACTATAATTTTTTTTTAGTTAATCATTAAATCCAAATGGAAATGTGTTTATAACTAATTAGATAGACTAAGAAATTATATTGTACTAGAGAAACTGAATGTTATAAGAGATTAAATTTAAAATATAGTTACTATACTCACGAAAGTGTCTCGAGCTACAGATCACACAAATCATCCAAATGATAAAGGGAGGGAACTACATTCTGTTATTTCTATTGTGGATTAACATCTACTAAATATTTGTGAGTCCACTGATGATAAAGTCTTTAACAAATAGACTAGTACCAATGAAAACAGATTTTCCATTTTTTAGAGTTTGGAAGTTGATATTTTTATTCTGTCTGTTTATCATTTGTAGTAAAAAGAATATCAATGGTGGATTCATATCAATAATAAAATAGAATATGTAGAAAATGAATCTATATCCTAGGATGAATTGGAACTTTTTTTCAATAATTACCATCATTTTATTCTTCATATTATAATGTAGAAATAATTCCCTATGTCAATGTGTAATGAGGATTAATCAATTTTTAATTATGAGGAAAACAACCAAATACTTGTGGGATTTGATTATAATATTTTAATCCAACCATAATGTATTTTAAATTAATTATATAATTGGATAAAAACAAGTCTTTTAAGGGTTTTAACCCTATGGTAATTCAATATCAATGATGGAATTATTTAATGTTTTTTTCAGTGGATATAGATATTAGATTTATCTATCAATTTCATCGAATTTATATGAAAAAATATAATTCAACGGAATTTCTAAAAAACATAGAGGGATTATTATAAGGCATCCATTATTAAACAATTATGGGAGGAGACATGAGGAATTTTTCTTAAGGTAAATACAAAATGATTCATGGGTGGAAAGGAACATTATCAAGAAATCTAACGTCTATGTGATGATAAGAATTAACATAATGACTTGAATAAAGTGAAATATATATGAAATGAAACATCCACATTCTAGTATTTTAAATCAAGGATTATGGGAATTATTCATTCATGTTCTAAAATATAAAGGCTATGTATCATTATCAATCTCAAAGTCCTCTTACGACTCTAAGCAATGGTAAATCTCTTGAATTTACCATTTCAGATGAGGAATATTATAATGAAATATTGAAAGGTAAACATAACATCCACACAATAAATAATAATATTTTATTTGATTATAGATATACCCTCTCTATTATATCTAATGAAATTACTAAGGGTATTATAGTAGCACCTTATAAATTAGATGTTGAATTTGAAATAAAAATCCAAAATGGTATGATGTTCTTCATGCAAGTCTATTATTCTTATTTGGTTGGTGTTTTTGGGAATATATATCAATAAAATATTTTTATTCTTACTATAGTTTAATTTGATGTATTTATGGGAAGGTATTGGATTTATTTACATAAATACCACATAAATTGTAATGTAAAATATGTTATGATTGATATTTCGAACAAACAGTTGATCACCAATCAAAAGGATGATAAAAATTTTCTTCCAATGAAAAATATATACATTTGTATGTAATGATCAACATTAAAAAATGATATTAATCATGGATTATTTGGGATAAATTCAACATTTAATATATACCTATGTGTGTTACTATTTGCCTCTTTTTAGATGAATTTTTAGGTCTTCCATCAACCAGTGTAGTTGATTTTCCAATAGAACTCATACCTGGTGCTACACTAATTTATAAAACATTAAGTAGAATAGATGTGATTGGGATTTATATAACGACCCATACTTTACATACATTATTAATACTTCAAAATTTAAGCATACTTATTACAACATATAACAAAACCATGAAAGGACCGTATAGGTATAGTGTCTTTAGAAACTGGGAAACATAAACAACTGGTTCATAAAGCGTCTACACTATCTCCCATTTATTTCATCATATCTATAGTCCATTTTGGCATATCATACTTAATAACATTCTTCCTAACCTGGGTAAATAAAACATACAAAGGGTGAGCTCAAATGCTCAGTAAAGGTAAACAAAAGAAATATCAATCACATCATATTCATAAGAACATAACATTTTGGAAATCATAACCTGCAAAAGAGGGAATAATTTCATAACATGGGATAAATCATAGTATTGAAATGACATCCCAATAATCATAACATAAAACATTAAACTTTGTGGCATACACACATAATCATAGAGAATCATTTCTTATTAGTCAAGACTCATTGCCAAGACTATCCTAGTAGACAAAGTCCATTTCTGAACCGAGTCACCCTCATTTCAGTCCTGTTTCACTGAACCGGTTTAACCTACCATTCTAGCCATGTCTATCTCATGAGATATAAAATCTTTACCCAATGAATTGGAGGGAGATATAGGTCCCACCCATCTCATAATGATACAATTCTTATGTGTGCCACAAAATCATAAATCATACATCATTGCATAACCCATGTAATAAAAATGGAATTATTAAACATCGAGAAATTATAAAACTATTAATATAAGATAAAGGAATTCATAAACGTAAATCCATCACAACATAATAAAATCAATGTAATAATATAGATAGAAACATAACCCTTTATTATCTTAGATGGAAAATAATTTTGATAAAACACTTGAACTCCATTCTTGAGGAAAATATCCATTCTACTTCAAAAACACTTTTCCTTTCTTAACACGTCATACAATTCTAAAATAAAATAAGTTGATTAAAAATAAAATTGAAAACTTGTAAAGGAATATTCTTGGAAATAATGTTTTAAAAATCCATTCATGTTGTATAAGTTAAAAAAACATTCTTCATCTTTTGTCGGAAAAGTCAAAATGTACCTCGTACGAAAAATGACAAAAGATTCCTTTCATATCTTTTACTAAAAACTCACCGAAGGATAAAATTGGATATAAAAAATTTTAGGTGGATGGAAATAATATTACATATTTAGGAAACATGGATGTGGATGATAATATACACCCCAGTAAATACCAAAGTATAAACAATCTCGGATAAAAATGAGATTGTGATATTTTCCCTTACCTTAGGTCTGATATGCTTTGTACGTGTCTAAAACTCCTGTATAATTATTTAAATAATGTTATTGACTTAATACAGATTCATACTTATTTTTATGATATCATATATGGTCATATTCTTAGCTTCTTAGTAGTAATATTTCATTGCTACTTGTTATTCGGGTGTTTATAACTTTTTGTTCTTATGCGTGTTTTGTCGAATAAATTCTTATTCTTCTCTTTATGTTATAGATACCTCATTTCCAGAATGGTATTAGTGTAATATATATCATATTCATTCATTAAATTAATTTATATAATCATTATGAAATGAATATCATGTAGAACGAGTCGCATCACATCGTGGAGACGGTATTCCGTACGTACGCACGAGTGATGATATCGTTCCTATGATCGTGGAATTGTATTGGAGTATATGTATACTATTTCAGAATCAATATCACTTTATAATATCCATATATAGTCATTATTTACACCATTATACCCATCCAAGTAAGGTGGTGGTGGAAAATAGATTACACCACGGCGTGGAGACGGTATTCCATACGTACGCACACGCGGTGATTTCTTTTTCCGTAGGATGGATAGATGGTGAAATAGGGTTGTTTAATACTTATAATAACATATAATTATATGAGTGATACCGATGTTATTACTTCATAATGAAACAACTAAAGAAGAATAAGTGGAAGAAGAAATAAAGATGAAAGAATCGGTAACGGACATTACCTCTTCTTTGAAGTGCTTCTTTGAGACCTCCTTTTAGGGCACTAAAATAGGTCTTTGAAGAAGACCAGAACCTATAGAATGTTTCTAGGAGAGTGGAGAGAAGAAATTTTCAGTGGTTGGCCGAGATTTAAGGCTCAAAGTGGTGTGAGGTAGAGGGGGAGGAGGTGCCCTTTTATAAGGGAGGAGAGAGGCTCCTTCGGAAAAACTAAAAATATTATTTTATTATAAAGTCAAGTTCGGTTTTAAATAGCTCCAAATTGATTTATTTCAAAGCTAATGTGGGGATGGGTAGAAATCCTCTCATCCAATAGAATTTAGACAAGTTTAGGTTCCTATTTTAACCTTATCATTTAGATTTAACATTAAGTTAAATAATTTTACTTTTACAGTGTCTTCTTGTGTTCTTATACTATAAGGATGATAAATATACTATAATCAGCCAAATGAACCCCAAGTTGTTAATTATTAATATATATAACCTTATCTAAGTCATGTGGCAGAACATTAGATTTTTAGGAATAAAATAACAATTACTAATATAATATTTGTTTTAAAAACTATTTTATGTCAATTTTGACACTATTTAGTAATTAATTTTTGTGAAAATTATAACAGATTTATTAGTTCAAAAAAAGTTAATTAAATCAATATTAACATGTCATAGTAATCTATAAAATTTGTGGAATTCATAAAAAGTCTCAAATTACATTTATTTTGGTGTTTATATCATCAATTATGTCAATATTTCCTTAATAAGATAATTACTGCATCATCTTTGTGTCATAAATAAATTACATTATTTAATGTCTAAAAATTACAAATAAAATACCATTATGTAGGAAATCTTTTTATATTTTTAATGAATATTTATAGTCGAATTTATCTTATGTATATCCCCATATTAAAAATGATTTACTTATTAAACTTTGATTTTAACTATTTTAACCCTTCTTTAAATAAATTAATAATAAATGTCCTAATCTAATCCAAGTGGGCCTAAATGGTCATATTTTATTCCTAAGGTTGTTTTTGTTCGAATTACACTTGTCCAATAGAATTAGTACATGTGTTAGGGTAATAATAATATCATTGTTACCCTTAATTACTCTATTTACTTTTAACCATGGAAAAAAAATAAAAAGTTACTATTCACCAAAAAATTATTTTCATCTCATTGAAGCACATTTTACTTACTGACATCAACCGTGTCTCTAGGATTTTTGAAATTCCACTCACAGAAGCGGTAAAATTATGTTTTATGAAAAATTCAGTTTTTTAACTACCACTTAGCGGTTTCAATATTCATCAAAAATTGAAAGTTTTCAGAAAAATACCAAAATTTCACCCTAGGATAATTTCGATATTCCGAATCCAAAAATGAAGTCCATTTTGAAAAATAAAATTTATAAAATTTCAAAAAGTGGTTATTAATATTCATAATGGATAGTTTTAATAATATTTTAATAGCATATCATTGTTTAGTGAAACTCAGTATTGTGTACGACGCAAGCTATCGAGGAAGGTCGCGATTTCGTGTAAAGCAAGCCAAGAAAGTGTTGTGTAGAAAAAGATTCCTTTGATGATTTTTATAACATAAAAGTCTCAGGTGTTACATTCTACCCCCTTAAAATAAATTTTGCCCTCGAAATTCATCACTTTGTGACAAACAGATGAGGATACCACTCCCTCATCATATCCCCAAGCTCCCATGTAGCTTCTTCTAATTGGTGGTTCCTCCATAAAACTTTCACCAATCGAGTGGTCTTTCTTCGTAGGACTTTTTCACTACGATCCAGAATCTCTATCGGCTGTTTTTCATAAGAAAGATCTTTCTCTAGCGGTACAACTTCTGAGCTAAGTACATGTGAAGGATCAGGTATGTACTTTCTCAGGAGAGATACATGGAACACATCATAAACTTGAGAGAGATTCGGTGGAAGCGTCAATCGGTAAGCTACCTTCCCAACACAATCCAGTATTTCGAAAGGACTGATATATCTAGGGCTCAACTTCCCCTTCTTTCCAAATCTCATGACTCTCTTCCAGGGAGATATTCGTAAGAACACTTTATCACCCACTTCAATCTCTAGGTCTTTTCTTCGATTGTCGGCATAACTTTTCTGTCGACTCTGAGATGCTCTTAGGTGTTGTTGAATAGATCTGACCTTTTCTGCCATTTCATCAACGAGATCAGGTCCTAATAGCTTTCTTTCCCCAACTTCATCCCAGCAAGTTGGAGTCCTGCATTTCTTTACATAGAGAGTTTCATAAGGAGCCATCTGAATACTGGAGTGAAAGCTATTATTATAAGAAAATTCCGCCAAAGGTAGGTGTTGATCCCAACCACCTTTGAAATCTATAGAGCAAGCTCTCAACATATCTTCTAGAGTTTGAATTGTTCTCTCAAACTGACCGTCTGTCTGAGGATGATAAGCAGTGCTAAAACTCAACTCTGTATCCAGAGTATGCTGAAGACTTCGCCAGAACTTCGAGGTAAATATCGGATCCCGATCAGATATAATAGAAATTGGTACTCCATGCACTCTTACCACTTCCTTTACATATATCCTGTCAAGCTGATCCAAAGAGAAATCCTCTCTAATAGCAATGAAGTGTGCAGTCTTGGTAAGACGACCAACTATGACCCAGATAGCATTATTGCCTTTGGATGTTTTAGGAAGTCCTGTGACAAATTCCATAGTGACGTTTTCCCATTTCCATTCGGGTATGGGTAATGGTTGTAACATACCCTTAGACTTTTGTCTCTCAACTTTAACTTGCTGACAAACCAAGCATCGAGAGACATATTAAGCAACATCTCTTTTCATGCCATCCCACCAGAAGTACTCTTTCAGGTCCCTATACATCTTCGTGCTTCCATGATGAATAAAGAATGAAGAACTATGAGCCTCATCTAGCAGCTCCTTATTTAATTCGGGGATGGGAGGAACACAAACCCGATTCCTGAACATTATTATCCCATCACAATCAAGGTTGAATTCAAGAACATTTCTCACATTCTTTTGTAACTCGACATCTTCTTTCTATGCCTCTTTAATCTTCACATGTATAGATGGTTGAAAATTCATTTGAGAAAGATACGATTTTTCCCTTTTCATTATAATTCCATGATCTATCATTTGTAAATCCATAAATATTGGATCTTTTGTGATCCTCAATATGGATAAACTAGCATGGTCTTGTCGACTTAATGCATCTTCCACCTTGTTTTCTTTCCCAGGGTGGTAATGGATTGAGCAGTCGTAATCATTAATCAGCTCCAACCATCTTCTTTGGCGCATATTCAGCTCCTTTTGTGTGAAAATATACTTTAAACTTTTATGATCAGTATAAATGTCACACCTTTCTCCATAAAGATAATGCCTCCAAATATTTAATGAAAAGATTACCGCAGCTAACTCCAAATCATGTGTTGGGTAATTTTGCTCATGGATTTTCAACTGTCGTGAGGCATAAGCTATCACCATATCATTTTTCATAATAACACACCCCAATCCCTTCTTGGATGCATCACTGTAGATCACAAACCTTTCTCCACAACAAGGCAGTGTGAGCACAGGTGCACTGGATAACCTTCTTTTCAACTCCTTGAAATTCTCTTCACATTCCTCCGTCCAAACAAACTTAACTCCTTTCCGAGTCAACTTGGTGAGTGGATTAGATAATCATGAAAAATCTTTCACAAAACGTCAATAATATCCAGCCAAACCATGAAAACTTCGGATCTCGGTTACTGTTGTTGGTCTCGACCATCTTTCGATAACCTCTGTTTTTGCTAGATCCACAGATATCCCCTCTTTTGAGATTATGTGACCCAAAAATGAAACTTTTTGAAGACAAAATTCACACTTGGTAAATTTGGCATAAAGCTTCTCCTTTATCAGGGTCTTCAATATAATTCTCAAGTGATCTTCATGTTCTTCCTTTCTCTTTGAATAGACAAGAATATCGTCTATAAAGACTACCAAAAACTGATCAAGATAGTCTCTAAAGACTCTATTCATTAGATCCATGAAGATAGCAGGGGCATTAGTAAGACCAAATGGCATCACTATAAATTCATAGTGTCCATACCTTGTACGGAAAGTTGTCTTTGGTATATCCTCCCTTTTGACCCATAATTGATGATACCCTGAACGAAGATCAATCTTGGAAAAGTATTGGTCTCCGCGTAGTTGGTCAAATAGGTCATCAATGCGCGGGAGAGGATATTTGTTCTTGATAGTGATCTTGTTAAGTTCTCGATAATCAATGTAGAGTCTCATTGATCCATCTTTCTTCTTAACAAACAGAACAGGTGCTCTCCAAGGTGACGCACTAGGGCGTATGAACCCCTTATCAAGATTCTCTTGGAGTTGCTTCTTCAATTCTTGTAACTCAATTGGGGCCATTCTATAAGGTGTCTTTGAAATAGGCAAAGCACCCGGTACGAGTTCTATTGAAAACTCAACTTCACGATTCAGTGGAAGACCTGGTAATTCCTCTGGAAAGACATCATCAAACTCATGTACAATGGGCATATTATTAATCGGGAGTTTCTCACCAACCATTTGAGATAAATAACCTTCATTTAGTGGAATCAATACCCATAAAATGGAATAAATTTCCACTGGAAGGTTATGTTCATACTTGCATCAATAGACGATCATAGATTGATCTAGAATATGAAATGCGACTTCCCTTCTTTGGCAATTGATATGAGCTCCATGTAGAGAAATCCAATCCATGCCAAGAATCGCATCAAATTCCACAATAGGAAGGATCACAAGATTTGCAGGAAGCACTTTCCCACAAACATCAATCAGAGAAGAATTATAAACTTTTGATGCGACTGTTGTGCCATTAGGTGTTGTCACAGGTAACTCAACATCTAATTGTTGAGGTAATACGGTGATACCCTTAGAAAATTCTTCAGAAATAAAGGAGAGGGTGGATCCAGAATAAAATAAAACATTTTCTACTTTATAGTGGATGGTAAGTGTACCTTTCACCACATCGTTATCGTACTCCACATCGCTGATAGAAATTGCATGTGACTTTCCTTTGTCTTTAGCCTTAAGAGTTTGTTGACGTCGACCATCATCATCAACCCTTGGATTAGGGAATTTATTGGCATAATGTCCCATCTCCTTGCACTTAAAATATTGAAGTTTAGTAGGTTCATTCTATGTATCCCTTCCTTTGTTTGCATCATTAGACATCTTCTTCCCATCATCGCGGCATTCAAATGCCCGATGACCTTCCTTTCCACATTTGAAACATTTACTTGTCCCTTTAAGACAACTCCCTCCATGTTTCTTTCCACACTTTGAGCATAAGGGAAATCTCATCTTCTTTTCAGTGTGCTCTTTAGATTTTCCTATGAATTCCATTTTTATCTTCTTATCAAACCCATATGACTGATGGGTTACTCCAATCTCCATCTCGACTTTGAGAGCACATCGAACGATTTCCTCGTAGCTATTGAAGTCCCTTATGTCAAACGCCCTTCGAAGACTTGGTTTTAAGCCACTAAAGAATCGATCGATCTTACTCTTAGGTTGGATAATAATACAAGAAGCGTACCTTGCAAGTCTTGTAAAATTTGCTTCATAGGTACCAACAGATTCATCATCCTTTTGCTTCAGTTCAAGAAACTCTTTCTCCATCTTTGTTTGCAGAATACGAGGGAAGTACTTATTGAAAAATAAGTTCTTGAACTCGTACCATTCCATGGACTCAATTTCATCCCTTTGCCTCGTATTCTTAATAATATTCCACCATTGATCAGCATCACCTTCCAAACGATATACTACTAAGATGACTTTATCATGCTCAGAACATTGAAGAACTGAAAATATCTTTTCAGTAGTACTAATCCATTGTTCAGCAACTAATGGATCAGTAGACCCGCTGAATGAAGGTGGACGTTGTCTCATGAAGGATTCAACATAATGTTGCTCCTTCCTTTTCTCGTTTGGAAGTCCTGCATGATTCATAGATTGAGAAAGTTGTGTGAGCATGGATACAAGATTTTTCATTCCAGCTCTCATAACGTTTGGTTGCTAAGGGGGACAATCATTGCATTGCCCGTCACATTCCACATTAACACGGTTCCTTCGGGTTCCAGCCATTGACTAAAACCAAGAAGAATAGTGTGAGAAACACTAATTATAATTGGAAAACCACATAATAAAGAATAAAATTTCACACTTAAGGTCTTATCCTAGGTTATTCATGGCCATTTCTAAAACACTAAGATTGTGTTCTATTCTTAGACTTATCCTTAGGGTTCTTACTAAGGCTTTCACATCCTAGTTTCCAAAGGTTGACTATACCTTTCCTCTGATACCAACTATAACGACCCATACATTACATACATTATTAATACTTAAAAATTGAAGCATACTTATTACAACATATAACAAAACCATGAAAGGACTGTATAGGTATAGTGTCTTTATAAACTGGGAAACATAAACAACTGGTTCATAAAGCGTCTGCACTATCTCCCATTTATTTCATCATATCTATAGTCCCTTTTGGCATATCTTACTTAATAAACTTCTTACTGACCTAGGGAAAGAAAACATACAAAGGGTGAGCTCAAATGCTCAGTAAGGGTAAACAAAAGAAATATAAATCACATCATATTAATAAGAACATAACATTTTGGAAATCTTAACCTGCAAAAGAGAGCATAATTTCATAACATGGGATAAATCATATTAGTGAAATGAAATCCAAATAATCATAACATAAAACATGAAACTTTGTGGCATACACACATAATCAAAGAGAATCATTTCTTATTAGTCAAGACTCATTTCCAAGACTATCTTAGTGGACAAAGTCCATTTCTGAACCGAGTCACCCTCGTTTCAGTCCTGTTTCACTGAACCGGTTTAACCTACCATTCCAGCCATGTCTATCTCATGAGATATAAAATCTTTACCCAATGCATTGGAGGGAGATATAGGTCCCACCCATCTCATAATGATACAATTCTTATGTTTTCCACAAAATCATAAATCATATATCATTGCATAACCCATGTAATAAAAATGGAATTCATAAACATCGAGACATTATAAAACAATTCATATAAGATAAAAGAATTCATAAACATAATTCCATCACAACATAATAAAATCAATGTAATAATAGGGATAGAAACAGAACCCTTTATTATCATAGATGGAAAAAAATATTGATAAAACACTTGAACTCCATTCTTGAGGAAAATATCCTTTCTACATCAAAAACACTTTTCCTTTCTTAACACGTCATACAATTATAAACTAAAAGAAGTTGATTAAAAATAAACTTGAAAACTTGTAAAGGAATATTCTTGGAAATAATGTTTTAAAAATCTATTCATGCCGTAAATACCAAAGTATAAACAATCTCGGATAAAAATGAGATTGTGATATTTTCCCTTACCTTAGGTCCGATATGATTTGTACATGTCCGAACCTCCTTTATAATGATTTAAATAATGTTATTGACTTATTGAATAATCATACTTATTTTTATGATATCATATATGGTCATATTCTTAGCTTCTTAGTAGTAATATTTCATTGCTACTTGTTATTCGGGTGTTTATAACTTTTTGTTCTTATGCGTGTTTTGTCGAATAAATTCTTATTATTCTCTTTAGGTTATAGATACATCATTTACAGAATGTTATTAGTGTAATATATATCATATTCATTCATTCAATTCATTTATATAATCATTATGAAATTAAGATCATGTAGAACGAGTCGCATCACATCGTGGAGACGGTATTCCGTACGTACGCACAAGTGATGATATCGTTCCTATGATCGTGGAATTGTATTGGAGTGTATGTATACTATTTCAGAATCAATATCACGTTATAATAGTCATATATAGTCATTATTTACACCATTATACCCATCCAAGTAAGGTGGTGGTGAAAAATAGATTACACCACGGCGTGGAGACGGTATTCCGTACGTACGTACGCGCGGTGATTTCTTTTTCCGTAGGAAGGATAGATGGTGAAATAGGGTTGTTTCATACATATAATAACATATCAGTATATGAGTGATACTGATGATATTACTTCATAATGAAACAACTAATTAAGAATAAGTGGAAGAAGAAATAAAGATGAAATAATCGGTAACGGACATTACCTCTTCTTTGAAGTGCTTCTTTGGAACCTCCTTTTAGGGCACTAAAATAGGTCTTTGAAGAATACCAGAACCTCTAAGATGTTTCTAGTGGAGTGGAGAGAAGAAAATGGTAGGGTTTGGCTGAGATTGAAGGCTCAAAGTGGTGTGAGGAAGAGTGGGAGGAGGTGCCCTTTTATAAGGGAGGAGAGGGGCTCCTTTGGAAAAACTAAAAATATTATTTTATTATAAAGTCAAGTTCGGTGTTAAATAGCTCCAAATTGATTAATTTCGAAGCTACGGTGGGGATGGGTTGAAATACTCTCATCCAATAGAATTTAGACAAGTTTAGGTTCCTATTTTAACCTTATCATTCAGATTTAACATTAAGTTAAATAATTTTACTTTTACCGTGTCTTCTTGTGTTCTTATACTATAAGGTTAATAAACTTACGATAAGCAGCCAAACAAACCCCAAGTTGTTTATTATTAATATATATAACCTTATCTAAGTCATTTGGAAGAACCATAGATTTTTAATAACAAAATAACAATTACTAATATAATATTTGTTTTAAAAACTATTTTATGTCAATTTTGACACAATTTAGTAATTAATTTTTGTGAAAATCATAACATAATTATTAGTTCGAAAAAAGTTAATTAAATCAATAATAAAATGTCATATTAATCTATAAAATTAGTGGAATTCATAAAAAGTCTCAAATTACATTTATTTTGGTGTTTATAACATCAATTATGTCAATATTTTATTAATAAGATAATTACTGCATTATCTTTGTGTCATAAATAAATTACATTATTTAATGTCTAAAAATTACAAATAAAATACCATTATGTAGGAAAGATTTTTAGAGTTCTAATGAATATTTATATTCGAATTTATCTTATGTATAACTCCATATTAAAAATTATTTACTTATTAAATATTGATTTTAACTATTTTAACCCTTCTTTAAATAAATTAATAATAAATGTCCTAATCTAATTCAAGTTGGCCTAAATGGTCATATTTTATTCGTAAGGTTGTTTTTGGTCGAATTACACTTGTCCAATAGAATTAGGACATGTGTTAGGGTAATAATAATATCATTTTTACCCTTAATTACCCTATTTACTTTTAACCGTGGTAAAAAAAAAGTAAAAAGTTACTATTCACCAAAAAATTATTTTCACTACTTACTGACATCAACCGTGTCTCTCGGAATTTCTAAATTCCACTCACAGAAGCGTTAAAATTTAGTTTTATGAAAAATTCAGTTTTTTAACTACAACTTAGTGGTTTCACTATTCATCAAAAATAGAAAGTTTTCAGAAAAATACCAAAATTTCACCCTAGGCTAATTTCGATATTCCGAATCCAAAAATGAAGTCCATTTTGAAAAATAAAATTTATAGAATTTCAAAAAATGGTTATTAATATTCATAACAGTTAGTTTTAATAATATTTTAATAGCATATCATTGTTTAGTGAAACTCGGTATTGCGTACGACGCAAGCTATTGAGGAAGGTTGCGATTTCGTGTAAAGCAAGCCAAGAAAGTGTTGTGTAGAAAAAGATTCCTTTTATGATTTATATAACATAAAAGTCTCGGGTGTTACAGTTTAGTAATTGAATAAGAAATTAAAAGATAATATAAAAATGAATCTATTTTTATAGGTCTGAGACCTTGGGTGATACTTCTATTTTTACTAATAACCGATGTGGATAAATGTGATTGTGTATTCATTATAAGTAAAAAAAGTATCACTATCAAGAAATAGTATCATATGTCCTATATTAATTAATTGTTCCATTAATAGTATGGTGATCAATATTTTCCTAATATTGAACTTCATTCTATATATCATTAATGTTGGGTATATAAGAAGGATATACCTAATATATAATTATATACAAGGGTGAGCTCTATAAATATATGGTGACATAATTTTTTCATAATTTTTTATTCTCTATATTCATTTATTTAATGATAATAGTATTAATAGAACACCAAGATTAGTTATTTGTATTATTTAGGGATGAAATTATTTTTTATTCAAATAATAAGTAGGATCTTGAAGATCATTTGATATTTTTGTTTCAGAACCTACAGAAGGATATACTTTATGAAAAAGATTCCACGTTTGGTTTTTTTCATTGGAATGTTTTATTTGGGGGTCCTATAATATAATATTAGAATATATTAATAGTCCCTTAAAATACAATAATTATTGAACATTAATCTATACCAACTAATTTTATTGGCATCTATAGTTTTCTTAGTTTAGGTGACCATTATCACCTCATTGTTGAAATTTTTTCATGGATATAGAATTCCGTAATAGTTTCAACATGGAAGGAAGTGATGTTCCTTTGCAAAGATGAATGTGTGGAATGTTATAAAGAACTAAACAAAGTCTAGTCAATGCATCTTCACATAAGTTAACCTATAATGGAGAAGAGTTATATATCTATAATGGTGAATCAATGAAGGTACTATGGGTCATAATTTTATGGATCATTATAATTATATCTTAGGCATCATACCAATTAAATTCCATGATGAAAATTATCCAATTGATGATTTAGATTTAGCTGTAGTAATTATTTTATTAAAAATATAGTGGAATTATCACTATAGAGAATTGTGTTACATATATATTGATCCCAAATTGTTAAATAGTATTTTCATACAAAATAGATGAACATTTACTAATGAAAATAGTCAGAATTGAAAAAATATTATGAATGCTAAATATATTACCATCATGTGAAATTGATCATAGGGTTATATTCTCTTAGTTTAAATGACAATTATGTTTTATCAACTATTAACAACTAAATCCTATATTTATGAAAATCCAATGTATATATCATGAAATATTGAGTGATGTTGAAAAATATTATTTTTCATAAATCAATTATCATCCATATAACCACGCTAATATCATATATTCCCAAAATGATTTTTGGAGGTACTGAAGAAGGTAATAAATGTTCCTAGGTTTCACCATTATTGTTAAGTAATTATAAGTTATAAGTACTATGTATGTGTTCCTTTGTTACCATATTTTACAACAGATACAATGGAATAATGTCAAAGTTATATGTTAATTATTAATAAAAGATTTATAATTATGATTATTGATTTAAAATAGTGTGAATGGTGTGATTTCAATAATAGAGATATTTTTTAGTATGTTTCTTGTTTTGTGGTATGTAAAAAAGATATATCTATGATACAGAAGTGAATGAGGATATTACAACCATTACACAAACTAGGTTTTAAATGTGAAAAATCACTATGGAATTTCTCATTAGGCTCCCCAAATCATCTGAAGGGTATAAATTTTATTTTATTAAGTCAATTACAAGAAAAACTCAACCTAATTAATTACCATTAAAGAATATTTCTCTCTTGATGAACATAGTCAATTTTAAATTAAGGAGGTTTTATCATTTCATTTGGTACAACTATCAACTTTATTTGATTTCGATTTGAGTATTATATAATTTTTTTTGATACAAGTCAAAAATAATATACATAAACAGAGTTGTTTCATCATTTCATATCATTTTCAAATAGGTGGATAGTCTAATAAGACCATTAAAATTGTTGATCATCTTTTTAGAGATTTCTATATGGATTTCAAATATTGATGGGATTAGGATATTCATATGGTGGTATTTTATAAAAATAATATCTTTCAATCCATCATTTAGATGTCTCCTTATGAAAACCACTACGTTAGGAAGTGTAGAACACTAATTGGATTAAAGGTTTTTAGATAAAGAAAGCTATTCAAAAACGATTTTGATAACGATATTCCAGAGAAGTATAGACCCATTAAACAACAGATAACATAATCTCAGAGATGATATCAATTTCATGCTGATAACCAACAGACATATCTAGAGAATTATATTGGTGATAGGGTATTCCAATGAATATCATACATTAATAGGGTGACTATATTTTGAAAAAGGGGAAATTTAATCCATATTTATTTCAGTGATTTTAAAATTCATTATATTATCAGGTTGATATCATAATGATTGATTCATCTTATGAATATCTCTCAAGTACATGATTCATTCCATGAATATATATTCATGAATTACACACATGATCCATAAAATTTAGTTAAAAATTAGGGCATACTAATAAGAAAAAATCTAATAAAAATAACCAGTAGATATTTTGGATCATAGATGGAAAGGGCAACAAATATATACCACTAACAAGATCCTTTTTTTGTGAAACCACAAATTTTAAGAAGTAACATGGGATCAAGAGGATTTGATGAGGGATAATTATCCAATTTTTTTTATAAAGGTGATGAATATCAAGGACAAAAATATTTTAATGGGTGTATAATTTAACACCATATGATTATTATGATATATTTCTCATTAAATTTATAAATTTCTTTGATATATTTTGTTCCATGAAATAGTGGGTATACAAAACCGTTATATCATTATTAAATTATTTTGTTCCCATTATATCCTATAAATGGATTGGAGAGTATGAATAGTAATACTAGAAAAATGAAAAATATATCTTAGACATTTATAAAATTAATTTATTATATATCAAATTATTTGTATAAAGATAATTCTTACATAATAAAAGTGATATTTTGGAAAAAAATTCATGAAATATATTTTTATATATATAAATTAAATTAATATATATTGGTTAATTAATTTAATAATATTATTATATTATTTAGGAAAAAAATATTTTATACATTAAAAATTTAATTTTCTTTAATGGTATAAGAAGAAATATAGTTTCATGCTCAAAAAAGTATTTTTTTCCAAGATAAATCAATTTTCATGCATTTTGTGCACATATAGTAAGATGCATTTCATCCAAGTTTAGATATTGAATTAGAAAAAAATTATGAAAATTTTTAAATCAATACTTTAAAATTTGGTAAATAAGACCCATTTATTTTATGTAAATATGAATTGTAATCATGTTAAAATTTAACAACTACATAAATGACAAATCAAGTTATGATTGGTTAAAACATATTATTAATGCCATACATTTTCATAAAAAAATTTATTGGATAAATATAATTTTTTCCTTACCATTA
Organism: Viscum album; assembly: GCA_963277665.1. Lineage (NCBI taxonomy): Eukaryota > Viridiplantae > Streptophyta > Magnoliopsida > Santalales > Viscaceae > Viscum > Viscum album. Next base: position 546,009,444 of record OY728158.1, read on the forward strand.
TAGTGTCAAAATTTATTAGTTTAATGGACACTTTTTGATGAAATTGGATTATATATAATTTAATCCAATGAAAGTTACAAAATGATAATTTCAAAGTTTTAAATATCATTTATTTTTAATATATGTATAATAAAATGTTATGAATTAAAATTAATAGAATTTTTTTAATAATAAAATTATATTTATTATGGAAATTTATTTCAAAAATTTTTTATAATATAATAACCCTAATTTCTTGCACTACATCGAACCATTATTTATTTAATTAATCGAAACGCAAAATAATTGACTTAAAAAATATTAAAATGAAGTAATATGATACTTTATAGTTTTCCATGTAATATATTGGTAAATATAAAATTATATTGATACGGAAAAATATTATATTATTTTTGGAACTATTTATTTAGGACTAAAAAAATTACATGAATAGTTTCTATATTGCTAATAATGAAATGTTTTCAAAATATTTTTTTGAAATAATTTAATAAAAAAACATTAAATAAAACAAAGAGGATATTATATGGTCTAAAATTTCATTAATTGTACATTTAATGAATAATTTTATCCTTAAATTTAAACATTTACAACACATTAATATTGAAAAATTTGTTAACATCATTAAAATTAAAATTCATTAACTAAGGGTTAATCAAATTGTTAAGGATTAAAATGAAACCAAAACATGCATTTGTTTTATTTTTTTGATGGGATAAAATCTATATCCCACATCATCTTTTTTTTATTTTTTATTTTGATTAATTTGGATTGAGAATAAATGTATAATAATTTAATATTCTGAGAAATTTCAAAAGTGCATCTCAACACAATTATTAAAGTGTATCTCCTACATAAATTAATTCCAAAAAATCCTTTTACCTACAAAAAACTCAACCAATTTACCTTATCAATATCCATTGATAAATTCTAGTGGTATTGGAATTGCAAATATAAAAATAAATGTCAAATTTATTGGGGATCTTATGGATTCATATGAATGAATATGTCAATATCTTAACAGGAACACTTTTTACCATCTCTACACCTGTTTTCTTTATCATAAAATTATTAATTAATTCTCATAAGTATTATTAATGGTTTTTATAATTATTAAAACAATATTATAAATCTTATTTTCATTAAAATGAGATGTTGAATTATCACTGGTTTGTATGTATGAATTATCATTTCCATGTAAGGATATAATTCATTTTACTTCACCATATTTCATGGATTGGTATTATGATGTATTTAATATTTATATATGATATGTATTTCAAAATTATTTTTTATTATTAAAATATTGTACCTATGTTATTACCATCCAATCCTTTGGGAAATGATAATGTCACTCATGTGTCGGTGTGGACATACCTCTCCACAGAGTGATGTGATTTTTTTATTTTTTATTTGAATGGAAATGTTGATGAATTTGATGAACATATATGATATATATTATATAATATTATTCCTAAAAAGTATAATTAGTATGTTCCCTTAATTCATTCCATTCATTGAAAAATGAAATTATCATTCATCGGTAAAGAAAGCCTACAACCTCCATGAATGGTGTAATTCATATTTCAATATATTAATTTTATGGAAGACTATAAATATGAATATGATGATTATATAGTATATTTATATAATCATTAATAATTTTTATTTTTGAACCAAGATAAATATACAAGGGATAGACATACTAAGCTCACATATTCATTATAAATGAATGATTTAAGACCGTATAATTATTTTTTTAATAAGAAAGTATTAATAAAGTGTGTTCTTGAATTTTTACCAAGGGATAATATATGATATTATATTTATGAAAATGAATATATTATAAAATTTTAATTAATTTAATTTTTTATACAGGTTTCTATAGTTCTTTTGAAATAGATGTAACTGAGGTAAGGGTTCTATGTCCAAATCATATTATTTATCACGATTTATCATGACTAGGAAAACAATGATGAAATTATATAATATATTTATCAAGAAACTTGTGAAATTTATACTCCATTAATAATTTTTTTATAATAAATTTTCTTCATTTCATCATCCTATGTACACAAGAGAATGAATGTATGTTATAAGTAAAAGTGACTTTATGTCACTTTTTCATTTTACAAAACCTTTTCATCGACAACAATGTTTTCTATAAATGTTATAAATAAGGGTTTCAATATTATAATATTAATTTTAAGGTAATTTTTTATCAAGGATTCAATTTTTAAAGAATATTTTAATTGGATTTTTTTTTCATTTTCCAAATGAGGTACTTTGTGACTTCTGTAAAACAATATGGAAGAAATATATATTTTAACTCAAATAGAATAGAAACCTTTTTTATCACCATTAGTAGTAATATTAACATTGAATATTTCTTTTAAAATTATACTATGTTTTTTCCAAATATAATTTCTTCATATATATATTATTAGTTTCATTAAATAATTTATTTCAAATATAGAAAGGTTATTTTCCATAAGAATTTTTTATGATATTTTAACTATATTTATATTAATCATAAATGAATCCCTTGATTTTAATTTTTTTACAGGTGATAAATTATAATGAGACCATATTTATTTTTCATCTTGATAGTTCATGATTATGAGGAAAATATATTTATGAAACATATTTCATTTCCATGGATTTTTCTATGATGCTATTATGAGATATATTTAAATCTCAGTCATTAATATGGGTTATTTTTTAATTAAATGTTTATGAAACTGCTTAAGTATCTTGGATTTCGAAATGATATATGGATTTTTATCTTTTGTCACAGATATCTATTCCATTCATTATGTGACTGGTGGTACATATAACTCCATCCAATTCATTGTGTAATGATTTATTTCTCATGAAATAAAAAAGACTATAATCTAAAGTAGACCCTGTTTAGTAAGGGACTGTGTCAACATTGATAGTCTTCAGAGTTAACCACGACTACAACAATTATTTGGGGAGTGAACCCATTCCATTATAATACAATTGGAATTAAACCACTCCTACTAACTATATTATTTTCTATGTGTATGTGTATGCCAAAATTACAGGTCTTATGCCAATATTATTCTTTCATGGATCTAGTAATTTTATTCTATTATGATTCAAGTCTTAAAAACATCCATGAAATAGACCATTAATAATGATTATGATATTTAATATGTAGTGTATGGTTTTAAAATGTTTAGATCATGATGTTAAACTCTAATCCCCTTGTATTTTTTATTTTTTCATTGCCATCTCCATTGTATACCCTTATTGATATTTTAAGATACATATTTTTGTGTGTCTAATTTCCCTAGGTTATAATGAAATATATTACATATGATTTGTTTGAGGAGGGTTTTACGTATAAGGAACCTAGTCGGAGATGATGTATCTATATTATGAACTTGTTTCTAATGAATACATGTTTACAAAGATATGTGAGCTAAACAATTTTGGAATGGATTGAAATGCTATGTAATTCATTTGATTCTATTAATACGTAATATCAATATATGAAATGTATCAGTCTCTATAGTTTTAGTAGAAGAATAAAATTGAATCATATAGAAATGAAATTATGACCGGAATGTACATGTTGAACCATAAATAAAAAAATAAATATGCAGCCTATAGCCTAACTCTAAATATAAATACACTAAATCTTTAGCCCCTATATTCTACTAAACTTGTACCACATTTTGAAATTCAAGTGATGGAAAAAATATAAATGATACCCACATACATTGAATCCCATGTCATTTACATGTGTATTAGTGAGTCAAAAGACATTATTGGAACCAATATTACTTAGAAAATAGTGATTTCTACTTTGATCAAGTGGTATTTCATGTAATACATATTCATAGGTGTAGTAATGTTAATGAATCACACCCCCAAATACACATAATAATAAATTCTCATGAGGCCTCATACACAAGTTCATTGTGTGATAACACGGACACAATGACATATATCCCCCCCACCCTTCACTAGGTCTATACTAAAAGGGAAATGTTGCCTCATACCATAACTAACCCTATACCTGATGATATAGGGTAGGGTTCCTAATGAAACAATGTCTACCATGAGGTTAGCGACTAATGATGAGTCATCAGCAAAACCTCGAACCACTATAGGAATAAAAGAGGAACCATCATATATTCATAATCCCCTTACTATATATCCTCAATTCAAGGAGACCTACTATTTATGCATCATAAAAAAATAAACTATCTCCATAGGATATCTTCAACACAAGAATCTAAATTTAAGGTTTCTTAGCACACTAAAAAATCACATCACAGTCAATGTAGGTGAAAACCATGACATTGAAAAATACCTATGAATGATATCATGGTCTTAATTATGAACACACACTAATATATGGATAATTTATGGAGGAAAAAACACACAAACCCATGTCTCTGATGGAATGGTCAAATAATCATATAATCAACACATGCAAGGAATAACAAACGGGGAATGTGGCACTCTCGCATCTCAATAACTCTACACTAGGGAAATATTTACTTAGTAACTAGTCACATAACCCAAATTCATTCCAAAAATAATCTCAACCCCTTATGTGTTATGTCACATACATTGGAATGTTCCATAACATTTATAAAAAAGGAAATGTTTTCACTGAGATGCCAATCAATAAAAAAATATCATCATAAAAAACAAGTTATCGCCAAGATACCAATAAAAAAATTATCATCCTAAAAACAATTTCTCATTGGGATATACACAAAAAAACATCATCATAAAAGAAGGAACATACTATCAAACCAAAATCCCAAGTAAACTAAATTATACAAGCATTGGAAAACGTGGTCATCACTACAGACTTTGAAATGAACCAAATAAAACTCAAATCAAGACTATATGGTTTTTATTTACAAATAAATGTCTAGACACCAATATATATGGTCATTTAAAATAGTATGTAATTTTTACATAATCTCACATATATAATTTCCCAAAAATGTTCAAATATTGATTATAAAACTCTATTTACATTTTTTAATAAAAATTCAAATATCATTTCAAAAATCACATGTTTTCATATAAATTTGTAATAATTCAAATCCATTTTAAACCTAAATTTAATGAAGAAAAAATAATTTTTGTTTTAAAAACAAAAACACACCTAAAAACATTTTTGAGGGACACTAATACCATTTCAACCAAATTTACTTCCTTTAAACATTTATAACGTTATATTGTCAATGATTTTTATTTAGACAAAATGAGTCCATCCAAATATTTTATGCACACTAAAAAAAATTAGGAAATTTGAAGGAAAAATATACCAATTTACAGTATGAATATTAAAACACCAAATTATCAAGGGTATCAAATAATTCCATGAATCCTACCCCAAAAAATCCAATACCTTTAATCCACCACCCATCAATCACTATCTGGGCTCGTCCAACAACAACCTCATCTCATGGGCACCTATCTCGAGACCAAATAACATAACTATTTATAACCCTTTATATTTAATGGTCCAAAAAAATTATTTAATTAAAAAATATTTTTGAAACCTTAAATATTCATAATTAACAGCAACCTCAACAGGGATGTCCATTGAGTCTGAAATCACAAGCAATAGGGTGCATTCCACTCTCAACACACCCTCGAACAATAGAAACACAAAATACAGTGAAATAACACTTTAATAGATTTCCAAATTAACTCAAATTTATTAGAATGTACAAATAAATCAAAAACTATACATAGATAATATAAAATTATTTAATATGGCTTTTTCTACAACTCTAGATACATTTTCTAAGAACCATCTATGAGATCCCCATCAAGTTCAATGATTTCTAAAAACATTAGAAAAATATGACATTTGAAACCTGATTAATTATATCCATTATTTGAGTTGAATAGATAATGGAGGATTAGAAGTAGATATTACAAAATATTTGTCAAAAAATAGACTTATGTACTTTATGTGTTGAAGCCATAAAAAGGCATAGAGAGAGGGAATCTTGGGAGAGACATCTCTCCTTGTCAAATGATCCATAATCAGAGGAACCTTGTGGGGGTTCCCAAAATAAAACCCTCTCCAAAATGGTTAAAAATACCTTAGAATAGGTTTACCTATGTCACGTCATGAACTGCCTAACATAAGTGACCCCTTTTCTATTTCCCTATTAAAACCACTACAAGATACACTATTCACACCATATATTCCTTGGAAATTTTGTTATTATCTACCTGACCAAATGACTCATCACTAACACTCTATTAAACCCACTAGACCCCTATCAAACATTACAACAATTCCAAAAACACCATATATGTGTATAAAAACTCTAAAAATTTTGTTTTCAGACTGATTTCTCAAAATTAAAAACATTCCAAATGAAAATATCTCATTCAATTGAGGTTTTCTACCCATAATGATGTGAGTAATTACAAATAGCCAACCATATTGGTTTTCATCAAGAAGAACCCATGGTATTACTTCAACCATGAATGACGACCCTCCATTATCACTAAATCATGACTAAATACATTTTGTTTCCTAAAAAACATATTATTCAAACCATGAATTACATCCACCACATCATGAATGATTCCCTTGATTTTCTAATATCTAAATATATACATTTACATACAAAAACACTTTTCGATCCTTCCCAAAATGATATTAGGAAAATAGTAAATAACATAAACCACTAACACACCACTCCATCACCCAACCACAATTCATAAAATCCTAGGGGAATCATTACATCCTCTAAACATTTACACACAAGTATCTTTTATATGATAATCCATGACACCATCCTCCCTCTTTTCATTAATGTTTGTAACCCCCAAACTATTATTTGATAGATTAGTTATTTTATTTTACCCCTAAATCAATTGATGAATCATGGATCATCTATTGAATATTTCGATGAAATTTGATTCAGTTCTTGTATCTTATCATTAATCCATGTTTACCACATGAGGTATGAAATAATTTCACCATCATAAAATATTAGTGTTCCTAATGCAATAAACCTCTCTCCAATGAAAAAACACCCAATCTCCACTACCCATGTTTCATATGACACTATGTGTAACAATTAGATGTAATTACACTACTTACATCCAAGTTACAAATAAAAAATTCAATTTACCTTGTGATAATAATGTTGTCCACAAAATTTATTGATATAGAATATCCAAATTCCCAATGTTTAAACAATAAATTCATCATGGGAAATATAATTCTTCCAATAACACGACTCCACTACCAGGGCCCGATTCTTGATAATAGTGCTTCACACTCTAGTAATTTTCATAAGAAAACAAATATAAATTATTCCCAATTGTGGAACGAAATCAAAATACACATAATCATATCTAAACCATGATATAATAATGAATTCATTAGGGGTTCCATCACTAAACCCCAAAAATCACATATGGATGCTCAATAAGATCATTATAAACAATGATCCCACTAGATGCGGAACCCATATATCACCTATACTAATCCCTCACGAATTATATCATTCAATGAAATCAAAAATATCACTTTGAATACACAAACTAACACTGAGTTCACTTTTTTTATGCATTTTAAAACAAATAATACTCATAATATACACAAAATAACTTCATTTCCTATATTTTTATCTAATAGGCCCACACCTACCAATCACACATGGTGCCTACAAAAAATTATGGCACGCAACCCAACCACAAAATTATATTATATTGGTTAGTGCATTATAAGCATTAAAATACTTGAAAAATAATTTATATAAGTATTGAATGGTTAACTAAAAACCCCATTAAAAAATATTACATATCAAAAAATTCACCCTTGATTGTGAAACAACCCTTGGAATCTGTGGGTTTTCAAAAAGAATTAAAACCAAAAAAATACCCTAAATAGGAAATTACATCCATAAAAATCAATTCCATCTCAAAAAATAAATTTATATTAAATTTAAAAACCAATTTATTAATGTTTTTTCCAAAATCTAAAAATCCTATTAAATTCAAAACTACTATATCTATGTTATATTTCTGGAAAAAGTAAATTAGAAATTTTTTTACAAAAACCTTGTTCCACTTCACCAGTTTTCTTTCAAAAGTTATGTTATCCAAAAATAATTACCCATCATAAATGTATTAACCCTATAGAGGATATAAAAACACACCATAATCAATATAAAACCCCCATTATATCCATATTAGTCAAATAAAATATATAATATATGAATGAAAGTATTGTTTATATTATATATTTAATCCGTTAGTAATGTATATCAAAATGTTTTCTGGTCAAGACATAATTCCCATTGGATCATTTATCATTACCTAATCATGCCACTACTATTATTCATGTACACCTCACTATATCCTAACCAATCCACATGATTAATTATGATTCTAATCAATCAAAATAGTGGATTATTCATCTGAATCAACTCCTGACTCATCCTATGGTGCCTAGTACTAAAAATATATATCCCTTATATGCATGGTATTCAACTAATTTCATGATATATTGTCATGGGATTTATCTTCTGATCCTATCTTGATATCCAAACTCCTATTATTTCATAACCCACTCCAAAAATTTCTATGATTCGACTTTGTAATTCCTTAAACCAGATTTCTAAAATTCTACCTACATAGAGACACTACTAAACATCATTTATTCATCCATGTATTATAGAGGATCATTAATAGTGATAGAGGAATAAAATGATAATGGGGAGATAATTACATTTAACTTAAGCCCATTGCCAATCTTGAATCTACGAAACAATTGGTTGGACTCATCAGTGTGACTAATTTCCAAAAATACCTAAGGGAAATAAAAATGTAGCCACAAAATTACACATATTAGATAATAGAAATAATGAAACTATCAAAATGATGCACTCAAAAACGATTTAGTGGTATAAGATGAACATGGGATCATATAAAAATGAATTTAACACTATCAATTATAGGATGAACCAAAATTTAAATTTAAATACCCATCCTCTTGAATAACTTGCATAACCATCCTATTAGGTCCTCATCCTCAACAATATATTAACATTGTACCTCATGTCTAGATATAAGAAAAAAATGACCCAAGTTAAAATATTAAAGATATCCCACATACATCAAAACACATATAATGTATATAGGTTGAAGATGATTCTAACAACCTTAAAGGAATCCCCAATGCCTCAATATTACTAAGTACCATTATGATAATGTTTTATGTCATACAATAAATATAAATATGATTATTAAAGTACATAAATCACACAAAAATGGAAAATTAACATAAAATGAATAGATAATCACATAAGTCAGGTTTTTGGGTACTATCCAAGATGCTGCTACACTTATCCAAACCTTCTTCATCTATATTTCGGAGTGAAGTAGTTTCATCAGTATATATCCTAACCTATTACCAAATATATAGGTTTGGTTGATATGTGAAATGATGTACAACACGCACTCAAATACATAGGGTGGGTCTTTTTCCATATTTTGACCCACTACATCAAGGAACAAGGCCCAATCATACATCTATGAGACAAAAATCATCTCTACACACTTGAGGTATGTTGATCATCCATGAATCATGTCAACAAAAATCTTACACCTTGGGTGGTCTTGGACACAATAAAATAACAATAATGTCCATAAGAACACTAACCCAACCCCACACACTAAAGGGATGTTACATAACACACAATAAACCATCCCTATATACTCTAAATAAATCATAATCAAGAACACCGACCCATTATTGTGTAATCTATGGTGGTCACATAATTCACACCACCCAATTCTCTAAACACATGGTTCTCTAGTCTTATTGTTAGAATATATAGTTAACAGAAAATATGAAATAAATCTAACCTCACATCTCAATTACTCACCCCAAGGGATTTTTTATTTAGGGACTAGTCCCACAACTATAAAGAATCACAGTAACCAAATCAAACCTTTATGGGTTTCACCATGTCCATATAAATAAACTATCATATTGATACAATATATAAATGTTCTATGTAGGCTACTGTGAAAAAATATCTATCATCAGGCATAAAAATTTATCATGTTTATACACAAAAAAACCCACATCATCATGAAATATGTTATATACAAGGATTTAAAAACAAAAAGTCACCATAATCATACATTATGTTGGAAAAAATCTATTTTCAAAACATGCTCAACCAAACTGAAACCAAATCACCGAATGTTTATTAGGATATCCTTTAAAAACCCCAAAAAACACATTTGTTAAAACATTTTAAAAAATGAATTACATGAATAATTTGTTCACCAAATTATAAGGAACCAAAAACCATCAAACATTCCTTCAAATAATCAACAAACATTTTGAACTACTATTTTATAAATTATTTCTCAAATCATGATTTTTCCTCAAAATAACTATTTATAAAAACCCATTTTTAAAATACATTCAAGAATGGAAATCCATATTTCATTAAAAACAATCCTCTAAATAATCCTTAATGAGGGAAAATGATGTTTGTTCATCTACGGTTCCACTATTAAACTATTTAGTATGTTACTTGGTTCAATTGATTATTTAGCTAATATGAGATTATATGAACCTTATGTGTATCATTGAATCAATATTGGAAATATAAATGAATTAAATAAAAAATGACATAATGAATTACAAATAGAACGTGATTATGAAATTATTCAAAGGAACCCTTCTTGAAAAGAATCCATTCACATTAATTGGATGCTTAACCATCACAATTTGGGCTCATCAATCCATAACCTCTTCTCATAATCTATTTTTTTCATGATACCACATCAGAAGAATTAACTATTACCATTTATAGATAATTATATAATTTATTTAAATAAAATAAAATATAATTATTAAAAAACACAATGTTGAGAAACTAAATCTGAACTCATGAGGTTGTCCAAAAAGTTTACATCCAAATAAACATGGTTTAGTCCACTACTATAATTCCATTCAAAATATGAATCAAAAAATCCCCAAAAAGTAAAAAAAAGTATCCAGGGGTAACTATAACCAAATTCAATTAAAATCATAAAAAATCAATGGATAAACATTCCTAAAAAAATTATGAAAAAATTTTTATATTACTCATATTATGATGTATACTATATACTATATATGAAATCCCAATTAAGAAAAAGTATTTCTCAATACTCTAGTGAAATCTTTATTCTATAAAAAATGAATTTGGGAGAAATATATAAGATACATATGGAGAGAATGGGTATAGAAAATTTTTAAATATTACATGATGAAACACACGTAGACCTAATAATTCAAAACCACTTAATGGGAGGGGAGATAGATTCTAGAGAGGGATTTCCATCTATTACAGAATCTCCAAATTGAATGAGTCTGAAGAAATTCATAAATATAAATCCCCAATCCCAGAATACCAACAATCTCACAAAATTGTTGTTACCTCACATTGTTTGATCGTTTGAAAATTATTTAAATGTATAATCTACCTTATGATACGGACCCCTAAGTCCATAACCTAATAAACTCAACTTACAAACCGATTCTCTTGTAGTTAATTAATTATAGAATTTTTTTTTAGTAACTCGACCTCTATGACTTTCCTTAATCTGTCATAGACCATCAGGAAAACAACCAATATGAATTCCCCATATAAAAAACACCTTTTAGGGGTGTCTAAACTATTATAATCTAGTTCGGAGCCTCATTTCCCATGATAAACCACTGACCATAATATATTTTCAACTTTTCTTTTGAATGTCCATGCCATAAATATATACGATGAAAAAAATTCATATTTTTTGGTGAATTATCATTTAATTATTAGTATTTACAACGTCGAATTCTATATTCAATTAGTTTACAAAAAAAAATATTTCCTTTTTGAATTAATCTAAAAATTTCTTTTGAATCAATATTTTAAGTAAATTTTTATTAAATCATTTATCTATATAAAAATATGTTTTTTTTAAAACAAATTATTTCGGGATTTGAAAGTTCAAGTTGAATTTATATTTCATATCTTCTATGAAAATAAGTAGATAAAATAGAATCTATATTACTAATAATTATAAATAATATAATTAAATATGTTAAAAATAATTTTTTCTTAAAGAATAATAAAAATAGTAAAAATCATATATGGTTATAATGGATAAAATCGGTGTATCAACGGTTACACTGAAGATATAAGGGTTATAATTACTTGGGTAATTTAAAATATCAAATTGTCTATTTTTTCTCATCAATAAATATTTTTTTTGGGTTTAATGATGAATTTTGAGAAATTATTTTTAATTTGGGAACTCCATATTTCATTTTTAGAATATAAGTTATATTTTATTGAAAATAAAAATCTATTTTTTAAGAATTTTTATTTAATTTATTATTTTAGAAGAGTCCACACTATTTTGGAAACCTCAAATAGTATAAAATGATACAATGAATTATCATTAAACTAAAAAATTCAATGTAAGAAAATATATTTCATTACCTCAAGGAAAAATTATATTTACTCTTAAATCATGTATTTTCTTACACTTATTTTCCATGAACATTATTTTTTTATGTTAAATGTAATCTCTCTGAAAAATTTTACATTAATAAGATAGAATAGATTCGAAATTTAAAATTACATTTTTATTAAATTTTTATATATCCCCTTTGATATTTGGGCCTAAATTCATGTTATCATGGTAAAAATTTATATTATCTCAATAAAGGTTAAAGGGTAGTTAATGTGGTTGGCTAAGATATAAGCAATAAAAATGTATAAAAAACATTCCAAAGTATGATTTTATATTTTTATTTCAAACATACGACACATTATCCAATATTTTGTGTTCCTTGGTTCCACTTGACATGAGTATGATATATATATATGGTTTAATCTTTTATGTAGTTCCAACTATGTCCTTCCCCTCGCTATTAAAAGGGGCCTACTCTCCCATCTTCTTTAAACCATTTCAGAACTCTATTATATCCAGTACATTTGAAAATTCCTCCCCAAAATCAACCCACATGTTCTAGTGTTGTTATTTTTTCATAAAATACAACACTTAGAGGTTATGAGGGGTAAAAAAAGTTTTTTGTTGAATTTTTACAAATCTTAACCTAATGTTTTTGAATAATATATTCTTCTATCTCCTTAAAAAATTCATAAAACATGATTATATAAAAAACATATATTACATATTATTGTATATTTTTATATTACTTTCATAACATATTTTCATCTCATTCTTCCATCAAATGATAAATTAAATAGTCGTTCATGTGTTAAGTGGACTACCACCTTGCAAACTGATGTCATTCGTTTTCCATCCCCACATCTCACAATTGGTTATAATGATGATTTTAATGTATATATATGAAATTGAATTGATTTTTATTTTTTATTAAAAGGAATTATATTATATATAAATTTAATTTTTCATTTATTGATATATGATATCTTCGTTCATGTGTGAGGGGACCAAGTGGTATAGTGAATTTGAAAATGTTGGAAAAAACATAAGAATATGAAATGTCGATGATTTTTAATTATGATAGCTATAGAGATGGTATAATTCCAATGAAATATCTTATATATTGTTTGAATTGACACAATTTTTATAATATTTATTGAATTAAAAAAAATAATTATATTCCAAGAAAATTTAGATGAAGAGGATTTCATATTGTTTGTGGTGCATTTTGGAATGATGAATTTGAGTTTTGAGTATTATGTTTTTTCACTAGGCTTGAACATCATGTTGATCCTTATATAAAAAATTATCCAAGCCAAATGAATGTGTATAAGAAGCATAGATCCACCATGCTGGGAGGAAAGATAGAAGAGGTGTTGTAAGGCACAGGGCGGTGCTAGGCACTTTGTGGTTACGTGCATTAGAGGGAGAATATGGTTCTGTTTTTTTAGTGGCTGATGTCGCATATTGTATTATATTTTAGACATGTGTTTAAGGGAATTTATGTATGGGATGTATTTAATGTAGCTTCAATATAATTGGAACCATCCGATATATCAAATTGTTTATCATGGTTTTCTGATCATCCCAACTAGGATCCAAAATTGTATGATCTATTTGATGAACAATGTGATATGTTTGAAGAGCGATGGATGCCATCATCTTTACTGAGCTGACCTGATACTTTTTTATAGCTGGATATTCATTCAATGTCAACCAAAGCTAAAATGAAACATTTTGAACATCTTTCAATTGTTCCTTAAATTAAATGGTGATCGAAATATCATGAAACATTTTTCCATGTGAAAATAAATACCAAGTCTATGTAATGAATCCTGTAGACAATTATATTATTATGGTGGTGGTGATTGATCTCAACAAATAAATGTTTTATCCCACTGATTGTTGAGTGTTCTAGTGTGTTTAGATTCCTATAAATTCTGCTACCGAGCACATTTATTTTATATTGGTTTTTTCCCATATGATATATCGTCAAATATCTGAGTAATGCATTGAGAAATATATAGATAAAAATATGTGATTTATATTTAGGAACCTTAAGAACTTTGAAGTTGATAATAGTTTCTTCTTCTGAGATTTCATGAAGATATTTAACGTGAAAAATTATTTGAAAAGTAAATGGAAAAATCATGAACACAGTTTTCACACACAATGTATTCAAAACCACGGAAACGGTGAAGAATAGTGTATGTGAAGCATAATATGTGTAAACATATAATTCATTAATTTGTTTTACGAAAGAGGTAAAAGGAAATACATATTGTTTTTAATGTTGAGTAAAAAACACACACTATTTAGTGGAGGGGCTAGAGTTTCATCCATAAAATAATATTCAAGCATTTTTTTGTGTCTCATGAGGGTTTTTTATAAGCTACATAATGATACAGTTTGCCCATAACATGTATGTTAACAAATAGTCATGAAGAATAGTTCAATTTGCGCATGGGAATTAGAGAAGAAGTGCACGTTTACATGTAATCTTATTCACACATAAAGGAAGGTTAAAAAAATCTATATGTGTGTTCTTTCAAAGTGTACATTGGGGGAATGATTTTTTTCATAAATGTGTATGATCATACATATGTGAGTACATAATCATAATAAGAAGCTTAATGACAATGTATATTTTCTTAGGATATTTAAATTTAAAAAGATATTTTTTCATTCACATGTATATAATACATTAATAAATTTCTATGGATATGGAGTGTATTATTTTAATTCATTACATTTGAATTAGTGCGTGTAAAATTTATATATACTCATTAGATTGTGGTCATCAGATACTAATGCCAGATCAATATTACTATTAGTGTTTTAGAAGATTTTTATATCCATGATTTTAGTTTTTAGTGATGAAGGATTTTTAGCAGAAGAAAGTAATATTTATCAAGCAGTTTTGTATTAATGAAGTAGATTATATATATCAATCAAATATTATACGAGAAAGACTAGTTTAAGTGAAATGGTACTTGAATTTTACATGTTCTTGTTTGATCCATCATGATTGTGGTGAAAAGTAATGTGATCATCATATTAGAGGATCCTAAATTATAAAAAATTTGAAATAGTTTGTCACTAGTGGGGTCTAACCATTTTCCTAAGAATCACTAGAGAGATTATGAGGTCAAACTCATGAAACATTTGGGGTTTCTAACCACTCTAGATAGAAGATATTATTACTGGGGTGTATATCCAGGTTCCTCTAGTAGATTGACTAATGGAGGTTACAAGAAATTCCTACCTGAAGAATAGTAATTTATAAAACATTTATTGTGGATTATCCATGATTGGGGGGTCAAACCAACATGGAATAGATGTAGGTACTCATACTATTACTTATAAAAATATTATATGTTTGGTTTCACTTAATTTTTAGATTTCATTCATTATTAAATCTTTTTAACATGTGAGGGAGGTTTGAATTAAAATGTAAAAATTAATTCAGTAAAATAGGTCGCACCTAAATCCCCCCCCCTCACTAAGTGTTAATACACAATACTTTTGGATACATAAATTGGTATTTGAGAATATTATATCTCTGCTAAGATATAATATATTTTTCTAGTTTTTTATTAGAAGAATATAAATTGAATATTTGTGTTTGAATATAATTAAGAAGATATTATGATGGAAGACACTATATCAAGACTTTATGATATAAATTTTTATGTTTCATTCGCAACTAAAAAATGGGATGAAATTAGTGGAAAAGAATCTAAAGGAGAATTAATTTATATATGAAGATCTTCAACTCTATGTAGAAATCATAAGTGGTAATTGTTCATTGAAATCAATTGGTTATAATTATAATGAAACAATTTCAATCTGTGATATTGATAAAATAAAATAAAAAATTATAAATCAATTGAATAAAATTCCAAAATTGGTTTTAATAAGTATGGACAGAGTATTTATGGATCTTAGGAATGAAAAATATTTTCTATAAAAAGAGGAAAATACTATTTAATAATCATTAACAAGAAAGGATTCAATATCCAACACTCTCATAACACTTGTGGAAAAATGATGAAACAATCTCTATTTGAAAATAAAGATATGTTAGATCTATTAAAGAATTTTAAATAATGTTTTTTGTTTATAATTTTTTAAAATTATTATTATTTAATTTTTCCATGCACTAGAAAATATACATATTAAAAAATGAATTAAAAATATGATCAACTAATGATAAAGAAGAAAGAATCGTGGATCATGAAATTTTTTTAGTAATGTAAAATCAATTGCATAAAGAAAATATTCAAACAATTGAGATTCAATGGTATGAAATCATTAAATATGTCTAAGATGAAAATAGTGATCTCAACCTAAAGTGTCTAGAACAAGAAATGAAATAGGGAAATGTAGAAGAAACACAAGTCGAGATATCCCATGTTTTTCAGAAAATAAGTATTTGTAATAATTCATTATAGTTGTTGCCTGAAATAGTGGTAAGAACCCTATTATTCTACATTAGAAAATGGGAGTTCATTTTTCATTGGGAGAATGTAACTATAGTAGTATTATAGCAATATTTGATCTTTGGACTGATAGAACTATAGTGGAGGCATTTACTGTACCAGTTTTGGGTACTATAGCAAGTATTGTACCAGTGGAAGTACTATAGAGGGTATTGTATTAGCTAGGTTACTATTCGCAGAATAGGGATTAGGCCAATAATTTCGTGTCGATGGGTCATGAAATGGGCCAATAATTTCTGGCACGTGGGTCATAAAATGGGCTTCATAATTACACGGCCTTCAGGCCAAAATTATATTATACAATAAAGTGGATATTTTGTTAGGGGTCTATAAAATGAAATTCATTTGTGTGTGTGTGTGATGTGTCTGTGATTAATATAATTTTACACACAATACCCTAATATATCCATTTATTACAAATAAATCATCTCACAAGAGTCTTATTCCTCAAAAGAGTTATTCAAATGGAATGATGATCATGAGATTATCTAATCAATAATATATTATCGACTCATTGAATAAGGTATCCCTTTACCCTAATAAAAATATATGTTTAATTTCTATTTTGATAACATCTATTTATTCATATTAAATGTCTATAAAAACATGGGTCAAGAAAAATTCATATTTTCTATATGAGGAACAAAAGAAGAAATGTTCTACCCAATAGAATAAAAATTTCAAACATATTTAGAATTTTTTAATGAGACGAAAATCATTAATTAATGGGTATTTTTAGTATAGTTAAAAATTTGGGCATCAGAAAATAAATTATTATCAAAAAATGTCATTGTAATCAAATTAGATAACTCTTACATTCAATGGGATAAATGATTTAATGAAACTAAAACTTGCACAATATAATTAGAATTTATAGAAAGAGAATCACATTATCATGTATATAAAACATTGGAAATGAAAATTATAATTCCCTAGAGAAAGTATAGATTAAGAAATGTGCTACCAAAAAGCATTAAAATTTTAGTGAAATTTGGAATGTCTTATAGAAAAATAAATAAATAATTTTTTGGAAACTATTGGTTAGGTTGGAAATTTGGGAATCATGAAATAAATTTTATTCATAACATTTAATATTATGAATATTATATAATTTCTTCATTTAAAGGTAAAAAATATGTAGAGAAATTGATACAACCACAATAAAAGAATATTCATAGAAATGGAATCATTTTATAATAAAATGATATGATTACCATGAAAATCACTATGATAATTTGAACAGAAGTGTTTAGTGTTTTGATGAGTGATAGTATGTACCATTCGTACACAAAACATTAGTTAATTCAAATATAAGTCCACAAAAAAAAGTGAAGAAGGTAATAAATGAATGTTATAGTTTATCCTTAACATATAATCAAAATAAAGAATCTTTTTAAACTAATAATTCCTCTGAAGTCTGTGAATAATGATATAAAGTGTGTCGTACAAAATAAATTTTTCCCAAATTGGTGGATTTTGGAATTATAATTTTTTAATGAAATGTTCATTGTGTCTATAAATTTATGGAAAATATGATTGACATAGTTTTCTGATAAAGATGAAATCTAAAGGAAGAAAGGTAAATAATGTGTGAATTCTAGTATCGGAAAAAATATGTATAAAAACACTATGAATACTTAGAATATTATACAATTTTATTTGATTATATGTTCAAAACTATTTGAAGAAGAAATAAAATTGTAAGAAAAATAGAAAAATAAAACACCATTGTAAGAAAGTGTGAAGAAGGATTTTTCATATTAGTAGATTGGTGGGATGAGTGGAAAGTCTCATCCCATTTTCTCTTATTATAGAGCATTGAAGAATCACTATATTCGCACATATATTTTTCATGTAGCGAATTGATGGTGAATAATATATTCTTGGGTGACCTGAATTTATAAATGCTGTGAATTTATTATATCTACAATGTTGTCCACTATAGAATAATGTTTTATTTATATTGTCTCTTCTCAATATCCGTAATAGTATTTGAAGAAACATGGAGGTTATTCATGTATAAATTCAAATTTGTGGATGAATTATTGAGTGATTATCTTTAGGGGGAGCATAGAAGATCAGCCAGTAGATATTTCTAAATTAATTGGAATATTATTAATATCATATGTTCTGGGAAGTTATGAATATATTAATTCTGGATGTAAACAATCTAATGTTTGAAGCTGGAATCATTAAGGTATATTGATTACATTCTCATATTTTTATATTAAAAATCAATTCAAAAATTAGTAGATTTCTTAATTGATTTAAAAATGGACAATTTGTTTTAATGGTGAAATAAAATCTTGGACTTGATAGTTCTAATCAGTTTGGTGAGATGTATACAGGGGATTAGTTGAAAATATTTTGAGTAATTCTTCAAAATATTCCATGATTAGTTTCACATGTTAGATATTTATTGACAACATTTATGTTAAATTTGATCAATATTGTGTTTTATATAGATGAATACTCAAATTGAAATATAGATTAATAATTATAACTCCTTGTAAAACAAGTCGGGATTCGATCCTTCTAAAAAAATTTACAATAAGAGTCATAACAGAAGAGGTTTTCCAAGAATTAAAATTTTTGAAATGAAAATTTCATCCAATTTTTATATAGTTTCATTTACTTCCATTATAGTGGGGGGAATATAATTGATTTTTTGGAAGAATTGGGAATTGCACAAAAAAATACAATGGTGGATATGTAAGAGGCCATTTGGTTTGGGGATGTTGAGGTTGTTCGAAATATTATAAGAGTATGAAAGTGCATGGGTTTTAATTGTTATATTTTAATGTTATTGTGATGTTACAAATCCATGTTTCATTGGTAGTTTCAATTAACACATTGTTTATAATAGTTATTCATGTAAAAAATAATCCCATTCCTTTCAAAATTATATGAGGATAATTTCATGTTGATTGTAGTAAATTTTTGAATGATGGATTTTAAATTTCAATATAATGTTTGTTTGGCCACACCTGAACATCATGTTGTTCCTTATAAAAGAATTCAGCCATCCCATATGCAAGGCCTAGCTAGATCAACCTTATCCTTATGTGTAACCCCATAGGATCAATCATAGATAATAAATCCTAGCTATGTATAAACGATAGGTAGTATGGTTAAGGTGGAATCATGAATGAGAACATACTGAAATTGGTGAGCCACCATGCAGGGCTACACAATGGAAAAGGTTTTCCTTTGTGTAGTGTGATTCCATGACATAATGGGAGCATATTGTCATAAAATTTTGAGCAGTTGATTCTGTATCTTATTTTATAAGGGATCCATGTTTTTAATCATGTTTCAACTTGGGTTGTCTTTACTATAGAAAAAAAGGAATCGCAAATGTCTGATCACTTGATTTTTTTTATCCTAATCTCCTAATCATCTCAACTATGCTCTAAAATTGTATGATCTATTTGATAAATATCCTGATCCATCCAATAATAAATGGATGTCATCTCTTCTAACGTGGTCACCTATAACATCTTTACTGTGGGATCTCTATTTAAACTCAATCGAAACCTGAATCGATCCTTCTAATAATCTCATAAGTTTTTTTAAAATTTGAAGGTGATAAAAATATAATGAAACATTGTTTTCATGAGAAAATTGAGATAAAATGATTAGATAAAGCATGTAAAAAATGGTTTTTATGTTGGTGACTATGAAGGTACGTGATACATGAAGTAGAATCTCAGTGATATTCATAATATCTAATCAGTATATTTGGATATAAATACACCTAGTAATCTCATTTAAATTATGTTTCTTTAATATTAAATGATATTTCATTGCAAATCAGAGAGAAGTGTTTAGGTTGAAATTGAGACAAACATTTGTTCTTTACTTGTCATCAAATAGTTTAATGAATTCTAGAATTGTTAATACTTGAACAATCACATGATGTTTTTAGTTATCTTAAACTGTGTTTTTAAAAGTGGAATAAAATATTAGGAACATAGTTACTATGTGAAGAATTCAGAACTACCATAGTGGAGAAGAAGAGTTTCCACAAATCATATTCTATGTGAAGATATCATTCAAAATCATGTTTTAGAACAGATATAAAAGACGCTAAATACTATTTTAAAATTGGATCATAGAAAAACACTTTTTTAGAAGAGGAGAAAGAGTTTTAGGCATAAAATAATATATCATCATTGTTTAGTTTCATGTCATGTTTTTGCGAGAGTTACACAATGATAGAATCTGTGCTTATGTTATATGTGAAGAAATACTGAATATGTGTTGAAATATTTGTTCATGTGAATTAAAGAATAATTGAATACTTAAATGAAAGCTCATATAGATGTAAAGGAATATAATAATAAAATGTATCTGTGAATGTTTAATATGGACATTGAGAGAATTCCTATTTCCATACATGTGTATGATCAGACACATGTGATTGCATAATCACCTGAAGATGATTAAAGGGAAAATATATATTCTTAGGTAATATATGTTTTCTATGATTGTTTTCATGACCATGAAAATAATACATACATATAAATATATGCCCATACATTGTATTATTTAATGAATGATGATTAAAAAAGTGCACATGAAATTTTTGTTTTTGATTAGTGTGTGGTTATCTCAGAATAGGTCCATAATAGTTTTACACTCGGTGTTTTAAAAGATTTTTATATCTGATTTTTTAGTCTTTTGTGTGACTGGGTCTTTCAGTTAAAGAAGGAATTAATTCTCAAGAGGGTTTGTACTAATACAACTGATTATATATAGTGATCAAATATTATTTGAGCATTTCCATATTATAATCAATGGAACATTAATTGTAAATGAGTCGATGTTCTCCTGCAAGTTTGTGGAGGAAGATCACATGATCATCCTTTTAGGGGACCAGAACATATATATATATATATATATATATAAGAATTTGGATATTTTGATAGGGTTTCTAACTATTTACTGACGTTGAGCAATAGATACTACTGGGTCAAAACTGTCATATAGTTGGGATGTTTAACCATTCATGGTAGAAGAGTTGTATTTATGGGGATATAACTAGGATAAAATAAATTATTGACTAGTAGGGTGTATAAACTATTGCAACCCTATCGATTTTAATTTATAAGAATATTTCAGTAGATAATCCATGATGGAGCATCTATCCAACATGGATGGGATATAGGTCTAACTATTTAACCTTGTAAAAATATATTTTGTGCTTCATTTTCTTTCATCAATTCTTGCATGATCCACTAATCCTAACATGTGATATAGGTTTTAACTAAAATTGTATAAATGAATTCAATAAAATAATTAAAACATGATTTACACACCTTTTCCTAGAATGAATTCACAATCCTTTGGAAACATAAATTTAATTTAGAGCATAGTCTGACTCGGATTAGATATTCTATACTAGTCTCGCTATTTTTATCTGTAGTATATAAAGTGTATATTTGAGTTTGAAGATAATTTGGGAGGGCTTCAAATAGAAAAATATTATCACTAATCTTGATGTTTTAAAAGATGTTGTTTTGATCAAGACTATGAATACCTGGAAGAAAACATTGGAAAAGAAGATTAAGAAGACATTTAAGATAAATGGAAATCAACTAATATCTGAAGAAACAAAGAGTGGTAATTTTTCAATGAAATCAATTAACAATAATTTCAATGAGACAATTTCAATATTTGATGATGATTTGATAATTTCATAAATAGGAAATATTCTGAAAAAAGATACAAATGAATTGGTCAAACATATAACCATAGTATTCAAGGATCTATATGATGAGAAATTATACCTAGAAGAAGAGGAATATTCTATGGAAGAAGAAATGACCATAAAGGTTGGAATATCCATCACTCTAAAAAAATATGAATGAAATTGAAGTAACAATATAAATTTTGAATGATTTATATGTGGGAGCTAATGAATAATTCTAATGTAATGTGCGTAATAAATATATGTTCAAATTTGTTTTTGAAGATATGCATCCAATTGAAAAGATGTATAGTACAACTATGAATGCCAATGATGCTCAACTATTTTATAAAGTAGAATGAATCATTGATATTAAATATTTATTATGAATGAAAAATAAGAAGCTTGAAGATGAGATTTAGAATAATAGGATTTAGTGGGATGAAGTCATGAAATTTGTGGAAGGTGAAAATATTGATCTCAACATAACATGTCATGAAATAGAAGTAAAACTGAGAAATATGAAAATGACATAATCTGATACTTTCCTAGATGTTGAGAAAAACATATTTCATATTATTTATATGACGAAAGACGTATTTATAAAAAGAATAAAGCTAATAGAAAAAAATTCTTGAGATTATCCAATGATAAATCTATTACACTCTCATTGAAGAAGGTGACACTATTCCTGATAAATCCTTATGTACAAATTATATTTTTGTAACTACATCAAATCCAAATTTATTGTCCAGAAAAACATGGTAAATGAAAAACTCTTATTCACCAGAGAATTTATTGAAGAAAAAATGTGCTACATAAAGCCTCAAAATGTCAAAGACAGTAAAAATGTGTTACAAAAGAGGAAATAATGATTTTTTGATACATATTGTGATGTTGTAAATTTCGGAATCATGAAATAAATTATTTTCATAAAATTTCATTATAGAATATTTATAGAATTTCAATATTTATTAAGAGAAAAGATAATTATATATTAAAATTTGTATGATATAAGTAGAATTCATAGAAAAATAATATTTTTATCAAGGGAATATGCGATTACATTGAAATTGTATATGATTACGGTAACAACAGTGGTCATTGCTATGATGAGTGTATATATATATCAATCATGAAAAAATCATTTGATGATGAAATTAGAAGACTGTAAATAGAGTATAGTATGTATGGAATGATGATTACTAATCTTACTTGCTCTATGTTACAAATATGATGAGTTTTAAACTAAAAACTCCCAAGATGCATGTGGAGAATGATATAAAAAGTTTCACATTGAATAAAAGTTTCCTAAGAGAGGTAACTTTTTATAATCTTTAGTTTTGATTAAAAGGTGAAATATGTCTGCGAATTTAGGTAAACATATGTTTATCACGGTTATCTTATCAATTATAATACTTAATGAAGAATGGGAAAGCATATGTGACTTCTATTCAAAGGAATAATATATCTATATACAATGTGAAGAATGATAATTTTTTAGAATATTGGTTTTTTATCTATCTATAATAGTTTGAAGATTCATGTAAATAGGAACATGATGAGAAAAATGAACTATTTTTTAGTATGAGAAATCATATTCATTTAAGAATATTATTCAGTTGAGAAGAAATTATTAACATTGTTGCCCTAAATGAGGATAATTAAAGAACTACTTTATTCCCATATATGATGTTCTGTTTTCATATAGGAAATTTATGTTAAAGAAATATATTAAGGGGGAAATCAATTTAAAAATTCATGAACTTATTAAAGCTATAATTGTTTCCAGCTTGGAATAGTATTTGATTTCAGTTTCCTCTTTAAAATGTGTCAAATTATCTTAGAAGATATATCGAGATTATTCCAAAATATGTAAAATTATGATGATTATGTATTG
The DNA here is from genome assembly GCA_963277665.1 of Viscum album. Classification (NCBI taxonomy): domain Eukaryota; kingdom Viridiplantae; phylum Streptophyta; class Magnoliopsida; order Santalales; family Viscaceae; genus Viscum; species Viscum album. Next base: position 546,034,033 of record OY728158.1, read on the forward strand.
ATCATGTCTCTTTATGGGGAGCACATAATATCACATAAAAAATATTTCTATATCATTTAGAATCCTACGAATGTTTTAAGTTCTACTGAGGTATGAATCTAATAATTCTAGATGTAAAATATCTAATGATTATATTTAGTCATCATTGAGGTATGTTGATTATATTCTCATATTTACATGTTAAACATAAATTCCAAAATGGAGATATTTTTTACAGGATGAAATAATAGAAAAGTAATTAAAAAGGTGAATACATTCTTTCTATTGATAGTTTTAATATTTATATTGAGATAAAGGCACATGGGCCTTATCCGAGTTGTTGAGGACTCCTTAAGTGCATCAAGGAGACTCGGGATGAAATCCAGGTGGAGGATTATTTACGAAGTACTCTATTATTACTATATCATGTACTGTAGCAATATTTGTAATAGGCACTGTTTGGCACTATAACAGTCTGGAATATTCCCCCGTTTGGGCCTTCGAGCCACCGATTTGGTCTCCGAGTCCTTTAAGGCCTTCGCGCCACCCAGGCCTTCGGGTCAGTAAGGCCTTCGGGCCACCTCATGGACTTCTGGCTACCTTAAGTGCAGATGAAAACTAGAAAACCTACAAGGATCAAGTTTCATAAGGAGGATGAGCATGGATCATTCACCATAGGATAAGCTAAACGGATTGCAAGAATGAGAGGGCATGACACCTACCATTAAGACAAGCATGTGCATGGACGGGAATGCCTAGACAAACATCCATGCGAAGGTGGAGAGATGATTTCACGATGAAAATGAGGGGAGGAGGAGATCTAATTAGTTAGTCTGGGTTGTATGTAATGTTTGAAGCTTATGGGAAAGGAATTCATCTAAGGTCTATGGGCTATGTAATACTTAACCCTACGGCCCATGTATGTGTTCCACCTCACCCCTTGAAAGGTGCATTGTCAAAAATCAATAATAAATGAAGGCCTTCGGGCCGTGGAGGCATAGTGATATAAAGGTAGTTGATTATTAAATTTTTTTTTGAGAAATTCTTAAAATAAATTCAATTATTAGTTTCACATGATGGATATTTATTAATATAGTTTATGAAACATGTAATGACTCTTGTTTTCTAAATGGAAAACTTCTCATGTATACATTGTAATTATTAATTTAATATAAATGATATTATATTAGTGAATCAGTCATTCTCAGATGAAAATTGAAAAACAAGAGTCAGAAGAGAACTGTTTGTTCTTATAATTCAAATTTTCGAAATGAGAATTCCTTCCCATCATTATAACATTGGTTTTATTTCTAATATGGTGTGATGGTTTCATTATCACTAAAGATAAACTACGTATTGAAATAATATCCAATGGGGGATATTGAAGAGGTAAAGTTGTTTATTTATGTTGAAGAAGGCGTTAATAACTTAAGAATATGAAAAGTAAAGAATTTTTTATTTTTATGATTATAGAGATGGTATATGTTTTATAGACTTGTTTCATTGTTTTTTTGGAGTTTACATAATGTTTAAAATAGTTATTGAAGTAAAAAATATAATAATAATCTATGAAAATGAGATGAGGAGGATATCATGTTTTATGTAGAACATTAATGTTTAATTGATTACAGTTTTGAATATTACATCTCATTGGATTCACATAAACTTCAAGTTGTTCCTTATCTGAAAAAATTTCCCATTCGACAAGAAAGGGCTATCTAGATCATTATTATTCTTATGTGTGACCCTATAGGGTTAACCATAGCATAGGGATCCTTCCTAGGCCACTCCAATAGGTTATCCATGTTTTTAGGAAAGTTTCTATGTGGGATGTCTTTACTATAACTACAAATGAACTAGAACCATTCAATCACTCGAATGGTTTATCCGTTTTATTAGACCATCATATCTGAGATCTACAACAATCGTAACTATTTTATGATCATCTTGAGCTATCCGATCAGAAATGGAAGTCATCTTATCCACTAAGATCACATGACACATCTTTACAAAGGGATCACTTTATGATGTTGAAAAAAACTTGTAGCACAACTTCTGATAATCATTAGAGTGTTATGAAAAATAAATAGTGTTTGAAATCTCATGAAACATTGTTTTCATGATTAAATGAAGATCAAACACATTAGATAAATACAGAAAAAAATATATTAATACAATAATGGTTAAGGTTTGAGAATATTTAATCCTTCATCTCAATTATTTTCCATGGTTATAGCTATTGTATCCTCTGATAAAGATTCTGACTGAGATCATTTTTTGTATTTTGTTTTTCTCTTATTTTATATCTCATCACATATCTGATATAACCATTGAGAGAGAAATAGATAAAAAACTATCTAGGTATTTGGGAACCATATATTTTATGAATTTTATAATTGATTCTACAAGGGATATCACGTGATGTTTTTAGTTACCAAAAATAGTGTTTTGAAAATTAGAAGGAAACATCATGAAAACAATTGTTATGGGTAGAATTCAGATCCATGATAGAGGAGAAGAAGAGTTTAAAAGGTAATATTATTTTTGAAAATCTCAATCATGAACTTGTTTTATTAATGACCTAAAAGTCTCCACATGTTATTTAAAATGTCGATGGTAAAACTGCACTCTATTTAGGAGATGAGGAAGAGTTTCATTCATAAAAAAATTCATCCATTTTTCTGTTTCACACGAATTTTTTGCAGGAGTTATAAGAAGATACACTGTGTCCATTTGTTGTATGCATTGAAACACTGAATATGAGTAGATGGATTTTCTCACATGAATCATAGAATTAGTTCATTCCTATATTCTCATACACATAATGGAATATTAATATACACCATATGTCTTTATGTGCAAAGTATAAATTTAGGGAATCGTAGTTTTAATAGTTGTTTATTCACATTAATATGTGATAAAACAATCACTTGTATAATATTAAAGTCAATGTATATATTCTATGGAAATATTAATTACATAATTATATTTTCATGTGCATGAAAATAATACATTCATAAAATGAGATGGCCATGCAGAGTATTACTTACTTGCATGATGCTTCAAGAAGTGAACGTGAAATTTATATACATTAACTAGTGTTTTATTTTATAATTTTGGTGTTGGAAAAGTATTATAATCAAGGTTTCATGATATTTTTTCATTCAAATTTCATATTCTTTGTGAGTTTGGGCCCTCAGTAGAATAAAAAAATATTTCACAGGTTATTCAGTTCTGAGACAATTGATTATGTTATTTGATGATAGATTAATTGGTCTATATCAGCTTTAGTGAATAGCTAAATCAATTTAAGACGAACTGGTGTTATCTAGAAAGAACATGGAGGAAGATTAAGTGAACATCATATTAGTGGATTAGAAATTCTAATGAAGAAGAAGCTTCTGAATGGTTGTTCTAACCAGTTAATGATGAGGATCGAGAATTAATGGGGATTTAACTAGTCGAACAGTTGGGTTGTCTAACCAACTAAGGTAGAAGAGATAGATTTTAAGGGGGTATAACCATGATCAATTGGATGATCAACTAATAGGGTGTATAAATAGTTTCCAACTAAACCATTATATTTCATTAAAGGATTATAGTGGATAATCAATATTGGGGGGTCCAACTAACATGGAAAGGATATAGTCCGTAGTACTGAACCTTGTAAAAATATTATGTGTTTTGTTTCTTTTAATTTCATCATTTAATACATGAACCCGTCATCTAAAATAGATATATAAGACTGAATTAAAATTTGAAAATGATATTTATAAAAAAGGTGACACCAAATTCACCCCCCCCCCCCCCCCCGCCACAGTGTTACTATATAGTCCTTTGGACACATGAATGCGTACGTGTATATTACTACTTCCATAAAGTGATATGTTTATTTTTCCATCACAAAATCACATGGATATTATACATACATTAATTTAATCATTCTAGGAATAATACGTGTTAATTACCTTCTTTTTATCATGATCATCAAAAAATGGAAACATACCCCTATATAAGTGAGACCAACTATCTACATGATTGTAATGTATATCATTTTAAAAAAAATTCCTAGTTGTATTAGAAATTATAAATATATATATATATATATGATAATTATGTAATTATTATTATTATGGATATGGTGGTATAATGAAAGCATTGATGATTGTCAATATAGAATTTTTATTTTATTCATATGATTTGATCTTCATCAGAACATCTCAAACAATCTTAAGTGTCTATGTAATTGAATATAAAATAGTAATAAATAAATTAAAAAAATAATAAATTTTAAAATGGATTTTATGAAAGTAAATAAAGGACATTAATTTATGATTGATGACTACAAATATCATACAGGATGACTCTGATATAATGTAAGGGATACTTTTTTTAAAATTAATAGTTCAAATGTTTAAAGGATTTATTTCCTAAAAATTTTCCTTTCCTGTCAATATCCATAAAATTATATTTTATATGAAGTATTTTGGAAATAAATTTATTATAAATGACATTATATTTCACATTTTTTAATGTGTTTAAAATCATTTTTAAGAAAATATTATAAATATTTTATATTGAATAATTTAATAATCATTACAAAGGGAGAAATCAATGCTCTATCTTGACATCTAATGTTTCAATGGTTTTCCAATAACTATAACTATTATTTTCTATTTATATTCATCTATAATATTAAATGTTTTCATTAAATAGAATTTATCCATCCATTTGATCTAAAATTTTGTTTTGAAAATTTGGATATAAGGAATGGAACACAAAAATATCATAAAATGTACTTTTTATTAGTTTGAAAGTGTATTTATACTAGTATTATGATTGAAATGATATATTTTGTTTTTTTTTTAATTCATGTTTTGTTCTATGGATATTTTTTTGAAGAAGGAAAATCTTGATATACATCATGATGATGGGTGGGACTTATATATCCCTCCAACATATTGGGTATTGATAATGTTCAACCAAAATTATATTGAATATTGGTCAAGTAGGTTATTTCATTTATATTTCTTTGATGAATATTATAGTCCAAGGAAGTTAAATTATTATTTTTTGGTATTTAAGGGTTTTTATAGAAATAATTTGAATTTATATTGTAAATAATTAAATTTTTGTTAAGGAATAATTACAAACTTTTAATGTACAAAACGTGCCTTTTTGAAAATATTTTTCATGGGTTATCATGTTTTATATGAAAACCCTAATTATTATGAATATTCATTTAGGTTTTAATGTAAGGTATTTCATCAAAAAATATGAGAATTAATGTTGATTTTATATGTCTGTGAATTATTATTTGATCTGCAATATATATATATGTTAGATGATAATTCTGTTTTATTATCTCGATGTTTGGAAATGGACTAAGGGGTTTCATTCATCCTATTTTTATATCTCATACTAATATTTTTGTGTATATAACATGTTTTCAACTCATTTTTACATGTACTAATAATTATTATGAACTATAAAAGGTATAAATCTCTACTATGGTGATTTAACATTAAGAATGTGTAGATTTGTTAATAAAACAAGATAATAAATTTAAGTATTACTTTCTTCAAAAAAATGTCTATTGAGTAAAATTTCACAAAATTTATTATAACTATTTTAGATGTTTCTTTTTTATATATTTTCTCAATTACTAAATAAAATAAACCCTATAATTGATTAATTTTAATCCTTTCCTACAAATCATGTATATATGTGCGGTTTTCGTTAAGGGTCCTTATAGTTGATATTATAAGAAAAGGGTAGAGAACATTTGAAATTATGCATTGAAAAATATGGTTATAAAATTTGGTAATTTTGTAAAATATTAAAATCATTCTCAAATAATTTATATTATTTTTTTGCGATTTCAAAAAAAAATCAAGTCTAGGTACTCAAAATTGGATGTAGTTATGGTACAGATAACCCTAGGTGAAACAACACTAAGAGTGATGTATTGTGTAATAATATGTCCTTATTTATTAAATAATTAAAGAAAAAAAGATGAAACACCTAGATAAAAACTCCTACAGGACAATTATAAGATTTATTGACATTTAATTATGGACAATTATGAATAATGAGAGGATAGAACCTATGAAAAACTATGATGAGAAAAAGTAATATAGTATAAACCTAATTCTTAATGGGTTTATAAATCTAAATTTAGTGATAATTTTAATTCTATAGATATCCATTATAGGTATTATATTATGGGAATAAATTTGGGGACAACTATTATGTTTTCAAGGATTGTTTGGATAAATTCAACCCTTATGGCTAACTTGTGAAAATGTTTTTTTTTGCAGAATTAAGAATTAAAATTTTATGGACATAAGTTTAAACATATCACATCCTAAAAAAATTATATGATCATTGATGATAAGGTAATTATAGCTATTTATAATTTAGGAATAAATTTTTTTCCGTATGTATAAACATGGTATTGAATATTTATTATGTGATTAAGAAATTAATGTTATTTCTGATTAATGTCGATATTTTTTATGAACATTATATAATTATAGTAAAAAATATTGTTAGATAATATTTGATTATATTTAAGGAATAAATATTTTATTATCTCAGAGAATAGTTTATGATATTAATATGCATATATATTGATACCACATATTTATGAAATGAATTGCATATTTTAAAGATTATATGTTTGGGGAATACATATTTTTGGGTATATGCCTTTTTGAGAGGCTTTTATTGATTAGAGATAAATATTTAATGAACATATTAAAAAAATGTTATCAAATTCTACTAATTTTAATGTATTTAACTTGGTTGATAATATTTTTAATAATTTCAATGTTTGTTTTTTATCAAAATTTATAAAATGAACATTGGGTTTTATTATTGAGCCTTTGTATATTAATGTTATATATATTCATTTGAATGATTATTAGTTTTGGGTATCTTATTACCACATGACAATCATTTTGGTTTTATTAAATAAAATAAGAAAATATTATTTTCTGTTTATATACCTCATGATGAATCAGAAGTTTATTATAATGCTTCAGGAATAAAATATTCATAATTATCATTTTTATTAAAGCAAAAGATTGTGGTCAAAATTTATTATGGGATGAACATAAACATTTAAAGAAATAATATTACCATATGTTGTTAGAATTGATAATAGATGAATTAATAAAATATAAGAAAAATATTTTTTAATTGAAATCATTATCTTATTAACTTAATTTCTGGTAAATCAATGGACATTTTTACAATAAATTTGTTTATGGTTTTATAGTCATTGACATTCCCATGATCATTCAATGTCATGTGGTCAATGTTAACTATTAATATACAGGATTATTTTAACATTAAAATTTTCTTTCATGGATATATGATTATATCCCAATAATTTTATACCATTTTTAGAACCTTGTAAAATGTTATTTCATGTTAACTATGTATTTCCCACTTATTGTTTTAAAAATAAGGATTTATTAACCTTTCATATGATGTAGGTTTTCAGAAAACATATTTTGTAACATAAAAGAATTTATTACTAATCTAATGTAAAATTGAATGAAAACATTTTTTATTCAAAGAGGTAATGTAACTCCTTGAGATTTTAAAGTAACAATATGTTTGATAGAGTAAGAAACATGTAACACCAAGGATAATCTAACCATGGTATAATAATATTTAAAAGTTTTTGTATTAATGTCCATATTAAATTTGATGTAGGGTATGAATATTGTAAATAGAATTATGCAAAATAAATAAAATTATTCTATTAGATTAAATCTTTCTGAAGAATTATAAGTAAATAAGAATTAAATTTTTCCAAGAGTTAATTTAGTAATCTAAAATAGGTTTTCTTTAAAACTATTTTTTTTTTAATTCTATGCGTGTATTATTTTACTAACATCTACATATTTTTTAAAAATTATTTTATAAAATTAATTTTTCATAAATTATCGTCTCTGAATTAGTTTTAGATGACATTTTTTGAATTTTATGAAAAATATTTTTTTCAATGAATAATAAAAATATAATGCAATTTAATTAAAATTCTATTTTCATTACAAGTATTTAAAAATTGAGATTCAATTTTAGATTTTTTTTTTTATAATTTAATAATTTATTTTTTAAAAAATAAATAATCCAATAAATACAATTTGAATAAAAATTATATATTATTTTGGTATAAACACATTTTTTCAAAAAAAAATTATTTTTCTTGGGAAATCACTTTTCATCATGTTTTACAGGTTTAGTTTTAATATAAATTATTCCACATTTATTAATATATTTTTGAGAAAATGATATAATTTTTTCAATAATCTAAATTCACATAATTTAATATGTTAAGCGTAATTTTTTATCTTAATGAATAGAAATAGTAGTTAAAATGTCTTACTACAGTTAAGGTTAATATAGGTTTATCAATGGGTTATACTAAAGTGGTTATGATTGAAATCATCAAATAACATGCCATTATCAAATTGTATGAGTTTCTTTAATCCGAAAAAATATATATTTATCTAAATAAAAATTTTAAAAAAATATGTTTCATTTGGGAACCCGTGATTTACTTTACAGAGGCATGTTATTTATTCTTCAAAAAAACTATTTATTTGGGACAATGCATTTTAAAATTCATTTGAAATATGAAATTCATATTTAATATTTCTATAAATTATTTAAAACATTATATTTTTACTATTTCTCCACAAGAATTAATTTAAAACAAAATTATAATTGTATTTTCAGTTAAAATAAATTGTATGCTTAACTAAGTTGTTTTATCCAAAAAACAATTGTTGCTTTTTGTGTTCAAAATTATAATTTAATTACATAAAAAAATTTAATTTGGACCTAATAAAATTGATTAAAACATGTTAACCATCAGTTAAAAAAAATTAATGTTTCCATATATTATTTCCATTATAATTAATTTTTCATGGTAAAAATTTTGGTTATCATGGTTGGTAGAAAAATTAGTTCAGATTTTTTTAACTAGGATACAATGCATAATGTTTTTCAAAAAACAATACTGAATATGATTGGAAGATATTATTTCAACCCTAAACCAAAATATCATTAAATTTTTATTTTTTTGGTGCTTCATTACATGAGAAATATAGATATATTATATAATTTCATATTAAATCGGGTGTATTTCCTTCCCCTCACTTATAAAAGAGAATCGTCTATCCTCAAACCATCACAAGTTTTTATCACATGATTTTATCCAAAAATACACATCAATAACTGTGTTCTATTAAAATTATTTTTTGAATACAATGAACTATAAAGGGATTAAGCATTAATGAAAAGTAGGTTGTTCAAAGAAGAGGTATATCCATTAACTATATCATTTAGATTTATTTTTTTGGCCTAAAAATCATCTTCAATCGTGATATTTTAATTATAATAGTATCAAAAATATTCTAATAATAGTTTGGTTAATTTTTATCTTTTATCCATATCTTCCATCTATAATTTTGGAAATGAATGTTTTATTTTTTATTACGGTAGACTACCTCCTCATGAACAGATATAGCTCATTTTCAATAATCACATCTCATTGATTCTTATAATGATGGGTTTATTTTATATATCAGATATTATATAAATAATTATAATTTTTTAATATAATATATTGTCTTTGTTATTACCTTTTTGTCCATTGAAAACTGATATCGACGTTCCTGTGTATGTCGGGATTACCCCTCCAAAATGTTATAGGATTCATTTTTCATCCTTACATCACATGAATGATATATATGTAATGGTTTTAAATGAAATAGAATTATTTTTCTAATAAAATAATATATATATATATATAATCATATATACCTTTTTCCAATATGATCATTGAAAAATTGAAATACTACTCAGGTGTATGTACATCCTACCATCTCCTCAATTATAATATAGTTCTTTTTATAATAATCCCGATTTTTTTGTTTTTTAAGTATAAGTGATTTATAAAAATGGAAATTATATCGTGATAATTATTATAGATATGATATATAATAACCTCATTGAACATAATTATCATAACAATTTTACTTTGGTCATATTATATAAATATTATCAAAACATTTGATATAAAATTAAATGAATATTTATATTAATATATTATTAAAATAAATAAAATTAAAGGAAAAATAAAATTTAAAAACATTAAAATAACAAATAACTAAAATCAATTTGTTATTTTGATTGATAAATAATTTACCTGACGAGTCGAGCTTGAGTGAAGGGAGAAATTACATTAAAAACCTCATATATAATGTTTAAATATAAAACATATAAACCATTTTTATGCCTGTCCATATTAATAAAAATAATTCTCATATAAATTTATATTCATATAAATGAATTATAATGGAAATATTTATCTAATTATATATTCATTAATGTCATTTCTAAAGGAATCATTTTGTAAATTTTATACAAAACATTTTGATATTATTTACAAGAGGGAAAACTACACATCTATTTTAACTACTAGAGTTTCAATAGTTTTTATGCATTATATTACCATAATTTTATTTATAAAATCATTTATAACATTCAAAATTTTCATCAATGAAAAATACTATTGCATATTTTTTAGGAATTACAGTTTTGAAATTGGGTTCTCATTAAAAGGGATATATCAATACAAGATAATGTTGTTCATTTGAGTTGAAAAGTATTTCTTATGTGTTTGATGAAGGTAATGATAGATTTTATGTTTTTTTCCTTTTATTGTCATTGTTCAATTTTTATGATCATAGGTGAGCCTAATATAGCCCATGATGATGTGTGAACCCCATGTACCATTCTAATGAATTGGATTACTATTATTTTTATACATAATTATATTATAAGTTGACTATTTTGGTTATTCCATACATATGGGTTCCTGTATGTTTTTTAGGAAGATGATTTCACTAGGATGCTATATGAAGTTTTTATGCATTCTAATGAGTTTCCATGGAAACACTACAACAAATATGGCTTATAATAGCGTTAAAAACTGCCTTTAACAGATCTAAAAAAGCACTGCTAATCTCGTTGAAGATAAAGTGGGGTACACTTTATCAGTGCTGATAAAAGATCTCCTTTATCAGCGCTCAGTAAGGGTTGATAAAGGTAGTCTTTATCAGTTCTATTTTCAGCACTGATAAATGTATAATATATCAGTGCTAAAAATAGCACTGATAAACACTACCTTTATCAGCGCTCAAAATAGCACTGATATATTATCCATTTATCAGTGCTTAACTAGCACTAATAAAGGCCATAGATCTTGTGAAAAAACAAAACCTCCACAGAACCTACATAAAACCTGCCCACATTACATCACCTGCACACAACACAAACAAGACCCACACACAAAGCACAGAAGAAGAAAAATTATACATACATTTACTTGAAATCATGAATACAAAACAACACACTGCTATATACAATTTAAAACATATTTAATTTGGTTACAATTACAATTATCTAACAAATAGTTCATAAACATTGATGTTCCATCATTTTTACATCCATCCTCTCTAACAAATTGTCGTCCATGGTGGCGGTTTCCGAACAAAACATTCGAACTCAGGAAAAATATTTCACCAACATAAGAAAATAAATATTTTTTTAGTAATACAAAAATGATATAAATTAAACATTAATATGAATGAATGCATTAATAAAATGTGAATTTTTACATGTTATAACATTTATTTTCATTAGTTCATAGGTCTTGTAGAGATTACTATAAAGCGAGAGTTTCGTCCCCATTGTGATGTGATGAACTGGGTATGTAATTATTTTTGGGATGGTTCGTGGATTGTGGGGACTTTCATGAGGATTTCAGGCTCTGATGACACATAGGGAACCCAAGATCATTCCCAAGATATATGCGCTCATGTTAGTCTATATAAGAAATGAAAAACGCTGATGAAACGAGAACCTTATTTACTCAGATTTCTAGCAAACTACTGGGATTCCTAGATAGTGGAAATATACTCACTCTAGTTATACCTAGACGATGGTTTAATCCTTATTTTAGATAATCTTGGTATATGTGCATCTTATTATATTCAAAAACAAATTCTATTCCAAAATATATTGTTTAAAAAGAGTGGTGGGTACTAGGGGAGAAGTCATACAAAGGAAATGCACTAATGAAGGCCAATAAAAGATAACATAGATAGTGAAGCACTAGGAATAAAAAACAACCGTTTTAGTACTCAGATCGGTGGGTAGGGAAAGTCCTCCATAGCCATATTCCATGATAATAGAAAGGGAATAACTTAGCACACATACAAGATTCACATCACTCTATTCCTGACTAGCGGCATGAGAGGGAGGACTTGGGGAGCTCAGTTGGGATCATAGGGGAAATACCTCTTCTAGTAAACAAATAGTTATGGACTCAGATATAATTCTCATACATATATTGATATTTCTCACTATAAGAGACTCGTTATAAAAAGACTCGATCTTTACCCATCTAGAAAATTACTCCACTTATGCATTTTGAAAGGCCTACCCCTTATAGAAGGAAGAGGTCTTTCAGCACCTGATTGTAGACCAACCATAGGAGGGTCTGAAGGAGAGAATCCTTTCTAATCTTCTTACAGGATGTAAAAACTACCTATCCTAATGAAGATATAAAAAATTATATTTTCAATGTATAAGAGAGACCTTCATGAACTATAAAAGAGAAGAAGACCATAGGGAGGATGAGAGGTTGTTGTTGTTGATCTCTTCTAGATAGAAAAATACACAAAGACACTAGGGCTTTAGATATTTTGGTTTTAATTAATTTATGTTTATGTTAAAATTAACCTAATAATATGTGTTAATGAATGGGGTTTCTAAATGGAATTTTACTAGTGAGGCACAAAACATAAAATAACCAATTAACCAAGAGACACAATTAGGTCAATTCCCTTACCTCAACCAGAAGTCCAATAAACTATTTTCAGTTCATACCAACCACAACTGAGTCTATGATCACTTGTATTAATATCCAAAAACATTAAATTACATAATTATTTAATTTTAATCGAAAATCAAGCATGGTATAATAGGCACCAAACTGATCGTGTAATCCAAAAAAGCCAGAATGTTGAGAATCTAGGTGTGATCCACTCCTAACGCACCCCTAATCCTAGAAAAAACAAAATCTTCAATCTATATTATTAGATTTATGACAAATTAAGACCAAATTTTTGAAAACCGATAAACAAATCTTCCAAAAAATATAATCTTCATCAAATAATTATTGATTACTAGTTTATGAAATTTGGAGACATTCTCTAAGAGTCATATATAAAAGTCCCATGAAGAACAATGATTTATCCATACTATGGAATAATAATTACACCTAGAACCATAAAAACTAAATGCAAATCCTTGAGCAAGAAGTTAGAGAATCATGATGTTGTAGGAGAAGAAACCACATTGATTCGAAATGACGAACAACCGATAATCCACTCAGGTATATATGGAAGGAAGGGGGAATGGGGTTTGGTCACCCCTTAAGAACATGGTGCCCAAACAAAGAAACATTATGATGTTTCTACTTTATAAACCCATAACCCACATAAAAATAAGTTTTAAATCATGTTACATGAAATGACCCAAGTGGTGACGACACTATATTTTGGGTCCAAATCCTTACTTCACCCCTTTTCCCCATTCACGACCATTATCACCCTATTAAATGAATTCATGTTGTGAATTACCCTTTCACACCATGAGTAGCCAAATGCTAGTACATTTCAATAGAATGACGACCCAAATCATCGTAGATATCCTTCCAAAACCCAATGACATCCCTCTAGCCCCAATACATGTCTGAAACACCTATTAGAGACATTAAAATGCTTAATGACCCATCCCGAGACCTGCTTCAAAAAATGAAACCATCAATAAAAGAAAATTCAATTTCCCTAGGTAATTTCTAACCCAAAATGATATGGGTCATTACATACTTGGGTTATAAACAAGCCTGTTCTTTTATCCATAGTTCTATGGAGTATCATGTCTACCTCACATTAAATTTAATGCATGAGAAAACCAATGATGGAAATTTAGCCTCAAATTAAATTATTTTAAATAGGGTACTCAATATCATATTCATAAATCTGGTTCAATGTACACACATTACCCCTCAATCATAATTGGATTAAATAGATATTATTTAGTGACTTAGTTTATTTTAATGATAACTTCATCAAAAAAAACTTATGTGAGTGTTTATCCACACTCTAAGGAATAACATAATCATCTTGGTCAATATTTTGGTTTGAATCTTATTTCGTGCAACAATAGGATCATCTTGAAGGTTGAAAACAACAAAATATCATCATCACCTTCCATCAACAGGTCCTCAAATAGGGTTTTTACACTATGTAGGAGTTTAATGTCCTTTCTTTTTATTGTTCCTATCTATGTAGACTATCCCTAGGTAAGTACGGAGTGACATGGGTATCCCTATTAGGAGATAATCTCCCAGGGGAATAAAATCCCTGAGATATTTAGGAAGTGAACCACCTCAATCATAATAAATGATTTATGAGGGTTAAAACTTGTTGCATAAAGGGATTAAAGTCCTGGACAATATATCCATACCTCTAGCCCCCCTATCTCAGGTTGAACTGGAGTCACCTCCCCCTCATTGTGTTCCTCGAAGCGATCCACTACAGCAACCAGCACTAGCCCTTCCAAGGCATTCACCCTGCCAAAAATAGCCACAGTTCCCTGTCCATCCTCGACCAACTCTCTAATGACCTCCACTCCTTCCTATAATTAGCCATCACTATTGGTTGAGCCTCTCTGCCATTTCCTTCCGGTATTACTTCCTCTAGAACAGGTACCACCTTCGCACCAACCTCCAACGCCTTACTCAGTACATCGCATTCTTCTCGAATAGAGCCAAGACCTGCCACGGCCATTATTCTATAGTCCTCAACCAATTGTCATTCCAGGGCCCTACCTTATTGAAAAACACCACTAAATGACCCAAGCGGTGACAAACAAAACAATAATCCATCCAGTCCTCATAAACCACCAGTTGTTTGTACCTATACTCCTCCAATTGTAATCCATACATGATCAAAAGGTATCAGGGAAGCATCCAATTCCACTTGATCCCAGTGATTAACCAGGGGAAACACAACTTCCGTTCAAGAATTAGAACATAAATACCTTCCTACGAGATTACCTAGCATGCGAATAACAGCCGAAATCTAAATAGGTAGTGGAATACCCCACACATCTTCACCTACAATGGTAAGATAGTGACCAAATCCAATATATGGATACAGATAATATATATATATATATATACATAGTTAGAATAATCCAAAATGAGATGGTAAGGGTAGTGTTGTTAAAGTTGCACACATCCCCAAGCGGCCTTTGCGCCTTATTGCGCCACGTGCCTTTGACAACAATGGGTAAGGGGATATCCATCTTACAACTCATTCGAGGAAAAAGTGTAGCCAACAATTCCAAAATTACTTCAACGATACCCATTATCTCAGGCATCTACCTAGAAATAATTGTGCAAGTCAAATAACAACACATGTTCGCAAATACAAGTTAAAACAAACGAGATACAGAACATTGAAATTTCTTAAAAATCAACCAAGGGGTACATGACATGTGAGAGGAACCAAACGGTGTCTGGTAGCACTTCACCTATGGACCATGTCCATGGGGATACATGGACCCAACTACACACCATGTGTTCATCCTTTTACACAGCATATAGTCGGGTTTTCTCTAGATTCTCAAATACTATCTCTACATGTTTAATTTGATCCCTCTACTTTAATTTCAGCAGTATTTATATTTAGGCCCTATATCTAACTGAAAATTCCTTACTTCAATACAGATTTGTTTAAAGATCAATAATATGAATCTGGGGATAGAAAACATTGAGTAATAAATTATGATTTCAATGCATCGAAGCATTCTCAATCCTCAATTGGTACATATCCATCAAAGGGATCGATCTGCTCAAATTATTTAATCAACAAGGGTGTAAACATAAAATTTAATATTCCTACTCAGATATTGGATCATTTTTCATCAAAAATCATTCTATCAAATGATTGAAGGAAGTCATTGTGTTCATTGTATCTCGATCGGATCTAATATGTCATTTCATTATCATCCAAGGTTATCCACCAAAGAAGGTTTGAGGATAATCAATGATCATATATAGATAACGTAATTAGTAGGAATTCACCTTTATCCTATTTGTGTACAATCATCCATCAGGTATGCTGTCCATTTGTTTCTAAACACATCTATATCATCTTCTGAATATGATTTTTTGTGACAGTCATGGTAGTACTAAAAATTATAATTACACAAAGGATTAATAAATATTTTAAATGAACTCATAATCATTTTCAAAAGTACCTCGTCAGGGATGCATGTTTGTTGATGAAATATGATCTCTTTCATAAATTTACAAACATAATAACCATAATCCTTTTCATTTTATTGTTTTGGACACTGTAGAAACATTGACAATAATAAGTAATTTGTTTTGATATGTGTTTGGATAGTGCAATGTTATTATATATAACAGGATACTTTTCCAGTTGTAGATATTTTTGGTGTTCTTTTCCTTAGGCCCTAGATTCATTCCAAGCATTACATGATATCGATGCACCGCCCTATCATAATAGAATCCTCATTAAAATATAACATAAATTGTGTAACTAGATGTTTAGTTTTAAAATGTTTCATCTAGTGTATTACAAATTAACAAACACCATCATGCGTGGTCGGTTTGTTGGATATCCATGCATTGTATCCAAAAAATAAATTTCTGTAGTATCCAAATTGACAGCAATCAGCATCCAACGGTTCCTAAAAATACAAAAAGGAATAAGTAAAGAAATAAATGAAAATATATTTGATATGATTAAATTATAGAGTTTTACCCCCGCATAGTTGGTATTAGAAAGAGTCTGTCATCCGTAATTTTGTTTTCAAATGATTTGAGAAGGGATGACATTATTGCGACCTCTTTATCAGAATCAATTTCATATTTTGAAGAGGTGATGTGAGGAATAACAAGTCCAAAATATTGTTCACAGGGAAATCCCTTCAATTGTTTTTCATATATACACCTACGAAAAATATAAAATGTATTTAGTCATAATTATTAGAGAATATCATATTTTTTAAAATCAAATCATGAAAACATAACTCATGTATACATTTACAACTGAGGCACCTAGACATTGATACATGAGGAGATCATTTACATTTTCAGCACTAATAAAATCTAATGTTTCCTCTCCATACATATTTTTTTCAAAATCAACAGTGTGAGTATTTACTTCTTTCAATTTTGTATCCACATGAGCCTGCAATGATATTAACTGTGGATATAGAACGGGCAGAGTGAAGGTGCTCTTAGTAGACCATTTCAATCGGTTCATTGATCCTTGAGAAATTTTTGAGCTGATATTTTGTTTCACCCCACAGTCTTTGTCATTTTGTAATAACATTCATTGGTTCAAACATTTTTTCATTAAATGTTAAAGGTCCAGCTTGAAAAATAAATTGGAAATGGATACCTTTTTGTCGACATGTTTTTTTACAAGAACATTCATCCATGTGATGAATGTTCCAACAGCTTGTTTAATCGTATGAATGTAGTCATCATCATTTGGAACATGTAGCTCGTCACTCATCTTATTAGTTATGTTAATTGACACTTTGAGATGATGTTTTAGAAGATTAATGGTTTGTAGCATTTCATTTTGCGTATTGAACACCGTAGCCCTTGCAACAAGGCGATAGGTGGGAGTTGATAGATATAAATAATAGTCATTTTTACCATGTGGAATATTAGTAAAGGAAAGGTATTAGTGTCTATGAAAATCACATTTCATAGAAACAATTATTAAAACATTAATTACCTCATCTAACTCAGGTTTTTTAGTGGAATGGATCGCCTCAAAGCTGGTGGGGGTGGGGTCGGATTGTCACGCAATGGTTGTTGTTGAGTTGTTTGTTCTCTTTGCCTCTCCCCCATAAATTTTGCTGTCATCTCTCTCTGGTATTATAATTATTCTTGAAAATAGATAATTGTTTTTTCATATTTTCTATTTTATCATTTAGATCCTTGGCTTGTTTTTGTTTTTGAAAATATGTTCGGGGTGTCACCCCAAAACCCGGACCTCTGACACAACCATACTATTCTGGCTGCATCAAGGCTGCTGAAAGTATGTCAGCATCTGTTGTGGTGTTGTTGATTCTTGTCACTATGTTAGATTGAAAATATATAAAAATAAGTATTTATTATAATTTAATAGCGATTTAAAGAAAATAAAATTTATATTATGTCATACTTGCACGTGTTTCCCACACTTTTTGTGTGTTTTTATCTACCAGTATCCCCTATTTATTTACACGGGCCTTCTTCCATAGCACATGGCATGGGATGGATATGTCTTTCAATTTTGATTCATCAATCTGCATATAAATAGGGAAACATGGTTATGGTGTTTTTTTATTTCACATACAAGTATTAGGGTAGATTTAAAAGATGTACCAATTTTTTCTCAAGTGCAGCATACCCCATCCTTGCTTTACTGTAAGGGTACGTTGGTTCTATTCTGCATTTTTTATTTTCAGCACTCAGTTGTTGTTTCATAAATAAAAAACTGTCAATAAAAGTGATGAATACAAGCAAACATCAAAAAACATATTACCCCAGACAATGTACCTAAAAATTATGCTCCCCACGACGGTTGCTAAACGCATCCCATGCTCCTTGGGATATCAAGTGTGCATAAAGAAGAGGTGGGTGTGGCTTGATTCTCCCTTCTGCATATTTTAGACGATATTTCGTTAAAATTGTGCAGAAACCTCTACGAATACTTCCTCTAACTCTTAATACATATTCCTTATTCGAGGCATCTACTATAAATGCACTCTGTAATGGATGATGAAGAGTAAGTCAATGTTTTGGTATTTTATTTTATTTTTATAAATTAAAAAAATGATATCATAATGTTACCGTAATCTCTTCCCACATTAGTGTCTTCAGCCTAGTGAAAACATGGTGCAACGACTGTACATTAATCGGCACATGTTGCCGAGTGATGATTCCAATGTACCTACTAAATATGGCTCTGTTGGGGTTAACATTTTGGCCTCTCTTACTCCATCCCACCTCAAATTTGATGTCTTTTTCATTTGCATTAAATATTTTGGCCAACACTATCAAACTACGATGATCTTGTTTTTTTCATTTTTAGGGTTTCATTCCCTACCATTTCCTCAGAAGTAGCATCAATATATTACCCCAGAGCACTAGCATTGACACTGGGACCAGCAACAACTAGTTGAGAAACCTGTTGTACCTCAGCACTGGGACCAGCAACAACAGGTTGAGAAACCTATTGATGCTCTGCACTGGGACAACCAACATCTGGTGGAGAAACATGTTTTTTCTCTATAGTGGGACCACCAGCTGCTGGTTGAGAGACCATTTGTGCCTCGGGATTGTGTGCATCAGCAGGTGAAGAAGTCATTATCTGCAAAAGTGGTTTAATATTTAATTTAGATTACATAAAAACAGCAGTGAACATATAATAACATAACTTAACACAATGTATATTACAATAACAAAATAACTTGATTATTGTACTCTCTCTTTTTCTTTAAATGATGAAGAGATTTGACTCCTCTATTGTCTATGTAAATCCCTTCATTGTGGTCTCCTTTGACATACAAAATGCCGTCTACATTGGCACTACTGTGAAATGATTGTGAAGTCCCTATAAAAGGGTCATCCTCCGTTGAACTTTCATCTGACCCTTCAGTTGTTTGGGTCTATAACAGAACAATTGACCAATTTCAGTTTGTGGGGTCTGGAACATAAAATACTTGTATTGTTTTTTATGCCATTATAAATGGTTCGTCATTCTCCCCTTCCTTACCGATATCAACTTTCATGAATCCAAATTCATCTATTTTAACAGCACTCCTGTTATCAACCCACTTGCATTGAAAAATAGGCTATTTGAATTTCATATAAATCAACTCCCATATTCATTTGATGATGCAAAAGTATGACATATTCACATAAATTGGATTTTTGTCCTTAGCACCGGAAACCTGCATCGCCTCAACCACAAGTCTAACCCCACTATTCTGCACGGTAATGTCTCCATCATGTTCATTAGTATATAATTTATAACCATTAACTGCATAATCATTTTAAGATAATACGTACACACTTGCTCTTTCGGCTAGCCATCGAAGTTGTTATGAAATTTAGTCTTTATTTTCATCTAACTGCTTAGAAATATGGTCTCGAAACCATCCTACAAACTGCCGATTATTGGTATCTGATATCCATTTTTCATCCATAAAAGGAATCAAATGCCTAAGAATTTCTTTATGGGATTGAACATATGGGTCAACATCAAAACTATTATGAAAAATTTAAAGGTGGGACTGCTCCCAATCTGTAATATTGATTTTGACGACCTCTATTCTTGAAATTATTTCACCCTCAAGCTGCTCAGTGTGATGAGATTTCGGTAGGCCAATGATATCCACACCAGACAGGTATTTGGTACAAAATTCAATGGCTTCCTCAACAAAATATTGCTCCATAATATAACCCTCTGGCCGACTTCGGTTCTTGACGTACCCTTTCAAAATATTCATATACCGTTCAATGTGGTACATCCATCTATACATTATAGGACCACATAGTCAAATATCTCTCACCCAATGAACCATCAAATGAACCATCATATTGAAAGATTTTGGCAGGAAGAACATTTCCAATTCACATAATATGATGAAAATTTCTCTTTCTATAGATGTCAATTTCTCTGAGTCTATAACTTTGCTACATATAGCATTGATGAACAAATAGATCTTCATTAAGGTATGGTGGACATTTTAGGGAAAAATTCAACATAAAGCTATAGGAATTTGATC
Source organism: Viscum album (assembly GCA_963277665.1). Lineage (NCBI taxonomy): Eukaryota > Viridiplantae > Streptophyta > Magnoliopsida > Santalales > Viscaceae > Viscum > Viscum album. The sequence goes on from OY728158.1 coordinate 546,054,991, forward strand.
TTTCATCATAACATGGAGGTCATGTGATTTCAGACACTTTAATTTTAAATCTCTCATTGACACGATGTTCTTGATATTTGATGAATACACCTCTAGAAACTTTAAGTCATTCAAGAAGTTGCAAAACAGATATATCTCATGTCTTGGAAGAGTTTAAGCAATAGGAGGAAGAAAATTTTGTTTTTCACCCTTCACTGGTGCCAACTCTTCTCGTATTCCCTTCTCAACCATGTCCAATCTAGCCTTAATTACATCCTTTGTTTTGTTGGCTGCATTTATCAAGGTGCCGATTACACTATCACATACATTTTTTTTCAACACGCATAACATCAAGAAAATGTCTGACATACAGACAACTGGAGTATGGTAATTCAAAAAAAATAGATCTCTTTTTCCCACCAGTTTTTTTAAGGTTTTTTGAAAACATTTTACCAAAAGTAGTGTCCAAATATTTTACCTTCTCAAACAATTGATCACCTATTAGTGGAGATGGTGTTGTACATTCTCCTTAACTTCCATCGAATGATGTCGTCCAAGAACGGTACTTATGTCGTCGGGGTATAAATATGCGATATCCTAGAAACATGGTTTTTGATGAATGTTTCAATCTAATTGACTATGTACCTTGTTTGCAAATGGGACACCCGTGAGTTCCTTTAATGCTATATCCTGAAAAATTTCAATAAGCAGGAATATAATTTATTGTCTCGTACAAAATGGATTTCAATGTAAAATATTCATTTTTGTAAGAATTATACAATGTAACACCTGAATCCCACAATATTTTCAAATCCTCGATCAATGGGGCCAAATAAACATGAATATCATTACCAGGTTGTTTTGGTCCTGATATAAGCATAGATAACATGATGTATTTTCGTTTCATGCATAACCATGTTGGTATGTTATAGTTTACCAACATAACCGGCCATGTACTATGACTGCAGCTTTGAAAACCAAAAGGATTCACCCCATCTGTAGATAATGCCAGATGAAGGTTTCTCGGCTCGTTCCCAAATTCTGGATACTCATGATCAATTCTCTTCCATTGAGAAGAGTCTGTCGGGTGACATAGTTTTCTGTCATTAATTCTTTTATTTGCATGCCATGTCAATTGTCTAGCAGTCTCCTCACTCCTATATAGGCGCCTAAACCTAGGAATGATTGGAAAGCACCATACGAATTTCGTAGGACTAGAATCATCTTTCTTGTATCAAGAAGCACCACACTTTGGGAATTATTTAAGTGATTTGTTGTCATTGTGAAACAATATACAGTCATTCAGGAAGGCATGTATTATTTTAGAGATCATACCCATCGATCATAGCATTCTTTTGGCATCATATGTTAGGCTTGGGAGTTAATTATCTTCTGGGGCATCTCATTCAGGAGAGCATGTAGTTCTGTAAAACTGGCATCACTCCACTCGTTTCCTGCTTTCAAATTATATAGCTTCAATATGGCTGACAATGCTATATATTTAGTGAAACCAGTATACAAAAGCTTTTTTTCACAACTCTTTCACTTCTCAAACAATTTTCAGTAATCACGACGTTCATCTTCAACTATCCTTGTCATTTCTTCAATGCGATATTCATCATCATTCACATCTTTAATCACACCCTCCATACGATCGTCTTCACTGTTCACACTTCTAATCATATCAAATGATCTATAAAATGTCGTGTTATCTGAGACACTACCTACATTCATTTTTTCCCGTGTTTATTCCAATATGTATAACTTTGATCTATTCCGTGACAGATCAGGTGTTCTTCCAACTCCTTTGGACTAATTTTTCTTGAATAAAAACAGCCTAAACATGGACAAAGGATTTGAGAAGGGTCACATGCTTGGTCTTCTACAAAATACATAAACTCATTCACGCCCACTTCATACTCTTTTGTCAACTGATTAGCATTCATCCATTCATTATTCACATTCATCGTCTTTATGGGTTTGATCTCGATCATCCCTAATATTATGTTTTAATTAATTAAGTAGCATTGTTTGGGTTTTGTAAAAACAAATCATGGTAAAAATGTATTTAATCTCATGTGAAATCCATATAAATGGTGTGTCTAGTAGGGTGAACATCGTGTATGTATAAGATACCTGATTTAATCTGATATATATCAAATTTATTCGAAGTTAGTCTTACAAAGACTGAATCATGCCTTTGAAAATACATCACATTTAGAACAACTTGAGCTAAAGTAATGTACTTTAGATACATATTGAGTCACCTCACCAGCTATGCATCACATTTTTGTGGAATACACGGTGTGTAGTTCTTATATGACCACTAGGGGTGAATAGTCTATACACATCAAGTTTCTATGGTATCTATACATAGTGTGGGTGAAGTAAAACACATTTAATATGGTTCTACTAATATTTCATGGCATGTACATGGTTTCATGCTGAATTATATATATTTGAGATACATTGTGTGTGACCTAGGTTCACATGACATGTAACATTTAAAAAGAAACTTATTCCAAGTTTGAGTCAGAAGATTAGTCAGGTGGTGTAAATTTTGGAGAAAAATGTTTTGTGGAATTAAAATCTATAAGAAATCCATGTATGGTGGAGCATGTTCCATTTAACAAGGCTACAAACCATATATTTTAAAGTGTCTCATAGAGTCCTCTAGAAGTGGTTTTCTTGGATTCCATGGAATTGCACTAGTAACAAAGTTGTGGTGCCATTGAAATGGGTAAAGTTTGGATTGGTATTTAATGGTGGAAGAACTACAACATGGAAGCCAAATAGCATATCGATCATGCCAAAAACCAAAACACCACAAAAAAACACAATCATGATCACAATCGCAACACCATACAAACCAAAAAATCAAAATTTTAGATTCTACAAATCATCCCTTATTCAATTTTGTTTGTTAATTTAGAGGTTATCACAGAAGTTTTATCATCCTAGGGTGTTCATTCATAAATCAAGTATACGTAAATTACCATTTTTTATATTCCAATGTTCAATATGAACCAACCAAAATTCAATTCATTTAGTGCACAAACAACGACCACCAACGACCATGATTTTTAGTGGTGTGTTAAGAACATACATTTCACATTATATCCATCAATATCAAACAATAATTACATGTGAACCAAAGGAAACCAATGAGTAATAAGAGAAAACTCACCATGAAGGTGTAATTTAGCACACGGTATAGGTGTGTTCGTGGCAGAGGAGAGGCGCACAGCAGAGGATATTTCCAACTGAAAAGAAAACATAAAATAGGGGAAACCCATTAGAATAAAATAATCTATAACCGAGCACACCATTTACCACTTCCCACAAACCCCAAAAGACAATGCATGCAAATAAAATTAATTTTTTTGATAGAAAGCACTATCAGATCACTAATTTTTATCCAAACCATAGGTTCAAACAAATCCAAATAGGATTCAGAATGATCACATACCTCGAGAAAATAAGTCCAACCATAATAGTGATCAAGCATAGAACAATGTGAACTAGATGGGAGAGAGTGACCCAAAATATCATCGGGATAAAGATCTATCCAAGAGGATAATTTTGTAAAAAATATGAATCCTCAAGAACTCAATAGATCCCAAAAAACCTTTTTTGTGACATTGACACTGCATGAAATACATTTACTTGTCCTGTAATCTTATTGACTTAGATACACTAAAAAATAAGTCACTTTTTATTTAAAACATTATATTTTTTATTTAAATCATATGTAACCATTACAAATTTTGTAAAATTTTCACATTATGCATCCAATTAAAGTGTCATTTTGGGCGGTCATTACATGTCATGTACTCCATTTACACGTCATGTAATTTCTCAGAATATAGTTAAAAATGTTGTTTTGTTTCTAAAAATTTCCTAAAGATCACTAAATTTACCAATACATGTGTCTTAAAAATCCTTTCTCAACATTCCTCAACAAAAAAAATCCAAAAAAAGTTAAAACATACCTCACATAAAATGTAATGAGACAATATAATCTCCACACCATAAAAGATTTTTCCCAAGAAATACCTCATGATCATGTATCCTCTATTGAAGAAGGACACTACTACCTCATCAACGAGTGAGTCCCCCCTGTATCATGGATATATTGTATGAACTACCACATTAAATAGACTCGAGGTCGTTTAATCATGTAGTACCTTATACTCCAGGTTCATAATCTGAATTGGCTGGGGAACCAAAGTATTATCGGGATCATGATCAACATCCCCCATATAATCACATGTAAATGATCTGGTATATACCTACTCAAATATAAAATATTAAACACATCGTGGATATCTATCAAACCAGATAGTAACTGAAACCAATAGGAAATACTCCCTAGTGACTAAAAAATCACTAAGTTTATCCCATTACTCGGTGAAAAAAAACATTGATAACCTAGCCGCTGATGTCCCATGTGATGTGAAACTACGATAAAGAACTAATAAATAACCTTAAACACCAGTATTTGATTCCAATGGTTCTTATTGAATTTATTATGACTCTGTTTATTGATTAAATTCTTCAAGATCAACTGCACCATCACTTTCATCTCTTGAACAACACTTGAATCGACTATGGACCACTCTACCAACGTTTCCCACTACTAGGGATATCTATATGGATTCCCGTATAAAGAAATGTAAGGATACATCTTTATAACATCCTGATAACAATTGTTATAGAGGAATTCAACAAAAATAAAATTCATTTCCCAATATCCAATGAAATCATGTGCATGATTCTAGAGAGTAACCTCTAGAACATTGACATACCTCTCTATATATATGTCCATCTATAGATGATAATGTGTTCATAATTTACCCTGGAAAACTAGTGAAACCTATAATGATTTCCAAAACCTAGATTTCAACCTCAAATTACTTTCTGAAACAATTATTGAAGGAACCTCATAAAGTCTTAAAAAATATAAATCATACAAGTCCATTATTTGTTCCACTTTCATCACCTCATTAATATGTAAGAAGTGCACATATTTTTTGAGTTGATCAACAACCACCTAAATAACAACATTCTTGTAAGGCATTTTTGTAAAACCAACAAAAAATTAATGAAAATTTAATCCCACTTTTATACTGGAATGTTTAATGGCTAAAACAACCACACAGGTCTCTTGTGCTCCTCCATAATTCTATAATATGTAGAGAACCATTAATCCGAAACCGTTATCAACTATATCATCCATTGATTCATGCAATAACACTTCATGTCAGTATTTCACATGTTCAATTAAAGCGGTAGAAAAAAATTACATGAAAATAAATATCAATTAATGTAGCGGAGGTAGTGGAGGTAGCGCCCGAGGCAGAGACAGCGGTGGCGGCGGAGGCGGAGGGGGCGGCAGAGGCGACGGTGGTCGCGACAGTGGCGGCAGAGGTAGCGATGGTGGCGACAGAGGCAGCGTCGGTCACTGAAGTGGGGGCGGGGGTGGAGGTGGCGATGGCGGTGAAGGTGGAGGAGGACTAGGAGGAGGAAGGATGAGGAGGAGGAGGATGAGGTCGCGGTGGATGAGGGGCCTGGTTCAGCTTCGGCGAAATATTGACCGCATGCGAGCGAGGATGGCCTGTTTGGGTTATTAAATAAAAACTGATGGAACATTTATTAGCGCTCTCTAAAAGCACTGATAAAGGTATGTTTTATCAGAGATAAAATAAAAGTGCTAATAAAACACTCATTTATCAGTGCTTTTTTAGCACTGATAAAGAGATCCCTTTATCAGCACTAAAAAAGAGCTGATAAATGCATACCCCTTTATCAGAACTTTCTGTTTAGCGCTGATAAAGGGTAGCTCTTCCCTTTCCATGTTTTTTGGTAGTGAAATATTTTTTTTTTAAATATAATCTAATGATATTTTGTTTTAAAGGAATGATTATACACTTTTAAGGTAAACTGTATGTTTTGGAAAATGGTTTTCATGGTTTAGTGTGTTTTCGAATAAAATCTGCATGATTATGATTTGTCCATTATGTTTCTTAAGAATTGTTTTATTAAAAACTTTTGGAATTAAATCATATTTCAAATGTAACTAAATGATTTTTTGAGCTCAATGTTTTTTATTTTTATGTAAAACACTCTTTTATTATCTCATGGTTTTTCTATAGACTAAAAGACATTATTATTCCTTTTTGTATATATATTGATGATTTATTTGTGTTAATACCATTTTCAGAAATATATTTCTCTTTTATAATGTATATGTTGTAACTAAGTTAAGGTATATCTTTTGACCATAGTAATTCATCATTATGGAAGTAAATTTGTTTTACTGGAACAATAGATTATATTTATGTATTTTATTAATCATAAAAAATAGATATTATTTAGAATTTTTGAGTATTTATTGAATGTGTCTCAAATGAAAGTGTTCTTCCTAATGCTTTTGCACTCTATATCTAAAATATCATCAAAATGATAGAAATTAGAAGCCTTTTTTGAAATCCTATAAGTATGGGTTTGTTAATTTTTAACTATTTATATGGATAGTTATAAAAATTCCTAATCATTCCCTACATAAGCCCCAATATAAAAATATATATTAGATAGAATACCATGTCTACCTTAATTTAAAAAAATAGGGCTTCTTTATCCTATAAAAATATAATATTTTTACAACTTATCTATGTGTCTAACTAGTAAATTACTCCAATAATAATATTTAGTCATTTATATCTATGATGTATCCCATTTTGAGTAATGGTGAGATTATTTACTCTTGTTCCTACTGTTTAACATCATCAACTTATTCATACCCTAAAACTCTAAAACATCAAATGTTAAAAAAAATTAATATATATTTTTTAAATAGAAATATATCTAATGTTATCATAATCATTCCTTGAACCCTTTCCAAAAAAAGACTTATATCTCTTTGAAAATTCTATATCTATTTTCACCCATATTTTTAGACACATCGTAATAATATTTAGGATATCAAGTGACATTGAAATTTAATTTTTTACATGAATGACTAATTTTTTAGAATTTGATTCCATAATTCCAAAATACTCCAACGAGTCTCTAGAAACTATATAATCATCATAATGTCATTCTATAATTTAGAAACACTTTTTTGTCTATGAAAAAACTCGTACTCCCATTTAATATAAATGATTATCAAATAAATTATTATATTCTATATTTTTTAATGATTTTCTATAAAATAAATTATTAGCTAAAATATAACACTAATGGTGAACCTCAATCCCTATAAATTTAAAAAACATCTGAATAATATATTTTTTAGGATATTTTTGTATACATACCTTCACCACAATAAATATTGATTTAAATGAATTAGAATCGATGTGTATTTTATTAAGCATAATAAATTATTTATAATGACTATTTATTAAAAAATCTATCTTATAATATAAAAAATTTAAGGAAGTCATACAATTCCATTATTTAGATTCATTTTAATCTAGACATATTAATTTATAATTAAATTCTAGATTCAAAAAACAATTATTTATTAGTTATAAATAAAATTAAATATTTATGAATTATTCACATTATTTATATTTCTCTTATAATCAAAATATTTCATTAGCATATATTTGGTATCAAATATTCTTAAAAATTGAATACATATTTATTATAACTTGTAATCTGGACATGGAAATTAAATAGGTTTTCTAAAATTCCATAATTTATTTCAATCAATTTCATCATATGTAACCATTTTCTCTCCATTATTTTAGAAAATTTAGAAAATAGTTACCTTAAAAAGATAACAGATGGAAATTGATAAAATATTCAGCAAACATTTATTATTCATGTTTGAATTTTACACACATGTATTTTCAGTACAATAATAAAATGAAGAAATATAATTCCTGGTTCATTGATTAAAATAATTTTTAGAAAATTGAGAAATCATTTTTTGGCCTAATTAATATTTTTGGACCATTTTCATCGATGAAAATAATATAAATTTGATTACTAATTTATGTTTTTGGGAATCATATTTTCTCACCTAGTCATTAATATACCTAATGATTTTGATTGTATAGGTGGATACTAAAATTACTTTATTTAACATATATTTAATTACCTTAATCTCTTATATATACTATTATATAAGTATCATAAGAATATAAATTCACATGTTGAACAACTGAACACACTTTGTTACCCATTAAGGTATTTGTATTACATAAATTATTTCCCTGATAACATTTAATATGCTACCAGTTAATAGAGTTATATAAATTAAACATATAAATTTCCAGGGTGAACTAAAAAAGTTATATTTCATGGGGATGATGATGTTATTCATGTAAAATAAAATCATTTTTTCTGGATGAGTATATGTTTTTTAAAATTCATTTAATAATTATGTTTCTAAAATTTACCCGTATTAAAATAATGACACCTTTTAAAATCCATTATATCAATTTTTTTCCAACAACTATATTATACTATAAAATGAGTTTTTTATATTTTTATTTGTCATTTTATTTATTTTTGTAGGGTATTACCCTTATTATATAATATATAATTCTCAGATAATTGATTATAAATATTGTTTCCCAATCATTTTTATGGATTATAATGACTTTATTCCTATAAAAACTTATTGCAACCAAATGTTTTCAATGATTATAACTGTTATTTTCCCTTTATTCTCAATCCACACTGGGACATCAATGAATTTTCATGCCCTATAATATTGCAATGCATATGGAATCAGTGTTGAATTATTCATTACTCCCATTATTTTCTATTTTTTGGTGTCGCAACATTTGGAGGATGGAGAATATTTTTGCAAAATGAATGATTTTCTCATAAATACAAATGTTGTGAAAATGAGTAAATGTGTATTAGCGAGTTGTACAAAATTAATCATATACCACCACCACATCATAATATGTAAAAGGATTATGTTTCATGTATATTCTAAAACATCATGAAATTCAATGTTTTGTGAAACATGATGTGATGTGAAGGCCCAAAAAATAATGCTGATATTTTTAATAGGTAATGAGTTTTAAGAAAAGGTAATCATCTAAGAAATATAGTTCACTACCAATTTAATGGGGCATGGATTATCAAAGGTGCCCAAGGAAGTTACATGAAGTGTCTGTTGCATCTATAAATTGGATTCTACATCTTTTATGACGAAAATCCCTATCAGTGAATATTTGGAGCCTATTATTTTCCAAAGTGTTTTACAATGTAATGATGCATAAATTATGTAACTTGTTTCAATCAGGGCCAAGTGATATTAAAAAAAATCTCCTTGTGTGAAATTTATAATTATATAAAAACACAATTTGTCTGAGAAATATTTTTTAGTATGAAAGTAAAAAAAATCATGAAAAATGAGGTGTTATTTGAATGTAAAATAGTTTCATGAAAACCTAAGAGTTTCATGAATGATATAAATTTGAGACAATTTGAAATACCTGTGGAAATAGTATGTTTTGGAACAATTGTTTTGATTGAATAATGAATTCAATATCATCTATTTAGGAATATCGTGTGATAAGATTATCATTCTATAGAAAGAAATACAATTATATGCCCAATTTATTGATGAAATATTAGTAACGATAAACTAAGAAATTATTCAACCAAACCAGTAAGAAAGGGTGAATCAACGAATATTATACAAGTGAGTAAGTTTTTTCTACCTAAAATACATGTAATGTCATTGTTCTAGGTATGTGGTGACCATTAATAACAATTATAGCCTTCAATATCTAGTGAATATTATTGGATTCAATAATGACTAACATGATTTCAATTTATTCTTTTTGAACAAGCACTTAGTTGTGATCTAAGTAAAACTACTGTGACATGTTTCTATTTATAAAAATGGATTTTTTTAAAATTGTATGATTTCATCAGATATATTTAACAAGTTCTTACCAATGTAGGGAAATTATTTGTCTCTTTCAAAAAAATTACATGATGATTCACCCATCCCCACTCAAAGTTCTCTAGAGTATTACATAACTGAAGCCTATCATGGTCTACCAACTGAGTGTAACTTAAGTAAAAAACCAATAATTAGAACATTATTCTACTAGGGTCACCCATTACATGATTACATTTTTTATGGTAATCTATGATCACCCAGCAATAGAATATTTGAATCAAATGGATAATCAAGTTCACTATAATGGATAATTTGGAATAAATCTAACACAAATTATTTTAAAGTGGATTTAATCTCATATTCATATAACTTATATTCCCATAAATGTATTTAAACTTATAAAAAAATTGTATTTTAACTATATTCTTTCCTAGGAGTTAAAATCCTCATACCATATTTATGTGAGATACTATAACGAACGATACTTAACATACATTTTTATTACTTGAGAATTGATGTATACTTATTACAACATATAACAAACCCATGATAGGAACGTATAGGTATAGTGTCTTTAGAAACTAGAAAACATAAACAATTGGTTCATAAATCCTCTACATTGTCTCCTACTTATTTTATCTTATTTAGAGTTCCTTTTGGCATATCCTACTTAATACCCTTCTTCCTGGCCCAGGGAAAAGAAATCATACAAAAGGGTGAGCTCAAATGCTCAGTAAGGGTAAACAAAGGAAATATCAAACATATCATATTAATAAGAACATAACATTTTGAAAATATTAACCTGAAAAAGAGATCATAATATCCTGATGTGGGATAAATCATAGTAGTGAAATATAATCCCAACAATCATATCATAAAACATGAAAATTTTTGTAATACACACATAATCATAGAAAATCATTTCATATTAGTCAAGATTCATTTCCAAGACCATCATAGCGGACAAGTCCATTTCTGAACCGAGTTTACTCCTTGTTCCAGTCCTGTATCACTGAATTGAATTAACTTGTCATTCCAGTCATGTCTATCTCATGATATATATATATTTACCCAATGCATTATAGGGAGATATAGGTCCATCCCATCTCATAATAAAACCATTCTTATGTGTCCCACAAAATCATATATCATATATCATAGCATAACCTATGTAATAAAAATTGGATTCTTAAACTTCAAGCCATCATAACATAATCTATATAAGATAAAAGGACTTAATAAAAATAATTACATCATAAAATAATCAAATAAATGTAAAAATAGGGATATAAACAAAACCAAATATTATCTTAGATAGAAAATAATTTTTATAAAACACATAAACTCTATTCATGAGGAAATTATCCTTTATACTACAAAAACATTTTTCCTTTCTTAATAGGTCAGATAATTTTAAACTAAAAGATTTTAATTAAAAATAAACATGAAATCTTGTAATGGATTCTTCATGGAAAAAATTTAATATGAAATCATAAAAATCCATTCATTCCATATAAGATAAAAAACATTCTTCTCGAACTATGGTAGAAAAATTCAAAAAGTATCTCGTACTAAAAACGATAAAAGATTCCTTTCATTTATTTTACTAAAACATCACAAATCACTAAAATTGTATTTAAAAAATTTTAGGAGGATCGAAATAATATTACATATTGAGTATACATGGATGTGGATGATAAATATGACTCAGTAAATTCTGAAGTATAAATAATCTCGGATAAAAATGAGATTGTGAGATTTACCCTTACATTAGGTCTGATATGCTTTGTACATTTCTTAACCTCGTGTATAATGATTTAAATAATGTCATTGACTTATTAAATAATCATATTCATTGTTATGAAATCATATATGGTCATATTATTATCTTTTTATTAGTAAAATTTCATTGCTACATGTTATTCGGGTGTTCATTGCTTTATGTTCTTATGCGTGTTTTGTTGAATAAATTCTTATTCCTCTTTTTAGGTTATAGCTACATAATTTACAGAATTATAGTATTACAATATATATCATATTTATTCATTAAATTAATTTATATAATTAGGGTTTAGTGTAGATCATGTAGAATGAATCACATCGCATTATGGAGACGGTAAGTCGTACGTATGCACGAGAGACGATATCGTTCCCATAATTATTGAATGGTCTTAGAGTGGATGATAGAATATCTCAGACTTAGTATCATGTTTAAATAATCATATATAGTCATTATTTACACCATTATACCCATCCAAGTAAGGTGGAGGTGGAAAACATATTACACCACGGCATGGAGACGATATTCCGTACGTACGCAGGCCTGTTGATTTAATTTTCCATAGGTTGGATATAAGGTAAAATAGGTTTGATTTATATTTATAATAACATATCAGTATATGAGTTATACTTATGTTTTTACTTTTTAATGAAACCAATAAATATGAGGAAGTATAAGAAGAAATAAATTTGAAACGATCGGTAAAGGATATTACCTCTTCTTCGACACGCCTCTTCTAAACCTCCTTTTAGGGCACTAACTTTGGTCTCTGAGGAAGACCAGGACCTATAGAATGTTTATAGGGAAGTGGATAAGGTAATGTGGAAGGGTTTGTCTTAGATAGAAGGCTCAAAATTGTGTGATGAGGAGATAGAGGAGGTACCATTGTATGAGAGAGGAGATGGGCACCTTTGGAATTATAAGAAATGTTAATTTATAATAAATTCCAACCCCAATTAAAACCCTAAAAAATGACTCAATTTTAAGATGAGATGAGATAGGGTTGTAATCTCATCGAACAATAAAATTTAGACATGTTGTGAATTTATTTTAAACCTTATCCATTTTATTTATCCTTATTTAATCTATTTTATTTTATTTGTGGTAATAATTTTTAAATTTTAAAATGTTATAAATAATTACTTATGTAACATTAACTATACACAATTGGATACTTTATGAAATTTTAGACCATATAAACTTAAATTTATAATTTTAAAATATTTTTGTGATTTTTAAACTATTTTATAAAATGTTATTTTTATAAAATGAAAATAGTGTCAATTTTGACACTATTCATTTATTTGAATATAAATAATATCTACATAGAGGATATATTCGAACCAAAATATTTAACGGATTCCTAACATGTCACATTCTTGTAGAAAATTCGTGGATGACATTAAATAGATCATATAATATTTAGTTTAATATTTTTAGTACCATTTATTTGATATTTCAATTAATAAAATAATTTCAACATCACTATTATTTCATCATTAATGATAATTATGTAGTCCCTAAAAATTCTAAAAAAATTCACATGATGTAGATAATTTTATTAGATTTCTTGAGACTATTCATTTTCAATTTTTTACAAAGTTTATATCTAAATTAATGATATTACACTTATAAGATATAAGAGAGTGACATGTTGTCACTTTCTTTGGTTTTAATTATAATTATATAATTTTCAAGGTCAATAGTCCATGAAAATTATCTATTCTGACCCTTAGGTGATATGGGTCTACTTTTATTAATCCAATATAATTTTGGTAGGTGTTAGGGTAATTTTAGAATCTTATTTTTACCCTTAATTACCAGATTTACCATTAACTGTATTAAATAGAAATTACCGTAGTTACTATTCATAATGTCAAAAAAATAAAATTAACCTATTAACATATTTTGGACCAAATGAATCCAAATATGGAATCCATTTTTCAAATTTCAACATACAAGATTTTTAGTAATTATTTTAAAATTAATACCGTTGTTAAGATTATGGGTTTTAAAAGTTAAAATATTATCAAAGATTGAAATATTTTTACCTATTAATTCAATGTAAAAATAATGGTAATGACATGCATTATATTAAATGGTAAAAATATATTTTATTTAGACTTTAAATAAATATACTATTATAATTTATCCATATAAATTTTCTCGATGAAAAAAGTTGTTTTTACGTAAAATTTAGCGTGTTTTTACAATTCATCAAAATAAGAACGTTGTCAGAAAAATATTAAAACAGTATCCACTATAAATATTTAAATCTTGATTCAATTGAAGAAGTTTATTTTTTGAAATTTAACTTATAAACTTGTCAAAAATTGTATTTAAAATGGGTGCACCATTAAAAAAATGTGGTAAAACTGCATATTTTGAAAAATAATTCTTTTATTTAAAAAATTGATTTTGTTTTCATATCTCATTCTAGAAAATGTGTAATATGAATTATAATGTTATAAAATTCAATATTCATTTAATACTATTCATACCATCTAGTTCATAATATTATAATAATATATCATTGTCTAGTGAAACTCGGTATTGCATATAATGCAAGCTATTGAGGAAGGTTGCTCTTGCGTGTAATGAAGGCTAAGACAATGTTGTGTGTAGTGAAAGATCCTCTTTGTGTTGTGTATAAAATAACTCATAAAAAATTATTTCTCATAAAATATCAGGGTGTTACATTCTACCTCCCTTAAAAAGAATTTTTCCATCGAAATTCATCACTTCGTAACAGACAGATGAGGATACCTCTCCCTCATCATATCCCCAAGTTCCCATGTAACTTCTTTTAACTGGTCATTCCTCCATAAAACATTATCCAAGGGAATGTTCTTGTTTTATAGAACTTTTTTCCCATGATACAGAATCTCTATTGGATGTTCTTCATAAGAAAGATCTTGCTCCAGCAGTACAACTTCTGAACTTAGTACATGTGAAGGATCGGGTATGTACTTTCTCAGGAGAAATACATGGATCACATCATGAACTTGAGAGAGATTAGGTTGTAGCGTGAGTCAGTAATCTAACTTCCTATCATGATCCATTATTTTAAAAGGACCGATATATATAGGGTTCTGCTTTCCCTTCATTCCAAATCTCATTACTCTCTTCCATTGAGATATTCGTAAGAACACTTTATCACCCACATAAAAATGTAGGTCTTTTCTTTAGTTGTTGGCATAACTTTTTTTTTAATCTGATCTGCTCTTATCTGTTGTTGAATAGCTCTGACCTTTTCTACCATCTCATTAACAAGATCAGGTCTTAATAGATTTCATTCCCCAAATTCATCCCAGCAAGTTGGAGTTCTGAATTTCTTTCCATAGAGAGCTTCATATATGAACCATATGAATACTAGAGTGAAAGCTATTATTATAATTAAATTCCACCTAAGGTAGGTATTGATCCCAATCACCTTTGAAATCCATAGATAAATCTCTCAAAATGTCTTCCAAGGTTCGAATTGTTCTCTCAGACTGACCATCTGTTTGAAGATGATATGCAGTGCTGAAACTCAACTTTGTATCTAGAGTATGCTAAAGACTTTGCCAAAATGTCGACATAAACCTCAGATCCCATTCAGATATAATGGAAAGTGGCACTCCATTAAATCTTACCACTTCCTTTACATAAATCATAGAAAGTTGATCAAGAGGGAAATCCTCTCTAATAGTAATGAAGTGTGAAGACATCATAAGACAATAAACTATAACCCAAATATCATTATTGCCTTTTGATATTTTAGGAAGTCCAGTGAAAAAGTATATAGTAATGTTTTCCCATTTCCATTCTAGTATGGGTAATGGTTGTAACATACCCTTAGACTTCTGTCTCTTGTCTTTAACTTACAGACAAATCAAGCATAGAGAGACATATTCAGAAACATCACTTTTCATGCCATCCCACCAAAAGTACTTTTTCAGGTCCCTATACATCTTCATGCTTCCAGGGTGAATAGATAATTAATAACTATGAGCTACATCAATTATTTCTTTATTTAATTATGTTATGGGAGGAACACAAACCTGATTTTGGAACCTTATTATTTCATCACAATCAATGCAGAATTCTGGATCATTTTTCATGTTCTTTTGTAACATTACATCTTCTTTGTGTGCCTCTTTAATCTTCACATGTATATATGGTTTAACATTCATTTGAGAAAGATAAGATTTTTTCCCCTTCCATTAGAATTTCAAGATCCATCCTTTGTAAATCCAAAAATATTGTATATTATGTGATCCTCATCATGGATAAGCTAGCATGGTCTTGTCGACTTAATGCATCTGCCACCTTGTTTGCTTTCCCACGGTGGTAATGAATTGACCAGTCGTAATTCTTAATTAGATCCAAATATATTCTTTGGTGAATATTCAACTCCTTTTGTGTGAAAATATACTTTAAACTTTTATGATCAGTATAAATATAATACATTTCTCCATAAAGATAATGCCTCCAAATCTTAAATGAAATGATTACCGCAGATAACTCCAAATCATGAGTCGGAAAATTTTACTCATGGATTTTCAACTATCATGAGGCATAAGCTATCACCATAACATTTAGCCTTAGAACACACCCCAATCCATTCTTGGATTCATCACTATAGATCACAAACCATTCTCCACTACAAGGTAGTGTGAGCACAGGTGCACTCGATAACCTTATTTTTAACTCCTTGAAATTCTCTTCACACTCCTCCGTCCAAATTAACATAACTCCTTTTTGAGTGAACCTGGTCAGTGGATTAGATAATCCTGAAAATATTTCACAAAGCATCAATAATATCCATCCAAACTAGGAAAACATCGGATCTCAGTTACTATTTTTGGTCTCGGCCATCTTTCGATAACCTCTATCTTTTATGGATCCACAGATATCCCCTCTTTTGAGATTATGTGACCCAAAAATAAAACTTTTTGAAGCCAAAATTCACATTTGGTAAATTTGGAATAAAGCTTCTCCTTTCTTAGGGACTTTAATACTATTCTAAAGTGATCATGATATTCTTCCATTCTCTTTGAATAGACAAGAATATCGTCTATATAGACTACCAAAAACTGATCAAGATAGTTTATAAAGACTCTATTCATTAGATCCATGAATGTAGAAGGGGAATTAGTATAACCAAATGGAATCACTATAAATTCATAGTGTTCATACCTTGTATGGAAAGCCATATTTTGTATATCCTCCCTTTTAACACTTAATTGATGATACCTTGAATGAAGATCAATCTTGGAAAAGTATTTAGCTTCACTTAATTTGTCATAGAAGTCATCATTGCATGGGAGAGGATATTTTTTCTTGATAGTGATCTTATAAACATCTCAATAATCAATACAGAGCCTCATTGATCCATCTTTCTTCTTAAAAAACAGAATAGGTTCTCCCCAAGGTGATGCACTAGGGAATATGAATCCCTTATCAAGATTCTCTTATAGTTGCTTCTTCAATTCCAGAAACCAAATTGGGGCCAGTTTATAAGGTGTCTTTGAAATGGGAAAAGCACCTGGTATGAGTTCTATTAAAACCTCAACTTCACCATTTGGTGGAAGACCTGGAAATTCCTCTGGAAAGACATCATCAGACTCCCGTACAATGGGAATATTCTTAATCATGAGTTTCTCTCCAACCATTTTAGATAAATAACCTTCATTTATGGGAATCAAGACCCATAAGATGGAAGAAATTTCCACTGGAATGTTATATTCATCATTGCATCAATAGATGATCATATATTGATCAGGTATATGAAATGTGACTGATCTTCTTTGGAAATCGATATGAGCTCTATATAAGGAAATCCAATACTTGCAAAGAATCACATAAAATTCCACTATAGGATAGATCACAAGATTTTTAGGAAACACTTTCCCAAAAATGTCAATTGGAGAAGAATTATAAACTTTTGATGCACCCGTTGTTCCATTAAGAGTTGTCACAGCTAACTCAACAACTAATTTTTGAGGTAGTACAACGATACCCATAGAAAATTCTTCATAAATAAAAGAGTTGGTGGATCTAGAATCAAATAAAACATTTGATAGTTTAGAGTGGATGGTAAGTGTACCTTTCACCACTTCGTTATCGTACTCCACATCGCCGATAAAAATTGCATGTGACTTTCCTTTGTCTTTAGCCTTAAGAGTTTGTTGATGTCGATCATCATCAACAAACCTTGGATTAGGGCATTGACTAGCATAATGGCACATTTCCTTGCACTTGTAAAATTGAAGTGTAGGAGGTGCATTCTGTGTAGCCTTTTCTTTATTCACATCACTAGACATCATTTTCTCATAACTGTTGCATTAAAATGCATGATGAACTTCTTTTCCACATTTGAAACATTTAAATTTCCTTTGAAGACAATTCCCTCCATGTTTCATTCAACACTTTGTACATATGGGAAAACTATTCTTCTTTTTAGTGTGGTCATTATATATCCCTTTGAATTCAATTTTCCTCTTCTTATCAAAACCATATGACTGATGGGTTACTCTAATCTCCATCTCAACCTTGAGAGCTCATCGAACAATTTCCTCATAGCTATTGAAGTCACATATGGCTAATTCCCTTCAGATACATGGTTTTAAGAAACTAAAGAATCGATCGATCTTACACTCAAGTTGGATAATAATCCCAGAAGCGTACTATGCAGGCCTTGTAAAATTTTCTTTGTAGGTACCACAAAATTCATCATCCTTTTTCTTTAGATCAAGAAACTCCTTCCCCATATTTGTTCAAAGAATATGAGGTAATTACTTATTAAAAAACATGTTCTTGAACTCATCTCATTCCATGGACTATATTTCATCTCTTTGCCTCGTATTCTTGATACGATTCCACCATTTATCAGCTTCACCTTCCTAACGTTATACTGCTAAGATGACTTTATCTTGTTCAGAACATTGAAGAATTGAAAACATCTTTTCGGTGGTATTGATCCATTATTTAGCCTTAATGAATCAGTAGACCCAGTGAATGAGGGTGGATGCTGCCTCATGAAGGATTCAACAAAATGTTACTCCTTCCTTTTCTCGTTTGGAAGTCCTATATGATTCATAGATTGAGAATGTTGTGTGATCATGACTAAAATATTTTTCATTCCACCTCCCATAACATTTGGTTGCTTAGGGTGACAATCATTTCTTTTCCCATCGCATTCAGCATTAACACAATTCCATCAAGTTCCAGCCATTGACTAAAACCAATAAGCATAGTGTGAGAAACACTAATCATAATTGGAAAACCACATAATCAAGAATAAACTTTCACACATTAAGTCTTATCATAGTTTATTCATGTCCATTTCTAAAACACTAATTTTTTGTTATATGCTTAGACATATCCTTAGGGTTCTTATTAAGGCATTCACACCCTAGTTTCCAAAGGTTGACTATACCTTTCCTCTGATACCAACTATAATGACCCATATATAACATACATTCTTATTACTTCATAGTTGAAGCATACTTCTTACAACATCTATCAAAACCATGATAGGACCATATAGGTATCGTGTCTTTAGAAACTGGGAAACATAAACAACTGGTTCATAAATCCTCTACATTGTCTCCCACTAATTTCATCATATCTAGAGTCCCTTTTTGCATATCCTATTTAATACCCGTCATCCTGACCTGGGGAGAAGAAAACATACAAAAGGGTGATCTCAAATGATCAGTAAGGTTAAACAAAGAAAATATCAATCATATCATATTCATAAGAACATAACATTTTGAGAATCTTAACATGCAAAAGAGATCATAATATCATGACATGGGATAAATCATAGTAGCGAAATGTTATCCCAAAAATCATGCCATAACACATGAAACATTGTGGAATACATTCATAATCATATAAAATCATTTCATATATGTCAAGACTCATTTACATGACCATCCTAGCAGAAAAAGTTTATTTCTGAATTGAGTTCACTCCTCATTCAAGTCCTGTATCACTGAACCAAATTAACTTTTCATCACAGCAATGTATATATCATGAGATATACATATTTACCCAATGAATTGGAGGGAGATATAGGTCCCAACAATATCATAATGAAACCATTCTTATATGTTCCACAAAATCATAAATCATATATCACAGCATAACCCATGTAATAAAAATGGGATTCTTAAACTTCATGCCATCATAACATAATCCATATAAGATTAAATGACTTCATAAAAATAATTCCATTATAATATAATCAAAGAAATATAAAAACAGGGATATAAATATAACCCTATATTATCTTAGATGGAAAATAATTTATATAAAACATTTGAACTCCATTCATGAGGAAAAAATATCCTTTCTACTTCAAAAATATTTTTCAATTATTAATATGTCATAAACTATTAAATGAAAAGAAGTTAATTGAAAATAAACATGAATAATTTTAAAGAAATATTCATGGAAATAATTTTCTATTAAATCATAGAAATTCATTCATGTCGTATAAGTTAAAAAACATTCTTCTCGTACTTTGGATGGAAAAGTCAAAAACTATCTCATACTGAAAATGACAAAAGATTCCTTTCATTTATTTTACTAAAAATAAATCAATAGGTAAAATTTTATTTAAAAAATTTTAGAAGGATATAAATAATATTACATATTGAGGAAACATGAATGTGGATAATAAATATTCCCCAGTAAATTTTGAAGTATAAATAATCTCAGATAAAAAAGAGATTGTGAGATTTTCCCATACCTTAGGTCCAATATTCATTGTAGGTGTTTGAACCTCCTGTATAATGATTTAAATTATGTCATTGACTTATTAAAAAATCATATTCATTGTCATGATATCATATATGGTCATATTCTTAGATTCTTATTAGTAATATTTCATTGCTACTTGTTATTCGGGTGTTCATTGCTTTTTGTTCTTATGCATGTTTTGTCGAATAAATTCTTATTCCTCTTTTTAGGTTATAGATACATAATTTATAAAATGGTAGTAGAATAATATATATCATATTTATTCATTAAATTCATTTATATAATGATGTTCTAGTGGAGATCATGAAGAATGAATCACATCGCATCGTGGAGACGGTAAGTCGTATGTACGCACGAGGGACGATATTGTTCGCATAATTATTGAATGGTAATGGAGTGGATGGTAGAATATCTCAGAATTAGTATCATGTTATAATAATAATATATAGTTATTATTTACACCATTATACCCATCCATGTAATGTGGTGGTTGAAAACAGATTACACCACGGCGTGGAGATGTTATTTCGTACGTACGCACAAGTTGTGATTTCATTTTCCATAGGATGGATAGAGGGTGAAATATGTTTGTTTCATATTTATAATAATATACCATTATATTAGTGATACTTATGTTATTACTTTATAATGAAACCATTAAAGAAGAGAAAGTAGAAGAAAAAATAAATTTGGAAGGATCGGTAAAGGATATTACCTCTTCTTCGATGTGCCTCTTCTAAACCTCCTTTTAGGGAACTAAAGTTGGTCTTAGAAGAAGACCAAGACCTCTAGTATGATTATAGGTAAGTGGAGAAGGGAAATTCACAGGGTTTATCTTAGCTTGAAGTCTCAAAATATTGTGATTAGAAGAGGGAGAAGGTGCTCTTTTATAAGGGAGGAGAGGGGAAGCTTTGGAATTATAAGAAATATTAATTTATAATAAATTTTAAACCCACTTTAAAACATCCAAAAATGACTAAATTGGAATCTGAGATGAGATAGGGCTGTAATATTATCATCAAATAAAATTTATACATCTTGTTAATTTATTTTAAACCCTATCCAATTGATTTATCCTTATATAATCTGTTTAATTTTATTTGTGGTAATAATATTCTAAATTTTTAATTGTTATAAATAATTAATTATGTTCATTTAATTGTCCAAAATTTGATACTTTATGAAATTATAGACCTTATAAATTTAAATTTTTAATTTTTAAATATTTTTGTGATTTTTAAACAATTTTATAATATGTTATTTTTATAAAATAACAATACTGTAAATTTTGACACTATTAATTTATTGGAATTTAAATAAAATCTACACATAGTATATATTCAAACCAATATATTTAATAGATTCCTAATATTTCATATTTATATATAAAATTCTGGGATCACATTAAATAGTTCATATAATATTTATTTTAATATTTTTAAATCCATATATTTGATATTTCAATTAATAAAATGATTTCAACATCTCTATTGTGTCATAATTAATGATAATTACTTAATCCTTAAAAGTTCTTAATAAATTTACATGATGTATACAATTTTATTAGATTTCTGGAGACTATTTATGTTCAATGTTTTAAGAATTATATCACTAAATTAAAATTATTACACTTATAAAATAAAAGTGAGTGACATGTTGTCACTTTCTTCCGTTTTAATTATAATTATATCATTTTCATGGTCAATAGTCCATGAGTCGAATATATTATGACCCTTAGGTGATATGGGTCTAATGTTATTCATCCAATTGAAATTTTTAAGGTGTTAGGGTAATTTTATAATCTTATGTTTACCCTTAATTACTCGATTTACCTTTAACTGTAGTAAATAAAAATTATCGTAGTTTCTATTCATAATGTAAAAAATATAAAAGTAGCATATTAACATAATTTGGGCCCACTAAATCCAAATATGGAATGCATTTTTTAAAATTCACAACACATAAGTTTCAGTAATTAATTGAAAATTAATCCCATTGTTAATAAAACGGGTTTTAAAAGTTATAACATTGTTAAAGATTGAAATGTTTTTTCCGATGAATTCAATGTAAAAAAAGGGTAATGACATGAATTATATTAAATGGTAAAAAAAATTTATTTATAATTTAAAATAATTTACTATTATAATTTAACCAAATAAATTATCTCGATAAAAAAAGTTGTTTTTAAGTAAAATGTAGCGTGTTTTTACTATTCATCAAAATAAGAACGTTGTCAAAAAAATATCAAAACTTTATCCAATGTAAATTTTTATATCTTGAATCAAAAGAAGAAGTTTATTTCGTTATGTTGAACTTATAAACTTGTCAAAAATTATATTTAAAATTGGTGTGCCATCAAAAGGCGGTAAAACATCATTTTTTGAATAATACTTCTTTTATCTGAAAAATATATTTTGTTTTCATATCTCATTCTAGAAAATGTGTAAGATAAATTATAATGTTATAGAATTCAATATTCAGTTAATGCTATTCATAACAGCTAGTTTATAATATTATAATAATTTATCATTGTTTCGTGAAACTCGGTATTGCGTATAATGCCAGCTATCGGGGAAGGTTGCTCTTGCATGAAACGAAAGCCAAGCCAATGTTGTGTTTAGTGAAAGATTCTCTTGTTGTTATGTATAATATAAGACATAAAAAAATTATTTCTCATAAAATATTAGGGTGTTACAGATACTTAAAAAACTCATAGATTGTTTTAATATCCCAAATTTAAATTCAACTATAATCATATAAATATATATATATCTAAATTAATTATATTTATATGATATAAGAAATAGTTTCATATTACGATTATTTTTATAAAAAATCAATAATACCGATATGAATTATCATATTGTCACAAATATTTGATCCTTAATTTTTTTTAAATGATTCAATCCTCCAAGATAGTAAATAGTCCGACTAAAATTCCTTCTACTAAGTGTGACATTACTCAAGAGTGATGTAAACTAATTTATAATAAAAAAATATTAAATAAAAATCACAATTACATACATAATTTAATCTCGTAACTCAATATAATATAATTTGACAATTGATGAAAAATAAATATACAATCATACAAGGCTTGTAAAATATTATATGCATGTAAAATATATTATAAGTTGAGTAATAATTATACTAATGAAAAAATTCGTTCATAATATTAAAAAATTTATATCTATGAATAATATACAAAATAATAAATTATATAAACAGAAATTAAAATAATTAAACATGATATAAACTATTTATGGAAATTCCAATAATAAATGATGAGAAATAATTTAATTAATGCAATTTGTTATTGTAATTCTATAATTAAAAAAATATTATCACAATATTTATTCCTAATATGAAATACTTTTAATTAAAAATTATTTAGAGAACCTAAAGGCATGGTCATAGATTATATTCTAATTTTATGATTCATTGGAAATAATTGAACTCTTTAATCATAGTTAAAGAAACAATGAAAACATAATCACAAAATCATTATACGAGATACCCTCGAAACAACTGTTATAAAAAATGATACCAGTGTAACATACAATGTAGAGATATTGATCCATCATTAACTATATCATAATGATTAATATCACAACATATGGAATAATTGAATCCATCCTTCATAATGCATCCATGGGTTGAAATCAAATCATTTATTGCATGGTTGATACAATTTAAACGCACATGATAATAAGATATATCAATGTGTAGAAATTTTGTAATAAAGAGATATTCGTGAGGATTAGTTTTTTTAAAGGCTTTGGATATATCTCATATAATATTTTATACAGTAATAGGATCCTATATATAGGAACGGAAGAATTTAATTATTTTAAATTCATTTATTCAAGCATTATAATGAATGAATCAAATTCCTTCAACTATTTATGATATTATCATATTAATGCATCCCTAATTATTTTTATTTTGAAATTAATAATTTAATTAGAGATAGTGGGATTTATCTTGATGTTTAACTATTAAATAGTATACATATATGTAATTAATATGCTAGCATTATGTCTGAAAAAATGAATGAAAAATGATTTAGTTTTCATGTTTTCCCTTGTAATCTTAAGGTTAATAAATAGTATCACTCCTAGTGGGGGTGAATTTCTATTAAAAATATAAAAGTTAATTTTTTCATCCCTGGTTTTTTTGTTTTTTTGTCTAATGATATAATAATCAAAAAATCAATTAATGTAATAAATAATCATTGAAAAAAAAATAAACTATGGAAAAACATGTAAGCATTAGATATCTAAGATTATTTTATGTTTATAAGAATCCTACCATAGACATAAAAATACAAATAAATGAAATGATAATCCAATGTAAATTCTATAAAAAAAATATAAGATGTTAAAAAAACATCGATTGTGGTTAATAGATTAATAGACCATCAAATTATAGGATAAAGTTATCAATATTTAACATTATAGATAAGAGATTATTTAGACAAGGCATTTATATATATAAATTTTAAAAAAAATTATGTAACTCTATATTCCAATACTGAAAATCCATCAACTTAACTTATCTATTGGGTATCCCTAAACACCATTTCATTAATATACCTATAATCCCTCAATATAAACTATTGATAGGTATAGTATTCAATCATGAGTCACTCTATATTTTTATCCTTAGAATTCCAGGGTAACAAAAGATTAGTAAATCCAATATCATCATATCCCTAGAATCGATCAATCTTGTTTAATCAATAAAAAACTCTTAGAAAAATACACTATGATTCTTAAAAAGAATAACTCGTCATTTATCTATTAGTAAAATCACTCAAAAATAAATAAAACATGTACTAATCAAAATAAACCTCAAAACAAGTAAGTTCACAACATCAAAATGACGATAATTTATGAAATCCCGATTACCATTGTCCTTAATGTTTTTTTTATTTTGAAAAATATATTGTTTATATTTTTATATACCCCATTACAAAACTCTAATGAAGAAATTTCTATAATAATTGGAGTCTGTTATTACTACATTGGAATAAGCTTCATGATCTTTATATGAACTCAACGTCTCACTATATCTACATCCAAATATATCATTATATGATTACTATTAATTGTAATAGTTGTGTTTATTTTTTAAGCGTTGATGGAACTTTTTGGATACTATGGATTTCATTATATTATAGTTATAATTATGGCCAATGCATGGCCTATTTCATATTTGAGAATTTAATTGGGAATTCAACTAGTCATAAAGATAATATCTATTATATGTAAAAATTGAATTTATTCCCACTTAACATTCATTATATGGATTTTCAATGAATGGATTATACAAATAAAAATATTTTATAAATATAAATCATAGTTTTTTTAGTATTTTGTTATCCAAAGGTGGATTTATTCATGCATATTGTGTCTTTTATCATGTATTATTTCCATGATATTTTATAAAAAAACAATTTTTTTATATGAAATGAATTAACTATGATGAGATTTTTTGAGAACCAATAATATGTTGGTCTTCCATAGAGGTAGAATTGGAATCTCAATGATACAATAACATGTATGATAAAATCCACAAATTATAATCATTGATTTATGTAGATAATGTTTTTTGTCATTGTTATATTTTATATTTTGATTTTGATCCACATTGATGGGTTTAGGGTAGTTATGCCTTCAATGAAAATACATAATTCTTTCGATGTTATTTTTTTAGTAATTATTATAGTCACATTAAATTATATTTAACATCTCTAATTTTTTTACACTTTTAGAAGACATTAAATAAGATTTACAGAGTTGGGTATTGAGTGGGTGTAGAATTTTGAACCCCAAACGGACTTGATGTTGGTATATTAACAATATTAAATAGAATATAACATACATGTGTAATTTTTAATAAATAAAGAAATAACAATAGAAAATTTTCTCATATTAGAAATTTAAGTTGTCCATTAAATATATAATGTGTGTTTTTCACTTTTTGTTACAAAAGTCATGTGGGAAACAAATTCATTATTATAGAGTTATTATGGACATATTAAATACAATAAATTATTTTATAAATTGAAATATCATTTAATTGTGATACACTAATGTTGTGTCAATATAAAAAATTCTATATTGAATTTCCATGGGGTATCCACATAAACTATAGTGATTAATTCTATCGAGAGATATACATCTTGTGGGAATTGGGTTGGTTGAGGGTCTCGTAATCTTGAATCAAGGATCTGAGTACCATAAGTATTGATGACATTAAATGAGATTTTATATCACACAAATGTAAATTAAGTGTAACTGTCATTTATCATCAATCAGTCATAACCTAACGATGGACATTTCATTTGGTTGTTTAATACCTATTTATAATTTGAGATGAAAATGAATTAATTTCAATGATATTAATTTTTGAATAATTCTATTTTGGTATAACTAATTGTTGATTTCTCATCCTAGTCATATAAATTTGATATTTGTTTCTTATTGATTCATATATATTAGATAAGATACTGTTCATTTGGTGCTGAGGATGATGTCCAAACCAACATGACCTTATTTAGATACCCACATTGGGGCCTATGCCTTTCTCCCTTCATTATTCGAGTTATTCAAGGGATTTTTGGTTGGCTAATAGTTCGATGATACCTAAGAGGGTTTATCATTGTGTATTCATCTTTTGGAATAATGAATTGTAACCATGGTATTAGTGTTGGATTTTTTAGTTGTGATAGAAACATGGAGAAAATTATGGGAATATTTGGATGGTGTGGATAATGATGTATTTGTGAGCTATTTTTAATGGATTTCTGTAAAGGACTAACAATAGTTTTTTTCTATTTAGTGTTGCTCGGATTCTAGCATCTATCGATGATAGCGAATTGGCAATGGTATAGATTTTGGGGTTCCCTTGTGTTTGGATGGGTGTTACATATGCATGTTGTTGATGGATATTTTTATGAAAAATAATGGAGAACATATAACATATGGACAATTTTAGAGGGATTTTTACCCAAATCAATGAGTTTTAACATCTGTACTAATTGAATTAAAGGTAATGGTAGGGGTACAGGTGAAGATGAATGATGAAAACAATTTTATAGGAATGTATGAAATAGAAACCATGTATTACGTAGGGGAAAATATCATGTAGACCCCACCCTAGATCCAAATGATCATGTGCATAATAGGATACAACTAATTACATATCAGTTTCTATTATGACCCATAGTGCACGGGATGCTATGAGACTTCATTTCAGGTGTTTTTGAAGGAATATGAGGACATCATGCCTATATATATTTCATTACTACCTCTCCATCATAAATACTTCTTCTATATACTCTTGAAAAAGGGAAATATCAGTATATGTTGTAGCATATCAGTTGTCCTTGTCTACCTGTGAGAGAAAAATCTATAGTTGGTGAATATTTATATAATGTGATTTGTTTACCAAGTGTGTTAACCATGATCATCCCGGTTTTGTTTTCAAATAATAATAATATGATCCTAAGGTTATGCACATAAAAATAGTACTTGAATAATGGGAATATCCAAAAAGAGTATCAACCCCCAATAAAATTTGACTTCTTTTGTAACATCTTCAATTTTTTAAAAGAAACATTATGTTAATATACTCTACAAAGAGCATAGGTGAAAAAATATTATTATTTAAATGTTACCATTATAACCTAGAAGTATGAATAGTGGAAATGAATATTATTAAATGAATTTTAAAAATATTTTGTACACATTTATATATAATTAGTTATTTGGTTAAAAATTAATTATAAATAAAAATAAAACTCTTTTTAAAATAAAATGAATTATTTATTATTTTTTTTTAAATATGAACTACTGTGTTTTATAACAATATGTTAATAAATCAATATTTTAGGATTATATTAATTATTTTTATATAAAATATATTTAATTTAATGTTTTAAATTAATCTTATTTGTTTTCTAGACATGGTATAATAATATATATAATTTTACCAATAAATGAATAATTTTTATAAAAAAACATTTTTGTAGACTTGTGATGGAGAACCCATTTTAAATGTAGTTTTATCACATTTATAAAATATATTTGAAAAAATTAACTTCCTGTTTAGAAGGGTATGTTTCAGACCCTTTCTGTCAGGGCACGCCCAGTCGGGTCGTTGTGTCTATGCTTTCTAACAACACATTCTACCGCACATTAACACTTTCCAAAGTGGGATGAATTCATCACATATTCATATTTTTGTTCCATATAATTGAACTAGGATGATGGGATGTCAGTATCTCCTTATGTGGAATCTTCCTAGAAACTCATCCCCTAGTCTGGTCTCCATTATAGATTTAGTGGTTTTTTTGAAAATATTACCCATTGATAAAAAAATTTATTTCGGTGAATTATGGTGCTTCTGTCAGGTCATTCCAAAAGGTTCATATCGGGGAAGAAACCTTTGATCAAGTGGGTAGTCATGATGATCATCGATGTAATGTATGGACACTAAAACACTGGAATTCCTATTTTATTCCTAATCAGACGTCATATAAAGGCCCTTAAAAACTATGTCTTACCATTTATATTTCATTTTATTGTATTAAAAAGGCATCTATTAATAGTTTTCCTCAGCATCCAATGTTCAACAAGGTTTATTCCACTAGTTCAACTTCTAGAGATGATGGATCAGACTAATCAAAACACTAATAAATGTTGATCAGATGTGTGTATCTAAAGGATGGAGTACATAGAATTTGTACTGAATAATAGGATCAGAATGCCCAGTGAGAGCTGATCTGAGGTGGTGTGTACAATAAAGAGAAGGTTTCAAACTGTAAGGGTTGATATGGTCACCATAGAAGGAGGATAAGAGAGGTGGGAAATAAATATGAGCAGATTGGATAGATATATCAGGATGCCCAATTAGAGAAGACCCAAGGTGGTGTATCACATGAATAAGAGTCTTAACAGTGTGAGGGTTGATCTGGACACCATAGAGGGTAGATCATAGAGGGTTTTCCCAAAATAGAGGAACACCATATGGATGGATCATGACAACCAATGATAGCTAACTCAAGTTGGTGAATGACATGAAGAGAATGTTTCACATTGTGAGAACTAACATGGACACCACTTAGGGTGTATCAGAAAAGGTACACCACTAGAATGGGGAACCAATGTTTACTATTAGTCGATATTGAACTTAAAATAGGCTTCCTATGTACCCTATTGGGATTGAAACCCATATTTTTTGAGAGGGAATGGTTAGGGGTTTATGCATTGCTAGAATCCCATCACAATATGATTAGTCTTGGTTTAATGAGTTTCCATTATGTGGGGCGTACACAAGGTTACTTTCCCGAGTGCCACAGGGAGCTTCAATAGGATGTGGGCGATTACACATTGAGATGGACCATGTGCTACTGAGAGATCTTAAGGTATGAATTGGTTTTATGTGCTATGATAGTCCATGGTGTATGGTGATACCTCACCATGATAAGGTAAAGGTGGTGGGTTAGAATGATTGGACTTATGTGTTGTTAAATTATCTATTGAGTTTTATGATCCAACTAGGATGTTGCAGCCCAGGAAATAATTAGTATGGATGATGGAGGGTTATAATAAGTGGATTGAATGAATGGGATGGACAAGTCTGAATATTATGGTTTTGGACTTCAACCAATGGTAGGTTTCCTTTGTACCTCATTTTTAAGTCATGGATCAATGTCCTCATTATTTTGGATTGAGGAAATGAATTATGGAATACACAAGGATAGTGTCCTGATGACATGTAAGAGGAAAGTTCATGTTATTAGCCATTTAAATGAGGATCAATCTTGGTTGTATGGATGTGATATGTGAAGGGATTATGCATAGTTAGTAGCATGGGAAGATGGATCAAAACACCTCTGTGGATAGATCCCTGAGAATTGTTCCAGAAAGGGAAGGTGTCGCATCAAGAGGGTACTTCCCTAGGATGGAGCACCGGAGTTTTATTAAGGATTGAACATCAAAATGGATTCCTACATACTCTAATGGTATTATAACCCAGGTAGTTTAAAGAACATAGTTTATCATCATGCATGATGAGTTAACCATCGTAAAATATATGGAAAAAATGTATTATGGGGAGTGTTGGTTTCAAACCTTAAAGAGGATTACTACATACCATATCTGAGAAAGTAGAGATTAATTTTTGCAATGTTCAGTATGGAGGAAATATAATTAGGGCCTACAGATGGATGGTGACCCAGAGACATGCTAGTGTCTTACTCATGTTTAGAGGCCCTAAGAGTATGTCATGGTCATTGTTACTCTAACCCCACGTGATTCATTTTATGTGTGAGAAAAAATAGTTTGTAGTAGACATGATGGTCATGTCATAAATGGTGCGGCAATGACAGATGGTGTGGGGCTTATGGATGGCTTGCCTCCCAGGAAGATGGAGATTTGGAAAAGGAGGATGATGTGTGCTTCCTCCTTCAGGGATGTTTGGGGGATTACACTATAATAGTTTCTCTTCCCCATGGGAGAAATTCATTCCATACGAGGAGGGCCTCATCCCATTTTTGGAATATCTCACACCTACAAATATGAGTGGGTGTGGAAAATGCTGGATGTTGTGAAACCCCTTCTCATTGAATGGGGTGAGGCTATAAATAAATGTCATGTTCTGAGGATGAGGGTGATTGGATGTATATGAACATGTAGGTCCTATGATGAGGACCCCCTCCTCACCCCTTGGACTTACATGAATAGATCTGTGTAATCCTTGGTGAAGGGATAACACTAGAATTTCTAATAAACAAAGGGGTGGAGCAGTGTTCATTTTAGTGTTCTAAATTAGATTATATATGAGAATAATCATTATATAGTATCATACCTATGTAGAGAAAAATTAGTTAATTGAATGAAACATGAGACTCTTTTTGTTGAATCGGGAAATCACTATGCATAATATCAGAGTTACGCACAAAGGAGTTGCACACAAGATGCAAGTATTGCAGGGCAAGAGGAGCTCAAAAATCGTTCATTGTAATGAAGACTGGCCATGTATCCTATAAGTAGGGGTGTGCGCAAGATATAAAGTTAGCAAGAAAACTGGATCTGTTAAATTGAAAGATGAATTTCCCAAAGGGTATGTATTGAACACAATTAGAATCATTTGCATTCACTAGACATAGATAAACAAGGAAATGATAAAGGTTCATGTAACACCCCAAGCTTCTATGGTATGCTTCTCTTTGAATAATGCGATATCGTGTGTTGTACGCAACATCGAGTTCTAACACACCACAACAAATCAAACTAGACGTTATGAATAGTAATGCCTACTTTTTAAAATTTTATAAATTCAAAATGGACATCATTTTTGGATTCGGAATATCGAAATTATCCTAAGTTGAATTTTTGTTATTTTTCTGAGAACTTCCAATTTTTATAAATAGTGAAAAATACTTAAAAACAACTTTTTTAATAAAACAAATTATAGTGATAAATTATACTATTGAGTGTTTTTAAAGTATAATTAGAATATATTTTTATCATTTTATCCAATGGTGTTCATTAGAATTAATTTCAATTTGAAATTGGACATAAACATTTGTCAATCTTTTGATATATATTGTCACTTAAAAACACGCTTTTTGTTTTAACAACGGGAATTAATTTTAAATTAATTTCTGCCACTTATGTGTTTTGAATTTTGAAAAATGGATTCCATATTTGGAATCAGGATTTTCATATTGTGTAAATAGGTAACTTTTAATTTTAGACATTTTGAATAATTATTTCAGTAAATATTTTATTTACCATGGTTAAGGGTAAATCCGGTAAATTAGGGTTAAAAAATAATATTATAATAATAATAAATTACCCTAAAACGTGTCATAACCTAATTTTTGGATACAGGTCCGACCATGGGAATATTTGGGTCGATTTTGGGACCCCATGGAGCCACTTGTAGGTGATAGGGACACTTTATTCTAATTAAGTTAAAATATATAAAAAAATAACATAAGCATATATCTTTTAGAAAAACAATTTTTACATAAGGTTATATATGTTGAATTTTAGACTATAAATATTCATTAGAAAGATAAAAAGATTTAATACATAATTATATTTTATTTATAATTTTTAGACATTAAATAATTTAATTTATTTATGACACAATGATGATGCAGTAATTACCATAATAGTGAAAAATTAAAATAATTGATATTATAAATACACAAATAAATATAATTTGAGAATTTTTATGAATTACACTAATTTTATAGGTTATTATGACATGTTATAATTGATTTAATTATCTTTTTTTGAATTAATCATACTTTTATGATTTTCACAAAAATCAATTAATGAATAGTGTCAAAATTGACATAAAAGGGGTTTTAAAACAAATATTATATTATTAATTGATATTAAATTCCTAAAAATCTAACATTCGGCCAAGAGACTTATATCATGATAGTTGTATCATTAATGGACCACTTGGGGGTATCTTGGATGTATATAGTATGTTTATTAACTATATAATATAAAAATACAAAGTGACATGGTAAGTGTCAAACTAATTAACTAAGAGTTAAAACTAAAAGATAAGGTTAATATAGTAACCCAAACCTATCTAAATTGTATTGTATGAGTGGTTTTCGACCCATACCCACCTTAACCTTAAAATAATACACTTTGGAGCCATTATAAACCGAATATGAATTTATTATAAAATAATATTTCTAGCTTTTCCAAAGGTACCCCTCACCCCTCTTATAAAAGGGCACTCCCCCTTCTCATTAATTAACACCTTAAAAGCTTATTGGTTAGGACAAACCCTGCCCAAATACTCTCTCAACTTCCCTCAATACAACCTAGAGGCCTTAGTTTGATCATAAAGCCAACCTAAGGAGCCCTTTTGATCAAATCAAAAGGAAGAACCCAAAGAAGAGGTAATGTTTTCACCACCCATTTTCAAATTCATTTCTTCTTTCTTTGTTATTCCCATTATAAAATAATTAATCCTTTATCTCTTATATAATTTAATATTATTATAAATATGGTACAACCATATTCATTATTCTATCCATCCTTTGAATGACATGTCACCATACGTGCGTACGTACGACTTACCGTCTCCACGTCATGGTGTAATTGTTATTATTCAATATATTATTATTTGGATGGGTGTAATAATGATTTAAAATTCATGTAAATAATAAATATAAAATGATAATGATTCTGTATATATGATATACCATCCAATTATATATTATTTTAATATCAAAAGAATGATATTGTCGCTCGTGCGTATGTACGGACTACCGTCTCCACAAACGCGATGAGATTCATTCTCCATCGTATCCATTCAAGTATAATTATCATTTGATGATTTAAAAATAATGTTTAAGGACTTGATATCATTATGGAGATGAATAAGATACAACCTATCCATGACAAACATGGCTTATGTAACAAAAAATATAAAAGAAAATGAGTAAGTTAACACCCGAAACAACAATAATACTAAGATATTATTAACAAATAAATGTTAAAAGATCATATATGATATCATATTAATGTATATAATTATTGTATAATTTCATAACAATTATTTCACCTTTATACAGGAGGTTAACCTACCCCCAACCAAGGAAAAGTACAAGTTAACGGTTTATTTCGCAATCTCTTCATTATCCGAGGTTGTTTATACGTAATAGTCTACTGGGATTTCTTTATCTTCCACATCCATGTTTCTTAAAAATGTATTTCAAAACATTATTTAATATTTACTATAATATGGGTTAAAGTCATTTATACCCTTTATGACTTTTATAAGTGGTTTATAAAGGAATATTTCTGTCGGTTTCCAAACAAGGTCCTTTTTAACCTTTTCGACAGAATTAAGGTAAGAATGTTTTTTTAACTTATAAGGTGGGTGCGGCTATTTTCTGCCGTTATAAAATCGTCGAAGATTCCCTTACAAGATTATAAGAATATTTTCTAAGAAAATGTTTTATTTTATAAATATATGACTCTTAAATGATTTCAAAATAGAAATACATATTTCTCTAAAAAGAGTTTTGATTTCATCTATGTCAACATCCTTTGATGGATTTTACACTTATTTGAAGTTGATTTATTATGATACAAAACTTCTATATTGTATTGAATATTTTGTGATATGTTTGACTATGGATGTGTTATTTTTATACCATTCATGTTTTATGGATGAAGTATTTACATTTCGAATTCTAGTTTTAATACGAATGTTTATGTTATGTTTAAACATTTTCATATGGGAATGCATTGGACTTAATATGTGGCAGTTGGAGCCCGATATAGCTCCTCGATGAATCGGTAGGTCTCATGAGACAAACTAGTGTCTTGGAACAAGGCCTTGACAAAATCTTATATGTAGTCTTGGCAAGAGGCCTTGGCTATGTGGTTATGATATTCTGGCATTATGCATTCCATCATTATGAAAGTGGTTATTGATATTGCATGTGATTATACGATTACTAGAATATCCATGTGAATAATTAAATGGAATTATTTCATTTTATTTTTTCCATACTATGTTTACGTTGAAGTTTAAAAGGCTTTTGTTTTAGTTATACATTGCATGAAATGTTTATTCTTTTTATGAAAGTTTCCTCTATATTGTTATCCTTAATGGGAATTTGAGGTGACCCCTTTCAATGTTTTATTTTCTCCCAAATGTGAAGATGTAATTTATGAAATACCTCAGGGGTAGTATGTGGGGATATGAGTGTGGAATATGAAGAAAATATATTGTTTTAGTTTTCATTTTTATGATGTAATGTAAGACTTATGAATATATCTAGTGTTTCTAAGGCTACTAAACTAATCGGTCTTTTGAGATTTGATCTTTCTTGTGATCATGCCAATGTTATGTAATAATTCACCGAATCTGGGTAGTTGGGGTTGGGGCGTTACAGTTGGTATCATAGGAAGTTTAGTACAAACCTTGGAAGCAAGATTTTGATAAACTCTAATTAGAGCACATAGATTTAAGATGGACTTTGAGGATTAGTATATAATAACTTCCTATAATTTTGGTATTGTAGAGATTTTGTGAGTTTCATAAACAATACATCCCTCTCTAGATACGAGCAGGTAGAGGCGGCTCTGGAATAGATGTACCTAGGGGTAAAACCCGAAAACACCGCTTTGAGATAAACTCGAACGGGAACTGGTGCATGACAACGAGCCTTGCTGCACTCTTAGTTACGACACTCCTGGGGGTTATGCTTAGGATAACTCCCATTTTCTTTACAAATCATTATGAAAGGATTATGAGTATATACTTCCTCAAAGAAAACATTTTAATGATTATGGATTATATCCATAAATAGTTCAATTTATGTTAAGTGTTTTATAAGAATGGAATTATGAATTTTAATTCATAAACTGATCTAGCTTATGCCATTTGTTAGAAATGGAGCCTAGTGGACGAAATGGAAACCGTATCAATGCATGCACTCCATGTAGGGATTTCTCTCCTGCTCAAGATAATTATAGTGGAGTTGGTGATGCAACTGGTGTCGATCAGCTAATCACCATACTGGGACAACTCACTCAGGTTATGAATAATAAACTTACCTGTATGGAGCACCCTGATCTGTAGCGTGGAGGATCAATGTTAGATCGATTCATGAGGAAAAAACCACCAATTTTCAATGGGAGTACAAATCCTTTAGTAGATGAGTAATGGATAAATTCCCTAGAGAAAATAATTCAGGCTTTGGGGAGTAGTGAAAGGGAAAAAGTTATCATGGCAGTTTACTGCCTCACTGGAGATGCTAATCAATGGTGGTCATTGATTCAAAACACAAAGGAAGATGATGATGTATCAAATATGGAATGGAAGGAGTTCAAAGATCTATTTTTAGAAAAATACTTTCCTCATGACCATCGAGCAGATATGGACAGTCAATTTCTGAGTTCGAGACAAAAGGAGGATGAGAATGTCGCTAAGTTTGAGGCTAACATTACAAGGTCAGCAAGGTATGATGGAGATTATATACATAACCCAAGAAGTAATATTGATAGTTTCTTTGATGGGTTAAAACCATTTCTCTGTCGAGCATTAGTCTCAAAATCATTTTTATCGTATGAAGACATTGTCTCATGTGCTATCAAGACCGAAAAGGAATTTTCTAAGTCTTATGACTTTAAAGAAAAGCAAGAGAAGAAGAGATCTACTGATCAATCTGGGAATGGAAATAAAGGGAAGAAGGGAAAAGTTGAATATCCATCCTGTAGTAAATGTGGGAAGAAACACCCCGGTACATGCTTAAAAGTAATGGGAGTCTGTTACAAGTGTGGTGAAAAAGGCCACCAAGCTCGTGATTATAAGGGGAAGAAGAAAGTTACCGATGTTCAGTGCTACAATTTCAAGGATATGGGACATTATGCAAATGAATGTCCTAAGCATCAGGGGATCTTACCTCAGAAAAGTCCATGGGATCAAGGCCAATCTTATGCTATCACTACTGCTGAGGTAAAAGCTCCTAAATACGTGGTGGCAATTAATTTAATGGTTTCCTCAAGTTTAGCAAATACATTATTTGATTCTGGATCATCGCATTGTTTCATATCTTCCAAGTTTTCTAAGAAAATTAGATATTTCCAATTTGATTTAACAAGGGAGTTTTCAGTTAAATCTCCTAAGGGAAGTATCATTGCAACAAAGTTTTGTGAATCAGTCCCCATTTGAGCACATAAATGTTCTTTATCTGCTGATCTCATCATCATACCTATGATTGAGTTTGATATAATCCTCTGTATGGATTGGATTTCAGACTATGTTTCGATGATTTATTGTAAGAAGAAGGAGGTTACTATTTTTTATGATGATGATAAGGAACACCTTATCTTTAGAGCAGAATCTTCACCAATTAATTCTTTTTTAGATCCACCCCTAGTAGCTAAACTAAATTCAATTATTGGGGAGGAATAGAATGAAATGACTGTGGGTGAGGAAAGGAATGTTCAAATAGAGTATGTACCTATTGTGAATGAATATGTAGATGTATTTCCAGAATATTTTCCTGGACATACTCCAGAACGAGAAGTTGAGTTTTCCATTGATTTAATTCATGTATCAAGGCCTATATCAAAGTCCCCTTATAGAATGGCAACTATGGAATTAGTCGAACAAAAGAAAAAGTAAGAGGAATTGATTAATAAGGGATTTATTCACCCTAGTGTTTCTCCATGGCGAGCCCCTGTTCTTTTTGTTAAAAATAAATATAGATCTATGAGTTTATGTGTCGACTACAGGGAGATCAATTCTATAACAATAAAGAACAAGTATCCCCTACCTCGCATTGATGGTTTATTTGACCAACTGCATAGAGCTCAATACTTTTCAAAGATTGACATTCGATCTGGATAACATCAGTTGTTTGTAAAGAAGGAAGACATTCAGAAGGCAGCATTTCGAACCAGGTACGGGCATTACAAGTTTACAGTAATGCCTTTTGGATTGACTAATGCACCCTCTGTATTAATGGATCTGATGAATAGAGTTTTCAAGGAATATCTCGATGAATTTGTGGTGGTATTTATTGATGATATCTTGGTATTCTCCAAATGCTACGAAGATCATG
Source organism: Viscum album (assembly GCA_963277665.1). Lineage (NCBI taxonomy): Eukaryota > Viridiplantae > Streptophyta > Magnoliopsida > Santalales > Viscaceae > Viscum > Viscum album. The sequence goes on from OY728158.1 coordinate 546,093,013, forward strand.
AAAATCACTTGCGCATTATCCTGATGACTCTGAGAAGACATGAATTATATGGGAAGTTTAGCAAGTGTGAATTCTAGCTTCAGGAGATTTATTTTCTTGGCCATATTGTCTCTAAAGATGTAATCTCTTTTGATCCTTCTATGACCAAGGCAATCCACGAATGGACTGCACTGACTAGTATAACTGATGTACATAGTTTTATTGGTTTATCAGGTTATTATCAACATTTCTTCCAGAATTTTTTCTGGTTGGCTAACCCATTAACAAAGATCACACGTAAAGGGGTTAATTTTTTTTGGACAAAAGAGTGTGAATAATGTTTCGAATAACTGAAGAGAAGATTAGTCAATGCTCCTATATTGACTCTACCATCAGGGAATGATGTGTTCATTATTTATAGTGATGCATCGAAGAAAGGACTTGGTTGTGTCCTTATGCAGAATGATAGGGTTATTGCCTATGCATCACGACAGTTGAAAATTTATGAACAAAACTATCCTACTCATGATCTTGAGTTAGCAGCTGTGATCTTTGCTTTGAAAATATGGAGGCACTATCTCTATGGTGAAAAATCTGAGATTTATACTGATCACAAGAGTTTGAATTATATTTTCTCACAAAAAGAACTCAACATGATGCAAAGGAGATGGCTTCAATTACTCAATGATTATGATTGTATGATACACTACCACCCGGGGAAAGCAAACAAGGTGGCCAATTCTTTGAGTATAAAAGGCAATGGAGTTTTTAACATGATGAGAATTTAAAGGGATCCAATTTTCATGGATCTAGTGAAGATGGACATGGGAATAACCAGGGAAGGTGAAAAATCAATTATTTTTCAAATGGTTGTCAAACCATCTTTACTAGAAAAGATTATGAGTTCTCAGAACAATGATGAAGAATTTCAAATGAATATTAAAGCTATGAATAATGGGAGATTGAGAGACTTTGTGTATGAAGAAGGAACTTTAAAATTTGGGAAGAGACATTGTGTTCCCAATATACCTAATCTAAAAAGGTAATTGTTGGATGATGCTCATAGTTACAATTTCTCTATACACCCTAGGAGCACCAAAATATATAGAGATTTGAAGGAACATTTTTTGTGGGACAACATGAAGAGGGAGATTGCAGATTTTGTGTCAAGATGTATGGTTTGTCAACAAGTGAAAGCTGGAAGGCAACAGCCTGGTGGAGTATTGCAACTTCTTCCCATACCTATGTGAAAATGGGACAATATTATGATAAACATTGTCCTGGGACTACCAAAGGCTCCTAGAAGGAATGATGTAATATGGGTTATTGCTGGTCGTCTTACTAAGTCAGCACATTTTCTTGTTATAAGAGAAGATCTACCACTGGAATGTCTAGCAAGACTATATATTAATGAAGTTGTGAGACTTCATGGAGTACCCATATCGATTGTTTCGGATTGTGATCCCCATTTTACTTCAAGATTCTGGAAAAGTCTTCAGAAACCCTTGGATACCGAACATCATTTGAGCACTACCTACCACCCTCAAACAGATGGACAATCAAAACGAACCATTAAAACCTTAGAAGTCATGTTGAGATCTTTCCCATTTGACTTTCAGGGTATGTGGGATCAATATTTACCTCTGGTAGAATTTTCTTATAACAATAGCTTCCATTAGAGGATTCAGATGGCACCATATGAAGCGTTATATGGAAAGATATGTCTCACACCAACCTGTTGGGATGAAGTTGGTGAAAGAAAACTTGTAGGTCCAGAACTGGTGGAGGAAACTATTGAAAAGGTGAAGGTAATCCAAAATCACATCAAAGTAACTCAAAGTAAGCAGAAGAGCTATGCCGATAATCGAAGGAAGGATTTGGAATTTCAAATCGGTGATCATGTTTTCCTGAAGGTATCTTTATGGAAGGGAGTCATACGTTTTGGTAAGAAAGGTAAATTGAGTCCCAGGTACATCGGACCATTCGAAATTCTATAATGAATTGGGGTTGTAGCTTACCGATTGGAAATGTTTCCAAATCTCTCCAAAGTTCACGATGGGTCCCACGTATCTCTATTGAGGAAATACATGCCTGACCCAATGCATGTACTCACCTACGAGGAATTAGAACTGGAACCTGATCTGTCTTATTGCGAAGAGCCCGTCAAGATTCTTGATACAAGAGAACAAGTGCTGAGAAATCGGACGACGCGTCTGGTAAAAGTCTTGTGGAGAAACCATAATATGGAAGAGGCAGTGTGGGAACCTGAGGAACTTATGATGAAGAACCACCCAAGTCTTTTCATGTGGTAGTATTCTAGAAATTTCGAGGACGAAATTATTTGAAGGTGGGGAGAATGTAACACCTCAATCTTCTACGGTACACTTCTCTTTGAAAAATGTGATTTCATGTGTTGTACACAACATCGAGTTCTAACACACCACAAAAAATCAAACTAGCCATTATGAATAGTAATACCTACTTTTTGAAATTTTATAAATTCAAAATGGACTTCATTTTTGGATTTGGAATATCGAAATTATCCTAAGTTTAATTTTTGGTATTTTTCTGAGAACTTTCAATTTTTACGAATAGTGAAAAATACTTAAAAACAACATTTTAAATCAAAATAATTAATAGTGATAAATTAAACTATTGAGTGGTTTTAAAGTATAATTAGAATATATTTTTACCATTTTATCCAATGGTGTTCATTAAAATTAATTTCACTTTGAAATTGGACATAAACAATTGTCAATCTTTTGATATATATATATATTTACTTAAAAACACGCTTTTGTTTTAACAACGAGAATTAATTATAAATTAATTTCTGCCACTTCTTTGTTTTGAATTTGAAAAAATGGATTCCATATTTGGAATCAGGATGTTCATATTGTGTAAATAGGTAACTTTTATTTTTAGACATTTTGAATAATTACTTCAATAAATATTTTATTTACCATGGTTAAGGTTAAATCCGGTAAATAAGGGTTAAAAAATAATATTATAATAATAATAATTAACCTAAAACGTGTTCTAACCTTATTGGTGGATACATGTCTGACCATTGTCATCTTTTGGTCAATTATGGGACCCCATGGAGCCACTTGTAGGTGATAGGGACACTTTATTCTAATTAAGTTAAAATAAATACAAAAAATGACATAAGCATATATCTTTTAGAAAAACATTTTTTACATATGGTTATATATGTTGGATTTTCGACTGTAAATTTAATTAGAAAGATATAAAGATTTCAAACATAATTATATTTTATTTATAATTTTTAGACATTAAATAATTTAATTTATTTATGACACAATGATGATGCAGTAATTACCATAATAATGAAAAATTAAAATAATTGATATTATAAATACCCAAATAAATATAATTTGATACTTTTTATGAATTGAACTAATTTTCTAGGTTAATATGACATGTTAGTATTTCCATAATTCACTTATTTTGAATTAATCATTCTGTTATCATTTTCTCAAATATCAATTATTGAATAGTGTCAAAATTTCCATAAAAGAGCTTTTAAAACAAATATTATATTATTAATTGATATTAAATTCCTAAAAATCTAAGGTTTTTCCAAGAGACATATATCATTATAGGGTTATCATTAATGGACCACTTTGGGGTCTCTTGTATGTATATAGTATTTTTATTAGATATATAATTTAAAAATACAAAGGGACATGGTAAGTGTCAAACTAATTAACTAAGAGTTAAAACTAAAAGATAAGGTTAATATAATGACCCAAACCTGTCTAAATTCTATTGGTTGAGTGGTTTTCAACGCATCCCAACCTTAACCTTTAAATAATACACTTTTAAGCCATTATAAACCGAATAAGAATTTATTATAAAATAATGTTTCTAGCTTTTCCAAAGGTGCCCCTCACCCCTCTTATAAAAGGGCACTCCCCCTTCTCATTAATTCACACCTTCAAAGCCTTATGGTTCGACCAAACCCTGCTAAAATACTCTCTCAACTTCCCTCACTATAACCTAGAGGCCTCAGTTTGATCAGAAAGAAAACCTATGGATCTCTTTTGATCAAATCAAAAGGAAGAACTCTAAGAAGAGGTAATGTTTTCACCACCCTTTTTCAAATTCATTTCTTCTTCAACTTCTTCCTCCATTGTTATTCCCATTATAAAATAATGAATCCAGTATCTCCTATATAATGTAATATTATTATAAATATGGTACAACCATATTCAGTAATCTATCCATCCTTTGTATGACATGTCACCATACGTGCGTACGTACGGCTTACCGTCTCCACGTCGTGGTGTAATTGTTATTATTCAATATATTATTATTTGGATGTGTATAATAATGATTTATAATTCAAGTAAATAATAAATATAACATGATATTGATTTTTTATATATCATATAACATTCAATAATATATTATTTTAATATCAAAAGAATGATATTGTCGCTCGTGCGTACGTACAGACTACCGTCTCCACGAACGCGATGAGATTCATTCTCCATCGTATCCATTAAATTATAATTATCATGTGATGATTTAAAAATAATTTTTAAGGGCTTGATATTATTATGGATATGAATAAGATACAACATTTCAATCACAAACATGGCTTACATAACACAACATATAAAAAAACGAGTAAGTTAACACCCGAAACAACGATAATAATAAGATATTTTTAACAAATCAATGTTAAAAGATCATATATGATATAATATTAATGTATATAATTCTTGTATAATTTAATAAAAATTATTTCATCCTTATACAGGAGGTTAACCAACCCCCAACCAAGGAATAGTATAAGGTAAGGGTTTATTTCGCAATCTCTTCATTATCTGAGGTTGTTTATATGTAATAATCGACTAGGATTTCTTTATCATCCACATCCATGTTTCTTAAAAATGTATTTCAAATTTTTTTTTTACTATTTACTAGAATATGGGTTAAAGTCATTTATACCCTTTTTGACTTTTATAAGTGGTTTATAAAGGATTCTTTCCGTCGTTTTCCAAACAAGTTCCTTTTTAACCTTTTTGATAGATTTCAGGTAAGAATGTTTATTTAACATATACAGTGGGTGTGGCTATTTTCCGCCTTTATAAAATCATTGAAGCTTCCCTTACCAGCTTATAAAAATATTTTCAAAGAAAATGTTTTATTTTATAAATATATGGCTCTTAAATGATTTCAAAATAGAATGAGATATTTCTCTTAAAAGAGTTTTGATTTCATCGATGTCAACATCCTTTGATGGATTTTACGCTTATTTGAAGTTGATTTATTATGATACAAAACTTCTATATTGTATTGAGGGTTTTGTGATATGTTTGAATGTGGATGTGTTATTTTTATACCATTCATCGTTTATAGATGATGTATTTAAATTTCGTATGATAGTTTTAATACGAATGTTTATGTTATGTTTAAACCTTTTCATATGGGAATGCATTGGACTTAATATGTGACGGGTGGAGCCCGCAATAGCTCCTCGATGCATCGGTAGGTCTCATGAGACAAACTAGTGTCTTGGCACAATGCCTTGACAAAATATTATTTTTATTCTTGGCACGAGGCCTTGGCTATGTGGTTATGATAGTCTGGCATTATGCATTCTATCATTATGAAAGTGGTTATTAATATTGCATGTGATTATTCTATTAGTAGAATATCCATGTGAATAATTAAATGGCATTATTTAATTTTATTTTTTCCATACTCTGTTTATGTTCAAGTTTACATTGCCTTAAATGTTTATTCTTTTTTATGAAAGTTTCCGCTATATTGTTATCCTTACTGGGCATTTGAGCTCACCTATTTCAATGTTTTATTTTTCCCAGGATGTGAAGATGTAATTTATGAATGACCTCTAGGGATAGTATGTGGGGATATGAGTGTGGACTAAGAAGAAAATATATTGTTTTAGTTTTCATTTTTTTTGATGTAATGTAAGACTTATGAATATATCTAGTGTTTCCAAGGATACTAAACCAATCGGTCTTTCGAGATTTGATCTTTCTTGTGATAATGCCAATGTTATGTAATAATGCACCGACTCTAGGTAACTGGGGCCGAGGCGTTACAGTTCAAGCCCATGGGGGGCCACCTGAAGGTGGACCCATGGGTGACCTATCATGGTTGATCTTGTACCATGAATTCATTACATTCACATGGTCATGGAAGTGGTTGTCCTGAGCGCATGGGAGTGATGGTTCGACTACAATAGTGTTACCCCAAAAAGAGTAGGGTTCCTTTCTATATATAGGCACAAAGTTTAGTGGAAGAACATAAGGAAGCCCATGAGAATGTAATTGATTGATGTCACATGATGAAAATAAGAGTTTTCCACAAGGATTCCCTTCTTATATGCTCCTATCAGGACTTGGGCACACCTAACATATCCATTTTTTTGTGGATGGAGTTAAAGATTTCCCCCGATGATGCATTGTGCATGCAGGGGCCTCGCACATAGATTTTTCTCTTCCGTACAACATTAAAAACATACAGACATGCCCCATAGGATTCTCAGAATTGTATACTAAGTCTAATTATGAATTTTAGTTTGTCTAATATGAATTTATATGACCCCAAGTAGAATTCAACCCCAATAAAATCCTCATTAAATCTATGATGAAAGGGGACCAAAATGTTTGTTTCTTGAGGGAAATACCAAAGAGAACAAAGAGTATTGAGGAGGTGTGAGAAAAATTTAAAATTTTTCATGCATGCTGACTTCCAATCATAGAATAACTAGCCCATGAATATTAATATGTAAGGGTAAGAAAGTTACAATACCACGACTCTCCGTAATAAAATTGATTTTCAATGGTATGTGTATGTTATTGATTATTGTACAAAAGTACACAAGTTGGGTCACTATTTTCCACATGACTTATGAATATTTCATTTTTTGGACTTAGCCAAACATTCGATGAACCTCATTCAATATTACGCACATCCTGCTATTTGACATTCCAAATATTAATCGTTTCTGTGAATCCCTTAATATTTTCATAGTTTCAATAAGTTGGATAATAAAAATAATGATGCTGAGAGGGATGTAACATTTACTGGATAGAGGATTTAGATGAATTTTATCCATCAAATAATATATTCTATAATGGGGTTGTTAGATTACCAGATTCTCTTAGGCATGAAAATGCATTCTCAGAAGGACTCGATTATTAAAAATATCATTCCTTATGGAACTTCTATAATCTGGAGGACTTAGCCATTCTAAGAATTGATATTAAATTTTTGTAGTCATGAATCTTGTGTGAAGATAGAATTTTTTGATAAAACATCACAAAAAATGTCCCTCCTACCATAGAGAATTGTTTCATGGATGCCTACGTCCTGAACCCCAAAAACCAGGACAACCATGAGGAGAAAAAAGGTGCCTATAGAATTTCCCACACACTATGTATGCACCATATGGAGATGAATTACTGATGAGAGAATGTGTTGGAAATAGTATTATGGATTTTTACCTAGGGGGAATATCACAAGTTAATGGGATTGGGCTTATTGGGTCTTCCAAACAAGTGAAAATTTTGGGGAAGTGCTATGAAACATCAAGGTATTTGATTCTCTATTGATATGAAAATTCCACTTTTATCGTCAACCAGACATGGTTACAAAGTTTTTCATTTAGTTTTACCATCAAAAAAATACATTCCACCTTGACCAAGGGTAGTTAAATATTATCCATTGGTATGTCCATATCATTAGGGGAATTCCTCTAGAGGGACTTAATTTTGAAGAGTTCCTACCTACCGATCATATTTAGGGAGACATGACAAAGACCCCAATTTTCAAATGGAATTTTCATAAAATTGAAAAGTAGAGGATAATGATTTAATACATCCCAAAATATATATCCTACACATCATGGTTCAATATGATGCTCACTTTGTATAAGAATGTGAGAATTTCAAGGTAAGGGAAACATTTCTCAAACATGTCGTAGAGGGGAAGGCATGATTGTGCTGGGTGGTCCAAGAGATACGATGATATCAGACATGGGGATTCGATGTAAATGAGATCCTTGACCCATATATATGATACTCTACCATACTCATTTATTTTTAGTAGTTTTCTACTACCGATAATGGGACAAAATGACGGGGGTCTGTCTTGAGATGTTGGTAATGGTCGGGATCATGGAATCCATCAATAAGGTTAATAACTATGTTCCTATACTAGAAAGGTTGTATAATATCATGGGGATAATTTAGATAGGATGCACACCAAAGATAACATAGAGAACATTCTGGCTCCACTAGGGAAGGGTTGTAGCTCACCTCAGAAGATATGACTTCATGAATGCCAATTTTCATCTAAGAGATGGCCTACAAAAAAATTTATTTAATTTTAACGAGTTTTGGATACTAAAGCTCAGTGATGTAGGGATAAATATATGTATTTGAAATCATGAAAGCATCTATTTTCACCCATTACACACCCTAGTTTGTATGATGGTGGATTACATGTGAGGACTACTATAGGAGCGGAAATATATACAGAGTATCCAGGGTAGCATTCTAGTCGTCAAGATTTATGAAAATATATTTTTTGACTGTATGTTCCATCACACATCACAAGAAAGTTTGTGTTCCTAAATTTAAGGAAAAAGAATGGTTATATATATTTATTGTATGAGAATCACCCTTGTATCCATCTCCATCCATGGCTAATGTTTACAACTTCCATCTTTGGTGAAATAATCCCACTGCCCCTTTTAGAAGTCGATGCTTTCCTGGTGATGGAATATTTATTATCACTAGTTGGTGGCATATTCAGAGGAAATTCTATTAAATAACATTCATAATATCAAGTGAGAAAGTGTATATTCTAGGAAACAATGAAGCTAGAGAATTGGCGCTTGTGAACCGAGACTGGAAGTAATCCATTTTGTTGGTGCAACACAATTTGGAATTTCAGCGGTAGTATTATCCCAAGGTGTGGATGCACCCTTTCATCTGAGGAGGCTTGGTCTTGAATATGACCTAGTAGACCATCAAGAGATGATCTTAAATGAAAAAAATTAATATATAAATCAACCAACTTAAAAGAAAATGAGCAAAATTTGTTGATAGAAAGGGTAGATTTTCATTGGTTACATTTATATCAGACAACCTTGGATGTATATGCATGCCCATGGGGTCGATATAAAGATAACAATCTTTTGGTGAAAGTGATGCTCATCCAAGTGCATGAATATAGAAACTATCACCTAAGGAAAATGGATATGAATAAGAGGAACAAGAAGACAATGAAAATGAATAACCTATAGATGGGGAACCATAGGGGAAAACATATCATCAAGGAAGACCATGTGATTATTGCTAAATTGTAGTCTTTGTCGAGGATCTTGTTGAATGTACTAATGTTAGTCTTGAATCTTATCTCTAATAGTCCATTATATTTCTATAATTAGGATACTCTATCCAAAATTTGTCATGTTTATGAACAAATTGGAAATGAAAAAGGACCCCTGGTAATGAGGATCAATATATGATGATGGATGTGGATAGACATCGCCCAAACATCACATCTGGGGCTGAGAAAGGTGGAAGACCAGCTATGGATGATTCAGATGGATGTTAGAAAATGGAAGGGGTCGTGGTGATGACCTAATAATCTCAGGCCATCCTCATTTTATATAAGGATGTAGTGTCGAAAATGACATTCAAAATATTATAGGGATCTCTACTCGTAGAAGTAACCATGGTGACTTTGGAACTTCACACGGCTGCTGTTAGCTCGTGTAAGTATTAATTTTTCTTTGACACATGTATAATATCTAAGAAGCTGGTTAACCAATGTGTCCATTCAACATGGTGGTTTTAAGACAGGATTATTAAAAAACATAAGAATCTAGGATATCCTTAAGAAACTATTTTGGAGGTTTTACCTATTCTTGAAGAATATATCATTCAACCTAATCCATCCTTGGAACCTGGTGAGTAGGAATTGTAGGCTATAGTTGATGAAACTAGAAGGGTAGAGCTTTAAGATTATTGAGGATATGTTGCAGAAGAAGAATATACAAAATAGGGTGTCTCACATGTCATAAAGGCCAACCCCTTAGAAATAATGATGGATGAAGATCATGTTGTTGAACATCTTACTATTGTCTTTGAATATATACTTATTGGACCTGAGGAACATGATGATTCAAATCCAGACCCATCCAAGGAGAGGTTTATCACTTTTAATAGGAAATTTTATGTGTATTAATCTTTTCCTTGATATCCTGGAGGTAGAGTGGATGAATTTTATGAGGGCACTCCACACATAGCTTCACTGTCTCATCCCTGGCATGGTGGATTTTTGAAATCTTCATGTAATGATCTGCAGCTATCTTTCATGGATGATGCGTGATCTCATTAAACTCCTAGATACATCCTTTTACAGAAACAAAGTTGAGAATATCCATAATTATGAGGAGGTTGAGGATGAAATCTACTGTCTCGATGAGCATACAAGCCAGTATTCCATACTCATCACCAACCAATCAGAAGTCTTAAAATAATAGAAGGCCCAACTGATGGTGGCCAAGGAGTAGCTTGAACTGGAATGACATCAAGTGGATGAAATCTGATTTGAATTTAATCTTATACCATTCATAGTTCATGAAATTATTTCTATAATTGTCAATGAGGGTAAGGATCTTATGAAGATACACGATATTCTAGAATCCCCATGCCAGATAGTGATGGTACTAAAGCATTCTATTGAAGAATAATATCCATATGAGAGGTGTTTTGGTGATACTCATGAAGCATTATCATTTTTATTTAATGGTTGTTTGGAACTATGTTCATAAGAATATTTCCTTCTTACTTTAATTAATGAACTTCGGTCATATTGGTGATGCAACTAAATCTCTATCCCTATGATCATGTGGTTCGTTCTTCATGTGAGAAACAAGGATTTGATACATACTCATTTAGTTTGAATGAGATTTTTGGGGTTTGGCTTAACGGTTAAAACCCCTTAATTCTACAGGAAAAATGGGGGTTCAAAACCCATTGTGTGCAGGTACTGTAACAGTACTGTAGAGACTGTAGCGGTGGCAGCATTGTAGTGGTGGTAGGCTACTGTAGCAGCAGCAGGGCACTGTAGCAGTGGCGGGTACTAAGCATTACTATAGCAGCGTAGGTACTGTAGCAGTACTATTCACAGAATGGGTCTTGGGCTAAAAAAATGTGTATATGGGACATGTAATGGGATAAATGCCCACTAGGACTTTAGGCTATGTAATGGGTATCCCTCTACGCATATAAAGTGGTATTGGATTTGCTTTCATAATTAATGAGGCTTTGCCCCCAACCTTTAAAAAAAATCAGTTTGAATGAGAGTTCTAGGTAATCAACGAATACTCAAGGTATGATATTATTGACTAGGAACATAGAGAATTTAGACATAGAGTGTCTATGATAGGGGAATATGGCTCTCATAAATCTCAATAATCCTTTCCCAGTGTTCTTTAGCAAACAATAATGATAATTCCAAGGGTGTTAAAATCAATTTGTTCAAAGGGTAAATAGAAATTGTGAATCACAAGATCCAGAACTCGGAATACAATATGTTTGGCATCATGATATAGGAAAACTAATGACCATATTCAAGAAAATTTATTTTCATTTATATCCTAATATTGAGATAATAAATTAATGGTCAACTGTAGGATATGGTCAAACATAGGACTTTTATTGAACAGCTTTTTAATGTATTATGTAATGTTTTCCCAATATATTAGGTGATCCAATGATGGATGGGAACATGACATTCGGGGGTTCCTCCAAACTTGAAAGGTGATGAAGATCTAAATAATGGTCGTGAACACCATGTAAATGTAGTGATTTAGTGTTCATAAGGATAAAAAACTATTTAAATTAAAACACTGTGGATTGAAGAACATTGATGTAGGTGGATCGGTATGAACAAGAATCAAACTTATCTTTCATGGTGTTGCACCTTAGATTCTGAGTGATAAGTGAAGATGTGAATTACATGGTTGATAACACACATTATGGGTGAGGACCTCTAAGATGAGGGCCTGAGTTGATTTTCAATTTTACATCATGCATGTTATAATTATTCATATTACAGTTTATTGTCCTGTGATAATGACAAACCATAATTTTACATCATGTGATTAGAACATTTGCACATTATTTTGGTCATACATACTAGACCATGTCTTCTAGTTTATGTTCATAAGTCTTGGATTGAAAGCCGACATGAATGGGCCAAAGGAGGATCACACATAATAAAAATACCTCAGAATAGGTGGAAATGAAGAAAATGCAATGCAGGGATGGGAAAACCCTGGATATAATGAGGCCATGGATACCTAAATCCATACCCAAAAATCTTTAGAGCATCCTAGTTTAGATTCATAGTGTTTGGATGGTAGATTCTATGGTTGGGCCCCAATGACAAAGTGTACCAGCATCACTATGTATACAATGATGATGAGAATAAATCTTGAGGTAGTAATAGAATCCAATTATGTTTAATGTCATGTGGTAATGATGAAATTGATTAATGTCGTGTGAGATGATATAACACAAATTAATTTCATATGTTTTGGATGAAATATATATTAGTTTAGTGTCATAGAACTCAGACATTGAGGTTGTATTACATTTTTATATTTGTATAACCTTACCAAGAACCCTAATCCCATGGGATCCATGCTCATTATGGGAATGAATGGTTTATTTGAGGCTTTCCCCATCATATGGGAGAAAAAAAAATATAAAACAAACATCATGAAAGAAAATAACAACCACACCAGAAATCCTACTCAACATGCTCGGATAAATAGAGGAATGACACATGGGGTGATGGAGATCCACATGTACATGAGGGAACAAAGAGGATGTGAATCATAGATTCTGATACATTAAAACCATGAGGGTTGTTTAATGATGGAGAATAAAGATTAATTATGTTTGAAACACATCATCCATATCATGTAACCTAGGATGGGAACAAAAAAATGGGGGTTGACTGGTGATCATTCTCAACGTTCATGAAAAGTCTTAGAATATTGTTCTGAATCATTTAGGGTGTTGACCCAAGGTGGTAGGTGATAGATGAGTCTAGATATCATAATGTTAGGGGGTACCTTAGTACATGAAAGATTATGGGGACACAAATAGTGGAACATGTGATGGATGTAATTGGAATGGGGGAATATCCCTCTAAAATAAAATATTTAATGTCATGTATGTTTGCACATTCATACATGATTGTTTTGAAATTTGATGGAGGGATTAGATTTGAAATTAATCCCTGGAGGTGTTGTGAATAGTTTTAATGTCACGTATCTTAGACTGAAAGAAATCAGATAAAGTCAAACGAGTGTGGACCAAAAGTACCTTGAATAATGTTATTTTTGTGGGATGTACCCATATAGTCTAGATTCATGAAATGGGGATGAAAATGTCATGGATTTCAATGTCATAGGACCTGTATGTATAAATTCATGGTGCCAAAAATTACCTTACGTGAATGAGGATCAATTTGATAAAACCACACATTGCCAAGGGGGGAACCCAGAACAATAGTGGCAAAAAGGGATCATGTTTCATCGGTTGGGACTTAAGAAAAATCATCTAATTGTCACTGTGTATCTCATAAGTATAGGAATCAATACACTCATTGTTATAGAAATCGAACGGTGAGTGAAAAATTACAGTAGTTCAATATTCTCTCAAATAATAAAATCAAGGTTGTTTCATAGTTTTCCTACATGATAACTATGACACAGAAATTCAATGTTTAATGGAATAGAGTATGGACCACTTAATGGGGAGGTGTTCGGGGAGGTACCCTATGGAATCCTTACATAAATGAGGACCAAGGAGGTATAAACCCCACAACATGTTCCAAGATGAAATACATGATAATGGATTAAAGTGGAGGGTTTTTAACTCTTTGGATGGGCTTGGGGAAATATTTCCAAGTGTCGCTACATATCCCGCAAGGATGGGAATCAAGACACACATAATTCTTGAAATGGCATTGTTAGTGACTGATGAAAAAAAAGGAAATTCATTCACAGAAAATGGAACCATATTAATGTGTAGTTTACTATCATGCTTCCCAGAAGTAGAATAAATAGTGGGACATCATGTTATGAGGATGATGGATATTTTTCTATTTACCATTATGCAAAAATGAAATTTTATATATTAGGTTTTTTCCTTAGAGATCAGACTATAAAATGAGGCTTCCAAATGTGAATTATGTTGTACGACCCCATGATGTTACCAAACGTGAATGGGGAAAATGGATATCAATACCAGACCACACATTCAGTAACAAAAACATGATCATTTTTTGAATTCATAAGGCTTCAACATGGACACATTGTGTAATTTCATCAAATGAGGTCATGAACTCCTAGTTTATGTTCATAGATTTTGGACCATTAGACGGTGTTATTCTTCCATGAGGGAAAAAACCGTACCATGACCCAAAACCCCACATGATCCATGATCTATGTGGGAAACAAGTTGTTGATAGGATTCTTGTGACACATGGAGACACATTGTAATGGAACTGGGAAGTTGTTTTAAGGATGTTCTAATGGTTTCAATCATCCTTATCAACATGAAAAGGTGAACATAGGGGTAACACCGACTGTGTCAAATTTCCATATGTAAATAAAGAATTGGAAAGGCATGTCAATAACAATTTCTGGTATTTAGGAAAAAAACGAACATGGAGTAATGATTTTGGATAAATGTTGATCTTTTTTGAAACACATAATCAATATCCTGTCACTTGGGATGGGAATAAAAAAATGGGGGTCAGCCACTGACCATGTTTGAAATGTAGGAAATATCTCAAAATTACATTCAAAATATTCCAATGCATTAGACAAAGATATTATGTGAGCTATGAGGCCAATTACCATGCCTATAGGGGGCCCTCAAACTTGAAAGATGTTAGATACCTAAATAGATAAGCACATTATGGATGGACATGGAATGAGGAAATGTCCATGTGGAACCCATCACTCTAAATACTACATTATAGCATATCTGATTACGTTACTAAGGCATATCAGATAGAGGGATCTGAAGCCCTTATTATGGAATGAATTCTTTAGAGGTCTTCTTGATATAACATGGTGATATTCTTATTCTAAATAAAGTTGAATAGGAGAAAAAAATGTATTTTAATGATCTAGGGGCTGGACCCAAAGAAAAAAAGTATTGCCATTCCTTTTTATCCCACGAGTATGGGAATAAATCCCCACATAGTTCTCAAATATCATGTATTAAAAAATCATTCCATATGGATTAAGATGTCATGCAGTATATCATCGTGTGACTAGGGAAGTGGGAACATAGATTATTGTCATAAATCTCTATCCAACCAATGATAAATTTTAATGGATATACATGGAAGGGAGAGGTGATGAAGCCAATGTGATTGAGGACTATAGAAGCCCATCTCTATACCACATAATCCCAATATGAGAATAGCTAATCATTGGTTAGCCTCAAGGAACAAAATTTAGGGAATTATTAAGCATATCATAATGGTGTGAATCATTCCATACGTAGTTATTGAACTCCATGTAGTTCAACGTCATGCGACAAGATGGAAGTAAGGATAATATTTCATAAGATAGGTACATGGTGTTCCTTTTATATCCTGACATGAATGATAACCAAGGATGTTTCAAAACCACACCACCCACACCCAAGAGAAGCACATAACATGAATTTGATGGAATATTTTGACTAGACCATAGGAAACAATTTCTAGGAATTTTTACATATCTGATACAGATGGGAATAATGTTATACATAGATTTTAAAACATGTACAATTTAACGTTGTGCGATAAGAATGAGCGTTGTTACAAAGTTTAACAAAATAAATCTAGGATTTTGGAGGAAATTTATCCCAAATGGGATGCACAATGACTAGAAAAATAAACCCAGCATGAATTATGGATTTGGAAATCCATGCCACACAAAGCTCTCCTAAGAGAGATCCCAGAAAATGGGCCAAAAGGATGTAAATATATCTCATCACAAAGACTAAATATCTGTATGTTCATATGTTACCCATAAATTTTGGAATCAATCCATGTGTGGTTATGGAAATGTCTTGTTTAGTGACTAATTTAGAAGGTGATTCCCTCTCAAAAGAAGAAATTGGGGTGTTGTGTAGTTTATCATATTACCACCAGAACGGTGAAGCAGTTTTAAAATCTTGCAGGGTGGGGAGGATTAATGTCATGAGATATATAGGTAACATGTATATTCATTCACAATAGAACATAAATTCAATACAGTTTAATGTCTTTCTGGTAGGATGCATTAGTTTGACATCTTGTGGTATGGGTGAGATCCTTATTTATGTTTATAGAACATGGACTATGAGGTGAAGCTACCGGCATGGGGGTGTGTAGAATAGTGTTATAATGTAATCTAGAATGAACAGGGACCATAGAGGTTTCATAATCACACCACAAACTCCCATGAAAGAACCCATTCCATAATTCCAAAATGTTTAATTAGAAGATAGAACATATGCAAAGTTTATAGGTGTTATAATGCATCCTAGGTAAATTAAAATCATGCCATATATAGCTCATGACCATCATGTAGTTTAACTTCATGTGGTAAGTATGTGGTAGATCTTAGTTTAAGGACATTTACCTCAGACCATGCATCATTTAACATCATGTGGGATGTAATAGTAGTTTGATGTCATGTAGAAAACATGCTGTTATAGATTTTAATGTCATGAAACTAGGATGAAGTAGCTCTTATGAAATGTAATTCATTATGAACATGGAATTGGTGAAAGGAGTAAAAATATCTCCCTCCATAGTTACCAAAGTATATGAAATGTTATGGTACTCCAAGTGAATGATATAAGGTCCTTCCCATTTGGTGTCTAACATCTATGGTTTCCTCCTAGGTATCATCATCATCCTCATATCCAATACCATATCACCATGATGAAAGGAGAAGAGATGAACTTTATTATTCAATTTTCTGAATATCATATTTTAGTGCCTCTCTAGATCATGCATGGACAATGGAAAATTCTCACCGAGAGCTTACTACTTATCCAAATGAACATCTTCTACTCTTTTGGACATGTTCTAATTGTAGACAGTTATACGTAGTGATGGAAAAAGAATCTTGATGGGCAAGAATGCCATTGTTCCACAAACATGGGAATATGGCGTCACCTAGGTGGAGTTTCTGACCATTATCTAATAAGACTAGAGAACATTGGGAAGCTTGTATGGTAAAATATTCCTATTTTTGTCGACCATCTTCTAAAAAATGATATATTTGGTCTTTTTAAACACCTCCATTTTTTCATTTTTCTTTTCATGATATCGAGAATTGTGGTTGGACTGGATGTTGTACATTCCATACAATTACTTCACCTCAACTTCTTGGGAGTTTGTTCCATTATTAGTGAGAATAACATGAGGTACTCAAAATCAATGGATTATATTGGAGATATTGAACCTTGAAATAGTATGAGATATGAAATCTATAATTTCAATTGGCCCTCCCCACATGGAAAATAAATATATTATGGTCAGAATAAACAACCATTGGCAAGCTATTGCTGGTAGATATTGTCCCACGACATCGAATACCTAGACAACGAAAGGACAAGAATAATTTGTGGAATATTGGGGCTCTGGTGGTTGATGCATGTGATTGGCATGAATTTGATAGTTTTATCACCTCTTGGAAAACTTAATGCAGTCATGAACCATTGGAAGAAACAATTATCCCAACCTTGTAACCTATGGAGAGTGTTTCGACCCTACATGATGAGAACAACACAAATCATCATGAATCTCCTACCTATGTTAAGGAGTCTTGTATCTTGAATGTTGTAGAAGATAATTCCATTAATTTTTTGATTTTTTGGATCTGTTCAAGGCTCAGACCTATCTAAAGTTTTTGCAACACTTCACACTAATAGACTCTCTCATGATCGGTTGTGTATGTTAGAAGATTCACCTTCTAAAGATACTCGATGAAAGGAAACATCCAATAAGTGATTTATTTTACTATAATAGGGGGATATATTCTTCATTATGTGGAAGCATTGATTATAAGGTGGATTTAATGATGGTTTTCATCATCATCCAAGTAAACGGGAGTGATGACCATTTGATGGGACAAACAGATTAATAGATCTCCTTGGTCAGGCACTATGAGAGAAGCATCTAAATAAGACAGGGAATTGGGTTCACTATTCTATGACGGAGGAACATGAGTCACATCTAGTTATGAAGGTAACTAACCATTAGATAGAGAACATGATTGAGAAAGGGTACGAGCGCTGGCTTCCTAATGACATAATCACCTTTTTTCTACTTGATGACTAGCTCAGAGTCCCCCTTCAAATGTTGGTATGGAAAAACAGTCTCAAAAACCATCTTGAGATCAATGATGGGAGCCTAATACTATGAATTGTTTTTTTGAAACATTCTAACAATATGAAGGAAACAAATAAAGATAGCTTGAGTAGGTGTGATGAAGTCAATCCCTTGACCTACACTATTGAGTTGAGGATCATTGAGCCTTCTTCCAGTCGGGATTCGGCATGAACCTTCAAAATTAATCTTCAAACAAATAATTTCTTAATCCAATGAGGGAATGGACCCATATAAAAAATAATTATCCATGGAAATATTCTTTAGGGCCATATTGGATGCCAAAAATTATGCCAGTTCCTAACACTTGATGGACTATTATGAGATTAACCTAATGTCAAACTGCTAAAGGATTACTTCCAACCGAGATAGATGCCCTATAAACATAGGGAAATTCATAATATATATTATTTCATCCAAGTATAAAACCATGTGTATCCCATGAAACATTAGATTATTTCACACCTTCTGTACTGTAAAAACCAGTGTGATGTAGTTCTTCTCGAAAGAAGTATATATTTCATCAATGTCAAGGTGCATGTGAATGATATCATAAAAAAATATTCTTCATCCCTTTATTTTTTTCAGGAAAGATGGGAATTGAGGGACCAATTCATGTAGTTCACATAAAGGAAGAGTGAAGTTTTAGAAATTTGTCATATCAAAACCTTAGGAAGTAGAAACTAATGCTCGATATATTCAAAAGTGTTCTGAAACACATCATTCCATTTCTAGATGGAACCTTACTTGGTGATTCATGAAAACTTATTAAACATTAAAGTGAAATTCACAATGGATCAATGTATATAGGATAAGTTTCATTTCAAGCCTCATAAAACACAAAGGTTACATGATGGATGCATCCAAATATTGGGTAGGATCTTGTCTGGGTGAATCTTGATGCCTCTTTATCTAACAACGAGCCCTAGTAACATACCTAAGGTAACCTGGAAGGAATAAATCAAGAGGTTCAGCATTAGAAGGAAGGATTGGAGGAAGATTGGAACTTTCTCAAGACTTGAAATATGGTCCTCATGTTGGTTAGATTTTCCATAAGATCATCGATGTATCTTTCCACTAGAGTTGTGAGGATAATATTGAATAAGTTATTCATGTTTCGATGGTAATGAGATTCAAAAAATTTCAATCCAAAGGGAAATACTTTATAGAAGAAGGTTCCATGTGAATCATTGAAGGAAATAGACTCTTCATATAATTGGACCATCTGGATCTGATTATACCCATAGTATCTATCCATGAAAGAAAGGGCTCCGAATCTAGTGGTGGATTCAATAAATAGCCCCAACACGGAAATAAAAATATCACCATTTTGATAGTGATAATTTTGATAACAAAAATAAATATAGGCACAGATATTTTTGTTCTAATTCTTGACAGGAATGATGTTTCCCAACTTCCTAAGGTATTGGAAATCCTTAAAATTGTGGTCTTTGATGAACTTATCAACTTTAAGCTCTACCATGGCACAATTAGAGGGGTGTAGCTTCCAGAGTGGTTGTTTGAACCCATGATGAATTATTGGGAGACAAAGGGGGTGGAAGAAGACATAAGGGTCTAGTTAGGGAATCTTGTTGTAACACAAGGTGAATACACCACGATGCATTATAATGAATTCAACATACTAATTTTGTTTCTATGTGGGAATGGATATATTGATCATTGTTGGACTTGGTTCAACCTTTGTACCAAGATTCACCTGTACCAATTCATTGATGGCTGTGGAGACACCCTCTTAGAACATTGGAGGGGAATATTCAATGTCTTCCTCTTCCTCTAGGCAATGTTCGTCGATGAGAGTAGATGGTTCATCGATGTCAACATATCCAAGAGGAACATTGGATCCCACATAGGTGGATGTGGAATCATAACTAGGAGAATCCAACGCAACAGAAACAATGACCAAAATTTTTTTAATCGATTCCATCTAGATTTTTGATTGAGTGTCCCGTAGATGATGATATCAAAGTAGTGGTGGTAGTTCGATCAATGTCAAATTATAATGTCCTGTAGAAATAATAAGGTGTGGTGTACTTCTATATCCTTAAGAAAAACATCATTATATTTAACAAGGATATGAGACTCTAGTAATACACCAACCTGGTTGGTATAAGAGTATGAGGTAATCAATAGGTAATATATGTATCTTGGTATGTGTCATCCTCTTATATCAAAAATAATGAAGAAATGTACAAATTCTAGGTTTTCGACTTCCAAATGGGGAATTGGAAGGATGAATTCATTTGTCTAATCCATCCATTGGTCGACCATAGTAGAAGTGTGCTCAAACTCATTGGTTTAGACTGACTTATCATTGATATTATAATATTTGGAATATATGTAGAGGGATTCACAAGATGGAATGGGGGACTCATCCCCTTGGCTCTCACCCACTCAACCATTGAGAGAGTATATGAGGAATTGTTGATATGAGGAGCGAAATGATGGGTGCCTATGGAGCTGGGGCATACCCGTTAATGAATTGTAGGTAGATTTATATGATAAAATCCTAAATTTATTACTGTAAATAAGGTCACTAATGTGGTTTGTCAATGGAATCTAGCCACAAATACTCTACTCGATCCAATCATAAACCTAACTTTTTAGGTTATAGGGACTCAAATATGCTTCAGACAATCCTAGATTTAATATTATTCGAGTTAGGACGTGATTGATCCAAAAAATTATATTTCAACAAGGAAATATTAGACTTATAATCCATTAATATGTATAGTGATGTACAATGTGTAGATTTTACACTGTATAGAAGAGCAGTATATTCTCCTATGAATGATATGATGACATTTTATTCTTATCACATGACTTCCATATAATGGAAGGTCTCTATATATTTTTGCACTATTTTGAATTGTTAGGGGCCTTTAAAAACCTCTATGAGGGCCTCATGCATCTCTTAGGATAGTAATAGGCCCTCTAGGATTGATATAAATGTAGGAATTATGGAAATAATTCTTATATAGATAGTACTTCCAAACTAGATTCACATTTTTTTTGGTAGAAGGTCGATATTCGACAATAAGCCAGATGTGGACAATAGTTGGTCAAACTGGTTGATTTTGGATTTAAAATATGATATCTTATTTCAAACTCTAATAACAACAAAAAAATATGCCCACATGAATGAAAAATTATTGAGTTCGGGAACTTTCTTGACACGGGTGATCACGCTGCAGTCACAATGGCTCTACTTGATCGAGTAGTATGAATGATAGTGGTAGAAAACCTAGTGAGATGGGATTAGTGGGATGCACGTGATGAATCTAGGATGTTACTACTTTTTGGACAATTTTTCATTGAAATCATAGCTAGAAGAACTATCCTAATCATTCTGGTGGTTCAAATGTCCCTAGCCTAGTAGATGATAGCATTGACTAGGAGAATTTGGAGGATGTCTTTGACACCACTCATAACTAGGAACCATGTAATGGTCCACTAGTTTGATATAACTAACTGAGGAATAATCATAATCATCTCATAAATAATCCCATAATATTGGGTGAATTATGTTGGTGAATCACATCTCTATAGGCATGAATACTCCAAGATTGTGGGATGGCTTTGGCAGTAGTGGGAGGCCCTGCTTCCTGTTGCGATGTTGACACTAACTTTTTTGATTAGTGAAAGGATGAGATGTGGATGCTAAAGTGGTTAATAGAGGATTCATAAATCATTAGGAGACTTGATCTGATTTAAATGTGAATGAATGAAACCTTGGGTGTGAGAGATTTCTCTAAGGGATTACTAATCAGAATACTTCTGAAACTCACGGTTTGATGCTTGCTGTCATTCAACTTCACTGTCACTGTCAGGATTCCCAGAAACACACAGCACCTATTCTAGGGTAGGATCAATTTTACTATATTTCTATCAATATAGTCATGAATCATGTTCTTAAACACAAAACATTTCTTAATGTTTTTTCCAAGGTTCTTTTTATTAGGGAAGTAGTCGGGTAGATCTGTGAGATCATCCTTATTAGGCTCCATACAATATAGAAAAATTCATGATTCCATTATCCATGAAAATTCAGAAATAATTGAGGACCTAAACATCATCAAATGAGTATTTTGGGTTTCTATTATTCATAAAGGGTACTATCAAACCATGTCCCTAATGAAAGGATAGGTCATGATGGGGGCATGAGCCTAATAGTCTCGCTAAGGAGGTGGTTCTTGAGGGAGTGGTGCAATATTATTCAAGGGTGGGTGAACCTAAATCTTGGTCTGGGGCTATTTAACATAGAAGGGTTGTGGATGAGTCTCCTCCAGTAACAATTCTAATGGTTTAGGGGCCTCTATATGTGCTACATCAGCAATCCCAACCTTGGAGGATCTTCTTTTTAAATTTATGGGAGGAAACTAGTTTCCATGTTTATATTTCATTAAGGCATCCTCCAAGTGATGATTATTATCCAAAAAATCCAAGAACCAGCCATCGATGTTCTGAGTGATGAGGGATGAAATAATTTTAGTCTTTTCCTTCCCCATTCACATCATATGTAGCTATTCTTGAGTCAGTGGAATATTGAGTGATTAAGTGAGTCCCTTACACTTGTAGACAATTTCTACACCTCACTTATCTAACCATAACATGATATTAAAGAGTTCATAAATATTGCACTTATGAGTGGTAGATCTGAATTGATACAGAAACTACCTTCAACAGACTTCCCAACCATCTTTGGACCCAACTGATAACAAGATGTACTAGAAAATTGTGATTACTTCCAAAATTTGCACAAAACACCAAATCATGGTGTATTGTTTCTATATTGGAGTCCCAAATATGGGACCAATCTTTGAAAAAATGTGGTCCAGATGCTGCCACAGGTTTTCCATCCCATTGAAAATGGAAAATGTAGGGTTTCTATAATATATGTGTTTTGGAATATCATCAACCCATAGTGGATAATACTTATGATCAGGAATAATTTCCACCTGTCATGTTTCAAGGGTCTTAATACAGGTGATGAGAGAATTAACCAGATCAACGTGGAATGGGTTCCTTAATCGTATTTTTTTAGATTGTTCTTTAATTGAATTGGAATGTTTATCAGCTTGAGGAGAAACTGGAGTGACCAGTAGAGCCACTAGAGGAATATATTGAAAAACCACTAGGAAAACGACCTAAGTTGGGTCTCGAGGTTGATTCTCTCGTAGTTCAGGTGGATTAAGTGATGCCTATCATGGTCATTTTTTATAAGATTCAGCATGTAACTTGTTGGTATGTGAAGGATTATTGATATAAATGTGTGAAACTCACTAGAAAGATCATGTGTCTTCCCCTACTTCCCTTGTGGAGAATAGATGAAATTTTACAAAGGATCATTGTGGTCTAAATGTCATTCCTCAAGGTTCCCTCTGAGGAACTTTTCAATGTGTATCTTATGATCTATTAGATGTTGGAGAAACATAATCTTATCGAGATCATCCAACTTCTATTGCATTGATCCATATGGGTCTAAGATATTAATGATCTAGATATGGTTATTTCCCTTTTTGGT
Source organism: Viscum album (assembly GCA_963277665.1). NCBI lineage: Eukaryota > Viridiplantae > Streptophyta > Magnoliopsida > Santalales > Viscaceae > Viscum > Viscum album. Next base: position 546,117,011 of record OY728158.1, read on the forward strand.
GTTCTTCCCAATGTGAATTGATGCATAATGGACCCTAATACCTAGAAACTATCTCTGCGGATGAGTTTGGACACCTGTATAGTCATATGGGTGTTTTTCTCCCCCATGGGGTGGGTTATCCTCCTCAAAAAAGTTCTTTCACCACCCACTTTTGCTATATCTCATGTAAAACCATCTGTATATCAATGGTTCCCAATGTCATACAATCAATATCATAGGGTATGTACGAAATTTACTTGATCATTCTATTTAAGAGGGCATATTATTTCCCTAGTCCCTAGATCATAACATGTAGATATTCTTCTTTTATATTTCTACAATTAATTTGGAAGCTCTGGATGAATATCTTCTGAAGATTTCGGGGACAGTTGGCTAATGACGAGTGCAGGGTCACATGAAGTATGTCAAATTTAACCATCAGACACTGCTAGTTGATGTCATCTCTATGCTCCTAACTATTCGGATTAACCAACTTATTCTTCTGAAGGTATAAATGTGTCTTCTAAATGGATTGGTGGATGTACATGAATTCATACAGGTTGAGAGATTCCAAAATGTTGTAGTATAGATTCACGATAGGCAAGAAAATCTTAGATAACTGGTTCGTAGTAATAATGACCCACAAAATTCTTTGCTTGACATTAGGTTCCATCTCTTAGTGCCACATTCATAGATTGGGGGATTATAAGGAACTTGAAATAGAACTGATATATACCATTACAATAGTTTACTGGTCTATGGAGAGAACATTGTGCAATATGAAAGGCCTTTGTAGATAGGGTGATCTCTTAGAGATGGTACCAATCACATCATTATTTCCATGTAGGATGGGGTGTTGGACACTACTTCATGAGTAAGGCTAGATGTTGTTGGTGGTGGATTAGTATGGTATTCCCCATTTACAAATCCTCAGAATAGCTCTATGTGATCTTGGGTAAAGGTTGATAATGGATATAGTGATAGTATAGAGGACTTCTCAACAAGTCCATATAAGGAATCAAAATGTGCCCCCATTAATTTACCTACCGAGGGTTCTAGAGATCTAGTATAGCTTTCTTAAAAGAGATATGAATATCACACTATGTGTTCCCAGACTAGACAAATATTAAGAGGATCAGAGTAAAGGCTCTATCATAGAGTTTCATTCCACTTTAAAATATGAAAATTAGACATGATTGATGATGATCCTGAATTTATTGTAATTCATCCTTCTATAGTGATGGTTCAACCTTCTTCCCTGAGACATTTTATTAGGGCATGGTAAATCATAGTCATGGGGAGGAACTCCAGAAAGGTTGGTACTGGATATGGGATGACATTCACTTAATCCAGTTGTGACACGATGATGGTCTTCATATCAGTATTTGTTGGAGTGGGGATGGACTCATCTTTGGTGGGATGAGGTGTGAGGATCATTAGGTCATATGTCTAATGGAAAATGTAGAGGACCTCATTATTGATTTCTATATGTGTGGGGAGGATCTCTACCGTTGGGAGTTCTGGAGTGGGGAGCACCACCAGTGGAACATGTTAGGCCATGATGAGGACCTCTACATCAATTGAAAATGGTATCATGAATAGGTTCTTCATACATATAGAACTATACAAGTGGAGGACCTCTATATTGAACATCGATGAACTCAGTAGGACCTCTTCTGGATAGATACTATAACATGGATAACCTCCATTGTATCATGGGAGATCATTAAGAAGACCACCTATCTGATGTGTGAAAGAGTATGGAAGACCATAATTCTAGTCAGTATTGTTGTGGGGGAGGACCTCTGCTTGAGCTAGGAAGGATGTGAGGAGGAACAATACATTGAAAATATGAGACATAGTGGGGACCCCCATACCTGGATTCATAGTCATGGGGAGTTCCAATGTGCTAATTGTCAACAAGATGGGGAGTACCTCTGCTTGGATTGATGCTGGTAACATAGGGAGCACCTCCATTACGACTGAGAGAGTGGGGTAAAAGTCTACACTATATTGAAATGGTGTAGAGAGGTCCTCCGTTCTGAATATCATCCTTAAGGGTCAGTCCATGATATATTTGGTTCATTTCAGAATATGAAAGAGTCATCCCAACCGACATGTGTGGCGGTTGAGGTCTTAATACCAATTGGGAATTTATGTTCCCATACTATATAGTATAATGGAATGTGTATTATGCATCATTGGTGATATGGTCCACTAAGGAAATAAAATATTATTCCCCCTAGAGGGTGAATTTTTTATCTTGATCATGATGTTGATGTCATTTCATCCGGGTCACGTCGGTCGATAAGTGGAATAGGACTCCTATTATTTTGCTTGTTGGACCAGATTTTGGTGGTATGGAAATGGAATGGTGGGATAACTCCTTAGATGATCCTACGAAATATTCCTCAGCATGATGAAACAATCATGAATTATATCATTGGTTTTGGGGAGTTAGTCATATGAACGTTCCCAAGATAGGCTCCTGAAATTGTTGAATATTGGTGTGTGGAGTAGAGGCTCCCTACATGGCCCATGAGGGAGGTAGTGACGATGAGTAGTTGAAGCATCTAGGTCCTTGTGGTCCATGGATAATGTTAGAATGGACCCCTCCATTACGAATAGACAAACAACAATGTCTAACAACCTTCATTGATCAATTTTGGATTGTGAGACGTGGTGTGGGTTCCCAATATCCATGGTTGTGGATGACTTCATGGAGGAGGTGAAGCCAAGAAGGATTTACACATTATCCTTCCTCCTCCTACGTATATGGGTGGAGGGGATTGGTTTCTTATAGCTTGGACCCTAAAAATAGGAAAATTCAACCACTTTTTTAGATCTTAGGAGTGTAATTCCCATTGCCCTATTTTTTCAATCGTTCATAGTTGGAGAGGGAGATCCACACCAACAATGACACAAACTATAATTCTTGATGATTAACAACAACAAATTATATTGATTTTCACACCATGACCACTTTTTATATTGTGAGACATGGTTCTAGATAGCTTGATCTTGTGTGACTCTCACCAATTGATTTTTCGAGCACTACTAATACACCTATTTATAGGTGAACTACTTCACATCCGGTCCATCATTTCAATTTCTAATGATTTCTTATAGGGAACTCCCACATAGGTTTTCATCTCGACACTCACAAAAGCTGAATTTTACCCCATATTCCTACTTTCCAAAGGTAGGGGTAATTAACTACTTATTTGGAGATGGTTTCTCCTTTATTGAAATGAGATGATGGGATGTTGTTCTCTCATTAAATGGATTCCTCCTCAAAACTCATTGTATAGTACAAGTATCTTTAATATATTAATGTTTATTTGTGAAACCCATTTTTGGTGTAACCCCTTTGCAGATTCCATTTTATTACCCTACTTCTATTTTTGACTTTCCAAAATTTTGATGTCAAGGAAGTAACCTTTGATAAATAAATTAGTCCTGCTAGGCCTTGATGGCATGTTTGGACAATGAAACACTTCAACACCTATATTATTCTTTTCCAGAGGGATTATCAAGGGTGAAAAGACCTGAAGAATTCAACATTGATCATGGGGAATCAAAGGATAATGGCTAGTCACTAAGGTTTTTGTATAATTACTATGTTAAAAATGATGTATGTCGTGAGTTTAACATCTAGTGGAGACATAACTAACTGATTGGAACACATAGGGAGGTTGATAAGATGGGTATATCTCTATGTGTGATAACTTAAAAGGATTACATAATAGGTGGATTGAAACAACCAATGTGATCAGATCTGATGTGTTTGGTCTCATTAAGAGAAGGTTATACACTATGAGGGATGATCTGGACACTACTGAGGGAAGATCAAAGAGGTGGACCACAAAGACGATGAAACCAAATGAATGGATTAAGATTCCCAATGAGATAAGAATAGAGGTGTTGTATCTCATTAATAGATGGTTTCAGACCATGAGTGCTGATTTGGACACCAATTATTTTGGATCAGATAGGGTTCCACCCAGTGAGGTGAACATCATATAGATGTATCAATATTCCCAATGAGAAAGAACCTAAGGTGTTGTGTCTTTTGAATAGAATGTGTCACAACATGAGGGATGATCTGGGCACCGTTGGGAGTGGATCAGAGTGGGTTCACCCATAAGAGGTGGCACCAAGGTTTACCATTGGTAGGTATTGAACCTCAAAGAGGCTACCTGTGAAACAAAATGGGATCAAGAAACACTTTGTTCAAGAGGGAATGGTTTTGGGATTACACATTGATAGTGAACCATCATAATAGGATTACTCATGGTTGAATGGTTATGGATTGTGTGGGGATTTCACATGCTTAGATTCCCATGTGTCATAAGGAGTGGCAATGGGATGAGTGGGGAACACACACTGATATGGACAATATCCAACTGAGAGTGGGGATGGGATGAATATCTATTATGCACTAAGATGACCCATGGTTGATGGTGTGACCTTTTTGTGATAAGGACGAGGTGATAGATCAGATGGCTATGGGATTATTCATGGTTAGCTTCTCGAGTTAGTGTAAGGATCCCACATGGTTGTTGAAGCCCTAGAAAACATGATAAATGGTTGATGGTTGGTAATGTGGGGGTGGGGGGAATGAATGGAATGGAACCGCCGTGAATATGATTGTACTGGGATTGATACTCATGGATGTATCATATATACCATGTATAGAAGGCATGGATCATTGACTACATAGATCCAGATGGAGACGGGGAATCAATCACACACATGGACAACAAACTGGAGACATGTAAGATGACTAAGCAAAGTTACGGTGCCTTCACTAGAGGACCACACATTATTGGAATGATGTGATTTGTTTGAGGATTTCTCATGGTTTGTGTCCTGAGAAGATGGATTAGAACAACTTAGGGGGTTCATCTGGGAGATATGTCACAAAAATATATGGTGTCCCAACAAGGGATAATGTCCCTAGGAGGGAGAAACATATTTTACCATTTAAAGGGATTGACCCTCTAATAGGCTTCAAATGTACCCAAATGGGGTCAAAACCCACATATGTCAAAGAATGTAGTTTAATTTCATATAGGATGAGTGAACGATCAAGAAATATAGGGAAAAAATGGATGGTGTTAAGAGTTGGTATTGGATCTTAGAGTGGTTTCATACATACACTATTTGAGAAGAAAGGGATCAAAGACCATAAATTCCAATATGGAGGGCATAGAATAGGGCTGAAAACATGGATAGTGACCCATATAGATGCTAGGGGAAAAAGAATGTTTATAGTATTTAAGAAGATGTTATGGTAATGGTTACTCAATGCCCATGTGATCTAGGCATTGTATGAGAAAAAAGATGTAAGAGTATACCTGATTGTCATGTCGGTAAAGGTGCATCCCCGAGAGATGGTGGAGGGCATACTTCTAGCTAGCTTCCAAGGGAGAATGATATTGGCAGAATGTGGATAATGTGTAATACCTCCTATAGGGAAGGATGGGGGATTATACCTAAATGGTTTCCCTTACCCGTGAAAAAATTACATTCCATATTAGGAGAACCACATACCATGTAGGGGAGTTCTCACTTTCATACAGATGAGTGTTCATGGAAAATACCAATGGTGGTTCACCAATTGTTCATTGAATTATCTGAGGCTATATTTTGATTCCATGTGATGAGGATGACGGTTTACAGAAATTTAACATCATTTAGCACATATTATAATGAATCCCTCCTTAGAACTTCGACATATATGATCGGCACCCCTTAACCCTTGGTGAAGGGATACAATAGTAATTCCAGTAAATAACGGAGTTGAGTAGTGGTCATTTGAGGGTCTATATTAACATATATATGTGATAAAATCCATAGATATTAATGTGCCTATGTGGTGAAGAACAAGGAAGATAAAAAAACATTATACATAGCTCGAAGATCCCTAAAATCACTTACTGTAATCCTGGAGGGTGACACAAAAGAGGTGTCTACAAGATGTGAGTGTTCCCCACAATAGGGGATCAAATAATGTTTTTCAGAATAAAGGCAACACATGAATCCAATAATAAGGGTTGAACAAAACACGTTATATGGATCAAAAAATGTAGCGGTGAGGGTGAATGAGGTAGTTCATAATGTGTATGTCTTGTTTTCAAGTAGAATATTCTGCATTAGTTGCCTTAGGAAAAATGAAATGACCAAGAGTCATGATCATGGGGGCCCTCTGGAAGGAGGACCCATTGGGGACCTATCACGCAAGATCACATACCTAAATTTCCTAACTTATGTGTAGTTATGGAAGGATTTGTCTAGAACATATAATATTTATGGTTTGACATTCAGATCATTACCAAAAAAATGGTTGGGATTAATTATTTTTATAGGTGGAAATGTCCGGAGGAGCACGTAAGGAGGCCGATGTGAAAGTGGCTGGTTGATGTTTCAGTGGGAGAGTAAGAATTTTGTGCATGGATGATCTTAAAGCAAGATCATTCTAATACTTGAATGATTATGAATGACCTATTATATGGGTGGCTAAAGTGGAAGATGGGATTTGGAAACACATTGGTTGCACACGAGCATTGTGTGCTGCTTTCTGTCTTCCACACAACATTCAAATCATACACACATCTCTATTGGGGTTCATAGCATTGTCCACTGAGTCTAATTATGACATTATGTTCCTAAAATATGACTATATTCAACCTCATGTTGAATTCAGTTACAATACTGAAGTATCAAAATTCACTTTGGTTTAATTTTTATTATTTATATGAGAACATTCCTCTTTAGAGGAATAGTAATTTATACTAAATATTAGTTCAAAAATGCTTTTTCGTCAAATTTATTTATATAGTTAAATAATGTTATCAACTAGTTTTAATATATAATTAAACAATGTTTTTATTTTGTAATCTCATTTCAATCGTTGTAATTAATATATCATTGATATTGAATATAAAAACATGGCGATCTTTTCAACATTTTTACTTTAAAAACCTATTTTCTTGATTTGTTAATGAGACTAATTTTAAATTAATTTTATCAACTTCATGGTTTGGAATTTTGAAAAATGGACAAAAATAATTTTAATTACTATTATATTTATGATCCAATATGATCAACATATTTTTTGAAAATAAATGAATAGTAACAATAGTAAATATTTTTATTACAACAATAAGGGTAAATTGTGTAATTAAGGTTAAATAAAATATTATAAATTACCCAAACACGTATCATAATTTAATTGGATCAGTGTTTTTTTTTAAACATGATTCCTTGGGAAGAACTATAGCATTTGTAAGCCACATGGATTACTTTATGAAAACTATATTATTTTATTCAATGGAAGTACAATTTTTCTCAAATGCTTGTTTTTAACAAGTAAATTTTTTTAATATGGGGGTAATATAAGGGATATATTTTAATATAAATATTATTAGTAAATATAAAATGTTAATTAATATTATGGTAATTTTTTTTATTAATAAATATATAAAAAAATTAAATGGTGACACAATGATGATGCAGTAACAACGACATTATTAGATTAATCAAATAAATGATTTTTAAAATATCAAAATTAATATAATTAGACATAATTTCTATCATAAAATAAATTTTTTGAGGAATTTAAATTATTTTGGATGATTAATATAGTATTTTTGACGATATCAAGTTTTTATGATATTTATCCAAAGTCACATAATGAATAGTGTAAAAATTGACAGAATTGATATCTTAAAATTAATAATATTTTAATAAATGATTTAACAACAATTAAAATATACTTTTATTCCAAATTATAAGGACATGTACTCAATTATAATAAAATAATAATTTATCATTCTTTTTTCATGTTATGGTAGTTATATTAACCATCAAAAATTAAATTACAAGCCAACACAGTATGAATTAATAGGTTAAAATAATGGTTGAAAGAAAAAGATAAATGATAAAATATAGTCAAAACATATATAATTATAATTGGGTGTGAGTGATTCAAACCAAAATAATTATATATTAAAAATAAATTGGTTTAAATCCATTTGTAAAAGAAAAGTTAATTTATATTAATATAATAAATTGTGGAATTCCAGGAGTTCCCCTTCCCTCTCTTATAAAAAAGAACAAATTATTATTTATTATTCTCACCTAAAAAACTATTTTGTTCATCCATTATTTATCCAAATAACTTCTTTTAATTTATCCCCACATTATAGTGGTCTTATTTTGGGAATAATACCCTTCCTTAGTGGTTTTAATCAAAAGTGATCATCTGGAGAAGATGTATCATTTTTTAAGTGTTTCTACTTTATTTTTTCTTCCATGTCCTTCCAATAATATCCAATGGTGATAAAAAAATAAATACATTATCCCATATATAATTAGATGTTATTTAGTTAATATAATCACCTAAATACATCACTTATTCCTTTGAATGTGAAATAAATTTTTTTGGCCATGTGTGATCTATCAACTCCACAAACTAATATGCTTCCTTTTCCATTAAAATTTCTCAGGACTACTTTTAATGATAGAAATAATACCAATATATGAAATTAATAACATTTATATCATTATAATATAATTATATATCAATTTCATTTTTATATTCAATGCACATGATAATGATAATATCTTTCGTGCATGAGTGTGAACTATAACCTCCATGAACTGATGTGATTAATTTTTCATCCCCACATAACATGGATGATGTATATAAAAATATTTCAAGTATTTATATAATATTAATTATATTATGATCATTATTTGAATATAAATTTATACTTACCTTATTTCAAAAATGATCATTGAAAAATAAAAATGTTAATTATTCATATATATGTCTTACATTTTTTCATGATTGTGACATTGTTTATTTTTCATATCCATATTTAATGAATATATTTAAAATTAACATTGATTTTTAATAATGGTTATTAGATCTGGATTATTATTCTTGATATTATGGAGTAATGAAAAATTTTAACATATTTCACATACTAAAGTCATGTTGGACTCATGTACCGAATATCGTAAAAACAACTGATGGGAACTTAAATTATTAATTATTTTTTATAATATGCTCATAATTGATATAAAAGGAATAATAAACATTATATGGTTCTCTCTAAATTAAATTATTAACATTATATTATTATTCTTCATGAATAAGGACATATGTTATTAATCAAACTCATGTTAAGGGACTCGTTAACTAAAACATTATCTTAAATGTTTTAATGATTTAATTTTCTAAATAATTCCAATCCATTTCTATTGCTAAAAAATATTTTTTATTAGTTTATTTCTATGGACATGAATGTCTTAAATTTTTATTTCCAAATTTCTTTACAATATTTCACATTGTTAGTTGAAACTCCTTTTAAAAAATATATTTTATAATGTTTTAATTATGTTTTAAATTGTATTGTTTATTTAGAAAACATGAAATGTTTCATGAGGATTATAATTGAAATTTTATAAACTATGTGTTGAATATTTTATGATTTTATGTGTTAATGATACTCGGAAATTTGAAGGGTGGTTACGTTTTTTTAAAGGTTAGGGCTGAAGCCTTAATTTATTATTTGAATCCAATGACCTCTTTAAACTGGGTAGAGAGAGTCCCATTACATAGCCCAAAGGCCCAAGTCAAAGTGGCATGAATACAAGGCTTGAAACCCATTTAAATGGACCAAAGGACCCCTTGGTGAACAATACTACTATAGTACCCTCTCTACTACAGTACCACCACCACTACAGTATCTTCTACAGTCCCTCCGCCGCTACAGTGCTACTGCTGCTACAGTACCACCGCTGCTACAGTACTTGGGAAATTCACCCCTGCCCGAATTTGATCCTGGGTCTTTTGGATGCCAAGTAGGAGCCTGTACCACTAGGGTAAAGGCTCGTTGGTAGAATGGTGGTTACGTGATAATCAAATGACATGTATTTCTGATAAGGTGATTTTTTATATATATTTTTATGTCATATTTCCATTTTTTTATTATTACTTGATAATACATGTGGTATATGTCCAATTATTAAGGAAATTAGACTTCTCAATATTCCAAGGAGGAAAAGAAGAAAAGCAACAAAACTGGCCATGTAAACGTCATGATGAACAAGTTCATGTCTGGTACTTTATAATCACATCATGCATCAATCTGTGAAGCCTATGTCAGGACCAACCATGAAGACTAAAGAAACAGTCATCCAACATTTTCATTCCCTCCTACACATTATGACACAAGTCAAACCAGATTCTGAGAAATCAATTAGTATTCAATACGAAATGCTAGATGGCCATGGTTTATACATCGCAAACCATGTGTACACAACATGACCATGGTCAAACATCATAAATCTTCAAAATAAACGCGCTCCATGATAGAGATCATGGTCAATGTAACAAGATCAAGGGTTCACGAAGTGACTATCATGTACATGTCCTGAAAACATTATTCTTTATGAGGAACGTCCTGGAAGCACATTTGAGACATGCATGTATTTTCTCCCTCTCTCTCCTTTTTAGACTCCTTTTGAGATTTCTTATATATTCCCTCTTTAAACAAATTAATTCTTTGTAATTCATTTACATTCTGTAATTGAAGAGCTGTGGATACCCTTTTCTTCAATGCCTTCAATTCCCTCCATTGCTTAATTTTGGATTCATTTCATGTATTAATTCTTGAATTTATTAAATGAAATTAGCATATTTAGGTTTTCATTTACTCCTTTTATTGCCTTAATTAATATCATGATTAGCTAAACAAGTCGGGGTAGGGATCAAGGTTCAGTGTATCTACATGCTTAATTAAAAATATATTTCTAAACCTGAAAAACATAAATGGATTAGTAATTAATGTATAAACCAATTATCAAACTACCTTTATGATATTTTACCGTGACCACCAGACATTAAAGGAAATGACCATATCTTAATTGATGTAAATAATGAATTTAACAACTAGGTTAGTAAACTTTGTGCAATAGAATCTGAATGTAATGCATATAGGACTCTAGCTAGCCTCCTGGCCCTGGAATAGTTATATACAAGGTAGAACTAGAAGACTAGACCAAGGTTTACAATAGACAAATGGTTGCTTCACATACTAGGCACTTAAGACCATTCCATGATTATAACTAAGATCACCATTATATAGATACTCAAACATGATCCTGAACCCTCTTTAATCACTTGAAGACCACCCCAAAATTAGTTAGACACCACCCAAACATTAGTCAAGCTATTAAGGAATCCATCAGAAGATTCAAGATCAGATTTATTTTCCCCATAAGAATAACACCCTCCTCATGGGATCGACCCTAGACATCTACCATACTATGCCCTGTTAGTTACTAATGTTTGGGATACTTATAAATTTATAATTTAACTCATGCCCTGAGGAATTAACAATTCCTTTTGGGAGGCCTGTCAAATTTTCGAACTCTTTACAGGGAGGAAATGTTTTCTCATTATGATTAGGACTCTGGTATAGATGTATGATTACCTTTCCCTCTTCCCCTTTGTTTCAAGATGACATTGCTGTATATTGTTTTTTCATTCTACCTATACATTTACCACGGTCATTTGACTCACTCAAAGAATATTGAAGATAAATCTCTTTTTTCATTCGATCCCGAGATAGAAACACATCTCTTGTCCATTTTTTGGTCAGCAATGGGAGTTCATGTCAACCTCCCTACAGGACCTAACCCGCTAATCCCCAACCATAAAATCATTCAAGGAGAGCACCCAATAATGAACTAGGATAAAAAAATCATGGACTATGGACTTCCATCAATCCATGGTGTGACTCATTGTATTGTGCATCCCCCTGTCCGAGCCCACACATTTGAGATAAATCATTGACTCCTTTATATGATTAAAGACATGGGGAAATTTAGCGGTGTTTAGAGCAATGATCCATATGAATGTATAGACAACTACATAGAATTTTGTGATACCATTCAAAATAAGGGAGTTTCATGTGATGTAATAAGACTCTTCTTTTTACCATTATACATATGAGACAGAGCCAAGGAATAGATAAAGAGTCAAGATATCGAGTTAGTTATGAATTCTGATGAACTAAGCAAGATGTTTTTAGACAATTACTTCCCACCCATCCAGACCTAGAAACTTCATATGGACATTCAAAATTTAAACAAAATTGATGTAGAGTCTGTATGGGATGTGTGGGATCATATAAATGAATCAATGATGATTTTTACACAGCATGGACTATATATGTTGATAAAACTCCAAACATTCTATCAAGGACTCTATAAATCCTCATGGAATGTTGTCAATGTAGCCACTGATGGAGGTCTCATGGTCAAGACACTTGAAGCCGGAAGAGCCATTACAGATGATGTCTCTCAAAATTCTAGTCTTTGGTAGAGTTATCATGGACCACCACAATGTGAAATTCACCAAATATATGAGTCAAAAAGGATAGAAACACAAGTGGAAGCACTCAATACAAAGATAAATGTATTTCAGATAGCAACTAGTCAACCCCGTCAAGCTCCAGTCATGGAATTACAATCATGCGAGATGTGAAGAGGCTTGAATCTATATCTCGATTGAAAATCTAGATATGAAGAACAAAAACAATATTGTAATTATATCAACTAAAATCAACCAGACCATACTTTTCACCAGGAACTGTTTTATCAGAAGAGGCTTGCTTAGTAGCAAACTCAGAACAAACAATGTTATTTCCCACAAAGAGGTGGAAAAAACCAATTCAGAGCTCAATGACCACAATGATACCCTCATATGATCCCTATACTAAAACAACTTGATCAACAACATCCATTCCATAAAAGACCACAACAATTTTTACTACATCCCTGAAGAACTCTTTAAGAACCTATGCAATGAAAACTATTAATCCCCCTTGCATCATTTATGAGGATGTTAGGTCAAAGAATGAAGACCCATGAGACAGATATACACAACTAGACATCATCTCTGAGGAACTATAAAGTGAAATTGGGTCAAATCTAAATGAACTTATCTGATATATTACCAGGTACACTACCTGTTAACACTAATCCATACCCTTGAGAGGAAGCTAAGGTAGTAGTGATGAGGAGCAAAAAGAATCTAGACTTTCAAAAACCCAAAGAAGCGAAGACGCAAAAAGAAGAGCCGAGATAAAAACCACTATGTGATGAAAATTTCCATCCCACCTTACATCATGACTAAGTACCAGCTAAGATGAAATATATACTTGAGTAGCAGAAGGAACCTTTGTATGTTTCCCCACCTCAATTTCAGTCCCCTATTCCCTATGTAGAGTTAGTGAGGCTAATTAGTCATGATTCACAATAAAATAAGATCCAGGATATGTTCATGAAATTGCATATAATCTTTCCTTTTGCTGAAGTTGTTGACCAAATGACCGTTTTTTTCCAAAATAATTGAATAAATTTTATCAAGAAGAATTAAAATAAAAGACCTTGGATTAAAATCCTTAAATGAATAATGCTCTCCTTTTGTATAGTAGAAAATTCCACCGAATATGAGAGACCTTTGTAGCATAACAATCCCTTGTGAGATAGGCACTTGAAAATTTGGCAGTGTACTCTTTGATATTGATGAAATAATTAACCCCATTTCAATGAGTAATTTTCAAAATCATGGACATAAATATATCAATGAAACAAGGGTGGATTTTAAATTATTTGATCTCTCGGTCAAGTAACCCTGAGGCATTTTGGAACATGTACTGGTAAATGTCTAGAAGTACATTTTCGCAGCTGATTTCTTGGTTTTGGACTTGGAAGAAGATGTTGATATCTCTATTATACTTGTAATACCCTTAATTGCCACAGGAAATGCACTAAATTATGTGACCCAATGATGAATAAAATTCATATTAAGAAAAGAACAAGTTGTTTTCAAACTAATTATATTTGTGCAACACTCAGATGACACTACGGATGGCCACACAATTTCCCTCACCTGGAATGGAGAACAATATAAGGAAATCAAGGAATAAAGTGGTGAATAGATTACAGAAGCAGAAGAAGACTATGACTTCAAGGTTGTAAAAATTATTGAACCACTGACCATAAATATTGTGACATAATATACAAAATCTATCATATATCCTCCTAAATTATCCATATAACCACTACCTAGTACTTTAACATACTCATTTATAGGGGAATATTCTTCCATCACCATTATAGTCAACTCTAAACTATCCCACAATCTAGAAGAAAAATTGGTTGATGTCCTAAAATGACACAAGTTTTCTATCTCCTGGGGAGTGGTATACATTAAAAGGATCAATCCCACTAAATGTACTCATTGAATCTTACTCTAAAAGGATGAAAATCCATAACGACAACCACAGTGGCGGCTCACACCACCTATGAAGAAAGTTGTCAAGAAAGAGGTGATGAAACTCATGGATGCATGTATTATATTTCCTATCTCAGATATGTAATCGGTGATTCCCCTGTATTTTTCTCCCAATAAAGGGGGAATCACAATAACAAGAACAGATGACAATGAAATTCTTTAAACATGAACTATCTCTGGATGGAGAGTTTGTATGGATTACAAATTTTTAAAATCATCCACATGAAAAAACCATTTTAACTTACCTTTTATAGACCAAATGTTTGAAAGACTAGCAGGGACTTATTTATACTGTTTTCTGGATGGCTATTCAGAATATAATCATATTGCAGTCGACCCTGGTAACTAGCCAAAAACCACCTTTACCTGTCTTTTTGGTACTTTTGTGTATAGACGCATGTCATTTTGATTTTGTAATGATCACGAAACATTCCATAGATGTATGACAAACATCCTTCATGATATGGAATAATAATTTCTCAATATTCTTTAGGGGATATTTCTCAGTTTATGGACAATAATTCGATGTCTATCTCAATAATCTATAAATATATCTTCAAACCTGTAAAGAAAAATCCATGGTGCTGAACTAAGAAAAATGTCACATCATAGTGCAAGGATGAATCATACTTTTCCACAACATCTCCAAATAAGGTATCAATGTAGATCCTTCAAAGTTCAATGTTATCAATGATCTACCTGATCCATCCACTGTTCATGGTATCAAAAGTTTCCTTAGGCATGTTGTATTCTACAGATGCTTTGTAAAATATTTTTCTAAAGTTGTAAGTCCATTCAAACACTTATTGTACAGTTATAATCATTTAGAATTCAATAAAAATTCCAAAAATATTTTGATATGATGAAAAACATCCCGATGACATCTACAATCATCGTTAAACAAAATAGGGAAATATTATTTGAACTTTGGTGTGATTCTAGTGACGTTAATTTAGGATCTGTTCTAGGACAATGTAGAAATCATATCATCTGCCAAATTTATTATGCATGTCACACAATAAATTTATCATAGATTAATTATACGACCATAAAGAATGAGCTCCTAGCCATCATGTATACTTTTAAAAATTCTCTTCTTACCTTTTTCTGTCAACAGTTATTATACATACAGATCATATTGGCCTTCATCTCATGATGACCTAGAAAGATGCAAAACCAATGTTGATACACTAGATTCTATTGATATATGAGTCTGAAATAATAATCCAACATATGAAGGGGATATAAAATTTCATTTAGATCACCTTTGTATGCTTCCTCCTACCATCATCAAGTACAAAAAGGATGATATTGAGGCATATTTTCTGTATGAGACCCTATTTAATTTCTAGAACCATCCTTTGTTCTCTGATATAGGAAATTTTCATACAAACGGATTCCTCCCTCAAGAGTTCGTTTATCAACAATGGAAGAAGTGGCTTTTAGATTCCACAAACTATTTTTGGGATGAACCTCTCATTTTCAAGCATTGTACAGATAGACTTTTAAGACATTGCATTCTTGTAGAAGAGGCATAGAATGTAATTGAAATGTGACACACTTCACCAACTGGTAGACATCACAGGTCTGAGCGCACAGTGGCTATGATCCAACAAAGTTATTTTTCTGGCCCTCATTTCATCATGACACTAAGAGATTCTACCGCCACTATGAAATATGCCAAAGGAAAGGATTATCAGTGGACAAAATGAAATTACACAAAACCCCATGCTTGATGTTAATGATTTTGATGTCTTGGGAATTGAATTTATGGGACTGTTCCTCACATCAGATGACAATAAATAAATTTTTGTTTTAGTAAACTATGTGTCTAAATTGGTCGAAGTTGAAGTACTGAGTAATGAAACTTGAAAAGTTGGAATAAATTTCCTTTTGAAAGGTGTGTTTGCACGTTTTGGATTTCCAAGAGAACTCATCAGTGATCACAGAACACATTTCTCTAATCAAAACATTGAGAATTTTTTTTCAAAGACATGGGATCCTCAGAAACACTAGAACCCCCTATCACCCACAAATGAGTGGGTAGATAAACTCTCAAATATGGAGGTAAAGTAGATCCAAGAAAAAACAGCAAATACATGCATAATTGATGGCAATCTAAGACTGGGTTATGCCTTATGGGCATATGAAATGGATTACAAAACATCCATCAACACCAACACATTTCAACTGATTTATGGAAAACCATTTCATCTTCTACTGGAGCTAGAGCACTGATCATTTTGGGCCATAAGAAAACTATATTTTCATTTATACAAGGCTGGAGAGAAGTGGTTATTGCAATTAATAATTTTGGAATAATTTAGGAAAGATGAATATGAGAATGCATGAATTTACAAGGGAAAAATAATGGCACAACCGACAGAGTGTAAGACGCACCATTATCCCAGGGAATAAGGTTTTGTTTTTCATCTCAAGATTGAAACATTTCCCATGGAAGATGAAATCAAGATGGTTAGGTCCTTATGATTTTATCCATGTGTTTTCATATTGAGAGATTTAAATTGAACAAGATGGAGAGCCATTATTCAAATGGATTGGTCAACGAATACAGATTTATCAAGAACCATTCCATGGGGGCTATGTCCTCAACCTTATGTTAAACTATACTCTATGGAAATATAGAAGACATATTTAATGTTAGTATAATATGGGAGGCAACCGATAATTGTTTTTTTTTATTCTTGATTTTTTCAGTTTTCATTGCAGTACATTATACACACTTTCATTCGTTAATTAAATGGTTACCTTTATTCATTTTTTACAGCTACCTATTTTTCAGCAATTCAAATAACTGAACATGTGGATTAATGTTTGTTCTATAGTGCATTATTTTTCTACTAACATATTTTTAAGGTGCATCAGTACATCAATGTTAAGACAGCTTAGACACCCCCATGGCATACCACTTCGTATCACAAAGCTCTCGATTCCCTATTTTTAAATTATTTCATCACTGAGAAGTCAATTTAATTATAAAAAATCAATGCCACACCAATCCCACTGAATATTTTATCGATAGGGGGAAACTATCTCCTTTTTAGTAGTGGGGGTCTTTCTTATATTTTCGGTGACATAAAAATAAATATTTGTTTGTTATCACTATTACAGGAGAATTTTTTTAAATTGATAAGCATGATGAAAATTTGAAAACCCTTATGCCCATATAAATTAAAGATAATGTAGAAAATAAAAATGTTAAGAAACATGTTTCACCCATGCATAGAATTTCATAATGATTGATGTGCTTAGATGTTTAATACAAACTCAAAATATTTGAAATCATGATTATTTGACTCACTACATAGGATTTATTCCCTTTGTAATTGCCTTTTTTTACTTTTATTCTCATTACCTGAGAGGATTATAAGCCTTCAATCTAATTTTCTATTCTGAACATATTCATTGTGAGATACCTAGAACATGTAAACTTACTTTAACATACATTGAGATATTTTCAAAAAAATTAAGGAATAAGTGTAATTTAAGAATGTTTTAGGCAGCCTTTGATATCCATTTTACCTGAGACCCACCTGACATCTATCTTACATATAGCCCAAAGTTTACATGAATGAACGTTTAGAAGAATATTTATTTCAAGACTATTTCCCATCCTACCTTGCTTCATGTATATTGGTTAATTATTAATTTTGAACAAGTGTGGGGGAGGTATTAAGACAACACATATGATTTCACTATTAGTGATGTATGGTGTTGTCACCTGACTACTAGGTTGTGATCCATATACCGTTTGTTGAATCTCATTCAAATTCTCTTCTTTTGTAAATTTTAATAGAAAAGAAAAAAATTTATAGGATTCATGTACTATGAGGGTAAAAAATCACAATTTCCCAGACCGATGAATCCCTCGAAGGATCATATGTTGTACTTTGATGGATATGAGACCTATCCTAATCATAACTTTTGAAAAATTAAATTCTAAAGAAATAACGAATAGAATAGAATCATCTCTCTACCTACTTACTTACTATACATACATATCCATCCTAAGTTGATAGTGTATGGACCTTACTCTCTAGATGCATGAATTTTTTTCAGACTTATCTTCTTCTATTTTCAATGTAATTTACTTCTTATCCTCTTTTGGATCATGATTTTTACATTCTACCTACCTACCTACATCCTAATAGCCATTATAACCTTATTGATAAAATTACTCAATAATATTTTTATACTTTTTTTACACAGTGGAGTTGATGGAACAAGTGCTAGCCTATATATGGTTTGGAACATGGACTCAAGGTACTTTCATACCATACTTACAATTTACACCGAGTGATGAGAGAAAATCATGGTGAGGTAAATTGAACATGGGAAAATATCTTAAGGAATATTTAATAGATTATGATTAAATGATTATATATTTTTTGAATTTTTGAACTATGTGGCATGATTTATTTACTATGATGGCTTAAAACTAGAACCTGAATACATTTCTTCTTAAACGTGATTTAATTTCATGGTCATAATACACATTTGATACATTGAAAATTGCTTATCCTTTTCATATTATTATTGATATAATTTTCTTGAGCATAATAAATGATTCATGTGTAGGGGGATTTGATACGAATAAATGTTATATATATTTTTCTATCAATTTTCCATTATTTTTTATTCATACTGGATAATGAACTGGGAAGATGTCCATTTTTAATGAAAAAGTGCTTCATAGGATTCCATGGATGAATAGTAGAAAATATGAAAAAATAGCCCAGTACTGGTCATGATGGACAATGTCATGTACATGATAACTACATCTTGAACCAAGATTTGAATCTTATGTCACGACCAACCGTGAAGACTGATGAAATTTTCAGCTCACATCGAGAGTCCATCCTACACATCATGACACTCGTCAATATAGGCTATGATAAAGCCATGAGGATTCAATACAAACAGCCAATTGTCCAAGGGTCACACATCTCTAACCACATATACACAGCATGAACATGGTCAAACATCATAAATCAAAAGAAGACATGTGCGCCACACTGGATATTCGGGTGAAAGTAACACAGATCTAGGGTTCACGACATGACTATCTGGTACATGTCATGGAAATATTTTTCCATATAAGGAATAGCCCGATGTAAAATTTCAGATATGCTTTAATTAGATCTCTCTCCCTTTTAGACTCCTTTAGAGATTTCTTATTTCTTCCCTCTTTAAACACCTTAGATATCAGTAATTCATTTACATTTTTTCATCGATGATCTGTGGATTTAGTTTTCTTCAAAACCTTCAATTCCCAAATTTCTTCATTTTATTTCATTTCAATATTTTTTTTAGGAATATCTTTATATTCCATTATCATAGTTATGATTTATTTTAGCCCTTTTATTTCTTTAATTACCTCCTTAAGTAGCCAAATCCATGAAGTTGTGATCACGGTTCAATGTATCTACATACTTAATTATCCTCTAGTTCTAAACACAGAAAATCAATAAGGATTTGTGATTATGATATAAAACAATATTCAAATACCATTTGTGTGATTGTACTGTGATCATCAGATAGTCATGAAAGTGACCCAATCCAAATTGAATTAAATTATGACTATGACCATTAGATTAGGGAACTTTCATTAATAGAAGATGAAAGTAAGGAATTTAAGATTGTAGCCAGCCTCCGGACCATGAAACAGTTACATCCTAGGTAGAACTAGAAGTTTGAACTGAGGTTGACTAAATACTACCACTTGATACACAGACTAAGCACTTAGGACCATTCCAAGATAAGCACTATGATCACCTTTATCTAAATACTCAGACATGATCTTGACCCATCTTTAATAATTTCATGTCAAACAAAAAATTAATTAGACTCTGCTAAAACCTTAGTGAAGCTAATAATGACTCATTTAATTGATTCAAGATCAGATTTATTTTTATAAAAATATTATAATCCTCCCCATGGGATCGAACCTAGACATATACGATAATACACCTGGGTAGTTAGAAAATTTTGGGACACATATAAATTTATAATTTGACTCGTGCCTTGAGGAATTAACTACACCTTTTGGGAGGCTGATCAGGTTCCATGATAAACCATGGATGAGTGGTTAAATTATTACCTCCAATGCATTGGGTATGGAAGTTGACCGTATGGATATGAAATTTCTAATTGATAAATGTATTGAAGTCATCTATATGGCTATTACATTGGTATGAGTGATATGTTTGGATATAGACGAAACAATTATTCCATTTCAGTACAATTATGTCCTACTGTACATACTTATATATTATATGTATTCTTATTAGTTTTCAGGGAAGTATTTTATTTTCCTCAGTTATGATAAATATATTTTTGAAATGATGATCCTTCAATAAGGCTAAAAAAGATAATTTTTAAGGAAACTTTTAGGCATTTTTTACTAGACCATTGTTTTTCTTTATCTATGCCTTTTACTAAATATTTTTCTCATACCATTTTTTGAATTTGTTTTTATTTTTCATAATATTCATAAGTTAAATAATATTTTATGATGAAATAATTGAATATGTGTCTCAAAAAGAGGTTATTTTTTATTTTAAAAGGGGTTCCATTGTAGAAAAAAATAGATTTTATGAATAAGCCTGCACTTGTAATGTATGTGATGACTTTGCAATTGTTTATCTGAATTTTATAAAACACTACACATAAAATATCCTTGAATATTAATTCTATTTTAAAAACACTAGAATATATAAAGTTAAAATATAGGTCATAACATTTGGTATCAAAGTATTGTTTAAAATACATTATAGATTATTAGGTCTTCATGTGAGGTAATCTTTAGAGTTTCAAATACCCTCATGATTTTTTTAATTATTAAGCTTAAATCAATATCAGATACTTTGAAAGCCCTTTTTAGGATTTATGTTATAAATTTATAATATGATTCATGGTGTTTTGAAGACATTTTTTGAAGTAATTATGGGTTACTACATTTTGGGGAGAAAATGAATTGTATGAGATAAACATTGAGATTATGAAATTCAATGGTTATTTTTTAAGGCATTATCATATTTTGGGAATATTATAAAAATTATATAGTTTTATAAAAAGGAAAACCTGCAGGAGGGGTGATACCCATCGCATCTGACATGGTAATGGGAATCGAACAAATAACCTAAGGGCGACATGGGTACATCACATACCACTAGCCTATGCGATGTCCCAGTTAGTATGACTTTTTCTTGTATGTTCATTAATTTTATGGATGAGAAATTATTTGAAATTTAGAATATATAGTTTATTTATTAAATAGCGATGGGAATTTTAAAAATTCTTGGGGATTAGGGGATTGATGTAATTTGGTAAGGCCTTCACTATTTTGGTAACATTATATGATTAAGGTTAACAGAATATTATGTGATTTTATTAGAGTAATAAACATTGAATTATATTTTAGAATAATATATTATATTATTTTTATTCTAGTTATTTAATAATATACATAACATGTATCAGAGAATAAGTGATTAAGAAAATAACAATTTTTTATTACACATTAAGAGTGTAAATTTTATTTTTAAATAAATTTTAAAATATATCTTGGAAATTTAAATTATCCTGTTATTTTTAATCTTTTGTTTTAATATATTTTTATTTTTTTTTGAATTTTTAGGATATTTATTTGATGAATTATCCATGTTTAACATTGGTTATTACTATTGAATTTTTGGGATGAGAATTTGTTTTTCATCATCCAATGGTTTATTATTTTTAGGGAATTGTTTTATCTGATACCATTTTTATTGTATTTTATATTTTATAAATACATGATAAATATATAGTTAATATTTTTTTATTATTATGTGATTCTATATATGTTTATTTTAGTGCTTCTAGGATGAAAATTTAATAATAAATACTCCCCATTTTGAGAAAAAAAAAATTCTATTTTGGGTTGATATTTATTAATGGATGAAACTAAAAATTTCATGTAAGCATATTTATTTATGTTCTTAATTGAGGAGGTAAATTATTTTCTCAACTCTATGAAAAGGATCTTAAAGAAATTATAAGTATACTTTTATTACTAAAAAATCTATGCCCTTTTAATCAATCATAATTTTTTGGTTTTGTGATTGTTAACTTTCTCAGAAACATGTTTTATATCTCTCTCTATTAGAACATGATATATATTTTTCTTTCTTATCCTCGTTTTCTTACATGCAACCCTCCAGTATGTTATCACATGTGACCTTTATACTTTCCTCTATTTATTTTTTATTGTTAATGATTCATTAATCCATATTCTGATGAGAGATTTCAAAAACGGTATTTTGAAAAGTCAATCCCCTATTTTACAATCCCAATTTAAACATATAATGATGCTCTTTATTAATGTATTTGAGAATTTAACATCCTAGTTTTTTAAATAGGAAAAGCTATGTTCATGCTACACCACATTGGGCATAAATGAACAACTAGATATTTTTATATAAATTATACCATTATAATCTAGCTATTAGAAATGATGGAATTAATAGTATTAACTATGTTATTAAGGACTTATTTACACATTTTTATATAATTATTTTTTATTTAATTAATTAATTATAAATTAAATAATTTTTTTTTTAAATAAAGGGAAATCTTTTTATGAAAAAATTATAAAATGCATATAACTGTTTTTTATACCAATAAGTTAATATATCACATTTGGATGATTAAATAAATTAAATATGTATAAAAATATAGAATTTAATATTTTAAATTAATCTTATATATTTTATAGAAATTATATAATTAAAATTACAATTTTACAAAAGAAAGGGTTATTTTTTAAAAATTCAGTTTTCCCACCATATCATGCAGAACCCATATTAAATCAAGTTTTTTCCACTTTTAAAAATTATATTTCATAAAATAATCTTCTTATTTTTAATTGAATTTTTTAAATTTACTTTGGATAAATTTTTTTATTTTTTGAGAACATTCATATTTTGATGAATAATGAATAATTTGAAATATTAGATCCCAACTACTTTTTCATAATATTTATTTATAAAAAAAATTATATTTTTAATTATTTTTAAATTATATTGACATAATTATATTTATATTTTAATTGAATAGATGTCATTGGAATAAATTAAAGCGTGAAATTAAAAAAAACCAGGTGAACCTTTGAACATTTTACATTAAAAAGTTGTTTTCTTGATCCATCAACGAGCTTAATTTTATGTTAATTTTATCCATTTTTCGTTTTGAATTTTGAAAAAAGTATATAAATTGTATTAATAGTTGTGATATTTATATTCTAATTATATAAACCATTTTTTAAAATATATGAATATTTACTTTAGTAATTATTTATTTCTCCATAGTTGAGGGTAAATCGGGTAATTAAGGGAAAAAATGTTATAAATTACCCTAATACATTCTCGATTTTCATTATATGAGTTGTTTAGACCAAAATTCCTAATTTTATAGAAATATAGTCTTTGGAATACATTTTTATGACTTTAAGACATTTATATTATTTTATTCAATGAAGAGGGATATTTTTCACTCATGTTTTTAATAGTTAAAATATTATTAATATGGGGTTAAATAATAGATATTTTCAACTATAAGTATTATTTAGAAAGATAAAATTATTAAATACATCGTGGTAGCTTATTTATAATTTTTGGGAATGATCTAGTCATATAAAATGGTTACATATTGATGGTGCAGTAAATGATTTGTTAATGGAAGAATCAAATAAATGATATTAAAAATATTAGAATAAATATAATTTGATATTGTTTGTGTCATAAAATATTTCAATGGATGCCTCTGGAATATTATAAATATTTAATATAGTTTTGTCTAAGATTTAATGTTAATATTATATTTTTAAAAAATCATGTACTAAATAATATCATAGTTGACAAAATAGATATCTTAAAATTAATCATATTTTAAATAATGATTAAAAATTTATAAAAAATATTTAGTTCAGCCAAATAATCTTTTTATGTCAAAAAATTACAAAAATGTATCATTTATGGGTATTTGGTAATTTTATTGTAATTATATTAACCCTCAATGTTTAAAATACATGATAACGTAGTAATATTGAAAATGGTAAAATAAGCTTTAAAACTGAAATATATGGATTAAAAAATCAAAAAAAATCTAATATTTTTTTATGTTTATTAAAACCAAATATTCATATATTTTATTTAAATATTTTTTGGTTACCTTTTTAATAAAAAATTAATTTATATTAATTTAATACTTAGAGAAATTCCAGGAGTGTCCCTCCCCACTCCTATTAAAGGGAACCCACTCGTATCAATTCTAAAGACCATAGAACATATTTTTCTAGGACAATATGAAATATAATCTATTCTTATGATACCTACCCACATTCTAATTTCCAATTTTAGGAATGACATCCTCCCTTGAAGTGTTAAAGAGTTAATCAAAGGTGATCGTATGAAGTAGAGGTATCATTTTTATTTATGTTTATCTATTTTATTTATTCATCCAATTCTTTAAAATATTTTATGAAAATGATGGGAAAATTAATTAAGTATAAAAATTATATTTATATGTTGTGTTTTTAATATCAATAACCTAAATCCATCTCTGATTCCATAAAATGTTAAAAAAATTAAACGTTTGTGCGTACGTGTGAAGTATCACATCCACAAAACGTTATAATATTTTTTCCATTATCAGCTCTCCAAATTGGTTATAATGATAGAATTAATGTTTATAAATTATATTAATTAAATATTTATCAATATAATATAATTATATATCCATTAAATTATTAATTTTCATGCACATAAAAATGATAACATCATTCACACGTATCTTTGGAAAATCACTTCTACGAAATGATGGGATTCATTTTTCATCACCACGTCACATTGATAATATATATTAGACTATTTAAATGATTAAATGTAATTAATGATATTATGATCATTAGATGAACATAAAATAATACCTGCTTAATTTTTATAATAATCATTGAAAAATGAAAATGTAACTGATGGGTATGTAAAGTGTACGTCACTATGATTGTAAAAATATTAATTTTTCATAGCCATATTTAATGAAATGATTTGAATGTAAAATTTATTTATAATATAGATTATATTACATGAAAATTATTTATTATATGATGGGTTGATAACCTATTTGACCATATTCGAATTATCAAAGTCATTTTGCACTCATGTATGGATTATCATCAAAATATCCGATGGGATCTTAAGTAATTATGTTTTTTATTACATGACAATAGGTATATAAAAGGAATAATAAATTTGATAATGGTATAAATAAATTAAATTATTAACATAAGTTTTTTTATTTTGGAATAAAAATTAAATTTATGTCAAATTAAACTAAAGGTTAGAGAATAGTAAACTAAAACATCTTTTTAAAAGTATTAATGATTTTTTTCTCATAAATATTCCTCATTCATGTCCATTATTTCAAAATTATTTTATGTATTTATTTATATTCAAATGTATTTTTAAATAATAATTTTAAAATTTCATTATAAAGCATTAAATTTTTATGCCAGAGTTTGATTTAGAAATATATTTTTTAAATATTTTTAAATTTTTTTTGAATATGTACTTGTTGTTTCAATAACATGGAATGTTTTATTATGAGTCTAAATGGAATTATTTAATTGGTATGTCGACATTTGAGTTATATTATGAGTTAATGATACTTTTACATTTTTGGGGAGGTTGTCTGATAAACCATGAATAGATAGTTTTCTGATAAATAAAGGAGGGGTGGTTACGTTATAAACTCCCATGAATTGGGTATGGAAATTGGCCATATGGATTTTCAATTTGTAACAATGAAATGTATTGATGTCTGTCGAGTGAATATTCAATTTATAAGAGAGACCTATTTGGATGAAGACCACATGGTCATTCCATTTTAGTATTATTATGTTCCATGATACATACTTATATATTATATGATTTTTTATGAGTTTTAAAAGAAAATGTCTGGTTTTCAAAAGGTAAGTTACTAAACTTTTGGAAATAATGATCCTTTATTCAGGGTAAAAATGTATGTTTTTAAGGAAATGTTTTATGGTTTTTAATTGGATTAATCATTTTATTTTTTATGTCCCTTACTGAGTTTTATATTCTTATACCATGTTTTAAAAAGTTTTTCACAAGTCTAAAGATTTGTAATTGAAAACAATATGTCCTAATGAATGAATTTTACTTATGTCTCAGAAATAAGTCATGTTATTTTTTAGAAGGATTTCCATTGGGGAAAATTTGTTGATGTGAATAAGTTTTCATATGGAATGAATGGGTTTACATTGTAAAAGTTTGTCCTAATTATCCAAAACTCTAAACTGAAAATACCCATGTATGTGAATTCTAGTTCAGAAACTCTAGAATATGTTATGTTTACAGTTTGGACCTTACAAATTTGCAAATGGTTTGGGGTGAACTAGTTCCTGATTTTTTACATCAGTATTTCTTAGAAAAATATTCAAGTTCGACATGATTATATACCGATGGTGGAATTATAGAGCCTATAATGTTTCATTGAGATAATTTTTATTACATTAACTGCGTTAGACATCCCATTTTTGTTTTTTTAAACTTATGAAATTAGTATTTAAACCCAATTTTAATAGGTTCATCGTGGTCATATTTTATGATATCCTTTTCCACTCCATGTTAATGGTGTAGAATGTGAGACACTTGGGGATGGTTCTAGACATTTTCTAAGAGTAACATCATTTTGCGATGATCTCAATGTTTGTGTTCTAGTTTCAGAATGTATTCTATTTAGGAGAATCTTACTCAATCATTTAGTTTTTAGTCGACCCATCCAAAGTTGAGGCAATTCACGCTTGGTATCCACCCTAGGGTGTGACCGTGGTAGAAGAATATCACAAAAAGGTATTTTATTCAATAATGTTGATTTATGTTATGAATATATTAACAAAAAAAATTTAAACCCTTATTTAAATGACTGTAATATAATGATATTTTTAAAATAAAGACTATGTTTGAGAGATTACAAAATATGCAACACCAAGATTAAACAAACAACGAATCATTATTTTTAAAATCTGACTCTTATAACATAGAAATTAAGTTTGTGAGAATTAATATTTACCAAATTATGAAATAAATATTATTCCTAATAATTTATTATATTTAAATTAATTATTTTTAAATAATCACTCAATTTTAGGTGGTTTTTCTATATTCAAAAATATGTTTTCTTAACAATGGGATTTCATTAATTTTACGAGCATAAATTATATTTTCTTTTAAAATTTGTTTTTTTAAAAAATTAAATTATTTTTTAATTAAGAATTATTAATAAATATTGATAAATTTCCAAAAATATTGTTTTTTAAATGAATATTGAAAAACACCAATTTTTATTGAAAACTGTATTTTTTATTACACTATTTATAAATTAAAATTATATTTGGGATTAGTTTTAAAATTAATTTTCATATGTTTCTCTATAAGGAGCCCATAATTGTTTCCAAAATTAATATTATATTATTTTTTATTATAAAAACATTTTTCGTTTAATATAGACATTAATCTAAAGAAAGTTTTATCATAGTATGTTCATGATTTCATTCTAGTTTTAATCCCACCACTTATATGCCTAGAAGATAAAAATATTATTTCCATATTTGGATCTATAGGGATAAATTTGGTTAATCGGTCTCTTATTATTTTCCAATATAAATAGCAGGCTTACTAATTATTTTACCAATGAGAAGAGTAAATTATGGAATTCATGTTAACAAATTTATATTTAAAAAAATGAGACTATCAATTTAATTGGTATTATTATCTAATCCCATTTCTTCCATAATCATCTAAAATTTGGTTATACATCATTTTCCTAAATTTTCTATGTGATTATAACCATTAAATTATTTTTAAATGAAAAGTCAAAATTTTCACACTTTTTTTGTTAACTCTAATATTCGTAACATTGAAATTACCAAAGAATATATTAAATTATAAACAAAATTAATTACAATTTTGTTTCATTCATCATGGTAATTTATTTTTAATTTTTAGTAAAAAAATTATTAAATTAAATATTAAAACAATAGTGAAACAATAATTATTTAACAAATGTAAATTCAAATAAAGGTAATTTAAAATATTTCATGTAATATAATTTGTGATAATTAATATGGTCTAAGAATTTTGGATATTTAAATTTAATTATTTAGACTTATTTAAAAAAAATCAATATCTAGGTTTTTTGTTTTATTAAAAACAAATTAATTAATAACTATATGAAATGACATTAATGGTATATTATAAGAATTACTATTTTTAATAAATGATACAAAAAGTGGATATATTATATTCATCCATGTGATTATGAAATTTTATATTATATCAACCATTGTGCATTTATTTTCTTTTTCCCAACTACATTAACTACCTTGACCATTAAGGTGAAAAAATCCTTGATTTCATGGTAACAGTTGAAGAGGATATTGAGGGGTTAAAACTAAAATGAAAATGTAAAAACATAGAAAACTATTATTATTTTTTATGGTATAATTTAAATCCATTCCAAATCTGTATTGTAATTGAATTATTTTAGAGCCAATTTTAATTAAAAATCTATTTTATTGATTTCATATTTTAAGAAAGTCTATGAGTACCCCACCCCTCTTTTATAAAAGAGAATTTATTATTCCATTTACTTATCACATCTAGAAACATTTGGTTCATAAATTTCATACCCATATCTTCTCCTAAAATAACTCCCATAATTATATGGGTTTAGTTTTAGTAATAAGACAAACCATATTCTTCTCATTTTGTTAATCAGTGTGAACATTCCAATAAAGAGGTATATATTTGAATAGTAATTTTATTATTTATACTTCTTCCACATCCATAAAATCTTATTAAACCATTCTAAAATAATATCACCAATATAAAAATTATATTGAGATTTTATTATATTAATGTGTTAAGTTATATCCATCTCCTCTTCCATCAAACGAGAAACTAAATCATTATTCATGTGAATGACAAACTGACGCCATATGAACTGAAGTAATTATATTTCTATTACCATCTCTCCAGAATTGGTTAAATAATGTAATTAATTAATATATATATGATATTAATATGATATATATAATTATTAAATGATAATATCTCATTTAATTTTATATCTTTTCATTCGCTAAAAAATAACAACATCATTCGTGCGCACATCAGGACTACCATCCAATGAAGTGATATGATTAATTTGTCATCACAATGTCTCATGAATGATTTATAAGAACAAATAAATAATAAAATATTAAATTTATGATATTATTATAATTATTTAATTATCAAATTATACTTACCTCATTTTCATAATGAATATCAAAAATGGAAAGCTTACTCTTGCTTTGGTAAGACATGTCATCTCTTAAATTGTAAAATAGTTCCTTTTTCATATGAATCATTCATCATAGGTCTTAAATGATTAACTAATGTTGAAAATGATAATAATTTCATGACTATGATTCTAGAAGAGACATAATAATGAATTTTTTTATCATTTTATTCAAACTAAAGCTACTTTGGAATGTAAAATGTATATAATCAAAATATCTAACATTACATTATGTAGGTAAATTTTATATGGTAAGCTATAAACTGGAAATCCTAAATAAACATAAATAATGATCTTCATAATGTAAATAATTAACCTAGATATATTATTTTGTATGATGATGGGTGTATGTGATGATTCGTACTCAAGTTAAAGGACATTATTTTTAAAAATTCTATTATAATGTATTAGTTAAAAATACTCTTTTACTAATATATCATTATTTGGAAACTTATTTAAATGATATATTAATATTTACATACTTGAATAATAACTAAAACTTTATGCATCTCTTTTATTTTATTGAAATTTTTTCAAATGTAAATTTTTTTTATGGTTCTAAGATTCATTAAAAACACAAACATAATGTTATATTTTAACATATTTGAGGACAATGACTATTCTTCCCTCCGAATAATTTATATTATTTTATTGATTTCATTATAATCTTAAATTTTATATTAAATGAAAAAAAAACATTTATCTTATTATATTATTTTTTTTGAATATTTTATTTAAAGAAAATCGATATATCAATATCATAAAATGCTTTCTTCTGGGTGAAGATAAGTTTTATATAATGGATGGTTTTATATTTGATGATTATGTTATGGTCTTTGGAAAATATATATGATTATAGGTGGTTCCTCTATAGTAAAAGGATATGTTTTGTTGTTATAAATCAGGGAAATGTTGTTATGTGGTATACCGTGGTCCGGTGATCCCTTTATAGCTCCTTAATGCATTGGGTAATGAGATAGAGTTAACTTATTATGTTTCATCTAAGAGAATATGTGAATAAACTGTAACACCCCAGGTAAATAAAGAATATGAAATATTCACATTTATCAATATTTGTGAATAAAATATTAATATTACATTAAAGGGGACGCTATGCTCGATGGTGTACCCAATACGCAACAACGAGTTTCTTGGGAATCTTATGTTGCACTCCAATAATAAAATAATATTATATTAAATGGTAGTTAATGCATAGCTGTTGTACTGGCGGGAATGAATAGAACTAACTACAAAATGATTATATATATTTGTCAAATATTTTTACTTTTTACGATAAATGTTAGAGGATTAACAATGCAAATGAATCCAATTTTAAGCGTAAACATTCTAATATTCTTTAAAAGGTCGATTAACCGGCTTTTGATGGAAAACCTCTTTTAAATCAACTTTTTGACAATTTTATGTATTATATTTGACAAAATAAATTATTCTTTCGAATCGGGACATCAAAATTTACTTTGTGTAAATTTTTGGTATTTTTCCGATAAAGTTCATTTTTTAATGAATAGTGAAAAATGTTGTATTTTAATTCTAAACCTCTTTTTAATTTAATTTATTTATATGATTAGATTACATTGTGAATTGGTTTTAAAGTTAAATTAGAATATATTTTTACCATTTAATCGAATAGTAGTCTTTGGAATTAATTTCACTTTGAAATTGGACTTAAACTAGTGTCAATATTTTGATATATATTGTTTCATAAAAACACGCTATTTGTTCTAACAGTAGGAATTAATTATTAAATTAATTAATGAAACTTATATGTTTTTAATTTTTTAAAATAGGCATCATTTTTGAATTCGGAATATCAAATATATCTTAGGGTGAATTTTTTGTATTTTTCTGAAAAACTTTAGTTTTTGATGAATACTGAAACCACTATGTGGTAGTTAAAGAAACTGATTTTTCGTTTAAATGTAACTTTTCCACTTTTGTGATTTGATTTTCAAAAATCCGACATACATGGTTGTCATTAGGATGTAAAATGTGGTTCAATGAGATTAAAATAATTTTTGGTGAATAGTAACTTTTAACTTTCATTAATCGTGATTAAGGGTACTTAATGTAATTTAAGTTAAAAATAATGTTTAAATAATATGAAATGACCTATACACATGTCCTACTCTTATTTTATGTGTCATGAACGACAAATAAAATCCATGGGTCAACTTGGGGACCCCATGGAGCAACTTTGGTAGGAAAATGACATAAATAACTTTTTATTTAAAGTTAAAATAAAAATTTCACAAACCTGAGTTGTTTTACTAACAAAATATTTAAATGGGGTTATACAAATCATATTTTTGACTAAAAATATTCATTAGAAAGATAAAAAGATTTACAACATCATGATAGTTGTTTTATAATTTTTAGACATTAAATATATTAAATTATTTATGACACTGTGATGATCGAGTGATTACCTCATAAATGAACAATTTAAATAGAATGAGGATATAGGGTGAAATCTAAGTCATACACTTGTCACAAACCTATTTTATGGGTGGATTTAAAAACCTTATCACCTTACCCTTTAAATATATCCTTTTGGGACTTTTAAAATCCGAAAATAATTTTATAATAGTGTAATATTTTATAACTTTCCAAGAGTGCCCCTCCTCTCCTCTTATAAAAGGCCCCCACCTCTACCACCTTACACACACCTCTAAAGCCATTGTCTCGGCCAAACCCTTATCATTTCATCTCTACACAACCCTCTATTCATCATTGAAGACTCACTTTGGGCATAGTTCTTTCCAAGTAAGCCTTTGAGCTCAAATCAAAGAGAGTTACCCGATTTAAAGGTAATGTCTTCCCTTGTGTTCTTTTGTTATATTTTGCTTCTACAAACCCCTAAACTCTTTTTATTACTATTTTTTGTAACGAAAACAGTATATTCAATAGACTAGGATGTTTTTATAAGAATTATTCCAGATACACTTTCACACACCTCCATCTAATGGTTAAAGAACATACTATTTCTGTGGATGGTGAATTACTGCCTCACGAAATGATGATTGTTCAATATTCTTTTAACACCTTAAAAGGTGGCCATTAAGATGTCACTATATTTATATATGATATATAATATGTTTATGTTTTCCTTAAGCTTCTGTATTTTTCATTTATGGAATACCTTTATGGTTTCCATTATGGGTAAACACGATATCTTCATTTTATGAAGTGCAGACTACCGCCCCCTCAAAGTGATTTGATTCGTTAATGCCATATGTGGGATGTATAAAGGATGTAATTCATGTTATTACATATGATATCCTACTGTAATTATAATATACCTTTATATAATTATTATTTAATTCCATTTAATACAAAAAAGAAAGAAAGAAATGAAAGTAGCGTTCATGCGTACGTACATCTTACCGTCTCCATGAACGGTACATTTCATTTCATATCTCCTAATATAATGTACTATTATAAGTACATATATATAATGGATATATATGTAATATATTACATCTAAATTATGGATATCATTATGAAATTATAATATATATATATCTCATTTTTTTTAATTCCATTAATATGACAAAAAATGAAAGTAGCGTTCATGCGTACGTACGACCTACCGTCTCCATGAACGGTGTTTTTATTTTTTTATCTCCAGATGCTATGGAATAGTATAAAATGAATATATACTAGATATATATGATATTTAAAACATCAATAATATTCAGGATATTATGTACCTATAACTACATAGAAAATTCTTTTCCAACAAGTTCAATTTTTACTCATGTACCGAACATCGACAAAAACGTCTTATATGAACTCACTTTATCAACCAAATATTATAACATTATAATATGTGATATGAACTGAATAATAATCTTTAAATTAGGTCCTTAAGAAATTATAAATTGACCAAATATTATTATTCAAGATATTAGAGAACGATCGAGTCATGTCGGGCACGAGGTAGGGGATCTGGCCCCTCTCTTTCTTTTTAAGTACACTCTTTATGTCATTCCTTTTAAGATAATATTTCTTATGATTGGGATGTTCTTTTATATTAATCTTACTGTACTTTTTATGTTCATATGGTGAGAGACACTACTTTCTCTCATAAATCCATTTTGGATGTTTTGTGTGGCGCCGTTAGGCTGCCGAATTTTCGTAAGGGATCTGACCCCTCTCTTTCTTTTTAAGTAATCTCTTTTATGTAATTTCTTTTAAGATCATATTTCTTATGTTTGGGGATGTTATTTTATATTCCACATTCTGTAATTTTTATGTTCATATTATGAGTTACCGTATTTTATCTCATAAATACATTTTTGGAAGTTTTAATTGGCACCATTAGGCTACAGAAATTTTGTAAGGGGTTTTTTTATATCACTTTGTGTTTTCGTGAGATTCATGCTACATTTACCAATATTTCATTTTTAGTGGTGTATGTAAGATCCATTATTATACTCTTTATATAACATACTTTTGGTTATGAGTATTTACATCAATGTTGTATAGTCCTTCTTTCATGGGGTGTACGTTTCGAAAGTTACCCAAATTAGTAAGGGGACCTTTCACCCTCCACTTTTTAAAAGACTTCTTTTGTTATGTCTTTTAATTTTCATCTTATTATGTGAGAATATGTTATTATATATCCTTATTGTTGTAAATTTTATTTCCAAGTGAATAGATACCTTTTATCTCTCTCATAAACTCTTTTCCTAAAATTTGATGTGACGTCGTTAGGCTGTCAAGGGAACTTCTTAACCCAATTTCGATTTCTTTGGTTTCAACATATAGTTATTGAATATGTCATCCTTTGAATATGTGTAAATGGCCTTTGATTATTTTACACTTAATATCCACGTATATTGGGTGTATTTATATTTGTCACACATAATTATGAGATTGATTTATCCTTAATTTAAGGATACCTTCTTTATAATGGATTTCATCTCATTTTTCATTTCTATTGAGACTTCATTATTGTTATGCATCAGTTCACTCTTATATGGTGTATATATTGTCCTTTGGAATATTATATCATGAATCCCTTTATTCTTATAATATTATAAAGTTTGATTAAATGTTATCCCCCAATTATTGTATTCAAGGTCTCTCATTTTGTTAAAAAACCTTTAACTAAAATATCATTTTAAATGTTTTAATGATTTATTTTTATAAATATTTCTCATTAATATCCATGTTATCAAAATGGTTTCAAGGATTTATTTATATGGATATTAATTATTTAAAATGTTAAAAGCTTCAATGTGGTATGGTACACTTTGATTTAAAAATCTCTTTATTAAATGTTTTAAATGGTTTTGAAAATGGTTTTTAGAATGGATTCATTATTTCAATATCTAAAAATGTTATATTGTTATTGCAATGTGGAAATGATAACTTTCCTTTATGCTTAAGTTATGTTCTATGATTATGTTATGGTTCTTGGGCATTGTCATGAATACGGGTGGTTCCGTGATAAACTAAGGGTGGGTGAGCCCGATATAGCTCTCCAATGCATTGGGTAATGCGAAAGGGTTAAACGTTAAGGATTCTCCAAAGATATTTTAGGGAATATACTGTGATGGGTATTCCAAACGTAACCAAGAGGGTTACTACCTACGTAAGAATGTTATGAATGCCTCATGTTACCTTTATGCCTTTTTATTTCTATGATTTATTCATGATTTGATGAGCTATGTTAAAATACTTATGTTATATGAGTAAAGTATGATTTCATACATGGACTAATGTTTTCTTTTCGTACTTTTATATCCCTTACTGAGCTTTCTATGCTCATCCCATGTTTTTGAAATGTTTTTCACAGGTCAAGGGAAAGGTGCATCATATGATGATAGTTTCAAGGAAGTATCAATAAAGAATACATGTTTTATTTTAAATATATTTTCATTGATGGGAAAAAATGGATACTATCTTTTATGTAACCACTTTGTTTAAATGTGGAATATAATTTATGATTTATGATCTAATTCCATAAAACTCTAAACTTGAAAAGATCCTCAATGTGAATTATTCATTTAATTCAATATTAAGTAAGGTTTAAGTCTAGGGTCGTATAGTTGATATCAAAGGTCGGTTTAGATAACTTTAGAGGTTAGGGTATTATCTATGCATAAGTGACATTACCATAATGGTTAGGATTTCAGAAAGAGTCATAGTTTTAGATAAAGTGAATGAGTAAGTATATCTTAGTGTTTATCTTCCTCATTAGTACATGATGGTTTTGTTTATATACTCACACTGACATTTCTTTTTTCAGTGAATGGATGGATCTAGCAGGTACCAAAGTGACAATAGGTTTGAAGGAAACTGTGGTGGTTCTCTGATTAAGAGACTGGATGAAATGGGGGATTCAATGAGGAAACTCATGGTTGTTCTAAACCAACTATCAAGGAGTCATGATCAACCACTTGAACCTTGGTATGTTCTGTAATTCATCATGTACGAGATGACCAATCGATGTGGAAGTTCAGGTAATAATTATAAAGGTAACCATTAGAGTTTATATGATCCTTACATTTGAGGTAATTATGGGTTATTATATGTTATGATGGAAAATGAAAGGCATGAGATAAACTTGAGGTTAAAATATGTTATTATTATTTTTGAAGATTTTATCTCATTTTGGGTAATGTTTTGAGAATTATATAGTTTTGGAAAAAGGAAAACACGCAGACCGTGTGACAACCCATCGCGTCAGACAAAGCTGTGGGAATCGAACCCAAAACCAAAGTGCGATTGGTATTTATCACCTACCACTGGACTACGTGATGTCCCTAGTTATTTTGACTAATTCGTTTTAGTTAGATTATTTTAGGAATCAAGAGTATGTTTATTTTGGGTTATCTACGGAAAGGATTAACCTATCATGGAGGATATGTGATTAGGTTAATTACTTTTCAATCTGAGAATTTAAGAGCGACTGATGTTATTTGGTGATAAAAGTTAATTTGTACCTTGGAAGACTATGTGATTAAATCCTTCAAATATTTGGGTTTCAATCCTAGTTTGGTTTACATTGAATAATTTTATGGACAATTGTTTATTGAATGGTCTTCGTTGAACTTTGGGTTTTTTTGGACAAATTTTGGAGATTAAGAATAGATTTTCTTTTTATAAAGGATTATACTTTTGTGGATTATCTGATCTCATACTAACAATTTTGGTTTTGGTTTTTGTCTAAATACATTGGAAATATATAGTTCTCTTTTTTGGATTAGGTGATTCTCAAGGAGTTGATTATAGTACTCTTAATGCGAACAAGTCTTCCTAAATATTCGTCTTTTGGATAAAATATGAGTTTGATTAAGGAATCCTGTAAAAGTTGAATGTCTATGTGACAAGTAAGTATGTTTCATTATGATTTAGTTAATCTCAAAAATAAATTCCTCAATGAAGAGTAACATAAAACAAAAATGCTTTCTATTAACTTTTCCTACTAGGGAATCGAATATCGTTTAACCCATCACAGATTTGGGATTTTCTTATGGTTAACATTCTCCAAGACATGTTTAATATCACTCTCCCTCAGAACTGACCCTTTGTTTTTTTCTCCATATCCTTGTTTTCCAACATGGAATCCTAGTATGGGTTAACTCGGGTTACCTTTGTACTTCACTTTCTTTATTTTAAAGTGATTGTTTTACTGACTCTTGTTCCGATGTGGGATTTTCAATGAAGTTTCCAAGCGCAATTTTAAAATTGCGAGGACGCAATTCTCAAAAGGGGGGAAGGATGTAACACCCCAGGTAAATAAAGAATATAACATTTTCACATTTATCCATATTTGTGAATAAAACATTAATATTACTTTAAAGGGGACGCTATGCTCGATGGCGTACCCAATACGAAACGACGAGTTTCTTGGGAATCTTATGTTGCACTCCAATAATAAAATAATATTATTTTAAATGGTAGTTAACGCCTATCTGTTGTAATGGCAGGAATTAACAGAACTAACTACAAAATGATTATATATGTTTGTCAAATATTTTTACTTTTTACAATAAATGTTAGAGGATTAAAAATGCAAATGAATTCAATTTTAAGCGTAAACATTCTAATATTCTTTAAAAGGTCGATTAACTGCATTTTGATGGTGAACCTCTTTTAAATCCACTTTTTCACAGTTTTATGTGT
The DNA here is from genome assembly GCA_963277665.1 of Viscum album. NCBI lineage: Eukaryota > Viridiplantae > Streptophyta > Magnoliopsida > Santalales > Viscaceae > Viscum > Viscum album. The sequence continues at coordinate 546,154,950 of OY728158.1, forward strand.
TATATTTGACAAAACAGATTCTTCTTTAGAATTGGGACATCAAAATTTACTTTGTGTAAATTTTTGGTATTTTTCCGATAAAGTTCATTTTTTTAATGAATAGTGAAAAATGTTGTATTTTAATTCAAAACCTCTTTTTAATCTAATTTATTTATATGATTATATTATCTTGTGAATTGGTTTTAAAGTGATATTGGAATATATTTTTACCATTTAATCCAATAGTAGTCTTTGAAATTAATTTCACTTTGAAATTTTAATTAAACAAGTGTCAATCTTTTGATATATATTGTTTCATAAAAACACGCTATTTGTTCTAATAGCGGGAATGAATTATTAAATTAATTAATGAAACTTATATGTTCTGAATTTTTTAAAATAGACATCATTTTTTAATTCGGAATATCAAATATAGCTTAGGGTGAATTTATGGTATTTTTCTGAAAAAACTTCAATTTTTTATGAATAGTGAAACCCCTAAGTGGTAGTTAAAGAAACTGATTTTTCATTTAAATGTATCATTGCCACATCTGTGATTTGATTTTCAAAAATCCAACATACATGGTTTTCATTATTAAGTAAAATGTGGTTCAATAAGATTAAAATAATTTTTGTGAATAGTAACTTTTAAGTTTCATTAATTGTGATTAAGGGTAATTAGTATAATTTAAGTTAAAAATAATGTTTAAATAATATGAAATGACTTAGACACATGTCCTACCCTAATTGGATGTGTCATGGACGACCAAGAAAATCTATGGGTCAACTTGGGGACCCCATGGAGCCACTTTTGTAGGAAAATGACATAAATAACTTTTTATTTACAGTTAAAATAAAAATGTCACAAACATGAGTTGTTTTAATAAAAAAACTTTAAATGGGGTTATACAAATAATATTTTTGACTAAAAATGTTCATTAGAAAGATAAAAATATTTCCTACACCATGATAGTTTTTTTATAATTTTTAGGCATTATATAAATTAAATTATTTATGACACCGTGAGGATGCAGTGATTACCTCATAAATGAACGATTTAAATAAAATGAGAAGATAGGGTGAAATCTAAGTCTTACACTTGTACCAAAGAAATTGTATTAGTGTATTTAGAATAATTATCACCTTATACTAGAAATATATACTTTTGGGACCTTTAAAATCTGAAAATAATTTAATAATAAAGTAATATTTTATAACATTCCAAGAGTTCCCCTCCTCTCCTCTTACAAAAGGCACCCACCTCTACCACATTACACACACCTCTCAAGGCTTTGGCTCGGCCAAACCCTGCCCATTTCATCTCTCCACATCCATATATTCATCATTGAAGCCTCACATTGTTCATAATCCTTTCCAAGGAAGCCTTTGAGCTCAAATCAAAGAGAGTTACCCGATTTAAAGGTAATGTCTTCCCTTGTGTTCTTTTGTTTTATTTTGATTCTCCAAACCCATAAACTCTTTTTATTACTTATTTTTTGTAACAAAAAAAGTATCTTAAATATAGTAGGATGTTTTTATAAGAATTATTCGAGCTACACATTCACACACCTCCTTCTAATGGTTAAAGAACATACTGTTTCTGTGGATGGCGAATTACTGCCTCACGAAATGATGATTGTTCAATATTCTTTTAACACCTTCAAAGGTGGCCATTAAGATGTCACTATATTTATATATTATATATAATATGTTTATGTTTTACTTAAGCTTATGTATTTTTCTTTTATGGCATACCTTTATGGTTTCCATTATGGGTAAACGCGATATCTTCATTTTAGGAAGTGCGGACTACCGCCCCCTCAAAGTGATTTGATTCGTTAATACCACATGTGGGACGTATAAAAGATGGAATTAATGGTATTACATATGATATCATACTGGAATTATAATATACCTTTATATCATTATTATTACATTTCATTTAATACAAAAAAAAATAAAAAAAAAGTAGTGTTCATGCGTACGTAAGGCTTACCGTCTCCATAAACGGTACATTTCATTTCTTATCTCCAAATGTTATGTACTATTATATGTACATATATATAATGGATATATATGTAATATATTACATCTAAATTATGGATATCATTATAGAATTATTATATATATATATATATCTCATTTTGTTTTAATTCCATTAATATGACAAAAAATGAAAGTAGCATTCATGCGTACGTACGGCCTACCGTCTCCATGAACGGTGCTTTTAATTTTTTATCTCCAAATGCTATGTAATAGTATAAAATTAATATATAATGGATATATATGATATTTAAAACAAAAAATACTAATCTGGATATGATGTTCCAATAACTACATGGAAAATTCTTTTCTAACAAGTTCAATTTTTACTCATGTACCGAACATCGACAAAAACATCTGATATGAACTCACTTTATCAACCAATTATTATAAAATTATAATATGTGATATGAAGTGAATAATTATATTTAAATGAGCTCCTTATTAAATTATAAATTCACCAAATTTTATTATTCAGTAGATTAAAGAACGATCCAGTCTTGTAGGACACGAGGTAAGGGATCTGACACCTCTCTTTCTTTTTAAGTACACTATTTAGGTCATTCCTTTTAAGCTCATCTTTCTTATGATTGGGATGTTCTTTTATATTAATATTACTGTACTATTTATGTTCATATGGTGAGATACCCTACTTTCTCTTATCAATCCATTTTGGATGTTTTGAGTGGCGCCGTTAGGATGCCGAATTTTCGTAAGGGATCTGACCCCTCTCTTTCTTTATAAGTACTCTATTTTATGTAATTTGTTTAAGCTCATCTTTCTTATGTTTGGGGATGTTATTTTATATTCCTAGTTCTTTAAGTTTTATGTTCATATTATGAGAGAACCTAGTTTATCTCATAAATACATTTTTGGAATTTTTAATTGGCACCGTTAGGCTGCCGAAATTTCGTAAGGGTTTTTTTATCTCACTTTTTGTTTTCGTGAGATTCATGCTACATTTTCCAATATTTACTTTTGAGTGGTGTATGTACTGTCCATTATTATACTCTTTTTGTAAAATAATTTTGGTTATGAGTATTTACATCAATGTTGTATAGTCCTTATTTCATGGGGTGTACGTTTCAAAAGTTCCCCAAATCGGTAAGGGGAACTTTCACCCTTCTCTTTTTAAAAGACTTATTTTGTTATGTCTTTTAATTTTCATCTTATTATGTGAGTATATGTTATTATATATCCTCATTTCTGTAAATTTTATTTCCAAGTGATGAGATACCATTTATCTCTCTCATCAACTCTTTTTCTAAAATTTTATGTGACGCCGTTAGGCTGTCAAGGGAACTTCTTAACCCAATTTCGATTTCTTTGGGTTCAACATGTATTTATTGAATATGTCATCCTTTGAATATGTGTGAATTACCTTTGATTATTTTACACTTAATAACCAAGTATATTGAGTGTATTTATATTTATCACACATAATTATGAGATTGATTTATCCTTAATTTAAGGATACCTTCTTTATAATGGATTTCATCTCATTTTACATTACTATTGAGACTTCATTGTTGTTATGCACCAGTTCACTCTTATATGGTGTATATACTGTACTTTGGAATATTATATCATGAATCCCTTTATTCTCATGATATTATAAATATTGATTAAATGTTATCCCCCAATTATTGTATTCAAGTGTCTCTTATTTTGTTAAAAACCCTTTAACTAAAATATCGTTTTAAATGTTTTAATGATTTATTTTTATAAATATTTATCATTAATATCCACATTTTCAAAATGGGTTTAAGGATTTATTTATATGGATATTAATGATTTAAAATGTTAAAAGCTTCAATGTGGTATGGGACACTTTGATTTAAAAATCTCTTATTAAATGTTTTAAACGGTTTTGAAAATGGTTTTTAGAATGGATTCATTATTTCAATATCTTAAAATTTTATATTGTTATTGAAATGTGGGAATGTTATCTTTCCTTTATTCTTAAGTTATGTGCTATGATTATGTTATGGTTATTGGGTATTGTTATGGAGATGGGTGGTTCCGTGATAAACTAAGGGTGTATGAGCCCGATATAGCTCTCCAATGCATTGGGTAACGCGAAGGGGTTAAACGTTAACGTTTCTCCAAAGAGATTTTAGGGAATATACTGTGATGGGTATTCCAAATGTAACCAAGAGAGTTACTCCCTATGTAAGAATGTTATGAATGCCTCAAGTTACCTTTATGCCTTATGATTTCAATGATTTATTCATGATTTGATGAGGTATGTTAAAATGCTTATGTTATATGAGTAAAGTATGATTTCATACATGGACTAATGTTTTCTTTTCATACTTTTATATCCCGTAATGATCTTTTTATGCTCATCCAACGTTTTTTATTTGTTTTTCACAGGTAAAGGGAAAGGTTCATGGTAAGATGATAGTGTCAAGGAAGTCTCAAGAAAGAATCCATGTTTTATTTTAAATATGTTTCCGTTGATGGGAAAAAGTGAATACTATCTTTTATGTAACCCCTTTGTTTAAATGTGGAATATAAATCATGTTTTATGATCTAATTCTCTAAAACTATAAACATGAAAAGATCCTCAATGTGAATTAGTCATTTAATTTAATATTAAGTATGGTTTAAGGCTAGGGCCTTATATAAACAATTATTTTTACATAATATATTGGATTGATATTGAAATTTAGGTTTTTCCTAATAGATTATTTGAATATACTATCACGGTGATTCTAAGTATAATTAAGGTTGTTATTTAAAGTGTAACTCTGTTGGTTAGTCATTGTGTAACCGTGATGCTAAATTTAAGTGCATGTATAAATGATATCAAGAGCATTCTTCTGGTTATCAACATGATTTGTCTATAAATAATAGGTATTTTTATTGAAGTATTATTATTTCACATAGCACATGAAAATATATTATTCTTTTTAGTTGTGAAATGAAAAAATTTGTAAAAATATTCATTCTATGTTTTCCATAATTTTAATTAAAGAATATGAGTTTTAGGTTTTACATTGATATTTTTTATGAAATGTTTTATTAAACGATCTGTGAAGATAAAGTGATTTATTGTGTAAAATTAATTATTTTGTTCCCAAATATTATTTTAAAAAACTATTATTTTATATGTATTCATGTTCTAATTATTCCATACATTATTTATCTTATCCCTCACTAATATTCATTATCCTCTTCCATCATTTTCAAAAAAAATCAATGAGATTAAGGATTGTTAATGGAATGGAATATGTCACTTTTAATGTGATTATTATATTTATGAAAAGATATCTTGTATAATGATTAAAATATTATATTGTGGAAAAAATGGATTTTGTTTAAAAGATTCATCTATTTAATTTATTTGATTATTATATAACACCTATGACATAAATCAAAAAATATATAATCTTAAAATATAGTTAGAAATTAAATGACATTAATTATATTGTAAATACCCTATATTAAGTAATTTTTAGATCGATTACTTATATATGGTATCATAGATGTGTCTAGAAGACTTTAGGGGATAACATGTTATTTGAGAAAATGTTTATAGTATCCTATAAACAAAATAATTAGTATATTAGAGATAATCCTAGTTTTGGGACAATTACTAAGGGTTTTAGATAACATGAATAATGATATGTTAGTTTTTGTACACACCATGAGAAAGTACATTATAATTATACTAATATTATCACATGAACCATGTTGGTTTTACTAGATTACCCAATTGAGTAGAAAATAAATTAAAAGGGGGTGTGAAGGTAAATGTGGTGGTAGTATGAATGATAAACCAAATGAAATGGGATATATAGTGAGAACTATTATGGATATTAATCATGATATTTATGGAGTAATTATTAAAAACCTAGATATTGATGAGTATTAAAATAAAAAATATATGAGAGAAATGAAGCGCCATGGAAGTTCATGTGTTAATAATCATAAATACATGTACATTAAAAGACCCATGTGACATGAATTTTTAAAATATATCCCAATATAATTTCATAAATGATTTGGAAGTTGTTATATATGTGGTAATGGATGTCAGAAATTAATAATCAACAAATTTAAAAAGTAAGTGTTCAGTTAACTCCATGAAGGGGAAAATAATATCTTCTAGATGTATAAACTAAATGTTTTAAATGAGTGTAGAATTTCCATTATGATAATTGATGTCATAGGGAGAAGAATCATGAATGATATCTCAAAGAATATACATATTTCTGTTTAAAAATTCCTAATTTAATTATAGTTGAGAACAAGGAAACTATTAATTTCAAATCTAATGTATGTATCATTTATTTTCTTTTGTATTGGAATTATTGAATCAAATGATATGATTTATATTTTAGTTTATAAATAATTAGAGTTAAGTAATGAGATTGAAAATAACTGTAAAAATAATATTAATAATCATGAATGATTATGATGCCTATATAAATGAGTTTCAAGTGTTATGGTAGAAATAAATATGATAATAAGTTTAAATTAATTTAAAATATTTTCATAATGGGATTAAATTTGGAGACATTTCTTGAGTTTGGATAGTTATTTTAACTGTACGTAAAACATATATTTATCATGTGAAGAAATAATTATAGGAATAATAAAATTTTCATTTTTTAATATATAATTCATTGTATGGATAGCCTTTAGTTTAATATCCCTCCTAGCCTCATTGTCTTGTGAATGCGGTAGGATATAACTAGGACTAATTCCATATCCCCACGGCATCATATGCTAGAAATAAATTTCAAGGGAGTCACTACAATTGGGAGGATGATTTTTTACATTGAAGATAAAAACAATCACCACCAAGCATACTATAAAAAACCATTATACTATAAATGATAAAATTTAATACAATATAATGTATGAAAATTGATAATTAGAATCAACTAGAATGAAAAACCATTTCATAATACTAAGTGGAAACAAAACTAAAATATGAAATCAATTCTGAAGACATGACCATAAAAAACTCAAAGACTATAAGGTCATGGAATAAAAATCTCCCAAATTTATAAAATATACAACTCCCCAAGACATACACAATGTATCATGAATCATCATTAAAGAATTTAGATATTTTACTATAACTATGTCTCGATAAAGAATATTTTTAAAATTAAAAATGTTATAATGTTGGGGGTGAGTAATGAAACTTTGTAGGTTTTCCCCAAATGACTTCCCTACTCACAGAACATGGGATGAAAATTTAAAATAAATATACCAATAAAATTATAAAACCATTTACAATTGTTTCATCACTTTATATCAATGGAAACGAGTTTCACATAAAAAATGTTTTTCATCCAAAATACATTAAAAGGGAAGAAACCAAAATTTCATTAAAATCATTTCTCAATTCCCAATTTGGCATAACCTAATACATTCCAACTATACACACCCACAACCAAGCATGAAACTATGGAATTTCTATACTCATCAGTAATGATTCATCCTAGCATAAGTTCATTATAGGTGATGTATTTTGATGTTGGGAGTTTATTAAATAATGTATCCCACTTTTGATGAGTGGAACTTTATATCATTATCCATCAAAAATTTTATGCAGAAATTTTCATATCCTCATTCATCCCTCTTTTGGTGGGGGTACATCATACCCTAATAGATCCCGTATGCACATAACACATGCCAACCCTTAATGTTAAAAACTAAACCAAACCCATCATTTTAATCCATTTTAATGAAAAAAAATTATTATTGAAACTCATTCTATCAAACCATTTTCATGAGTCAAAATTATTAAATATTTAAAAACATCATATTAAAATCATGAAACAATAAAATTTTCACATCAACCAATGACCACAATTTTCAAAACCACCACTACAGATTGCTATCAAAAATATTTTGAAAAAAATTTCATTCATGTTTAATTATTATTAACTAATCTATAATGAAATTGTAAGTGGAGTAGATATTGAAGCATCCTACCTTAAAAAATATGTATAAAACAAAGCAGAAAAAAATATCAACGACAAAATCATGTTTAATTTCTAAAAACTATCCATATTTACTGTTTCTTGACATCAAGAAAACCGTACAAAATCATGAATTCCATAAAATATCATATATCTATCCCCAATGTACTGGATCTATGAATCCAAGAGAGGGGATAAGAATAAAACAATGTAATAAAAAATAATGGAGACTTACTAAACAATATAAACATTGACGGACCAATATCTTCCATGAGATCAATCCTATATCAAAGGGGAGAGTCTCATACCATTTTGGAGGTGAGAAAACTAAGTTAGTCTTGGAATGGATGAATAATTAGTGGTTTATGAGTAAATGTGATTGAGATCCAGTTTTTTTATTAACAATTATCCTTTCACAGTTGGGTAACATTATTTGAAATATCAAATGCCAAATATGTACCAGCCACTACCACCCAACAAGAATCACATGGTTGGATCAAAATATTAGAAAAACCATATAATAACTCTTTTTTCCAACTATTTGAAAACTAATAGTTTCTACTAGGTGTTCGGGTGTTTTTAAAATTCGAGCGCGAAAAATTGCACCTACCCATACCACATTATCTTCCTTTTAACAATTTCATGAAGGTTTTACGTGGTTTCTATGAAACATTATCAAACTATGTACCTCTATAAAATCCTCCAAAACATTCCAAAAGTCCTTAAAACACTTTTAAACTTCTCTAAAACAAATTATATACTTATGATATATAAATAAAATGTTATATAATTGATATCAGGGTCCTATATTCTCCCCAGATGTGGTCATTTCTTCCCAAAAAAGTAGAAAACCTCCATTTTCTAAAATTTTATTTGGAAACGACTCAGTAATTTTATTATATTGTTTCTATGTTTCTTCATAAATCTATCCCTACTTCATCAAATCCTACACTAGTATGATGATTTTATCATGCAAGAATATCTCTTACATATCCACAATATGCACTAGAATAATCTCCAACAATGCATCTGATTCAAGGTCAATGTGATCCCCTCTAATCACATGGTTAGTGTGAAGATGATAAATTTTCAACTATGATACATGAAACAAATTATGCATCGCACTGAACCATTGTGAAAATGACAACCAATATTCCACATCACCAACATATTCATCTATATCAATAAAGCATATGTATTAAGGAAATAACATTACCATATTCCAAAAAAATGATGATTCCCAACACATAGAGAGATTATCATGACCACATGATCACTCACCTCCAATGACAATGAACATTGTTATTGAACAACATATAATTTTGGATGACATGGTTTGATCTACATTCATTTAAGGATCAACTAAAACATAATTATTTTTTTTAGACATGTGTCAATACAACCATTGATGTCTCACATGGTTCCACCCAACAATGTTAATAATTAAAAGGGGTTCCATACAATAATTCAAAAGGATCCATATAAAATGACCACTTATAATGATTATAATAAAAGAACTCCACTAATTGTATGTTCTCTTCTTCCGAGCCCTGAAATCCATTAGAAAATCCTGCAATATTTCTTCTAACATTTTTTTCATCCTTTAAAATGTTATATCCCCATAGGTATGATATGTTGTACCCATGGTCAACTGATTATCAAGGAATTACTATATGTATTCCCGAAAATGACTTGTAAAATTGGATATTTTCTAATGTTATTCCTCAAAGTCACAGATTTAGATACTAGACATGTCCTCTACCATATAAGATTTATTAATAGGGATGAATTGGAATGTATTTGTGAGGGGATCCACTATCACAAATATGAATTCATGTTTCCTAACTATTCATGGGAGACTTTTTATAAAATGAATCTCTATCTACTCCCATCAACTGACATTAATTTGTATTGACTACAATATACACAATGGCCACTCATTCTCTACCATCACCTACTGAAAGGCGATGCATCTCAAAACGAACTAACCCACATTAATTTTCAAAAAGACCAACAAAAATTGTCCTTTATACACCTTATAGATCTTTTGTATTACAAGATTTATATCCCATCTCAAATGGTGGTAATCATAAAGAATGATTCAAGATAATTAATAGCTATGGCTATACGATCTTGAAAAGACCAACTAAAATCATATCCATCTTTCATCCATCAATGGTATCCCCTTTATTGTTTTTTAACTTCCCCTCAACACATTAAAATTAAAAATTTGTTCCAAGATATATTTTCTAACCAAATTATGTATAAAAAACTTTAATGAAAACTAAAAAATTCCTTCAGTATTCACATTCCTTGTCAATGTCAGTTATGGATTACCTCAACTGCCACTAATTGGAAGCCTCTTCTTCCAAATGTTCATATGAATATCTTCTTAATTAATCTTCCTCTTAATTTCCTTTAACCAATATATATATATAAATTCAATGTCAAATAGTCTATGATACTTCAACCAAATACTTTATCCAATGTTGTAATCCATTTTTGAGAAAATATGTTTCAATCACCTAGGATTCGATTTTCAGAGAGTTTTTTTACCAAAAATGTAATGACGCCAAGTCATCTAATCATAAAAAATGGATGATAAATACAAATAATATCGTTATTACATATTCTCATGATACTTTAGCATTATATATTTGTATGAAACAATAAGATCCCCCTATATAAGAACACACCAAACACAGATCCCAATGCATCTTAATACACCATTTACCCTTGTCCTAATTAAAACATATCACAATTGGAGTTCATTTATGTCAAACCTTAATATACCTATTATTTTTTCATTACCCATTCCATTGGATTGGAATATTTTTCATTATCAAATATTTCATTGGTTATGCTAGTAATGAAAAATCATGAAGAAAAAATCAGTAATAACCAACTAAACCAAGGAAAAAGCCTATCTCAATGACATTATTTTGAATTCTCCAGTATGTAATATCATCTATCTATTATGGATATAAAAAACACCTCTTCCAGATATAACACGGCTAAGGAAATTTATATGTTTTATCTGAAAATCATTGCTTTATAATTTCACATATATACGTTGATCCCTCCAAATTCCAATCATTATCTCCTTGTGTTTCTCATTCTCTTACAATGTCATAGATTACACCAATTTTTAATCTAAAAATACACAATTAATGAATCTAGATGACTCTAAAATATCTAATTACACAATTCTATAAAGAACAATGCCACATTCGTAAGACTAAAAGGAATATCATTTACCGATAATGGCCATATATACTTCAAAAAGTTGACATTGTAATACCTTCTCTATGAACCCACAATTAGTGATATATAGATCAAAATTAAAATTTTGAGAACCAATGGGATCCCCTAAATTGAACCAATATATCTTTAATGCATTTAAATGGATACAAATTCATTATCATAACCTATTTATGCTTAAAATAATCAACACACAACAAAAGTGTTCCATATTCCTTATGAATAACAAGAGTATTGAATCCTACAGAGATGTGCATAGCCGAATAACCCTTTTAAATTCCAACTATTCTATCTACACATTCAATTCCATTAATTATTTTGGTTTCGTCTGATAATATATAATGGAAATATGACTAGTCCATTGAAGGTGATAAATTAAAAAAAATACTTCCATTTTAGGATGACACCATGAGAAATTATCAAGAAAAAGATATTGAGATTGATCAAAAATAGATAAAAAATCTTTTTATAAATTGCTTCCATCTATTCCAAAGTAATAACTATAAAATAGTATAAGAACATCCACATGTTTGGTTAAAGAAAACCATAGCACCAACATTTTAATTCTGGTCACCTATAAAGAGATTCTTGATTCCATCATTAGTCATAAAAATAATTCTTCAAGCATAAAAATCAACGTGAAATTTATCTTGGTAACAAAATCCAAAGCCAGGATTATGTCATAAACATTAATATCAAGCATAGAGAAATCTCATATCAACACAAGTACATCAAAAATTATTGAACATGCATTACACATAAAGGCTCGACATTATCTTCAACCAAGAAGAGTTTGATGTTTTAAAATGGAAGGCATTGTATTAAAATATAATCCTTAGAGATCAACATCCTGAGAAGAAATAAAATAATGGGATGTAATTATATAAATAAAAGGATGAATAAGGATATAATTCAATATAATCATACCTCTCACCATTGATTTTCCAGATTTATCATCTACAGTAACTTGTTCATCTTCATAAAACTACTTACATTATCCACATTTCTTATTAGTTTTCTATTGAGATTCCCACTATAGAGGAGTCATGGAATTTATATAATCAACCTAGCTAACTAGGTTTTGCTAAAGATAAGAATTCTACTTCCCTCACCCCATGGAAATATATGACATCTATGTAACATGAGAAGTATCCAGGATACCCAACCATTGAGTACTATGACAATAGAACTAAGGATTAACAATTTTATTGTAATTATGGGATACTATTTATGGTGTCTTACAATCTCACAGTATGGGATCAAATGAGACACACTGGAAATATCCATATTTACTCTTTGGTTAAAGTGGAAGATTCAATGATCTTGTTATTTGACTTAAAGTCATCACAACACTTTGGAAATAGGTGAACCTCTTTAACATGCTCTTAACATTAGTGTTCCTGCCATTTCATGAAGGTATAAACATTATTCCCCACCTACAGTTCTTGATAAGTCCCCTCCCTCCATTATCTCGCAATTGAATATCTTAGTATAATCCATTATATGAAGTGTGGTTATAATCGAGGGAATATCCTATCCCAACCATGAAAAAATGGTTTCCATTAATAATAGAGTTGGATAATATTTGAGTAAAAACTTCCTAAATTCCTAAATATATTCATGTAATATTAAGTGATATATTATCCTACTTCATCATAAAATAATATTTCATTCTAAAAATCCCAAACTTATGAAGAAAGAATCTTTTGTTGAATAGTTCTTCAAAAACCACCTATGAAATTCCTTTTTCCAATTTATCACGATCAGCTAAATCCATCCACTATAATGCAATATCGTCCATCATATATTTCAAAAACATGTATATTATCTATAAATGTGTACCATGTAAATCGAAGATTCAATTTATTATAATTATCGACAATATTTTTTCCCATTGTTCTGAATTACACTAAAATATGGGTGGATTCTACTTCTAGAACTAAACATAATGATCCACTTTCCATGGTTTATCTCTTTGGTTCACTCTTTTGGAAAATAATCTAAACTAATTATTGATTCAAATATTTATTTGGTGAAATGACATTCTCAATAGCCTTTTTAAGTTGGTTTCTATAATGCCTATTGGGTTCCAAGTTCTATAATCCAAAACAATTCCATATTTCTCACTCTCTATAAACATAAACCATAAAAAATAAAATTTACCAATTAATATATCAAAACATTGATTTCCAACATTCAATATTTTCCACATGTAATAATTTGTGAATGTTGGACTATTATTTTGATAATAAAACTATATTAATAATACAAATCTTATTCTATTTTGTGAATCAATAATTTGAAAATAATTTCAAAATTTTTCATAAATCAAGATGTTTTCATCAAATCATAAATCATTACTCAAAATGAAATGTTCACATCTAATGGGAACTCATTTATATGAACATATTTCATATTCTTATTATTTGATAAAACCATGAAAATGATATTATAACTCTTATAAGTGTATTTAATAAAATTATATACCCAAATCATTGGTAACCTAATGTTCCTCACAAATATGTTAGTTATATATTTCTATGCTCTACATTTCATGTCTCAGTTAACCAACACCACTCTATCATCCCGACTCAAGGACTTATCAAGAATGATTTTCCACTTCTATGACTGAACCAATTAATATACAGAAATATAATATACTCATACCACATATAACATGTTTCACCTCCTCATTGGTGTGTGAAGGTGGTAGCATATATCTTGGAATGAGTTAGAATCTCCAAGGTAACAATGGCTAGCAATAGATGCAACAAGATTTAATATAATTAGGGGATGATTTTCCACTTGACGATTAAAAAAATACAACCATGAATACTATAATAAAATCCACTATATGTTTCATGATAAAATATTAATTAAAAAAAATGTATAATAACTAATAATCACACTCAACTACAGCCACAAACCATATTAGAGTACCAAGAAGAAGAAAAAACTAGAATTAGAAAACAATGAAAAAGATAAGTCCAACAGAAAATCAATGAATCTAATTCAACTATTCCCTATCTCCCAGAATTATTCATTCTCCAACAACACAAAACATACTGAACATATAATGAATAATCCTAGCAGAAATAAAATACTTTTACTTTACCCATGACTTGATAAACAATATCTACAAAAGAACAAATGTTACAAAGAAGGGGGTGAGTAATTAAACTCAGTCGGTTTTCCAAAAATGACTTCCATATCCATTCTACTATGATAAAATAGTTTGACACATTTATATAATATATATATATATATATATATAATGATTTAAAATCATTTTAGCAGTTTTAATCTAATCCATGTAGTTTCACACCAAAAATTATTTCCAAAAATAAAAGTTTTCAAGGAATTCAACTAATCAAATCTATAAATTTATTTCTAAATTACCATTTTGGAATAACCCATTACATTACATATATCATCTCCATGAATAATTCATAAAACCAGGGACCCCTTATACTCATGAGTGGTTATTCTTCCTTTCACCCAATAGTCACATGGTGAACCAATTTTTAGGGGAATGTTCAAACAGTTATACATTCCAATAATATAGGTGGAAACATCACACCCTTATTCATCCTAGTTTTTATGGGGAAAATTTCATACCTTTATGAAACCCTATTTTTATAGAGGAATCTTCATGATCATTTCCTTCCAATATTCACATGAACACGCCGCAACCATTAATATCAAAAACCAATACGAAAAAATCATTTCAATCCATTTAAAAAAATGTCAATTGCATTGAAAACCATTCAATCAAAACATTTCCAGGAATCAATACCAAGAAATATTTTAAATGTTAATTTTATAATAATGAAACATATCACTTCATTAAACTAAGTTGTTTCCATAATATTCTAAAACCCCACTAAATATGGTTTTTTCAAAAATTTTGATATCAATATAACTATATATTTAATGAAATTCAAACAATTAGAAAATAATACATTAATTTATAATTATAGGATTTGAGAGTGAATACATATACCTTATAATATATGGTGGAAATGTAGAACAAAAAAAATTCTTCAAGGCCATTGGGCCACCCATGGTCTTACATTCAGTAAGTCTTACGGGACACCTATAGGCCTTTGAGCCACCTCAAGGACTTCGAGCCGCATGGAAATTGTTCTAAAATAGACCAAAATGACACTGCAAGGAACATTCCGTAGAAGATTATTTATCAAAGGTTTATTAACCAGAGCAGATCTAATATATTTGGATGAATTAGAGTGTATGACAATTTCCATCAAGACTAGCCAGTGAATGCATGGGAAGCCTAGATGAGCGGCCTTGCAATGGTGGAGAGATGACATCATGATGTAACCGTAGGGGATGTTCAATTTCAAGTAGCTATAATTTAGATTAAATCATATAATACATTCAGGACATGTAATGTCACAATTCTTATGGTCCATGTAAGGGCTCCCCTTAATCCCATAAGAAGAGGATTTTCAAAAATGAATAAAAATAATACCTTCGGGCCATAAAAAAATCATCAAAAAACAAGGTTGAATCTTCAAAAACGTTTCTTAGATATTATTCCCTAAAATAATGACAATTATATCTCATCATGATTGGTATCATATTTCATAGTTATATTTCTATAAAACTATATCTATGAATCTATGCGATAGAAGAAGACAATATATACCAAAATACATCATGAATGGATAATTGCTATGAAATCTGCCCTTTAATGCACCATGCAGGGATAATGGATAACTTCTGGATCAGAGGGGAGGGTCTCCACAACAATGGGGAGGATAGAAAACTGAGATTGGGAATAACTAAATGAAAATTGATTGGTTTAAGAGTAAATCAAAGTGAGATCCATTTTTTTAGAATCAAACATTTTTCTTTTCATGGTTGGGTCACATGGTTAAGAAAACCATGAACCAACCACTGCCTCCCAACACACTTTTCAGGGTTCTCTTATCCGATTAGACTATATTTGGGCGAACATATTTTTCCTCTATTTAAAAAATCAATGTTACAACGTGGCAGCTACAAAGATTGGAATAACCATGTGTCGGACTGTGTGCCGACCCAGAACACACTATCTACCTTTTCACTATTTTCTAAATGTGTTTCATGGTTAATATTAACCATTCTCAAACCATGAGCCTCTATAAAATACCCTAAAAATTGAAAATTATTTTCAACCCTCCCAAAAATAACCCAAACACATTATGAATTTAAAATAAATTGAGAAAGTGTTTCAAAATTGAAATTATGGGTGCCACATTTAGGTTCTATGTGATATTTATTTTTGAGATAATTAGGGGTTATTAATATTTTGGGGATTCAAATAAATAGGTAAGATAAAACCATTGAGGTTAAACCATTCGCTTAAAGTTCCATATATTTAATTTATTTTTAGGAATGTTTATCACATTTCTATGAATGGTATACAGTTTATATTTATTTAGTTTTACAAAAAGGATGACCAAAAGATCAGGTGACAACAGGTCGCATCTAGAAAGATTTCACGTCTTGAACCCATAGCTAAAGGGAAACAAGAGTGAATCGCCTACAACTAGACTATGTGAGATTCTTATCAGTATGACATTGTTTTTCATTATTTAAATTGTCTAATGAAAAAAAAAATATGTTTATTTAAGGATAAAAAATTTTATTTTATATATAATATTGAGATTGAATGAGAATATGTGATTATGTGATTGCTATTATTTCAAAAATTTATAATTACTTTGGGAACAATTAATGATTGCGTTAAGTAGATTAATATATCATTTATTAAGAAAAATAAATATTGAATTATATTTTGGTAACACAAATGAAATAATGAGGTTTTTAGTTTATTCTAATTACTTATGAAAATTATAAGAATACCATTTTGATTATATTAATAAGGAGTATACCTTTTTAGAATGATACAATAAGGGTGATTGATGTTATTTAGAGGTAATATTCAATTTATCTTAAAAAATATGTGACAAAATCCTTCTCATGTTTAGTTATCAATAATTTTCTAAAATATTTTGATTAAATATATGGATATTTATTTGAAAAATTATTCAAGTACAACATTTGGTATTACTATTGAATTTTTTAAATTAAAACATATTTTCTTCTAATGAGGTTATATTTATTTAGCGGTATTTTCTTGTCATTCCCTATCCACTTTAGTTTTTCTTATTGTTTAAATAAAGTGTGAATATCATGTTACATTTTTTGGAATATTTTATCACTTAGATGTTTTTTCCACTTCTTTAGGAATGAAAAATTCATCTTAAATACTCATCATTTAGATTATAATATGATTTTTTGTTTGAAAATTGATGAAATTGAGAAATTATTCCTAAAAAGTAAGTCAAGTTCCTTATATTTTTAGTCATATAAGTGAATGAATTCATATACTCTAAGAAGATTATTTTAAATCAATGACATTATCAATTTACTTTTTATAATGAGAAATCAATGGTCTTTTATCCCATCAAATATTTTCATTCTTCTAAGGGTTAACATTATTTTGACCATATTATATTTCACACTAATTTAGTCCATGGGTGGTAGTATCTTATTCCCCATCCATGTTTTTACATGACATAAATATTATTCTCTTTCCAGACATACTATGTGTTATTCTAAATGACCATCATATTTCTAATTTTTAATATTCAAGATTTTTTTTACCCTTTTAGGATGTGGGTTCTCACAAAGGTATTTTGAACATTCAAACCCTGGATAATGAAAAATAGGTCAAATTTAAATTATGATATTTATTAAATGAATTAAAATATAATATCACATAATTTCAATACAAAATTATATAATCAATAGAATACAACATACATAATGGGCATAAAAATGAATTATTCTTAGTAAAAACTGTCCATTATAACCTAGATATTAAATTTGGGAGAATTACAATTAACTACATTATAAAATATGTAATCGTACTTATTATAATATTGTATAAATTAATTATTTAGAAGTTTGAAATCAATTTTTATAAGTCATTTTATTCTTCAAAAATACATTTCGTTAAAAAATGTATAATCATGATTTTTTATTGAATGTTATAATAATTCATTTTATTTTTTAGAAAATTTATGTCAAAAATTATATTTGCGTTTAAATATAAAGTGTAAAAATTATCTTATGAGGAATTTTTGTATTTTTTGAAAGTTTTATTTTTAGGGAATATTTAAAAACATTGTTTTTTAATTGAAAATTTTTATTTCTTTTAATTTATTAATAAATTAATTTTATATTTTTTATTAGTTTTATAATTTCATTTTATTATTTTTAATTACAATTATCTAATTATTTTTTTGTAATTGAATTTCAAAGATGTTCTTAGTATAATAAAATTTTCTATTTTAAATGGACATTTGTCTGGAAAACAATATTTCATTAATTTTTATGTGTATAATGTAAAATTATATTAATTAAATCTAGTGTTTTTAATTTTAAAAAATATGTTCTATATTTAAAAAATTTGTTATAATTTTTTATTGTACGACCATTTTATTTTTTACCCATTTTAATAGTAATTATAGTAAAAATTCATAACACGGTAAATGGTAAAACATGTAATTAATGTAAATAATTAAATTACATGGACATTAAAATGACCCAAAACAATTCCATGATTTTTTAATGAGTCCATTTCATCCATAATTATCCATGATTATTTTACATTTCTTTTTTTCTTTTTATTATGATAATAACTTTTATAATATTTTATAATATGTAATTTAAAAAAATTCACAATATATATTAAAACAAACCTGGGTTAAATAAAGTGAAAGCATATTTAATATTTTTATGATATTATTTTGACCCATACTCGTTATACATTCTAAGAAAATGGTTTGAATAAAATTTAAATAGAAATGTATTAATATTTATTTAATATTTTTTGAAACTATATGCGTACCACTCTAATCTTTTAATAAAGGTAATACCTTCCTCCTTTTACTTAACACATTATAACACATATTTTTGGAAATTATCATCCCAAATAACTTCCTAGTGTCAGTTCCATAATTCTATAGAAACATATTTTGGCATAATATCTACCACACATAACTCATGGTGTTAATCAAAGGAAACATTCAAAAGAATTGGTACACTTTTTAATCGCATGATTTAGAATTATTTCTACATCCACCTCTTTAAGGTTATCTTAAAATAAGTTAAAATAATATAAATATTATATTCAGTATACATGGATGTTATTATTATAATATAATAGCCAATATTTATCTCCTCTTCCATAAAATGGGAATAAACAAAAATCATTGGTTTTTATGGTGGAATACCACCATGAAAACTGATGTAATTCATTTTTCATAATTATGGTCATAATAAATAAATAAGTATATTAGATATTAATGTAATATTTATCATTAAAGAGAGATAATTTATCATTTACTTTCTTATAATTACATTCACAAAAAAATGATAACATTATTTTTGGTATGTGTATACTACCTCCTCCAGAAAATAATGTGATACATTTTTCATTACCTAATTACATGGATAATATATATATATATGTATATATAATGAAATAATATGATATTCATTGTATAATTAAAATTATAAAATTATGAAATTAAACTCACCTTATTTCTATAATGTTTATTGAAAAATTGTAATGTTAATCTGGCGTACATATAGCCCACCATCTCCATGATTTTATCTTAGCACATTTTTCATTACCAACATTAATAAATATTTAAAAAATCATAATTTATTTAAAAAAATGATAAATATTCCATTATTATTATTCTGGTGATTATGGAGCATTCAACTCTTTTATCATAGTCGAAATACGGAAGCCATTTTGGGTATAGGAAATAAATATCATCAAAGCAGCAAATATTAATTTGAACTAACTTATTAGAGAATTTTAGGTGATAAAATATAAATAATAATAAAATTTGACTATGATCATTAAAATGTGATTAATTAAACTAATTTTATTATTCAATAATTAAATTAATATACCTGATGATTTAGACTCATGGTAAGGGTTTTTTTCAAAAATAATATTTAACAGTTTTCTATAAATATATATTTTTCTTCTATATCCATATTTTTAAAATTATTTTATTAGTGTAATTATATTGATATATGTGAATTATTAATTGAATTTTTTTTATCCATTTTCTCTTTAGTTAAATGGTTTTGCAATAAAATAATTTTATGGAATTATTGACTCTCTATATAGAAAGTCAAGAAGAATGTTTTATTTTAACATATATGGAGACAATGAATATTCCCACCATAATAACCATTAAATTATATATTTGTTCCTTTATAATTTTCCATGTTTTCATCATTGAAAATCCCAATTTCAATTTATTCTTGAAATATTACTCTTGAAATATTTATTTACTAAATATTAATATATCATTAATAGAAAATGCTTTCTTAAGAGTGAAAATGAATGTTTCAATGATGCAAAATTTTATATGTTATGATTATGTTATTGTTTTTATCATTTTTTTATAATTATCCTTG
This sequence comes from Viscum album, assembly GCA_963277665.1. Taxonomy (NCBI): domain Eukaryota; kingdom Viridiplantae; phylum Streptophyta; class Magnoliopsida; order Santalales; family Viscaceae; genus Viscum; species Viscum album. Next base: position 546,175,694 of record OY728158.1, read on the forward strand.
TTTCTATTATAACACAATTATGGGTGGTTCCATTATTATCCTATTATGGGTGGCTCTATGGAAAACCAAGGATTGGTGCATCCCTTATAACTCTTCAATGAATTGGGTAAAGGAAAAAAGTTAACCGGACAGGTTTTTCGAAAGAGTGTATAAGAATAAAAAATATGTTTAATGAAAATATGGTGAAAATTTATCGATTAGGGTTCTGTTATGAAATTATTGTAATATATTGTGATGTTTATTTCATGTACAATCATGATGGATATTTTATGTGTAAATATGGTGGTTACTCTGTGTAAAACTGTGATGGTTATTCCATGTGTATGTAATAGTGATATTAGAATGATCCATCAAGTTACCTAAAAATTTTTTCTATTATTTCAATATATTTTTATGTAAATTTTATTATTAAAAAAGTAATGAAATATATATGCTACTTTTTAAGGATGAGAAGTGTATTTTGGAAAAAAGTTATTTTTAGTTTTCTATGATTTCAATGAATTCATATGAGAAATATTTTTGCATTAAGACTTATTTTGAAATTCTTTATGAAATTCTTTGGGGGGAAAAGGTGATTAATTGTGAAATAAAATTTTTATATTGATCCCATTTTTTATTTTTAAAATGAAATTTTTTTATAAATATTCACTGACTATCATTTTATCTCTTTTGTTATATGTACCTTACTGATATTTTTTACCACATTTCACATTTAATTGTTTTTAGAATGTATTAATTATGGGTAATGTAATCAAAGAATTTATGTAAAATTTTGTGAATAATTGTAAAGAAAATAAATAATTTTTAATGTTGAAATATTTATATTTTAAAAACATGGATACTACGTAAATGCAGCGTCTATATATGGTAAGGTGTTATTATGTATGAGTTATGACACAAATCTCTAGAACTACAAAACTAAAATATATATTCTAATCAATCAAAACAACATCTTTTCAAAACTCATAATATTATGTAATGTTTTTATTCAGGTCCTTACAAAGGATGGTGCATCATACCTCCATTGATGGTTGTTTCCCCCCTCTTATTCATTATTGAAGGGATGCATAACTTGAGGATACCGATTAATAGATATTGTATAACAGTATAACCAATGGAAATGTTATTGAGGGACATTTTAATTATTGGGAGAATGTCATCCTTTAGGATGGACGATGAAACCATTTAGGATTCTAGAAGAGATGTTAATAAGGTTTATTATTTATATTTTTAATAAATCATGGAGAGGTGATGATGTACTAGGATCCATTTACATTGTTTTGGGTTGATAAAAATTATGTGGAGTGTTTATAATTTATATCGGTATTCATCAATAATCATTAAGTGTGGGTGGAGTTGTCTTGATGGATGTGTAAATGGTAATGTATCCTTATGGTTTTCATGGTTGGGATTACATTATTATCAAGATTAAACGATGAAATATGAGTAATCAAAGAATGACTCACCGTATTGATCCACATCTTAATGATATACAAGTATATCTTAGTAGAGATTTTGGTATTATTATTCACGTAAGAGGTAGTTCTATTCATGTAATTTCAATAGTTTTAATTTGATATAGTGATGCTAACTTCAAGTCATGATTATGGAGAGGGTTGTTAGAGTCTATGGAAATAAATTGTGGTTGATCATGGTGTCTCAACCCTCTAATGGTGGCCAAGAAAATAGAAACATTCGGTTTCTAGAGAAAATTTGTGGGATTTTCATATCACTTTTATCTATATCTAGAGGATCATATACCATTAGTGGAGATTTCATATAACAATAGTTATCCTCTACAATCATTTTATCGCAATTCAGCTCCTGGTATTGGAAAAATGTAGGTCATCATTATACAATCCAGATCTATTGTTTAAAAAAAATTTGGGCCGCGTATTGGTTCATGTGATGGGTGAAATTTATTTGACCATATATTGGTGGATCAATACAGGATAGTAACATCAAAAGTCCTATACAGACCTACGATAGAGGCCTTTGGTTATTGAAACATGATATTATATACAATGATATCTCCCCCAAGAAAAAAATTATGATGTTTATTCTATAGAGGCATGATATCTTTGATGTTCATATTCACTTTTCAATTTGTTCCATAGTGTTAGTGTTATGGTGTAGCACTTAGTCTAACTACCATAGTTAGAAAAATCACATTATGTATTTCACATTTCACTGATTATGAGATATGTGGGAGAACCATTTCATGATGTGTACCATGTTTATCATGTCATTTTGGGTGGATTTACCATTTAAAGTATCCCAATAGAGTTAGAAAACTGGTACATGAATACCCTTCATGAGAAACAATTCCCTTGGGCATGTTATTATTGGCATCATGGGAAACTTCATTATAGCTCACTAGTATTTGAATTAATGATATTAGATTAGTACATTCACGTATTTGAATATGTATTTAGTTTTAGGGTGAAAATACATTAGGATGGGTAATATTTAAGGAATCTAAGTTTCAGTTTTACAATTTTTATTATTATAATGTATATTTGTAAAATTTTAAATGGTTTCAAAATAGAATTTTGGTGTCCATAGAGCCTTGATATAGGTATATTATAAATATTTAATGTAAAATATCACACACATGTTGTTATTCAAAAATAATAGACATACTCCAAAAATGTTTCATGGATGGGAAATCTAATAAATCCTTTAAATATAAAATGTGGTTTTTAAACAAGGAAAGAAATATGTCAATCGATGTCATATTTTTTAATATAGTGTTATCATTGTTAGATTGAATTAATTAAAGGAAGTTATTAATTTAATTATCAATTATTTTTGAATCACTAAAAAAAATATCTATATAAATGCATATATGGATAATTACATAGGGTTTTGTACATAAACCTTGTGGTATTCTATTCAAAGAGAGATAGCTCTGTTCTAATGTATGTTGTTAGAGGGTCATAGGATCATGGATCAAAGATCGGATTATGATAAGGATCATGTTCATCAAGTGAATTCAATGATCTCTCAAACTACACTGAATCATAAATAGTCTTCAGCATTTATCAAACCAAAACTAGTGTTTGGCATTTAGTTTTATAGTATATTATGTGATTATGATTTCTGGTAAACATGAAATATTTAATTTTAAATGAAAATATTTAACATTATTCAATGGGGATCGATTGGTTGATATCCATTCCCGGACATATGAATTTTATATATGTTTCTCATTAATTCTTATTGATTTTATAATACTCCATTATTTGGAATGTAATGGTGATTTACAAATAAGCATTGCCTTCAGATTATGTCTTCTGCCTTAATCCCTCCTTTCATGATTGTTTTTAATTAATTTCTAGATATATGATGGTTTGATGTTATCTAAGAGGAATAATCATTGTTTGTAATTATTTGGAACAATGTGTCAGGACTATGGGTTATGTGTTGGTTTTTAGAGACACCATGATTGTGCATTAAAGATAGTTGGAATCCAACCATTGTTCAAGTAACGATGGGTTTACTATCTATATCGAGAATATATCTCTAGAGGAGAAACAATGGGTGTTCTTTTGCTATGGATAGCTAGAATTTTTCCACCATAGATGATAGATACCCAGTGGTGTTTTATGTAGTAGGGTTTATATCATTTGGGATATGGGTGCATTTGGATGGAAATTATGATGAATTTTCTAGTGAATAATGGTTTGAATCCGTCATTTAGATTTCCACAATGGTTAGTCAACCCAAACATGAGATTTTTAGAGTGATTCCGAGTAGAATCAAATTAAATAGTAGAGGCTCAAGTGGATCCATCTAATGAACAATATTTTTATGAAATTAAAAATTAAAAATCAAGTATTCCAAAGGGAAACAAAAAAGGTGTTAACCTATTGTGACATATATGGTCTATTATATGAGCTAAATATCACATGTCCTATGATTATTTGACACATTATGATATGATTAGATAGTAGGCTCAACCTGTATACAGATTACACAGCCATAAGGCCATGTAATCCAACATTTCATGTAGTGCACTCACATACAATGTAACCCATGGTGAGCATATTGACTTGTATAGGGTTTACATACCAAGGAGTCTAGCTAACCCCACACACATTTTTTGTAGGGGGACACAAATTGTTTTATGAAAAAATTATGGGAATGGGGATTTATATTGAAATTTTAAATGATCATAACCCATATAAAAAGGAATGTCTTTAATATAAGGGATTTGGAAGATAGTACATGTTATGTTCCAGTTTACGTCTACATACCATGTTTTATAATTTTTTCCTTAATTTAGATATTGAATTTTTTCACTGTGAAATGATGATACATAGGAAATAACATATATATAGAGACTGGTTGTGTACCATCCAGGACACACTATGTACAACTTCAAGAGAATATTAGAGCTAGTTTTTTTATTAGAATGTCATGTTTATGATCTTGGCCATGTAATCTTAAACCATTTCAATCTGGGTGTGTTCCCTTGGTATAAACCTATGGTGGTATAGTGATTCATCACATCCTGTGAATAATATATGATCCCATTTGGTTTATTATTCTTGGATTGATTCAGGAATCCTTCTATGTGGCCCTATGTGTTCTCCTCTATATTTTTATCTATGATATTGGACAATTAATCCTATTACACTCTATCAAGGGGTGTGATCCTAATTATTGTGGATTTACTCCAGGTGGTATTATGAATCCTTCATTGTCCCGGGGTGAGATCCCCTCTTTTTGTATCTACTTCTATAGTCTTCAAGTATGTTATTCCTATTTGGTGATTATCCTATGTGAACCATTTCTGTTTCCTTGGCGATTCTTCATGGAATAACCTGATGAATATTTCCCATCAAATTACATCAAAAAATAATAGTATTATTGATGGAGTGAGTTATCTCAAATGAGTGTTACCATTGAGCCTCATGAATAATCCAAAACTAGTGGTATGATTTTGATGTTGAACTAATACTTTGTGTCTACCTTTGATAATTTATAAGATATTAATGTTATTTTATTGTATTATAAATGATATAACTTTATGTAAATGAGATGAATTATCCACTTTATGATTTATTTTTGGTGATTTTGAGATTTCTATATAGGTTTGTTTATACCCACTTTTGTGTGGGATCTTCACAAACACATCATGTCTTATGCAAATGATAGACCACTTTTGGGAAACATAGGCAGAGAAGTTATGGGTGTAGCATAGATGTTCTAGATGTACCATATTTGGATCCAGGAGTTTCTTTTCAATATATCCCCCTTGTTGTAAAATTTTTTTTCTCTTATAATTTCAGTTTGTTTGAATGTTTCCATTTTTTCTTTATTTTACTACATTTTTCACTCTGATGTGGGATAATTTTTTATCATGAATTTTAGAATGATTCCATAATATATTCACCATATACAAGTATATGAATATGAATTTTTGTGTAAAATTAATTTATAATAAGTCCTTTCAAGCATGTGATATGCATACTTGGTGCTAGTCCTTAACCCCTCTCCTATGTGATGGGAATTTGGGTTGTTTTTTCATCTTACCACAATATTGATGGATACAGATGGGATGTTTTTAGTAGCATACATCTCAATGTATCCCCACAAATGGTAGTGATATCTTAGATGTGTGAAAAAAATTAAATGATATGATATCTATCAATAGGTAAAAATATTAATCAAGAGGAATGAATATAAATATCATAGCCTAATATTAAATATTTTAATCGATGTTTGTGTAATATATTTTCATTTAGAAATATTTAGATATGTTTGTCCTGTCATATAGGGACTATAGGTTGTTCTGGTAATTTTAAATTTTGGAGGATTAAAACTACCAAAATAAAATTATTTTAATGTGGAATAATTATTTTGTTTTAATCCTTGGAAAAAGGATGATAATATTGACCTACTGATAGAAAAACATTACTAGAGGAATTATTCATAGCCTAAATGAATTTATTGAAGAATTATTGAATCCGCCCTAATATTTCATGAGGTGAAAAATCATCATATCTTGACGCATGTAAATTAGAGATATTATTTTTATAAACTCTATGGATATTAATAGAATATAGAGAGGTTAATGTTTTAGTAATTACAAATTTTTATATGAAATGTTTTATGAATAAATAGTAATTTGAAATTTAAAATGATAAAAAGGTTTTTTAGTTTACTCTTGATAACTAAATTATGGTCATTTAAAATTACACCACTGTGAAAAAAATGGTGAAAAAAATTAAATTAAAGTTAAAAACCCTTGGAAATATAAATACATATTAAAGGATATATTAATTAAAAATATAATTATATATTAAAGGATATTTTTTATGTATTTTTAAGTGGAATTTCACACAGAAAAAGATATAGAATGTTTATAATGAAATAGATGGTAAAATCCATCTATTCAATAATTATCGTATTTTAGAATATATATATATACATATATATATTGTAAAAAATGAGGAGTGTATAAATAATATATTAAGTAATATAGATTATCTATTGGAGTAGAATTGATTATTATATAATGGTGAATTAGTGATCTACTTTCACTATGGAAGAGGAACGTGTTGTTGTTGACCACATCTAATTGATATATACCCTCCTATAAACCCTGTAGACTTTCAATTTATATAAATTTTTAGATAAACCCACTTTATGGTTGACTAGGATCCATACATGACCCATAGACCCAGAGGCACAAGTACAAGAGTGTCTGAGGGGGACCACAGACTAAATTTATTGTAAAAAACACTCTTATAAATTTTTATTCTTTTATTCTATAAATCACCCACCAAGAAAAAATAACATGATTGAAATTAACCATACAGAATTGTATAATGCCTAGTATTGATGGAAAAATCCACACCCTCTCATTCATTCTGTCTGGTTATCCCTATTGAAAGATGCTTTTATTCTATAATAATCCACATATTGATACATAGCTAATGGGTTTTCCAATCACATATGCTATATCATCACCTCATTGCCACTTAGGATCTATTCCTTCATGAATTTATTGTATTGCTACATGATTAAATCATTATCAAGATAATTATCGAGGGCCCCCATTATGTTTTAGTGTTCATCACATGATATTCACCCCCTCCATTATTTACTGGTCTGAGGCCTATCCCACCATTTTTAAGGACCACCCCCAGCCATCATAGTCAATCCTTCTTATATCGATCATGTAATTACCATGTACCCCATCCCTACTATCATGATCACTCAACTTATTGATGGTCCAATAACCACAAACCATCAGGAAGACCACTATCATATAAAACAACCATGAATAGTTTTGCACACCCCCATCCATCCTATAATATTGCAATTATTTGATTTGATATGTCATTTTTTGATGCAACATTACATGGTTTATCTACCACTTTGGTAAGACCCCACCTATGATAGAGATATAGCCTAAAATCCTTATATATATATATGATATATTTTGTATCATATAATATATGATAATATTAGTATCGTATCATACGACATCCAAAATTTAAACAAAAAATCTATTCCTTATTAATATATCATTGAATATGATATTATGATATTTTATCCATTGCCTAAAATATTCAAACCATATTGAATAATTTGAATTGTAAAGGTTTAAAAACTATGAAATATTATCTATATAACTCCCAATAATTAATTAAGGAATTAACACATCATGTAGTCAGTTAATGAATCTTCCACATGTAAGTTATCATTAACTATAATATGTTATGTTATCAAACTCGTTGGATAATATATATTTGATAATGGTAAATTTTTTTGTAAATTTCTCTTTTTCATGAATGATTCATAGCATTTTTGTAAATATCATGGAAGGATTTGGGTGTCCCAATACTTATATAATGCAGATTCCATCTATAGAATGTGATAACTCACGGAAATTCTTGGTTCATATCATCTATCCCCCCAAATACCTCTCTTATTCTCCTCCTTATCTTCTAAGGGATACAAGAATATCATGTTCCTGAGAGGAACCACACCTTAGCATCAGGATATTCATCCAATCTAAGAATATACCCTAGAGTAAGGAGTCCCAAAGAAACATCATAGTGATATTCATCTAGAATGTGTTTGAATATTGTAGACTTAGTGGATTACATGGGTATAAGGAATATTTAATTCTTTGTTATAAATTCATGAATTGTTTTGGTTTCATCTATGGATATTAGAACATTTCTTTTTTCTGTTGTATTTTTATATATTTAATAAGTATCATTCAATCCATTTAAATGGATTAGAGGTAATATATCCTTTCCATGATTCCTAATTTTGGAAATATTTTTTTCAAATTACGAATACAATATACAAAATTGATCTCATACAGAAATTAAAAAAATGCAACAAATTTGTTAATGTTGATTGGATTAAAGAATGGGATGTTAGAATATGTGATATGATTGAACTATATGATAGTGGATTTAATATTAATTTAACTAGTTATATCCTTGGTTTTTATTATATAATTCAATATTATATTAGAAGTCATATAAGAGGATAATGTTGTGATGCATTTTAAAAAATAGATCATCATATCTTAAATATGCTATAGTAGATAAGTTAAATTAATAATTCCCAAATGCCACTAAATTTTAAACAAACTATGATTTTAAAATTTAATTTGTGAAGGATAATATAGCTAACTAGACATTATGATATAAGGTGAAAATTAAAATATGAGAGGAATGCACTTTTTTCCCTTCTTATTTTCAATTACAAATTTTACAATGTGATTTATAAAAATATTATAAATTATAATAAAAGTATTTTGTGTTATTAATAAAATATATACAATTCATATGAAACAACTAATTATAACATGTTCATAATTAATTATTAAATTTTACTGAAACATTTATTATATAAATATCAATAAAATTATTTTTAAATTTTTTATTCCACTTGGAAATTATATGGAATTTTATATAGATAAGATAAAAATGATTGAAATTGAAAATTTTATACTCATTTAAAAAGTGGTTTAATGTAATAAAATAATTCCCCATATAATAGATTTTATATTTTATATAATTAATTTTATAAAATATATAATTAAAATATTCATATTATCCATTATTTGTGATATAATTCAAACCATATCATAGAATGTTTCAATAATTCATATTTAAAATATATTAGTAATAATAAATTTTATATATTTGGAATGTTTACATAATATATGAATATTTTATTTATATAATGAAAATATATCACATATAATATATTTAAATAAATTCCACACGACAGAAAAATATGAATATTTTCATAAAGGGAATAAATATAAAGTGATTGTATATATTTGATAACTGTGTGTCTGTGTTTAATAGATATATTATAAATTGTATAACATATTATTAATTTTTTGAATTTTGAATAAAAATATATCTCATGTTTAAATATATTAATTGACCTTTTAAATATTTTATTTAAGAATTATTTAATGAAAAAAAATTATATTATTAATATTTTTATTCTTTATCATACTCTACTAAACTGCTTCTATAAATATTCATACATGAATATAAAAAATTACATACTAGGTGTGATAATTTATTTTTTTCTCCTACTTTATATTTATATTTTATTAGTTTATAATATGAAACAAAAATTTGATGGTAGTTTATATATATTATGTGTCATAATATTCAGGGATTTGATGTCTCTCTTGTATAATGTAACATTAGGTTAAGGGAATTTGGTTTATACTACTCATTATCATAGCGGCATATACCTACTATAAGAAGTTTGTGTTTTCTATCATTAACTCAAATGTTACACTTATGGGTAATATTAATTTCATAATATTCAAAGACTTTACAATAAAGGAGTTCATGTACCACATACATGTTAGGAATTAATATATGTATGAATATAGTGGGATTTTAATTCTTGTAAATAAAACATGTTATGAAAATTTTATTTTTTAACCATTAATATAGATTGTACATGTAAATTGGGTGGATGAATATAGAATCCATGTCAAATATTTAAAATAATTCATAATTATGAAGATAATTCCTGAGATAATATTGGGAGATTAAATCCCATCAAAAGATACTATGTTTGAAATTCCTTATAAAGAGAAAAAAATATCAATACATTGATAAAGAAACTTTATAGGAAAAGATAAATGTGGGTTCCCTTGTATTATATTATTAAGATAAATAATTTAACAGATGAACCTGATATGTTTATTTACATTATTTGTTATTTTTATTGGTTACCATTATCTTGGATACCCAAAAAGGATTAGGATACCAAAGGGAAAAATTAGTTTGATACCATATAATTGATTAGGGTCTAGGTTTATCCACTAATGTATACCAGATACATATCTAATATGAATGGTATGATTTCCCACTTAAATAACTATGTGATGGGTGATACGAAAAAGTAAACCAAATCAGTTTGAATTATTGATCTAACAAAATAATGTATATCACCTCAATATAATGGGTCAAAATTTCAGTTTGAGAAATTTAGATAACATATTTAATTGAGTATAGAACATGGTAATCATAAAATACAAATAATATATATTAAATTAATGAAATCATAATGATCTCATTTGAAATTGAGATCATTATTTGTAAAATATAATCTTAGTTTGAGAAATCTCAAGAATTTTATCGAAACATCAAAATTGATCATTAGAAATATAGAAAAATATATGTGTCATAGTAATACCATCATGAGTAAAATATTTTTTAATATGTTGAAATTAAGATTCTTTCTAATTTATAAAATCATCAAATGATTTATATATGGTTTAAAAAGAATTATATAGAAAATTATTATAGAAAATTTGGTATTTAATAATTTATATAAAATCAATGAAAATAATAAAGTTGTGGAGAGACCGATGGTTTCCATTGAGAACCATTCTAAAAAATAAATTGATTCTTGTGTCATTATTGAATTTATTATGAAATCATGAATTATTTCCATAAGTTTTTACCATATTTCGCCATGTTGTTGAGGATAGATAAAGATGAAATTGAATGGTTTGGATCTTGTATAATGTTTACAATATGAAAGAATAAATATTTATGCCCAAAATTATATTACAATTAGTTTTCCATGTCCACTTAAATATAATGGTCATGGAATAAAAGTTATACATTTATTCTATAGGATGAAATTTTCTAGAATACCTTATGAATTTTGTCAAACTCTATACATAGTTCAAGTATTAGTGTTGTATAAATCAATTTATCAATAATTAAGTGTATAATATTATATTTATATAGTTTTTAAATTTTTTAAATATATTACTATTCAAAATCAAGGAATTAATTGATCATGTTTATAGTTTTCATTTATGTAATGAATAAAATGGTTAAAAAATAATTTAGCTGAATGAAAAATAATAATTCTTAATCTGATGAATTTAAATATAAGATATATATTTTCAACTTTATTTGATTTTTTTATTTTAAAAGTGTTTTTTTCAAAAATATAAGATTCAAAAATTAATATACATATTTTAGGATTGGTAAGATAATTCAACATTCATGAAAAATGAGACAATGATAATAATGGAATATCTATGATAAAATATATTTTTCTATGGTATTTGTTAAAAAGTTAGGGATAGTGCTCCCACCACCCAAGAATGTTATATTTTAAATATTACATTCTTCTGCTTAGAGTAAAAATATAAATGAGTCAAATAACATATAATAAATTTATAAAATATTTTATTTTCATAAATATTCCCAATAATTAAAATATTTTATATTTCTTAACACAATAAGGATTTTGTAACATTGTATGATATTTGTAAAATAATATAGGTTTTAAATGGATTATGGGAGTATATTTATACTCTAAGAAGTATAATATATAAAACTAAAAATACTAGGACAATAAAAATTCAACTTGAATGTTAATAATTTAAAGATATTTATATACTATGTGAGTATTTTTTTCAATAAATTATCTCAATGAAACAGTTAAATTGAAAACATTCCATAAAATTTTTTATGATGAACATAGAAAATTTATAAATATGAAATAGTAGTTATGTACTTTATAACATACGATACTATGAATTAAAAAAATTAGATACTTTAACCAAATTGTTTTACATTAGGAATATGATTATGAAATATCACTATTTATATTCTCGATTTCATCATTAACATTACTCAATAAAATATCTTAGTGGTAGAGTTTTGTCTGATTTTAACATAGAGACGCGATTTGAATTACATAGATATGTATTAAGTTCAAAAAACCCAAAAAGTACATAAAGATATATCTTTAAATGGAGTATATCATATGAGATTTGATTAGATGGTATCATATGGATGTTTTTCTTATAATAAAATGTTTTTTATTGTATACAATGTGTTATATTAAATAAACAATAGCCTCTAAATTTTAATTATTTCATGGAGGACACATATAATATTAATGATAAATGATAATTAATCTCTCAATTTAATATATAAAGTTATCAATATCTGATGTTATTCATGGATTATTATAGGTTTTGGTGAAATTTAAATTTGATTTTGGTCAGAAATTGTATAGTGATCTGATATATGGTCATGTGATAAGATTGATTTATTGTATATTGGATAACCCACTATGTATAACACATAGAGTGATATAAAATATATGTTTGGTATTCTAAAAGTGTTTGTGTCATAATTATATTTGCAAAATCCATATGGTTTCTAATATAGATAAAATGGTAACATTAATTCATTAATTTATTTCTAATGAATTTCAAAAAGAATATTTAATAAGGGGTGGTTTGCTATGTTTCCCACTGCATCATCAGTTAGAACATCGCCATGATGAGTTTTTTCCTCCTGAATGATGATTATAAAACATTGGCCCATGATTGCGATATACAAAGGGGGTGTTTAGTCATTCTAGATAATATATGTGATGTTTATATATAATTAATTAGTGGAATATAATGTTCTTAGGAAAAAAAATATTGACATGTAATATAATCATCGAAAATTATAGTCTATAATCATAGAATCAAGAATGTATGAATAGTTATATAGGATTGACATACTCTTTGAAATATCACTGCATTATTTTTTAGATGAAGGGATCATATAAAAATGTGTTCGTGTATAGGATTCAAGTGGAATAAATGTGTTGATGGATACATGAGTTTAATGTATATCACATAAGATCCCTTTATTTATAGTGTTGCACTGATTCTTTCTAGTGGAAACTCTTAGCATAAATTTATGTTTTTTGATATTCATATTAATTTTCATTACTATAAATGACTATTTAGATATAAATTGATGGTTAATGAATGGAAATTAATTTTTATTGCACATATATACATGTCATGAATGTGTTTTAATATTTATAGAAAAGGTTTATTGGATGGATATTTATAGGGCATGAAATATGACATAATACAAGTTGAAAATAATGATAGATTAGAGAAGTTATTGGGAAAATATCTAAATATAGTTTTCTTAAAGGATTCATAACTAATTAAGTATTATACAATTAAAGAGAAATATGATATTATTTACAAGGATTTAGTGAATGTTTGATAATTATAAACATATACTCAAAAATCCTTTTATTTATTATATATTATTTATCTTATAGTATGATATAATATCAGATATCATAAAACATAATTTTGAAAAGAAAAAATCACATTTTATTCCTTTTCCATATATATTCACATATGATAGTGTGATATATTTTCCACTTCTTAAAATAGTAGAATTATATGACATACTCTTCTATCAATTGGCAATATGAACCACATTTTGTGACCCATATTTTCTTATATAATTGTTCAATGTAGTCAATATCCATGTGTTTAAAATTCTATTCAAAACTATGTTAACTATAATTAACTATAAAATGACATATGATGGAATTATTGTGAGAATATATATTTGTTTTGGGTTTTGTGTTATATAACCAGAAACCTTACTCAAATGTTTCATAATATTTTAGTAAAATACAGAGATGGATTCCAAATTTTGCATTTCCATTATTAAAGGAATTTATCATGATATGGTGATCATTCAATCTCATTAATAGATCCTACCAATTATCCCAGTCTTTAGAGTATTGTTATTCTCCTCTATTACTCCCCATGAAATACTAGTATTCCTCGGTCACATGACTGTTCCCACAAGATCATCTTGTGGTTAATTAAATCCATGTATACACTCTAAAATAATAATCCTAAAATTTTATTCTTAGGTTACTTCTTAAAGAATGTGTTTGAAGGTAGTAGAAGGAATAGTGACAAAGTTTTAAGTTACACAATTTTATATATTTTTTTGTTTATACATTATTTCAGGTTTATCTATGAATATATTTGTTTATTTTGTATCTAATTACGTAGAATGCATGGAAAAGTGATGTTTGATACATATAAAACAATTAACCTTGAGGTACATTGAAACACCATATTTGTGTTTTTAGATATAATACATTAATAATTTTATTATAATTTCCTATGTTTCAAAAGAATACTTTGATTCATTGATTATACTAGTGAGTAGGGAGATAAAGTGGGGTATTAATCCTATTTCATGGGAGTCAAAAAACTAATAATTTCGTTTTCATTTATTGGTAAATATTCACATTACCAAAGGTATAATCGATCCATATGTCCATATAACTAAACCCTATTAAATTATCATTTTTTCATTATCTTGTAGTATATATTTCCTACACCAATTTAGTTTTCTTTTTTATCAATTGTACCTTAATTAAAAACATGATTCAAATTATGTTATTTGGAGGAAAGAAATTAAAACCAATTTCATTATCCTAACCGCATCTGGGGGTATTCAAAACCTCAGTCACAAAAATGGTTTCAGTGTTAAAGATTTAATTATTGGATAATCTATTATTTTAATAGTTCCAATTCTATTGTTTTTTCGATAATGTGAACACTTTATATATATATATATATTAAATATAATTCCTAGAAAGGATGGACTATAAACTATGTATGAAAATTATGATATCATATCTCTAGAATGTAAAATCATATTTTTTGGAAATTATATATTGATTCTAAAATAATTATGTTACATGTCTATTTAACTAAACTGAATAAGAAATTATTGAATACAGAATTAAATATTTGATAAAATCATTGAATCACTGTTAAATAACATAGTGTAAAAACACTAATTTATATCTCAACTAAATTATAAATATTTTTTGATTAATGTGGGTTCCTGGTTAAAATATTAACTATGTGGAAGTTATGAAAATTTTAATATTAATTCCTTTTTTATAAACTCTTGTTATTTTTCCCCATATAAAATTATAATTTTTTCAATTAATCAATGATTATATAAAAAAAATTGGAACATGATATACATTTGAAATTTGAGGTAAATTTAAGCTATTAATTAAATAAATTGTTTTAAGGTAATGGAAAATCTATATTTCAACAATATACTTGAATTTATATTGTTACTAATAAAATTTAAAACATTAATTATAATCAAAATTGTGAGATAACTATAAGTTTAATGGTAAACCATTAATTTTAAAGATTTATATATAAAGATTTTTCATGTCAATAAAAGGTTTCAAATAAAAAATTAAGAGGATGATGATGAGGACGATTCCTCATAGAAAATGAATTAATAATCATAATTTAACAATTTTTTTGAGGTATGGATTAGATAAATAGTCAAATAAAGAGTATTAAAAAATAATAAATATAGGAAATATGATTATTATCATCAATCAATATATAAAGATTAAAAAGAATAAAAATAGTTATTTTATACTATAAACAAATGATAGTTATTATGGTGCATAAATCATAATGTTTTCGTATAGAACATGATCAATAAGAAAATGTTATTTAATTAAGAGGTTATCCCGAGGTTTATATTTAAGAACATGACCTTTAATGAAATAAAATATAGATAAATTTTTTAGGAAATAATTTAATAAATATAATAAATTTATAAATAATAAAATATATAGAACTGAATAATTTTCAGATAGTTATTAGGGAACTATGGGAACATAAAATAAGTGTTGTATTTTGAAATAAAATTGAATATTGATATATGATTATAAACAATATTAATGATTTTACTAATAAATGAGGAATTATATTTTAATATCTTCAAGAAGAAGTGGTTTCAAAGTAGATTAATTTTTATAATGAATCAAATTAATGAATTATGATAAATGTTTACAGTTACAACAATGATATTAATAAAAAATATGAATAGGATATTTGAAAACATGGGGAATGATTGAGGCCTTTTATTTTAAAAGTATAATTCTTTATGAAGGATAATCATCAATTGATCTAAAATATTGTGTTAATCTATAATTATTAATTAAAAAATGGATTAAAAATGCTGTAATATACTCCCAAATAAAATTACTACTTTTATTTTAAATATCTATGAGTTTGTTAAAAATAATTTAGGAGAGAAAAAAATTAATTAGTTAATGAACTGTTTATTTTATGGTAACTTATGTCACATGATGTACTATTAAAAAGAGGTAATTATTTTTTGACATCATTAAGTGGTTAGAATCATGAAACAAATATCAATATCATTTCATTTCAAAAAAATGAGAAAACCCATGAAAGTGAACATTTTTACTAATATATGTATATCAAAAAAAATATTTAGAGATAAATAGGATATAAAAATAAATTTAAGAGTTCATCATGGAACTTTTATGTCATAATGATATGATAAAAATCTCAAAATAAAAATCATTTAATGAATATTGAAAACGAGACAATGAATTTAACTCCATTAATGTGACAATTTTTAATTATTTAAGAAGTATTGTATATTTTTGTTATAAATTATCTAGTATGTATGTTTTTCTTTGAGTTTTATTTAATATTTATTTGGTATTTAGTATTTTAATGAAATAGTGGATTAATGAAGTATTATATGAATTGTTCGAAATTGTGTTGGATAACTAAACATGATTTAACTGAGGTGATATGCATTACTCAATTAACTATATGATTTAATGAACATGTTTGATAACCATGAAAAAATACACATACGATATATTATGCCTAACATATTTAGGAACATTATTAACAAATCATACGATCCAACCATATGTGGTGGTGTAAAATATTTTATTATTTAAAAAATAATAATTATTCTCATTAGTAAAACCTCAATAATTTCCTGAAATAATTTTCTGGCAGAATAAATTATATTTATTGCTTGTTTTTAAAGCTATACAACATAGAAGTAATAATATATATAGAGGGTTTTGGAGAATTAACATAAAATCAATGACAATTGATTAATAATTTATTATGTCAATATCTATATTAACAAATATTTATCTTGGAAACTCTTTTATTATATATTGTATCGTGAATGGAGGAATCTTAGTTATTTAATTATGATTGGATGGTTCAAATTTATTTAATATGATATGATCGTGATGGAATATATCAAGTATTTCATACCATTAATTGAATCTATTAAAATTCATGGATTTAATTCTATGGTATGAAATCTCCATTATTTACTATGATGTTTATAATCCGTGAATGTTATTTTATGATTTATTAATTGATTAATATTTATTATATTTTTAAAATTCCCATCTATTATATGTTTTTTTTTGAAAAATAATGAAATTATGTTTAGTGAAATATGGATTTTGACATTGATGGAAGTCATGGTTTGGGATTGGAAAAGTCAATTTTCAGGTTAAAAATCCAATTTTCTTGAACTATTGGATTTTCTATAAATATGTGTTTCTAGATAAATTCATGGAGTGAATGTTTTTATTTCATTTTGAATGATCTTTATATGAAAAAATTTATAATTCTTAAATTTTACTTGGAAAAATTATATTATATAAAAATTATTTTGTACAATTATATAAAAATAAAATATCTTTAATATATATTTTTTACATTAATATAAATAAAAATATTCCTGGAAAAAATAAATTAAGATACATTATAGTTTTTTAAATTTTCAAAACATTACATCCCAGCGATTGGAAGGACTCTAAAGGTAAACACATAGATAAAATTGGTAACATTCTGGCAATGGTTTTATAATAGATTATTTTATATGTATTTTATGATTCGAAAATATTTTTCCTTTAATGTATTGTATCTAATTCATTTTGATGTGATAATAATAGTTTTATAGATTTTTAAAAATTTAAAGCTGAATCGGTTTGGGAAACCCTTATTATGAAACTCTCAGTGATTGGGATAAAACCAGATGTTTTTAATTTCATATGAAATTATTTTATAGGAAATTATATGAAAAATTTTACAAATAACTTTATAAAATGAATTTATTTATTATTTTTCCATTCTTCATGCATGGGTACACTAGTGAATGTTTTGAGTATATCATAATGGGAATTTTTTTTATTCTACCCCAGATGAATACCAATATTTATATATAGATATTGTATTTTAGTATGTATGTAACAAACTATTTGTATTTTATATGTGCACTAATGGATCTAATATATTTAATAGGAGTTGTGTAGTTTATACTGGAGGGTTTTGATATTACTTAGATATTATTGGAAATGATATTATTTCCCTTATTTTATATCTAAAAGCACTGTTTTCATTATATCTATTATTCTGTGATTTTCACTAAAATTACATTAAGTATTCTATATGTTTTCAAATTGAAAAAAATTAGATTATATTTTTATAATGGATGTTATATTTGAGAGCAAATAATTCCTCAAAAAAACTCATTTCTATCTCTTGGTACTTATTACCACCAAACGGTAATGTAATAGCACAACTAAGACTACATGATGGTATTTAATAAAGTATCAGTTCAATAATATATATTGGCCAATTTCTAAATAGTATTATAGTTTTTTTTAATACTATTATTGGTATTTCTTTGTTATATGTGGAGATATGATGGTCCAAACATTATGTGTAACTGCAAATTGGAATAACATACCTCTTTAGAGAAAAAAATATGTTTCTTGGTACTTCAAATATGAAAATAGATTAAACAATCACCTATGGAATTCCACAAAGGCATTATATACATTAAATATTTTTTTATCTACCTGATGGAGACCTCAAACCATTATTCTTAAGACAGTTGATTTACATTCTGATATCCATGCAATATAATTTTTTATAATTAATTATCAACAATTAAATGAGTAATCCATTTTATTTAAATAATTATTAACATATGATGAATTTTAACCAAAAAATATTAGTCTTTAATTTTTATTTTTTCTATAGTTTTTTATTATTTATTTCGTTTGATGTATTTATCAGGGGATTGATTTAATGATACTTATATAATTATTACTTTTTATCATCATAGATATTTTTAACATAATGTGTTTTTAGTTACTATAAAGATATTTTACTGTTTCAGATGAGTTTATACAAATAAAATTGAATCATTAGGATACAAACTTTTACTATATATTTTCCTCAATGAAAAAAATATTTAAAAAGTTAAATAAGAATTTCTGATATGTAAATTGGATAATAATTTTTATTTTTTGTTTCTACTGAAATTTTATTCAATATATAAGACAAATTTTTTTGAAATTCTATTTATGAAATAAATTATATATATTTATAAATATTTTGTAAAACATTGTTTACATTTTACATTAAATTTTTTATTTTTATTTAAAATTTATTTGATATGTATTTTATATTTTTAAAATTTTATATTGTGTTTCATATAAATAGTTGAAGATTAACTTATTTAAAATTATTTAAATTATATAATAATTTAGGGTTTTAATGTTTTTTTTTATAAAAGAAATTATAATGATTTAATATGTTTATACAAATTGATAACAACTTCCTAATTTTTATTAATTAACCCTGTGTGATTTATTTTCATATATTATTACATATAATAAAATTCATCTTAATCTGAATAACCTTTATTTTTAGAAATTTTTTATGTATATCTTAGTTTTAATTTATTTTTTTTCTATACATCTTAGTTTTGATTATACATATGTTGTTTGACATTATTTACATTCTTATAGTTTTACTCTAATCGATATTATTTTCTATATGATATTGGTTTGTAAAAATGATGGGATTATTGAAAGAAATTACCACAAAATCAATACAATTAAATGAATATTAAACCTTATTGTTAATATATATGGTGGATGAATCATGAAAAAAAATCATAAATAAAATTATAAAAATACTTATTGTATACAATTAATAATATATCACATCCAAAATAGTCTTCAATAATATGTTTGATGATGAAAAATATGATGTAACCAATGAACACCAACCATTATATTATATCCATTGGTTGAACAAAATTACTTGAGGCTTGATTAAAAGCCTCTCACGTCCCAAAAAAATATGTTTCTTTTCAATGATTATGGGAAATTAGGATTGTGATTCGGGATAAGGGGATCATCATATATAAGCTACAACTAGGTTCCCACCTGCATCACAATAGAATTGAAACCTTTTATAATTCATAACATATTCTCCTCTAGTGTGAGGTATTAAATCATGTATTACAAAAAATGAGTAAATAGTTTCAATATATTATGTATTATTCAAACGAATTATTTGGTATGATCCTTAATAGTGTTTCATTGTATAAATGATTTAATATTGTGATTGCCAATGTGGAAGATAACCCCATGATATTCTATTATCATTCAACTTCCTAATGAGTTGCAGAACAATATTATAAATCATAATTTTAATATATCACTATCATAAGATATGTATATATATATATCATATTCTATAATAGGAA
Organism: Viscum album; assembly: GCA_963277665.1. Classification (NCBI taxonomy): domain Eukaryota; kingdom Viridiplantae; phylum Streptophyta; class Magnoliopsida; order Santalales; family Viscaceae; genus Viscum; species Viscum album. Next base: position 546,196,468 of record OY728158.1, read on the forward strand.
AAAAAGGTAGTGGAATGATATCTTATTTTATTCATTATGATATCCCCTATTTATATCATATGATATATCATAGATTCACTCATATAATTTTATATGACCTGTACATATCATACAATATAATATAAGGCTTTTGAGGCATATATTGATTAGTATTCCACATTCACTAAATCCACATGGACTTATTTCCATTTAACCTGTCACGACCCATCCTCGGGGCCCGTTTCGTGTCTACCCCAAACCTGCCTTCTATAGGACAAGGGCTAGTGACTAGCACCAAGGGCGTAAATCTCGATAAAAAGAGAATGCATTGCCTTTATAATAGTAAAAAAACACAACAGAGTATGCAACAGAATTATTCACTAAGTAATACTGAAATAAAAAAGTATGTGCTTAAAAGAAAGGGTCCGGAAATACAAGCCCAACAGTAAGTACAATGCAACTGAAAAACTAGTACAATAGTAGTAAAGTAAAGCAACAACCACTGAGTCATCCTTCGGGTATCCCACACGAAGGGTGAGTATAGATAGTCTTCTCGGCACCTCAGGTCCGTCTATCTTCTCCTTGTATGTCTTGCCAAGTGGTCCACCTCGAGGTACCATCCATCTCCTCAAGTCTCCACCTCGATCAGTGTTGCCTATAATCTGCATCCTACACAACGTAGTGCAGGTAAATCCCGTGCAGGGGTGTGTATAAGATATTTAGTAGGGACCCCGAGACCTCTGAAGGTCTCCCAGAATCCACGAAGTATTAACCACATAAGATATATACAATCACGAATTATCAACCAACCCTACATAGGAATATTCCCATACATATACCTAATTTATCAATCTCAGTTTGGCTCCAAACACTCGAGCCCAAGAACAACTCAGTCCACACAGGAAAGAAGTCTATCACATCGATGATAATGATTGAATGTCATGACTCACCTCACATAATTATACAACTAATGATGAGGGGTGGAGATGATTTCATGTATCCTCTAAATCATCTCCTCTTCCAAACCCACGTAGGATCCTAGAACAGAAGTCGTCGCTGCCAAACCCATGGAGGATTCAAGTACAATAATCATCGTTGCCGAACCCACAGAGGATCCAAGTACAGCAGTTATCACTACCAAACCCATGGAGGATCCAAGTATAGTATTCATCTCTACCGAACCCAAGGAGGATCCAAGTACATTAGTCATCATTGTCGAACCCATGGAGGATCCTAATACGGTAGTCGTCACAGCCAGCTCTAGGGTTCCCGCACACAACACACTCGATATCGGGAGAGTACACACCTCAAGAAAAATAAAAATCAATAAATATACAGTCACGAAGTACCTATTTGATGTATCATGATGTTCCCTCTCGTCAAAAAAAACTCAAATCGATAGACGGTGCATCAATCGGATGCTCGGTCTGAGAGTTATTGGCTTTTTCTTTTAGGGGCCCGGTTGGAACTATGCTCATTCCAATCCCAGACTTTTTTCCAAGTTGACCAAAACTCACTTAGAGTAGTTTAGAAGGACCTCCTCACCATGAGGATCCCAATGCAACAGACGGCATGTTGATCTGACTCGCGGTCTTAATGTTATTCACGTTTAAGTGAAATGGGCCCGGCCCGTCAAGCCCCGTGGGCTGGCGGGTCGGTCTGACCCGGTTCAATTGGCCCAACCCGGATAGGGGGTCGGCCTGGCCCGATGAAGTGTGACCCAGCCTGGTGGGGTCTGGCCTGGCCCGGTGGGGCATGGCCCGATTCGGGGGGTGGGGGTTGGGGGCGGGTGGCCCCCATGGGCGTGCCGCTGTCCTCCCACACGGCACCTCCGGGTGCCACAGGCACTTCAACCCTGCCGGCTGATGAGCCCGCCAGTTCGCCACTGAACCTACCCACGGAGTGCAGAATGCGGTTCTCTGTACCGCAGCGCCTTAGAGGCACCACGGTCCTCCAGCCTGGCCGGCTTTAGCCAACCTGTTCTTCTTCGGCCGAGTGGCCCGTGGATGCAGGTGCAGTTTCTCTCCACACGGCCGGCATACGGCCGCCACTTCCTATGGTCATCGAAACCTCTTCCATCACCGCCTCCATCGAAATAAAACAAGGATCAATGGAGGGTCATCAGGCCGTGTTCGTACGACCCGCGCCCTCTACATTAGGCAATATCATATGAAAAAATATAAAACATGGATTCAACGAAGAACAAAGAACATTTTTATTAAATTAAAATTAAAGAAATCCCCTACCTCATAATTGACATCGCACGTCGTCGAGATGCAGAAGATGAGAGTCTTGGTACTTGGGCGTCGCGGAAGAATGATGTCCTCTCGTTATCTTTGGACGAAGAGTCGTTGTCGTAGGAGACGCTTCTCACGAGCAGTGTCTTATCCCTTGACCCGGAGGAAGAAGAAGGTAAGAGAAGTCATAGAGCTTTCTTTGCTGAGATAGATTGACGTTCTTAGTTGAAGAATGAATCTCTCCTCTAATTCTCCAAAGGTTCCCCCACAAAAAATATTTTCCAAGAAAATATAATATTAGGCCTCTCAATTTTAATAGAATTTCCATGCAATTAAAATTGATTAAAATGAGAGGTTCCAATTAATTATTGAAGTTATTAATTCGATGTGGTGGCATAATCAATGGGTGGGAGGTGGAGAGGCCCCACCATATGAGGGTAGGTGTTAAATAATTAAGGAAGAATGAAAGTGAAAAGTATAAAATTCAAAGAGATAAGGTGGAGAGTTATAAGAATTAATAAGGGGGTTTCATGGGAGTTTAAGAGAAAGTTGAGGGGTAAGGCTCTCGTGTGGGCCCCACATCACATTATCCTCTCATGGGAGATTATGTGGGTGTGGGGCCCACCTCTAACTTCCCCATGTAGGAAATAGCCACCAAAAATAAATAAAATTTTGTATTACAATTTTTTTTAATTTTATATAAATCCCCAAAAAAATTAACTTCTCCTCCTGAAAAAACGCAACTACGGTAAAGGTCCCCTTAAGCAAATACCAGTGATTCGAGTTCATCGGTGCCCTCATATTTCAATTCGGATCAGTAGTTCAAAAGATATAAAAAATCACACGTACATTTATTGAATGTACCCGAACAAAACTTCAGAAAATGACTCCGGGCACACCGGGCCTCCGAATCAGGTTCCCTCAGAAACAGAAGACTTGTAAAATTCCAAAGTATTTAAGAAAAAAAATCTCGAAATTTCAGGGTCTTTAAATTACCCCCACCTCAGAGATATATGTCCCCATAAAGCTACAACACACACAAGGGGAACAAATGGGGGTACTGAGCATGCATCTGAGCCTCCCACTCCTATGTGATATCCTGGAGGTTCACATGCTGCCATCGAATACGTACCATAGGAATCGACTATCCACAAAGGACCCTCTCCTGTCGATCCCTGATCTCCACCATAACCTCCATGAATTTTTCCCCATCATCGATTATCAGATCCCCGTGATCGATATGTGTGATGGGTCATGCACGTATCCCCTTAGCTGAGATACCTGGAAGACGTCTTGCACCTAGTGCAACTGAGGTGGGAGGTGCAGGCGGTAAGCCACCTCGCCTACTCTGCTGAGGATCTAGAACGCCTCAATGAAGAGTGGAGTAAAAATTCCACCTCGGCCATATCTCTATAGACCTCATTGAGGTGAGACCCATAGAAAGACGTGGTCGCCATACTCAAACTCCAGTGGTCTCCGTCTCCAATCATCATAGAACTTATGTCTACTCTGTGCAGTCTTCATCTACTCCTGGATGATCTACACCTTCTCCATCATAGCCTGTACCATCTCTGGTACTACAAATGCTGACTCTCCTAGGTCAGTCCAACACATAGGTGATATGTAAGGTCGGTTGTACAGTTCCATGTAAGGGGTCATCCTGATGGTGGAGTGATAGCTGTTGTTGTATGAAAACTACACCAAGGATAGGTTATCCTACAAGTTGTGACCAAAGTCGAGGACACATGCACAGAGTGTGTCCTCAAGAGTTTGAATGGTCCTCTTAGTTTGTCCGTCCATTTGAGGATGGAAGGCGGTGCTCAAGTGACGATGTATCCCAAAAGCCTCCTATAACCCCTTAAAAAGCCAGTAAATGAAATAAGCAGCTCGATCTGAGACGATAGTCGATCACACACCATGAAGTTGTATGATCTCTTGAATTTAAAGGCGTCACAAGGTCTCTACTAAGCCAAACACTCTGATCGGTAGGAAGTGGTCTGACGTGGTTAGTCAGTCTAAGATCACCCAGATAGAGTCGTGTCCCCTGGATGTATGTGGATGTCCCATCACGAAATCCATGGATATATCATCCCACTTCCACTCTGGGACCTCTATGGTATGCACCAGGCCTGATGGTACTTGGTGCTCCACCTTCACTTGCTGACAAGCGAGGCATCGTGAAACGAACTCTGCTACTGCCTTCTTCATACCCGGCCACTAGTACTGTCATCTGAGGTCCTGATACATCTTCTCCACTCCTGGATGTACCACTAGAGGGGATGTGTGGAACTCTCTCAACACCTCCTTTTGTAGTGAAACGGGTACCATTGTACGTCCTTTGAAGAGGATGTCGTGCTCCCCACCTTCTAAAAATCCATCAGGTTCCTGCCCTAAGGATATTTGAGCACATCGCGTCTCATAGTCAATATACCCATGTTGTGCTATCTGAAACAATGAAGGAGTGGAGGAGTGACTGTGAGAGACTGTAGAAAGGTTGCTCCATATCTATCCACAAAGGATACCTGCTACACAGGTAGCTGCTTCATCGCATCTCCTAGCAGCTGAATGCCTGATCTCCTACTGAGAGCATCTACTACAATGTTCCCCTTCCCAAGAGTATAGACTATCTCGACGTCATAGTCCTGGAGGAACTCGAGCCATCACCGTTGTCTCAGGTTCAGGTCCTTCTGCGAGAAGATGTGCATGAGAATATAGTGGTCAGAATAGACTTTAAAGCACTTACCCATCATATAATATCCCCACATATTTAAGGTGAAGACCGATGATGCTAACTCCAGGTCATGGGTAGTTTATATTTTCTCATGATGTCTCAACTGCCATGAACCATACGCGATCACTGCTCGCTCCTAAATCAGGACACACCCGATTCTAGTCCTTGATGCGTCGCAGAGAACTACATAACCTACTCCCACCTTCGGTAGCCTCAAGATGGGCGCACTGGTCAATCTCTACGTTAGCTCTTGAAAGCTCTAGTGACATCTATCTGACCACACGAAGGGTTTCCCCTTCATATTCAATGTTGAAAGTGGTGTTTCAACTCTAGAGAAGTCTGGCACAAACCTCTGATAGTATCAATCCGGACCCAGGAAACTCCGCACCTCTGTCACGCTCCTGGGTGACTCTCAAGAAAGTACTACCTCGATCTTCGTTGGATCCACTGCAACTCCAGCCTCTTAGATGACGTGTCCCAACATGTGAACCTCTCGAATCCAGAACTATCACGTCAAGAGCTTACCATACAGTAGGTGCTCTCGGAGTGTATCCAGTACAACCCGCAACTGGTAGACGTTATCCTTCTTAGTAGTCGAGTAAATCAGTATGTTATTGATGAAGGCTATGAAAAAACAATAAAGGTATGGCTGGAAGATCATATTCATGAGACTCATGAACACCGCTGGAGTGTCAGTTACACCAAAGGGCATAACCAAGAACTCGTAGTGGCCATACTGACACCTGAAGGTCATCTTCTGCATATCCTCATCTCGAAATATGAGTTGGTGATATCCTGACCTGAGGTCTATCTTCGAGAACCAACATGCTCCCTTGAGTTGATCAAAGAGGTCATCAATCTTCAGGTGTGGATACTTGTTCTTCACGGTCACCTGATTTAGGTGATGGTAGTCAACACACAGTCGCAAGCTCTCATCCGCCTTCTTGGTGAACAAAATTGGAGAATCCCATAGTGAAACACTAGGTCGGATGAATCCCTTTCCCTTAAAATCCACTTGCTATACCTGCAGCTCGTGGTGCTCAACGGGATCCATCCAGTATGATCGAGTAGATATCATTGTTATCTCAGGGTACAGGTCAATGTATAAGTCTACCTCTCTGCAAGGAGGTAGTCCTGGAACGTCGTCTGGAAAACGTCCGCATACTGATTCACTACAACTAGTAAACTCAGACTCCACACATCAACTGCTCTGAGGATGAGACTAGCCAATTGATGTGTGATCGGATTCCCTCTCTTATGCGTAAGTCCATCCTTCACTGCAATGGCTCCCTTCTCACTAGTGAAGTTGAACCTGGTCCCATCCGTGCAGTCACACCACACTTTGAACCTAATGTAGTCGATCTGAGCATGGACTGTAGACAAACAGTCCATCCCAAAGATGAAATCGTAAGGCCTCGACGCTGCTACAAGAAGATCTCAGCCAAATATCTAGACTCTTAGAGTAATCTCACACCACTGGTACTAGTGCGTAATCGTCCAGTATGCTCATGTAGGAGTCTGTAGACGTAATGATGGATCCAATGGCTCTGTCGTAATCTTCGAGCTCCGAACAGGGTTATCATAAATAAAATAATTACTCGCACCTGTGTCTATAAGTACTATATAAAAGATGTAGTAAACACATATAGTACATAGAATCATCTCAGGTGCGCCATGGTTGTAGGACTCGACTACCTGGAGCTGAGCCTGCTACTGTCCACTAGTTCACTGTGGTTGGGGTGGACTTCCTGGTGGTGGTGGTGGAGCCTCAAAACATAATCCACCATCTGCTACTCGGCTAGCTCCTCTGCGTCGTCCACCTGCTCCTGACGGACCATCACGGTCGAACATCTGCCTATGCCTGGGAGGTCCCTCTACTGTCTGATGCTCGTCTTCATGGTGGGTTGGGCAGTCTCAATCCACGTAACCCTGCCCGCCGCATGCATAGCACTGTCTTCCCGTCGTATGGCTTGCTCTGTTTCGTGTTACCCGCACATCCGAACCAGTATCCTGAGGTCGCCCACCTGATGGCCTGGTCCTCTTGGACCTCTACATCAGCTATCTACAGACGGCTGCAGAAGACTCCTCTATGTGTCGTCCTACGGTGGATCTCGCCGATGGCAACTACTCAGCGAGAAATCTCTCCACTAGAAGGTCTCTCTCCCGCACCACCACCTGCGTTGGGATGCTAAGGGGAATCACTGAAGCCCTAATCTCGGGCCTCAGTCCATACTCGAATGACTAGGCCCTGAAGAATGGGTCCTACACCATATCCATGGAGTAGTGTGAGAGGCCAGTGAACCTCGCTGAGTTCTGAGCTACTGTCATGCTGCCCTGCTGCAGATGAAGTAACTCTTGAATCCGCACTGCACGGAGGGTGGCTGGAAAAAACTCTGAGTGGAAGAGACTCTCGAAGTCCATCCAGAGTAAATATGCCTCGTCATGAACCTGAAGCATCATACTCCATCATCTACTTGCTGCCACGTGCAGAAGACTCACGGCAAGGATTACTATAAGGTTCGCTGGTGTTTTTACTAATCTGAAAACTCTGACGACAGCCTCCAGCCAATCCTCAGCTGCAAGTGGTTTTGTCTCTCCATGAACTCTGGGTGGCCTCTGTCGCTGGAACTCATGCAACGCACTCAGGCGGCATGCACTGTCTGCTGCTGGGGATGGTGGAATGGGTGGCCCTACTGGTAAAGGTACCACTGGTGCCTCTGCTATGATGGGGCACTGCACCGATGCCTCATCGCTCAGTGGGCTACAATCTCACACGTGACTCAGAACCCTAGATGGATGCCTTCGTGGGGCGATCCTAAAAAGAAAAAGGCACACCACGGTGAAATAGTATACATGGTGAGTTGACACAGTGTAATCACAAAGAAAAATTTATGAAAGACACACGCAATAAGTGTTTTCTTGTACTGAGTCAGAAATCAGAAGTCAGAGTCCTAGTATATGGTTACGTTGGTCGCCGCACCAACACTTATTTCCCTAAATTGATAACCACACCCCAAACACTAAATACTATTTCCATTAAAGATTCAAAGTAAATGTTCTGAGGTAGAACTAACCACCAATGATACCAATTTTTCACGACCCATCCTCGGGGCCCATGCCGTGACTATCTGAAACCTGCCTTCTATAGGGAAGGGGCTAGCAACTAGCACCAAAGGCATAAATACCAATAAAAAAGGAAGGAATTTTCTTTTATAATAGTAAACAAACACAACAGATTACGCAAAAGAAGTAAAAACTAAGTAATATTGAAATACCAAAGTAAGTGATGAAATGAAAGGGGTCAAAAACACAAGCCCAACATTAATTACAATACAACTGAAAAACTAGTACAACATCAGTAAAGTAAATCAACAACCACAAAGTCATCCCCTAGGTATCCCACCTTAAGGGTGGGTACAGATGGTCTCCTCAGCACTTCGGGTCTGTCCGTCCGCTTTGTGTAAGTCTTGCCAAGTGGTCCACCTCCGGGTACCATCCAGCTCCTCGATTCTCCACTTCGAGAAGTGTGGTCTGTCGTCTGCATCCAACAGAACATAGTGCGGGCAATGCCCGTGCAGGGGTGAGTATACGATACTAAGTAGGGACTGCAAGACCCCTAAAGGTCTCCAAGAATCCATGAAGTAGAAACCACATAATAGAGATACAATAATGAATTATCAACCAACCCTACTTAGGTATATTCCCATACATATACCTAAGTTATCAATCTTAGTTTGGCTCCAAACTCTCAAGCCCAAGAACAACTTAGTCCACATAGGGAATAAGTCAACCACATTGATGATAATGATTGAATGTCAAAACTCAGCTCACACAGGTATACAACTCATGAAGAGGGGTGGAGAAGATTAGATGTAGCCTCTGAATCATCTCCTCTACCGAACCCACGTAGGATCCTAGTACAGAAGACGTCGCTGCCAAAGCCACAGAGAATCCAAGTATAGTAATCATTACTTCTGACCCCAGAGAGGATCCATGTACAGTAGTCAATACTGCCAATCCCACAGAGGATCCATGTATAGTAGTCATCACTGCCAAACCCACGGAGGATCCATGTATAGTAGTCATCGTCTTTGAACCCACGGAGGATCCCAGTTCAGTAGTTGTCACAACCATCTCTAGGGTTCTCACACACAGCACACTAGATCCCGGGAGGTTCCACTCATTGAGAAAAAGGGAAATCAAAACATAAACTATCATGAAGTCCCAGGTTAATGTATCTTAAAGTTCTGTCTCATCAAAAGAAAGCCAACGTGATAGAGGATGTGTCAATCAGATGCCCAGTCTGAGAGTTATTGGCTTTTTCGTTCTAGGGGCACAGTTGGAATTACGCTCGTTCCAATCCCTGTCATTTTCCAACGATGATCTAAACTCACATAGAGTATCACAAAAAGGACCACCTCATCACGAGGATCCCAGTGCAGTAGACGGTGCATCTATTAGACGCGTGGTCTTAATGTTATTCATGTTTAAGTGAAACGGGCGCGGCCCGTCAAGCCCCGTGGGCTGGCGGTTCGGCCTGACCCTTTTCAACGGGTCCAACCCAGCTGGGGGGTTGGCCTAGCTTGATGAAGCATGGCCCGGGCCAGTGGGGCACGGCGTGGCACAGCCGGACCCGAAGTGGCGCGGTCGGGCCCATGCCCCCCTGGTTTCCTAAACCAGCGGCAACGAGAGGCGCCACCCCTCATGTCCGGTCGGGCTTCTCAGCGCCAGTGGCCTGCATGGGCGGGCCACTATCCTCACGTGCCACACATTTGGGTTTTGTGGACTTTTCAAACTTTTTGGCTGATGAGCCAGCCAATTCGCTGCCAAAGTGGCCCGTGGAGCGCGGGGCAAGGTTTTCCACAATGCGGAGCCTTAAAGGCACCGTATTCCTCCACCCGGTCAGCTTCGGCCAGCTAGTTCTTCTTTGGCCGAGCGGCCCACGGATGTGGGCCGCGTTTCCTTTCCACATGGCCATCATACAACCGCCACGTCCTCCAGTTTCCACCTCCTCTTCTGTCACCGACTCCATTGAAATAAAACAAGGATCAATGGAGGGTCGGCAGGCCGTGTTCGTTCGGCCCGCACCCTCTGCGTTAGGAGGTATCATATGGACGAAGATAAAACATGGTTTCAATGAAGAATGAAGAACAATTTTATTCAATTAAAATTGAAGCAAACCCCCTACCTCGTAATTGAAATCACACGTCCTCGAGCCACAGAAGACGAGCGTTGCAGTAATCAGGCATCGTGGAAGAACGATGTCATCCCATCAAAGTTGGAGGAAGAGTCGTTGTCATAGGCAATTCTTCTTGCGAGTGGTGTCTTATCCCTTGACGCGGAGGAAGAAGAAGGTATGAGAAGTCATGGAGCATTCTTCACCGAGAGAGTATGACATTCTTTGTGGAATAATGAGGCTCTTCTCTAATTCTACAAAGGATACCCCACCAAAATATATGCCAAGAAAATATTATATTAGGCCTATCAATTTTAATAGAATTACCATGCAATTCAAGATGATTCAAATGAGAGGTTCCAATTAATTAATGAAGTTATTAATTGGATGTGGTGGCATAATCAATGGGTGGGAGGTGGAGAGGCTCCACCATAATGAGGGTAGGTGTTATATAATTAAGGGAGAAGGAAGGTGAAAAGTTTATAATTCAAAGAGAGAAGGTGGAGAGTTATAAGAATTAAAAAGGGGTTTTTATGGGAGTTTAAGGGGAAGTAGAGGGGTTGGGCTATCTATGGGCCCCGCCTCACATTCTCCTATCATGGGAGGTTATGTGGGTGTGGGCCCCACCTATAACTTCCCCTTGTAGAAAATAACCTCAAAAAATAAAAAAATTGTGTATAACAATTTTATTTAATATAATATAAATCCCCAAAAAAATTATCTTATCCTCCCGAGAAAAAGAACCTATGATAAGGGTCCCCTTAAGCGAATTCTGATGCTGTGAGTTCATCAGTGCCCTCAGATTTCAATTCCGAGCACCGGTTCAAAAGATAGAAAAACCCACATGTAAGTTTACTAAATGTACCCGAAAAAAACTTCAAAAAATGATTTTGGGAACACTGGGCCTCGGAATCAGGTGCTGTCAGAAACTGAAGACTCTTAGATTTCCAAATTATTTAAGAAAAAAATTTCCTTGAAATTTCTGGGTCTTTACAGAACCATATATTGTATCAAATAAATAATAATATTATGATTTCCAAATAAAAACATTATGATAATTTCCAAAACACTTTTTGAAATCATCCCCTAAATTCAATGTATATCAAATCAAAGGTAAAATACTACAAATACCCAACTAAACCCCCATTCAAGAAAACTTGAAGACTCCTCTTTTGAATCTATATATGGAAAAATAAATCATTAATCCATAAAAAAGTAAGATATCACGTGGCTTTTTATCATTGAAAATGTATATGAATTAATAAATTCATAAATGTAAGTAAATGGAATCATCTATAATATATTATTGTTACTCAATATATAAAGAGATGTAGAATTATCTCCATCAAATACTTATATATTTATACTTGTGTCCACCAGTGTCATAATATTCCATAACATATTATCATATTGTACCATTTTCAAAGGCCTTGATTAAACCTATGATAAATATAATGTCAATCCTCTATAGTTACTAACACGTTTTTGATTTTCTCATAATAGAATTAAAATTTTGACGAATATAAAAAATCACTCTAAATGTTATAGTTGAGAACATCACATTCCACTCAACCAAAAAATAAGTAGATCATGTATATTATTTATATAAGGTCATGAACTTCCTGAATCTATCTCAGTTGAGGACCAAAATTCCATATGCTTCAAATGAGCGGAAAAATTCTTTCTTAGATGAATTTAAACTAATTATAAGATCAACACAATACCAAACCACCCCTTTATTAGCTAATCCTAAGGGATTGTATATAAATTTTTTAGAGTGTGATGGTTCTCATTCTATGGATCTTTACAACCCGATGTTTTAGGGATTCTGAATATGAACATTCTAATACTTGAATATTAACCACATAATGTACGGAACATTATGTGGTATAATTCATCGGTAATATATCTTACAAATATGTTGTATTCCTTATGAGAATATTCTATATATTTATATGAGAATACTACTATTTATAACATTAACAGTTCATCTAAATCATTAATACTCCTGGAAAAACATCTTTTAGAAATTTCTCAATGACATACATTGAGTGGTAAATTATCATTTCACTTCAGTATATATATATATATATAACTAATGAAATGAATGATAAATTGAATATTTACTTTTGTATAATATTATATACATTTTTCCCAAATTAATTTATAAATACTTAAAATAATCATACATATTCTCCTTTCTAATATATCACATTAGATAAATTATCTTATATGACTTATGATTGATACAATTTCATGGATCTTTCTAATATTTCTATTTAGAAATGTAACTCCAACCATATCTATTTGGGTTCATTTAATATTCCCAAGTAAAATATTTAATTATTAATATCTATAAAGATACCCTGATTGAAAAATCATTAGACTTTGTATCATATTCTCATTTTTATACTCCCTCCCTAAAATATCTACACCCTTACCTATACAATATCAAATCATATATAATAAATAACTATTATATCTATATATAAATCGTTCTCAGTTCATCATATTAATAATTATAAAATTACAATAAAAAATGTCCATTAAATAATTTGGTAATTAATGTTAATATTGGGTCATTATTTCAGCATACACCATAATAATTACTGGATATTAAGTGACATTGATTTTTACTAGAAAAATATTTAATTTACTAAAATTATACATATAAATGTAAAAAAATACTCCTTAAATCCTCATAGTTATTTATTTCTCTTTAGAAATTATTTTATGTTACACGACATACAATATGTCTTGAGGTAAAACTTGTTTTAATAGTCCCAATTTTTAAAAAATAAATAATTGAATATATATCATATAAAATATTATATGTGTTTGTATAATTATTCATGTCATGGTATCTAATGAAACATATAACCTGGTTATTTAATATGGAAATTCATTTTGTTTTAAACAATACATTATTTAAAAAAAGAAATCTTATAACATAAAATAAATGAGATAACTATTCACATCCTTTAAATATATTTTTTTGAGATTGATTAATTTTTCTTTTCATCCATTAAATGGTTTAGTAATAAGTTTCTCTGTAAAAAAAATGAAAACTAGAATATATTTTAATTAAATACCTTTTTTAAACTATTATATAATAATAAAATTTATAATGTCAACATTTATTTTTATATCCACTTAAATATTATAGAACTAATATTTATAAATTCATTATCTCATATGGAATCTTCATAGAGTTTCAAAAACTCAATTCAGTATTCTTAAAAATTATATCTTGTGGAATCATTACATGTCAATCTGAAAAACCCATTTATAATGAAATATAATTAAATGGATATTATAAAGAAACAATGTTTGATATCCAAATAATTATTTTCTACTTCTAATTTTATAATTCAATTACATTTATTATTGACTGAGTATTAAAATATGGATATCTCTATCCTTAATTCATAATTCCTCAACAATTTGAGAAAATACATTATTCAGTAAATGTATTTATTCTAATCAATGAATCATTTATTACAATACAAATGGAATTATTTTTATATCCCAAAGAGGATTTAAATGATATATATAGTTTCCATACTATCTTAATAATTCCAATAATATTGAATATATAAATAAAGGATAATGTTTTTTTTGATTATTTTCCATCTAATTACATTAGAACCTAATAAAAAAAATTCCATTATTATTTTAAGAATATAGATTCCCTTGTTAAAAAAGTGCAATAGTTTATTTCTCAAGAAGGGGTGACCCTAACACATTAATGTTATCCTTTCATTCTTATGAAGATTAATAAAGTTTCATAAAGGAATCATATATTTCAAAAACAAAGCTTCTCCTTAACTAGGATTGATATAATAGAAACATTTCATGTTGATGATACTATTATCTATAATTGATTCTTAGATTATATTAGTACAATTTTCTATATATATTTTAAAATTTCACACTTTAAAAGTGATCCAGTAAAATATTTACCCCTATTAAATTATAAAATATCCATCAGTTGGACAAAATACATATTTTACTAAACTTTGGTAACATAGTGTTTCTCCCACCACCTAAGTATTTTGTTAGGTTGTCATCCCTTATATAATAGTTTGTTAGTATAGTAGATAATCCTTTTCTCAATCCAGTATATACTTAAACACAACATTATTTATCTGATAAAATAACCATATTTGTGTATTGAACTCTATGTAACATGAAGAAATGGAAAAGAATTATTACATAATACTACTCACCAACTAATTAAATTATTACATTTTAAAATATAATCCATGAGAAACCAGCTTTTGTGTGAAATTCCAAATTGAATGATTGATGTCTTAAAAAGTATTCAATTTATAAGAAATATAATTTTTTTAAATAGTATTCAATATCATTGTCTAATATCATGTTATTCGATTAATAAGTATGCATGTTTTTAAATATTTATTTCAGAATATTATTTCATTGACCAAATAAAAATGATTAAATGATCTTGATATGTTATACATTACACAACCCATAGATTTTGTTGTTAACATAAATAAAATGATTTATATATTCATAAATATTCAAATGAATCCCAAGAATTATATACATTAATAAATTTATTTTAAATAATTAAAGTGATTAAAAACTAGTAATCCCAAAAAGTGCATGCTTAGAAAGAAAAATATAAATACACATGGGAGTAAATAGTTTGACCCATATTCCCTCCACCATAATATGTACTACTCCAGATAGGACCTAATTCCACAATAAATATGAAACATAAAATATATAAACCACACCCTCTTCTTATTTAAAGATCATGTCCTACTAGATGTAAGAGTCAAGGTTGATGTAAAATAAATTAATTATCTTATCTAACCTGTAACTCTATGGATGCACGTATGATAATTAATAGATACATTCTAACACTTTAAACTATTCCAAATATATATTCAAAATAAAATAATTATATTATTGAATAACAAACATATAATAAATTAAATAAATAAACTGTTCATAAATTTAAAAATGATATATATTTTTATCAATAATACATCAAAAAAATACAATTATAAACACTTATTTTTTTTTGTGATTCACTGGGAAAATTATATATTTAAATAAATATGAAGAACATATATTTATTAATAATATGAGATATTCAAATATCAGGTAAAAAATTAAATGAAATGGAATCATATTTTATTTTAATAATATTATTTGAACCATTTACATAACGTCAGTACAATATATTAAATATTGTATAATTTTTTCTATATCCATTATCAAAACAAAATTTTGATATGGTTTTAAAAATTCCTTAAATTAGGCCATTTAACTAAAATAATAAAAATTAATAATTATGAAAAAATCATAACCACAAATGTATTATCTTTAATTTTTAACCTTATATTGTAATCATAATTCAATTATAAACTTCCCATATAATTTTGATAAAATCATTTTATATATAATTTATTATACTTTCCTTCTTACTTCCCATAATTATTTAATATTAACATTAAATATTATGGTATAATTATTTAATAAATGCATCATAATTTTTTAATTTACTATAAATACATTTTAATTAATTTATTTATGAAATATTTTATAAATTAATAAGTATCCCCAAATAGATTTTGACATTTTTTACAAGAATTTGATAAACAATAAAAAACATTTATTAATTTAAATATTGACAAATAAAATTTATTTTCATTTATTATATTTAATTGTGATTATATATATATATCATTTGAGGTGACTGAATATCTACAACATGTACAAACAATCAAGAAATATCCATCGTAGCCTTTGATTGATGAATCGTCTTATAATTATCTCGGATAATTATGTAACAATAACTTTTGGCACTTTGTAATCTATTCTTATGTTATTGGGCCTGAAAAATGATATCACCACATGAAGGGAAATATGTAGTATTTCACTAGTGTGTGTTTTTACCATTTCTTATGATCATGCTTTACAAATTATTGACCCCACTCCTAGTATTAAAAATTATCCATTTAATGTTATGTCTATAATGATATGATGCGTTATGTTTTCATAATTAAAAATCATAATCATAACCATTGTAAACCTATATCAATAATTAAAAGATACAAAAAATATAATGTATTGGAAAATGCCACTACTTATTATATTTAATTTCTTATGACATGAACTAGTTGATGTTTTTAAAATAGAATATTATATTAGAAGCAAAAAAACAGAATATCAATTGTATTTTATGATAGAGAAAATGAAAAGAAAATTATATAAATTTTATACAATTTATAACAGTATTTAATAAATATAATAATATAGAAATATATAATCTATTTGTTTGGTTAATTATAATTTTTTAATACTTAATAAATGTATAAAAGTTTATAAGAAACCATATCCTTGGTATCTTACATACACAAGACCTGAAAACACACTCAAATTACATGAATAACTTCTATGTTGTGTAACTTTTGTCATACCACACCACAAAATTAGTCTTCAATCATATGGTTAATAAAAAATGAGAGAGAGATCTATGGGACACCCTCCTCCATGGTGTATCCATAGGTATAAAAAAATAACTCAATGCATTATTAGGACCCTCTCATCCATCCTAGAAGGTTTGTTTCTATAAAAGTTTTAGGGATAAAATGAAGTGATATTTTTAATAAGGGAATATTCTATTATGAAAAATAACTAGACTCCCACCCATATATCAATGTTATTTCCACCATTTTTAATACCTTAATAAAATTCCTCATGTTCCAAAAATTGCATTTCATGAGAAAATAACTTCAGTTGAAAATTCATTAATAACAAGAAATAATTCATTTGACCATTCTTAATGTTTTATCATATGAAAAGTTAATTGTTATGATTGATAATATAGAAGATATCCGAATAGATTATGTAATATATTTTGGATTCCAAATTAATATTACGATTTTCATATGAACTATAAATTAATATTTTAGTAGTTCATGTCATATTTAATTATTTTGGTATACGATTACAAAAATTAAGATGAATGATATCGTATATCATTCCTTGTTTTATACCCATGACATTTAATATGATATTCCATTAATTAATAATTTCATAACCTATAGAATATACGTAGAATACAAAATAGATATAGTGGAATTATGAAATCTCTATATCAATAAATTTTATTAATATTATAGATCAAAAAATTTCATTCATTATTTAGGTTGATATTGAATTAGTCTTTTTTAAATTTATAATTGGAAATGTAGTATATTTTAATGGTAATTTATTTAAAACACAATATTAATGATTTCAAAAATAACATTTATAAAATTTATATATTTTCTACAAATTCATATACTAGAAACATAAATTGAGTTCTAATATCATTTGAGATATTTTTTATTTTATAAACATAGGTGGATAGTATGATGAGTCACATTATATGAAAAATAATATTAAAAATATTAAAATAAATTTTCTATAACAACACATTTCATTATGGAGTTTTTTTACCTTATGAAAACATATGAAAAATGATTTTGGAATTAACTATATAATCATTGATTAATATCGTTATAATTTTATAATAGTTTTCATCATAATACAGTCACTAATTGGAGTAACATTGGGGAATATATATGATTATGGGGTGAGGTAAAAATCCCATTAAGAATTCTCTTCAAGGTAAAAATTTGGTGAGATGTCATAAATGTTAATAATGAATTCATTTGATTGTAAAAGAAATAAATCATAAAATATATTATAGAAATATTGAATAATATAAAAATTATCATAATATCATTGAAACTATGTGAATAATAAAAAATTATAACATACATATTGCATGGCATTATAGGCATAATCATGCAGATCAATAAAAAAATCATAACTTAAAATGCTAACTACATTTGGTCTATTCTTGACATTGTTAACATAGATAAACAAATCTTATCCACACATAATTATCTTTTAAGATATAATAATTTAACTGGTTTTTTATGCCTTGAATTATTTCATTCCCATTGTTAATTATAATAAGTCATTTATTGGGTTCCACGTAAAAATGAATCATATAGAAAATATGAAGATAAAATAAACTAGTGGGAGAGAAATGGTTAACATAAAAATCCATAAATCATTAACCATTGTGGAATCATGACGGATCCCAATAAATTAAGGGATTAATGAATCATTTACATTCATTTTTAAGTAATGAATAGTGATTGATGAAAATATATCTCAACATGTACGAAAAATCATAAGAAATTCTAATACGATGTTATATAATTGAACTCATTTATCAATCTATCATAAAATTAAAAATATTCTTCTAAAAACATAAGATCATTTTTTTCCAAAAAACTGCCAATAAATTATCTTATTTCATGTAAAAATATGGATTTTATTGGAAATCATATAAATAAAATAATCCTTAGGTATGTGATACATACAATTGAGGAAGAAATAGAAATTTTTCCTTCAGAGAGTTTAACTTAATGAAATGCTTTGAAAGGGAACTAATCATATATGAATATCAAAATAAAATAGATTGAGAAATAAATGGTATAAAACACTAAAAATTTTAAAAAATGTTTATAAATAATTTTAATTAAATCTATTAAAATGATAATTATTCATATATTGATAAATACCATGATCAAAACAATTGTAAAGTGCGGAAGATTCACTTTTTTTGAGTCTGTAATCATATTTTACAATCAAGTAAACTTATGAGGAGATAAATAAAACTTAGTAATTAATATATCCATCACATTTTCATATATATTTCTGACATTTTACTAATTTAATATCATAATTTATTAATTTATTAAAAAAGTATTTTTTACACAAATTATTCCGAGGTTTCTCAATTTTTGATTCAAAATATTTGATATAGTGTTAATGGATAATAGTCATCTTTAATTGTTCCATAATAAGATGAAGTGAAATTTCTTTCATCTCCTATCATTTTATAAGGATTGGACATGAATTTATTTGAAATTATTTACTGTTCGATGATCCTTTCTATATATTTTTTTTTCTTAGACCAACCATGATGAATTGTCATCTATATTGTGAATATAATTCCTATTTTATGTTTTTAGAATATATAAAATGATTTAATTTTTTTAATATTATATTACTATATTTGAAAAATATTCAAATAATTCATGTTGGTCATTAGCATAAGTAAAATAACAATTTTTACATACATTGTGTAAAACTACCATATTTCAATTATATTTTGATGATAGTTTACGAAAAGTTGAAAATTATTAAACACATTTCTATTAAAAAATAATTATAGTATAAAAATACTAATTATTATATATGCTATGGATTTTTTAGAGAGTTGATTTGAAAAAAAATAGGTATTAGAACAATTACCTTTCATTTTGATCAACCTACATTAGATTGAGCAAAAATCATTCATATGTGGGTATTTTTATTAGACGGTGACCATAAGAATATGTAAAATATATTTTTGTTATGTATTAGGTCATATAATATTCAAAGAAATATATTTTCTAGGTTAGGGGAAATTAATGGATGATGAATGTTTATACAACAACGGGGGGAGTTGTACATTTGAAGATTATATTAATAATTTTAATATTGACATTTAATACTATGAAATTAATGATTATTATAAATTGTATTACCATTTAATTAAAAGATATAGGTTTCCTTGTAATGTAATTACTCTAAAAATAGAATGAAATATTCAAAAAAAAATACTCATAATAATTGAATAAAAATTGTTCTTTATTGAGAAATAATATAACATAGTTTTTAAAAATTGATTTTGGGGTTTTAAAATATATTATCTTATATTTAATTCAATTATTTTACTCAATAAATAAATTGTAACATTGAGAAAATTAAACAAAATTTATTCAGTTTTTTAAAATCCTAATAATGAAAGAAAACATTCAATATACACAAAAAGGAATTATTTTACTATTCCACATAAAAAAAATTCACAAAAATTAAAAATCACAATTGTATAAATTAATTGCCTTAATTAAACAAGTGAGATATATTTTATGATGTTAAAAAAATTATTTAATTTCAAAACATTAATTTCAAAATAAAATTTCATATTTTCCAAAATAATTTTAAAAAATAACTATTTAATATTTAAAATCATTTATTATTTATTAATTATGTTTCATAAATTGAAAAATTATCTAATATACCTCATGTAATTTATATTAATATTTTAATAATTTTAATAATAATTTTTTTCATTAAACTACTCTTAATTATTGGTATATTATTTCAATTATTATTTATTATTCAAATTATCAATTACTATTCCAATGGTAATATAGTTAATATACTCTCTATATAATCCACTTATTTCATTATTTATTCTTTGAATAAACCTAAATTATATTTTTTTTTAATTACAAACCATTTTTTGTAAATTTTAATTTTAATTTACATATCTTTTGTTAAGTGTGATATTTTATGTAGACCATTATGACATGGATGCGCAAATTCATCATATGTTATTTTTTTGACACAATATTCTATTTTTTTTATTTATTGATCTTATTTATACTTCAAATGTATCTTTTTATTTTTATAAAATGAAATAATATTTCATTCATTCTAAGGATATGTTTATTTATGAAGGAATATGATAGACACATATATTTGGTAGGAAAACTGTCATATTTACATGTTTGTGTCATTAAATCCCCCCTTCTAAAAAATTTTCCAGGAAATTTTAACTCATTTTTCTTGTCAAAAATTAATTATGGTATTGTACTTACATTACAACCTTACCATACCATATTTCCTCTAAATAGTTTTGATTTCACCATTTTAATACAATCTGAGTGGACTTTTATTGTAGAACATTATCACTAAGATCCAATATTTCAATTATATATTCCTTTTAAGATATATAACCGTCCATTTTATTGAAATCCATATTATCTAAATTAGAGGGGTCTTGTATATACTTCCTAAAAAGGGGTATGTGGTAGATACGTCGTACTTAAAACTAGTTTTGTGGACTGGTAAGTAATTACAACACATTCACAACATGAGGGAGAATATATAAGGGGACATTTTACATAGGGATTATATTTCCATTATTCTAACACCTCATAAAAAATTTCATGTATATATTAAAATTAACACTTTATCCCCAACCTAAAACAATAGATCCAATTGAAATTTTTTACTGTAACTCTATTTTTAGATATATTTTACCTTGATGTGTCATTAATAGATTGAATATTTCATTTTATGTATTCATCTAGTTAGGGTTTCACTCAATTACATTCTTTTATATTATCTTAGGTTGTAATAGTAAATTATTTTATCATATATATGAATATAAATTGTGTAATACAAATGATTTATTGGGATTTATTATTAGAAAACTCGAGCATTGTATATTGTTTATCAGAGGCTCCTTCAATGACCATATAGAAATATTTATGAATGTAATATATTGTTTTAATGTTTCTATGAAATAAGAAATCTATCTGAATTAGAAATCATATATTGAAGTTCAACTCATTGTTCAATACTTTTTAATGAATCCCATAGAACATTAAAGTGAATCTTGAATCATTAACAGGTAGAATTGGTAATGGTATCCATACAGTCTCAGTATATATCTAATATATATTATTGTATGATAATTAAGATATTAGTATTCATAAATTTTGTTTTAGATGGATCAAATTTTCATTAAACCTATAATAACCCATATATAATTTTTTCATTTTTTTTATTTTAAAACATGTTATAATTTTCCTAGTTATATTCTCTCTTTCCCATGTTATTATGGTTAATGGAAATGCAATTCCCTCGTAAATATATCATTATAACATATCATATGGTTATACCATAAGAATTTATATATATGAAGAAATATATCTATTGATTGTATCACATGAAATTTACTCTTAGTGATATATATTGTTTTTAATTATACTCATATAGATAAATAACTTTTACAATTTTCAACATATAACTATTTCCCCAGTTTTACACATAAATGTGTCCCAAATCATATTACACCATATTTTTTAGTTTTTCACTCTAATATTCTAAATTTATATTGTCATCCACATTCTTTTAAAAATCCACATTATCTATTTGTGCTGTAGTAATGTTCTCTAAGATATTGTGTTGAGAAATCATTGTAGTAATGTAATATTTCATACCTTCTTTAATGATTTTTCTGCTTTAACATTAGGTGTATGAAAATATTATATACCATTTGATCCACATCATAGAAAAGTTTGTAATATCTTTTCCTTATTTATCATTAACCACATATTTTATTTTCTAGGAAGGTAGTTAATTTTTAGGCTGTAGAATTTTATTTTTCTAACCATATTTTTTGGATAATGAAAAAATCCTTATATTCCAATATATATATATTTTACATTGATGATAAATATATATATGTATCAGATTTATACTTAGAAATAATACCTCTAAATTTTAGAATAATTCATGATTTATACCAGCCCTAAATAATATGGCAGATAATTTTAGGCATTTACATTAAAATGTATTGAAATGTTTGATTTCACATTATCATTTTCAATGCGTAAATAACCAAATACATTATTATATGTGTCATTATATATCATAAACCATTTATTTATTGAGTTTATATTGATAAAATATTCTATTAATATACGCTTATGTAACTCCATGATGTAATCTTCCCAGTAATATGTCTAGAAGAATAGTAATCTCATCCATCTTATCTTTCATAGTGGATTTTAGAATAATAAGAAAATTATCCCAAAAATTAGATGATATAAACAAGTCAAAGGAAACTACAGTTTTCTATCTTGACTTTGGTATTATCCATTTATCAATTTCAATGGACTTTAAAATATCCATATATATCAAATTGCTTGAAATCAATAGAAACATAACAATGTATGTCTTCAACTTGAAGTTGCATTGACTATACATAATATGTGACATTCCATTCTGGAGAGTTTTTAGTATAGTTATCAAATAATATTCTTAATCATATTTTATAATGACCCAGCATTAAACATTACATAATCTTGAGTTATGTCAAGAATTCACATTGAGTTTAATTTTAGGTCTACAGTATTACAGAATTAAGAAATAACTATTACATAAAAACTCAAATTCATTAAAAGTGGATACAACTATGAAAAGATCCATTTCATCCACAATATAAAACATTTTAAAAATAAAAAAAAGTTTTAATTTTTTTATAAAATTATTCTTGACTTCTTCCATTATATTATTCATAATTATACCCTATGGAACACATTTCCAAAACATGGTATAGTCATGAAAATCTCAATATGGAAGATAAAATAATGAATTAAATAGTTACTCCATAAATATTTTAAACCCATGAAATCATTTTTACCAAAACATGATTTTCACCCATAAAATATAATCATTTTAACAAACCTCATGAAATCATAAGATCCTTGGAAAACATCATGGAAATCCTAAATCATAAAGGTACCCTTGGGAATCCATATCATACATACAAATATGCTTTCACACCTATATATTGATTAACCTACATGGTTGTGTTTTCCATACCCATTGCAGTATATTTTCTAAATCTCTTAGGAGAAACCTTATTTTTAAACTCTTTATAATTACCCATGCATTAGAGAACTATCACGAGATCACCCACCCTCATTTTAACATGGAACCACCCATATACCTAAGTAATTTCCATGAACCATAACATAATCATAACACATAAAACACCAATATCGACAAAATAAAATTTCTAAATTACAATTATAAGATATCATTTCTAGATATTGATATAATAAGTCCATTATCAAAACCATTATCAATACCAAAATACCTAAAAAATAATATGGTATTCATTTTTATTTTAAAATCATTACGCCATGTAGAAGAATCTAAATATCAAATAATGGTCACGATGGAGTAAATTTCATTATCGCCGCATACGTTAAAAATAAACATTAATATTATAATTTAGTAAAACGATTCAATAAAAAATATTCCTTTTTAAAACATTTTAATTAAATTAAAATTCAAAGTGGATGATTACACTTCATTTAAAATAACATTGTGTATATTATCAAAATATTCTTCAATGAAAGGTGATTGAGATGAAGTCCCTAGAATTGAGTCTAGCTTGTCTCATTGGTTCTTTATTTACATAAATAATATACCTAGGTTACTTTATAAATTCTTGGGAACCTTTTTAAATTTTATTATTCCTTTTACATAACATATTATAATGTTATAAAAATTATAAAACAACTTAAGTTTAGGTAAAGCGTTTCGTCGATATTTGGTACTTGAATAAAAAATTAATTTGATTTGATATAAAGTACACTTGTAGTAAAATTTCCATCATATCAATAATAGTATTAGTGATTGAAATATCATATATATCCATTATATATTTATTTACGAAATAAATAAAATTTTGTGATAAAAAATGAATGCACATTTTCTTGAGACAGAAGGTCGTATGTACGCATGAATGCTACTTTCAATTATTTTTCATATTAAATGAATAATAATTAAATGATATAAATGTATTTTATAATAAATGTAAAATAATAATTTCATATATGTCTCATTTGTTTAATAAAACCATCATTTATGTGTTCCATGTATAGCGGTAATGATTCATATCGTTTTCAGTGGGCGGTAGTCAACACTTCCTTAAACAAAATTATCGTATTTACACAACATGGAAAGCATAAGTGTATCCTATAAATATAAATTTCAGAATAATATAATCAATATAAATATCATATATATTATATGTTAAAATAGTGTCCATTATAATGTCCTCCCTGAGATTTGTTAGGGGAAAATTGAACAATCATTTTTTCGTGATGAAATAGTTTTTCATACACAGAAACAATATATTTGTTACCCACTAAATAGAGGTGAGTGAAAGTGTAGATATAAAAAATGTCATAACAAAATATAGGTATATATATAATACTTGTTTTTTATGTAATCATGTAATAATAAGAGTTTAGGAAGTGGATAATGGAAATGAAACTAAAAGGCAAGAGAGAAGGTGTCACCAATTAATCAAGTAACTTCGTTTTGTTTATACCAAAAGGATTATTAAGAGGCTTTATTCCCTAAGGGAGGCTTCTAGGATTAGGGGTATATTCTTAAAAGAGTATTGTTAATGTCTTAGATGATCAAAAGGGTTCTTGATGTGTGAGTAATAGAGAAGAGAGGGTACATTTTTATGGGAGAGGAAGAGGAACCCTTGGACACTATTAAATTATTTAATTAATATATTTTTTTTAAATTAAAATGGACCCATCATGATATATTTAGAATATAATACGAAGATTTTTTGATTTCCACTATTCAAATAATTTTCAATAATGTATTTATTTCATTTTAAACATTATATTCTTAGTTTACCCTTAATTATTATCTTTTAATTTTCATAGTGATAACAACATTTTAATTTTTAAGATGATATTAATTTTGATTATATGGTTTAAATTACTATAATATTGGAAACTAAATAGAAATTTAGACCATATAAAACTCACATTGTGATTTTAAAATATTATTATTATTTTTAAAAATAATAATAAATTTATATTTTTGTAAAATATCAATTATTTTATGTAACACCCCGCCCCTACCTCATTTTCTTGAGGAGGCGGTGGGGGTTACTTGGCCTTAAGTGACATTCCCAAGGTGCTAATGGTAGGAAATAAGTATCGAGGGCTCTGAGAGCAATTGGGGAACGATTTTCCCTTGACATAAAACCAACCAAACAACCACAACTAAAGGATGCATGTTGACAAAACCAAACTCATACATTACCCAAGACAACCAGATATTCCATAATCTCACATGCCAATACAATACAATACAACAACAGAGTACAATGCAGAAGACTCAACAAGAACACAACGAGCCATGACCCCACCATAGCTCCACACAAAGCTCCATGCTCTAAGTTCTACCAAGACATTACAATTCACCACTAAAGGAGGTTGATTCCTTACCTTTGCCCACGTCACGGTACACAACATCTGCAAAGACACCAACATTCCAAAGAAGGGGGTGAGTACTAAAACTCAGTATGATTTACCCAAATGACTTCCCTACACATTCTACTAGGATAAAACCGTTATCAAATTAATATAAAACATTTTATATAATATAATCCCAAGTGAAACCATTACCATATGCCAACCATTATCTTACCAAGACATCACACCCAACCCAAGAAAACAATGGAAAGACAACCGACAAGCCACAACCTTTCCAACATTTACCCATTGGAACAACAATTCCATCTTGCAAAGCAGTACACAACAAAATAATCAATACGATGGCAGTTCCATCCAACCTGTTTCATCGATTTACAAATAGTGGTTCTTCCCATCCACTTATCATCGATGGTGGTCCTTCCGTCCACTATCCATCCCCCTTTATTATAATGGTACTTCCTGTCCACCTCGACAAAAAAATTAAACCAATCACAACGCATCATATAATCCATCACGGTCACAAATTCATCATGTAATGAACTAATTCCATTACTTGTCAATTCACTTCAATAAATCACCCATTTATTGAAAATCATTTTCCATGAAAAACCCTATCACAATAAAAAAACCTTTTTATTGAAAACCTTTTATATCGATCCTTTTCACAAATCAACCATTTCATATCATTTTAAAATCTCCATTTTAAAATCCACAACAAAAACATTTCACCAAAAAACCCTTTTTTCTCAAAAAATAACCAAAACATCACCCAAGGGATTTTATACCAATTTCACACGTAAAAAAACAATTAATTTCAAGCAAAAAAAATTAATTGTAACCAAAACCAATAGCTCTTACCAGGTGGAGTCGAGAGAGAAGCCACCTACCTTTAGGGTTCCCGAGAAATCGACCCACTAACAACTGCACCTCAAATTCGGAGAATGCGCCACCAGCACCCCTCTAGATCTCATCCACTAACCATAACAAGCCTCAAAATTATCATCCAAGGCAACCGCAACCCATGATATACACACAACAAGTGTAGATCAAGAAAAAAAATAAAATGGGGAAAGTAGATATAGAGGAAAATAGAAGAGAAGCAAGAGGAGAGACTTACCTAGGAGAAACCACCTTGAATCCACCTTGAAATCCCTTTGAATCACTTCCAAAACAAGTGGGAGAGCACCCCTAACCCCTGAGAACCCAAACACCTGAGTGAGGATCGAGTGGGAGGAAGAGAGGAGTGAAATGAGGCAATCCTGAGTGATCCTGGATCTTATAAACCTAACATTAAGTGGCTGCATGGTTAGCCCGCGAGGTTTGGAAAACCATGCGCTAACCATGTGCATGACACTACATTGAGATCCAGGGTCTACATGGTTACCCTGCACAGTTTGGAAAACCATGCGGAGGCCGTGTGAGTCCTACTATCTCAAGAACAAGGGTCCACACAGTTTCCTGGGGAACCCGCCCGGTTTCCACTAACGGTGCTCAAACTGTGCACCCATTAAAAAGCCTACAAACTCATCCAAAACCATTCCAAACTCTCCCAACCTCTTACCAACTTATTCCATGATCTTTAAATATATAAAAATTCATAAAAAATTCCACATAACTCAAACCAGGGGTGTTATATTCTCCCCACCTTTGGACTTTCCATCCTTGGAAAGTAGTGAACCCGCCCTTTGTCGAAAGAGCTCGGGCCACTACTGGACCATCTCATTCTCCCGCTCCCAAGTCTCCTATTGAATCTAACCATGTTGCCACAAAACAGAAACTAAACTGATACTTTTACTATGCAATAATTTCTCTTTCCTATCCATAACCCGCACTATCCTTTGAACTAATGAATCATCCGGTTCTAGCTCAACATGATCCCATCGAATTACATGGTCGTGATCCGGCTGATACTTTTTCAACTGCGACACGTGAAACACATTGTGTACCACACTTAACCATGGTCAAAAATCCAAATGATAAGCAACTTCACCAACCCGCTCAAGAACCTAAAAAGGTCCAATATACCTCGTAGATAGCATTCCCTGCTTCCCAAACCGACGATGTCCCAACCTAGGAGAGATCCTCAAGAACACATGATCACTCACCTTGAACGACAATGGTCATCGACGATGATCCGCATACAATTTATGATGACTCTAGGCTATCTCCATTCTCTTCCTGATCAACTTGATCTTCTCTATAGTCTCCTGGACAAGAGTCGGTCCAACCATTGAAGACTCACCCGTTTCCACCCAACATAGTGGAGAACGACACAACCACCCATAAAATTCTTCAAACTGAGCCATCTGTATGGATGCCTGATAACTGTTATTGTACGAGAACTCAACCAATGAAAAGTGATCCTCCCATGAGCCACCAAAATCTATTACACAAGCCTGCAACATATCCTCTAGAGTTTGTATCGTCCTCTCGGATTGACCATCCATCTGAGGGTGATATGTCGTACTCATCGTCAGTTGTGTTCCAAGGGCTTGCAGTAAGGATTTCTAGAAACGAGATGCAAACCTCAGATCTCTATCTGATACAATCGAAACTAGAACACCATTCCTCTTTATCACCACCCATATATAGATTTTGGACAGATCCTCCACCATTTGAGATTCATGAATCGGGATGAAATGGGCCGACTTCGTTATTCAATCCACTATCACCCAAATGGTGTCATGCTTCTTGACTGTTCTTGGGAGACCTATGACAAAATCCATCACTATCTGTTCCCACTTCCAAACAGTTATTGGTAAAGACTACCACATTCCTGTCGGCCTCTGATGCTCTGCCTTGACCTGTAGACAAGTCAATCATATCGAAACAAACTTATCCACAATTCTCTTCATACCATCCCACCAAAAATGTGTTTTAAACGCTTTATCCAACTTCTGAATTCCAGGATGAACAACCCACCTGGAATGATGATATGCCCTGAGAAGATACTCCTGAAAAGAAAATGGTACAACCATCTGATTCTGAAAACACAAAACTGAATCTCCATTTAGTTTCCAACACTCGATGGTCTCCCCACCATTGAGTCTCGACCCCACAGTCACACACTCAGAATTCGATATTTGTGGTTCTCTAACCAGGGCAATGAAGTCAGGAATCAACAAAACCTTAAAGTAGACCGCTCTATCGCCCTGGTCCTCACATTCCTAACTCATATCAGCTATAACCGACATAAATTTCCACTTGTCTGATGCATGTTTCACTATCTGTGCATATGATTTTCTACTTAATGCATATGCCACCGAATTTCCCTTACCCGATGTGTACATCAAATCAAAATAAAACATCTGAAGATATTCCATCCATCTCATTTTCCTCAAGTTCAAATCCCTTTGTGACAAAATGTGCTTCAAGCTCTTATGATCTTTATATACCGTGAATTTCTCACCGAAGAGATAATGATGCCTCACTTTCAAAGCATGGACCACTGCTGCCAACTCCAAATCATGAGTTGGTTTGTACTTCTCGTGCACACTTAAATACCATGAGCCATATGCAACCACATGACCCCTTTCATGAGAAATCACCCCAACCCTGATCTTGATGAATCACAATACACCACGTACCATTTTCCTGATTCTGGAAAAACCATGATTGGTGCTGATTTAAGACGACCCTTTAGCTCTTCGAAACACTATTGACACTTTTCAAACTACTTGAATTGAACATTATTTTTTGTAAAAGATGTCATTGGTGAAGTCAAAAGTGAGAAATCGTGAAAAAAATGCCGATAATACCCTGCTAGACCAAGAAAACTGCGTATCTCAAACATATTCATTAGCGGTTTCCATGAGATTACAACCTCTATATTTTCTGGATCCATCCACCTTTTTCACAAACAACACTGGCGCTGCCCACAAAGACGTTATAGGATGGATAAAACCTTTGTTTTGTAACTCTTCCAACTAGATTTTCAATTCCTGCAATTCATCATGTGTCATCCGATAAGACAGAAATGAGATTGGAATTGTCCCCGGAAGGAGATCAATCATAAGTTCCACATATCTTATGGGAGGTAACCCAGATAATTCATCAGGAAAAACATCCATGAACTGATCCACCACTTCCAGAGGAACACTCTGCACAACACCGTCTACCGATTCAAATGACAACATCGCCAACTGATCTGATAGCGTACCCACTGCCAGTGCCAATAAACCTGTTGCACCATGCCTTTCATGCTTCTCTCATATAAATAGATGTCTAACACCATCATGTGTCATAAAAGCCACTGTCCGCGCATCACATTCGATGTAGGCCTTAAAATCCACCAGGAAATCCATTCCCAGGATTACATCATAACCATTCATCTCAAGCATTGAGAAGTTCCACACTATCTCAACCTCACCCACAACGATACAACATTCTCTACACAAGAAATCTCGACACTCTCTTCGACCCAGAGGAGTTTGATGTTTCAAAACCATAGGCATCATTTATACCCTTAAACCCAACAAATAAACCATGCGTGCAGCAAATAAAAGTGTGTGAATCACCCATATCAAACAACACTTGCATCAAGGTAGAATTTAAAAGAATAGAACCTCGCACCGTGGATGGTTCCGACTGATCATCCACCACAATCTGCACAGCTCCAAACACATGTTTTCTTTCCACACGCTTATCTTTATTGTTCTGTTGAGGCGTCATGGTATTCTGAGAGTCACCATGACCCACATTACTCTACTGTAGAGAGGTATGTTGCTTCCCCCGTCTTGTCGAAGCATACGACGTCTGCGATCCCTGAGGAGTGTCACGCACACATGACCATGGAGAATTCCGACAATAACACTACAGATGGACCATCTTCATACAATTATGACATGCTCGAGGTTGGACCATACAATCCCACTTGATGTGGCATGTAGACCCACACTAAAAACATCTCAGCTTGCTCTGGGGATTCATAGGAAGATTCACCGATCCTACCGTCGGATTATATGTTATATTGCTGCCCTGTGAGTAAGTGTCTCCCTTCCGCTTGAACCCATCATTAGATTTCCCACTATTCGACATGGTTACCACCATTCTTCCCCATCCCGGAGCACCTAACAAATCCCGCTCATCCACCGAGGCTCTATTCACCATCTCCGTGTAGTAATCTATACACAAAACTGCTATCTTTGAACGAATTTCTGGCCTCCACCCCGCTTCAAAGATCCTTTCCTTCAACAATGTGATACCTGCCACCTCAAGTGAAAACCGCACTAAGATCATAAACTTAGCTACATACTCCGACACTGACATCAGCTCATTCTTCAAATTGAAGAAATTATTCGTACGCTGAATTCTAAACGTATGTGAGTAGAATTATTTGTTAGACAATTCCTCGAAGCCTTCCCACGTCATACCCTGGTCCGTCCCAGCTTGGAATACCAAATACCTCAACTGAAGGGAAATATCTTCCAACATATATGTGGACAAATTCACTTTTAACTCTACCAGGGTTTCCAAGAATACGAAGATCTTGTTTATTCTATTCAACCATGATTATTCCCTCTCTGGCTCTGAATCACCCCTGAAGATGGGTGGATTCTGATTTCGAAACTGAACCGTATGATCCACATGCCTTGGTTCATCCCCTCTATTTCTACTTCCCACAACTTGAAAAGCTTTCACTATACATTGGACTAGCTGTCGGTTCACCTGAGGTTCAGGTGCAACCACATTCTCAGCAACCTCCTCCAGTTGGTCTCTACGATGCCTACCCAGTTCCATTTCTATAAACAGAAAACAAACAACCATGAGTCTCACATCCGTAGACATCACAAAATCCCCTTTCAAATCAAATTACACAACACAATCACAACAAGGCTTTCCACCAGTTCACATTTATCTACAAGTTCCATGTTTCACCAATTTTAAAACCAAACCATTTTCAAAATACCAATTTATTCACATTACAATTTTAAATTACATTATAAATCTTTATACCCTAATGAAATGTGCATCCTAGAGGGAAGTCATTTCTACCATGCAAGTCATTCTAATCTCATTGGCTACACCCACGACAATGAGATATCCAATGCCTATACGTGTCTCCAAAACACTTCTGTACCCAACTCCCTGGTAACTTGAATTACATCATAAAAGGGTTAGCTGTGTCCATTTATGCTATAAATTCCATGTTACGACAATCCTACTCCTTGATACCATCCCGACTCAAGGAGTATATCACAACGAATGTCAACACGTATCCGAGAATCAACTCCAAAGTGCTGAACAAACTGATAGCACTTGTAACACCCCACCCCTACCTCATTGGCTTGAGGAGGTGATGGGGGTTACATGTCCTTAAAAGATGTTACCAAGGTTCTAAAAGTTGACAATAAATGTTGAGGTCTCCGAGAAAAATTGGGGAACGATTTTACCTTGAGACAATACCAACCAAACAACCACAACTAAATGATGCATGTCGAAAAAACCAAACTCATACATTTCCCAAGACAAAAAGATATTCCATAATCTCACATGCCAACACAACACAATACAAAATCAGAGTACAATTCGGAAGACTCAATAAGAACACCACATGCCATAACCCCACCACAACTCCACACCAAGCACCAAGCTCCACGTTCCACCAAGACATCACAACGCACCACTAAAGGAGGATGACGCCTTACCTTTTCCCATGTCACGGTACACAACATCTGCAAAGACACCAACGTGCCAAAGCTGGGTGTGAGTACTAAGACTATGTAGTATTTCCCTAAATTACTTCCTTACACATGCCACTAGGATAAAAACGTTGGCACATTTATGTAAAACATATTATATAAAATAATCACAAGTGAAACCATAACCATAAGCCAACCATGCTCTTACCAATCCATCACACCCAACCCAAGAAATCAAAGGAAAGAAAACTGACAAGCCACAACCTTTCCATAATTTACCTATCAAAACAAATATTCTATCTTGAAAAGTAGTACACAACAAAACAATCATAATGTGGGCACATCCATCCAACCCGTTTTGTCCCTTTACAACTAGTGTCTCTTCCCGTCCACTTATCATTGACGGTGGTCCTTCCGTCCACTATCCATCACCTTTGTTATAGTGTTACTTCCCACCCACTTCCACACAATAATTCAACCAATCACAATGTAGCATATAATCCATCATGGTCACAACAACATCATGTAATCAGCCAATTCCATTACATGTCAATTCACTTCAATAAATCACCCATTTATTGAAAATCCATTTTCATGCCAAACCCTAATTCAAAAAAACAACCTTTTTATTGAAAATTATTTCTATAGATCATTTTCACAAATCAACCATAGCATTTCATTTTAAAATATCCATTTTAAAATCCACAACAAACGCATTTCACCACAAAACCCTCTTTTCTACAAAAATCCCCAAAACATCACCCAAGCGATTTTCAACCAATTTTTCACATCAAAACACAATTATTTTCAATAAAAACAAATTAATTGTAACCAAAACAAATATCTCTAACAATTTGGAGTCAATAGAGATGATGCCTGCCATTAGGGTTCCCGAGAAATCGACACACGAACAACCGCACCCCAAATCTGGAGAACACACCACTGACACCTTTCTAGATCCCCTCTCATGACCATAACAAGCCTCAAAATAATCATCCAAGGCAACCCCAACACTACATCTACACAAGACAAGTGTAGATCTAGAAAACCAAGAAATAGGGGAAAGTAGATCTAGAGGAAAACACAAAAGAAGCAAGAGGAGAGACTAACCTGGGAGAAACCACCTTTAATCCACCTTGAAACCCCTTCGAATCGCTTCCAAAACGAGTGGGAGAGCACCCCTAACCCCTGAGGACCCAAAACCCTGTGTGAGTATCAAGTGGGAGGAAGAGAGGAGTGAAATGAGGCAATCCCGAGTGAGTCCGAAACTTATAACCCTAACATTAAGTGGCCACACGGTTAGCCCGCATGGTTTGGAAAATCGTTCGCTAACCGTGCGCACACCACTACCTCACGAGCCAGGGTCCGCACGGTTACCTCACACGGTTTGAAAAACCGTGTGCAGGTCGTTCGAGGCCTACTGTCTCAAGAACAAGGGTCTACACGGTTCCCTGGCGAACCCACACGGTTTCCACTAACCGTGCTCAAACCGTGCACCGCTTAAAAAGCCTCCAAACTCAACCAAAACAATTACAAACTCTCCCAACCTCTTACCATCATATTCCATGAACTTTAAATACATAAAAATTCATAAACAAAGGCCATATACCTCAAACCGAGGGGTGATAAATTTCAATTTTTACACTACTGATTTTATTGAATTTAATGAATACATAAACAGAGGGAAAACATCAAAAGAAACCATTTAATAGACTTATAACATGTAATATTCTCCAAGAATGATTTTTGATGACATTAATTATGTCAACAAATATTTATTTTTATTTTTATAATATCATTTATTTGGTTCCTTAATTAATAAAAAATCCTTTTATAATCGTTGTGTCATAATTAAATTTAATTATTTAATGTCTAAAAATTATAAATAAAATACCATGATATATAAAATAATTTTTATCCTTCTATGTTAAATTTAATGTAAAGTAGATAACTTATATTAACACATATTTTAATTATTTTAATAGTAAAATATTTGTTTATAACTTATTTTTCTTCACTTTAAATTAAAAGTAAAAAGTGTCATAATCGCACCCACATAGCTTCCAAAGGCCAAATATTTATCCCATGGGTATTCTTAGTTGGGCATATGTCATTAAATAGGAATAATACATTTTTTTAGTGTAGTGTTTTATTATTTTAATATTATTTTAACCCGTTATTTACCTGATTTACCCTTTAACATGTTTTGAATAAAAATAATGACTAAAGATATTATTAATCACTTCTTTAAATAAAAGTGTCATATTTAAATTACATGTACCTTGTGATTATAAATAGAGACCATTTTTCCAATTCATAACACATAATCCTTATTAATTAATTTGAAATAAATTAATGTTGTAAAAATGAGAAAATGGGTTTTTTAAACGTAAGTAAACATCAAAATATTGACATGTGTTTATATCAAATTTCAATGTTCAATTACCTCCAATGACCAAAATTGGATAAAATGATAAAAAAGTAATCCAATTAAACATTAAAACCAATTAGACAAAAAATATACCTATATAAAAAATTATAGGAAAAGTTTGATTTTAATTAAAATGTATTATTTTCGTTATTCATTATTAATGAATTTTGTTTGAAAAATACCAAAATTCAACCAAAGTTAAATTTATATTTAAATTTTCTAAAGAATACTTTTATTTTGTAAAATATAATATATAAAATTGTAAAAAACTATAATTAAAAAGTGTTTTTCATGAAAAGGAGATAAAAATATCTTTTAAAAAAATTATAGTATTTTTTTCTTCAAATTGGATTTATTCTAATTCATATCCTATAAAATTTATTGGAATAAATTAATAAAAAATTAATAAAAAAATTTATACATAAAATAGGTAGTTATGTTCATTCTAATGAAAACAATGGATAGATGATTACTACACATTAAAATAATAATATTAATTCTTCATTATTTATTGTTACAACTTGGTCTTATGTGTAATGTAAGAGTTTAGAGAATCCCATTGTCATGTGTTCAGTACGTTATCACACAGAGTGTCCCATTTAAACTAATATTAATTTATAATTCATAAATATTAATAGATATGAAAAAGTATTATTCTAGAATTATCAGGAATATTATATTCTCCCCCCCCCCCACTCTTTTTTAAATTTCATCATCAAAATTTTAATTTGGGGTTGTTAACTAATGTATGACATATCAAAATACATTTATTTAAATACCTCATCTTAAAATGTTTCAATAGAACATTCACATAAAAATAAATAAAGGGGAGTACGAATGTCTCCTGAGATAACACATAATAGGATTCCATGTTGGAAAATGTGGATATGGAAGAAAAAATAACTATCATGTTTTTATGGAGAGTAAAATAAATCATTTTCAGGAAACACTTTACATACAAAACCATAAAATTGTGATTGGTTAAATGGCATTTGAAATCATAGTACAAAAATTAAAAATAAATCTATTTTTTAAGATCCTTTTCATAATTTTGAGGAATTATTTTATAGCATACAATAATAACATAAGGAAATATAATTACATGAAATGTAGAGTATAATCACTTATTCAATTTCCACCACAAACTCATCTTTTTATCCAAATGATTATTATATAAGATGATTTCTTCAAGAATGAACTTCTAAATTAAAATTATAAAAACTGATATCATCCACCAAGGGTTAAATATCTATTTCTACTACCTTTAATCATTATGAAAATAAAATATTTTTTGTACAATATTTGACAATTCCCCCAAAAGAATAAACCATTGAATGAAAAAAAAACCACTTTTAAGCATGAAAATTCAATATTAATATCCAATTATAATCCAAGTCTATTCAATAAATAATTAATTAGAAAATTACTAAAAGATAATCCAAACTATGTTTGAACCCAAAAATTGAGAAGGATTTGATTGCATAGTTTTCCAAGATAAATTTTATCATCTATCCTTAAATAATCTACACCACCGTGAATGTCTCATAAATTAATTATCATAATCACATTTTCTCCAATATATGTTAATCGCTTATGAAAATAACATAATTACTATATGTCCACAATTAAAATCAACAATTATTTCAGAATATAATTCAACCAATACTCGAGAATTAAAATCCAGTATTTTTATATATATATTAATCATATAAAGTTCCCAAAATAGTGAATGTCTTCCAAAATAATAGTTAACACTTAATCAAAAAATCATTTTCCATTAATAATGATATCCATTTGATAAAATTTAAGTTCCCAAAATCAAATTCATTCTATTCCCTAAACTAGTTTAAATAAATAAATTATTACTAACTAGTGACTTTACACATGCTAGTGGTAGGCAATAAATCCGGGTTTCATTTCGGTTGTTTGTTCAATCACACAACATTGTTTGATGTGACAATTTTTCACCCTCCCTACAGGTTATCCTTTTTCTAAAACTATATAATTCATATATCATTCCTTAAAAGAGGTAAAATATTTAAAAATGAAGAGGACATATTTTAATCTCAAATTTATCTCATGTAATTCATTTATTATCCCAAAATGTAATATCCCATAAATAATAAAAAACAAAAGATAATATAATGGATATCCATTAAATTATAATTCTATGCACAAAAGAATACATAATTATTCCTTAAATAACATTTTCATATAACAAACTTCTTGGTTAGAAAAAATATAAAAATTATTAAAAAGTAATATCATAATCAAAACAGAATCAATACTTATAAACATTTTATAATCCTAAAATCTACTATAAAGCATGAATCCATTATTTTAATACATCATAATAATTTAGTATTATTCATATTATATTAACTAATTATTTTCAAGTACTTTCGTACTAAATCATTCTTGATGATAAAATTTCCTCATCATTTATAAATATCAGTCCAATGAGGATTCATTCTTTATGGATATGAAAATAAATATTACCTTCAATCCAAATATCACTATATCCTTGATGTTCCCTATATTTTTTGGATTTTTGACCAACGTTGAAAAACTAAATGTTTACTCCACTTCAATAATATCACTTTGGGATAGAGTTGGACAAGATGATATCTTAAAATAAAGTCAATAATAAAACATGATAAATAATTTTTTTTAGAAATTAATAGTTTATGGACAACTCAAACAATTTTTTATTTTCATATTATTTGAATACTAAAGAAGTTATCAAACCAATTAGAACACGATTTTTACTTAATTTTTATGTGAAAACAATTTGCGAGGGATAAGAACATTGTACAAGAGATATTTCCTTCCATATTGAAAAATAATCCTTATTCTGCTAAAAATAATTATCACTTAAACATGAAATAATTTATTAGAATAAGAATCCAATATAGGGTTAAGGAAACACAAAAAATTATAATACTATAATCCATCATCCTATTTATTTCTCACTGGTTTATGATTTTATCTAATCAACATAATTTATCGTGACCCTCTAAATGATTCCAAATGATAATAATATTCTTGTTCATATGTTATCCTTACCCAAAACCAATATATCATCATGACCTCTATATTATATAACCTACTATTGATAATACCTCTAAGCCCCCATTATTAAACGTTACATACTCATTAGTTATGTCAATAATTAACATTGACAATATTTTAGGTGTAGCATTTTGTATAATTAGGAACTGAAAATTACATAAAATCAATTTTATATAATGGGGAATAAAATAAAATATTATCCCATTATTATAAAATATAAAACATTATAAATAAAAAGATGATTTATTTTCTTGATTAAATTATTATATTTTTATATTTTTTCTGACAGAACATTATACTATAAGGAAAAATTCAAAAACCTACTTTGAGCATTAAATGCATAGTAAGGAATATAAAATAAGGAATAAAAGTGTTACTCAATGAATATTTTAAACACAAAAAATCGTTTTCATAAAATAATAATTTTCACTTATAAAACATATTATTTTTAACAAGTATTGCGAAATAAAAAGATTCATGAAAAACATCTTCAAAATCATAAATCATAAATGTAACATGTGGCATCAATATCATACTTTTATTGTAGCTTTAAAAACTAAATTGGGAGTAATATTCAAGGTTGTATTTTTAATACACATCATAATATATTCCCTAAATCTATTTACAGAAACCTTATTGTTTAACTCTATCACATTACCCAATGCATTGTGGAGCTATAAATTTCTCACCCAATCTCATTTTATCATGGAACCACGTGTAAACATAAGCAATGCCCAAGAACCATAACATAATCATAATGCATAAAACATAAATAAAGAAAAAATTACATTTCCACCTTATAATCGTAACATATCATTTGAAGATATTTATATAAAAAATCCATTCTAAAATCCATTTTAAATACCAAAAAACCTAAAAATGTTATATTATATTTATTTTTCTTTTAAAAATATTACATCTTGTAGAGGAAGCAAATATCAAATAATAGTCAAGGCGGTGGAAATTTTATTGTCACCACATAAGAAAAAAAATTAATTTCCCATTTAGTAAATCGATTCTATAAAAAATATCCCTTCTGAAAACCTTTTTGTGAAGTTAAATGACAAGAGAGATAATTATTAACTATATAAAATAATGTTGGTTATATTATCAAAATATGCCTCAATGAAAGGAGTTTTAGATGATGTCCCAATCCTTGAGTCAGACCAGTCTCACACATTCTATATTTTCCTATATAATCAACATTGGTTAATTTATCCATTCTTGGGAGACTTTATAAAGTATATTATTCCTTTTATAACACTTCTTTCCATGTTAGAAAAAATTTATAATTATTTATGTTCATATCGAATGTTTTGTTAATATTTGGTTTATGTGTCAAATATGAACTAATTTTAATCTAAATTGTCTATGTAATCAATATTCCATCTTATCAAGAATATTATTCATGATTTATATATCATATATATATAGTATAAACTCATTTAAACTAATCTATAATATTTGGTGATACAAAGTGAAATGCACCATTCATGGAGATTCTATGTCACACGTACACATGAATGTCACTATCATTTTATTATCATATGAAAAAAATTATATAAATGTGTGTTATAATAAAATTATTATATTAATGAGATATATATCTAATAGTTTTAATAAAACCAACATTATATTTTCCATGCATAATGTGAATGATTCATGTCGTACTGAGGAGGCAGTACACCACACATCCTAAAACAAAATTATCGAATTTATAGAACATGGTAATCATAAAGGTAGGTCATAAATAAAAATTATAGAAGGATATAGAAAATATAAACATAATATGTATCATATGTAAAAAAAATTCCATTATAATTGCCACCATGAGATGTGTTAGGAGAAAATTGAATATTCATCAATTTGTGAGGTAGTAGTTCACTGTACATAGAAATTTTATGTTTCATGCCTATTAAATAGACGTGTGTGTAAGTGTATATAAAAACCATAGCATAAAAAACTAATATATTTAGGATATTTCAGTGTTTATGTAATAAAAAAATAACACTATTTTAGTTTTGTGTATAACAAAAATGAAACTAAAAAGCATGAGAGAAGGTGTTACCACTTAATCAAAAATGTTTTTATGGTTTATACCAAAAGGCTTCCTTGGGAGAATTTCAGAAATAAGTGATGATTCATGGATTAGAAAAGATATTATTGTACGATGTTTGGGATGGGATTTTATGAAAAAAAGTGTTCTTGATATGTGTGTATTAGAGAAGTGAGGGTACCTTTTTATAGGAGTGGGGAGCAACACCATTAGAAACAATCAAATTATTAAATTAATATAAATCAAAATTTTAATTATAAATGAATCAAACATGAGATATGTCGAAGAAAATATGAGGATAATTCGAAATAATATCATCCAATAATTTTTAAACATGTATAGAATTTATTTTGAACCTAATATTTTTATTTTACACATAATTATTATCTTTTAATTTTAATTGTGCTGAAAACATTTTAAATATTTGGTGGCTATTATTTTTATTTATATGGGGTCAATTTCTAATAACTGGACTAAAATGAACTTTTAAGCCTTATAATAGTAAATTTTATATTTTAAAATATATATATGATTTTTAAACAATTAATAAATAATTATTTTTATAAAACTCCAACTATGTCTATTTTTACACTATATATTTTGTTGGATATTAAAAATATAAACATTGAGATAACATAGTAACAAAAAAATTAATCATATAATAAGATGTCATATTATCCTAAAAATATCATGTCTACTATAAATTATTTAAAATAAAATTTATTTTAATATTTATAATATCATTTAGTTGATTATTTCATTAATAAAGCAATCAGAATATCATAATTGTGTCATAATAAAATTTAATTTTTTTTATAGTCTAAAAATTATAAAAAAAAAATACCATGAAGTAGGAAATATATTTACTTTTATAATGAATATTTATTATTTAAGATATAACTTATATAAACCAATATTGAAATTTTTATATAGTAAAGATATATGTTTATAATATATTTTACATTAATTTAAATTAATTGTTATATGTTTCATAATCACTCTCAAGTGGCTTCTAAATGCCCAATATTCACCCCAAGGGTAGTATTGGTTTGAAATATCTCACTAAATTGGATGAGAACTAGTGTTGGGGTTGTTTAATGTTGTTCAATTTTTTTACCCTTATTTACCTGATTTACCCTTTAACTATGGTAATAAAAAAATTACTAAAGATTCTATTCATCAAGTCCAAAAAATAAAAGAGAAATATTTACGTATATTGGTCATTTTGATTTCAAATATTGAATCCATTTTAAAAATTCAAAACATAGTTGTTACAATAATGAATTTAAAATTAATTCTTGTTATTTAAAAAAACAAGTTTTTTAAATGTAAAAACAATCAAAAAATTGACGTGTGTTTATATCAAATTTTAATGTGAAATTACCTACAAAGAAAAAAAATTCAATAATGATAAAAACATAATCTAATTACACTTTAAAACCAATTAAGGGGAAAAAATTTCTATATAAAAAAATTAGACGAAAATGCTGTTTTGAATTAAAATGTAGTATTTTTCACTATTTGTTAATAAATTAACT
The DNA here is from genome assembly GCA_963277665.1 of Viscum album. NCBI lineage: Eukaryota > Viridiplantae > Streptophyta > Magnoliopsida > Santalales > Viscaceae > Viscum > Viscum album. Next base: position 546,238,306 of record OY728158.1, read on the forward strand.
TTATTAAAAAAGTTCCAAAATTTAATAGAAGTAAAATTTTTATGTCCATCTACTATTAAAGAATTTTATTTTCTTAAAACATAAAATAAAAAATTTTCAAAAAAATATATTGAAAAATTATTCCCCATTAAAAGACAGTAAAACTACCTTATAAAAAAATTAGTGTATTATATGCTTAAAATTTTATTAATTCTCATTTTAAGCCTCTAAAATTTATTAGATGAATGTAAAAAACATTTATTAAACTTGTTTAAACTTAATTTAGTTAGTTCTATTCATTCTCTCTAATACAATGGTTAGGTTCCAAGTACGATTTAAAATAATAATAATGATAGTATTGTATGATTTTTCGGTACAACTCAGTCATGTGTGCAATATAAGATTTTAGAGAAACCCTTTTTTGTTTGTTGTTTATGGTATCACACATAATGTCCCCTTTATACTAAAATTAATATATAATTCGTAAATATTAATTTATATGAAAAAGTAGTATTCTATAAATAGATGGGATATTAGGTCATTAATTTTTTAATATATGATAATATCATGAGTAATGATTAATACATTTTTATTGGTAATATATAAAGAGACTATTAAAAATTTCCATATTTATTTTTAGAGATATGTTTTGTTTTAATTGAATAATTTGGAACTAATAGTTATAATATCTTATACAAAATGATGTCCATTTAATATAATCATTCTTTATCTTCAATTTTTCACAATCAAATTTTATATCGACCATAGAGTTGTATTTAGCCCCACATATTTTATCAAACAAGTAAATAATATGTGGTAAAGTATATGTTTTATTTATAATAATCTTCTTACAGTCATGGTAATCACTACTGAGATGCCTTAACCTATAAATCATTATCATAAATAGGATTAAAAAACCCCCATGGATAAATTATAATGTATATAAAACCATTATAAATGTTTTTTGGGTAATTATTTCTCCTCTAGTAGATTTATAAGAGAAATTATATGGGGATTATTTGAAATTAATGATGATCAAGTTATATATTTTTTAGGTAATTCATCCTATAAATTAAGTGTAAAATGAGAAAATATTTGTGGAATACAAAAAAATATACTCATACAATCTATTGATATTTAAGAATGATCCATCCATATGTCTCAATAATATGGGTTAGATTTATTTTATCATAATGAATTATAATTCCTAATATTTAAGTGATTTAAAAATATGATTCATATCATTCATTTTAGTTGTATTGATTCGGCAGATGATATGGAATATGAATATTAATTTCTATCTCATTAAAGATGATATTACCTCTATATGAAGGAAATATGATAATTCTATGTATATCAATGAATCATATTACATAGAGAATAATTATATATTATGAAATATTCCTCCCAAAAATATTTTTTGGGGATGTGTTATATAATTAAGATCTAATAATTAATCCACTTTTTGTTATTTCCAATTTTTTACCCAGTTTACACATAATATATAAAAACAATTCAATTATTGTGGAAGAATTATATATTATGAAATATTATCAACAAAAATATTAATTAGTGTATTGTTTTATACTCAAAATATAATAATTAAATGACGTGGTATATTCACAAATATAATAAACTCTATCTATAAAGTTGGTGTTTATGTATTTTTAGAGAATATAGATGATTTGAAAATATCAGATGAAAAAAATCAAATTGTATATTCAGTATTTATGAATGATTAGGAAATATACCCATCCCCACTTAATTTTCAGGATCCTCATAAATTTTAGAAATTAGATAATATCATCTAATATTCCTTGAAGTTGGAGGTTGTGTTCAGTAATTATCCTCTACAACTCTTTTATAATTATAATGATTTTTATAGTTTATATATTCAATTTAATTTAAAAATTAAAAAATATTGGGAAGGAATGAGTATATCTTTATTTTCCAAAATATTTCCCATTGGTTTTCTAATGTCCCATAATCATTATTTATATTGATGCTAATTTTTTAGACCCATTAATTTTTTGATATATGTGTTTCATTTTCAATGGTGATCTTTCCCACACATTTTACAAATGAGTAATTTAGATTTATTTTGTCCATTTTCCATTATTGGTCATATATATAATAGGATAAATGTAATGATGAGGTAGAAAAATATATTGGATTCTGCACATAAAGGAAAATTATGAGTATATAAATCCACTAATAATATTTCTTTGCTGGTATAGATCAAAAAGGATTATAAATCTACTGTTGACACGCAATTAGTTTGTGAGTTATATGGTATTAACAAAGAAACAATAAATTTTAATGGGATTGAAAACCAATAATAGTTACACTGTCCATGTATAATTACAACCATGAAATTACCTGGGATTTAAATGGGATTTATAACATAATTACAATATATTTATTATATAGAGGTAAAAAATACAATATTACTTTTAGATTTAAAAGTATAAACTGATATACAATTAATGCTCAATGGAATATATAATATTATACGTTCAAAAACTCAAAAAAAATTTGATGACAAAAGGTCACTGAAGGTTAGGTTATGTTGAATAGTCCATGATTAATGAAATAGTATGATGAACTCTAAATTATTGTAGCAGAAAGGAATTAGTGATCATGAATGGTTGTGGGTTCATTCTTCGATATCATTAAAAAAATTCTCTATTTCAAATCAAACCCACACTAATAATCATTCTTATATATTTATTCATTTATATAAGAGCATTAAATATCTAATGAAGTTGTTATATTTATAATAATGTAATCTCCTACAAATAATAAATTTACAAATATGTTAACAATGGTCGAAGAAACTATTAATAAATCACATATACTCAATATAAATTTATAAATATAGTTCTTGAATAATTAAAAACTTCAATGTTTTTAAATCATTCATAAAGATAATTATAATAATTGAATAGATTCAAAATAATATTTATAACAATTGTTCATTATAACTAATTTAAAATTAATTGAATCAACCTAAAATTTTCAATATTTACTTTCTTTTTTAATATATTTGAATTTTGAGTGATAGTAGTGATCCAAAAAACCCCTAATATAATAAAACATCAACATTTTTTGTACTGTATAATATTACATATCAACTATATTTATCATAGGCTCACTATGATGTAGAATCTATAACATGAATATTCTTTTCAACTCAAATAAGTTGTTTGAATTAATTACGGTCTGAAAAACTAACTAACATATGTAAACATATATTTTCGGAATCTTGTAATTTTCAAAAACAAATTTTAGTCAATATATAGTATTCATCATAACATTTTATCATAAATCTATAAATAATATCAAAATTTTCCATAGAAGATCACATATATAATATTATATCTTCCACAAGTAAATATTATATATGTATATATATATATATTATTTTGCCTAAATCAATATGTAATATATTTGGGTAACTCTTGATCATACATATGTTTCTCTGCTTTAATATCGACAAATATTATATTTTATCTTAATTAATTGAGTTATATTACATGATGTACTTTAAATAATACATCTAGTATACATTATACATAATATATTTCTAATCAAGAGAAGATTTGTGAAATACTTCCTTTTGAGAAAAAAATTTATACACAATAAATTCTTGTTACTTTTGATGATATGTAAGATACTAGAATATATGGAAAATTAATATTATTTTTTTTCTATATATACACATCATTTATATATCAACTCATACAAATATATAGTATTTATTCTACAACATAATATAAGGAATCAACTATCTAACTTTACATAATCTTATGTTTCTATATAAAATTTATCTTTCTCTTATTCTGAGAAATATTATAATTTTGATTTTAATGGAATGAGTTTGTAAAAAAATCACACCATATAAAAAATTCAAACACTTCAACTCATTAGCTATTTTATGCATAATATAAAACCTTTTAAGTCGTATATGTTTTCCATTCCTAAAAAATATTCACTATTTCAAATATTACTTCATCATTGTATAATTCATCCTTAAAACCCTTTTAATATTATTCAAATTGTTTTATGGGAAGAAAAATATAAGTGAAATAAAATAATGATGAAAAAACTAATTAATCTATTTGTAAATACTATGATCAATTAAAAGAGTTTGATTTTTTCATAATAAACACTAATCTCAAATAATAACTGAATGCCACATCAAATCATCTTTCATACCCAAATATTTTCCTAACACACACTACATAAACCATAATGGAAATAAATAGTAATCATGTGTGTTTATACAAAAATATGAGAATAGAGGAAATATAATTTTCATAAGAACATACATTTTTACCCTATAAGAGAATAAACATTCCATTTAATGAATGATAATTTTCAAATATTATAAAATCAAAATAGTTTTATGATAAATTTTAATAAATGACATTGAAATCATATAGGATACCTGTGATATAAACTTCATAGAACCCTTATAATAAACCTTATAAAATCCCGTATAAATAAAATAACCTCTTCTGTTAATTATAATATAATTATCTTCAGAAAATAATAATTATATAGTGCATTAAAGTGGTTTATTAGGCTCATCCATCATCATAAGAAATATAAAAGAAATATAATATTCCTAAAAAACATTGAATATTTCATTTTAATCATAAAATTTTATATATCGTTTCATTTCACACATATGAAGAACCACAATTTCGTGTCATATAAAAAAGGATAATACTATTTTTTAATAAAAATCTATTTAATAAAAAATTTCTAGAAGAATTTAAAATAGGATATTATTTTGAATAATCTTGAAAACATGACGATGGATATTTATAATGAATAACAATCATGAAATTATTATATTTTTCACATTTCATATACCTTAAAATTTTTAATTTTAGTGTTTTTTTAAATTGGGAAAAGAAAAAATTTTGAAATTGATTAAAATCAAACTATTAAAACCATAAAATAGTAATTAAAAAATCGAATAAATTGAATTTAACAAATATTTAACAATATAAAGGATTCATTTTATTTAAAATTCTTATGGAAGAAAATGATAAAAAAATATCTAAAATATTCAAATATTGTTTCAAGAAAATATTTCTTATGAAATTATTTGGTGTGTTTTCTAAGTATCATAGATAGGTGATCCAATAATAAATTATTTTGTCTCCTCCATGTTTCTGTATTATGAAACATGGACAGAACATCATTCCCTACACCTTAAACATTCATTCTTGAATTTGATTATTTTTCCATCCACCCCTTAACCATTCTATCTTGATTTTACCACAATGTATTCTACCCCAATATTAATTCTATAGACTATGGTTTTCCCTCAATAGGGTTATCTCCCATGAATTATTCTTTTATCAAACATTTTAAACCATTCCCTGACTGAATTTTTTTGCACATTTCCTTTTTAGGGTGGATTGTTTTAATATGTTATATTTCTATTCAAAGGGTTTTAAATAAAGGGAAATTGTATGCCCTTTGTATTTCAGCATATTTTGAATTTATTCTCATTAAATGATGACCTTCTCATATCCTATTATAATATAAAATATTTTTAAATGGTTTTGTTTAACCTTATTCCAATGTTACGTCAATTTAAAATTTAATAGATATCATCCCACTACCATGATCTAAATATGGAACCCTAGGTTGCCTCTTCTGTTCATGAAAATTGCCTTTCATAGATTGATAGATAATTTTTTGGGATATTTATTTTATTTTAAATATTGAGATCTTTATTCCACCTCATTTATCCAATGATATATCTTAACCATGTTGTTTGAATTTAACCACTGGAGATATTTTTCATTGGGTATGAAGATAAGTACTGCTGAATATAGCCATTTTTTTCAAATCATCAGATGATTATTGATTTTCATGTTATAGTTTGGGTCATGGCCTTACAAAATTTCATGATGTAGATAAGAAGGATGCATCATATAAAACTCCATTAATAGATAATGTAAATACCCAAACATGTTCTCTAGTCTTTAGTTCATATAAACTTGGTGTATTTTTTATAAAATAAACTGAACAAATACACAAAATTTATTAAATTCTAGGAATGCATAAAATCCTAGTTTTGTTAACATAGATACATGTCATAAAAATTAAGAAAAATATTAAAAATAAAATGAAATAAATAAAATTCATTGACTATGCTTCCTCCTCCATGAAATACTCATCACAAATTAAATCTACTATACCTATGAAAAATAAATTTTAAACAACTATTGAGTAAATATGTTTCCCAGTAAGGGGTATTAAAATCACATGTTAGGTATATTCAAATAAATCTTATTAATTATTATTTACATAATAATGAGTTTCCAAAATACTGAAATATAATAAGTTCATGTAATTTTGAAAACTATAAATTCCCAATGTAATAATATTTTGAAATAAATCATTGGATTTCTCTGTTGAAAATATTAATTTTGGTCTAATAATTACGATACATAGTAGAACATAAGAGAACTGTAAGGCCATTTATCTGAATCCCATATGTGAAAATATACTATTAATGTCACAGGTTAACTCCATGTACTTTAACATTACATTCGATACTGTAGTTCCATTTTCAATAAGACATTTTAATGGTCTGCCTTTCACTATCATAATCCCAAAATGTATCAAAAATCATACATACATAATTTATTTTTATTATATGAAAATAATCATACATATATCATAACAAGGAATATTATGTTCATTGAGAATTTCAAAAATCATATTTAGGAGAAATCTGTATTTAGAATAATTTTTCATATTTAAAATCCAAAAACCTAAATGAATAATAAATTAAATGGATAATTGAATAATAATGAATGGTATGTTAATTATAAATTTTATGATGGACATATATAATTTATGAATGGAAAAAAAGGATGATCAGAAACATTTTTTCACATGAAACAATAGATTTTATTTAGAATTTGTGCATAAAAAGATAACTTTTATCATTTATATATGTAAGATAAAAATAAAATAATTTTTTTAATATGATTATTATTTCCCATATAGATTATTTTATAAAATAAATAAAATAAATAATCATTTTAATTGACAAATAAATAAAAAAAATTAACTAAACAACTTGTAGTAATCAATTTGCAGTATAAAATGATAATACAATGATTTTTTATTATTTAAAATATATTAATAGCTTATATCATTATTTATTAAAACAATAATTCATTACATGTAGGTTGATTATTCTTAAATTTGTTTAAATGAATGTTTAAAAATAAAATAAGAAATATATGTTATCCAAGCATACATTAAAATCCAATCATAGAATCATCCTAAATATTGATCATATAATTATACTTAAACGTAAATGAATATAAATACATAAATTTATAGGGTAAAAACAAAATCATCCTCTATAATTTATATTTCAAAATAAATAATTAATCCTTTACTTAATAAAATATGAAAATAAATATCATAAAATAGATAGATAGATATTTTTATATATATATACACAATAAATTTAATCATAATATTATAGATTAAAAATAATTCATTATAATGAAAATACATAAACATATTTTTTTATAATTATGAATTTAATTACATTAATAATCTATTACAAAATGTAAATAAAGATATTTTTATATATATTCATAAAAATATACATATTCTTCATTTAAACAAAAAAGATAATACATATTAAACTGTTACCTTGATTTGAATAGGATCAAGGGAAAGTAAACTGGATAGATCAAGGAGCATGGAGGGTTCGAATTAAGGAATAAATTTCAGTTATTTCCATTTTTACAAAGAAGGGTTTAAATAAAATTTGATTTCTAATTTCACATACCACTTTTGAAAAACTGATTTTCATTTTTCGACCCATTTGGATAGTTTTATCGAATCAAATTCACACATATATATAATAATTTATCTTTCTAAAAAAATGGTAAAGGGGTTTAATATTGACCTCATTCTAATAACAATAATTGTGTTTGATTAACATAAAATCAAATATATATATATATATATATATACATATATTAATGACAGTTTATAGAGGAATCCAGAGATGTTTACCTCTAGATAGGGTTTAGTTAAAAATAAAAATCCAATCCACATCGTTTGTGTTGAAATTGAAACCATGATGGGGTTGTAGTGAAGGGCAATAAGAGGTTGGGGGAGGAAATGGGAATGGTTGTGTCAACTTAATGGTGTGGAATGGTTTTTAAGAGTGATATATTAGGGTTTAAGGGGAACATCTTGTATGATATGAGACTAATCAAAAGGCTTGAATAAGACTTATTCTTTTACATAAGGGGAAGAGGAGTCCGGATTTGGGAAAAATAAGTTGAAAATCGAGATGATCTCAAATTGATCAGGTAGTCCAGATGATTTATACCTAGAAAAGACATGTTCAAAATAAAAAAAAAGTGGTTTTTACCCTAGCCATATATTACACGATGCAACTACACTCATCTAGATTACGTAAAAACACACCACATGGATACTTACACTCAGTCTCTCACCCAAGCTTCGACCCACCTATGCATGGTTTGATTCCCGGGGGCCCTATACATAAGCCTGGCCATTTGAATAATCAATATGGGATTAAACTATTCTTCTGTTGAACTGAATTCTTTTCTATACACATGCATCCCTTTTTGTATAAAATTTATGTAATATTTTTTAAAATCCAATAGAAAATAGAAAAATATCATTAATATTTAAATATTTTCATCAAATTTATCATTTAAACCATTTTATTCTTTGAAAAAATAATTTTTCATTCAAATAAAATTATCCTTTCATTATATCATCTAGTTATAATATCAAATTTTAATATATTAAATAATAAATAAGCCATTATCAATTCCTATCATCATTTTTATTATTTAAAATTATTAAATTAAGTTGATTTCAAAAATTTTAAACATAAAATCGATTAAAAGAAACCCCAATGATTATAAAAAACATCAATAGTAATATTTTCTAAAATAGTCACAAAATGTTTTAAAAATACATGAGATTATGGTTATTTTGAGAAAGCACCAAAAAATCTACGAACTTCATTTTATTAATTTTATCATTTTGTAATACATTCTTCTAGATCTCATTATTTTAACTATTTTTCTTGCTATTTATTTTATTATTTTGGAAGATCCATGGGAAGAGGTGTACTTGTTCAGACTTCTTATATTGATGGGAGTTGTTATAGTGGTTATTTGTGAGATTTAACTTAGTTTTCTAAATTATTCAGGTTTTATTTGTCAATAAAATTTTAATTTTTTCCACAGTTTAATAAAATTATATCCTAGTTTGTTATTTATTTATGAATTTTTATTAATTCAAATCATTTGTTTAAAAGTAGTGGTAAAAAATTTATAAATACAACTATATCATGGATTTGCTAAATTATGGATAAGATAGATATGGTTATACAAACTGAAGTGGATAAAGAAAATGGTATGTATATGAGTACATATTTACAAAATTGTAATTCTACTTCCAGAAAGTTTGGTACGAACTGAGATAGTGTGAAGACTTTTAATCAAAAAATTGAGGAATATCCAATAGAATACGGTTAGAGAATGAGTCTATGAACATTAATTTAATACAAATTGATTCCTGAAGAATCTATCAATTATATAAAAAATTATACATGAATTAGAAATAAAAAATGGATAAACTGTTATGAACACATTTTTCTTCATGTTTTCAATTCAAGTAAAATCATCATTGAAGATTACATCATATTCTAGGGTAAAATGGTTTACTTATATTAATTTATAGTATATGATGAACCTAAGAAAATGGAAACTTCTAAAAAATGATGTTTATATATGGTTCATGTATCTAATACTCTATATATTTCTATAATTAAAATTTCAAGTTATATAAGGCCAAATAATCTCAACAATTGTTTCTCAGTTGATTTAAACAGTAAAATTTTTAAATATTCTTTCTTCTAATAAAATTATTTAATATTAAATCCATACAACTTGTAAACTATTTAACCAATGAAAAATTTAATAGTAGAATATTGAATATATTAATAAACAATTTTTCTTTTAGATAATAATTATATTATAAATCTACTATCTATTTTACACAACACAAAAAAATAAAAACAAGTGTGGAAACTATCTTCTGCCTCAATGAATGGAAATTCATACTACAAATCCTTTACCCTAAATACATTGAAGAATCATACAATATTAAAATCCATAATAATTAAATTATATTAGTTACTTACATTCATAATATCCTGTTTCATTTTTATTCAATTATAATTTTTTCTTTTTTTTCATTTATTAAAATATAGTATTTATTATCTCAATCAACTAAGATTACATTATATTTTTAGCATGCTTTGTTCATAGTTTAATAATGAAATCGGTATAATAATCATTTTCAAACAGTTCATTATTCCATTGTCTCCATATTCTTAATCCCGGCATAATTATTTTTTATATTCGTTAAATTAAATTTTATAACTATCCATGAAAGGCAAAAATGGAAAAACATCATGTCGCTTCATCAATATAGTAATCAATACGAACATACAAAAACATTATAATTTATAAATTGATTGAAATATGAAAAAATAAATCAAATATTATCATTTTAAATAAATAAAACAGTCATTAATTTCTTATATATCAATTAGATAAATTAAAATAACCATCCGTGGGAGGTGGTGATGAAAAAAAATTATGTTAGAACATTGAAGTTGTAATCCAAAAATAATAAAGTGAAATGTTTTTATTGCACATAAGATGGAAAATGAGATGGGAAGGAATTTTACCATTTTCTTAATAACATATTAGTATTTTTAAGAGACTAATGTTATTATATTATTTTACTGCATATTTCAAGGATTTAGAAATATAATTGAAAATAAATAACTCGGTTATGACATATACCTTCCTCTTATTAAGAGAAACTAATTTTGATTGAGAATAAATGATTTGTAAAATAGTTTTATGGTGACACTAATATATTTATATATTTTAGTGGTAGATTATATAATTATTTAGGGAGGGGTTTTCGAGAAAAAAAAAGACATGATTGGTGCTAAAAATAGCATAAATTGGTAACTTTTTATACTAAAAAACCTTAATACTTTTATAAGAATTTAATCTTTAAGGATAAATAATGTAATTATAAAATTAAAACTTCCATAATAGAAATCAGTTGATTAAAGTTTCAACAATATTCCATCACCCTGGTTGATTTATTTAATTTCTATTAATTTTTATTTAATTAATTTAATATTGTGTTTTTGTGTAATACACATAGAAATTTTTTCATTATTGTCATCTTATCTTGACATTAAAAATATATTGATAACCACAAATTTAATATAAAAGTACATAGAAATCCTAGAATCTTTCCTTCATATTTATAAAATTCTTCAAATATATATACTCATCTAAATATTATAATTTTTAATATTTTTAATGTTTTTTAGATATTTTTTTTGATTTTCCTAAACATGGTGAAATTATGTTGTAAATGTTCTTGAAAATTAAAATTTATAAAAAAAATATTAAATTATTTTTTAAAATAATATTAATATTTTTTTATCTATAATTACATGTTAGTTTCATTCATTATATTTTTTCACTAAAATCTATATCATCAAAACATATTCAATATGTTATTTTGACTTTATTTCCTTTCGATGGTACTTCACATGAAATGGGATAGGTTTATCATAATCTATTTGAAAAATACATAAATATAAATCCTTTCCATCAATTAAACATCAATTTAATTAATAATTACTAAAAAAATTCATTCTGCATTATTATATATTTATACTCAATTTTACTTTTCTGGTGTCGTTAAATCACTACGTCGACACTGAGAATTTTTTTATATCTCTCTTGAAATAAATTGAATGTTTTTTTAATTATTTCTAAATGATATTTGTTTTATATTATTTTACATAAGTCGTTATATACTTTTCATTAATTTATCTATCATATTTTAATCTTGGTGACATTATAAACTATATCATATTTCATAAAATCAATAAATTGTCTTATTCACCAAAAAATATTAATTTTTTTAATAAAAATTAAAAATTCCACCTTAATGTAATTTTGATATTATTAATTCAACAGAAATAAAATTTTTATAAAATTAAATGTATACAAGTACAAAATATTAATTATAATATCTAGGTATAAAAAGAAATAAAAAACATTTTTTTGAAAATGTAATGGTGAAGCATAAAATAGTCAAATTCATATAGGTTTCCTCATAACCATAATTTAATTAATATTAATAAGTTAAAATGAATATAAAATAATATAATTTGATTTGATTAATTAATACTTGTTGTGAAGTAAATCTATATATAAAAAACACGACTCGCATAAAAACGTTTTTTTAATATTTAAATTTTACCTTCAAATGATTTTCTCGCTATTTCTAACAAAATGAATTTAAAAATTTTAAAATGGTAATGTATCTAACAGATATATATACACAACGTATATGTGTTTATATTCCATTTATATAATGTTCATATTCCATATTTTTCTATATATATATACACAATTAACTACAAAAAATAAATTACTTCTCTTTCATCATGGCTATTGTGTTCTGAATCCTTTGACATATTTCCTCAGTTGAAATTTGATTCCCAATCATAATGGATATCAATGAAGATAAATATTTCATATTTCTGGTGTTTTATATTGATATATGAATTTACATCACATTCACTTTTATTCACGTTTTTAGAAGATTGGGACCAATTCCCCACTTGATATAAAATAAATTCCATTTTTACTAGGTTTATAGGTAAGTAGAACATGGACTAAACTCCCAATAGCCCAAATACAAAAAATATATCTTAATGTAATAGTGGAACGAAGGAAAAAACATTTTACTAAGGACCTAAGTAAAAATTATTCCTAATGTCATGCCATCAGAAAAGTGTCATGAATCACCAGGTCATAAATCACCAAACTATGATACTAGTCTAAAAGTTACACTCCCCCCAATTGGCGTGATACAATTAATCGTGATATTTTGATGCCACACTTCATATTTTTTCATATAAAAACATCATAATGTGTATGTTTTTTTCATTTTATTTAATATGATATTTTAATATCATTATCATAGTTTTTTTCAATTTAATGTGGTTCTTATCACAAAATATCAAAAAAAAATTTAGCGAATTGAAATTCAAAATTTTTGTGGTGTTACAATCTTCTTGTAAAATAATTATATCCCCATAGTATTAATTCTAGAAAGATAAAGATGGGTTTAAAAATTCCTACTAAATTTTAAATAGTGGAAGATAAAATATATGATCAATAAAAGATCCCATTTTAAAATTTAGAAATACCTTTATTGAAGAACTAAATACTAAAAAAATATTTTTGAAAAGTTTAAATGGTAAATAAAAAGGTCATCTAGAATAACAAAATTAGATTCCTTCAGGAGGAGATAATTGGTGCGATGTGAAAATATTGACATTATGGTAAAATAACATCCATGGAATAATTTATAGTTATATAGAATATAGCCATGTTTAAAAAATGACAAAATCTCACAAATAAAAAGGGGAACATTAATACCTTCTAATCATCATAAATGAAGGTAATATGATAAATTTTTTATTTAAATATCCCTTTCCCAAAGATGAGGGATTTTATTTCTATCAATATAGAGAATACAAGAACTCCAATTTCTATTTTTTTTAAATTTCATATGAACAATTTCAACATTTGGTTGTTCATCGATCTATTCCCATTTCGATCTCATCTCTTACAATATGAAATTAAAATTCATGATGATTTATTTTATTCCTCATTTAATACAGTTAATTTTTAATATATCACAAGACCTATGAAGGGATGATAAGTTATTTCCTTTACTTTTATTCGTTACTTAATACAAAACATTTGTTAACAAGAGTCCAGGTATTATACATTTTGAACAAATGAAACAATAATATAAAAATCCTCAAAAATAACACCCAATGATGAAAATTATACATTATAGAAATATCTATCCATAAAAGACATAGAAATATTAATTTCTTTATATAGGCTTCCAAAAAATCTATATTACTTGATCAAATATTAATCCACATAATTCTTAAGTTTTTTCATAAACTACATTAGTCAATCCTATATTCATATAGAAATACATATTCAAAAACTATATATTCTCCAAAATATTCTAACCATTTCCATAAATAAATTCATTCACTATAAAATCATATATAATTATGAAATATAGTTCAACCATAGTTACTGATATATAATCCCATAATATCCAATGTAATTTGAATTAACATAATAATAAAATGTTCCCAAAATAGTGAACTACATTACAAATATTATTAATCTCATTGTCCCAAAATAACATTCAATGTAATTAATGAAATTTTCACATTATTTAATAACCCTTCCATTCCAATTAACTATAATTATGTCAATGTGAAAAATTATCTTAACCCTAATGGATCTAAATACATTTATAATTATTTCCACAAAATATAAAATAATTGTCCCTAAAATAAATTTTTCATGAAAATAAGTAAACATAAGAATTATATATACCTAAATATTTATTAAAACGTAATATATATCCTCCAAATTACTCATATCACATAAAAAACAAAAAACTATTAATGATGTTAAACATATGATCATCCTCAAATTTATCACTCTATCTTATCCCGTGAATCCCTATATATTGACTCATCAAAATTTAACTATACATTATATTATAGTAACTATTATTTTTCATCTTATTCCTTATTACATCCTTCATACAATCAAAAATATAAATAATCCCTTAAGATTCGTCTATATCAAAACAAATACCAAAATAAAATCCATATTTTTAAATGACTATATCAGAATCCACATTTTCAACTATAATTGAATTAGAAATTGTTATACATTATTCTATATAGTATTTTCGATCCTTTTCTAGATCATATGACTTACAAAAATATATTTTAATGAATCTGATAATCCCAATAAGTGAAACAATCCATTGATACCATAGGAAGACCATTATTCACCTTCTTGGTGTTAAGATAATGCTTCATTATTATATTGTTATTTTATTGGTTCATACCCCTCTTTATAAAATATAAAACCCCTTACTGTTCTATTGGAAAATTTCCCAAGGTGATTCTTCCCACATTCCTGGAACATCGGATGTTGAATCTTATTTACTTTCATGGTTTTATTATCCTAAACAAAAATAGTGGTATAATTAACTTGAATTTGGTCCTTTAATAATCTCACCTAGGTTCAGTTTTTTAATCAAAACACATGAAATTTTTTTTAAATTATCCATAATATATTTCATTAAATATCTCAATCGATTCTGTTTCACATTTAGAAAACCACTGCATTTTCATTCACACTAATAGTAATTTGTGTTCTTGTTTGATATATCTATTTACTAATAACATATACTGTTAATAAATCATATAAAATCATCATATCTCATCTTATGAGAAGGATAAAAACAATAATATCCTTACAAACATCATATTCTATTCAAATCATGAAATTTATCCAAAAGATCCAATATTCCCCATAACAAACTAACTATTGTTGTTATGAAAAACTTTTTAATAATTCTAAATTATCATTGTAACCTATAATGTTTTCTAAACCCTTCCTCCAATGAAAAATATAATTATGTGTCCTTAAAATATTTAATAATATTTTATTTTTGAAAATATTTATCTTCATATATTTCACAACAATTTACAATTTAGATTTTAATATAATTATGTTATAAATCTTATTTAACAAAACCATATACTGAATTGTTCAAATATACACTTAGTATCCATTTTTTCAAAAATATAAGATTTAAAATTGAAACACACATTCTTTTCTAGAAAAACATTCATGATATCAAATTTAATATTATCATGGTTCAAAATAATCCTTAAACCCAGTGAAAAATATCTGAAAATGTATGAAAGGGCCCAAAAATGTGTATAGTTTATAAACAAAGGATTAAATAAACTCATTAGTCTATTTGAAAACCTTGATATCATAAATTTGAGTTATCCTTTATCAAATAAAACATGGATATCAAATATTTATTTTCTAACAAAATAAATCGGTTTCAATACTAAAATACATTCATAAAACACAATATAAGAAAATATAAATGAAAATTCATAATCATTAGGATTTCATATAAAATATTAGAACACTTGAAAATATATTCAATATATAAATGGATATTTTCTCTTAAAGAGAATATATATTTCCCTAAAAAAATAACATTTTCATACCATAAAAAATAAAAATATTTCCCTGACAACTCAATAACAACATAGAAAATTAATTTATGTATACTGGTAAATCATCTTTATAGTGCCCTTACATGAACCATTACAAATGGAATAACCTAATATTTTAATTCCAACATAATTTTTAATAGAAGTTAATCATAACCCAATAAGTAAAAGATATATATAGGGTTAAGACATCATCATAATCAATTTAGATGGACCATTACATGTATAAAAAAAATTATTATTTTATTTTAATCATAAAATTATATAAACTCTATTTTTTCACATATATAGAAAAACATTTGGGTTTCATGTTATAGATGTTAAAAAAAAATTCATTGAACACTAACGGAGAAAATATTACTTGATGATAGGGAAATGTAATATAACATTGGAAAATCATAAAACAAATCTAAATTTCTCTTCTTAAAGAATAATATTCATGATAGTGGGTTCTTCTACTCATGCAGTACAAGTTAAAAACATTAATTTAAAACATTTATAAATAATAATAACAATAATAACCAATTTGTGAAATGATAAGGATTATTCATTTTAAAAACATTTAAAAGAAAGTAAACCCTAGTTTAAAATATAATTTAATATAAATTTAGTTGAATAAATAAACAACTTAAATGGACATAGATATGGGGGAAAATTATATGAAAAACCTATTAACATTTTAATTATAGTTTAATAGAAAAATCCTATATGACTTGATTACTTTAGTGCTGATGAAACATTTAAGGGGAGAAATTAGATTATATTTTTAAAAACATTAATTATTATAAAATAATTATAAAATACATTCAATGATTTTTTTATACACAACAAAATAAAAAACATGTGATGAAAATATCTTATATCTCATAGAATAAAAATTGAGACTATAAATTCATCCCCATAAATATCAAATACTATAATATGTTATTTATGTCCTAAATAATAAATTTATTTTAGTTATTTAATTGGTTAATAACCTAATTATTTTTTATTAAATTACCATTATACATTTTTATGTCATTTATTAATATGATATATTTAGTTTCTTAATAAGGTAAGATTTTTTTTATGTTTTTAGGATGTTCAGTTTATAATTTGAAAATAACCTTGGTGTTTTGACTATGGTCCATTAGTTAACTACAAATTCATATAAAAAATATTATTCAATTAAATATTATCATTTATATACATTAAAAAAATTATTACCATACGTTAAATGCATTCCTAAGAAACGACTTACATCACTTCATGGAGGTGGTAATCCACTAATGTGCAGAAATGATGATATAATTTGTTAATAGATGAAAATTTAAGAAAATGTATGATATATTAAATTTCATGAATTATATATATGTCATTAAAATTATATATATTAAATAAATCCATTATATTAACCATACTTGTAATATAGTGATGAAAAACAAAACACATCCCTTCATTGAGGTGGTAATCCTTATGTAAGCATGTGCAATGTTTTCACATTATATGGAATGTATGAGGAGATGAAAAATGATTTTATCCTTAAAATAACAAAATTTCAGTATACGGAAGATACATATTTTATAATATCATCATTATAGGGAATGTTTTTAAGGATTTGGATTATGAAATAAAATTACATAACCTCGTTAACAGTTATACATTCTTATTTTTAAATCCTCTTTTTGATTGATCTCCAGGAATATGGAGAAGAGGTTTTTGATCACATTAATGGATTTTGAATAAGGTAATGTAATTTTAGAGATGCATATGGGTAAATATTTTAGTTAGAAACTGAACAATTGTTGTTGTAAAAATTATTGTATTGTGTACCTTTTTTAAGAATAATCAATGGAGTTTTAATAAATATTTAGACATTATTTCTCAAAAATGTCATAAAATAACATTTGAAATAAAAATAGTAAAACTGTTAAATTTATCAGGATATTAAATAAATTTTTAATTTATATAATTTCTATTTCTTCTAAATAAATTATTAAAATATATGTTTTCCATAAAATTAACATAAAGTCATTTTCAATATTTTCATTTTTCTAGTCATTATGAAATAACATTACTACAGAAAATTTAATATTTAATCACATATACCATATCATAGAATTCATAAATATCTATGAAATTATCGGGATATATAAAAAATTCTAAATATTATCATTTTTACATATTTTATGAAATGATTTACTTATTTTTTTTATTCGGTTTTAATAATAATTGGTCCATTGTAGCATAAATGATTTAGTCCATTAAATTAATTTTTAAAATAAAAAATTAAGTATTAACAATATAATAATTTCATTAATTCATATTTAATTTTTACTTCTAATCAATATATTTACAAAATCATATATATTTCATTAAAACATATTTAATATATTATTTTTACTTGTATCTACTTATGTAAGCAATACACATGCATTTAGATAAGACATTTTATATAGAACTCCAAAATGTATAACTATTAGTCCATATAATAAATTAATCATAAAATTAATTAAAAAATCGTTCAAATACTTACCCCTTCTAAAAATAATCGTTAGGACAAATAATTTGACTTTTTTGCTATTGGACATGCACTACATCAGAACTGAAAATGTTTTTCATATTTTTGCATTAAATAAATTCTAAATTATATGTTTTGATGTATTGTAACATCCCATGTAAATAAATAAATATGAAATTTTAATATTTTTTTAATATTTTTAAATTAAATATTATATTTACTTGAATGGGGATATCTATGTTCGATGGCATACCCGATATGCAACAACTGATTTCTTTGAAATCTTACGTTGCACACTAATAATATAATAATATTATTTTAAATGGCTATTAACGCACGGTTTTTGCATTGAAAGGAATGAATAGAACAAACTAGAATATGATTATACCTGTTTGTTAAATGGTTTTTACCTTTATCCAATAAATATTAGAGGCATAAAATAATAAATAACCCGATTTTAAACATAAATACTCAAATATTCATTTAAAGGTTGATTTACAAACTTTTGTTGCTGAAACATATATAAATCTAGTTTTTGTCACTTTTATATGTTTTATTAGACAAAATAAAGTTAATCTTTAGATTTGGGACATCAAAATTTACATTGGATAAAATTTTAGTATTTTTCTGATAAAATAAATTTTTAATGAATTGTGAAAAAAAAATTGTATTCTAATTCAAAACTGCCTTGTAGTATATTTTATTTATGTGGTCAGATTATCTTCTATAATTGGTTTTAATATGCAATTATATTATATTTTTACCTTTTAATCCAATTTTGGTCATTGGATGTAATTTTTTCTTTGAAATTGGACATAAATAAGTGTCAATTTTTGACTGTTATTATTTCTTAAAAACACGCCTTTTGTATTGATAGCCGAAATAAATTTCAAATTATTTTCTGCCACATCTGTTATTGAATATTAAAATATGGATTCCATATTTTTAATCATGAGGTCAAATTGTGTAAATAGGTATCTTTAATTTTTATCATTAGAAATATTTACATTAGTAAATATTTTATTTACCAGGGTTAAATGGAAAATCTGGTAAATATGGGTAATAAAATATTACTATAATAATATCAAATTACCCAAACAGGTGTCCTAATACTATTGGATGATACAAATCTGACAATGAGCACCCTTGGGTCGATTTTGAGACCCCATGGGGCCACGTGGTGGTGATAAAGAAACATTATTTTAATTAACTTAATGTAAAGACAAAAATGACATAAACAAATATAATTTAGTAAATTAATTTTTACAAGGGGTTATATAAGTTATCATTTAGACTATAAATATTAATTATAAATAAAAAAATACTTCCCACATCATGGTATTTTTTTTATAATTTATAGACATCAAAAAAATTAAATTATTTATGACCCAATAATGAAGCAGTGCTTACCTCATTAATAAATGATTTAAATAAATAACATTTTAAAGATTAAAATAATATCCCAAACATGTCCAATTATTGTTGGATGATTTTATTTTGACCATGAGTCATCTTATCTTATAATTTAATGATTTTTTTACATTTTAAAACTTAATATAAGTTTTCAATAAAATAATTGTTTCAAACATTCCTAAAGATCCCCTCCTCCCCCTTATAAAAGGACACCACTTCTAACCCATTCCTCACACATCTAAAGCCTCTTACCTCATCTAACCCCTGCCAAAATAATCTCTCAAGATCCCTATATTCCACCTACAAACATTATCGTAATAATAAGGCTCTTCAACACACCCTTTTTCTTCAAACCAATAGAAGCTACCTGAATTAAAGGTAACCGTTTCTCTAAAATTTATTTTCTTTATTTTACTTCTCCAAACACAAAACTCTTTTTATTATTCCCTTTTATATCTAAAATAGTATACTTGTTATACTTTATGTTTTTATGTGAATTATTTTATCTATACTTACACACACATTTTTTTAATTGGTAAAGAACATACAGTTTATGTGGACGATGAACTACTGCCTCACGAAATGATGATTTTTAAAACATCTCCAAATACATCTCATGGTGGCCATTATGATGGAACTCTATTTATATATGATATATATTATATTTATATTGTTTCTATGCTTCTGTATTTTTCATTTATATAATACCTTTATGGTTTCTATAGTGGGTAAATATGATAATCCCATTTGAGGAAGTGCGGACTACCACCCCCTAAAAGTGATATGACTCGTTCATGCCTTATATAGAATGTTTAAAGGGTAGATTTAATGATATTATGTATGATATTATACAGGAATTATAATATACCAATTTATCATTAGGTTTTAATTATATTAAAATATTAAATATAAATGAAAGTAGCATTCATCCGTACGTACGGCTTATCATCTCCATGAACGGTGTATTTCATTTCTTCCCTCCAAATGTTATGTGATATTATAAATACATGTATGTAATAGATATATATGATATATATGATATCTAAATCATGAATATCATTCTAGATATAATGTCTTTTTGACCACTTGAACAACTTGTAATTATAAGAATTCTATTTTTGACTCAAGTACCAAACATAAAAAAAACAACCATTATTAACATAAATGATTGAATAATTATTATAACATGGTAATAAGTGATTTAAATGGAATTATAAACATTAAAAAAGGTTCTTATGAATGTAGAAATTAACATTAGTTTATTATTCAAGAGATTAAAGAACCAACGGGTCAAGTCTGACACGAGGTATGGGACTTCGTCTCAGTCTCTTTTCAATGAGGCATATTTTGTTTTCATACACGACTTTCTTATATATGTTATATAAACACCTTTTAATTTTTATTTCATTCATAGGAAATATTTTTCTACCAATAGTTTTACAAAATGTCTAAAAATAATGTTTCTTTTAACGTAAGTGGTGAAAATGATCTTTAAGCCGCCACAAGTATTATTTGATCTTTGTCTTACATAACGTTTCGTAATGTTTTTTAAAGGAAAATAAATATGATATACTCTTTTAAGTATTTTGGTATTGAAAATGGTATTTACAATGTATTTTTTATGTCAATTTATTTAAGTTATATATTGTGATTGAAGTGCAGAAATGTTTTCATTCCTCTATATTTGTAGTTTGGGTTATGATTTTATAATGGTATTTGAAAATTTGATTGGTGGTTATGTGATAAACCAAATAAAGGGAGGTCATTAGATAAATCAATATGGGTGGTTATGTTATAACCAGAATGCATTGTTATAGAAGTTGTCCGTAAGGCTATTCCATTTAGTGATATGTGTTGAATTCGACCGTATAGTTATTCCATTTATGTATTTTTATGTCCCAAGTTACCATTATATGTTATGTGTTATTTATATAGGATTTATGGTAATCCATTTGGTTAAAAAAGGGTATTAAATGATATTTTATTTATAGAAAGGTATTTAATACTTCATAAAGGTGAAAATTATTATTTATGATAAAGTATTCAGGGTTTACATGTTGTTTTGAAAAACAAACAGTTTTACTTTTTTGTGTATCCCTTACTAAGATTTTTATCTTCATCCAATGTTTTTGAAATGTTTTTCGTAGGACATAATATGGAATTGGGTCAAGGATGGGATCATGAAAAGTTCATACTATCTAAAACATGGAACTAGAAATGATTGTTTTTTTCAAGAGTTTTTATTTTGTGAAAAATAAAGGGAACTGATTAAAAGTGTACACTTTATATCTTTTGGGAAGTAATGTAATAGTTATGACCTAATTCTCTAAAATTATAGACCTGAAAGGATCCTCAATGTAAATTATTAACTTAATTCAAGAATATGCGATGTTTAGGGATGGGTCCTTATATTTGGTATTAAAGGTCAGTTTAGACAAATTTAGGAGATAAGGCATTGTTAAATTAATATACATAAATTAGTTTATGTTAATATTGAAATGATTGCATTTAAAAATTACCATGTTGCTTCGCATACGATATTTCTGGGTTCAAAATGGTTTTCCGGAGAGGAAACATGGCAGCTATGTAGGGATGACATCAAGAAAAAGACAACACTCCAAATCATCAACCTGATAAGCTCAGAATTGGAACTGAATTGTTTGTTGTATTGATGGAATAGTTGAATCAGGCTATAAATGGTGGTGGTATCCATGCATGAGATCAGCCAGATCAGCCAAAAAGGAACATGTCAGTATTGGAGCTTTTCATGAGGCAACATCCTACATCATTTAGAGGATCATCTTACCTTGTGCTAGATGAACGGTAGATTAGAGAACTGGATAAAAATATTGATGTCATGGGGTGTTCAACACATCAAAATGTAAGTCTTGATGTTTACCATTTTGAAGGTGACCTAATCAGTGGTGGTCGATGGTTAAAATATTAAGGATAATGAGGAGATTTATGATCTTGATGGGGTTGAATTCATAGGTATGTTCCTTGAGAAATATTTTCCTAAGGTGGTTCTACTTATGAGAGAAAAAAAATTCTTATAATTGAGGCTGGAGGATGAATCTGTGGCCATTTATGAAAGAAAGTTCACTTGACTTGCTAGGTATGCTCCAACTTTCTTTCGATATCTTGAAAGTAAGATAAATCAAATTTACTCCGGACTGAAGTCGTGATATCAAAGAGCATTAGCCTCTCATGATTTCAAAAATTACGAAACAAATGTTCGATGTGAGGAGAAGGTGGAAATGGAGTTTGCCGATGATCAGGTGTTCCTTGAAAAACAACAGAATAAGACGACCAGTTGGCAGGCAAAGGGAAAGAATTCATCAAAGAAGCCTGGTGGTAAGAAAACTAAATATACATATTCTGAGAAGTGTGGTAAAAATCATCCTAGAGAATTTTTATCAAAGTTTGGAAAGTGATTCCAGTGTGGTAAGTCTATTCATGTTTTTTCATAACTGTAAGGAAGATGATCAAGCAGGCAATGAAAAGCAAGCAGTAAGATGTTTTAAGTGCAATGAAATGGGTCATTTTGAAAATGAGTGTCCAGTAAAGATCTTAGCTTAGGGAAACCAACCAGACTACAAGAATAAAGGGGTGGTGATGTCTTGTGCAACTACTTCAGCAGATGTTGGGACATCAAATGATGTAGTATTAGGTACACTGTTTGTTTGTTCAGATTATGAAAATGTGTTGTTTTATTTGAATTCTACACATTCGTTCATTTTTTAGAAGTTTTTTAGTAAATTGTGAATTCCATCTCAAGATATGAATCCTTAACATATGGTAAAAACACCTGGACGAAATGTTGAAACAAAATGTATTTATATGAACCTTCATGTACTTGTGTGAAGAAAGAATATACCAGCAAACCTTATTGTTTTTCCTCGAGTAGAGTTTGTTGTTATTTTGGTCATGGATTGACTATTTGTTTATCTTGTTAAGATTGGATACAGATCTAAAGAGGTTTCTTTTCAGAAAGACTTTCAGTCTATGTACAAAAATAAACCCTTACTTTTGATAACATATTAGGAAGCACAGAAACAATTAACAGATGGAAATGAAGGTTATCAGGTACATATTATTCAAAAAAAAGGCACTGTTCATATTAATGATTTACCAGTGGAAAATGAGTATCTGGATGTTTTTCCTGATGAGTTTCTTGGTATTATACCTAATCGGGAAGTCGAATTTACTACTGACTTAGTTCCTAATGCTTAGCAAATTTCAAAACCCCCTTATCGAATAGATCAAATTAAACTTTTAAATTCAAAGAAGCAATTACAATAGTTATTAGATAAAGGTATCATTCAACCTAGCACATCACCATGGGGTTCTCCTATATTATTTGTTAAAAAGTACAATGGTTCAATGAGACTATGCATTGATTATAGAGCATTGAAAAACATCACTATTACGATCAAGTATCCTTTGCCTCATATCCAAGATTTGTTTGATCATCTCCATGGAGCTATGTATTTTTTAAATATTGACTTGAGGTCAGAGTACCATCAGTTGAATGTAAATGAAGAAGACAATCTGAAGACCACGTTTTGTACTAGATATGGAGATTATGAATTTGTAGTTATTCCTTTCAGTTTAACCAATGGACCTATTTTATTCATGGATATTATGAATAGAATATTATTTGAGTTATTATTTAAGTTTGAGGTTGTTTTTATTGATGATATTTTGGATTATTCTAAAATTAATGTGGAGCATGAATGTTATTTAAGGGTTGTCTAACAAACCTTAAATAAAAAAACTGTTTTGGAAATTCAGAAAGTGTGAGTTTTGGTTACAACACATTTCTTTACATGGTCAAATTGTTAAAAATATAGCATTACTGTTGGTTCTTATAAAACAAAAGTTGTTGAAGAATGGACCTGACCCAAAAATATAACTGAGATTCATAGTTTTCTTTGTTTTCAGGTTATTACAGGAGGTTTGTTGATAATTTTTCACTGTTATCTAATCCAATTACTAAGGTAACTCAAAAAGGTGTTATGTTTATTTGGACAAAAGAATTTGATGATTGTTTTCAGGAATGGAAAAGAAGATTGGTGAATGTTCCTCTTTTTCCACTACATTCAAGAAATGTTGAGTTTGTTATTTACAATGATGCTTCGTTGAAAGGACTTGGCAGTGTCCTTATGCCGAATGATTAGGTAATTTCTTATTCTTTAATTAATTTGAAACCTCATTAGTTAAATTACCCTACACATGATTTGGAATTAGCTACTGCTTTTTTTAATAAAAAAATGTGGAGGCATCATCTGGATGGAGTAAAATGTGAAATATATACTGACCACAATTGTTTGATGTATATATTTAATAAAAAATAATTGAACATGATATATAAGAGATGGTTGGAATTAATCAAGGATTATAATTGCGCATTTTGTTATCACCAAGTAAAGGAAATTAAAGTGTCCAATGCATTGAGTCAAAAAGTAATTCTTCATTGACCATACTACCTTTGGATCTAGATCATTTGGTTTTTGATTTGATGAAATTTTTAATAGAAGTTGTTGGTGCCGAAAATTATTTTGTTTGGTTTCAAGTGTCAGTGAGATCATCTCTATCTAACAGAATTAAGAAAGTGCAGAAGGAAGATAGTGAGTTGCAAAAAAAGTTAGAGTTGGTTCTGAAGGGTACGATGCTTGATTTTACATTGATAGTAATTTTGTTTTTAGAATTGTAAAAAGATTATGTGTTCCTTGTGATTCTTTGTTGAAGAATGAGTTGGTATGTAAATCTCATAGTTCCCCATTTTCAGTTCATCCTGGAAATACTAAGATGTACAGAGATCATTGGGAGTATTACTGATGTGATTGAATGAAAAGAGATATTACTGATTTTTCTGTGAAGTGTTTGACTTGTCAGTGGGTAAATGTAGAGTGGCAGTTACTGAAAGGGATGCTTCAGTCTTTACTAGTTCTAGAGTGGAAATAGGAAAATAGATCCAAGGACTTAGTTGTGGGATTACCATAGACATCTCAAGGTGACAATGATATATTGGTTATTGTTGATCAATTGACTATATCTTCTTATTTCTTTCATATTATCTAGATCATCATTCTCGGTTGTATATTAAATAGATATTCAGGTTGAATGATGTTCCCCTATTCATTGTATATGATCGTGATCTCAGGTTTACTTCTAACTTTTGGAAAGGCATTCAGATGTCGTTGGGTACTGAATTAAATTTTAGTAAAAAATTTCATCCGCAATAAAAAGGTTAGTCAGAAACAAAAATTCAATCCTTGGAGGATACGTTATTTTCATGTTCACTAGATTACTAGGGAAGTTGGGACCAAAAATTTCATAGTTGAATTTAGTTATAATAAAAGATTTCATTCTAGTATAAAGATGCCTCCGTTTGAAGCATTATATAGAAAGCGATGTCGAACTCCAGATTTTTGGGATGAAGTGGGTGAAAGGAAGCTAATGAGACTATAATTGGTTGAAGAGATGGAAGAGAAAGTTCAGTTGATTAAGAAGCACATTAGAACATCTCAGAGTAGGTAGAAAAATTATGTGGATAACCGGAGGAAGAAACTCTCTTTCGAGGTATGTGATCATGTCTTTCTCAATGTCTCTCTACGGAAAAGTTTGATGTGTTTTGGTAATAAAGGAAATTTGAGTCTGAGGTTCATTGGACCTTATTAAGATCCTAGAGAAAGTGGGATCCATTACCTACAGAGTGGACTTACCTCCATGTTTTTCCTAGGTACATAATTGTTTTTTCATGTTTCAATTTTTAGAAAGTATATGTCATATCCCTCTAATGTTTTGAGCCGAATGGTAGTTCAGTTGGAAGAGAATCTATCTTTAGAGGATCAACAAGTATAGATTCTTGACCGAAGAGAGAAATTATTGTAGAGTAAGGTAATTCACTAGGTAATGGTTTTTTGGAAAACCCATATGGTTGAAGAGGAAATGTGAGAATCTAAAAATGCTATGAGGGATAAATACGCCCATTTATTTGATAAGTGAATAAAATTGTGGGGACGTAATTTCCAAAAGGAGGGAAGGATGTAACATCCCAGGTAAATAAAGAAATATAAAATTTACATATTTATTAATATTTTTAAATTAAATATTAACTTTACATTAAAGGGGATATATATGTTTGATGGAATACCTGATACACAACAATGAGTTTCATTGAAATCTTATGATGCAAACTAAAAATAATATATTATTATTTTAAATGGTAGTTAACTTCTAGCCATTGTATTGGTGGGAATTAGTAGAAGTAACTAAAATATTATTATATAAGTTTGTTAAATGTTTTGATATTTATCCAATAAATATTATATGCTTAAAATAATAAAGAATCCAATTTTAAGCATAAATACTAATATATTCATTAAAATGTCAATTTACCACCTTTAGATGGAGAACCCGCTTTAAATATAGTTGTGGTCACTTTTATATGGTCTATTTGACAATATAAAATTTTTCTTTATAATTGGGACATAAAAATTTTCATTTGATGAAATTTTGGTTTTTTTCTAATAAAATTCATTTTAAAAAATTACTGAAAAAATACTGTATTTTAATTCAAAACTGCCTATTAATATAATTTATCTATATGTTTAGATTATCTTTTTAATTGGTTTTAAATTGTAATTAAATTATAATTTTATAATTTAATCCAATTTTGGTCATTTGATGTAATTTCACTTTGAAATTGGACTTAAATAAGTGTCAATATTTTGACAGTTAATATTTTTTTTAAAACATGCCATTTGTTTTGACAGCGAGATTTAATTCTATATTAATTTATGCCACTTCTGTGATTTGAATTTGGAAATGTGGATTCAATATTTGGAATCTGGAGGTCCAAAATTTGTAAATATGTAGCATTAATTTTAAAACATTATGAATATTTTCTTTATTAAATATTTGTTACCGTGGTTAAAGGGTAAATCTAGTATGTAAGGGTAAAAAAATAATACTATAATAAAATAAAATTACATAAACATGTGTCTTAATACTATTGTTTGATAAAAATCTGACCATGAGCATCCTTTGTTTGATTTTGGGATGCCATGGGGCCACTTGAGAGTGATAATGATAGTTTATTTTAAATAACTTAAACTAAAGTAAAAAATGACATAAACTAAAATGTTTTAGTAAAATAATTTTTACAAGAGGTTTTATAAGTTATATTTTCAATTATAAATATTCATTTGGAATATAAAAATATTTCCTACATAATGGTATTTTTCAAATATTATTAGACATCAAATAAATTAAATTATTTATGATATAATAACGATGCAGTGTTTACCTCATTAATTAATGATTTAAATAAATAAGATTTTAAAGATTAAAATAATATAAAAAACCTGTCCAATTCTTATTGAATGATTTTATTTATACCAGGAGTTTTCTTTTCTTTTACTTTAATGATTTTTGGTCTTTTTGAATCCGAAAATGAGTTTATAAGAAAAAAAATCTAACATTCATAAGGAGCCCCTCCTCCCCCTTTTAAAAGGACACCACTTATAACCCATTCCTCACACCTCTCAAGCCCCTTGGATCATCCAAAACCTACCCAACTAAGCTCTCAATATCCTTATCTTCCACCTAGAAGCCTTAACATATTCATATGAAACTTCAGCAAACCCTTTTTGTTCAAACCAAGTGAAGTTACCCGAATTAAAGGTAACAGTTTCTATTAAATTCATTTCTTTTATTTTACTTCTCCAACCCCTATTCTCACTTTATAATTTTATTTTATAACAAAAAAATTAGCCTCAGTATTCTAGGATGTTTTTATTAGAAGTATTATAACATCACTAACACACACCTCTGTCTAATGTGTAAAGAACACACTGTTTCTGTGGACAACGAACTACTACCTCACGAAATGATGATTGATCAAATATCTCCAACTGCCTCTCATGGTGGCCATTATGATGGAAATTTATTTATATATGATATATATTATATTCATATTTTTTACGTGCTTATTTATTTTTCATTTATATAATACCTTTATGGTTTCCATAGTTGGTAATATGATAATCTCATTAGAAAAATTATGGACGATCGCCCCCTCAAAGTGATATGAATCGTTCAGGACTTATGTGGAACATATAAAGGGTATAGTTATAGATATTATATATGATATTATACTAGAATTATAATATATGTTTGTATAATTATATTTTAATTCCATTAAAAAAAGAAATATATATTAATGTAGTGTTCATGTGTACGTACAACTTAACGTCTCCAGGAATGGTACATTTTATTTCATACCTCTAAATGTTATGTTTGATTATAAATACATGTATATAATGTATATATGTGATATATATGATATCTAAATCATTAATATAATTTTTGACATAATGATCTTTTTACCACATGAAAAACTTGTAATTATAAGTAGCCCATTTTTTACTCAAGTACCAAATATCGATAATATGACAATTATTAACATAAATGATTACATAATGTTTATAACATGGTAATAAGGGATTTAAAATGAATGATAAACTTGAAAAAAGGTTCTTAAGCATGTATAAATTATCTTTAGTATATTTTTCAGGAGATTAAAGAATGAACGGGTCAAGTCAGACACGAGGTAAGGGACTTCCTCTCAATCTCCTTTCATTGGGGCATATTTTGTTTTAATACATGACTTTCTTTTATATATTGTATAATCACCTTTGACTTTTCATTTAATTCAAATGAATTTTTTTTCAAAGAATCATTTTACTAAATGACATAAAAGGATGTTTCTTTTAATGTATGTGGTGGCAACAACCTTTCAGCTGCCGTGAGTTTTATTCAGTCTTTGGCTTCCTTAACAAGTCGTAATGTTTTTAAAAGGAAAATAAATACAATAAACTCTTTTATGTATTTTTTTATTGAAAATGGTTTTGATAATGGATTTGTTCTGTCAAAATATTTAAGGGATATATTCTAATTGAAATGTTCAAATGTTTTCTTTCCTTTATTTTTTTGTATGTATTGTGCTTTCATAATGGTACTTGGACATTTGATTGGTGGTTACATGATAAACCAAATGACAGGTGGTGTCATGATAAACCTGGATGGGTGGTTACAATATAACTACCAATGCATTTGGTATGGGGGTCGGCCGTATGGCTATTCGATTTAGTGATATGTAATGAAGTTGACCATATAGTTATTTCATTTAAGTATGTTTATGTCCCAAGTAACCTTTATATGTTATGTGTTATTTATATGGGTTATATGGTAATAATTTGGTTACAACGGGGTAAGAAATGATCTTTTATTAAGTGAATAATATTTACTAATTCATAAAGGGGAAAATTATTACTTTTGATAAAGTATTCAATGTTTACTTGTTGTTCTAAAAACTAACAGTTTTCCTCTTTTTGTATCCCTTACTGAGCTTTTTATGCTCATCTCATGTTTTTGAAATGTTTTTCAGAGGACATAATGTGGAAGATGGTCAAGGATGGGATCAAGAAAAATTCATGCTGTCTAAAACATGGAATAAGACATGACAATTTTTTCATGAATTTTTATTATGTAAAAAATAATGGGAACTGAGTAGTAGTGTCTACTTTGTATATTTTGGGATATAATTTTACAGTTATGACCTAATTATCTAAAAATCAAAACATGAAAAGACCCTCAATGTCAATTATTAACTTAATTCAAGAATATTCAATGTTTAGGCTAGTTCTATATAATTATTCTTTTTGTATTTATAATAAATTATAATACAAGAGTCAATTTATTTGTTCTATAAATTTTAATGTCATATTTATATCGTTTTATATTATAAAATTTAATATTTTTTTTAAAAAACTATATTTTCTAATTTACAACAAAAAATTTAAAATTTAAGAAAAATTAATAGATTTTAACATATTTTGATTTCTATATAATGATTTTAAAATTAATATCCCATCAATAAAATTAAATTTCTAAAAATAAAAGGAATTAATAATCATATCCATGCACAAAATGAAACAAAACACATTTTTGATGAAAATGTATTTTTTGAATAATAAATGAAATTCTCAACATCTCATTCCTATTAACACTATTTCAATTATAGTAAATTTATTATTTAGAATATATAATTAAGTTATTTTATAATATTCATTTATTAGAAGTGACAAATATAATCTATTAATATAATAATATATTGAGCATATAAAAATATTTTTATAGAAAATGTCACCTTTACTATCGAATAATTTTAAATTTATTTCCATTTAAAGTGTATTTAAATTTTCCTTACAAATACATATATTATGGATATATATATACACACAATAAATTTGTGCTGAATGAAAAATATATATAATGGTCATATTTTACATTTCATTATATTTTCATACATATTTCACAAAATATTATTCCTTTACCACTCTTTAATAATGCCTATTGGTTTCCTAATTTTTTTCATTGTATCCATAGTTATTTTTTGGGTTATGATATTCATGTATAAACATGAGTTTAAAAAGATTATATTTTTTTTATTTTTATAAGCATGTTTCATTTCTCCACATGCACTTTTATTCATATTGATTTATATAGAAACCTAATATTGTATTATTTATTATCTTATATTATATTATATTTTTCTAATATATTTATATCAGTTTATTTTTATTTTATATTTTTTTTATCATAAGATATCAAATATAATATTAAAAACATCTTGGGGGTGTAACATTCAACCAATTAAATAAATTTTTACCTCATTGTTTTATCCCGTGACTGAAAAATGTGATTAAAACACTTTCAAACTAAATTCCATGGTGTGGAAGATATAACAAAAGATCATGAAAGGATATTTTTTTTAATATTTAAAAATAACTTTGTTGAAAACCCAAATAGTAAAATAAGATAATAAAAAATTAAAAGAAAAAATGTCAATATGAATTTCACTTGGAAAAACACATGATCATTTTCTCATATAAGGATAAAATTAGGGGATGTGAAAATAATGATAGTGATCAAAAAATAACATCCCAAGAATAATATAGATTGATATAGAACATGGTCATGAAGAATTAAATGACCATAAAACCATAAATTAGTAGGTGATAAAGAATAACATCGATTCATTATAAATGATGTTAATTTGACAAATTTTTTATTTCAATATCATATTCATAGAGTTGATTGATTCTTTTAATATCATGATAGAGCACAAAATAAAATACATTTTAATTATTTCCTACAATATTCTAAGAAATATGTCATTATTTGGGTATTATTCATTCAACATCAACTTTTATCCCATATCATACTCTAAGAAATGAATATTCAGGATGTATTTTTTTTCCTAAAAAATAAAAATTAACTTTTAACTGGTCATAAGACCCATAATGGATTCAAAGGTTGTTTCTCTTATATTTATCCTTTAATAAAGAAATTTTTAGAAGGATGTATGATAATTACCAACTCATTAAAAAAATACATTAATGTGAAAATTATCAACAATAACACCAATATTTAATCTTAAAAAATTACAAGAATAACTAACTATAGAAAAGGTAAAAATATTCCTGATCAAATTCAAATCCCTAGATAACATCAAAATGACTTGATCATATATTCTTCTAGGATCAATTTAATATTTTTCATCCAAAAATATATATTTACTATTTAATCCATATACCTAAATATATATTCTCTTTAATAATATAATCTCCAGAATATTCTAATCATTTCAATAAATAACCTGAATCATCATAAAATCAAATATAGTTCAAAAGGTTAATTCATCCATTATTACTCAAATAGAATCCTATATTATCCAAGGTTTTTCATTTTTTCTACATCATATAATATACAAAAACATGTGAACTAATATAAAAATATCATCTATCTCATAGTCATAAAATAATTATTCAACTTGATAAAACATCTATCACCAAAATATAAAAACCCCTACACCCAAATTAACCATAATTATATCAACATCAAAGACCATATCAACCATAAAGGTAATCAATACCATTAAAATTATACCCAAAAAATATACAATCATTTCTCCTCAAATAACCTTTTAACTAAATAAAAAAGTTAGTCATAATGGTTATATATATCAAAAAAAATTTATTAGAACACTATAATTTTCCACAAAAGTACTCTCATCATGAAAAAAATTAAAAGTGTACTAAAGAATTTAAATATATGAAAATTCTTGAAAATAATCGATACTTAATAAATCCTTAAACCCATTATGAATAAACCTATATCATTTGATATACTTTATAATCAATTAACAATTCTTTAATATCATATTCCTTAATATTTCGATCATATAATAAAAAATATAAATTGTTTTATATGATTCATAAGCATTAAAATATAATTAATAATATATTCCATTTCATTAAATTTCATTAGCAGTTTCCTCATATTACACTATATTTGAATTAGAGAATGCTAAACCTTTATATATAAGATATTATTGATCCCCTTGTAGATAATTCCATCTAGAACATCAATTTGAATAATTCTTGAAAACCCCACACTTAAAGATTCAATTTATTTCTTGGTAAGAACATTATTGTCCTTCATGTTGTTAACAAAACTTTTTTCTCTTCGCTGGTTTATTTATTTGTACACTTATTTACCATTTATAAAACAACTTATTTTTCCTCTATGTAATTTCCATGGGTTATTCTTAAAAAAATAAGGAAATATGGGATGTTGAATCCTTTTACCATTATGATTCTTATCTCATAAACGTTACTAGAACTGATTTTCTCTCCATTTCAGCGCTTTAAGAAACTCACCTAGTTTCATGTTATAAATTATAACTATTGAAAACTATATATTATGGAATAAAATATTTTTCACTAGGTATCCCATACTATTAAGTTTCTTATTCATTCAACCACGAAATTTTCAACAAAATCAAGCATTTATTTGGGTCTTTCTAGTTCAACATTTTGATGAAAAAATAATTACAATAATTATATCAAATAGAAAAATAAGAATCCATCTTATGAGGAAGTTAATCACTAATATATCCTTAAACAGATAATATTATATTCATCCATTTAGATTTATTAAAAAACAATAATTACTTATAACATTCAAAACATTTAGGTTATATAAGTATTTTAAATATTTCACAATTAACATCATAACATCTATTGTTATCTAAACACTTCCTTCAATACCAATAAAAATGATATGCCCAAAAAGGATAAATAATATTGATTTTTTAGGCAAGAATTCATATTCATGGTATTTTAGGATTTTACAGTTTATATTTTTGGGTAATTAAGTAACAAAACTAAATTAGCATATCATTAAAGTTATGTGTGGATACATCCACTCAAAATCCCTCTATACAACAATATAATACATTTAAAATTGAAAACATTTTCATCACAAGAAAAATCATCATGATTTGAAAATTGAGTTCATTATTATTAATAACCATCCATAAAACCTAGTTTGTTTTTTATGATAATGTGGGATGAGCATTAAGACCTTATAAATGGAAATTCCAACGACCCAAACTATTATAAATGAAATTATGTTTTTAGATTATTAAATTCCTTATTATGTAATATGGTCAATTAAAAAACATGAATTTCTTTAGTTATATATTATCAGATTTTGAAAGACCATTAAGAATAAAAAACATTGATAATATATCCATTTAGTTGTGATATTAATATTAATATACATTAAAAGTTATGATAAATTACATTTATACATATGAATGAAGGTACGACCATGACCAGTAGGATCATACCCAATAATGCCCATTTTTATGAGTTTCCACGGGAGAAAGTGGGCTAAGGTTTTTCCGCTGACAAAGAATACAATTATATTCAACAACTAATGATTGATTGATTCCATTTATGAATTATGTTCAAGAACATTTAGATCATGGCTGAAACTATACTTATCAAACCAATATAAGAACATATTACTGTCAAACACCTTACCCATAAGACATTTGGTGGTGTAATAAAGTTCGATCTATTACGACCCCAATAGAATAAATATTAAAATTTTATTTTAAATAAAATTTTCATTATAATTATTCATTCTTTTTTAATATTTATAAATAATGAAGAGAATATTTTAATGAAAATGAGATTTTGATATGAGAAAATGAAAATTGTATATTTTTTTGTAATATTCAATTTTAATAATGATATTCCATTTTTTGAAGTCATGAATTTTTGAACTAAATTATATTATAACAAATTATTACTACTAAATATAATATATTAATGAAAAATTATAATATATTTTTAATAATTGAAGATGTGATTTTTTAATGGTCTAGGAACAATTATTTTCACAAAAATCAATAATTTTTCAGTAAATGTGGATTTTAATACAAATCTAAATTATCATATATGAATATAATTTTTATATATTAAATATAATTCATTGAATATTTTTATAAAAACTATAAAATGTTGAAATATTCATAATTTTTTAAGAATGTCTTATTTTTCAGTAAAAATTAAATATGATATAAATATGTTGTGTGTATTATGACTTCATAATGAACCAAAAGTTATATCCTATGTTACTAAAATGGTATCCCCATAAAATATATGTTTTCACATTTAGAATAATTTCTATTTTATGCTATTTAATCAACATTTTAAACCCTTTCGGAATCCTCAAAAAATGATATTTTATTTTTAGTTTCTATAATCATTTATATATAAAGATGACTGACTTCCACATCACCATGGGTGTTCTTTTAATGTGCTCTATTCACAAATATATAAAGTAATTAAAATTTCTCCAATTCATTATAAACCATTGAAAACCCATGGATGGAATTGTGGTTTTAAATACTTTATTAAATAGTGTCCAAAACATATGTTTGGGAAATAATAAAGAACTACAAGGGAAAAGGATTCAATGGAGGATTTAGGGAAGGTGAATTCACTAGTGCAGAGCTAACCAGAATTGGAAGAATGAGAAGGTATGGCTTTGCCATCAGTACCAGGTCTGTGCAGCTTTTCTTAGGACAGCTAGCCGACCAACACTATGAAGGTTGAGTGCTAATATCATGAAACATGATGGGGAGGAGCAGTTCTATGTTTTCTTGCCTGGGTGATTCCCTATAAGACCTTCTGGTCATGTAATTGTCTCTGAGACTTCAAGCCTTGTACGGGTTCCACATCATCCCATGAATGGTGGGTTATAAAAAATAATAAAAAATTAATTCCTTTCGATTATTACAAACAATAATGAAGTTCCCTCTCTTTTCTAGTATGTTACGAAAAAATATACAATTTATATTCACTAAAAACACATTTATGGAATCCTTACTCCATATTTCCATTTCTATATCCCTGATAAGGTTCGACCAAGATATCACTAATCCCCTCCAAAGCTTTTGGATACACTCTCTAAATTTATGGGATCATGTCCGTCTATTTATACAAGAACATTATTTACAAAATTCCTTTTTTAATAAAAAAATGTTATTTGATTTTACATATCATTATTGCATACCATATTACTTACATGTTATTATGTATCCCATTCACTATCATTAAACCCTCCCATTACTCATTTTTTCCATTTTTATATTTCACTATAATCCTATGATTTTTCATTGCTAAATTATTATTAAAGAACATTTATTTTATAATGACGTTTATTTCAAAATTGTCTCTATTATATTATTTTATTATAAATACAAATTACATAAATTGTGATTCAAAATTTATATTATACATATTTAACTCTCATTAATCAATCACATAATTCATTATGTTCCCTTATTATGCCTTTGAAATTATTAATCAATTCTTCCATGGTAAAACTTTTTGTTATGAACACTATTTTTATTTCAACTATTGTGTACTCACCCAGATATAACAATACTTATTTTATTTAGGAACTCAATCTATATATTCCACACTCATTAATCATGGTATTGAATTTTTTGAAATGCGGTCCAATGTTCAATGATCTATGTGTGACACATATGCATTTGAATAATATGATTATAATTGGTGTTCTCAGATAGTACTCAAATGCATGGGGTAATATATTAGTCATGTGTTATTCCTTGTATGATTGATGAGATTTTATACTAACATTAGTTAGTAATTTGATAGTGTTTAAATATGAAATATTCTTATCATGTCATGTTTAATATTGTTCCTACATTCCAATATCCCCTTTATGTTATCTTATTATATCATTCCTCATTGATCAAGATTATAATTCTCTCCCATTTTTGCTCTCATTGAAACACTTGATTAATATGTAATAATTTTATTATTTTATTATTTTTTTTATTACTATACATGGCTTTATAGCTCTCCCCATTCTAAAATATGTTCTTAGGTTATCCCATGAAATTATAAATGAGATGTGATAACATAAGATCTTGTTAAGGGTGTTTTCAATAAATAAATTATATCATTTTGTAAGATGATATGTTATATATAAATTATCCAAATATAAATTGCAATTTTGATCATATGGGTTTTATTAAATGAAAATAACTATAATAAATCATGAAATAATGTGTAATAATGATATCAATTTTCATAGTTTATATAAACGAAAAGTCTTGTTATTTGTTTTATAAGGATTTTAAGACTCTAAAAAAATATTTGGGGATTACAATAAGTCGACTAAAAGAACCCTATATTTTTTTAATGTATACTATACAAAGTTTCTAGGAAAATGAATCTTTTTCTGGATACTATAAGTGGATGTGGCTCTAGAAGAGATGGGGTAACATCCCAAAAAAACACAATATCGTGCTATAAAAAATAGGGAACCAGTGAAAAAAATGGTTCTTACATCACAAGTGGATTAGAACATTAAGGGGATATGATTTGATAAATTACCAAGCTTAATATGAACCTACCAGATATGTCAAGCCAGAAGCAAAGCTTCTGAACATTTATTAAAATAAAAGAAAAATTACAGAGGAGGCGAGCGGGGAAAAAAATGAAATTTCCCTCACTCATCAAGAAAAAAGTTACATATCATAATAGGACATATCATTCCCATAATCAGAGTCATCAACAGTTTCCCACTCATATTGGGACTTACTTTGGTTCAAGATCTTAGGAATATCAGAATTGACCTTACCTGACAACATGGAAGAGGATCGGGTAGACACGGTTTTAGGTGTACTAGTATAGTCCTTCCTTGACCTTCTCTTCAGAGGAGAAAGAGTGAGTCTCTCACTATCATCCACCTTCTCTTTTCCAGTTAATAGTCCATCCTTAAAAGATGTGTGGCCACTGCTTTACATTTCCTTCAGGGGCATGCAATCGATCCCTTCTGAATCAGAAAAGTTACCCCACTTCTCAGATGTTATAGAAGAAAACTACATTTTCTGAATCTCCTGATGACCATCAGCATGTTGAGATGCTTCAGTGTTAGGGAGGTGATCACCCTCCAACGACTCATGGTTGGTTGGATCATGTTTTAAGACATCAACCCCCAAATTAGAAGCAGATGTACCCACCTGGACATTCACATCCAGAATGGGAGTCAGACCACCAGTTCCACCTCGTTCCATGCCCCCACTAGGACAATCACTCATATGAGGAACATGCGACCCAAGACCCAGCCTCTCCAACGAGGAAGAGGTTTTTTCTTACCATGCATCTGCCACTACATCGTACACATCATCATTCTTCAAATCTTCACATCCATCACCATTCGGAAAGTTTTTCACCGACTTTCTCGTCAATTTCTTCCTGCAATGTGTCTCAAAATGACCTTTTAGAGAGTAGAAGGAACAAATCACATTATTACCACATGTGTCTGTAGAGTGACCAATTTTCTGACAGGTAGAACAAAAATAAGGAAGCCTCTCGTTCTCCACCTTTAAAGGAATGTCATCATCTAAAGCTGATAGAGTGATATTATGAATGAAGCCCATGCTTAAGTCCACTTCCACCATCACTCTAGCAAAATGTCCAAACCTGGTTGTCTCAGTGGCACGATCCATCTTAATTGGAATACCAACAAAGGAGGCAAGCCCAAAGTGAATTTTGGGATGCCAGAATATCTAGTTGAGTCCAACAATCTTAATCCACACCTGAGCCCTAGTATTCTTTACAGCAAATGAGTTGAAATAGAAGTCCCACTACTGGATGGAAATCATACCTGGTTTTAATGAAATTGAACCAATCCCCCAAGCCTTACGCTTCATTTCCTCAGATGAAAAAATTAGGTAAAAAAAACCTCTGCCCATAGGTATGCACATCCAGTCAAAAAAATTCCAGACAGCAGATAACTTTTGAATCAAATCATCAAACTTCCAAAGCTTACTACGGGAAGAACCAACCTGGCAATAGTAGAAAATCTGCAGATCTTAAATCTATCATAGATAGCTTCTTTATTTGATATCACACAGGTAGTGTCCCCCTTTCGGACCATACGCTCAGGACTATCACCCTTCAACTCAATAAAATGTCTACTACTTGAGTCCCTAACATGAGAAGGATTCATAACAGTATTCAGAAAAACCGAATTTCCAGCATCAATTGGAACCGCCCCGGTAGCGCCGGAACTACGGATCTTCTCAAAATCATCAGCTGGAGGCAACCCTACAACGCGAGCCGCCACACCCACCCGAGCGGAATACTTCATCTTATTCAAATCGGAAGAAACGTCCTTCTGTCTCACCGGATCACCATGCTCGCTCGGAGCTTTAACCTGCTTCAAGGCATGAAACCCGACAGCAGCCCTATCAAGAGTATTACCTCCTGTTATTATCGCCGGAAGACAACACTCGTCCTCCCTCCCCGTGCAGTGCTGATCGATACCTGAAACAACCAGAGGCCCGGAGATCTCAGATCAAACCGGCTCTGGACGAGATCTGTGGGATCCCGCATCACCCGAATTAAAACCACCATGGCCAGCCGCTTCGCCGTTCATAAGAACACCACCAATAAAATGTGGGAGCGACATCCCATCCAGATCTACGCTGTCGAGGGGGCAACAACGCCATTGTCCTGCTTGGAAACCCTCACCCTCACCCGTTGCGCCATCTTGTGTTCCTCAATATGAACCTATATTGAGGAAAAAATGACCTTACGAGTCTTTTTTAGTAAATTGAACATCTAAAAGATAGAATGTATCTAAAAAATTCACAAGTTCATGAATATGACTCACTTATGAATTATTGTATTAATGTTACTTGTTTCCCATTTCTATATTCAATTGTTTAAAATTATTATTCCCCAATTTTTTTTATTCTATTCAATGGATGGGAATATATTAAATCATTTGGAAAACTATGTGAGGGGAAATGTGAAGACTACTGAAATAAGATGTCCAACCTAATTTGAGTAGTAATCACGAACGTTGTAGTGATACCTTCTTATGTGACTCATGTTATAAATAGAAATATGAATCAAGAGGAACTCACAAATACCCCTAATAAATAATATGTTTCAATTAAGAACATCATTCGGAAAAGGAATGTTACTTTTATTGTATCAAATGATCAGTTAATCATGGAACAATGGATCAACATCATTTTGAATATCTTCTCCATTCATTATTTTTCAGAGAAAGAGATGATTTTACTATTTATTAATTATATAAAAATAGAATTAGATTAGTGGTGGAAATTGATAACAAAAATAAAGACCAAGGTAGAGATCAAATTAGTTTCATGAATTGAATTAATGGAAATAAGTCCCAAAAATATCCTCACAATCTCTAACATAAAATGGAGATGGATTTTCGTACCCTCAATAAAACAGGTAATGAATCTTCCAAGTCCTATATGGAAAAATTCACAAGACATGAACTATACTCCAACTGTTTTATCAGTACCAAGAAATGAAAAGATATCTACATATATAGTGGGATGATTCTGAGTACATGAAAATCCCTAGAAATTCATGCCATTGATAGCAATGAGGAAATTGTATGTGGTTTCCTCAAAGTTGAAATGGTGGTCCATGAATCTCATGTTTTCCATGGGGGTAAGATGTGGAATGGTGAGTTTAATTCATGTGTTAAAAAGGATAATTATAATGCTGGTAAGATATTGTAGCAAAAATATTATCAAATGTGTGGGATCAAATATCCTAGAAATTTCTTAAGGGACATAGGAATTGTTGTAGGTGTGAATAAGAATGGAACATAGCTAGCGATTTCTGATTGGATAAACACTCAAATGTAATGGAAGATATGAATTATCTGTTTAACCCTTATACTAATGTATAATGTGTTAACATCATGGAATAAATACACTGTGCAAACTACTACACTAAGATAATGGATTTTTGAGAAAGTCAATATAAAAAACCTCAAATGTTGCAAATGCGAGGATATATCATCACAACCACTGAGGTGGAACCCAAAAATAAAGTGGTGATATGTATGTTAGTTATGTATTCAATAATAGAAAACATAAATTTCTATTTATGTAATATGGATTATTTAATATTAATTATTTTTGGTATAACTATACAAACACCACAACAATTCCTTAAGGTAGAGTTGTCTGTGTAAATAGGAAATGGCCAAATTATTTATTCCAAACAATACAATGTATACCCTATAAAAGGTTTGGGATAACCATACTATAATACCGTATGATACTACATTTAGATAAATATTATACAATAATGGGTATAGATTTTATTTCCATATATATATATATCAAATACAAAATTTAGATAATGAAATCATCCTCTATATCACCAATCACACTTTGATTCTATAAAATTTCATGGAGGATGATAAATATTATTTTGTACTAACATCTCATGAATGGATATCAGTTCCCTGTATGTAAGAGTATCTTCATCGAATCATTGAGACAAAATAGATGAATATCCTTGAATACATGCCCATTGTGTGGGAATATGTAGATTAGTTTCTTGATGAATTTCCTAATCTTCCAACAAGTTAAGTGGATGAATTTTCAAAAAATATTATTCATACATCTTTACCAATTTAAAAAAATCTATATAGAATATCTTTGTTGAACACCATCTCATGAAGAAACAAATACAAGATAATCAATATGAATGGTTTATATTCCTATGTGATTCACCATGAGGAAAACTATTCCTATTAAACATGAAGTATGATGGGTTAATGAGCCTTTACATCGATAATCATTAACTCAAAATGATAACAACAAACAACATGTATCCCATACCACAGGTCAATGACTTCTTCATTAGCTTCTTATATCCTATTGTTTCTCTATTAGAGTTCACTAACCAAAATATTTTAATGTAAGGGTGAAGATGGAGGATATCCCTGAAACATCTTTTTGTACATGGTACGAGCACTAAAAGTTCATCGAAATTATAGTTAGACTGAATAATTCTCTAATAAAATTGGTGGATTTTAAATATAGAGTATTTATATATTTTTTTCAAAAAAAATTGGTATTTATTATTTATGATATTATTATCAACTCTAATATTAAGGATGAACATAAGGTAAATTTGAATACTATACTAAGGAATTTTTGTTAATAAAGTATATATGAAAAGTTCAGTAAATATGATTTCTGGTTTGAATGTGTAATTTTATTGGGTCCAACTATCACCTAAAAAGTGATATCACTGGATCACACAAAAATAGATACAATTTAAGGGTATCAAATAATCTCCATTTTGATGAAAATACATAGTTTATTTTTCTTGGATGGGTATTATCATCAATTTTGATAAACATCTCATGGTTTTGAAGCCCCCTAACCATGATAACATAAAATGGAGTTCAGTTTTCTTTATAATG
Source organism: Viscum album (assembly GCA_963277665.1). Taxonomy (NCBI): domain Eukaryota; kingdom Viridiplantae; phylum Streptophyta; class Magnoliopsida; order Santalales; family Viscaceae; genus Viscum; species Viscum album. The sequence continues at coordinate 546,281,247 of OY728158.1, forward strand.
ATGATTGTGAGGAAATAGTTGAAGAGAAAAAGAAGAATATAATCACAACACATGTGCTCGCATTATCGACCTATGGGGAATATTTTTTATCTAAATCAATGAAACTACAAATATATTTGGTTGTGGGGTGATGTAAAATAAAAATTTGATGGCTTTTGCCCAATTTTAGTTGAATTTTCATTATCATAACTATCATACTCAGTATTTGGAGTCAGAATCATTGATCTTATCATTGTACATGTTTTTACATTTTTTATATGGGGAGAAGTCTAAAATATATATGGATAATCACAACATCAAGTATTTATTCATAAAGAATGAGTTTATTATGCAGTAGATATTATGATTAGAGATTAATAAAGACATTGTCTTCTTAATCCACTACAATATTCGGAAGGAAAATATTGTGTTAGAAAATAAATATAAAATGGATCTTCCAACCATATAAGTAATGACAGTTGATAGTGATTTCATCTTCTTAGGCTTTATGAATTTAGAAATTGGAATCATAATCGAAGGGAGATCATCAATTATTTCACAAATTATTACTCAACCATAAATTATGAAGATGATATGTTACGATCAAATAGATTATGTGGAAATAAAAAATATTTTAGAAGGTATTAGAAAAGGTAAATCATTGGATTTAAACATTAATGACTATGGAGTTGTAAGAATTGGATCAGGACTTATGCTCCATGAAATCATGTGTTAAATTTGGAGTTGTTAGATTGTGGAAAAACTCAACCTTCAAAAATCTTTCATATAGCACAATGATATATTGATAACATTGAGATAATTTTTTGTGGGAAATTTTTAAGGATATTGTGGAATATACAACAAGGTGTCATGTATTTCGGCAAGTAAAGGATGAATGGAAAATTTCCAATGTAATGATGAGACCATTACTCATACCTACATTGAAAATGAAAAACATAACCACGAAAATTCTCACTAGTATTATATTGAAACCTAGAGAAATAATTATATATGGGTTCTACTGTATTGTTTAATAAATAATAATAACTTCATTTCAATTTGAGAGGACTTTTCATTCAATCAAATTGTAATGATATTCATAATAAAAGTGGATTGTCGATATTTAACTCCATTATAGATTATATCATATCAAAATCCTAGATTTTTCTCAATGTATTTGAAGATTCATTATCATGCAAAAAATTTTATGTTGAAATCAGTTTTCATATCACTCCCAATATTATGCAAAATATGATAAGACTATTCAAACTCTAGAATATTGGTTTAGATCATAGTCGATGGATATCAAAGTAGGATAATACCAATATCATTATCTATACTTGTTATCATAAATAATATATTTCAAGCAAACCTAAAAAATGCATCCTTATTAACACTTTTATGGGAAGATATGTAATATGATTGGATTATGGGATGATGTTAGGGAAAAACTATTTGGTGATAAAATGGTCATGGAATTGGTGGAAAAGTTCAAGACCACTCACTAACACATCAAGGATGGTGATTGTCGACAAAATATATATGAAAACAATCATTAGTGATTCATAGATATTGGAGTATAGAGATATGGTATTTCTATGTATATATTTATGTAATAAATTCAACTTAATTGGGAAAACATTTATTCTATGTCAAAGGTACATTGTCCACATTGTGGTTCTCAACTATATCAGAGATGTGCCATATCAACCAGCACTCACAATAACACTATCTAAAGTACAAGATATATTACACACAACCTTCTTAAGGAATTACATACCATATCCCCCACATTAGTTGAATTCCATTGTTATACCATAGGACCATTTTATTTTATATGAGGATAATATGGTGATGATCATCGATTATACAGTAAAAATATTATGAAATTAGACAATGAAACTAGTTCTCTTGTTATAGTGGAAGAAAAAGTATGAAGAAGTTACATAGGAACAAGTTGGTTGATGAAATAAGAATACTATATTCTTTTTATTTTATGGAATGAAAATTGAAATGAAATTTTTAAATGGGTTAACAATTTAATGACCCCATTATTTATAAATGAAATTCCCTTTTTGAATGAATAAATTCCATATTATGTAATATATTTATAAAAAACACATTAATTTATTTTTTTATATCTAGTTGGATTTAAAATACCATTATTCATTATAGAAATTAATAATATATACCCTGATCAGTGATCTTATGAAAAAATATAATAGGTGTTATGATAATGTCCTTATATATACACAAATAATGTGATGGTCTTAACAAGTAGGACTGTTCTCTATAAATCCTATTTATCAGAGCATACGTGGGGGTTAAAATATCAATGATTTGTGTTATTCCAGCATGATATACCATTAAATAATTAAATCATTCTCAAAACCATTTATGGGAGATGTTCAAACTCGTCAACACCCTACCCATTCCATGTTCGACAAACTAACCAAAACTAGTATCACCATCACACATATTACAAAAAGGGTATTTTATGGTTTAGTAAAGGCCAATATATATTGTCCATAATGATATGATTATTTACAATTACTTTTTGAAAAAATAACTCTTATATTTATTCATTATTTTTAAGAATTAATAAATAATTATTTAATGATTTTGATAAAAATTATATTTTGATAAATCAAATAGAAAAACTATTTTTTGGTAATATGAAATTTCAATTATGGTATTTCGTGTCATTATTTCAAATTTATTAAATAAATTACATTTTACTAATATATTTTTATTAAATAAAATATATTAACAAAATATTATTATATGTCATTATGAAGTTAATGTCTAATTTTTATAAGGGTACGAAAACATTAAATGTCAAAAAACAAGTATATTAAAATAACAAAATGTTATTTAAAAATTTAAATTATTATATTTATAATATTATTTTGATAAAATAAATATTTATTTTTGAATCATCCTATCAAAATTTTTAAATGATAAATTTTTCATAATTTTCAGAGACATTAACATTTTCAAGAAAAAATTAAAAATGGTATAAATTAAATGTGTGTATTATTACAACATAATAAACCAAAATTTATATAAAATGATTCATTTATGGTATCAAAATTAAAATATATAGTTACCCCATTTAACTAATTTTCTAATAAGTTTTTTTTAATATTTTATACACCAATTGTGAATCCTCTGAAACCAATATAATATTTTTGGTTTCAAAATAAATTCTTTGTAACCATGATCACTTCCACATCAACTTCAATTTTATTTTATTCTGATCAGTTCATAAAGATATAAAGTAATGATACCCACTCATATTTTCTAGAAACCATGGTTAAAAATAATGAAATTTTTTGTGGTTTTAGTTACGATATTTTATAGATTAGAAAACCTGTGTTTTGGAAGTTATAAATAAGCCCCTTTATTTTTCTTGTATGTACCTCACACAACCTCATTAATTAAAATTAAAACCCATTAATCACATAATTACTCTTCAATTTCTAGTATAGATACCACCAATGGATATCCCAATCTTTTGAGAAAACCCACCAATTTTGTTTGATGTACTCCTTGAAGGTAAGGGATCCTCTCCGTCGGTTTTTGATACAAGCACAATCAATATGTAATGACTTTTATCTCATAATTCATATTCATATGATGTGATTTTCCAAATCCCTATTACATAACATATTATTTCCTAGTGATATGATTATTATTTTAATCTCATTAATCCCACCCATGATTCATTATGAACTATAATAATATTGTCAAAATTATCCTGCAATTTTTCCCTGTTAAATTTTATTCATGAACACTTTTTTACATATTCCATTTAATAAATAATTTTTCATGATCTATTATATTCTTTTATCTTCCCATTAATTAGTATTTTTTTTCTATGTGATGATATACCCATTTTACTCTCATTAATACTTTCCATAATTGAACATGTTCCCTAGTTATGAGGCTGGAATTATCCTTAGAGTTTTCCACTCCAAAACGTTATATTGTGAGTACCATATCTACTTCCAATCAAGGATAATCATATAGGAATATATTTTCTTCTTTGACCAGTGATATCTATAATTAATTTTTAGACATAGTAATCATGTGGTTAAATGTGATGAAATATTATCTTATGGTTAATAATCTATGTGGAACACTTATTAATTAACATGGTATGATTGTAATGGGTGTACCTAGTTAGTGATCAAGTGAAATGGGTAATTTTTTAGTCTCGTGAAATTCCATGTACAGTGCATTGTAGGTTATCATATTTACATTATGTTTTGATGTAGTTGTGGTTAAACATGAATTATTCATATGATATCATGTTTGATGTTTTTTCCACATTCTCATGTTTTCTTAGGATATCGTGTTCAACCCTGCCTCATTGTACAAGATTATAATTTTTATCCCTTTTATGTACCTTTGAAATTCCTATTGAAAAATGTGTAATAATTTCATCTTTTTTAGGCTATATTTATTCCCTTATTTTTATTAACTTCTCACCACATTCTTATGTATGTACCCAGGTTATCCTGTGTAGTATTAGTGGGGCAAAGAAAATTTAAGAGTGTGTCAGTAATGTTTTACATCAGTTTTTTATATCTATGTTTATTGATGTTATATTATGTACCAAATCAAGCAAAAATACAAGGAATTTAAATATTATAGTTTTTATTAATTTAATCCTTCTGTAATAAATCATGATTTAATGATTAAGAAAGATATGGTATTACATAGTCATTGTTAAATGAATTAAGAACCTCATTAGTCCTTTTGAATAAAGTGGAACCATATTTGATAGTCTTTAATACCCTATTAATTTTCTGAGATAGAAATTTTTTCAATTTTTTGGATGTATTTTGTGGTACACTACACCATGAGAAACATATCAATGGAGTAACACCAACTTATCTTGTGATATATGTAACACTATTCTTGTCTTGTGTTACACACAATTTCGATTTCTTTTGGTAGAATTAATTTCCTAGAAGATTAGGTTTAAGAGAACAGCTGAAAAATTTTATGTTACCTAATAAGCTATCCATTATATTGGTGGTTATTAACTTCATTAACCCATTTATTAAAATATTATTCATACAAGAATATATATAATTAATTGTTTTTTGATAATTAAATTTTGAAAACAAATAACTTTTTAAATAAAAGAAATTATTTGTTTTGGGAAATATTTAAATGCATATATTTTAATTTTATAGAAATACAAAATCACTCTTTATGGACGTTATTGATTAAATATATACTTAATATATTCAATTTAATGTTTATATTTAGTATTATATGTATTCAATACCTGATAATATATCAACTTTAATTTTTTGGATAAAAGATGTTTTTTCTAAATAGAATTGTACCACCTTTCATTGGCTCAACAATTTTAATTTTAGTTTTTTATACTTTTAGATATTGTCATTAATATAATAGAATACTTATTTGAAATTAGGATATAAAAATTTACATTGAATGATATTTTGATATTTTTCTAATAGTATTCATGTTTTAAAATATAGTAAAAATATACTAAATTTTAATTGATAATTTTTTTTTCATAAAAAACATTATATGGTTAAATTATATTATTGAATAGTTCTAAACTATAGGTATATTATACTTATATCAAATAATATAATGTCAGTTATTCTCATTAACGTATAATGGAATTTATATTTAAAAACATTTCAATATATTCCAATGTTTGGAATTTTAAAACATATTTTCTCATTCAGACAACATGATAAATTATAAATTAATTAATGAAACATAAGTGTTCTATAATTTTGAAAAATTGATTCCATATTTGGAGTAATTATTTATTAATTAGGCCAACTTCTTTTTTTTCATTATGAATAGTAATTTAAAAAAATTTCATTAATATAGTAAAAGGGTAAATCTAGTAATTAAGGGTAAAAATAATATTATAAAATTTACCTAATATTTTTTATAATATCATTATAAAATTATTTATTAACAAAAATCTTTTTTAGGTCAAAGTGGTGTCCTCTGAGAGCTAATTAGATGAGATTAAGCCATTTATTTTATTTTATTTATAGAAATGTTAAATATGCCGTACTCAAATAGTAATAACTATATCATTTTTAATATAAGGTTTTACATAAAATTAAATACACTATAAATTTAAATTTGTAAGCTAAAATATATTTATTTATCATCGTAATTTATTTTTACTTTTTAGGAAAAAATTACCTTAAGGTTTTATATATTGATGATGGAGAAATTATTAAAATAATGAAAAATTAATAAAATAATTTTTATTAAGATGATAATAACCAATAAATCTCAAGAACACTTTACAAAATCATATTTTTCAAGTATAACTCAACCATATTCATCCAAGGGTCGAGTTATTGACCACTTCAATCATTATAGAAGAGATTATACCCATTATATTATTTTATTTAGAGTGACATATAACATTTTACATTCATGTTTTAATAAGTATAACACTTTTATGATGAATATTTTACAATATATATTCAACTAAAAGTATGTTACGGAAATAGTATATTAATATTCATCATTGTATTTTATTTTAAATTTTTCTTTCAAAAAATGAGAGTGTTTAGTAATTACAAAAAACTTCTATTCTAATTATTTTATTTGTAGAGATAAAAAATAAATATAATTAAAATATTAAATTAAATATAATTTCGGTTAATAAATATGTCCAATGAATTTTCATGTTTCTATTGACCTCTTATGAATATAAAAAAGTTTTTTTATATGATAACATGTTATATTTATATTCTTAAACATCTATGAATTAAATAGTGTCTAAATTGATACTATTGATTGTTTATGATAATATTATATTATTAAATTATTTAAAAATAATAAAACTTTTTAAAAAATTATAATAATTATCATATGATGAAAATTATTCTAATCTTTATATTTATGATCTCATTTACATCAAATTAGTAAGTATTGAAACAATTTAATATTAAAATATTTGTTACCCTAGTTAAACATTAAATAGAATACCCACGTTTTAATTAAATTGAAAAGGTTAACATTTGTAGAAAAATTTATCAATTTTGTTTGTTGATTCTATTACACCCTTATATAATATAATATTTGAAACTAATATATTTTTTAGGATTTTGTGTGTGGTTTTATTTTATTATAAATTAATATTTTTTCAATTTCAAAAGGTGCCCCCAAGATCAACTATAAAAATGGAACCTCTTACCTCATTAATTCACAACTCATTGAGCCTTCATGTTCATCCATAACCTACCCATTTCCATTATAAAAAACCCTACACAAATCCTAGAGGTTTTAGGCTTCTAAAAAGACAAACATTAGTGCCTATAATCGATGATCTAGAGAGAGATCACCGAAGAAGAGGTAATCTCTTTTACCGACTATGTAAAGATCATTTCTTCTTCTAATTACTCATTATTTTTTGTTTCCAATTCTATTTAATAACTTTAGTATCACCTATATACTGATATGTTAATATATTTATGTAATAACTTTATTCTATTTTCTACTCATCCTATAAAAAATGAAATCACCATTCTTGTTTACGTACGACCACCCATCTCTACACTGTGGTTCAATATGGTTTTCACCAAAAAATTAATTAGATGGATATATTTATAAAAATAATTATAACATATGAGTATTATAACAAGACATTTATTTTATAACAATATCTATATAATCCAATTCAACACCATTTAATAATTAAATAAATGATATCATCACTTCTGTGTACATACGTCCTACCCTCTCAACGATGCGATATAATTCATTCTACATGATATCCATTAAAAAGATTATATAAATGTATACGATGAATATATATGATATATATTGTGTTATTATCATTTTTAATGGTATACGTATGACCTAATAAGGATAAAAATAACTTATTTGAAAAAACATGCATACGAAAATGAACATGTTAATACCCAAGTAACGATTAATATTGAAATGTTATTTACAAATAGATGGTAATGTGATCATATATGATATTATAAATAAATCACTGAATCTTTAATCATTATATGATAGTATATAGTTTATTATAAAGGAGGTTTGGGTATATAACAAGTATAGTAGACCCAAGGTAAGGGATACTTTTTTAATCTCATTATTATTAGAGATTTTTTATATGTAAATATATTCTTGGTAATATTTATCATTCATGTACATGTTTTATAAATATGAATTCCAAAATATTCATTCTATAATTTAATATTTGTGTAATTTCAATTTTTCCCTGATTGATGAATTTTCATCAAACTGTAAGTAATGAATCTTTTTCCATTATTAGATATGAGGTAATTTTGTTCTTATCTAACAAACGTACGAGAAGAATATTTTCTTTTATATTATATAGCATGTTGGGTTTTTACCTTTTAATCACACTATATTTAAATGAATATTACATGAATATATGTCAAGTTTATTTTTTTTAAATTTTTTTCTTTTTAAATTTGGGTTTCATTTGGAGAAAAGAAAATGTTTTTGAAGAAGAAAGAATATTTTCTAAAAAAATTAATTTCAAGTGTTCAGTAAAATTTATTTCCCATTTAAGATAGAATTATTTAATAGGGATGTGTTTTAAGTATATTATCCTTATTATTTTAATGGTTCTAATTTGTTTTTTATTAAATTATTTTTATCATATCAATTAGTTTTACATGGATTATGTAATGAGGGAATGATGTTTAAGAAACATATTTTATTTCTTTTTTTATGAAAGCATTAATGATTTATAAATTTATGGTGAATGTAAGAATGATTTCATTATGATATGCATTGGAACTATATTTCCCTACAAATATTTGGGTAAATATTTATATATCATGATATAAATAGTGATGGGAAGGGAAATGATATCATTTCAGTAATACAAGGCTAGAACAAGGAGTGAACTTATTTAAGCATTGGAATTTTTCTATAATGATGTTCTTAGAAATGAACCTTGACTAATTTGGAATTAATTTATATTCATATATATATATGAAAAAAATTAATGCCTTTTGTTATGACTTTTGGGATTATGTTCATTTATTTTAATAAACATTTAAGTTTTATCTTATCACTTGTTATAATGATCTTTCATATGAGAATAAAATTTTCAAATGTTATATTTTATTCCTTATTATTATGATATGATTGACATATCCCTTGTTTAACCATACTGATTATATGAACTAACCCTTTTTATATATAATATTTTCCCCATAATATAATGAAATGTTACAGGTTAGAAAACTGAAGTTTAATATAATTATGGGAGATGTTGAGGATCTCAAACAAATTTTGAAGAAAGTGTATTAGGTTTCCAAGGGAACTCCAAAAATAAGGAATTTAGGAATATTTTTGTGTAATGTATTATTTATTCCGAAAAATTAACGCAATGTACATTTATGTTAATATAGGGTAATTCATGTTTGTGTTAGTGTGAAGATTTATTCAACCATTGGAAATTATGAAAAGAAGACATTATGTAGATCTCTAGAAGTATTTATAAGGATATAGGTGTGTACCTAAGGACAAGTCAACATATATATTATAATAAATAAATATTGTTAAAGATAATGGTTAACATAGGATTAAATATAAGATGTTAGATTTTTAAATGTCTTCCCCTTGATTATGTTGTCTTCCTAGTATTAGTTTTTTCTCTACCACTATTCTTTTTTGGTCATAGACAATGTCTCAAACCCAAAAGAACCATGTTAATGATCAATGAAATCAGAAATGCAACAAATTTCCACCTAAATATCCAACTGTTATGTGAGTCTAAATGAAAAAAAATTTCTCTATATTTCCAAAATATATGAATCAGTCTAGACATTCAAGTGATCAAAGAATTGAACACCATTTTGTTCAGTCCTTCTTGAGGAAACGTCCACCTTCTTTCAGAAGGTCTTCATATACACATGTTGCTGAAAAGTGGATCAGTACCATTTAAAATATATTTTTTTCAATATATGTTTGGAACATTAAAAATTCTATTTGGTTGTTTATCATTTTGAAGGAAAAGTTGACTAGTGGGGGACTCTAATCAAGACTACAATTTTTCAAAATTAAATTGATTACATGGAATTGGAAGAGTTGAAGAACATATTTATTCAATAATTTTTCCCCTCATATTATTCATACAAAAATGGAAAAGTATTTCCTTGAGCTAGATAGAAATGATGATAAATTTATTGGTACATATGAGGAATAATTTACAAGACTAGTAAGGCAAGCTTTTTTATTCCTCATCTAACCTTAATGGAATATTGACTGATTCTTTAGTCGTAGAAAAAAATTCATCTAAAGGAATTTAGTATAACTGACTTTAGTATATAAAATTATATTTTGTTTTTCCTATAAAGGTCAAAATAGATGTTTTTGTTGCATATAAATGTCCTGGTTTTGACAGGAAATGAATGATAGAGTTTAAGAGAAAATCTACAAATTATAGTGAAACTATGATGTGTGTTTCTTTATACTCAATGTATGGAAACAAACATGATGATGATTAACATAAAAGGACTAGTAAATATATTAGTGAAAAATAAGGTCATTGGGAAATTAAGTGTTGAATTAATGGGAAAATATAGCTAATTATGTGAATAGAGATACGGATACATAGAATGAACTTCCCACACATCAATGCTAAAATTGAAAGGAAATGAGGCATTATTACAACCAATTTCTCAATCCAAGGGTTATCAATGATGATCGATTCCAGCTCCGTATAAAGGCTGAAGGTAGAGGAAAATCACATGTGATGACTATTGGTTATTTAGTATATAAAAATTAAGTGGTAGAATGAATGAGTTTTTATTCAATTGTATTCTAGAATAATGTTTTAAAATTACTTATGTTATTATGGAATAATGGAATATATATTAGTATACTATGTGTTTTACATATGTATTTAATTGTTTATTCAATGTATTATTGGTATCCATGAAAAGTTATTAATATGTTTTGTAAAACAATTAAGGTGAGGATAATACATAATATGTGCATAGTTTTGGGATAACGAAATAAATATATGTTTAATAGAATTAATGACATCGGGACATGTATAATGACAAAGTTATTTATGATCTAATGGATTGAGTGTTTGAATTTTTAGGATTTATGTTATGTGGATAGATTCAATTTTTGAATCCATGGATGCTTTCACAATGGTTCTATAGTTATTCATGTTTTTACCATGTTTCTGTGAAATACTTGATGATGGTGTTCAAATGTTTAGAATGTTACTAAAAAAAGATACCTTATGATATATTGTGGATAAATTTTAATCTAATTTAGTTCACCTATTTCTAATGATTTATATTTTCATCATTCATAAAATTTGTAAGGTTATCAATTTATTGAGTGTTAATGTTAAAAATGGGATGATTATTATTAGAATAATTCATTACATCCCGATATGTGTAATTGTTAAAATTTAATAACATGTTGTATATTTTTTATCTAGATAAAGGCTTATAGAATAAAAATTAATTATATTTATGGTTATCATGATATATTAATGCTTCATAAATTTCAGTTTCAACATCATTTCCTTGAAAAAGATATTAATTGGAAATTGTTCTATGCATGACCAATAGTGAAATTATTTCAAAATCAAGTAATTAATTATTCGCATAAAAAATATTCAACATTATTGAAATAATATTTGAACCAAAAAGTTTATCCTTTTACCTCAGTTATTGATGAATCAAATGGCCCCTTAAATTATCACAGATTTGTGATTTTTTTATTAAATTTATCATATCCATGTTCACTATTACTCTTCATCAAAACACAAAAGTTATATTTCTCTTCCATATCAATGTTTTTACTTCCCACCTATGTTATCCATGGTGTAATCACATTGATTCGTTACATTGGTTAACCTTTATATTTCTAACAACCCTTTTTAAAATGTTATTTTACTATTCCTTTTTACAAATTTTGTTTCTATGAATGACACTTGAAAGTATTAATCCTTTTATTTCACATACTAATTTTGGGGATGAAATATAGGGGGGTAGAATGTGACACTGTGATTTTCGTATGATATGTTTTTTTATAAAATTTCATTGATATCTTATATTGTATGATACACCAATACAATCTCAGGCTATATGTAATAACAGCTCAGCTTGTGGTATACACAACACTATTCTTGGCTTCTATTACACATAATTTCTAATTTTTTGATAGAATTCCTTTCAAACATGAATGATTTTAAGTGAACAAATAAATATTATTATTTTACCTAATAACATATCCATCATAATTGGGGTATGATCATTATTAACTGAATTATTAAAATTTTCATTACATAAGTATATATATAATTTTTTCTTAGTTGAGCATTTATTTATGAAAAAAAACTTTTTAAAAAAAAATTGTTTTATAACAAAATATATAAATGAGAATTAGTGAGTTTATAAAATAATATAATTACTATTAATTTAATTTATAAATATAATATTCTTTAAAAATATTAAATATAATTTTTAAAATTCATATTATATGTTTTTTAGAAATGATATAAGAACAAATTCAATTTTCTAGATAAAATAACTATTTTTAAAAAACAATGCAGTTTTACTACCTTTTGATGGTGTACCAGTTTTACATTTAGTTTTGGAAGAATTAATATATTATATTTAACAATAGAAACATCTTTTATGAAATACAGAAAAAAATTACTTTGAATGTCTTTTTGATATTTTTCTGATAACTTTATTGTTTTGATAAATAGTAAAAATATTCTAAATATTAATTGAAAACAGCTTTTATAATCAAAATAATGTGTATGTTTAAATTGTATTTTTGAATGGTATAAAATAATAAATAGATTATATTTTTCCATTAAATATATTTTATTTAATTATATTAATTTTACATTGAATTTATATGTACAAACAACTCAATATTTTTTGTAATATTTTAACTTTTAAAACTCCTTTTCTCATTAAAATAACATTATAAAATTTAAGTTAATTACTGAAACATATTTGATTTGAATTTTAAAAAATTTATTCTATATTTGAAATCATTATATCCAAATTATTGAAATAGATTTCTTTTATTATTGGGAATTATTTATAATAACATTATTAATTTTTATTAATACACTAAATGGTTAAATCAGTTAATTAAGGGTATAAAAAATATTATAAAATTACACAAACACTTGTCCTAATATCATTTAATGAGTTTTTTTCGACCTAAATCATCCTTGGGTCTAAACAGTATCATTTGACAGCCATATGGATAGGATTGGTTCATTTAATTTATTTTTTAATGAAACTTTATATATATATATATATATATATTAATCAAGTTTTAATGACAATATAATTTTTAATATAATGTTATACATAAGATAATCCCGACTATAAATACTAATTTTAATGATTTTATTATTTATCATTATAATTTGTCTATAATTTTAATGAAATAAATAATTACCTTAAAAGATTATATATTGATGATAAAGAAATAATTTAATTGATGAAAAATGAATAAACTAATTTTTATTAAAATTATAATATGCATAAAGTGACACAATAACATAGCCAAATGTTAATGGTCGAGTATAGGTTGACCATAATCATCCCATGATTGAATTTTTAACCATTTGGATCCTTATAGTTGATATTAGGACACTTATATAATTTTATTTAAAGTGATGCTAAACTTATCACATTCATGTTTTAATAAGTATAACATTTTTAATGACATATTTTACAAAATAAATATTATAATACAAGTATTATCCTTATATCTAGTAGATTTTTCATCATCGTTTTATTTTATTTTTAATTTTATTCAAAAAATAGTGTCTTAAATAATTACAGAAAAAATGTTGTAATTATATTATTTCTTGATAAAAAAATATAAATGTTATTAAAATAAAGGAAATTTCATATAATTAATATGTCCAATTAATTTTAAAGATGTCCTTGACCTCATAGGAATATTATAAAATTGTTTTTTTCTATTTAAACATTTTGTCTTAATATTTTTACAAATCAGTGAATTTTATAGTGTCAAAATTGATATTATTGATTATTTATCAAAATAATGTTTTATTAAATAATTTAATAAATATGAAACATTTTTTAAATTAAATAATAATAATGATATGGTCCAAAATTCTATAAGGTATTTAATAATGGTCTAATAGATATCAAATAACTAAATATTTTACCCTTTTAATAATAAAATATTTTTTATCCTAGATATAAATTTAATATAATAATTAAGTGTTAATTAAAATTATATGTTTTTAAAGTTATAGAAAAAATTAACTACAATTTATTGGTTGATTATATTGGTACCTTATTTCATCATACTTTTTAATTGAATAAATTTTGTAGTTTTTTGGATGTGGTTTGATTTTAATATAAATTAATATTTTTGGAAATTCCATTTGTTCCCCCAATCTCAACTATAAAAGGTAACCTCCTCCGTCATTTCTTTATAAATAATTTTACATTCAAATTCAAAATTCCTCTTCACATTTCCCTTATCATCTTCACTATTCATATCCTGTAGGTTCTGGTCTTCTCAAAAGATCATATTAATTTCAATCAAGAGGAGATCTAGAGGCATCTCACAGAAGAAGATATTATCTCCTTTACTAACTCTATCTAAGATCACTTCTACTTATTCTTACACTAAATTTGTTGTTTATAATACTAAGTAATAAATCCATTATAACCTATATACATAGTTTTCATTAAGCTTATATAACAACCTTATTCCCCTTCTATCCATCCTACAAAAAATAAAATCCCAACATGTGTGTACACAAAACATATTATCACCACGTCATGGTGTAATTTGTTTTTCACCACCACATTAATTGGATGTATATAATGATGGAAATAAAAGATATATACGATTATTATAACATGTATTTTATTATGTAATAATATATACACAATCCACTTCATATCATTTAATAATTAAAGGAGTGATATCATCCCTCGTGCATATATACGCCCTACTGTCTCCATGATGTGATTTTATCATTCTACATGATTTCTAGTAAAACATGATTATATAAATATATAATTAATAAATATGATAGATATTTTGTAAATAAAAATTTGAAATTATATAACTATGACCTAGAAGGAGAACCGGAACTTATTCAACAAAACATGCATAAGAAATATATGTAGTTAATACCCAAATAATGAGTAATAAGGGAATGTTAATAAAAATGGATGATAATATGAACGTTTATGATATCCTAAAAATATATATTATTCATGAATATATTAATGAAATTAGATAAATTTTTACACATGATGTTCAGATATGTACAAAAGACATTAGATCTAATATAATGGATAATTTTGTAATATCATTATTATCTAAGATTGTTATTATGTATGAATATACTATCAGATATTTATCATCCATGTCCATGATTACCCAAATATGTATTCCAAAATATTATTTAAATCCTTATACAATTTTTAATGTTAATTATACAAAATTGGTGAATTTTTACATAACTGTATGAAAGGAATGTTTTGTCATTTTTTGATACATGGTACTTTTGACTTGTCTGAAAAAAGTACGAGAAGAATTATTTCTTTTAGATTACATGGAAGAAAGGGTTATTACATTTTTAAAAAACCAAATTTCCATTATTATTCATTTATATAATTTCATGATTATGTTCATGGAAAATTTTTTCATTTAAAATTGTCTAGAATTTTGAGAAATGAAAATGTTTTTAAGAAGAAATGTTATTTTACACATGAATTAATTTCAACTATACAATCAAAATTATTTCCCATAATATATTAAATTATTTAATAGGGTTATGTTTCAAGTAAAATATTTATATTATTCTTATGGATCTAATATTTTTTTATGGAATTATATTAAGTTAATATTTTTGTATGTTGATTATTTTATGATGGAATGATGTTTAAGAATCCTATTTTATCCTATACATTTTTCTATGAAGAATGATTTATGTTTTAGTGGAAAACATAAGAATGATTTTATTTTGATATGGGTGCGACCAATATCTCCCTCAATTTCATTGGGTAAATATTCATATCTCATGAGATAGACATTGTGGAATGGGAAATGATCTCGAATTAGTAATACAGGGCCAGAACGAGGAGTGAGTTCAATTCAGTAATGGAAATTATCCACTTTGATGGTCTTGGAAATTTTCCTTGACTAATATGAATTGAATTAATATGATTATGTGTATTTCTTTGAGTCATATTTTCATTGTACCAAGTAAATAAATGGACCAATGGAATATAACCAAATTTCCCTTATTACGGTGGATTTCACGTCAGGTTCACTATTTATGTTTTCACCCAAGGTGCATCATATACCCTTTTGGTGGGTGATATGGTCACACTAGTATAATAAAGTATATCAATTTTTTATGTCGCAAAGTATGTGCCATAGTTTACTAGTCATGTCAGGTGAATGCAGGGGGTTAATTGTTTTGTGCAATCGACCAACGTCGTGTATGATTTCCTTAGATAGTCTCTCGCGAGTTTATTCACAGAGTCAGACACACCCAACGATCCTATTTTCCATTAGTCATGGACCTTCTTTCCAAATGAATGACCTCTTTAGATTATTATATATCAAAAAACATTTAAGGTCTTCATTGGTTGAGAGGATGGGAGGTCAGGCTCATCAGGCCCTTTTTGGGGAAATTATTTCCTATTCTGGGACTCTCTTATTGATTTATGTAATGTTCATATGATCATGAATCATTGGTTCTTTTCTAGGAATGATTATATGTATTTCCATTAGGTTGAAAAATAAATCATGGATATTCATGGATCATAAATTACTAATACAATGATAGTTTAAGCGATGTGATGAGGCTCTGTGGAGTCTACTGTCATGTAGGGGGGACAAAATACATTTCATTTTCTGGATAAACCCCATAATATATTCTTCTTATTTATCCTCATGAGAGAAATCAAAACCCACAATGTTCAGAGTCACTTAACTAGACACATCACTATTTATGGTCATGTGAGGAGGACCCATCTAGGTAATTTAACATCATGAGTCTAGGATATCTAAGAGGATGTTTTATAGTCAAGATTTCATGTGGTACTTACATTGAAGTGGCCCAGGATTCTTAGAAGAGGAATGGTCTCTTGAGTGGATATGGACCTATAGAGTATATGGCCAAAAAAACACTAGGTTGACTTTGGATTCTGGTTTGGACCTTATAGAGGCTTCCTATGTTTCCCAGTAGGTTGTGAACCAATGATCTCATCTTTCAGTTTCAATTGTTTATTATACCATACATGAGACCTTATTGGGGTATGATTGGTGATAACACATGAAATGAATTCCCTTTGATCTTGGTCTTTTAGATAGGTATCCAATGAATCATATTTGGATTAGGAATCAAAGATCTCATAGTTTTATTAGTGATTGGGATTATACTGTAAAGTAAGACCTTTCTTTTATGTGGGTAATGATTCATGATATCCACATAAAGGGATCACTTTTATGTTTTTGTCTTTAGATAGGCATCCTACGTATTTATTTTGGCGTAGGAATCAGAGTTATCATAGTTCATTTAATGTTAGGAAAAAACCCATTTAGGAATCCCATGATTTAGGGGTTATGCAGACATCATTAACACCCCCAACCTCTATAACCGGATGATTCATTCTCGTTGTGAGAAACAAGAGGATGCAATGGATCTTAAGATCACACATCCCCCATTATCTACTGCTTTATGGTACCAGAACCCAATGGGGTGAGAGAGAGGGTGTTGAATGTGCCAATTTCGTATCACGTGTTGATATTTATGATATCCACATTTGATGATCTATCTATACATGCCTTTGGATGAGCCTAAAGTATCAATAGTGCAACCTCCCATTGAAAGGATGGGGACATAACTAAGGAGGAGTTCCCTAAAATTAGTTCAAGGAAAGGATATAATCATCATTCCTTATCAAAAGGAAAAGCATCCATGACCCATTTGACATGTCATTATCCATTAGTGAATTGAAAATCCTATGTTTACCCTTGATCCTTAGAGCCGGGAGGATCATGTCTGTCTCCCATGGTTGGACCCTGGGATACCGTGGGATTGTAAACATATTGAAATTATGAGGTCCACACCATTTCTTATATTACCTATGCGTCTCCTCTTACAATGGGCATGTAATATCAAATGGGTTTACTAATGAAATGAGTAGGTTTAACATCTAGGTCTGATATCACTAGAAGAGGCTTTGTCCTATAATCGCTAGACTAGTTTGGGGAGGGTCTATGGAAGAGATTGTTGAAATGGAAGGAGATGATTAAAAATATATAATGGAACATCCAAGTGTACCCCATTCAACATATAGTTTCTTCTTACCAGATAAGGGACTCCCTGTGTAGCATGTTGATATGTGGGGTGGGGGGATTGTCTACGTACCATGATGATAAGTGGACCTGTTTGTGGTATTTATATGTTTTTCTACATGGGACCATTTTCGGATCATGTATAATGATTCTACATGTTGTCGATTTCCATCCCTGTAGTGAGGTTGTATGTAATGTAGGGTTCCTTCCATATAGCCTTGTTCTATATAGAGCGCCAAAGTGATGAAGCTGCATTGATCTATAGGTTTAAGGGACATTCATCTTTCACCGAGAAATGGTTTGTTGTTCACCAATTATGTTCACCATCTTACAATTAATATTACATTTCTATATTTTTATGTTATGAATCTATTTTATACCACTAAGAATTCATTGGAAGAGGTCTTCACCATATTGATCGATCTCTTTTTAAATCCATCTCACAAAAACCTCTAATCCTCTAGATTCTGGTTATTTTCACATAACCCTTTGGGTTCCATTTATAGAGTGTTGGAGATTATAGATATTTTTATCTCAAGATAGATTTTAAAAAATCCCATTGAGAGGTCACTCGTTAGACAGATGACTCTGTCAACAGAGTCCTGTGGGGTAGCAGTTTGTAGTGGTGGGAAGCACCACCTCAATACCATGAAATATTTTATCTTGTTCAGGGGGTGTTGTTGGATTTTCCTCATCTAGAAACTATTGAGTTAGTGGGGATAGTATAAGGGGGACAAATGGTCAACCTTTACTCTACCAATGATAGGGTTTTCAGTGGAATTAAGGGAGGGTGAAATTATCTGTCTTGAATCCTCCAATGACATGGTTCATGACAAGAGTATGTGGGGTCCAGATTCTCTACCATCATTATAAAAATTATGTCATTCATGATGGTGGTACATTAGGGGGGAATTCTCCACCTCGTTTGTGCCAATGAAATGGTTCAAAATGGGGGTATAGTTTTGTTCATTATTCATGCTGATTAGTTTTATGCCACATGCTTCACAATAGAGAACCTAGCAGGTTTCTGCGTACTATCAGTTTGCAACTGGTGCCTTCCACCTACAGTTTTTTTAATCCAATATTATGATGAGTTATTTTCATTTTCCAAATTTTTATTCATCAACACTTTTCTCTAAATCCATTATCCTTTATATTTTCATTTTTTTCCAAGATTATTGGAGTATTTACATTCCCTTGGAATTATTTCTAGTCCCTAAAAATAACTCCCATCATAATTTTTTCTTATCGGGATGAAGTGGAGACTATTATTATGTAGAAATAAATCCTAACATGTACTTTTTTTGGTAGAATGGTGGACACATCGGGGGACCACACCTATATATAGGGGGACCTATGTCATTTGTCTTTTACAAGAATTATCACTGAAATGAACTCTTCAAACTACTATAAGCTCTCCATCCATTCATGTATCAATGATGTTATGTGAAATACTTCATCTGCAGACAGTACCATGATTTAGGAAAAACTAAAAAATATCCTTGTTCATCCTCATTATCTAACATATTAACTTTTATATATGCAAACTTGAAATTTGATATTCAAAACTAAACATTAAGTCTTCGCGCTGTATGCATTGGATTACCACGTAGAAAGCATCAGTGTGTGACTCACCCAATCCAAAAACTATATTGTTTACTGATTAATGTTTCATGGGTCTGCACATCATGGGGCATTCCACAAACTATCAGTTTGTAGGGAATTCCTTCTACGAACTATATCTGATTTTCAGAACATGGAATTATTTGTGTAATTCATTTGATGAATCGTCTTCATGGTGTATAATGTTGAATCTTTTGTAGTGTAAACTCCTTTTAGTCTTTTTCAATTTTTGGAATTTTCCAAAATATTTTATTTGATTGAACATTTTTATGGTAATATTATATAGAAAAGAGATATGGGTCTTCCACTTCTCTCAATGGATGTGAACAAGAGAAGTGTGCCTATGATTGTGAACACTAAATACAACCTTCATTCATACAATGTCTATAAGAGGAAATCCTATGATTTGTCCTCTCTCTAGATATTGTGGCATATCTGATATATATTTAGTTTCCTAGTTACTACATCAGCCTCTAAGATCACATTTTTTTCCATCAGTTGACTAGAGCGGCATCCGTATTCATTCTGAGATTTCTTGAGATTATCACACGAATAATATTCATGCCACAAGGGAGATTACGACTGCTTCAAGTCAATATGATAGATTTTTCTTGAATAGATCTGTGTGGATGAAGATAAATCAATGACACCATAATATATCTTCTTATTTAGTTATTCAGGAATACCAAACAATCTTTAACCATTTAGGAGTAAATCCCAATAGAGTGTGGATTTAAAAATGTGATCTCCGATTTGGAGGGTGATTTTATAATGAGTTGGCATGTGCCTTCTAGGAGCACTAAAACATCATGGATATCTTTAATCAGTTGGAAGTTGTTATTTTACATCAAGAGGTATAGGTTTCCTAGTTTTTCATCTATTCACGATGGTAAATGGTGACTGAGTTACTCATCTACTGATGTCTGGGAACTAACAAGTTCAATTTGTTCCACAGTGAAGTGGGGGTAAGTTTATGGGTTGTATACTAGGTTGGGTGACTTCCATTCCATGGTGAAATGTATGATGAGTTTCATACTACATACAATTCTTTGGATAACGATCAACTAGTCTCACTATTATAGAGATATTTACTAATAATAGATGAGGGTCTTTTTATTCATCTTATTTAAGCTTGATTAGGGACTTCCTTTATAGACTGGATAGGATCATTCTTGCAGGAAAGAAGGATAAAACTGAGAGACCTTCATAGCCGAAATCATCCTACTCAACAGTCCTAAAAATTTATAGCACATATTGTTCTACCCTCGAGGTGGGTAATTACACCACTAGGGGTTATTAGGACGCAATAAACATCTCTTCGGAGCTTAGACTATCTTGTTTCATTTCCTTATTCCTGAGTACATGTATCTTCCCCTCTCATGATGTATACATTGTTTTCTGTGCCTACACATTAATGATGGAGGCCACATTGGTGTTGGAACATCCCATCCACCTATCCACCCTCACCCTATCTTGAATTTTTGAGTTATTTTTGAATATAAAAGTAGGGAAGCCTCCACATCATATGATTAGGCCATTTCAATTTTTGTATGGCTTGATGGAAAATAATTTCCCCTGTTATGAGTTTCACCATACTATAATTGTTCCTTATTATAAAATATACTTAATCCTTCTCATCAATGACTTCGTTTTCCTTCAATATCTGATTGTTGATGGAGTGGTCAAACTACTTAGTGATGTTTCATTGTTTTCTTTTGCACCTTACCTCCTTATTTGTGGAATAATAGCAAAATATGTGCATAATTATTTTGAAGCATGTTCATATCACATAGATATTTTGGATGGAATCTTAACCAATATTATAGACAGGATGAACTTCTATAATTCATATATACCATACCACTTTTTTATGATGTATGGATGTCTATAGCGAGTCACATTCCTCTTAATTACACTGATGAAGATAGAATCTCACACAGAAATCATTCATCATCTATGGTTGATGTTGATATGGGAGGACTCTGGAATGTATGTGTTTATTCCTCCCAATGCGGCCTATACATAATTATCATTGGATTATGTGAAAAAATAGGTAGTGTGATATCCAAAATATATACTGATCATGATATTCCGATAGATGAAAATAACCTTGACTACTTGTTGTCCCTTTTTACCTATGGAAACTAGTCATATCCTTCCATTTAAATTGCCTGAAGGTGCTCCATTTGTCACCACAATTTTTGGATGGGGATTCCTCTTCTCATCCTTACCTTGGGGGTAGTAATTTAGACCTCGTACCTTCAATTCATTCATTTTGTGGTCCTACTAAATCTGGTCTGAGCATATTGTCATTGAATACCCCTGATGTTGTGTTCGACCCCCTAAGCTTGGTTCCTGATATCGAATCACTTACAGAGAGGGAAGGTTCCCCCACTTGGGTGACCCATCCTTAGGTAGCTCCATCTGTTGTGGTGTCATTCCATGACTATATACCTTTTGTTGAAAAGGAACAGTGTTAGGGTTATAATAAATTGGAAGACACTAAACTGTGTTGAGAGGGGTGTGGCTCCAAATTTATACTATTGTTTATGAGATTCCTCTACCAGAGTTTAATGGTGATGAGAACACCCTTCAGTGGATATTTTCCAACATTGGTTCTGGTGGAATTGACTACCACATCTACACCATCTCGTGCACCATATTGTGATAGTTTAAGAGGATCTAGGTTATTGTTAAGATATTCATTCTTAGATTAATTCTTCGCCCCACCAAAAAAGTCCTTTTGATATCTTTCTGAAGAGAAGAATCACCTAGAAGTAGAAAAGTTAAATGTTCATGACTAAGTGGTTACCCAAAAAGATGTTATCTGGGAGTTATATGCTCATGTATCCAATATTATGGCCCGACTGGCATAAAAAATAGCAATTTAGAAGTTATTAAGAAGAAGGGGAAAGAACTCAAGGATATTATGAAACAAGTACATTTAGTGGTTGAAGATGAAGCTATCCAAAGGCATGATTTGGAACAAGATCTTTATGGTCCCTGTCATATAATTATTTATTTACTAGAAATAACTAATAGAGATTCATTGTAATACTTTTAATTATTTTTGGCAATTGTTTCTTTTTACTCTGACATTATGGATAGGCACCAGGATGTGGATTCCCTCATATTCATGTAATAGAATGAGGATATTTTATTCTCCAATTCATCCCCTTCATTTTCTCCCCTTAATATCCATAATTTATTATTAATAGTATTTTAAACCATAATATCAACCATATATTAATTTAAATTACAATATAGGAAAACTAAAATAATCAAATAATGCTCTAATTGTTTCCTGAGAATTGGGGCTCAAAAAGTGTTGTTTGACTGTTTATATGGATTAATGTAAAACCCTGAAAACTTTTCATCACTTCTGTTTTTAACCTAATATTTCCCTAATCTCATTATTGTGTGGATATAGAGGTTATAACTTGAAATATTCTTCAAAAACCCTTTTTAGAATTTCTACTTAACTAGAAATGTGTCTTTTTATTTTTTGGTTGCTCAATATTTTTTGTAAACTATATGTGGCATTGTATTAGCAATCTGGAACTCGACTTTTGTAAAGGATACCTTATGAAAGATTTCATCATGGAGAGAGTTTTCTCTTCCATGAGTTTTTTAATGTCTTCCAAACTGGATAGTCATTACAAATTTTTATGGTTGAAAATTATTGACACAGACTGAGTTTTTTAGGATCATTAGTTCGGACCATTATTTCCAGGGAGAGGTCCCTATATTAGGAATTGCTAAATTGATTTTCTTAAAAACATTTAGACATATATAAGGGATTTTTCTTGAACCCAACATTTTTTTCATGTGAGTGGGATATGACATATAGCATTGAAGACATTATCATATAGATATAGGGAAACCACCTCCTAAAAAAGAATATAAGTTTATTTAATAGGTTTTTTTGTAGCATTTGTACAGAGCTATGGTGGCATTGTGTGATCCATTAAACAATGGATCCTTCAAGATACTAGCCTTCCATTTCCATGACCATAAACATTAATGGTAATTTGTGTCTATTTAATTTTTGAATACCATAGTGGGTATCATGTGGATAAAATGATGTTTGATTGTATAAGGTCTGTTTTTTTGGTTTCTCATCTAGAAACTGCACATAAAAGAATTTTACGTTTGAAAATGAGGGCTAATGTGTGGTGTAGTCTGACATCATACAACTAAAACAATTGAGACTTTTTTTTCAATTTTTTGTTCATCCATCATGGTATAAAAAATATTTCCATGTGATAGTGGGAATACCAGAAATATCATATCACTTTTAGGCATGGGAGGTGAGAGATAATATAAACTACAATTGTCGGGGTTTTTGAAACCAGGTAATGAGGTGAGAACTAAAACTAATAGGGGAGTAAAGAGGTTGGAATATCCTATAATGTGGAAGAAATTTCCTTTTGTTAAAAGACCATTTTTTAGGAAGTATTTTCAGAGATGTTGGTGAATTGTGTTTATAATAAAAAAAAATTCCCTACAAAAAATATCCTTCTATATCCGATGAAAACTATAAATTATAGGGATTTATACCTTGTTGGACATTGAGTATGATTTGTAAATAGTGGGTTTTAAACAAGAAAAGAGAGAATTTGATGTTGAAATTTATTGGGAATAATGAGAATAAGTTGAATAATTGTTATCCTATCTATGTGAGTTATTTCCTTACGTATGATTGATACCTGTGTAGGCAGGGGTGGAACAATTATATTTCATGTTTGGACCTAAAAATTGAGGATCAGATGTCAATATGTATCCTATTATGATACAAGTCCAGCTGGATATAGATCTTTAAAGATTCATCAAAATGCAGATTGGGATCACTACTATGAATGGGGAACATTTTTTTACATATGATTACCTATAAATAGGGACCTATGTTGAACGTTCCAATGTGGATTCATTTAATTCATAGGAACAAGAGATATGACCTTCATCGGCATTTTAAACCCAAGAATAAACATTGATTGCAAAAAATCATACAGTTTTAATGTCACGTGATTAGGAAATTTATGTATAGGCCGTGACTAACATGAAGATGGTTGAGATAAGGTGTCCCAACATGTTCATGATGTGAATAGGGAGGAAAGTGTGATTTTTGGTTTCAATGGATCTTGGATAAAGAGAGAAGATATGGGGATTATGAAGTTATTGAGCGTTTGAATATAGTAAAAGCCACTCCTAATGATGAATTTTACTATGGTTGACAAGTCATTTTTGAGAAATATATCAGAGCCTCTAGGGCATTGTGCGCATAGTCAATCCACGGTGTCTATAGGAAACTAGCCTCCCATATTCTATGGCCAGAGAGGTTTATAAAGATCCAAAATCACTCGAAGTGCGGAGTTTGATAGATAGAATTATTATGTTTGGATTTGTTTGAAATTTTAAGGATGTAATATCATATATAGTTTGGTACTCTCCTCCATAGATATAACTCATACATAGGTTAGGGTATTTAGATTCCCTTGATGTAATGGGGATGAATCCTTAAGATCTGGGTGTCCCAAAATTAGGTTCCTTGTATTGTTTTTTATCATGCTTATTGAATAGTGAATTTTAGCTAAATTTGGGGTACCTTTTAGTTTAATTTCATATGGTTTGGATAATAGGTTTCCCAACATGGAAGGAAAAAATATAATTTTCCATCTAAATTCATTCAAGCATGATCTGTCATTGTGGATTGTTTTTCCATATCATTGTGGGGAATACACTAAAAAATATCCTAATCCCACATGATCTATGATCGGTGTGAGAAAGAAGGGGCTGCAGGGGTCTCACTCCACTATCTCAGAATGGAAGAGTCAAATAAGGTATAATTATTGGGCCATGTAGTTTAACATCATGTGGTGAAGACATCCGTGACTTTTGGTGAACTTGATATCTATTTAGTGTCCATGTAGTTTTAATTCTTGTTGAAATGTCATTTCCACCAATATTTAATGTCATGTTGATGGGATTAAATATAAAATGATTCATGTTCAAATATGTGATGATTGGGTCGGGATATCCTTGGTATGCCCCGAATGTGAACATGGGAAGAAATTTTAATCCACGATTAAGGGAGGCCTCAAATCATGAGGGATGATGAAAGTCTTAAGAGACAATGAGCGTATAGAACTAGGAAAATCATCTCTTGAGGATGAATTTCTATTTGGTATATAGGATGTTTTTGTTGACAGTGTTTGAAGATCTGTTGCATCATTGTGTGCATAGTCAGACAAATGTTTCCACTTGACACTGGCCTCTCATATCCGATAGCCATCGGTGGTTATGGGGATCCTTGACTACCAGGGACATAGAGTTTGCTGGATGAAAGATAAATATATATGTATTTGATAAATATCCTCGACAATATAAATTATGATATATGAGATATTCTACATAGATCAGATTCATATGTTGGGAGAGGGAATGATATTTTCACACTTTATAGATGTATGATCTCAATTTCTAATCTACGACATCATTTTTCATTTCAGATGTAAGATATTGGGAACCTTTTTTATTTTATTTTTCCTTACTGGACCTGTGTTTTTCGATTCTATTGTCGCTACATATCTCATCATAAAGAAAACTATTCCCCGCATAGTTCATGAGATACCTTACAGTTTAATGTCCTGCAGTTTGGACTTCTTTGGCCAGGCAGTTTATCATCAAGAAGTTTGGACTCATGAATGTCCACAAGCAGGTTAGACCTATACATAGGACGATGAATTATTTCAAGGTGACTAGACCATGATATGGGATCCGAGAATCATTATGTATCCAAAAAAATAAAGAATTAAGCCATACATAGTTCTTGTCTCCCATATATTTTAACATCACATGGTATGGTTGAGAGTGAACTGATGTGAAATGGATGAAGTGAGAGATGTGTTAGGAATGAAACCCAATGAGGTTTCCTATGTCTCATAGATAATTGGGAATCAATGTATGCATTGTTATGAAAATGTGGACCCTTTACCAGCCTTACCCATGTATACGGAGAGAACATATTCTTTGAATGGTGCTCAGAATAGGATGAAGAATACCGATGTCACTATAGATCCTGAGATTCACTCATCAAGCCTCACGTAGTTCCTTAATACTCTCTATGATAGCCTCACTTGTACATATAGCGGGGGGGAGGGGGGGTGATTTGTATCATGTGATGACTAGACCAAGACTTACGGTTAAGTTTTCTCTATGTATCATGATAGGGCAAGGATCAAGCTATATGTAGTTCTTATAGTACCTTGCAGTTTAACGACATACATTTGGGAATTTCCATGGATTCTCCAACAAATGTATGACCTGTACATAGGGAAATGGACTTTTTTGACATTGGCTATTGGTTGGATTTGGATGAATGATACGGGTGTCACTACGTATCCCATTGATAAATTGGAATCAATATGTTTGTAGATCAAGTAAACATGTTCCTTGTATTGTTCTAACCCGCAGAAAGGGAAGGTGGGTTATTATTATAATTTTTTTTCTTCTAATGTTAGTGGCTATACCAAGATAAAGAATTCAGGAATTAACATCTATCCTATTAATTAAGGGAAATCAGGACACATGTTGTTATATGATGACATCCCTATGATGGTAAGGCCCATATATAGGAATGTGTTATTTAATTATTTCCCTTTCTTGAATTTGACTCATGCATGATGAATCTCTATTCAAAACACAGTGACCTCTGTACAGTTTAATGTAATATGTTTAGGAAAAAATTTCAAGTAAGTTTAACCTAATCCCTTTTGGAAAAAATTTCCATGCTGTTTAACATTGTCCGGTTAGAATGATTTTTCCATTTAGTTTAATGTTTTGCATTTAGGATGATATGACCATGCAGTTTAATGTCGTGTGGTTAGCATGAAGGTAGTGTTTATAATTCTAAAATCATGTATCTAAGATGATTGTCATTCTATGAATTTTAATGTTGTGCAACTAACAATATTGTGGTGTTATGATATTTTTTTGTAGTGAAGATAAGATTATTGTGGTGCTATAATGTCATGCACTTAATATGAATGTGGTTCTATGAATTTTAACATCGTGTAGTTGTGATAATTGTGGTGATATAAATTTTAACATCATGTAGCTAATACAATTTTTGTGCTATTCGTTTTAACGTCATGCGGATAATATGATTGTGGGGCTATGAAATTTAGCATTTTGTAGCTATGCCGATTGTGGTATACTTAAACAAAGAATTTCTTTAGGAACATTCCATTGGTGGGGGTGGTATTGAGATTTATATCAATTGAAATTTAGGAATATGATCAATTGGAGTATAACTTATGAATGATATATGGTCCTTCCCATTTTGAATCCAATTTTAGAGGTTTATTTTTGAGTATCATCAGAGGTTTGAGGACCAACACTATACCTCCATCAAAGAAATATGTAAGGTGAAACTTTTTTTTGATGGTTTGTGCATTACAAATCTGGAAGACCTCCAAGTTGTGAAGGTTATAAAATCTTTTATTGTCTAGTTTCTCTAACATGTCAACAATTTTATGGGATTGTTCATATGTAGATAGTTGATCATAGATGGTGAATTTGAGAGATTGTAATTGAACATTAATGGTTAGAACTTCCTCTATCCCATATATTAATGAATATGGGGTATCCTGAGTGGTGGTGTGAGCTGTGGTCTGGTAAGCCCACATAACTTGGAAGATCTAGTCCGATTAGGTTTTCTTGTCTTTTTCAACCATCATCAAGAGAATATTGGATAAGGACATATTAAAGGACTCTATCTACTAGTTGACCATTTCATGGTAATGGGATAAATGGATGGCTTTGATTCCATACTCGGGATATATATTTTCTAATTCAGTATAGTATAAATTGGTTCCATTTTCTATCAGTATTTTATTAGGGACACCAAATATGGAGATAAAGTTGGTTTTCATAGAGCTAATAATGCTTCTTGATCTAACTTATTTGAGGGGTAAAACTTCTTCCCATTTGAAAAAATAAGTTGGGTTTTTTTGTGAATATATTTGAATTGTCTTTCTGTGGTGGGAGGATATGGTCCGAAAACCTCCATTACCCATATGGAGAATGATCAACAGTACTTGGCTCTATAAAGAAACTCTAGGGGATGGTGGATTAAATTTTCATGAACTTGGAAAAAATGGAACTTCATGGAGAATGTGGTGTAATTCAGCGTCATGGTAGACCAATGGATGTGTGTGGTGATTACCCATGTGGGAAACATACCTTGTAGGATTACATTCTCATCGAAACTGAGTGTGGATTCTCATTATCTCTTTTATATCATCCTCATATTGAGTGAATCTCTTATCAATTGTGAATGAATCATTTTTATTAGGAAGAGGATGTTAGTTTTAGGAAAACTTATTCTTATTCTTCACCTAATTAGGTATTTGAAAATGTGGTAATGATGGATTAAATGACAGAGCACCCTAATTTAAGGTGGTCCATTGGTTCTGGGTACACATGCTATAAAGCTCGGTGTGGACCACCTCTGAAGAAGAACCATATTTTCTTGCATCCTAATCCTTTGTATTATATTCATTATGGTATGTGGGGTTGAAATCCATGACGCACACTAATGTATACCACATTGGGGGTGGTATACTGGGTTCTGAATGGTATGAAAAATATTATATCCCTTAACGTATCTTCTCATTACATTATGGAACCCTCTTTGATTTTCTTAGAGAATAGTGAATTGAAGGGAGCCTTCATGTGACCTATTATTATGCCTCCCCTCTAGGGGAAAAGAGTCACAATATAGGATAGAATTAGTAACCTATCTATTTGTTGTCCTCCCCATGCAGAAAAGGACTAACATCCACTAGGTTGGTGGTTAAGGTAAAAATCCACCCATCCCAGCAGGATAGGTTTTCTCATGTTCTCCCAATAATATTTCATGGAATAGATTGTTTTTTCATACGGAGGTAATTTTTATTATAAATACCCACAACACTACGGGATGTAGTTTTTATTTCGATGGATGCTGATAGAATTTCTTCCTTCTCAATCTAATGAATTCTAATGCGGGCATGAGCCAAATAAGCTGTTAAACAAGAACATGATTTATTTTCTACTGAGGACATGATCAATGCTAATTTCTTATATTACTGTAAGAGAGAAACCTATTAAATGATCTGGGTGGCTAGGATCAGGAGTTTTTTTGGATTTCTCTCACTGGGCCTCATGCTTTTGAGGCTTAATCAATGATATTTCTTATCGAGTGGGCCACATTTCTTAAATAGGTAGTTTAGTTGGATTCTGTCATTGAATGATGACATTGCAATATACTATTTCCAGTGGGTTAGGTTAGACCAGGCATGGGGTGATGTGTCATGATCCATGTTCTCTCCATCCTTAATGTGAACATGAGACCTGAAATCACCAATGAAGATACTCAATTTGTGTAGTGCGTGGAGGCAATACAACTCAAAGATTTTCTTTTTATTTTCTGATTGCGGCTGTCATGCAGATGAAAGGGGTTCTTGGTTAATTTCCAATGATGATCCCCCAATAGACTGACATGGTCTGCATGCCAATCATAGGGATGATAATTTATTTTCAACTAGCGGTGTGTTTTCCAGATATTGAAGCAAATGTTACGCATGAAATCTTCTGACAAAAATTTTGGGATGCTGAACTGATAAGTTGATATGGGCCAGAACTTAACCAGTGTGTCTCCCCTAGCTAGTATTCTTATCACAAGGTGTATATTAATTTGATCTTCTTCCATGGATTATTCTACTTATTGTTCCCAACTTGGATTCTTTTTGATGATTTCAACTTGAGTATTAGGGTCATTAGAGACATCATAGATGTTTGAACGGTGTGAGGGAGGCATAGAGGAGGACATTTCCCCCAGGATGAGAATGTATGTCACCTTCTATTGATATAGTTTATAGCATATATGAATCTATCCTACCATGCACCTCAAAATATGAGTGATTTATCCTATTTGGTCAGGAAGGAGGAGTACCATCTTGCCTGTGGGAATTTTTTCTATGGGAAGGACCTTCGTAGTTGATGTTGTGGGGGTAAGGACTGCCATTGTAGGTTAACATCCAAACACATGTAGATTTTCTACAGTGTGTACCCTAGAGATGACCTTCAGGGAAGACCAAAACATGGGGATGACCTTCATGCTATTTTTACCATTTTCAGGGAGGATCATTTCAATGATGTGAATCATGATGAGGACTACCATTATGTTTTGATGTCTGGATATAGGGAGAATATTTGTAGTCCGATTTCTATGGAGGAACATTGGGATGTACTGAAACAAGTGGAGGAACTTCTCATTTCATGATGTCACTAAAGGGAGGGAATTCATAGTGACTATAATAGAGAGGACTACCATCATAGATTTACCTCCAACTATAGAGAGAAAAATATCTTCATCTTATACCCTAGGGAGGACCATCAAGGTGGGATGTATCAAGTGGATGGCCTTCATGTTGTTTGATATTATGGAAAAGCGGTGGGATACCATAACACACATCATGAAATATGAACTCGCTAGCAGTGTTTTCTGTCTAATAGATTAATCTCCCGTAGGTTCCCTGATGAGGGACTTCATGGCTACATGTAACTACATTTTGGGGAGAACCATCACAACTGCTACTGCTGATTCCATGATTTTATAATGAGTCGAAAAGATCATGATACTCTACTGCTAGTTATTTTATAGCATCAAGAACTCCAACTTCTATCAATGAAAAATCATGAATGTTCTCTTCATTTTCTAGTTTTATATATAGCCTTTCATTTTTGGGTGATATCTTATAGGAAAATGGGGCCACATTCTATTGATAACGACCTTCATATAATATTCTGCATTTGGTTGGTTTTGATGATGTTATTGGGATACCCTGATGAAATCTAGAGTTTTGTAAGGGATATATACCTACCCTAGAGTGGCCACCACATTTGAATGGTGTCCCATAGTTGGAAAAAGTTT
The DNA here is from genome assembly GCA_963277665.1 of Viscum album. Taxonomy (NCBI): domain Eukaryota; kingdom Viridiplantae; phylum Streptophyta; class Magnoliopsida; order Santalales; family Viscaceae; genus Viscum; species Viscum album. Next base: position 546,313,201 of record OY728158.1, read on the forward strand.
TTTTCGCAATATGATTGTACTTAATTTTGGTAATATAGCCCTATGACCTCTTATAATTGACCATGGATGAATGTGTTATTTAGAGTAACCTTCTTTTTTATTGATAATCACCCCATATAGGGAGATGTGAATGGGGACCTTACTCCTTTCTTTCATCATAGACATGATGACTTTATGAAATGTTTGGAGAATATAGTCTATAATAGACCGTTGATCCCACGTTATTTTCCGAATGTGATGATATACTTTTTTTGGAGTGGGTATAAATTCCCATTCCGTTGTCAGAGCAAGCGTTAGTTCCTTCTTTGGTCCTCCATTATATAATGCAGTTACCAGAAATTCTCTTGTTCTGGGTTAGAGGAATGAGTCAACCACCCAATTGTAGCCGGGATACGCTAGCTACCTTATCTAGTTGCCACAATATTTGTATGATGGGATTCATATTTGTTATAAGGAATCTGTGTTAGTTCATTCTGCACTATATTTGTCTCACTAGATTCATTTGAATCCATGAAAATTTGAATGTACTTATAATTTCCTCCAACTTTATTTGATAGGTATCATGGTATTTTTAGGTAGTAATTTGTGTCTACCTATTGATATCCAACATATTTAACTACCGGGATTCAAATTCATTGGAAATATTTTATGAATACTAATAGTTTTCCTCCCTATTTAGATGAATGGATTGGTATGTGTCATTAGAAATTTGAGCCTACTTGTTTCTTGTTGCCACCCAATTTGGATAGAGGTATTTTTTTCCATCAGATGGGATTTTCATTGACCTATAATTTTCCAACCAATCTGTACGGTGGTACCAGCATTCATTGGTGATATTTTTTACCAAATCGTGTTATACCACTACATATCCTTGGGGTGATTCAGAGGAATATGAATTCTTTTATTTCTTCCCATAGTATGGCACTGCATTTGTATGGTGGATCTCTTCCTTAGGAATTTGGGTGATGACATACTCCTAGTTATGGATTTTCCTCCATAGCGGGATTCCTGAGGAGCCCGTATCCATTGGACATCTGTCTGTGACCTCGACATGAAAACTTCATCATACTAAAGAAATTAGTTTGTACACCACTTGTGGCAGCAACCTCTAGAAGGATCCCATGAGTGGGGATCCTATGTGTGTGGGATGAATTAGTTAGTGTCAACTTTATCTACCTCCATGTGATGTGGGATGAACTTGTTGTCACATTATGGGGATAGGATACCGAAACGATTTGAAATAACCATTGGGGTTGTACTATGCTCGGTTGTCTGCCATGGCTAAAGTGTCAGTTTTGTAGAATTCACTAGTTGTAGGGCTTGATTTTCACCCTCCACTATAGAAACCGTACCATTTTGGTGGTACTATTTGATCAACACATTTTAAAACAAGAATTAAAAAATATGGGATGGCAGGGGAGTCATTTTCTTTTGTAGGGACCAGCCCACTTGTTTTTTTTCATTGAGATGTATGTCTATGAAAACTATTGGGATTCCATTATATTGAAGGTATTTCTGTATAATATATTTATTAGATATGATATATGTAGAAAACAACCCCCATCAAAGTAGCATCTCATTATAAAATGCATAATTTCTAATTTTTTAGGGCCCTCATTCATTTTGAATGTGAAAGGGCCTTGAGGTGGGGTGACCAACCATGGTGGTTAAGGATCCAGTTCAGGTTCACCATTTTTATTTTTTCCTGATTCACATCATACCAAGGAAAAAAATTCAAAAATATTCTAAACAATTTTCCATTATTATAATAGATTTAATATCAGTTTCTCCATTTTGGTTTCGGCCCGGTTTGTGTTATACAAGGTAATTCAAAATGACCTGATGGGTAGTAACCAACTGTACATTATTATAAAGTATTTTACGTTGGGTTCACCATTTTTCCCTCTTGAGGTGCACTGTGTCCTTTATGGTGGAGAGATGGTTGTAATAAGGTTGGATAGTTTATTCTTTTTATGTGGAAAAGGATGCGCCACAGTTGACAGGCCCTAGAGGTCGTTTTTTAGGGGTTAAGTGTTTTGTTCAATTGACCCACGTCCAGTACGATGTCCTCTGATAGTCTTTAATGGGTTTATTTGTCAGTCAAAAAACAATCATTGAATCCTTTATCCCTCATCTATAGACCAATTTTCCAAAGGAAGGAACTCATTAGATGATGATTTGGCTAGCGACACTTAATGAATCCATTGGACAATAGGATGGGAGGTCGGCCTAATCACACCCTTTTGGGAGGATATTATTTTATATTCTAGAATATACTTATAGATTTATGAAATTTTCATATGTTCATGAATCCATGGTGGCTTCATATTGATGTGTCCACCAATTACCCTATGTTGGAAAATAAATAACAGAAATAAATGGATAAGGAATTACTGAGACAATGCTAGTTTAATCTATTTGATGAGGCACTCTGGAGTCTATCATCATGTATGGTGGATGGAAGTTTTTTCACTATTGGGATCGAACCCATAATATGGTCTTCCAATGTATTGTTGTGAGAAGAATCAGAACCCCTGTAATTTTTTGTTTTATAACTCATCACATAACTTTTTAGGGTCATGCAATAAGGACTCATCAAATAAATTTTACATCATGAACCTAGGATGTCTATATGGATAATTCCTATTAATTATTTCATGTGTGACTAATGTCGTAGCCCATGGTTGATCATAAGAGGCATGGTCCCCTTGGAAAATATGGCCCTACGAGGGATTTACCCTAAAGAACCCAAGGGTGATTTGGGTGGCGAGTTTTGACATTATGGAGTATTTTTTATGTATCTCAATTAGTTGGAAACCAAAGGCCTCATAGATCAGTTTATGTTAGGGATTATAATATAGAGGAGACCCTATTTTTGGGTGGCATTATTGGTGATATCCAATGAAAGAGATCACTTTTGAGCTCCATCCTTTATATATGCATCTTATGTATCCTATTTGAGAAAGGAATTAGTGTTATTTTAGTTCATTTAATGATGGGTATTATAACATAGGGGAAGACCGAGCTTTTGTGGGGGGCATGATTGTGAATAAACATTGAATGAGATCTCCTTTGACCACTATCCTTTAGATAGGAATCATATTTATCATGTTTTGTGTAAGAATCAGTTTTCACATAGTTCATTTAATGTTTGGGATAATACCATAGAGGAATCCATGATTTTGGGGTTATGAAGTTTTCATTATCACCACCGACCTCTACTACCAAGTGAATAATGCTATGTGTGAGAAACATGAGGTGGTAGTGGATCTGAAGATCACACGTACAACATTATCTGTTAATAGATGGTACTGGAACCCGATGGGAGGAAGATAGAGTGGATTTGAATGATCCAATTTCTTCACCCATGCTGATATTCAGGATATCCACATTCGATGATCTATCCTGACATGTCTTGGGTTAAACTGAAGGGGACAAAGAGTGACACCACCTATGGAAAGGTTTGGGACTTTCCTAAGTGTTAGTGACTTGAAATGAGTTTTTTTAATGGGAAGAAACATCGATCCATGTCAAAAGGTAAATCAGGCATGATTCTAATGACTTTCCACTATTCCTTCTTGAAGGGAAAATCCAATGATTACCCATGATCCCTAGAATGGGGAGGTTCACATTAGTATCACATGGTTGGACCCCAGGATACATTGGTAATGTAAACTTATAGACATTTTTTGGGTTCATGTCTTTTCAGGGATTACCTATGCGACTCCACTTACAATGGGTACGTAAACCCAAGAGGGAATAATGATGTGCCTAATTTTTTTACCATATAAGTCCAATGGATTTGGAAGAGTCTATAACCTAATTCCATTGGATTAGTTCATGGAGGGACAGTAGATGATGCAGCTGAAATTTAAGGAGATTATCGAAACAGTAGATTGGAACATCTATGGGTTTTCTATTCCATATACCATTTATTCAGGTGGGACGAGGGCCTCCACACATAGTGTGTTTCTATGCGAGTAGAGTAATCAACTATGTACCATGATTTTATGTGGACATGTATTCAATACATGTAGTTTTTTCTATATTGATCTAATTTCTGGTAGCGTAGCATGATGCTACACAGTGTTGAGTTCCATCCGTATAGTGAGGTACTATGCGGTTTAGGGTTCCATCTTTATTTTCTTCTGCTACGTGAATCAATAGAGTGAATAAGATTCATTGATCCTTTGGTTAATTAGGATAAGGTTTGTAGTTCCCCAATTATGTTCTCGGTCTACCAATTAATATTATATTTCCTTCTTTTTATACAATGTGGTGGGATTATACATAGGGGAATTCATTTGACGAGGCATCTTCCTCATTTATCGATCTCTTAATAAATATTTCTCACAAGTATTTGAAATCATCTATAGTATGGGTCTTTTCATGGATCCCATTAAGATCCTTTTATAGAGTTTCAAGAAGTTAGATATATGGATCTCACAATACATTTTACTGAAGCCCATGAAGTGATCACTAGGCCCGTACACAACTCGGCTAACAGACACTGAGGGGGCAGCAGTTCATGGTGTTGGAATCCATTTCCTCAATCTCATAGATGACTTGGTCAGGTTCATTAGGTGTTGTTTTCTTTGTCTCATCTGAAAACTATTGAGTTCGCAGGGATAATATACAGGTGAAAATTTTTCTCCTTGATTTAGCCAATGACATGGCTTGCGATGGCGGTACATGGGGGTGCAATTCTCGATCTTGATTCCACCAACGACATGGTTTATGATCATGGTACACGGGGGATAGGTTCTCCACCAAGATTCAATCCAAGATATGGTTCTCAGTGGTGGTATGTGGGGGATAAATTATCCTCCATGATTCTTCCAATGGAACATTTTGTGATGGTGGTACCGTTGTCTTCATTCTACATATTGTTATGTTTGTTGGCCAATATTCCATGGGATAGCACCTCATGGGTTACTTCGAATGATCGGTTCATGGAAGATGACATCTACGTAAAATTTCTTAGATTCAATACCTGGATAAGTTATTTTACCTTTCCAACTTTGGATTCTTCGACAATTCTTTGAAAATCCATAATCCAATCTATTTTCTTTCATTTTCAAAATTTATAAGAATATTTACATTCTATTTGAAATGTTTTTAGGACACTATAGTTTACCAAAAAATTTCATGCCTTATGTTATTACTTTTTTTATTATGTTGATTCATTTTTATGAATATTTATTATTAATCCCATGACATGATATCACGATCTTTCATATGCAGGATAATATTTTCAAATGTTATGTTCTTATGCCTTATGATTGAGATATGATTGATATCTCAATTGTTTAACATTACTGATCATATGATATAATCTTATTCATATTTTTTCCATTCCCTAGAATATATATAATAGGGCGGGTATGAAAACTAAATGGGATGATATTTATGGGAGATTTTGAAGTCTTTCGCAAAATTAGGATAATGTGTTCCTTGATTCCAATGGCACTAAACTAATAAGGCCCTTAGGTGTCATTTATTTTAGTGTATTCAGGATTATGAAAATGTAATATAATTTCAATGTATATCAATATAGGTTCGTTAAATAGTTTTTCTTTAATATAAAAACATTGAGCTTAAATAATAATTTAATTACATAATAAATAAAATTTTCTACCCAAATATATTCATGAAACACATTATATGAAAACATAAATGAACGATGATTATCATTAGTGTTTCACAATAATAATTATAATCCATGAATAAAATTTATAAAAATCATTTATTTAATACTTGAATGGTAATAATAATCTAATTTAACAAATGGTTATTTTCATAACTTATGAAAAAAATTATTCCAATGAAAATTCGTCAGAAAGAAATAAAATTGTAGCTTCCTTGGTACATCATACTTAAAGAATCCATATTGAAACACTTATAAATCTGATAACCTACTTTGTTATTTCTAACCTAATTCTGTAGAGAATAAAGTCATTAGAAAATGTATTAGAGTGCTATATCAGCCTCACCAATTATCATAAATAATGTCCATGGACTATAAAATTAAAAAAATACATATAATATTTCATTTTCATCATAAAATAAACAAATTATTCTATTTTCACTATATTCAAAAGCACTTTCTGTAATCAATTAAAAATAAAGGTGGAAATTATTTTTTAAATCATCAAACAATATTTTTAGAATAATGGTAAATAATATAATATTTTCTAAAACTATGAAATATTTAAGATAAATATTATTGAAGAATAACCATCATAATGGAGATAAATTCAGCTAATGTTGTACATGACAAAATAATATTCCCCTTATAGTTTGGTAAAATTTACAATAATAACCCCTTTGGAAAAAATATATAAGTATTATTTTATAATATTTAAAAAGTAAACAAAAATTAAGTAAAATATAACATAAATTTAATAACATACATAAATCAATATAAATAACATGGATATATTGGAAATAGAGAATACTTTTTTTAATATTAAATACATTTTAAAAAATATGTCACCCATACAACAAGATAGTTTTGACCCAATGAAATATTGAATGGGAAAATTTGAATGGATTTCAAAACACATTAAATTTTAGATAATAAAAAAAATAAATTTATTTAAATTTATAAACCACAATAAAAAGAATCATGTTTTGAAAATAACTTATGTCTTAATGAAGGGAAATCGTTATTATAAATCCTTTACCATAGATATAAACTAGAATCATATATTCTTTATGTTGTAAATAATAAAATTATATCAGTTATTTACATTGTTATAAAAAATTTTAATTTCAATTACATTATCATTATTACTTTTTATTTAATTATGGCCATGTTTTATTTAGTTACATAATTAATTATTTTTAGGACAGAATTTTTGAGGACATTCAGGTCATAATTTCTAGACAACTATTTTGTGTTTATAATGGTAAAGGATTTATTTGTTCCATTATCTCAAAGATCGTAGTCATGAATTTATTATAATTTATATACATTAAATACAATTTGATAACCTTCCATGAAAATCATGCATGAAAAGTAATTTCATGGAATCTTGTAGGTGGTAGTCCTCAAAAGCACAAAAATAACATTATAGATTTTGAATAGATTATTTGGAAAGAAAAAATATGGTATATTACCATTATATAATTATTATTGTGTCACTTTCATAATATATATTAAATAAATCCACTAGCATGGCCATCCTTTTGGGTGTTGATGAAAAACATGATACATCACTACATGGAGGTAGTAATCTATACGTAAGGAGGTGAAAATGTATTTCATTATTAATATAATAAAATATCGACATGTTAATGATACTGAGGTTGTTATACCATATTTCTAAGGATATACTTGATGGAGATAGAAGATAAAATAAAAAGAAAGAACATGGTTAAGAGTTTTACTTTCTTATATAGAAAGCCTTCATTTGATTGAGTTGAAGGTCATTGGAGAAGAAATATATGGTCATACTAATGGCATAAAAATATAGGAATGTATATTTTTATAGGTTTATTTTTTTGGAAAAATTAACCATTATATTCGATAAAAATGAATGAAATTTTTCCCTTTTTATTGGAATAAAATAAATTGGGGTTTCCTAAATATTTTTGATTCAAGGAAAAGTAATTTAATTTTAAAATTCCAAGTATCATACAAACATTCCAGTTTTGATATTTTTTCTATATTAAATCCAAATTATATATCAATTTAAATTTTTGAATTTAGAATCAATTAATAAATTAGTATTTTTCATAAAATAAATTTTCTTTCATTTTTTATCATATTATCTAAACATTAAAGATATTATGACAATTCAAAATTTTGTATTTTATAATATATAATATCTTTTATCCTTCCTCAATAAATATACATTTTTTTGTATCTATACTCATCTAATTATTGAATTTTTTTAATATTTTTAAATTCATTAAAATAGTTTTTCTTAGGTTTTCCTAAAAATTTCTTTATCACAATAAAAATATTTTATATAAATATACTAATTTTAAAAAATAATTATGAATTTTAAATATAAATATAATTTATTATATTTATCAATTATTATATATTTTTATTCAATATATATATTTAATCACATTTATATTAGGAGAAATCATTTAATGTTTAATTTTGACTTTTTTATCCAATTCATGCACTACAAAAGAATTCATATAAGTTTATTGTTATATATCTCTACATTTAATACCTATAAATAAAAATAAACAAGTAACTATAATATTATTTAATAATTTTGAGAAAATACTTCTTACATTCAAAATATTTTCTTTAGACACCAAATTTGACTTTCCTAGTGTCGTGTAAACACTTTGTTGGTATTGAATGCAATTTTCAAATCTATATTGATTTAAATTATAATTTATAATTATTGAATAATTATAGAATCATATTTATAGTATATTATCATATATAATTAATTCAATTCGTTTCATAATTTTTTTATATATTTTTGGGGATATTATATAAGATACTATAATTCATAAAAAATAAATTTTTTAAAATCCCCCAAAATGTTTATGTTTTCAATAAAAATCAAAATGTCTCACATTTATATGATTTTTTAATGATAATATAAAAAAATTTATTCTTTTTAAAAAATTGAAATTCTACATGGGGATGATATTGATTATAATATCTACACACAAAATTTAATATTTAATGTTTTCAAGAAAATGAAATTTTGAAGGATACAATTACCTTATTTGTATTCCTTTACCAATGAATCATAATTAAATGAATGTTAATTAATTTAACACAATATATTATCCACATATTTTTATATAATAATAGATAATATTCAAAAAAATTATCAATTTAGAAAAAATATATAATGCTCATAGAAACATGTTTATTAAAAATCACTATTTTTCCTTCAAATCATTTTATTATTTACAAAAAACAGAATTTAAAAATACTTAGGGGATATATAACTCTTAGATATATATATAATGGTTTTATTTTCTTTGAAAATAAATAAATTATCTATATTTTACATTCATATATATATATATATATAATAATATACATCTATTAAATTCATTCATCTATATCTCTCTCAATATGTTTTCTGGGTTCCTAAATCATTTTCTTTTTTATACAGATGTAGTTGGGGTCACAATATTAATTGGGAACCATGAGGATAAATATTTAAATATTGTGATGTTTTGATATATATTTTATTACTCAAATGTTATTTTTCTTTATTTATTTCACATTTAAACCTTTTATTTAAAGGGTTTATCATTGAATATATTATATTATTTCAGTAAAAGAATCCTATTTTATTTTAGTTTGGTGTTATGTGTATTAGAAGCTTTAAAAAATATAATTAATATAAATTATAAAATTATGTGCTTTTACATATAATACCCTTGACATATCTATATTATATAATTTTATGATATCTAAAATGTTTTAAAACCCTTCCATGGACAAGTAATATTATATTCTTTTAATAATTATCAAAATAAGGAAGGTGGAAAATCCCAAAAAAACAATAATATTAAAAAATGATAAAAAAATTATTAAGAATAATAATAAAGGATATATTATATTTCAAAAGAGAATACAAATACCATTATTATATCATTTAATATAAATAAGGCTAATAAAATTTGAATAGAAACCGTTAATAATTAATAAAACATTGAATCATAATGAAATGAAATAAGTTATAGTAAAAATTACCAACAATAATAAATAAAATGTAATAATTAATAATAAAATAAAATATAAATTAAAGAGACAAAAATTAGTAATTATAAAAATAGAAATGAAATAGATCGTAAGAAATAATCTATCAAAATTTTACTCCATTTTGATAAGTACAAAACCTGAACAACTCACCAATATTTTGAAAAGATGTAAAATATAAGAAAATAAACCTTATTTCATTTATAAATAAACAAAATAATTTTTTTAAAGAGTATGAATAAATTATAAATAGTCAACATGCTAAAACCGGTGTACAAACTGTTTAATGAATGAATATAAAAAAGTATATTATATCTTAATTAATTCCCTCATTTCATTAAGATATGAATTAGTGAAATATTTAAACATTTAGTGTATCCTATATAATAATTATGTAAAGATATAAGAATATAGGTTAAAAAATAATGATGTATAAAAGATATTTATTCTAAATATTAAAAAATAATTATGAAGTTGATAAATTTTCTCATTCATCCATGATGTAATTCACATACATAATAAGATAATATTAATTATCTTTTAAAGGATTACCAAATATTTCATATTTCTAATCACCTATATTAATAAACTATTATTTGATAACTCATTTTTCATATTATCTATGATAAAATGAAATATCAATTCTATATTATTAGTTATAAATTGAGGTAAAATATTAATCAAATTATATATTGTTAATGAATTATCACACAAAATCTCTTTCACTTCAATATTAGTACCTTTGTATGATAAATTATTTCAAATGTAAATATTTGAACAACAAACAAATATTCCAAAAACATGTAATGGTTCTTCTATTGATTAATTTACTAAATTTGGCTTCGTTTAACTCTATGAAACAAAACATTTACACAAAAAAATGACACATACCACAAGCACATTTTCAACATATCATTCATCATAAAAAATCATATTCAAAAGAACTCAGTAATTCAAAAATGAATACATTTGAAAAGATAATAAAACATTTATAAAAAATTTTAAATGTTTAAAAAATATTTTTATAGTATTGAAAATAATTTCAATCAGGCTAGACAAAAATTGTGTTCCAAAACAAAAATTAGACATCATATCAAGTCTATGTACAGTTAGATAATGAATACAATAATAAATTTAAATGTTATTTAATAAATTGTTTTATCAGTAAAATATTTATCCATTCAAAAATCTATATTGGAGTGTTTGATAATTTTAAATGATTCTTGAAAAAGTATCATCACAATGTATTTTTGATATATACATTAATTTATAAGAAAAATTTAATCACATTGAAAATTTTGAAATCCTAAAAAAAATAGTAGTTCTCCTAGAAAGCTCATGTTAGATCATTAGTAAAAGTGTAATAAAATTAAATTTAAAAAGTTCCTAAGATAAACCAAATAAAATAGAATCTATATAAATCTGATTATTTATAATATTTTTATAGTATAACTAAATAATAAATGTAGGATCAATATTACATTTATAAAGCCATTGTTCAAGATAAAATCCTATAAACTGTCATTGCATACTTGATCTTCTAATTTGAATATATAAATATGATTATAATGATTAAATTCCTTATATGGTTTCTTCTGTTGCTCATTTTTTTGGTTGTATTATATAGTTAATCATTAAAATACATAATTTTAAAATTTTATTTTTTTCATCCATTTGATAAAATATGAAACCATTATGTGAATCATATACTAATAATTTACAAATATCTTTTATCCTTAAAAAATGTTTGAGATCACCTCTATAGTCAATACACTCTTTTTGAATATTTCTTTCATTGTCCAATATGGATTTATTCCATATTATTTTTCCAAATCCAACTACATTATTTCGAAATTTTTTTATCAAAATTAATTTCATTTTCACCTAGTAGTGTATATAATTTTAAAATAACATTCCATTAAATAAGGTTAGTTTTTCTTTCATATAAATAATCAAATGTGGTCGATTCAAGGAATCGATGACATAATTCTGAAAAAAATTAAAAATAAAAGAAGAATAAATAAATTTTATGAATCTTCATGTCTACACTCATGATTCATTATTTCTAAATGTATTGACCAATGATTTCATTATATGTATCTTTATAAAAAATTATAATATTTTTTTAAATCATTTAATTCATTAAACAGTAATTTAATATGAACCATGAAATATTTTATAGTGATAAAAATTTATAATTTATGTTAAATATTAATAAATTATTAAAATGTAATATGAAACATCATTAGAAAAATATAGTGGGAATAAAACCACAAGTAAATAAAAAATATGTGAATAAGAAATCCTTATATGTGCCTATTTTTATGAATATAATTCCTCTATTTTATAACTATGGTGTTAGACATCGACATTAGTTTCTTATATTACTCTATTTATTGTTGTTTTTTTATTTTGGGTTTTCTAATTTCTAGGTATTTCATATCTTTTGAGTGTCCCTTGCAAAAAAGAGTGGATTAAATATACAGAACATAAATTATTGTGTTATAAACGTTGGAATTGATGTTATAGCCTACCATATTCACACTGTAAAATATTTTAAACAAATATTGTTAATATAATAGAATAATTCTTGTGTCGTAATAGATTATTATTATCTAGATTCTACATTTTCATTATTTTCGTATGTCACATATGGGTTATAAACCATGATATAGAGAATGTTATTTAAAAATTGTATAGATAGAAAAAGAGATATTATACTAAAACCCAATAGTATCCACATAGAGTGATGTTGAAAGAAATAAAAAAATTCTTCTTGATTTCCTTATTCCATACATAGGATTGAGGATCTTCAGTGGGGCTTGGAAGGCATGATTATTTTTAGTAGGAAATGGGAGGGTATTAAAATTATTTTTTCACCAATATTCCTAGATTCTATTAGTTTGGGTTTCACAATGACTCAACACATAAGGATATATTGAGGTGGAGTCTCAGGGGTTGACACCATGGCACAATGTATAGGTCCATGTGATGAATCTGTTATACCATTTCCTTTTACTGTCTATTTAAACATTTAACCTTGTGAGGATTGATAACTTTTAGGGGTATTATTATCCTCTCATATAATACCATAGACTTTATGAAATATCTCCCACCACCCCTTATCATATTTTTATTTCATTTTTCCAGGTTTCAAGACTGATCCATCCAGGTAATCCTATCCAAATCTCCTCCCTTACCCCTCTTCTAGATTTTATATTCTTTTTATTTGCCTCATATGATGTTCATGACATCGGAGTCATGTATACTCAATTTTTATTGCAATAAATTTTATGACTATGAATATTTTTCAATTAATTATATTCAATATACCATATGTAGGAATTAAAAAGTTTTATATCGGTATTTTCAGGGTAGTAAATGTAGAATCATTGGTATGCATGTACAAGATATCTAGGGTAATGAACATATGAGGTGTCAATAACATTGGTTTATGTCTTTGGAATAGAATTTATGAATTATTTTGTCATCATTATAGGGTGATATGGTGGAAGAAATAGGATAATGTTGAGTTCATAGATGGTTGATTGGGTTTCCTTGATATCAGTTCTTCTGATTTGACTAATTGTCGACTTCTATAATATAGTTGTTTAACCAGATATTTTTTATAGATAATAAAATGAATAAATCTTTAATAACTAAATAATAGTCTATAGTTTTTAATTTCATTTTAAATCTTGGATGTATTAACTAATTAATGTTGTGAAAATATCTTTTGAATGTAAATATTTCTATGTCTATTTTATCTTCTAATTTCATTTTGAATGATTGTGTATAAGTAGTCTATAATATATGTAAACCATGTTTTTTGAGTACTAATTATGATTTAGATTAATTCTATGTTCTAGTTCATAATGGTGAATGATACATTTCTTTATATTTATTCCATAGTGTAGTAGCAGTGATAGGTGAGCTCCTCTTGAGAATTAATGTTATTTGATTGTTTGATCATATTAAGGATAAAAATAACTATGTGGGATCAAAGTTACTTAAATAAAACTAAAAAAACTATATATCATTCTAACATACCTTAATGTCATATTTTTTCAATGGGTTTACTCTGATTGGATAATGTGACAACAATGGAAGACATTGTATGGGGGAGTTAGTTTTGATAAACTACTATTGATTATGGTGAACTCCAATAGAATATTCCCTCTTCTACAAGGATATTTAACTTTTAATATGTATAGATATGGAAAAAAATACATAAAATTAATAATGGTAATAGGTAGATAAAAAGGAACCTGGGTTAGTGAGTATGTCATTGGCCTGAAATCTGGCCTTCAATATCTGAGAGAAGAAGACTGGAACTATAAAATTCAAATCAATTTTAGACATATATCAAAAATATATACTATTAAAAAATGTTTTTAAAATTATATGTATCCTTGGAATGATGTTATTTGAAGGGTGGTCAGTTTAAGGTCATCTTAATAATTGCAATTTGATTGCAGAAAACAGATAGTATTGAAGATATCATTCATTAATAGTGAATCCATAACTATAGTTCTATAATAATTATAGGAATATTGGGGTGGATTAGAGGTTGTATTATGAAAAAACTCTTGGAATACAATTGTCTGAGTATATATGGAACACGATCCTTAATGAGGAACACTGAATAAGGATGGTCCACATACCTTCTGGCAGTTTTAACAATAATATAGTATAGGGACATTGAACATAGAGATGGAATCATCGATAGCTAGATGATAATCATAGGGTTAATTTTTATGAAATTTTTACTATTCAATGATTCGCATGTTGGCATTATGGGAATCAGGGAGACCTCTTGAAGAACTATCAAAATCATAAATAAGGTATGAAAATAATAATTTCTTAAAGATTAATGTCCTTTAATATATGGGAATATGGTTTATACCAACTTCTCAACACCACTATTCGATTAGATTCATGGATAAAAAACTCTATTCCATCCTTCCACTCAATGGATGATTATCGGTGAATGATTCACTATATATCTAGAATCTTTGGGAATGATCATCTATAAGATTATTTTGATATGGAAGTTATTATAAAAATTTATGTAATTATCCTGATGAATATTGGATTATTCCGATGTCTTATGGGAGTGAGATACATTCTAGGTCTTTGAAAGAGTCTCATATCATTGGGGAAGTTGGATAATTAAAGATATAAAATGGTCTTCACTAATGGAATCCAAAAATTTACTAATGGAATGAAATTTATTCTATGACATGAAATGTATTTGACCGATTTTTTGGTATATAGTGCGTATTCATGTGAAATGGATTGAATCAAAAACTTAGAAGATCTGGTGGTCTGGAACTGTCGTCTTGGTCACTATAGTGTGAAGAGAATGATGATTATAACTTGGAAGGAAACTCTAAATCTCAATAAACAATTATAGAATTTGTGAGAGATATGAAATAGGTGGGTATAAATTTATTTATTTCATCTATAATGACAAAAACACTAGATCATAGAAGTTGTAGTAATTTCACATAGATGTATAGGGACCTGCTGACGTTCATTACAGTGGATGGTCACATTAAATTAACACACTCATTAATGATGATAATATAAGGAATGAGTGTTCTTCAAAAATAATATTTATAATGTATTATGTTATATAAAATTATGTAAATATATTATTAAAATGGATAGTTTCCAATGATTATGGTTCCTCAAGTCAGACAATGTAACACAATGATATTTTAGAATCTAAACTTCTCTTTAAAAATTTAATGTGTTTTATAGCATTTTATAAACAAAAAACAAATCACATATGAAAAAAATTAAAAAATTAAAATATATATTTAATTTTTCACTATAATAAAATGAATAATAAATTATAAATTCATTATAAAATATCATTAAAATAAGAAAAAAATTATTTTTAAATTAAATTAATTTTTTCCAAAAAACTATATTTATGTATTTTATACAATTTTATCTTAAAATATTTCATTATTCATTAATGATAATGCATTAAAATTAAATGGTTAAATTATATATTATTTAAATTAAATTAATGTGCATTTAATTTATGTTATTATTCAATCAATGAGAATAAAGTCATGTTATGTTTGAAAAATGAATTTTCCTTAACAATTGTTTTTATTTAAATTTATGGAAATTATAGTAAATTTCCACCAATTGTTTAATTTTAATTTGATAAAACTGAAAATATTTATTCATATAATATTTAAAAAATTATTATATTGAGATGTTTATAGATATTTTATAAAATATTAATTTTTGAGTAAATAGAAAAAATTTATATTTTTGCAATACAGTTATTTCATTTACATAATTAATATAAATAAAAATATAAGTTTTATTGGGTATTTAGTTATAATATAACATATTATATATTTGTTTAATTATAATAAAGTTTATGTCACATTATGATTTTTTATTATTTTTCTATAATCTAATTATTTTCTTAAAACTTAATTTTCCACCTTACCGTAGTTCTTCATTACGTTTCTAAAACTTATTCTAAAATTCATTGGATATGATACTAAAAATAAATCATGAAAAAAGAATTTTATATTTTAATTACTAGGTTTAAAATTTATAAATGATTTCAATGTTAATTTTTTTCATTATGAATAGTAACCATGATTAAAAAATCACCATAGTAAAAGGGAGAAGCAGGTTAATTAATGTTAAAACATTGTTGTATCATTACAAAATAACATATAATTTTATATTTTATGTTTTTATTTAAAAAATTACCAAATTATCATGGAATTTTAATTATTTTAGTCTCAATAGAAAATTAGTTTGGAACTTATAATATATCAAAGTAATGAACAATTATAAGTGTGCCACTCCCCTCAGTTAACGGATAAAACCTCCTGTTCTCATATATTCACACCATTTTGAGCCTTTTTCATATATAAACACTGTAACAAAATTCCACCCCTTATATTATTGGTCATTTTCACACTAAAATAATATCCAATTATTTTTATGGTGTAAGATAATGGTGGATTTCCAAAGAATTTTTAGAACTCATAGAGATGAAAATTCATGTTTATTTCTTCTTATTCCTCCTTGAATACTATCATAACCATGGTGTAATAATAAAATAATTATATTCAATAGATTTTAATGAATTTATTTTTATTTTTCACTACTATTTCATCACTCGTTAAATTCTATTTTAATTGAAAATATCACTTCTTCACACATGTTTACTACCACATATAAAAAGCGAATTGTTTCATTTTCCTCACTCTATCTCATGGATTTAAATAAATAAATATATATATATATTTAATTAATATATATTATTTTAATACCACATATATATGTATACTTTTTTAAAGATAACATATTATTTAATTTCTTAAATTATAATCTCTTGGATATCAATAAAGTCAACTTTGAGTATGTGTGGACTCCCACCTCCACAAAGAGATGTGATTCAATTTTCATTTCTTCATTACATAGATCATCAAAAGAATATATTTAAGGAATTTAAATTATATTGTTAATATAATTGTGATTTTAAAAATATAAAGTATTAGTTTGATTTCTATCATTCTATCCATAGAAAAATAAAAACATTACTTGTGTGTATATATAGACTACTATCTCTACAAAGTGATGTAATTATTTTTTCATCTCCACAATATTTGAATGGGTATTAATGTGTATAAAATTAAAAAAAAATTATATTTATGACATTAATGAGATTCTATAGATGATAAAAATAGGGCCAAGGTTCATGGATTGGAACCATCGAACTGAAAAA
Source organism: Viscum album (assembly GCA_963277665.1). Classification (NCBI taxonomy): domain Eukaryota; kingdom Viridiplantae; phylum Streptophyta; class Magnoliopsida; order Santalales; family Viscaceae; genus Viscum; species Viscum album. The sequence continues at coordinate 546,330,672 of OY728158.1, forward strand.
TTGTGGAAAATGGAATAGTTATCACCGAGATAATGATTTTAATGATTATTCTATAAAACAATCTTATAGTAAATTATAAAAAATTTATATATGGTAATATATTTATATAAATATTATTCAATAATATAATGATTATAAATATTTATGTGACATCTCATCAATTTTAGCCAGGTATCATTTTAATATTATTTTATTAATGGGCATGATTCTTTTAATACAATGGATATTTTAATAAATGGTTTTACATAATTCAGAAATAATTTCTATTATAAATTAAGTACAATGAATCAAATAAACTAAATTTAAATTTTATTTATTTTTAATTAATTCTCATATAATTAAAATATAAAAATAATAATTTTATTCAAATATATTACATCATTGATATATATTTTTCTTTTAAATAAATTTCATAATTGGAAATAGATAAAAAAAATTAACACCATATTTTGAATAAATATGATTTTGTTTTATATAATATTTTATGTTTAAATTATTTCATAATTTTAAATTAATTTAAATAAAGAATAAAAGTTAAAATTAGAAAGTTATTTTATAAAAATTAATTGTTTTCATAATATTTTAACTTTACAATAAAATGTTATTTTTCAGTTAAGATATCTCTTTACCTTAATTATATTGAAGTAATAATATTTAATCTTAATATATATTTTCAATACATTATGCTAAAATGTTAAAATACAATATTTATAGAATTGATTTTAAAAAAATAAAATTTTTAGGTAAATACAGTTAATATAATTTAATATAAAAATTATAAATCATTATATATATCATAAAATAGATCTAATATTATTTTAAATTCTTAAAAATAATTATTTAATAATGTTGAACCATTTCAAGCTAGCCTAGATTGATCAACCATGAATACGTGGAGAGAAATCTCATCCCGATCATGAAAACCAGCCAGGCCAGCCCGTAAGGATGAAAATAAGTGGCACATAACTCTTTTATAATGCATAAAATAAGATAAAGGTACCTAAAATTTTCCATGAAGGTGAGGTACCACCAATGGGGGTGTGTGTGTGTGTGTATCAGAGTGTTGATCCCAATATTCCTTGCCATGAACCATTGTCAGGACCTATTATCAAATTTGGAATTACATAAATGAGAAAAACAATGATGTGGGTTATGTGATGAGTGTACTATTCATCCATTTTGAAAGATTACTTTTATATCATGGTCATTTTATTAGATCAACGATGAGCATATGATCATATTTTGGGTTTTCTTAAACATCACATCTAACCTAGCCAACACCCAATATCATCTCCTTCTCTTTTATCTAGATTATGGCTTCTTCTTTAACTTTATCCATGTCCCTATATAACATGGTCCTCATTCTCTAAAATCATCATAAATCGATGACATTTATGTTATAATTTAAGATAATATTGTGATTTTTCAATTGATGCCCAAATCACTTAGCCAATACATTTGAAGATGTCCATTTCATTATTTTTTTCATTTATCTACAATTACTAATTCCTCAAAATAATCTTTTTGAATTCACCATATCAAAATAAAAATATTTTTTTATGTATGAAATTTCAAATAATTTAAAAACATTTTCACAATTTACATTTTTCATGTAGAAGCCTGATAAATTATATAAAAACAAGCTTGAAATTAAAACCACTATGAAAAATGATAGTTATTTCCAAGAATCCCATATTTTATTATTTGGATTTCATAATTTTTGTGTATTTTATTGTTTAAATAATCAAAATAAATATATCAATAACCCAAATTAATTTTTGTTAGGTGTATCCATATATTATTTACCTTGATTGGAATGCAATAGGCTAGAACCATTTTTCTTAAAAAAATAAATATTTTACTAGATTTTTATAATGGTTGTAAATGACCACATTCATAAATATGATTTATATAATATATATATATATATATATATGTGTGTGTGTGTGTGTGTTCATCAATATAAAAAAATTACAATATTCTTATTTTAACAATATATTTATATATATCCAAATAGTAGAAATATTTCTATATATGAAGCTCCCCTTTGGTGTTTCTCATTTATAACCCTTTTCAATAATACACTTGGATGATGGAAGGAGATATATATATATATATATAGATAAATATGGTCATTTGTACATCCCATAAATAAAAAAAGATATTTAGAACATGAGGTAAGAAAAATATTTTTATAATTCTCTTCTATTTGAAAAGAAAAATATATTTTATTTAAAAAAAATATTTATGGGAATCAATTTTAAAATTAAAAAAAAATCTAAGTGTAAAATAATTATTTTAATTTAATGGAAAAATTTATTTTCAAAACCTTTTCATTAGTCAAGATTTAATGTTTGGATGCTCAAACCCTAGGTTTGGGATAAATTATTTTATACTATTTTCAAAAACCATTTCAAAAATATTTAATATCAAGAATTATATTTTGAATTTTTATGTGGTTTTGAATGTAATATTTTATTCATGAAATTTTCCTTTATTTATAGGAATATTTACAATGTTTATAGATATGAAAATAATCTATTATTAAAATAGAAATTCCTATATTACTCTTGAAACAAATCTGCTAATGATTAATTAATTATTTATAGGTATTATTTCAAGTATTAATTTTTAAATATGTATTTATACTAGCCCTTATAGTTTTATCTAAAAATTTTATTTCCGTAAATATTATTTGATATCAAATTATTTTCTACTGAAAATAATTTTTGTAGTTTTTAAAATTAAATTTTCTATAATTTAAAATGTGAAAGGAAGGAATTGTAAAAATATATTATGTAAAAATTTAACACTTTGGTATCAAAGTTGATAATGTGGAATGTGTTGATCTAGTGAGGTCAAGATGAAATTTTCCCAAAATACTGAAACATTTTATGGCCTCGTTGATTGTATAATGTTTTCCCAATCTCATTATATTCTATAAGATAGTTATTATTTTAAATGTATGTATTTTAAAATTTTCACCGAGATATCTATTTATATTTAAATGATTATTATTCTTTGAGAATGAAAATTATTTTTATATACTATGGTTTTAAAATATATTTCTTAATGAAAATTCACAAAATCCCAAATATTATGATTTTAGAAGTTTAATTATTATATAAACTATTTTCTATTCGATAAAAATATATTTTTTTAGATGATTGTTTTTCAAATTAATGTTTTCCATAAATATTTATATGGTATATTTCAAAAGCTTATAACCCTTATTTTAAATCCCATTACTATGAAATTTTATGCTCATCTTATATTTTAATATTATTTTCAAAAACTCACTAGAAGTTCTAATGGTGATTGGTTTCAATTTATGAAATAGACTGAGTTATGTAATTTAGTTATTTTCTATAATATTTTTAAATCATGGGTATTTCAAATAGTTTAGCCTAGTCCTCTAAAAACTAGACTGAAAATATACTCAGTTGTGAAATTGACTATTTATATTTTTAGTTAATTTTTATAAATGAATATTCAGTATGTATTCTGCATTATAACTGAGGATGTGGGTCCTAGTCTATCACATTGGATTTCATAGGAATAGATTATAGAAATTTAGATATTAAGATGTTTTTGTTATAGGATAATTTAATACATATAGGTTTTCTTCTATTGTCATATGAAGTTAAAATATAGATGAATCTTAAGAATATTTAAATTTTAAGATCGTTTTTATCCAAAAATTATGAGATGTGAGACTTTAAATTTACTTATGTAAAATGAAAAAATTGCGAGGGTGAATTTAATTTATTAGGGTGGGAGAATGTGACATCATAAGAATTTAAAAATGTTTTCTTTTTAATAAATGTTTATTAAATAGTTTGTTTTTAATACAAAGAATCTTCCTAAAATTATATTCTTTAAATTAAATAGAATTTTATTATAAATTATGACAAAATATTAAAATTATTTTTAAAAATATTCTTTTGTATTATTTTTCAATAAATACACTTTTTTTTGAATAATGTAAATTTTATTTTAATGTGAATATATAAAATATTTAATATATTTATCTATTTCAAAGAAATGTAATAATTTAACAAAGCTTTTGTATATTTTTATCTTGATCATTTATAAAGATATGATTTATTATTTCCAAATAATTCCTTTTAAACTAATTTAATAATTTCATTTTCATTTTAATAATGAATACAAGTTATAATTAAAAATTAATTTCAAAAGAAATTATAGTTTTTTAATACATATTATTAACTAATAATTACATATCTTATTCAATATTAAATATCTCTAATGCATAGTTACATTTTAAGTAAAAATATTTAATATTAATATTTTTTGGGAACACTTTTTTTTAATATTGTAATGAAAAATAGTAAAAAAACATAATAATCATGAGATAATGGAAATTATTTTAAGAAAATATAAAAAATAAATTTAAAAAAATATAAATGAGTATATATTTGGTAAAATATATTTAATATTCCATTAAATATTTAAAATAACTTCTATAAAAATGGGAAGTTATCATCCCATGATTTTTTGGAATATATTTGTCAAAATAATTTTATCTTTTTTATATTTTTTTATTTCAAGAATAATGAATTTAGATTTTGAGATAAGAAAAAAATATTTCTTTCATGAGTTATATGAATCAAAAATTTAATATTTCACTACACACAATACATGGTTTAGCTTACAGTATATGCAATTGTATATTTGTCTTGTGTTTTACACAACAGTGAGTACATTTGACAACATTCATTACACACAAGACATAGTTTTACCAAACCATATTATAGTATTAAAATATTATTATTTAATATAATAAGAAGTAAACTTATGGTTAAATAACATGTTTTGAATTGTATTAACTATCTTATAAACATATAAGTTTTATAATATGATTTCATTGGTTAAGAGTTAATTAGAAATGAAAATATAAACCAATTTATATTGAGGAAATAATTTTATATTTACGATACCAAAGTTGATTTTGAATTAATATAGTAAATTAATTACTATTAGTGAATTATATTGATGTAATATATATGATATATATTCAATGAAATAATATAAATTTTCATCAAATAGATTTTATAAGCATGATATAAGAAAAAACCCATTTTACGCAAATAAACCTATAAATTTCAAAATTGTATTTCTACAGCCTTTTAATGGGGAACCCATTTTGAATATAATTGTTGAAACATATATATTTTTTTATGAAATAACAAACTTATTATTTTAATTTGGGATATAAAATATCAATATGGTTTAATTTTTTTTTTAATAAGTTTCATGTTTTCATGAAGTGTGAAAAAATTAAACTTTTAATTGCAAATAGATTTTTCATCAAAATAATTTACTATGTTTAATTATATATTTATTAGTTCTAAAGTATCTATAGATCATTTTTTATCATTTAATATTTATTAGTTACTTAGAATTATTTTCCCATTGATTTTTGTAATAAAAATATGTCACTTTGTTTGGATGTTTTCACATTAAAAACTCATTTTGTTTCCCCATGAACAAGATTTATTTTAAATTAATTTATAAAAAATTATATGTTCTTTATTTTTAAAAATGGATTCCAATTTAAAAATATGGGGTTAAAATTTATTAAATAGGGCCCATTTATTATTAGAAAGTATGAATGATATCCTTAGTAATTTTTATTACCATTGTTAAGGGTAAATTTGCTAATTAAAGGTGAATTGAATATTATAAAGATTAAGAATTACACTAATTACTACACTAATTTCATTGGATGAGTGGATTTCAACCAAAATAGTCTTTTATACTAAATTATAAATCTTTTATTCTACTTGGATGTGAGTATTAAATTTATTATATTTTATTTAAAGAAAATTTAATGATTCCACACTCAAATTGTTAATAAATTTTCTATTTTTAATATATGTATATATAAAATAAATATTAGACTAAAATAGTTTTATTAATGATAAATGGTTTTTCTATTTCTTGGTGAATTATTTTAAATTTTTATGAAATATATAATCATGTTAAAGGCATAAACAATGATGATGTTGTAATTGTTAAATTAATTTAAATATCAAATAAATGATATAAAAAGTATTTAATAAAATATATAATGATATAATTAATGTCATCAATGAATTTTAGGTTTTAATTTTAAATTTTTTTATTCTTTATAAAAAAATTTCAAATATATCATATTTTTATGAAAATTTTTAAAATACAAATATAGAATTCTGTCAAAATTGGCATTAATGCTATTTTATGAAGGTAGTATTTTATTAAATTATTTAATAATCATAGAAAAATTTAAATAAATACTATGGGATTCTATATGGTCTATATTTAAATGAACTATTCATTTATGGTCCAATTTCCACTTTATCTACACAAATTAAATCTTCTTGACGTTAAAAACATTGTTTCCATAATTAAAATTAAAATATAATAACTAGGGGTTAATCTAAATGAAATGCTATTAAATTTCCTAAAAACCTATCTAAAATATATTGGATGATTACATTACAACAATATATTGTATGATATTTTAATCCATGTCATTTTTTTTGTATTATGAATGATATTTAATTAATTATAAATTAATACTATTTGAAATTCCAAAAGTTCACTTAACCTTCCTTATAAAATTAAACCTCCTAAATCATCCCATCACACCATATTAAGCATTAAATATCAACTAATATCATATAAATTATCTTCTCCAATTCACTATCCACATTATATATGTTCCATTCATCCAAAATGTCCAACTCTAGAGTCAATTAGCGGAGATCTAAAAGAGTCATTTCAAAGAAGAGTTAATATATCTAACAGATCAATCTTTTTTTATAATATTTTATAGCTACCATAAATATAAAATTAATGTAAAATAATTAACAAATTCAGAATACTCAATATTATTAAATTTTTATTATTATTAACACACCATTATACCTCTCTTTTATTATCATACAAGAAGTGAAAGTATCGCTCATGCGAACATATGACTTACCATCTCTATATGGAGATTCAATTAATCATCATTCACTATATTTTATGAGTGGGAATTATTTTTTTTATGGATATATATGATATTTATGACATGATTATACTTCTGAAATAATAATACCATTTATACCTTTTTACCACGTGATATTTTGTGAAATGATTATGTTTCTCGTGCGTATGAATGGATTAACATCTCCATGATGTCATGTAAATCATTTTCCATCTATATTTACAATGGGTGGTAATAAGGGTGAATTTTGTGAATATATATGATTTATATAAAATAAAAAATATTATTTAATTTTATCATATCTTTTGAATTTCATTCAATAAATATGACAAAAAAATTAAATCTGCGTTCATCCATATGTACGACCTACCATCTCCTTGAAAGGTGTATTTCAGTTCATATTTATATATTTCATAGATAACCATAAAATATTATTTAATTAAAATATATTATATTTATACCATGGTTATCATTATGGAAAAAACTCAATCATGATCTATGTATTAGGACAAATAATAACAATTCAAAACATATACAATAACCATAGCAGTTATTACCAAAAAAATAACATAAACATAGAATTGCTAATAAGAGGGTAATATAATGTAATAATAAAGTAATATATGGTATTATATATTATATAGCATTGTTATAGACATATAATAAACATATATTTTTTATAAAATAGTTTTTCATGAGTACAAAAATTGTGAACACATAAGGGAATTTCATCTCACTTTTTACAATTATGATATTCATTCCAAAATCAATGCTGGATTATTTTTTGTCGGGTATAAGATGAAATAAGACACATTTTATAATCAATTTAATTTATTTAAAGATATTAATGTATTTAAATGTGGTTATCCTTTCATGGGGTTTCGAATTCTAAAGTTACTCAAGCAGTGAGGGATTTTTTTTCTCACATCTATTTCTGTTGGACACATGCCTTATACGCAACTATATTCTTCAATGAATTGAAAATATTTACAATGAATGATTTTTACGAGTAAGATAAAGAATATTATTTTATTTTCATTTCCAAATAATTTTTATTCAATCATTGGGAATATGACTCTTCATATTATAATACAATGTGTATTTATTTCCTAATCTCCTCAATAATGGGGAATATTTCATTTTAAGTCTCCATTAGGAATATTTATCGTCCATGTCCATGATTTCTAATCGTGTTTTAAAAAATGTTTTCAAAATTCAATTATACATTTTTAACGTAATTTTTTCCTATATTTTTCTTTTTACAACATATTTTGAACTAAATTTTTTGACATTTTCTAACTTATATGGAATGAATGGAATTTTCCCCTATCAAGAATCTATAATTAATTAAATTTTAATTTAAAATAATCCATGTTTCTTTTAAAATAAATATTTCTCGATTAAAATTGTGAATCATTTTAATCAAAGAAAATGATTTCAAATCAGAAATTATATTTTACACAAGAATTGTTTTCAAGTAATCTCTCAAAGTTATTTTCCGCATAAGATAAAATTATTTAATTTTTCTTATTTTTTAGATATATGATTAAATACAACAATAATTATCCTCTCTAATAGTGTTTCATGATTATGATGTAATGATATGTATGAATCTAATTTTTTTAACTAGGTTATATTGTGATAGAATGATATTTTTAAATTCATTTTATTCCATGGGTTCAGATACGATGAATAATTTATATTATTTTGAAACACATAAATATGGGATTAATTATGTGATGGGTGTGAATAATATGCCCAAAAATGCATTGGGTAATGATAAATTTTCTATTGCACAAAAGGGTACACGGTAGGTCACATAGATCCACCAATAATAGATTTCCTGGTTGGTTATCCTAAACCCACAACTAAAAGATACATGTAAGGCCATCCCAATTCGCATATTAGTACATGGGGTATTAACCAGAGGCTAACATACTATTAATATCATTGTAGAATTCAATTAAATATTATATTATAAACATATGCGTATTCAATATTTTCCGTGTCATATTCTTTTTTTATACACTAATGGATCATGTTCTTTGATTTTCTTATGATTCATGTCCTATGATCTACCAATATTTTTTCTATCACCCATTTATATGATCTTTGAAATGTAGGGTATGATCTCTAAATGTTATTATCTAATTTTCATACACTAGTTAAAATGGCCCGAAGGCCTTCATTTTTATTGATTTTTGGTGACCCACCTTTCAAGGGATGAGGGGGAACTCTTACAAGGCCCGTATGCCTAGAGATTGCATGGCCAGTAGGCTTAGAATTTTACATGATCTGATGGTCTTAGGGAATTCAACTAGAATATTTACAAGGAACTGCCCCTCCCCAACATCTGCATCGTGATTGTAGCTCTCCACCTTCGCATGGCCATCTGGCTAGGCTTCTCGTGCAATCACTGTCTGGTCCCGATGGCATATCCATACACTCTCATTCTGACAAATCCATTTGGCTCTACTCTAGTGAGTGCACCTGATCTGAATCATCTTCTAGGGATGCACTTTTTTGTAGTGTGTCTTGGGAAACTACAGGTGGACAGAATTCCTAGAGGTGGCTTGAAGGCCTTAAAGGTGTCCTGAATGCCCTTCTGACCTAAAGGCCTGGGTGGCTCAAAATCCTTAAGGAATCTAAGCCCGAACTGGTGGCCCAAGGTGAATAGTTCTATCTACTATAGTACCAAATAGTAATGGATAAAGTACTTCTACAGTGTTTTCTGTAGTACCGAATGGTGTACAGTTCTGCCACAGTACCTGTACAGTGTACAATTCTACTATAGTACCCGCATAGTGTACTGTTCTGCTAAAGTGGTACTAGATTGCCAACTACAGTACTGTTACAGTACCCAAATATAAGTTGCTACCTTGCTTTGAACCTGGGTCTTGTGGATACTCTTAAGGATACCTCACTAACTGGGTAGAGGCTCATGTGCATTAATACTCTTATTATGATATTATGCTTAAATAATATCCATGTTTACCCTTAGTGAGCATCTGGTCTCGCCCTTTATTTTGTTTCTTTCCTCATGGTATAAAGAATGGGTTTAATTATGGGTACTAAAGGAGAAAATATTTAGGATATATGTGGAATATCTTATACCAAATTATAGTAATTTTATCCATGGTTTTAATGGTACAAAACTAATATGGTCCTCTAGTATGTGTTTTTGTAATCTAATGACTATTCATCTAAAAAGTTGTAATATTCATGAAATTAATGCCTAGGTTTTTATAATTGGTATCATAGGAAGTCATTAGTCATCCTTTAGAAACAAAGATGAGGAATATTTAGCGACTTCTCTAGATATAGTTTTAATGATAGGTCAAGGGTTCTATCTAATTATAAGTCTATGCATAGGTTACATTAATAGATTTTTCACAATGATCATTAATAACTTATGATTAATCCAATGTTGTCATAGATTTAAATATTATAAATAATTTCCCATGATTTTGTGGATTTAATACTTGGTTTAGTGATCCTCACATTATTCTTTTGGATTTATTCGATGGGTGATACATGATGGAACCAAATTAAAGCAGAATGTGATCGGAAATGAGGCGATTTTCCTCATAATCAAGAAAATGTTATGGGATTTTGAATGAAAAATATTATTTCTATAATCACAAAATATATTAATCATAATATACATATGAATGATAAATAGAGGGAAAAAATTTCTATTGAGTTGTTTTTGACGAATCACACACCATCTTTAAATGGGTCTTCTAATCTACGTGTTTCTAAATAATGGATTAGTACCAATGAAATGATATTTATTATCCTTCAGTGTTTGTAACATAAAAAAAAGTAATTTTTGATGTTTATTATTTTGAAGTATAATGTTATTAGTTGTGGACTCATATTAAGAAAAGAATGGATTAAGAAATAATTTAATCTATTCAATTGGAAGAATTTAAGGGAATGTTTATTAGTAAGTACTTCCCTCTAATTATAAAAATATATAGTGAATTAATACCCTGATATTATGAAAAAATTAGTTGAATTAATTGGTATCTATGATGATAATTATACAAAAAATAAATTGTATGCTTCTAGGATAATCATCAGGCTGAAAGAAAAACCTATCATTTCTATGGTGGATGAAAACCAAGTCTTAGAATGACTGTGGCTATAGAAGACTTCAGTGTCTATAAAGAAGTTGAGTGATGTGAATCGAAGTTAGAAATTTAAATAGGATATTCACAACATTCTGATTGTTTGAATATGAAAATGAATATGATGTCTCATGGAAACTAAAATAATTAAACAAATTTTAATTATCTGTATTCTTGAATGTGGGAATAATCACATAGATGAATGCTTCGAAGGGATAAGAGGTTTTTACAAGTGTGGAAGGCCAGGTAATATAATGGTTTAATGATAACATTATATTAATAAGGTAGATAATGATGTAAATAATGAAAAATATCCACAAAATACACCTCCCACAATTTAATGTCTCAATTTCAAGGAGTTTGGTCATTAAAGAACTAATTGCCACAACACAATAGTTAATGCAGATTACAATCCAAAAAAACCTCTATGGAAAAATTGAAAATAAAATATTATGTTATAAAAAATGATTAATTGAAGAATTATAATTATGTAATACTTATCCTCCTCCCCGTTGTTGGAAACTTTCATGCTTATTTTTAATGAATAATCTTGATAGAAACCTTATTGTTCATCTATTAGTGAAATTTTATGTGATTATCTACTTCAATTTAGGAACAATAAAACCACATATTAAATTGGTATTGGGATGAACCCAAACATACAATGAAATTTATTTGGTATAAAAAATAGATTATATAAGGAATGAAGAAGAGTGTGGGTATTCAACATTTTTTTGTGTTAAATCTAGTTAACACTATATTTAAATAGAATACATGATAATTGAATTCACATGTTCGGTGTGTGAAAAAAATCTCTAAATAATATTTTTTGGGAATTAATTATAAGTTAGTTTTTTGTAAATTTTGTAACATTTTTTGTAATGTTTTGGATTTTAATATTTTGGATGGTTCATAATGGTAACCATTTATGAAATTGTTTATGTTGAAATTGGGATGACTTTTAAGAGATTAATTTTTTAATATTTTTTCATGTTGGATAAAATGTGATATATTTTTTTTATCATTACTAGGGACTTAATGAATGATTTATCATCTCTGTATGAATCTTATATTCCGATAGTTCTACAGGTATTGCAACTTCAATTTCACTTCATGGAGTAAAAAATGAAACAAATATTGATTAAGTCATATTCGATGAGTTATATTTTACTTATGAGATGAAATAGATAATTTATTTATTCTGAATTGATTTATTTATAAAATGGTATAATATTAGCATCCCTAATTTTGATAGAAATGAGGCATTTCAAAACAATTGGATCTTCAATTTTGTTTTCATTAACCTTATAATGACTGCATTCTATATATCTCTCTATCCAAACATGACTGTTTTTTTCATCCATGTATTTTTTTCATTCTCCACATATGTTCTCCTAGGTGGAAACCTAATTATGAGTTACATTGGGTAACCCTTAAGTCTCTATATTTTAAATAAAGGGATGTGTTATTATTTATTTTTATGACAAGAGAACATTCAACTATTAATCATTTGATTACCGAAAAAATTATTGAATAAATTCATTTTCAGTTGGGTTGAATGTAACACCCTATGATTTTAGGAAATAGTTTTTTCAAAATAATTTAATCTTTTTGATATTTTTCATTTCACACAATACTGAATATAGGTTTTGTTATATGAAAAACACTACACTTTTCTCATGTTATATGCAACTCCAATTCCATATTTCACTACATTAAAAAATTTGATTAGAATTTAGTATACAAACAATTATGTGTGTCTTCTATTACACATAATAATGAGTTCTTTTTTCAGGTTTCATTACTTGTTAGAATGATTATTACTGAATAATAGTGTATTATTAAAATAATTTTATTTAATATAATATTATATATCTAATCCATAAAATTATCAATTATGAATAATATGATATAACTTAATAAATTATATGTTTAATTATAATAACTCATTTGTTTCAAATATTATAGAAATGAACATATATACCAATTGATGATAAAGTAAATAATTTTGTTTTTATTCTCCCAATTTCTTTTTCTCTTAAAAATTTAAAATATTTAAAATTAATGAATTATATTAATAAAATTTATATGTTTTGTATTCATTCAAACATTATTTATGTTCGTCTAATATATTTTATAGGTATAAGATAAGAACAAACCCAATTTTTTGAATAAAACCCTATATTTTTCTGAATGGTTATTTTACCACCTTTTAATGGAGAACCCATTTTAAAGAAATTTTTTGAAACTTTTAGAATTTTTATAAGAGAAAATGTTCTTATTATTTTTAAATGGGATATTAATATTTAATTTTTTGGAGCTTTTCGTATTTTTTTGATACATTTCAAGTCTTCATTAATAGTGAAAAATAATGAATTTTAATTAAAAATTTTCTTTTTCATTGAAATAATTTTTATTGGTTAATTATATATATGATTTGTTATAATGTTTAATTATATAATTTTATATTAGTTAATAAAATGTAACACATTATAATTTATTTCAGATTGAATTTGGATATAAAAACATGTCAATATTTTGGATGTTTTCACTTTAAAGCCATGTTTTCACACCCATCCAAAGAGATTAATTTTAAATTAATTACTAAAAAATATATGTTTTTAATTTGAAAAATAAATTCTATATTTGGAATAAGTTGATAAAAATCTATTAATTAGGTCCCTTTAATTTTTGGACAATCTGAATAGTAAATATAGTAATGTATTTACCACTATTGTTTGTAAATCTAATAATTAAGGGTGACTATAATATTATAAGTTTTATTAAATTATTCTAACACATTCCCCCATTTAATTTTATTTGTGGTTTTTGATGTAAATAATCCTTTAGTAAATTATAACCTTTTGAATCAACGTCGGTACAATTATGAAATTTATTATAATTTATATATAAAAAGATAATGATGTCATACTAATATTTTTAATATAGTGTTATAAAGATGCTAAATTGGAATATAATAGACATATGAAAGCTAAAATGTTTTTATTCATTATGATAATTTTTTTTAAATTTTATGAAATAAAAAATTACCTTAATTGATTCACAATGATGAAACAATAATTGTTTAATTAATGGAAATATCTAATAAATGATAGACAATATATTAAAATAAATATATTTCTTTATAAAAAATGTCAAATATTAATTTTCATGATATATTTTACATTACGATGACTATTATACATTGTTGGTTAAAATATATCCTATTGTTATTATATTTTTAAAAATTAAAATAATGAATAGATTCAAAATTGACAATATTGATATTTTATTAATGTAATATTTTATTAAATTATTTAAAAATTATAAAAATTGTGAATAAGGATAGGGGATGATATATGGTCTAAAATATAATTCATTGACCATTTATTGTCATATTTAAAATTTATATGTAAAAATTACATCATCATAACTTTTTAAACTTCATTACAGTAATTAAAATTAAAATTGGTTTACTAAGGGTATAAAAAAGATAAGGTTTATCATTACATAAAAATATGTATAAAATATATAGGTTTATTAGATTAAAGACTTATCTCATATTATATTTGAATAAAGGTATTATTTGTGTTACTTGGAATGATATTGAATTTATTAAAATTAATATTTTTGGAAATTCCAAATGTGCCCCACATATAAATTATAAAAGTAAACCTCCACCCATATCCCATATAACCACATTAAGAATTTTACCACAACCAATATATTCCAAATTCTTTTATCCACATCCATGTATAAATTTTAGAGGGTACGTTCATCCCAAAATTCTATCTATAGAGTCATTTATAGGAGATCTAAAGGAGTCATTTTGAAGAAGATATAATCACTCTAACTAATCACACTATCTTTATACTATTATATACCATCTATATATCTATTATTAATATCATAAAATAATATATTAATCATACTAAATATTCTAATTTTTTTTTATGATCATGAACACACCATTATTCATCCCCTTTCCAAGAAAACAAATAGTGAAAGTATCAGTCATGTGTATGCAATGCTTATCGTCTCTATGCAGCAATTCAATTCATATTCCATAACCATGTTTTATGAGTGGTAATTATCATAGATTTAATATATATATATATATATGATATTAATTACATTTTTATTCTTCTATAATTATAATATCATATCTTCCTTTTTACTACCTAATCTTTAGGAAAAAAATAACATCACCCATGTATACATATGGCTTACCATCTCCACGATGCGATGTGATTCATTTTTCAAAAATATTTCACATGGGTTGTAATAAAGATTAATTTTGTGAATATATATGATTTATATAACATAAATATGATTCTATATTTATAATATATCATATATTTTTCTAATATAATATTTAATGATTTTATAAAAGTGGGTTTTATCAATGCCAAATTACATTAAGGGTTTTTATTCTTTACCAGGGATATGATTTTATAATAACATAATATATATTTATTTGGATGTCTGATGACTAAGATATTGTAAGGATTATTCTACAAAACCTTTTACTCTGCCATATATTATTTATGTTATGTTGATATTTTTTTGAATAATATTTTTATCCTTAGGTAATGCTATGATGATTGTTTTTATGATCCTGTAGCTCACTAATTTATATTTCTCATTTGGTGATAGGTGGACCTAAAATAATAATTCCATCCAATTTTTGTTTTAATGAATTATATTTAATTGGATTACTTATTCTGGAATATGTATTGAACCATGTTTTTTAAGGGACTGTATCTACTATGATAGAAATGGTAAGGAGCCTTGAGGATGTAAATAATGGAATTGGGAGTGAACTTGATCTTATATAGGCCTACATAAACTATGAGAGTATGATTATTGATCCATGATAAAGTAAATTATTTTATATACTTATGTGTAGTAACAAACATAAGTTTTTTTTATGATAAGATATTATTTATTATGATTGATTATAATAAAAATGTAATTTTCCGTCATTTAGTGATTGATTATCAGTCATTTTTCATTCTTATAACATATGTATTTTATTTTTGATGACCATTTTTTTACTATTAATGATCAATGATATATAAACTATTGCGTGTTATATTCATAAGTGATGATCAATTAATCATACCCTTATACTAATCTTATTCATACTCATGATATTTAATTCATATCTCATGTTTTTACCATTATTGATCATATAAGAAAACATGTTCTTATGATTCCATTTCCTTATAAAATGATGAATGGTTTTAAAAAGGTTATGTATAATAATGGTACTATGGATTTTAACTTTCTAGATGATGTTGAAGGTCATTCATAAAAAAAATCCATCCATTTATAGTCTCTAAATACAGTAAACCATTATGAGAATGATGTATGTATTATTATGATATTTATATATATCATTCCTCTAAAATGATGTGATATATTTTTATATAATGCTCACATAACCCAATTTTTTATCAAATATGTGTTATGTTATATTTGGAGAATACGATTAGAAAACAAAATTGGTGAACCCCTATTAGATAATTCAAAGTATTGGAAAAAATCATGTTGTTTTAGTAAGATTAATATTTTGTGATTTTAAAAATCATATATCCCTATTTATGTACATAAAAGTGGATATATGATAATGAATATATTATCCTTTGGGTAATATCCTTTAATTGTTTTTATCAAAATTAACTCATTCTTCACTTAGTGAAACCCAAATAGACTAAACTATAGACTTTGTATAAAATCCCAGGTGGATATTATTTTCTTAATTCATATTTTATTTATAAATCCGGAGGAATGATTGAAGAAATAATATTTAACGACAAATGATTAACTAAAACTTATATATGATGACCCTCTGGATTCTTAGGTTGATAAAAATATTTCAAAAATTAGTATATATCTATAATGTTTTATATGATTTATCACTCTAATTAATGATTCATGATGATCACACTATTCATTTTAATTTTACTCAATGGTTGAATCTTTACAGGATAATGTGAATAGAAATGTGGGGATCAAGGAGAGAAATATCATCTTGAGAAATCAAATTGAATCAGATATGGGATGGTAAATATTGTAGTTATATTTAATCGTTAATAATTAATTATAAGTAATAACAAGATATTTTATGTTTTATTTGAATGTGAAAAATTTAGACTCATGAATTATTAAATGGTAATGGCTATATAGTAAAAATTATTAATTTCCATACAGGTTAATAATGTCAATGAAAATCAACTGGGATTGCCTTAAAGGAATGGGAAGATTTTTTTTGTCTGCAAAAGAAGGTAAAATAGATCCCAATTCATTTCAAAAAAAATATATTTTTGATGGGGGAATAATTTTCCTCCCAAGGGGTCACTAGTAGTAAACAGTTTTAAATTTGGATTACATGGGAATTATCCGATGAAATAACTAGTCAATGGGATAACACGTTGACCAATTAAAGAAGGTTGAGCCTTTTTAATGTAAACCACTGAAGTAGATATTTATTACTAAGGAATAGATACCCTACACTCCAGAGTTGTGGATTAGGTATTTACATTTATAAGAAATTTCCCCATGAAATTTTTTTATTCATGCATTAGGGAAATCTATATGTCATTTTTCATGGATAGGCTCTCTATTATAAAAATTCCATATCAAATTTTGAGTAAGGGTGGTTACATGGGTTATTCTGAATCAACCTATGATCATCTATAGTTGGGACATTTTCTGTTAACTTTAAATGAAAATTACCTCCCTTATATGGGTTTTACTATAACACTCCGAGTTTTAAATAAATGTGTTATTTATTTTATTAATATTTATTGTAATTATATTAAAACAAATTTGTAAATAAAAATAAAAATAATAAATTTATTATTTTCAATTTTATTTTAAAATAATATTCCAAAAAATATATATTTATTTGTTTTCATATGGAATATTTTATATTTATTTATTTATTTGAATAAAAAATTTAATTCATAAAATGGATAAAATTAATAAATTTTAAAGGAAATATAATTCATATCAATAATTACTCTTATCTAATTATAAATTAAAACACTAAATTATCTTAATTAGGTGTTATGTGTATAGTCTATAAAAATAATAATATTTTCATATTAAATTTATTGAATGAATTAAAAAATTATTACAAAATTTATTTATAAAATATGATGTAATAATCATATAAATATATATAAATAGTTATCTTATTAATTATGAATTTATATTAAATTTGTAATTATTTTAATTTTTTTTATTTAAATACTCTTTATTTTTTATAATTATATAAATCATATATATTTAATATTGAAAAAATAAATTGATTTATGATAATTAGTTTTTATATAATAATAAAAACAATAAAAATTAAAAACAACAAAAAACAATTAAAACAAAATAAGGATGTGAATTCAAGTTTCAAATAGATCACGATGTGTTGGGTTTCTTTTCATGCACTGAGTCCTGAAGAGGATGGTTGGTTAGTTATAATTTGTATCAAAGGAACGGTCTAGACAATATTGGATATTAGATGTTGTCTTTTGAGGAAACAAATTTACGTGAGAGAGTTTTCATTAAATAACAAATTTTTCTTTAGAACTCATTAATTTTGAAGATAGAAATTCAGAATTGTCATATGTTTTAAAAACTAATTGTGAGGGAAAAATATATTTAATGGGGGAGAAATTAATACACCATTTCTTAAATAAAAGTGGTATTTATTTGGTTATTATTTTTAGTAGTTATAATAAATCAAATGTAAATAAATATTACAATGAAAAATTTACAGTTTTCAATTTGAATATAAATTAATCTTTTAAAATAATATTTTATTGATTTTATTGATATAATATTGTTTTATTTATTTATTTATTTGAACAACAACAATTAATTGATAAAATTAAAAAAAATCCTAATTTTTAAAGGAAATATAATTTTTATTAAAAATGACACTTATAAGTATATATTTACGCACTAAATTATGATAATTATGGGATATGTGTAAATTTAATAAAAAAAATCATATTTTAATATTAAATTAATTAAATTAATGAATTAATAATAATTAATAATAAATTTATTTATAAAATATTAAATAATAATCATATTAACATGTAGATAATTTTTTATATACAATGAATTTATATGAAAATTATAATTATTATAAATGTGTTATTTTAAAAGAAATTATGTACTGAACATTATTATTTAAATCGTAGTTTTCTAATTTTGAAAATATAAATTGAATTATTATAATCATATTTTATATAATAATAAATGAATTAAAAATTATTAACTAAAAATTAAATAAAATGAAATGAGGATGTGAATTTGGGTTTTGAAGATATAATAATTTGTAGGGTTTTTTTTCAAGTACTGAGTTTAGAAGAGAGAGCTCTGGATATTATATTTACTAACTATTTATGCAGGGTATTTAACTTAATTTATTTAGTCGAGAGCCAGAATTTAATTTTTGGTGGTATTATATTTATTGTTAAAAACATCATATATATACTGATAATAAAATCATGAAGTATATATTAACACTAAAGGTGTTGAATATTTCCCAAAAGAGATGGTAAAGTCCATTAAATATGTTTTTACATGGTACATTACCTATTAGGGAGAGAGAACAAGGTGGGTGACTAGATGTGTAAAAAGGACAATACGAGTTCATCCATGATGGGGATTTATATAAATCTAATACTTATGTAATTGTAGTGGAAATACCTCAAAATCACCAAATAATGTGAATTATCCCATATTTCTCAAAACAATGTTCAACCATCCATTTATATAGAGATTAAATACGAAAAAATGGTAGAGGTATAACAATATTAGATAGTGAGGAATATTGTTATGTTAAACCATGATAGTGATGGAATGTTCAAGTTTTGGAACTGAGTATGTATCTAATCAATAACAATAATGATGTTGGATGTGTTGGATGGAGCACGTATATCATAATTCTCTATTCGTCCTAGAGGTATGAAGATTTATATCATTCTCAAATATGATTTTTAATGTTACAACATGAAAAGGGATATTGAAAGGTATTTTTCTCGATGACTACATTGTTATAATGTTTATTATAAGGGATATAAGTCTAAGGGGATGTTACCACCATTAAATATACTTGAATTTTAATGGTAAAACATTACTGTGGATTCAATTTTATGGCTCCCAAAAATATTTAAATTTCATAATATTATTTTGGTTGTATTTGATCACCATTTGATGATATAAAATTTAATTTTTATTATTTTATAAACATCCATGGTTATTATATTAATATATACATTAATGAAGTGATAAGCTTCTGGTGACTACTATATCCTATTTTATCATATCTTGATATGAGTTTTATTTAAATATTTTAGAGAATTGTTTACCAAACATTCAATATGTCATTGAGATTTAGTATCGCATATCATTCGTAGATAGATGGTCTATTAGAGAAGACCATTCAAACCCTATAATATATTTTCATATCATTCTCAATATATTTTCAAGGAGGATGAGATCAACACCTTCCTATAGTTGAGTATCCCATAAAAAATATAATTCACTCAATGATTCAAATGGATATTTATGAATCCCTATATAAAATAATTTTTAGAACTCCAACATTATACAATAATGTTTTATAAATAATTCTTTTGGGACCTATTCAATATAAGGAAATGGAAAAAAAAATTATAAAATTGAGAAATGGAATCATAGAGCCTCATAGTTGATATAAGAGTTATGTTGACAATCATTAGTAAGATCTGTAATTCGTACGTAGTTACACATTATTCCTATGAATATTAATTTGGAATAATGTCATTATATATAGAAAAAAATTCAAACTGAGCAATATATATTTTAACCCCATTAAAATTATTGATCATATCAGAATAACATCTTATCATAGGGAAATTCAACCAGATCAATATCATGTTTGTGAAGTGATTTGTGATGCATTATCCAAGAAGTAAATAATTGATGCTTCATATATAAAAATATCATATGTTATAACACTATATCATGGCAATTCATATTACAAACAACAAAAAGGATATTCTTTATCAAAAAGAGAATGTACTATAGAAAAAGATCAATCCATGGTTAAAGTTATGGATAAATATATTAAATTTTAGGAATAAATAGAGGAACCAAAGTAAGTGTTGATGAAAAATATTCATCAGTTTTTTATAGTAGAGTTTCATGATTTTTAGGGAGAAATTCGTATAGTGGAAAAGAATGTAACACCTCAACATTTTATAATATATATTTCTCTATTAAATTTATTTTTTTTGATAGATTTAATTACATAGAAAATATAGCCTATATAAACCAAATTTTACGATTAAAATATATAAATTAATTATTACATTAATAAAAATGTATCATTAACTATACACTATTTATCAAATATATAGAATCCAAGAAAAAATCTTCTTAAGGTAAAATATATATTTTTCATATAGTTTTTTATGTATGTAATGTATATTTAAAATAAAAGATTAAAATTATCAATATTGTAAAACATTTTTTTTACGATTTAAATATTATATATCTATAGAAATTTGATTATATTCATTTAATTGTTGTTATTAGTCATTGAATTATAATAGTCTATGTTTGTTTCAAAAATTGATTTTCCACGATAATGTTGTTTTTTTGGATTTTTTTCATGGATACAATAATTAACTTACTGTAGTATTATATTTTTTTTATAAAAAATTGATATATTATATAAAATAATAACTTTAAAATTATATTAGTTTTATTTTTTAGTGAAATGTTATATTTTCTAGTAAATAATGAAAAAATATCAATTTTATCAATGTTAAATTTTTTTTATTAAATAAATTAATTTAAAATACCATGTCTATTTTTGATATGGTTTTTGAGTAATTTAATATTCATTTTATTAAAAATTATCTAATAAATTCCAGATGAATCACAATTTCACTGTAAATTGGTATAATATCATTTTTACGATTAAAAAAATTCTCTTTTCTAAAAACTTTTTTTCATTGAAAATTTATAATTTTAAACATAATTTATAGATAATATAAAAATTGAATCATGAAAAATTGGGTTCAAATTTTCTATCAGTGGGTTCAAATATAGTAATATGCTTAGTTTCATTTTTCTTCATTATGAATAGTATCCTTGGAAAAAAATTTCTCACCATTGAAAAAGGAAAAATGGGTTAAATACGAGTAAATCATTACGACATGAAAAAGTTATATTCTTAATTATTATTTTTGGATGTTAATTATAATATTTTCAACTTATATATGAATTATAGTTACTTTTTTTCCACATGATTATGATTAAGACCAATTTAATTATTTTAAACAATGTTGGAAACACCAAATGGTTCATTGATCTATAATAAAGCATACACCTTCTTTCCAAATGTTAGAGGTAATTTGGGGTTTCAAAACCATAGTCACATATAAACATACATTATTTGATAGGAAGTTAGGTCATCCTCATCACACCCATTTAAATGGAATTAATTCAGACACTAGGACCCTCTTATAGATTTTTATGATATGTTTGTGAATATTTTCTAATTTCTAAAATGGGATTTGGTGCCCTAATAATATAATCTTGTGTTACAAAACTATGTGTGAAAAAGGTTTACTATTAATATATTTCAATGATTTTACATCTGGATTCATTTATTATGTAACCATGTTGGACTGTACGCACATTTAAGCCACGAGACTAGGTTATCTATTGTTTAATACCATCCAATAAGTTGATTGGTGTTTTCTGATTGATCTCAACCCTTGAGAAGGAATCCTACAAATCATGTTCACAAAAATAATCAGTTTCTTGATTGTTCTATTTATACTCAAAACTCTAATATATGGGAATGTACAATTAAAACTCTTGGAAGAAATTTCTCCATATTTTATCAACATTATAAATCCTTAGGGACGAAAACTAATGTGTATTCCCATGTAAGGAAGTGTTTATATCATGAATATAAAAATTTATTATACTATAATGTTTCCTGCTTGTTGGAATTTTATAACATTGGTTATATGATCATTTAAAATCCTAAAACACATGCGAGTCTTGTCAAACATTAGAAATAGGTGATAAAAAAGGTTTTGAGAATAATTTATATATGTGGGTATTACACATTCAAAATAAAGATGCCCTACAAGAGTATTTGACCTAGATCTTGGGCCTCTGGAATTGATCATACATATCCATCTTATAATTAGAATTTGAAACATTGTAGTTCTATAATGTTTCGAAATCCCCTAATGGTTAACAAAAAGTGGTAAACCTATAGTGGGTGTGTCCTATAAATTGGATTAAAAGAAATACCATGTTTCTTATTCTTGGATGGATGACCATTAGATATATTCAAACCTTTCATATGATGGATAGAAATTTGATACCATTAGAGGTCAACTAAACATTCATAGATGGCGTGAAGATCCTATAACTCTCATAAGAATTCATGAGTCCATGACCGTATTTTAATATGTAAATTTACAATATGAGGGGGTAGGTTGTTATTGATCTTAGGCTCATGTTCATGGGTGCACATGGTTCGATGGTACTTATTCAATTAGTCATTTGAGAGATGGCTCACATTTGTGAGGATGTTCAACAAACATGTTTGAAATACGTCATGTGGTCATGACTGATGGTTTTTGCATCATCTAAATTATATGAAAAGGGGTTTCACATGAACCAATATGACATTTATAGGGTGTCTTTTTAACATGGTTTACATATCTAGGGTCTTCAGGTAACATCCTATACCTTTTAATGATATTTTTTTACTAATAATATGTGTCGTATTTAGTTTTGACTGAAAAAACTATATCACTCTATTAATGAGGTGTGTATAATTTGATATATGACCATTAGTTTTTGGCCATTATATCATCATTGGTAAATATGACCACTACAATCTAGACCCTTAATTATTATTTTTATATCATAATTAGTGTTTATAAGTACAAATGATGAAGGATAACTAATGGAGAAAAGATAACTTCTGGCCTTAACCGATAGACTTATGCCTCATAAAGACTACTCTTTAAAGATTATGAGGATTAGTACAATATTTGGGGATATCTTATGTCCAATCCCAAGTCGATAATCAAAAATTTAATCATTAACGAAATCCCCTATGATTGATGTTCATGTTAGTGGAAATCACAACTCATCTGATGATT
The DNA here is from genome assembly GCA_963277665.1 of Viscum album. Lineage (NCBI taxonomy): Eukaryota > Viridiplantae > Streptophyta > Magnoliopsida > Santalales > Viscaceae > Viscum > Viscum album. Next base: position 546,355,001 of record OY728158.1, read on the forward strand.
TCCGAGTTACTCCATGAATCTTCCACCATTGCAAACCATACTCTTTAGACATATATTAGTGTTATAAGGGGTTATGTTTTGAGTCCATATTGACATAAATTTTCTTTCCATTTTATAAATAAAATTCTTGTTACATCACTTCCACTTTGAGAATTAGTTTTCATAATAAAAATGAGATAGAATTTGCCAAATTATTTTTTCAGACAATAATTGTTCTTTTTAGAAAAGATATAAATACCTATAATAAACTCATATACGATGAATAATATTTATTTTAATTAAATAGTCTGGATGAAACAAAATTATTTAAATATAAGATATCAAATAATTTTATTTTGTACATGTATAAGAAATTTTACTTTGCATTATTAATATTTTTTTATTTTAAATAAATAATGGGATGTATTTTTAAAAGATATAATTATCATATTTTGGGAATTATTTTGATAAAATAAATATCAATTTTTACATTGTAATGTAAAAATTAGGTTTGGGGAATTTATGATAATTTTCTAAAATATTTTATTTCTAGTGAATAGTAAAAATGCAATTTGTGTTTTTCAGTATGTTTAATGACTTCATAATTATGTAATAATGATATAATAAATAATTTAACACATTCATATATATATAATATTTTATTTTATTGTAATAATATATTTAAATGGGTTTTAATAAATTTACAAACCTATAATTACCTTTAATAAGTCTATAATGGAAACTATATCATTAAAAACATTATTTTTGTGGAAACATTACTTTTCTATGATAAAATAACTAATATAAAATTATGACTGACTCTTTTGGGTTAAAATAAAATAAAATAAGATCCATGTTTAAAAAAACATGGGAAAATACCATGGGCAGGACAATGGATTTTCATTTTCCACAACCTAGGTTTCCAAGGACTATATTTGGAAATTAATAAATGAATCCACACCTTTTTCAATAAATACCCACCAATTTCCCAATTTATAGTCAATAAAAATCCATAATCCTTGACTCTATAATATTTTTACCTCTTATGGTTCCCTACTATAGTTTCCTCAAGCCCCAAGGCCTCAATCATCATGCTTTAGGAATAACACTTCAAGGTGAGGGAAATATAGTTATTTTCCCTTCCTTTTAAGAAAAAAATTTATTATATGTATTATGAAGGTTATTTTCACTCCATCCTCTATTTTTCATTTTATTCATTAACATAATAAATAATTATATTATGTAAAGGGATAACCCTATCCCCACTCTTTTTACCATTTTAGAAAACTGCATTTTATACCCTTTATGCTACGGAATTTACTTATTAAAATTTCTATCTTCTCCTCAATAAATTCCATTTTGTTTTAATTTTTTGGAGTACCTAAATCTCGTTAATATACAAGTGTATTAGATAACATATAATACTAATTTTTTTATTATGGGATTAAAATTCATTAAAAATTAAATCCTTTTTTGTGGTAGGAAAATGATAAAATGTTTGTGTTTTTAAGAAACTATTAAATTCAATGGTTTTCATATGAAACCCATTACATTTATTCTATATGTATTTTATATGATATTCTTGATTATGATAAAGGTGGATAAAATTAATTAATAAATATTAAGGGTTTTCAGTGATAGATATTCAATGAATTAGGAAACGAATTTAATGTCTAGAGATGACATATTTTAGGACAACATTGTGAGAAACCTTTGTAATTTTTATGACACCTTGGATGAAAACATTAATGATTTACTTATAAATACCTCATTTAAATATTTTATCAACATATATAAGTAATTATTCTTTTAATTTCTATTATAATCTTCCCACTTTTTTTCCCAATCATTTATGATATTATTCATGTTCTTATTGATATTTTTAATGGTCACATATAAACTATTTCCATTGCTTACCCTTGTTGGTCCTTATGCCCACCCTTTACATTATGGTATATCCCTAGGTCATGAGATTTAGTAAATGTACTAAGGATGAACCAATGATGATTATCATAAACTGTATTAGAAGAGTTTTATATGTTTTTGTGTATTTTGTACCTTATTTACAGACAATTAAACATTAAATGATCGAAAATTTTTACCATCAAAATGAAATGCTCATGTAATAAAATGTGAGATGAAATAGTCAGTAGAAATGGATGGGTTTGTTATTTTTTTGAATTATAATTTAATACATTAATAATAACCCTTAGTAAAGGTTAAAATATCATCAAATGTCCTTTTATTTTAGAGAAGTATCAACTAAGTGGTCTCTACGAAAAGAGATCCTTAATTGGATATGAGAAAATTGGATGTGGCTCTAGTAGAGATATATCTATGGGTAAAACTAAAAAACAATTCCGTAATCAAGAATCAAATAGAAAATAGTTCATGATAACCAAACTTACTTCACTCTTGGTTTAACAATCCCTAGGGGTATATGTTGGGTTAATAAAAAAATTATGAACCATTATGAATGATATAGATAAAATATATTTTTTAAGGATAAAATATTTAACCATGAATTTTTAAGACATAAAATTCTATTAGAGTTTTATTATTTTTAAAATAAACACATTTTTCACTATGGTTTTATTTTTTTAATTATTTTTGGGAAATATGTGGAATCAAGTAAATGGTTGGTAGAACAGACCATGTGCTGATGACCCTACGATGAAATCTGTAATGGGAAAATCCATGATAATGATAAATCAACTAACTCATGTTAGGTTAAATAAATTTAATCGATCTGAGTAACATATTTTAAGTCAATTGGAACAATGTTTTATTGAATTTTTTATGCATATATGACCACAATCTCATTGTGGATATACCAACCCATTGATTTATGAGCAATGGATAAGCTATACGGAATGGATATTTTATGTGCTACATTTTTTGGAATAAGCTAATGTCACCCTAGATGGGTACTACATAAAAGTAAAAGGTAATACTTTATGGACACTGATTCAAAATATGAAGAAAAGTAAGGAGGTATACGTTATAGAGTGAGAAGAGCTTAAGGTAATCTTTTTCAAAAAATATTTTCTTTATTAAATGATAAATAAAATAGAGAATGAATTCATAGAGTTGAAGTATGAGTGAAATATATCTATTGGTAGCTATGAGATGGACATTAAAATACCTTCTCATTACATCTCTATATTTTTCATTGATATTAATGTAATTTTTGGTAGATTATATGTTGGACTAATACCACATATACAGAAAATATATCCAACGAAATCATTGATAGAAATGAGGAAATATTTCATAGTGTAATGAAGGTTGAACTATAGTTTGGAGTGATTTAATTGTACAATATACCAAATTGAAGGAATAGATCAATGGAAATAAGAATATGGAAGAACATTGATCGTGGAATAGAAGGAAAGAAATTGAAACTTCCCACATGAAACATAAGTGGAAAGAATAATTCGAGGAATTTTATTCCTGGGACTATGAAATGTTAAATGTATGAAGATATGTCCATATATCTCATAACTACTATAGAAAGATAATAGCTAAAATTATCAACAATAACTATAATGATAAAATGGTTCAATCCCATTCTAATTTCTATTGTTATAAGTCTATATATCTTGGGTACTTTTCTAATCATAGTTCGTAACATATTTTAATCAAGGGAAATCACAATAAACCACATATTTGGCCAAGGGATAAAGGATAATAATTTTCTATCATAATGGATAATTAAGAGGCTCCAAATGAAGTGGGGGTGGGTACTCTGGTAGTTCCTTCAAAGATATAATGTACATTGATTGATTTTGGTTATATTGATCACTTTATTTCATCCATGTGTAAATAGAGTGTAGAATCAATCCCCAAACTAATTCATGTATAGTTATCATCATAGATTCCCAAAGTGACTATCCATTATTCAATAGTGTATTGAAACTCTAGTATTTAAATTAGAGGGCACAATATCTTAGAAAATCTAGTAGTCATTCCCATGTTGGAATTATGCATTATACTAGGGATGAGAAATCTATCAATGTATAATTATAAGATCAACTATATAAATAATTAAATTTTGGTTTTATTGAATGGAAAACCTACAATTATATTCAAAGGAGAGATATCTTGACCTACCATTTGTATAGAATAATGTCCTGTATAATTCATTATGGAAATGATTAGTGGAGATAAAAATTTAAATTAAAGTATATGAATTGAAAATTTCCACATTATTATAGACTAGATTAACATATTTCTCAAGAAGTTACTTGTACCTCCCTCAAAAATAAATGTTTATTTCTCTACTGAACACATTCATGGATCCATTATTATATCAAATTCCACTTATATAATAGAAAATTTGATGACTGGGGAATTAATTAAATAGATTCACTATCAATTAGAAATTTTTTTGTAAGGATGAGTCATTCTCTTTAGAGAGAAGATATTATATTAGTGAAGAAGAAGGATGGATCAATGCTATTATTCATTGACTATAGATAACATAATGGGATCATAATAAACAACAAGTAGCCTCTTCTAAGGATTGATTACCAATTTGACCAGCTAAGTGGGGATCAATTCTTCTCTAATATTGATCATTGATCTAGTTTTCATCAATTTAGGGTGATGAAATAAGATATTCCAAAGACTAATGTCTATTAAATATATGATAATTAGGAGTTTTTTTATTTCCTTAGGTTTCACCAATTCCATATCTAAATTTAGGTATTGGATGAATATAGACATTGAAGAGATACTTGATGAACTTGTGGTATTTTGTAACGATGATATTATCATATATTCAAATAGTCAAGAGCAGCATGAGGATCATCTAACAGTTATATTAAAACCTCTGAGGATGGAGGGGTTATTTAGAATATTTATAAAATGTGACTTTTAGTTAAAAAAAGTTTATTTATTGGGGCACATTTTCCCAAATGATGGAATCTCTGTTGGCCATACAAAGACAACAATTGTGGAGGAGTTTCCTCATCATAGAATATTATCTAAGATTCTAAGATTCCTTGGATTAGTAGGATATTATATACGGGTTTTGAATAACTATTCATGAACTTCTAATCCACTAACCATGTTAATGTTAGAAGGGTATATTTATTTTTTGATAGAGGAGTGTGAAGAATGTTTCCAAAAGATGAATAAGAGATTGGTTACTACACCTGTGTTAACTCTACCCTCTCTTAGAGAAGGTTTTTTATTTTTATTTTTAGTGATGCATATTTGAAAGTACTATGGTGTACATTCATGAAAAATCAGGTGTTTATTTCTTATGTATCTTTATGTTTGTATCCTCATGTGAATAATTTTCAAATTAATGACCATAAGTTAGCTGATATTATTTCTGATTGGAAGATATGGATATTCTATCATTATTAGGTGAAATTTTATATACACACAGACCACTAATATTTTAATTATATATTCACACAAAAGTAATTGAACATGAGACATTGTAGATGGTTGAATCGTATTAAAACTATTACTGTTCAATTCATTATCACCCAATAATAGAAAACCAAATCTCTTAAGGATTGTGTAGGAATGACCTCGTTTTGAAGCAATGATAAGGATTCAAGGGGATCTTAATATTAATGACCCAGTAAAATATGATATGGGATTTTAAATGGAAGGAACATCATCTACCAGATTCTAAATTATTCCTCAACCATCATTACTATATAATATCATGAAATCTCAAACAGAATATAATTTATTATATAATAAGATAGAGGTTGTAAAGAAGATGTTTTGTAAATTAAATATTGATCAAGAAGTTGTAATGAAATTTCATACAAGACTATTTGTTCCTTCAATTCTAGAGATAATAAAATAATTGATGGATTAATATAGTATATCTATATTCCCCAAAAATCTTGAATCACAAAAAAAGAATAGGGACCATCATGATTATTTTGGGGATAACATAAAATGGGAGATAGTAGACTAAACTACAATGTTCATAGTTTTTCCTCAAGTGAACATAGACATAAAAATTTATAAACGGGTATTTAAAAAACTACCCATACCAACATAAAAATTAGAAAATATCACCAATGAATTTTTCACTGGTCTCTCTATAACATATAATAGAAACATTGTCATATGGTTAATAGTGGATCATATGACCAAGACGTCATATGTCATCGTTATTCACAAATATTTCTATATTTACTAACATTCCCTGATTTATATAAAGGAATTTGGGAGGTTGAATGGGGTACCACATTGTATCATTTTGTATTTTAATACAATTTTCCAAAAGAAATTTGAGAGAAGTATTTAACCTGATCTAAATACTGAATTGAATTCATATATGCACTATCACCCCCAAACTGATGGAATATATTATAAGATTATTCAAAAACTCGAAGACATTCTATGAACATGCTCAATGTAATATAATGGTTGATGGGTGGAACAACTAACATTATATGAGTTACTATACAACAGGACCTTCCATTTGTGTATTCAAATGGAACCCCATGAATCCCAATATGGGAAGTGATATAGAACTCCTTCTTAATGGGATGAATTTCATGAGATAAATCTTCATCAGTCTGATTATATGCAATAGAAGACTCTAAAGGATTACTCCTTACAATAATAAATAATGGATACTTAATGTCAGTATAAGAGTTATCCTAACAACCATGAAAGGGACTTGGCATATGATGTTGGAGAAAAATTCCTCATTTTAGTTTAATCTTGGAATATATTTATGTTGTTTATAAAGGAAAGAAAACTTCTCCATAGGAACATGGTCCCCAATGAAATCCATCATCACATTGGAGGAGTGTACTATCAGTTATAACATCCTCCAAATCTACCAAATGTTTTTTGATTTCATCCATGTATATCTCTTGAAAAAGTACATGTCTGACCCATCACATGTACTAAAATTAGAGTTGGTACAACTAGAACATGACCTCTCTTTTGAGGAGCAATTTTTGGAATTCTTGAATCTTATATAAAAGTGTCTATGCGAAAAGAATACCAATTTCATCAATTTTATTTTGGAGGAACCATAAATATGAATAAAAAATGTGGGAACAAGAGGATACAATGATGCAGAAGTACAAACATATTTTCCCAACAAAAATATTGAGTTTAAATTTTGGTGATGAAATACTTAGGGGGGAACATTATAAAAACCTATACTTTTTGGATAATACTTGTTTCTTGATAAAATGTGTGTCCTATGATTCTTCTCTCATAAAAAATAAATCTCTTTATTAATTATTTGAGTATAATTTTAAATGTGACCCTTAGGGTTCGACATTTATATGATCATTGGTCAAATATGGAAACTGTTCAATATAAATATTGGACATTATAAACTTAACAATAATTTTAACATTATTATTAGTATTTTTATGTATATTTATCAAAGGATAATTAATGTAGGAAAGGGAAATGATGGCCTTAACCAGTAGAATCATTCCATAAGAATACCATTTGACAGAGCATGGATGGGAGGTATCATATTTGGGGTTCTTTATAGAACAAGCCCAATTCAAGGTTTAAAAATTGAATCTTGAATGAAATCACCTATTATAGATGTTGAAGTTAGTTTAAATTATAACTTTGGTAAGGTTAGATGAGTCACCACATTAATCTATAACCATCTCACACCATACATTTAGGTCGTATTAAGGTGTTATAATGGGTTATGTGTCAATTACCTAGTTACATAAAATGTATTTTCATTGTATAAATTATATTTTTATTTTATCAATTCCATTTAAATAATTTTTTTCATTTCAAAATTTGGTTTCAATTTGATAAATTTATGTTTTGGAAATAAATTGTATTGTCGTAAAAATATATATATTTATAATAAACTTATATATTAAAAATAATATTTATTTTAATTTAATTGAATGATAGAAACACTATTATTTAAATACAAATGATAAAATAGTTTTATTTTTTCATGTGTTTGAAATTTTGATGTGCATTTTCAATCTGCTATTAGTTTTAATAAATAATGACATCTATATTTAAATTTATAATTCACATATTTAAATAATTATTCAGGTAAAATAAATTAATTTTTTTAAATAATAACATCCAAATTAGGATCAGGTGAATTTATTATAATTTTATAAAATACATTGTATTTTTGGAAATAGTAAAAATATTCTTTCAGATTTCCAAAATGTTCAATGACTCTGTAATTATATCATCATGATTTAAAAACTAATTAACCAATTTCATTGACCAAAAATAAATTATACTATTAATATTATGTATTTTTATGGATTCTAATCAATTTTCAAATTAATAATTTACATTCCAAGGTCTAAAATGGTAACATTAACGTTAAAAACATTTTTTTCAAAACATTACTTTTCCATTCTAAAATTTTAATATAAAATGATAATAGACTCATTTAGAATAAAATAAATTAATACTTTTTCTGAATGTACAAAACTGTGGTAAAATACCTTTGGAAATTCCCTGGTTTTTCATTTTTAACAACTTAAGTTTTGATGATTTATATGTGAAAATTAATAAAAAAAACATCCTCTATATTTTTTATAAACACCCAACCATTAATCCATTTACAGTCAGTAAATTCTCATTATCCATGAATATCTGGTATTTTTACCTCCCATGGAGTCCTCCCATGGTTTCCTCAATACCCCATGGTCACAATAAACATGTTTTAGGAACAACTCTTCAAGATAATGGAAATATACTTCTTTCCAATTAGTTTCCAAAACTGATTTTCATATTTGTCTTATAAATGATATAGTCATTATATATTATATACAATATATTAATTTAAATAATAATATATTATGTTTTATAAATGTGATACCCCCACCCTTCTCTTTTTACCCTTTTCTAAAACCACCTTTTATACCTGTTATGTTTCCGAATTTACTTCTCAAAAGTTATCGCTTCTACTCAATAATATACCTTTTATTATCTTATTTTGAATACATAAACATATTTCATTTCTATGTTACTCACAAATATGAAAAATGATTTACCTTATTCTAATACTAATATTTAAGAAACCCACATTCCTTTTATTGGGAGTAAAATTACATAATAATCATATTTTTAAGTACATTTGAAATGCTAGGATTTTGATGTGAAACCTGTTTCATTTATTCACCAAAGGATATTTATAAAATTAATTTTTATTATCTATGTAGATATAATTAAATAATATATATGATGTGTGGTCCTTGATAGTTCCCCAATTCTGTTGGTAATGAATTTAATCTCTAGATATGACATGTTTTATGATACATTGGATATTAACCTTGTTATTTTTTGACATGTTTAGAGAAAACATTGATGTTATTCTTACAAATTTCTCATTTAAATGTTATGTCTACATATCCATGTAATTATTCATGTTTCTTTTATTATTATATTTATCTAGTTTTATTTTCACATTCCTTTATGATATTTATCATGTTAATGTTGATATTTCTCAATGTCACATCAAAACTATTTCATTTTCATTCCCTTTTGAGTCATATGCTCACCCTTTCCTTTCAATATGTCCCCAGATTATGATATGAAGTAAATTTAATTAGGATAGACATATTATGATTCCTTTCAACTATATTTTAATAATGTGTTATGTTTTCATGTACAATGTACCTTACTTCTAAAAAATTGAACAATAACAGATCATCTATTCGTATAATAAAAATGAAAAGTCTATGTAATAAAATCTGGGATTCAATACATCTTGTTATTAAAATAAATATTTCATGGATAATAAGTATGATCATTGAAAAAATTTCATTGGGGCTTCATGTGATTGTTTCAAAAAGTTGATGATGCTTCGTATGATCGAAACTGACTTTTCTTGGGCCTTTCACGTGAACCGAGATGATGTGATTGTGGTGCATCCCATGATCCAAATGACACGACTGAGGGATTTCTATAAAAATGTAAAATTTTACAAGGTAAATAATTAGAACCTAATTTAAATGAGTTGATGATCTCATGTGATCAATCATACGCGACTGAGGTGTGCCATATGGACCAATTGACATGAATGGGGTTCTTTGTAAGATCCAACTCACACGATAGAAAATTGATTACATGTCTGCGGTGTATCATGTGATTCAAGATAATATTTTAAGGTTTTCCTTACACATTAAATTAACTAATCACATGATTTTTTATTTACTTCATGCGTTGAATAGAGTATCATTCTTCTCATTAAGATTGCTACATATTTAGTCTTCATCTTGAAAAATATCCAAAAAACAATATTGCATTTTCATACTCTGACATTATCTATTTAATATTATGCACCTTATGTACATCATGTGATCGAGATAACAAATTGAAGGCCCTTTACATGATTAACTAAATTATTACTTGATGTTCATACACATATCATTTATTCCCTTAACATATTCACTGTACATTACCGGGTAGAAGAATCCTAAGATTGAATGATCCTTTTCATTGGAATGGTCTCTCTAACCTCTATTTTTTTTTATTTATTTTTTATTTATCATGAATTTTATCAAAATCATCATACTAAATGTATGATTCCTTATATTAAATTTGAATCTAATATCCTGATATTATTTAGTGGATTGCTTCGTGAGATCATGTTGTTTGTGACTAAAGAAAATTGTACTCATTTCAAATTATAAATTTAGACCACATGATCAATCCAGCACCAACAACATTCCTAATCCCATTTCATGCTAATGGGATTTATCATAATTAATTTTGGATCCCAAAATGGATTTTTCAAAATCAAATCGATTTGTTTGATAACCTTCCCATGATTGAGTTTACAAGCTAATTGGTTATCAGAAGATTATGATGAAATTTCTAGAGGACTTCATGAGATCACAACCCATGTTAAAGGGAATTTTATCACATCAGGGAAATTTATATGAGGACCTTCACAGGATCATGATCATATGTCAGATAGACTTCATGTGATTAGTAAAATGATCATGAGATATTCATAAACCATTATTAATAAAAAACAATAAAACTCTCATTGTATGAATATTTGTTTCATCATTATTTTTTAAATATTATTATGTAATCCCATTTCTGGTCTACTGGGGTATCAAGTGATATAAATTACATGTTTAATGGCTTCATGAGTTCAATTTTATAGTTAAAGAAGCTTTTGTTTCATTATATAAGGACTGTTTAAGAGGATTCAAAAAACCATTAATATATTATGTGAAGTGAAAAATATCATTGCATAAAAATTAACACAACCCCCATTATATATGGATTCCATCTTCTTCATCTTCTATTTTTTAAACATCATAGTTAATTTCATTTTTTATGTCATATGATCTGAAATACTCATCTTAGGGACTTCAAATGATTATATGAATTGTCTAATGGTTTGTATCATGATAAGGATGAATTTTCCTAGGGGATTCATATGATCATGAATGGATCTTATAGATCACACGATGAATTCACATGATGTTCCTTGGTTCATTCATTTGGGATTCTCATTAATGGTAGTGTGATATCTAATAATAATTCAATTACACTCTCTATAACCACATTTTTCATTTCCTTACATTAGGGGGGAATAATACCAATAATTAAGTATACCTTTGATCTGAGATTTTTTTTCTCTTTTTATGGTTTTCAACAAATCCCCCCCCCCTCAAGAGTGAACTCAAAAAGAAAAGGACTCAGTTATGAGAATAAAGTTTCTTAACTAGGTCATTTTGACTTATTATGGTTAGTAATTTGATTCACTTTTAATGTTTTTATATACCATTCATATTCTATTGGGTTCCATATAAATAGGGGAGTGAGAGGATAGTCATTTCACTTGTGACAAAATACCTCTAAATGTCATATTATTTTTCCTCTCACTTGATTTATTTGTAAGACAACTTTGCATAACCCCATCACAAGAAATGTTTACAAGACTTTTTTGTGGGATCTCACCACTTGACCTCTTCACATGATTTTCTTTTCACAATAGAATTATTAAACAATATTTGAACTAGTAATTTTTAATTTTTTTATCTATGCTTCACACCCTTAGTCATAGGTCATTCTGGAATTCTTTGTGTGTATCATATGAGCTATATCTTTTTCTCTTAATCTTTATGTGATTCATGTGACCTTCCAAACATCCCGTGATTTTAATTATTATAAATAAATAAAATTATCAAAAGAGTCAAAAGGGATAGTGTGATCATGAGGCATTGAACTGGTCACATAATACTTCTAATACTTCCTAAGCCATTGGATTTCTAATATGGTCCACCATATTTTTCCATGGTTCCATTATTTTCTAACATAGTATTTTTTTTATCTAAATATATTGATAAAAGGAGGTTTCAGCCATAATGTCTCTTCATAATGATATATTTTTTAATTTGGACACTGATCAACTTATTTTCATTCAGTCATCTCAATTTTGGTTATCAAACATGATGGGAAAATTTCTCCTAGAATATCTTAATTTATACTTGTTACCCCTGTAGGGGTTTGGCCTATAAAACAATCCTCATATCCAATAACCCCAATTTAAGATCATACCTCCACATATCTTAAATAATGTAAGAGCCATTGGTGAAAATATTTCACATATGTGCTAAATAATTTTTATGGAAAAAAACCTAATAGTTATATGATTATATTTCTAAAAAAACATTTCATAGGTACATCATGAATCTAATCATGAAATTCAAATGTATAACTCGATAATGAAAAATTAATACACGAATATTATATGAAGAGGATTTCATGGTATGTAACATACACCAATATGTAGATTTAGGATGGACTGGGGATAAACTTTTTGGGTGTAGAAAACTACCACAAAATTCACTGGTATGTTAAAGAGAATATGAATATTTGATTCTTTCGATATTTCACAATACTGAGTATATGAGAAAAAAATATTAATTAAATAATAATTTAGATGATGGAGTTCACACAAAAATCAATTTTCCTTGATGAATGGTGATGTCAGCATCAGTCACTATGACCTTAAGAAACCTTTCTGGTGAACCAATTTTGATGAAGTATATGATGTGTTTCTCTATCAATAATTTACATGGTATGATGTAGTGTATACCCCAACCAATATTGGGGAGTAGATAAAGTCTTCCATGATGGAACATGGGAAGGAATCATCTATAGGGGTAGACATTCCTATCATTAAACATGTTTTATTTTTTATTTCCTAGTAACATTATAATCCTTCAGTTATGAAGCTAAATGAGTTCCCAATACAAGATTACGAACATGTAAAGGGGCATTACTATACAATAATCAACAAAGGATAATTATAAAACTAAGGATGGGATGTTATTCCTAAAATCAAAAAAACTATTTTATTTCATTTCATTCATTCATGTGTAACGCCCATACCTAGAAGGTCATATCAAGTGAATAAATTTAATATATTAGCATGATTAGAAGGAATCAAATCCCAAAAGGACTGATTAGATTAATAGTCTTGGAAAATAGATTAAATAAATGAACCTTTTATTTAAATTAAATACAAAAAATACAACATTTATTAACCATTGTGAACAACATTATTTTTCATATCATAACCTAGTATATCAGTCAAAATACACATATTGGCATCCTAGGAATGTAAAACATTATAAATTTGTGGGCATAGATGCTCAGTAAGAGTTATAAATATATTAAAATCTATGAAAAACAAGAATAAATTTCAGGAAAAGGCATAAAACTGAATCAATATCTTTTTAAACATATTCTTGAGTATAATATGGCATGAATAAATCAACTAATTCCATTTAAACATACACATGGATATTGTACTAGTCGAATAATAACATATAAAATCAATAACTAATCTCATAATATAATGACCCGGCCTTATCTTACATTACTATTACATCACTTTAATGATAAACAACATAATAGTATTACACGTGGAGGATCCAGAGGTTTAGTGTCTTGGGAAAACTAGGACTACACATAACAATTACAACAACAAGCATAAAAAAATTCATTTAATCTCTTCTTCTATAGCTTCTTAGTCGCACTTGTCCTCTCCCTAGTACATGTAGCCACCCGAGGACATACATCAAAAGGGGTGATCTAAATGCTCATTAAGAGGATAGATAAGAACAATATAGCATGGGGTGAGCATAATCATAACATAGGAAGAAGATCTTGAACATGAGAGGAGGATAAACAATAAACTTGAAATGTGGCAAAGCATAAAAATGAAACACCATGTCTTAGTGGTTAACTACCACACATACTTGTGAACAAAGCTAGCATCATGTTCATGCATAATTTCAGATTTAATCATGAGATTAATCACTTTACCCAATGCATTGGAGTGCTATATAATTCTGGGCGCACCCGTCACATTTAAACATTCATATTGCGCTATATAATTCCGGGCGCACCCGTCAGATCATAACATTATCATTATCATACTTTCCACATAGAAAACATATCAAAAATTTACATAAATAACCCATGGAAAGGAATGGGTTTAATCTCATAATAACACATTCATAAGCATTGGGTTCCCAAAAGGAAGAGGGAACAACATACTTGATATAAGAACCATCAACCTTGAATGAGAGGTAAAAGGTGAGATCTTGAAAGAAGAGTTCTTCTGGAAAACATTTTTATGGACATAGAAACCAGTGAAAAACATGTATATCCCAGAAAAGTAAAGGAAAAGATGAAAAAAAGTCCATTTAGGAGTAACCATATCAAAAATGGAGTGAAAGAGGGAGAACCCGAAGGAAGAAATTTGGGTTCGAGATTTCCCCTTACCTTGTACTCGAATGCCTCCTTCTCTTTAATGCCCTGTATAATGACATTATATTAATTAATTAGAAATTACAGAACCTTTTATACATTAATAGGGTTCATTCTAGTTTCATTATTTCATTTTATGTTCCTTTGGATGACTTATAGAGTTTAGAGACATTGTTCGGGGATGTTCGTTTTTATGGTTTTCTTGAACGGTCCACTTGTATTCTTAAATTGATGTTTGGGTAGATCATGGGTAAACATACAGAAATTATATTACATGTTATTAATGATATTACAGAAGCTTTAATGATTTTAAAATGAGTTATATTAGATCCTTGTGGATGAATCATTAGATAAGAATTAAATGAGGATTATTTGGGTTAATTTGTCCGGTTTTTTGGATCACAACGAACTCGTTTTAACATTTAAATTAGTAATATGGCCATAGGTTATTTCCAGAACATAAAATAGAACATAATACATATAAAATATTCTGGTTCAACCATAAAAATGGTTTCATGACCAGATTTTAAGGTAGAAATGGAAGAAGAGAACATGTCGTTTTTGAAGGTGATAAATTATCACCACATGAACAACGTTCTCTTTAATAAAATAAAAGGAAGAGGGAAAGGGTGTGGGGTGATATAATATAACATTAGAATCATAAAATTACATTATATATATAATACTGTATTTACAGAATAATTTGGATGAAGATAGGTAGGGAGAGATCAAGAAAGGAACTTGAACTTGAAAGGAAATTAAAGGAGAAGAGAGGGAGAGAAATTACCTTTAGAATCCTCTTCTTGAGATCCTCTTTAAGGAAGCTAGGCTTGGTCTTTTGATGAGACCAGAAGCTTTTGTACGTGGGGGATGAGCTAGGGAAGGTGTTTGGGCAGAGTTTAGAGAAGTATTGGAGCTTGAGAGGTGTGAGGAAAAGAGGGAGTGTAGGGTGGCTTTTATAGTGGAGGGGAGAGGGGTTTCCTTAATATAAAATTGATTAGTTTATTAATTTCACCTAAGACAAGGAATAGTGAGTCTTGGATGAATAAGAATAGTAAATTTGACTTGTGAATTCGGTATTTGGGTGCTTACATCACTTGTGATGTCAGGAATAGTGGGTTTTAATTAAAATGTATTTATATGGTAAATTAATGTATTCTACTATTCACCAAAAATTCAAGTATCTCAGAAAAATCCCTAAAATTTAGCCCAACCATTTTTTGACGTGTATAATCCAAAAATGAAGTCCATTTTTAAAAAATAATTTTATAACTATTATTAATTTAATATTTAATTAAAATCATAATTTACTTAAAAAAACAGTTTTTAAAATTAAAACTGAATTTATAGTTCTTTCAAAAATTACTTAGGGTCTTATAAAATTATCTAAAAACTATTAGACATTGATTAAATAATTTATGAATATATTTAAGGAAAATAAATATTCCTTTAAATTAATTAATTAATTATAATTAATTATTTATGACTTATAAAATACCAAAAATGTTTACTAAGGTCAAATTGTCACTTTCTAAGATGTCTAAATTTTATTTTATTATTAATACGTAATGTTACTCTTATTTACTATTAATAAAGGGCATATTACTATTAATAAGGGTAGGTTACTATTCATAAGGGTAGGTTACTATTCTCTAACAATTATTTTTGTTTCATTGGACTCCAAAAACTATCTTGAACACAACCGTGTATGTTGGATTTTTAAAATTCCAAACATAGGGGTAACAAAATTATGTTTAAAGGTAACTTATCACTTAGTAGTTCATTATTTTGTGTTTTTATGACATAGATATAAGAAGGGAATTTTCTATTGAAATACTTTGGGTTGTTACATTCTTCCCCCCTTAAGAAATTTCACCCCCGAAATTTCACTTTACACAAACAGGTGAGGGTACTTGTCATTCATTACCTCTCCTGGTTCCCACCATTTTCTAAAATAGAAAAGGTTAGAACAAAACATAAGTAAACAAGTCATGAATAACTTATTAATTTAAAAAAATTATCCCAAAAACATAACTTATGGGATCCCTAGGTAAATATTCTTGTGTATATATTTGTACTTATTCTTATGCTAGTGGTTTTCTATAGGGTTTACTAATCCTAGTTCCCAAATTAACTAAACCTTTCCTCTGATACCAACTATAATGACCCGGCGTTTTCTTAAATTATTATTAAATGATTTTAAAGATAAAAAACATAATAGTATTACACATGGAGGATCCAGAGGTTTAGTGTCTTGGGAAAACTAGGACTACACATAACAAGTACAACATCATGAATAAAAAAAATTCATTTAATCTCTTCTTCTATAGCTTCTTAGTCGCACTTGTCCTCTCCTTAGTACATGTAGCCACCTGAGGATATACATCAAAAGGGGTGAGCTAAATTCTCAGTAAGAGGATAGATAAGAACAATATAGCATGGGGTGAGAATAATCATAACATAGGAAGAAGATCTTGAACATGAGAGGAGCATAAACAATAAACTTGAAATATGGCAAAGCATAAAAATGAAACATCATGTCTTAGTGGTTAACTACCAAACATACTTGTGAACAAAGCTAGAATCATGTTCACACATCATTTCACATTTACTCATGAGATTCATCACTTTACCCAATGCATTGGAGCGCTATATAATTCCGGGCGCACCAATCACATTTAAACATTCATATTGCGCTATATAATTTCGGGCGCACCCGTCACATCATAACATTATCATTATCATGCTTGCCACATAGAAAACATATAAAAAATGTACATAAATAACCCATGTAAAGGAATGGGTTTCATCTCATAATAACACATTAATAAGCTTTGGGTTCCCAAAAGGAAGAGGGAACAACATACTTGATATAAGAACCATCAACCTTGAATGAGAGGTAAAAGGTGAGATCTTGAAAGAAGAGTTCTTTTGGAAAACATTTTGATGGACATAAAAACCAGTGACAAACATGTATATCCCAGAAAAGTAAAGGAAAAGATGAACAAAAGACCTTTGAGGAGTAACCATATCAAAAATAGAGTGAAAGAGGGAGAACCCGAAGGAAGAAAATTGGGTTCGAGATTTCCCCTTACCTTGTACTCGAATGCCTCCTTCTCTTTAATGTCCTGTATAATGACATTATATTCATTAATTAGAAATTTCAGAACCTTTTATACATTAATAGGGTTCATTATGGTTTCATTATTTCATATTATGTTCCTTTGGATGACTTATAGAGTTTAAAAACATTGTTCAGGGATGTTCGTTTTTATGGTTTTCTTGAACGGTCCACTTGTATTCTTAAATTGATGTTTGGGTAGATCACGGGTAAACATCCAGAAATGATATTACATGTTATTAATTATATTACAGAAGCTTTAATTATTTTAAAATGAGTTATATTAGATCCATGTGGATGAATCATTAGATAAGAATTAAATGAGGATTATTTGGGTTAATTTGTCCGGTTTTTTGGATCACAACGAACTCGTTTTAACATTTAACTTGGTAATATGGCCATAGGTTATTTCCAGAACATAAAATAGAACATAATACATATAAAATATTCTGGTTCAACCATAAAAATGGTTTCATGACCAGATTTTAAGGTAGAAATGGAAGAAGAGAGCATGTCGTTTTTGAAGGTGATAAATTATCACCACATGAACAACGTTATCTTTAATAAAATAAAAGGAAGAGGGAAAGGGTGTAAGGTGATATAATATAACATTAGAAGCATAAAATTACATTATATATATAATTCTGTATTTACAGAACAATTTGGATGAATATAGGTAGGGAGAGATCAAGAAAGGAACTTGAACTTGAAAGGAAATTAAAGGAGAAGAGAGAGAGAAATTACCTTTAGAATCCTCTTCTTGAGATCCTATTTAAGGAAGCTAGGCTTGGTCTTTTGATGAGACCAGTAGCTTTTTGAATTGGGAGATGAGCTAGGTAAGGTGTTTGGGCAGAGTTTAGAGAAGGCTTGGAGCTTGAGAGGTGTGAGGAAAAGAGGGAGTGAAGGGTGGCTTTTATAGTGGAGGGGAGAGGGGTTTCCTTAATATAAAATTGATTAGTTTATTAATTTCACCTCAGACAAGGAATAGTGAGTCTTGGATGACTAAGAATAGTAAATTTGACTTGTGAATTCGGGATTTCAGTGCTTACATCACTTGTGATGTCAGGAATAGTGGGTTTTAATTAAAATGTATTTATATGGTAAATTAATGTATTCTACTATTCACCAAAAATTCAAGTATCTCAGAAAAATCCCAAAACATTACCCCAACCATTTTTCGACGTGTAGAATCCAAAAATGAAGTCCATTTTTCAAAAATAATTTTATAAATATTATTAATTTAATATTTAATTAAAATCATAATTTACTTAAAAAATAGTTTTTAAAATTAAAACTGAATTTATATTTCTTTCAAAAATTACTTAAGGTCTTATAAAATTATGTAAAAACTATTAGACATTGATTCAATAATTTATGAATATATTTCAGGAAAATAAATATTCTTTTAAATTAATTAATTAATTATAATTAATTATTTATGACTTAAAAAATATCAAAAATGTTGACTAAGGTAAAATTGTCACTTTCTAAGATGTCTAAATTTTATTTTATTATTCATAGTTAATGTTACTCTTATTTACTATTCATAAGGGTCATATTACTATTCATAAGGGTAGGCTACTATTCATAAGGGTAGGTTACTATTCACTAAAAATTATTTTTGTTTCATTGGACTCCAAAAACTATCTTGAACACAACCGTGTATGTTGGATTTTTAAAATTCCAAACATAGGGGTAACAAAATTATGTTTAAAGGTCACTTATCACTTAGTAGTTCATTATTTTGTGTTTTTATGACACATATATAAGAAGGAAATTTTATATTGAAATACTTTGGGTTGTTACACATAATGTAGGAATTCATAATGATAGACATCATAATTATACCATCTTAGCATCCTACCAAGACTCTACATAAACTGGTTAAAAACATTCTTTCTTTAATTTGTCAAAGAGGTTAAAAAGTGCCTCGTTTAAAAAACAACATAAATATTTCTTTAGAAAAATTTTAGAAAAAGTAAAACATGGGTATACATGACATTAAACAATTTTACATAAATAGTTAAATTATTTTTATTTTTTTATAAAATATGGAAATGGATGATAAATATTCCCCAGTAGATACTTTCATATAAACAACCTCAGATAATAATTTCATTATGAAATGAACCCATATCATGTAATTCCATTTAGTAGAGGGTGTTTTAACCTTTTATATAATTGTTATAGCATGTTATTAAATTATACCAGAACCATATACATATTTATAATATAATATATGATCCTTTTATATCATTTTTTCTAATAATATTTTTGTACTACCATTGTTTCAGGTGTTAACTGCTTGGTTTTCCTATGCATGTTTTGTTGTGTAAATCATGTTTCTTATGAATTGTATATATTATATTAATATTAGAAATGATATCATGTTCATAAATATTATATTTAATCATCATATATATTTTATAATCATTCTTGAATTTTTAACATGGATAATGAATCTCATCACGTCATGGATACGGTAGGTCATACGTACGCACAAGCGAATATATCATCCGGTTAATGGTTAAATGGTATGGAATTGTTTAGTATATTAATTATATAGTAAAATTATAATGTCATATTCCTAATTTTTATCCATTATACCCATAATTATACCCATGAAACTAATGTAGTTTTGAATAACAAATTACACCATAGCGTGGAGATGAGAAGTCATATGCACACACACATGGTGATATTGTTTTTCATACAGTGGGTAAAGAGAGGAAAATAGTTGTCAAATAATCATAATAAAACATAAATATATGGATGATACTGTATTTATTAATTTTGTTTTTAGATAACTTAGTAATATAATGTCGACAAAGAAAAGAAATTGAATTGAATTGGTTAAACAATAAATTATTTTTTGAGTATCTCCTTTTGATTTGCACAAAATGTCTTCTTAGGTTGGATTTTTGCCCAAAGTATAGCCTCTAGGATTATGGGAGAGAAGTTATAAGGAAAAAATGGTAGGTTTTGGACAAGTAGAATTGCTTAATTGGTGTGAATAAAAGAGAAGTATAGGTGACATATTATAATAGGGGAGGGGAACTTTAAGAAACTCAAAAAAAATTAAAATATAATATGAATAATTAATATATAAATACTTATAAATGGACAATAAATGAAAATTAGAATATATTATAAACCATATTATATCCTATTTTATTTATTTTACAATTTAGTGATTTTTAAATAATTTAATAATTAATTATTTCAATTATTTAATATTATTGGAAAATTTAATATTGTTAATTTAATATTACTTAAAATAAATCAAGAAAAATTGGGAATTCTAATATAATTATTTCAATCATATATAATTTATCTTATAAGTATTTTGAATTAATTATCCACATTATATAATGCAATATATATCAAATTTAATATTATTAAAATCACTTATTCTATTTTTATTTTAATTAAATAAATAATGTTTTCGAATAGGACATATTTTTAAGGTAAATATATTACTTATAAAAATTATTAATAAATTTATATAACGAAACTAATTTCATTTATATCAAAAATAGACATTTATATTCCTTTATATCTTGAATTTGTCCTTATGTGTAAACATAAAAGTTAATAAAACCATGGTAGTGATATTTTGTAACTATCTTTGATTTAAATAATATGATCATATTTTCGTGGAAATGTGTCAAATAAACTACTCAAAATTTATAATAATGTGTTAAGGGTCGAATCAACTCCTTTAATTAATTTTTGACATGTTATGGATTTATTTGAAGCCTTGTAGTTTTTATTTACCCTTAATTAATCTATTTAGTTTAAATTGTGTAATAACATTTCAAATATTATTAGGTTATACATTCTTTCTTATTATGTTTAAATTTAACATAAATGTATATTTTATGACATTATAAATAAATATAATTATAAATATATATTTTAAATGATTTTCATTAGTTCTAAATAATTTAATAAATTTTTATTATCATTAAATATCAAATGTGTCAATTTTGACACAATTTGGTACGATGAATTCAAATAAAATATAAACAGAAATATAACTTCAAACAAAACTATTTAATACTCTCCTATAATATCTTAGTCGCCTATAAAAATTGTGGGACACCTAAACTAATACAAATTATATTTATTTAAATATTGATAAAATAATTTATTTGATATTTCCTTTAACAAATCATTTACTACATCAAAATTTTGTAACCATGTAATATAAGAATTTATTTTATAAAAATATAAATGATTTACAATGATGTAGATAAAAATATAATCATTCTATAGACTATTTATAGTTTTACATATCACATATATGACCTCCTATTAATAATATTTTACTCGTTCATAAATGTATAACAAATGGTTTTTCATTAAATATGTTATTATAAATATATTAAAGTCATAATAGAGAATCCATGTGGTAAAAAAATATACCAATGGATTATTTTGGTCTAAAAATACTCATAAAATTAAATTAGGATAAGTTTTATGGTTATTTTATAATGCATAAAACATTAGTTTTACCCTTAATTTCTCAATTTACCTTCAACTACGGGAAAAAATAATAAATATAAAATTCACAAAAAATTTAGTTGTTACTATTTGACAAAAAACATCATACTAATTGCAACCATGTGTTTCAATTTTTTTAAATTCAATTCAAATAAATGGGAAATTTTTTTATAATGTTAACAATGCATATGTTGTTAGAAGGCGGGTAAATTAGATGATCAAAGTATCAATATATTATTATTTTTAATTGTATTAAAGGATGATCCCAATGAACTATATTTATTATTTTTCAATTGATACATTAATATAAATTTCTAGTAAATGAATTTTTTAAATGAAAAACAATATTTTCAACAGCAATGTGGTATTTTTAACTATTCATCAATAAATGAAACTCTTTATAAATATACTAGAAATTCACCCCATGATAATTTAGATATTCCAAATTCAAAAAATGAAGTATATTTTAAAAATATATATAAAATTTATAATTTTCATAATACAGTTATTACAATTCCTAACCTATTTTCAAATGGCTAGTTTTATAGATCATAGTTCATTTTAACTTGGTGTTGTGTTCAACGAAAGCAATCAAATATTTTTAAAAGGTAATATACCCTGAAATATTGGGGTGTTATATTCTCCCCTCCTTCAATAAATTTAATCCTCAAAATTTTGGAAATGTACTTTAAAAATCCAAGGTTTATAGTTGAAAATTCATTTTTGGTAAACTGACATCAAAAATAGGGTTCATAAAACAACCTCTCAATAAGTGGAAAAGGTAAATGAATTGGTCAGCACCATATTATGATTTCAAATATAAGAAAATTGGTGGAATGTACAGAGGTGTTAATGGAAGAAAAATATAAACACTTACAGGGAGTGACTAAGGTCATCAATAAGATTCAAGTAAATGATAAATGGAAAATTGAGGGCCTCAAAGCCATTAATCTATGATGATTTAAATTAAAATAGGTTCAAAAAATAAGGCATTAGGATAAAAGATATTTAAATTCTATTTTTTATATAGTTTCTGGATTAGTTTACCATGTAGATGATAACTCAAGAAAATTTTCTTGATTTCATTTCATGTCATAAGCATAATATCATCCCTTGGTTATTCTTCGATCTATTTTCACATCAACCCTTACTCCTAAAAATGACTGTTCAAATTAAAAATTTCAGGCCTGAATCACCTTTGATTGATAATAATACCTATATGTATTTCCTTAATCCTTTAAATATATACAGAAAATAAAATGGTTACAACAAATTATCTAACAGATCAAACAATAACCTTAATCAATAATACCCAATTTACATAATACAAATAAATCATCACCTTTTAAAAAAATCATCATCTCATTATCAGAAACATATTATGGGTAACCATACCCTAAAACATATTCTTTCTGAAAATATAAACTTGTTACTAGGTCACATTTCTTGGAACCATTCCACATACATTCTCAAATCCATAATGAAATAGTAATTCAGTACAATCCTTATATATTCAAAAATTCATATAACCATTACAACATTGATAAAATACTCAATTTTAATAATTCCAAAATGGGAACATTAATCATTAATATTCATTCGTTTTTGTATCATAATCATTAAAATGATCCACTAGCCACTTTAGGGGTAAATTCATTTGATGCAATATTCATTAATTAGCATAGTTTCGAATCTTTTTGCAGTGGAAGAATTTCATATTAAAAATTTCTTTCTTTCCCTTACAATCATAGTCATGGTGGCCTTTCCCCCCAAACTTATAATAAACTCACATTCCCTTAAAGAAATTACAAAGTATTTTTTTCAACAATTAGCACATGTGGGATAATACTTCTTTCTCTTCATCCATTTATCCAAATTTTTCCCAGTTTTCCTTTTATTTTCTTGCTTCTCACTGAAGCAATAATACTTAGAGTACTCTTTACTAATCTAGATACCAATTGATATTATTTCCACATATTATGGGAATTACTGGTAGATTATTTCCTATGAAAATATTGTCTTAAGAGTATGAAATTATATAATCATTCTTAATCTTTCAATCATGTGCATCAGTGAGGTTTAAACTCCTTATACTAGGCTGCATTTTTAAATAATGGCACACACTAGGTTAGGTCATATAATAATGTATAATCCAAAAAATAGATAACATTAAAACATAAATTGATGATTTGGGCATGTTTAGTCTCGTAATCATAAAAAATGTTTTATTAGGGACATATTTACTTATAAAATCCATCATAATTTTTTGTAAATAATATATGAATTATCCAAAGCATATCCCCTAGGAGTCTCAAACCATGTTTGTAGTATGGACCTTTATCCTGTATCGTGTTACCCTGAGTCAGGCCTAGAATATATTTTCAGAGTTATTAATCCCATGTACGACTATGCTAGAACCATTTCCCCTTGTAGTATCCAGATAAATATGTATTATATAGGGATACACAAAAAATTCCTTACATTACAAAAATTCTTTGTTGTTCTTTTATATTTATCCTAAAATTATATCATAGGGTTATGTTTCCTAATATATTTTCTCTATATTTAGTTTCATTTGTTGTTTCTAAACATCCTCCAAAACCAATTGTGATGCCATGACCTAAGAGACCAAATATGATGAAATATTTTAATACATTTTTATAATTATTGGGAGTCAAATTCTAAATGACTGATCAGTTGACCAGTCCTGAATATTTGACTATAAAAATTAACCTTTCATTTTAATTAAAAACATTGAATACAAAATAGATAATACATTTATAATTCTATTATTCAACAATCTTATCCATACATATTATTCATAATACAAGTATCAGAAACCTAGAAATTTAACAAAATATGATAGTGTATGCTCAGATGATCATTAAGGGTAACAAATACAACAAAAGGTGGCATAAATAAGCATAAACAATAAAGAAAATGTATAAACCTAAAACACAATACTTTTAAACATAATGTTGAGAATAACATGAGAATAATAAATCCAATAATTTAATTCAAACATAATCATGGAAATTTAACAAGTCGAGTAATCACATGTAATATCAAAAAAATTATCATAACATAAGATTGTATGATTTCATACATCATAACCAAATTTTCAAGGCCTTATTAGAAGACCATTCATAAATTGTTAAAATTCCAAAATAGTTTGTCTCATGAGATTTACTGATGCATCAAGGGGGTTTAATGGGCCCCAACCATCACTTACTATGTCCAATGCATTCCTCATAGGAAAAAAGTGAATCAAAACCAACATTAACATTTATATTTGAAAAAACTTAAGAAATGTTAATACTTTGACCATAAACAATGAATGATATCAAAATAAAACATCCATAGTAAATTGTATCATAAACCAATAAAAACAATATGGTAGATTGTATCATATGAAAATGAAAATAATTAAATATAAAATCCCTCAAAGCATGTAGATATAAAAAAATAATCATTATAACAATTTGAGGAAAAATTCTATTTTTAAATTGAAATAATATAAAAACCAAAAAAATATAAATGAAATAATTTATTTTGAATATAAACCTATAATATTTTAAGGTAATATTCATAAATTTAAGGCTTCATGACTACAAAAAAAATCCTCTCATACTGTATAAGTGAAAAAATTTCATTCTTTTATTTTTTGAAAAGGTCATAAAGTATATCATTTTGAAAATGACAAAAACATTCATTTCTAAAAAAATTATAAAAATTTAAACATGTTTTTAAATTTCTATAAAAAACAATATAGTAATAGTAAAAATATTTTGAAATAACTTTTTATGATATATGGACATGGATGATAAATATTCCATTTTATTAAGAATATAAATAAAAAAAATCATATTATATTGAGATTTTGAAATTTACAACAACATTGTTGTTTCCAAAGGTTGAGGGTGTGTAAAAGTCATGTATAATTGTTAAATAATTTAATTAAATTATACTAGGTCTATATCCCTATTTATAATATCATATATGATTCTTTTATATCATTTGTTATTAATATTTTAAAATTAATATTGTTTCGTGTGTTAACTCCTTTGTCTTCCTATGCATGTTATTTCATTTATGTCATAATTTTAATGCATAGGATACATTTTATTCCTTTCCAAAATGCTATTATGTTCCTATATATTGTATTTAATCATCATAATAATATTATAATCATTATTGAATGGATAATATAGGGAATGATTCACATCTCATAATGGAGATGGTCGGTCATACGTACACATGAGCGATAGTATCATTAACTTAATGGTTAAATGGTATGGAATTGGATGTTATATTAATTATAAAGAAAAATTATCATATAATATTACTTATTTATGTCTATTATACTCATCATTATACCCATCCAAATAAATTATTGTTGAGAAAAAATTACCCAATGATGTGGAGATGGTAAGTCATAAGTATGCATGTATAGTGATATTGTTTTTCAAATGATGGATAAAAAAAAGAATTTGGGTTCCCCATAACCATGATATAATCCTAGTATAGGGATGATAACATAGTCATTACATTATAATTGAATCATTATAATAATATTATGTAGAAGAAGAAAATAAATTTAATTTAATTGGTAAAACAATTACATCTTCTTTGAGTATCTTTTTTTCTTTGCACAAAAAGAATTATTAGGTTGGATTTATGACCAATGTGTGGACTCTATGATTATGTGATAGATGTTTGATAGAAAAATGTCATGGTTTTGGCTAATATAAATAGCTTAAATGGTGTGAATTAAATAGAACGAAAGGTTCCCTTTTATAGTAGAGGGGTTCGACACCTTATTAAACTCTCAAAATATTAATCTAGAATATGAATATTCTATATCCAAATGCTTAAAAATTGACCATAAATGAAAAATATAATAAAATTTAGAACATATACTATACCTTAGTGATTATTTAATATTATTTTGATTTTTAAAAAAATTAATAATAAAATAATCCTAGTAAGATATCATTATTGCCAAATTTATCACTATACATTTAGTTTTACTTAAAATACATCATAAAAAAGTGGGAATTCGAATGTCATATTTTAAAACATCTAAAATAAATTTTATAGATCTGGAAAATTCATTAAACACATTAACAATCAAAAAATACTTCAAAACTATTATTATTAAAATCATATTTTCTATTTTTATCTTAATTATATAAATATTTTTTAGAATTGAATAGATGTTTAATGTAATTATATAACGTATTGAAATGAAAAATACATTTCTATAATGAGAATAATTTCATTAATTTCTAAATACACATTTATATTTATTTATATATTGAATTTCCCCTATGTGGACACATAAAATAGATTAAATACAAGATAGTGATATTTTATAAATATCATTGAAATAAATAATTTATAACTTATTTTCAAGGAAATGTATCTGTTAAAATATAAAAATATATCATAATGTGATAAGTGTAAAATATTCTTCATTAAATAATTTTTTGAAATGTTTTGGTATTATTTTAAACCTTATAAATTTTATTTACCCATATTAAATCTATTTAATTTCAATTGTGGTAATAATATTTTAACTATTAAAATGTTATAAATTTTTAGTTATATGATATCTAATATCCATAAATTTTAATTTTATAACATTATAGACCAAATAATTACATTTTTAATTTTTCAATTTTTTTTTGTAATGATTTTTTATATAATTTAAAAAATTATTATTTTCATAAAATATTAATAGTGTCAATTTTGACACAAATCATTACTTTGAATCTAAATAAAATCTAAATAGAAAGATAATTTCAAACCAAACCATTTAATACTCTCCTAAAATGTCTTCTTTACCTATAAAATTAGAGCGGTACCTTAAAAAAATTCAATTTTATTTATTTTTATATTTTTGGAATTATTTATCTGATATTTCCCTCAATAAATCAATTATAGCATCATCATTATGCCACAATTTTATTTAATTATATATTTTATAAATCTATAAATAAATTACCATGATTTAGATAAACATTTTGGATTTAGCTAAACTATTTATATTCCACCATATCACATAAATGACATCATATTAAGAAAAATTAATTTGTAAAAACAAAAGTATAATAAAATTCAGATTTTCTTTAAATATAATATTGTTATATATTAAATCCATCCATGTAGCTCTGTGTGGACCCCAAATAGAAGAAATGATTCATTTTATCTAAAATTATTCATCCAAATAAATTATAACAAGATTTAGAGTAATTTTATAATGTTTGTAATATTATTTTTACCCATAATTACCAGACATTCATTTAACTATTGTAAAAACAATATTAACATTACTATTTAAAAAATATTAATTTTTTCATATTTGAAAAAATATTACACAGAAATTGAAATCATGTTTGTTCATTCTTCAAATTGGTATTCATTGAAATTTGAACATTTATTTTAATGTTAATCTTTCCAAAGTAGTGAGAAAGCCTGTAAAAAATGTCCAAATTGTCAATAATTTTTTTAGCTAATTATATTATAGAAATGATTCAAAATATATATATGTATTATTAATATTTTGGTACATTAAAATCAATTTAATTTAAAAAAATTATTTAAAGGAAAAAATTATTTTTAACAACAATGCATTATTTTTTACAATTCATAAAAAATTTAAAATTGTCAAAAAAATAACAACAATTTACCCTAATCTCATTTTGGAATTCATAATTCAAGGATAAGGTATATTTTGAAAAACAATATATATATATATCACAATTAGGTAAATATAATTAATAACCACTTTTAAAATGTCTAGTTTAATAGATCGTGGGGTACTCGAAATCAGTGTGGAGTGCACCACAAGCTATTAAATTTATCTAAAAAGAAGCATACTGTGAAATATTAGGATGTTAAATTCTCTCATACATCAATAAATATTTTTCCTCACAATTTAAAATGGTACTTTGAAAGTCAAATTTAGATACATGAAAATTACATTGTGGGAAACCCACATCATAAAAAGGGTTAATAAAACTATCTATTAAATAAGTGGAAAAAAGAAATGCGAATGTCACAAAAAAATTATGATTTCAAATAGAAGGGCAATGGTCTAATGTAGAGATACATACATGGAAAAAAATTAAATATTTATATTGATTGATTGAGGTCATCAATAAAAAAAGTAAATGATAAATGAAAATTTTATGGAAAAAAATCCACAAATCTATAATGATTTAAATTTCAATCGTTTCAAAAAAAATTAAGGTACTTAAATAAAAATGTTTTAATAAAATTTTCCTATAGTTTTGGGATTATTTTACTATCCATATAAGAACACAATAAAACATACATTATATCTTTCCATGTCAAAACCACAATCTGGTCCTTTGGTAGTTCTTCAATATATTTTAACTTTATCCCTTCCAAATAGAAATGATAGTTCAAAATGAATGTTTCCTACATCAAGCACATTTGATAAATCATATGGCCAGAAAGTATTTCCTTCACACACTATGTATCAACTAAAACAAAAAAAAACCCAATGTATCTAATAAAGCATACTTAAACATAAAACAATAATATCATATTTCCTTTATCCAAATGAATCATCTCTTTGTAAAAACATCACTATCTAAGTATCAAAAACATATTAAGTGTTTTAACTATCTAAACCATCTGAATTTGAAAAGGATAATCTTATTACTGAGTCACTTTTCATAGTACAATTCACCATAAATCCTCAAATCTATAATGATATAGTACTATAGTATAGTCCTTATAAATTCCATAATTCATATAACTAGTACATCATTGATAAATACTTAATTCAAATAATTACAGTAATATCCACATTATTCATTCATCATTATTTTTGGTAGTATCATTATCTTGACCATTTCCCATTAGTCTTTTTTGCGGTATATTCCTTTGACACATGATACATTCATTATCATAATCTCACATCTCTTTATAGTGGAAGCATTACACATAGAATTTTTTTTCATTCTCTTGTAATCATGAACAGTAATGAATTTTTCTTCACACATATATCAAACTCCCATTCTCTTCATGAAATTAACATGGTTTTTTTTTTCAAAATTAACACATGTAGGAAAATAAATCTTTCCCTTATTACATTTACCCAAATGTGTCCCAACTATTTTTTTATTATCATGCTTCTTGCTGAAACCTTAATCCATAGAGTAGACATTTCATTTCAATCTATCACTTGACATTATGGACAAATATGATTAGAATGGTTGGGAGATTATTCCACCTCAAAATATTATTTTAAGACGATGAAAGATGTGATCCTTCTTTCTCTTTGGATCACCATCATCAGTAAGTTTTACATTCCATCCACTGGGAACCATTTCATAATGATGAAACCCTAGGTTAGATCATATATAATTTATAACCCAAAAACTAAAAAAATATTAAATTTTGTAGTAGATTTAGGTATACTCAGTATCCTAAACATATGAATGGTTTCTTTGGGGACACATTTATTTTTAAATCCTTCATAATGGTTTTTAAATAAAATGTAAATATTCATAAGAATATCCCATCAGAGTGCCAAAATATGTGTTCATTAAGGATCATTATTGTTTAATAGGTTACCCCAAGTCAAGCCAGAAACACATTGTTTGAGTTATTAATTCTAGGTTATTCTCTTCCAGAATCATGTCCACTTTAATATCTAGACAGAGATGTATTTTCTGGTAATCCCCACATTATCTCTACATTACCAAAATTCGTGGACATTCCAATATACTTATTCTCAAATTCTATATTAGGTATGTTCTCACTAATCAATGTTTTCAGAATCTAGTTTCAAGGGGTTTTCTAAAATTCAACTAATACCTACTGTAATTACCCAAACTAGATGCTCGGTGTCGGAGGATTATTTTAATACATTTTCATTATTACAAGGAATCAAAAATAGAATGATTGATCAATTTAGCAGTGTTGTAAAATATGTTATATACATGAAACATTTATTTCCATTCAAAACATTAAATTTCAAATATATAATCAATTTATACCACCATTATTCTCTTAGATTAACCCTATATATTAGTCATAATACACTTCACGGCAACAATGAATGTAGTACATAAGAAACGGGTGATCTCATATACCTAGTAAGGGTAAAAAATATAGCATGAGATACCATAAATTAGCATGAATGATTAATAAAATCTATAAAACTATATCAAAAGTCATTTAAACATAATGTTTAACATAATGTGGAATGAATAAATCAAATTTTGGCATTTATACGTACACATGGATATTCAACTACTCTAATAATTACATTTAATATCGATAACTAATATCATAAAGTTGGAAAATCATATTTACATACATAATTACCATACCAACTAGGTCTGATGATAGGGCCATACATAAATGGTTAATAACAAAAAAATGGTTGTCTCATGAGACTTACTGATGCATCGAGGGGATATTGTTGGTCATTACCATCAAATACTATGTCTAATTCATTCCTCATAAAAATGTATTCAAACATATCAATTATAATCATTCTTATTAAAAATAGAATTTTAAATTTTAAAACATTAACCATAAACCATGAACAACATTAAAATAACACATCAATAGAAAACATATCATAAAGAAATCAACACAATATAGTAGGATTTATTACAATAAAACAACCTCAATTAAATATAAAATCCAATAAAGGATCTTGACAAATACGAAAATTATTATTAAAAATCATTGATCGAAATGTAACATTTTTACATTGAAATAAATTAAAAGATGTAAAATTGTAAAATAAAACATTTCATTTGAAAATAACCTTTTATTCATGTTGGGTAATCTTTATAATGTTATATAATCATGACAGTGGAAAAGTCTGATCATGTCGTATAAGTTAAAAAACATTCCTTCCTCCATTGGTTTAATAGGTTATAAAGTACATCATTTCAAAAATGCTATAAAAAAACCAATGTATTTATTTTATAAATGGACAAACATGGTTGTACATGAAATTATTTAATTTTAGAGAAAAAGAGAAAATATCTTTAAAAATAGTTTTAAGAAATATGTACATTGATTACGTATCAACAACCTCAGATAATAATGAGCCTGAAAAATTAACCCTTACCTTATAAATTACATTAGTAAAGGGTGTGACAACATCATTTATAGAGGTTAAATCATGTTATTAAATTTTATGACAACCTTATTTATACATATAATATCATATATGATCCAATTATATTGTTTTGTTAATAATATTTCAGTAATGCTATTGTTTCGGGTGATAACTAATGCATTTTCCAATGCATGTTTTGTCATGTAAGTAGTTTTTCTTTTGCATAGGATATATTTTATTCCAATATATGATGATGTTAAATTAATATATTTTACAATTACTCATCATATAAATTTAATAATACTTCTTTAATTGTTAATGTGGAGAATGAATCTCATTGCATCGTCGTGACGATAGGTCGTACGTAAGAGCGAGCAATGATATCCTACCCTTAGTAGTTAATTGTTTTGGAATTGGTTGGTATATTAATTATATATAATAAATATAATATAATATTTAATATTTATATCCATTATACTCATCATTATAACCATCCAAATAAGTTAGTTTTTATGAAAAAAATACACCATGGCATGGAGATGGTAAGTCATACGCACACATTAATGGTGACATTGTTTTTCATACAACGAATAAAAAGAATAACAAGTTTGTCCCATTATTTTGATAAATTCTATGTATATGGATGATACATGAGTTATTAATTTAATATGGAAATAATATTAGAATAGGATGTAGTATAATAAAATAAATTTAATTTAATGGGTAATACAATTTCATCTTCCTTGAGTATCTCAATTTTATTTGCACAAAAAGAAATATTAGTTGGATTTCATCCAATACTATAGCCTCTAATATTATGTGAAGGATGTTTTAAGGAGATATTTTTAGGGTTTTTCTGAGCCAAATTGATTTAGATATGTGAATAAAAAGATAATGAGGGGTTCCCTTTTATAAGAGAGGGGATGGGCACTTTATTAAACCCCCAAAAATTAAAATATAATAAAACTATTCTAGAATAAAATACTAAATAATGTTCCATAAATTAAAATTATAGTGAATTTTATTTCATATCCTATCCCATTGTTTTTATTTAAATTCTTTTGTGATTTTTAAATAATTTAATAATGAATGAATTAATTAATATATAATTATTGTCAAATATAATAACATTTATTTAATTTGACTTGAAATAAATCAAGAACAGTTATAATTGAAATAAAATTATTGAAAATGTCTATAATATATATTATAGATCTAGTAATATTTTAAGAGACATTAACTAATCCAAAATCTATCCAAATTAACATTTTTAAAATCATGTCTGCTATTATTTTGTTAATTAAATAAATATTGTTTTAGGATAGATAACCTTTTATTTTAATTATATAACATCTAAATATTCAAAAAAACATAAATAAGTAAAATAATTTAATTTATATGAAAATAGAAATTTAGATTCTTTCATATATTGATTTTTTTCTTTATGTGGACACATCAAAGATATTAAATACAAGATAGTTAGATTTTGTAAATATATTTTATTTAAATAATATATAACATATTTTCATGAACAATTTTTTATAAAACAAACATAAATAAATAATATTGTTATAATAGTCTAATCCAATTCATCAAATAATTTTTGTATCTAACGTCGTAGACCCAAAGAGGCACCCGAACAATGCTAATCGGCCGGGAGTTACTAACCATAGGTGCACCTCCCTAAACTCCAAAGGCTGCCAACTAGAAGCAAGGGTGTAAATAGGTATTGTTAGGAGGCATACCATCTCGAAGGAAGTTAAGGCACTAGTCCTAACATAATAATATAACATGTAGTGAAAATAAATGACTCATAAAACTCAAATCAGACATGGAGAACATAAGAAAAAAAATAGAAAATAAATATCAAAAGTGACAAATAAACCAAATTATAAAAAAGTAAATAGAACAACATGCCAACAATAACATGTAACCACTAAAAAAACCAAAAATACATCCATAGTAGGTCATAAATGTAAATAAAGAAACAGATCTTATGGATTATCCATGTAGCTACTTATAACATCAAGCATGATGATATTGGAGTAAAAACTAAACAAAAGTAAAACTCTTGATATTCATGACCACTAGGTTCATACCAATCTATGGGAAAAATAGTACTATGATCCGGCTTCTAAGGCTAATCCATTACATGTACATAAAACTATATTATCATCACATATCCTTATGGGTTAGTGTATGGTCTGAGACGAGTCCCAGTATACCTAGTCTATTTTTTTTAAGAAAAATGTCTCTCTATGTAATATAAATAATATGATGAAATAATAAACACAATCTTAAATGGTTCTCAATAGCCACCGTGGGGTGTCACCATCTTTAGAAAAATTCCAGAATATCAATAAAAAAAATTCATGGGCCCCAAGCCCATGGTTCCCCTATACTCACAATGTTCTGGTGAACATTCAGGTTCCACCTCAAATATGTAACATAGCACCCCATGCCTCCAAACGCCTCATATAACAAATTCCAACATCCCAATAGAATGACCTAACAAAAGTATACTGGTCCCATGGACTCCTACATAGAAGTTCATATAGGCCCATGGCAGGACAATCAGAGGGTCACTGATACATGTTCATAAATAATAACTAGAAGAACAACAATATATTCCCTCAAATGAGGAACCCTTGGAAAATCAATGTATTACCTCAATAAAATAACCCGGTATTATCATTGCAAAAAATATAAGGCTTCTCACCTTCCATGTGGTTTCCTATGACATGTGCCACAAATGAAATTGTACAAAAACCTCAACTATCGGGGGATTACACCCACATGAGTGGTTAGAACAACCACATCATAGAGTCAACATATGTTCACATGACTCAAATAGGTGATTTGGCCATAAGAAGTTAGCATAAATCACCAAATAAGAACCGAAGACACACTATCTCTGACCAAAACTTAATTTTTTTATTATCAAACACTTTTTTGGAAAAAGTGAGAACCTACAGATTCACCCAGAATAAGCACTAAAGGAAAAAACATAGTTGTAAAAATTTATCATGAGCTTCTTGGATATCTTATCCCTTAAGTGCATCCATGAAATAGAAGTTACTAATGTTTTTGTATCATCCTTAATAAGGTCTTCGAAGTGCATCACCAGCTTGTCCCAGGTTTGTAAGAACTCCTCTTGTGTGATTTTTAGTTCGTTGAATCCTCTAACTAGAATTAGGTTCTTCTTG
This sequence comes from Viscum album, assembly GCA_963277665.1. Taxonomy (NCBI): domain Eukaryota; kingdom Viridiplantae; phylum Streptophyta; class Magnoliopsida; order Santalales; family Viscaceae; genus Viscum; species Viscum album. Next base: position 546,390,678 of record OY728158.1, read on the forward strand.
TTAATACAATCACTCTACTCCCATGTAGTATCCACAAGAATGGTTCTTCATATCATATTAACAACAACATCTATGGAGGAATTTATCGAGTGAAATTCCACTTCCATAGCATCGCCAGAATGAAGGAGAAGCTCTACAGAGGCATCCACACTATCCTAGTGGTCACCCCTTAGGGAAGCTACCATGTATACCCCACCCTCCACTTGGCTAGACATCCCACCAGAAATAATACCACCTTCTATATTCTTTTATTTTGCTTTTTTGGCTGAAAGAGTCTCCAAATGTAATGGTAAATAAGAGTAATCCTTTCGGCCTTTCTTGTGGCCTTTCCGACCTGTCCTCCTCAAACCACATGGGTCTTTATCCTGGATATTCTGTGTACTGTCATCTGAGAGCATTCTGGGTGATATAGAACTGGACTTCTCCCTATGACAATCTTTTTTCTCATTGGGATTCCCTACTCGTTCTTCCTCCTATTTAGGATCTTCATTCCCTAATCTGTCAAAGCGGTTACCCAACATGACTCGTAACTCACTTCTCAGACTAGACATGTTCACTCGAATTTTCTGATTCTAAGAACCTTCTCTACTAATATTTCCATGTCCAGAGAGCAATTACTCTGTATATGAATCCTTATTTTCACTTCCCTCATCACCCTTTCTTGTCTCACCTTCCTCAATAAAACCTCTTCCATTGACAATTGTGGATGTCTCTGAAGGAACCAGACAACCCACATTAACAGAAGAACCCACCTCCTATCCTACATGAACCAAAGGTCCAAGAATATTACTACTAAGAATACCCAGATCTTTTTTCAGTTGATTGAAAATATCAGAAACCAAAATTCTAACCTCCTAAGAAAAAAAATAACACCAAGGGATAGGAATGGAAAAGAACCTGCATCCATATTGCACTATCTAGCCAAACCTTCAACCGATCATTCACCCTTGACATGGAATATCAAGAACCAAATATTATGAGGATCAAATGACTTGAATCACCTGCTACATTGAACTGTATCATGGCCGTCTCTCTTGTAGGTAGAACAACTGTCAAACCAAGCCTCCAAATCCATGAGCTATTTCCTTCAAAACTCCTCCCCCAGACAATTCCATACATACTCAGTTGGAAGCTTTGAAACATCCACTTCCACACAAATTAAAAGATCAATAGGGTGGAAAACAACACAAGTACTATTGTCCAAGAACAAATATCGACCTATCATATTCCCTAACTTTCTCAAGATTGCAGGGTTTTGAAATGGTATGATATGTTCAGGGAATCTTACCCAGACTACTGCTGTTGGTGCATCACGCTTCATGTTAGAATCGAAGGTCCACCAGAAAAGATAAAAACAAAGGTCATTGCATTTACATGGGAGACTGGACCAAGCCCTAATCAATTCTTCCTCCAATGAAAACTGAATCATTAGGTTTCTACAATACAACAGGGCATCGGTGGCATGATCTTGGAAACCCAAAGATCTGAAAATACATCTGTCAAATGCATCCACAGAAGGCCGAAACTGCTTAAAATGAGAAACTATAGGGAGATTATGAAGGTTAGAATCCTCGGTAAACTCTAGAGTAGAAAATGATAACTGGGGGAAACCGCCATATAAATTTGGGACTTTAAGGCACATAGAGATTTTTGAAAAATAGGGAAGACAATCCATTGGTCAAAATTAATGTCCATAACACCCAATACTGTTGTTAAAATGACCCAACCAAATTTGGGCCTCACCAAACCTATGATCATCATCACCCAATACCAATGGACATGACATCCGACCTTGGGCCAATCCCTCCAAAATATCAAGAGAATTGTCATATGTAATCCCAACCATTATATATATATACATATAATCATATTTAAAACAATTGTAAATAGTATATTCAACATAAAAATTTGTGTTGTGCTAACTACCCACCATCACATAGTAGAACTGGGGTCTTGAATACCTCTAACATGTGTATGTAAATGTAAAGAATTTAAACATACCAATTTAAATCAATATAATTCATTTAAACCCATTTTTTTACCCTTTCCCAAATAACCTGAGGAGAAATTGCCTCATGCCCAACCTCAGTCAAAAATAACAAGGGAATGCCCAACGACATCCCACAATGTGTAATAGTCAAATTAAAATCCAATAATAGGGTTCTGCTTGAAAACCCACCATTATGCTAAAATTGACCACTACAAAATGTCTAAAAAACACAATTTGATGTATGGATCACCTAGAACAAACTCATATGATAATCGTCATCCCATACCAGCCTCTTATTCAGTCCATAATAAGAAATATCTACAAAAAGAGCATAAATTCTCAAATTCCTATAACTTTGGTGGGAAACGAAGTGATGAAGAATAGCTCAAGTTGAATCAACGACATACCTATAGGGTTTCAATGGATCTGATGATGTTTGAATCCAACTTCAGATGAAGAATCGGTAAGAGAAATAATGTTCATGAACTAGTATTTACGTGGGTTTTGTCCAAAACTAGAAAATGTGGATACTTCCAATTTTACAAAATAATTAAAAATTACATTGACTTTACATGGGACTACATGGTGTGTAGGTTATTTTACTATTCTAATGTTGACCAAATTTCACCAACCAATGTTCCAAGTCTCGCCGACATGACTACACAGTGTATACTAGGCAATACATGGCATGTACATGGATTTTTCTTCTATTACCATTCTAACACCAATAAAATTCATGTATACCCATTACACGAATATATATTACATGGAGTTTACAATGGATTACATTGTGTGTATCACTAATTTTGGACTTGTGATAGTATGATTATAGTACATTACTAGTTTCCCCTATTTTCTCAAAAAAAATCTCAAAATGAAATAAACTCATGCCTCAATAGAACAACCGGGTTCTTACAAACATCCCCCATTAAACAAATTAATCCACAAATTATCCATCCAAGGGTGGTGAATGAACACTATATTAAAACTCCAGCTAAAATCTCTAATCAATAAATGGACCATAGACCTATTTCTCGGTCCTATGGTCCTCCAGTGATGCTTCATCACCCCTAAACCTCATCAACTGCTCCTGTGATTCATCCTACACCCAAACATATCTTGCACTGTATCAGTTCCATCCTCGGGCCCATGTAATCCATGTAAAAGCAACATAATTCTTCCCATGGATCATCAAAACAACCTAGTGCCTTGAACCTCAATCACAACTTGAATTCATGATGCTCGATTCCAAAGACACCTCAAGTAACTTGCATCAAATGGATGCCCCGATGCCTAAGTCACCATAAGTAACCAACATCCCATAGATGTCCCGATTCCTATGAAACTCGTATAACATGAATCTAATGATTATCATAATGCATAATCACATCAAGTATCCTGAATCCAATGATACTCTTGATTCCATGCACCTCATACATTAATAGTCATACACCCAAGATAGTTCCAACCTACTGACCAGTACCTAGTATGTCCATATATATCTTGTGCACCTCATGTACTCAAAACAGTCATGCCTAAACACATCAATACAAAAAATGAAAAATAATGTCATGTCCATTTTGGTGGTGTACCTCTGACCGTCATCGGCTCACTAGCCTTCTTATCCCTTGGTAGCTCCACGACATGATCTTTTCTTGAAACAAGGTTGTCTGAAGCCTGTCCTCCCTATGGTGACGCACCTTACATGGACCACTGACTCCATGGATATTCCCCACTATCTCTACAACATCCTACACTTGTAGGTGATCCTTGAATACCCTCACCTGATACTGATCCCAATTTGTCCTATGAGTTCTGTGCCTACTTCAGTCCCTGTTTTCCGGCTGTCTAAGAAGGCTGCCTGCAGAACCTCTCAAGATGCCCGACCAATCCACATGATCGATAGTACATTGTTGTCCTTTGTAATTATGTCCATACATGCCTTGTCTGACCACACTAAAAGAAATCCATTGTTGAACTACCACGAGGTGGCCTAGATTAGTCCTTTGCCTGACTGCCCAACTGGAAATATTCCCAAACTCATTTCCTGTAATATTAATCACGACCAAAAGTGACCTCCTGACCCAATTAAAATGTGTATATGTGGTTTCCCAAGTCTATGAGTGCTTAATTTACCTCCTCTAAGAAATAGGCTAGCATATATATGTTTACCTGCACCTAGATGTCATGTTGTAATCAACATTCGAATCGCCTAACCCTCGAGGTCTCATCGCTTACCATACCTAGTGTGAAGTGAGACATCTCAGTGAAAGTATCTCCAAATTCCATGATAGACATGCCACCCTTATAATGGATTATTAACTCTCGTTCTCTCTCCATCTTTATTGTATTTTTAAAAAACTGATCAAATAATATCTCCTCAATGTCGTTCCAAGCCAGTCCCTCTTGTATGCGATCCTAAACATGAATATCCCACCAGCACTTCATAGGTCCTATCAGTATGTACATCTCTAGTATGACCCTTTACCCTAGATGCATCTAGAACTACTGAAATATCATATGTAGGCTCTATATCTAGTTCTCAGCCACCTTGGGACAACTCTCACCCTGAAAAAGTGGCGGGTGCTGCGACTGGAACTCCCGAGTAAGGTACACCCAAGAGGGCTCTGTTCCTCGTACTCCTCTCCCTATCCACTATAAAATATATTCCATAATAGATCATAGATTACCATAGTTCCACAGCTGGAATACTACCAATCCCGGCTGCTAGTCATCCTACACTCAATCCTAAAACAGATCGTATCCTTGAGCTTTTAACTATGACTCATGTTCTGGATCACCCTTAGGTGTCACACATGATTATGCTCCTGTGGAACTCTATCATCACATTCCAGAAGCTCCATATGATACATCTAAGAGGAACCCTCTGAATACCATAACAGAAAATAAACCTATATATATATAAAAATATATATAATGTATATTGGGAAAATAGAAAAGAGAAAGTGCATAAAAACCACCCTTACTCTCCCTCATCGCACCCATGCCCACTACATCCTATCCTCAGGTCCTCCTTACCCTCCATCAATAGAGACAAGTATCAAAAAATCCCCAGTTCATTCCTATCCTGACAACTAACATTACCTCAATTCAACTACCTATTATCCCAATCCTAGTGATCAAAATCACCTCAACCATAAAACCTTCCTTCTGGTAAAAGTGACTGGCGCATATTCCCTGCCACAAAAAATTTTACATTTACAGTAGGCAAGGCATATCACATTTTAATCACGAAAACAATTCTATCAATAATTTCACATTTTTTTCATGGAATTTGATATATACCACATGGTATTATCACTTCACAAGGCATACATGCATATATGAAATTGAAATAACCTAGAATTTTTCCCATGAAAATCTAAACAATAACGTGTTTCCTTACCAGGCCAAGTTTCATTTCTCCCTTCCTACACTGGGTCAAGGCTCAAAAATAACAATCAATAATCATCACAAACTATGTGAGAAACCAAGCTGTAAATCATGTAAACTATAACCTGAGAAAAATAAAAACAATAACTACCACACAAGGTAACTCAATACATCACTCATACATGGGGATATAGAAACCCAATCAAGACTTCAAAATCCAATTCCGACAACTACCAATCATTAGTATACCATGAACCCATATAGTAATATATAGAAAAGTGTAAATATAAACTCCTATGATAAAAATTTGTAATGTCCCATACCAGAAGAGCCACCCGAACAGTGCTAACGGGCCAGGTGTTACTGTCTTTAAGCGAACCTCCCCAAATTACATTGGCTACTGATTATCATAGAGAGTGTAAACAAGTCTAGTTTGGAGGTTATATCCTATCAGGGGGAGATCATGCAATGGTAAAAGCATAATAATATAACATGAAGTGGATGTAAATTACTCAGAAGACTCGAACCGGACCTGTAGAGTGGAAACATAAAAATGTAAAATAAATAGCGATTGCGATAAATAAAATAAATCAGTAGAATGTAAATAGAACAACATGCTAGAAATCAATTATATCCACTACACAAACCAATCATTCATCTATAGTAGGTCATACCTAAAAATAAACAAAGGGTTTGCTTGGATAATTGCCGTAGCAACATATAAAAGTAAGCATGATAATGCATAAATGAAAGTTAACATAAGTAAAATCCCATCTAAGCACAACCTCATGGTCCTTAAAAATCTCCATGCCAAATAGTACAATGATCTATCTCCTATGGATGATCCTTTACTGGTACGTAAAACCATAAAGTCTATGAGCCCGCTGATTGGCCCCTGTTGGGAGTGAGATGAGTCTATGTAGGATTCCAACCAATATAACATAACTAATATATGTGTTTAAGTAGCAATGAATCTCTATGAATGAAAAATAGTATTAAGAAATAATAAACAGAACCTCCAAAGGTGCTAAACAGCCACTAGGGTGCACCACCTACTTTAGCCAATGCTGGAATATCAGTTGTAAACAGTGTCCTTGTCTCTTATCCCAAGGTTCCCATATAGTTACAAAGTTCTGGTGAACACTTAGGTTCCATCTAAAATATGTAACCTAGATCCACATTCCTCCAAAAACATTGTGTCTCATGTACCTAATTCTTGAAGTCACTCCAAAAGAAAAGTATCTTGATCCCATGGACCCCTTCTTGGATGCTATCATCAGCCCATTTCATGACAACTGAAGGAACAACAAATCATGTCCTCAAATAATAACTTGAGGAATAATGATGTATGCCCTCAAATTAATAACCAAAAGATCATTGATGTGTTCCCTTAATCACATACCCTGGTATCGACCCCACTATACCTGTTTAAACCTATGATGCTAGTCTACAACCTTTGACATTGGGGATGTGTGTCTAAGGAATGTCATGCCCATCTCGTTATCACTATTTGGGTGGGTATTCATGTCTCAGACATTACATTGGATATGTTTCTGTTTTATTTTAAACCTTATAATTTTGAATTACCCTCAATTAATATGTTTAACATTAATTGTGGTAAAAAATTTAATATTAACAGGATTTGAATTTTTACTTATATGGTGTATATATTTCTATAAATGGAAACATTATGAAATTTTATACCATTTAATAATTTGTTTTTATTAAAAAATTTTATGATTATAGAAAAAATTAAAAAGTTATTATTTTTATAAAATATCAATTGGGTCAGTTTTGACACTATTAATTTCTTTGACTTTAAATAAAATCCAAACAGAAATATAACATCAAACCAAACCATTTAATATACTTTTAACTTGTCTTAAACAAATATAAAATTCTTTGGGTAGCCTAACTAATTAATATTAAATTTATTTTAAAATTTTTTAAATAATTTATTTGATATCTCCATTGAAAAATCAATCACCACATCGTCCATATGTCACTCTTTAATTTAATTATTTATTTTTTAAAAAAATTAATTAATTTCCATGATGTTGAAAAACATTTTATATTTATAAATGCTATTTCTAGTATACCATATCAATTATATGACCTTATATTAAAATAAATTACTTTTTAAAAACAAAAGTTGAACAAAATTTAGATTTCTTTAAATATAATATTAAAAATATATTAAAGTCATGAAGATGGCTCCAAGTGGCCCCAGAATCGACCCAAGAATTATTGTTTAAAAAAATACTCATCCTATTAAATTAATAATGTTTTGTGGTAATTTGACAATGTATATAGTATTTTTTTACCCTTAAGTACCCTATTTACCTTTAACAATGGTAAAAACTAAATTTATATTCACTAAAAATAACTTTTTCTTACTGGATCAAAAATTTAAAAAAAGTAAAAATATTTCTATCCATTTTTCAAAATTAAATTCACATAAATGAGAAAATTGGGTTTAATGATAATCCAGCATATGTGGCCAGTCGATTGGTAAAAGAGACGTTTAAAAGATAAAAAATTATATCTAATTCTCTTAAAAATGATTTCAATGAGATATATGTTGTATTTATCTATTTTAAAATTAAAATGAATTTAATTTAATGTAATTATTTAAATTAAAATTTCATTTTTTAAGAACAATGCAGAATTTTTCACTATTCATAAAAAATGAAACTTTTAAGAAAATTTTGAAAAATTCACCATAAGATAATTTTAATAATCAGAATTAAAAACCGAAGTATATATATAAAAATAAAATTAATTAAATACCTAATGTAGTTAATAATATTAAAATCCAATTTTTAAATGGAATATTTAATAGATCATAGTGTGCTCGAACACGATGTTGTGTGTGGAGAATGCTATTGAATTTATTTAAAATTAAATGTGCTATGAAATCATGGGATGTTACATCATGTTCCTTAGTGGGTAATTTCTCACGACCTAATAAATGTGTGGATGTAGAGTTAAAATTTTCATTATGGTAGTGGAATTTACCAAAGAAAGGAACATTGGTTAGTCCATTCCATTTCTAAACATACTATATTTTCTTCGACCCCATTTTTCAGGGGTAGATCCCTATATAGATTCATTGGGACGTTTCAAGAGTTTTGGGGTTAGTTGGTGCAACACCTTGGTAGATAATAATACCTATATTCACATAATATTCTACGTGTCTCATTCAACACCTTCATATTGTTCATTAGTGGTCTATGCCCCATAATTTTAAAGAACTCAGAAATCTCGGCCCACCTCATTCTCTAGGATCTATTATCCATCATACCTTATGGGTCACTAATTGGTTGTATAACTAACAATGAAACGATAATACTTGAGAATAAATCTAAAAAGATTAAAATTTACATGGGCATCCTCCGAAACTGCATTGATGGAAAAATTCAGTGCGACTTATATAGACCATATATGTTTAGGAATCAATTTTTTTTTATTCAAATGAGTTTTATTTCTCATATTCACCTTCAGTCAGAAGGGCATCAAATGGTTGATAAAACAAATTATTTGAATCTAAAAAATAGTTTTTCCATAGTAAATGTAAATCATGTTCAAGTAATATTTGAGCCAACTAAAAAATAAGTTAGTAGGTATAGGTTAACCATTATTGAGGGTGGAATCTCTTATCAAATGTAGTTATGATATAACTGATTTTTGGGGGAATATTCCTTTGAGGAAAAAACATACATTGTGTGAATATTCTGAGGAATTTCATTATTCTCCAATGAACCTTAATGGGGTCCCTTCATAGCAGTTTTTCTATATTACTAATAAATAATATGGATGAACCAAAAATATAACACAATGATTAAAATTTATTGAAGAATTATATCAACTCAAGGAATTGGTTATGTCAAATCATATTTAGTATACCTGAAGATGTTTTTAGAAAAATGAAATATTTATAAAGGTTTTGAGAAACCTAAAAATTGTTTTTATTCCTAGTTAATTTATTATTATGCAGAGGATATGTTAAGAATCATTACTCTATCATTTTCTTGTTCTAGGGTGTGAGATGATCTTATCATGGATTTCAGTAGGTCCACATGATTGTTCATATGAAATTGATTCCTCTGTTTATTTATTCAAAATCATTTTTTTAAACTCTAGAGGTAAAGAGTTTATTGATTAGATACATGAATTTTTCTCATACCACCATATACGGGTTTTTTACCTAAGAAGTTTCATGTCTCATTCACTAGTTGTTTAGTATCCTATAATTTTGACCATCAAAGGATAATGTTTAAGGTTGTACATATTTTTTCAAACATCATACCGTTTAGGGTAATGATTCACATGGACATTGTATCGAGGTAGTAATACACATTATCCTAATTAGAACTCCAAATGCCAATGGTACTCCAATTCCATTCCAGGTAGTTGATGATAGTGTGGTAACTAATTTCTTATATTTTTAAAACATGATTGATGATATCAGATAGCCAGTTTGAGGATGATCGTATATCAATTGTAGTGATGAGTTCAAATATAAGGATTTTATGGTCCATAGGGACCCTAAGGCACTCCTTGAAAGAAAAATACACATCTAGTTTAAATTATGGGGGCTCAAATTTTGGATTCAAGGAAAGATATTAATAGTAAAACAAAGTGTTCCTTGAAACCTAGCGTTCTTTTCTAAGGGCCATGTAATATTATAATAAACCTGATCTCTCAAGTCACAACATGTTATTTACTGATGGTGATTCTCAAAAAAAATTATGTAATCCAATATTTATTTGTCCTAGGTTGGGCTCTTATGGTTCTTTTAATAATCAGTTATCATAGAAGATAGTATTTATAAAAAAATATGTGGTGGGGACTGATCTTTTATAAAGATTAATATCACAAGAAAAGGACATAATAATTTCAGTTTATCATCTTGTGCCATGGAAATAGGAACTGACATAAAACTTTTCAAGATATCCTTAAGGATAATTTTCACTAGTATGGGGAATTTAGATAGAAGAGGAATCCATTAGCCTTTAACAATCGTACTAGTCAATATCCATGTACTAGAGATCATCCTATGGAGATACATTACATACAAAAGAAATGTATTTTCATATCTTATTCAATGATATTCAATTTTATCCTACATTATTTTCATACCCAAAGTACATTCGAGTTAGGCTAAAGAATATTCAAATAATTTTTTTTATGGATTGGGTTCCCTATTTTATCTTATTAATTTTATATGGTTGGGAATCATTCCACAATTTTCCTTTCCATATGTCACCACAAATGGAATGAAAACATATGTGGGGAGGGGAAATTTTCATCATGAGAAAGACATTAGTAGTAAGCCAATCTCCTAATGGATTTATCACACACATGCTTGAGGAGGACTAAGTATAATCTCAATATAGGGATGTTTTGAAGGTGAAGTACATATAATAAGGTTGTGAAAATATGGTAGTGGGGACACATTCTTTTAAATTCATAAAATCACACAATTAAAAGTGTTTTAAGGATCACTAATTATATCATATGTATAAAAATAAAGGCATCTATAGTTCTGTATAATTTTTTGATCCACTTACATAGATCGTGCTCATATGCATACGAGATGAGCATGTTTCCCCTAAAATGGAGGCCATCCTATATCATTTAGTTCCATGATATTTTATTTCTAACAGTACCATTTAATTGAAGGGGTCATATATTTGGAGAGTCTTTCAAAGGTGGTGCATCTTTACAATGTCATCATTGATCAAGGTTGATCCGTTTCAAAATGGATCAATAACCTAGGAAGGTTTTTGTAGTCAAAAACTATATCCCATATTAGGAAAATGGTACCAGATGTCACTCTGTATCCTGATATGTTAGTAATTATTCCACATGTTTTCATTACATACAGATACTCCCTGCATTGATATAGGTCATATACAAGGAATGAAGCTTTTTTTATCATCCCTTAGTGAGACTCAACATCATAGTCTACAAATGGGCCTCATATATAGTTTGGGATGGTATATAGGGAAATGGAATTTACATATTTCAATATGGTAGGCAAGCCTAACATTCATAACTATCATTTACTTATGGATAATATGGCGAACTCAAATCAACTTTTGGACTTGTAGGATGGACTGTATGTCATATAGTATAATATTTTCTGACTAGGTAATTGTTGGTAATTTTATCATCTTGACAAATAATATTTTTTGGGATGTATGAAATCATATGAATAGGACATTCCACTGAGAGGAATGACTGGAACATAGAAATTTTTCCTTCACAGGATATTAATAACATGATATGGTGTGGGTATACAAATATAAAATCATAAACACATGATGAAAATGGGTATGATGGAAAGATGTGTCAAATCAAGGGTATCTAAATCCACATTATTAATTAGTTTATATGATATGTAATATAGGATCTATGAATAGTTTTGTCAGTGGGTAGAGAATACTGGTGGGTAAAAGTCTACCATTAGTAATAGTAGAGTGCTCGTATCTAATGTAATTCGGATAATGGCTGCTTGATTTAAGTGGGAGATACCATTAAGGAATATAACTTCCAATAGGTCCTTTATTATTCACCAGTGTATCCTAGTGGTGTAGAATTGAATTAACCTATCCCTTTTACAATTTTTAAAGAGTTTGAACTAAGAGTAGTGGACCCCAAGGTCAATGGGGGTCAAAGAGAAGTATATTAACAAGATTAATTTTGTGGTGTCATCTCAAATATTAAAGATAATAAGTTTCTTCGTGGAGTTTTTAAATTTTAATAATTTTTTGAGAACCCAAAAAGATAAACTATTAGGACCACATTGGGTATAAAGTTTTATATTATTGTGAACAATTCTCAATGAAGATCAAAATGAAGAATTAGATGAAGAAGAACTCCAATTTTATTGATAGTCATAATTCAGATGATTGATGAACTGATCTTAAGTTCAAATTACATGTATCAAAGGTGGTACATTGTCTATAATAATGAAACCATATCAGAGAGTGTTGAAGGGATCGATGTGATAAAGTGATCATGAAACATCTCACTATTCTAAGAGACCATTCTAGAGCCTACCGAAAGAGACATGCATCATTTCATGAGGGATCTGGTGGATATTTTATGATTTAATAATTATAATAAAAATATGAGAAGATGATGAAATTCTTATAAAATTTTTACTGAAAAAACTTATGTTGTTGGAAGATAGAGAACATGAAGTAGATTCCCTATACAAATATGATGATTCTAAAGGTGATTGATTAAAGACTATATATCATGGTAGATTTGGTTTGTGATTAGATAAAATGATTGTTGAAGAAGAATGATGAGTGTGACTTAGCATTGGTGTTCTTGATAAAGCATATATTTAAGGTGGTACCATTTCCCAGTGCTTACCTAATTGTTGGAACTCAAAATTGGTATTTTTTTTTGGAAATGGAAGGATTTCTGCATAGGAGTGAAAGTAATGTAGAATAGCCATGGAAATAAAAAAAGGAAGAAAACCATGTACCTAATAAAATGTAACATGTACCATGTTCTGAGAATGGTTCATGGCCACATACCTAACAACAAAAATGGTATGCGAAGCGGTGTGCAGAACTGAAAATGTTTTGAAGCGATGGTACCTAGTGAAGGCACGCATTATGAAGAATTCGGTTGGTTTACTGTAGAAGTAGTTGTGGTATGCTGAATGGATCCTCATTGGTAGATTATATGTAGTATGTGGACCAGCCGACAGATGGTACGTGGTGAAGGATCACAATTCACATGAGGGTTGCAGTATGCGATGAAGGTGTACTGTATGGGGATGGAGTTCAGTATGTATTGAACATTATCCCACATTAATAATTTGGGTTAAATAGATTAGAGATATTTGAAATTTTATTATTCAATATAATGGGTGTTAATCCCATCATTAATATAGAGATATTTTGATAAGAAAATATCATATTTGTGGAATAACTCGGATAAGTCTCAAAGTGGTACATGGAAGACATTCTGCATAGGATGACATGGTTCACGAAAGAAGAAACTATTCGAAAAATTGGAAGGATCGGTCCATGAAAGAGATTTTTCATTGGAAAATGTGGTATACCGGAGATGAATTAACTCACCGAATTTCAAGAAGAAGCCCGCAGAAGGAATAATAATTCAGCATAGGTGGCATGATAAGCCCATACTGAGACCTGATATGAGTAGAATAGGTAGTTCATGGAGGCGATACACAAAGGTGGTGCACAGGGATGGTACCAAGTGGCCATAAGAGGAGGTAGTACGTGAAGGTGGTATGTAGAGGCAGTATTTAGAGGAGATAGGCAGAGTCAGTGCATGATTGATGTTTGCGAAGGCCATATGCAAAGGTAGAATGCATAAGTGGTAGCAGTGGAAGTGCATGGAGTAGGCACGGTGCATAGAGTATGCATCGTATGTAGAGCTGGCATGGTACGTGGAGCATGGAATTAGCACTGTACACGGAGAAGGAATGGTACATAGAATTGGTGTGGTACGAATAGTAGAGGTGGTATGCAGAGCAGTTCTTGTATGCATATTAGATATAGTCTATAGAATCATGGAGAGTTTGTGGAAATGAAGAATATCGTAAAGGTAGTTTTTTATTTTAGATGAAAAAAAGGAAGAAGTTATAGTGCATTCAGTAATTACACTATATATAAAAACTGAAAAAAAGTGCATCAATTCAGGAAATCACTACAGGCATTGTCTCATGATGAATAGATACAAAGACTTTTCATTCCAATTTGATAAAGCGACCATCATGTTGATAAACTGAGTGAGACCAATCACATGGAAGTGATCCACAGGAAATCAATGGAAGTGATCTGATGGAAATAGTGGGATATACATGAACCGTTATAATGGTAGTTTGCATGAGAGAGAGGGATTGTGAAAAAACCATTGTAATCTACAGTCATTGAATATTAGTGAAATTTTTACAACTAGAAACATATCGGTGTATGCTCCATGGATGTATCCCTTATTAGTGAACAAAGAAAAAAGAGTTTTGCTGTCATTCTTCATGTGAATGTTTTAATTACTACACATATCTATCATAGTTGTTTAAACATGTTCCTACCAATGTGGGAACAAGATCCATAAAAGAAGAGATAGATTTGACACCCTAACCCCCCCAGTGTGGTATAATATCCTTCAATTTGAATCCGGGTCAAAGGTTTAAGTATGTTGGATTATATTCAATAATTCTATTTTGAAATATATATGAGTTTCTTTCCTAAATTCAACAATGATGTGTTGTCTTTATGAAGCATTAGTCATCTATGCGTAAATGTCTACATCCAGTATGACCATGACAAACATAAAAATGTAAGAGAAGATACATTTGATGAAGTCCTTCATGTCCAAAGAAGATGAATTGACTGATTCCCTATGCCCTTCTAATTATAAAGAAATATCAGACCGTGGAAGTAAAGAGAAGGTGGATAAGGTTTCTTAATAAAGATAGGAAGAAACTTCTCTCTCATTTTCAAGTAATCAAAAGAAATTGAGAACTTATCTACATGATATTCTTGAAGAAAGAGTTTCTACTATTTGTATAATATTTCAATCTATGCACACTCAAATAACCCAACTGGGTAGAGAGAATGATAATATAGAGGATTAATTTTTAGAGGAAGTCTCAGAATGTTATAAGCTCTCCAGATAGATTTTAACCTTTTAAGAAATGAAGAGGAAACATGAAATAATTTCATCAAAATGGATCAAAGAAGTTGAAGAGGAAGAAAGAGTTATAATGACTGTAGAAGAATATATCCATGCACTTGATGCTGAGTTTAAGAAGGGAACTGATGTCAAGAGTATATATTTGGAAGAAACATAAGATAAATTCAAGGAACATGACTCTATGTTACAAACCAAGGTCATGTTTCATGAATTTAAAGTTGAATGAATGAAGAATGAATGTGAATCGAAGATGATTGTGATTGATGAGTAGAAAGTAATCCTCTATATGAAATGTCTAGAAATGGAAACACAGTTAAAAAATATTGAGAAGACACATATTTAGTATTTACAATAGATGGAAACTGTTTCTTCTTATACTCAGTGTCCACTAAAGAATTCTAAAACTAAAATACCTTTATCATTTGACAAGAATATAATTATATCTATTGATGATATATCTCAAGAAATATTGTCTATTACTACACTATTATCACTAGAGGAACCAAAATATGAAAGGCCTCCAACATGTGATAAGAAGATCATGACATCATTCGATGATATACCACAAGAAGTGGAGATAAATAAGTTACCATCCAAACAATCTTGTACTCAAATTTATAATTTTGTTCCCACAACCCGTGCAAGATAGAAGTGAAATTAAAAATGAGTATCAATAAGGATAGTTGAGGAGGTACATATCACCATATATTGGGTGAATATGAAGAAGAATGTGGAAGGTGGTTCTCTACAAAATGAACAAAAAGTCAAGAAGTAGGCCCATCAATAGAATGAAATGAAATCAATATTTATGGGACAATTACGGTGATGTAATAGATTTGGTAACAATGCATTAAACTATTGGTAAAATACTCATAATGTATAATCAATATGGAAACCTACCTTAAGGAGGATAAATACAAAGAAGAAGAAGCAACATCTGCAGGTCCAGAAGCATATGTTTACTTCAAATGGATTTGGAATTCTTGATAACATCTGTGATATATTGAATATAAGTGGTCACAAGGTACGTACACGCCCATCTCAACATGAATTCATCATTTATAAGAAAATTAGTCCTTTAATGTCAGCTAAGTATGAAGTATCTACCTTGGTATGAAATGAGGATAATATTTTGAACACAAATTTCCCAATGAAGATATCATGTAGTGAAGGTGAGAAGCCCCTACATTTTAGATCCACAAAATTGAGGGGAAATTCATCCAAAAGGGAAACTAAGAGGGGTGACAGACAGATGAACCCATGTGGAAGATTCAAACTAGCTGCAACAGTTACAAATGACATGTTGATCATTTAGAAATAATATTAGAAAATAATGACATAAATTGATGATGAAAAGGGAAAGGATGGTGATAAAGGAAAAGGAAAACATTAATGTGATGAAGATAAAGTTCATGGGAGAGTGAAGACTAAAAGAAAAACATGTATTAATGATGTTCAGTTTGAGAGATGTATGAAATATGGTCACATTTCAAAAGGTTGTCAAACCTTAATACTAGGGAAATATTTAGTGGTAAAAGGAATAAGAATGTATCATTCATGATGGATGTTAAGAATAAAAATTCACAACAAAAAGTACAGGAGAATGTGGAGAGATCCGTGCCAAATCAAAACAGATTAGAATATATATTCAGATGTGCAATCATTAAGACTATAGTATATAGAGGAACATGGTGGAGAAAAAAATCACTACCATTCTGGACATATTGATGAAGCAAGGAGGAATCACCTTTTTATGTAAATCTTTTTTGAAGTTTATTTTTGCTAATAATATAGGGAATTGAAGGTGAAGCATGCTCTCAGGGGGAGAACCTGAGTAGTAGTGAATGCTGTTAGCTTTTGATATCTAAGCATGAGAAGTTTCCATCATTGGTAGATTATTCAATTGATATTCAAACATTAAAATGATGAAGGATCACCATTGAGAAGACGATGAGTAGTATTTCCCTTGAGGGGGAGGCAAATGAATAATAATCCATAATTATTATTTCAATCAGTATCACATTCAGTTTGTATTAAATTCAATTACTTAGGAAACTTCTTGAAGAACATTTAACTGGAAAACATATTTCATTTTTCAATCTCTCATACAAGTTTACTCTAGATAAATATAATGGATGTTTCCCAAGTACACTTATCATGCCAATTTCCCATGAATGTTTTTGATCTATTGTTCGATGTGAGTGAAAGAGTTTTAGGTTGATTATTCACTATCATATTCAATTTCTTCATATTGAAATGAATTTAAAAAACCCTTGAAGAAAAATTACATGAGTTATCATCTCATGATGTATAATGATCTATTAATAATAGATATATTTGTTTTCTAAATCAAATCCTCTTGTTTTCTACATCGATCATTGCTCAGATAGAAATAGATTGAAATGATTGATGGCACGTTGCTTAAGTTGGGAATGATATCCTTTTCCAACGAATAATGTATTAATTTTCAATAAGTGGTAGATATGTGAAATGAATGTTAGAGGAGAGAAAGAAATAATAGGAGAGAGAAAATTCACATTTTGATATTGACTCGTTCATTTGAGGGGAACATTAAGGTATTGACCAAAAAATACAAAGAGGGAGATTTTTTGGACAACTTTGGGTATAAAGTTGTATTAGATTTCAATAGTTGTAAATAAAGAACAAAATGAAGAAGAAGATGAATAAGAACTAAAAATTTAGTGAGGGTGGCAATTCAAAAGATATATGAACTGATATTATTTTCATAGTACATCTATCAAAGGTGATACATTGTCTATAATAATGAACCCATCTCAGAGAGTGTTGAAGGGCTCGATGTTATTAAGTGATCATTCATCATATCACTATTAAAAGATACAATTACAAATCCTATCTAATGAGAAATTCATCATTGAATAAGGGATATTATAGAATTTTTACTATTTAATAATGATCATACAAAGGTGAGAAAATGATGGCAATCATATCCAATGTTGACTGGAAAGACTATTGTTGTTGGAAGACTGAGAAGTTGCAGTATTTTTCCTAGAAAAACCTAATGATGCTAAAGGTTATCAATCAAATACTATATATCATGATATTTAAGGTTCTTGATGAATGAAGATGATAGTGAATTATCATTGGTGTTCTTTCCGAGGTAGATATTTATTGTGGTGTAATTTCCCAGTTTTTACCAAATTGGTGGACATCAAAATCGGGATATTGTTTTTCGAAATGGATTTATTTCTATATAATATTCAAATATATGTAGAATGGCGATTAAAATCGAGAAAGGAAGAAAACTGTGTACCTCGGAACATGTAACACAAACCTTGTTCTAGGAACCGTTCACGACTACGTACCTGGTAGCAGAAATGGTATGCATAGTGGTGCACCAAACTGAAAATAGTTTGCATCCATGGTATGTGGTGAAGGTGTGTGGTATGCAGAATGATGATGGTTCACTATTGAAATAGTTACAGTGCGTATAATGGATCTTCATTGGTGGAAGATAAGTAGTATGCTGACTGGAAAACACACGATACACTGTGATGGTTCGCAATTCATAGGAGGGTTGCAGTATGCAGTGGATGCTTACAGTACGCAAAGGGAGTTCAGTATACAGTGAATATTACATCACATTGAAAATTTAGGTAAACGTGATTAGATAAATTTGCAGAGTTAATTTTCTATACAAGGAGTTCTAATCCCATTAGTAAGCTATAATGAATTTGATACGAAAATATCATCGTTGTGAATGAACTCAGCTAAGTCAGAAAGTGGTACACGGGAGACATTATGCATATGAAGAAGTGGTACAAGAAAGAAGATATAGTTCACGAAATTGGAAGCAGTGATCCAACAATGTTATTTTGTGTAGAAAAATGTAGAATCAAAGAGAAAAAATAATTCAAAAAATTTGAAGAAGAATCCCATGAAAGGATGAAATAGTATGTAGAAAAGGTATGCAGAGGCCGTACTCAGACATGGTACAGAGAGCAGAGCCGGTACGCAGAGGAAGTATGCGAAGGTGGTACACATAGTAAATACATTTAGTCCATATGCAGAGGTAGTATGTGAAGGAGTTAAGTAGAGGTGGTAAGAAGAGGACATATGCAGAGGTGGTGCATGAAGGTGGTACATGAAGGTGGTACACAAAATAAGTACATAGAGGAAGTACTCATAGGCAGTGCGCGTAGCGGGCATAGTGCGTAGAGGAGGAACAGTGAGCAGAGCAGGAGCGGTATATGTAGTAGGGTGAATGTGTGGTATTCCGAGCATGCACGATATGCGGAACTGGAGCAGTACATAGAGCAGGGGAGGTATGCAGAGTAGGTGTGGTATGCAGATCAGAGAGAGTCTGCAGAATCTGGGACAGTTTGAGGAAATGAGAAACATCATAAAAGTAGTTTTTGATTCTATCAGAAAAATGGATGAATTTATAGTGCATTAAAGAATTTCACTAAAAGAGAAAACTAAAAATAAAAGAGGAGCAACTAATGAATTCGATGCAAGCGATCTCTCGTGCTGAATAGAGAAAAAGACTTTCCATGCCAATATGATGAAGCAACCTTCATGTTGATAAACTGAGTGAGACCACTCCTAAGGAAGTGAGCTTGGGGGAGTCAATGGAAGTGATCTGAGGGAAGCCGTGGTATATCCATGAACCTTTGTAAAGGTAGTGTGCTTGGGCCCAATTGGCTATTCCTGATCCTTTTCAATCCATAACTAGTGAAGATTAGTGAAATTTCGTATGGCCGGAAACCTGTCAGCATATTCTCCTTAGATGTAGCCATTTGTGGTGAACCATGTAAAAATTAATGTGTTGTCATTATGCATTTTATTTTTTTAAAATACAACACATATCAATCCTACAGGTTTAAAAACATTCTTCCCAATGTTGGAAGAAGATCAAGAAAAGATGAGAAAATGTGGACACCATGATTAACCCCCCCCCTCAGGGTCATATAGGGTCCTTCATAAACCATTGTGTATTGAACACATTTCAAGGTGGAGGGATAAAACATTTGAATTTTACATATGAAATAATTATAGTGGATGATATTTTAAACAAGAAGTTCATAGATTGTGCATTTTAACATCATGCTATAAGTACATGTTTCCCGATCATTGTATAGAATGACATTTTATTGCATTATTAGAGAGGTATTCCATGTTTTCTAGGATCACATGATACATGCTTGTAATGAGAAACATATGACAAATATAATGTTAATTCTACAATGTGAGAGTGTTTTTAGGGAATATGTGGGGATATTCACATTTTTCTATGAGGGAGAATCTCCACACCCATTAAAGTTTTATAGAGTTTCAAATATGGTAACGATTATAATTCATGGTTGGGTCTAAAATAAGGGATCTAGGAATCATTACTTATCAAATAACATGGGAATAAAGAGAGGCATTGTTCTTGTTAGGGAATCCCCTACATAGTTCAGAGCCATACACAAGGGAGGGGGAATTTTTTGATTAAATCATGGATTGAACCCGTATTTCAATCTTGGGTTTCACAATGTTTCTTGTAAGAACATGTATTAATCCATAAGTAGTTCTTCAAATGATTGTTCACAATACAAATCAAGATCATTTATAGGGAATGTGATAATATTTTTTGTAAGAGGCCACTCATGTTTCAAAGGAATCTACATGGTTATTTATCACATTTAGGTAATAATTCTTGGATAGCTTTGAAAGTAATATCTATGTGTCACTAAATATATCATGTGAAAAAGAATCAACCCACAAATAGTTCTGATTGATCTCCTATATTTTGACCATATTATTAAATAAGAATGGATAACTTTAATTTTATATGTTTTTATGACTTTGTCTAGGCCCATGATCAGTTGATCCAAACGTTGTTATATACCATATAATAATAGGAATAATTCCAATGAGATTTCGGTAATTGGGTCATCACATAGGTCAAATTTGTATATGGGTAAGGGGAATTTTATCAATTCATCATAGTTAGACCCATTATTAGAGATAGAAGCCTCACTATGTATCATGTGGTAGTAGAAATCGATCCATATTTAGTTCATAAAAATAAATTTCTTTACACTTCTTGAGTTTGTATGTGGGGAGAAATAATTTTCAACATATTGTAGCTAGGCCGGGATATATGTTCTAGTTGTCACTCCATATCCTATGGTAATAAATATAAATACACATGATGTTCATAGAAATGATGTTGTGCATTATTGGGTTATTTTTTCATGAACTTGGAATCAAGGCTTAAATCACTGAGTCATTCACAATCACTCTTGAAAATGGAAAAATCAATGGAATAAATCATATAATTAATGAATAAATTATTGATGATTTTTTTCAAAGTGGAAGGATGAATGCCACTCCATTATAAAAAAATGTCTTGGTATTGAGGGGGAAATTTAATTTTGGAACAATATAACCCCTACTATTAATATCTTATGTCTTCATTCATTCACCAATATATCATATTGATGATCGATGAAAACTTATAATATCCCATAAGAACAATGTTCTAGGATTTATATTATTCCTCAGTTAATCAATGTGGTTATCATTTTGTATTAGAAAATCCTAATTATAAAAATATTATTTGTGAATATGATATAATGGTATCAGGTGATTTAGAAATGAAGAGAAGAATGATGTTTTTATAATGAAGAATGGGGTGTCCCAATTTATTCTGACACAGATGGATGTTATGTATTTATAGTTGATACATACCGTAAAATAAAATGGTATAATAATGTAATTTTAGAATCTTTCATTTCAAATTGTTGTGATCAACTAATGAGTTACATTGACGGTTTCTAAATTCACATAATTAGTTGGTTTTTGTGATGTTTTCATCATAACATAAATATATATGAATTAATAAGTGGTGTAGATAGGTGGGGATTAGTTAACCATCAGTGATGTTGCAACCCCATATTCCATGAATATAGGAATTTGCGGCTACATTTAAGGGGGCATCTCCTATAGGGATGTTTTCGATGCTTTCGTCAGGGCGCGCATGTCCATATGCTTGAGTGTGATAGGTGCGGCTTTTGTTACCCCTCATTCCCACTTTCCAAAGGCTGGCGTCATTCGATCCTTGTTCAAGGATGTCTGCTCCTTGATCGAAATAAAATGATGGGATGTCGGTTCATCCTTTCGTGGATTCGTCCTTGGAATTCTTTACCTAGTCCGGGTCTCCCTCGTAGATTTAATAGGTTGTTCATGAAACTATTCCTAGAGCCATATTTTCATGGACACCAGTTAATTACGCTGCCTCTGTCAGGAAATTCGAAGGGGTTCGGTCAGGGTAGCAACCTTCGGTTAGAAGAGTAGTCATGCTGGGCATCACTGGTGTGTTTGTACGCTGGGGATTGGTGTGTCTTTATTGTGTCCCTTATTATAGGGCTTCTCGAGGGCATAGCAACCTGAGGAATACCACATAGAACGTGGGGATTCATATGCCATATGCATGTCTCTAAGGTTTTCCTCATCTTCCCATGTTTAACACAGGGTATGCCGCAAGTTTATCGTCCAGTGAGGATATATCGGACTGATCAGAACACTGATTAGAGTGGATCAGATTGAGGTACCCCCATATTAGGAACACCAATATTGGGGCCAACATGTGGTTGGATCCCTGAATTCTGTGGAGGGGAATGAAGTGGCATGATCTAAATGAGATGGGGAGGCCTGGTTAAAAATCAGTATGGATGATGGTTTTGGGCTTGAACCTCGTGGAGGATTTATACATACCATGCCTTAACTTGGATCAAAGTCCCCATAGTTTGGGATGGTGTGGGGGTTAGTGAAGTGACGTGAATAAGGACCTTGGTCCGATGGGTGATGGGATTGAACCTCATGAGGCTTCCTACGTACCATGTCTAGACATGGATCCAAGACAAGGTAGTTCAGAATGGGGAGTTTGCTGTACCAACGTGAATGAGGTCGGAACGACTGGGTGGTGGGCTTGAACCTCGTGAGGCTTCCTATGTACCATGACTTGACATGGATCAAAGACCACATAGTTCAAAATGTTATGTGTCGGAGAACCAACGAGATGGTGAACCTTGGTCCAGTGGTTGTGGGATTTTACCTCGTGAGGCTTCCTACGTACCATGCCTTGACATGGATCAAAGACCACATAGTTTAGGAGTACAGTTTAACGTCATGTGATATTGGGGTGAACCGACATGAAGGGGGTTGGTACGACAGGGTGGTGGGATTTAACCTCATTAGGCTTCTTACGTATCATGACTTGACATTGATCAAAGACCACAATGTTCAGAATGGGGTGTTTCGGCAAACCAACATGAAGGTGAACCTTGGTCCACTGGAGATGGTCTTGAACCTCGTGAGGCTTACTACATACCATGCCTTGACATGGATCAAAGATAAAATAGTTCATTAGTACAATTTAACGCCTTGTGGGACAGGGTTGAACCGACGGGAAGACGGATGGAACGACCGGTTGGTGGGCTTGAACCTCATGAGGCGTCCTACGTATCATGCCTTGACATGGATCAAAGTCCTTGTAGTTCAAGATGGGGTGTGTCAGTGAACCGATGTGAAGGTGACCCTTGGTCCACTGGCGGTGGGTTTGAACCTCGTGAGGCTTCCTACGTACCATGGATTGACATGGATAAAAGTCCACGTAGTTCGTGTGTACAGTTTAACGCCATGCAGGATGAGGTATGGATACAGTTTAACATCATGCGGGATGGGGTATGGATACAGTTTAACATCATGCGAGACAAGGTATTGATATAGATTAACATCATGTGGGACGGGGGTGGTGTGATGGTCAATTCTTACTCTAATCCCACGTGAGTCATGCTCGGTGTGAGAAACAAGAGGTAGCAGGTACATGACGATCACATCGAGAAAGGTGCATCTATGGGATGTGGAGTGGGGCTCACACATGGAGTGGCCCAAGGAGAGAAATATTGGGACATAGTCTAGGATGGGAGGCCCGAAGGCGACAAAGCACAGTGGGAGAGGAAAATTGGGACTTACTCTAGGATGGAGGCCATGTTCCCTATCAATCCCTCTGCTAGCCTTGGGGACCGAAGATGAAAGGAGGGGGCACCGTTCCCCACCCTGCCCTTGGCTGGACCTGGTGCTGAGGGAGTGGAGAGGAAATGGGTCTCTCCCTCTTGAAAGAACGGTTAGGGGATTACACCAAGGTGGCTGCCCTTCCCTGCAGACAAACGCCACTCCCAGAAAGAGGATATCATCCCCTGTCGAGACCAGGGGTCGTGGAGAATTTCCAAGGTGGGGGCACCCCGTGTGAGAGGCATGAGGAGATGTCATAGTTTAACATCATGTGTTGGGGACGAGGGTTCTTGGAAGTTTAACATCCTGAAGCCCGGACAAGGCGGGTTTGCTCCGCGCACCTAGGACATACATAACAGGTACCCTCTGCTCTTTGTAGGAGGGAAGACACCGACAACACTGTACTGAGGGGGTGTCACAGAGTGAACCATTGAGGGGTCCGCATTAGTGTGGCTATGAAAAGATGCAATAGCCATTAGCATGCCTATGAGAAGAAGCATTAAGTGCAACAACGCTATGTGTGGTATCGTCCAAGGGACTTTGAAATCCCATTGTGCAAACCTGGAGGGTCGCATGGGAAAAGGATTTTCCAAGCAGAGGGGTCCATAGGCTGGGGCCTTGTGGAGCTCTGTTGCTCTGTGTAATGGAGGTCACATGGGAAGGGGTGTGACTCGCGTAGTGAGATTCCTTAGCCTTAGCATGGGGTGGAGGTGAAAACGAGAGGTTCTTCTAAAAGTGGAAGGGAATTCATGGAGCATAGCCTTGCGGGGAAAAGGTGCCTCGCGGAGTAATGGTTCGGGAAGCAATGTGCTTCACGAAGTACAGTGATCATGCCTTGGCAAGTGGATGAGGAGTACATGAAGGGTGATTCATGAAGCTTAAATGCTCCGCGATGACCCGAGTCTCCTTGGGGATCCCCTTCCTTTGCGAAAGACCTTAGGATTCATGAAAGGAATCCCTCTCGAAAGAGGGGATCAAAACGAGACAATGGAGAGGCACTTCGCAAAGTAGAAGTAACTCACGCAGCTCATGGTTCTATGAGAAGAAGAGTGCTTCGTGATTTGGGAGATGAGAAGCCCAAAGGTCAGATTGCCCGTCTTCAGAGCTCAGGGGGAGCCTGGTATTTATAGGCAAGAGGCACCGCGGAGTAGGGCTCAAGTGGCACAAAAAGGGGTCAGGTGGCTTCGTGGAATGCTTGTGAATGTTATATGGGTTCGCGGAGCATCCCGCCTCCTTCGCTTTGTGGTGGGCTCGTGAACATCAAATGCATTCGCAGAGCCTTTTTTCCTTCTTTGCTTCGCGTTGGCTGCAATGCTTGGGGAATCCGTGAGAGGGAATTGCAAGGCAGTCTGTGGGGCCATATTGGGTCCTTTTCTTCCTTCCCAATTTCGGCACCAACAAATGCCCCCCACTGACTTGGAGCCACAAAGGGATAAAGGGTCGAAGTCTGAGGGAAATTGAAAAAATCCTCAGCCGTTCGCAGTGCACATTTGTTAGACGGTGTCACGAACCAACCCGGGTCGACCCTGAACCAGTCACCCAAACCGGTCCGCAACATGGTGCGAGAGTCATTATCGATCCTCCTGGGCAGGCAACAAGTGCCAGGGCATCAAAAGATAGAAATAGGGAATGATTTTACCTGATAAGATAAATAAAACAGTAGAAAGAAAATAGAACAAAGAAAAGTAAATAAACAACACAAAAATAGAACGAACAAAAACAAAAAACTAACCTTACCATGACCAAAACTCCTCGTGACCTCGAGAGTCACTCTCCAAAGCACAACCAAGTCTCTCCCATGGAAAACAAGCTCAATTAAAACCTGAAACAAAACTAAAAACAAGATAACACTATAGTCATGAGTATTAAAAACTCTGTAGGTAGGCCCGACTAATTCTTTTCCCAAAGCACATACCATTAAATAAAGAATTCACTAATTCCAGGTAAGAACTAAATGATATAAAATATTATTTTCCACACATACATTCATTTCTAAAACATGTAACAGTCCATTTCCCCCATTTAATTTAAAAACATGTTTATTGTTTGAATGAAATATATTCATTGAATTTTAAAATCATTTTTTTGACCAATTTAGAAATACAAATTTTAGTTTTAAGTAAAAAGGGAAAAAACCACACAACACGCAACGCACACTAAGGGCAATGGAAAAAGTGGCACACAAGGGCTAGCTACTGAACTAGACCTCTCAATCATCCTCCATATACAAATAAACACTAAAGGAATCATGGTTCGAACCTAGGAGCTTGTGAAAAATACAGAACGTACTATACATGTGACTCATCCTGAAGAAATGCCCTAACTCGATGACGTCATAACGCCCTAACGCTCGATATAGCCCTACATGGCCTAACCGAGGGGACCAATCCCCATAGTAGAAATAACTCAGTATTCCCCTACTATGGGGCCAATAGCCAGTGCGTAATCTAAACTTGTGCAGTAATCATTCTTAGAAGATTCACTCACTAGGCCAGGTTCCCATGTCAACACATATAATAAAAGAGGGGTGTGTCAACAATGCCAATCAATCAGTCACGATGCAAAAAAATCACATTTAGCTCATGCAATCAACAAAAACCAAAGATCACCCCTGAATAGGTTTTCCAAAATAATTTATTTTATTAATTTTCCAAATGGACCTTCACCAATTTTAAAGCAAAAATTCATTTCTCGAGAAAACCCAAAACACGTGTTTAGATGAAATCACTTATCTTTAAAACTAGAAGTACATTTGAAATTCTATGAATTATGTTTAAAGGTCAAAGATGAATTCTTTCAATACTATGTGTATGCTCGTCAATAAAATGTTTCAAGTGTTAAGTATAAAATAAACGGCTATTTTCACACCAAATAATCATTTAAAAATTAATTATCTTATTTTATTTCTCATTTATAAAAATTAATAAAACAACAAGCAATTAATAAATTCTAAATTTAAAGGTGAGTGCAGTGGGGGACCTACCTCGACTCGCAGCTCGAACCCAGAGACACGACATGCCTCGCACATACGTACAAGCACGCGTAAGCCGATTAACAGGGTGTCGCGAGGTCACCTCACCAAAATGCTGAAAAACCCACAAAAACTACTAAAAACACATAAACATGGACTTAAAATAATCCAAACAAACAAACAACACTAAATGACAAGATCTACATGTTTTTAGAACACAACCCACCACATCTTATTAAACGAACTCAATTATTTTCAAAAAGACAAAATTCACACCAACATAAATAAACACAACACCTGTTAAGGTAATTATCTGATACTCAATCATGGACAATGAAAAAATCACCCGGACGCAGAGACGCGCTTGACCAGTGGGGTGGTGCGACTCTCGGAAAGGGGCAGTGCACACCAACAGGGATTATCGCTGGCCGAAAAAAGAGTGTACGATGCACGGACTGGGGGTTGGTCGAAGTGGAAAAGGGAAACGAAATTGGTGAATTGGAAAGGGTGTGCAGCAGCTACTGGAAAGTTCCCCAAGGGGTTCGTGGGGCACCATGCAACAACCGAGGAATGACAAAAAGGGTTGCACCACGACTGCGTGGCTGGACAGTCAATCCGTGGGGTGACACACTATCGATCCAGAGGCGCGTTGGGCTGAAGATGTGTGTGGAATCTATAAGGTGTTGTATATAAAGGAGGAGTCATACCGAAGACTCTATGGAGGTCGAGGAGTAGCTGTCGGGGCACAACCGGTGTAGAAGAGGTGCAGGAGGCATGCCGGGAGGCTAGCAGTAGTCTAGATGGTGGATGTCACCTCGATGTGGGGTAGTGACGGAGGACACACAGATGGGGAAACAGTTGGGAGGCCTGTCAGATGGAAGCTTCAATGAAAGGGAAGGAGGGAGGTGGCCTTCTTGGCTGATGGCCGGAAAATATAGGGGAGGGTGCAGATGGCATGACAGGGATGGAGCAGGGCAGAAGGGTCCGCAGTGCGAGGAGGCGTCAGCTGGGTACAGGGTGGCTGGAGCGCGCGTGGCAGGAGGGCGTCAAACTGGTAGAGGTGGATCCAAGGGGGGTCGTCGGACTGGGTGGTGGAGTTCAGCTGGTGGCGCGCTGTGACAGGAGGTGCGATGGGGGCTCAAGATAGGAAGTAGGGTGTGGGGGCGCTGGGGCGTCACTGTAATAAGGAGGAGGACCCGCATGCAGGGGATCTGCTGGAGGCGAGGCCGGGTAGCGAGGGAGAAGAAGGGAGGTTGGTGAGGTTGGCTGGGGTGCTGTAAGGAAGAGGCGCAAGAGTGAGAGAAGGGAGGAGGTGGCAACTTGGGTGGGGAGAAGGGGAGAGGATAGAAGAGAAGGGTGGAAAATTAAGGATGGCGGCTAGGGTTTGAAGGGTAAGGAAGAGAAGAAGAAAAAAATGGAACAAAATAAAAGATAAAAAACAGAAAAAGAAAAAAAAACTAAAATAATTCACATAAAATAATAATAAAAATAAGAGTAATAATAATAATGATAATAATGATAATAATAATAATCGACAACTTTGACAACAACATAAAAATGATAAAAATTACAATTCTAACAACAACAATTCTCTAATAATAATATAATATTATTATTCAAACAAATACTATTATTATAGTAATTTATTTATTTAATTTTTTTCACTCATTCAATTCCTATTCATTTGGACGATTCAAATACAGTAATTGCATGGTATCCGGGAAAACCGCGCCACTTCAGCTAGTCGTGTGGTGCCCGTGCATAGGCCTAGAATACAAGTAATTATCATAATAATAATAATATTTATCATTTCATCTTGAATAATAATTATTAAATTATTAACAACACTAAAAATTTTAAATAACCCAATAAATTAGAGCTCTGCGGGGTTTCCAACACACGCTATGCCCATGCATCCAATTATGTCAGCTGAAAAATGCGCACTTTAAAACATAATTCAAAATTTTTTCATCCGAGACTCTACCCAAACCACAAAAAAATTTAAAAATTCAAATAAAATTATAAAATAAAATAAAATATGGATTGGGGTGTGAAATTCTCGCCACCATAATGGTTTCCACCCTCAAAAAGCCAAAACAAGATCTAGACCCAAATATGAAACTCTATAACTGTCACTCACCCCTAAAAGTTTAAGTGCCTCTAGTTGATCAATCCAAACAGACACTGAAATCCCCTAACACACAACTCATCCTTAAAACAAGATCACCTTAATCATCACCATGAAGAACCCAAACCATCTGTTTCAACTAAGTAACGAACAAACATAAACCACCTCTGTCACTTATTCCAATACTCTTAGTGGAATGGAAGCGTTGGGTGTACTTCAATCCCAATGCTTACTTAAGAGGAATAACTCAGGACTAGGTGGTTCCGCACGAGGTCACCCTCCACCAAACAATACACGAAGAGAAACTATGATACTGACACGCGGAGGCTGGAATGGACTCCCCACCATAAGGATGAGGCTAAATCTAAATTATTTCAGGTGTAACTTTGCGAAACCCACCGTGGGTCTCCCCACCATAAGGACTGATGAGATTAACCTAACTTGAAAACATTCCACACGGACCAAAAACCCCCCACCACAAGGGGGAGAAAGAGCCAAACTGGTAGAGCATCATAATTTCCACCATTACTATATAGACATCATCACACCCATAGAAGAAAACAAATCATGCCTCGCTGAGGACAAAGGTTAATCTGAGGCCCTTTTTCACCGTTGGGGTTCTCTTGACTACGCGCTAGCTTCACTCCGGGGCCTATGGCAGGAGCACCGATGATTGAAGCATCTCCTGCCTTGTAGTCAAGATTAAAAAATTCTCAAACATAACACCCAACCAGAATTTCACCAAACACACTTCCAATAAAAAAAATTTCAAAGGGGTCCAACACAACCGTTCAGACAACTGAAAGAAAAGAAACACCACAAAACGCTACAAGAGATGATTACTATATCCAAGGAACGCTACAATGAGAAAACCTCAAAATGGTCCCCAAACATCTCCCTACTCCCACTGATGGGCCGAGGTGACCTTCAACGAGCCTGGTCTAGAATCAGCGTGCTCCTTGGAAACACCACGGTAGAATCGCTGCAAGTGACCCCAACGTCCACAGGTGTGGCAGGGTCTCGGAGCACTCGGGCACATCAGCCTCTTGTGACCCTGCTTACCACACTGGTGACAGATCACACCATTGCGCTATGAAGATGATGACTGAAGGTCTGAAGGAATCTTGATTCCTCTACTAGCACCACCAGCATCAGGACTCTTCTCATTATTCTCATCACCATCCTCTACACTATTTCCCAAGGCTGGAGGGTTCGCCACCTCAAGTCCTCCTTCTAACCTAGCTTCAGCCAAAAATTCTTTCCCCACAACATCTGAGAAGGTGGTTAGGTTGAGATCTTCCACTTTCGATCGCAGCTCAGGTCAGATTCTAGACTCAAATTGCCGAGCCTTCTCAGGATCATTCACAACAAACCACTGATCATATGGAAATACGTCTATGAAACATCGATATAATTCAAGTACCGATTCAACGCCCAGCTGAAGAAAACAAAACTCCATCATCATTCTCAACTTCATCAACTCAGAGAAGTGTTGTTGGATAAATGATGACTTAAAAAACTCCGATGTTATATCTTCTCGAAGTTTATTCTGAGACACGGACTATCCCCATTTCTTAGTTGGGCCTTCAAGAATAAAGGTAGCCAACTTCACCATTAACGACATAGGCATCCCAACGAAACTGAACTTCCTCTCAATCTTCTGCAACCACTCCTCTAACTCAAGTGGATCTGCATGTCCATAAAAGAGAGGAGGGTTCAACTTCCAGAACTCTAGAACGTAGTCTATGGGCTGATCAACTGGAGGATTCGCTAGGGGCGCACCACCCGAAGCTGCACCTTGGGCATCCATCAAACCGTCGTGGGGGTGAACACTAAGGAACAAGGAAACAAAGAACATAATCAAAACATGGTCATAATGATTTCAATTTCAACCTTTCACAATTCCCAAAATAAAACTTTGCAAACAAATTTTTAAAAGTAAAGAAGAACCAGACAAACCACATGGGGAAACTAGTGGCAATTAGTGAATCAGACGTATGGTTGGCGGCCATACGCTTGTCACGCCACCGTCACAGGGAGCACACTAGGGTAATGTATCCGGCTCCACATGGCTTATAATGACCCATACTTTACATACATTGTTATTAATTCAGAATTAAATCATACTTGTTACAACATATAACAAAACCAAGAAAAGACCGTATAGGTATAGTGTCTTTAGAAACTGGGAAACATAAACAACTGGTTCATAAATCATCTACATTGTCTCCCATTTATTTCATCATATCTAGAGTTCCTTTTTGGAATATCCTACTTAATATCCTTCTTCCTAACCTGGGGAAAAGAAAACAAACAAAAGGCTGATCTCAAATGCTCAGTAATGGTAAACAAAAGAAATATCAATCATATCATATTCATAAGAACATAGCATTTTGAAAATATTAACCTGCAAAAGAGATCATAATATCATGTCATGGGATAAATCTTAGTAAGGAAAATTAATCCAAAATAATCATAACATAAAAAATGAAACATTTTGGCATACACAGATAATCATAAAAAATCATTTCATATTAGTCAAGGCTTATTTCCAAGACCATTATAGCAGAAAAAGTCCATTACTGAACCGAGTTCACTCCACGTTCTAGTCACGTATCACTGAACCAGATTAACTTGTCGTTCCAACCATGTCTATCTCATGACATATAAATCTTTACCCAATTCATTGGAGGGATATATAGGTCCCACCCATCTCATAATGAAACCATTTTTATGTGTTCCATAAAATAATAATTCATACATTATAGCATAACCCATGTAATAAAAATGGGATTCTTAAACATCGTGTCATCATAAAACAATTCATTTAAGATAAAGGGATTCATAAAAATAATTCAATCACAACATAATCAAATAAAAGTAATAATATGGATAGAAACAGAACCCTATATCATCTTATATGGAAAATAATTTTGATAAAACACTTGAACTCCATTCTTGAGGAAAATATCCTTCCTTCTTCAAAAACATTTTTACATTCTTAACATGTCATAACATTTTAAAGAATTTAATTAAAAATAAAATTGAAAACATTTAAAGGACACTTCATAAAAATAATGTTATATGGAATCATAAAAATTCAATTCATGCCGTATAAGTTAAAAAAACATTCTTCTTGTACTTTGGCTGGAAAAGTCAAAAAGTATCTCGTACTGAAAATGACAAAAGATTTTTTTCATATCATTTACTAAAAATTCACCAATAGGTAAATTGGATATAAAAAATTGTAGGAGGATAGAAATAATATTATATTTTGAGGAAACATGGATGTGGATGATAAATATTCCACAATAAATTCTGAAGTATAAACAATCTCGGATAAAAAATGAGATTACGAGATTTTCCCTTACCTAAGGTCTGATATGCTTTGTACGTGTCTGAGACTTCTGTATAATGATTTAAATAATGTCATTGAATTATTACAGAATAATAATCATTATTATGATATCATATATGGTCATATTATTAGCTTTTTATTAGTAATATTTCACTACTACTTGTTATTCAGGTGTTTATTGCATTATGTTCTTCTGCGTGTTTTGTCAAATAAATTCTTATTCTTTATTTTAGGCTATAGATACCTAATTTACAGAATGGTATTAGTGTAATATATATCATATTTACTCATTAAATTCATTTATATAATCCTTTTTCTATGAAGATCATGTAGAACGAGTCACATCACATCATGGAGACGGTAGGCCATACGTACGCACGGGCGATGATATCGTTCCCATGATCATGGAAATGTATTGAAGTGTATGTATACTATTTTAGAATCAATATCAATTTACAATAATCCTATATATTTATTCTTTACACAATTATACCCTTCGAAGTACGGTGGTTGTGGAAAAAAGATTACACCACGACGTGGAGATGGTATTCCGTACGTACGCACGCGCGGTGATTTCATTTTCCGTAGGATGGATAGATGGTGAAATAGGGTTGTTTCATGTTTATAATAACATATAATTATATTAGTGATACTGATTTTATTAATCCATAATTAATCAACTAATTAAGAGGATGTAGAAGAAGAAATAAATTTGAAAGAATCGGTAACGGGTATTACCTCTTCTTTGACACGCCTCTTTAAAACCTCCTCTTAGGGCACTAAAATTGGTCTCTGAAGAAAAAAAAGACCTCTAGTATGTTTATAATGAATATAAGAATGGAAATTTATAGGGTTTGTCCTAGATTGAAAGCTCTAAATTGTGTAAAGGCGAGAGGGAGGAGGTTCCCTTTTATAAGCGAGGAGAGGGGCACCTTTGGAATTATAAGAAATATTAATTTATAATTAATTACAACCCCACTTAAAAACCACCAAAAATGACTCAAATATGAATATTATATGATATAGGGTTGTAATCTCATCAACCAATAATATTTAGATAATTTGGGAATTTATTTTAAACATTATCAACATGATTTATCCTTATATAATCTATTTAATTTTATTTGTGGTAATAAAATTCTTAATTTTAAATCATTATAAACAATTACTTATATATTGTGAATTGTACATAATTGTATATGTTATTAAATTGTTTACCATATAAATTTTAATTTATAATTTTAAATATATTTGTGATTTTTAAACAATTTTATAATATGTAATTTTTATAAAATAACTATACTGTTAATTTTGACACTATTAATTTATTTGAATTTAAATAAAATATACACAGAAGATATGTTCAAACTAAAAGATTTAATAGATTAATAACATGTAAAATATATCTAGAAAATTAGTGGAGCACATTAAAGAGTTCATATAATATTTATTTTAATACTTTTAAAATCATTTATTTGATAATTCAATCAATAAAATATTTTCAACATCACTATTGTGTCATAATTAATGATACTTATTTAATCTTTAAAAATTATAAATAAATTTACATGATGTAGAAAATTTTATTATATTTCTAGAGACTATTTATATCCGGAGTCTTATGATGTTTATCACTAAATTAAAATTATTCCACTTATAAGATTTAAGAGAGTGACATGTTGTCACTTTCTTTGGTTTTAATAATAATTAAATTATATCATGGTCAAAAGTCCATAAAATGAATCTAATCTGACCCTTATGTGATATGGGTCAACTTTTATTCATCAAATATTATTTTGGAAAGTGGTAAGGTAATTTTATAATATTATTTTTACCCTTAATTACCAGATTTTCCTTTAACTGTAGTAAATAAAAATTACCGTGTTACTATTCATAATATCAAAAAAAAAGAAACCTATTAACATAATTTGGACCCACTAAATTAAAATATGGAATCCATTTTTCAAAATTAAAAATTAAAAAAGTTGCAGTAATTAATTTAAAATCAATCCCGTTGTTAAGAAAACAAGATTTAAAAGTTAAAACATTGCCAAAGATTGAAATGTTTTTAACTCTGAATTCAATGTAGAATTAATGGTAATGAAAAAAATTATATTAAATGCTAAAAATATATTTTATTTATAATTTAAAACCATTAATTATGATAATTTAACCATATAAATTATTGCGATGAAAAAAGCGTGTTTTAAATATTCATTAAAATATGAAAGTTATCAGAATAATATTAAAAATTTATCCAAAGTAAATTTTTATATCCTGACTCCAAAGAAGAATTTTATTTTTTAAAATTGAACTTATAAACATGTCAAAAACTAGATTTAAATTTGGTGTGCCATCAAAAGGAGGCAAAACTGCATTTTTTGAAAAATACTTATTTTACCCTAAAAATTTATTTTTTTCTCATAAAATGTTCTAGAAATATGTAAGATGAATAATAATGTTATAAAATTAAAAATTAAGTTAATACTATTCATAACGTCTAGTCCATAATAATATTATAACCATATATCATTTAGTGAAACTCGGTATTGCGTATTACACATGCTATAGAGGAAGGTCACGATTGTGTGTAACACAAGCCAAGCTAGTGTTGCATGCAGTGAAAGATTCATTTGATGTTGTGTATAACATAAGACATAAAAAAATATACTTCTCATAAAATATCAGGGTGTCACATTCTACCCCCCTTAAAATTAATTTTGCCCTCGAAATTTGTCACTTCGTAACAGACAGATGTGGATACCTCTCCCTCATCAAATCCTCAAGTTCCCATGTAGCTTCTTCTAATTGGTGGTTCCTCCATAAAAATTTCACCAAGAGAGTGGTCTTGTTCCATAGAACATTTTCACTACGATCGATAATATCTATCGGTTGTTCTTCATAAGAAAGATCATGCTCCAGCGGTACAACATCTGAGCTTAGTACATGTGAAGGATCGAGTAAGTACTTTCTCAGGAGAGATACATGGAACACATCGTGAACTTGAGAGAGATTCAGTGGAAGTGCCAATAGGTAAGCTACCTTCCCAACACGATCTACTATTTCAAAAGGACCGATATACCTAGGGCTCATCTTTCCTTTCTTTCCAAATCTCATTACTATCTTCCAAGGAGATATTCGTAAGAACACTTTATCACCCACTTCAAACTCTAGGTCTTTTCTTTAGTTGTCGGCATAACTTTTTTGTCGACTATGAGCTGCTCTTATTTGTTATTGAATAGATCTGACCTTTTCCTCCATCTCATCAACAAGATCAGGTCCTAATAGCTTTCATTTCCCATCTTTATCCTAGCAAGTTGGAGTCCTACATTTCTTTCCATAGAGAGCTTCATAAGGAGCCATCTTAATACTAGAGTGAAAGATATTATTATAAGAAAATTCCACCAATGGTAGGTTTTAATCCAAAAAACCTTTAAAATACATAGAGAAAGCTCTTAAAATATCTTTTAGAGTTTGAATTGTTCTCTCAGACTGACTATATGTAGGAGGATTATAAGCAGTGCTGAAACTCAACTCTATATATAATGTATGCTGAAGACTTCTCCAGAACATCGAGGTAAACCTTGGATCCTGATCAAATATAATGGAATGTGGTACTCCATGCAATCTTACCACTTCCTTCACATATATCCTAGAATGCTGATCCAGAGAGTAATATTCTCTAATAGCAATGATGTGTGCCGACTTTTTAAGATGATCAACTATGACCCATATAGCAATATTTCCTTTGGATGTTTTATGAAGTCTAGTGAAAAAGTCCATAGTGATGTTTTTCCATTTCCATTCTGGTATGGGTAATGGTTGTAACATACCTTTAGAATTTTGTCTCTCAGCATTAACTTGATGATAAACCAAGCATCCAGAGACATATTCAGAAATATATATTTTCATTCCATCCCACCAGAAGTACTCTTTTAGGTCCCTATACATCTTCGTGATTCCAGGATGAATAGAGAATGAAGAACTATGAGCCTCATCCAGTAGATCCTTCTTTAATTCTCGGATGGGAGGAACACAAACCAGATTCCTGAACCTTATTATCCCATCAAAATCAAGGTTGAATTTAGGAACATTTCTCACCTTTTTTGTAAATCTACATCTTATTTGTGTGCCTCTTTTATCTTCACATGTATAGATAATTGAACATTCATTTGAGAAAGATAAGATTTTCCCCCTTCCATTATAATTCTATGACCCATCCTTTTTAAATCCATAAATAATGGATCTTTTGTGATCCTCATCATGGATAAGCTAGCATGGTCTTGTTGGATTAATGTGTTTTCCACCTTGTTTGCTTTCCCAGGGTGATAATGAATTGAGCAGTCGTAATCCTTAAGCAGCTCCAACCATCTTCTTTGGCGCATATTCAGCTCCTTTTTTGTGAAAATATACATTAAACATTTATGATTAGTAAAAATATCACACCCTTCATCATAAAGATAATGCCTCCAAATCTTTAATGAAAATATTACCACAACTAACTCCAAATCATGAGTTGGGTAATTTTGCTCATGGATTTTCAACTGTTGTGAGGCATAATCTATCACCATATCATTTTTCATGGGAACACACCCCAATCCCTTCTTGGATGCATCACTATAGATCACAAACCTTTCTCCACTACAAGGCAGTGTGAGCATAGGTGCACTGGATAACCATCTTTTCAACTCCTTGAAATTCTCTTCACACTCCTCTGTCCACACGAACTTAACTCCTTTTCAAGTCAACATGTTGAGTGGATTAGATAATAATGAAAAATCTTTCAAAAAAGGTCGATAATACCCTACCAAACCAAGAAAACTTTATATCTCGGTTACTGTTGTTGGTCGTAACCATCTTTCGATAACCTCTGTTCTTTCTAGATCCATAGATATCCCCTATTTTTAGATTATGTGACACAAAAATGAAACTTTTGGAAGCCAAAATTCACACTTGGTAAATTTGGCATAAAGATTATCCTTTCTTAGGGTCTTTAATACAATTCTCAAGTGATCTCTATGTTCTTCCTTTCTCTTTCCATAGACAAGATTATCATCTATAAAGACTACCACAAACTGATCAAGATAGTCTCTAAAGACTCTATTCATTAGATCCATGAAGATAGCTAGGGAATTAGTAAGAACAAATGGCATCATATAAATAAATAGTGTCCATACCTTGTACGGAAATCCGTCTTTGGTATATCCTCTTTTTTGACCCTTAATTGAAGATACCCTAAACAAAGATCAATCTTGTAAAACTATTGGGCTCCATGTAGTTGGTCAAATAATTCATCAATGCGTGGGAGAGGATATTTTTTCGTGATAGTGTTCTTGTTAAGTTCTCGATAATCAATGCAGAGTCTCATTGATCCATCTTTCTTCTTAATAAATAGAAAATGTGCTCCCCAAGGTGATGAACTAGGGTGTATGAATCCCTTATCAAGATTATCTTGGAGTTGTTTCTTCAATTCCTACAACTCAATTGGGGATATTCTATAATTTTTCTTTGAAATGGGCATAGCACCCGGTATGAGTTATATTGAAAACTAAACTTCACAATTTTGTGGAAGACCTGGAAATTCCTCCTGAAATACATCATAAAACATTTGTACAATGGGAATATTCTTAATCGTGAATTTTTCTCCAACCATTTCAGAAACATAACCTTCATTTATTGGAATCAAGACCCATATGATGGAAGAAATTTCCACTGGAAGGTTATATTCATCCTTGCATCGATAGATGATAGTAGATTGATCGGGAATATTAAATGTGATTTACCTTTTTTGGAAATTGATATGAGCTCTATATAAAGAAATCCAATCCATGCCAATAATCACATCAAATTAATGGATCACATTAAATAGTTCATATAATATTTATTTTAATACTTTTCAAATCATTTATTTGATAATTCAATCAATAAAATAATTTCAACATCGCTATTATGTCATAATTAATGAAAATTATTTAATCCCTATAAATTATAAATAAATTCAAATGATTTAGATAATTTTATTTTATTTCTGGATACTATTTATAAGCGATCTTTTATGATGTTTATCACTAAATTAAAATTATTACTCTTATAAGATTTAAGAGAGTGACATGTTGTCACTTTCTTTGGTTTTAATAATAATTATATTATTTCATGGTAAAAAGTCCATGAAATGAATCTAGTAAGAACTTTAGGTGATATGGGTCAACTTTTATTCATCCAAAAGGATTTTGGCAAGTGTTAGGGTAATTTTATAATCTTATTTTTACCCTTAATTACCATATTTATCTTTAACTGTAGTAAATAAAAATAACATTAATTACTATTCATAATATCGAAAAAAGTAACCTATTAACATAATTTTGACCCACTGAATTCAAATATGGAATCTGTTTTTCAATATTAAAAAACACAGAAGTTGCAGTAATTAATTTAAAATTAATCCCTTTTTTAAGAAAATGGGTTTGAAAAGATAAAACATAGCCAAAGATTGAAATGTTTTTACCTATGAATTCAGTGTAAAATTAATGTTAATGACATAAATTATATTAAATGGTAAAAATATATTCTATTTATACTTTAAAACCATTCATTATGATAATTTAACCATATAAATTATTGCGATGAAAAAAGCGTGTTTTTACTATTCATTAAAATATGAAAGTTATCTGAATAATATGAAAAATTTATCCAAAGTAAATTTTAATATCCTAACTCCAAAAAATAATTTTATTTTCTCAAATTGAACTTATAAACTTGTCAAAACTAGATTTAAGGTTGCTGTGCCAACAAAAGGTGGAAAAACTTCATTTTTTTAAAATACTTATTTTACCGGAAAAATTTATTTTTCTCTCATACCATCTTATAGAAAATATGTAAGTTGAGTAATAATATTAGAAAATTCAAAATTAAGTTAATACTATTCATAACGGCTGTTCCATAATAATATTATAACAATATATAATTTTGTGAAACCTGGTATTGTGTATTACACACTTTATCGAGGAAGGTCATGATT
Source organism: Viscum album (assembly GCA_963277665.1). Classification (NCBI taxonomy): domain Eukaryota; kingdom Viridiplantae; phylum Streptophyta; class Magnoliopsida; order Santalales; family Viscaceae; genus Viscum; species Viscum album. The sequence goes on from OY728158.1 coordinate 546,430,268, forward strand.
GTGCGTAACACAAGTCATGTTAGTGTTGCGTGCAGTGAAAAATTCCTCTGATGTTGCGTATAACATTAGAAATAAAAAAATATATACTTCTCATAAAATATAAAGGTGTTACATGGATTTACAGACCATGCGATCTCCCGGAGGTCACTTTCCTGGCTTCCATTTCATTTCCCAACATAAAACAATTCAAAACAATCAAAGGACACCAACAACCCTAACATCCCATGGTAACCTGAGGTTCAGAACGAGTAAGGGTTTATGACGTCCTTCTCACTCGTACGCCTCGAGTCTCATCCATTCTGCTCCTTATACCATGACAACCCCAAATAACAATGGGCGCTCTGAAAAACAAGGTCCACTCAGGAGCCAACCTCCTCTGATACCATTTTTTCACGAACCAACCCAGGCCGACCCTGAACCGGTCACCCAAACTAGTTCGTGACATGGCCCGAGAGGCGTTCCCAATCCTCTCAGTCTGGTGACAAGCACCAGGGCATCAAAAGCGGGCAAGAGGGAATTATTTCACCCGATAAGATAAATAAAACAGTAGAAAAAAATAGAACAAAGAAAAGTAAAAAAAACAACACAAAAAAAGAACGACCAACAACAACAAACTAACCTTACCACGACAAAAACTCCTCGTGACCACAAGAGTCACTCTCCAAAACACAACCAAGTCTCACCCATGGTGAACAAGCTCAAGTCAAACCTGCAACAAAACTAAAAATAGGAAAACACTATAGGTGTGAGTATTAAAAACTGAGTAGGTAGGCCTGACTAATTCTATTCTCAAAGAATATACCATTAAAAAAACAATTCACTAATTCCAGGTTTGAAATAAATGATATAAAATATTAGTTTTCACACATACATTCATTTCTAAAACATGTAACAGTATATTTCCCCCTTTTAAATTAAAAACAAGTTTAATATTTGAAAGAAACATGTGCATTCAATTTTAAAATCGTTTTTTGAACAATTTAGAAATACAAATTTTAGTTGTAAGTAAAAAGGGAAAAACCACCCAACATGCAACACACACTAAGGGCAATGGAAAAAGTGGCACACAAGCACAAGCTACCGAACTAGGCCTCTCAATTTTCCGCCACATACAAATAAACACTAAAGGAAACATGGGTCGATCCTAGGAGCTCGTGAACAATCCAGAATGTACTATACATGTGACTAATCCTGAAGGCATGCCCTAACTCGATGATGTCATAACGTCCAAATGCTCAGCATATCCCTACATGGCCTAATCAAGGGTCTGAATTCCCATAGGAGTAATAACTCAGTATTCCACTGCTATGGGGCCACTAGCCAGTGCTTAATCTAAACTAGTGCAACAATCATTCTAAGAAGATTCACTCATTGTGTCAGGTTCCCATGTCAACACATATAATAAATGAGGGTTGAGTCAACAATGCCAATCAATCAGCCACGATGAACAAACATCAAATACAGCTCATGAAATCAATGCACACCAAATATCACCCCTGAATGGGTTTTCCAAAATAATTTATTTTATTAAAGTGCCAAATGGGCATTCACCAATTTTAAAGAAAAACCTTATTTCTTGAGAAAAACCAAAACACTTGTTTAGAATAAATCAATTATATTTAAAACAAGAAGTACATTTGAAATTCTGTGAATTATGTTAAAAGGCCAAACAAGAATTCTTTCAATACTGGGTGTTCGCTCGTCAAGAAAATGTTTCAAGTGTTCGGTATAAATAAACGACTCTTTTAACACCAAATAATCATTCAAAAATTAATTATCATTTTTTATTTCCCATTTATTAAAATAATTAAAACATCAAGAAATTAATAAATTTTAAATTTAAAGGTAAGTGCAGTGGGGGACCTACCTAGACTCGCAGCTCGAACCCGGCGACGCGACACACCTCACACAGACGTACAAGCACGCACAAGCCGATGACCGGGGTTTCATGGGGTCACCTCACCAAAATGCTACAACAACCACACGAACTACTAAAAACACATAAAATGGGATTAATACAATCCAAACAAACAAACAACACAAAATGACCGGCTCGACATGTTTTTAGAACACAACCCACCTTATACAATTAAACGAACTCAATTATTTTCAAAAAGACTAAATTCACACCAACTAAAATAAACACAACACCAGTTAAGGTAATTATCTAATAATCAGTCAAGGATAATGAAAAACTCACTTGGATGTGGAGACGCGCTCGACCAGTGGGGTTGTGTGACTGTCGGAATGGGGCGGTGCACACCAACAAGGACTATCGCTGGCCGAAAAAAGAGTGTATGATGCACCGGCTCGGGTCGGACGAAGTGGAAAAGGGGAACAACATCGGGTAATTGGAAAGGGCGTGCATCGGCTACTGGAATGTTCTCCAAGGGGGTCGCAGGGCACCGCGCAACAACCAGGGAATGACAAAGAGGGTCGTGCCAGGACTACGTGGCTGGACAACAGGTCCGTGGGGCGACACACAGTCGATTCAGAGGCGTGTAAGGCTGAAGATGCGTGCAACGTCCAGAAGGAGATTTGGCAAAAGGCGGATTCATACAAAAGACTCTCCGAAGGTCTGGGAAGGTCTGTCAGGGCACAACCAGTGTAGAAGAGGTGTAGGAGGCATGCCGGGAGGCTAGTAGTGGGATGGACGGTGGATGTCGGGTCGATGTGGGGCAGTGACAGAGGACACACAGATGGGGAAACCGTTGGGAGGCCAGTTGGATGGAAGCTGCAAGGCAAGGGAAGGAGGGCGGAGGCCTGCTTAGCAGATGGCAGGACAATACAGGGGAGGGTGCATGAGGCACGACAGGGTTGGAGCGGGGCAAAATGGTCAGTGGTGTGAGGAGGTGTCGGCTGGGTATGTGGTGGATAGAGCTTGCATGGCAAGAGTGCGTCAGACTGGTAAAGGTGGAGCCAAGGGGGGTTGTCGGACTGGGAGGTGGAGGCCGGCAGGAGGCCCACTGCGACAGGAGGTGCGACAGGGGCTCATGATAGGGAGCAGGGTGTGGGGGCGTCGCTGCAATAAGGAGGACCCGTATGTAGGGGATCCGCTAAAGGCAAGGACGTGTAGCGAGGGAGAAAAAGGGAGGTTGGCGAGGATGGTTGGGGCGCTGTAAGGTAGAGGAGCGAGAGGGAGAGAAGGGAGGAGGTGGCGCCTCAGGTGGGGAGAAGGGGAGAGGATAAGAGAGAAGGGGTGAAAATAAGGATGGCAGCTAGGTTTAGAATGGTAAGGAAGACAAGAAGGGAAAAAATGGGTAGAATACAAAATAAAAGAAAAGAAAAAGAAAAATAAAATAAAACTAAAATAATGCACATAAAATAATAATAAAAATAAGAGTAATAATAATAATAATGATAATAATGATAATAATGATAATCGAAAACTTTAACAATAACATAAAAATGATAAAAATTACAATTCTAATAACAAAAATTCTCTCATAATATTATAATATTATTATTCAAAAAAAATAATATTATTACAGTAATTTATTTATTTAAATTTTTTCACTCATTCAATTCATATTCATTTGGCCGATTCAAATACCGTAATCGCGTGGTATCCGAGATGACCGCGCGACTTCATCTAGTCGTGCGGTGCACGTGTACTGGTCTAGAATAAAAGTAATTATCATAATAATATTAATATTTATCATTTCATCATTATTAATAATTATAAAATTATGAACAACACTAAAAATTTTAAATAACCCAATAAATCCCAATCTTAACTCATTTGAATTTTTTGGAGGCAGGAGAATCGTGCTGATGCCTAATCGGAGCCCTATGAGGTTTCCAACATGCGCTCTGCCCATGCGTCCAATGATGTCAGCTGAAAAACGCGCACTTTTTAACATAATTCAAATGTTTTTCATCTGAGACTCAACCCAAACCCCAACAAAATTTTAAAAAGTCAAAGAAAAATTTAAAATAACATAAAATACGCAGTGGGGTGTGGCATGCGGGATCGCGAGGCGAACACAGGAAGCGTGGGCCGGTTGCGCTGCGGAGCTCGGTGCGGCTAGGACACACCATGTAGCTTTGAAGGTCGTAGCCTATAAATAGGGGGTCGAACCTCTCTTTTTTCCTTTACTTTCTCCACGGTCTTGTCTTTTTACGCTCTTGATTCGTGAAGCTCTACGTACTCCACAAGTGATCTCTGCGAATAGATGTTTCACGGCGCACAGTGAGTCCTTCAATCTGTGTTTGTGCTCTGTGATATGACTTTGAGCATCGAGGCAGCACTTCCGTGAACAGTCCGTGCGAGAATATTTCGCGAACATACTTCATAAATGATCTTCACAAAATATCCATCCAATATTCTATGTTCAAGAACCAAATGGCCAACCAAGAAGCTTCCCAGGGTATCCTTGAGGATTTCGCCCGAAGGGAAGAAATGGCGAACAGTCTGGGGAAGGGGGAGCAAGTCTGGAGCCACTCAGACCATAGTTAATTGGTGGAGATGCTGTCATAAATCCATAAGAACTACCTGCAGTGCAAGAGGTTGCCTCTGTATAGATTTGGGCGGAGGGATGATGTCTTCATCCCTATAGAAAGTAGGGATGAGCCAGCTTAATGTTTCTGGGGCACGCCGTGCCAAAACCGTTAGTTCAGGTTGCCCGATGGTCATGCCTGTGAGGACTTTACACATGTCATTACTGATTTTCTGTACAATATCCTGAAAAACATCATCGGGAGGGCACTACAGCCAGAGACGTCACCTCCACTGTACCAAACCATCCTTAAATCGGCGTTCGGGAACCCGAAGAAGGGGTGGTCTGAGGAGTGGGACCTGCGCCAGGGCAGAAACTTCACGGAAGATTGGGCTTGGGCCTACTATGTACGCACCTCGTGTGAGGAGTTTGGGGCAGAGCTGAGAAGAGTGGGATTGTTTGAGGTAGCTTTGGCTTCCCAGCTCCATATCTACCAGCCGAACCAGTTGATGCCGGAGTTGTTCAGCTGATGGTCTCTAGGGACCAATACCTATCACCTGCATCACAGGGAGGTCGGCATGAGCCTATGGGATGTGCATCAGCACTCGGGGGAAACGATACTGGGGGAGATGTACGATGAATTCCTCCCATCCATGGGTGCGTGGGAGGATCCAGAGCAGATGTCGCATCCAACGATGACACTGATGAAGCCCGTGCCCGGGGAAGACAAGGAGGCCATGAGGTATATCCACTTCAAGAACAGTTTCACGAAGTTCTTGAACTTCCTAGAAAGCAGGCAGTTCTCGGCGAGGCCTCAAACATGCCTAAAGAGTTCCTAGAGCAAGGAAAACTCATACCGACGGCTGCTGGAGGATATCCACTGGAAGACCTGGGGGTTCAGTGTTAGCACTGAACAACAACCAATAGTCAGGCTGGCGGCATTCATCATAGCCCTCATTTGTGGTTGGATCTTGCCGGTGAGGGATTCAAAAATGGGAGTGCAGCCAAGCACTTTCTTCATGGCATACACTTTGGCAACAGGAGGACGGGTCAACCTGGGGATCTTGATGCTCACCAAATTCAACAAGATATTGTGGCGCATTAGCAAGGGGAAGAGGCCACAAAGAATATGTGGGCCGTTACACCTCTTATATGGGTGGATGGCGGCGCACATCATGGGGATCTATGAGTATCCGAACACTATCTCACCTCCAGGGTTGAACTTTCATCCCTCAAAGTTGAACGCTGTGGGGAGCTTTCTGACCACACTGACCACACCAACGGTTTTAAACCGGGTGTGGAAGGTAGAGGAATTCAATTTCCACCCATTCCCATTACTGACGGGGGCCTTCACAGATGATGGCCAGGGAATGGAAGAGCATCGATACTACCTCTTGGCCTTTAGAGGTGGAGTCCTGGTGGCTAGAGTGGACTGCGAGCGTTTCTGCGAGCCATACACCCCACACCTATTCGCCAGGAAATTTCGGTGCTTGCAGCGGCTGACCCTATAGGTATACCTTGGGGTGCGCTACGAGGAGCACCCATGTGTAATGAGGAAGATGTGGCTCATGTTAACACAAGAATATGGGAAATTGCAAAATGTATTACCTCCGCCAACTGTCGTCCTTGGGATGATAAAAGAATACACCTAGAGCTGGTAGGCGTCCTACCTAGGGGAGATGCTGAAGTGGCCAACCATCCTCGTAGGTGAGGATGAGCCTCCCCAACCTCAGGGTCGGGGTTGGAGGGTGACAAGGGAATCTCGTAGTGGCCAGGATGATGTAGCGGTGGCGCCCGCACTAGTTGATGAGGGAGAAGCAGCAGTGGGTCCAGCAGAGGCAGCAGAGTCCGTGGTCCCAAAGGAACATAGTCATCTAGAGGGGTGTCCATTGGGAGGGTTCTGAAGGATTTCCACTATGGCCCTAGGGAAACGGCTGTTCCATATTGACATGTAGGAGAATTTTGTCTTCCCTAAGGCCTGGGACATCGGGGAAGTCAATCATAAATTCCATGGCCCATCCGAATCTCGACAGCACCTTAACTGCCTCGGGATGGACTTTCTGGGGATTGGCCACATTAGAGCTAGATTTGCAGTGTCCCAGGCGGAGGCGGATAAGTACATACCTGAGCAGGAGGACATCATCCATTCTCAGGGTGCCCTGCACCCGATGATAGACCGGGTGAGGGTACTACTGGATCAGACGATTCCCCCATAGTCGTCGGCCACTGAGCTGAGAGAGCACTTCCCCCTTCCGAACAAATCAGACGAGTCCCCCTAGGGAGATGAGGCTGATAGGGAGAGTATGCCAGAGGAGGTAAAAGTCGGCTGCTAGTCCTCAGATCATGAACATTTCACGGAGGCCCTTTATATAAAACCCCAAGTTCCGTATTTAGAGTCTTCCCTTAGGTAACACTAGATTCCTTATCAGTGTTTGTAATGTGTAGGAGGACCTTGTGCATAGACCTCATTCTCGCCCCTCCGCAGGTGCCGACGTGGGACCTTCAGGATCCGTTCTCATGGCTCCATCAACCTCCATGTCTGGAGGGGCTGGGATAGTCGAGGAGACTCCCCTGGAGTCTCCAGACCTTCCAACCATATATGGGGGGCCACTTCACGGGGTTCCAATGACATCATCCCAATAGCGATACCAGGGATTTGACCTATGTAAGTCTTCTACTGCATCCACAACTGTCATGCCCTGACCATGTTAACTAACATCCAAATCCCATTATTGTTGTGTATAGTCCTTCAACTGGACTGGGCTACTGCGGCGATGTTGGTAGGGGATTCTGGTAGCACCCTTCCATGAGTCATGCTGATGGTCATGGAGGTGAACATCCAGCCTGACCGAACCGTAGTGCTCTCGACCACCGGCGGGGGGATCCAGTGGGACTGCACCAGATATCATCAAGGTGGGGTCCGATGATGAGGATAAACCAGATGATTCAGGCCCCACCACGCCCGATCCGACTCCAGACGTGGACCCGGCTGAGGAGTTCCTAGGGGAATTCCATGCATACGAGCCAGCCAATCATGCTGACTGGGACGGGATGACCTCCGACAAGGAGGGTAACAAGATAGTATTTCGCTGATCGTGGAAGCTGATCACGCGCTTCATCGATGACACCCGCAAGCGCTATGGTTTAATGAGATGGACATATTTCTCTCACACCTGTGTGAACTATGTGCTGGGGGAGTGGATACCCGACATCCTCACATGATCATCCGAGATCTTATAGTGGAAAATATTCGAGAGAATGACTGAGGCCTTGGCGTAGGCTGGAAGCGGAGGAAGGTAGTGAACATCAACAGGCTCCAAAAGGATGAAGACGAGGTCCAAAGGTTGAAAATCTAGGAGAATGAGCACTTGACCTCCCTCAATGTGCAATTTGAGCTGATATCACGACTAAAGGCCAAGCTAGCAGAAGACAAAGAGGGCATGAGGTGATTTTCTAGGGAGATGATCGCCATCCAGGCCGACGTGGAGCGAGCCCATATCACGACCAATGAATTATTCCCTCTCACTGCTGAGGAGGGGCGTGAAGTGAACAAGCGGCAACATCTCCTAGATTCCACTATCAAGAGGGTGGTGGAGCTGCAACATTCCTTCGATGAGTTCAATCCTTCCATGGGGGGAGTCGAACCTCGGGTGCTGTAATGATTACAAACCCTTTAAATGTACTTTCATGCTTTGATTGTCTGAATGTATTAGCATGCATGAGTTCTGTTGTTTTCATTGGTTTATCACATCCTTATTATGTTCTCGGAGCATCCAACGACCATTCCCTAATCTCACATGGGTCTATCCCAATGTGAGAAGCAATGAATGGCTTCTTCATCGGCCCATCCAAACGTAAGAGTGTAAACCAAGCTTTCGGCATCCGGGGTTTGAACAACCACTCTGTATTTATAGAAAATGGGAGAGACCTGGCTAGAGAATGATGTTCTCAGAATAGCCTAATTAATGCTTTCCTAACGTGCTCTTTTGCACGAACGGTGTAACATTCGGTGCACTGAAATCAATCCGAACAGACGGGTATGGGATGTGTGAATCACGGTACCCAGGATTCGGAACATTGTGGGGGTGGCGTGACAATAAAGAATAACTGTTGACTGCATTCCAAACATAGTCTTATTATCGTATTAGCCTAGATTGGGGATAGAAAATGAGTGTCGACCATTGACCATGTTTGAAACAGGGGACAATGTCGCAAATTCTGTCCGTTAGTTTCTGGGACGTTGGCCTAGGACAGTATGCGGGCTATTGACCGAGCATCCATTCTTTTAGGGGGTCCCTCCAGACATCCATCAGTATTCCGGAAGGTTGTCCCAGCAGAGTAGGCATTCCATAGGCTGAGCATCTATTCTGTTAGGGTGTTCCTCCAGTCAAGAAAGAGGACGAGGGTCCAAATAAGGGTCACACGAATCGTGGGATGTGGAGTGTTGGTTTGTTCGAACAGAATCCAGCACTCACTAAATTATGCCACTGTGGTGGGAGTATGCTAGATGGGTGCATAAGTTTGATCATGGATCATTCCTTCTTTCAGACAGGGCCACTCTAGAGAGGGGGCCACTGCTTCCCAATGTCATTTTGGGGAATCCCGAAGTTTTTCGAGGCCATGGGCCAGAAATGGAGAGGAACAAGACTTATGATTCCTGTGGCTGGACCCTAGGAAAAATACTGGGGTGTCTCTACATATCCTATGAGGGTGGGAATCAAGCCGTATGTAGTTCTGGAAGTGCAGTGTAATCATAGACCTACACTGACAGGTGATGTCCCTTCTAGTGGAGGCTCTAGTGCATCCCATGACCAACATGGGGAATCCTGAACATGTTCAAGGTAGAACTGAAGTTTAGTGTCACACGTTGAGGACATATGGTCTCCTACAGTTTAACGTCATATGATAGGACGTCGAATGAAAGGGAAGATCCCAGGGCCCATGTGGTGCTGTAGCTATGAATCTGATGTGAATGAGGACATGGAGTTCAAATCACACCATATACCCCCAAAGGAAACTCTTCAGGTCGAGGGACCAAGAGTGATAATTAGGATGGGACCGAAGTAGAGTGGTTTGGAGTTCCTACATACCCCATGAGGATGAGAATAAAGCCATACGTATTTCTAAGAGAGCAGTTTAGTGTCATGCAGGATGATGAGAAGCCTGGTCGTGTTGGTACAAATCCTACCAAAACTACTAAGCCACGTGATTCATGCTCGGTGTGGGAAACAGGAAGTAGTGGTGGGACATTACCGAAACAGAAAGGGGAATTATAGGATGAAGGGGCACTCGATGAATACCGGACCATTGATTCCAACTCATCCATGAAGTGAACCTAGACGTGCGAAGAGTTAGAGCCGAGTATGTTGGAATTCCACTTAGACATGAGAGAGGGGAAATATGTTAATCATGATGCTCGAAATCTGGATCACAATGATAGTGGAGTGATGATGGAGGATAACTGTTGAACGTGGTGGAAACACAACATCCACATCGTGTTTTCATGAAATGGGGACAAAAAAATGATGGTCGACTGTTGACCATGTTCGAAACACGAGACCATGTCACAAATTTCGTCAGAGATCCTTGGAGACGCTGGCCTGAAATGGGTGGAGAGCCCTTAGGCCTAGCATCCATGGAGAGCCCTTATGCCTAGAATTCATGTCTTCTGAGGGTTCTTTTGGATGTGTAAGAGGATGGGGATCCAAATAGAGAGATCATAATGCTTGGACATGGAATGAGAAGATTGTCCCTATGAAAATTACACACTTCAGACTCTTTTTCAAACACGTCTAAATACAACAACAATACATATTAGATAGAGGAAGTAGAGTCCCTTCCCATGGGGAGATCTTAGTTTAGGGTTTTAGAACTCGAACCATAGTTGGTAGGCAGCACTGGAGACTCATGGTGAGTAATTACAAAAACCCGACGTGAATGGGAATCGGGGGTTCCGCCCACCACGTTTTCCTTGGGGAGGTTTTAGGTCAAGGGACCAAAAATGAGAGTTGATTTAGGCCTAAGGAAAATATCATAGGTGTTCCTATGTACCCCATGAGGATGGGGATGACGCTACATGTAATTATGGAGGTGGCGTGGTAAGGTACCAATGCCATGGAGAAGGGGGTGTGCGGGTGTGGCCCTCACACAAAGAGAAGTAGAATTTGATGAATCTTGTTTGTACTTTAGGGTGAGTGGTTTTGTTTTGTGAAGAGACATGCATAGTGTTGCAGGCCCTGACATCTCCACATGAATCAAGCTGTAGTAGGCGCTGACAGATGGTATGGTAAATGACCAATACCCAACATGATGTCTTCTTTGAGGAGGTCATCACAATGCAGTGCATTTTTTCATCGTGTGGCTAGGACGATAGTATCAATGTTTAGGGTCATGTGATGGGACCATACATGCATTTTAACATCACGCAGCATAGAAATAGCATAGAGGATGCTAAACGGGGAATGTGTACGGTGTAATAAAACATACCCAACATGAATGGGGAAATGATACCATATCACACCGTATGAAATTCTGAGAGGGGAACCATAGGGAAAGGAGGGAAAATAGGGGTAAGAGTAAAAGGGGAAGGAGAAACTAGCCTCCAACTGAGCTGGACCCAAAGACGAGGCATCCGTGTGGTCCTACATATCCCATGAGGATGGGAATCAAGCCTCACGCAGTTCTGAAAGAGATCTCAATTTATGTTTCTAGAGCTCGGACCGAAGAAGAGAAAAAACCCTCCATGTATGTGCAGACCTAAACTCGATCCCTAAGCCCAAGTCAGTTAAACTCGGTGTCTAAAACAAGGGAGGTGAATGTCTTCACAATACTTGGGAAGCACGCCAAAGGGAAATCGGTGTGGATCCCCGAATGACGGCTTTGGTCCTCCCAACGTGCGGCTGCACATAGAAGAATAGTACCAAGAGTTTCGGAGTTCTACTTAGACATGATGAGTTGGAGAAGGACATGAATCATATAACTCGCATTTTGGGCTTAATGCAGTTGGTGTGGAAATGGAGGATAACTGTTGACTTTGTTAGAAACACAGTATCCATATCGCGTTAGCTTGAAGTGGGACCACAAATTAGAATCGACCGCTGACCATATATGCAACACGAGATTTGTTTCAGTTTGTTGTCTGCGACCCTCGAGGGAGTTGGCCCATGATGGTAGGAGAGCCCATGGGCCTATCATCCATGCCACTCAGGGACCGTAATGGTAGGATAGCCCTTAGGCCTAGAATCTATTCCACTCGGTGGTCTCTTCGGGTGTGAAAGGTAATGGATGCCCTAATGAAGGGGAACAAAAATCTTGAAAAGTGGGTGGAAGCATGTCCTAGAAGAGTCCAAAAATAAAGGTAATAAACCAGATTACCCTTAGGCACATTGGTGAACCGCCAAAGAGGGTCGACGAAGGCGTCCAGAAAGGAGAGGGTAGGCTAAGGGGCCAAAGAGAAATGGAGATTTCTGGGAGATGGGGCTGGACCCAATGTCTAGACATTCAGGTGGTCCTACGTATCCCATAAGTATGGGAATCAAGCCACATGTAGTTCTCAAGATGTAGTTTAACGTCATGCTGGACAAGGAGGGGTGTAGGATACCCCCAAACAAGGGAGGTGTATAGCACGGTGAATAAACCAATGTGAATGAGGACGTATTCTCGCACCACACCATACACTCCCATGAAAGAGCTTGGGTCGGGGGCCTGAGAAGGCCAAGGGACCTGAGGCTGGGCCTTTGTCAAAGAGGTGTGACCAGCTTGCAGTTTAACGTCTTGTAGTAAGGATGAGGGTCGGGGGCCCGAAAAGGATAAGGGGCCTGAGGCTAGGCCTCGATTAGGAAGGCCTGACCAGCTTTCATTTTAACGTCTTGTAGTAAGGACGAGGGTCGGGGGCCCGAAAAATCCAAGGGGCCTGAGGCTGTGCCTCAGTCAGGAAGGCCTGACCAACATGCAGTTTAACGTCATGAAGTAATGATGAGGGGAAGGGAAAGATGTCTCATCTGCGGATGTGTATGGCATGGTGAGTAACCCGACGTGAATAAGGACATAATCCCATACCACACCGTATAATCCCATAAGAGAGAACCTGGGCTAGGGCCCCGAAAGGTCCAAGGGGCCTGAGGCTGGGCCTCGGTCAGGAAGGCCAGACTAGCTTGTAGTTTTACGTCTTATAGTAAGGATGAGGGAAGGATAGAGGAATGAGAGTTGTCACATGGTGGGACCATTATAATCCTTGTGTGAGTGGGGATAAGGAATCATACTACATATCATGCAAGGATCCTCCGGGGAAGCTATACCCTGGAGTAATAGTCAAAGAGAAGAACTCAATGATGGGATCAAGACAAGGCATCTGAGCGTTCCTATATATCCCATAAAAATGGGAATCAAGCCACAAGAAGTTCTCAAGATGCAGTTTAACGTCATGAAGGATGATGCATAGTTTAATTTAATCCAGGACTAGACAGTTTAAGGTCATGATGGACTAGCATGTAGTTTAGGGTCATGAGGGACCAGAAGATTAAAGTCACGCAGGACCAACTATTTTAAGGTTGTTTCGGACCATTCAGCTCAGAAAAAGTATTGCTTGAGGAACATGGAATTGGTGGGAGGAGTTATACGCTCACCATCCATGGTCACCAAGGACTATGCTCCATTGGGGTAAACCCTATGGACTATGTCGAGCCCCTCCCATTTGGGCCCCATCATGGGTGGTTTCCTGCTAGGGATCATTGGCACTCAGAGGTCCAGTACCAGGTTGCCTTGTAGGAAAGAGTGGAGGTGAACCTTCTTATTGAAGTCTCTAGCCATCTTGTTCTGGTGCCTTTCTAGATTGTTCAGGGCATAGAGACTACTCTCATCATGTGCTTCCAATTCAGCTCAACAGATTTCGATCACCTTATCTGGTGCCTACTGGTCATAGACTACGGTGTGTAATGAAGGAAGATGGATTAAGATGGGGAGGATAGTCTTAGCTATGTACACCAGGGAATACGGGGTCACCTGGGTAGAATTTCAAGTCGTCGACCGATAGTGTTACACCCCAAGCTTCCATGGTATGCTTCTCTTTGAATAATAGAGCAGCGTGTGTTGTAAGCAACCTCGAGTTCTAACACACTGCGACCAATAAAAGTAGCCATTATGAATAGTAATACCAACTTTTTGAAATTATATAAATTTTATATTTCAAAATGGACTTCATTTTTGTATTTGGAATATCGAAATTATCATAAGTTGAATTTTTTGTAATTTTCTGAGAACTTCCAATTTTTTATGAATAATGAAAAATACTTAAAAACATCTTTTTTAATCGAAATAATTTATAGTGATAAATTATACTATTTAGTGGTTTTAAATTATAATTAGAATATATTTTTAACATTTTATCCAATGGTGGTCATTAGAATTAATTTCACTTTGAAATTGGACATAAACAATTGTCAATCATTTGATATATATTGTTTCTTAAAAACACTCTATTTGTTGTGACAGCAGGAATTAAATATAAAATTAATTAATGCAACTTATATGTTTGTAATTTTTTAAAATAGTCATCATTTTTGAATTCGGAATATCAATTATAGCTTAGGGTGCAATTTTGGCATTGTTCTGAAAAACATCAATTTTTGATGAATAGTGAAACCACTAAGTTATAGTTAAAAATTGATTTTTCGTTTAAATGAAACGTTACCACTTCTGTGATTTTATTTTAAAAAATCCGACATACATGGTTTTCATTAGGATGTAAAATGTGGTTCAATGGAATTAAATTTTTTTTTTGTTGAATAGTAACTTTTAAGTTCTATTAATCGTGATTAAAGGTAATTAGTGAAATTTAAGGTAAAAATGATATTATAAAAATATAAAAATACCCATACACTTGTCCTACCCTTATAGGATGAGTCATGTACGACCAATAAAATCCATGGGTCAACTTGGGTACCCCATGGAGCCACTTGGGTAAGAAAATGACATTAATAACTTTTTATTTAAAGTAAAAAATAAAATTGTCACAAACATGTGTTATTTTACTAAAACAATTATTACATGGGGTTATATAAGTTACATTTTTGACTATAAATATTAATTGAAAATATAAAAATATTTCCTACAACATTATAGTTTTTTTATAATTTTTATACAATATATAAATTAAAATTTTTATGACACCATGATGATGTAGCGATTACCTCATTAATTAACGATTTAAATAAAATTAAAATATAATGTAAACTCTAAGACATACACTTGTCAAAAACATATTTTATGAGTATATTTAGAACCCTTATCACCTTATCCTCGAAATATATAAGTGTGGGATGTTTCAAATCCGAAACTCTTTATATAATAAATTAACATTTCATGACTTTCCAAGAGTGCCCCTCCTCTCCTCTTATAAAAGACCCCCACCACTACCACCTTATTCTCACCTTCCAAGACATTTGTCTCAGAAAAAATCTTCCCAAATACTCTCTCAACTTCCCTCTCTTAATCCTTGAAGCCTCACTTTGGGCAGAAGTCTTCCCAAGGAAGCCTTTGGCTCAAATCAAAAAGAGTTACACGATTTTAAGTTAATGTCTTCTCTTATGTTCTTTTGTTTTATTTTTCTTCTCCAACCCCTTAAAATATTTTTATTACATTATTTTGTAACCAAACTAGTATATACAATATAAAAGGATTTTTTATGAATATTATTTTATTTACACTTACACACACCTCCGTCTAATGGTTAAAGAACATACAGTTTATGTGGGTGACGAAATACTACCACATGAAACGATGATTGTTCAATATTCTTTTAACACCTATCATGGTGGCCATTATGATGACACTATTTCAATATAAGATATATATTATGTTTATTCTTTACTTATTCTTCTGTATTTTTTATTTATGTCATAACTTAATGATTCCCATTATGGGTAAACGCGATAATTTCATTTTAGGAAGTGCGGACTACCACCCCCTCAAAGTGATTTGAATCGTTAATGCCATATTTGGGACATGTAAAGGATGGAGTAAATGATATTATATATTATATTATACTTGATTTATAATACAACTTTATATATTTATGATTTCATTCCATTAAATATGAAATAGAAATGAAAGTAGCTGTCATGCGAACGTACGGCTTACCGTCTCCATGAACGGTGCATTTCGTTTCTTACCTCTAAATGTTACGTAATATTATGAATGAATGTATATACTAGATATATATGATATATATGATAACTACATCATTAATATAATTATGTATATAATGGATATTTTACCACATGAAAAACTTGTAATTTTAAGAAGTTTATTTTTTACTCAAGTACCAAAGATCGACAAAACGACCGTTATTAACATAAATAATTACTTAATGTTAATAACATGGTAATAAGTGATATATAAGGAATAATAAAATTGAAAAAGTTTTTAAGAAATTATAAATTAACTCTAGTTTATTATTCTGGAGGTTAAAGAATGGTCGAGTCAAGTTGGACACGAGGTAAGGGAACTTCTTAACCCAATTTCCATTATTTGGGTTAATATCCGACTTTCAAATTATGTCATGATATTATTATTTCCTATCTTGTATTTATACTTTCCTTATGTGTAAATATAGTGAATACACATAATAGATCTACTTTATTTAAAAAATGATCTTTGTAAGGGACTTTGTCTCAATCTCATTTCCTTGAGGCATATTTTGTTTTATACACAACTTTACTTTATACGGTGTATAAACCCCTTTGACTTTTACTTTTATTCAAAATGAATATTTTTATACAAATATTTTTTACTAAAAGACAAATGGAATGTTTTGTCTTACGTATGCGGCGACAATGACTTCGCTACCACCGTGACCATTATTTGAGTTTTGGCTTCCTCTACAAGCCATAACTTTTTTCAAAATGAGAAATAAATACCAAGTTTTAGTTTTCTTTTATTTTGGTATTGAAAATGGTTTTGATAAATTTTTTATTATATAAATTTGTTTTATTGATATCTTGTTATTGGAATGTGGGAATTTTATGTTTTATTTATGCATGTTTTATGTGATACGATTATGTTATGGTTTATGATATGTTTAAACCTATTCATATGAGGAATTAATTGGACTTAACAAGTGACGAGTGGAGCCCTCTATAGCTCCTCGATGCATCAGTAGGTCTCATGAGACAAACTAGTGTCTTGGCACGAGGCCTTGACAAAATATTATTTTTAGTCTTGGCACGAGGCCTTGGCTACGTGGTTATGATAGTCTGGAATTATGCATTCCATCATTATGAAATTGTTTATTGATATTTCATTTGATTATTTGACTAGTAGAATATCCATGTGAATAATTAAGTTGCATTATTTCATTTTATTTTTGCCATATTATGATGATGTTCAGGTTTGAAAGGATTTTGTTTTAGTAATACGTTGCCTTAAATGTTAATGTTTATTTATGAAAGCATCCGCTATATTTTTATCCTTACTGAGCATCTGAGCTCACCCCTTCCAATGTTTTAATTTTTCCAGGATGTGAAGAAGTATATTATGAATGACATGCAGGGATAGTATGAGGGGATATGAAGACAAGATGTTGTTGTATATTTGTTTTACTTTATGATGTAATGTAAAACTTATGAATGCATCTAGTGTTTCTAAGGCTAGTAAACTAATCGGTCTTTAGAGACTTGATCTTTTGTGATCATGCCAATGTTATGAAATAATGCACCAACTCTGGGTAGCTGGGGTCGGGGCGTTACAGTTGGTATCAGAGGCAGTTTAGTACTAACCTTGGAAGCTAAATTTAGATAAACTCTGATTAGAGCACATAGCCCAAAGATAGACTTTGAAGATTAGTATAGAAGAACTTCCTAGAATTTTTGTATTATAGAGATTTTTGTGAATTTTCCAAGAAACACATCCCTATCTGGATACGATCAGTTGGAGGCGGCTCTGGAACAGATGTACCTAGAGATAAAACCCAAAAACAAAAATTTGAGTTAGACTCGAATAGAAACTGGTGCACGACAACGGGCCTTGCTGCACTCTTGGTTACGACACTCCCAGGGGATATTCTTAGGATAATCATCATTTTCTTTACAAAGCATTATGAAGGGTTTATGAGTATATACTTCCTCAAAGAAAACATTTTTATGATTATAGTTCAATTTATGTTAAGTGTTTTACAAGTATGGAATTATGCATTTTGATTCATAAACAAATCTTGATTATGATGTTGTTTAGAAATGGCACCTAGTGGGAGGAATGTAAACTGTATCAATGCACACACTCCATGTAGGGATTTCCATCCTGCTAAAGATAATTATAATGGATTGGGTGATAAAACCGGTGCTGGTCAGCTTATCACCATACTGGGACAACTCACGTAGGTTATGAATAATAACCTTACTCATATGGAGCACCCTGATCCGCAACGAGGAGGATCAATGTTAGACCACTTCATGAGGCAGAAACCACCAACATTTAATGGGGGTACAAATCCATTAGTAGCTAAGTAATGGATAAACTCCGTAGAGAAAATATTCCACGCCTTGGGGAGTACTGAATGGGATAAGGTTGTCATGGAAGTTTACCGCCTCACTAGAGATGCTGATCAATGGTGGTCACTGATTCAAAACACAAAAGGAAGATGAAGAAGTGTCAAGTATGGAATGGAGATAGTTTAAGGAAATTTTCCTAGAAAAATACTTTCCACATGACCATCGAGTAGATATGGAAAGGCAATTTCAAAGTATGAGGCAGAAGGAGGATGAGAATGTCGCAAAGTATGAGGCCAACATTACAAGGTTAGCGAGGTATACTGCAGATTATATACATAACCCAAGAAGTAAGATTGACCGTTTCTTTGATGGGTTAAAACCATTTCCCCGACGAACATTAATCTCACAAACCTTCTCGTCATATGAAGATATAGTCTCATGTGCTATCAAGACAGAAAAGGAATTCTCTAAATCTTATGACAATAAAGTAAATCAAGAGAAGAAGAGAATAATGGAACAAGAGACAGATAAAGGGAAAAAAGGAAAGAAGGATTTTTCATTATGTGATAATTGTGGGAAGAATCACCCCGGTACTTGCCTAAAAGGAATGGGAGTTTGTTATAAATGTGGAGAAAAAGGTCACCAGTCTCATGATTGCAAGGGAAAGAAAGAGGCTATCAATGTTGAATGCTACAATTATAGGGAAATGGAGCATTATGCAAATGAATGTCCTAAGATTCAGGGAAACATGCCTCAGAAAAGGCCAAGGGATCAAGGACAATATCATGCTGTTACTACAGGTGAAGTGGAATAATTAATGTATTGGTCCTTTTTTACTCAAGGATTATATTCTGGTTATAAGAATAATGTGATATATATAAGTATTGTACTGTAGTACTTGTTGTTTTCATTAAGGTTTTAATATGATGAAGGTAATCATATTTTTAGTATGTGACATTAAGAGAAAATTTAATTTGTTTGGGGAATCTGATAAATTGATTTTGGAATTAAGAGACCTTTTAGAGAAAGTCTGGACAGAGGTATTTTGGATAACTATAAGGGTTGGGATGGATTAATTTGAACTTTGGATAGTATTGTTTAAGGTTAAAACATTTCTGAATATTATTTTTGGAATATTATAATACTATAGTTTTGGGAAAAGGACAACCAGTAGGTCAAGGGATAAACCGTCATGTCGTACAAAGCTGTAGGAATCGAACCCACAACCATAGTGCGACAGGCCTTTATTACCTACCACTAGCCTACATCAAGTCCCTGGTTATTACAATTTTTTTTTCTAATCTAAATGGTATGTGTTAATAATTGGAACCTTATAAGATTAGGATAAATATAATATTTTTGAGTTCTATTATCATTTTGAGTGAAATATGGGTTTGTGGTGAAAATTTATTAATGAATGAAACACTACATGACAAATATGTATATTTCATTAAGTTCTTAGTAAATATCCTAAATAAATTCCCCAACTTTATGAAAGATAACTTGAAACAAAAACGTTGTCGGTTAACTTTTCCTACTGGGGAATCAATGATCGTTTAACCAATCAAAAGTTAGTGATTTTCTTATAGTTAAACTTTCTCCTAATCCTATTTTATACAACTCTTCATTTGACCTTGATGGTTTGTTTTCCCTCCATATCCATGTTTTCATAGAATCATAGTATGGCTATCTCGGGCGACCTTTGTTCTTCTCTTTCTTTCTTTTAAAGTTATATTTTTATTTATCTTATTTCAGATGTGGGTTTTCCAAAAAAGTGTTTTCTATTTTAAACCATTTATATTCAAAGAAAAATTTCAAATTTCAAGGATGTAATTTATTGAAGGAGGGTAGAATGTAACACCCCAAGCTTCCAAGGCACGCTTCTCTTTGAATAATAGAGCAGCGTGTGTTGTACGAAACCTCGAGTTCTAACACACCACGACCAATCAAATTAGCCATTATGAATAGTAATACCCACTTTTTGAAATTATATAAATATTATATTTCAAAAGGGACTTAATTTTTGTATTCGAAATATCAAAATTATCCTAAGTTGAATTTTTTGAAATTTTCTTAGAACTTCAAATTTTTTATGAATAATGATAAATACTTACAAACAACTTTTTTAATCAAAATAATTTATAGTGATAAATTGTACTATTTAGTGGTTTTAATGTATAATTAGAATATATTTTTGTCATTTTATGCAATGGTGGTCATTAGAATTAATTTCACTTTGAAATTGAACATTAATAATTGTCAATCTGTTGATATATATTGTTTCTTAAAAACACGCTATTTGTTGTGACAGTGAGAATTAATTATAAAATTAATAAATTCAACTTATATGTTTGGAATTTTTTAAAATAGATATCATTTTTGAATTCTGAATAAAAATTATAGATGAGGATGATATTTTGGCATTGTTCTGAAAAACTTCAATTCTTGATGAATAGTGAAACCACTAAGTGATAGTTAAAAACTGATTTTTCGTTTAAATGAAACATTACCACTTATGTGATTTTATTTTCAAAAATCCAACATACATGGTTGTCATTAGAAGTAAAATTTGGTTCAATGGTATTAAAATAATTTTTTTTGGTTAATAGTAACTTTTAAGTTCTATTAATCAAGATTAAAGGTAATTAGTGAAATTTAAGGTAAAAATGATATTATAAAAATATGAAAATACCCTTACACTTGTCCTAGACTTATTGGGTTAGTCATGGACGACCAAGAAAAACCATGGTTCAACTTGGGGACCCCATGGAGCCACTTGGGTAAGAAAATGACATTAATAACTTTTTATTTAAAGTAAAAATAAAATTGTCCTAAACATGTGTTTTTTTAATAAAAAAATTATTACATGGGGTTATATAAGTTAAAGTTTCTACTATAAATATTCATTGTAAATATTAAAAGATTTCCTACATCATGATAGTTGTTTTATAATTTTCAGACATTAAATAAGTTAATTTTTTTTGACACCATGATGATGCAGCGATTACCTCATTAATTAACGATTTAAATAAAATGAAAATATAATATAAAATATAAGACTTAAACTTTTCAAAAACCTATTGTATGAGTATATTTCAAACCATTATCACCTTATCCTAGAAATATATAAGTTTGAGACCTTTAAAATCAAAAAAAAATTATATAATAAAGTAACATTTCATGACCTTCAAAGAGTGCCCCACCTCTCCTCTTATAAAAGGCCCCCACCACTACCACCTTATTCTCACCTTCCAATAAATTTGGCTCATCCAAACTCTTCCCAAATAATTCTCAACTTCCCTCTATTACTCCTAGAATCCTCACTTTGGGCAGAAGTCTTCACAAGGATGCCTTTGGCTCAAATAAAAAAGAGTTACCTGATTTTAAGGTAATGTCTTCTCTTATGTTCTTTTGTTTTATTTTGCTTGTCCAACCAATTAAAATATTTTTATTAATTTATTTTGTAACAAAACCAGTATACTAGGATGTTTTTATTAGAAGTATTTTATTTAAACTTACACACACCTCCGTCTAATGGTTAAAGAACATACTGTTTCAGTGGGTGGTGAAATACTGCCTCACGAAATGATGATTGTTCAATATTCTTTTAACACCTCTCATGGTGGCCATTATGATAAAAATATTTATATATATGATATATATTATGTTTATGTTTTCCTTATGCTTCTGTATATTTCATTTTTGTCATAACTTTATGATTCCCATTATGGGTAAACACAATAATTTCATTTTAGGAAGTGTGGACTACCACCCCCTAAAAGTGATTTGAATCGTTAATGCAAAATGTGGGACATGTAAAGGATGGAGTAAATGATATTATATATTATATTATATTGGAATTATAATACACCTTTATATAATTATTATTTCATTCCATTAAATATGAAATAGAAATGAAAGTAGTGTTCATGCGTACGTACGACTTACCGTCTTCATGAACGGTGCATTTCATTTCTTACCTCTAAATGTTACGTAATATTATGAATGAATGTATATAATGGATATATATGATATCTACATCATTAATATAATTCTGTATATAATAGATATTTTACCACATGAACAACTTGTAATTACAAGAAGTTTATTTTTTACTCAATTACCAAAGATCGAAAAAACGACCGTTATTAACATAAATAATTACATAATGTTCATAACATGGAGTTAAGTGATATAAAAGGAATAATAAACTTTATAAAGGTTCTTAAGAAATTATAAATTAACTCTAGTTTATTATTTAGGAGGTTAAAGAACGGTCGAGTCAAGTCGGACACGAGGTAAGGGAACTTCTTAACCCAATTTCCATTCTTTGGGTTCATCTCCTACTTCCAAATTATGTCATGATATTATTATGTCCTATCTTGTATTTATACTTTCTTTATGTGTAAATATAGTGAATACAAATAATAGATCTACTTTATTTAAAAAATGATCTTTGTAAGGGACTTTTCCTCAATCTCATTTCATTGAGGCATATTTTGTTTTATACATAACTTTCCTTTATACGGTGTATAAACCCCTTTGACATTTAATTTTATTACAAAGGAATATTTTTATACAAAGTGTTTTTACTGAATGACAAATGGAATGTTTTGTATTATGTATTCGGCGAAAATGACTTCTCTTCCGCCATGACCATTATTTGAGTTTCGGCTTCCTCTACAAGCCATAACTTTTTTTAAAATGAAAAATAAATACCAAGTTTTTGTTTTCTTTGATTTTGGTATTGAAAATTGTTCTGATAAAGTTTTTATTATATCAATATGTTGTATTGATATCTTGTGATTGGAATGTGGAAATTTTATGTTTTATTTATGTATGTTTTATGTGATATGATTATGTTATGGTTTATGATATGTTTAAACCTGTTCATATATGGAATGCATTGTACTTAAAAAGTGACGGGTGGAGCCCACTATAGCCCCTCGATGCATCAGTAGGTCTCATGAGACAAACTAGTGGTTTGGCACGAGTCCTTGAAAAAATCTTATTTTTAGTCTTGGCACGAGGCCTTGGCTACGTGGTTATGATAGTCTGGCATTATGCATTACATCATTATGAAAGTGGTTATTGATATTGCATGTGATTATTCAACTAGTAGAATATCCATGTGAATAAGTAAGTGGCATTATTTCATTTTATTTTTTCCATAATATGCTGAAGTTCATGTTTAAAAGGATTTTTTTTAGTTATACATTGCCTTAAATGTTAATGTTTATTTATGAAAGCTTCTTCTATATTGTTATCCTTACTGAGCATCTGGACTCACCCCTTCCAATGTATTAATTTTTCCAAGATGTGAAGAAGTATATTATGAATGATCTGCAGGGATAGTATGAGGGGATATGAAGACAATATGTTGTTGTAGTTTTGTTTTACTTTACGATGTAATGTAAGACTTATGAATGTATCTAGTGTTTCCAAGGCATCTAAACTAATCGGTCTTTCGAGACTTGATCTTTTGTGATCATACCAATGTTACGTAATAAAGCACCGACTCTGGGTAGTTGGGGTCGGGCATTATAGATAGGCCCAAAGGGCATTGGGGAGCATGTCCGGCCAACTCTTCTTTTTTGGGCCAACCATTTTCTGCAAAATGTTGGAGAGGGTTTTTTTGAATGCCTCAATCTGTCCATTTTCTTGTGCCTGATAGTGGGAGGTATGGTTTGAAAGGATATTGTACTTGGCTTTCAATTTCATCAGCTTGACTTCTCAGAAGTTGGTGCCATTATTGGCGAGGACGACGTGAGGAACTCCAAACCAGTGGATGATATTGGATCCCATGAAGTCAACAATGGAATGGTCCTTGACTTCCTTAAGAAGAATTGATTCTTCCCACTTAGATAAGAAATATGTGGTGGTAAGGATGAACCTTCACTGGCGAGCAGTCGCTGGTTGATATGGTTCCATGACATCGAGTCCCCACACCGCAAATGGCCACGAGTACTTGGTGGAGTGGAGGGGTTCTGGCAGCTGATTCAAGAGGTTAGCATTCACTTGGAACGCATTACATCTCTTGGAAGACTCAATACAATCATTGATCATAGAGGGAAAAAAGTACCCTAGTCTATGGATTTGATGGGACAACTTCGGCTCAGCCTTGTGGGCACCATAAGAACCGTAATGAACCTCTTGCATGACCTGTGGAATCTCGACTCCTTGAATGCAATAGAGGAGAACACCATCAAAACCATGCTTATAGAGGACCTTCTCAACAATTGGACCACTCTGGAGGGTAAACTACATCTCTTGGCGTCGGATTCGCTCACGCCCAGCCCGATCAGCCGGGAGACAACCATTTTGGAGATACTCGACAAAAGGGTCTCTCCAGTCGTGAGTCGCTTCGATCATTGGATCTGACGAGCTTGGGGCTCATAATTTTTAGGATCTGGTAGTAAGATGGCTTACTCGTAGGTCTTTGTCATCCTATGTGGTGATAGGGGCAATGACTCTCTGGTGGGCCACATGTATAATCAGATCATCCTGCTCGGGATCTGCATGTGATGCGGCTAGGATCGCCAAAGCATCCACTCAACCATTCCATGATCAAGGGACAAGGGTAACCTCTGGTCGAGAATAGAATTGGGCTATTAGATGGAGGGTGCGCTCCAACCATGGTACAAGCTCTGGATTCCTGACAACATAGTCTCCATTTACTTGCATGATGACTAGATTAGAATCCCCTTTCACATGGAAATGGGGAACATCGATCTCAAGGGCCAGCTCGAGGCCAATGATAAGAGGCTAATACTCTACATTGTTGTCGGTGCAGCCTTATGACAACAGGAATGAGTACGACATGACAACTTGTGTCGGGGTAATGAAGATGATACCTAGGCCCACTCTGTTGAGCCTAGGATCATTGATCCTCCTACCAGTAGGGCTCGAGGAGGCACCATCAAAGTGCATCTGCCAACATGGGATAGTATGATCGACTGAAAGGATTGCCACATCAGAAAAATCCAAGTCCAGGGAGTGGTCTGCGGATGTTTGATGGGAAGCTAGAATGTCTTCCAATTCCTGCCCCTTTATGGCTTTCTAGGGCACGAACATGATGTCGAACAATTGGAGAATCACCACCCATCTCACTAAATGGTCAGTCAACATGGGGTAGTTCAGAATATACTTCAGCGGGTCTACCTGGAAGACCATCTATACCACGTGGTGTTGCAGGTAATGTCACAACTTATGAATAGAAAATACGAGTGCAAGGAAACTCTTCTCAATAGGGGAGTATCTGTTCTCTGTATAGAGAAGTGTGCGTCTAAGGTAGTAGATTATGTTCTCTACCCACTTGTTGTTCTTCTGGGCGAGAAGGTAGCTAAGAGATTGGTCCAGAACTGTGACATACAGGATTAGAGGCTGATGGGAGACGAGTGGCATCATGACCAGAGGCTGGAGAAAATATTGTTTGATCTCCTCAAAGGCAGCCTGGCACTCCTCGTCCCATTCATAGGTGATTCCCTTATTCATAATCCAAG
The DNA here is from genome assembly GCA_963277665.1 of Viscum album. Classification (NCBI taxonomy): domain Eukaryota; kingdom Viridiplantae; phylum Streptophyta; class Magnoliopsida; order Santalales; family Viscaceae; genus Viscum; species Viscum album. The sequence continues at coordinate 546,455,693 of OY728158.1, forward strand.
AAAAGGGATTACACTTGGCAGACAGATTCGCAATGAATCAGCGTATGTATGCCAAGTGGCCTTGGAGACCTCGAAGCTCCCAAATATTACTCATGAAAGGCATCTAGCTGATTTCCTTGATCTTCTCTGGGTCAATATCGATGCCTCGGTACCTGAAAACAAATCCGAGAAACTTACCATAAGTGACCTTGAAGCCACACTTCAACGGGTTTATCTTTAAGTGGCGAGAACGGAAGAAAACGAACACTTTATCAAGGTCCTTGATATGGTCCTAGCACTGGCGAGATTTGAAAACCAGATCATCCACATAACACTCCACCAATGTCCCTAGGATTGGATTGAATATGCGATGCATGGCCTACTGATAGGTGGCACCTGCATTCATCGGGCCAAAGGGCATAACCTGGTAAAAGAATGTACCTTGGGGCACCCTGAATGCTGTGGACTCCTCATCCTAGTGGGTCATCTGGATCTGGTTGTACCCGGAGTACCCATCCATGATGGAGAGGGATTGGAACCTGGCCGTAGCATCAGTCAACAATTCTGTCACTAGAAAAGGAAAATTATCCCTCGTACAGTGGCGGTAGAGATCGCGGAAGTCAACATACACTATGATCTGTCCGTTCTTCATTATGACTGGAAAAATGTTGGCTAGAAACTTGGGGTACTGGACCTCCTTGACGAAGTATTCTTTGACGAGATTGTCAACTTTGACCTCGACCATGGCAATGTGGGAAAGGTGAATTTTTCAGGGAGTCTGCTTGGACATGCGATGGTTTGTTGGGAGACCGAGATGGTGGACAACTACCTGAGGATCTATTCTGGGAATCTTATCGTAACTCCAGGAAAACATGTCATGGTGCTGTTTAAGGAAGTTCATGTACCGCTGCTGCTCCTCGAGGGACATGGCAGCACTGATAAATGTTGGTCTTGGATCTGCCTCACTACCAAGGTTCACCTGTACATGTTCATCGACAATGGTAGAGATGACTTCTTCAAAGGTAGGGGGATAAACCTTCTAGATCCTCTTCTTCGCTTACGGAGGAGGGATTCTCTAGTAGGTGAGGCTTCACCTTGGTCATAGGAACCTGACGGGAGGCTGGTACCAGCCTCGACAGCAGTGGACATCACATCAAGAGATTCACACACCACTGAGACCATGGCTATGAAGGCAGTCGATCCAATCCCATATGGCCTTCGGCCCAGATGGCCACGCTTAATGATGTCAAAGAAATAGTGGTGCATCGGTTTGAGCCAATTAATCCCAGCCCAACAAAATAGATGCGTATGATGTATTTTCCTTTCCATGCGGTGGACATCCTAATACCGTATAGGGGTAGGAGGTTCCGGGATCACCCGATCCTAGTTTGTGTAGGAGTATGAGGTGATTTCCCATCGTCGCATGGACTTGGGAATATTCCTTCCTCTTGTACCCGAAACAACAAAGAATTATCCCATGTCGGGGGGTGTGGCCTCCAATAGATGGATGGGTAAGATGTAGGCATCATCCAGACTTGCCCAGGGAACACTTGTGACTGTGGAGGGTTCAACCTCACATGCCAGAATCTAATTGTCCTTGCTCTTGTAATAGTCAACGTCTAGATAGCGGGCTTCAAAAGAGTCAAAAGGAGACGAATCTCCTTGGAGTACATGTACATGACCATTAAGGGAGTATTTGAGGCACTGGTGATACGATGAGGGTACCACCGCATGCAGGTGGAGCCATGGCCTTCCCATCAATGTATTGTACGCGGTGTCTTGGGAGATGACCATAATTTCAGTACTGGAAACTAGGCTACCAAAATATGTTTTTAAATGGATCTTTCTGACTGGGCTCTACTCTATCCTATCATATCCCTGGATCCTTAAATCGGAGGGAGTCAGGTCATCCTCAGACAATCCTAGTTTTCACAGCATCTGTGTCAGAATAAGGTTGATCTCAGAGCTGGTGTCAACGAGACAGTAGCGAACCTCAACGTTGTTGAATTGGTCAGTGATGTATAGTGGGCGGATGTGCACCTGTATGGGAGAACCTTCATCCTCTCTGGAGAACTAAATGATGGACTAGAATTTGGCAGTCCCAATTGCCTTCGAATGAAAGGCTTCTGCCGCTGCTACCTCTGTTTCAAACTGGAGGGGGCTCTTTAAAGCCTCAGAGAGGGCCTCACGCATATCTAACGACAGGCGGAGGGCTACAAGGATGTAAATCCTCACTGGGATGCTAGAGAGGTTCTTGAGGACATCATAATTTCGTGCCAAGTGTGAAATTATTCTTATAGGAAGCCGCTCGGTGATTGGAGGCACAGTGGGCCCTGTCAGTTGGACTGGTGACTAGGTGGTGCTGGGAATATCCTATTGCTCACTAGTCTAAGCCTGGATAGTATTTTCCGAATGAGGTCAGGGTGCTTGAGGTCGACCTCTAGAAGGGAAAAGATTATCGTGGTATGGACGAAGTGGCTCTTCCTGGTCCAGTAGCAGAAACGGTTGTGGAGGAAGACCTATTGACACTGGATAAAAGGGCTACGAGTGTCGAGCTCTGCGTCGGGCCTCCTGCCTGGTCTCAGTGGCATGCAAGGCCTAGATAGAGTTTCAATCTGGTGCACCTCGATGGCCCATGTAGTCATGGATCCGCTGATGTTGGCATCATCTGGGGACATTGGGGATGTTCACTTGGTGTTCCCCCTTTTCGAGAGTCATATAGGGGTTTACCAACTCGACGATGTTAACCGAAGCATACCCTTGACTGTCACTCAAAAAATCATCCACCACTGGGAGAATTCTGGGATGGATCTCCATCTCAGGGGGCATGAAGTCACTGAGAATTCAGGATGACTATCGCATCGGTGGGGCACATTGCTTCTTCTTGTGCTGCTGATGCTTTCCCTTTTGGGAAGAGGCCGACAGAGATGATGACGCAGAGGTGCTGGACGTAGCTTCTGAATGCCCCAGCTGATTCAGGCATGCCCAAATAATGCCATGGGAACTATTGACCGTTTTACGAGCCATCCGGTCATTGTACTTCTGGGATCCGTGGCTGGGAACCTACTGCCACTAACCTTCGTCGTCGCTACCACTTTTTGACCCTACAAAGACACTCGCCACTTGTGCTGGAGTTGGGCCCAACCTGACTATGTTGTTATAGACCGGGTCTTCGATCCACTCCCTAGACACATAGCGCCGCTTGAGAGTGTGCCCTAGTATCCAATGATAGGGGTAGTAGATGGGGAGATCCATGAGATTCGCCTCTGTCATCCTTCTTCACTCATGAAAGCATACAATCCCCTGCTCTAGGGAACTACAGAAATAACCAGGGACCTGATTCCCACTGAACGAGTAAGTATGGTGTCTTCTTTCTGGATAGAGATCCCTCAGATCCTAGCCTTGACATAAAGCCGGAGGGGCTTGTCGAGGAGGCGAAGCCGGATTATCCCTCCAGGGTGGTGGTGGTGCATTACGCAGAGGCTCCTGCCGATTTTGAGGATGATTTAGAGCTAAAGGCTGTGGATGGCCTCAGTGAGGTGGCGGGGTCGACACTACTGGTATCAATTCTAGCTTCCTCGGGGCCTCTATCTGGGCCACCACGAAGGTCTCATCTCTAGAAGCTCTCCTTTCTGGGATTACAGTGGCAACAGACAAGCCTTCCTGGCCTGTTGTAGGGATTTTTTGAGGTGTTGGGCCTTATTTGAGAAGTCTCAGAAGCATCCAGGGTAGTTCTGAGTAATCAGAGAGGGAACCAGGTCCTTCTTGACATTTCCCATGCACATCGTCACTAATTTCACCTAAGTCAGTGGAATGTCAAGGGAGTATGTCAGCCCCTTCCATCGGGCGATAATGTTCGTGACTCGCTCATCAGGTCTTTGTTTTCACATGAAGAGTTATGAGATGCTGGTCTTCTAGGTGGTAGACCTGAACTGGTATAGGAACTGCCTATGAAGGTCCTCCTAGCTTGTCACAGATCTGACGGGGAGCTGGCTGTTCCAGACAAATGTCAGCCCCTCCAGTGTCTGAACGAAAAAGCAGAGCTTGGCGGCCTCCTACTATGCTGGAGTCCCCATCATGGTCCCACAACTTGAATTGAATTGGGCCAGGGGCTATGTCGGGTCCCCCATACCATTAAAAGGGGTGAAGGTGAGATTTTCGAAACCCGGTGGTGTCGGAAAATCATCCACCCACACCAGGTATGGCTTGCCATCAAGTGGGATTGCTACCAGCCACATTTCCAATTCCTCAAGGTGGGAAATGATCACTACCATAAGATCATCTAGGCAGGGGTCCCTGTCTTGGTGGGGATCCATAATCACAAGTTCATTTCTAGGCTCTTCGACATGGTAGATGGGTTCAGCGGCTTACAGAGCGACTGGTGGGATGGCCTGTGCGGCAGCTAGGGGAACCCCAGCTGGATTCCTCGGATTGTAGCGTCATTCAAGAGGGTTTTGTGAGACATACTATGCCCTCTTGCTGTGAGTTCCAGCTTCATCCCAGTCAGTGGGAGCTGCATGATCATGGTTTCCCTGAGGAATCTCACCGATGGGAAGTTGTTCTTGCCCCTACTGCCCTGTACTAGGACTTCCATAGTCGGATCGCCACTCTATCGTGCGTTCAGCTAGGAGTTTTTCAACCAACCACTTTTTCTGAACAATTTTCTAATGCAACGTGGACTTCTCGGGGTCCTCTTCCTTCTTCTATACTGAGGTGGATGGGTCCGAGTGCTTGAATGATCCTAGAGGTTCTTTTCCCTTACTGACATTACGGCTGAGCACCAACGACCCAATCGGTGCAGGGAGACCTAGGAGGTTTCTCTGCTGACAGGTAATCCTCCCTGATGGCTCCAAAAGTGGTTTCATGCCCTCAAGGGGTAAGTCTCCATCGATAAAATCGAGCTCATACTCCTTGTACACTATGTCAGCCATGTGAACCGTTACCCTTCCTCGGGGCATGTCCTCAATATCACATAGTGAGATGGGCTGCCGTCAGATAGGGCTGAACAGGAGGGTAGCATACTGCACCTAGCCACCGACTTACACGTGGGGTTGCTTCCCTGATGATTTTGTGGAGTACCTTAATACTCTGAACGCATTGTTGCTAGAGGGCCTCACGACGACCTGATGACTTGGGGCGCTGGGCCACCGAGAGTGTGGCCAGATTGACTAGACGACACTACTTGCTGATGTCCTCAAAATGCACTTGGATCCTTGGACACACCACACGCTGATGATGGAAACTAAAATGCATCACCCGGATGGTGTAATGAAGACACTCAACCTCTTCTAGGGTGAGGGACACGGGTATGCAAAAATCATGCCCTCCTACGGGCCAGAACTCCATAGAGAAGCGGTCCGCTGAAAGGATGCTCCAAAAGATCCTCGACTCAATTTCAGGGTCTGGCCCCTAATTTCCCCACTCGCCAACTGGGGGTGGATGAGGAACTGGTAGCGGTACTGAGGCAGACTGCTGGGATGATAGGTTGGCTGGTGGAGAATATGGTGAACGGGCTGACTGGCCGTCGATTCTTGGGCTTTCCTCTGAGGAGTGTAGTGACATGGCCACTACGTCGTGATAGGATGGGCTGACAAACACAATTTATGCCTCAGGGGACAAGATTTTCGGTGGTGGGTCGCGATTCTACTTTCCTACCATTGGTCCCCAAAATAGATCTCTATGATCTCTCGTGGAGGTAGAAAGTGATTCTGGTGATGATGGTGGTGACTGCATGGCCATAACCCGTGGGGTCGCCAAATCTCCATCCTCATGGATAAACCTGGGGAGGGAGGTATGAATGTTATGGACCTCGCATTCTAGAACTACCAGGCTGATGCACCTCGTCCCTACCACGAGCCTTGACTCGGACGACCGAGGGGAGGATCCTGAGCCAAGTCGCACTCCGCTTCAGAGTCTGAGAAGCGGACCGACTTGATCTCCATTCGGGCCTTCACAGGATTCTTCTTATGGTAGTGGCGACCTGCATTCCTTCCCCCAGGTGGCTCCTCAGGACAGGGCTTACTTCTAATATGCGGTCCTTCAGATGCACTGGTGCCAGGGTGAAGATGACTTCCACTTGAGACAGCCGGGGTGGAGGAGCACCAAGATAAATGTCGAAGGGGACATGTGAATGACCTCCATGAAAACACCTGATCTGTCAATACCTCACCTAGAACTGGCAAGGGCATCAGGAGGACCTCCATGCTTGATGCAGGTGGAGCAATGCTAGCCTTCACTCCTCTGATTTTCGGGGCGAGGAGGATGTTATCCAACTGTGACATAGGAAGTATCCCCACGTAGGAGAGAGATCGTATTGCAGGGTGGACCCTCATTCAGATTGGGGGTGGCATGGGGAATACCTTCATGCCGAGCATCGAACTAGGGAAAACCCATGCTCACGTTGGTGGTGGTACGGGGAGGACCTCTATATGAGGGGGCATTACTGCAGGTTAGCTCACGATGCCTCTCACTCATCCCTGTGACTAGGAGAGTCGACCCAGCCTACCCGTGGGGCAGTTGGGGCCTCGATCTTGGCTGGGTGTAAGAGCACCCCTGCTCAGTGTGTGCAGCGACATGATGATATGAAATAGTGGAGGCTTGGTCCATAGTAGCCTTCAACGTTGGTGCCACGTGGCGGGCATACTCATCTCATGCTCGACTCTGGTGTTGGGTCAGATGGGCCGGTGCTTGCAGAGCAGGTGCATAATTTTCCTTCTCCTCCAGCAAGGCCAGGCGGCAGTGTTGACATGGTTGAGTGGGGGGCCTTGCTGGGAGCCCCTGGATTGAAACACTGACCAGGCGGGGCCGGAAATCACCAAACTCATCAATGTAAGGTAGGGAGTCATAAAAACGCTCTGGGGACTGGATCCAAAAATGATTGAATGTTGGGGTGGGGAGCTGTAGCTCCCTACACGGCCCTCGGGGGCGGTGTTGATGGCGGGGCCTGGACGCCTCTAGGTCCAGGAGGGATATATCCCTAGTCGGAATTATTCCCTCCTCCTATTAATGATGTACAAGGTCATTAATCACCCATCATTGGATGACTTCCAATTGGGAGATGGGGTGTGGCCACCCCACATATGTCGTCACGACAGCAATGGATCCATGCGGAGTGGTTGTGCTGGTGTTGCCACTACCCCTGCATAGGCGGGCTGGCGGTGATTGTTTTCCCATGGTTGAAACTTGATTCTTGAGAAGCAGGGAGATTAACTCATCAATACTGCTAGGAAAGGAAATTGACACCTAGTTCCCCAATGTCATCCCTTCTTCCGTGGACTTTGGGAGGGATCCACACTGACAACATCGCAGAATGGGATGCCCAATATTCTACTGCCCCAACTTCTGGTGAGTTTCATGCCAGGCCCACTATTTTCTTGGCAGGACCCAACGCCAGATAGTTTTATATGATGACACATCAATCCCTGGATTCCTCGAGCATTACTAATCTTTATATTGAGGAGAAGAACATCATGTGGGGTTCACCATTTCTGTTTCCGACGCTTTCGTCAGGGCATGCTCATCTGTCCGATTGAGTGTGACAGGCGTAACTTTTGTTACCCCGCATACCTGCTATCCAAAGGCAGGAAGAATTTTATCCTTGTGCAGGTACGTCTTCTCCTTGATCAAAATGAGATGATGGGATGTCGGTTCTTCATTCGGTGGATTCCTCCTCAGAACTCGTCACCTAGTCTGGGTCTCCCTCATAGATTTAATATGTTGTTCGTGAAACTCTTCCTGGAACCATATTTTCATGGACACCAATTATTTACGCTGCTTCTGTCGTGACATTCCAAGGGGTCTGGTTAGGGCAACAACCTTCAGTTAGGAGGTTTGTCACGCTGGGCATCACTGGCATATCTGGATGCTGGGGATTGGTGTTTCTTTCTTTTGTCCCTTATCATAGGGCTTATCGAGGGTGCGGAAACATGAGGCATCCCACATTGAACGTGGGGAATCATATGTCATATTCTTGTCTCTGAGGTTTTCCTTAGATTCTAATGATTAACACAGGGTATTCCGTGAGTTTAACGTCTTGCGGGGATGGATCAGACTGATCATAACACTGATTAGAGTTGATCAGATTGAGGAACCCACTTGGAGGGAACACCGATATTGGGGCCAACACGTGGGAGGCTCCCTCAATGATGTGGAGGGGAATGAAGTGGCATGATCTCACCGGGATGTGGCGGCCCCGATAAAAATCAGGATGGACAATGGTTTTGGGCTTGAACCTCGTGGAGGCTTCCTCCGTACCATGCCTTGACATGGATCAAAGTCCCTGTTGTTCGGGATAGTGTGGGAGTTGGTGAATCGACGTGAATAAGGACCTTGGTCTGATGGGTGATGGTCTTGATCCTCATTAGGATTCCTACGTAACATTCCTTGACATGGATCAAAGAGCACGTAGTTCAGAATGGGGTTTTTGGTGAACCGACATAAAGGAAATCAGAACGATCGAGTGGGGGGCTTGAATCTCTTGAGGATTCTTATTTACCAGGCCTTGACATGGATCAAATAACACGTAGTTTAGAATGGGTTGTGTCGGAAAACCGATGTGAAGGTGAACATTGGTCCACTGGTGGTGGGCTTGAACCTCATGAGGCTTCCTACGTACCATGCCTTGACATGGATCAAAGACCATGTAGTTCTGGAGTATAGTTTAAAGTCATGTGGTACGGGGGTGAACTGATGTGAAGGGGGTTAGAATGACCGAGTGGTGGACATTAACCTTGTGAGGATTCCTACGTACCATAACTTGACATAGATCAAAGACCACATAGTTTAGAATTGGGTGTGTCGGAGAACTGACGTGAAGAAGAACCTTGGTCCTCTAGTGGAGGGATTGAACCTCGTGAGGCTTCCTACGTACCATGCCTTGACATGGATCCAAGACCACGTAGTTCATAAGTATAGTTTAACGTCATGTGGGATGGGGTTGAATCTACGTGAAGGGGGTCAGAACGACTGGGTGTTGCTCTTGAACCTCATGAGGCTTTATATGTACCATGCCTTGACATGGATCAAAGTCCCAATAGTTCAGGATGGGATGTGTCGGTGAACTAACATGATGGTGATCCTTGGTCCACTAGTGGTGGGCTTGAACCTTGTGAGGCTTCCTACTTACCATGCCTTGACATGGATCAAAGTCCACGTAGTTCGGGTGTATAGTTTAACGTCATGCGTGATGAGGTATGGATTCAGTTTAACCTCATGTGAGACGGGGTATGGATACAGTTTAATGTCATGCGGGATGGGGTAGGGATATATTTTAAAGTCATGCGGGGTGGGGGTGGTTTCATGGTCAATTATTACTCTAAGCCCATGTCAGTCATGCTTGGTGTGAGAAACAAGAGGCTGTAGGGACCTGACGATCACGTCATGAGAGGTGTGTCCTAGTGATGTGAATTGGGGCCTATGTGTGGAGTGGCCCAGGGAGAGAAAGATTTGGACTTACTCCAGGATGGAGGCCTGAAGGCGACAAAGCATAGCAGGAGAGGGGAATTGGGACATACTCTAGGATGGAGGCCATGTTCTCTATTACGCCCTCCGCTGGCCTTGGGGACCGAAGATGAAAGGAGGGGGAACTGTTCCCCACCCCACCCTTGGTTGGCCTTGGTGCTGAGGGAGTGTGGAGGAACAGGGGCGCTACCTCCTGCAAGAATGGTTTGGGGCTTACACCAAGGTTGCTGCCCTTCCCTGAAGACAAATTCCACTCCCAGAAGGAGGATATCATCCCCTGTGGAGACCAGGGGGCGTGGAAAATGTCCAAGGTGGCGGCACCCCACATGTGAGTCATGGGGAGATTTCATAGTTTATCTTTGTGTTTTGGGGATGAGGGTGCTTGGAGTTTAACGTCCTACAGCTCGGACAAGGAATGTTTTCTCCACACCCCTAGGACATACATAACTGGTACCCTCTTCTCCTTGTGGGAGGGAAGGCACCGACACCACCATACTGAGGGGGTTCCACAGAGCGATACATCAAGGGGTCTATGTTAGCATGACTATGTGAAGAATAAATAGAAATTAGTATTCTTATGCGAAGAAGCATTAGGTGCAGCAATGCTATGGGCGGTATCATCCATGGGAATTTGAAGTCACATCGTGAAAACCTAGAGGGTCGCACGAGAAAAGGATTTGGCAAGCATAGGGGTCCATAGGCAGGGGCCATGTGGAGCTCTATTGCTCTGCATAGCGGAGGGCACTTGCGATGTGGTGTGCTTCGCGAAGTGAGGTTTTTTAGCCTTTTCATGGGGTAGAGGTGAAAATAGGAGGTGCTTCATGGAGTGGAATGGTATTCACAGAGCACATCCTCGGGGGGGAAAGGTGCCTCATTGAGCAAGGTTTCAAGAACCATTATGCTTCGTGAAGTAAAGTGATCCTGCCTTAGCAAATTTATTAAGTGTACATGATGGGTGCTTCCCAAAGCATAAAAGATTCGCGATGACCCGGGTCCCCTTTGGGACCCCCTTCCTTCGTGAAATCCCTTAGGCTTCACAAAAGGAATCCCTCTTGAAAGAGGGGATCAAAACGAGACAATGGCGAGGCACTTCACAATGTAGAAGTACTTCACACTGCTTATGGTCCTCTGAGTGGAAGAGTGCTTCGTGATTTGGGAGATGAGAAGCCGAAATGTCAGTTTTTCCATCTTCAGAGCTCAGGGGGAGCCTGGTATTTATATTCAAGAGGTGCCATGGAGTAGGTCTCAAGAGGCACAAAAATGGGTCAGGTGGCTTCACGGCACGCTCGCGAACGTCAATTGGGTTCGCAGAGTGTCCCTCCTCCTTCACTTTGTGACAGCCTCGTGAACATCAAATGCATTCATGGAGCCTTCCAACTTCGTTGGTACGCAGCGGTATCATGAACGTCAAATGCGTTCATGGATCCTTCTTCCTTCTTTGCTTCACAGAGGCCACAGTGCTTAGGGACTCCACGAGAGGGCTTCACGAGGCAGCCTGTGGGGCCATCTTGTGGCCATTTCTTCCTTCCCAATTTTGTCACCAATAAGGGCCAACATATCTACTAGGTGCATTATCACTGTAATTATTTTATAATCTAATAAATACTATTGGGTTATATTTAGATTAATAATTCATTATTAACAATTTTCTATAGAGGGGGGAAATGAGGATTTGTTCAATAATAATGTGATTTTAATATAATGATATTAATTCAAGAAATTAGTTTTTATCACCTCAGATATCAAAGATATAAAGTAGGTTCATGGAGAGTATAATATTAAATAAGGGGTTTAGAACCAAAACATCTATCACAATTTTTATTGAGAACATTTTTGGGGAGAAGGGAAAAATTATTCAATTCTTGGATTTAGAATCAATATAGGGGAAGATATTTTGGTAATGTAAACATATTGTCATGAAATTTAATTTCTTGAGACTACATTGTTATCATATAATTTAATTTCCTATGATTAGGAAATTTTCATGCAGTTTAATATCATGTGACCAATAAATGGTACTATGTGCAGAACACGTCTTGGTCAAGCTGGTCAAAATGGTTTTATCAGTTCTAAAATCAACCATTAAGTCATGCGTAGTTTGAGAATCGAGGGGTAATAAAAGATTTAATATAGAATATTGAGAGTGTGTCATAGGGATTATATAGGAATGTCCAAAATTTAATTTGTATTGGATTCTATAAAGAGATCTGAATCCCATTGAGGGAAATGATTGGGAGTGATGGAATCTCATGGATAGGCCTAGAATGGGGGATCCAAGCATCAATACATACCCTATGATGACATGAATCCTACTATATTATTATATAGATTCACCTTCATAGGTATTACACTTATGCCAGGAAAGGGGAATTATTTTATTGTATTAGGACCAAGTATTTCATATTTATGCTTCACTGCATATACAATGGAAGTATAAAAAAATAAACAGATAGATCTTACATGGTAAATTTACCACAGTTCTCGAGTTCCAATGTGGGGTGGGAGAATTTTATCATGTTATAGCCAGTCCCATGATTTTAGTTATAGGAATGAAAATATATTATGTAATCACATGAATCAGTCCAAAACTAGTTCCTAGAATGATATTCTATATATAGGTCTTATCTATATGCAATGAGGAGTGTAATTTTAAATACAATGTAGTTTCCCACATTATTTTAGATCTCTACATCACTACATATCTTGTGAAAATATGAATCAAGACACACATTGTAATTGTAATGAAAATCACCTACTTAGGTCTGACCCATATGTTAGGAGGGGACATATTTTTATTTTATATTGTTGATGGACCCAGGATTTGAGAACTGTGTATAACTACACATCCTTTAATAAAATGGATCAACACACATGTATATATTGAATGGAAAATTTCTTATATATGTTTTTGTCACATACATAGGTTGGGGACATTTTTTCGTTTATATTTTGGCTACTCCTCATATTTGAGATCTAGGTATCACTATGTATTATATGATAACATGAATCAAGGAACATGTTGTTCTTCTATGGAAATTTTTGTACACATGTAAGACCCATATACATAGAAAGGTTATTTTTACTTCATATTGTAGTTTCCCCAAGGATTAGAGATCCAGGAAGCACAAAATTTCTTGTAATAAAAGGAATCATGACACAAGTAGTACATATATAGAAAATCCCATGTAAAGGTTTGACGCATATATAGTGAGGGGAAATAATCCATTTATATTGTTGATCATACAAGTATTGAAGATCCAAATGTCACTATTTGTCCTATAATGATAGGAATCTAGCAACACATAGTTTTTGTATAGAAAATTTCATGTGTAGGATTGACCCATATTCAAGAAGTGATAATTCTCCCATTTATATTATGGCTAAACCTAGGATTGCTTATCTAGGCACCACTATGTACCATGTAACTATAGTAATAAAGTGACACATAATTATTATATCGAAAATTTCTAGAGTATGAGAGAACCATATCCCTGGAGGAGACATTTTTTCAATTATATTTTGGTTGGATTCCTGATTTATTATTTGGTTGTCACTAAATATCTTGTAATAAAAGGATTCAATCCACACATAGTTTATATATGGAATATTTCCAATACAGATCTTTCCCACACATCAGGAGGGGACATTTTTCAATTAATATTTCAAATATACCCATTATTAAAGATATGAACAACATTATTTATCTTATGATAATAATAATCAAGACATGTGTACTTGTTATATAGAAAATTCTGGGCACAAATCTCACCCCTGAACAAGAAGGGAACATTTATCCTTTTATATTTCAGTTGAACAAAATATTTTTTATTAGGATGTCACTACATATCCTATAATATGAGGAATAATGTAACACGATTTTCATGTGTGAAAAATATCTTCACAAAATATGAATCTCACACGGGGAATCTAATTTCATGTCCTCTACATTGATCTAGATTGTGTTCAGTGGATGATTGATAAAGTAAAACCCATAATTAACAATGAATAAAAACTGTAATGAATGCATTTTCAATGCATAAAACCATTTACATCCACTTTACCCATGTTTAATCTCATTTGAGGACACTTGGAATGAGTTGGTATTCCCCTACACAATAAAACAACTAAATAGATCTAGTTAATGCATAAGGAGTGGAGGATGATCCCACAATGTGGCTCCACTTCATACAGTTTTAAAATCATACCACTAAGACCATGTTTTCTAAGGTTTAATATTACTCAACATGGAAATTTTTAATGTCTCTTAAGTTCATGGGGTATGGAAATATTCAATTTATTTTAATATCTTTTGGTAAGGAATTATTTTGTGCATTTTTAGAACATGAAACTAGGAAATATTCTATGTAGTTTAACATTATGCAGTAAAGATGTCTTCCATGTTGTTTACAATCATGTTGTAATGACAAAAAATTTAATGTTGTTTAAATAATGTTAACCAATACATTTATTTCATGATGTAAGCACTACAAATATTTCTTAAGAAACCATTCATTGGCCAGGGTGTAACATGTTACCTATTCATCACAACTAATGAGTATTCTAAATTAAAATAGACATTATATATGATGAAAGGTTATTCCCACTTGGGTTCTATAATTGAGTGTTTTCTCCAAATATCATTTAGGTTAAGTTATTAAATATAAATTCTCTTTAGATTAATGGGTGAAGGAAAACCTTTTTATTGATGGCCCTTTTGATTTGATTTTAATGAACTTTGAGATTTTCTGGTGTACACAACCTTTTCTCAAAGAGTTATTCTAACTCATCCAACATCTTCTACGGTTGTTTTTCATATGATATTTATCCATATATTTGTATTTAGAGTGAAAGAAACCAGACCGTGATGTAAAATACTACATCAATCCCACATACCAATTAATATGGGGTCACTTCTGTGGTAGTGTGTTTGGTGGTATGGTTGTCCCACAAATCATGAATCAGATTTTCCAGTAGTGGAATATTTTATTTTTCTACTATTTTCTAAAGTATATTTAAAAGTGTCTTGTTTAAGGCCTATATATATCCATTTTCCACTATATGAAGGTAAATTGACTGGTTGAACACAATGAAATATTTTTAACATAGTCTCTTAACCTCAGAATAACTATAGTTGGTTTCATTTACCATTAATATCGTGTGAGGGAAATTTAATGTCGTGATAAACTTTTCTATTTTGAATTTGATGATATTATCCATCCAAAATTCTTTAAGGGTACTTTCCTCACCCATTTAGTAAAGAATTAAGTAGTATTAATTATAAAATTATATAGATTATCTTTAGTTGGAGGATATGGCCCCAAAGCATCCATTACTCATATGAAAAATATGCCTGGATTACATTTATGAATGTAGAAACTCTAAGAAAAAATGGGTGATGTTTTCAGGAATCTGATCTGTGTCACTCTTCCAAGTGAATTGGAAATAGTCTTGAATCATTAATTTATAGTAGTAACCCAAAAAAATAATTTTTTGGGGGGAGTCTAGTCCCAAACTGGTCTGCACTGTAAGATCTATCATGTATTTCTTCAATGATAGTGGGAATATCTCCTTCTACAATTCATTTGAGGATGGCACCATTCAAAACCCATTTATTGAGAGACGTCTCCTTGATTTTCAATCATGTGGAGATAATATTGATAATACTTATCAAATAGATTACATTTTGTATTGATATGATTGGAAGGTCCAATTTGGGAGGTAATCTATTATGGGATCTAACCACCCATCGATGGATTTTGGTACATCATTCTATGGAATAGTATTGACCTTTTTCATTTTATTCATGTCATAAACGATGACTAAGGAAACTATACATTGGTGCATGATGTGGAATGATTCCTCATCCTGATCAGGATTGGACCAGGATGTAACTGAAGTTGATCTTTGTTCATCTTCAGTGTTTTGTGAAACATCCTATGATTTTATATTATATAAACTTTAATTGATAACATATGATGCACAAAAAAATGATCATAAGACCACTATGTATAATTAAATATTATTTTAAATTGACTATAATAGCATATCATTTATATTATTTGGTGTGAATAGGAATAAATATTTAATGAAATATATATGAATTTTATATTAAATACTTATTTAATTATTAATGCCTATAAAATATACAAAATAAAATTTGTAACGTCATTTTTCTTCAGATATATGTTCACTTAAAAATTCAATTTTTATTGCATTCTTAGTAGAAATAAATTTAATTTATTTGTAAATTTTTTTGATTTTTTTAAAAAATTGAATTTAATTTTCTGAGATCAGAGAATAAAATTATTCAACCGAATTTGTTTTTAGAAATTTGGGAAAAAGTTAAATTTTTGGTAAATAGTAAAAAACATCTTTTTTGAAATACAACATCTTTTGTGATATCCTAAATATATAAATATGTTATAAGAATTTATTAAAAAATTTCAAAGAATCATTATTGATAATATAACACAAATATCAAACAAATATAATTCATGGCATATAAATTCAAAATTATATCATGATAAAAATGAAAATCATTATCAGTGTGCACAATGATTGCAGAACTTTAGAAAAGTCAAAATCAACGCCTTATAAATTATAATTGAGTGGTAAACATTCTTTCCAGTAATTTTTATTAATTATCATTCATAAATGATGATATTGAATAATATTTTAGAATCTTAGAACTATATAATAGGATTCAAGTCCAAATGCTTGTGAAATGTTTCCTTAAGGAAGTAAAAGTCAAATGAAAAACATGAATGAGTTATCTTAACATGAATATGAGTAACTATACCAAATTAATGAATGTAATGGAATAGATCATTATTTATTTATTTTTATGATCTTCATTTATTTTTAAAATTTATATTTGAAATAATTAACTTTAATAGTTTTTCCATTTTAACGTAGTGCTGGTGCAAGAAAAATAAAAAATCAAGAAAATTATTTTTTTAAATTACTAAGACCATTAAATGACCCAAAAATTCAACTAAATAATTTTGGATAGTTATTTTTCATCTATAATCATCCTTGGAAATAATTTAGGACCTTTGGGATCCAATTAGTTGACATTATAACTATTATTGTATTTTATTTAAAATAATCTAAAGGTATACACATTATGGGATTTAATAAGAATACCAATTTAAATATATGGTTTTCCAAAAGAGATGTTACACTATATATTCATCAAAAATCTATAAAATATATCTCCATCATGGAAACTTATTTTTTAATTTTATGGAATAAATAAATACAATAAATTCTTATACAATGATGATGTATTAATTATAAAATTATTGGAAAAATGGAATAATTAATATTAAAAAAAATTAAGATAATTTAATATGAATTAATTAAGATGATAGAATATTTTTATATATTAACATAACCTATTAGGGATGTATATAATGTATTGGATAGACATTATCTTGAAATATTGAAATTATTAAAGTCTATGTAATGAATAGTCCATAAAATAAAAATTATGAATTTTTATTGTAAATAAAAATTTATAAAATTATAAAAAAATCCAAAAAATATTAAATTTGGTAAAATGAAATGGATGTACTTAATAACTTTTGTAATGTCTTGGTCTGACTGACTATGGAACCAGTTGCCATATTGGTCAACACAGGGCTTCAAGCGTGCCTCCATGGGTGCCAAAGGCTACCGAATAGCAACAAGGGTCCGACGATGGTATGGTGTTGAGACTACACCCTCATTGTCATAGTAAACCAAAATATTAACAATGATAATATATCAATAGATATTAGTGTAAGAAATACTAATAAATTAAAATTTGGAAAAAAAACAATAACAAAATTTAAATGTCTAACACCCAATATATATATGCATTCATGTTGAGATGATGTTAAAATACCAGAAGAAAAGTAAAGAAAACAAAAGATCACAATAAATGAACCATGAAAAGGATAAATATCCCCAAGGGTGAATCTTCATGAAAATCCAGTGTACTAGCTCATTCCTATGCTCAAATCTCCCAGGTACCATGCACAACATGAGAGAAACATTCCCTAGACTTGTGAACAAGAATAACTAATCTGGTTACCCAGTGCAATGGTATCCCAATAAGGATATTAGTTGTACCGAGTATGAAACCGCCAATAGTGTCTATAACAATCAATTTCAAGAAAAATATAACTTATCATTGTGTATAAATTAATAAATTAATAGAAATGAAAAAATAATATATTATTTTCCTTGTTCCACCTAGATAACAGACCTCCAAAACCAACTTTGGCCTAATCCGGCTATCTGATCCAAGGGAACCTATATGAAATAGTTCTGTGTGAATAAGTGATACGGAAGGTACATGGATCATCATAAATAAGTAATCCAATGTGGAAATACCACAAGAATATAAATTGACATGGAAGATGAAACCCTATAAAACTATTAAATTATACTCATAATTTAATAATAATGAGTCACATAAAATCTTGGAAAACAATCCATCAAATCGAGTGTGGGAATATGGAGACCATCTGAGTTGAACCATAAGGGATCCCATATATCACCATTGGTAAGGTGTAAGCATAAACTCTTAGGAAATTCTAGGAATCACACATAAGAGATTGAGTATTATCCGTTGAATGTCATAATAGTATTTCTAAAAATCCATCCCATGGATTCAACCATAGGGAATTTTTGTCACTCATGTGTATAAAAATAGGCATAGAGAGACTACACAAGGGATACCAAGTGTTACTCCCAGTACGCCCAATAGTTCTAATACAATTTACAGTGAGTTCATCCATGGAATCCCAAATTTAGGAACCATGGTCACACCCAACCTATAAAAAGGTAAGGCACTGAAATTATCACATTGAAAAAAGCATTCCAATTCTGTTATTCAAATCCTAATATATATTTAATGGAGCATGAGGAAAAATGAATAATGTGTAATACATGCCTCATAAAAATAAATAATTAGAATGAAGTATAAAAATGAAGCATAGGGCATCAGGGAATGTTTCAAAGTTTTATCATTTTCTCAATTCACATTAAAATTTGCAAGAATTTATTACCATGGAAAAAACATGAAGCATAATAAATGAGGAATTAGTAACAAAGTCTCACTACTAGGCATATACTTATTTTTCCAATTCAAATAATTCATTAAAATCATTTAAGAAAAATCATCTCACATCAAGGGGGGTTTATTGACAATTAATGTAGTAGGGAAAGAGGCTAACAACAAAGGGAATATAGAATGTGACATAATGAAAAAATCCTGAAGCATAAAGTTTTTAAATAGTGGTTTAAAACAAAGATCAAGGAAAAGGAACTAACTCATGGATGATTAATATCATTAAATATTTCTCATTAAAAAACTTATTTAAAATAAAACCCAAACCCCTAAGGTGGATAATAAATTTTATGTTAATGGATTATTGGTTTTAATAGGTAGGCACACCCATTGGAGTGGCTCAAGAAATGGAGATCAACCATCTGGTTGATTCACCTCCATGTGAGATCATACAAAGCCTAGGATACCTTTTAGTTTAAACCAGTTTAACAATTAATAGCCTCTCCTAAAGGGTATGGCATGAGGTGTAAGGGTTCACCTTATGAATATAATGGGAAATATGTTTGACTTTCTTCTATATACGATGGAAAACCCACCTATACAATATTAAGGCTTGATTTGGTCTAGATCAATAGAAATCGAAGAAATAGATAAACTCCTTGAAAATAGAATGAAGTATCTCACAAAAAAATAACTTGATAATGTGATAATAAATATAAATATATTTTAATAGATTGTATCAAATACCAATATGCATCCAATGAGACCAGTACCGCTCAATTATAACACTAAACATGGTGCTAGATCCTGGCCTAGAAGGAGGCCAAAGCAGAGCATGATAGAATGGGATAGGTATCAAGAATGGTAAGAGGATTAAATATGATGATAATATAACAATATAAAGGTTAAAGTTTAACTTCACACCTAGTAATGAGGTACAAAATTTTTTAATAACATTTTCCAAACACTACACCAACCATGCTCAAGGTACTGCTTAAGGAGGTAGGTCGTATGGTTCATGAACACAATTTTCAAAATCATTAGAAAACCATGAAAATATCCCCTATTAATAACATGTAGCATAGGGAATTTTAGTTTATCTCATCTATAAAGGCTAGATAAAACCATTAAAAATTATATCTATATAGAAAGAGGCATATGATTTCACCTTGGGAGCACACAATTTCAAAAACAAAATATGTGCCCCAATCAACTCCTCCGGATTTTGATATTTCACAGGACATTGATCTCAAAACTAAATGAAAATGTGAGGAACCTATAAATAATTTAACCAGGTATAAAATCAACATTCGATTTGCTCAAGAACATTTATGTATTTTTTTTATCACATTTTACAAAACATTCCATCCACCAAGTTGAAAAGGTAAAATTCCATTGGAAATTCATCTTCTCCAAAAACACCAGATGTTGTAATTTCCCCATTTTAAAACATATCATCCCAAGGAATCTTTGGGTAAACAATAAATTCTTTATCTAACACACTATCAATGAAAATTTTCATCCAAAATGCAATATTTCATTTCCAAAATTCAAATTGTAAATCCAATAAAGACTTAAGTGCACGATATAAAGTCATAGAAACTAAAACCAATGATCGTATTTCTAACTGAAACAACGAGAGAAAGCTTACCCAAGTACATAAAAATAATTGTTTAATCACAACAATACCTCTTTAGTCATCCAATATATGGAATTTTCTATACTGGTTCTAGAATTTAACAGTGCCAATTCAAAGTCATGGTATTTCCACCATCAGAATTATCAAGTTAGACATGTCATTAGAATTATATCGACGCTTTTGATAATATTTGTATATTTTTTGAATAGATGAATCCAAATTGACCTCATTTTTATTGTTAAATTTCAAATTACCATGAAAAAACACATTAAATATTTCCATTATAACCAAATTAACCAGATCATGTTCTTAAAATGGTACCTTATAAACCGTATTGATTGAAACTAGATGAAGATAAGTCATGTAAATTCAGTCTGATCATTCTAAAAACAACCAACATAGAATATCAGTGTAACTAAAAACAATTCATAATGATTTCCTCTGACGCACCTCAAATTTTATTTTGGAATTCTCATCAAAACATGTTCCTAGATTTTTAAGAGGCCTACATCCTACATTCTCTTTTGTTTTCATTCCATAACACGAACATAGGTGCATACCTGATCTTGAAAAAATTTATCATCACCCCTAAAATAACACATAAAATAATAACATATGTTTGGAGTGTCTTTGGAATCATGATATTTAATCCAAGGAGATCATCCATTAAATTACACACTCAAACATTTCTAACCAAGAGGTCATTACATAGATGAAACATCTCTGTATGATAAAAACTTAGTATGTCCAATGTGTCAAATTTTAGACAGAAAAGTAAAAGGGAATATAGATAGTTTCAATGAGTTTTTCTAAGGAATTCTTACACGGGAACCCAATTATAACATAGAATTAACCCTTCCTCGATAAAAACCATGAATCTGAATCATAACTGTAATTGAGACAACTTATCAAGACTAATGGGTTATAATTTTTTGCGGAATATAGACATATCTATCCAAGTGTACCTAGATGATTTCAATATATGAGATATTATTTTCTTAAAAAAAGTGTAAAATAAAAAGGTTTTAAATATTATTAAAAAGTGTGAGATACACTTCTACTACCTCATGATGAATTTCTTGGTATGGTTCCCAACATAGTGTAAACCAACTAACATAAGGAAGAGAAATAAAACAATTACTAGGATACTTATTTTACTGTACACCCAGCCTCACCTTATGACACATAATAATTTAAAAACCATAAACACCATACCACTGTGGAACCATGCCATTACAAAAAATAGTTATTATTGTCCAACCGGACTACAAATATTCTTAATGTTTCATAAATATCCTACCATATCATTGTCATGGTACCTTGAAAGAACATACAAATTAGAAATCTCACCTGCCTAAATGGAACCCCAAAGTACCAATAAAAATTTTCCAATAGTCCTTGTTATTTTTAAACCTTCTACAATGAAGGACACAGATAACACAGGTTGATGCGATGCTCCCCACCATAGGAATGTTATTAATATCATATTTTATAATAAAATGAAAACTATCCCTCAAAACACTATCTATTTACCACTATTTGTGGTCCTGGAGTTTTCTAAATTATTTAAAATATTATGAACTTATAGGTTACATATATTAGCCTCTTGCAGGAATGCTAGACAACATTCACTTAATACATACGAGTGAAACTATTTTTGAGTCATGTCACATGTTCCATATCACTAGTAATAAAAGCCAAATTGACTAACCAACTTCTTAGAACACCAAATCCTCTTTTAGAATGTCCTCCCAAACTATGCGATGATTTAGATTCAAATAGTAGATCAGGTAACCCTACCTCAGAGATGACCTTTGGTTGAAGGATAACTACATAATATTTTATGATTAACACCAGCCTAAAATGGAATTATATAATAATATTACAACTCTATGGGTACCTCATGTTTCAAATCAAAATCTGAAAATTCATCATCAGAAAAAAAACACATCCTTGATACTAGCCATAGTATTAACATCATTATGAATTCAATTATATGATGTCACACTAAAAATAATTAGATCAAAGTCGTACTATCCCACATGACTTTAAAACAAGGTAAAAACCTACCATGTCATACCCCACTACAGGGAAAGAAAAATAAGGCTCACACAACATAACATTAGCATAACATGCCATAAGAATTTCCATATTCATGAAATCAAGAATTACATGATGCTCATACCCAATGAAAGGGTTAATATTCCACTCAACCACCAATCATTCAAAGGATTCATTTTAGAAATTAATTGTCCTATAATAGAATATAGTGCCTAAATATTACCATGTACATAAAAATATTTACATGCATTTTGATAGGTTTAAAGGTAACGAGGTTTCCTCCTACCATGGGGAAAACCCTTATAAAAATAGGAAACCTAGACCCCAAAGTTGGGTCATGATGAATGGTATCTATACTCTACAACCAATCTATTATGTTCAGTCTTTGGAAGACATGTTCGATGGTTAATGCACTTTTTCTGGTTCAAATAAATGTATGCATGGAAGAATCTAAATAACCATTACATAAGGATTATAATAAGATCACCTATTAAGGTTCCATCTTAAGTCACTATATTAATTTAAATTTAATTATTTAATATTTGTAAAGATCAAATAAATTTCAAGTACTAGTTAGGAAAAACATTTATGTAAGTTACATTATTTATAAAAATTCACAATGCACTTATGAAATTCACAATAAAATTATTTTTTAAACAACATTTATTAAAATTAAATCATATCATACATAATATATTTGATTACCTAATACCACATTCTAATCATAATAAATTTATTCATATGATCAGATAATGATCCTAGTCAAAGGAATTGAAAATTTTATTCTAGATAGGATAACTATTATTAGGTTTTAATGGGTATTTTAATAAACCATGGACAAACTTAAATACATATCAAGTAGATTAAAAGATATTTTATTAGTGTAGAATTTAATTTTCATGTAACATTCCAGCATGAAATTAATTTTAAACCACATAAACCACTATGGACATGTTAAATGACCACCAATTCCGGTAACAAGTATACCCCCATAGGGTCTAATATTATGAATCTAAAAAGAAGGGTGAACTACATGGGTCTTGTTTACCAAATTTGGGTTCATTTGATTGCAAAATGAACATTTATTTAAAATTTTCTATTTTAATCTCCCTTAGTCGGTTTATCTTATTAGAAAAGGGTACCATGACAAACCTAATTGGGTCAAGTGAAATATATCTCACAATCAGCATACCCCATCTAACCTAAATGGGTATAGTTATTCATTTATATATTTAGTCATATGTTTTATCATATTAAACAATTAGAGTAATAAGTCTTTATAACAGAGGCCAATTCATTTTTATGTAGAAATTAATCAACTATTAGATTTATGAAATTGTTTATGGGAATATATATATATATATAGTATGATTAGAGTGATGTATTGAATATATGGTCCCCCATTAACTGATTTTTAATGCACCCATATACATTATATAATAGAAACTGTACACCATTTAATCGCAACTAGTATCTTCCTGTGCATGAGACTAACATTTCATGGCTTTACCACATCATGATTGGGTTTTCAAATAGACTTTTACCATAAATCTATACAAGAAAACGTCAATAATATTGATGTAGTAATTTTATTTTAAATAAAATTTTTGTTATAATTTTAATTACATTCTTTCACAAGTAATAAATAATATATCCTTCCTAAATAAGCATAGAAGCATGAAATATGTGTAAAGAACACTAATTAATCCCATGAACACGGTATTTATTTGTCAATAAAAAATAAATCACTAACTATGATAAATATATAAAAAATTCATGTAGACAAAATAAATAAACACAACATTGACAAATAATCCTAGCACGATACTATGTAAGAAGGAAACACTCAAACACAGTATACAAGAAATCATAGTAAATAAATCACAAAATCATGTTGTACAAAAAACAAACTAAATAAATTACACATCATGTTATACCAAAATGATTCAATTTAAATACCTTATATGATACAACGAAGCATTTTATTAAAATTCCTGATAAAGAATATTACTAGAATTTTCATATAACACACAAGACACATTAAGAATCACCACGTAATGAAATATAAATTCAATTGTATATTAGTGAAATGTGAACCTCTACATTCCTATAATGATTCATGTAAATACAATTCCTTTATATTCCATGCTATGGTTAAAGTTCTATAAGTCTCATAATTTTGTAAGCAATAGAATATACTCTAATCACTCAAGGTGAAATCATAATCAAGTCTATTAACAAACTACATAAACTTAATTCTCATATTTGGAAACATTGGATTTTTTGCATATCTGGGTTGATCATTCCGAAGAAAAAATATTTACCAAATACCAACACATTATTAGTCTCTTATATACCATCCCCAAAAGAGTAATACAATGTAAAAGAATGATTTTATATCACTTAATAACATCGAATTCCAATTGACTGTTGAACCAGTACATGGAATCATCAACATAATTCCTTAGGCATTCCACATCATAGGATATAGTTTGTTGACTAGTAGTGAGGTTATGATGGTGTTATTGTGAGGAGACTATACCCAAATTTTTAGAGTATCACAACTTAATAATATTATTACCAAAATATAAAATACCATTAAATTTATAAATAAATAAAAATGTGATATAAGAACAATAATACAATATAAATTTTCAAATCCAAATATAAATATTTGAATTCATGACTAGATGGTATTACAATACAAGAATAATATTACATACTATAATAATGAACAGAACATGAACCAATATAAATAATAAAAACCCATGTGGTAAAATCTACATGCACATCCAGTGTACTTGCTTAGTCCTATTCTTCCATCTATCAGGTACATTGTAAAACATGAGCAATATTCCATATACTTGTGAACATAAAGATCTACATGGGTATCCCAATATATTGAATTCTTGAGAATGTTGTAAAATATTCACAGTATCCCACCACAAATGGTGTTTCAATCAAACCATTTGATTCAATATAAAATATGCAATGTGGAAATAATAATAAAATAAATGTATTAAATAAATAAAACATGACATCCTTGGTACCACCATGATACCAGACCACCACTACATGATTTTTCCAATAACGAATTTATAAACTAACAAAACATGTAAAAAATTTAATGTTTGAATAACTAATAAGGAATATACCTAGATCATAATATATAAGGTATCCAATGTGAACCAAACCTAGTCATGTGATTTGGAAATGAGGATGCATTCCTAGAAAACTATTTATGAATGATCATAATTGAATAATAAATAATCACATATAAACTAGTAAAACAACCGATCAAATCTATAATGGGAGTCCAAAACCCATCATAGGGGGTCCATAATAGAATTCCAAGGGTCTCTACAAGTTCCTCTATAATAACAAATACCACAAATCTAATCCAAGGGGACCCATAAGGTGTCCCTCTTATCAAACTCATCAGGGTGTAAGGAAAACAATTGAGCCCATCACATGCATCTTACATAGGGACCAACTATTGATGTGGTATGGTATTATCATCCTAGCGATGGGCATGTCCATAGTTCCCCTCCATGGGAACCAATGCCTCTCATGTGTATAAAAAACCACCCGGAGATCTCATAAAAGGCAAGTGATGTGTCAATCCCAGCACGTCCAATTGTTCCAATGAAAATAAAAAAAGTTACATACATGGGATCCTTAATTAGGGTCCCATGTTCACTCTTACACAATAATAAGGTCAGGAATTGGAGTCATCAGATTAATCATGAATTCCAATTCAGTTATTTAAAAATATATAACTATGGAATAGATCATATGGAACACATAATAAATCCAAATACATGTACCATTTGTATAAATCATAAGCATCATGAAAAAGAATTAAGGAACTAACTTTTTGTTTAAACCCTTTTTCTAATTGAATATATCATATCTATTCATTTATAATAATGGAAGCAATCATGATGCATAAGAAACGAGTCTAAAAGTTCAAATGCCTCATCACATCCATAAAATTAAAATTCCAATTCAATTCAATCATTTCTATAATTTGTTACAAAGAAACACAATTAATGGGGTTTTTATAAAAAATTAATGCATTAGAAAAGGAGGACAATAAGGAAGAACCTCTATCATGTGAATAAAATAATAATTTCTAAATCATGATGTTGTCAAACTGCGGCCAAAACCCCATTGCAAGGAATAGGGAATAACTCAGGTCTATTTAATATTCTTATGTATTGTCATTAGAAACATTTATTTTAATGGAAATCCAGACCCATAATATTTTTAATAAATTTTATGTTATTTGAATTATGGTTCTATAATGTCGGAAACCCATTCGAGTGTCTCAAGACAAGGTGAACAACCAACAGGTTGATTGACTACAATGTATGATCTTACCATGATTAAAAATCCTTTTAATTAAATCTCATTTACCATTTAAGAGAATCTCCAAAAGGTTCCAGTGCATAGTCAATGTTTGAAAAATATACACACAACTCAACATAATTGAAATAAGCTAGACAACCTACCTTATACTGTAGATGAGCCATATGTCTATTATCATGTCTTAATATGGTCCACATAATGTTAAATCAGTAAAAAATATGAACACCCAAAAAATATAGTGATTTATATTACATAATTATAATATATTTGAGAGTTATATAAGTGGAAAAGGGATCTAAAGGATCATAGATCGTATTGATACACATCATGTGAGACTGGTGGTGCTCAATTTGGTCTCCAAATGGAGGAGTTAGCTCTGTTCCTAGTTAGAGGCCAAAGTGGATCTAAATAAAATGGTAGAGGATACCAACATGGGAAAAGGAAGTATGAAGAGTATAATACAACAAAATAATGTGAATATATAAATTTCACACTGTTTAATGAGGATCATATTTTGGCCGCTTGATTAGCCAAACCACACACCAATAGTGTCGCAGTTTCACTTTAAGGAGGAATTTCGCATGGTTCATACACATGGTTTTAGAAACTGTATGAAAACCATCCAATTACCCACTATTATGATCATTTTTCATAACACATGGACATTTTGTTCATCTATTATGGTTATAACAAAGCATGAAATACATACAATTATACTGAATGAGTTCAACAATTTCACTTGGAGGCCATATAGTTTTAGAAAAACTGTGAACCCCAATAATCTATTCATGATTTTGATATTACAAATCCTAGTGCTCCTTAAACTCAACATTATACTTGAGTAACCTCTTAGGGATTTAACTAGACCTAAAACATTACTTTAATGTGTATCAAACTAGAATTTACATTATCATGCTCAGTTTACAAAATAGACCATCTTTCAAATGGAGAAATTCAAATTCCCTTAAAATTTCATCTAGTCCAAAAAATATTATGCTTAAAAATATACCATATTCCATTTATGAGGTTGTTTCAGTTTTATTGTAACATTATTTATCCTTATATGGAAGAAAATTATTTTATGATAATTTTCAAAAGTGAGAATGGGTGGATAAAATTAATAAATAAGGGTATAACCATAAATGAAACATGTCAAATATTATTGAATGAATAAGATTTGACCATATCACTTTAATACATAAATTTAGTTGCCTTATTGACACTTTTCCATGGAAATAACTTATATTTAATTTATTTCAATGATTGTTAAAAAATGTCAGTCTATTGGTATTTAAAACATTTTATGCATCCACATAGGGACAAAATCAATATTTGAATAAACCTACTATTCTATTTTGATCTAAAAAAATTATATTTATTATATAAATTAATTTTCTATTTATATGATATATAATTACATTATATTCTTTTGAAATGATTATACAATATTTAATTACCTAATATAAAAATAAAATAGTTGAATTATAAAATAATAATTTTGATATAGTTTTAATGTATAAATATGTGAAACTAATTTTACAGATCTATTAAACATATTAGAGATATTTTTATTCAATATATTCTAATTTTCCCATTTTCATGATGTATTTGAAGTCAAATTAAATGAATAATGTTAAATTTACAATAACAAAATTTCGTGAATACATTATTATATTAAATTATTAAAAATCCTTAAAGATACAATGTATCACCCTAGGGGTAATATATATTTGAAAAATTCATCCTATATTTACTTAATAAAAATTTATAATTATTTGGATCAAGAATAGTCCTGTTATAATTTAATATTTTGGGATATTCGAAAAGTGACCCTCACCTCAACTATAAAATAGAACCTCTTACCTTACTTCTTCACACCACATTTATCCTAGTAGATTGACCAAACCCTACTAATGTATATTCCCATAATCCTTAGGCATGTTTTGAGGACTTTTTATTCATAAAAGATCTATCCTAGTGTCCATAATAGGAGATTCAATGGATGATTCTTTAGAAAGAGGTAATCATCATTACAAAAATGTTCATGTTTACTTCATCATCTTCATCCTCTTAATGTGTGGTACCCATCCTAGAAAAATGTTTATAGTATCATGAATATAAATAAATGTTACTCTGTTTAGGGTAAACCATTTTCTATCTCTACTCCACCCTATGAAAATTGAAATCATCACTCGTGCATAAGTACGGATTAACATCTCCACATATTGGGGTAATACCGTTTTTATTACCACATTACACAAATGGATATATTGATGAAACTAAGGAGTATATATTATATTTATGATAAAAATATTATTATGGAAATATTAATTACAATTCAATTTTCTTTCCATCCATCCGTTGAATGATGGAAATATCATTCATGCGTACGTACGACATATCGTCCCTATGAACGATGTTTTTCATTTTTCTAACTTTAAATTGAATAGACTACTATAAATACATATATATTTTATTTAAATTAAATTTATATCATAATTAAATTTATTAATATGATTTAACCATGAACAAAGGGCATGTACTGAGACTCCCTAATAAAAATATACAAAAAAAAGGAAGTAGTAATCACCTGAAACAACATTTTAATAAAAAAATTGATTAATTGTGTGATAAAAGGGTATAAGAAAATCATATATAATATGATATATTTTAGTTTCATTATTTAATGGATTTATAATTATATTTAATTTAATATACAATAGTTTATGACACATATTAGGGAATTTAGACCTAAGGTAAGGATTTATTTCCCAATCTCATCATTATTCGAAATTATTTCTATTTAAGTCTCCACTTGGATTATTTATCATTTATGTCAATGGTTTCTAAAAATATTTTAAAAAAATCTTTGTTATCCTCTTATGAATATTTAATGTCACATTTACTAATTCATTTTTTTCCAAATGGTTTGAAAATTATATTTTTGTCATTTTCTAAACCAGGATCTTTGAATGTTTCTAAAAAAATATAAGGATGTAATATTATTTTATTATATATAAAGAGTGGATTTTCTTAATTTCATGATTCTTGAATGTAGTGAGGAATCATTAAAAAATTACAGTGTTCCTATCATGGATTTTTTTTATACATTCAATCCTTTTTAAAATAAATGATTTCAAAGTACAAACACATATTTCACTCAGGAATTTTTCACTCATTTTTTGATTATTTTAATATATATAAAAAACCTTTATTAAAAATTATTATTCATTTAGTATGATATCGTATGATACTAGATATCAATTTTTTAAAAAAAATTTATGACTCATTTGACCGTGGATGTTCCATTTTGATACCATTCATCACATTACTCTTGATGGTTTACAGTTTTGTAATCACATTATATATGCTAGTTTTCAATAAGAAAGTTTATGATTTCTATATTGTTTATGTTTCACCCCATTCATATGAAGAATTAATTATACACATTTAGTGATTGGTGGGTCCCTCTATATACCATCAATACGTCAGTAGGTCTCACTAGACAAACTAGACTAGATTTTGGAAGAGCCATTACCCATTTTTTATAGACATCATGGTTGAGGCCATTACGGTATGTTATAGACATTCGATATTAAGCATTCTCAAATTATTAGATTATTTTAGGATATTTCATAATATTATAATACTACTAGAATATCCAAGTTTATATTTTATTCCCATTTGATTATCTATATGTAATTATTTGACCATATTTTATTCATACATATATTATGATCACGTCATTGATTAAATGCAAAGTGATTCATTTATTTACCCTTCCATATTTTTTATGTCTCAAATAATCATGGATACCACTATACACATTATCATATTGAACATCTGATCTCACGTCTTTAATATGTTTTAATTTTTACATGATTATATAATGTTTATTATGATTTATGCACAAGGTAAAGCCTAGAAAATAATGGTTTCCTCAAAAGATTCACTTTACTAATTTTTTTTAAATTGTAATAAAGGACTCAATTTTGTGTCTTTATAGTTGGTATCAAATATCATTTAGTAAAACCCATGGGAAATAAATTTTGGAAAAAATACATTGGAAAACTGAACCCTATGATAGAATTTGAAAAGATTTTCAAATATACTAAGCTTATAATAGAGATATAATTTATAAATAAATATTAAATTTATGTTAATTATTTCACTAGTTTTGAGATTGTAACTTATGGTTTAAAATTTCATCATTTAGTCTAATGAATTCCTGGTATTTTCAAAATGACACATGTCAAATGAAATGTAAATTGAATCAATTCATGTAGGGATTATCCTTGAAGGAAATATAATAATGTTGTAGCAGTATATAAATGAATTTATATTATATTTGGATAACTAGATCGACTTATGATAAATAACCATGCTAGTATGGAGTATCCTATACATCCAAAATGTTGTGTAAAAATGTAATACCACATTATAAAATATAAACATCCATCATTCAATAGAACTATAAATACATTTTCATCTCAGGAATGGATTGGTTCCTTAGATTATATATATCTTGCATTGGGACATAATGAAATGAAGATTGTTTCCAAGGTTGTACATCATCACTCATGAGATGTAGATCAGTGATTTTCATTGATTAAAAACACTAAAAATTTAAAGGAATAAATTATGGAATTGAATGATTTTAATGATCATTCATTGAATTTTTTTTCTACTTTTTAAACCAATGAATATATATAGTGAGAAAAATCTTGATTCTGAGAAAAAATAGAATAATAATGTTTCTATGCATGAACACAAAATTACAAGGATATCAGGACATATCTCGAATAATATAATTCATCCAAATATTAATATTAACAATTAATTTAATGAGAATAATCCAATTCATTGAAGGGCACTAGTCTAAAAAACTTATAATCATATGGGAATATATTATTATGTTATAAAGACGTAGAATGATTTCCAAATGTCTGATGATTTCAAAAGGAAGCAGTGTAATGATATTACGAAAGGGGAAAATGTAGATTAAGTGAAAAAGGGAATGAAGGATTTTCCCCCATTTGATATTAGTGTAAAGAAAAACCATGGTAATTTAGTGAGGGGAATTATTGTTTTCTACCACTAAGGAATGAAATCACATAGGTTATGTGATTGAAATGGGGATAAATAATCAATTAAATGCTTCCACTATTAGAAAATGGTCACTGCACAAACAAATGTTCCACGCATCATGGGAATATAATTTAAAAGCATAAAATGGATCAAGGTCACACTTATGCTATGAATATAGTCTATGTCTAATAATTATAGTATTTCTTTGATTCATGAATTATGTTGTAATAGTATTTTATTAATGAAATTCTAGATATAAGAATAATGAGATATAAAAGGATTGAACATTAGTACAACTTCTTTATGTATTTGGAATCATTCATGTTTTAATTAATGTTTTATGGTGGTATATTTAATCATATTTGTAATGTAGAGAAAAATTATGTTGTTTGGGGAATGTAATGATAAATTTATTTTGTAAATTTAGTGATATTACTTCTAATTTTTTGGTCACTATGTTTTGATAGATGTTTTTCGGATGAGTCATAAGATTAACTATTTACAGAATGGATCATGTTGACCTTTTGATATACTTTTTTGATATTAAACTATGATTTTTTATATTGGATAAACATTGATTATACTTTTAGGTTTTTAAATAATTAGAGGATGGATGAATGAATTCAGGAATGTATGATTCATTTAATGTTTTTCAATTGTGAAAAACAAACCTGAATATCAAGTCCTCACTGTGAGAAATCTTGTGGAAATGAATCAACACAAATCTGAAGGACGATATTTTGAATATTAAATGGATATGAATCAAATATGTTTGTCATATAATGTGATTATATTTATAATCAATTCATTCCTTAACTATAGGAATCATATTTTTTTAATAAAAATGTAATTCATTTACATTAATAATTATAAAATCAATGGTCTCCTAAGTGATCACTTATTTTCTGAATTGTAATAATAAAATTTCAAAAAATGTTATTTATTACCTTCAATAAGAACTATATAATTATATCTCAATTTTATGTCCACAATTTCAGTTCCCACCAATGTTCTCCAAATTAGATCCTAGTAATGTGATATCCTTTAGAGTTCTCTTTCCATATTTTAAGAGGATGTTTTATTAAGCCTTTCAACAATGTTTGTTTCTCAAAATGGAATAACTATTTGACGAGTGTGATTAGGAATAAAATTTTTTTGAAATGAATATTATGGTAATATTAAATATATAATTATTTATTAATTATTATAAAATAAACACACATTTGTTAGTAAATTCATTTTTCGTAACATATTTGTTTTCTAAAAAAATAAATTCTTACTGATTTCTATGATGTAAATATTAAAATTTTTTGAATTTTTTTGAAAACTTTTGATTGAATGAATTTTAGTTTTTAATCATTATTCCAAAATTATTCTATTTTTAAATTTTGATAATTTCCCCAAAAAAATAATTTTTTAGTGAATAGAAAAAAAATTCAGAAATACAATATTGTCTATGACATCATCAAAACATAACTATTACATAATAATTTATTAAAATAATTTAAATTCTCATTTATGATAATATAAGGCCAATATAATAAATAAAATTATTTGCAAAAATATAAATTATACATTATTTCATGGTAGATATGAAAATAATTTTCAGGGATGACATATGGATTGTGCAGCATTAGAAAAGTCAAAGTAGATGACTTATAAATAATAAAAAATTTGTAAGATGCATTTTCGTGAATATTTTAATAAATAACATGAATGAAATGTGATTTCGATTGAGTATTTCAAATTTATGACTTCTATAACCTGAATCATATGTAACTTCTCATGTGATGGTTGAGAACGGCGAGAAATGTAAAATTAACAAATTAAACTAGTTATCTTGATGTGAATATGAATTAATATATATAGTGAAATAATATATAAGAATAAAATATGGAATTTTTTTATTCTACTAATTTTTTTAGTTATAATATATAAAATAATTAACTTTAATACTTATGCAACGCTAACACACTTCTTGTGCAAGAAAAAACCAACATTAAGAAAAATATTTTAATTAAAAATATAAGAACTAAATATCCAAAAAATATGAATAAATATTAAGAGATATGTATATTTCAACCATAATCATCATTTTTTCAAATTTAGGTCTTTCTGTATCAACATAGTTGAAAATAAGACACTTATTGTATTTTATCTAAATGAATGATGAAATGTTCACACATGGACTTTTAATAAGAAAAAATATTTTTAATTTATCGTTTTCTGAAATAAAATCATGACCATAAATAGATATTTGATTTATAATAAATTTATATACTTATTGTAAATTTATTTTCAATTTTTGGGAAATAAATAAATACCATTAATTCATACAAAATGATGATACTATAATTATTAAATTAATGTAAAAAAGAAATAAATGTTATTAAAATATTATGATTTATATAATTTTAATTAATTACGGTCTTACATGGATTATTTAGATCCATATGAAAAATAAGGTGTATATGAAATGTTTTTTTTAATTATATAGTTTTAACCTTGTATTCCTAAATTCAGAGTAATGAATATTACTTATAATTGACATTATAAATATATTATTATAAATATAATTTTATTAAATGGTTAAAAAAATCCTAAAATCTCAGATTCGGTCCAATGAAATGGAACTTCTTAATTAAATCTAAAATATTCCATTTAATTGAATTTATTTTATTGTAACAATATTTAACCTTATATAGTATGATTTTTGGACAGTTCAATAATTGTTAAAAATGCTAACTGGTGGTTAAAAGAAAAAGATAATGTTATAACAATGACCAAAACATTCCAAATATTACTGGAGTAAGTGGATTCAAACCATATCTGATTAAAAACTAATTTTATTTCACTAATGGATTCTTTTCATGAAAATAACATATATATTATTTAAATAAAATATAATTAAAAAATGTCACTTCCTTTGTATTTAATAACTGTTATGTGTCAATATAGGTTCAAAATTAATTTATGAATGAACATAAATTTATATTTTGTTCTTTCTTAAATTATTTTCCATATAAAATTTTATTTTTAATTTTTTTTAATTATGTAATTACATTAATTTTGGGTGAAATGAATATATAATATTTGTTTAATTAACAAAAAATGATTTTAATAAAATTAATTTTGATATAATATGAATGTGTAAATATATTAAATTTATATTACAAAACTATATAACATGTTACATAGGTTCTAAATAATCATATTCTAATTGCAACTTTTTCTTCATTTATTTAATGCCAAAATAAATTAATAGTATAAAAATCGATAACAATCATGTTACAGGAATGTAATATTTTACAAAATTACTAATAAAATAAAATAATATTAAATAAACCATAGAGGATATTATATTTTCTAAAATTTCATCCCATGTTCATTTAAGGGCTACAAGGAATTTTTTTACTCAATAATAGAGTAAATATAATTTAAACTTTTCAAATTCCCAAAGTTCCCCTCACATCAATTATTAAAAGTCAGATCCTCCCTCACTTATCCCTACCACATTTATCATTATAGATCAACTAAATCTACCTGTTTCCCATCACAAAATCTTTATCCATTTTTTAAATTTTCTTCAAAAAAAGACGTACCCTAATTTCCCAAAAATAATATTCAATGGAGGATTCTTTGAAAATGTGTAATAATTTTTACCAACACATTCAAGTTTATTTATTATTCTACTTCTTCATGTTGTGTTATACCCATACTATATTAAATACTACAGTATCATCAAAATACAAAGACGCTATTATTTTTATGGTAAATCCATTTTCCTTATCATTTATATCCAATGAAAATCCAAAACATCACTCATGTGTATGTACAGATTACCATATCCATAAAGCGATATAATTTGATTGTCATAACCACATTAGTGGGTTGGTAATAAGGATGAAATTGTTTTGAATATTTGGTATTTATTAAATAAATATGACTCTATAAAAATTATTTACTATTTAGTTATATTTCAATTCTTCTGTTGAAATATGGAAACATCATTCTTATGTACATATGACCAACCGTCTTAATGAACAGTATAGATCATATTTCTATATTTACCATTAATGATTTCTATAAATATATAAATATTAAATATACAAGATATTAATATCATTATTTATATTATTAATATGATTGAACCATAAAACATTACATGAACTAAGTATTCAGAAACAAAACATATAAAAAAAGAAGCAGTTATCACCCAGAATAGTAATTTAATAATGATTTATTTTAATTAGTTGATAGAAGGGTATAACTAAAATATATATTATAATATATATATATATATATATTAGAATTTTTTTTAATTTGTTTATAATAAAAAATACTTATTATATTGTATCTTGGGATTTGTATGAAGGAAACCAGACATGATGTATTGGTTTATCTCACAATCTCGTCATTATTACGGTTTGTTTCTATATAAGTCTACCCTGAGGAATATTCCCCTTCCATGTTCATGTTCCTTAATTTTTTTTTTAAAAAATATCTTTTCTATTAACCTATTAATATTTAAATTCATTTTTACCCATTTGTAAATTTCTATAAAATGATTACAATAATATTTGTTTTTCATTTTTTAAATAAGGATCATTGAGATATTTCAACAAATAATATAATTAAGGAATGTTTTTTACTTATCTAGAATGAGTAGATTTTCCTGATTTTCAATCAATTTGTTTTACAAATAATTTAATTTTTTGAGGTTTTCTGAATAAAAAATAGCTTTTTTAATTACATGTCTTTTTAATAAATTATTTTAGTATATAAATGTTTATCCATGTAAGGAATTTTTAGTGATTTTATTAGAGTATTTGAATCTATATTACCACCATTTATTAAGTATTATGATTAATTGTGGGTTATCTCTTATGATACAACCTACCATATTTTTTAAATTATTTATGATTAGTTTTATTGTAGATGTGTTATTTTTGTACCATTCGTCACATTACTCTGGATTTTTTATGGTTATGTATTGAAATTTCATATACTAGTTTTTCAATATGAATATTTTTGTTTTCTATGTTTTTTCCATCTCATTTTTCGGAATGAATTGGACATAGTATGTGACAAGAGGGTCCCGTTATAGCCCCTTGATGTATCGGTGGGTCTCATGAGATATGAAAGACCATGTTTTTGTTGAGACCAAACCCATTTATGTTTACTTCTTGGTTAAATACGTGAAATTTGGTTTTAGACGTCTATAAAAATTCATTGCATAATTTTGAGATTAGTTATTGTTATTATAATAGATTATTCAACTAGTATAATATCTATGGTTAAGTTACATTCATATGTGATTATTTATATGGAATTTTTTGATCATCTTTTATTCCTTCCATATTATCTCAATGTCATTCATTAAATAGAATGTGTTTCAATTATTTACCTTTGCATATTTTTATTACTTATTTACCAATGCATTTTGTTTTATTCATGAAATTTTTAATCATAGATCTCATCCATTTCTTATGTATTATTTTCTAATGATTCCATGATGTTTATTATGATTGATATACAGGGTTAATATATTATAATAATGGTGTTCTAAAATGATTCACTATGTTGTATTTTAAATTTTAAATTTTAATGTAATATTCAAGTATGTATCTAGTATACAATGACTAATAAACTATTTTATCCTTGTGATGTGATACCTTGTTTGTTTTCAAATGTAATAAAGTAACCATAAACACTATGAATCTAGGGTTGCATCCATTACATTTTTTGATCTATAGACATGATGCAATGTTTGTTCAAAAGGTTGTTATTATATAAATCCTCTGACATAATCGATGAGGCATAAAATTATTCAATCATGATGGTATTATCATCACTGATCTATTATATAAATTTCAAAAATTCGCCTTTTACATTCATATAGGTTACCTAAAGCTACATGGATTACTACATTTTAGTGATGATGGATTAATATTCTACCTAATTATTATTGTAACCTTTAGATTGTGAGAAAAAATAGGGAAAACTATTTTGATCAGGTAAAAAATACAATCCCTAGAACAAACTAATTTATAATTGATTTCATCCATCCTCGTGGAAATAAATTTTTTGGTATTAAACAAAAAAAAAGAATCCCCCCATGTTCAGGGGGTGTCATGGGAATATAAATATTCTTCATCTAGAAGTTCGGTGTCCATTAACATGTCTTATAATGTGGGATATTCCACAAGGAAATCAGTTAGGGATTTACCTTTCATTGACATAGATAAAAAAGAAAAATATTTCAAACTTTTGTTGTAGGATCACCAATCATGATAAATAACTAGTTTACAGATGGTGTCCAAGAATGTACTTAAGACAGATGATATGAGATACCGAGTGGAATACATGATGATGTAAGTAACGTACTTGATTATTTTATGACAAATATGGGTGTTTTTTTTAAATTAAAATATTGATTCTCATATCATAGAATCATTTAGATATGAGAATATAGATAGTCATAATACTCATATCATTTTTTATGCGATGTGGGTACCAATAGATCATTTCATGGTGGAAAGATTTTATATATATGATTTTACATATTCTAATGACATCAATTCGAGTTGATGTAGAAGGTAATTCATGAGGTCTTAAAAATATTCTTGGCCTCCCTCATACCTTTTGTATGTGACTCATTTATACATTAACATAGTGAAAAGAGGATATTTTACAGTCGTATTCATTTTGATACAATTAATATAAGTGATTTTCCCATGGATATCCCTTAGTTCATTAT
Organism: Viscum album; assembly: GCA_963277665.1. Classification (NCBI taxonomy): domain Eukaryota; kingdom Viridiplantae; phylum Streptophyta; class Magnoliopsida; order Santalales; family Viscaceae; genus Viscum; species Viscum album. The sequence goes on from OY728158.1 coordinate 546,494,108, forward strand.
GATTTAGAAGGGGTGGAATTTATAATATTTCACTTATATTTTCTAGATATACCACAATGAAACAATGGTGTACCAAAATTCTAGGTAATTTCTCTGACCTTACTTATAAATGTAACCTCAATAGATCATCTTCAAACTATTATACTTCAATTTTCTGAATATTTCATGATTATTATTGATGTAATCACAATGCTATCACTATTTATCTACCAGTTAATCTATATAAAATTCCTTGATTCATCTGAAGAAGGGTTTTATGATATGATGTATGTAGAATTGAAAAGTCCTTCCATAGTTATTTAACACAAAGAGAATGACATGGTATAAAAATATCCATTGGAGAAATTTGAAGTTACTATATTTTTCATCCTTTATTCTCTTCATTACCTAATTATATATTGAATATGCATCCATAATGAAAAGGGTGTAGAATTTTGTAGTTGAATCAATAAATATTTATATGATCAGTAATGGGAAATCACTTTATGGGAAGTTTAAATTACATTATTTAAAATCAATAGAGGCCATGCTCTTCCCATTATTTTTATTGATGGGACAATTTTGGAAATCCATTTTGGGGGCTACAGCACTATGAAAATGATGAATTTGGTTAATTTTTCAACTTATGGATATATTTTAGTACCATTATTGGTATGAATTTTATTAGCTTCCTACTAAAAACCTAGGTGTTCATTAGAAAATCATCGGGGTTGAGTAACCAATTCTTGTTTTATCATAAGAATTTTTGTACAATTCCATGTCAACATGTATCAATGATATATTAATAATGAAATGTAATAGTTCATCCCCTCAAGAGGCATAGTGACACTGATTATTGTATTTCATAGGTCATATTATATTTCTAGATTCCCATCCTAGTTTAAATCAATGATGGTCAAGTAACCTTCCTCAAATCTCATATTATTGTTCCTGAGGTTGACAAATTCTTCTTCCATTTATATATAAATGGGAAAATTTTTAGATATGATGGGTTATTCAAGGTAATATCTATCTTTATCCAGATAAAAGGGTTAGTGAGAAGATAAAAAACAATGAACTTCTAGAGTTTCTGTATAGTGATTTTGTGGATGCGTGTCTTCCCTTACACTACAACTGGGAGTAGTAGAGGTTCGAACATCCTAAGATGCAAAGAATGGTTAAGGGAATTTTATTATTATTTTTGTAAAAAAATGACTGAATTCAAGGATCTTGATAGAGAATTATTCAAACTTCCCTTTGATGAATACACCTTTTATAATTCATTTTATTTAACAAAGGAATGGTATAATTGAATTTTTTTCCTTCGTATCATCATTCTATGATTGAGTGTACAAACTCAATCAGGTTTATGGATGAAACATAATTGCTAGCGATCATGATATAAGGATTCATGTGGTTGTTTGAAAATACAATCGGTTTGGGAACCTATATATCACCAACCACCTATAGTTTTGTTACATCCCTCTTGTAGAAACATTGATCAATATATACATATTCATAATACTCATAGGGGTAATTTTCACCATGTATTATGTCATCCTTTTCATTAAAGGGGTATTTTAGGTATTGTTGAAATATTTAAGGTACCATGAATTGAATATGAAGAAAAGGTTTTATGATAAAGAAATTATATGCTATATACTATTAGATAACCATAAACTCAAAATTATATGTTAGATCCACAATCAATTACATATGATTGATCTTTCTGAGCGGCCTTTCTCTCTCTTTTCATACAACTAGTGGGTATGTTATTTCAGTGAAAAAGTATCCTCACTATATCATAAGAATAAAATGTTCTAGACTGGGATATAGTTGATCCCAAAAATATTTTGAACAAAATCCCTTTAGATATCAATATTAAAATGTTTTTATTAATCTTACGATTTTCTTGTATGTTTCTAGAAAACTTTTTCCTAGTCCTTCTCCATGATCAAGATGATGGTATAAAATTCTTCTAGAATATGCTATGCTCTATAAACCATGGCACTTTTTACATTTTTTTAAAATTTATGTGGGTTCCATGGGCCCTCAACATGTTCCTCTGTAATTTCTTTTGGTGGTTGGCCAATATCCATGAATGAATGTTTGGTTGGGATATATTATAATTTCTTTAAGAGGTTATATTTTTGTTTTAGAGGTCAACAATCCCTGTGTTGGGGTTCCTCCTTATCATGTGGCTTATGAGATGAGTTGTTTCAGGTAGACGGTCCAGTCTCATGGTAAGAGATTGAGGGAGTATCTTTTATAAATGCAATAAGTATTACTAGAACACCCATTTGGTTGGGATGACAAGGGAAACACACCCTCACTAGTTGGTAGTTTAAAATTATTAGGTTTTAATGATAATTGATGGGATATAAGGAATATTTAGGCTTTTATTAGGATTATCAAAGATATCTCCCATATGTTTCAGCCATATATATATAATCTAGAGAAATGTGACATGAATATTGGGTTTTACCCAACCCGTACATCCCATGCACCCCCATCTTCTACTTCCATAGATTTCATATCCCTAGAAATGTATAGGAAACTAATACTCAAGTGTGTATTCATCATCATAGAAGAGATATGTTAAGTGAACAATGATAACATAACCAAAAATGAACTCTTATTCTTATGATGGATCTGTTTTTTGGGAGAGTTACCTCTCTCCATATACTGATGGAATGAAACCTACAAGAGTTATATTCTATGTTGGAGTTTTATTTGACTCTTTATCTTGTGTATGAAGATCAGTTCCACATATATGAGGAATGTTCAATGGTTCCACGGTAGTCATTGGGACCATTAATAGTTTTTGAATCTCTGCACATAAGTTGGCATGACCATGACCTACGACTATCAGAGTCATCCAGTTATAAACTTATATTCACGCATAGCCAGAATATCATGTCAGTAACCATCTTTTTATTGGGTTTTTATGGAAAAATAAGCCACCTATGATAAAGACCTTCCCAATATCACCATTATAGAAACAACCAAAATATATAGGATGTATTTCAAGAAAAATAATTTGGATTGTGGGATTAATTCTTCTATGAAATGGGTAGTAGTTAGGGCTATAATTGACGAAGAAATAATTACATTATTTACGGATCTAGTATCTTGAGAAGTATATATTTCATATTAGTGATGAAATATCAATTAGCATGTTAATTTCATATAGAATACACTATTTATATAAATCCCTCAAATCATTGGAAACCCAAATCTCTCGTTACCTATGTTAGAGGGATGATTTTCTACTACATCCACTGATCAAGTAGTGTTGGATTATTAGGGTGCTTCCTATGTACTTGGATGGAAAATATTATTAGTTTCAGGGTAACAAAAAAAATATCTTCCTTAATAAAAATTTCTCCATGGTTCAAGAGTGCGAGAAACGGTTTGACCTGAGTTTTAAAAATGGAATCTTTTAGGAACTATTTTATTTTTAAAAACACACAGAAACCACCCAGATATGTTATAGGTATTATATTTTTTCACTTCTGCTTACCATGAAGATTTTTTATCTAATTTTTTTTAAAATCCATTTATTTTTTAATAGTTAGTTAATATGTCAAACCTTTACATCGACAGATACATTTAAAACCCTCTCATTTTTAAACTATATGAATTTTTTGAGGTTGAAAATCATTTTTCCCTTAAAGTGGAGATTAATATTTAATGAAATTTATGACTATGGTCTTACCAATTCCTGTTACATCCTTCTATAATTATAATATACTGAATGAAGGTTTTCCCAATCAGTTTATGTAAATAACATATCAATTTTATGCCCTCATTCTTCACTTGAGAGGCTATCATCGGGCCACATCAAGAAAAGAAGCGAGAGATATGTTATTATGGATTGCCTATTCTACCAAGAGTTGACAATATAAGATTTCCAAAATTGGATGGTTGAAATGTTTTCTTCCACCCATTTAGGATTTTTATTATTTTCAGGATGTAGGGGGTGTGCTTCCCCTCAATGGAATCCATTAGAACTATAATGGATTAGATTATGTTGAGATTTTATGGATGTATTAAAGTCTACATCAACTTTAATATACTCAAAGAATGTGGGGATTACTAAGGTGGCCCTCATTCATATCCCACATATATGGGATTTGTTTCATGGCCATATGATAAATTTTATGGGGGATATGATGTTATTGTAAGGGAGGAAAGTCATTATTATCCTCATCATCTTAATTTATGTATACTATTTTATTAGATCCATAACAGATATAGTGGTCAAATGATTCTATTTTAGGACTATTATCTTTCTCTTGATGGGTATGATGAGTAACACATGTTCTTATTCAAAGGAAATATATGATATGAATATTACCACTAAGTAATTACTTGATGAGTTTTCTAATGTTTTTAAATCTATATTATATTATGAAAATCATTTGGCTATGGAGGGGATTTTGGATATTCTATGTCATGAGTGGGATGCTGCCATAGCATTCTCTTTATCCAAAGCATAGTTCCATTGATATGGTGGAAAATAGTTTTTCAAATGTCTGAGCTTTTATATCCATCTAAGATTCCACATATGTGGAACCTCATTTATTTTCATCAAGTTCTCCAATATCATGAGGTATGATATTTTTATTGAATCATTATTCATTTTTATTGGTTTTTATTGCTAAAAATATTGATGATGATGATGTTTATTGAGACATACCCAGGGACAATGGTTACCCCATCACTCTATACATAATAGGGAAGTATTGTTCAACTTTATCATCTTTTGAGAGTTGTCGCAGGGTTATTTATATACTCCCTAGTCTTATTGGTCCATCATTTCTTATAACACATTTGGTGTTTTATCTTCATTTCGGGACATTCCCCATAAAATTGGTGTGTCTCGTGGCCTGAGGAACTTCTAGGATGTTGTGTACCGATATTTACCTCATTGACTATAAAATAAATATTTATTTCTAGGTTGTAGTGATGATAAAAACACCCCATCCCATTTACATGTGGTTGATTATAGGCTATTATTTGACCTTTTTGGTCATTTTTCATTGATCTAATCACTCTTTATAAGTAAATTGAGATAAAAATACCAACATTCCTATGGGATGGGGTTGATATGGAACTATTATCAAATTGTACCAGACCCACATGGGGTGTGATGACCCATGTGGTTGTGATTTAGATAATAATATCCCAACCTAGAATGTTGGGGTTGATCCTATAGAGAATTCATGGTTTCTTCTACTAGGATCTATTATATCTTGAATAAAAACATTTCCATATGGTCTATGATTAATGGGATCTTTTGATGTGTGTCACATACAACTGGGTGATATCAAGTAATCTGCCACATTTGATACCATGATGGAGGTGTGTTCCCATTTTTTATTACACCCAATATAAAAGTCTAATGGTGGAACTCTCTCTTCTTTGACAACATCTTTTCATTGTACAAGCATATATTTTTTTTTCACATTTGTTTTCCACGGAATAGGGTAAAGTGGAATTGTATATACTTTCCCCACCATTAATTACAAAAATATTATATGGAATTTGAAATCAATCATTAGTGATGTGTTATGTCGTGGAGGAAAACATGACATAGGTTTTACATAGAGTGTTTTGATCTCATTTTCATGTCCATTTATAATGCATCCATACCCAACAGAAAAAATAAGTTTACTAAATATCTAGAAGTAACCCTTATATCCTTGATAATAGAAGAGTATTTCCATGAATCATGATCAATACCCCAAATATTCTAGTGTATGTAAGGCATTCACTCCTTTTATGTTACATCTATTAGCTAATAGTCAGTGGTGGTTATGTAATTGAATATGTTTGGTAGGTTTTTTTGTCACCTCCTTCCACAAGTCTATGTGAGCATCTACTTCATCGAAGCTATATTACTCCACCTAGTCTGACCACAGAGGTCATTTCTTGGGGTAATTTACTAACCAAGTTTAGGTGTTTTTTATAGTTAATATGGTACTATATATAGTTAATCCCAGTCTATTTTGTTCCTCTCTCTATATCAAGGTTTCAGGGAAATGGAATGATTTCCTTGTCTGAGTGGGACATATCCATAGCGAGGTTATCGGTAGCAGATGATAGGGGTAACATGACAAAAATCCATATTTATACTCTTTTTAGGATGAATATTGTGGTATTCATCTACTTATGATTTATTTGAAGAGTTGGTGGACACTATAGGTGTTGTAGATATGTTTTGTTCGGGCTTGAGGAAAATAACATTGAGTATATCAGGAATATGAGCCCCATTTTACATCATAGGTAGAATGTAATGAGCTGTATCTTGTGGATTAATATAGATAAAACCTACAACATGAAATCTTCTAGAATATGTTGATAGTTAATTTCAGTGTAGTTATATGATCATACATCTAGAGAGTTTCTCGAGTATATCAATGAGATTATTTGTCATTAGTAGGTGTATAATCCAACAATCATATGGTTTCCAAAATATGTTGGCTGACACTGGTTAAATGAGGGGTATGGTCCAAGTTAAAATGGGTATTACATGTCTAAATATATTGATACACCTCTTGAATTGGAGTAGTGGTGTAACCCTCGGCTTGTACAGAATCTGAAAAATGTTTTTTCAGTATTTTATTGGAAGTAGTAGGGATCTGATCTGAGATTCTATATGATGATGTAATATTTTGATTAGATTCATTAGCAGGAAAAATATCCCACCCTACGGTGATTTTCATATTATGATAATAGACCTTAATTGGAGAAGTTTTAGGATCATAGTCATATGCCTATGGAATATTCCACATGATTTCTTCGAATGGAAGATGTGTTAATCCTAAGGCATTTTTGAAACATGGTTGTATAGGGTTCCCAAACCCCAAGAATATGTTAATGGTCCCACCACCTCCCTCTCTGGGGGGGGGGACATGGTAGTTCATATAGTGGGTTATTTGGATATTCAACCTCTATCATTATTTTTGTTATCACATCCATATTTAATCCCACCATTTGGATTGATTTTGATTTTCCTGAAGGTTCCTGGACTTTTAGACTGTCACCTCAACTCTATCTTTTTATCTCTATGTTTTCTGCAGCAACATACCTATTGAATTTTACATTGGGGGAATTTTTCTTGTCTCTCTTCCCATCGATAGATTATCTCAATAGATTCATCTTCTACTCATGGGATTATAAAGATCATGTAACAGTCATTATGGTCAATTGTCGAAATATTGTAATATGCTTTGCATCTTCAATGAATATCATATCAGCCTGGCCTAGGGTGCCACACATGTTTAATGGAAGCCACTTCTATATTCTTATGTGTTCATATGATCTATATGAGTATCATGATAATCCCTCAATAGATATTTGGTTAAGGTTACTGAAAAACCCTTTACCTTTTCCAAATCCTTATGTCATGTGTTTACTTGGGATACTTATTGGACGAGACCCGTGTTTTGATAGATGAATGAACATTGTGTGACATATGATATTCCTTCTGTATATAATGAATTTTTTGTCTCCAAGCCATAATTAAAGTGGGATTGGATTTTGGATGAAGGGGTTTTTAGGTACAAACAACTAGTTGTTTTTGAATCATGGTCAGACTTCAATCACTCTTGCAGATGTTTGGGATATCTCACTAAAGCATGAAATTGTGGATGGGATCCCAATTAGGGATTACCCATTTTAATCACCCTTAAGATAGTGTCTACTAAAATTCATAGAAATATGGTGATGATTTGTCCAAGCGGTGATACGCTTCGAAAATAAGAAAATCCCAAGTTGGCTAATCCAAAAATAATTGAAATATTTATTTGTCTATGGTCAGATATAGGTTTATCCATATAAAATAATTCTAAAACATCAGGGACTATTGGAATTGTTTTCTGGGTCTTGTTGATCCCTTATAACCACGATCCAATGTATAGGATGTCAACATCATGTCGTTTCCCCATGCATTCGCAATGCATGATATCAATAATCATGATTACATTGTTCATGATCATTTGATATAGGGAACTAAAGCAATTATTTGTGAAAACCAAGACGGATCTATTGCGGCCTCAAATAAATAACCTCCAATTTTTAATGTGGTGAAGGGGGTGAACATTTAATCTATCTTTTTCTTGAGGGTACCTAGGGTGTAAGTGGCCATAATGGCTGTAATGAACCCTGAAAAGGCATTTCTACTAGATTCATAACAATACCTCAAAGGAAGGAGGCATCCATTGAGAAGTGAAATCACATTGAATGATTTCTTAATGATCTGTAGTCCGAGGGAGATATGATTATTTTCTCCATGGATGGGTAGAATACCATTGGGTATGAGTCTAGTGATGAATTTTCTATAGACGAAGAATAGGATGAGGTTAAGGGTGTTAATCTCCAAAGGCCAAGGAGGAGTAGAAGATAGAGAGGAATCCAAAAAGATAGAAAGGTATACTCTTATTTTCCACTTCCAATGGAGACATGTTCTTCAATGAAGCTTAAATACAATCAAATGTATAGTGACACCATGCCCCCCAATGTTTTTTGTCAGTAGGAGAAACCAGGTGATGTGTTTGATCACTCTTTGAAACTACTTATGTTTTTAGGAGATGATGTGGGTCAAATGTTTCTGTCATTTAATTCTATTGATTATGATTCCATATTAGTTATTTGGTGGTCTTTTTGAGTGATCCATAATGTGGAACAACATACATGGATCAACAATCTGGAAATGATTTTTGTTGATGGATTCAATAATGGGAAGATCAACCTTGAGGAGTACATCCAGTCTTGGGAGAAGATGGCATTTATGTTCGAAGATCTCATATTGGGTGAACCAAAAATCCATGTATAAAATTGAACATAGATTTTATTTATGGATATTATATATGTTAGTCTTAAAATGTCCTTTAATGGATCATCTATTTCATTTTGTGGATGAAACTATGGTTTCTCACATTCTCCTTAAAAGTAATTGAATAATAAAAATTTAATTTTTTTTTCTAATTTAACATCATTGGTGAGTCCTAGTCAAAATGTGAATATGAGACCTAACTTGTTCATCATCATTTATAGAAATAATAATATAAGCTTCATGGATAGAATTAAAATGTGTTCTTACTATTAAAAATAATCATATTCATGTGGATAGTAGTGATTCAATGATATGGATTTTTGGATCATAACCTATCCTTGTATCTGTACCAGGGTAAAAATATTCTAGTGGGGCTCTTATTTAATATATAGAATATAGTTTCACTTTTGGAAATTATGTACCAGAATATTTTCATACATATTATGAGTATCCTATATATAATACAAGATGCATTTGATAGAATTGGGGACATAAGACACCTCATGCAATCTGTGTTCCATTGGATAATGTGGAATAAACTTATATATGGGGGAAAAAGTTGTTCCTCCCCCATGCTTGATGCCATAAAATATTAGAAGATGTTATCTGGGTGAGATGGGATATGATCATACTCACCTACTACCAATGTAATTTTTCAATGGGAATCATTAGTGAAAGAGAGAATGTGGACCCATTCCCTTTTATCTATATATTTCTATATCTAGTGATATCACATTGGCACTTATACGTGTGTCTACTGTTATGATATCTCAGGTAGTTCCCTCAGAAAGTTATTGAGTGGAATTTTCATGATGGTGATAATGATAGGGGATGGAAATATCCCTGTGAGGAATCTCCAGAATTAATATGGATCCATGGTTGGCTCCTTGGTCCACCTTCCTATGGTAAGGAATATGCTGATTCTCATGACTTATTGATAGGGTACTGATGTGGTTTTTAGTGACAATAAGCATCACTAGTTTCATTGAAGATTACATTGAATGAGTTTAGATCGTAGTTTTTGATAGCTCGATACCTCTATATTAAAACTCTAGGATCATAATTGTACCACACTGGTGGTATTCTCATAACATTGTGGATTCCGCCTAAATCTAATGTTGTTATGTGGTTCACATTTTTGGTAACCCATAAAGGTTACTATTACTAATGAATTTTAGGTGCCCTCTGTGAAATCCCCTGAAAGGGGGGTGTGAATTAAGGTTTGAAGGATGGAAAAAACATACCCTTTTTATCTTGTTTCGTTGTTAAATAAAAATATCTTGTCTCTCTTTACAAAATCATGGCCTGAACAAAATTTAATACCTATAAGAGACAGAATAATATTTACATGGTTCACCCTCAATGGTTTACATCTATGGAGTATACAATGACAATATTATGATGTACCAAATCCACTAAAATTGCACTGTAATTTACAATGTTTGGCGTGGACTCACTATCCCACCAGGTTTACAACCAATCACAATTTCAATGATCACTACAATCAGAACTAATGATTTCTCATTACTTCTTTAAAATATTAACCCTCAATTTATAGAATCTTGGTTCTCTTAAGTTTCACAAATTAATGCATATTTTAATGTATTTATATTATATTTCGATGTTCCACTTTCATCCACAGATGAATATCACTTTACCGCAGGTGTACTGGTCACCATCCATATTTCGTGCAACACTAGGATGGCATGAATGATACATTAAGAATTGTGTGCAAGTGTCAGGTAACCACTTGAACAAAACTCCAATCTCAAACTCAATACATGGGAGACTCACATCATTTTATGCCCAGACAGATATTTCCATGAAACTACCAACATCCATGGAACTTCTATGTAATTATATACTTGCACGCCCAATCCACTTCATTCACTAAAGCTCAAATTTTCTCTATGTCTTGAGATTCCAAACAAGATAAGATGGGTATCCGTCAATTTATAGGCATTTTGGACCCCATAAGAATCATGCACAACTATCATATAGGCATGCTAGTCCTTTCACCCAAGCCTATGTCACCATAGTCACCTTTTTATACAAATACAAAAAACAATCATGACCTTGTTTCCTTTCCCAAATTTGGATGTTAAGATCTTGAAAAACATATAGAGTGAAATTTTCTAAGACTCCAAAATTCTGGCATCCAATTCCCTTTGCCTAAAACAATTCTCTCTGTTTATCTTTTTTGAGGCCCAATGATTTGGAAAACACTAGAAAATAGAGCCACCTTTTATATATTCTATTTATACCACCTCCAGATCATCCATTCTTTTTCATTGTTCCTTTCTAACATAGGTTGTCAAAAATATCAATCGAACTCAATAATATACCACTGAAACCCTCTTTGTCAACAAACATAATCCATTAGAAAATGCTTCAATGTTTCCTCGAGATATTTTTTCCCAAAAATATCCCCCTTTAGGTTTGTTGACAACTCTATCAAAAATTGATACCACATTATAGCTTCATCTAACTTATAACACCATTGGATTCATGTTATTTAGATATTGATCATAGACATACTCATCAAACACATTAAGCCCTCATGATCAATTCTTGGCATGAGAAACAAGAGTATAATGAAATGATCATGAGTGAAACACATCATTCCTGACACCAATTTTTGAAACCAAAAAACAACATTTACCACGAACCTCTTTTTCATGATATATATTATTTTATCGATCAAATATTGCATCATCATATTGAATAAATATTTCCTCATAAATCCAAGGAATTCCCAATATTTTACACCTACAATCAGCTTCTCTCCATATCTCATTGTACCCCTAGTCGGCTTCTACCCTTGTATTGACTAAGGAATTTTCTCCCTATAGAATATTCAAACATTCTTATCTGCTTTCAATGATCTCAATGGTGAATCCTTTGTGGTCTGTAATAAGTTAAAGAACATAGATGAGTAAATTAGGGAAAAACATACCATACCTTGAGGAGAGGAGGTCCCACATCCACACTATTTCATGTGAGTGGAGTCGACTAAACTCTCATATCCAGTCAATGCATTTCAAATGCTTCATTGGGTAAGGCCATGGTGATAATATATGTAACCTATCGCTCTTTAGGTACATACTCCATCATCAGAAGCCTTTTCTTCACCATCCCTATAACAAAATGATATTTGATTTCAATATACTTTTTCCTTGATAGATGTATTGTATTTTTCCTAGAGTTGATGTCATTTGAGTTATCAAATAGGAATATGATCTGTGACTTCACATCAACTCACAGATTATCAAGATACTACTTTATCTATAATAACTATGTGTACACATGTGTGGACACAATATACTTAGCTTCAATGGTGTTAAAAGTAATGCAATATTTTTTCTCAGTTATATAAAAAATACATTGTCCATCGAGAAAAAATCACCACCTAAAATTGATTTCCTATCATCTACTAAACTGGTCTAATATGCATCAGTATATTCCAATAACTATGGTAATGATTTTTCATTATTCATTAAACTAAAATCCACATTTCTCTTGTTATATCAGAGTATTCTTTTCACTACAAGCATGTGTATTTCCTTGGGGTTTCATTGATATCTCTCTACTATGTATGTGTAAAAAACAATATCAGGCCACATCAATATCAAGTACAGTAAACATCCAATAATTCTCTTGTATTCATTGTTTTTAATTGTCTGGTCATCATCGTCTTTTGATAGCATCATCTGGGTAGAAATCATATTTTTCTTTTCATGGAATTTTTCATTCCAAATATTATCAAAACCTCCTTGGAATATGTATATTTAGAAATGAATGCACTATTCCTTCCTTGTGTCACCTTTAAACAAAACAAAAAAAAATTGTCTCAACAATCAATAACATTATGAATTCACTTTTCATGAATTCAGAAAACATTCAACATTTTTCTTTATCAGATACAGTAATGATTATGTCATCTACATATACCAGAACCATAATCCTTTGACTAATATCATTTTTTACATAGATAATATAATCAACACCACCATGCTGAAATCCAAGATTCTTCAAATACCATTCTAGTCTCTAATAACAATCCCTTGATGCTTTCTACAACCCATAGAGAGACTTCTTCATTTGAAATTTTTTTATCATATTCATGAGTAAGAAAACCATCTAAATGATCTAAATAGACTTCTTCTTCCTATAGAAAATTAAAAAATACTTACTTGAAATCCATTAGGAAAAAAATGAACTTCTTTTTCACTATTATTTCAAGGAATAATAAAATTGTCTATACCCTGGAAAAAGGTTCAAATTTGTCATCAAAATTGATACCTTTTATCTGGGAGTACTCTTTGCACACTTGGTGTGATTTGTTTCATATCATTGTTCCTTGTTCATTTATCTTATTGTGAAAGACCTATTTAGTCCCAATGGAATTATAATTATTTGATCTCAAAAATATCTCCCCTATCTTATTCCTCAAAATTTGATATTTCTCTTCATTCATAGCTTGAACACAGTTTTCATCTCCAAATTCATCGGAATTTTTTGGCTCTACCTGATATAGGAAAGATTCCTAGAGCAATGAATTCATCCTTCTTGTTTGAATGGGAACTGTCTGATCACCATTGATATTTTTTCTATAATTTTTAGCTTGATAATTTGGATTCGTTGATGATATATACTTGGATTCTTCTTACTCATCATGAGTATCTTCTTCTAAATCAGTATCTTCAAATTATACTCCTTTGGTGTTTCTTTCCTCCTCATCACTTTCACTAGTAAACTATTCACTATGTTGTTGAATATTCTCTTCATTTTATACTATAGTGCCATTATTTCTCTAAACAACTTTTCCCAACATATTATTAAATAATTTATATGCTTTTTTATTTTCCTAAGTTGGAAAGATATCCACATGACACAAATTTCAGGTGATTATCTTTATTGATAATAAAAAACTTACTTCCAATTATTCAACAATATTTTATTTTTTTGATTATTTCAATACCACATTTCATACAGAGTCATTCCTTCCTTCAGAAACAATAAATCCGTATTAAAAATGAAGAAAGATGTTATTACTACTCCTTCCAAAACGTCCCATGTAAATTATTTTCAATAAGTTTCATTCTAACCACATTGTTGATTATCTGATTTCTAATTTCAACCACTACATTGTATTGGGGAGTTATCATTGAAGAGAATTGATGTCTTATCCCATGTTCTTTAGATAGTCCTTCACCTAAATATTTGTGAAATATGTACAATTATCAATATGAAACTTCATAATTTTACGCCTAAGAATCCTATCATATACTATATGATACTATTTTATTAAATTGAAAACATCATACCTATGGGAAATGATAAACACCCATTCCATTATACAATATTCATCAATGAGAAGAACCTAATATCTATTCCTGTCAATGGATCGTGGTGAGATAAATCCCAAAACATCGGTATACACCAATTCACGCACTCTTGTTGACTTCTATTCCTTTTCCATGTACATTTATATAATGATCTTCCTTTTCTAACATGCATTGTATATTTGAGTACAATATCATTATCTCATAGGGAGGTCACTAGAAGTATTACATTTTACCATATCTTACAGGGATGGTTGACATAGATGACCAAGTTGTTTATTCCACAACTTATTTCCTTCCTCTTTGGATTAAAAACACATGTCTTCTTCCACACTTACAATGTATTGATTTACCTTTATCCTATATCCATATAGAAAAAATGCACCATATATTTCATTTATTATGCACATCTTCCTATTAAATCATAAATAATTACCTAAGTCTCATAATTGACCGATGTTAATCAAGTTTTGACTGAGACCTTCTATTACTAAAACATCAGTATGTCTCATTTCTTTTCCACCATACCTGGCCTTTTTCAAACCAACTATCTTCAGGCCCTCATTGTTTCCGAATTTGAGAAATACTTATTTTCCAAACATTATGTGTGTAACATGATCCTTATTCTATACCATGTGGGATTTGAAACCACAATCAAGGATCAATACACCAAAAAAATCAGATTCATTATGGGTAATTTCGGCAACCACTACCTTCACATCTCTCTTTTTCGTGATCCATGTTTTGGAGTTCATACTTAGAATAGATTTACATCTTTATTCGTCTTCAGAATATGATTGGACAACTTCACCCATCAAAGATACAAATCTATTTTTAGTTTTTAAATCACATGTTGATTCTATGATTTGCTGCTTGCGGCTAATTTGATTCTACTATGAAAAATTCCTCTGAATGATTTATACATAAAATATAGACATGTGCCCAATTCTTCAACACAAATAACAATATCCCCTGAAGGATTTTCTAGTTTATTATGCTTTATTTTGGCTGTCGCTATTGTTCTTGTGTCCTTCTATATCTCTTGGATATGCTATAATAATTTTGTGAGTGTCCCATTTTTATACAGTAATAACACTTGATTAAAGGTTAATTCTTGAATTGTACATCTGTAATACTAGTTGTCACTTAGGTTATACAAATCATTAGATTCTTCTTTATACCAAATAAACATTCTATATTAGATTTGGTTGTTACAGTTTTACTTTAAAAATGACTTATTTTAATTTCTTGTCAAGCCAGATACAAGCCTTTTCACATATATTTGACTATTTCTTTCATTCTTATATAATTATATTCCCCAATTCCAAATTTTCTATATTTTGAATGACCTTATTTTCCAATGCCACATTGTGGGTAAATATATTTTCTTTATTCTTAACTATTTTTCACAGACTGTATACTTATTCTTCATGTTCTTCAATTTTTTTGATTTGATCATTCACTATGCAATTAAAACCATCAATCTCCATTCTTTTTTCTTCAACCATGAGTATTCACCCACTAACTGTATTTGAGTCCACAGGAAATGAAGTCTTTAGATTTTGAATTTCTTCCATTAACTCAGACTTCTATTCATACTGATATGTCATGTAGATATTGGCATCAAAAACAACATTTTTGGTTTTCATAATTTTGTCTCTTCAAACATCTATCTCAGCCAGTTCACCTTCTAATTAATCCTCCATAACAACTCTTCCTTCAACTTCTTCTTCATCAATGATAGTTTCTTCATTTTCCTAAGTACTAAGAATAACTACCACTATATAATTTTCCACACCATATTAGAGTTCTCTACTATTAAACCTTTTCACCCTCTGATTCATCTAAACTATCACATTTTTTTGAATGAAGATTATTTTTATTGAAGAAATTTATCTTACAATTTTTCATTAATTTCCTATAGGTTGAATACTTCGTCATAGGGATTTCAACATTATTATCATCATATTCTTGTAAAATATTGGAGAACCTTGCTACATGATGACCAACCATTCCACATCTAAATAAACTAAGCGGATGTTTCCCCTTGTTCATTTCTTTTATGTGTTGTACATTTCAAGAAAGGTGTAATGCCCCGACCCCAGCTACCCAGAGTCGGTGCATTATTGCGTAACATTGTCATGATCACAAAAGATCAAGTCTTGAAAGACTGATTAGTTTAGTAGCCTTGGAAACACTAGATATATTCAAAAGTATTACATTACATCATAAAGTAAAACAAAACTACAACAAAATCTTGTATTCATATCCCCTCATACTATCCCTGTAGGTCTTTCATAATATACTTCTTCACATCCTAGAAAAATTAAAACATTGGAAGGGGTGAGATCAGATGCTCAGTAAGGATAATAATATAGCGGAAGCATTCATAAATAAACATTAACATTTAAGGCAATGTATAACTAAAAAAAAGCCTTTTAAACTTGAACTTCAGCATAATATGGAAAAAAGAAAATGAAATAATTCCATTTACTTATTCACATGGATATTCTACTGGTCTAATAATCATATGCAATATCAATAACCACTTTCACAATGATGGAATGCATAATGCCAGACTATCATAACCATGTTGCCAAGGCCTCGTTCCAAGAATACAAATAATATTTTGTCAAGGCCTCGTGCCAAGACACTAGTTTGTCTCATGAGACAAGCTGATGCATCGAGGAGCTATAGCGGGCTCCACCCATCACTTATTAAGTCCAATTCATTCCTCATATGAACAGTTTTAAACATATCATAAACCACAACATAATCATATCACATAAAACATGCATAATGGAAACATAACATTTCCACATTTCAATCACAAGATATCAATAAAATACATTTATATAATAAAAACATTATCAAAACCATTTTCAATACCAAAATAAAAGAAAATTAAAACTTGGTATTTATTTTTCATTTAAAAAAGGTATAGATTGTAGAGGAAGCCTAAACTCAAATAATGGTCATGGCGGTGGAGAAGTCGTTGTCGCCGCATACATAAGAAAAGAAAAACATTCCTTTTTTTCTTTTAGTAAAATTCTTCATATAAAAAGATTCCTTTTGAATAAACGTAAAACTCAAAGGGGTTTATACACCGTATAAATGAAATTTGTGTATAAAAAAAATATGCCTCAATAAAAGGAGATTGAGACGAAGTCCCTTACAAAGATCATTTTTTTAAATAAACTATATCTATTATGTTTATTCACTATAAAGAAAGTACAAATACAAGATATGAAATAATAATATCATGACATAATTTGAAAGTAGGAGATTAACCCAAAGAACGGAAATTGGGTTAAGAAATTCCCTTACCTCGTGTCCGACATGACTCGATCGTTCTTTGAACTCCTGGATAATAAACTAGAGTTAATTTATACTTTCTTAAGAACCTTTTTCAAGTTCATTATTCCTCCTATATCACTTATTACTATGTTATGAACATTATGTAATTATTTAAGTTAATAACGGTCGTTTTGTCGATCTTTGGTACTTGAGTCAAAAATAAACTTCTTATAATTACAAGTTGTTAATTTGGTAAAATATAAATTACATCAAGAATTATATTCATGATGTAGATATCATATATATCATATATATCTAGTATATATTTTCCATTATAATATTATATACCATTTCGAGGTAAGAAATGAAATGCACCGTTCATGGAGACGGTAAGTCGAACGTAAGGATAAACATTACTTTCATTTATATTTCGTATTTTTAATGGAATGAACCATAATGATATAAAGTTATATTATAATTACAGTATAATATAATATATAATATCAATTACTTCATCCTTTATATGTCCCACATATGGCATTAATGATACAAATCACTTTGAGGGGGCGGTAGTCCGCACATCCTCAAATGAAATTATCGCATTTGCACAACATGAAAAGCATAAAGATATGTTTTAAATGTAAAATAAAGAAGCATATAGTGGAAATAAATATAATATATATCATAAATAAATATAGTTCCATCATAATGGCCACCATGATAGGTGGTAGGAGAAGATAGAACAATCATCGTTTCGTGAGGCAGTAATTCGCCATCCACGGAAACAGAATGTTCTTTAACCATTAGACGAAGCTGTGTGTAAGTTTACCTCGAATAAATATCATAAAAACATCCTAGGATATTGAAGATACTAGTGTTATTACAAAAGAAAGTAATAAAAATATTTTATGGGGTTGGAGAAGCAAAATAAAACAAAAGAACATAAAAGAAGACATTACCTTAAAATCGGGTAACTCTATTTGATTTGAACCAAAGGATTCCTTGGGAAGACTTATGCCCAAAGTGAGGCTTCTAGGAGTAAGAGAGGGAAGTTGAGAGAGTATTTGGGTAGAGGTTTTCCGAGCCAAATGTCTTGGAAGGTGTGAATAAGGTGGTAGTGGTGGGGGCCTTTTATAAGAGGAGAGGAGGGGCACTCTTGGAAAGTCATGAAATGTTACTTTATTATATAATGAGTTTCGGATTTTAAAGGTCCCACACTTAAATATTTCTAGGATAAGGTGATAAGGGTTAGAAATAGACTCTTCCAATAGGTTTTTTACAAGTGTATGCCTTAGAATTTACATTATCTTTTCATTTTATTTAAATCATTAATTAATGAGGTAATCGTTGCATCATCATGGGGTCATAAAAAATTTAATTTATTTAATGTCTAAAATTTATAAAAAAACTATCATGATGTAAGAAATCTTTTTATATTTCCAATTAATATTTATAGTCGAAATGTTAACTTATATTACCTCATGTAATAATTGTTTTAGTAAAACAACACAAGTTTGTGACAATTTTATTTTTACTTTAAATAAAAAGTTATTAATGTCATTTTCTTACCCAAGTGGCTCCATGGGGTCCCCAAGTTGACCCATGGATTGTATTGGTTGTCCATGACTCATTCAATAAGGTTAGGACAAGTTTACGGGTATTTTCATATTTTTATAATATCATTTTTACCTTAAATTTCACTAATTACCTTTAATCATGATTAATAAAACCTAAAAGTTACTATTCACCAAAAAAATTATTTTAATCCCATTGAACCACATTTTACTTCGTAATTACAACCATGTATGTCAGATTTTTGAAAATAAAATCACAGAAGTGGTAATGTTTCATTTACACAAAAAATTAGTTTTTAAACTACCAAAAGTGGTTTCACTATTCATCAAAAATTGATGTTTTTCAGAAAAATACCAAAAATTCACCCTAAGATATAATTGATATTCTGAATTCAAAAATGATGAATATTTTCCAAAATTACAAACATATAAGTTGCATTAACTAATTTTATAATTAATTCCCACTGTCACAACAAATAGCATTTTTTTAAGAAACAACATATATCAGAAGACTGACAATTGTTTATGAACAATTTCAAAGTGAAATTAATTATAATGACCACCATTGGATAAAATGGTAAAAATATATTCTAATTATACATTAAAACCACTAAATATTATAACTTATCACTATAAATTATTTTGACTAAAAAAGTTGTTTTTATGTATTTTTTCATTATTCATAAAAAATTGGATGTTCTCAGAAAATTACAAAAAATTAAACTTAGGATAATTTCGATATTCTGAATAAAAAATGAAGTCCATTTTGAAATATAAAATTTATTTAATTTCAAAAAGTGGGTATTACTATTCATAACGACTACTTTGATTGGTCGCGGTGTGTAAGAATCTCGAACTTGTGTACAATGCAAGCTATTCAATTATTGAAAGTGAAGCGTATCGTGGAAGCATGGGGTGTTACATTCTCCCCGCCTTCAATAAATTGCGTCCTTGCAATTTGAAATTTTAATTTGAAAATAAAAGGTTGAAAATAGAAAATACCTTTGTGGAAAACCCACATCAGAAATAGGGTTAATAAAAATATAACTTTAAAAGAAAGAAAGAGAAGTACAAAGTTCACCCGAGATAGCCCATACTAGGATTCTATGAAAATATGGATATGGAGGAAAAACAAACCATCAAGGTCGGATGGAGAGTTGTATAAAACAGGATTAGGAAAATGTTTAACTATAAGAAAATCACAAACTTGTGATTGGTTAAACGATCATTGATTCCCCAGTAGGAAAAGTTAACCGACAATGTTTTTGTTTTAAGTTACCTTTAATAAAGTTGAGTAATTTATTTAGGAGATTTACTAAGAACATAAGGAAATATACATACTTGTCATGTAGACTTTCATTCTTTAATAAATTTTCACCACAAACCCATCTTTCACTCAAAAAGATAATAGAACTCAAAAATATTATATTTATTCTAATCTTATAAGATTCCAAATATTAACACATACCATTTATATTAGGAAAACTATTTTGTAATAACCAAGGACTTACTGTAGGCTAGTGGTAGGTAATAAAGGCCTGTTGTACTATGGTTGTGGGTTCGATTCCTACATCTTTTTCCGATGTGACGGGTTATCCCCTGACCTAAAGGTTGTCCTTTTCCTAAAAATATAGTATTATAATTTTCCAAAAATAATATTCATAAATTTTTTAATCTTAAAAAATACTATCCAAAGTTCAACTTAATCCATCCCAACCTTTATAGTTTTCCAAAATACTTATGTCCAGACTTTCTCTAAAAGATCTCTCAATTCCAAAATAAATTTATCAGATTCCCCAAACAAAGTAAAGTTTCTCTTATTGTCACATACTAAAAATATGATTACCTTCATCATATTAAAACCTTAATGAAAACAACATGTACTTTAATACAATCCTTATATATATCACATCATTCTTATAACCAGAATATAATCCGTGAGTCCAAAAGCACCAATACATTAATTATTCCACTTCAACTATAGTAACAACATAAGATTTTCCTTGATCCCTTGGCCTTTTCTGAGGTATGTTTCCCTTATGCTTAGGAAATTAATTTTCATAATGCCTCATTTCCCTACAATTGTAGCATTCAACATTGATAGCCACTTTTTTCCCTTGCAATCACGAGCCTGTTGACCTTTTTCTCGACATTTATAACAATCTACCATTCTTTTTAGGCAAGTACCAGGTTGATTTTTCCCACAATTATCACATAATGGAAAATCCTTCTATCCCTTTTTCCCTTTATATGTCTCTTCTTCCACTGTTCTCTTCTTCTCTTGCTTTACTTTATTGTCATAAGATTTAGAGAATTCCTTTTCTTTCTTGATAGCACATGAGGCTGTATCTTCATATGACGAGAAGGTTTGTGAGACTAATTCTCAATGGAGAAATGGTTTTAACCCATCAATGAAATAGTCAATCTTACTTCATGGGTTACATATATAATCTGCAGCATACCTTGCTAACCTTGTAATGTTGGCCTCATACTTTGCGACATTTTCATCCTCCTTTTGCCTCAAACTCAGAAATTGCCTTTCCATATCTGCTCGATGGTCATGTGGAAAGTATTTTTCTAAGAAAATTTCTTTAAACTCCCTCCATTCCATACTTGATACTTCTTCATCTTCCTTTGTGTTTTGAAACACCGACCACCATTGATCGACATCTCCAGTGAGGCGGTAAACTGCTATGACAACCTTCTCCCTTTCACTACTCCCCAAGCCGTGGAATATTTTCTCTAAGGAGTTTATCCATTGCTCAGATACTAATGGATTTTTACCCCCATTAAATGTTAGTGGTTGTTGCCTCATGAAGCGGTCTATCATTTATCCTCCACGTTGCGGATCAGGGTGCTCCATATGAGTAAGGTTATTATTCATAACCTGAGTGAGTTTTCCCAGTATGGTGAAAAGCTGATCATCACTAGTTTTATCAACAGATCCATTATAATTATCTTGAGCACGAGGGAAATCCCTACACGGAGTGTGTGCATTGATACGGTTTCCATTCCTCCCACTAGGCACCATTTCTAAACAATGGCATAAACTAGATTAGTTTATGAATCAAAATACATAATTCCATACTTGTAAAACACTTAACATAAATTGAACGATAATCATAAAAAAAATTCTCTGAGGAAGTATATACTCATAAACCCTTCATAATGGTTTGTAAAGAAAATGAGAATTATCCTAAGCATATTCCCCGGGAGTGTCGTAACCAAGAGTGCAACAAGGCCCGTTTTCGTGCACCAGTTCTCATTCGAGTCTAGCTCAAAGTGGTGTTTTCGGGTTTCATCCCTAGGTACATCTGTGCCATAGCCACCTCTACCAGCTCATATCCAGACAGGGATGTATTTCTCGGAAAACTCACAAAAATATCTATAATACCAAAATTCTAGGAAGTTCTTTTATACTAATCCTCAAAGTCTATATTTGGGATATGTGCTCTAATAAGAGTTTATATAAATCTAGCTTCCCAGGTTAGTACTAAACTGCCTCTGATACCAACTATAACACCCCTACCCCAGCTACCCAGAGTCGGTGCATTATTGCGTAACATTGTCTTGATCACAAAAGATCAAGTATCGAAAGACCGATTAGTTTAGTAGCCTTGGAAACACTAGATACATTCATAAGTCTTACATTACATCATAAAGTAAAACAAAACTATAACATCATCTTGTATTCATATCCCCTCATACAATCCCTGCAGATCATTCATAATATACTTCTTCACATCATGGAAAAATTAAAACATTGGAAGGGGTGAGCTCAGATGCTCAGTAAGGATAACAATATTGCGGAAGCTTTCATAAATAAACATTAACATTTAAGGAAATGTATAACTAAAACAAAATCCTTTTAAACTTGATCATCAGAATAATATGGAAAAAATTAAATGTAATAATGCCATTTACTTATTCACATGGATATTCTACTGGTCGAATAATCAGATGCAATATCAATAACCACTTTCACAATGAAGGAATGCATAATGCCAGACTATCATAACCACGTAGCCAAGGCCTCGTGCCAAGACTAAAAATAATATATTTTCAAGGCCTCGTTCCAAGACACTATTTTGTCACATGATACCTACCGATGCATCGAGGAGCTATAGCGGGCTCCACCCGTCACTTATTAAGTCCAATGCATTCCTCATTCTAACAGGTTTAAACATATCATAAACCATAAAATAATTGTATCACATAAAACATGCTTAAATGAAACATAAAATTTACACATTTCAATCACAAGATATCAATACAACACATTGATATAATAAAAACATTTTCAAAAACATTTTCAATTCCAAAATAAAAGAAAATTAAAACTTGGTATTTATTTTTCATTTAAAAAACGTTATGGCTTGTAAAGGAAGCCGAAACTCAAATAATGGTCACGACGGCAGAGAAGTCATTATCGCCGCATACGTACGACAAGAAAACATTCTTTTTTTCGTTTAGTAAAATTCTTCGTATAAAAAGATTCATTTTGAATAAACGTAAAACTCAAAGGGTTTTATACACCGTATAAAAGAAAGATGTTTATAAAACAAAATATGCCTAAATGAAAGGAGATTGAGACGAAGTCCCTTACAAAGATCATTTTTTTAAATACAATATATCTATTATGTGTATTCACTATAAGTACACACAAATATAGTACAAATACAAGATAGAAAATAATAATATCAGGACATAATTTGAATGTAGGAGATTAACACAAAGAACGGAAATTGGGTTAAGAAATTCCCTTACCTCGTGTCCGACTTGATTCGATCGTTCTTTAAACTCTTAGATAATAAACTAGAGTTAATTTATACTTTCTTAGGAACCTTTTTAAATTTCATTATTCCTCTTATATCACTTATTACATTGTTATGAACATTATGTAATTATTTACGTTAATAACAGTCGTTTTGTCGATCTTTGGTACTTGAGTCAAAAATAAACTTCTTATAATTACAAGTTGTTCATGTGGTAAAATATTCATTACATCCAGAATTATATTCATGATGTATATATCATAAATATCATATATATCCAGTATATACTTTCCTTTATAATATTACATAACATTTAGAGGTAAGAAATGAAATGTAACATTCATGGAGACGGTAAACCGTACATATGCATAAATGCCGCTTTCATATCTATTTCGTATTTTTAATGGAATGAAACATAATTATATAAAGTTATATTATAATTACAGTATAATATCATATATAATATCACTTACTCCATCCTTTATACGTCCCACATATGGCATTAATGATTCAAATCACTTTGAGGGGGCGGTAGTCCGCACTTCCTCAAATGAAATTATCGCATTTGCACAACATAAGAAGCATAAAGATATGTTTTAAATCTAAAATAAAGAAAAATAGAGAGGATATAAATATAATATATATCATAAATAAATATATTTCCATCATAATGGCCACCATGAGTGATGGTAGGAGAAGATAGAACAATCATCGTTTCGTGAGGCAGTAATTCTCCATCCACGGAAATAATATGTTCTTTAACCATTAGACGGAGGTGTGTGTAAGTGTAGCTCGAATAATTATCATAAAAACATCCTAGTATAGTTAAGATACTGGTTTTGTTACAATAGAAAGGAATAAAAAGCGTTTAGGGAGTTGGAGAAGCAAAATAAAACAAAAGAACATAAAGAAAGACATTACCTTAAAATCGGGTAACTCTTTTTGATTTGAGCCAAAGGCTTCCTTGGGAAGACTTATGCCCAGAGTGAGGCTTCTAGGAGTAAGAGAGGGATGTTGAGAGAGTATTTGGGAAGAGGTTGGCCTAGCTAAATGGCTTGTAAGGTGTGAATAAGGTGGTAGTGGTGGGGGCCTTTTATAAGAGGAGAGGAGGGGTACTCTTTGAATGTAATGAATTGATACTTTATTATATAATGAGTTTTGTATTTTAGAGGTCCCAAACTTATATATTTTGAGGCTAAGGTGATAATAGTTCGACATATACTCATCCAATAGGTTTTTGACAAGTGTAAGTCTTAGATTTTACATTATCTTTTCATTTTATTTAAATCACTAATTAATGAGGTAATCGCTGCCTCATCATGGTGTCATAGAAAATTTAATTTATATAATGTCTAAAAATTATAAAAAAATATCATGATGTAAGAAATTTTTTTATATTTTCAATGAATATTTATAATCTAAAATTTAACTTATATAACCCCATGTAATAATTGTTTTAGTAAAACAACACATGTTTGTGACAATTTTATTTTTACATTAAATAAAAAGTTATTAATGTCATTTTCTTACCCAAGTGGCTCCATGGGGTCCCCAAGTTGACCCATGGATTTTAATAGTCGGTAATGACTCATCCAATAATGTTAGGACAAGTGTAAGGGTACTTTCATATTTTTATAATATAATTTTTACCTTAAATTTCACTAATTACCTTTAATCGCGATTAATAAAACCTAAAAGTTACTATTCACCAAAAAATTATTTTAATCCCATTGTACCAAATTTTACTTCCTAATGAAAACCATGTATGTCAGATTTTTGAAAATCAAATCACAGAATTGGTAATATTTCATTTACATGAATAATTAATTTTTAAATTACCACTTAGTGGTTTCACTATTCATCAAAAATCGAAGGTTTTCAGAAAAATACCAAAAATTCATCCTAAGATATAATTGATAATCCGAATTCCAAAATTATGCCTTTTTTAAAGAATTCCAAACATATAAGTTTCATTAATTAATTTTATAATTAATTCCTGCTGTCACAACAAATAGCATTTTTTTGAGAAACAATATATATCAATACATTGACAATTGTTTATGTCCAATTTCAAAGTGAAATTAATTATAATGACCACCATTGGATAAAATGTTAAAAATATATTCTAATTATACTTTAAAACCACTTAATAGTATAATTTATCACTATAAATTAATTTGATTAAAAAAGTTTTTTTAAGTATTTTATCACTATTTATAAAAAATTGGAAGTTCCTAGAAAATTACAAAAAATTCAACTTAGGATAATTTTGATATTCTGAATACAAAAATGAAGTCCATTTTGAAATATAAAATTTATTTAATTTCAAAAAGTGGGTATTATTATTATTCATAACGGCTACTTTGATTGGTCGCAGTGTGTTAGAATCTCGAACTTGCATACAATGCAAGCTATTGCATTATTGAAAGAGAAGCGTATCGTGGAAGCTTGGGGTGTTAGAAAAGGAATGATATTACCCCATATTTCTCTTGTTTTTCTAGAGAATATTAAATATTGATATTATTTATGGCCATTAATGCCTCTTATATAGATTTTCCCTTTCTCAAAGCTTCATTATCTTTATTTATTATTTCATATTCTATAAGGGTACTATGAATTTAATCTAGTTTCGATTCTTTTGGATCATTACCTTTTGATACAAAAACATTCTGATTCTATTAATGTGGATGTTTCCTCA
Organism: Viscum album; assembly: GCA_963277665.1. Taxonomy (NCBI): domain Eukaryota; kingdom Viridiplantae; phylum Streptophyta; class Magnoliopsida; order Santalales; family Viscaceae; genus Viscum; species Viscum album. The sequence continues at coordinate 546,520,618 of OY728158.1, forward strand.
TTAAAATATTCAAAATTATTATATCATAAATGAATTATCCAATACCTAACATGTCTTTTATAACAACATTTACCCTATCAAAGAATGCATCTACAGAATCATTTGGGTTTATTCTCAAATCTCTATACTTGTTCGACAGAACCTATTACTTTGCCTCTCTTACCTTTGACACACCATCATATATATTCAATAACATTTCCCACATGGTATGTGATGTTTTACATGACATTACCAATGTATATATTTCATTTTATAGGGAACACCCTAATGCATTGATTCCTTTGGCGTCGAAATCCAATTCATTTTTTCCAGTTTTTGATATAGCACCACTATTAATATCGGCTAAAATACATGCAATGCTGGGTGGGGGGGAGACAACCACTCATAATAATTAGAATTAATCTTGCATCTGATTCATTCATAATTGAAAAATATTCCTATTGATGATTGTAATCCCATTGTGATTGACGACATCCATTGAGTGAGAAAAAATTATATTCACCATTCACTATGATACCAATTGATATGAAAACTAGTCTAAATACCCTGAGAGGGGGGGTCAGGGCATGACATATTTTAACAACTACCCCTTTTGATCTTGTCTCATTTAAAAAAAACTATCATCACTCTATATCCCATAGAAAGGTATGAACCGAAGTTAAATCATACATGAGACATAAAATGTTTTTAATTGGTTCACCCACACTAGGATATGTCCATGGAGAATACAATTTAAATGCCACAATGTACCAATTCCAATCAAAATGAAATATTGTTAACAATGTTTGGAGTGGACTTAATGTCCCTCCTAGTTTACAACCAATCACAATTATAAATTACACTACTCTCACAACACAAGTGTGATTATTTTGAAGATCCAATCATATTTTATGGACCTGTAGGTCTCCACATTGTAACAAATGAAGGTTTCTTTCACTATATATTGATGATTTGTTGATGTTATACTTTCATACACTGATTAATATCAATTCACCCTAGGTGTACTGTGCAACTTTCCAACTTTAACACAACCCTAGGATGACTTATGGTATAGTTTAATCATACTGTGGAAGTGTCAGCTAACAACATTCAAATCACTCCCTTCTGAAATGAACAACATGGGAAACTAAAACTTTTTTATAACCAAACTGATATTGGGGAACAATTACCAACATGTGTGCAACCTATAAGTAATTTTATACTTTCACTCTCAAAACACTTGTGTGATCGAAGCTCGAATTTTCTCTAAGTGTTGAGATTCCACTGAAATGTGGAGGGATACCCTTCAACATATAGTCGTGTTTTCCACCCTGAGAACCGCGTGCAACATTCCTCTTGGTATGCTCCTCCATTAGACCAATCCTTTTTCTCCCTATTCACGTTATGCGAACAACTCCAATATGTGAACACAATTCTTTCCATTTCCATATTTTGATGTTCTTATATTGAAAAAACATATCGAGCAGAACATTACAAATATATTATAATTGAAAATGTTACCTCAGGTTCACCATTTTTTTTTCATAGGATATGTAATAAAAATGTTCTAAAATATGTTCAACAAATCAGTTTTACTATTTCAAATATTTCACATCAGTTTTACCATTTCTATTTTAAATAATGGTGGAAAATACCAAGGGATGGTATATAAAAAATGAGGAACAAACCTTCTATACAATGAGAGGCGTTCATTTCATCTATTGAACTCAATGACACAAGGGAAATTACATTGGTTGAAAGGATGATAGGTTGGACTCATCACAACCTTTTGGGAAAAATTATTTCCTACTTCAGGATTCTATTATCATTTATTATTGGTCTATGAATAGTTTCCAAATTTCGATATGGGACCGTTTACCCTAATAAAACAATCTGGTGTGGCATCCATGTGCATAAAAAAGTCTTCTATTATTTTTCCAAATTATGTGTCATTTATTCTCCATATTATACCCATTATTGCATATCATGGTCAAACTTCTTACAATTTGAATCCATAGGAACATGAAATCATCAGTTTACATTTATTGAAGAAGGAAATTAGGGTTTTGGGATTGGGATAAAACCTTGGGAAAGAATATTATGTACGTTTTTATAATAATAATATGAGTCTTCATAGAAACAAATTTCATCAACACTTTGATGTTGGTGGATTTTTAATTAACACTCATCCGGGTCATTTCCCTAGAAATTAGAAATAGGTATATTCTTTGGGTTTATATGCCATGGTGGATTCCCATGTTAGGAGGCATTTTATCATGTTTTGAATGAGTCTTACACAATTAGGATTCCTTGCTTTGGGGAATTTTTATTATGCTACAGATATGAAAATAGAAAATATCTAATCTTACTTGAATCGTGCTCAGTTTGAAAAAAAAAGAGATAGAAAGTGATTGATCACACAATGTATACATGTTTGGATTATGTATTTGAGAATTAACATCCCAAGTAGAATATTTTACACATTTCAAGGGACTTCAGATCGTGTCCTATGTATCTTACCTATAATAGTAATAAAGGTCTTAATTGTTTAGTTTTTTAACTTTATTCAAAGATGGATAAATAAAAATATTGGAGCCACAATGGGTGGGTCCTATGAATTTGGATAAATTTTATATTGAGGTTCTTAAACTTTGGTGGATTACCATAGGGTATGCTGAACCCTTGTCTTCTGATGAATTGAGAGTCGATACAATGAGTCAAAAATGAGCATGTTTATTAGGAAACAGGATCATATAGTACCAATAAGATTTCATGTGTGCATTTTCATATCATATTACAAGCATTTCCAATAGAGGGGTTGATGATCTACCTAAGTATCATGGTCATAGGTTGACATGGTTTATGTGTATATATTCTTGTTCTCATTTTGGATAAGGAAAACATGTATGAGGATTCCTGACTAACACGTCTAGAGTGTATTTTTTTTATCATTACTGAGGGATTCCATGTGAACTAGATGAAATGCCTAATGGTTTCACATTAACCCTTTTGATTTTTCCTAGGCTGTTTTCATGAAATGGATGACTTATCCATGGTTCTTATCATTATAAAATTTTACATACCCTGGAGAAACATTCACATGATCTAAAATTTAATGTCAGGGGGTCTTTGTGAGACCTGGAGGACATATCCATGGTCATTATACATTTGAATCCAATATTCCTATGGTCATCATGTGAACCTATTTGACATGACTAAGGACTGTCACATTACTCAACTATCTTGATTGAGGGGTTCACATAATCCGACTAACATGTCCATGGTATAGCACATGAACCCATTTGATATAACAAAAAATTATACTATTATCATTCTTACATGACTAGGGAGCTTAGTATGATCTAATTGACATGCCTTAGGGCTTCACATAAATATAAAAACAAGTACAACATCTATTGCGTGAACCTGGTTGACATGTCTAGGGTGTATCTAGTGATCCAATCTTACATGTCCTATTTTTATTCACATATTCAAGCCACCAATCATGAAAATAATGTTTTTATTTCATGTTATAAACAACATATTTCAATTCATATGAAGATTAAATCATTTTCAGTCTTTATCATACAAAATGTCTCAATATTTTACTGAATTTTTCTACTAATGAAATTGGAAAATAAATCCAATGTTACCAATCCTCTTGTAATGTTTCAAATCAAATTTTGGAGACCATTCTTGTGATAAATGAAATTATCAAGTGTATTTTATTCAAATATCATGTATTCCCTTAATTTACTCATTAAAAATTTTCAGGTGGAATAGTTTTTAGATTTCTTGATCCTTCACTCTCAAGAAGTTCTGTCTTACCTCTGTCTATTTCTATTCTTTTTTGTGATGAAGGGGCTTTTATTGGCATCACCATACAAAATATATTTCACTTTCAATTGTTATTACCTCTCATATCTTGGATTGGGTCGATAGAGAGAATCAATTGATCAATCCACATGTCATTAGTGAAAATGTCATTGTATCATTTGATTAACAATTTCCCCATGATTAATCCATTATTACCATGTTTCATGATCTCATTTATTGTCAATGGGATTTTACGTTATCAGTCTAGGTTAACACAACTTAATTATCATAATATAATCCTTATTTATAATATCCTTTAAATGTTTTTTTACATGCCAAAGGGCCTTCACAATATAAGGATAACATGTCGATTATTCTTAATGAGATTAGGGTGGTTGTCAAAAAGAATTTCATTTGATGGGTCCAACTCATATGGGGCCCTTCGTAAGAACATTATGGATTTTCAATGGACCTTTACATGATTAGTAAACTGATCCCAAAAAGTGTATAACCCCTTCACATGTAAAACAAAATGAATACATTTGCATGAATCATCCACTTTTTAATATTTTATTTCATAAATCAATGAAGTTCACCTCATGGTTTTCTATTAGGGTGTTATAAGTTAAAACACACATATTGAATGACATTCAAAAGGTAAAGTCACTTGTCTAAGAGGATTTAATATGATAAATTAAGGATTATGTATTAGTATTCACATAATGAATAAGATAATGCATAACCCAGAACTATGATATGTGAAATCAATGTCACTCACCACTCATGAAGATTCCATATTTTCAGGCATTTATTTTACAAATGACTTGGAATATTGTAATATGTTATATTGTATTATAAAAAAGATTCAATTGAGGGACTAACATGATTAATATGGAATAAAAATATATATTTTCAATACTTGGAGTACTTGTTGAAGGGGATTCACATGATTATGTTAATTTTACATGGATTTCATGACCACTTCGTGTGGTGTTCCTAGGTTAATGGGAACATTAATCTCATTTAAGGTCAAGCAGTCCATGTGACAGAAGTGATTAATCTCAATTTATAATTTACATTCATTAATATTCTTTTTAGTGAAAATAACACATATGATTCATGTATTACTTTGATCCAAAAAATTTTCTTTCTCATTTCATGGGCATCTATAATAATATTTAATAGTTAATATTATTTTCAAGTGCCTCACTCCCATAACCTATAAAAGGAACTTCCAATTATAATGTATAAATGACACATGATCCCTTTATCCCATCTAATATCATCCATAACAATCACCCAGACATACTCCGTATGACCTTGATTTTTTATCCCCATAATACCAACCATGACACCCTAATATGTAATCCTAATAATGGTTTCTAGTGAAGGGGTATAACTATTAACTGATTTATTTATTGTTTATATTTTATTATACCTCAATATATCATGTCATAAAAATGATTGTATAAAAAGATAAATATTTAAATTATTATGAAATTTCATTTTGTTTATATTTCACCAAATTTTCATATCCCTGTCCTTTATATAGGAAGAAATCATTGCTTGCACGTATGTGTGGACTACCGCCACCATGAAGTGATGTGTTTTATTAATTATCATATCTCAAATATGGTTATATATATGTATTTAATGGATAGATATCATGTTTATGACATATTTATAATACATAATTATAAAAACATTTTCCTCTATTTTATGTTCTACAAACATGAAAACTATAACATCACTCGTTCCTATATGTGAAATACTACCTCAATGAAGTGATGTTATTCATTTTTCATTTCCTATTAAAATAGATGATCCAAAGGATATATTTAATGATTATATATGATATTTATTATATAATTATTATACTAAAGTTGAATTTTCTATTTACCATTATTTCATTCCTACAATTGAATAATTGAAACATTACTCATGTGTATGTACGATCAACCGCCTCTACGAAGTGATGTAATTAATTTTTATCACCATCATATATGAGTAGTTATAAAAGTGTACATAACGAATAATTATTTTATTTAAGATATTAATATAATTTTGGAGATGATAAAACCATTAACATGTTTCATGGACCAGAACATTTGAACCAAAACAGGCATGGAGAACAGACTAGTTTTCACCCAAATAATGATTTTAATGACTTATTGTCAATGAAATGGTAATGTAAATTTATTATTGAATGATATATAGTAATATATATAAAAATATTATTATATAAAATATTTATTACAAATAAATATTTATTATATAGAAGGATTTAATTCAATCCAATCATGATGAGACTTGGTAAAAGTTATTCATCCCAGTATTATTTCTTTGAGGCATGTTCCATGTTATAAAAAAATTTGTTTATATGTTGTTTATACACTAACTTTGATATACTGTATAATTAATATATTTATATTAATTTCACTTAAAGTTTGATGAAAATTTGTTTCTTTTATGGGTATTATGATTTAAACATTACAAAAGTGATTAGGGTTTGTGTTACAATTTCAATTTCATAGTGATTTTCTAGGATAAAGATTCATTAAGGTATATTTTAATTCTTTATCATTTAAACACAAAATATTTTTATACTATTTTATTGATGTTTTATCACATTTTAATTAAATTTTTCTATCTTTAGTACTCAAAATTGGCGAGAAATGTTTTTTCGGAAATTCTTACAATATTACATTTTATATGGTTGGGTATATTTCTATTCTATATCTATGGTCAATAAAATATTTTATAGATGTTTATATCTATACATAAATATATGAGAATATATATTTTCACTACATTGTAATTATATTAAAAAAATTTAAGAATGGATCTTGTGAAATATTTTTCATAGAACTCAATTTTTATATTTTTAAAAAAGTGTAAAAATAATATTATATTTTTATATATACAACATGGGTGGATTTTATAGCCATAACATTATTCTGTATTCATTAATAGAATATTATAAACTTATAATATTTTTAAAGAAATTTATATTTCATTATTATATAAATTTTGATTTTAAAATGGTACAAAATTAAAAGGGTTGTTTTCTCATTACGTTAAAAAATATGTAAATTATTTTATAAAATAGATTTTTCCTCTACATCATCATTCTTTAAGGATTATAATGATTCACTGAGGATATGATTTTTTCATATAGTCCACCTTATTTATATGGATTTATTAAGATGGATTTTTTTTAAAGATGATACAATGGGACATTTTATATTCCCATGGGTTAATGATGTTATGATGAATTTGTTTGGAAAACTATTTGTTTTCCCAATGTTAGACTATGATGATTTTTTTAAATTCTTTCCCACTTATATTCATTTTTATTTTTCAGTGTTTGTTATCATAATTTAATTTCCCTCTAATACATTGGGTATGAATGATATATCCTGTTATAATACTAACAAGAATATGGAGTGATCCGGTTTTAATAAGGGTCACTTTCCACTATGATTGTCTTGGTTGTGAGGTATGAATAGGGAAAATGTGTGAATGTGATGTAAATAAAATCCCCTATAGAACTATGTCTGATATTGTAGTTCAAAAACTTGAACATGAACCACTAGTTCTGGACCTCGATTCCACATGATCCCATGTCGACCTCACATAATGAATGAGGTATATGATTAGCAGTGAGTTCCTGTATAGCATCATGGGGAGACTATACCGATGCAACCAGGAAAACAAAATAGAACAATATGAAATTATTAAAAATAACAAAAAAATAATAAATAATCAATAACCATCATAGTAGTAACATATAAAAATTAAACCATACAATGAATTATATATATAGAATATCAAATACATAAACCAAACTCAAAAAAAGGCCCAAATTATTTGGTAATTCACGTAATCAAAAGAAGCTACAAATATCCAACCCAATGTCTCTACAATAATTCAACCAACCTTATAATACTACTTCTCAACCATCCACCATTGGTTCATTTCTCAACACTAAATACATAGTCATTAAATCTATAAGTACACATAAAATCCTTATTAGGGTGTGGGTGCAAAACCTAGTCGGGAACGACCGACCTCTAACATAAGTGTTTAATATTTAAATGTGCATTTAAAGGAATTAATGAAAAATAAAAATACTTTATACCACAAATGAATCATAAATATGTTGGGTCCTTAGAGACCAGATCTACTTACATTAGCTATATGATGAAGGGAACATCAACCCACAACCAAACACATCCCAAGTGATGGGATAGTCCAACAACATGTCTTCTGCATCCCACTTCAAAGGGATGGTCCAATGAATGTTGACCAACCATATAAAAATCACACATGGGGGATTGTCCATAAGGATCAATATTCGTGCACAACTATTAAAAATTGATGATAATTGAATATGATACATGATACAAAAGAAGGATTAATCCTCACATCAAATCATGTAGGTACCATAATCATCACAAACCTTAAAATATCTACACATGCATAGAAATTAATGATATAAAAGCACATATTATGTGATTGAGAATCAAGAAATGGTCCCATGGGACTATATTTGTATATCAGAAATCATGTAAAACCCCATATATAAAAAATGAGCTAATGTCAACGGCTTCCTATATAAAGAATTACTATGATCGAAAGGAAGTGTCACCATCCAAGACCAAAGAACCCATGAATCATATAACCAAACATGATTCATCATGTTACATATACCAATGATCAAGGATTGATATAATCTAAAATATATGGTATGTTTAGGTAAAACTTACTTGAGATAATTAGTTTCCAAAAATGATCTTGGTATGATAGATGTATATACACTAATTCCCTGAACCTGGGTTCTAATTATATAAATTATCAATGCAAACCTCATTATAAAATGGCAATAACAATAAACATGATAAAAAATCTAATAATAGATAAATTTTTATTAATAATAATAGCATTGATTCATAATATAACATAGAAGAATCCATCATATTAAAAATGTATGATCAATCCATAGTTTAAGCATTTAATGGAAATGTTGGAGAGAAGGTAGAGGACCCAAAAATAAATTGATAGGATATCTAGTGGATGGGAGTTGAATAGAGTATGTGAGGATGAGAAAAAGGTATTGGTTCAGGTTTTATGAAATAATTCTTATAATTCTAATTTCCTCACTTGGATTCATCATACATAATGAGCTAGCTAGTGCTTGCACCTAAAACTTAGTAAATACTAGATATATATATTTCTACAAAGGAGAAATATATTTATAATAGATATTGTAATTAATCAGTTATTCTATGGAGCCTAACATTTATGTTGGTATCCTATCACAAACATACAATTTGGACTATGTTAGCTCTTAAATATACATTAGGCACAAATGTACTACATCATCTCTGTTTAAACCTCCTAATCATATCAAAGAAACCTAAAAAATATAACTTCATGATAAAAATATATATTATATTTTAATATTAGGATACCAAAAATAGTGGTTTTTTAGTTATCCCTAACATGTAAATTATTATCTTGGTGAATTTATCTAGAGGTCTTCTCAAAAAAAAATGGCTAATGGACACTAATGGCAGCTTCCCACTACCATATATATTCTTGATAATCAAGTCTTTCCATTGGACCATAGGAAGGGGAATGCAATTTACATTATTCTTCTTATATCATCAATAAACTACCTTAATTAGTAATTCCACAAAAGATGTATCATATAATATATCTATATCAAATAAGTCGAGCACCTACATAGGATGTTACTCATTCCATCGAAGCTAAGACACGTGGAACACATTGGGAATACCGTGATACATGGATGAGGGTCCAACCAATATTCCATAGTTTTGAAGTGATAGTTAATCTCAAATGTCCTAATTTATTGTATAAACATCATTCCCTTCCTCCCCAAAGACCATTCCAAAACTAGAGTGAAACTATTTAGAAAACATCAACACACATATCATTACATCTAAGATGGACCTAAATGCTCTATGTGGTTGGGGTGATCAGGGTATGGGTATTCATTTTGAAATTATTCCAACACCAGATGATCTTTAGTTATTTTTTATAATTTTCACTATATTTTCTCTTTATTATTTGTATTAATCTTCTCTTTTCTACCTTTATTGGATGATGATTCAAAGAAAGTAATATAGTAAGGAAAAAACATAGATACATAGATTCATTATCTGGTTCGCCCTCAATAGGATTAATTCTAATAAAAAACAATGGAGATGTTCTGATTTACCAAATACATCATAGATAACAACTAATACATTGTTAAATATATATCACTTATATACCTAGGACCACTACCTTTACGTGGTTTAGGGTCAGATCACTATATTTCCAAGGGGCACACCAAGGGTATCATTCCCTAGATCACTGCTCGTGGAATATATTAGATTCTTCCTCTTCCTTTTCTCAATAATATGGATGTGATACTCAAATATTTTATAGACATGTAGTTCCATTATATTTCAAAAAAAAAACATGCACCCTCAACTATAGGTAGATGCTATGTTTATATTCATTTTGGGCTAATCATTCACAACCATGAAAACACCTAGATGCAATACTTCCACTTTCTAGAAGCAGACATAGTCTTCCCTTTTCTAGAAATAGAAATGACCTCCGATTTCCAAGATATTAAATAGATTTCAAGTCCTCGTTTCACTTCATTGAACATATCATTGAATAATATCCTTCTGAAAATATAGTATGATGATACAGATCCTCTATCTTATTCTTCATATTCCGAATTCAGATACAACAATGACATTAGTCACCGGGTAATTCTATAACATATCTCCTACTATGATATTATAAAAATATATTCACATATAAGTGTTCCATGAATAAATATATTCACCTTATATATAAAATAAACATTTCCAATAATTGTTACATTACAGAAATTGATTTTGTAGACTATATAATATCTCCTCAAACATCCTTATACTCACAAAAAACTATCCTATAACCTCAATAGGAATCCTTGTACCACATAATACATGTTCTTTTCAGCCACATTTTCTTTTGTAGACCACCCTTTCTTCATGGAGGGATGATTATTTACACACCACCAATGATATGCTTCCTATATTCCTTTGCAAGCTATATATTTACAAAAAAGCATTTCACAAACTTACTACTTCATGGATTTTATCCTCGTTAACTACATCCACATTTGTAAAATCCTACACCATGAACTCCTTCAGACTTCACAGAATCTTTCTTAGAATCATGATATTTTCTAATAAAATTTTAATTACCTAATGATATAATTTGGGGTCTCCATATTGGTGAATAAATCCTCAAGTCTCTGTAAACTGATTTACCCACCAATTATATGCAGTAAAACCTTCACCACAAACTATTATATTTGTCTGTATAGTGTCTTCCCTATTTTTGTTGGCTGATTACATTCAAAAACAATAACCCCTTTTCGAATACTTAAATCACTACCATGTAACTGAAAATGATGAGACTCATATGAATTAATTTACTCCCATTAACTACAAACCTATCACAAAAAAAGATATCATCCCATTATCTATTTTTTACTACACATTCCATATAGCACGATTTATGGTCTTCATAGAACTGCTATGTTTCTATATTACATTACTAATTCTCCTTATTTATTGTTCATACCTCAATTGTGGTTTGTGAACATCTCTTTGAAGTCTTAGAAAAACTTGTTATGAAATACTTTGGATAAACCAACCATTCACAGAAAAACCTACTAATATTGAGGCCCAAAAGTTTTTCAAACATTAGGAGACTATGACACTTCAAGAACTTTATATTTTTAAATACCAAGAATACTAATTCATAGTCATCTGGATTTCTAAAAAAACATAATCACCCAAAAATAATGATATTGAAATTTGATGGATTTTTTTCAACACATATCAAACATCAAGTGTTATCTCTTTTTGATAGAATAATACCACTACCTGGTATAAGTTGTTAATAACCATTTACATATCAATTACACCTTCTCTGAGTTCTCATGTACCATTATTATACAAAAAACTAATGTTTAACCAACCCCACACTAGTATAGTGATGAACGACATGCCCATCCACACATATACTAAAACAGAGCCATCAAAATCAAGAACTATAAGTCATTATTATTGGAATACTCGAAAACATCAAATTTATCTCCTCAATCACCTGGAATCTATATAATACATCCTCATATCATATCCTTTAATTCTTGGCTCATTATCTGTAAATTATCACTAGTCTATGTATGAAAATATGTATTAAAAATCAACTATGAACCCATCTAATTCTGTATGAATTTTGAAAACTAATGGGTAAAATGAGCATATTTATAATATTCCACCTTTGAATGAATTTTTTGAAGACAAAAGATATCATGAACATGTTGAATTTAGAGATAATATGCTAATTTTATCCCCAGAATATGAATAAAGTGAACCACCTTATTCAATAGATTCACTACCACACAATAGATAACTCACCTAATTAGTGTTCTTGGAAACCCTATCATGATGGTCATCATCACATTTCCCACCTATACATAGGCATTGAACGTGGTTTTAGAAATTGTCCAGGGCCCAGATTTTCATCTGTGACCCTATAAAATGTTAGACAAAGGGATAAAATATTTAAATGCCTCTCTTCATTTCGTGCCACCAAAATCATTTCTGGACATCATTATACATTTTGGATGACCCCATGTTTACTTCCAACTATGAATCATGAGAAGATATAGTTAGATCATCTCTAATCAAAGATGGAACAATCACAATTTCATGAATTAGTAGAAGTCATTATTGGTCTAATACCTATGTTGTTGAAAACCCATTTCATTACCACTTCTCATGCATTTGGACACACTCTAGATTAGTAAACTGGATATCTATCACTTGTTCCTAAAACAAGGATGTGACCTCCTTGGTTTCCCATGTTGATGCCCCTTTATCCTCATATATTCCATCATTATTGTTCTCTAAAAACACCATTGTATTCCAATTTATATATGATGATCTCTCACTAACTACCTATAACTTTCTTCTCATTTAATTCGGTACTAAATTTCCCTACCAAGAACATACTCCATCTCAATTTATAACATCTATTTGTAATCTACCCAAAACCATTGATACTTATGCATGTTACACTTGGAGAAAGTATATCACAAACTATTGTAATTCATATACATAACGTTTCTCTCACTGAATAGATATTTTATCCAAAATTTCAATGGATGAACCAAAACAACAATCACTAAGTCATGATTATGGTAATTCCACAAATCGGAATATAATAATTGGGACACATAATAAAATACATAATCCACATGTATCAAAGAATTTACCAAAAAAAATATTAGAAAAATTAAAAAAATACTTGATATTTAATTCTTGGATCAGGATTAATTGAGATCAATGCCCATTTGTACCACTTGTTATCCTAAAATAATATTTATTCACATTGTTCCCACCAATGAATAATTACCAATTTCTTGTTCAGTGGGTAATGGGTGTGTCTAGGTGAGAAATGTTTTGAATTCCTCTACCATAGTACACAACAAACCCAAAAATTCTCTAAATTGGAAACTAATTCTTCAAAAAAATACAAGATATGATTTCTACAACATTATCTAGATTAATTAATATTCTTGAATGAGAAACCATGTTCCCATTATAGTTCACATGATGTATCCGAATTTGAACCATTCAGTATTTGGTATTTGTCGATGTACTCAAAGAATAACCAATATGATTACATGGTTTGTATCATGTGATTTCAATTTCATGGAATATTTTATGATTTCTATGATTAAATTGATGATTAATGATTTCATGTATTAGTGAATGTCATTGTTTATGAGCTCCATAGACACTTCAAGATAATTTTTCTATCTAAATTGAATAATGGGATAACAATACAACCCATACCTAATTCTAAACACTGTGTTTACTATGTCATCCTCCCTTGAATGAAGATGATAATATCAATAATATGGTTTAATATTTGTAAACTGTTTTTCTTCCTTCAATTGATCAATCATGTCATAAATTCATGGAAATATGTACTTGTTCAATATAGTGATATGATAAAACAGATAGTAGTCTATAGAAATATTAATACTACTGCACTCCATGATGAAAAAAAAAGGAGAACCCCATGGTTATGTTATTTCATTAAGGATGTATTCAACATAAAAATCATCAAGATACACCTTGATCTCTTTCAACTTGGTCGAGGCCATGAATTTAGGTGGAATTGATATGGTTCATGAACCAGGACCAAGTTAGATCTCAATATCTACTCCCCTATATGGAGGAAACCCTTTGAAATTATCTATAAATATATATCAGTATCAGTATACCAATAGAGGAAATGGTTATAGATCCTATGCCCGCTCCACAATAAGGATCATACAAGCCACCTATGCTAAAAAGAATTCTCTATAATAATGATATGGTCCCACTATTCCGAACTTAGAATCTCATTCAACAGTCACAATTAGAATTTATGTTTTATGCGACATAACAGTAAATACAATCTGATGAAATAAATTTTTTCATGGTAACTGGAGAACCAAATTACTCTAAGGATGACTTCAAAAAAACTCATCTCTGAAATTGGGAATCTATAAACAATCAAAAACATTTAATCCATCATTTTAAAATCTAGTAAAATTGATATTATCTACTTTATTCTTATTGGGGTAATAATTGATAGAAAATTAGAAGATAATTTAACCAATAAATCCAACCCAGAAACTACATGATGAAATATAAATGAATTTCATTCCCTTATATCAAACAAAAAATTACATAGTATTGATGATTCCAAGATCATGCCTCACATAAGGTAAGGTTCATCTCCACCATCTAGTAAAAAATAAACAACCATATTTTCTTGGAAAATAACCACTACATTATGTCCTAAAGGATCATGATTCACCTTGTTCACTAAATCATATAGGGTTTTCACCTATTATTGATGTCCTATTAATTAGCTAGATGTGTGGATCCTCAATTACCTATCACGAAATCTCTATAGATTTCCTATATTTTTACCCCATTTGGTAATATTGGTGAAATGTTTTAGTCCTTAAAGAATTGTAATTTCCTCCCATAGTTACATTATTTGGTAGAGTTATCTCTCATATTTGGAGCTATATAATTCCTGTTGTGACAAAATCCTTCAAGGTAACATTGAAACATTTTAGTGTTGGTTGTGTTTGTTGAAAAAGCAAATTTTCCTCATTAATTTTCAAGTTCATGAGATTTTTTTGAATGAAAATGATAAAAATGAAATACTATAGAGGTATGGATGATATAGAGGCAGTAAAAAAAGTACATATTCATCGTGGAACCATTTTCCAGTGTTTGAAAAATATCTGGGCCTCAAAATCGTCAAATGGAGAAAAGTGTTTATAGAAATGGGACTTATGTGATTTTATATTGGAGGCTTGGAAAGTCACAATCCATATGTTTTCCAAGATGAGAACATCATTATATGGAAATGGAAAGAGGGTTACCCATGATTTTTTTGGGTGAGCAAGGTGCTTTGGGAGATAATGGCTTTGGTGACTAGACATGCACACTGGGAATAAACTTGTGTGTGGTGTTTAGGGTAGCATAAATTCCTATAAATAGAAGACTACCTCTACTCAATTTAGAATAATGTCAACATTTATATACAATTTGACATCCATTTGTGCATTCTGGTTTTGGAGAGGAAGTAGAGGTATGGCCGCACAAGTATAATGTTCTTCAAAAGTTTCAAGCCAGTTGATAGTTGTGTGCCAATATTGGATTGGACATAAAATGGTGTGAAGAACCCATGTTTTGAGTTAAATAATGGAGTGTCTCATAAGTGGTTTGGTGGCAATTGGGCTCTAGTCTTGGATAAGTGAGCCGATCATTGCAGGGTTGCAAAAATTTTTAATCATTTCCCATTACACCTATTGTAAAGGGGTATTTTTCATTGAATGAAAGTGGAACATCAATAGAGAATCTACATACAGAAGAATATGAATTCACATGTGATAATTAAGGGAAATACAAGACTTTAAACTGTGAGTGGATCTTATGAAGAAGATGTGATCACACTTTAGTTGATAGAGTAGTGAGATTTCATATTGTGAGTGGTTGTAAACCGAAGGGGACAGTGAGTATGCTATGGACACTGTAATCAGAAGTGTGATTTTAGTGGATTTGGTAAATTGAAACATCGTCGGTGTATGATCCATGGACATAACCCAGTGATTGTGAACCGTATAAAATTGTTTTGTCCTGTTCTTGATTTAAAATTTTCTCATACTCTACAATGGGAAAGAGGGAGAGAAGAGAGATTTGTCTAACTATAAAATAAGATCAACATGGGATGTTGTTTAAATATTTTATACCCTGATTCACCCCCTCTCAGGGTATCTAACCTAGTGGACCTAATAATTGGTATCATAGGTAAGTTTGATATCTATGTTTATCTCTTAATGGAGGTCACCAATCGTAATGGTATTCTAATATTCATCCAGAAAAACATTCACTTATGGATGAATCAGATGCAACTCTACTTCTATCCTTTGGGAATGGATGTGATTATAGCTGCAATGCATGGTTTCTCAGCCAACATCAATAGTGGTGCGATATCAGAGGCTGAAAGAAGGGTACTGGATACTGATGAAAATGTAATCAATGCCTTATATGGATCCCTATCAAATTCTATCTTTAGGATGGTGATGTCATGAAAAACATCACTTGATATGTTTCAAAACCTATAGAATATATATGAAGGAGATACAAATGACTGAAAGGGAAAACTACATGTTATGTGGAAAAAGTATGATGATATGAGAATGAAACCAAATGAGACTGTTGATGCATTATTTGACAGGTTAAATATCATTTTAGAAGACATGTGAGGTCATGGATAAGATATTGAAGAGATAAAAATTGTGAAGCACATCTTAAGGAAATTTCCACATCAAATCGATCCAAAAGCTTCTGTTTTGGAAGACAAATACCCAAAAGAGTTGACATTAGATAACCTGCATAACACCCTTGTTTCATATGAAATGAGAAATGATGATAATGATGTTGTGAAAAGGGTAAATCTAAAGAATTAGAATTCAAGCAATTGAATAATCTCACCAAAAAATATTCTCCAAAAGATAAAGGGACAAATGATGTGATGTCATTCATTTCCTCAAACATACAATGAAGAAAAGGAATGTTCAAAGGGAACTATCCACTAACATGTATTCAATGTGAAAAGAATGGAAATCATGATGTAAGGTGCCCCAAGATGTTCCAATAAGATGATGAGGAGAAGTTTAAATTCCCATGAAAAAGACATCATCCTATGTGAAAGGTAAGAAAATGGTCAAGAGAAATTTAATTAAGAAAAAAGAATATTCTTTCAGAAGAATGTGATAGTTCAGATGAGTCTGAGGATAAGGAGGATGAAGAGATAGAGAACTTCAAAAATCATGGAGAAAATGCTATGGTTGAAGTTGACGGTAGTTCTTAGAATAAGTACAAAATTGAAGCTGATGAAGAAGAAGAATAACTTGAGAAAATAATTGATATGAAAGCTGAATTATAGGAAGCTATTGAGGAGGTAAATGTTTGGAGTGTAAAAACAAGGAAATCTAGTAAATTAGTTCGTTAATACAAACTCTATTAATAGTAATAAAAATAAGAGAAATCTGAGTTGATGGATGAAATTGAAAAACCCTAGTCATCATCACTAGAGATCTCAGAAATAGATAGTGGGCATAAAATCAATATTGAAGAATAGAAAATATAGATTTATGGTAGGAATATCCATGTAAAATAAAAAATCAAACACATAGAAGAACATGAAGAAGATGTTTTCAGACTATGACAAAAAGTTAAGGATCAATAAAAACACAATACTTCTCACGAGACATCAGGAAAGAAGATCCTTAAGATGGTGAAGAGTATGAAGTGGAAGATTTTAGACAAAAAGTAAAGAGTACAAAATTATGTTCAGATGGTATGGCTAATTTGGGGCATGATAAAAAACAAAAAGTTCTGAAAGTTGAACTCATACCAGAATCTCTCATTTTGAGATTGAAGGTTAATTTGTGATTGAAACATAATCTAAATATTAACAGATCCCAAGTGGAAACTAGAAGTGTATAAGTAAAATGTAGGAATACACCCTACAACAGTTATCATTACTATGGAAATATAGGACATTTACAAAATGTCTGTTCTATTGGAAAAATACACCTTAAGGAACATGAATAATAGTAGAAGCTAAACAGAGCTCATCATTATAGAACATTAGTTAAGGGTTATTGTTTTTGGGGAAGAGTATTTGTTCACATGGCTAGATATTGTATATAAATCATGCAAAGGAATGTTCTCAAGATGAAACCTATCTATCTCAAAGAGAAAATCAATGATTCAAAAAGTGGGAGGGAAACAAAAAATCAATTAGCAACACTAAAGGATGAATATGTTCCATCACACTCTGAGGAAGAACGTCGTTTTCCATCCACACCAAGTGTGAACCCAAATATATAGATCTTAAACAAAGACTATGAGAAGGCAGTGGTTGCATAAATATACCTTAATGCATCAGAACATTCTGGTGTATGGATCCTTAATAGTGGTTGCACATCCCATATGACAGGGAATGAGGATCTTCTTATAGTCCTAAAGTATTAAAAAGAAGGATTTATTAAATTTTGAAATGATGAAGGCCTGAAGATTATTGTATCAGGAAAGGCCATGTATCGGGGCATAAAAATGAGATGTGCTGATGTCTTGATAGTAGAAGGACCCAATCACAACTTTCTCACTGTCAGTCAACTATGTGACTCTAAGAACACTATTAGATTTTCTAAGAAGGTGTTTGTTGTTAATGGAAAATATGGTGCGGTTTTCCTATAAGAAAACATGAAAAATAAAATATATATCATGTAAGTGGTAAAGAAGATATATTATTTTTTATCGAGAGAGGAAGAAAAAAAGATGTGGCATAAGTGACTTGGTCATCAATGCCAACCATCCATGGAAGATCTTGTTAAGTTAGATTTAGCTAGAGACCTCCCTAGAATATCACATGATCATACCCATACATGTGATGCTTGTCAACAAAGGAATATCATATGAAATACATGCATGGAAAAATAACAAAAGTCAACCAGAGTGCTCAAATTGGTGCATGATGATGTTTACAGACCTATCTCACCAGGAGACATAGAAAGGAAATGGTACAATGTTGTTTTCATTGATGATTATAGTATAATTGCCTGGTTACTTTTCATTTCCTATAAGTCTAAAGTGTTTAGTTGTATAAAGTTGTATTGGAGGAAATCAGAAAGGATTCATGGGTAGAAAATACTGATCTTTCATACTGATTATTGTAAGGTATTCACAGATTGTCAGGTAGAATATTATCTTGAGAAACACATGATAAGGAATCAAGTCTCTTAATTGAGTTTTCCCCAAGGTAATGAAGTGGTTTCTAGGATAAATAGGATCATCAACAACATTCCTAGAATGATTCTTATAGAAAATGACCTACCATAGATATTTTTTAAGGAACCAATATGGACATCAGTCTAAATTTCTAAAAGGGATCTTTTGTGTCAATGGGAAGGAAGGTTTCCATATGAGATGTGGTATGGAATGAATCCAACAATGAAATAAATTCGAATCATTCCGAGTACGTTATTTATTCTCAATAAAAAAAATATAGGAAATTTTAGTCATGAGGAGATAAGGGGATATTATTTGGCTACTCTGGAAAAAAATCATACAAATGTTTTAATAAGAGGATAGGAAATGTAGTGAAGGGAAGTGGCATCCCTGTAGTGGAGAATGAAGAGATAATTCAAAAGAAAAGTGACAAACTTCTTGATGAATGTGATGAGGTGGAAAGAAGTGCAGAGGGAGAAAAAGTGGATGGTGCGGAATCAGGAGAAGATACTGATGACAAGCATGAATATGTAAAATCTATATCTACACAAAATATATTAAGTCGAGCTATAATTGAAAGGTATAAAATTATTGGAGATAATTATGATCTTATTTAGATAAGAATAAATAAATCACTACACTGGACATATTTACTATCTCATGTAGAGCCTAAATGCTTAACTGATGCAGCTGAAGATGAAAATTGGGTTAAGGTAATGAATGAAAAGAAACATCTGATTTAGAAGAATCAGACATGGTAGATTGTTTTGAGGATAGTATAGAATAATTCCATCGGGTCTAAATTTCACTTTCTCAAAAAGATTAATGATTATAAAACTGTTATTTGACACAAAGAAGGACTAGTGTGAAAAGAATACTCCCAAATTGGGGGGATAGGTATTAATTATACATTTTCACTAGTTTCAAGGATGGATACAATCAGATTATTCCTAGCCATTGTACAGAATTGGATGTTCAATGTGTTTTAGATGGATGTAAAATCTATTTTTTGAATGGGGTTCTAGAGGAGGGAATTTATATTGAGAATCCCAATGGTTTTATCATAGATGAAGATGAGAAAAAAATGTTTTTATTAAAGAAAGTACTTTATGGGATGAACCATGCACTGATATCATAGTACCTGAGTATTGATCAGTATTTGAAGAATCGTGGAATTCAGAATGGTGGAGTTGATTGTATACTCTATTTCAAAAAATAAAATAATTAATGTATGTGGATTTTGGTCTATGTCAATGACCAAATATTTGGTGGATTATATAAAGCATAGTGAAAAAAAAAATTAAATTCATGAAAAATGAGTTCCAAATGTCAATGATTGGTGAGATTACATTTTTTCATGTTTTACAGGTGACATTAAGAAGGAATGGTACTTCAATTTCTCAATCCATATATTCTAGGGATGTTATGAAAATATTTGTAATGGAAAATTCCAAGGATATGAAGACTCTGGTTTCTACCCAAATAAAGCTATCCAAATATGATGATGGTAAGAATGTTAACATCACAGAATATAGTAAAATAATTGGAAGTTTTCTATTCTTGACCATGACAAGACCTGGCATTATATTTTCCACATGACATGAAGTGAGATATCAATGAAATCCCAAGGAAAGACACATGATTGAAGTGAAAATAATACTTCGGTATATCAAGGGAATGATGGATTTTTTCTTTATATAAAATTTCAAATCTCACTCATTACTTTTGGGATATACTGATTTAGATTGGACAGATCAGCAGATGACAGAAAGTCAATGTCAAGAGGTCCTTTTTAACTTTGAGGTTTGTGTAATTATTTTCTCAGCATAAAGCAAGATTTCATTTCATTGAGCATCATAGTGTCTGAGTATATTTCAACCACTCTAGCTTTCACAAAATTATTACGGATGAAGAAGAAGCAAGATGATATGGGCATTGAAGTGAAGTCTTCGATCAGAATCCAGTGTGATAATTTGATTTCTATCAATCAAAAAAACAATCTAGTCCATCACTGAAGGAAAAACCTCATTAATATAAAATAACATTTTATTAAGGATATGAAGCTGAATTGGCTATTGATATTGGAGTATGTGAATAAATATTTATAGGTATTTTACATTCACACAAGGACCTTACCTAAGGATGTGTTTGAGATGAATTTTACTGGCTCTAGGAGTCCTGTTGACTCCCCTCACTTAAAAATGTGTGGATGTGGACAAAATCCCCCTCTAATAGAGTTAATTTGTGTTTTACCTAATATTTTGATCCGTGTTGTTTACCTTACTGCATACCACAATGGAGTGACCATTGTGTTTATTGACAAAAGGGGAGAAAGTGTACTATTCATGGGGTAGATAATGTCTTTTTCAAATACATGGGGATAATATGAGAGGTGGAGCAACGAGATAGGGGTAGTTGATCAAGATAGTTGAATACTGTTGAAAAGAAGATAAGGGGGAAACATTATGAAAATTATTAAGTGTTCGATGTTATTTTCTAGAGCATAGCTTGGAAAACAAAATAACCCATGAAGTGGCGAAGGAATATGAGTTTTAAATCCAATGATTCTAGAAACGATTTTTCAAAAGAATATATCATGATAGTTATGGTTCTTTATAAAATCATTTTATCGGTATCAATTTTGTGTAAAGAATTTTTTTCTAAAATTATGTGATTCATTGATAAACGTTTAATTTATTGTTGTTTCTCATTGTGAGAATTGCTCATGTGGGAATAGAGTATGTGGTGAGTTAATCATTGGTCTCTATCTAAAAATCAAGAGGTAAATGGTGGTAGATGATAGAAGGATCTTAAAGGAGGTATCAAAGTCTAGATAATTTTTATGAGAAGTGTTTTCAAAAAACAAAAAGGGATAGATTGTTGGGATAAAATCCCTCAAGGTAACATTGTAGGATATTAGTGTTGGTTCTGATTTTTGGAAAATCAGGATTTCATGGTGAATTTACAAGTTCCAGAGATATTATTGAAAATAAATATTGACAAAGAACTAGAAAAATGGAAGAGAAGATCTTGAGGAGGAACAAAAATAACATATTCAAGGTGGCTCTATTTTCTAATGTTTGCCAAATTTTTGGGCCTCAAAATCAGAAAATAGAGAAAAGTGTTTTTGGAAAATGGGATTGCACACCATTTTATTAGAGGCTTGGAAAGTTGAACGCCGTGTTTCTTTCAAGATAGAAACATCAAAATACGGAATAGGAATGAG
The DNA here is from genome assembly GCA_963277665.1 of Viscum album. NCBI lineage: Eukaryota > Viridiplantae > Streptophyta > Magnoliopsida > Santalales > Viscaceae > Viscum > Viscum album. Next base: position 546,543,094 of record OY728158.1, read on the forward strand.
GGGCTCCAATTTTTTGGTTTGGGTGCGCAAGATAACTAGGGAGACATAGGCTTAGGCTGCTGGACTTGCGCACTAGGAGGAAACATGATCACGACACATATGGTGGAAAAAATTCTTATAAATTTAGGTCTACCCCTCCATATTTTTCATGAATCTAAATACTTATAGAGAAGTCAATCTTCATTAATGAAAGTTGGTTTGGGTGTGCCAGTGTAGGTTTGGGAAATCTAGTATAATGTTATTCATAAGTTGTACGCTAGTTGATAGTTGTGTGCCAATATTCATTTGGGTGTAAAATTGTGTGAGGTGCCCACGTTTTGAGTTAATGTATGGAGTTTCAAGAAAGTGGGTCAGTGGAACATGTTCACTAGGCTTGGAAAAGTGTGCCAATCATTCTAGGGGTTTTCGAAAGATGGATGATTTCATAGTCCACCTGCAGTAAAGGGGTATTCATTAGTGAATGAATGTGGAAATTTCTCATAGTATCTGCATACGGTGGAATATGAATTTTTTTTTGATAATTGAGGGACCTAATAGTCATTAAACTGTGAGTGGATAATATTAAGAAGTAGCGAGCACACATCAGTTGAGAGAGAATTGAGCTTTCATAGTGTGAGTGGTTATAAACCAAGAGCGATAATGAGTTCACTCCAAATATTGTAATCATAAGTGTTCTTTTAGAAGATTTTGTACATCGGTCTATCTCTAGTGTATGATCCTTGGACATATCCTAGTGATGGTGAACCAATTAATATTGTTTTATCATATTCTTGATTTAAAATTTTCTCATACTCTACTATGGGAAGGGGAGAGAAGAGAATTTTTTTATAATGAAACAGGATCAATAGCTGAAGTTGTCTTAATCTATCTAACCCTGATTCACCCCCACTCTCTGGGTACCTAACATAGGGGACCAAAAATCTTCTACTCTACAATGATTGAAAATTACAACTCGTATGTCCATACACTAACTTCCACTTTTTATTGAATTAATAATTGACATAGAATGTGCTGGAGAAAGTGTTTTTTAGTATAATAACATCTTGAATAATGTGTATATCTATTTCTTCCTCAAATACCTTCTTGATCAATAATTACTTATGATACAATGTATATTTTGTTGATATATTGAATTTTCTACCCTGAGGTTTTAGCTTTAGGTAATAAAAATTTAATATCTATTTGTTATTCTATTCATCATTTCCTACTAGTTTTAGAGAACAGATAATCAGATCTATGAATCATTGTTTAATAGGGAACTATGGTCATTATCCCCTTCTATATCTCCATGAACACTTGATAATTTTCTATATTGAGTTCATCTGAGAATAAATATGAAAATGATCAATCCATTAATGTCTGTCATGTTAACCCTTTGTCTCTACTATCCTAAAAAATGAAATCTTACAACCATCCATCTACACTCGAATGCTTAATTTTTGAAATGTTGAACTTCTTGTACTCTATATTCCCCATCGAGTCAAAGATCCTCACAATAACCCATATGCATCACTCTAAATCATGGGGCCTCTGGTTCCTTGTGATGATAGTGGGTGTCAGAGATGGAATTTTTATGTGTGATAAAAAATCATTGGCCCACCCGTATGGGAACCTCCCCCTGATTATTCATTATCGTAAAAAGTACAAGTTGGACATGTTCAATTGATAGACCCACTAAATAATCCAATAGATTATACTTGGATGAATCTTCATGCATAAAAATATATGATTTTTTTTGTGTGAAACATCTACAAGGTGGTAATTGTATTACCCCGACCCCAATTACCCGGAGTCAGTGCATTATTACATGACATTGGCATGATACAAGGAATCATGTCCCAAAATACCGATCAGCTTAGTTTCCTTAAAAGTACTTGATACATTCATAATTTTTTACATTGTATCATAAAATAAAAATATCATCAACATTTTGTCCACTTTTGAACACACTTATATCCTTAGCCTATCCCTACTGGTCTACCATAAAATACTTCTTCCCATCCTGGGAAAATAAAAACATAGAATGGGGTGAGGTCAGATGCTCAGTAAAGATAACAATATAGAGGAAAAATTCATAAATAAGCATAAAAATATATTTAAATGTATAAGAATAAAACAAAATCCCTTTAAACGTAATCTTAAGAATAATATGGAAAAGATAAAATTAAATAATTCCATTTTCTTATTCAAGTGGATATTCTACTAGTCAAATAATAAAATGCAATATCAATAGCCAATTTCATAATGATGGAATGCATAATGCTAGACTACATAACCACATAGTCAATGCCTTGTCCAAGACTGTAAATAATATTTTGTCAAGGCCTTATGCCAGGACACTAGTTTGTCTCATGAGACCTACCGATGCATCGAAGAGCTATATTGGGTGCCAACTATTACATACTAAGTCTAATTTATTCCTCATATGAAAAGGTTTAAAAATAACATAAATATTTGAATTAAAACCAGCATAAAAAATATCAAAACTTTATCCATAAACCATTAATGGTATAAAAAACACATCCAAAAAGAAACATATCACAAATCAATATGGAATATTTGTATAACAAATCATCCTTGATCAAGATTAATATCCCATAGAAAATGTTGACATAGTTGAAAATGATCAATAGAAATATTTGAGAGAAATATCCCTTTTTCCTGAAATAATTTAAAAGTCACATAATTTATAAAGGAAGTAATTTAAAAGATAGTATTGAATCCAAGTTCCCCATACCCTTTTAGAACTTTTTAAAGGAATTAACAATTTAAAACATTCATGTCCATAGAATAAAAATCCTTAATACCTTTTAAAAATACAAACATTAATGAGAAAAGTTTTTAAGAATAAGTCTTTAAAAAATTTAAAATGGTGTTTTATTAAAAGTGTCACTTAAAAATAATCCATTTAAAAACTCTTTCATGAAACATGGACTTGGATAATAAATATGTCCTAGTAGAAACTTACTTAAAAACAACCTCGGATAATAATGAAATTGTTAAATTAACCCTTACCTTGTACTTTTCCTTAGTCGATGGTATGTTAAGCTCTAGTATAATAGTTAATTTGTTTTATTAAATTATAAATGAACTATATAGTTAAATATGATATCGTATATGATCTTCTAATATTGATTTGATAATAATATTTTAGTAGTATCATCATTTCATGTGTTAACTGATTCGTTTTATTTTATATTCTTGGTTACTTAAGCCATGTTTGTTATGGATAAGATGTATTTGATTCATATATAGAATTATATTATGTTCATAATCATTATTTTTAATTGTAAAATAAAAAATATTCTTGAATGATAATGATGGGGAATGAATCTCATCACGTTTGTGGAGACAGTAATCTGTACGTATGCATGAGCGACAATATCACTATATTGATGGTGAAATCATATATAATTTGAGAATATATCATATATAAAGAATCATTAACATGTTATATTTATTATTTATATCATTTATACTAATTATTATACCCATCCAAAAAATGATGTTTTTGATCAACAAACTACACAACAACATGGAGATGGTAAGCCGTACGTACGCACGTATGGTGACTTTCTCATTAATATGATGGATAGATTAATGAATATGGTTGTTCCATTTTTATAATAACATAATAGTATATATAAGATACTAGATTTATTATTTTAGAGTAAACAATAATGAAGGAGGAAGTGGATGAAGAAAAGAACTTGAAAGAGGTGATTAAATATTTTCCTCTTCTTCGGGTTCTTCCTTCTAATTTGATCAAAATGGCTCCTTAGGGTGGATTTCTGACCAAAGTAAGGCCACTAGGATGATGGTATGAATGTTGGGAGGATATTTGGGTAGGGGTTATCTGAGACATATGGATTTTAAGGTGTGAAATTAACAGAAGGGGAAGTACCCTTTTATAAGAGAGGTGGGGGTCACTTTAGGAAAACCTTGACATATTATTTTATAATAAAATCATTTTCGGTTTCTAATGGATCCAAAATAATTTATTTCAAGGATAAGATTGGGAGTTGTCAAAAAGCACTCATCCAAAAGGTTTTATATAGGTTTAGGTCACAATATTAACCTTATAATGTAGATTTATCTTTTAGTTAAATAGTTTGACATTTACGAGGTCTCTTTGTATTTTTATATTACATGGTAAATAAACATACTATAACAAGCAAAGAAAACCCCAAGAGGTTCATTAATAATTTATATAACTTATCTAAGGCTATTGGATGAACCCTAGATTTTTAGGAATATTATATCAATTAATAATATAGTATTTGTTTAGAAAACACAATTATGTCAATTTTGACACTATTTAGTATTTGGTTTTCCTGAAAATCATAAAATCATGATTACTAATATTTTTTTTAATCTACCCTAACATGTCATATTAACGTATAAAATTATTGTAATTAATAAAAAGTCTCAAATTACATTTATTTGGATATTTATAATATAAATTATTTTAATTTTCATTAATAAGTTAATTACTGCATCATCAATATTTCATAAATAATTTAAATAATTTATAATATAAAAATTATAAATAAAATACCATTACGTAGGAAATATTTTTAAATTTATAATGAATATTTATAGCTGAATATATCTTATGTATAAATGTATATAAAAAAATGTTTAGTTATTAAACATTGAATTTAACTCTTTTAACTCTTCTTTAAATAAAATTATAATAAATGTCCTAATCTAGTCAATGATGACCAAAGCGGATCATATTTTATTCCTACGGTTGTTTTGGATTGAGTTACACTTATCCAATAGAATTAGGAATTGTGTTACGGTAATTATAATATCATTTTGACCCTTAATTACCCAATTTAACTTTAACTGTTCTAAATTAAATGCAAAAGTTAATATTCACCAAAAAATATTTTCATCTTATTAAACCACATATTATTTACTGATATCAACTGTGTCTCTCAGATTTTTGAAATTCAACTCACAAAAGCTGTAAAATATTTTTTTTTGAAAATTTGTAAATGCACCGAGAAGGTAGGTAAAAGACGGTAAAATATTCAATAAAATTTTATATATCTAAACATATTATTAAATGACACCAATAAATTACATTGAAAATATATAGCTATTATGTATCTAATTTGACCTAAAATAAATTAAATTAAAATAACTAATTATTTAATAAAATGTCAATTTTAAACAATAATGTAGTGCTTTTCACTATTCATCAAAAATTGAAAGTTTTCAAGAAAATACCAAAAATCACCCATAGCTAATTTTGATATTCTGAATCCAAAAATTAATTACATTTTGAAAATTAAAATATATAAAATTTTATAAAGTTGGTATTACTATTCATAACGACTAGTTTCATCGGTCGTGGTGTGTTAAAACTCCAAGTTGAGTACAACGCAAGCTACTGCATTATTCAAAGTGAAACGTACTGTGGAAGCTTAGGGGGTTACATTATCATCTCATTAAAATAAATTCATCCTAAAAATTTCTAGAATATTAATGCATAAAATGATTCTGGTGGTTCTTCATCATAAGTTCCTCAGGTTCCCACGTCGCCTCTTCCATCTTATGGTTTCTCCATAGATCTTTTACCAAACGAGTCATCCGGTTTCTCAGCACTTGTTCTCTGGTATCATGAATTTTGATAGGATCTTCACAATAAGAACGATAAGGTTCCAGTTCAATTTCCTCATAGGTGAGTACGTGCATTTGGTCAGGCATGTATTTTCTCAATAGTGATACGTGGAACACATCGTGTACTTTGGAGAGACTTGGAGGCCTTTCCAAATGATAAGCTATAACTCCAATTTGTTCTAGAATTTCGAATGTTGCAAAGTACCTGGGACTCAATTTACCTTTCTTACCGAAATTTATAACACACTTCCATCGAGATACCTTCAAGAAAACATGGTTCCTACATTAAATCCATAATCCTTCCTTTGGTTATCGACATAAATCTTTTGCCTACTTTGGGCTGCTTTGATGTGGGTTTGGATAATCTTCACTTTTTTACATTGTTTCCTCAACATGTTCTGGGTGTACGAGTATTCATTCATCAAAAACATCCCAAAAAGATGGTGTGCGACATATCTTTCCGTATAACGCTTCATATGGATCCATATGAATACTATAATTGAAGTTATTGTTATTGGAAAATTCTACCATAGTTAAATATTGATCCCACATACCTTGAAAGTCAAGTGAGTAAGATCTCAACATGTCTTATAAAGTTTGAATAGTCCATTTTGATTGTCCATCAGTTTGAGGGTAATAGGAAGTGCTCAAAAAAAATTCAATATCCAGGGACCTCAGAAGACTTTTCCATAATTTTGATGTAAAATGGGTATCATGATCAGAACCAATCGATAGGGGTAATCAATTAAGTCTTATAACTTCTTTAATAGATATTACTTCCATACGTTCAAGTGGTAAATCTTTTCTTATAGTAATAAAATGGGTTGAATTGGTAAGATAGATCAACAATGACCCATATTACATCATTCCTTCTATGAGACTTTGGTAGCCCCATGAAAAAGTCCATCGTAATATTATCCCATTTACACTCTGGTATGGGAAGAGGTTTCATGACTCCTCTACGCATTTTCATTCCAGCATTCAATTTTTGAGAAACCATACATCTTGAAACAAAACTAGAAATCTCCCTCTTTATGTTTTCCCACAAAAAATGTTCCTTTAAATCTCAATACATCTTAGTTCTACCAGGTTGTGTAGAGAAATTGCAGCTATGTGCATCATCCAACAATTTTCTTTTTTAGATCAGGTATATTGGGAACACAAAGTCACATCACAAATTTCAAAATTCCATCTTTATATACGAAGACACTAAATCTCCATTCATTTACAACATTAATCATCTTTTGAAACTCCTCATCATCAGTTTGAAGACTTTTTATCCTTTCTCGTAAAGATGGTTTGGCAAACATTTGAAAAAGTATTGATGATTCAACTTCTATGTTTATTCCCATATACATATTTACTAGATCCATGAAAATAGGATCCCTTTAAACTCTCATATTGTTCAAAACTCCACGACCCTTTCTGTTCAATGCATCTACTACCTTATTTTTCATGCTTGGATGGTAGTGTATTTTTCAATCATAATCCATGAGTAGTTCATGTTGTCAGTTTTGCCTCATGTTTAGTCCTTTTACTAAGAAAATATACTTCAAACTCTTGTGGTCAGTATAAATCTAAAATTATACACTACATAGATAGTGTCACCATATCTTTAGAGTGATGATTAGAACTGCTAACTCAAGATCATGAGTGGGACAGTTTTTCTCATGAATTTTTAGTTGTCATGATGCATTGACAATAACTCTATCATTCTGCATAAAGGCACATTCAATTAATTTTATTGAAGAATCACTATAAATTAAAAATCCATCATTCCTTGATAGTAGAGTCATGATATGAGAATTGAATAATCTTTTATTCAGTTCTTCAAAACATTATTCACACTCTTTTGTCTAAAAAAATTTAACCCCTTTACGTGTGAGCTTGGTTAATGGGTTAGACAATTAGGAATTTTTTTGGATAAAATGACATTAATAACTGGCCAAACAAATAAAACTACATACCATAATTATACTCGTTAGTGATGGCCATTCATGGGTTGCCTTGGTCTTTGAAGGATTAACATAGATTCCATCCTTAGAGACAATATGGCCAAAAAAATAAATCCCTTGAAGCCAGAATTCAAACGTGCTAAACTTCCCATATAATTCATTTCATCTAAGAGTACTTAGGATAATGAAAAAGCGTTTTTCATGATATTCATAGATTTTTTATTATTTCAAAATGTCATCCATAAATAGCACTAAAAAGTCATCAAGATATTTCTTGAAAACTCTATTCATTAGATCCATGAAGATAGACGGTGCATTAGTCAATCCAAAAGGCATCACAATAAACTTGTAATGACCATACCTGGTTTGAAATGCTATTTTTTGAATGTCTTCCTTCTTCACACACAACTGATGATACCCAGATCGAAGTTCAATCTTTGAAAAATATTCATCTCCCTGAAGATGGTAAAATAAATCATCAATGAGAGGTAGAAGATTCTTGTTCTATATTGTTATAGCATTGATCTCCCTGTAGTCAACACACAACCTCATATATATGTCTTTATTCTTAACAAAAATGGTATGGGCTCCCAATGGAGAAGCACTAGGGAGAATAAATCCCTTGTTACTCAATTACACTAGTTGTTTCTTTAGTTAAACTAATTCCACAGTGTCCATTCTATAAGGGGTCTTCAATATGGTCATTGTACCAAGAATTAAATCAATGCAAAACTCAATTTCTCATTCTGGTCGATGCCCAGGTTAATCCTCTGGAAACATGTTAACATATTCATTCATAGTAGGTATTTACTCTATTCTAACTTTATTTTCCTCACCCAAAACTATTTCATTCTCATCCTCTACTATAATTTATTTTAGTAGAGATGCTGGGGAGGATCTAGATAAGAATTATATGGTGACGTTTCTACTCTAAACATATGGTATATCTTATTATCCTAAAGAATTTTAACCTCCTTCTTCTTATAATAAATATTTGCATCATGATCCAAATGGAAATCCATACTAAGGATTATATCAAATCAAGTCATGGGTGTGATGATTAAATCAGCAGATAAATAATGTTTATATGCCTTAATGGGGATTGATTAATAAAACTCTGTTGCAATGTTGCTTTCTTTAAGAATTTTGACTAAAAACTCCCTTGTCAAATCTAATTGGAAATATCTAATTTTATATGTAAACTGGGAAGATATGAAACAATGTGATGCTCCAGAATCAAATAAAGCATTTTCTAAAGTTGAGGAAACCATTAAATTACCTGCCACCATGTCTTTCGGAGCTTCCACCTCAGTAGTAGTGATCTCTTAAGCTTGTCCTTGATCCCTTGCCTGTTTTGCGGTAATTTTCCTTGATGCTTAGGAAATTCATTTTTATAATGTCCCATCTTCTTAAAATTGTAGCATTGAAAATTTGTAGCTTCATTTTACCCTTACAATCACGAGCTTGGTGGCCTTTTTCACCACACTTGTAATAGAATCTCATTCCCTTCAGGCAAGTACTGAGGTGTTTCTTCCCACATTTACTACACAATGGATATTCATCTTTTCCATTCTTATGCTTATTCCAATTTACAGAGTGTTCAGTACATCACATTTTCTCTTGGATTTATTTAACGTAGTAAGACTTAGAGAATTCATTTTCAATCTTGATAGCGCATGATACTATATCATCGTACGATTAGAAGGATTGTGAGAATATATATCAACAAAGAAATAGTTTTAACCTATAAAATAATCGATCAATATTACTATGTGGGTTACGTATATAATTTGATGCATGCCTTGATAACCTTGTAATGTTAGCCTCATACTTTGAGACATTCTCATCCTCCTTTTCCCTCAGACTCAAGAAAATGTCATTTCATATCCACTCAATGGTCATGTTGAAATTATTATTCTTGTAAAATATTTTTAAAATATCTCCATTACATGTTCGATACTTCTTCATGTTCCTTTGTGTTTTGGATTAATGACCACCATTGATATGCATCCCCTGTGAGGCGATAAAATGCCATGACAACTTTTTCCCTTTCGCTACTCCCCAAAGCCTAAAATATTTTCTCTAAGGAATTTGTCCATTGATAAAAAAATAATTGATTATTAATCCCATTGAATGTTGGTGGTTGTTGCCTCAAGAAGAGGTCTAACATTGATCCTCCACATTGTGGATCAGGGTGCTCCATATGGGTAAGGTTATTATTCATAACCTGAGTGAGTTATCCCTATATGGTGATAAGATGATCATCACCAACTGCTTCACCAGTTTCACTATAATTATCTTGAGTAGGAGTAAAATCCTTACATGGATTAGGTTCATTGATACAGTTTCCATAACATCCACTATGCGCCATTTCTAAATAATGGCATAAAATAGATTTGTTTATGAATATCAATACATAATTGAAAACTTGTAAAACAATTATCATAAATTGAACTGTTTATGGATGTAATACACAATCATAAAAATGATTTCATTAAGAATTTATATACTCATAATCCCTTTATAATAATTTGTAGAGAAAATGATAATTATCCTAAGCATATCCCTTGGGTGTGTCGTAACCAAGAGTGCAGCAAGACCCATTGTCATGCACTAGTTCCCATTCAAGTCTATCTCAAAGTGGTGTTTTCATGTTTTACCCCTCAGTACATCCGTTCCAAAGACACCTCTACCTACTCGTATCTAGACAGGTATGGATTTCTTGGAAAACGCATAAAATCACAAGATTACCAAAATTCTATGAAGTTCTTATATACTAATAATCATTGTCTATGTTAGGGTAATGTTCTCTAATTAGAGTGTTTCTAAATCTAGCTTCCAAGGATTGTAATAAACTTCAATTGATACGAACAGTAAACCCCAACCCCAGTTTCCAATAGTCAGTGCATTATTTCATAATATTGGCATTATACAAGCAATCATGTCCCAAAAGACCGATCAGTTTTGTTGCTATATAAGTACAACATACATTCATAAGTTTTACATTACATCATGAAATAAAAAAATTAATTTTTTTTTTCCAATTTTGAGCAAACTGATATCCTTATCCTTTCGCTGCAGGTCAAGCATAAGATAATTCTTCACATCCATGAAAAAATAAAACATTGAAAGGGGTGAACTCCGATGCTTAGTAAGGATAAAAATATAGCAGAATCGTTCATAAATAAGCATAATCATTTAAGGCAGTGTATAAGAAAAAATTCTCTTTAAACATAAACATCATCATAATAGGGTAAATATAAAATTAAATAATTCCATTTACTTATTCACATGGACATTCTAATAGTCGAATAATCACATGAAATATCAATAACCAATTTCATAATGATGGAATATATAATGCCAGAGTTCATAACCCCATAGTTTGGGATTTATTCCAAGAATACAAATAAGATATTGTCAATGTATTGTTCTAAGGAACAAGTTTGTTTCATGAGACCTACTGATGCATCGAGGAGCTATATTGGGCTCTACCCATCACTTACTATGTCCAATGCATTCCTCATATGAACAGGTTTAAACATATCATAAACATTCTTATTAAAACTAGCTTACTAAATGTCAATACATTATCCATAAACCATGAATGTTATAAACATAACACATCCGCAGTCAATCTTGTCACAAAACCATCAATTCAATATGGAAGATTTGTATAAAAAAATAAACCCTGACCAAGAATTATATCCTATAAAGGATGTTGACATAATTGAAAATGATAAGAATTTTTTTTGAGATAATCATCCATTTTTCATGAAATCATTTAAAATTCACCTTATTTAAAATGGAATTCATTTAAAATATAGTTTTGAATCAATGTTTCCCATACCAATTTTCAACTTTTGAAAGGAATTAACATTTTAAATCATTCATGCATGTAGAAATGAATCCTTAAAACCATTTTAAAAACATAGACATCAATTAGAAATTTTTGGAAGAATAAATCTTTAAAAAATTTAAAATTATGTTTTATTAAAATATTCCTTTAAAATAATCCATTTTAAAACTCCTATGAAACATAGACATGGATAATAAATATGTCCCATAGATACTTACGTAAAAACAACCTCGGATAATAATGAGATTATAAAATTAAGCATAGCCTTGTAATTTTCCTTAGTTAATGGTATATTAACCTCATGTATAATTGTTAAAATGTTGTTATTAAATTATACAAGAACTATATACAAAATTATGATATCATATATGATCATATAATATTGTATTATTAATAATATTTCAGTATTATTATCATTTACTGTGTTAACAAATTCGTTTTCCTTTATATGCATGGTTATGTAACCCATGTTTGATATGGATAGGATGTATTTGATTCATATAAAGAAAGATATTATGTTCATACACATTATTTTTAATCATAAAATGAAAATTATACTTGAATTATTATGATGTGGAATGAATCTCATCGTGTTCGTGGAGACTGTAATCCATATGTATGCATGAGCGACAATATCATTATATTGATGGTGAAATAGTCTGTAATTGGATGGTATATCATATATACAGAATCATTAACATGTTATATTTATTATTTAAATCAGTTATACTCACTATTATACCCATCCAAATAATAAAGTGTTTTTATAACAATCTACACCATGATGTGGAGATGGTAAGTCGTACGTACAAAGGTATGGTGAATTTGTCATTCATATGATGGATAGAATAATGATAATGATTGTAACATTTTTATACTAACATCACATTATATATAATATAATGGATTTATTATTTTATAATTGAAACAACAAAGAAATAATAAGTGGAAGAAGAATAGAACTAGAAAGAGGTGATGAAATATTTACCTCTTCTTCAGGTACATTATTTTAATTTGATCAAGATGGCCTTATACGGTGGATTTCTGACCAAATAAAGGCCTTTCGGTTGAATGGAGGAATGTTGGGAGGATATTTGGGAAGTGGTTTTCTGAGCCAAATGGATTTGGATATGTAAAATTAATTGAAGTGGAAGTACCCTTTTATAAGAGAGGTGAGGGTCACTTTTGGAAAAGTTTGAAATATTATTTTATAATAAAATCATTTTCTGGTTATAATGGATCCAAAATGATTTATTTCTTAGATAAGGTTGGTATGGGTAGAAAATCTTTCAAACAATAGGATTTATATAGGTTTAGGTTACCATATTAACAATAATATTTTTATTTAACTCTTAGTTAAATAGTATGACATTTACTATATCTCTTTGTATTTTTATATTATATGGTTAATAAACATACTTTATATAGCCAGGAGAACCCAAAGTGGTTCATTATTAATATATATAACCTTATATAAGTAATTTTTATGATCCTTTGATTTTTAGGAATAATATATCAAATAATTATATAGTATTTGTTTTATAAAATCAATTATGTCTATTTTGACACTATTTAGTATTTTCTTTTTGTGAAAATCATAATAGAAATATTACATAGAAAAATTATTTAATAAACCATAAGATGTCATATTAACCTAGAAAATTAGTGGAATTCATTAAAACTCTCAAATTACATTTATTTGGATATTTATAATATCATGTATTTTATTCTTTCATTAGTACGATAATGACTACATCATCATTGTGTCATAAATAAATTAAACTATATAATTTCTAAAAATTATAAATAAAATACCATTATTTTGGAAATATTTTTAGCTTTAAAATGAATTTTTACAATATAATTTATCTTATGTATAACTCTTTATTGAAATTGGTTTAGTTATTAAACATTGAATATAACTCTTTTAACTCTTCTTTAAAAATTATAATAATAAATGTCCTAATAAAATCCAAGTGGACCAAAGAGGATCATATTTTATTAATAAGGTTATTTTTTGTTCAAATTACACTTATCCAATAGAATTAGGAGATGTTTTAGGGTAATTATAATATCATTTTTATTCTTAATTACACTTTCAATTTTTTACTATGGTAAATAAAAGTATCAAGATACTAATCACCAAATATTATTTTCATCTAATTAAACAACATATTACTTTCTGATATCAACTTATTCCTCGTATTTTTGAAATTCAACTCATAGAAGCAATAAAATTATGTTTTCTGCAAAATTTTAAATGCAGCTTGAAGGTGGGTAAAAGACGGTAAAAAGTTAAATAAAATTTGATATATATCAAAACATATTATAAAATGACTCCAACGAATTAAATTGAACATATATGGGTATTATGTATGTATTTTTACCTAAAATAAATCAATATAAAATAACTAATTATTTAAATAAAATGTTGGTTATAAATAATAACGTAGCATTTTCACTATTCATCAAAAATTGAAAGTTCTCGGAAAAATACCAAAAATTCATCCTAACATAATTTTTATATTCTGAATCCAAAAATGTAGTCCATTTTGATGATAAAAATTTAATTTTTTTTTAAAATGTGGGTATTATTATTCACAACAGCTAGTTTCATTGGTCTTGATGTGTTAAAACTCTAAGTTGCGTACAACGCATGTTACTACATTATTCAATGGGAAACGTATCGTGGAATCTTAGGGTGTTGGAGTAATTTTTGAAATTCTAAAACAAACCATTGAGAGATCTGAAAACCTGTCAAGGAAATAATTTACAAAATACAAACACATTCAAGGGTTTGTAGAAAGGTGTATACTAAGTGTTGGGTCGGAGAGTGATGGCAAGAGGGGGGGTCAATTGCCTTTTTAAAAATAATTAAGAATTTAAAACAAAGTTAAAGGTGCAGCAGAAATAAAAGAGGCAAGACACAAAACTTGATAACGGAGTTCGGCTTAAACCAAAGCCTACGTCTCCGCTCCCAACTCAACCGTTGAGAGATTTACTACCGCTTTCTTTTTAATGGTTTTAGCAAGAAACCCACTAGACTTTAAGGTAGTCTAGAACCTATTATAGCTTGCTTTTAATAGTTGAGCAAGAACCCACTAGCCTTCTTACAGGTGAAGGCTAGCTCACCTATGACTCAAGCCTTTTTAAAGGGAAGGCTTGACTAACCTCTTCACACCTTGAAGGTGGTGTGAAAACCCAAACAAAAGGAAGATAAAAGAAATGGGGGTTTGTAGGCACAAACCCAAATTGATGCTCAAAAAGATAAAACAAGAAAAACCATAATGTGGAGAAGTCTTGGGCGCCAATGGATTGATTGGAGTTGATGAAGAGTGCTCCCAAGCTTCTTTGATGGTGCTCCTTGGATGTGGAAATGAGTTGGAGCAAATGGGAATCCTTGAAGGAATGCGCCGGAGGTTCGCCAAATGATCGAACAATGTTCCCGTGGGCTACCGTACGTTTCTAGGGCTTCCTAGTCCTTTATTTATAGAGGGGGAACCCTCAAATGGCCTTTGGGGGTCTTCGGAGCTGTTGGAGAGGCCTTCGGAGCCGTTGGGAGTCAAGTGGACAAGTCTGGTCAAAGCCCAACGACTAGTTTGACTGGCTCCACCGGCTGACCGGTGCTTGGCCACCGGTTGGCCGGTGCTTTGAAAAATGGAGAGGGCTTCTACCCAGGCACCACCGGTTGGCCGGTGAGGAGGCCATCGATTGGCCGGTGCTGAGACAGTAGGTGTCCCTTCTGTATGGGTTCCACCGGCTGGCCGGTGAGGAGGCCACCGGTTGGCCGGTGGTGAGACAGTAGGTGTCCCTTCTGTCTGGGTTCCACCGGCTGGCCGGTGATGGGACACCGGTTGGCCGGTGGACTGAAATCAGTCCACTTTTGCTTTCATGGCTTTCTTGGCCCAATTCCTTGGCAACCTGAAATCATGCCTATCATCCAAAAACACTTAAAACAAGATTAGATAAATAAGAGAGTGATTGTGATCATGAAAATTACACCACGAGGGGTACGAGAGGTACAACAATCTCCCCCTATTTTGATGATCACAATCACCAAAACAAGCAATGTAAAAGATTGAAATGAAAGGCATGCTTTAAAGGATAAAGTGAAAAGTAAAGCAAAGCATGAGAGAAAGATTTGTCCCCCAATCAACCAAGAATTTCTCCCCCTTTGTGATTATCAAAATAGCACGGGGCATAAAACGTGATTGAGGGATAGGATTGAAAAAACAAGATAGAGATTTTAAACCAATTGAAATTTTTGAAATTTTAATTGAAAGTTTTGAATTGAAAGTTTTGAATTGAAAGTTTTGAAAAAAACGCAAAAAGGTTTGAACGATCCTAACTCCCCTAAATAAAAACAACAAATCACCGGGGAGAGGATTTTAGAACCGAGACAAATTTTGGTCCGGAGAGACTCGCTAAAAGGGATTTTTCAATCCAAACTTTTCTTGTGGCAGGTCTTCTCCTATGAAATTCATCATTAAAGAAAATAGTTTTGGGCCTTCCATACCGGGCATTTTTTCAATTGCACTCATAAATTAAGTGCCCGGGTTTTTTACAATAGTTTCAAAATTTATATTGGGAGCTCCCCCTTACAAAAATAGTTGGAGCATGGGAAGAGGAAGCTTGCTTGGAATATCCAATCCCTTGGGTGGTTCTAGATACGCATTGGGAACCAAGTAATTTGGTTAAATTCTGTTCACCTTGGGTGAATTTGGAAAGGGATTCCTTTAAATCCTTGATTGTTGATTCCATAGAATCAACATCGGGAAGGTTTTGGATCTTGAGGGACAACTCTTCCTTCTCTTTGAGAAGTTGTTCCTTTTCGGAAGAATGTTTTTTGAAATTCTTTTTTAAAGCAATAAATTTGGAAGAAAGTTCGTGAAAACCTTCCTCCAATTGATCTCTTGCATGTTGGAGATCCTCGTAAGATAAATGATTGAAAGAATTTGAAGAACTAGAGGATGAGGAGTCGGAAGAGGATACCTCATGAAATGCCATTATGCATTTTTTACTGTTTTCACTTGAGGAGGAGGAGGAGGAGGATGTGGAGCTATCACTCCATGTGGCCTTGAATGCCTTCTTCTTTTCCTTTTGCTTGGCCTTTTTCTTGTTGAGTGGACAATCGAGCTTGTAATGGCCTTTCTTGCCACACCCATAGCATATTACCTCGGGCTCGGATTTTTCGTCGAGTTCTTCCTTTCGAGCCTTGCGAGATTTCTTCTTTTTGTTCTTCTTCATGAATTTGTGCATTTTGCGGGCAAGGTTCTCGATTTATGAATCGCCGCTTGAAGAGGAAGACGATGAGGAGGAGGAGCTTTCTTCTTTTTGAACTTTGAAGGCGATGTTCTTTGGAACATTGATTGGTTTGCCTTCCTTTTCAGCTTTCCTCCTCATGGTGATCTCGTAGGTCATTAGGGATCCGATGAACTCTTCGACCGACATTTTCTTGACATCTTTTGCTTCTTGAATTGCCGTGACTTTCGGTGCCCATGAACTTGGTAAGATCCAAAGAATCTTCTTGAACATCGTTTCTGCAGACACATCATCACCAAGGGACTTTCTCCCATTGCAAACATCGGTAAAATGTGTAAACATTTCAGTTATATTTTCAGATGGATGCATGGTAAAAGACTCAAAATCTTGACGGTACATATCCAATCGAGTATCCTTAACTTTGTTGGTCCCCTCATGGGTAACCTCCAATAGTTTCCAGATTTAATGAGATGAAGTGCATGTAGAAACTCGATTGAATTCATTACGATCAAGGCCGTAATGTAGAGAGTTCATGGCTTTGCCATCAAGCTCGAAATTTTTAATATCGGCTTGAGTCCATTTGGATTCATCGGGAGAAGAAAGAGAATAACCATGCATGACAATTTTATAAATATGATAACCTATACATCTAAGAAAAGTGGTCATGCGGGTTTTCCAATAAGTATAGTCGGTTCCATCAAAGAATGGAGCACGACCCAAAGAATAGCCTTCGGGGGCGAAAGAAGTCGAAGCCATCACAAAGGATCTTGAATTTGAAACCGGTGAAGGTATTACTCAAATTTTCCCTCTGATACCAATTGTTGGGTCGGAGAGTGATGGCAAGAGGGGGGGTGAATTGCCTTTTTAAAAATAATTAAGAATTTAAAACAAAGTTAAACGTGCAGCGGAAATAAAAGAGGCAAGACACAAAACTTGATAACGGAGTTCGGCTTAAACCAAAGCCTACGTCTCCGCTCCCAACTCAACCGTTGAGAGATTTACTACCGCTTTCTTTTTAATGGTTTTAGCAAGAAACCCACTAGACATTAAGGTAGTCTAGAACCTATTACAGCTTGCTTTTAATGGTTGAGCAAGAACCCACTAGCCTTCTTACAGGTGAAGGCTAGCTCACCTATGACTCATGCCTTTTTAAAGGGAAGGCTTGACTAACCTCTTCACACCTTGAAGGTGGTGTGAAAACCCAAACAAAAGGAAGATAAAAGAAATGGGGGTTTGTAGGCACAAACCCAAATTGATGCTCAAAAAGATAAAACATGAAAAACCGTAATGTGAAGAAGTCTTGGGCACCAATGGATTGATTGGAGTTGATGAAGAGACCTCCCAAGCTTCTTTGATGGTGCTCCTTGGATGTGGAAATGAGTTGGAGCAAATGGGGATCCTTGAAGGAATGTGCCGGAGGTTCGCCAAATGATCGAACAATGTTCCCGTGGGCTACCGTACATTTCCGGGGCTTCCTAGTCCTTTATTTATAGAGGGGGAACCCTCAAATGGACTTTGGGGATCTTCGGAGCCGTTGGAGAGGCCTTTGGATCTGTTGGGAGTCAAGTGGACAAGTCTGGTCAAAGCCCAACGACTAGTTTGACTGGCTCCACCGGCTGACCGGTGCTTGGCCACCGGTTGTCCGGTGCTTTGGAAAATGGAGAGGGCTTCTGCCCAGGCACCACCGGTTGGCCGGTGAGGAGGCCATCGGTTGGCCGGTGGTGAGACAGTAGGTGTCCCTTCTGTCTGGGTTCCACCGGCTGGCCGGTGAGGAGGCCACCGGTTGGCCGGTGGTGAGACAGTAGGTTTCCCTTCTGTCTGGGTTCCACCGGCTAGCCGGTGATGGGACACCGGTTGGCCGGTGGACTGAAATCAGTCCACTTTTGCTTTCATGTCTTTCTTGGCCCAATTCCTTGGCAACCTGAAATCATGCCTATCATCCAAAAACACTTAAAACAAGATTAGATAAATAAGAGAGTGATTGTGATCATGAAAATTACACCACGAGGGGTACAAGAGGTACAACAATCTCCCCCTATTTTGATGATCACAATCACCAAAACAAGCAATGTAAAAGACTGAAATGAAAGGCATGCTTTAAAGGATAAAGTGAAAAGTAAAGGAAAGCATGAGAGAAAGATTTGTCCCCCAATCAACCAAGAATTTCTCCCCCTTTGTGATTATCAAAATAGCACGGGGCATAAAACTTGATTGAGGGATAGGATTGAAAAAACAAGATAGAGATTTTAAACCAACTGAAATTTTTGAAATTTGAATTGAAAGTTTTGAATTGAAAGTTTTGAATTGAAAGTTTTGAAAAAAACGCAAAAAGGTTTGAACGATCCTAACTCCCCCTAAATAAAAACAACAAATCACCGGGGAGAGGATTTTAGAACCGAGACAAATTTTGGTCCGGAGAGACTTGCTAAAAGGGATTTTTCAATCCAAACTTGTCTTGTGGTGGGTCTTCTCCTATGAAATTCATCATTAAAGAAAATAGTTTTGGGCCTTCCATACCGGGCATTTTTGCAATTGCACTCATAAATTAAGTGCTCGAGTTTTTTACAATAGTTGCAAAATTTATATTGGGAGCTCCCCCTTACAAAAATAGTTGGAGCATGGGAAGAGGAAGCTTGCTTGGAATAGCCAAGCCCTTGGGTGGTTCTAGATACGCATTGGGAACCAAGTAATTTGGTTAAATTCTGTTCACCTTGGGTGAATTTGGCAAGGGATTCCTTTAAATCCTTGATTGTTGATTCCATAGAATCAACATCGGGAAGGTTTTGGATCTTGAGGGACAACTCTTCCTTCTCTTTGAGAAGTTGTTCCTTTTCGGAAGAAAGTTTTTTGAAATTATTTTTTAAAGCAATAAATTTGGAAGAAAGTTCGTGAAAACCTTCCTCCAATTGATCTCTTGCATGTTGGAGATCCTCGTAAGATAAATTATTTAAAGAATTTGAAGAACTAGAGGATGAGGAGTCGGAAGAGGATACCTCATGAAATTCCATTAGGCATTTTTTACCGTTGTCACTTGAGGAGGAGGAGGAGGATGTGGAGCTATCACTCCATGTGGCCTTGAATGCCTTCTTCTTTTCCTTTTGCTTGGCCTTGAATGCCCAATTACTTGGCAACCTGAAATCATGCCTATCATCCAAAAACACTTAAAACAAGATTAGATAAATAAGAGAGTGATTGTGATCATGAAAATTACACCACGAGGGGTACGAGAGGTACAACACTAAGTAGTTACCATAAAGGTAAATTCATAACCCACTAAGAACTACCAAAAACCCATTCCAAGTATCAATTTCATACACATTAATAACCTTAACAAATATAAAATCAAGAATATAATATTAGAGGATAAAATATAAAAATGAATAAATAGTTCACAATATCACATATCACATTTCTAATAAGATGTTATTTATTTTTGATCTCTATAATACATGAAATAGTAATATGTAATGTCATACAATGTGTCTAAAATGATTCATAAACACAGAAAAAATCCATTAAATATGAATACAACCATCATGTGCATCAAAAAATATGGAATTAATCACTGGTAACATTGTTTAACTAAAGAATAAAATCCCATTTCATAGAAACTCAGAGGTCCCCTTTATTTTTATGGCCACAAATTAACATAATTTTCCTGGCTGAGTCCTGAATATACAAAATCCGTTCTACAGAGTCCCAAATCAAGTCAAGGAGAAGGAAACAGTTAGTAAACCAGGTAATTTAATAAGATTTTATAACACCCTGATCTTATTCAATGGGTATGAGATAGAATAATACAATAGCTCATAAATTCCTCCTAGTATGAAAGATATTTCTATATAGTCGCAAGATCTAGCGAAAAATCAAGGGGAAACTACTCCCTTAGTTAAAGGTAAACATAAATGTATAATAAGGATGTGATTATAATAAAATAATAACCAATAACCTTCCAAGTAGTATCATATATAAATAATAACATACCATGAAGTATCAATAAGGAATTTTAAATACATGAACCAATACAAAACCAAAGGATCTAGTGTATAGGTTAAAAAAAGAAAAAAAAATAGAAGTAGACATCATGGCCAATTACCATCCGGAAACGTATGAATATTTCTATTAAACCTAATCTTCCGTGCATCACAAGACCATTTCCCTTCATTGAATCCTTATTCATGAAAACATATAACACATTAAAATGAAACATAGGGTGAGAGTATAATACTCTTTAAGACAATAAAAAAGACCCTTAATAAATGTGCATAATATATAATGGTGAATTCTAGGAAAGTAAATAGAACATATTTATATACATATGATTTCTTACAAGATCAATACATATTATGGGTCTTCAGATATTTAATCTACCACATTCATCTCTTTACTGAATGTAATATCGACCCACATCTTAAAAGATACAAAATTATGGGATTGTTCATGAAATGGGATAGCACAACCCACTATGAAGGGAAAATATTATATATTTTTACAAAACATCTAAATCATCTATGTCATGGATTATTCAGTTAGGTTTAACTAGCCTATCATCTTTGGAAATTAGATGAATGTCATATATAATACATGATACAAATGACAGATCAAGCATCACATCAAATATAGAAGTTATCATAATCATCAAATCTGACATGCTTGTAAAAAAAGAATTATGACCATCCAAGCTGCCTGAATCCTCAATGATCTGACCCATCTCCTTTATGCGGATGAAATAATTCTTTTCCATAATGGTAGCAAATGGAACATCTCTAATCTCAAATCAGCCTTATCCCACTATGATGAGATCTCAGGTCAATCAATCAACCGGAGAAAATCATTTATTTTCTTTGGAAAAGTATTTCCCACTTATAGAAAAGACTACATTATTGAGAGTCTTAGTATCAAAGTAGGATCTCTTCTTTTTTACATACATTGGAGTACCTATATTTTGGGGAAAGCCTAGATATTCTAATTTTAATGTTATCACTGAGAAAATAATTAATCAACTTGATTTTTTGAAATGAAAATCACTTTCTATGGCTGGTAGGATCTGGCTTGTGAAATCCTCTATTGTTTTCAAAATGTTTTATTCTCTAATGATTTATAGGTGGCCTATCAATGTCCTTAAGAAAATAAACTCCTACATTTTTAAATTTGTTTGGACTGGGAGTATTTTTGAAAACATGCTCGTAACTATTTACTAGACTACCTGTTGTAAACCCATTAAGAAAGGAGGTCTTGGAATCAAAAGCCTCAAGCTCATTAATGAAGGCCTCCAAGCCAGACTCACTTGAAATTTAATAAACAACCAGACTGATTCAATTTCCTTTCTTAAAAATCTTTTCCAGGAAAAATATAAAAATTGAGATATGAATCTTTTCAATTCTTCTCTCTGGCCATCCATTAGAAATTCCTTTTCCAACATCATGAAAAACTCAAGATGTATGGATAGCACTAATTCCGAATTGAAATTCGGGCTTGACAATTGGACCAGTTCTCCTCTCAATTCTATGATTTCATCTCATACTGCTCCATATTCTATAAACTGCAACATAAAAAAGGTGATGCACTCTTCTAACATAACTCTCCCTGGTCCTATCAAGCATGTTGTTGATGGTTAAATTTTTTCTAATGCTGATGATTATATTATTTGGGATCCAGCCCACAATTGTATTCTTGATACTAAAAAATTTTAAAACCACTTTTTTTCTTCTTATGAATCTAATTTCTCTTGGTTGAAATCGTTTGATAAATATTGGATCAATCCTTCTAGACATAATCTTATCTGGCATATCTATCACAATCATATTCTTACTAAGGTTTGTCTCTAGTCCTTTGGTGTCCTGCTTAGTTATAGATGTCACCTATGCAATCAACATTGGGAGGACATTAGTCACTTATTTTTATCTTGTGCCACAACCACTGCTCTTTGGAATTATGTTACTGACATCTTTGATTGCAGATGGTTACTTGTAGACTCTATTTTATCCTTGATCAAATTCTGTGTTGAGATGGAGTTCTCGCAAAAAATCATAATTCTCTTTCCTTCTGCAGTTGCAGAACTCCTCCACCTTATCTGGTATGATAGAAATTCCATTATTCACAACAATTACTCATTTAACATTAATGCAGGTCAAGCGAGAATTCTTATTTCTATTAGGGATGCTTCTACACTTCAAAAATTCCATTACGAAAACTGGGTTGGTGATTTATTGATTCTTTGACGGCATAGAATCAAAGGGATCTACAAGAAGTCGAGGCTCTTTATTGATGTTTTCTGGAAAACCCCATTCCTTGGCTAGATTAAAATCAATGTCGATGGCACTTCCTATGGAAATCCGGGTCCTGCAGGTTGTGGGTCCATTTTTAGGGACTATCTTGGGCATTCTCATAGCTTCTTTTTCTGTGGTTATGTGTTTTCCTCCTCCCTTGAGACTAAGTTGATGGCTATGATCCATGCAGTAAACATTGTTAAGCAAAGAGGATGGAATAATATTTCAATTTAATGTGACTCTACCACCATTATCCAAGCTATCAAGAATGGAGTGGTCTACCTTGTGCGGTCTCTCACAACGCTTTGGAAGAAATGTCTTAACAAGCTTCTGGATATTAGATACATTGCCACTCATGTCTATTAAGAGTAAATATGGTGGCAGATGGTCTTTCCAACAAGGGAATCAACCAAGACATTACGTGGAGTGATAACCTTTTGGTTGAGCTATACCCTTTTTATGAAAAATATTGTATGAAAATTTCCTCTTTCAGGATCATGTAAACTCCCTTTTTCTTTTTAATAATATTTTGTGTCATAGTCTTTGACCAAGACATTTCTTTTAAGAAAAATATATATTAGGTTTTGATCAAAAATCAGATAATGAGATCATTTTATACAAGGTAATGACTCACAAAATTGGAATCATATGATCGATTAATTGGTTTGGTGATGAATATAGGTATTATAAAGGTGTGATTAAACCATAAAATCACAATATATGTCCACTAGGGGGATGGTATTTGAATATATCATTATATGATTTCAATAAGGGTGATTGAATTGGGTTTTAAAAAAACTAATCTTGGTGTCATCCCTCTTCTCCATTATATGACAGTAGCTTCATATAGTCAATGGGAAGATATTCCTATGACTTGGATAACCATCATCTAGGAAATGAGTTTCTTTGGGGAATAATTTCTTCAAAGGGGTCTCTACTCCTAGTTAGTGGGACTGTTTTAGCTCTCATATCTATAGTAAGTCCCACAGCCTTGCTCATCCTAGTTCAGACCAACCAAATTCCTCTAAACCACCTATAAACACATAAAAATATTCTCCAAATTTATGTAAATGTTGAGGATAGGTTTTCTTAAAATAATGGTTCCACGATAGTCTAAGAAGTGATCTTTGACTAAGGAATTGATTTTCTACACTTTTTTGAAATCCATAAACATCTGTCTTATGATAATGATATGTTCTTATGAATCAAAGTTGATTATTGAATATTTTTACACTTATGGTTTAGGTCTATTTTTTTAAAAATATTTTTTCTTGTACTCATGACTAATGATCTTTAACAAATTATCTATGACTTGAATAAGTTATAATGATGATTTCATAAACTTATTTTATCTTATTCTCACTTAGGATCCATGATTGATAAATCCTATTTTTAACCGTACTAAGAAAATATTCTTTATTATGTTTTCATTTCCCAATGTTACGATGAATAATTTTAAATACGGTATTTGTAAGAAGAGTACAGAGTTAAAATAACTATGTGGGAGATGTTTAAGATATTTTAAATAATAAGCTTATTATTAATATAAATTCCAAATACCCAAAAACATTACAGTTATAAGGAATGTATTATTATGATATGTATTGAATATTCACTGAAAATGATGGGATATTAATGTATGTAATCCTTAGGGAACTTCAAATAATGGCAGTGAATTCAATGGATGTAACTTCCAAAACATCTATAAAAAAAAGGGGATCAGGATCGAGAGCACCATAGATAGAACTCCATAGTATAACAGAGTGGAATATAGGATGAACCAAAAATTTAATAAGAATGAAATATTATGTTTTATTGAATCATATAATTCCCTAATCAGTTTTTGTGGAAATAATAAATAGCACACAATATGTGGAAAACATAAGTTCACTAGCTACTATAGGAGAAATTATACCATAAGATCAATGGTCTCGTATGACACCAAAATTTGTACACATGATAATATATAGAAGTTAACTTATTCTATTATGGATGAACATAAAAGATAAATTTCAAAGGCTACATCCAAATATTGTTTTTTCATGGGTTATATGAACGAATAAATTTTTACAAGACAGTCAGATAATTTCATGTATACAATTTTTAGAAGTTGTATATTTTTATTTTATGAGAATATACAATTAAAATATCTAAATATGGATGTAACATAATTTGAGCGTAATTACCTAACAAAAATCCTTAGTATTGAGTTTGAGTGCCACATGGCCTCATGCATGCCTACCCATGCATAATATGTTGGACAACAATGGTCTTAATTCCATCTGTGTAGAGTATATACCCTTAGTATTAATGATGGAATCCATAAATAATAAAACATCATAAATAATGGGAAATGTTAAAAACAAAAATCATGGAATATATCTCACGTCCCACAGAGTAATAATCAAAATAATCCCAACGTGAAATGTCAAAAATGAGTTTTATCAATCCCAAAAAGTAAATAAAACACAATAGTGGACCTCTAGATGTTTTAATATTACAACATTTAAACAACATTATTCATCTTCTATATCTCTCTCACTGGGCCTTTTACCTTCCATGGATCCCAGTTCAAGATGTCTGAATGCACATTGAGACACCCATTCATCGTGTGAGGTTAAACAACATATAAGACCCCCAATGCATCCTTAACACATGTTCACGAGAAATATATATTATTTTATTCCAAGAGGTGATGTGAATTAAAAACTAAGCATACATCCACACATGTAAAATTAATTATGCCTTATCCATTCTTTATTGATATCTAACCCCACTAGCTTAGGCATGATTCAACTAAGTATTTTAATGTCTATCACCACATGGCTTAGTATGTGTGTCAATTCCCAACCTCATTTGATACCCTACACCTATTAATAATATTTCCATGTTCTTATTCTAAGGATCACAACAATCCCTAACATGATGATGGTCATTAACAGGATCACCGCATGACCCACCCTAATAGTGGCCATAACCAACAGATGATTGTAATAAAAACCTATCATTTCTGATGTATTTGGATGTGTACATCACCCCTAAATGAAATTCTCACATATCATTCTAAATTCGATGGATATTAAATACCCACACATGGTATACTCGCACGTTGACTTACATATTCCTGATCTGAATCATACCATAACATTATCCATAGTTCATTTCCTTTGTCACGTCATCAATGTCACCCTCTATGGGGGAATCTGACCACTACTAGGAAGTACATCCATCCATATACATAAAGCAAGGTTATGAAATTTCACAAACAATATGTATCATTGAATTGATCATTATGGAATATAAAGATTAGTTCACAAGATGATACACACAGATCATAAGAACACATATCAAGGTTGGGTGACAATGGCCATTCACACATCCATATAAAACATATCATAAGAATTCATTTTGAGAATAACTTATCAAATTAGGAAAACATAATGCAGTTGGATAATGTGTTTGGGATCCTCCTTCCACAAGATCATAGACCATGACATTATGGTTTTCAAATATGATAATCACATGAATCAATCTCAAACCCAATTTGGAATGATATTTCTTGAATAAAATCACTACTATGAGGATTTTTAATGATAACGAACCCCAATAAAATCATTGATTAAATAAAAAATGACAAGAAATAAAATATTTGACACCATTTTGTGTTGATTACCATTTCATCCCAAAAAAGTTCTAAAACCCCTTTTTATTCATCCAAATACCACCTGCACATCTTTTACCTATGAAATATACATTTCTTTTTTAATAAACATCACATAAAACATTTTAAAACATACATTAACATAACCACTAAAATAGGGGTGGTTTAATTATCCCCAGAACAATATTTATTTTCCTTGAGATGTCTCTCAATAATCGATCTTGAATAACTCAGTCCATTGCGCTTGCAAACCATACTCATTATCTTAATTTTCCTCTTAAACCAATTAATCCTTTCATAAGATCTGAATATGTGTCATTATTTAACCTTTTAAAACAATGTTTCCCTAGTAAACTATATTGATCATCCTCTAATCATAAAATCCTTCCATCTCTAACTCAATGTCCTTATAGTCTATAATAGTTTTGAGGATTATGAATGAGGATCCATAGTTGAGATATATGGATCACATCATGCATACCTAGATAAAAATGAGGAATACCCAAATGAAAATCCACTATCCCTATACACATAGTAATATAGAGTAGTCAAATAAATCAAAATTTTAGATTTCCATTCTTTTGAATATATCAATATCACAAACAATTATCCCCCAATGGAAAACATAGACTTGCATTATAATATCAAATGGTATCCTCTTATAAACTATATACATTTATGTGGATCTTATCAGAGACTAAATACCTCTGAATCAACTATACTCCATTTGATATCTGATG
Source organism: Viscum album (assembly GCA_963277665.1). NCBI lineage: Eukaryota > Viridiplantae > Streptophyta > Magnoliopsida > Santalales > Viscaceae > Viscum > Viscum album. The sequence goes on from OY728158.1 coordinate 546,570,471, forward strand.
TACCAAGACGAGTCCTATAGAAACTACCTAAGTGGTATATTTCCGTAATAATGGTGATATAAAAGGATGATTATATATATCATTATAGGGTCCCATCAGGATAAATTCCTAGAAACTATTATTATTGTTAATCTATATAAAATATATAAGCTCATCACTTGTTCTTCCAATGCCCAGATTCATTCTCAGTGAATATCATCATGAATATAGATCACGTTCTTAGAAATTCCATTTCTCGGTGGATTATATGTCATGCTAAAAATGAATGGGGTCCAAATATACTTTTATAGACCCTACCAAAATGACAATATGAATCATAAATATCTACCTGAAATAATTCTTATAATTACTCCATGAAAATATAAAATCTCATAGACATAAATCAACTATTTCTCATCCATAAATTTTTTTCATAGATCTCTATGAAATGATACCCAATAGTCAAGAGATTCAATATAACCTATACAAAATCATGATTCCAGATGATCATTTGTAAACATGTTATGATATCCATCATTAAATCATACCATATCCACATTAACACTGAATGTTGCTTGAGTAATCCACCAGAATGTTGATGATAAACCTTTAAGCTGTGGCAGGAATGAAATTGGAACAAAAAAAATAGTATCCCTTTTTATATCTAACTACCATAATATTCTTTTAATATTATAGAAATATTATTTTACCATGGATTCACATTCCATTGTGATTTTAGGGAGTCATATATAAATTATTCCTTGATTTGATTAAGAACTACAATCCTATCATGGGTATAATTCTTGAATTAATCATTTATGGACATCATTAGTTCTGGATCCTCTCATATCAACTTCTCTCACATCTCTACACACATGAAATATAACATAAATAGAGACTTTACTCAGTCCACTAAAGTTGATATGATAACCAATGGTTCACATGTCACTACCACTTTCACATAAATTCTATCTATCCTCTAATTATCCAACAAACACATCAGTCAACACTCTTCCTCAGAAGGATTCCCTACAAGCTCCTAAAAATATGACATATTTCTACTGAGATTATCTAGAAAAATGTTACCCTTACCTGGTGTGTATTCCATCTCGAAGATTAATATCTACAAAAACTAAACCCAGCACCAATTTCATAAGTTTAATTATCTCTATGAGGATGTATAGTGTATAATTTGGTTTTTGTAGGAAAAAACCTATCTCTAAAGAGATTGTTTAAAACACATCAATGTGTGGAACAAAATTGTGAAATCCAGTTCATCAGTAGGATAATTCCCCACATGAGGTATTGGATAGAGTGTACCATAAGATACTAATTCTTCCTCCTACATCAGTACATCTCTTAATTAAACTCTTGAGGAATGGAAATAAAATCATACAACCTAGCCTAGGTTATAGAAATTCAATAACTAGAATAGTCTCCAACCCCATAATGAGATTAATAAACGCTTCTTCAAACATACCCAACCACCAAAACATGAATCCACTCTTTGTCAGAGGTATCACCTGCACTTTAATGTGGTATAAATTTAGAATTTAATTCCATTATTACCATAATAAAATTTGAAAAATATTTATCTCAAATATAATCTAAGGATGTTCCTTTGAAAAAACTACCTCCTCCTTCCCTGGGTCAACAAATATTTTAGCATCAGACACCACATACCCTAGAAAAAAACCCTCTCAAATCCAAAAGAGAAACATTGAAAATATGGCATAATGATGATGTGATTGATGTTTTCTCAAAAAAATATTAGGATGGATGGAATCTTACATCGAGTTCTATGAATTTATTTAGATTTCGTTGTCATCATTGCACACCATGAAAAATGAGCCAAGATATGGGTGAAATATCTTATTCATGAGGGCTATGAAAACTACTATAGAATTCATCAAACCAAACTAAATTTCAAATAACCTGTTATGATAATACAAAATCTCAAAGGCCATAATTGATATATCATCCTTCTTATCCCAGTTTTTATGGTAACATAATAAGAAGTACATCAGAGAAAACAAACAACATCCTTACAACTAGTTGAATATATTATATATCCTAATAAAAGTGGATCAATTAATTTCCTTTACTTCAATCAACATTCATTAATATACATAGAGAAGAAGAGTATTATATGCCTTTTTGGATAACAATACTATAGCACAACAAGGATAATTGATCAAGTTCATAAATACATTCTGCAACAAGTTATCAAGTTAAATTTTGTGTTCCTTCATCTTGGACGATTCCATATGATATGGAGGAATTGATTGAGGCTATTCCCCTAGAATGTGTTCAATTTCTAAATAATTCACTCAATAAGGAGGTGAACCATAAAATTCCACTAAAAACACATCCTTATGATGATATAGATCTAGAGGGAAATATTTGGGCCCTAACACAATTATTAAATCAATTTTATAACTATAACTTATTCCATAATATCTCCATCCTAAAAAATAATCCATTTAACTCAACCAATTCCCAATTACCACTCATCTGTCACTATATACATCTCAAAATAATAGAGTTAGTTGATACTCTTATATAATAACATTCAATGTCTCCAAAATATCTTGTAATCTAGTACATACCAAGTATCAAATTGAATCTAATAATCTCTATGATTATGAAATCAAAAAATTGAACATATAAAAAAATAACTAAAAAATATTTTACAAACCTATAAATATGATTGAATTTTTTCTAAGTGTGGGTTTATATTAATTATTTATGAGTATATTCAAACTGGTATGTCTAGGTCAACTATTAGTTCAATAATGATCAAAAAATATGAAGAACTAGTTTTGAACACATTAATAGATATCATATAGGTGATAAAGATCATTACTTGAACAATACATGCCCCCGCCACATTTTAGTTTCATCCTGATACACTACAAAAACATTCCCTTTCAGGACTTCGTGCCCCATCACTTGAGTTAGTGATGTCCAAGGATTCTAAATTCTATGATGAGGTCCTCCACCTAGAAAATTATATAATATACCATACTATTTTCAATAATCCCTCAAGAAAAAATGATGATTGTAACCTTCCCAACAACATTAGGGGAACTCCATAGTAGGATTCATGTATTAATGTAAAATATGGAAACTTTTCCATTAATTGAAGTACATGGTAAATCACCTACTATAAAGGACACTGTGAAAGTCCTTCTTTTACCCATATTCATCGTCCATTAATGTTCCGGTTCATCTTTCCTATTTCCTCTATCAAAGGAGGATCGCATAGTAGTTAGGGGAGCTCATTCACTGATCCACTATGTACTAGAAGTATTCCTATTACCTTTTCCACCTCTAGAACATTATCTATTTTCAATAATGATAAAAATACATATGATTATTTTTAAAAAATAAATAATCATAACGAATAATTTAACCTGAATAAAGAGGAATATCTTGAACAACCATTCCCTTTGGGAATCATTTTCATCCAAAAGAGAGGAAAATCAAAGAATCATTATGATCCATGAAAAATATTTAGAGACAAATATAGATACCATTTACAACACCATAATCTTCTAGGCATGATCCATCATTATCATGTTAGTAAAATATTTCATAAGAAATTTGTCCTTGAAACACCCAAGTAAAAAAACTCTCATATTTCAGTTGGATTAATGATATACCACCAACTCTTGGAAGATTAGTAAATGATAATTGTCACATGCATCACTCCCAAATCCACAGGTGTCGGGACCAGAACAAAAAAATATCTTGATAGAGTTTATTTAGTCCTCTATATTATGTGGGCCTCTAGTACCCATAAAGGATAGTGTATAATGGAGTTAGAATTTATTAGGATGGTCGACCATGGCCTTATGAATGTTTCCACCCCAAATGGGAATAATAAAAATAAATTCCTAGATGTTGTGGATCTGTAGAATAAATCAACAGTATTAATACCAGATCATGTTGTAGTACATTATCTTGATCCACAAGTGTTGGTATAACCACACCCAACTTATTGAGAGTGCCATGGGATACCCTTACCTGTGGTTCCATCATTCATCTCCTTGATGGATTATATATATATATATATATAAAATATAATTTTTTAATCCATTACATTAAGAAAGTTATTAACCATAATATAGACTCAAACAATAGTTTTCATATGAGACTTCTCATAACCTTGGGAACATCCCTCCAAGATCATCCCACAACTGAATAAATTTTCTATATACATCCTCATTAGTCGTAGTCAAAAAAATATGTCAAACAAGAATCCAATTATTAATTAATATAATTAATTGTAAATGGATATCATAAAGGAACAAATATATCACACTAAAATAGGCCTCAGGTTTAAGATTAATTAATAATGTATCGTGTAATAATCAAAAAGATCATATATGAAATGTGATCATACATGCCTTGTCATGATGAATGAAAAAAACTAAAACCAATAAAACAGTAACACAACATTATTCAAAGGATCAATATAAAACCATATAACCATAAATATAAAAATATTCCAAAAAATTATAACTGAGTGGTCTTTTACACATGTGTTTTCTTAGAAGACATACAACTCCATTAATTTAGACTATTACAACCTAAATTGATCCTAAAATACTCCAAATCCAAGTAAAAAATAAATTAAATAGGTAAAATCATCCTTAGATAACATTTTTTAATTCCCTATCCTAAATTCTCTTATTCTAGCTAGAGTCCCACATAGCCTCATGTGAGCCTCCCTATGTGTTAGAGGATGTGTTTTGGTAGAGATGGATTGAATTTCATCAACGAATAAAGTCATAAATAATAAAACATAATAAATAATAAACAATTACAAATTGATATTGTTTCATGTATTTGGTGTTCTAAAATGTAATAATATAGATAACCCTAATGTGGCTGTCAAAATAAGTGTATGAGAAAAAAATTAGTAAATAAAACATTATGAAATCCCTCCAGAAGTAATACAGATACAACCTCTAAAAACCATGATCTATCTCTTATATCCTTGTCATTAGTTATTTTCCCTTCCATGGGTCACTCAATATGAATTATGTTCATTCATTGAGATGTCCATGCAGTCTTTGAGTATATTTAGTTTAGAAAAATGCCAATATTTCAACAAAAAATTGAAAAACATATATATAATTTTTTATATCATGAAAATAATTAAACACATAATTTAACTTATATCGACAAATGAATTGAGTCATCATGTACTAATAAAGACACCATAAACCCTATACCCACATCCATTGGAATGATCCCAATAAGTTCGACAATTTATTTCACCACACATTATAATATGTATCTCATGTCCCAAAGTTACTTGTAACAATTTTTGAATTAGTACTCTTTATACGTTACAAAATTAAGGAACACTAAACACCCCACCCTAATGATAATGGATACAATTATCACCCCATCCCCAACCTTATTGTACTTCATAATCATCAGATGATAGAAATTCCCTCCTAACATATATGACATGTCTAGATTTGTAAGTAACCCATGCATGTGTCTCTTTATAGCCAAAAAATACACAAGTTCACGGCATGTTCTAATCCAATGTCAAAAAAAGTACTTGATATATCTAATACCATCATATAAACAATAGCTTCAACCTCTGTCACATTATCATTATACACCTCCAAGGGTTTAACTCACCAATACTGATCAATCTATTCCTAGTGATACCTAATTAATGTTTCCATTAGCTATAAAACACCACAATAATATTTATTGTAGACATAAAATTATGGGTTATCTAAAATATTTAACGGGTGGATACTACCAAATTGTAATATCATATATCAATGATGGGTTATAGGGGTGACTCTCACACAAATTAAAACATATCTCAATCATGGTATTATAACATAAGTTATTACATGATGATAACAACATATAAAAATCCCTATTTGGTAAGTATGTTCCAACCTCAAGATCATGGACATGAGCATCATGGTTCTCCAAGATAGTAGACACCAAAATCATAATAATACCCAATCTACAATGAAGATTCACTAGGTGAAAACCCACTAAGATATTGTTGAATCCCAATGATCCTTATTAAAGTATTAATACACGAAATTTCTTAGAGAACACCATACCCAACACTAATTATTATTTTTTCTTGTTTTAAGTAGTAAAATACTAAAACCAATATTTATGATTCCAATAACCAAAAAAACATCTTATACCCAATTAATTATAATTAAAATATAAAATAAAACATCACATAAAACATTTTATAACATAAATTATCATTCCAACTAAAAATGAATTTGTTACATTGATAAAAATATGGAAAATACTGAAGTTCATGTTGTTATAGATGAAATGACCTAAAATAAAAAAGTTTTGGTGACACTAAATATCAGCACATCATAACTATAAATTAAATCAATAAAATAAATTCTATTATACAAATAATATACTAATTAATGTGGAAAATATAAATAATCTTTGAACGTTACTGTTAAGAAACTTGTATCTGTTATACAAAGAAGAGAAAAATCTAAGACATAGTTAACAAGGCCTTCATGGGTGAGATGATTGGCCTGTAGTTATTGGGTTGATATGAATTTATTTACACTTATAGATAACAGTGAACCAAAATTTCTCTAATTGGTAGTGTATATCAATGTCTCAAAATAGTGGGATCATCTACAGAAGGGAAAAATAAATTTTCTCATGTTCAATGGAATTTTTGAGTTAGCTAAGATGGTGTAAGGGAAGAGAGAAGTAGATGACAAATGGTTTTTCTTTTTTAACATATATTCTCATAGAATTATAAGAAATGAATATTGCTTAGTGGTTGATGGATTTTGAATGAAATATATAATTAATTTCTTGTAAAATCATTCATTGGTAGTTAAGAATAATATAATCATTATTGGTTTAATTATTGTATGTTTTGATATCTTACACTTGGAGTAGATTGATTTAAATAATTACATTATGCATGGTGATTTTATGTATGAGATCTCTATAATGTATCCTAATCATTTTAATGACCATAAGAAAGGTGTCATTATTTATAATTTTTAATTAATCGTATATAGATTTAAATATTCACCTCATTAGTGGGATTTTTTTTAAATTTTTTTAATGAATATGGAATGTTTAATAAGATGCAACTCTGATCATTACTCTTATAGGATGTTATGGGATGATAGGGTGTTTTCATAATATTACACTATGTGGATGACATGGTTAATGTGGTTTCATATAGTACATGGATTCATGAGTTCAATGGTATGTTTTTAATATTTTAAATTAAGGATCAACGACAATATAAGAAATTTATGGAGATGTAAATACATATGGATCAAAAATATAGTACTCGGGTGTTATCCTAAAGTTTTTCATCTAAAAGATTATCGAGAAGTTTAGTTTTTCTAGAAGTAAATGTATCTCAACCACCCATGTCAGAGAATTAATTTTGTCAAAGGTATATGCATTAGAATTATATGACGAATCATGGTACATAATGAATTTTATAATATATCATTAGTTAGATATTTATATATGAAATGAATTTTATAGTGACTAATATTTCATTTTTAGTGGGATGGGTAAGTTGGTTCATGTCAACACGCAAAACAGAACATTGGAAAACTATGAATTGTCTAATCTGATAAATATAAGGACCATAATATATGGTTCTCTATTTTTTAATGATGATCCTTCGTAAGGTTTAATTGATGTAGATATTGGTGGGTATTTATGCAGATGAATGAGAATGACTAGATTTTTTATTGTGTTTGGAAGAACTATGGTCATATGGATGTCCCATAAAAATACTATGGATACATTTTCAATAATGGGAGAAGATTAAATAGTACCTATGAATTCTAAAAATGAGTTGGTCTAGTAAATACACTTAATTAAGAATCATAGAATGTAACAAGTATGGTGAGTGTTATTCAATTATTATATTAGTGTTATATACCTTTTTTATAATCCATTGTCTTATTAGAGATTGAAAACATTTAAGTGAAATTTAATTTTACCCAGAACCCTTTAGAAGACAAGGTGTTTTTGTTGGGGAATATTATAGGAATGAATAACATAGAAGACATGTTGACGCTGTTTTTAATCTATGAATGTCTAAGGTTACAATCTTCTTTAAAAGGAATTGGGTGACTGTAAGATGATGAAGAACGATGATTTCATGGATAAAGATGATTATTTTTTACTATGTGTTGGAGATATACATAAGTATTTGATGAAGAAATCGTAATGTGGATGATTTGTATGATTTTAAAAGATGTTCAGGAAATAATATTCAACTTATCGTAATAGGTAATTCTTAATGTTCATCATGGCCTTTTCAAGGAAGTGGAAACAATGAATTAATCATGTTAGTAAAATGTCCAAAAGTTCAGAAATTCTATAGGATGCATTGGGTAGTATAATTTTTCTAGATATTGGTTCTGAATAGTTTACCATCTGTAGTGGTTGTGGCAGTAGAAGTCACTAATGATTGTGAGGTTAATGGATGGTTGACCATGTTTCTTAGATGGGGGTGCAACCAGTTTGAATAGATATAAAAATACAATAAATTTATGTGGAACCTATTGATTTTTATACATTTTATCATGAATAAATGTGTTATTATTGTATATTAGTCTATACAGATTATTATTCATGGTTTTTATGTCCCATTAATGATTAGAGGTGTTTTACAATGAATATAAGATATATTTTTTAACAATATAAATATTTGTTTAACAATTTTTTATATCAGTATCATTTTGAATGAATATGTGTTAAATTTCAAGAAGTTGTGTGATGTGTGTTTTAGGTGGAGTTTATGGAATAGATTAATTTTTAGTTCATGTTTTCTTTGAAAAATGTGTTTTTTCAATAATTTTATTTTTTAGTATAGGACCATTAGTAGGTGCGCTAATCTGGAGAAAACATGTTCTTTAATCCATTGAATATACAAAGGTTATTCATCCCATAAATTCAATTATTTTTTGGATCCTTTTGTACAATAGTAATTATTTATTGATGATGAGGGGGAAGAACATCACGTATCATAAAAGAGAATAATTCATGGTTTCTTTACCTATGTTTGACCCTATAAATTTAAAACCTTGTTTCCTTTATGTTATCAATTTTTTATGTACTTCATAAATTTAGTTAAAGATGTGATTTTATCTTAAGGATAATTGATAGAAAGTTTTTGAAAAATGAAGGTATTTTTCCAGTGATTATAACATATAAATATATTTTTTAAATCCATTTATACTAAGTGTACATATAAATTCATGATAGGAACTTTATGGTTAGTTATCTTTGTTAAGAAACATGTTTTAGTTTCCAAGTGAAGTAGAGTGTTTGTTTATTTAATATAGTATATTTTTAGTATTTTTATATTCATTTACATTAACATATATTATTTTTTATGTTTATTAATTTTTATATATATTGATATCAAATGTGTTTTTTATAACATGTGTGAAAAAATAATATTTCGATTTCCTTGATGGAACCATATAATGTGTTCCCAAAATATGAAACCCTTGATTCATGAACCGTTTGTATTATTAATGTCTTTGAAATATGACATGTTATGTGATGTGTGTTGAAATTACCCATAGATGGATATATATATATATATATATTATTCCTTAAATAATTGGACTAATTTCAATTAATTGTGTTTGGAGTTGAGAGAGAGTTTATTCAAGGATATGATTGTATTATTGTTATTATTATTATTATTATTATGTGATTATTATTAAACATACCTCTATTTATATATCATGGAAATCGTCTAGTAGAAATTCATGAAGTGTTGGTACACATACTTCACTAATTTAGTATCATGCTCTATCTAGTGGCCCCACATATGATTCAGCTTTACATGGGGGAACTTTATTTTATGTTAGGTTATATTGGGTAATGGTGTGTGTTGGAAAATGTTGTTTAATAAATATCACTAATTTATATTGTATATATTTTAGTTTTTCCTTGGTTTTACCCAAAGATCATGGGTTACCTTGAGGATTCTCATGATTATATGTGTGTGCATTTATTATTTTTTATCATGCACATTTGTTTCAATAAAAAATTGGTTAAAAATCATTGTTCTATTCATATTAAAATATTTTCATCTAATCATTCATGTCCCCTCCCCAAAAAAAGTGTATTCCTAATAGGTTAGAAATGGGAAAAGAGATATAGTTACACCTGAATGTTGCCACTAGTAGGCCCAAGGATGGAGACAAGCATAGAGGGTATAGTAAATTCATAGTTGGGTGGAATTTCCCTCTAAGAGAACACATATGAAAGAGATAGATAATACAGACACCAACCAAATCTTGATCATAGTACAATTTAAAATAAAACTGAAGTGAACATATTAAATGACATTAAATAACTACTGAAACTGAAAGGAAAACATCAAGTACCAAATGAATAGTAAGGACCTCAATGACCACAATACCTAAACAGCTCATGAAAATCCCCAAGCTAGTAGTAACTTGCATTTTCCCCATAGTTATCAAACTAACCTAAAAATAGAATATATATATGCTTGGTGAGTCTAAAAATATACATAATAGGATCCACCTTGGAGATTCCCATTTAAAATATAAAGAAATAATTCTAATGAAAAGTGAACAACAACTGAACGTAACTCATCACATAAACAAGTATACTATGTTCCCAACCACATAGTGGATACTCTCACCAAGTATCATATGCAATATTATATAATATAATAAATAATATTAGGGGAACCCCACTAAAACTTCACCACAAGTTTTCAGCTCAGCCCCAATGTCGCACATCCTAAGCATCTCTCTCCAAAAAGGATAGCCTACAGAGACCTATTTAAAGAACCAAAACACACAAATCATGTATAACACCACCACACGCATGTAACCAATTGTACCTTTTAGTTTTTTGGAGCAACTAGATCTGTCATAATGTGTATCATACATAGAGTAATATACCTCAAGCCATCACACCCCATTCGATGAGTAAGGATACTCAATCTATCACTACATACACACATTATTCCTATAAAAGCCCTTAGGAAACTATATCAACAATACATGTGTGTAAAAATATCCAGAATCAATTACAACACACTAGAAACATAAACAGGTATAACTAACCCTCATACATACCATATTAGTAAATACCAAGGGGATAGAATAGGTTTAAAGGGGATGGTAATCCATCCATCCTCCAACCAGGATGTTGGGGAAAACAATCTAAAGGGATCAACATCACTGGGGTGTCCGTTTCAAAAACTGATAGGGTAGTGTAGCACATGAAAAAAAATGTACATGATATAATGTATCTCAAAATCACATTATGGGAATAAACTAATATCATACTCAACTATAGATAACATTTCTCAAACACCTAGCTACTACTGCTAAGACTAGATATCCTATAAGAACATGAACATTTAATGATCTATATTATTTTATCTAATTCATTTTCCTCTATTTCAATGAATTTTAATTTATTCATTGACCATTAATTATCCTTTTAATTTTTTCTCATTACATTACATTGGAATTACAACAATGATTCATTCTCTCTAACCATAATAATTTTTTTTCCACACAATCTCTTAATTATAACATCATCATTGCATCACAGAAAGATCCATCCCCATGGGTTAAAAAATTATTCATTTATTAACAACATTAGTTTCCTTGATATCAGGTACTATAGGAAAACATCCAAAGCTAGAAAACAAAGAAAACATCCATACAAATCCATCGACCTCAAGAAGTTGGGAAAAGAAAGTATATAAACAAACAACCTGGTCATTGGCCAACAACATATTCAAATTAGATTCCATATTTGATATCAACATGTATGACCAACATCATCCCGTTCAATCATCCTTGGTATCCTCCCTGACACTCACATGCATATCCTGATTCATCTCTCTTTCACAAGTGTCAAATACTACCACAACAACCAAGCCTCCCAACCCATCATGAAATGAAATAACTCTTGTCTCAACCATCTCCGGATCACATCACATCTGGACCTCCCCAACCCATAAACCGCAACATTCATCCATTCTCACATCCTAACATATGCAATATTAAACAAACATAGCATCCATGATCTTGGACCTAAAAAAAGTAATTCAACCTTCATAGACAAAAAGCCCTAAAAGAACCAAGGAACCAGGTACTCAACCATTACAAGAAAGAGGCTAACTCAGGCACTACAAAGGCATTATATTTTATCACACATCTGATTTTTATAGCATCATGAATTAACAGATTCATTTTTTATAGCTTCTAATTACTAGAAAAAGAAGCATCGAGATATCACATCTATCCCAAATTCAATAATTAATTAATTTAATCTTCCTTTAATTCTTTTATCATCAAGAATCCTAATGATTCACGTTAATTAACCAATTCAATTAATCATTCTCCATTGTAAAAATTGATTATAATCGCATTTCAATGACAATTGGATACATTAAACAAGTATCTCTAATATTTTATAAAATTAATTATCAATAAATTATGGCATTATGTTCATTACAAATTTCACATGCCAATCCTAGAATAATAAGAATATAATATATTTCACACTATCTAGAAAAAAAGAGGTAAATAATTATCATGGTAGGAATGAAAAACCCCATCATGAGAATGATACCAATTCTTTAATCTGAATCAATTAATTATTAAGTTAATTTAATTCTAATCAAAGGGGATAAATCATTATATATCAATGATTGAATATAAATAATTAGAGAATAAATGAATCCCCTACCACAAAATGGTTTTAATGTTCTTTTCAAAACAATGTACCAAATATATGGATCCCAATCACCTCTCCCACAAGAACATCATCCACCCAAGGATGTCATGCCACAACCATACAAATAGAAAACCAAAATACTCTATTAGAAACATTTTTAGGTAAATCCCAGAGAACATTGAGAAGACATAAGAGGAAACAAGCACAAATCGTGAGAAAATATAAGAAAACTAAAGGCTAACACACTGTCGATCATAGATGATCTACTTGGATGGAGGATGATAGCCCGATAATAGATTATTATCAATGTAATCTCCAAAACCTCTAGAAAGGAGTTGTTGGACACTGAAAAATGAGAGGTATCATTGTATATAGAGGGTTTATGAAAATAATGAGTGGATGAAACATTATAAAACATAAAACATCAAGTATTTACATGACACATAATAACTTTTTACATTATATAATCCATGGGTTTAGTTCCCACTGAAAAACATTTCATTGTTTCTTTATTCTACCCCTAAAACTTACACATTGTGAAAACTAATTTTACATCATGTATAATTTTTACAAAGAATGAAATATTGAAACATACATCTTTTAAAAGGCATGTTTCTTTGAACAACTTACAGGCCTCCTCTAATTACTTCATCCTTTAGAAATGTACAATGTTTCAATCCAAGTATCTCTTGTCAAATTCATTAGATACCACTCAAAACATTATCTTCCTTGAGAAACCAAAAAAAACCCAAATTTGAAAGGAAAAGGTGTTGTTTGAACATCCACCTAATGAGATACATCTCAACGATCATACTATCATTGGACCTCAACCACCACATGAGGTGAGTAGTGAAATACCACATAACAACCACATCCATCTCCTAATCACTCTTCGAGTGTATATACGTCTCAATAAAGATAAATCCACAATAAAGAAAAAGATTAAACCATCTAATAATCTAGAAATCATCTACAACCACAAAAAAATTATGTTATAAGAGAAGAGATAAGCACCAAGAAGCTCAAGGTACTGAGAATGTATTTGGGAATCACTTTCCCAAATAATCTCCTCCATTCCACTTTTCCTCCACAACACATTAACCAAGGGGAAAACACCCCAGTAAAACAACTTCTCATGGTTTTCCAGGATCTATACAGGACACTCCTCAAAGTTTTCATTATCATTAACATTGATCTCACACAAATAGATGACGTGAGAGTCTCCGTGAATATAACGATAGAGATGTGACAATTGAAAAACATCGTTTATCTGTCTCATATATGGGGGAATCACTATTTTTGTATGGCATTTCTACAACATGAGTCTTCACAATGAATGTACCCACAAACTGGGGAGAAATCATACTCCCATGACCAATCCTTCACTTCCCATAATGTGGATTCACATTTAAGAACACATGATATTCAATTTCAAACTTCATATGCCTCCTCCAATGATTGACATAAAATTTATAATGATCATGAACTACCTACATCCACTCAAAAATCAACTAAAACAACTCTATCATATTCTATACTAGTTTTGGGATGAGAACATCTGACTCTAAAACCCTAGTCTAGAAAAAAACAGAACACCAAGTTTGGCCATAGAAGGATTCAAACAACTCCATACCAATTATGGAATGAAAACTATTATTTAAAAAAATCAACCAAGGGAAGGTTCCTCATCCATGAACCTCCAAAATCCAATACACAGGAGTCCAACATGTCATCTAGATTCTACATGGTCTAGTCTATTTAATCTTCTATATTTGGATCAAAACCAGTTCTATGGAATAATTGAGAAAAAAAATCGGGGTGGATACCTCTGTAAACACTACAGATAAAACAACGATCTTGATTATAAATGATCATCCAATGGACCCCATGAAGTCTCACTACCTATAATAGATACTGCCTCGACAAAACCTCTATGGAGATCAACTCCTTTATCTTTACAAAGTGTTCCAATATCATAATATGATCCACTACCACCAATATTGTGGCATCACCTCCCTATAAAAGAGGTAAAAAGGTAAAAAACCCATTAAGATATCCTCCCACTTAAACTAAATAAACTAAAATGGATGGTGAAAACCACCAAGAACAAAGTACTCGACCATTACATTTTGGATGACTAAGCATTGAGACACAAACCCTAAAACTACTCACATCAACCCAGGCCACAAAAAATCACCCCTCAACACTCAATACATATTTGTAAAGTTTTTATGTACAAAAAATGGAGAACTATCAACCTGTATAAGAACCATTTGATGTATCTATAATAGAATGAAATGACTTCCTTGCTACAACACTAAGTATTTTTCATCCTCTGACCAACAATCAATGTCTTTACCATAAAAAACATATTCTCTCCAATCCTACACCTCATAATACCGAAATTTGGATTTCTCCACCTTTTTCATCAATGATGATTTGACTATCATATAAAAATCCAACCTCTACCCCCTGAATTCTCCCATATCTGGAGGTAATGATGAAATTTATTCCATTACCTACCAAAAATTCCCTGATCCACACACCGCATCACTTTACAAATTCCTTCTCATCATATCAACTACATCATGTCCTTTTTAGGTGTATATGTATTAATAAAGTCAAACTCTGGTATGAAATCCATGCACTAATTTAGGTCCACATTAAAGTTTCATTGGGAGAAATCATACCTCATGCATTAATGAATAGTGATGACTACAAAATTCTCATTGACGAGGTAATGTCTCCACAAATTTAGAGAAATCTCCACCACTTCCAAATCGATATGGTGTGTGGCATAGTTATGCTCCTGGGGATGTAACTTCAGAGACCCATAGGAAACTACAAATATTAGCTCCATTAATACACATACCAACACAATACATGAAGCATCATAAATAACCTAAAAATAAATTCTTTCTGCAGGCAGACAATGAACTGGATCAATGAACAAATTTTCTTTTATATAGTCAAATGTTGTCTGAACTAGATCACTCAATAAGAAAAATTTATCCTTTCTGGTAAACATTTTTAGAGGAGTTAAAACCCAATATAAATTGGATATGAACCCTCTAAAATAGCCTTTACAAGCACATAAACATTGCACTTTTTCCACATTAATGGGATCTACCCAAGACACAACTACTTTTATCATTGACAGATCTATAGCTACTTCTTGTTGGGATACTACATGACCAAGGAAATAGATTTCTTTTGTAAAAAACCCACACTCCATAAACATCCCAAATAACATAACAAAGGGACAAACACCCAAAAATGCGCACACATTCTATACTTTCTATTCCTTAGACATAGAGTATATAAGGATTTATTTCGATGAAAACCACCACAAACATGTCATGAAACCCACATATATTAGTTTTCGTTTACCCCATGAACACAAATAGAGAATTTATCACATCAAACAACATAGCAAAAAATTAGTAATTGAAATGACAATAATTGAAATTTGGATTTGGGACATCTTCATCTTTTGCACACATCTGATGATGTCCTGGAAGAACATAAATCTTTGAGAACCAACTTGTACCATTTTTTGATCAAATAAATCATCTATTCATGGATGAAGTTACCAGTTCTTCCCTACCACTCCATTTAAGTGATGATAATCTTTAAAAAACAACAAACATCCATCATCCTTCATTATGAAAAAATGGTTCATTCCATGGTGATACACTTGGCTAAAAAAAGAACATCGTAATAGATAATTTATCTATATACATTGCTCTGGTAAATCAGAAGGTTCCATCACATACGAATACATTATGATAAGAGACATGATTAGATATAGTTGGATCCCGAACTCGATCTCTTGTCGCGGTGGTAATGCTACAAACTCATCTATAAAGTTAACATGGTACTCTTCTATGACCCATGTACAAGCCAGATACTGAACTGTATATGATCTTGGAATCAAACCAGTCATCAATGATGATAAGGATTGAACTAATTTTTCACATATATGAGGGTCTCACTCACCAAAAAAAATTAATGGATCTCCCTCAGCATCAAATAACATAGCATGCCTCTAGATGTAATCTTTGATGACCTGTACTGAATACAACTAATCCATGTTGATGGTGATTTCATATTTTTTTATCAGTAAATATAGGAAATCTCTGCAAGAGTGGTGTTGTCCTATCAAAAGATCACATTCTCTACATACATTAAATAAGTCACATCAACCTCCAAATGCCGTTTTCCACACCAATAGAAAGGGAAGAATATCTACCTCATGTCCCAAACCATGGATGATGGTAGTTAATATAAAGTATTTTATCGCACCTAGATTTTATAGGGCCTACACTGAAGTGGAAATCAAGAAATGGACACCTTCAAGGACATATGTCTCACCAGAACATGGAAAAGATAATGCATGAAGATGACCAGGACATTATCCATGGCCTCTCTTACCATGCTGATGAACATCACAACAACCACACTTTTCTATTTGGTGATAGGGATTATCCCTGGGCTATCCACTACATGCCCCAAATACTCTCTGCTAATTGAAAACAAGAGAAATCTATTGTAGATTCTTTTACTAGAACTACTTCTATGGTTGTACCTAATGCAAAACAAATAACATATGATTGTTACTCAAGAAGGTCAGACACTCTCAGCACTAATGACCTTGACCTTATCTAGAAAAACATTATTTTTGATCCCTTTTTGTAAGCCTGATAGTAAAATACCCAGGTGAAATAATTCATTGGGGGATGTGACCTACCAACAGAAGATTGAAATCTCTTCTCTCCTAACAATTGGGAACCCCAGACTGTAGATATGATTCATGATGAATCTAAAAGTCTCACCTATTATAATGATCTAGTTCTATATACCATCATCTTAATGGCCAATTTTTTTACTATCACCTTGAGATACATATTCAACAAAAATAGGGATCATTGTGACTATATATCATGATGTAAAGACATCTTGAAAAGCCTCAACATAGCATCCTTATATGGAAATATGTTAGAATAATATCATAGAATCTTCTTGAAATAGACCCCAAAATTTTTCAACTATAGATATCTAGCCAAAGGGTAATAAGATCACTGAAATTGGCCACCTTTGAAGTCAAAGAAAGACCCTCAGCTATGTACTTGTATCATAAACCCTCCCATGAGACTTCCAACTCTCCACAATCTCTGAGGATTATGAACTACCACCACTTTTCAACCCCATGGGACATCATTATTGGTCGGAGTAGATGACTCAAAAGAGGGGTGAATTGAGTATATAAATAAAATTTTTGTTAAAAAGGGTTCATTATGAAATAATACCCTTAATGAAAATCAACATAGTGACAATTTGTAGTGAATTTATAAAAATCTTGAAGGTTTAATTTGGTTATCTGAATATTGACTAGTTCTCAGATTTACCAATCAAAATATTTGTAAAACTTTTGAAACAATATATTAGGAGTGAGGATATTTTGTTATCCTCTAGTTTAACTTACGAGACAGTGTGTGATATTCAAACAGATATACACACTGCTCAAAATTGTAATGATAAGAACAAAACAGAGTTATGAAAGAGAATAGGGTTTAGAGTTCTCTCTGTGTTGTGCAGTAATTCTCTAGATTAAACGAATGTATAGGAAATGTTATTCGAGTTATCTTCTCAATGTTTTCTTCAGAACATATTGAAGGAGTTTCTCGTTAATGTGTTCAGCTCTTCTTTGTGAGGATGTTCAGAAAGCTCTATTAGGTAGTATCTAGGAGAGCCCAAGCGTTGAGTTTTTCTCATTTTTAATATTCTGAGTTCACACAGTCTTTATTTAAACATGTTCTCCAAGCTCTATGTGTATTTTTGTATCTCTATATCACCTTCTCCATCTCTTATTGAGCTCTGAATGATGTCCTTTTATAATTCATGGTCTTCTAGGCATAAATATCTTCCCACATGCATGTACGTTGAACTTGTCTACGAATAGTCCTATGGAAAACATTAAATAATATCATAAATATTAATTTGTCTAAATATGATAGTTAGAAATAAATTTTTCTTAATAAAATTGAAATAGTTATTTATGACTATTAGAGAGTCATCTTCGGTGTGTTGTCTTCAGTTTGGTAACATAATTCTTTTAATTTCGATGTGTCGACTTCGGTGTTTCATCTTCTGTGTGTTGAATTCAGTGTGTTGAACTATAGTGTGTCGACTTTGGTGTGTCGAACAACAGTTTGTGAACTTTGGAGTGTCGACTTTGGTGTGTTGAACATCGGTCTTTCAACTTCGGTTTGTCAACATCGGTGTGTCGACTTCGGTGTGTCTATCATCAGTGTGTCGAACATCGGTGTGTCGACTTCAGTGTGTCGACTTCGATGTGTCGAACATCAGTGTTAGGGAATCTGAAAAGGATACGAAGTGTCTATCTTACACAAATAATTACAAGACTAAGTGTTATCCAAAAGTACATGTATAAATAGACATCTAAACATATTTATTCATGAATATAGGTTATTTACTTATTTAATTATATTTTCCTAGATGACAAAATTTATTTACATAGAGATATTAAAATGGCATGAAAGAGGAGAATCTATATATTGAAATTATTTGCGATTATGAAAAATACATTTTCATAGAGGTTCAAACAATATCCCTCTTTTTATAATCACAGATTATGGCATACATGAAAAAAAATATAATAATGATAACATTATATAGCATACTGCACTGAATTTAATTTTCAAATATAACTAAATTTTTTTTCTTTCTTGAACTTTTAAAACAAAGACCCCCCTCAGTAAATGGATTATGAAGAGTACATGCCATGTGTCCTAAACCAAAAAATCTCACCCTTAGATAAATAATTTATGCCTTATTTTCTACCCCTTTTGGTATTAGAAAAAAAAGAAATGTAGAAAGGAGAAATAATAACAAAATAAAGAGAGCATAATGATTTCCATTAAAAGGTATAAAAGTACCAGACAAACAAAAAGACCAAATCCCTATAAAAAAGAAACAATCCATCACTAAGGGTTTGGATGATGAGGAGAATTTACAATGTCTGAAGGATTCGAGGGGGAAGGAGAAGGTTTGGTTGTGGTAGAGGAAAGTGGTGGTCTAAAGATAACACCAGGCAAAGAAACACCTATAGGAACAATAGCTGCAAGGGTAGGCCACCTTTCTGACAACAATCTACTCAGAGTTTGTAGTGTGATGATCATTCGAATCTGGGAATGGTCCTGATAGACGATCGTTGGAGCAGGAGGTCAGGATACTATACCAATTGAAGCAGTTAGAGGGACCACAATAGCCTCTTCCTGAACATTCATATAAGGCTTAAAGATATTGATGAAATCATTAATGATTTCACTACCATATTGCATCTGCTTCTCAATGTCATCCTTATTTTCCATAAATTTATTCCACAAGGGTGTAAACATCTTCAATTTAAGGATTAATTCGTGAATGCTTCTATGAATGGAAGAATTCTATTATTTTCTATGAGAAACCTGAAGAAATTGATGAGATCATGCTTAGTATAAATATTAGTGAAATACTTATCCACATTTTACCCAATCTCTTTCTGATCTGCATAAACTTCATTTGTGAACCACCTGACCATATTGTAGATAAGTCCAATATTTTGATGTACTTTTTCAAGGTTTTATTTCTCAAAAAAACTCTGATGTTTTTGAAATTCCACTCGCATCAAAACCTTGAGAGACTCCAAATCACTAACAGTAAATTTCCCACTCCTTAAACTGTATGGGCCATTCATCATTTTACCAAGCTCTTCAATCAACTAATTTAAGTCCACACTGATTAGATGAGTTACCAAGTTCCTAAGATCATCCAGAACACCAAAAAAGAAGGTCTTGAAGTCAGAGGTTAATGAATTTAACTCATTGCTCATCTTTCTTACTACTTCTCTCAGCAAAGTATTGTGTCTAATAATGGTTTCTTCTAATGTAATGAGATTTAGTTTAATCTCATGGATCATTATTCTTGCAATCTTTGTTACATCAGCATCTGAGATACCTATTGAGGTATAGGTTGAACTTATGTATCACACCGAAGCTATCACAGACTCACATATATCAGTTTTGAATTTCTCCAAATCAGCCTTAGTGACATAGTCACTGGGCACAGACTGAGCTATAAGTTCTACAGGTGGAGGTGCAGTTGGTGGAATAGATGAAATATATTCTAGTTCACCCTAGACTTGCAGAGAAGGAGGAGAAGGTTCCCTCACCTCAACTAAGCCATACTCTAAACCAAAAATAATCTATCCTAGATCATTAATCCACTATCAAGCACAAGTCTAGTCTCTTGGCTCCACAATATAAATTCAGATCCCTCTTCCCTGAGGCTCAGGAACAAAATCATCAACATCAACTTCTTAATTCTTGATTCGGGAAATAATAACTTGTCTAGGAATAGGAACCAACCGAACATTGAGTTCTGGTTGTGGTCCAGCTACTTAAGCATCACCAGGTACTTCCTCAATTTGAGGCACTGGAACCACATCTTATTCCTCTTGGCCATCAGCCATAATGTCATTCAATTCCTGAATGACCTCTTGATTTTCAGCATTAGGAAGGGGTGATATGTCCTCATGTTCAGAATCTTGATGACCAACTGCCAATTGTTCAACTTGCTCAACACCCTCACCATCTCCATGTAAAAATTCATCACTGGATCTATAATTCACTTGTTGTCCCATTTTTAGAGAGTCACTCACATGATCATCATTTCCTACATTATCAACTCCACCACCACCACCATCATCATCATCAGAATCCACATCAGATTTACTAACATAGCCTTCAACTCCAGTAACATAAATTTCTTCCTCATCGTCATAACCTAATAAAGGTTCTCTTGAGGGTAAGTCTATAGGTGGAATAGCATGTCCATAAGACTTATCTTTGGGAAATTCAGCAATATCAGGGTCACTCCTTCATCAAAAGGGTGTCCTTGTTCCCTTGGAACTTCAGGCTTATCTTCCTCATCAGAATAAATTGGAACCTTTTCTAGTTTGATACCTGGATCAACTTGTTCCTTTGGTCTAGAAGGGTGATCAACTAGATAGAAATCCTCATATAGCCTCTCCCCATCTCCTACCCAACATCTCTTCAATGGGTTCCAGAAGTTTTTCAACCTCTTACAAATTTCCTTTTGAATACAAAAACCACTACAAGCATTTAATACTAATTCTCCATCTTCCACACAACATATCATTTTTAACAATGGAAAAATCATCCTTGGATAGTACAAGAAGGTCGCCTTCTTGGATGATATAATCAGATTAGATATATACACCATTAGATACCTACACAGGTTCACTTCAATCCCATGTTTCCACAAGAATCTCAAGAAAACATCATGATACTTCATAGTAGAGAAATCTTACTTCCTAGGGTAGATTTCGTGTTGTAAGAACTTAAACATCACTCTTACTTATCCGTAGAATTCATTTGCAATAGTCCTCCTGGATTTTTCGTTTCTAGTGAGCTTCTTTAGAGAAGCTTCATATGAGAAAAAATTTGAGGAAGGGGGAATATTACCATGATTTTAACACCCCAAACTTCCACGGTACACTTCTCTTTGAATAATATAGCAGCGTGTGTTATACGTAACTTCGAGTTCTAACACACACCACAACCAATCAAAGTAGTCATTATGAATATAAATACCCACTTTTTGAAATTTAATAAATTTTATCTTTCAAAATTAACTTCATTTTTGGATTCAGAATATCAAAATTTTCCTTGGGTGAAATTTTGGTATTTTTCTGAAAACTTTCATATTTTGATGAATAGTGAAAATTACTAAATTTTAATTAAAAACAACTTTTTTAATCAAAATATTTAATAGTGATAAATTATTAATTATTGTTGTTTTAAAGTATATTTGTAATATATTTTTACTATTTAATACAATTTTTGTCATTGGACATAATTTCAAAATTAAACCGGACATAAACAAGTGTCAATCTGTTGATAGTTATATCTCTTAAAATCACACTTTTTGTTTTAACAACGGGAATTAATTTCAAATTAATTTCATCCACTTTTGTTTTTTGAATTTGGAAAAATTGATTCCATATTTGGAATCAGGATGTCAAAATTGTGTAAATAGGTAACTATTATTTTTAGACATTTTGAATAATTACTTTGGTAAATATGTTATTTACCATGGTTAAAGGGTAAATCGGGTAAATAAGGGTAAATAAACAATATTATAATAATAAAAAATTACTTTTAAACGTTTCATAACTTTATTGGTTGATACATGTCCGACCATGGGCATCTTTGGGTCGATTTTGGGACCCCATGGAGCCACATGTAGGTGATAAGGACAGTTTATATTAATTAAGTTAAAGTAAATACAAAAATGCTATAATCATATATCTTTTGGGCCTTAATCATTTTTTTTTGATTTTCAAAGAGCTGGTTTAAGGGTAGCCGGTTCCCCTATAGTCCGATTTGAGGAGAACCGGAAACCACATCATCGTTTCAACGAGTATCGTGGGATTACAGTGGGAAGATCAAATCCAAATTCAAACACCATGACGACCACGTGTACCCCCTCGAGCCACAAGCCCATCACATGACCGCACGCCGTTCTGTCACCTCGAAACGCGCCGCCACGCACTGACACCACAGATGAACCATCGCCTTCAAACGCGCATCCAAGTCGTCGGCGAGACACACCGGACCGACTACCGAATCACCGCCAGCAACAGACGAGTCACCGACCAGACGCCACCATCAGCCCACCCACTGGAGAAGCAGCAGGAACACATCCACCAGGATGAAGGTGGGCTTCACCAGCATCCCGCCATTCCACTACGCCGTGGCCAAAAACCATCCGATGTGGGAAACGCCGACACGCACCGAGAAGGACCCAGAGCGCTCCGAAGAGTGTGTCGTTGAGAGAACCGGTCTTACACTCAAAGATCCATCCAGGAACGCATCAAGCATCTACCGAAGCAGAACTCCAAGGCCATCGGAAACAACTAACCCCCGGCCAGAAACACTGGAAAGAAGTCCATAAAAGACAAACTACCATTCAGAGAAAACAACCCAAACCATCAAACCTCACCTCCCTGAACGAGGGACCGGTGAGCCACATGCTGCCGACCACAACTGCACAAAGAAGAAACAAACCCCCAGCGCCGCCATCCAGAACGTCCATAGATGCAACTCTCAACATACAAACCCCAAATCAAAGAGCAAAGTGACATCTTACCCGGCCAGACCAGGGACTCCGGCGCAGAAACAACATCGAGTCGCGAAGACCCCGATGCGCACAAGACGAGCCCAAACCTGGTAGCGACCAGGAGAAGAACACCACCTCAGCTTCCGAAACAGGGAAGAAGGAGAGTCGATCCATGCTGGAGGAGGCGGCGCGAGATAACCCTAGCAGTGAGCAGAGCCCCTTACGGGCCCATTGATGTCTTTATATATATCTTTTAGAAAAACTATTTTTACATAGGGTTATATATGTTATATTTTCGATTATAAATATTTATTATAAAACTAAAGTTATTTCCTACATAATGGTATTTTATTTATAATTTTTATACCTCAAATACTTTAATTTATTTATGACACAATGGTGATTCAGTAGTTACCTAATTAATGAAATATTAAAATAATTGAAATTATAAATATCAAAATAAATGAATTTTGAGACTTTTAATACATTAAAATAATTTTATAGGTTAAAATGACATATTAGGATTGGTTATATAAATATTTTTCGAGGTAATAATGCTGTTATAAAATTATCAAAAAAAAAACCCAATAGTGTCAAAATTGACATAAAAGAGATTTTAAAACATTTTTTTATTATTAATTAATATTATATTCCTAAAGATATAAGGTTCAGCCAAAAAACTTAAATCATGATATTTTTATCATTAATTGACCACTTGGGGGGTCTTTTGGATATATATAGTATGTTTTTTTACTATATAATATAAAAATACAATGTGACCTGGTAAATGTCAAACTAATTAACTAATAGTTAAAACTAAAAGATAAGGTTAACATAATGACAACAACCTATCAAAAATATATTGTTTGAATTCTTTTAGACCTATACCCACTTTAAAATTTAAATAATCCACTTTGGATTTATTAGAAACCGGATATGAATTTATTATCAAATAATATTTCTAGCTTTTCCAAAGGTGCCCCACACCCCTCTTATAAAAGGGCACTCCCCCTTCTCTCAATTTTACACATTAAAATACTTTTGGCTCGGCAAAACTCTGCTCAAATATCCTCCCAACTTCCCTCACTACAACCTAGAGGCCTTAGTTTGATCAGAAATCCAACCTATGGAGTCCTTTTGATCAAATCAAAAGGAAGAACCCGATTAAGAGGTAATGGTTTCACCACCCTCTTTCATGTTCCTTTCTTCATCAAATTTTTATTTCTTTGTTATTCCCATTAAAAAATAATAACTCCAGTATCTTATATATAATATGTTGTTATTATAAATATGGTACAACCATATTCAGTATTCTATCCATCCTTTGAATGACATGTCACTATACGTGCGTGTGTACGGCTTACCGTCTCCTCGTCGTGGTGTAATTGTTATTCAAAACATTATTATTTGGATGGGTATAATAATGATGTGTAATTCATGTAAATAATCAATATAATATGATAATTATTCTTTAAATATGATATACCATCCAATTATATATTATTTTAATATCAAAAGAATGATATTGTCGCTCGTGCTTACGTACGGACTACTGTCTCCATGAACGCGATGAGATTCATTCCTCACCGTATCCATTCAAGACTAATTCCCATTTAATGATTAAAAATAATGTTTAAGGACTTGATATAATTTTGGATATGAACAAGATACATATTATCCATAAAAAACATGGATTATGTAACCAAACATATAAAAGAAAACTAGTAAGTTAACACCTGAAACAACAATAATATTAAGATATTATTAACAAATCAATGTTAAAAGATCATATATGATATCATATTAATGGATATGATTATTTAATAATTTAATAAAAATTATTTGACCATTATACAGGAGTTTACCCTAACCTCAACCATGGAAAAGTACAAGGTAAGGGTTTATTTCACAATCTCTTCATTATCCGAGGTTGTTTATACGTAATTATCTACTAGGACCTTTTTATCATCCACATCCATGTTTATTAAAAATTTATTTCAAATCATTATTTATATTTTAAAGACTATGGGTTAATTTCATTTATAACCTTGTTTTATTTTTATAAGATGTTTATAAAGGAATCTTCTATTTCTTTCCAAACAAAGTCCTTTTTAACCTTTTCGACAGAATTAAGGTAAGAATGTATTTTTTTAACTTATACGGTGGGTGTGACTATTTTCCGCCGTTATAAAATCGTCAAAGCTTCCCTTAAAAGCTTATAAGAATATTTTCAAAGTAAATGTTTTATTTTATAATTATGTGACTTTTAAATGATCTCAAAAAAAGACATATTTGTCTCAAATAGTTTTAATTTCATCAATGTCTACATCCTTTGATGGATTTTAACCTTATTTGAAGGTTATTTATTATGATACAAAAATTCAATATTGTATTGAAGGTTTTGTGATATGTTTGACTGTGGATGTGTTATTTTTATACCATTCATAGTTTATGGATAAAGTATTGACAATCCGTATGCTAGTTTTAATACGACTGTTTATGTTATGTTTAAACCTGTTCATATGAGAAATGCATTGGACATAACAAGTGACAGATGGAACCCGCTATAGATCCTCGATGCATCGGTAGGTATAATGAGACAAAATAGTGTCTTGCCAGAAGGAATTGACAAAATCTTATTTGTAGTCTTTGCACGAGGCCTTGGCTCTGTGGTTATGATAGTCTGGCATTATGCATTCCATCATTATGAAAGTGGTTATTGATATTGCATGTGATTATTAAACAAGTATAATATACATTTGAATAAGTAAATGGAATTATTTAATTTTATCTTCGCCATATTATGATAATGATCAAGTTTAAAAGGCTTTTGTTTTAGTTATACATTGCATTAAATGTTTATTCTTATTTATGAATGTTTCCGCTATATTGTTATCCTTAATAAGTATCTGTGCTCACCCCTTTCTATGTTTTATTTTTCCCAAGATGTGAAGAATTATTTTATGAATGACCTACAGGGATAGTATGAGGGGATAAGAGTGTGGACTCTGGAGACTATATTGTTGTAGTTTTCATTTTATGATGTAATGTAAACTTTATGAATATATCTAGTGATTCCAAGGCTACTAAACTATTCAGTCTTTAGAGAATTGATCTTTTGTGATCATGCCAATGTTAATTAAAAATGAACCGACTCTGGGTAACTAGGGTCGGGGCATTACAGTTGGTATCAGAAGAAGTTTAGTACAAACCTTGGAAGATAGATTTAGGTAAACTCTTATTTGAGCACATAGACCTAAGATAGACTTTGAGGATTAGTATAGAAGAAATTCCTAGAATTTTGGTATTGTAGAGATTTTGTGAGTTTTCCAAGAAATACATCCTTATCTGGATATGAGCAGGTAGAGGCAACTCTAGCACAGATGTACCTAGGGGTAAAACCCGAAAACAACGCTTTGAGCTAGACTCAAATAGGAACTAGTGCACGACAATGGGCCTTGCTGCACTCTAGGTTATGACACTCCCAAGGGATATGATTAGGATAATTATCATTTTATTTACAGACCATTCTTAAAGGTTTATGAGTATATAATTCCTCAATGAAAACCTTTTTATGATCATGGATTATATCCATAAATAGTTCAATTTATGTTAAGTGTTTTACAGGTATAGTATTATGTATTTTTATTCATAAACTGATCTAGTTTATGCCATTATTTAGAAATGGTGCCAAGTCGATGAAATGGAAACCTTATCAATACATGCACTCTATGTAGGGATTTCCCTCCTGCTCAAGATAATTATAGAGGAGCTGGTGATGCAACTGGTACTGATCAGCTAATCACTATACTGGGACAACTCACTCTGGTTATGAATAATAACCTTACCCGTATGGAGCACCCTGATCCATAGCATGGAGGATCCATGTTAGATCACTTCATAAGTAAACAACCACCGTCGTTCAGTGGGAGTACAAATACCATAGTATCTGAGAAATGGATAAATTCCCTAGAGAAAATATTTCAGGATTTGGGGAGTAGTGAAAGGGAAAAAGTAATCATGGTAGTTTATCTCCTAACCGGAGATGATGATCAATGGTGGTTATTGATACAAAACAAAAAGGAAGATGATGAAGTGTCAAATATGGTATGGAGAGAGTTCAAATAGCTTTTCTTAGGAAAATACTTTCCTCGTGACCATCGAGCAGATATGGAAAGAAATTTTTTGAGTCTGAGACAAAAGGAGGATGAGAATGTCACAAAGTATGAGGCTAACTTTACAATGTTATCAAGGTATGCTGGTGATTATATACGTAACCCAAGATGTAATATTGATCATTTCTTTGATGGGTTAAAACCATTTCTTCTTCCAGCATTAGTGTCACAATTCTTCTCATCGTACGAAGATATTGTCTCATGTTCTATCAAGACAGGAAAAGAATTATATATGTCTTATGACTTTAAAGCAAAGCCAGAGAAGAAGAGATCTGCAGATCACTCTAGGAATGGAAATAAGGGGAAGAAGGGAAAACTTGAATATCCATCCCGTAGTAAATGTGGTAAGATACACCCTGGTACTTTCTTGAAGGGAATGGGTGTCTGTTACAAGTGTGGTGAAAAAGGCCACCAAGCTTGTGATTGTAAAGGGAAGAAAGAATCTATCGATGTTCAATGCTACAACTGCAGGGATATGGGACATTATTCAAATGAATTTCCTAAGCGTCAGGGGATCTTACCTCAGAAAAGGCCAAGGGATCAAGGCCAAGCATATGCTATCACTACTGCTGAGGCTGAAGCTTCAAAAGATGTGGTGGCAGGTAATTTAATGGTTTCCCAAAGTTTAGAAAATGCATTATTTGATTCTGGATCATCACATTGTTTCATATCTTCACATTTTGAAAAGAAAATTAGATATTTACAATTTTATTTAACAATGGAGTTGTCCATTAAAACTCCTAAGGGATGTATCATTGCAACAATGTTTTGTGAATTAGTCACCATTAGAGCACATAAATTGTCTTTATCTGCTGATCTCATCGTCATGCCTATGATTAAGTTTGATATAATCCTATGTATGGATTGGATTTTAGACCATGATGCAAAGATTTATTGTAAGATGATGGAGGTTACGATTTTTTATGATGATGATATGGAACACCTTATCTTTAGAGAAGAATCGTCACCACCTAATTCTTATCTAGATCCACCCCTAGTAGCCCAACTAAATTCAATTATTGGAGAGAAAGAGAATGAAATGACTATGGGTGAGGAAAGGAATGCTCAAATAGAGGGGGTACCTATTGTAAAAGAATATGTAGATGTGTATTTGGAAGATTTACCTGGACATCCTTCAGAATGAGAATTGGAGTTTTCCATTGATTTAATTCCTGGATCAAGGCCTATATCAAAGACCCCTTATAGAATGGACACTATGGGATTAGTTGAACTAAATAATCAACTAGAGGAATTGAGTAATAATGGATTTATTCACCCTAGTGTTTCTCTATGGGGAGCCCCAATTCTTTTTGTTAAAAAGAAAGATAGATCCATGAGGTTATGTATCGACTATAGGGAAATCAATGCTATAACAATAAAGAAAAAGTATCCCCTACCTCGTTTTGATGATTTATTGGACCAACTGCTTGGAGCTCAATACTTTTCAAAGATTCAAATTCTATCTAGATACCTTTAGTTGTGTGTAAAGAAGTAAGACATTCCAAAGAAAACATTCCGAACCAGGTATGGGCATTAAGAGTTTACAATAATTCCTTTTGGGCTGACTAATGAACCCTCTGTATTCATGGATCTAATGAATAAATTTTTCACGGAATATCTCAATGACTTTGTGGTGGTATTTATTTATGATATCTTGGTATACTCCAAAAGCTATGAGGACAATGAAAATCACTTTTACATTATCCTAAAGACTCTGAGAAGACATGAATTATATGGGATGTTTAGAAAGTGTGAATTCTAGCTTTAGGTGAATTCTTTTCTTGGATATATTATCTCTAAGGATGGAATCTTTGTTGATCCTTCTAAGACCTAGGAAATCCATGAATGGCCATCCCCAACGAGTATAATTGAGGTACGCAGTTTAATTGGCTTAGTAGGTTATTATCGGCGTTTTGTCCATAATTTTTCACGTTTGGCTAGACCATTAACGAAGCTCACACGTAAAGGGGTTAAATTTGTTTGGAAAAAAGAGTGTGAAGAATGTTTCGAAGAACTGAAGAGTAGATTAGTCAATGCTCATATATTGACTCTACCATCAGGGAATGATGGTTTTATTATTTAAATTGATGCATCGTAGAAAGGAAATGGATGTGTCTTTTTGCTGAATGATATGGTTATTTCCTATGCATCACGACAGTTGAAAATTCATGAGAAAAACAATCCTATTCATGATCTTGAGTTAACAGTTGTGATCTTTTGTTTGATGATATGAAGATTCTACCTCTATGGTGAAAAATGTGAGATTTATACTGCTCAACAGAGTTTGAAGTATATTTTCTCACAAAACAAACTCAACATGAGGAAGACGAGATGGATTGAACTACTCAATTATTATGATTGCAAGATACACTACCACCCGAGGAAGGAAAATAAGGTGGAAGATTCTTTGAGCAGAAATGATCATGGAGTTATGAACATGATAAAAATTGAAAGGGGTCCTATTTTCTTGGATCTAGTGAAGATTGATATGGGAATCACCTTGGAAGGAGAAACATCAATAATTTTTCAAATGGTTGCAAAACCATCCTTACTAGAAAGGATAAAGAGTTCTCAGACCAAGGATGAAGAATTTAAAAAGACGATTAAAGCTGTGAATGATTGGTGATTGAGAGGCATTGTGTACGAATAATGAATTTTGAAATTTTGGAAGATACTTTGTGTTCCCGATATACCTGATCTAAAAAGGGAATTTTCAGATCATGCTCATAGCTCCAATTTCTTTATACACCCTAGGAGCACTAAAATGTATAGAGATTTTAAGGAACACTTTTGGTGGGACAACATGAAGAGGGAGATTTCTGATTTTGTGTCAATATGTATGGTTTGTCAACAAGTTAATGCTGGAAGGAAACAACTTGGAGGAGTCATGAAACCTCTTCCCATACCGGAGTGGAAATGGGATAATATTACAATGGACATTGTCATGGGGCTACCAAAGACTCATAGAAGTAACGATGCGATATGGGTTATTGTCGATCGTCTTACCATGTCAGCACATTTTCTTACTATTAGAGAAGATCTACCACTTGAACGTCTAGAAAAACTATATATCAATGAAGTTGTGAGACTTCATGGAGTACCCCTATCGATTGTTTCTGATCGTGATCCCCGTTTTACTTCAAGATTCTGGAAAAGTCTTCAGAAATCCCTGGATACTGAACTTCGTTTGAGCACTGCCTACCACCCCCAGACTGATGGACAATCAAAATGAACTATTCAAACCTTATAAGACATATTGAGATCATTCTCACTTGACTTTCAGGGTATATGGGATCAATATTTACCTTTAGTGGGATTTTCCTATAATAATAGCTTCAATCCAAGTATTTGGATGGCACCATATGAAGCATTATACCGAAAGAGATGTTGCACACAAACCTGTTGAGATGAAGTTGGTGAAAGAAAACTTGTAGGCCCAGAACTGGTGGAGGAAACAATGGAAAAGGTAAAGGTAATCCAAAACCACATCAAATTAGCTCAAAGTAGGCAGAAGAGCTATGCCGATAACCGAAGGAAGGATTTGGAATTTCAGGTAGGAGATCATGTTTTCATGAAGGTATCTCCATGGAAGGGAGTTATACGTTTCAGAAAGAAGGGTAATTGAGTCCCAGGTACATCGGACCATTAGAAATTCTAGAAATAATTGGGTTGTAGCTTACCATTGGGCAATGTTGCCAAATCTCACCAAAGTTCACAATGTGTTCCACGTATCATTGTTGAGAAAATACATGTCTGGGCCAACGCATGTACTCACCTATGAAGAATTAGAACTGGAACCTGGTCTATCTTATTGAAAAGATCCCATCAGGATTCATGATACCAGAGATCAAGTGCTGAGAAACCAGAAGAATCGTCTGTTAAATGTTCTATGGAGAAACCATAATATTGAAGAGGCAATGTGGGAACCCAAGGAACATATGATAAAGAATCAACAAAGTCATTTCATGTGGTAGTATTTTAGAAATTTCTAATATGAAACTATTTTAAGGAGGGTATAATGTAATACCCCAAGCTTCCACAGTACACTTCTGTTTGAATAATACAGTAGCGTGCGTTGTACACATCTTCGTGTTCTAACACACACCACAACTAATCAAACAAGCCGTTGTGAATAGTAATACCCATTTTTTAAAATTTTATAAATTTTATCCTTCAAAATGAACTTCATTTTTGGATTCGAAATATCTAAATTAGCCTAGGGTGAAATTTTGGTATTTTTCTGAAAACATTCATATTTTGATGAATAGTGAAAATTAATAAATTTTAATTTAAAAAAACTTTTTTAATCAATATAATTGATATTGATAAATTAGTAATATGAGTGGTCTTAAAGTATAATTGGAATATATTTTTACCATTTAATACAATATTGGTCATTGGTAATAATTTTACAATTAAACTGGACATAAACAAGTGTCAATCTTTTGAAAGTTATATCTCTTAAAAACACACATTTTGTTTTAACAACGAGAATTAATTTTAAATTAATGTCTTCTACTTCTTTGTTTTGAATTTGGAAAAATGTATTTAATTTTTGGAATCAGGATGTCCAAATTATGTAAATATATAACTTTTATTTTTAGACCTTTTGAATAATTACTTCGGTTAATATTTTATTTTCAATGGTTAAAGGGTAAATCCGATAAATAAAGGTAAAAAAATTATATAATAATAATAATAAATTATCCTAAAACGTATTCTAACATTATTTGTTGATACATGTCCGAACATGGGCATCTTTGGGTCAATTTTGGGACCCCATGGAGCTACTTGTAGGTGATAATGACACTTTATATTAATTAAGTTAAAGTAAATAAAAAATGATATAAGCATATATCTGTTTGAAAAACAATTTTTACATAAGGTTATATATGTTATAGTTTCAATTATAAATATTAATTAGAAATATAAAATTATTTCCTACATAATTTTATTTTATTTATAATTTTTAGACATTAAATAATTTAGTTTATTTATGACACAATGGTGATGCAGTAATTACTTAATTAATGAAATATTAAAATAATTGGTATTATAAATATAACAATAAGTGTAATTTGATACTTTTTATGAATTACACTAATTTTATAGGTTAATATGAAATATTAGGATTTGTTATATAAATTTTTTTCAAATTAATAATGCTGTTATAAAATTATCAAAAACAAAATAGGCAATAATGTCAAAATACACATAAAAGAGTTTTTAAAAAGAATATTATATTCTTAACTGATATTCTATTCGTAAAAATCTGTGGATCAGAAAAAGGACATATATAATGATATGTGTATCATTAATGGACCACTTGGGGGGTCTCTTGGATTATATATTAAGTTTATTGACAATATAATATAAAAATACAAAGTGACATGGTAAATGTCAAACTAATTAACTAAGAGTTAAAACTAAAGGATAAGGTTAATATAATGACCAAAACCTGTCTAAAATATATTGGTTGAATGGTTTTAGACCCATACCCACCTAAAAATTTAAATAATCAACTTTGGAGTAATTAGAAATGGAATATTAATTTATTATAAAATAATATTTCACGATTTTCAAAACGTTCCCCTCACCACTCTTATAAAAGTGCACTCACCCTTATCTCAATTTCACACCTTAAAATATTTTTGGATCCTCCATACTATGCCCAAATATCCTCCCAAATTCCCTCAATACAACATAGAGGCCTTAGTTTGATCAGAAATCCAACTTAAGGAGTTCTTTTGATCAGATCAAAAGGAAGAACCCGATTAAGAGGCAATATTTTCACCAACCT
Organism: Viscum album; assembly: GCA_963277665.1. Classification (NCBI taxonomy): domain Eukaryota; kingdom Viridiplantae; phylum Streptophyta; class Magnoliopsida; order Santalales; family Viscaceae; genus Viscum; species Viscum album. The sequence goes on from OY728158.1 coordinate 546,604,395, forward strand.
CTTTCAAGTTCATTTTTCTTCAACTTCTTCTTTATTTCTTATTACAATTCTAAAATAATAACTCTAGTATATTATATATACTGTGATGTTATTATAAATATGGTACAACCATATTCAATATTCCATCCATCCTTTTAATGTCAAGTCACTATACGTGCGTACGTACGGCTTACCTCTCAATGTCGTGGGGTAATTGTTATTCCAAACATTATTATTTGTATGGGTATAATAATGATGTGTAATTCATGTAAATAATAAATATAACATGATAATTATTTTTTATATATGATATAGCATCCAATTATATATTATTTTAATATCAAAAGAATGATATTGTCGCTCGTTCATACATACTGACTACCCTCTCCACGAACACGATGGGATTCATTACCCATCGTATCCATTAAAGAATCATTCTCATTTAATGATTAGAAATAATGTTTATGGACTTTATATCATTATGGATATGAATAATATACAACATATCCATAACAAATAAGGATTATGTAACAAAACATATAAAAGAAAACAAGTAAGTTAACACCCGAAACAACTATAATACTAAGATATTACTAACAACTCAATCTTAAATGATCATATATGATATCATATTAATGTATATGATTAAATTATAATTTAATAACAATTATTTCACCATTATATAGGTGGTTAACCTACCCTCAACCAAGTAAAATTACAAGGTAAGGGTTTATTTCACAATCTCTTCATTACTCGAGGTTGTTTATACGTAATTATCTACTAGAACCTTTTTGTCATCCACATCCATGATTATTAAAAATTTATTTCAAATCAATATTAATATTTTAAAGACTATGGGTTAATGTCATTTATACCCTTTTTGACGTTTTATAAGAATTTTTTAAAGGAATATTTCTGTCTTTTTCCAAACAAGCTCATTTTTAACCTTTTCATCTGGATTAAGGTAAAAATTTATTTTTTTAAATTATATAGCGGGTGCGGCTATTTTATTCCATTATAAAATCATCAAAGCATCCCTTACAAGTTTATAAGAATATTTTCAATGTAAATGTGTTATTTTATAATTATGTGACTTTTAAATGATTTAAAAAAAAGAGATATTTCTCTCAAATAGATTTAATTTCATCTATCTACATCTTTTGATGGATTTTAAGATTATTTGAAGTTTATTTATTATGATACAAAACTTCTTATTGTATTGAAGGTTTTGTGATATGTTTGACTGTGGATGTGTTACTTTTAGACCATTCATGGTTTATGGAAAATGTATTAACATTGTGTATGCTATTTTTAATACGAATGATAATGTTATGTTTAAACCTGTTCATATGAGGAATGAATTGGACATAATATGTGATAGGTGGAGCCCGCTATAGCTCCTTGATGCATCGGTAGGTCTAATGAGTAAAACTAGTGTCTTGGCACAAGGCCTTGACAAAATCTTATTTGTAGTCTTGGCATGAGGCCTTGGATATGTGGTTATGATAGTCTGTCCTTGTGCATTCCATCATTATAAAAGTGGTTATTGATATTTCATGTGATTATTCGACCAGTAGAATAACCATGTGAATAAGTAAATGGAATTATTTCATTTAATATTTTCCATATTATTTTTATGTTCATTTTTAAGAGGCTTTATTTATTTATACATTTCCTTAAATGTTTATAGTTATTTATGAATGTTTCCGCTATATTTTTATCCTTACTGAGGATCTGAGCTCACCCCTTTCTATGTATTATTTTTCCCAGGATGTGAAGAAGTATTTTATGAATGACCTATAGGGATAGTATTAGGGGATAAGAGAGTGGACTATAGAGACTATATTGTTGAAGTTTTCATTTTATGATGTAATGTAAACTTTATGAATATATCTAGTGATTACAAGGCTACTAAACTAATCGGTTTTTCGAAACTTGATCTTTTGTGATCATGCCAATGTTATGTAAAAATGCACCGACTCTGGGTAACTAGGGTCAGGGTGTTATAATGTTTGTCAGCATAGACACCTTCATGTGTAATTTCTAAGAATTCATCACATTTTTCAGCTGAGAAAGATATCTCCTTTCCCAATACCACTGACTTCATATTTGCTACCTCACCTTCATCCAGGCATATCCTAAAATGTTGATAGAACTGATGCACTAGCTAGGGATAATAAGGTCTTTCATTTTTTGTGAACCAACTGATCCATCCTTGAGATTCCAATATTTTCATCAAAAAAGATTTTCATGACAGAAGCCACTCAGAAGAAACCTCCTTTTCAGCTATAACCACTTGGCTTTCCAAGATCAGTTTTATAGTACCACTACACTCATATATCTAATGTTTATAAGAAGGATATTTTCTAGGTTCTTCAATTGAACAATTGGTCCTCACTATGACAAGTCATTAGATTTCAACAATGTAGAAAGGTGTAGAGTCCAGAGGAAGATTGACCAAAGGAAGAAGGCTTTACGGCAGTGGAGAAGGTGAAAGGTCAAGATAGAATAAAGTAGATATATCATTTAAGGATTTTAAATCGTAAAAGATAAAATTTAATCAAGGAAAAATGAGATTAAAATAGTTTCTTTTTATTTAAAGCATGAAAATTTTCAAAACAATCCTTAAATACATCGGTGGATATAAATGTGCTTCAGGGATCAGATGCATAAGATCGGTTTCAAGGGATCAGTTTCAAGAATATATGTATCAAGAATCAGTTTCATGAGATAAGTTTCAAGGATTGGTCTCAAGAAAATTAGTTTCAAGAAGATCAATTTCATGGATCAATTTCAAGAAGGTCGGTTTCAAGAGAAATGTTTCAATGTTTGGTTTTAAGAAGCTCGATTTCAAGGATCAGTTTCTAGAGGTCGGTTTCAAAGACTGGTTTCTAGATATCAGTTTCAAGAAGATCCAAATGATTTATCAATCCTAGTTCATGTTTGATGGAATTCATTCTCTTAGAACTTATGGGTTTAGTGAATATAACAACACACTGATGTTCATTCCTAATAAAATCAAGAGTTATATCACCTTTTTGATAATGATCTCTCAAAAAGTCTTGTCTTACGTCAATATTCCATATTCTAGAAAGAAAAATTAGATTTCAAGAAATGTTAATAGCACTTGTGTTGTCACAATTTATGGGGATATGTCTAAATCGAAATCCATAGCCTAATAAGGTGTCTTTCCACCAAAAAAAATGTGCACAAAAACTACCTACAAGAATGTATTCTGCTTCATCAATTGATAATGCAACTGAATTTTTCTTTTTACTACACCACAATATTAGTGACATTCCCAAAAAGTAACATGATCGAGAGGTACTCTATCTATAAACTCCGAGCAGTGGCGAATTTTCGGGGTACTGCAGCAGTACAATTGCATGGCACTGTAGCTGCATGGTAGCAGCGACGAAACTATAGCAGCGGCAGCACTGTAGTTGCAGAGGGACTGTAGCTGGTACTGTAGCGGTGGTTGTACTATAGCAGGTACTGTAGCACTCCGGGTACTGTAGCAGTACTGTTCATCGAGGGGTCCTTTGGTCCAAAAAATGGGCTTTCAAGCCTTTTATTCAGGCCACTTGGTCTTGGGCTTTCAGGCTATGTAATGGGGCTCCCTCTACCCAGTCAAAAGAGGACATTACATTAAATAATAAATGGGGGCTTCAGCCCCAACCTTTAAAAAAATTACATCCACCAAAATCATCATATGAATAGATAACTAAATCAAAAGGCTGCCCTTTTGGATAGAAAAGTACTACGTTAGTTGTATACATGAGGTATTTGAAATTTATTTTAACAGCATTTAGGTGTAACTCCTTTGGGTTTGCTTAAAATCTTGAACACATATATACACTGAACGTAATATCTCACCTACTAGTAGTTAAGTACAACAAACCCTATATCATTTCAATGTAAGTAGTTTGATCGACTGATCTTCCATTTTCATCAAGATCAAACTTACTTGTATAACTCATAGGAGTTTCACTGCTCATAATGCTATCAAAACCATATCTTTTCAAAATATCTATTGTGTACTTACATTGATTTATGATAATACTATCTTTATTTTTTAAATATTTTAAATCCCAGAAAATATATATGTTCACCCATTAAACTCATTTCAAACTCACTTTTCATTATGTTTGAAAAATCATTACAAAAAGAATTTTTAGAAGATCCAAAGATAATATCATCTACATATATTTGGGATATTAAAACAACTTTCCAAACCCTTTTTATAAATAAAGTAGGATATGCATGCCATTTTGTAAAACCTTTATTGACAATAAAATTACTTAACCTTTCATACCAAGCTCTAGGAGCGTGTTTCAAACCATATAAAGAGTTCAATAATTTGAACAAATGATTTGGAAAATGTGGATTTTTAAATCCATAGGGTTGTTAAAAAAACATCCTCATTTATATAACCATTTAGCAATGCACTTTTGAAATCCATTTGATAAAGTTTAAACTCTAAGTGTGCTTCATAGGAAAGTATGCTCTTAATTGCCTCAAGTCTAGATACTGGTGAAAAATTATTTTTATGATCAATTCCATCTTCTTGATAATATCCTTGTCCAAATAGTCTAGATTTATTTCTAACCATATTTCCAACTTCATCAAACTTATTTCTAAAAACCCATTTGGTTCCTATGGTCAAAGTATCCTTAAGTCTATCTTATATTTTCTAAACATTATTTCATTCAAACTAATTAAGTTCTTCTTGCATGGCCATTACCCAAAATTCATCATTGATTGCATCATTGATATTGTTTGGTTCATGTTATGACAAGAAGGTATGATTTTCATCCTTGTTTCTAAAGGAATCTTTGGTTTGTATTCCTCTTTCAAAATCTACAACATCATCATCTATGGGATGATTATTGAGGGTTCTAGATGGTCTATAGAAAGTATGACTTGATATTTCAGGTTGGTCAGGTTGATCTGGTTCACTATGGTTAGGATGTGGAGAATTTCCAGAAATGTATGTTTTCATAGATTCCTTCACATGATGATTTGAGGTTGTATCATTAATGTCTAGATTGGACATATCCAATTCAAAATTTTCTAGTAAAGTCTTGGGCTCATGTGGATTGGATTCATCAAACTTGATGTGTACAGATTCTTCCACAAATTTGGTTTCCTTATTAAAGACTCTAAAGGCTTTACTTAATGTAGAATATCCATGATATATTCCTTCATCACTTTTAGAGTCAAATTTTTCCAAAAAACATTTAGTGTTTAGAATATAGACTTTACATCCATACACATTAAAATATCCTACATGGGGATTCCTATTACTCCACAACTCATAAAAATTTTCTTATAAATGGTTATAATTAAGACTCTGTTTATTATTTTGAAAGCTGTATTAATAGCATCAGTCCCAAAATAAATGAGTAAATCATATTCATTAAGCATAGTCCGGGAAATTTGTTATAAGGTTCTACTTGTTCTTTCTACTAAACCATTCTTTTGAGGTGTACTAGGTGCAGAGTGGTTATGATTATAGCCATTCTTTGAGAAAAAAGATACAAAATATTGATTCTCAAACTCCCGTCCGTGATCACTTCTTAAGGATTTAATCTTAAATTAACTGATATTTTCTTCCATCCTAGCATACTTGGTAAATTGTGAACAAGATTCACTTTTATGAGCCAAGAAAAAGGAACAGGTATACCTAGATAAATCATCTACAATAACATAAACATATTACTTCCCATCTAGAATTGAAGCTCGAGATGGTCCAAACAAGTCCATGTGAACCAACTCGAGAGGTTGAGAAGTAGTTACTTCTTTCTTTGGTTTGAAATATATTTTATGTTGCTTTCCCTTTTGACAAGGATTACATACATTTTTGTTTGGAAACTCTAATTTGGGTAAGTCTATAACGAAGAATTTCCTAATAAACTTTCTAAGAGAGTGTATATTACAATGTCCATGTCTTCCATGCCAAAGCCAAGAATCATTGTGCAAGGCATTTAAACAAGAGACATTCTCTAAGGCTAGTTTGGCTAGATTTATAGCATATACATTATCATCTCTAAAATCCATAAAGACTAAATTATTCATAGAAAGAAACCTGACATGAACAAATTTTTAATTTAACATTGAATCCACCATCACACAGTTTACATATACAGATTAGGTTATACTTTAGTCTATCATAAAACAATACTTTAGAATTTGAAATAATGTTAGAGTTACCATTCGGTCATAGGCCGATGATTTTTCCTTTATCATTGTCACTAAATGTGACATTTCCTCTATCAATCCTGATAAGAATTTTAATGCATGAAAAATCCCCTATCATATTTCTTGAACACCAATTTTCCAAGTACCACATCTTTTTACAGGAACTCTTTAGACAGTTTACCAATAAAACAACTTAACCAAGAAATGACTTTGGTACCCATATTTGTATGGGTCCACATACATTAGTAATATAAACCATAAAAACCCAAAAATATATTATGGGATTCCCATATGCATAATATAGAGTGTTGGAAAAATAAAATCTATTCGGTCCTAAATAATTGGATATAGTAAATGATTTTTTTGGAACCAGATCTTACATTACAACTCTGGTTTTTGAAATAGGTAGCAGATTTTCCAAATTTTGTTAAAAATGAGATTTGGATAAATTCCTTTTACCTGGTTCATATCCTATCCCATAAGAATACTTAGGAGCTATTTTTTTACCATGAATTTGAGTGAGAATTTTTTACATTACTAAACTTTCCTAAGTCATTATTCAATTATTCATTAGACATTTTTAACTCATTGTTCTCTTTTAGTAGTAGAACATTTTTCTCTTTTTCAGTAGTAATTTTAGATATAGCAGTCACAGTGAGAGCATGTTGTTTCTTCAAAGATTTATATTTATCATTCAACTCATTACAGTTTTTCTATAACATGTTGAAATATTCAAATAGTTCATCATTTGTCATATCTTCAGATTCACTTTTAGTATAATAATAATTATGTGCTAGAGAGACTATTGTTACCTCAATTGTGTTTGCATGAATCACATATTAGCCATATCTTTCTCAATTTTAAATGAGCCAGATTCACTTGATCTATCCTCGGAGGCACTCCAGGTGGCCGTAATTTCATTCTTATAACTTCTATCCTTATTTTCACACTTTTTCTTGTATTTCATCTTTGAGTAGTTAGCCTTGACATGTCCTTTCCATTTAAATTCATAACATATTAACTCTTCCTATTTTTCATTTTTCTTCCAATCCTTTTTCATATTTCCCTTATTATCGTACTTTCCTTTGTAACTAGGATTTTGATGAACATCTATTTCCTATAGAATTTATTAAATCTTCTAGCCAACTGGGCCATTTTTTTATCACTGATTGATCATTTGATAACATCTTAAATTATCTCTTTATCTTTACTTTTAGATGTAGTTGTCTTGAAAGCTATAGACTTTCGTTTTGGTTCATCCTCCTCTTGAGTTACCTTCAATTATTCTTCATACTTCATAAATTTTACAATCAATTTCTTCACTGGAATTTTTTCAATATCGCAAGATTCTTTGATAGACACAGATTTTTATGCCATATTTATGGTAGGAATCACAGAATCTGCATGATCTGATCTTCGGAAGTTACTTCTCTTCCTAGAGAAATCATGGTAATCACAATTTCATTAAACCTGAGATACATATTAGAAATTGAATCATTAGGAATCATTCTAAAGTTAGTGTATTTGATAGTAAATGTTTTAAATCACATTTATTTAACATTAGATGTTCCTTCATATGAAATAGAGAGAGAATCCCAAATTTCATGTATAGTTTTAGAAGAAAAAATATGGTTAAACTCTTAATCTCCTAGGGCAATGTACATTACATTAAATTCTTTACAATTATTGTTAAAGGAAGACTTTTTAGGTTAATCCCAAGAGTTTCTAGCAGTTTCAATGATAACATATTTACATTCAATAGAAGTCCAGATTTGAAATCCCACACTTTCTAGATGTATTTTATTTTTAATCTCCTATTGAGTACAGTTAAGTTCATTAAAGAATGGCGGTCGATTATTAGTATCCCCTTCAAATCTATTATCCATGATAAAGTTGGTAAATGAATTTGAAAGTGATAAAAATTTATAAATAATATAAATTTGTTGTTTATTAAAACAAAAATATAATAACATTCGACATGATATGAAAAACTAAAAGTAACTTTCAATACTCCTTTTATACCAAATTTTGGTCAGAGTAGATGACTCAATAGGGGGGAGTGAATTGAGAGTATATAAAAATTTCTATTAAAAAGGGTTCTTTAAAAAATAATATACCGCTATGAGAATCATCATAAAGTCAGTTTTTAGTGAATTTCTAAATTTCTTGAAGGTTTAATTTGGTTATTTTCGGTTTGATTAGTTCTCAAATTTCTCAATCTAAAGATAATTAAAACATTTGAAAGAAACCTACTTATTCAAAATAGATATAAACACTTTCTAAACTAACTATCAAAGATCAGTTTATCTTAATGCCTGAAATACATGACATATAAACAATAAAATCACAGTGGATAGAAAAAGTGGTTTAGTATCAAGCAGTGACTTAGTCCACTCCAATTCGTGATCACCCACCACCAAGCAATTTATATTAATAAACTTCTAATCCACACCCTGCATCCGGGTTAACACCAATAATTTGTGGGAAAAACAAATAAACAGATCTCATAGGATCTCTTCCACAGTTCTACATGGGATACAAGTTTGACAAGAGATTGAGAGTGAGAATATTTTTTTATCTTCTAGTTTAGCTTAGGAGATAGTGTCTGATATTCAAACAGATATACACACAACTCAAAATAGTAATGATAAGAACACAACAAAGTTATGAGTGAGAATAGGGTTTAGAGTTCTCTGTGTGTTGTCTAGTAATGCTCTGGATTCTATGGAAATAGAGGAAATAATATTCGAGTCCTCTTCTAAAAGTTTTCTTAAGAACAGAGTGTCGTAGTTTCTTGTGAAAGTGTTCAACTCTTTTTTGTGAGGATGTTCAACAAGCTCCATTGGGTATTTCCTAGGTGATCCCAAGCTATGAGTTTTTCTTTTTTTTAATATTCTAAGTCCACACAATATGTATTTCAGCATTTTCTCCATGCTCTATGTGAATTTTTATATCTCTATGTCTCCTTCTCCATATCTTGTTGATCTATAATTTAAGTCCTTTTATACTTCAAGTTCTACTAGGCATAAAGAACTTCGCACATGCATGTACCTTGTACTTGCCTATGGATAGTCTTACAGACAACATGAAATATTGTCAGAAATATTATTTTGTCTAAATATGATACTTAAAAATAACTTTTAATTAATAAAATAGAAACATTTATTTATGACTATCGGTGAGTCATCTTCGGTGTGTTGTCTTCAGTTTGGTAACTTACGTCTATCAACATCGGTGTGTGGACTTCGGTGTGTCATCTTTGATGTGTCGACTTCATTGTGTCGAACATCGGTGTGTTGAATTCGGTCTGTCGACTTTGGTGTGTCGAACATCAGTCTGCCAACTTCATTGTGTCGAATTTGGGGTGTCAAACAACTGTATGTAAACTCTGGTGTGTCGACTTTGGTGTGTGACTTCGATGTGTCAAACATCGGTGTGTCATCTTCGGTGTGTTGACTTTGGTGTGTCGAACATCAGTGTCTGGGAATCTAAAAAGGTTATGAAGTGTATTTCATACAAAAATCATTTAAGGACTATGTTTTATCCCAAAGTACATGTATAAATACACTTTAATAAATATTTATTCATGAATATAGGTTATTAACTTATTTATGTCAATTTTTCTATATGCCATAATTGATTTACTTAGAGACATTAAAATGGAATGAAAGAGTAGAATCTGTATACTGAAATTATTTGTGATTATGAAAACTACATTACCATAGAGGGTCTAACAATCACCATAGAAAATGTTACAGTATGCTTTTTCTGAGAACGGATCGAACTGAATGTTATATCAACATCCTCCAACTAGTCTTCTATGATTTCATATGAATCAGTCCCCATGTACATCTACAAACTCTCGTTCTTAAACTCTCATAATTTCCACCTCAAAGAGTTTTCATCATCACCCTCTCCTCCATGGCGATCTGCTGGAACTACCTATTGAACATCTTCTTTCAAAACCTAAAGATGATGTCGAACTAGATCCATTCATACAAAAGAAGAAAATAGTTAGAGCTCCAAAACATGGAATGTAGAATACATTAACATTAATTATTCCCTTTTATTTTTTTAGGATGACATATCCCAAGGTATAACCATTCAAATATAGGCTCAAATAAGAATTATTCATTATAAATTCCTTGGTATCTACCCTACAACTAGTATCATCTCATTTAGTCACCTCTATAAGCCCAAAGATTTATGATTCAGATCATTGGGGCCCTAAAGACTCTTGTATAAGATGTTATCTAATATTTACACTCCATCCAAAACATACCTGATACAACTTCCCAACCATCCCACATAACCTTACCAATTCCTAAATCAAAACATAATCGTGTCCCTCAACTATAACATTGATACCACTCTGTCATGACCCCTCTAAATTTTTTTTACCCATCATTGGCCAGTAATGGGAGAAGATACAAAGTGACACTTGAGTCCCCCTTCTAGTAGGACTTGGGTTGGAGACTTGTACCAAGGGTATTATAAACAAATAGATGGAAGGAATTACCCTCTAAAAACACATGAAAACGAGGGAGATAAAAAAGAAACCAACCAACTCCTTTTAGGATTACAATATAAAAGAAAACCCATGTTATCATATCTAATGACATGAAAGGACTACTGCAAATGAAAGTAAAACTACAAATACCAAAAGAAAATTAACAAAAACATTTACCATGAAGCCCAAACAGCTCCTCTTAAACCCCAAGTTGTTGCACATTTCGTAATCTCAAACATGCTCCAACTAAATTCAAACCATGTTTATATATATCTAGGGTGATTAAACCTGTATACTCAGTAGGATCCTATTTGTACAGTCTCATGAAAAAGATAATGAAATCATGATAAAGAATAATGGACCATGAGTGAATATAACTCATCACTGAAATTGGTATAGTATGTTCACTGCCTCACAATGGATACTCTCACCCAGTATCACATATATGATTACAGAATATACAATATATTATCAGGGGTACCTTGATACTTTTTACCCACAAGTTTACCTATCTATCCAAACATCTCACATCATGTGCATCTCTTTGAAAAAATACTAGCCCGCAAACACCTAGGGGAATCAACACAAATTGCACCTCATGCATCACACATCTACATCCACATAACCAAAAGTAACTAGGTAGTTTCCAAGAGCCACCACATACCTCATAATGTGTATCATACATCAGGTATTATACCTCAAGCCATCAAAACCCATACTCCGAGTTAGGAATCTCATTCCACCATAGAATACACACATTATACCTTTATTAGATCCTAGGAATCTGTCTCTAAAATACATGTGTGTGAATATAACCAAAATCCATTATGACCCTATTAACACATATATGGGAAAACTAACCACTATTCATAACAACACATGTAACATCCAATAGAAAATATTGGATTCAAATGGGTTATTCACCCATCCATCCTCTGACTTGGATGTTTTGGGAAACACCCTCTCAGGGCTTCCAATCCATGGGTTGTTAGTTTCTGAAATAGATTTTTTGAGTATTGTATAAAAAATGTACATGATATAATATTATTTACAACCAAAACATGAGAATAACCTAGTATCAAACTCAACTACACTTAACCTCTCTTAGACTCCCTACTACTACTACTAAGACTAGATATCATATAAGAACACATCCATTTATAAAGATATATTAATTTACATAATTCTTTTAATTTGTTTCAACTTATATTAATTCATTCATTAACAATTTATTAATGATTTTCATTTCCCAAATTATATTACATTTTCATTACAACATTATTTCATTCCTTCTAGTCATAATAAAATTGAGTCCATGTCTTCTCATAATTATAACCTCATCATTGCATCCCAGTAAGATCCAACCCTATGGTGTAAGTAATTGTTCGATTATTAAAAAATATTATATCTATATTTCTAGGTACTCTTGTAAACAATTATAAGATACAAAACAATGTTATCAGCTAAGAACATCTATCTACCACAAGAATTGGGAAAGGAAAGAAGATAAACAAACAACCTAGCCATCAGCTAAATAATAGATTCAAATAGGCATCCCGCATTCAAATCAATGGGTAAGAGTAGCTTCAACCAATTCCATCATCCCCAATGTCCTTCCCGATCTCGACATGCATATTTCGATTCATCTATCCATCACAATATTCAATGTCGACCATGAAAATATGGCCTCCCTACCCCACATACAACAACAACCCTCCATGGCTAGCCATCCCAGTATCACATCACATCCACGCCACCCAACCCATAAACCACATAATCCCACCAGGTTTACATCACATCAAAAGTAGCATGAAAAAAATATAAACACCAGGGCCATGGCCCTAAAATAATGCATTCATCCATAACACATAGTTATCCCTTAAGACTCTGAAGAATAAGCTGCTCTTCCTTCACAATTAAGCAGGAACCTCTGTCCCTACAAAGGAATTATATTTTATCACACAATCGATTATTATTCCATATTGAATTAACCAATTCATGATTTACATGTTCCAATTATGAGAAATGTAAGTATCAAGTTATCACAATCAATCAAAAATTAATTAAACTATTAATATAATATGAATTTAATGATTTTAACAAAAAGAATCATCTTTCTTCTGGTTAATTAATGCACTCAATTAAACATACATACCTTCACCAATTGATTATCATAAAACTATAATGACATCTTGATACATTAAATTTTCCTCATAAATAATTTAGCCAATTCATTGTCAATGAATTATGATTTTACTTTATTGACCAATATAACATTACAGTATAGTTATAACAAGAACAACATATATATCACGCTATAGATAAACAATTGTGGCAAACAGTTATGATGGTACAAAACAACTACATCTTCATGAAAAAGATAACAAATCTCTAATGTAGTTGAAGTAATTTTTAGGTTAATTTAATTCGAATCCAAGTGGATAAATGATTATATCTCTATAATTAAACATAAATAATTAGAGAATTAATGAATCCCCTACCTCAAAAAGGGATTCAATATTCTTTTCACAAGAATAGACCAATGCTTCAGATCCCGATCACCTCTCCCAAAATAACTATATCCACTCGAGAATGTTGTGCCCCAACCACACCAACAAACAACAAACAAAACTTCATTAGAAACATGCATAAGAAAAATCCATATCATGAGGAGAAGACACTGGAGGAAATGATACCAAAATAGTAGAAAAATAATATAAAACAAATGGGGAACATGCCTATGCTCACCACAGATCTCCATGGGTTGAGGAAGAAATACTGATAATTATTTAACATCAAATTGATCTCCAAAATTCTATGAATGGAGCCATTGGCCAGTGAAAAATTAGAGGAATGACTAAAAACATAGGGTTTTTGAAAAAATTGAGTGGTTTAATAATTATAAGTCATAAAACATTAAGCATTTAAATGACATGTAATCCCTTTTCCCCTAATGTAATCCTTGTGGTTCAGTTCTCCTGAAAAGCCACATCTTCTTTTCATTATTCAACCCCAAAGACATACATGTCGTGAAACCTACTTTCACATATTGTAAGAGGTTTACATGATGTGAAATTTCCCTACATTGAGGATTTTGCAACAGAGCCCATCTGGACTTCCTCCAAGCATCCACCATATACTTCGGTCTTTGTAAACATGCATAGGGTCTATACATGCAGATCTGGGCCCTTACATAACGATTCCTGAAAATGTTTCCTATATGAACACATTTGAGTTTTTTATATGAATTTAATTTTTTTTTGAAATTTAATTGAATATTTTTTACATGAAAATAAAATAAATAATCTATATATTATTAAAAATAGGAATGAATTTTTTTTATTAGCAGTTATACAGGGTGAGCGAGGATGATACATACTTGGAATTTTCTACCCAAAACTATTATATTTCATGTATAATGTTTATTCATCTTTCATATGGCAATTAATGCTCATATTTATGGATTATTGTTGATAAGGTTGAAACTGAAGGTTTTTATATTTTACATGATGATTGGTAGTTATATTATACTTATTTTTATTCAATTCAGTGATTCCCTCATATCGTCCAATCCGACATTCTTGGTATTTAGTAGATTTTATGTTAGTTTTTATTAGATATTCATGTAATATTTATTAGTTTTGTTTATAATATCATCGTTATTTTTTTGATATGTGTATTAACATTATTCAATATTGTATGGTATTTTATATTAAAAATTATTTATTTCAATTTTATGGAACATCGGTATAATAATGTGTTACGAGAGATTTATAGTGCCCTATAAAAGAATTCATAAACATTACATCATTTCATATGAATAGTCAATACATTACATATTTATGCATACATGAAGATCATAAGGGTTTTATATATTTGGATATTGGATACATAATCATCTTATTTGACGAAATATCAACAATATTTCCAATAACATATTCTCATATGGTTCACTTGTTTGAGATACCTTACGTAAAAAATTTCTTCATAACCTAAGGAAAGGAAAAATAAGAAAGGGGCACAACAAATGGTCCATAAGGGTAAACATGGGTGAAATTATTAAATGATAATAAAAAAAGTGTATTATATTATGGTTAAAATGTTATGAAATTAGACCCCAAAATTCATTGTTCATGTCTTTGAATCATGGTAAAATGATATAACATTTCAAAAGAAATAAATCATAAGAGAATTAAATTTCTAAAGACAATAATATATAACATTAAGAAGAGGAAAACTCATAAGAGAGTGCCATAATGTGTTCAATAATCCTAAAAATAGAAACCTTTTCTAGGTATATTCACCAAGAACTATATCACACGTTATACATTGGATAACCATCTATGTATGTACTTCATGCTTAGGATAACCCCTAGTGTACCATATTTTGGGCTGGTGATAACCTCCCATATACCTTATTTTGGAATTGGGATAACTACACATGTATCCTTGAAGCTCATAAATCATTAATAATTGACCAATGTATTAGAGGGATATAATGTACCCACCCATCACATAATCATAATCTGTTTGTTTGTATTCATGAAAGTCCTGAAATAATTTTTCATTACATCAATACTTATCCCATGGAATAGAAAAATATTTTATCAATATTATATGATGATTAAAAGAAACCAAGTTAATATATAATAAATATTATACCATTGGATTATATCCCCCATTTAATAATAAATTCATCAAATGATGTTTTTTTATTGAAAATACCATTACAATATTTCATGAATATTTCACAAGGAAAATTCTGTTTTAATATTAAAATAAAAAATTTAAAATATAAAAATTTCAAAAATATAAAGGATTTTTTTTTCTTTCAGAATAAAAATGTAAAATATTGAATAAATCATAAAATTGTTGACTATTATTAATGATGGGAATATATGTTCATGTCGTGTAATTTATAGATATATTTTATATAGACCATTGGTCAAAAGTACCTCATTTATAAAAAAGACAAGTCATTTAATTTTAATCGTTTTTGTATAAAGTATAAAATGTGAAACATCGATTTAATAAAAATTTGGATAATTTTTAACACATTTTTGAAAATTATTTTAGAATACATAGAGATACAACAATAATATTATTGAATAAGAAGAAAAAAGGTCAAGTCTCCCATAAAAACATTTTTTCAGTATCATGAGTACTTAATCAGATGAAAATTAAATGAAAACGTGAAACATTCCAAAAAGAAAAATATAAGAATAAAATTAATATTATTTTACTTAGATATATTATAAAATTTTAAATTTATGTATAAATAACCTTGATAAAATGTAATATTGAATCATAAAACCCTTACCTCAAGTTTGACATTATTGATAATCACATTAACCTTAGGTATAACAAATAAAAATATATTATTACTCTATTATATATCCATATTTCTTAAAAATTAACCATATATATATATTATATAACATTTCAACACAAAATTATTAATTATAAATTAAAATCATCATTTCTAGTTTTTTATTATATAATTTATCATCAGTATTTATATTTTATAGTTATTGTTGTTGAACATTAAACATGGTTCCATTATCTCCAAACTCAAAACAATTTCATACTTTTTTTTATTTAATCTCTATACAAACTTTTATAATTATCCATATAATGTGATTATGAAAAAATTGTTTCATCCCTTTATAGAGACGATATTCCTTATATACGTATGACTGATGTTTTCCACATTTTGATATAATTTTTGTTAAAAAAATTAAAATAATAATTTACATTTATAGAATAATTTTAATTTCATAAATACCATATATATTCATTAAATCACTCATTAAAACCATCCATGAAATATGGTGACATAATAAAAATCATATCACTTTGTAGCGGAGGTAGACCACATGTACGTATGAGCTATAGTTTGATTTCTCAACTATTATAGAAGAAGTGGTAAATTGTTTTTCCATAATCATAATAAAATTTCATTATATATATATATGATATTAGATTAAATAATTTTATGTGTATAATAGTTTTTTTATATTTTTAGAATAAATAAAATTGACTGATCTTGGTAAATATTTATAACTCTTCATTGAGAGACATAATTTGACTTACACCATAATATTTAATTGTTGGTATTGACACAAGGATAACAGATCAAGGATGAATGGAATGGAAATTTAATGTTATTGAATTATGTATTTTCAATGTTATATTTTGCAAATTTTACTAATAAGGAATAAAAAGAGGTTCCATTTCATAATTGTGGGAAGGGATACACATTGAATTACTTAATGGTTTTCAATAATATAACATAACTTAAATGAGAATTTGGAAAACATGGTCGATTAAATCCTATAAAAGATACTATAAGGTTTAAATATATTCAAAAAATAAGAATTAGAATTTTTTTCCATGATTTCATACCCTTATCTCTTATTTTAACCCCCATGT
Organism: Viscum album; assembly: GCA_963277665.1. Taxonomy (NCBI): domain Eukaryota; kingdom Viridiplantae; phylum Streptophyta; class Magnoliopsida; order Santalales; family Viscaceae; genus Viscum; species Viscum album. The sequence goes on from OY728158.1 coordinate 546,621,517, forward strand.
AAACCAATTTTAAACATAGTTGTGGTTAAAATTGTTTTTATTAATATTCATGATGAAAAAAAATTACATTAGCCCTAAAATTTATATTAATTATGTTGATTCCAAAAAATATATTCCATTTTAGGAGATTAAATATCTATTAGATTAAAAATATAAAATTAAAATATAATACAAAATACAACAAAAACATGTTTAAAAAAACATTTTATGTATAAAACTGTATAAAATTCATTAATTACCTTGTAAAAACCATAAAATTAATGTAGAAATATTTTTATTATATATATTTATATAAATATTATAATATATTTTATTTAATATTGATTAATTAAAATTTTAGGATACAAACACATTTCACTTATAAAAGTTGGTTTTAGAAAAATTGTTTTTTAGTCCAAATATTAGATTATCCAAAAAGCAAGTATAATGTTGATTATATTGTAATTAAATAGATTATATATAATTAATCTATAGTTATTATAATTTTTTTATCATATCTATAATATATTTTTTTATTAAATGGAACTGTTTAAGGATAACAAATCATAGTTTTATAGAAAATCAATATTTTCCACTATTCACTAAAAAAATAATTTCACATAAATACCAAATCATCACTCTATACTAATATTTACATTATTATTTATGAAATTATAATAATTTAATAAAAATAAGTTTCTTAAAAAAATTAGAAATTAATTTTAATATATAAGAAACAAAATGATATAAAGCCCATTTTCAATTATTTCACATTTTTTAAGCATAAAATTACATTATTGAAAAGTGTGTAATTTTTTTATAAATTAATCAACATTTTTTTTAATTAAAATTTTAGACTTATTTTTCATATTTTGGTTTATTTTAATCATACATTACTATTTAATGACTGCTTTATAAAGGATCTTTATATCAAGGTTAATTTTGACTCGAGGTTTCATGTAATACAAGCTATATGATAACTCATTTTTATTTCAAAGGAAATAAAAATAAAAACATTTTTTTGATACATTCTATCTCCATTAAAATAAATTTATCCCTTGTAATTTCATCACTCCAATAAAAATAACTAAGGATATCCATATATTATCATATCATTTAGTTCCCATGTAACTTCTTCAAATTTCGGATTCAACTAATGAACTTTAACTAAGTGGGTAATCTTGTTCCATAAAACATTGTTTCTATGTTCCCTGATTTATATTGGTAGTTCACAAAAAATAACTACCATTCTATATTGTAAAACCTCAGTGTATTAAATATTTGAAGAATCAAATATTCACCTCCCCAAAATATATTCAAGGACCACATCATGATTTGGAGAGATGTTCGGTGGAAGTGGTAAGAGATAAGTTATAACCCCTACTAAATAAAGAATTTGGAATGGGCCAATATTCCAATGGATCAACATTCTCTTATTAATAAATATCAAAACCTTCTTCCATGATGAATTTCATATAAATTCCATTTCACGAACATTGAATTCCATATCTAACCAATGATTGCTATTGTAATTCTTCTATTAACTATGAGCTACATTGATGAGATATTGAATGTCTATAACCTTCTGTTCTGTTTACTCATCCATGTCAGGTCCCAATAGATTTTAATCTCCAACATCATCAAAACATAATAATATTTTTCCTTCTTATCATAGAGGGTTTCATAAGGATCCATATGAATTCTCGAGTGAATGATATTATTATAATAAAATCCAACTAAAGAGTGTGATTATCTTAGCAATGTTTGTAATTATAAGATCATGATCTAAATATATACTGTATTATTTTAATGTTTCTCTCTAACTAACCATATTTATTTTAATGGTTATAAAAAATAACGCAAAACTCTAAATCTAGTGCCTATGAAAATATTTTCTAGAACAATTAGGTGGACCACAAATCTCGAGACGCTATAATAGAATTTGTCACTCCATGAAAATATAAAAAATATTTAAGATATATACTGGTAAGATGATGAAGAGATAATATTCTCTATTATAAAAGACGCTTTCTAACTATATATGGTCATCAACTAAACTGAAATAGATTTTTGGTATTAAAGTGTTTTTGGGAGCTCAATAAAAAATCTATTATGATGTTTTCTCACATCACTTCTAGTATGGGTTATGGTTATAAAAACACCTTATACTTATATCTCTCATAAAAACATGTTTACATAAAAATAAAAGAGATACATACTCCTAATTATATTCCTTTATGTCATCCCACTAGAAAAACTATTTAATATCTGTATACATATTTGTACTTCCAAAATGAATAGAAAATATGGATTTATGATCTTTTGAAATTATCATTTTAATAATTTTTTTGTATTGATGAGACATATAACCAATTACTAGACACTACACATCCATCATAATAAAGGTTGAACTTACGAAAATCTCTCATATATTTTTTACATATCTACATCCTCCTTTTTTAAATTTTAAATCTTCACATGGATGGATGGTTAAACACTCATTTAATAAATATAGGAATTATAAATTTCATTTAATATTTCAAGGTTCATCCTCTTTAAATCTATAAATATTATATCTATATCGATCTTAATCATAAAAATCTAGCATGATCATTTACACTCAATGCATCGAACACCTTATTTTCATTCCTATGGACATATTGTATTCAGTAAGAAAAATATTTTACCAAATTCAGCCATATTATTTAGAATATATTCAGATCTTTCTAGGTGAATATATAATTTAAACATTAATTATAAATATATATGTCTCACATTTCTTTATAATGATATCACCTCCATGTCTTTGACTATAATATATTTTTTAAAATAAAATTATTTAGTTTTCTAATTTTCTCAATAACGGTATATAATAATGTGTTATAATATATCACCATATCATTATACAATAGAAAACATCACATCACCTTCATTTATGTACAAATATAAAGAAACAAAATTTCATCATTTTAGGGTTGTATGAGCACAGATGAACAATCAAACAATCACTTCAGATCTGTGAAATTTTCTCTACAATCATTTGTCCAACAAAACTAGAATCCTTTTAGGGAATTTGTATTTGAGTTCATTAGGTATCTATAAGAAATTATTAACATAACATTAAATAAAGATTTATATCCATGAAAACTATAAATCATATCCAAAGTGGCTGTTCTGATTCAATGTTCAATATCATTCATCTTTTATATATCAGCAAATATACCCTTTGTTGAGATTATATAACCCAAAAAATGAATGATTATTTTTCCTAAATTCACAATTATTAAATTTTTAATAAATATTTTTTCCCTTATACTCTTTAGTGTAATACAAAATTTATCTCTAAATAATCCCATAAAAAAATGAATGATATATCCAAATACTCTATTTATTATATCAATGAAGATAGTAGGATCATTAGTCAGAAAAAATGGAAACACTATAAATTCCGAATATATAAACATAATCTAGATAGATTTTTTTGGTATATATTTACTTGTGAAACTCAATATATGGTGTCTAGATTAAGGATCCATCTTATATATAAATTTTCTCCTCAATTTTTATCAAAACAATCATCAAAATATGGCAAATGATGTTTTTTTATCATGATGTTGTTTCGTTCCTAATAATTATTATAGAGTCATGTTGATCTATCATACATACTAAAAAAAGAATAGTTTCACCCCATAGTGATTCAGTTGGATTAATGACTATCCTATAAAAAATCCCCTAGAGTTACTTCTTCAATTCCTACAACTCAATAAGGGTCATTAAAAATAGAGACATCGAAATAGGTGTAGCACAAGGCATTATATATTTTGAAAAACAAATCAATTCGATTCAAAGGAATACAGGTATACTCTTCTTAAAAGGAATTACAAAAATACAACATAATATTTATTTATTTGATTTCTATTTTCTAACTAACCATTTGATATAAATACCCCGTTTAATATGAATCAATACCCATTAAAAGGTTAAAATTTCCCTTGGAATCTCATATTTATCCTCACAATGATAGAAAATCATATATTGGATTTTATTAGCAATCATGAATTACATTACACAAAAACTAATATTCAAATTATATAATTAAATCCAAACCATTCCCCAAATAACATCAAATATAACTAGAGGTAGAATAACATGATTTTCAATAATCACATTCCATCAAATATCAGTTTCTCAAGAATCACATACTTTATATTAGATCATATCACTATTAGTATTTTTGACAACATATTCATTATTTAGTAATTGACATGGTAATTTGATACCCATATAAAATTATTCAGATATTAAATAGTTGGTTCAACATGAATAAAATAATATACTAATAGTTCTTATATGGTATTATATATATATCTTTCACCACTTCATTTCTATAGCCTGCATTGAATATATTCATTTTATGAGATTTCACATTATCTATAGGATTATAGGTTTACTAATGATGATATTCATCAATAAAATTTAAATGTTTTCAGTGGTTATCATAATGAACATAATCCAAACATTTCAAACATATGGAGTGTGGGAGGTGCATTTTTTCAAGATTTCTCTCTATTAAAATAATTTGAAAAATTCTTCCCATTAAATCAATATGTTATTTTTTGAGGAAAACCCATTCTATAAAAAATAAATATATGAATCCCATTAAGAAAGGATCCTCAATGTTTCATTCCACACATTAGGAACAAATAAATATTCATCTTCTTCCCTCTATGGGTTTTTATTAGAAATCCCATTTAATTCAATATAATATTTATTATTGAAAACATGATATAAATCAATAAATTAAATATATATTTCTACCATGACAGCACATTGAAAATGTTCATTATAGCTAAAAACCTCTCTTATGGAATACAATCTTCAGAGATACTATTTTATTCTATTAATGAATCAATTATTCTTACATTCAAATTAAAGGATAATAATAAAACCATAAGATTAATATCTTGTAAAAATAACATTCAATGTACTAATGAACTCATCATCTCTCTGCACTAGTTCAAAGAATTCCTTCCCCATATTCATAGGATGAATACCTGAAATGTAGTGGTTGAAAAATAATTTCTTAAACTCATCCAACTACATCACGTCAATTTCATCATGTTTCCTTGTATTATTGAATGGATTCCAACATCTATTGACATGAAATTCTAATTGATAAACTGCAAAAAAACATTTTTATGTTCGAATTAATGAAAATTATAAAATAACTTTTAAGTTTTGTTAATCCATATCAAACAACTATTTGATTATTATAACCACTAAATGATGGTGGATGTTTCATCATGATGGAATCCATTGTATATTTTTCCATCCTTTTCACATTTAGAATCATAGTTTGATTAATGGATTGAAAACTTTTTATGATCATGGAAATAAGATTTTTCATTACCACTCCCATGACATCTAGTCTCTTTGGAAGATAATCAAACAATTTCCATCACATTTCACATTAACATGCTTTCTTATAAATCTATACATTGACTAAAAAGAAAATAGTATAAGAAACAATAGTCATATTAGAAAATCATATAATTATGAAAATCATTATTGACACGTCCGTCTCAATCAATGTCAACATAGGTTCAATCTAGTTCATCCAAAGGCATTATCTATCCAAATAAATCAAAATGATTCATAATGAAATTGTGTATTAATAGAATCATACAACATAGTTGTTTATAGTCTGTAGTGCATTCTTAGGCCCACTAATCATTCACTAGTGAAGATTGAGTAAGTATGAAATATACCGATTTCAATATTTTTACACTATGGTGAATCTAATACATAACTGCATCAATTTAGTATTATTAAAATTGGGATATATTTTCATGTAAGTCCATAGTAATTTATCTACCATAATATAGGATATTCTCCAATACAGTGTTTTATCCTATACATTCTCACTAATGAATTTTAATCTCAATCCCTAAATATAACTAAACTATTCTCTGATACCAACTATAGTTCGATGAAAATTATATACAAGAATATTACATCATTTTGAACAAAAATAAACACATTAAAAAATAATATAAGATTTTGGATGGTAAAATTTTGGGGTATTTTTAACAAGGTAAAAAATCATATTATTTCATGTAATATATTTAATATCTTCTGCAATTCCTTCTCACAAAGTTAACATTATATTGATACCCTAATTAAAAAAAAATTATTGTAAATACTATAATGGAAACATAAGAAATGTGGAACATAAATGCTTAGAAAAGGTTAAGATTGGAGAAATTAAACAATGATCATAAGTGGGGGTAATACATCCATAACAGTATGATAATATGATTTTAAAATTAGAAAATATTTCCCATAAATTTATATATCATAAAAATGAATAATTAAATAATTCTTAATTAGTTCATAATACATGAATACCAATGGAATCAAAGAACACACACCATGAAAAAATAAAATTGGTATAAGAGCATGTCATAAGAGAGTGGAAAAAATATTGAAAAAATAATTTTGATAAAAATATTACTTCAAGGCTACCGCCACGAAATTCTTCACATGTTATTATAAAGATAAAAACTCATATACCAACATTAGGATGGGAATAAATTTATGTGTACCCACTTTTAGTCTTGTGATAACCTCTTTTATACCTATTATTGGGCTTAGGATAACCTCTTGTAGACCATTAGAGCTCATAAAATATCAATATTTTCCCAATGATTGCAGGGATATAATGGAATCACCAATAACATAATCATAATAAATTCATATATACACTATAAGATCAAGGATATTTTTATAACTACATCAATGTTTAACCTTTAGAAAATAATATGTGATTAATCAATGTTTTATCATCACAATCATTGACCATCTAAAGAGAGAATAAATATGGAAACATTGTATCATTTCCCTACTAAATCATATTAGACATCATAAGATATTGTAATAGATGAATGTTTTTTAAAGACCATTGGAATATTAATTAAGGAAAATAGCCTTATCATTTTTAAATAACTTATTTAGAATCTAAAAATTACCAAATATTAAGGAAAAATGTTTCTTTGGAAATAAATATTTAAAAATTAACTAAAATATTAAAATAAATGAATATTCATTGTGGACAGAAAATTCATTTAGTCAGTGTATGTTAAAATAATGATTACATTCACACCATTGATAAAAAAGGAAATATTTTTTAAATTAAAAAAAGATTGTATATAAAACATTTTTATAAATTAAATAATGGGGAAATTTTATTTAATAAAACTATTTAGTTTATTGAAAACATATTGGAAAATATTTTGAAGAAAATTTGGACATAGAAGAAAACAATTCATGGCCGAAGACAAAAATGATGTCAGTTTCAAATAAAAACGTTTTTTCATAATATTGATTAAATAAATAGAAAAAAACGAATAGAAAAAATTAATTATCTAAATATAAATATAAAAAAATAAAATAGATAATATATGGTAGATATTTATCATATGATTAAACATTTATGCATTAACAATCCTAATAAAAAGATTGGTTGTAACGTATATCCCTTACAACAAGTCTAAATTGCATTATAAGTTTTCTAACCTCATTTATAATGAATTTAATTTCAATATAATTCTATAAAAGAACCCAATAAGTACTTATAATACCATATATTTTCCACTTATGCCATTTTGACACCAATTTTTTAATTCTTTATTAAAATCATTGTTTCTTTGTTTTACTTGTGTTCTTTTTCATGATGGTTTCTAATTATAAGTCATATTAATCAAACTTTTATGTTGTTTTGACCATATTAATAATATTAAAAAATATATTTTTATAGTATTTAATCATTATATTCACTATTATAAACACTCATATAAAGCAGTGATGAGAAAGTAATTACATCACTTTACGGTGACGGTAGACTGCATGTTTGCAGGTGTGATGTTTTCCACTATTTGATGGATGGAATGAAAGACTTGTAAATAATTATTATCTATTAATTGTTCATTATAATATCATAATATATATATATATATATTAAATATTTAATATTAACTATCCATAAAATATGGTTATGGAAAATGAATAATGTCATTGCATGGAGGAAGTATTCCACATGAATTCACGAGTTGTACATTCATTTATAATTAGTAGAGAATATATTGGAAATGGTTATTAAATTATAACAATAACATCAAAAAATATTTTTTAAAATATAATAATTATGTATTTATTGATATAGTGGTGGTTGAGATTATGGATGAATTAATCAACTTACAGGAACCTTGTTCATATTTATACATATTCTTTAAGAGAACAAATTTGGATTACACCTTATGAATTGACATATTGGCCTTGGTCAAATAATAGGGGTTCATGTTTTAAGGGAATGAATCTAGTATGTTATTAGAGTGGGTATTTTATAACATATAAGTATTATAAAAATTTATTAATGGAGGATAATAGTTTTATATTTAAAAATGTGGGGAGGGACACTAGTGGAATTATATAAATGATACTTCACACACAGTTATCCCTTAAGACTCCAAAGAATAAGCTTCCCTTTCTTCACAATTAAGCAGGAACCTCTGTCCCTACAAAGGAATTATATTTTATCACACAATCGATTATTATTCCATCTTGAATTAACCAATTCATGATTTACATGTTCCAATTATGAGCAATTTAAGTATAGAGTTATCACAATCAATCAAAAATTAATTAAACTATTAGTATAATATGAATTTAATGATTTTAACAAAAAGAATCATCTTTCTTATGGTTCATTATTGCACTCAATTAAACATACATACCTTCACCAATTGATTATCATAAAACTATCACTACCAGAATTTTGAGTATCTGCGCCCCCGCACATGGGCAACCGTCATTGGCGGTCGCTATTAAGACCATTAGCGACCGCCAATGGCGGTCGCTAATCCCGTCTAAAAAACATGGGATTTTTCCCGCCCTGTCATTCCCCAATTCCATTCCCGCCGCTGCAATTTCAGGCCACCTCACCGCCACGCGCCGCCACAGTCGGTCACCCATTCCAATACCTTTGTCGGCCCCCTCTTCCCCCTTCCCCGTCGTAGGTGACCCCCGTCATCCCCCACATCAACAGACCACCGTCCACATGATCCATCAACATACCTCACATACCTCCGGCCGCCGTAGATCCTCCATGACCGGCAGGGGAAGCTTCACCATCCCTCATCGCCACTGCCGTGTCCACTAGTTCCATACAGCACAAAAAAATGTTGTATTTCGATAGAGGCTTTAGCGACCGCCAATGGCGGTCTCTATTTCTCTTTACCGACGAAGCAACAGTGGCCTCCAAAAGAGGTCGACAGGCAGTCTCAATAGGCCTTTAGTGACCGCTTTTGGCGGTTGCTAATGGCCATTAGTGTAGTAGTGTATAATGACATCTTGATACATTAAATTTTCCTCATAAATAATTTATCCAATTCATTATCAATGAATTATGATTTTACTTTATTGACTAATATAAAATTACAGTATAGTTATAACAAGCACAACATATATATCACGCTATAGATAAAAAATTATGGAAAACAGTTATGATGGTACAAAATAATTGCATCTTCATGAAAAAGATAACAAATATCTAATGTAGTTGAAGTAATTTTTAGGTTAATTTGATTCTAATCCAAGTGGATAAATGACTATATCTCTATAATTAAACATAAATAATTAGAGAAGTAATGAATCCCCTACCTCAAAAAGGGATTCAATATTCTTTTCACAAGAATAGACCAATGCTTCAGATCCCGATCACCTCTCCCAAAATAACTATATAGACTCAAGAATGTTGTGCCCTAACCACACCAACAAACAACAAACAAAACTTCATTAGAAACATGCGTAAGAAAAATCCATATCACGAGGAGAAGACACTGGAGGAAATGATACCAAAATAGTAAAAACTAATATAAAACAAATGGGGAACATGCCTACGCTCACCACAGATCTCCATGGGTTGAGGAAGAAATCCTGGTGATTATTTAACATCAAATTGATCTCCAAAATTCTATGAATAGAGCCATTGGCCACTGAAAAATTAGAGGAACGACAAAAAACATAGGGTTTTTGAAAAAATTGAGTGGTTTAATAATTATAAGTCATAAAAAATTAAGCATTTAAATGACATGTAATACCTTTTCCCCTCATGTAATCCTTGTGGTTTGGTTCTCCTGAAAAGCCACATCTCCTTTTCATTATTCAACCCCAAAAACATACATGTCATGAAACCTACATTCACATATTGTAAGAGGTTTACATGATGTGAAATTTCCCTACATTGAGGATTTTGCAACAGAGCCCATCTGGACTTCCTCCAAGAATCCACCATATACATCGGTCTTTGTAAACATGCATAGGGTCTATGCCTGCAGATCTGGGCCATTACATAACGATTCCTTGAAAAGTTTCCTATATGAACACATTTGAGTTTTTTATATGAATTTAAGTTTTTTTGAAATTTAATTGAATATTTTTCAAATGAAAATAAAATAAATAATATATATTTTATTTCAAATAGGAATGAATTTGTTTTGTTATTAACAGTTATACAGGGTGAGCGAGGATGATACATACTTGGAATTTTATACCCAAACCTATTATATTTCATGTATAATGTTTATTCATCTTTCATATGGCAATTAATGCTCATATTTATGGATTATTGTTGACAAGGTTGAAACTGATGGTTTTTATATTTTACATGATGATTTGTAGTTATATTATACTTATTTTTATTCAATTCAGTGATTCTCTCATATCGTCCAATCCGACATTCTTTGTATTTAGTAGATTTTATGTTAGTTTTTATTAGATATTCATGTTATATTTATTAGTTTCGTTTATAATAGAATCGTTATTTTTTTGATATGTGTATCAACATTATTCAATATTTTATGGTATTTTATATTAAAATTTATTTATTTCAATTTTATGGAACATCGGTATAATAATGTGTTACGAGAGATTTATAGTGCCCTATAAAAGAATTCATAAAAATTACATCATTTCAAATGAATAGTCAATACATTACATATTAATACATACATGAAGATCATAAGGGTTTCATATATTTGGATATTGGATACATAATCATCTTATTTGATGAAATATCAACAATATTTCCAATAACATATTCTCATATGGTTCACTTGTTTGAGATACCTTACGTAAAAAATTTCATTATAACCCAAGGAAAGGAAAAATAATAAAGGGGCACATCAAATGGTCCGTAAGGGTAAACATGGGTGAAATTATTAAATGATAATAAAAAAAGTGTGTTATATTATGATCATAATATTATGAAATTAGACCCCAAAATTCATTGTTCATGTCTTTGAATCATGGTAAAATGATATAACATTTCAAAAGATATAAATCATAAGAGAATTAAATTTCTAAAGCGAATATTATATAACATTAAGAAGAGGAAAACTCATAAGAGAGTGCCATAATGTGTTCAATAATCCTAAAAATAGAAACCTTTTTCTAGGTATATTCACCAAGAACTATATCACACGTTATACTTTGGATAACCATCTATGTATGTACTTCATGCTTAGGATAACCCCTAGTGTACCATATTTTGGGCTGGGGATAACCTCCCATATACCTTATTTTGGAATTGGGATAACTACACATGTATCCTTAAAGCTCATAAATCATTAATATTTGACCAATGTATTAGAGGGATATAATGTACCCACCCATCACATAATCATAATCTGTTTTTTTGTATTCATGAAAGTCCTGAAATAATTTTTCATTATATCAATGCTTATCCTATGGAATAGAAAAATATTTTATCAATATTATATGATGATTAAAATAAACCATGTTAATATATAATAAATATTATACCATTGGATTATATCCCCTATTTAATAATAAAGTCATCAAACGATGTTTTTGTTATTAAAAATACCATTACAATATTTCATGAATATTTCACAAGGAAAATTCTATTTTAATATTAAAATAAAAAATAAAAAATATAAAAATTTCAAAAATATAAAGGAATTTTTTGTTCTTTCAGTATAAAAATGTAAAATATTGAATAAATCATAAAATTGTTGACTATTATTAATGATGGGAATATATGTTCATGTCGTGTAATTTATAGATATATTTTATATAGACAATTGGTCAAAAGTACCTCATTTATAAAAAATACAAGTCATTTAATTTTAACTGTTTTTGTATAAAGTATAAAATGTGAAACATGGATTTAATAAAAATTTGGATAATTTTTAACACATTTTTGAAAATTGTTTTATAATACATAAAGATACAACAATAATATTATTGAATAAGAAGAAAAAAGGTCAAGTCTCCCATAAAAACATTTTTTCATTATCATGAGTACTTAATCTAATGAAAATGAAATGAAAACGTGAAACATTCCAAAAATAAAAATATAAGAATAAAATTAATATTATTTTACTTAGATATATTATAAAATTTTAAATTTATGTATAAACAACCTTGATAAAATGTAATATTGAATCATAAAACCCTTACCTCAAGTTTTACATTATTGATAAGCACATTAACTTCAGGTATAAAAAAGAAAAATATATTATTACTCTATTATATATCCATATTTCTAAAAAATTAACCATATATATATATATTATATAACATTTCAACACAAAATTATTAATTATAAATTAAAATCATCATTTATAGTTTTTTATTATATAATTTTTCATCAGTATTTTTATTTTATAGTTATTGTTGTTGAACATTAAAAATGGTTCCATTATCTCTAAACTCAAAACAATTTCATACTTTTTTTATTTAATCTCTATATAAACTTTTATAATTATCCATATAAAGTGATTATGAAAAATTGTTTCATCCCTTTATAGAGACGATATTCCTTATATACGTATGACTGATTTTTTCCACATTTTGATATAATTTTTGTTAAAAAAATTAAAATAATAATTCACATTTATAGAATAATTTTAATTTCATAAATACCATATATATTCATTAAATCACTCATTAAAACCATCCATGAAATATGGTGACATAATAAAAATAATATCACTTTGTAGCGGAGGTAGCCCACATGTACGTATGAGCTATAGTTTGATTTCTCAACTATTATAGAAGAAGTGGTAAATTGTTTTTACATCAGCATAATAAAATGTCATTATATGTATATATATTATATTAGATTAAATAATTTTATGTGTATAATAGTTTTTTTTATATTTTTAGAATAAATAAAATTGACTGATCTTGGTAAATATTTATAACTCTTCATTGAGATACATCATTTGGCTTACACCATAATATTTAATTTTTGGTATTAACACAAGGATAACAGATCAACGATGAATGGAATGGAATTTTAATGTTATTGAATTATGTATTTTCAATGTTATATTTCACAAATTTTACTAATAAGGAATAAAAAGAGGTTCCATTTCATAAGTATGGGAAGGGATACACATTGAATTACTTAAAGGTTTTCAATAATATAACATAACTTAAATGAGAATTTGGAAAACATGGTCGATGAAATCCTATAAAAGATACTATAAGGTTTAAATATATTCAAAAAATAAGAATTAGAATTTTTTTCCATGATTTCATACCCTTATCTCTTATTTTAACCCCCATATAAAACAATTTTAAACATAGTTGTGGTTAAAATTGTTGTTATTAATATTCATGATGACAAAAAATTATATTAGCCCTAAAATTTATATTAATTATGTTGATTCCAAAAAATAGATTCCATTTTAGGAGATTAAATATCTTTAAGATTAAAAATATAAAATTAAAATATATTGCAAAATACAACAAAAACATGTTTAAAAAAACATTTTATGTATAAAACTGAATAAAATTCATTAATTACCCTGTAAAAACCATAAAATGAATGTAAAACTATTTTTATTATATATATTTATATAAATATTCTAATATATTATATTTACTATTGATTAATTAAATTTTTAGGATACAAACACATTTTACTTATAAAAGTTGTTTTTAGACAAATTGTTTTTTAGTCCAAAAATTAGATTATCCAAAAATCAAGTATAATGTTGATTATATTGTAATTAAATAGATTATATATAATTAATCTATAGTTATTATAAATTATTATCATATCTATAATATATTTTTTTATTAAATGAAACTGTTTAAGGATAAAAAATGATAGTTTTATAGAAAATCAATATTTCCCACTATTCACTAAAAAAATAATTTCACATAATTACCAAATCATCACTCTATATTAATATTTACATTATTATTTATGAAATTATAATAATTGAATAAAAATAATTTTCTTAAAAAAATTAGAAATTAATTTTAATATATAAGAAACAAAATGATATAAAACCCATTTTCAATGATTTCACATTTTTTAAGCCTAAAATTACATTATTGAAAAGTGTGTAATTTTTTTATAAATTAATCAATAATTTTTTTAATTAAAAATTTTAGACTTATTTTTCATCTTTTGGTTTATTTTAATCATACATTACTATTTAATGACTACTTTATAAAGGATCTTTATATCAAGGTTAATTTTGACTCGAGGTTGCATGTAATGCAATCTATATAATAACTCATTTTTATTTCAAAGGAAATAAAAATAAAAACATTTTTTTGATACATTCTATCTCCATTAAAATAAATTTATTCCTTGTAATTTCATCACTCCAATAAAAATAACTGAGGATATCCATATGTTATTATATCATTTAGTTCCCATGTAAATTCTTCAAATTTCGGACTCAACTAATGAACTTTAACTAAGTGGGTAATCTTGTTCCATAAAACATTTTTTCTATGTTCCCTGATTTCTATTGGTAGTTCATAAAAAATAAATACCATTCTATATTGTATAACCTATGTGTATTAAATATTTGAAGAATCAAATATGCACCTCCTCCAAATATATTCAAGGACCACATCATGATCTGGAGAGATGTTCGGTGGAAGTGGTAAGAGATAAGTTATAACCCCTACTAAATAAAGAATGTGGAATGGGCCAATATTCCAATGGATAAACATTCGCTTATTAATAAATATCAAAACCTTCTTCCATGATGAATTTCATATAAATTCCATTTCACAAACATTGAATTCCATATCTAACCAATGATTTCTATTGTAATTCGTCTATTAACTATGAGCTACATTGATGAGATATTGAATGTCTCTAACTTTCTGTTCTATTTACTCATCCATGTCAGGTCCCAATAGATTTTAATCTCCAACATCATCAAAACATAATAATGTTTTTCCTTATTTTCATAGAGGGTTTCATAAAGATCCATATGAATTCTCGAGTGAATGATATTATTATAATAAAATCCAACTAGAGAGTGTGATTATCTTAGCAATGTTTGTAATTATAAGATCATGATCTAAATATATATTGTATTATTTTAATGTTTCTCTCTAACTAACCATATTTGTATTAATGGTTATAAAAAATAACACAAAATTCTAAATCTAGTGCTTATGAAAATATTTTCTAGAACAATTAGGTGAACCACAGATCTCGAGACGCTATAATAGAATTTTTCACTCCATGAAAGTATAAAAAATATTTAATATATATACTGTTAAGATGATGAAGAGATAATATTCTCTATTATAAAAGACGCTTTCTAATTATATAAGGTCATCAACTAAGCTGAAATAGCTTTTTGGTATTAAAATGTTTTTGGGAGCTCAATAAAAAATCTATTATGATGTTTTCTCACATCACTTCTAGTATGGGTTATGGTTATAACAACCCCTTATACTTATAGCTCTCATAAAAAAATGTTTACATAAAAGGAAAAGAGACACATACTCCTAAATATATTCCTTTATGTCATCCCACTAGAAAAACTATTTCATATCTGTATACATATTTGTACTTCCAAAATGAATAGAGAATATGGATTTATGATCATTTGAAATTATCATTTTAATAATTTTTTGTATTGATGAGACATATAACAAATTCATAGACACTACACATCCATCATAATAAAGGTTGAACTTACGAAAATCTCCCAAATTTTTTTAAATATCTACATCCTCCTTTTTTACATTTTAAATCTTCACATGGATGGATGGTTAAACACTCATTTAATAAATATGGGAATAATAAATTTCATTTAATATTTCAAGGTTCATCATCTTTAAATCTATAAATATTATATCTATATCGATCCTAATCATAAAAAGCTAGCATGATCCTTTTCACTCAATGCATCGAACACCTTATTTTCATTCCTATGGACATATTGTATTCAGTAAGAAAAATATTTTACCAAATTCAACCATATTATTTAGAATATATTCTGTTCTTTCTAGGTGAATATATAATTTAAACATGAATTATCAATATATATGTCTCACATTTATTTATAATGACATCACCTCCATGTCTTTGACTATAATATATTTTTTAAAATACAATTATTTAGTTTTCTAATTTTCTCAATAACGGTATATAATAATGTGTTATAATATATCACCATATCATTATACAATAGAAAACATCACATCACCTTCATTTATGTACAAATATAAAGAAACAAAATTTCATCATTTTAGAGTTGTATGAGCACAGATGAACAATCAAACAATCACTTCAGATCTGTGAAATTTTCTCTACAATCATTTGTCCAACAAAACTAGAATCCGTTCGGGGAATTTGTATTTGAGTTTTTTAGGTATCTATAATAAATTATTAACATAACATTGAATAAATATTTATATCCAAGAAAACTATAAATCATATCCAAAGTGGCTGTTCTGATTCAATGTTCAATATCATTCATCTTTTATATATCCGCAAATATACCCTTTGTTGAGATTATATAACCCAAAAAATGAATCATTATTTTTCCTAAATTCACAATTATTTAATTTTTAATAAATATTTTTTCCCTTATATTCTTTAGTGTAATACAAAAGTGATCTCTAAATACTCCCATAAAAAAATGAATGATATATCCAAAGACTCTATTCATTATATCAATGAAGATAGTAGGATCATTAGTCAGACAAATTGGAAACACTATAAATTCCGAATATATAAACATAAACTGGATAGATTTTTTGGGTATATATTTACTTGTGAAACTCAATAGATGGTGTCTAGATTAAGGATACATCTTATATATATATTTTCTCCTCAATTTTTATCAAAACAATCATCAAAATATGGCTACGGATATTTTTTATCATGATATTGTTTTGTTCCTAATAATTATTGTAGAGTCATGTTGATCTATCATACATACTAAAAAAAGAATAGCTTCACCCCATAGTGATTCAGTTGGATTAATGACTATCCTATACACAATCCCCTAGAGTTACTTCTTCAATTCCTACAACTCAATAAGGGTCATTAAATATAGAGACATTGAAATAGGTGTAGCACAAGGCATTATATATTTTGAAAAACAAATCAATTCAATTCATAGGAATACAGGTATACTCTTCTTAAAAGGAATTACAAAAATACAACATAATATTTATTTATTTGATTTCTATTTTCTAACTAACCATTTGATATAAATACCCCGTTGAATATGAATCAATACCCATTAAAAGGTTAAAATTTCCCTTGGAATCTCACATTTATCCTCATAATGATAGAAAATCATATGTTGGATTTTATTAGAAATCATGAATTACATTACACAAAAACTAATATGAAAATTATATAATTAAATCCAAACCATTCCCCAAATAACATCAAATATAACTAGAGGTAGAATAACATGATTTTACATAATCACATTCCATCAAACATCAGTTTCTCAAGAATCACAGACTTTATATTGGATCATATCACTATTAGTATTTTTGACCACATATTCATAATTTAGTAATTGAAATGGTAATGTGATACCCATATAAAATTATTCAGATATTAAATACTTGGTTCAACATGAATAAAATAATATACTAATAGTTCTTATATGGTATTATATATATATATCTTTCACCACTTCATTTCTATAGCCTGCATTGAATATATTCATTTTATGAGATTTCACATTATCTATAGGATTATAGGTTTACTAATGATTATATTCATCAATAAAATTTAAATGTTTTCAGTGGTTATCATAATGAACATAATCCAAACATTTCAAACATATGGATTGTGGGAGGTGCATTTTTTCAAGATTTCTCTCTATTAAAATAATTTGAAAAATTCTTCCCATTAAATCAATATGTTGTTTCTTGAGGAAAACCCATTCTATAAAAAATAAATATATGAATCCCATTAAGAAAGGATCCTCAATGTTTCATTCCACACATTAGGAACAAATAAATATTCATCTTATTCCCTCTATGGGTTTTTATTAGAAATCCCATTGAATTCAATATAAGATTTCTTATTGAAAACATGATATAAATCAATAAATTAAATATATATTTCTACCATGACAGCACATTGAAAATGTTCATTATAGCTACAAACATCTCTTATGGAATACAATCTTCAGAGATACTATTTTATTCTATTAATGAATCAATTATTCTTACATTCCAATTAAAGGATAATAATAAAACCATAGGATTAATATCTTCTAAAAATTACATTCAATGTACTAATGAATTCATCATCTTTCTACACCAGTTCAAAGAATTACTTCCCCATATTCATAGGATGAATACCTGAAATGTAGTGGTTGAAAAATAATTTCTTAAACTCATCCAACTACATCACGTCAATTTCATCATGTTTCCTTGTATTATTTAATGGATTCCAACATCTATTCACATGAAATTCTAATTGACAAACTGCTAAAAAACATTTTTATGTTCGAATTAATGAAAATTATAAGATAACTTTTATGTTTTGTTAATCCATATCATAACAACTATTTGATTATTAGAACCACTAAATGATGGTGGATGTTTCATCATGATGGAATCCATTGTATATTGTTCCCTCCTTTTCACATTTAGAATCATAGTGTGATTAATGGATTGAAAACTTTTTATGATCATGGAAATAAGATTTTTCATTACCACTCCCATGACATCTAGTCTCTTTGGAAGATAATCAAATAATTTCCATCACATTTCACATTAACATGCTTTCTTATATATCTATACATTGACTAAAAAGAAAATAGTATAAGAAACAATAGTCATATTATAAAATCATATAATTATGAAAATCATTATTGACACGTCCCTCTCAATCTATGTCAACATAGGTTCAATCTAGTTCATCCAAAGGCATTATCTATCCAAATAAATCAAAATGATTCATAATGAAATTGTGTATTAACAGAATCATACAACATAGTTGTTTATAGTCAGTAGTGCATTCTTAGGCCCACTAATCAATCACTAGTGAAGATTGAGTAAGTATGAAATATACTAATTTCAATATTTTTACACTATGGTGAATCTAATACATAACTGCATCAATTTAGTATTATTAAAATCGGGATATATTTTCATATAAGTCCATAGTAATTTATCTACCATAACATAGGATATTCTCCAATACAGTGTTTTATCCTATGCATTCTCACTAATGAATTTTAATCTCAATCCCTAAATATAACTAAACTATTCTCTGATACCAACTATAGTTCGATGAAAATTATATACAAGAATATTACATCATTTTGAACAAAAATAAACACATTAAAAAATAATATAAGATTTAGGATGGTAAAATTTTGGGGTATTTTTAACAAGGTAAAAAATCATATTATTTCATTTAATATATTTAATATCTTCTGCAATTCCTTCTCACAAAGTTAACATTATATTGATACCCTAATTAAAAACATTTATTGTAAATACTATAATGGAAACATAAGAAATGTGGAACATAAATGCTTAGAAAAGGTTAATATTGGAGAAATTAAACAATGATCATAAGTGGGGGTAATACATCCATAACAGTATGATAACATGATTTTAAAATTAGAAAAGAGTTCCCATAAATTTATATATCATAAAAATGAATAATTGAATAATTCTTAATTAGTTCATAATACATGAATACCAATGGAATCAAAGAACACACACCATGAAAAAATAAAATTGGTATAAGAGCATGTCATAAGAGAGTGGAAAAAATATTGAAAAATAATTTTGATAAAAATATTACTTCAAGGCTAGCCACCACGAAATTCTTCACATGTTATTATAAAGATAAAAACTCATATACCAACATTAGGATGGGAATAACTTTATGTGTACCCACTTTTAGTCATGTGATAACCTCTTCTATACCTATCTTTGGGCTTAGGATAACCTCTTGTTGACCATTAGAGCTCATAAATTATCAATATTTTCCCAATGATTGCAGGGATATAATGGAATCACCAATAACATAATAATAATAAATTCATATATACACTATAAGATCAAGGATATTTTTATAACTACATCAATGTTTAACCTTTAGAAAATAAAATGTGATTAATCAATGTTTCAACATCACAATCATTGACCATCTAAAGAGAGACTAAATATGGAAACATTGTATCATTTCCCCACAAAATCATATAAGACATAATATGATATTGTAATAGATGAATGTTTTTTAAAGACCATTGGAATATTAATTAAGGAAAATAGCCTTATCATTTTTAAATAACTTATTTAGAATCTAAAAATTACCAAATATTAAGGAAAAATGTTTCTTTGGAAATAAATATTTAAAAATTAACTAAAATATTAAAATAAATGAATATTCATTGTGGACAGAAAATTTATTTAGTTAGTGTATGTTAAAATAATGATTACATTCACACCATTGATAAAAACTGAAATATTTTTTAAATTAAAACTATATTGTATATAAAACATTTTTATAAATTAAATAATGGTGAAATTTTATTTAATAAAACTATTTAGTTTATTGAAAACATATTGGAAAATATTTTGAAGAAAATGTTGACATGGAAGACAACAATTCATGGCTGAAGACAAAAATGATGTCAGTTTCAAATAAAAACGTTTTTTCATACTATTGATTAAATAAATTGAAAAAAATGAATATAAAAATGGAATTATCTAAATATAAATATAAAAAAATAAAATAGATAATATATGGTAGATATTTATCATATGATTAAATATTTATGTATTAACAATCCTAATAAAAAGATTGGTTGTAACGTATATCCCTTACAACAAGTCTAAATTGCATTATAAGTTTTCTACCCTCATTTATAATGAATTTTATTTCAATATAATTTTATAAAAGAACCCAATAAGTAATTATAATACCATATATTTTCCACTTATGCCATTTTGACACTCATTTTTTAATTCTTTATTAAAATCATTGTTTCTTTGTTTTACTTGTGTTCTTTTTCATGATGGTTTCTAATTATAAGTCATAGTACTCACACTTTGATGTTGTTTTGACCATATTAATAATATTAAAAATATATTTTTATAGTATTTAATCATTATATTCACTATTATAAACACTCATATAAAGCAGTGATGAGAAAGTAATTACATCACTTTATGGTGACGGTAGACTGCATGTATGCATGTGTGATGTTTTCCACTATTTGATGGATGGAATGAAAGACATGTAAATAATTATTATCTATTAATTGTTCATTATAATATCATAATTAATATATATATATATATTAAATATTTAATATTAACTATCCATAAAATATGGTTATGGAAAATGAATAATGTCATTGCATGGAGGAAGTATTCCACATGAATCCATGAGTTGTACATTTATTTATAATTAGTAGAGAATATATTGGAAATGGTTATTAAATCGTAACAATAACATCAAAAAATATTTTTTAAAATATAATAATTATGTATTTATTGATATAGTGGTGGTTGAGATTATAGATGAATTAATCAACTTACAGGAACCTTGTTAATATTTATACATATTCTTTAAAAGACCAAATTTGGATTACACCTTAGGAATTGACATATTGGTATTGGTCAAATAATAGGGGTTCATGTTTTAAGGGAATGAATCTAGTATGTTATTATAGTGGGTATTTTATAACATATAAGTATCATAAAAATTTATTAATGGAGGATAATAGTTTTATATTTAAAAATGTGGGGAGGGACACTAGTGGAATTATATAAATGATTTTAATAATATAATGGTACATTCATGACATATTGGAAATAAAGAAAAAATTAGTTAAAGATAATTAAAGGATTAAATGGACACATTTATATTCTATGAATTATTATAATTGAAAATATGTATTCTGTTTTACCATATTAGATTAAATTATATCCATTATCTCATAGTTTAGCTCCATTTATAACAATAACAATGTTAAAAAAATTGTTATTACTATTAATTATGACCAAAACATATGTAGACACATTTATATTATATGAATTATTATAATTGAAAATATGTATTCTGTTTTACCATATTTTTTTATATATGTTAACTCGTTTATTTTTTAATAAGCGTTCAATATAGAATATAAACTACATATTAGAAATATGTATTTTTAAGTATAAATCATATAATGTTTCTAATGAATGTTAAAAATATTTAATGAATATAAAATCTATTTATCTAACTAAAAAAAATATTCAATTGATTTTAATTCAACTAATTATAATACCACACTTTTTACCCTTAAAAATAGTTTTTAGATAAATGTATTTTAGCGTCCAAAAATGAGTTATACCAAAATAAATTATAGTTTTTATACATATGTATTTAATGAAATTATTGATAATTAAAGGATTATTATGTTACAATGTGATCAAATAAAACCATGATGTGAATTTTAATTACATTATTTAATGAAAATAGTTTTTAGAATTAAAATAATAAATATTTTCTATATTCACACCACTAAATATTGAAAATCACAAACAATTCAACCAATGATAGTATTGAATCAATGATATAAAAATTATATTCATTCCATTTTTCTAAAAACAATAATGGTACAAATAAATCCTAATTTTTCTATATAACATTTAATGAAAATCACATTTGATGAAATAATATTTTTATGTATAATATAAATTTAATGTAAATTGAGTAGTCATTTATTATGAATTACTCCAAACATTTACATTATTAAAAACCATTAAACATATTTATATTGCTTCTATTATTAATGTTCATACATTCCAATTTAATATCTATTTTTAATGGATAACTATATCATGGTGCATTTTGACTCGACGCAGTGTATAAAGAGAGGTATAAAATACCCATGGATTATATAAAAGAATAAAAATAAATAAATCAAGGAGTTCTATATTATTTGTAAGAGGATTTTACATTTTTTATAATTTAGTCAGAAAAATTAATTCCCAATAGATTATAGTTTGACTCCCAATAGTAGTTTTCATCCTATGAGAATTGGAAACACCCATTGGGAAATATCGTAGGCTAGTTAAGAGACATGAGTTAGCGGTAGCCAAGGTCAGCTAGTGATATATGAAATTAATTAAAAGCATTAGACAGACAATATACATTTTTAGAATGAAGTTACATGATATAATGAATTAGTCTATACATGAATGAAAGTCCATATATAAGAATATAATATGATCATTACACATATAGTCAAAAGACATATGACCATTGAACATATGATCATTTTATATAGTGTTATTGGATACAATTTAATCTAATATTTATATTAAGGTTTTATAATTGTTATCAAAAATAAAAAAGTTGAAAATTTTGAATGGAAATAAATGGATAATAACATATTTGATTTTTTAATTAAAATATGTTTGTTTTTTAATTATATTTTATTTTTTAAGAATGATTTCATGTTTTAATAAAATGTATTCTAATACTGATGGATTTATAAATTTTTTTATTTTATGATAAAAAAGGATGTGATTAATTTCATTTAATATTAAAGCGGGTATTTTTAAATAATTATTTCGCATTATTTTTGGTATTTCTGTATTAAGAATTAATTTTATCACTAATGAATAATAATTTAAATGTAAATTATTGTTTATATAGAATAATGGAAATCACTATTTATATAATTATTATTCCATGTAATAATTATAATTTTTTAAAATCCTTTTTTTGTAAAATATTTTTATGGACAATGATTTTTTTATTGTAAAATTATTTATAAATACAATAATAAATTGAATAAAATAATGTAAATATCATATTTTGAATCAATATATCCAAATTATCTAATAACATTAAATTTTTTTATGAAAAAATATAAGATACCGCTGTAAATTCAGTCACAATCGTAAAGGAAAAAATAACCTGAAATGGTTTAAATAATAGTTAACGACATTAAATTCAATAATAATTATTTTTTAATTTAATTGAAAAGGTAATTATAAACCCACAATAAATTACCAATTATTTTTTCAATTTTCACCTCGTGATTATTTAAATTTAAATCCTTATAAATTATGTAATGCTCGGCTATGAAATTAGCACTCTAGATCATCGACAAAAGGAACCCTCCTGTTCCCACTAAAACCCACACATTTCTCTTAAATTGTTATGAATCCAAGGAAAAGTTTTGGTCCCAAAAATAAAATCTCATGTTTGGAAATAAAATCTCTTAAAATAATTTCTAAATCCTTCATTTCTAGGAGCCTCTATAAAATGAAATTCATGCTTTGTGTATAATTTAATAATATAATTAATCTTTATTCTATATCATATCCATAAACCTCTTCATGAAACTTATTTATCACTAAAATAAAACTTATTTTGAGATAATAATAATCTATATATTTGATATTAATTTTATAAAACTTTATTTTATTACTTACTCAATCATTATTACGTGTTCCTATTTTATTCAGGTTTACCACCAATATAAATGATTATAAGAAGTTTACCTCATGAATGACTAAAAATATAAAATATTTTTAATATGACATAATATTTGATAATTTAACATCCTTTCATAATTATTTAATGGTAATATATATAATTATATTAATTATAAAAATTAATTATTTTTTCAGAATTGAAGTTCCAAAAAATAATATTTTTTAGTGTTAAGTGATAACTATACCCATGTGTTACATGTAATGAATATGATACTCAATAACATTATCAAAAACATTTAATAAATATTCATCAACATTCTGAAAGTGATTATACCTGAAAAAAGGATCTAGTACTACAACCACATAACCGAAACATGCATGTAAAATTAAAACATAACCACCAGAATATTATTTTTTTATAGTAAATAATTAGATAATAGATAAATAGGTATTATAAATGAATGGAATTATGTAAAATTATTCTTAATGAGGTTATTATTAATATTAATAATAAAAAAATATTATGTATTTAGTTATAATGTATCTATACAAGTGGATGTCAGAGGTAATGGTTTATTTTTCAACATCACTTTGAATAAATGTTGTTTATGATAAAATTAAATTATAATATATTTTTTGTCATATCAATCTAAAAGGAAATATATTTTCTTCTCTAGTTATTTTATTTCTTTTACATGTTTTCCTAACATTTCACATTTTTTGAGGTCACAAATCAACTGCCTAAATGACATAGGGCTTTATTTCTTTATTGATGTTTGATAACCCACCTTTCACGGGATAAGGGGGAGGCCATACAAGGCCCGTAGGCTTAGATATTACATTTTTCATAGTCATGGAGACATTGGAGGACATATAATCCTTATGGAATTCATACATACTAGGACTAATTAAAACTTCCCCTACCAAACATATGCATCCTAATCTGCTCTCAATATTTTCATGTCTATTCGGCTAGCTATCATATGAAATGATGCACTGGATCGGTACCGATGGAAATGTAGTACCCTTCCAATCTTCCAAATATATTAGCCTTCTTCAGTTAATGGTTGTTTCTCTTGTATCAACCCTTGGAGGTGGTTCCTTGTAGAATCTTTCTGGGAATCTTCATATCAAGTTGCATGAAGTCCTTGAGGTGGCCCGAAGTCCTTGATATAGTTTAATGTATTTAACGATGTCTCTAAATCCTTACTGACTCGAAGGCATGGGTGTCCCGAAGTCCTTAAGGACTTAGTGCCCAAACTAGTGGCCCATGGTGAATATTTTCGGCTACTACAATACAGTAAAGTACCTGCTACAATACCTGCTATAGTTCCTACTATATTTACACACAGTACTGCTACAGTACCACTCCAGTAACCTAGAATTATTCCTCCACCTAGTTTTGAACCTGGGTCTAGTGGATTCTCTTAGAGATACCTCAAAAATTGGGCTGAGGCACATGTGCACATAAATCAACAGAAACAATGATTGTGAGTGGAATTATCTTTAACACATTTTTATATCAAAAATCATTATTATCCATATCCATATATTTTATATTTTATTATCATTGTTTTTAAATATATTGAATTTATTTCTTAATTTATTGTCCTATTATATTTTACCTTATTTAGTAAGGTTTGAAATGAATTATTTTTAGTTTTTCTATACAGGTCCTGGTCTATTAACTTTTTCTCACCTTATAAAAGTGTTAAATGAATACTCTTTTTTAACATTTTCCACATGAATTACATTTCCTACAGTATTCATAGTTTTTATTTTATAATATTTCTACGATATTTTTTGTTTTAATCTATGTTAATTACACTTTACATTGTTTTATAAAAATAAATATATAAAATATACGTCCTAGAAATTAGATTATATTTCTTCTTATTTTGAAATAAAATATTTCAAGGCTCATCTAATGTTGTTTTCTGTCTATGATAAAATCCTTTAATTTTTCATTAACTTTTCTAGTGATATTCTTTAATGATACCATCCTCATTATTTCTTTACATGTCTTAAAATAATATTTTTCTTTGTTTTCATGAAAATTTCTACTTTCCCATGGGTTATTTATGCTGTGATAGAATTATCAAAGTTATAAAGTTTTTGTGGCATCAAAATGAATGGTATACATTACATTTTGATTTAGACTATAATTTTATATCCCTCAAAATCGGTCATTAAATAATTGATCATATATATGAATTGATATGTAATAAAGAGTGAACCCAGTCCGTTAATGTTTAATGGGAATGGATAGTGAACTCAAAAAACCAAGGGATGTTGTCCAAAATGGGATGATGGTCTTTGTAGTGATCCTATAAATAATAAATTATTTTCTATTCTGATTTTTATACTAAACCCTTATACTTCTCTATTATTTATATATTATATATCATGTCACATGATTATTTTTTAATGTTACTATACTCCCATGATTCATGACTTATGCTATGAAAAAAATATTAGGTCATGACAAATTATTTATGAGTTTTGATATGTTGGGTTGTATTATCATTGGTTTCATGAAAGTTGATTATTTTCTACTAATATAATCATTTAATATAAACTTATGATCATCTATTGGAATCTCTAATTTTTAACCTTACTGGTTATTTGATATTTCCCATTATAATATTTCCTTTACCTAGGTTATGTATAGGTAAATATTTGATATGTTTAGATGGGTTTCATTTTAAATAAATTAGGTTGTATTTGTTAATGATATATTAGTTATAATATAGTTATTTAGATAATAATTCACTACACTAAAAATATATTCTTTCTGGACATTTTATTTCGTAAATGTAATTAAAATTTATCTAAAATATTGTAATATGTATGTATTCTATGATTGGGTTATCTCAAATTTAGTTACAATGGATTTGTATAATTTTTAGGGATTTTAATTATAAATAATACTATATATAACCAAAAAAACTTGTAATTAACTAAATATGATATAAGATAATCCTAAGATGTCAAATGTACATATTAATATTTCTTAATTTAGTGAATATTAGGATTTTTTATAGTTTGATTTCATATTCTGATTATTATTTTCATGTAATGAGACTAACAATTTTTTCTAGTTATGTCTAGAACCAGTTAGAATTGAGTTTACAAGGAGCGTGATGGAAAATTTTATCACCATCCCGATGAGATAGTAAATATAATGATATATGGATTGGTAAATTTCATGGTTATCCTAATGCCCCTCCCTCAAGTTATGAATACTAACTTTAATCATTCAGAACAAAAAAATACCTACTGTAAGGAACAACTGCAAAAAAAAATTCATCATGTGGCATCATCCCCCCACCATTAATTGGTCATTAAATCCAACACATTCCACATAATCGATCAATGAAATCAAAATAATATTTTATTCTTTCCAGTACACTAAGATTGAAAATGTTATATTATCCCATTATCATTTGGATGGTGATGTTGATCAATGGTGTATTTTCATTAGAAAAATAGTCAAGGGGAATAAATTGAATATATAAAATGGGGAATATTTAATAACAAATTTTAAATAATTATTTACCATACACACTCTACACTGTAATGGAGATAAAATTCAAGGACCTGAAACAAATGGATGATTTATTTAGTAGTACCTATAAAAAAATTCACTAGACATTAAAGGTGTGATTATGGTATTATCACTAACCTTGAATGATAAATTGATTGTATATTAAGTTACCTAAATCTTTTTATATTAGAATAATTTTCTATATGGGAATTGTTCTTTGGAAATAAATTGTCTGAAATTTCTCATGGTTGAAATATAAATTCAATACTCTCATTATTCTTGTGAATTGGGTGGTAAAAAGGAAAAAATGAAGTTTTTTAGAAACTCTAATAAAATGTATAATATTACTTGACTGAAAAAACATAAAGAAAATTCTCTAGTGGAATTTTATCTAAGGTATATATTGATGATTCTATTATTAAATAGAGTTCCATTAATCTCTTAAAAAATGATGGGATATGAAGAGGATAACTAATGATGTGGATGAGATGAAATCATACCATAATGAACCACAAACACTATAATCCTTCAATTAAAAGGAGTATGAAAATTAAGAAAACCATTTCACTAATCCAATACATAATTATGAAAATCAATGTTAACAACCATGAAAGATATAGGAGATAAGGAAACCTTATTGAATCAGAACAATGGAAGTGGTTTATAAAAATGATATGGTGAAAGGTATACACATATTGAAAAAGTATCTAATATTTTATTTAAATCTTTCTCTACTCACACCTTTATATCATGAATATTTTATAATCTCATTCGATCACCACCCCAACTACTAGATACTGAATTATCTATGAAAATTTAAAATTGTTTGATGATTTTATACCAAGTCCATTACCCTTATCCAATTGATGTTTTTGGTAATTTAATTCATTAATATCTTTTTATACATTATTTGGTTAAATTTGATGATATTTTGTTTCTTGATTCACTCACAACATATAAAACCTGTCAATTATAATTATATGGTAATGAAATTTTAAATTCTAAATCCTAAAATGGCCATCTATCAATGCAAGGATGACTATGAACTCCCTATATAAGAAACATCCATTTTGCGTTACATCAAAAATTGAAATATGGTATATACAGATCAATTGGTTAGAAGAAAACCCAATAAACAAAAAAATTCAATTTCATCAAGAATATATTGATGTAAATATTTAAGAGTTTTTTTTCCTTTCACCAAATAATGAGGTATGGTTTTTAATAGAAATCATACCCAAAATTATCCTATATCAAAGAATCATTATATATTAAACCTGGTTGAATTGGATAAATTAATAAATAAACTCCAAGATAAACTTGAAAATGGTTTTACTTTATCATGTGCCACACCATGCAGTGATATGTCATATTTTTTATAGGAGATATTGTTCAACACATCATTTTAGTAATTATCCTGAACAAGAAATGATTATGATCAAGGAAAAGATTCCTCTAGCCCATATTGATGGATTGATTGATCAATGTTGAGGAACATGGTACTTATTAAATATTCATCATCTATTTAGATATCATAAATTAATTATAAAATGATAGGATATATCCATGATATGCTTATATTAAACATAGAGACAATATGAATTCGTATTAATGATATTACAACTTACAAATTAACCCACAATATAAAATGATCTATTTAAGAGATTATTTAGAGATAACCATGATAAATTTATGGTAGTATTTATATTATATACTCTTATATAATAAAAGGTAAATTAAGAGATCAAGGATTATTTAATTATTTTTTTGACGACCTTAGGATTGGAGAATCTGTATAAGATATTTAGAATCTGTGAAATCTAGAAATAGAATCTATCATTCATGGTACTTCAAATCATAAGATATGTTATTTCTATGAATCCTTTAATGATATAGGATGTTAAATAATATCACATACCAACAATAATAAACAGAATCCATATTTTATATTGATTTATTTTTTTATTAATATCACATAAGTTTCAAATACACTAACAAAATTAACTCAGAATGGGTTCAATATCATCCAGGTAGATGAATTTGAAGAAACATTTTTTTTAGTTAAGAGATAGTAGTTTATTGCACGTGTACTCAAACAAACATTAAGTGGATAATGGTTTTTGGTATATATATTTTCATCCTAGAAGTTTTTGGGGTGTTTACTCATACAAAATTACATGGTGGTGGTATATGACTTGCGTAAATTTATATACCATTATAAAAATTACTCTATTAATGATTTTGAGCTGGAAATGGTAATATTTATATCTAATATATAGATAAGTTATTCCAATAGTGAAAAATATTATATATATATATATACTAATTGAAAGTTATTAATTTATATTTTATTATTGTATTTGAAAATATTAAATTTATATGGTTATAATTTTTTATAACAACGATTGCTTAATACAATATAACCCCAGGAAGGATAACAGCATACATGATGCTTTTAGTAGAAGGATTAGTAAACCTTATCCATATTCAGGGTTTAAAGAGACACAATACTTACTATTATTCAAATGATGGACCATGAAATCATAAATTAATGTGAAAATTCAATATTTTCAATGTTATTTTACATTCATACATCAATGGGATGATTGATGAGGTGTATAAAAAGGATATAGTTCTACAGGAGAACCTATTTTATATTATTGATTTCATCCCAATAAAATATAATTTAATTATTTAGTAAATGAATATTTCATTAATCAGTACAAAAATTGATGATGGGGAAATTGGGAAATGTAAAAATCTCTTTATTATCTATTCCTCCTGTAAGTATAAATATGTTTTGAGATGTAAGGAATCAATTATAGATGGAAAAAATGAAGAAAGAGATTTGAGAATATATATATATATATATATATATATATATCAATTTTTAGTTCACCAAAATGTTTTTTCATAATTAACGTAGTATAAATGGATGATATAAAAATTAACATGACCTATATTAAAATGGAAAAATTTCACCATGGAATTTTTATATGAATTCCAAATATATCCGATACCAATAATTCCATTTCGGTTGACATTAATCTCTTTACTATGTCAGCACAGTTAATTTTTATTTGAGAATATTTATTTCTTGATCATGCATCCCTGATATTAATAATGGAGTTGGTAAGTCATTATAGTTTACCATATTCAATTATATCTTATTAGGATTTATGGATTACCTTGATGATATTATGAATTTTTAAAAATTAATTGAATAAAGAGTTTATATTTAACAATATTTATCATCCTCATAGGGATGATGAATCTAAAAAGAAAATTTAATCTCTAGAAGATATAATTAGATATTGTTAAATGGATTTCAAAGGAGGTTTGTATCAACACCTAACCTTAATAGGTTTCCAAAATAAAAATAATTTCTATTCTACAATTTGGACGGAATGATGTGAGGATCTGTATTGGAATAGGTGAAGAACTTCATCCTATTTGGATGTAGCTAGAGAATATAATCTATATGGACAATATCTTTATAAACAAATATTATAAATATTTAAACCATAAAGAGAATATTAAAACTATAAAAAGCTGATAAAAGATCTATTATGTTAATTTTTTGTAAAATTTAGTGTTGGAAGTTATAGATAAGGTATTCTTTAAAATATCCCTATGGAATGAGGTTATGAGATTCAAGAAGAAAATAAATTTTAGCACTAGATATATAATCCATTTCTGAAATCATATCATGTTCTGGTAGTACCGTATCATCATGAACATCCCTCACACATAAACGGAATATAGAGGTTATCTAAATGGATAATTGTACGACTTATGAAGAAATATAGTTATAAATATGTGATAATATAGATAAATTAATTCAAAACAACACATACGACATGGTTCATTTTATTTCAAGGAATGATATCTTTTCGAAGTAGATGTCCGAACCTGAGTATGTACTGAGGCATAAGTACCTTCAATTTTTAATCAGAGTAACAAAATATTAAGAATGAAATTATTTTATGGAGCATAATTTAACACCCCATAAATTTAAAATGTATTTATCTATTAATAAATATGATGTTTTTTCACTTTAAATAAATTCAACACTAATCTAAAATGAAAAAAAATATATTTTATTTTGATTCAATATTTCATGGAAAGATAAACATTAATTCATTATGAAAATTTAGTAGGGAAAATCATTGTTTAAATTTAAATAGGAATAAAAGAAAAAGTAAATAAAAATTACACAAAAATGAAATATTTATCTTTTTTATTTTTTATTAAAGATCACACCTTCTATTTTAGCTATATAATGATGGAGAAATATTTGAAATACAATAGGCATTTTTATAATTATTTAAATAATAGGATGAATGATTTTAGAGATATATTTTATTTTCAATATAGGAATTTAGTATGACAATGATATATATGTTTTTTGGACATATGGTCCATTGATATATATCCATCGTATATATGGTCATTGGATGTTCTTTTATCAAATATTTAAATTTACATTTGGTTCTTTTTTCTTACAAGTTACCATAAATACAACAAAAAAATATAGAATCAAAAAAATATCTAAATTATTTATAATTTATTAGTATAAAATATTTAATTTTTTTTGTAATATATTAATTAAATTTATGATTAATGTTTTTAAATAAATGTTCTACCATTGATGGATTGGAAAAACTGAGTGGTTTAAAGATAAATAATGGAATGAGATTAAATTCACATAACATAGAAGATTTAAATTTTTAAATTTTTTATTTATTTTATTGTATATTTAAATAATAAATTTTAAACTAATCTCTACTATTGATTAATATTATTAATATTTATTATTCATGTTTACTCAAATAAATTATTATTAGTTGAATTATTATTATTTTGGATGAATAATAAATTTAATGGCTAAATATATATTTTTTGAAAAATTATTTTTTATGTTGTGCATTTATTATTTTAAAATTAAATTTCATTAAATTAAAAAATTCAATATAATAAAATTGAATTCATGTTTGGTGTCAACTTATTCTAATTATGTTATAAGGTAGAATTCATTTTTAGGCATAAAATATTTTCACAAAGGTAAAAGTTAGTCATGATTGTAAAGGATAAAAAACCAAAATTTTTTCTGATAATAGGTAAAGACCCATGTAATCCCACGAAAATATCATTAAATGAAAAAAATTTCTATTATTTATTCACTCTGTCCTCAGTCTTTTTAAAATGAATAACATTAACATTAAGTAATGGGAATTTGTGAAAATGTCCCTTAATCTCCCTTACAAATGGACCCATCCTTTACTAACTTCAACCCACACCATTCTTTTATATTTATCTTAAATTCATTCCAAAATTCATTCACTAAAAATATTATTTCATTTGATTAAATCTAGACCCATAAAAGTACCAAAACACTCATTTCCAAAAGAATATTATATTTGAGATTCATTTCTTTGGCACCTGTGTTATTATCATGTTAAACATTCATCAATATATTCCTTATCCACCTCTTCTAGAATCTTATTTTACACTTTAATAAAAAAATCAAATAAAATATTCTTTTATAAAATTAAAATTATTTCTATATAATAATTTGTTCTATCTTATTCTATTATGATATGTAGTTTTTGTTTTGGTCAGTTTTACCACATAAACAAATGATGTTATAATGCTTACAAGATGAATGAATGAGAAATTAAAATTAATGTCAGTACTATGTCATAATATTTAAATAAAAATGATATTAAAATTCTATAATGGTAATATATATTTATATTCATTAGTAAAATAAATTCATTTTATAGAATCAAAATTCAAAAAAATGACCTCATTTAGATTTCCACATAAACCATCACCATAATATCAATTAAATGACTATAAGTCTTTGGTACAATATAAAAAACATATAGTAAATATTCATGGGCATTATGTAGGTGGTGAAATTATGAATAATAATTATGTAATCAAACTACCAAACACAAACATGTATAGACAAGTGAATCAATTAACCCCGAAATATATTAATATATGATCCATGATGAAACATAGGTGAATTAAATGAAGTTAAATATTAATTAATATGTATATAATTAATATGATTAATAATACTAAATTTTTAATAAATATAGTTAGATCATCTTTGTGTAATTTGTAGTCAAAGGTATGGTTTTATTTTTCATTGTCTCATTAAAATCGATGTTGTATATATTAAATTTATATTAAAGGAAACATATTATCATTTCCCTTAAATAACCAAACATATTTCATTCTCATCTAGTTATTTCTCATATTTTACATTTCATTATACCATTTCCCTTCCCTTTTGTTCATAAATCAAATTCATTTTTACATATAAGTGGATCCGACCAAATCTCATTTTTCAGTCATAAAAATTCCTCCTGTAGGTACATATTATTTTTATAATTTTATTAAAAGTCTTGAATATAATTAAAATATTTTTATTATAATATTGTATTTACTTTTAATTTCATTAATAATGATTAAATAGAATCTGTTTTAAAATTTCCAATCATGTTATATTTTATTGACTTTTAATCACTTTAAAAAAGTGTTAAAATATTTTTTTAAATATTTTACGATTACATTTTTTTTTCTTCAATCATCACATTTATTGAATAATATTCCTCTCTATGATTTCACATTTTTCCAAATAAATTGGTTTAAAATAATCTAATTTTTTCTTTTAAGACATTAAAATATATTAAGAAATATTTTTCCAGGGAGTTGATGAGATGATGTGTGATTCTGATGTACGGTGAGACTGAAATAAATGTAATAAAAAAATGAAATATATTTTAAACCAAGAATGTGTAGTTTTTCATAAATAATTAAATCTCTCTATAGTATAGTCCAGAATAAAAGATCTAATAACATATTTGAATCAAGGGAATGGTTTTTACGCTAGCTGTGACCAATAGTTGGTTGGCACCAGATGCCTAGATGATGTCACCATGTGTGGTTAAATTTAAAAAAATTAAACTAATAATAAATTTTTTTTCTTATTAAATGGATTAATTAAATTCCTCTATAAATAAAATCTCATGAAATTTTATAATGGTTAGTCACATAACCATTTCTATATCAAAGAGGGGGAGGATATAATTTTTCAAAGGTATGTATAGTTCAATAAAAGATGGATGATCAAATTGAGGATAATCATGAGACTATTGAAGAATGAAGTTGGGTCATCACCATATTCAATAGTGTATGTGTTATTCACCAAAAAATGTGTTTTAATCATGTTATGACTCAAAAATTGTGTATTTATCATTTTTTATTATATGATTATGCATGGATTTTATCTTAATTTGATATGTGATCATTATTCTTTTGACGAACCCTAAAATTTATTGATTATATAGATATGGTAAAATTATTTCATAGTTTTACATGATTTCACTTATGGTAATCCATGATTTTCTTTCAATTTCAAGTAAATATTGTCTAGTTATATATTCACTTTTTGTTATTTCCATTTTTTCTTCTATTCATGTCATTCATCATAAATAATCAGTTGACTAGTGATTCAAAAATATCTGCAAATACCAATCATTGAAACTTCGTTCACTAGAATAGTGGACAATGGTGATGTGATTGGATTTTTATTTGGGAGACATAATGGATTTGTAGAGACAAAACTAGGATTCCGACAATGGATTTTTTGATGGTGTATTTTTGAGCTAGATTGAGCTGATCTTATGATTGCATGGGTTCATCAACATGTGACAATGAGATCTCAAAGTAAGGCCAAATATTATATCTCTCATGAGGTGGCCAAACATGGCTAATGAATTTTGTTTTATAATTATTTTCAATAATAAAAATTAGATTTTGAAATATGGTGTGAGTTAAGATAGTTATATTTAACAAATAATTATGGTATTATCTTTCAGGGATATCATTTTAGGGCACCACCTTAATGGCGGAGGGCTCTCATTGTGCACGCATGAGGAGAACCATTTTAATGGTTGAGTATTTTTTTACTTCCTTTTATTATTGTTATTATTAACATTTATTATAATAATGAAGATAAAAATGGTAATTAAAATAATAAATGGAGGTGGTGTTTTTTAAAAAAATATTATGAAGATACTCTTGCATAGATATCATCCTTAAATAAGTTTTAAAAAACTAATATTAATATTAAAATACTATTATTTTTATTTTGGTTGTGGAAACCATCATTGAGTTATATATTCTTTATGGGATTCTATATTAGAGATATATCATTGGAATCATGATCGTGGTACTAATATGGTCAATTCACGACCAATGTTGTTCACCATAATCAGACTCGTGGCTTGGGTCTATGAATCACATGATATTATTATTATTATTGTTTTTATTGTTGTTGTTATTATTATTATCATTATATAATCTCTTACCTAACTTAACTTCCTCTTGAAGAATCAGATTGATGAACATTCTATGACATCGTAGCCCTAAAAATTGCGATGAAAATTTTATGACCAATTATGGATGACTTTTTTAAATCATGGATCAGGACCACAAAGCTATATATATAAAAGGTATATGGAAATGTGTTTCTCTAATAGAGTTTCTCATTTGGGAATGTAAATATCTTATCACGTGTGAATTACCTCAGGGATCACAATTTTTTGATCTATATGGACATTCAAGGCTATTTATAATGACATGTTGGTGGCATGAAATTTTCACCCATCATACCGATGACAATCCTTGTTCGTCCGTTGGGAATTTTCCTCTACATGTGGTGTACTTTAGTGGAACACATGGGTAAAAATCTATACATATAAATGGAAGGGTAAGTTGGAATATTTTTGGGCCTTTTACAGGATGTACAGTGGGGCCACATTCTATGTGTACCCCCTTATATGCCATGTACTACATTATGAAGCCTCTACATCTTGTATATCTTAATTTTGAATAATAATATTCTATACCAGTAGCCTATCCTTATTTTTTCTGTATATAATGTGATTATGTAACACATAGTGGACTTTGATATACAATTCATGATATTATTATAATGATTATTCTTTTATGTGGTTCTCAATAATTGAAATGATCATGCAGAATCATTTGAGATAGGTCATGTTTGGAAATCCCCATATCATACCAATGTGTGGGTCCCCATTAACATTTAACAACTTTGTGTTTCCACCCTAACTGAAATACACCATTACTCTATCTATTGACCTATCCCCCCTTGATGGACTTGGGTGTGGTCCTTCTATCTATTGAGTTGTACCCACCTGAAGGACTAGGGATCGGGTCCTCAGCCTACTGAGTGGTACCCCCCAATGGAATATGGTGTAGGCCCTCTACCAACTAAGTGGTACCCCTATAAGTATTAGGGTATTGGTTCCTTATCAATTTAGTGGTACCCCCTGATGAACTAGGAAAAAAGTACTCTAACATTTAATTTTTACCCCCCATGGAATTAAAAATAGGTCATCTACATAGGTCGTGGTGCACCCATGTGGATGATGGAACAGGTCGCCCACTAATTGATTACATCCCCCTTTGGCACTAGGGAGTGGGTCTTCTATCTATCTATTGAGTGGTACCCCCTTCCACCTTATTGAATAGGTTGTGGATCAACTACCTACTTAGTGGTACCCCCATACGAACTAGGGTGTGGGTCCTCTGCATAAAGGTTTTGACCCCTCTTCGACTATGTCGTGTAGTGGTAAGGTCTGGGTCATCCACACATTTAATTATTCATACAAACAATCATTATTATGGGAATACATGACTTAACTTTGAAACTGTTAGGTAAAACTTTTCCTAATTTTGGATATGATATGAAGATCCCCTTTCATTCTTGTATTAGTTTCTTATATGATAATACATTTAATTATTTGTTTGTTTTATTTGGATTCATTTACCTCTTTCTTTGGGATAATCTAAATACTCTTATCATTTCATATATTGTTCCTTATTTAGTTTTTGGGGATTCCTAATATATATATATATATATATATACTCACCAATAAATGAGAATTTTCTTATATTTGTAATGAATTATACAAATTTCTAACAGATCATCATTAGATTTAACGGAGCATATGGATACTTGAGTGCAATTGACCACATACAGTGGTCGAGGCTTTGAGATAAGAATTTTGGATCCCCTTAATTCTTGATTTCATAATTTATTCTCTGGTTGTAAATATTTTCTTATTATGAATTTCTTTTTCATGTTACATTTCTTATTACCTTATCGTACTCTTTTTTCCCTATAAGTTATTATATGCATTTTTTTTAGTCTATCTATTACTGGATTAATTTATTATTACTATATAAATCTTCGTATAAAGGGATGGTTGTGTGTATATCAGTACATTAGGAAAATTTATCCCATTTTATTTATACCTTTAAAAAATTTCCTCTATACCATGGCGAATAGAGATGGTCTTCGGATACTTATGTATCATCCTTCTACCGGCAAGGTGAGCATGTTGGGTTGTGTTTTCATTAATTGGTATCAGAGGTGGTTTGGCTATGATCTAGTGTTTAGATTTTATCCAATTATGGTTTTTTGAAGTAAAATTATTTAAATGGTGGAAAAGTTTCTTGTGTGTATCTTTTAGACTGAGGAATCCAATCATGTTGTGGTGTTTCATGTATCCATTCATCAAAAAATTATATACCAAATTATCGACATGGAAAACCAAGACATTGGTTGCATGAAACATTGGTACATGAATCATATAGGATTGATTCATTTTGTTATCCTTCTTGAATAATAACATAATATATATTTAAATACAAATATACTCATCTAACGTGGGTTTTTCTTGATAAAATTCTCAGGATACCTCCATGAAGGTATCCAACCAGGTTACTGATACAATACCATGATAATTATCCATTGAGTGATTAGGCCTGAGTTTAGTGGCCATCAAGTGAGATATTTCCTCAAGGATATAAGGTATAATAACCCCTAACTATCCAAAAATAGATTATACATATAGAAAACGATGAGGATTCACACATTCTTAGTGCATTCTATGAGTTCTAGAATTTAATTTCACTGAGGTTTCTTTGTGAGGGAGATCAAAAAATAGTGATGGGTTGGACTAATTCAGTGATCAGATTTTTTTATTATTATGGACCCTAAATTATAAAATTGTTGAACTAGTAGCCATTATTTTCCGTGGAGAAACTGGGTTCTAGTGGAGTTTCTCCACATAGACACATGATGTATTGTGACTCGAATGGTATGAATTCTTACAGTTGCTTCATGAGAAGAAATAACCCACCTAATTACACTCTATTTGGATTTCAGTGATTTTGGATTTGGAAAAGAGAGGGATAACAGTTTTTGAGTATGTTGTGAGGTTTAAATAATTTAGAAATTACTCCCTCATAATTATTCTAGATGGTTACTTCTAGGTATAGAATTTTGGGCATGGTCTCCATAGAAGATTTCATAATACTGTGGAAGCACTGTGCATTCCAATGTATGTTGGATTTTTAGAAAATTCACTATCATAAAAGATATTCCAGCATAAATACTTCTATATAGATTGACATGGAAGTGGTCATTATTGTGATGAGTTATCTTTAGAAGCTATTAGGTGCTACACTTTAATGTCTTAGAGTGAGAGACATACTCATGACGTGATTCATGCACATGGTCAAACAAAAAATCTACCACGACAAATACAATAGGAAATAGAGGGGGTGATATTCCATTCATGAAATGGGAGAGGTCACAAGTTATGTGATTTCCTAGCCTATTGTTTTGAGTTTTGAAGGTAGATATTGGATATAAAACCATGAAAAAGGTAGTGTTATGGTCATGGATCTTCCAAATGTAGCCCGGGTGGCACCTAAGGAGAAAGATATGGCATAGGAATAGGTGTATCTCCCAATGGAGGATCTTATGGTGGCGAAAAAAATTATGAGATAATTCCACCACATCTACCGGGAGGCCCACTCTAGCCTTAAGGAGCTATTGGTCAGGGTTGTGGGATGTTTCATTCTATAGAGGCTTATGACCTAGTATCACATGAGATTATTAGATTTATGATATTATTTTATTCTTATATTTATTTAGTACTAGTTGGAACTTGTTTGAGACACTATTTATCTTCCTTATTTGAGTCTTCTCTAGGGATTTTATCGGTGATGATAGAGACGTATGTTGGTCATTATTGATGTGACATTAGACATGAATGAATGTGGTAAAATTTTACCACTGATATGTGTTCTAGGAATGTGATTCAAAATTGATGAGGAAGAGTTAGTTCAACCAAAATAGTATAGTATTGAGGTGTGGTGGATCAGTTCCTATGGATTGTTTGTTTGAGGTTTTATATTTTGAAAAAAAAATTGGAGTAGTCTCTAATTGTGGTAAACTAGAATGAAAGGGAAATAATGACTTCCAAGCAATACGATCTGACATTGTCTACAAGTTACATTCCTAGAATAACATGTTTCTTAACTGACCTAGTTATAGTTTCCACTAAGATTCATGATCTTATCTATCTATAATAATATCCCTTATTCAAGACCTTGTGATACTAGTGAATCCTTTTTTCTTGAACCTTGTGTATTATTAACTTACAGTGAAGTACATTGATTACACCATTCTACTAAAAGTTTGACCTGACTTTGGTAGAAGAGAGAGAGCCTCACATGGAATATCTTTTTAGTAGAATTGAGACCCTTTGATGTTTTCCTGGGGATGGACTATTTCCCTACCATCCATGTGTAGATGATCACCACCAGTGACTATGGCAATGTTTTCAGCTTGATGGGATATATTTTCCAATCTTTGATGAGGAGTGATCCTATAAAGAGTAGGATAAAATGATGTGATATTGGTTATGGATGAATTATTATTCATTTTTCTGGAAATATCTATGGTGTAGGAAATTTTGTAAGACTATTTTTCCTACAGTGGTGATAGAGTATGTGGAAGTCATTCCTAAGGATGTGTTATTTTTATCTCCACATAAAATTTTAAGCTTATTGATAGACTATAAAACAGTATCAAATATTATTTTCTCAATATAATATGATATGGAACCATTTGAGAATCATAATCTGAATTTTAAGGCAATATGTTTTTAGAGAAATGGGTTTTTTAAGACCCATAGTGTTCTCCTAGGCACCCCTTGTTTTTTCTCCTTACAACAGATTTTTTTTTTGAGTTTCGATTTGAATTGGTGTCACCATGACAAGGTGATTCAAGGATGATTATCCAGTCCATGGAATCATTGAGTTCATCAACAAGTGGTTTGGGACAATGTGGTATATAGATTATGAAGGATTTTTTATCATGAACTATAACTATGTGATATTGACGGACCAAGCATGGATTCAATGTACATTTTTTATGGTACACTATTTTATTAGGTGTCAGAGTTGGATCATAAGAAACATAAGGATTTGGGGCATGAGATGGTTGTCGAAGTCATGCAATTCATCCAAGTTCAGATGAGATATTTCTAGAAAATATTATGAGTTAATTATGTGCCGATGATGATGGCCATTGGAGTTCAATGAGGAGGTCCTCTATTTCGATATATCTCTCCCTATTGAAGATCACAAAGATATAGAAACAATGGAAGTATATTTATATGGATCAGAAGAACTTTTCATGTAGCTGGGTCATGTTAATGAGGTGGTGTTCCACAGAACCTCATAACCACAATGGTTTGGTTATCTTTTTACTCCAAAAATAATTGATGAAAAAGTATGTGAATGATTAATTATATGATATAGTCTTCAGATATATAGATCATGAGAGTGGTGCTTCCATTTTCTAGAAGCTAATGGCATAGTGAACCAAAATAGAAATCCACTTTATGTTCATGGGTTATTATTTGAAATCTATTTGTTGGCACCATAAGAAACCATTGGTGGAGCTCGGGGGTGTGTGAAAAATATTTGGGATCACAATATCCCCACCATTTTTTTAGTTTTTAATTTTTTGTCATGAAATTATTTGAATAATGGAAAAATGTAGAGGGAATAATTTTCAATGTAATATATTTAAATATTTACTGATCCATATCTTCACACATCATGTGATTCGAAGATCTATTGAGCCAAAAATTAATTTTATAAAAAAAAGTAAATATATTTTATATCATTTGTGCTACATTTTTTTAAATAATGTAATATATCCTAAATTAACACAAATATCAGAAATTGGATACCATGTTTGAATGAATATAATTTGTTTTACCCAAGTCATGACCTAAATTTGGACAGTATGAGACATTAAGATAAGGCATTTATGGGGGGTTTGTTTATTTAAAATAAATAAATAATTTATTTATTTTTTATATTAAATGATATAATTAAAATTATCTTTGAATACACACTTATGTATGTTTTCCAACTCTTATTTATACAAACCCTGGTAGATATTAGAGGGGAGGAGAAAATTCTTCATTAAAGGATTGAGATCGAAGAACATCATATGATCAGATATAAGATAAACATGATATAAATGATTAATATAGTGGGATCATCACCTATATCGATATCATATTATTCCCTCACCAATGATCTATTGATAATATATGTTGGATTCATCCATTATGTATTTCTACCTTCTGATTAAAATATTTATTAGGGATTTTATCTTCTTTTAATCTGTGATAAGTGTTCTTTGCATGATCACTCAATTTATTAATGATATTTTTCTTATATAACTATTCCCCTAACACACATATTATCACCCCTGTTAATCCTTGATTTATGATAATTTTCTTGGATATAATGGATGATGATATAATCACATTGTATTTTATTCCTTTCTTCCTACATTCTTAGAGTTCATCATTGTTATTCGGTTGACATGTGATTCAGTGATATCTAGAAATACCATTCATTTTTTCATCATTAAATGGAATGATAGATTGAGGTTAGGAGTTAGAATTTAGATTTTTTAGTGATGATGGAGTTGTGGTGATAAAAATAGGATTCCTATAATTGATTAGGTGATGATCTATTTTCAAGAGGCATTGAATAGATCTTGTGATTTCTTGGTCACATCATCACAAGAATATGGGATCATAATGGGGTTCTTTGATTCAATGTGAAGAGGATAATCATGGCTCTCCATTGAGGTGGGAAGACATGGGCAACACAACGGGTGTTAATAATAATAATAATTAAATTTAAAAATGTATTTTATTGAATTTATTTATAGTTAATAAATAATAATGGTGATATCTTGACGAATGAAGGTTTTGGGTCACAATT
This sequence comes from Viscum album, assembly GCA_963277665.1. Taxonomy (NCBI): domain Eukaryota; kingdom Viridiplantae; phylum Streptophyta; class Magnoliopsida; order Santalales; family Viscaceae; genus Viscum; species Viscum album. The sequence continues at coordinate 546,665,048 of OY728158.1, forward strand.
TTGTTGGGGGAGGGCTCTCCCAATGCGCATGTTTCCTAGATGTAATTATGGGGTGATTTTTGTTTCTTCATTTTGATGATTTTACTATTAATTATATTAATATTAAAGAAAATAAATAGGGGAGAACCCTTATATTGAGGTGATGTACACATGAATATTAATGGGTGTGTGCCTTTAGCCTACATATCTCATTTATATTAGGTTCCTTAAAAGATTATGATATTATTATTAAAATATTATAAATTAATTTTTTTAAAACCATAATTTGGTCAACAATTCTTGGTATGATATTATATTATAGTTTCTTCTATAGAATCGTGATCATGGTACTGGGATGGTCAATTCAAGAACAGTGTTGGGTACCTTTTCAGACTCAAGGATGAGTCCACAAAGAAAATGATACAAATATTATTTTTATTGTTGTTGTTATTGTTGTGGTCGTAATTATTATAATGAAATCTAGTATATTTCATACCTTACTCATGCGGTATTATATTGATGATTCATCTTGTATCATCTCAGATCTTAGAGAGGTATGTTCTCATTTATGTTTTTGTTTGAATCCATTATTTTGGTTAATTAAAAGCATACCCAAGTCCATGAAGAGGATTGGGGCGTTCCAAGTGGTCATGATATGAAAAACAATAAAAAGGGTTCTTTTGGGTAGGTCGCACTGTCTACGCATGGTTAGTGATAATCATGAAGACAAACTAAGAAACTGTGAAGGAGGTGGGATTTTGGAGAGTGGCCTCTGCAAGGTTTTCACATGATTCGACAAAACATACGCATAAACCGTGCGGCCCATAAACTTTTAAAAATTAAAAGTTTTTCCACTTTGGTATTTTAATACCAAATTGGGGATTTCCTCCCATTTCTACCCTCTTTACCCAAGGAATGAACCAAATATCCCAAGAGCTATAAGAGATTGATATCCCTCATTTCTAAGGTGTTTTTGGTGTTGTTGGTTGCAGATAAAAGCATTGAGTAAGTATAATCCCGTACTTTCTTCACTATTTAGGTTAGTCATTGTATCATCTTCTCCTATATTTCTGATGCTCTAAAACCATATTCATTGGGTGAGATCTTGGTTGAATCTTCAAGTGTTGTTTGAAGTGGAATATAAAGGATTGATTAAGAGTTCATTCACTTGGAAAATCGGGGTAGGTGACTAAAAGTTATATCCCATGGTTTATTTGTGGATTTATTCTGGTGTGGTTTTGTTATTGGGTGTCTCTTGGTATGTATTGATCACCCATGGCATGTTTAGGTAAATGGTTATTAATAATGTTAATGGAAACTCCCATGATCCCCATGTGATTCATCGAGGGTGATGAGACTAATCTAGGGCCACCCATTGGGTGTGCTGACTTCCCCGGAACTATGGATTTGTAAAGAACAAGTGATATTGTTGGGTATTCATGTAGATCCCCTTATAAACATGTTGAAATGAATGATTGTTTTCGGTAGAATATATGAGATTCACCTAGGATTAATAATAACATAAGGGATATTGGGTTAGCATAGAAGTGGTTTATTTGGGTTTAAAATGGTTATGCATGGTGAATTGTGAATACTATTAGAATTTGTAAATGGGTTGACACTTGATAACGATCAATGGATAAATGGGTAATATTTTGAATTGATTAGAGGTTATAATTGAAGGGATTATGAGTCTGGTATTGATGCCAAGTGAGTTAAGCATAATGAACTAAGCCTAGTGTTATATGCAAAATGATTGAATTCTTAGTGAGATAAGCGTAATAAAAGAGACTTGGGATAAATAGCTAAATGATGTGACAAGTGGTAAATGTGTTACTGGGTTAAGGCATGGTATTAAGTCTCATGTTATTATTGAAATTTTTGTTTCAAAGGGAAATGGTTGAGATGTTGTGTGAATTCTTGATGGATACATTTTTATATGGTATTTTTACATGGCTTTGAAGAGTGGGGTATTAACTTGATGTTCTATGCCGACAACTTGAGTTATACTGAGGTTCTAAGCTCTACCCTATGGATGGTTTAGGGAAGGGGACTAAGGATATATTATTCTAATGGTTGCATCCACATGGACAAAGGGTTCTATGTGAGGATATTGTAGACATGAGAAAGGTAGTCTTAGTCAGATAGGATAACAATGTGGTTTCCTCATTCATGTGATTCTGTAAATTAATCTTGTATAACATGTTGTGTTTGATAAACCCATGATAAAAGTGTCGGAAATGGTAATTAATGGGGAATGGGATGAAATGGTAAGATATGGAAATGCTAATAAATGTTGTAATGGACCTAAATTTTCTAAGGGAACTTCATATTTTCTGGTCATTTATTATTCATTCTCGTTTAGCATGCATATTGGTTTATATTGGATATTTTGTAGACCCCATTGGTGGTGTCATACTGAGTTGTACTCACACCCTACTCTAGTCATTGTTGGGTACCCGAGAAGACTTCATGCTTACAGGTCAGGAGAAGCGTAAAGTCCTTTGGTTGGAAGTTGGATTGGCATGGGTGTACATTGAGAAGGACCCGAACATGGAGTTGGGACCATTTTTGGGATTTTTTTAGTTTTTATTCATTTAGGTTTTTTTTGACATTTTCACATGTAGAATGACAGTGAATATTTAATATTGGACATTCTTGTACCCCTTTCTGGTGAATGGTTGTTTATGAATAATGTTTTACTACTAGTTATCATTCTCCAATTCTATTTGACTTCTATTGTGTATTACTCTGACAAAAAGGGAGTACAATCTCCCCAATTGACTTTTTGGACCCATGATTCTAGTAAGCAACCATATTCGTAAGGGGAGGTGCGCATAATGTCATGTAACCACCTGGCTCAGAGCACTGTTTTACTGGTTTCCATTTTGATCACATTAAAAATTGGTATTATTGGAGTTGTTTCTTCTCCTTCTCTATAATATTTTTTTGGGATTGTATATGGGAGTTAGGATGTGTTAGGACTTGGTAAGGAGCTCGTGTTTCAGAGTATCTGACCCATGAATGAGGTAAAACCCAAGTCACCCCGGGTGGGAATTGTTGTTCTTGATCGTGCGATGTTACAGTTGATGGTATTTCACCATTGAGTGATGCACAAGTTGTGAGATGTGACAGTTTAATTATATTTGGCTCATGAACTCAATGACACGAGGTTGTGCATTCATGAATCCTTGTAGGAACATATAGAGAAAGGTGACATGCATCATGGTAGGAACACACTGGTTGGGTGTGTGAGGCCGGAAATATAGAATGAACAGTGAATTTTGAAATTTGAAAAAAAAAATCATAAATGAAACAATGGTAGTGGTTGAAGACAAAAGAATAATAAGTCATAGTTAATGAAAAATGTGTAATTAAGGGTTTGTAATTAATTAAAAATGTTGTTTTCAACATGTTGGGTGAGACTTGTGGTGGTGTATGGATGATTACCCCTTCCGAACCATTTCCTACGGTTGGGAAGGTTGGGGTGATTTTTTTGGAATGTTAAGGTTTTTTGGGATGGTGCATGTACGGTGGGTTGTTGCAGCTAGTGAAGAGCCTTCTTGTTATAAAGTTGTGAAAGTTTTATGGTATGTTTTCTAAACCTTTGGTTTGGTAATGTAGGTAAATTCCATGATGTTTACTGACATATGGGAAATAAATGGATGTAGATGAGAACACTCCTCTAGTATAGGAGCAAGAGAATGTGGTGATCCAGGAATGTAGAGAAGAGAAGATCTTGGATAACATGGATCATTTTATGCAAATGATGGATCTGGACCCCAGGTGGGGTTCCTCGAGTATGTTTTAGATGACCAGAGAGTTTCATTTGTAGTACCCTCCATACTTTACTAGAGATGGTGGCCCAGAGGTAGAATAGTTCTTTATAGAGTCTGTATATACGATACTTGATAATCTAGAGACTCCTACTGGGAATCAGGTCATGTTGGTAGCTTATATGTTCTGGGTCCAGGAAAAGCATTGGTGGGACATCCTGGCTCAGACTATGTAGTCTGAGGGTATGTTGTGGAAAGATTTGTACAAAATTCTTCTAGATCATTTATACCAAGAGACATTGATTCAAGAGCGGGTTGTAGAGTTCATGATCCTGACTCAGGGATTGATGTCGCTGATGGAGTTTATTGCCTGCTTCACTGACCTACCACACTTTGTTCCATCATTTTATGGGGTGAAGCAGCCACTACAAGGAGTTTCCAGGATGGGATGAGGCACAAGATCATGAATCAGGTGAATATATTTCACATTAAGAGATTTACATAGGTACAAATCAAGTGCAGATCACATAAAGAAACCTGAAGGGAGCTTCAGGAGGTTGTCTTGTTCTGCAAACTAGGTGGAAAAGTGGTGTAGCTTCTGAGGGCTGGAAGTGACGTTTTAGATGATTTTTCTGTGTGGAAGTAAAAAAGGTGGCTAGAAGACAGGGTAAGCCACTTAGGGTGGTGATCAGGTGGTCTGCTATTAGTGTTTCTATCCAGGGCACATGTGTGGCCAGTGTCCTCAACCTCCAATTGAGTGTCAGTTCTGTGATAGATTGGGACAAGTGAAAAGGTTATGTAGGAACACTCATCAAGTGATCAAGAATGATGGTGATATGAATATTCCATGTGGATTTTAGGGATCAATTGCTTCATACCAGGTAGGTAGTTGGAGCTCCATGGGCTGTACTTGCAAGGACAGTGGATGTGGAACTTAGGGGCAAGATCACCCATGTCAACAGGGTTGTGCAGTGCAAGGCATGATGGTTGGGGCCTAGGGTAGTTGGGTAAGTTAGCTTCATGTTGTTCAGTATGTACCTGGTGATGGTTAGTTCGTGTCATCGACTATTTGTGGTATCATCCTTGTAGCTTCTACACTTTCTACTTTTCTTGATAATGGTTCCACCCATTCATTTACTGATTCCCAGCTTGTGGTAGCATGGGGGTTTTCTATGGAGAATGTGTGTGGGGTGGGGGGTTGTTAATTGAAACTCCATTGGGGTTGTAGAATAAGGATATCAAGAAGTCTAAGGGATGTGATCTAGAAGTCGGTGGGTATGTTTCTTATGGTACATGATCATTCCTAATATGTCAAGATTTGATGTGATCTTTGTTATAGACTGGTTGGTTCTATATAAGGAGTACAAAGACTATTTCCATCATAGGGTATCCTTCAGGTCACTTTAGGATGAAAATTTCGTCCATCCTGGAGAGTGAAATGTTTCAGCAGGTCATGCGGGACCATTTTTTCTGCAGTTGGGTAGCCACATAGATCAAGTAGATTGTCTTGTGCATGATGATGAATGAGGGGAACAATCTGTTTTCCCTCCAGTAGTGGATCATTTTTAGGATGTTTTTCTAGAGGATTTCTTAGGGTTTCCCCCCAAGAGGTATATTGAGTTTATTATTGAGTTTCTTCTAGGAGTAGATGTAGTTTCTATTCCACTATACCAAAAATAACATACAGAACATTAGAATTTAAAGGTTCAGTTTGAGATGTTGGAGAATAATTGGTTTATACGTCCTAGTACATCTCCTTGGTGGTCTCCTATGTTTTTAGAAAAGAAGGCTGATGGGTCATTAAGGTTGTGTGTTGATTATCGAAAGATAAATCAAATGATGATGAAAATTTCTTACCCTCTTCCTAAAATTGATGACATGTTTAACCATATTAGGGGCACATAGTAGTTTTAAAATATTGTTCTGATATTTGGTTATCACTAGTTGTGGGTGAGGAAGTTTGACATACCACTATCATCTTTCAGGAGTCTTTATGGGTTTGAGTTCATGGTGATGTCTTTTGGATTGAACAACGCACTGGTAGTGTTCATGGCTTTGGTGAACTGAATATTTCATTGTTATCTATATTAGTTTGTTATTATTTTTGTTGAAGACATCTTTGTGTACTCAAAAACTCATGATGATCATAACCAACATATTGATATTGTTCTTTGTACACTAGGAGAGCATCGGCTAAATGCCAAGCTGTCAAAATGTCTATTCTATATTAGAGAAGTGCATTTTATGGGTCACATCATATTTGAGGAAGGTGTGTTGGTGGATCTATATTTTGTGCATGTTGTTGTCTCTTGGGAGAAACCCAATAGTGTTTTAGATGATTAGAGTTTTTTAGGATTGGATGGGTATTACCAGAGGTTCATCCAGGGTTTATCTTGCTAGGAAGCAACACTATCGGGCTTGACAAAGAAGGAAATCATGCTTGAGTGGTATAAGGCTTGTGAGAATTCCTTTCATGATTTGAAAATGAAATTGAAGACCGCACTGATCTTAATCATACCTGATCCAAGTATGATATATGTCCTATTTTATGATGTTTCTGGTATCGGGCTTGGGGTTTTGTTGATGCAAGATGATTGGGTTTTCTCTTATGTGTAGAGGAAATTAAGACCCCAAGAGGGAAATTAACCCACTCATGATCTTGAGTTGGCTGCAGTACTGTATGAATTAAACTGATGGAGGCACTAATTGTTGGGGGAATGGTTATCGGTGTATACCGATCAGAGGGGTATAAAGTATATCTTTTCACAGTGGGATTTGAATCTTCGGTAGTGAATATGGGTTGATTATCTCCATTATTTATACATTGAGATGGTATATACACTAGGTAATGGGAATGGTATTGTTGATGCTTTGTGAGGGAAGGCTCAGAACCACATGATTTATGAATCCATCACCGAGTGGGAGGTGATGGAATTGTTCGTAGCGATGCACCTAGAGGTGATGTATGAACACGGTATGATTACTCTTACATTAGTGGTAGTTGAGTAAACTCTTCTGAGTCAAGTTAGGTAATGGCAAGTTGATGATCTTGAATGCCTGGACATGAAAAAACTACTTAAAAGTGGGGATCCACCTTCTGGTAGGGACATCAGTGTGGATGGGTTTTTTTGTGTTCAAGGTTGTGTGGTTGTACCGGTATGCATTCAGTAAGAGTTGATGTGAGAGTTACTTACATCTAAAGGGGTATTTAATCAAGGTTTTACCATGATCTGTCATGATCTCCACATTGCGTTTTGGTGGCCAGGAATGAAAAATCATGTTACGGGATTTGTGGCATGATGACTTACATGTCAGTGGGTGATTTCCATGTATCAATTCCCAGGAGGATTGTAACATACATTTCCCATTCCAGAATTGATGTGGGAAGATTTTATGATGGATTTTTTTGGTGGGTCTTCTGAGGATTTCTTAGAGGAATGATGTAATCTGGGTGGTTTTGGATCAATTAACAAAGTTGGCTGATTTCATACTGATTCAGGAGACAAACACAATTGACCATTTGGGTGAGTTGTATGTTCAGGAAATATTATGATTTCATGGTGTACCACAAACAATAGTTTTGGATCTTGATCATCATTTCACATCGCACATCTGGAAAAGGATGCAAAAGGATCCTGGCACACATGTGCTTTTGAGTATGGATTTTCACCCCCAGACGGATGGGGATGGTGTCTCCAAGGTTGGGTCTTTAGAAGATTCAGATATAGGGAAAATTGGCGCCTAGGTATGTGGGCCGTTTTAGATTGTGGAGAGGATCAGTCTATTATCATACTTATTGGCTCGACTATAGCAATATAATGGGATTCGTGATGCTTTAAATGTGTCATCCCTTTGGCGGTATAACACTGACCCAACTCACACGGTGGATGTTGAGGATGTTTTGATTGACAATGATGCGTCCTTTAAAGGCATCCGGTTTGCGTGGTGGATTGTAGTGGGAATGTCTTTTGGGTAAATTTTATGCCATTATTTTGAGTAAAATGGTAGCATGTAAATGGTTAGGAATAAACATGGGATCTTGAATCAGATATGAGGGCTCAGTGGCCCGATCACATTTCCTTGGATGAGTGATGAAGATTTGGTGCTCGTCCCAAGGACAAGTCATTATAAGGTGGGGAGGTTGTAAGATCCCGTATCATTGAGAGGTCAGTTCTCATTTATGTTTTTCTTTGAATTCTTTTTTTTTGTTAAATAAGTGCTTACCCATGTTCGTAAGGAGGCTCGAGGGTGTTCTGAGGGTCCGAGACATGATAAAGAAGAATAAAGGGGCTTCCTGGGTTGGTTGCACGGTCTACACCCGGTTAGTTCTAATCAAGCAAACAGCCCAGGAAACAATGTAGTAGGTGGGATTTGGGATAGTGGCCTATGCATGGTTTGTGCACAATTTGTAAAACCATGAGGGTAAAACGCGCAACCCAGAAACTTTTAAAAAATTAAAAAAAATTCCAATCTGGGATTTTAATACCCAACATAGGATTTCCACCAATTTCTCCCATCTTTACCATAATAATGAACCAAATATCCTAATATCTCCAAGAGATATATATCCTTCCTTTCTAATTCATTTTTGGTTCCATTGGATTCGGATCGAAACTTTTGGTAAGGCTAATCCCATCCTTGATTCTCTTTTGAGGTTTGAGTCTTTATCTTCTTCACCTCTCTTTCCAATTCTCTAAAACCCTACTCATTTTGTGAGATCTAGGTTGTAGCATCAATGGTTTATTGATGTGGAATCTAAGGGATTGATTAATAGTTTGTTCACCCACAGAATCAAGGTAGGTGGTATATAAGTTATATCCTATGGTTTATTTGTTGATTTTTTCATGTGGGGTTTTCCTATTAGGTGTCTCTGGGTATATTTTGACCACCCTTATAATGTTTAGGTCAAATTGTTTTTAATAAGGTAAATAGAAACCCCCATGATCTCCATGGGTTGTGTCGAGTGTAAAGTGACTAATCTAGGGCCACCCATGGGGTTTTACGACTTCACTAGTCCAAGGGTTTTGTGAAGAAAAATGGAGATTGTTGTGAATTTATATAGAGCCCTTGATAAACATGTTGATGTGATTGATTGTGTTGGGTTGAAGATAGGAATTTTTTCCTAGTCTTAATAATAACCTAAGTGATATTGGGTTACTTGGAAGTGGCTTATATGGGATGAACATGGTTATGCTAGGTGAATTTTGAATAGTGTTGGAATTTGTAAATGGGTTGACACATGAGAATGATGAATGGAAAAATGGGATAATATGTGGAAATGATTAGAGACCATAATGGAATGGACTATGAGTTTGGTAATAAAGCCTAGTGAGTTAGGCATATTTAATGAATCCTAGTGAGATTGGAACAATGAATGAATTCATAGTGAGATAACTATAATAAAAGATAATTGGGCCAAATGGATAAATGATGTGGAATGTGGTAAATGTGATAATGGGTTGAGGTATGGTATTAACTCGCTTTTTATTGTTGTGATTTATGTGTCCATGGGAAATTATTGTGATATTGTGAGAATGGTTCATTGATACATATTAATATAGAATATGCACAAGGATTTGTAGAGAGGGGTGTGGACATTAGCCTCTACACCCACAGGTCAAGTTGGACAAATTATCTCAGCTCCCCCCCCAAATGTAATGGTTAAAGAGGGGGAGTAAGGCTCTATTCCCCTAACAGTTTCATACATGCAGACTAAGGCTTCGAGATGAAGATATGTTTGGCATTATGATGTTAGTCTGAGTGAGATAGGATAACATTGTGTTTTCCTCATGCATGTGATAGTTTACTTTAAGCATGTGTAACTTGTTCTGTTTGATGAACACATGATAAATGTGTAGGATATGTTATGTAATGGGAAATGTGACGAAATGGTATGATATAGAAATGTTAACAAATGTTGGTAATGGTCCAAAAGGGGCTAAGGGCACTTAATATTTTCTTTTCATTTATTATCCATTCTATTTTTTCATGCAAAATTTTTTATACAAGATATTTTTAAGAAATCTTTGGTCGCGACCTATTGAGTTGTAGTCACACACTAATCGGTCCTTTTTTGGGTACCTATGAAGACATCATTTATGCAGGTTAGGATAATGGTAAGGGCCCTTGCTAGGTAGTTGGGTTGGAATGGGTGTATATGGAAGAGGACAAGGACATGGTGTCGAGACAATTTTGGGGATTTTGTAGTTTCTCTTCATTGTGGTTTATGTTCACTTTTTCACATGTAGCATGACATGGCATATTTACTATTAGATATTTTTTTACCAAGGTTTAGGGAATGGTTGTTTATGCATTCTCTTATAATACTGGTTACCATTTCTCAATTATGTTTATCTTATGTTGCGCCTTACTTTGATAAAATGGTGTATAGTCTAACCAATTGACCTTTTGGACCCTTACTGCTAGTTGGTAACATTTCGCGTATGGGGATGTGTTCTTGAGGTCATGTAACCACCAATATCGGAGCACTGGTTTAAAGGATTCTGGGTATGTGAGCTTACACATCTTCAGCTTTGTGACTTGAAAATTGATACAGACATTTCAAGTCTAATGGTTGGTAAATTTTTCCAACTCAAAGCTTGATCCCCTGAACTGGCTTATATATATGTTATGGAAAAATGTATTTTTTCGTCATGTGTCAGATTTGGGCAGTTGAATAGCTGATCCTATGTTTCTTTCCATGAGGATCTCAATAGTGTGATATTTTTTCCATTCATGGTCGTTTATGATTATATGTGGTGGTTTAACTTTTTCCCACAAGACTGGTGATGAGATTCATGAATTTTAAGGATTTTATCTAGAAACGCTACATAATATAAGAGTACACATGCATTCCTAGTGATATATGAGAATGTCCTAGTACCTGAACATATCCATGTACACTTCCCTAAAGTGTAGTGGAACCACATGATATGCATACCCCCTAACATTAGGTGTACATCATTATGATAATTATACCCATCACATCCAATTTGTTCGGACTTGAATTTTGGACAACGAGTAACCTATCCTAAGTTTTTATTCACATTAGAAGTGATGGGGTCTTTATTGTTTTTTTTGAGATATTATTCAACATGTTTTGATAATGATACCTCTTTATAATGTTCATGATGATAACATTGATCATGAACGATAATTATGGAGAGGCCATGGTTGGAAATACACATGTATTACTGGCTAATGGGTCACTATACACCTCTATCTATTGAGTGTTACACCATGATGGTCTATGGTGTAATTTAACTCCCTCACGAGTGCTTACCCTGATATATATGGGAATGATACCTCTATAAACTAATTCATACCCCCTTGAGGGATTGGGGTGCATGTCCTCTATCTACTAAGTAACACACCCCTGACAGACTAGGGTGTGGGTAATCTACATATTGAGTGTCACCCCCAATGTACTATGGTTTGGATCCTATAAATATTTAATGTTTCATCCTTGGTAGACTAGGTAATGAGTATTTGTCCAACTAAATTTTACCCCATGACTGACTAGGGTGTAGGTCCTCTTCCTACTGAGGGGTACACCCCCCCATTACAGTCTAGGGAGTGGGTCATATACCTACTGAGTAGTACCCCTTTATGGTATAGAGAGTGGTTCCACTTCCTAATGAGTGGTACCACCACTACACACTAGGGTTTGGGTCATCTATGTTTCTATTGAGTCGTTCCCCCTTAAACACCAGTCTGTGGGTCCACTACCGACAGAGGGGTACCATACTTATGCATTAGTGTGTGGGACCCCTATATAACACCCCAATCTTCCACGGTACGTTTCCCTTCGACTAATGCAATGGCGTGCATTGTACGCAACTTCGAGATTTTAACACACCACAACCAATCAAACTAGCCGTTATGAATAGTAATACCTACTTTTTAAAATTTTATAAATTCTATCTCTCAAAATGGACTTCATTTTTGGATTCGGAATATCGAAATTATCCTAGGGTGAAATTTTGGTACTTTTCGGATAACTTTCATATTTTGATGAATAATGAAAATTAATAAATTTTAATTAAAAACAACTTTGTTAATCAAAATAATTAATAGTGATAAATTATGAATTTGAGTGGATTTAAAGTATATTTAGAATATATTTTTACCATGTAATACAATGTGGGTCATTGAACATAATTTCACATTTAAACCAGACATAAACAAGTGCCAATCTTTTGATAGTTATTATCTCTTAAAAACACGCTTTTTGTTTTAACAACGGGAATTAATTTTAAATTAATTTCTGCCACTTCTGTGTTTTGAATTTTGAAATATGGATTCCATATGTGGAATCAGGATGTTCAAATTGTGTAAATAGGTAACTTTTATTTTTAGACATTTTGGATAATTACTTCGGCAAATATTTTATTTACCCTGGTTAAAGGGTAAATCCGGTAAACAAGGGTTAAAAAATAATATTATAATAATACTAAATTACCCTAAAACGTGTCTTAACCCTATTTATTAATACATGGTCGACCATGGGAATATTTGGGTCGATTTTGGGACCCCATGGATCCACCTGTAAGTGATAATGACACTTTATTTTAATTAAGTTAAAATAAATACAAAAATGACACAAGAATATATCTTTTATAAAAACAATTGTTACATAGGGTTATATATGTTTGATTTTAGACTATAAATAATAATTAGAAAGATAAAAAGTGTTCCTACATAATTATAGTTTATTTATAATTTTTATACATTAAATAAGTTAATTTATTTATGACACAATGGTTATGCAGTAATTACCATAATAGTGAAAAATTAGAATAATTGATATTATAAATACCCAAATAAATATAATTTGAGACTTTTATTGAATTAAACTAATTTTATATGTTAATATGACATATTAGTATTGATTTAATTAACATTTTTTGAAGTAATAATTCTGTTATGTGTTTCACAAAAATCAACTATTGAATAGTGTCAAAATTGACATAAAAGAGTTTTTTAAAAAAATATTATATTATTAATTGATATTAAATTCCTAAAAATCTAAGGTTCGGACAAGAGACTTATATCATGATATTTATATCATTAATGGACCACTTGGGGGGGTCTCTTGGATGTATGTAGTAAGTTTATTAACTATATAATATAAAAATACAAAGTGACATGGTAAATGTCAAACTAATTAACTAAGGGTTAAAACTAAAGGATAAGGTTAATGTAGTGACCCAAACCTGTCTAAATTCTATTGGATGAATGGTTTTCGACCTATACCCACCTTAAACTTTGAATAATCAACTTTTGAGCCATTAGAAACCGAATATGTATTTATTATAAATTAATATTTCTAGATTTTCCAAAGGTGCCCCTCACCCCTCTTATAAAAGGGCACTCCTCCTTCTCATTTCTTCACACCTTCAAAGCCTATTGGTTCGGACAAACCCTACCCAAATACTCTCTCAACTTCGTTTACTAAGACTTAGAGTCCTTATTTTGATCATAAATCCATCCCATGGAGCCCTTTTGATCAAATCAAAAGGAAGAACCCGAAGAAGAGGTAATGTTTTCACCACCCCTTTTCAAGTTCCTTTCTTCTTCCACTTATTAATTCTTTGTTATTACCATTATAAAATAATAACTCCAGTATCATATATATACTGTTATTTTATTATAAATATGGTACAACCATATTCAGTATTCTATCCATCCTTTGAATAACATGTCACCATACGTGCGTACGTACGACTTACCTTCTCCACGTCGTTGTGTAATTGTTATTCAATATATTATTATTTGGATGGGTATAATAATTATGTGTAACTCATGTAAATAATAACTATAACATGATAATGATTCTGTATATATGATATACCATCCAATTATATATTATTTTAATATCAAAAGAATGATATTGTCACTCGTGCGTACGTACGGACTACCGTCTCCACGAACGTGATGAGATTCATTCTCCATCATATCCATTCAAGTATAATTATAATTTGATGATATAAAAATAGTATCTAAGGACTTGATATAATTCTGTATATGAATAATATACATCCCATTAATAAATAATATGGCTCACATAACAAATAATATAAAGTAAAATGATCCCGTTTACACCCGAAATGACGATAATTCTAAGATATTATTAACAAATCAATGGTAAAAGATCATATATGATATCATATTAAAGTAAATGATTCTTGTATAATTCAATAACAATTATTTAACCATTATAAAGGAGGTTAACCTATCGTCGACTGAGGATAAAGTAAAATGTAAGGGGTTTAATAACTCACTCTTAATTTTGTGAGAATTCCATTGTTCACCACTTAATTATTGCATGTGGTGTATGTGTACTGCCCATGATTGTATTCATTGTTTAATATACTTTAATTTATGGGTATTTACATCATCATGTCATGATACTTCTTTCATGGGTGTATGTTTCGTAAGTTACCTAATCGATAAGGGAATTTGAGATTTCAATTTTCACTCATTTGGCTTTACTCATATTTCATTGATTATATTACCCCAAGATTATGCATGGAATCACTATTAATTTGATTATGTCATAATTTCCACTCCCCTTCCTGTGTATATACTTTTGATACACATAATCACTCCATTGATAATTCTCAAGTCATTGATATGAATTTGATAAGAGTAATTTTAACTCGTTCACCATTTGTTGAGTTAAACATCCAATTCGTTGGTGTTGTTTTTACAAGAATATGTGTGAATATCCTTTGATTGTTTTACACTGAATATCCAATCATATTTAGTGTATTTATATTTTTCACACATAATTATGTAGTTGATTTATCCTTAACCTAAGGATACAGCCTTTATGATAGATTTCATCTCAATTTACATTCCATTGAGAGTTCTTTGTTGATATACACCAAATCACTTTTATGTGGTGTATATAATGTACTTTGACATAGTATATCATGAATCCCTTTATTCTCATGATATTACAATGTTTTTATTACCTCAATTATTTGTATTCAAGTGTCTCTTTTTTGGTTAGAATCTCTAACTAAAATACCATTTTTAAATGTTATAAAGACTTATTCATCTAAATCTTTCTCATTAATGTCCATGTTTTAAAAATTTTTTTAAGGATTTATTTATATGGACATTAAAGTTCAGAAATTAGAACTCCTTTTAAAATGTTTCAAAGTGGTATGGGACACTTTGATTCAAAAATCAATTTTTAAACGGCTTCTTGACAAATAGTGTGACTTTTAAATGATTTCAAGAAAAAGGGGGATATTTCTCTCAAATAGTTTTGATGATTATTTTCATCTATGTCAGCATCGTTCATTATTATTTATTGAGGTTAATGTGATACAATACAATCTTCCATATTGTATCAAATGAGTTATGTTTGATTGTGGATGTACTATTTTTATACCATTCATGGTTTGTGGATAAAGTATTGACATTTCGTATTCTAGTTTTAATACGAATGTTTATGTTATGTCTAAAAATTTTCATATGAGGAATGAATTGGACTTAATAAGTGACGGGTGGAGCCCGCTATATCTCCTCGATGCATCGGTAGGTCTCATGAGACAAACTAGTGTCTTGGCACAAGGCCTTGGAAAAATCTTATTTGTAGTCTTGGCACGAGGCCTTGGATATGTGGTTATGATAGTCTGGCATTATGAATTACATCATTATGAATGTGGTTATTGATATTGCATGTGATCATTCGACTAGTAGAATATCCATGTGAGTATGTAAATGGCATTAATTTATTTTATCTTTGCCATTTTATGCTGTAGTTCAAGTTTAAAAGGCTTTCGTTTTAGTTATAAACTGCCTTAAGTGTTTATGCTTATCTATGAAAGCTTCTGCTATAATATTATCCTTACTGAGCATCTGAGCTCACCCCTTTCAATGTTTTATTTTTCCCAGGATTATGAAGAAGTAATTTATGAATGACCTGTAGGGATAGTATGAGGGGATATGAAGACAAGATATTGTTGTATTTTTTTTACCTTATGATGTAATGTAATACTTATGAATATATCTAGTGTTTCCCAGACTACTAAACTAATTGGTCTTTCGAGACTTGATCCTTTATGATCATGCCAATATTATGTAATAATGCACCGACTCTGGGTATCTAGGGTTGGGGCATTACAGTTGGTATCAGAGGAAGTTTAGTACAAACCTTGGAAGCCAGATTTAGATAAACTCTGATTAGAGCACGTAGACCTAAGATGAACATTGAGGATTATTATAGAAGAACTTCCTAGAATTTTGTTATTGTAGATATTTTGTGAGTTTTCCGAGCAATACATTCCTGTCTGGATACGAGCAAGTAGAGGCGGCTCTAGCACAGATTTACCTAGGGGTAAAACCCGAAAACACCGCTTTGAGCTAGACTCGAACGGGAACTGGTGCACGGCAACGGGCCTTGCTGCACTCTTGGTTACAACACTCCCGGGGGATATGCTTAGGATAATTTACATTTTCTTTACAAACCGATTTAAGTAATATATATATAAGATGATAGTAAATGACCTTGCTTAATCCTAATATGTTTCAAATTGAGAATATGGTGACATGTTAATCTCTAAATGATTTTACGACTACTGTTACTCACACAATGCTTTCTGGTTTTAGTCAATGGCTGGATTCCAAGGAAGCCATAGTGACTTTGAGAATGATGTACAAGGTGGAAACGGTGGTGGAAATGAGCAACAAAATGGAATGTTGATAGGCGTAAAAGATATCGTCTTTATGCCAAATCAGTTTTCAAAAAATATGATCAACAACATATATATTAACTAACTCCCAGACTCAACAAGGAAGAGAAAGGTGATGAATGATAAGAGCTCCATCAATGGAGACCATGGAGAAAAGAACCCTCAATTTTCATCATGCAGGAAATGTGGAAGGAGACACCCAGGAAAGTGTCTCAATGGGACAACGAAATGCTTTACGTGCAGGAAGCAAGGACATAATGTGAAGAATTGCCGAAGAAAAATGAAGAGTACTATGGAAGAAGATAAAAATGGTCCCAAGAGTCCATTTACAGTCATTTTCCGTAAATGTAGGGGACCGGGCCATTACCCGAGTGAATGTACTATTCTATAGGATATTTTCTTGGTCAAAGAAGAAGATATGTGGAAATAAATGGTTGGAGAAATTTTTAAAATGTATTAGCCCTCCTTGTTTATGGGTTTACTTTGGAATAATTTTCTCTTGTATTTGTAACCCCGCAGTTTTCCATGTGAGAATGATATTTGAGGAAGAATTGTCTCTTCTCTTGTGGATATATGTATAAATAACCATTTGGTTTTATATGATCATTGGGGTTTGAGAGAATTATAAGTTATTATAATTTGGGGTGAAAATGCAAGGTATGATATAACATTATTGGTTAAATTATGTTATTTTGATGAATTTATCTCATTTTGGTAATATTATAAAATATAGTTTTTGAAAAAGGACAACCCGTAGACCGTGTGACAACCCGTCGCGTCGGACAAAGCTATGGGAATCGAACCCACAACTAAAGTGCGATTGGGATTTATCACCTACCACTGGACTACGTGAAGTCCCTGGTTAGTGTGACTATTTTTTTAGTTAAATGATTTTATTGATCAATAATATGTTGATTTGGGTTCTTATGTCTTATCAAATGAATACCCTTAGTACAAAAAAATGATTTGGTGATTAAGTGATAAATGTTATTTTGGAAGATGTTCACTTTGTTGGGAACACTATATGTCCAAGGAAAATAGAATACTATGGGATGCCATTAGAGGAGTAATGGTGGATTTTTATCTATGTTTTTATTGTGGATCTATAGTGATTTGGGTTATTTATGGAAATGATTAACCTATAATAAAGAATATGTGATTAGGTAAATTACTTTTAAGTATGTGACTTTAAGAGTAGATGATGTCATTTGGAGATACAATTTAACGTGGAAGACTACATTCTTATAAGTTTTGGGTTTCAATATTAGTTTGGATTATATTGAAGGATTTTAAGGAAAATTTATTATTGAATGGTATTTATTTAACTTTGGGGTATTGTTGGTTTAATTTTAGAAATTAAGATTAGTATTTTTTTTCTCTAATGGAATATACATTTGGGGGATAATCAGATCTTATACTAACCATTTTGGTTTTGATTAATCTCTAAAGAAAAGTTAAATATATAGTTTATCCTACTTGGATCATGTATTTCTATAGAAGTTAATTCTAGCTCTTTTATTGTGACCAAGTCTTATTGAATACTCATTGTTCAAAAAAAATAATTTAGTGGTAAAAAGTTATTAAATAATGAAACTCTACTTAAAAATTAAGTATATCTCTTTATGTTCTTAGTAAATATCATAAATTAATTCCTCATCCTTAGGTAATGTAACTTAAAACAAAAAAAATGTTGTCTGTTTACTTTCCTACTAGGAGACTAATGATCGTTTGTCCCAACACAAGTTTATGGTTTTCTTATTTTTAACTTTATCCTGATGATAATTTCTATCCCTCTCCATCATAACATGACACTTAGTTTATCATCCATATCCATGTTTTCCTACATGGAATCCGAGTATGGGTTATCTTGGATGACCTTTATACCTCTCTTTATTTCTTTTAAAGTGCTAGTTTTATTGACTCTTTTTCTGATGTGGGACATTCCATTATATTCCCAAGAACAATTTTAAAAATTGAAAGGATGCAATTTATTGAAGGAGGGGAGAATGTAACACTCCAAGCTTCCATGGTACGTTTCCCTTCGAATAATGCAATGGCGTGCATTGTACGCAACTTCGAGATTTTAACACACCATAACCAATCAAACTAGCTGTTATGAATTGTAATACCTACTTTTTGAAATTTTATAAATTCTATCTCTCAAAATGGACTTCATTTTTCTATTCGGAATATCGAAATTAGCCAAGGGCGAAATTTTGGTACTTTTCGGATAACTTTCATATTTTGATGAATAGTGAAAATTACTAAATTTTAATTAAAAACAACTTTTTTAATCAAAATAATTAATAGTGATAAATTATGAATTTGAGTGGATTTAAATTATATTTAGAATATATTTTTACCATGTAATACAATGTTGGTCATTGAACATAATTTCACATTTAAACCAGACATAAACAAGTGCCAATCTTTTGATAGTTATTATCTCTTAAAAACACGCTTTTTGTTTTAACAACGGGAATTAATTTTAAATTAATTTATGAAACTTATGTGTTTTGAATTTGGAAAAATGGATTCCATATTTGAAATCAGGATGTTCAAATTGTGTAAATAGGTAACTTTTATTTTTAGACATTTTGGATAATTACTTCGGTAAATATTTTATTTACCATGGTTAAAGGGTAAATCCGGTAAACAAGGGTTAAAAAATAATATTATAATAATACTAAATTACCCTAAAACGTATCTTAACCCTATTTTGTAATACATGGTCGATAATGGGAATCTTTGGGTCGATTTTGGGACCCCATGGATCCACTTGTAAGTGATAATGACACTTTATTTTAATTAAGTTAAAAAAAATACAAAAATGACACAAGCATATATCTTTTAGAAAAACAATTGTTACATAGGGTTATATATGTTGGATTTTAATCTATAAATATTAATTAGAAAGATAAAAATAGTTCCTACATAATTATATTTTATTTATAATTTTTAGACATTAAATATGTTAATTTATTTATGACACAATGGTGTTGCAGTAATTACCATAATAGTGAATAATTAGAATAATTGATATTATAAATACCCAAATAAATATAATTTAAGACTTTTATTGAATTAAAATAATTTTCTAGGTTAATATGACATATTAGGATTGAGTTTATTAACATTTTTCGAAGTAATCATTCTGTTATGTGTTTCACAAAAATCAATTATTGAATAGTGTCAAAATTGACATAAAAGAGTTTTTAAAACAAATATTATATTATTAATTGATATAAAATTCCTAAAAATCTAAGGTTCGGCCAAGAGACTTATATCATGATATTTATATCATTAATGGACCACTTGGTGGGTCTCTTGGATGTATATAGTAAGTTTATTAAATATATAATATAAAAATACAAAGTGACATTGTAAATGTCACACTAATTAACTAAGAGTTAAAACTAAAAGATAAGGTTAATATAGTGACCCAAACCTGTCTAAATTCAATTGGATGAATGGTTTTCGTCCTATCCCCACCTTAACCTTTGAATAATCAACTTTGGAGCCATTAGAAACCGAATATGTATTTATTATAAATTTATATTTCTAGATTTTCCAAAGGTGCCCCTCACCCCTCTTATAAAAGGGCACTCCTCCTTCTCATTTCTTTACACCTTCAAAGCCTATTGGTTCGGCCGAACCCTACCCAAATACTCTATCAACTTCCCTCACTACAACTTAGAGGCCTTAGTTTGATTATAAAGACAACCTAAGGAGCCCTTTTGATCAAATGAAAAGGAAGAACCCGAAGAAGAGGTAATGTTTTCACCACCCCTTTTCAAGTTCGTTTCTTCTTCAACTTCTTATTTATTTGTTATTACAATTATAAAATAATAAATCCAGTATCATATATATACTGTGATGTTATTATAAATATTCTACAACCATATTCAGTATTCTATCCATCCTTTGAATAACATGTCACCATACGTGCGTACGTACGGCTTATCTTCTCCACGTCGTTGTGTAATTGTTATTCAATATATTATTATTTGGATGGGTATAATAATGATTTTTAAATCATGTAAATAATAAATATAACATTATAATGATTCCGTATATATGATATACCATCCAATTATATGTTATTTTAATATCAAAAGAATGATATTGTCGCTCGTGCGTACGTACGGACTACCGTCTCCACGAATGCGATGAGATTCAGTCTCCATCATATCCATTCAAGTATAATTATAATTTGATGATATAAATATAGTATCTAAGGAATTAATATCATACAATATATTAATAATATTTATCCCATTAATAACGAATATGGATCACATAACAAAGAATATAAAGTAGAATGATCCCGTTAACACCCGAAATGACGATAATTATAAGATATTTTTAACAAATCAATGGTAAAAGATCATATATGATATCATATTAAAGTAAATGATTCTTGAATAATTAAATAACAATTATTTCACTATTATACATGAGGTTAACCTACCGTCGACCAACGAAAAAGTGAAAAGTAAGGGGTTTCTTAACTAACTCTTAATTTCATGAGAATTCCATTGTTCACCACTTAATTATTACATGTGGTGTATGTGTACTGCCCATGATTGTATTCATTGTGTAATATACTTTAATTTATGGGTATTTACATCATCTTGGCATGATACTTCTTTCATGGGTGTATGTTTCTTATGTTACCTAATCGATAAGGGAATTTGAGATTTCAATTTCAACTCATTTGGCTTTACGCATATTTCATTGATTATATTACCCCAAGATTATGTGTAGAATCACTATTCATTTGATTATGTCATAATTTCCACTCCCCTTCATGTGGATATACTTTTTATACACATAATCACTCCATTGATAATTCTCAAGTCATTGATATGAATTTGATAAGAGTAATTTTAACTCATTCACCATTTGTTGAGTTAAACATCAAATTCGTTTGTGTTGTTTTTACAAGAATATGTGTGAATATCCTTTGATTGTTTTACACTGAATATCCAATCATATTTAGTTTATTTATATTTTTCACACATAATTATGTCGTTGATTTATCCTTAACCTAAGGATACAACCTTTATGATAGATTTCATCTCAATTTACATTCCATTGAGACTTCTTTGTTGATATACACCAAATCACTTTTATGTGGTGTATATAATGTACTTTGACATAGTATATCATGGATCCCTTTATTCTCATGATATTACAAAGTTTTGATTACCTCAATTATTTGTATTCAAGTGTCTCTCTTTTGGTTAGAATCTCTAACTAAAATACCATTTTTAAATGTTATAAAGACTTATTCATCTAAATCTTTCTCATTAATGTCCATGTTTTAAAAATGGTTTTAAGGATTTATTTATATGGACATTAATGTTTAGAAATTAAAACTCCTTTTAAAATGTTTCAAAGTGGTATGGGACACTTTGATTCAAAAATTAATTTTTAAACGGCTTCTTAACAAATAGTGTGACATTTAAATGATTTCAAGAAAAAGGGGGATATTTCTCTCAAATAGTTTTGATGATTATTTTCATCAATGTCAACATCCTTCATTATTCTTGATTGACGTTAATGTGATACAATACAATCTTCCATATTGTATCGAATGAGTTATGTTTGACTGTGGATGTACTATTTTTATACCATTCATGGTTTTTGGATAAAGTATTGACATTTCGTATTCTAGTTTTAATACAAATGTTTATCTTATGTATAAAACTTTTCATATGAGGAATGCATTGGACTTAATAAGTGATGGGTGGAGCCCGCTATAGCTCCTATATGCATCGGTAGGTCTCATGAGACAAACTAGTGTCTTGGCACAAGGCCTTGGAAAAATCGTATTTGTAGTCTTGGCAAGAGACCTTGGCTATGTGGTTATGATAGTCTGGCATTATGCATTCCATCATTATGAATGTGGTTATTGATATTGCATGTGATCATTCGACTAGTAGAATATCCATGTGAGTAAGTAAATGGCATTAATTTATTTTATCTTTTCCATTTTATGCTGAAGTTCAAGTTTAAAAGGCTTTCGTTTTTGTTATAAACTACCTTAAGTGTTTATGATTATATATGAAAGCTTCTGCTATAATGTTATCCTTACTGAGCATCTGAGCTCACCCTTTTCAATGTTTTATTTTTCCCATGATTATGAAGAATTAATTTATGAATGACCTGCAGGGATAGTATGAGGGGATATGAAGACAAGATGTTGTTGTAGTTTTTTTACCTTATGATGTAATGTAATACTTATGAATATATCTAGTGTTTCCAAGACTACTAAACTAATCGGTCTTTCGAGACTTGATCCTTTGTGATCATGCCAATGTTATGTAATAATCCACCGACTCTGGGTATCTAGGGTCGGGGCGTTACACCCTATCTATCGATTGAATGGTACCCCACCCCATGGACTATAATGTGATTACTATAACAACATTGTAATACCCCCCTTAATCACAAGGTAGTGGGTACTCTACTTGAATGTTGTTCCACTCCTCAACTTTGCCATGCAATGGTGAGGTGTGGGATATCTACACGGTCACGTCCCCAGGGAAATATAATAGATGTTGAGTTTTTAGCTCCATTGAGGTGGTCAGATGTGGATAATTTTATGAGTGATTTTATAATATTTAATTATAACAATAACATTTAAACAATTGGTGAGTTAAGACAATTATAGTTAATAAATAAAAAAATTTATCTTGAATTGAGATAGTTTTGATTTCATGTTTAGGGATGATGAATATCATTGTGCACATGTAACCATGGCATGGTTAAGGGGTATGTTATGTTTTATTTAATTTTGTTTTAATTATTTTCATTGATAAAAATATTGAAGATAAAAAATGAAGAAATGAAAATAATAGATGCATGGGTTATACGTATGAACCATAAAATTGGAAGTCACTTTAACCTGGATATCTACATTAGATAAGGATCATATAAATTAATAAAAATATCAATATTATATTTTTTAAATATATTTTGTGGAATATATAATTTTTTAGTAACATATTTATGTGATGTCAGATAGGTGATACATCTATGGAATCATGACCATGGTAGTATGACTGTTGATTCCGGACCAATAATGGGTACCTTTTTTAGACTTTTGTATTGAGTCCATGAAGTTCCTAAATATAA
Organism: Viscum album; assembly: GCA_963277665.1. NCBI lineage: Eukaryota > Viridiplantae > Streptophyta > Magnoliopsida > Santalales > Viscaceae > Viscum > Viscum album. The sequence goes on from OY728158.1 coordinate 546,688,653, forward strand.
AAATAATAAAAATATTATTATTATTATCATGGAATCTACTATCCAGCATACCATCCTCATGTGGTATTATATTGATGAGTTTTTTATGGTGAGGTGACCCTAAAATTGAGATGAAATTTTTGAGGATAATGTTGGGTATGTTTTTCGAACTCGTGGATCAGGCCCATAAAGTGAAATTGGTACATGTTATGGTGAAATGTTTTTTTTGACTTCATGTCCAATTTGGGGATCTTAATTTCCTATCTCATGTTTTATTCCTCAAGGATAATAATGATTCCATCTATTCTTAATTTTAGGTTTATTTAGGATAACATATTTTATGTTTTATGGTTTCACTTGTTAGAACGAAGATGAGCCTCATGCTTTCATTTTTCATTTATCCAAACAAACCATTTACTTAGGGAGTACATGGGAACACAAAAGGGTTCAATATCATGGAACAGTACCCCAAGATAGCTAGGTACACATATATTATACGGAAAAGGAACACACTCTACATGCGACCCATTTCCCATTGTGATCTTATTTATAAATTTTATACCTATAATTACTCCATTTTTACTCGTATTTTGACCCATGAGGGGCTTTTCTGGAGTGTGTTTATTAATATAACATTATGGTGGACTTCATAGTGGATTCTAGTTTATGATACTATATTTTATGGGTGAGATTCTTTTTTAAGAAATGATAAATGATGTAAATGATTATGAAAGATCATCATGGTGAATCTGGGATTGAAAATATTAATACCATACTAGGGTATGGGTCCTTATACACAAATATCTTCATATTGGTACCCCCCAGTGGACTATGGTGTGGGTCCACTATCTACTTAGTGGAACCCCCATGGTAGTCTACGATGTTGTTCTTCTATCTATTGATTGGTTCCCCATGATGGACTTGGGTGTGTGTCATCTATAAACTATGTTTTACCTACCTAATGGAATAGGGCATGCATCCTCTACCTACTGAGAGGTATCCCCTTATAGACTATGGAGTGGATCATTTTTCCACTTAGTAGTAACTCCCTAACAGACTTGGGTGTGAGTCCTCTACCTAATAAGTGGTACCCCATTATAGATTAGGGAGTGGGTCATTTAACTACAGAGAGGTACCCCATAATAGACTAGGGTTTGGTTCCTATAACTTCTATGTGGAACCCACTTACACCATATAGAATGGTTTCACAAAATATTTAATCATTTGTACCCCATATGGACTAGGGTATGGGTACACTACCTACTGAGTGGTACCAAATTATTCACTAGTGAATTGTTCCTATACATAGTGGTTCTTACACCTCCTCGGTGGTGTGACATAGTAGAGAGTCATGGGTCCTCCAAATGGTTACTTCTTTAGAAATACATACAAGATTCCAGAAATTAATGATCAAATTTGGGAACTATTGACAGCCTCATTTTCCAAGATGGATTTTGAGATTGAGGCCCCATTTATTTACCATCTTGGTTTCATATATGATCTTATATGTACATATTTATTTATGTTATTGTGTTTCCATTCCCTCATTTAATGGGATTAACAAACTACAATTTCATTTATTTTATTCATACCCCTTCATTTTTAGAGGCCTCCTACTAGATATGTATCTACTCACACTACTTAGGCTTTCCTCATACATTTCATACTTCATGTGTATGTCCCCAAGGATTAACAAAATTGAAATTCATGGTACCCTGATTCTATACATAATGATTCTTTGTTTTATGGCTATAGTTGTAAAAAGGCCATAAAATATAATTTTTCTGCTTATATTATTATAATTTAGAAAAATGTACAGACACAGTTGTGATCATAATGTTTTTGGGAGTCTGATAAGAAAAATGTAATTATTAGTTAATTGTAACCTACTATAATGAATAGTAATATTACCCTTATGAACTGTAATATGACAAAATGAATAGTAACATCACCAATGAATGTATTCCTAATAATGTATATAACTCTGATTAAATTTTCAATGTGTTGTAAATTTAGTTATAGTTTTATAATTGTTACTTTACATAATAAATTAGGATTTTTCTTAAAAAATAATTTTCTCATATTTAGAAAATTATTTTCATTAATATGGAGTTCATTTTATAATTTCACATGTCAAAAAATGGTTAATTTTAATTTTTGCAATTTTTCCAAAATATATAAATTTTTTATTAACGGTGAAATACAGTAATTTTACATATATATATATATATTATATTTTCAATAAACAATTATTAGAATCATGGATGATGTAATAACCCTTGGTTCTAACTCACATGCTCTATTTACTATTTTCGGTCACCTGAATCGATACTATTCATAGTCATGAAAAAAACTAAACTATTGCTTAAATTAATGGAAAGCCCCTCCTCTCTTCCCTTATAAATACCTCCCTCAAACCCCTCTTCTTCTCACACCTCTCAAGATTTGAGAATATTCAAATGTCTTCCCAATAACCATAACAAGGCTCTTCCCCGTGTTTAGGAGCTGCTGGTCTCACTATAAGGCCAAAACCAAAGGCTTTAAGGTGGATCTCAAGGAGAAGATATCAAGAGGTAAAAATCCTATATCATTTTCATGAGTTTTATTTTAAATTATTTTCTTTTTGTATACTCTCTTAACCTCCCCTAATCCAAGATGAATGAAAAATCTATTATTATATAAATCCTTTATTTTTATCATCCTTATGAATAAAATCATCATCATTATTCTTCTACTCTTCCTCCTATTCTAAAAATAAAATATCATCTATGATGTGGCAATTTTCCAACGTCGTGGAAAATGTGTATTTAATTTCCATTACATCTATAAAATATATCAATAAAACAATATTGATGGTAAAAATAGATAAAAAAGTGTATGATATGATCTCTATTATTTTATGGAATTATATTATATGATTCATATTAAAGATATATGATGCGAAAAGTTTGTGATTATCGAAGAACCTTCAAAATGATCTAAACAATATCAGTGATGGTTTATCTGAGGATTCATACTCATATTGTAATGACCCGAACATTTATGAATAATATTATCATTCTTTAAATTTATTATGGATATATAAAATAAATTTACTTTTTTCATTATTTTTTGGATTAAATGATGGTAATGTGTCAATACCGTTGTGAATATAGTCATTGAAATGTGATCACACCACAGATATAAATTTAAGGTTATTAAAGACAATTAATTCGACATAGAAAAAGGTGATGATGGCCACATATAGTACACTAATTCCATATGATGCACATTTTTTGGAGTTTTGAAAGGCGGTAGTTTCATTGGGATTCACTCATGGCCATGTACAATCCAAGCTTCAACACGTTAATCTTGAACAGAATCTCATACGGGAGAAGTTCATGTTAATAGAGATTTACACTTTGGTGATGTTATCTGAGCGGCCACAAAAGTCAATCACCATTCAAACCTTAACCTTAGTTTTATGTGAGTGTTATAAGGGGTTATGAAATAAGGTATTAGTTACTTATTGTGTAATTCATTTTTATAAATAAAAATTTTATTCCATCAATTCCTTTATGAGAATAGTCTTTCCTAAAAAAATAAGGTATTTGATAAATTGATTATTAAGTTAAAAAAATGGTATTTTTAGAAATTTATATATTTTTATATTATAATAAGGTTATTATTAATAATTTTATAAAACAAATCATATAAATTATGGCTATATCATCACTTTATCTTTAAATGGTTAAGTAATTAGATTTATAAGAGTCATATTTTTATATGATAAAACTGAACGTGTATTTTTAATGATTTTATTTTAATGAAATAATGATTTTTTGAAATAATTAATAATTCAATAAAATATCATTATAAAATTAAATTTATTAATAATAAATTATTATATTATTTTTATGAAGTAAAATTTGATTTCTATTAATGTTTGAAAACTGTTTTTATCAAAACTCTTGAATTTTCAATAAATGTCGTTATTCATTTTAAAGGTGAAAAATAAAATATTTAGAAAATTATTTATATAAAACAAATATTATTTTTATAATTAGGATGTCAAAATTATCCAACGGAAATTTTTTCATAATATTTGGATACAGTCGAATTTCTGGGTAACAATTAAATACCATATAAATAATGTGTGTGTTTTATGATAGCATAATGACCCAAAAATGATGTAATAAATATTATAATGGGTATTATAGATGCAATATATGTTGTTATAATAATTTTATTTTAGATTTTATTTATTTATATTATAAATCCTTAGTGAATCCTCCAAGACATATACAATATTTTAGGATTTTAAAATAATTTCCTTGAAAGTGTGACTCACCTACACATATAAATGGGAAATATTTTTAAATATTCATCCCTTTAACATATAAAATAATTTTTTTCCAATCCTATTTTTAAAAATCATTGGAAAAACCCATGGTATGTTTTTTTTGAATATTTAGTTATATAGAATCCAAAACCTAAGTTTGAGAAATATTTATGAATTCTCCACTCATTTTCTATAAAAACCAACCCAATCTCCCATTTATCATCACTAAAATTTCTGGGATCACATCCCTACAATACCGTACCCTATATATGAATCTAAAAATTTACCCCAAACTCTCATGAATTTGTTATTTAATATTTTTAAGTCACACACTCATGTAAGAGTTCCTCACTTTCATTCGTTTCTCATTGGTATCCCAGTTCCATTATCCTGTTACACCCTTTTGTTTTCATTTAAAAAATGAGGTGATATTTTTTCACCTCACCCATACATACCTTATTATTTTTTCATGATTTTATAACTCTTTCTCTCTCTTTTATCCTCCCATGTATGCCCATTACCAAGACAAATTTTCATAAATGTTATTCCATTTTTCTTATTTCTTCATATTTGTCTATTTAGTAGGCCTTCGATTTCCAAATAACATGTGTTTGGAAATATATTAATAAAACCCCATTGCATTCAATTTCATGTATATATGATGGGATACCACTTTCCCTATCATTGATATTTTTTTTAATTTTTACGTCATGTCGTCAGGCTACCAAAATTGCACCGTGATTTTCCATGCCAAAATCTTTGTGTAGTAAATACCATTTATCTATCATGGGTATTCACCTTAATGAAAATATAATTATTTATTATTGACATTCATTTATTTATTCAACATTCCTTTATCATGGAAAAATTATGATGTTGAATGAATCCATGTTATATAATCTATATAGGACCCTTAATAATGATATTGAAATGTTTATTAAGGGTGCACACTAATAGCTCTCTAATGAATTTGGTAATATTTAGTATAATGATACTCCATGTGTGATGAGGGTTTTCTCATGCTAATCCATGTAAAATGAGCATCATCTCATGATAATATCATGTTTTATTTTTTAAGACACGTTTTGATGTTATGATAACCATGTTATATCATTACTTTATGTTTATGTTTCTCATATCCTCCATTGATATGCCTATTGCGGAATATGTAATGTATTTTTCATGTTATGAATTTTTTTCACCCTTACTGAGTATTATAGATCACTGCATTCTTACGTATATCCTCAGGTTATCCCATGCACTGTTAAGTATAAATAAATTAATTGGCCATGTAAATGATGTTTGAAATAAAGATGTTGTATTATGTGATTTAAGTTGCTATTTAATGTTCCTAATTTTCCAAGACACTAGACCTCTCGATCCACCGAGTTGTCTTAAGTGAAATATTATGTAATATACCTAGTTTAAGAGTGTAATAAAGTGACGGTTTATTATATTTATGTAATAATTGAATATTATGGAAACATATTAACACCAGTTCATTCTAGTTCTAGAGTTTTTCTTTCATTCGACATGAAAATCCATTATGAACTGACCAAGTAAATCATATAAAGTGTTCTCCCAAAACAATGGAAATAACAAAATATTATTAATAAATGGGTTAAATGATGTTATAATATGACCATATATGGTGTTACAAACATGAGTATGGTTCTGTAAAATATTATTAATGCCCTTTTAACCATTATACTAAAGGTTTAAACGAGATTAATGTATGAAGAACCCGACGTAATGGAATTCTTAAAAAAAATTACATTTTTTGGGATAACCTTATACATCATTATTTATTATCTAATACGATTATCCGTGTAACAAATTTCATGTTTATAATGATTTATTATGTGGATTTACTATTTATAAACATAACACTTTAGTTATATGAATTACCACATTAATTATATGATTTTAAAGAGACATTCCTGTAAAAATAGCCTTTTATGATTATATTTTATGAAATTCAAAAACAATGTTTTAATGGAATTATTCATGTTTTATGATTATGATTTAGTTCTTGGGCATTTATTATGATGATATATGGTGCCTATATCTCTCTATAATTCATTGTTTATTTAAAAGTAGGAGGTCGACCGTATGGTTACTCTATGTGTAACTATGATGGTTACAAAATATGGTATCCATGAGAGTAACATTGTATAGTATATGTGAGGTTTACAGATCATATAGTAGTCATGAGGGTTAAAATATAGGTATTTAATTCCCCTGTATAGAATTATTGATTTATATATGTTCTTTAATGATTTAGGGAAATCCCATGTTTCAAAAAGTATATATATATGGGTGAGAAATATGTATTTGTGAAAATGATATATTATATTTATATGTATTCATTGACTAATGAATTCATTCATTATTTTTATATCCCATATTGAATTTTTTTTGTTCACCCCATGTTTTAAAACAAATCACAGGTTTTAAAGATGTTTAAGAGAAATAGAGATGTCATGTTAAATGTTAGGAAGATTTGTCAAAGAGATCATATTGATATTTTAGGTTAAAAATATTTTGTTTTGAAAAAAATGGATACTATTTTAATGGTGCCCAATTTTCATGATTGTGGGTTGATATGAATCATTTATGTTCTAACTTCTTAAAACTATAAACCAAAAAGGTCATTGGCAATGCAAATAGGTTCAATATAGTTGAAATAGATAGATAATGTAATGTTTATAGTCGGGTCCTTATAGTTGGTATCAGAGCATGATTTAGATATCATTAAGAGTTATAATGACGTTTACATAATCACATAATTTATTTTTACATTATTTTTATTTTTAAATCGATTAGAATTCAACGATTACCATGTTTTCATCTATGATATGTCTGGTTAAAAGGGTTTTCCATAGAACAAACGGGGGTGATGATGTTGGATAGAATCGAGAGGCTAATATCTTTTCGAATCCACAACTGGGATTGGTGGGAATTTTAACCATGAAATTTGTGGTAGTAATTTCTTACCTAACATAGGAAATAAATTGTGGTGGAATAAAAGAAAAATAACAACTACATCAATAATAATGAAACATGACATCGGTGGAACATTTTATGAGGTAACACCCTTCTACTTCTAGTAGATCTTCATACCTAGTAGTCATTGAAGAATGGAATAAATCCATTGAAAATTTATTTGATCTTATGGGATGTTCAAATAATATAAAATTTAGTATTTCCATTTATTGTTTTGTTGGTGAAGATAATTAGTTGTGCTCAATGGTAAAAAATATTATGGATATAGAGGATATTAAATCATTAGAGAGGGGTGAATTTAAAAGTGTTTTCATTGAATTTTTTTCCATATGTGTTTTGACTTAATATAGAGAAGAAATTCCATTGATTGAAGAAAAAAAGTGTAAGATTTAGTTACCATTTGTCAAAAAAATTTCACCCAACTTGAAAGGTACACCAAATATTGTTCAGGATCTTAATTGAAAAAACCATTATTACACATGATTGATACTAAGACACCAAAGGGTATTGGTATCCCAAGAACTAAAAAGTTTTGATAATCTTGTCTAATGTGTTGAGATGGTATAAATATAGTTTTCTGATGATCACATGTACATTGAAAATGTAACATCCCAGGTAAATAAATAATATTACATTCTATGGTTTATCAATATCTATGAATAAAATGTTAATATTACTTTAAAAGGAATGCTATGTTCGATGGTGTACCCAATACGCAACAACGAGTTTCTTTGAAATATTACGTTGCACACTAATAATGTAATAATATTATAATAGTTAATGCCTAGATGTTGTAATTGAGGGAATGAATAGAAATAACTAAAAAATTATTTCATATTTTTATCATATATTTTTACATTTATCCAATAAATGTTAGAGGCTTAAAATCTAAATGAATCCAATTTTAAGAATAAATACTCTAATATTTTTAAAAGATTGTTTTACCACATTTTGATGGAAAACCTTTTTATAAATGTACCTTTTGACAATTTTATAAGCTCTATTTTTAAAAATAAACATATTCTTTATGATTGAGACATTTAAATTTACTTTTTATAAATTTTTGGTATATTTCTGACAATGTTAATTTTTTTTAATGAATAGTGAAAAATATTGCATTTTACATCAAAACTGATTTTTCATCTAATTTAAATATATGTTTAGATTATCTTTTTAATTGGTTTTAAAGTTAATTAGAATATATTTTAATAATTTAATTCAATGGTGGTCATTAGAATTAATTTTACTCTGAAAATGGACATAAACAAGTGCCAAACTTTTCATAGATATTGCTTCCAAAAAACATGCTATTTGTTTTGACAGTGGGAATTAACTATATGATTTATTAATGAAACATATATGTTTTTAATATGGTAAAATTTACATCATTTCTGAATTTGAAATATCAAATATAGCTTAGGGTTATTTTTTGGTATTTTTCTGATAATTTTTTTTTAATGAATAGTAAAAAATTGAGTTTGTAATTCAAAAATGCCTTTTCATCCAATTTATTTATATATTTAGATTGTCATTTTAATATTTTTTAAAGTATAATTAAATTATTTTTTTATCACTTAATAAAATTTTGTTCATTGGATGTAATTTCACTTTTCAATTGGATGTAAAAACAAGTCAATCTTTTGATAAATTTTACTTCTTAAAAACCCAGATTTTGTTTTGACAACATGATTTACTTTTAAATTAATTACTACAATTTAAATTTCTTGAATTTGATAAAATTGAGTCCATATTTGGAATAATAAGGTCCAAATTATGTAATGGAGACTCTTTTATTTTTGGACATTATGAATAGTAATGACAGTAATTATCTTTAATTATCGTGTTTAATTAGTAATCGGGTAATTAAGGGTAAGAAGATAATATTATAAAAATATAAAATGACCCCAAAATGTGTCCTAATGATATTGTTGGTGTCTTTCCCGACAATGGGATTTCTTGTGCCAACCTTGGGACCCCATGGAATCACTTTAGTGTGATAGTCACCTTTTATCATTTTTTTAAAAGAAAGGAAAATTTAACCAAAGTATGTAACACCTAAGTAAAATAATTTTAATTTTGTATAAATAAACTATATCTTTGACTATAAATAATCATTGTAAAGCTAATAAATTTTATGACATTATTGTATTTTTTTTATAATTTTTAGACATTAAATAAATGAAATTATTTATGACATCATGGTGATGAAGCGATTACCTCATTAATGGATGATTTAAATAAAATGGAAAGATAATGTAAAATCTAAGAATTACACTTGGAAAAGACCTATTAGATGAGTATATCTAGAACCCTTATCACCTTATCCTCGAAATATATAATTTTGGGACCTTTAAAATCCGAAAAAACATTTTATAATAATGTTACTTTTCAAGACTTTCCAAGAGTACCCCTCCTCTCCTATTATAAAAGGCCCCCACCTATACCACCTTACCAACACCTCTCATGCCTTTGGCTCGGCCAAAAAATACCTATTTTGTCTCTCCAAATACCTTTATTACTCCTAGAAGCCTCACTTTGGGCATAAGCCTTTCCAAGGAAGCCTTTGAGCTCAAATCAAAAAGAGTTACCCGATTTAAAGGTAATGTCTTCTCTTATGTTCTTTCGTTTTATTTTGCCTCTCCAACCCCCTAAACTCTTTTTATTCCTTTATTTTGTAACAACACCAGTATCTTCAGTATACTATTATGTTGTTATAAGAAGTATTAGAGCTACACTTACACACAAATCCATCTAATGGTTAAAGAACATACTGTTTCTGTGGATGGCGAATTACTACCTCACGAAACGATGATTGTTAAATATTCTTTTAACACCTTTAAAGGTGGCCACTATGATGTCACTGTATTTAATATATGATATATATGGTATTTATTTTTTATATATGCTTCTGAATTTTATATTTAAATCATACCTTTATTCTTTTCATGTTCTCTAAATGCGATAATTTCATATGAGGAAATGCAGACTGCCGCCCCCTCAAGTGATGTGACTCGTTCATGCAATACATGGAATGTATAAAGAATGAAATTAAAGAACTTATTTTAACTATATAACATATATATTATATGGTAATTATATTATATATATATCTCAATATTTTTTATTCCATTAATATGACAAAGAAATGAAAGTAGCGTTCATGCGTACGTACGACCTATCGTCTCCATTAACGGTGAATTTCATTTATTTTTATCTCCAAATGTTATGGAATAGTGTAAAATGATTATTTAATGGATATATATGATATTTAAATCATTAATACTATTCTGGAGATGATTTACTTATATCTACATGGACGATTCTTTTCAAACAAGTTCATTTTTGACTCATGTACGAAACATCGACAAAAACATTTGATATGAAATCACAAAATTAACTAATTATTATAACATTATAATATGTGATATTAATTGAAAAAAAAACTTTAAAGGAGTTCCTTAAGAAATTATAAATTTATAAATGTTTATCATTCAGGAATATAATGAAACGAACAAGACAAGTCGGACTTGAGGTAAGGGATCCTACCTCTCTCTTTATTTCTAAGTACTCTTTTTATGTAACTTACTTTAAGCTCCTATTTATTATGTTGGGGGATGTTATTTTATATTACTCTTTCTGTAAAGTTTATATTAATATGATGAGAGACCCTATTTTATCTCATCAATCAATTTTTGGAAGTTTTATGTGGTGCCGTTAGGCTGTCGAATTTTTATAAGGGGATTTTCATCTCACTTTTTATTCCCATGAGATTCATGCTACATTGTCCACTATTTCATTTTTTGTGGTGTATGTACTGACCATTATTTTTACTATTTTTATAATATAATCTCATTTATGGGTAGTCACATCTTCATTGTATGTCCCCTCTTTCATGGGGTGTACGTTTCGAAAGTTTCCCAAATCGGTAAGGGAACCTTTCACACTCCTCTTTTAAAAAGACTTATTTTGTTATGTCTTTTAATTTACATCTTTCTATGTTGGTATATGTTCTTATATATCGTTATTGATGTAAATTTTATTTCCAAGTGATGAGATACCATTTTATCTCTCATCATCTAATTTTATAAATTTTAAAGTGACACTGTTAGGCTATCAAATTTTTCCGAGCGAACTTTTTAACCCGATTTCGATTTCGTTGGGTTCAACATTGAATATGTCATACTTTGAATATTTGTGAATGACCTTTGATTGTTTTAAACATAATATACACTTATATTGGGTGTATTTATATTTTTCACACATAATTATGAGATTGATTTATCCTTAATTTAAGGATACCTTCTTTATAAGGGATCTCATCTCATTTTACATTTCTATTGAGACTTCATTGTTGTTTTTCACCAATTCACTCTTATATGGTGTATATACTATCCTTTAGAATATTATATCATGAATCCATTTATTCTCTTGATATTATAATGTTATTATTAAATGTTATTCATCAATTATTGTATTCAAGTGTCTCAAATTTTGTTAAAAACCCTTTAACTAAAATATCGCTTTAAATGTTTTAATGATTTGTTCTTATAAATATTTCTCATTAATACCCATGTTTTCAAAATGTTTTTAAGGATTTATTTATATGGATATTAATGGTTTAAAATGTTAAAAGCTTCAAGGTGGTATGTGACACTTTGATTAAAAAATCTCTTTATTAAATGTTTTAAATGGTTTTGAAAATGGTTTTTAGAAAGGATTCATTATTTTAAATATCTTAAAATGTTATATGGTTATTGAATTGGGAATGTTATCTTTCCTTTATTCTTAAGTTACGTGATATGATTATGTTATGGTTCTTGGGAATTGTTTATGAAGATGGGTGGTTCCGTGATAAACTATGGGCAGGTGAGCTCGATATAGCTCTCCAATGCATTGGGTAACGCGAAGGAGTTAAACATTAAGGATTCTCCGAAGAGACTTAGGGAATATACTGTGATTGGTATTCAAAAAGTAACCATGAGGGGTACTCCCTACATAATAATGTTATGAATGCCTCAAGTTACCTTTTTGTATTATGATTTATATGAGTTATTCGTAAATCTTATGATTTCATGAGGTATGTTAAATTGCTTATGCTTTATGAGTAAAGTATGATTTCATGGATTCTTAGGTATACATGGACTAATGATTTCATTCCGTATTATTATAACCCTTACTGAGCTTTTTATGCTCATCCCAGGTATTTTTGAAATGTTTTTCACAGGGCCTAAAGTTGAATAGGGTCACAGATGGGATCAAGGAAATGTCAGGCTGTCTAAAACAAGGAACTAGACATGACTCGTTTATTCAAGAGTTTTTTTTAGTTTTGTGAAAAAATGGAAGCTAAGTAGATGTGTCTACTTTTTAACCATTGAGATATAATAGTTATGTCCTAATTCTCTAAAACTCTAAACCTGAAAAGATCCTCAATGTGAATTATTCATTTAATTCAATAATAAGTAATGTTTAAGGCCAGGTCCTTATAGTTGGTATTAGAGGTCGGTTTAGATAACTTTAGGGGTTAAAGTGTTGTTTAAGAAAAAGTGAAATTTTTTGTATAACCACAATGGTTAATATATTAGATGGAGTAACTATTTTTTTGAAAGATAGAACGAGTTTGAGATAACATAGATAAGTATATCTTGGTGTTTATCTTCCTCTTTATTATTTGATTATTTTACCGATATACTCACACTGACCTTTTTTGTTTTAGTAAATGGCTGGATCTAGCAGGCACCAAAGTAATAATGGGTTTGAGGAAAACTGTGACAGTTTTATTAAACAAAAACTGAATGATATGGGAGCTGCAATGAGAACTCTTATGGTCATCCTAAACCAACTATCTGTAGTCATGATTGACCACCTGAACCTTAGTGATTTTTATAAGGCATTGTATATGCGAGAAACAAATCCCTATGGAAGTTCATGTAATAATAATAAAGGTAAGTATGTTCAGAAACCTATTTGTCAAATATGTAGAAAGAAACACATAGGAAAATGTTTCAAAGGGACAGAAAGATGCTATAGATATAGAAATGAAGGTCATAAAGCAAGAACCTTCCATGGAAAAAGGAAGAATCTAGTTGACTCTAGGAAAGGGAAAGAAGTTCTTTCTAAAGGATCAATTGAAAGTTTTAAATGTGGTGTGTATGGTCATTATGAAAACACATGTCCTACAAAGATGTTTCGGGAATGGGGTCACCAAGATCATACAAATATTCATTTACTAATACCTAATGCCATTCCGATTGAGGATAAAGAAACTGACAATGACCAATGAAAGGTATGGATTATTTCTTAACATATGTTTTCCTATTATTGTAATCATAAGATATGATTCATGATTTTTTTTGTAGGAAAGAAGTATTTCAGAATAATTTGAAAGGGAATGGCTAATGGATCATGAAGAATGTTGAATGAGTAAGAAGTCAACATATAAGGTATTCATGAGTTATTCTAGATTTTAGGATGGTGAAATTCTTAGATGTATTAAGTCTATTTTGATGATGGGGTTACATTAGAAGACATTTTATAGTAACCCTGATGTTTGATATACGAAAATTTTATTCAAGGAATAATTATCCTTTCTTTTGTGGATATAGTTATAAATAACCAGTTGGGTTTATATAATCCTTGAATTTGAGGCAATTACTGTTTAATACATTTTGGGTTGCAAAATGGAAGTTATTAGATAAACTTAGTGGTTAAAATATGTTATGGTTATTTTTGACGATTTTATCTCTTTTTTGGGGGATGTTTTAAGAATTATATAGTTTTGGAAAAAGGACAACACACAGACCGTGTGACAACCTGTCGCGTCAGACGAAGCTGTGGGAATCGAACCCACAACCAAAGTGCAACAAGTATTTATTGCCTACCACTGGACTACGTGAAGTCCCTGGTTAGTTTTAATGATTCCTTTTAGTTATATAACTTTTTGAATTACGAGTAAGTTTATTTTTTTTTGTTATCAATGGAAATGATTAGCCTATCAGAGTGGATATGTGATTAGGTTAATTACTTTTTAGTATGAGACTGTAGGAGTAACTGATGTTATTATGGAGAAAAATGTTAAGATTATATTAGGAGACTATGTGATTAAATCCTTCAGATATTTGGGTTTCAATATTAGTTTGGTTTACATTGAATAATTTTATGGATAGATGTTTATTGAATGGTCTTTGTTGAACTTTGGGTTTTGTTTGACAAATTTTGGAGATTAGGAGTAGTTTTTCTTTTTGTAAAAAAAATCCTTTTTGGGTATTATCTGATCTCGTACTAAACTTTTTGGTTTGGTTTTGGTTGCGATATAAAGGCATGGGATATATATAGTTCTCTTTTGTGGATTATGTGATTCTCAAGATGTTTATTATAGTACTCTTAATGCGAACAAGTCTTCCTAAATACTCGTCTTCTGGAGAAAATATGAGTTTGATTAAGGAATCTAGTAAAGGTTGAAAGTGCACGTGACAAGTAAGTATGTTTAATTATGATTTAGTTAAGCTCAAAAAAAAAATTCCTCAATGAAAAGTAACTTAAAACAAAAATTTTGATTGTTAACTTTTCCTACCGGGGAATCGAATACCGTTTAACCCATCACATGTTTGTGATTTTCTTGTGGTTAACTTTCTCCTAGACATGTTTACTATCACTCTCCATCAGAACATGACCCTTTGTTTTCTCCTCCATATCCATATTTTCCTACATGGAATCCTATTATGGGTTAACTCAGGTGACCTTTGTACTTCTCTACCTTTCTTTTAAAGTGATAGTTTTACTGACTCTTGTTCCGATATGGGACTTTCAATGATGATTCCAAGCCCAATTTTGAAATTTCGAAGACACAATTCCAAAAAGGGGGGAAGGATGTAACATCCCAGGTAAATAAATAATATTACATTATAAGGTTTATCAATATTTGTGAATAAAATTTTAATATTACATTAAAGGGAATGCTATGTTCGATGACGTACCCAATACACAACAATGAGTTTCTTTGAAATCTTACGTTGCACACTAATAATATAATAATAATAAATAGTTAATGCCTAGCCGTTGTAATGGAGGGAATGAACAGAATAACTACAAAATTATTACATATGTTTATTAAATATTTTTACATTTATCCAATAAATGTTAGAGGCTTAAAATACAAATGAATCCAATTTTATGAATAAATACTCTAATATTTTTAAAACATTGTTTTACCGACTTTTGATGGAAAACCATTTTTTAAATGTAACTTTTGAGAATATTATAAGCTCTATTTGTCAAAATAAACTTATTCTTTATGATTGGGACATTGAAATTTACTTTGTATGAATTTTTGGTATTTTTCTGACAATATTCATTTTTTTAATGAATAATGAAAAATATTGCATTTTAGATCAAAACTGCTTTTTCATATAGTTTAAATATATGGTTAGATTATCTTTTTAATTGGTTTTAAAGTTAATTATAATATATTTTTTAAATTTAATTCTATGGTGGTCATTATAATTAATTTCTCATTGAAAATGGACATAAACAAGTGCCAAATTTTTCATAGATATTGCTTCCAAAAAACCCGCTATTTGTTTCGACAGGGGGAATTAACTATATGGTTTATTAATTAAACATATATGTTTTTAATTTGGTAAAATTTATATAATTTCTGAATTTTAAATATCAAATATATCTTAGGGTTAATTTTTGGTATTTTTCTGATAATGCTTTTTTTAATGAATAGTGAAAAATACAGTTTTTAATTCAAAAATGACTTTTCATCCAATTTATTTATATATTTTGATTGTCATTTTAATTGTTTTTAAAGTATAATTGAATTATTTGTTTATCAATTAATACAATTTTGTTAATTGGAAGTAATTTTACTTTTCAATTGGATGTAAAAACAAGTCAATCTTTTGATAAATTTTACTTCTTAAAAACACGTCTTTTGTTTTGACAATGGGATTTAATTTTAATTTAATTACTACAATTTAGGTGTTTTGAATTTGATAAAATGGATTCCATATTTTTAATCATAAGGTCCAAATTATGTAATTAATACTCTTATGTTTTTGTACATTATGAATAGTAACGACGATAATTATCTTTAATTATCGTGTTTAATTAAAAATCGGGTAAGTAAGGGTAAGAAAATAATATCATAAAAATTTAAAATGACCCCAAAATTTTTCCTAATTCTATTGGTGTTGTCTTTTCCGACAATTGGATTACTTTTTCAATCCTTGGGACCCCATGGAATCAGTTTAGTGTGATAGTGACCTTTTATCATTTTTTTGAAGAAAGGAAAATGTAACCAAAGTATCTAACACCTAAGTAAAATAATTTTAATTTTGACTAAATAAACGATATCTTAGACTATAAATAGTGATTGGAAAGATAAAAAGATTTCCTACATCATAGTATTTTTTTATAATTTTTAGACATTATATAAATTAAATTATTTATGACATCATGATGATGCAGCGATTACCTCATTAATGAACGATTTAAATAAAATGAAAAGATAATGTAAAATCTAATACTTACACTTGGAAAAGACCTGTTGGATGAGTATATTTAGAACCCTTATCACCTTATCTTCGAAATATATAATTTTGGGACCTTTAAAATCAGAAAAAGAACATTTTATAATAATGTTACTTTTCAAGACATTCCAAGAGTGCCCCTCCTCTCCTCTTATAAAAGGCCCCCACCTCTACCACCTTACCCACACCTCTCAAGCCTTTGGCTCGGCCAAACACTACAAATATTGTCTCTAAAAATACATATATTACTCCTAGAAGCCTCACTATGACCATAAGTCTTTCCATGGAAGACTTTGATCTCAAATCAAAAAGAGTTACCCGATTTAAAGGCAATGTCTTCTCATATATTCTTTTGTTTTATTTTGCTTCTCCAACACCCTAAAATCTTTTTATTCATTTATTTTGAAACAAAACCAGTATATTCAATATACTATGATGTTGTTATAATAATTATTAGAGCTACACTTACACACACATCCGTCTAATGGTTAAAGAAATACTATTTCTGTGGATGGCGAATTACTGCCTCACGAAACGATGATTGTTCAATATTCTTTTAACACCTTTAAAGGTGGCCATTATGATGTCACTGTATTTTTTATATGATATATATGGTTTTTATGTTTTATATATTCTTCTATATTTTATATTTAAATCATTCCTTTATTCTTTGCTTGTTGTGCAAATGCGATAATTTCATGAGGAAGTGCAGACTACCGCCCCCTCAAGTGATGTGACTCGTTCATCCAATACATGGAATGTAAAAAGAATGAAATTAATGAACTTATGTGACCTATATAACATATATATTATACTTTAATTATAATATATATATATATATATCAATTATTTTTAATTCCATTAATATGACAAAGAAATGAAAGTAGCGTTCATGCGTACGTACGGCCTACCGTCTCCATGAACGGTGCATTTCATTTCATTTTATCTCACAATGTTATAGAATAGTATAAAATGAATATGTACTGGATATATATGATATTTAAATCATTAATACTATTCTGGATATGATGTAATTATAAATACATGGACGATTCTTTTCAAACAAGTTCATTTTTGACTCATGTACCAAACATCGACAAAAACATTTGATATGAACTCACACAATTAACTAATTATTATAACATTATAATATGTGATATTAATTGAATAAAAAAAAATTAAAGGAGGTCCTTAAGAAATTATAAATTTAAAAAAGTTTATCATTCAGGAATATAATGAAACGAACAAGACAAATCAGACTTGAGGTAAGGGATCCTACCTCTCTCTTTATTTTTAAGTACTCTTTTTATGTAACTTACTTTAAGCTCCTCTTTATTATGTTAGAGGATGTTATTTTATATTAAATTTTCTGTAAAGTTTATGTTAATATTATGAGAGAGCCTATTTTATGTCATCAATCTATTTTTTGAAGTTTTATGTGGCGCCGTTAGGCTGCCGAATTTTCATAAGGGGATTTTCATCTCACTTTTTATTCCCGTGAGATTCATGCTACATTGGCCAGTATTTCATTCTGTGTGGTATATGTACTGACCATTATTTTTAATATTTGTATAATATACTCTAATTTATGGGTAGTTACATCTTCATTGTATGAACTTTCTTTCATGGGGTGTACATTTCGAAAGATGCCCAAATCGGTAAGGGAACCTTTCACACTCCTCTTTTAAAAATACTTATTTTGTTATGTCTTTTAATTTACATATTTTTATGTTGGGATGTGTTCTTATATATCCTTAATGATGTAAATTTTATGTCCAAGTGATGAGATACCATTTTATCACTCATCAACTAATTTTATGAATTTTAATGTGACGCCGTTAGGCTGTCGAATTTTACCAACTGAACTTTTTATCCCGATTTTGATTTCTTTCGGTTCAACATTGAATATGTCATCCTTTGAATATGTGTGAATTATCTTTGATTGTTTTACACTTAATATACACTTATATTTGGTGTATTTATATTTTTCAGACATAATTATGAGATTGATTTATCCTTAATTTAAGGATACCTTCTTTATAAGGGATTTCATCTCATTTTACATTTCTATTGAGACTTCATTGTTGTTATGCACCAATTCACTCTTATATGGTGTATATACAATACTATGGAATATTTTATCATGAATCCATTTATTCTCATGATATTATAAATTTCTGATTAAATGTTATTCCTCAATTAATGTATTCAAGTGTCTCAAATTTTGTTAAAAACCATTTAACTAAAATATCACTTTAAATGTTTTAATGATTTGTTCTTATAAATATTTCTCATTAATACCCATGATTTCAAAAAAAATTTAATGATTTATTTATATGTATATTAATGGTTTAAAATGTTAAAATCTTCAAGGTGGTATGGGACACTTTGATTCAAAAATCTCTTTATTAAATGTTTTAAATGGTTTTGAAAATGGTTTTTAGAAAGGATTCATTATTTTGAATATCATAAAATGTTATACGGTTATTGAGTTGGGAATTTTATATTTCCTTTATGCTTAAGTTGTGTGCTATGATAATGTTATATTTCATGGTCATTTTTTATGAAGACGGGTGGTTTCATGATAAACTATGGGCGGGTGAGCCCGATATAGCTCTCCAATGCATTGGGTAACGTGAAGGAGTTAAACATTAAGGTTTCTCCGAAGAGATTTAGGTAATATACTGTGATGGGTATTCCAAATGTAACCATGAGGGTTACTCCCTACATAAGAATGTTATGAATGCCTCAAGTTACCTTTATGTCTTATGATTTCGATGAGTTATTCGTAAATCTTATGATTTCATGAGGTATGTTAAATTTCTTATGCTTTATGAGTAAAGTATGATTTCATGGATTCATATGTATACATGGACTAATGTTTTCTTTCCTTATTTTTATAACCCTTACTGAGCTTTTTATGCTCATCCCAAGTTTTTTTGAAATGTTTTTCATAGGACATAAAGTTGAATAGTTTCATGGATGGGATCAAGGAAATGTCAGGCTGTCTAAAACAAGGAACTATACATGACTCTTTTATTCAAGAGTTTTTTTTATTTTTGTGAAAAAATGGAAGTTGAGTAGATGTCTCTACTTTGTAACCTTTGAGATGTAATAGTTATGTCATAATTCTCTAAATCTCTAAACCTGAAAAGATCCTCAATGTGAATTATTCATTTAATTCAATAATAAGTAATGTTTAAGGCCGAGTCCATATAAGAAACAAATAGAAAATTAGGTAATGATAGAAAGCGATGGGTTATAATCAATCAATGAATTCTGATGGTGATAAATTCGGGTTTCATGTTTGTGAAAAGTGTTGTAAAAATCACTATAGGGAATATCATTCCAAAATTGGGTAGGGGGTTTAATGTGGTATGTTTGGGACATATATCTCGAGAATTTAAAGAAAATTATCATATGATATATTCTTATATGAAAACAATATTATGTTTCAAGTGTGGCGAGATGGTTCATTTTTCAAATGCCTTCCCAAAGAATGATCTAAGAGATAGAAATAATACATACTATAAGAAGAAAGGTGTATTGACATCTTTTGAAACTATGTCAGCAAATGTGGAACCATCCATTGAGGTAGTATCAAGTACTTTGTTTATTAACACAAATTTTGATAAAGTCTTGTTTGATATGGAGTCTACACATTTAGTTATTTCTAAAATATTTTCTGGAAAATTGGAAATATAACCTCAACAAATGAGACCAAAACATATTTTTAACAAACATGGGTGAAATGTTATCATAGAAAGGAATTTTATAAACAATTCTATTGTTATCTATGGAAATAAATTACCTTTAAGCCTTTTCGTTTTTTCATTAGTAGAGTTTGATTTCATTATGGGTACGGATTGGATTTTTGTTTATCATGCTAATATTTATTTTAGAGATAAAGATGTTGATTTTTATAATGATTTTTTGTTTTTTATAGGAATGATCCCATAAAATTAATAACAAATATAAAATACTAAAAAATATTTAACGATGGAATTGAATGTTATCTTTATCATATTGCTGAAAACAAGGGAACTATTCAGATTAATAATATGATGGTGGTAATGGAATACCTTAGTGTTTTTCATGATTAGTTACCCATTTTATACTTGATCGGGAAGTTGAACTCACATTAGACTTGGTTCTTAATTATAAAAAAATTTCAAATACCCCTAATCAAATTGATCAAATGAATCATCTTGAATTGAAAAATCAGTTGCTGGATTTTCTTCATAAAGTCTTCATTTGTCCTAGGACATCAACATGGAGAGATCATGTTTTGTTCATTTCAATGAAATATGGATCCATGACACATTGAAATGATTATAGATATTTTAATAACATTACTATTAAGAATAATTATACCTTTCCTCACATCAATTAGTTTTTTGATCAGCTCCAGGGATCTTTGTAATTTTACATGATTGACATGAGATCTAGGCACCATCAGATGAAGGTGAACGTGGATGACAATCAAAAAATATATTTTGGAACTAGATATGGTCATTTTGATTTTGTTTTTGTTCAATTTGAGTCAAATAATTAACCTACTATAATCTTGGATCTTATGAATATAATATTTCATCAATTATTGAATATTTTTGTGGTCCTATTTATTTATCACATTATGGTATATTCTTGAGGTAAAGAGGAGCATGAAAAACCCTCTCTGTGTTGTTTTTCAAACATTAATAAAAATGAAACTATATGGAAAATTTATCATGTGTGAATTTTGGTTGAAAAATATTTTATTCTTTGGTCATATTGTTTCTAAATATGGAATAACTTTTGATCCTACTAAAATTATAGTTGTTGAATAATGGACAAGACCCCAAAATGTAACCAATACTCATAGTATTATTATTTTGGCAGGATATTACTAAAGGTTGGTTGAAAACGTTGCACGGTTATCTAGTATTCTGACTATGTTAACTTGAAAAGGAAATATATTCATCTATATAAAATATGTGATGATGGTTTATAGGAAATGAAAATTAGATTGGTAAATGATCATGTTATGACCCTGCCTAAAAAATTGGATTGTTTTTCATCTATTGTGTCGCTTCATTAAAGGTAAATGGTTTTGTTCTAATGCAGATTGATTTGGTAATTGATTATTCTTTAAGAAAGCTAAATCTTTGTGAGTTAAATTATCCCACACATGATTTCGAATTTTATGTTTTGATTTTCAATTTCAAAATTTTGAGGGATTATTTATGTAGTGCCAAATAGGAAATATATACAGACCACAAAAGAGTGAAGTATATATTCACACCAAAGGATTTAAAAATGAGGTAGATAAGATAGTTTTAAATGATAAATGATTTAGATTTCGAAATCAATTATCATCATAGAAACGAACAAAAAGTTTCATATACCTTGACTCAAAAATATCAAGAATCATTTACTAAGATGTGGCTAGAACAAGACAATTTGATTAATGATTTAATGAATTTTTTCTTGGATGTTTTTGGTGTAAGAAATTCCTCTATTTTGTTTTTTGTTTCACTGTAAACATCATTGTCAAACATAATTAAGAGATTGTAGATTGAATAAATGGAGTTATAGAAAAAGGTATAATTGGTTAAAATGGGTTTGTTTCACCAATTTAACATAGATAAAGGTAGATTTCTATGATTTGGAAAGATATTATGTGTTCCTTGTGATTCTTAGATGAGGAAATAATTATTATGAGAAGCTCATAGTTCCCTGTTTTAAATTTATCATTTCAGCAAAAATATGTACAGATACTATTAGGAGTATTACTGGTTGGATGGAATGAAAATAGATATTGCATATTTCACTGTGAAATATTCCACATGTAAATAGGTTGAAGAAGAGAGACAATTACTGAAGGGGATGATTCGTACATTACAAGGGCTAGAGAGGAAATGTGAAAATATATCAATATACTTCGTTATGGGACTTCCAATAACTTTTGGAGGTTATAATGAAATATGATTTATTCATGATCGGGTTATTAAATCTTAAATTTTACTTCCTATTCGGGATATTATATATTCAGCTTATCTTTCTTGATTGTACCTCAATGAGATTATTAGGTTACATTTATTTCATATTATCATAGTATCTAAC
Organism: Viscum album; assembly: GCA_963277665.1. Classification (NCBI taxonomy): domain Eukaryota; kingdom Viridiplantae; phylum Streptophyta; class Magnoliopsida; order Santalales; family Viscaceae; genus Viscum; species Viscum album. The sequence goes on from OY728158.1 coordinate 546,711,597, forward strand.
TATGATCTTAGGTTTACTTATAACTTTTTTAATGGACTTCAGAAGTTGTTGGGAATAGAAATATATTTCAGTATAGTTTTACATCCCCAATCTCATGGTCCATCAGAATGGATGATTTAGAGTTTCAAGGATATGCTTCGTTCTTGTTAAATGGATTACCATGGATTTTAGGATCAACATATTTCTTTAGGTGACTTTTTTTATAATATTTTTTTTTCATTATAATATACATATGAAACCTTTTAACCCATTATATGTAAAGCAATGTGAAACTCTAGTGTTTTGGAATGAAGTGGGGTAAAGGAAGTTGATGGGACTAGAATTAGAAGAGGATGTGTATGATAATGTGATGATGAAACAACAACATATGAGGAAATCTAGAGAAGGAAGGAAATTTATCTATATAATAGGAGGAAAGACTTTTCTTTTGACGTAGGTGATCATGTTTTTCTTAGAATATCACCATGAAAAAGTGTTATTCTTTTTTGTTATGAAATAGAAGTCGTGTCCAAGGTTAATTGGACCTTATTAAATCTTATAGCATGTTTGACTAGTCCCAAACATATTATCTTTTCCATAGATATTTTCTTAGGTACACAATTTGTTTCATGTTTAGATGTTGAGATTGTATGTTCCAGAATCATCTCATTTTTTGATCCCAGAAGCAATTCAGCAAGAAGAAAACCATTCATATGATGAGAAAACCATTAAAAAAATTTATTAGAAGAGAAAAACAGTCATGGAAAATGTTTATCCCCCATGTAATGGATTTGAGGATAAACCACATGATTGAAAAAAATGGGGATCATAAGAAGTTATGAGGTAATAGTACCCTCACTTGTATAATACGTAAATAATATTGTGATGATAAAATTTCAAGACGGTGGGGAGGATGTAACAACCTAAATTTTTAAAATAAATTGAAATGAATAAATTATTCAATCTCAACATAATGAATCTTTTTTTTAATGATATTGTTGTAATATATAAATTTTTCACTTCTATGTTTTGAATTTTGGAAAATGGACATACATTGTTGTGGTCAGTAAGATTTTGATAGTCTAATAGGGAACAAATAATTTTTGGTGAATAGTAACCTACCCTTATGAATAGTTATGTTACACTGGTGAATATTAATATGATCAAATGAATAGAAATCTGAACAATTAATTTATTCCTAATAATTTATTACAACTTGATAAAATTTTCAAGGTGTTATAAAATTAGTAATATTTTTAGAATTTTTATTTTTAAAATAAATTACGATTTTATTGAAAAAAATAATTAGCACATATTTTGAAAAATAATTTGATATATTTTATTTCATTTTTTAAGTCTATATATTGAAAATTAATTAGGTATAATTTTTGGGATTTTTCTAAAATTCTCATATTTTTTATGAATATTTCAATACAGTAATTTAGTATATATATTTATTATATGTTAAATAACTTATTCCTATAAAAATGTATATTTTAATTGACCTTGGATCTAACTCACATAATATCTTTACGGTTTTGGGTCACATGAATCAAGACTATTCATTTTCTTGATTAAAAATATGATACTAATGATTAAAACAATAGAAAACCCCTCTTCTCCTGCACTATAAATACCACCCTCACCCCCTGTTCCTCTCACACCTCTCAAGCTTTCAAAATTTTCTAAATTCTACCCAAACCCCTTACAAGTCTCTTACCCAAGTCTAAGACCATCTTCTCTCATAGAAGGGCCAAAACCATTAGCCTTAAGGAGGATCTCAAGGAGAAGAGATGAAGAGGTAAACATCCACTTTCATTTTCTTGTGTTTTCTTTTCAATTATTTTATAGTATTATACCAACTTCACCTCCCCTTATCCAATAGGCCTTAAAGGTCCACTATTACATATATGACTTATTTTTATCATGTTTATTGAAAAAATCATCATCATTCTTCCTCTCATATTCCTCTTAATCTAAAAAAACATCATCTGTGATGTGTCGATTTACCGACATCTGGGAAAAAGTTTATTTATTTTCCTTTAAATACTTCATAGATTGTTGTAAAACCATTTTAAATAATAATAAATATTTTAAATTTTATTATATGATCTCTCTTATGTTCTGTAATATAATTATATCCATAATATTAAATTTATATTATGATACAAGTTTGTGATTATTGAAGAACCCCCAAAATGATCAAAAAAAATATCACTAATGATTTATCTAATTATTTATCTAATGATTCTTTCACCTAACATATAAACTAAATGATATATCAAATAATTTAATATTTTTCAATCTTAGTAACTCTATTTCATTAAACTTCTGGATTTTTGGATTCATTCGACCTGAAAATCCATTATAGAATGACCATGGAAATTGTGCGAATCACGCACCCAAAACAATAGAAAAAATATAATTAATAAATGGATCGAATGATGTTATAAAATGATCATATAATGTGTTAGAAACATTATTATTATTCTATAAAATATTAATAAAACCATTGTAACCATTATAAAATAGGTTTAAACATGTTTGAGTTAATACGAACTGGAGGTAACAAAATTCTTAACCGAATTTCTATTATTTAGGTTAAACTTATACATCATTAATTATGTGCTATAGATATTATTTGTGTAATGAAATTCAATTATGTAATTATGTATTATTTTTATTTACAATTTATAAACACAATCCATTAATTATATTAATTCTCCCCTGAATTATATGATTTTTGTAATAGTATTTTCTTTTAAAAATCCTCTTTTAAAATTCTACTTTATGAAAATCATAAGCAATGTTTTTATGAAATTATTTATGTATTATGATTATGTTATGGTTTCTAGGAATTTTTTATGATTAAGGTAGGAATATATATATCCCTCAATTATTAAGGTATGTATATGATTGAGGTCATTCGTTTGGTTACTCCAAGTGTAACTGTGAATGTTACACCATAATGTATTCATGAGGGTTATATTGTAAGGTATTAGTATGGGTTAAAAAAACATAAGGTAGTTAAGATAGTTAGAATGTAGGTATGTAATTACCTATGATACCCTTTAGGATTTTTAAATATTATTTAATATTTTATGGAAATCTCATGTTTCTCAAATTTAGTATATATAGGTAAGAGGTATGTCTTTGTGAATATGATTTCATTTGTATATATGTAACCATGGAATAATTGTTTATTTACTTTTTTTATATCCCTTTCCCTTATTTTTATTCCCATTCGATGTTTTTAAATTATTTTCACATGTTATAAGGATGTGTATGATAAATAAGGAAATTAGGATAAATGTTATGTAGATTTTTCAAAGAAATCATATTGATATTTTCTATAAAAAGTTTATGTTTTGGAAGAAATTTGTGCTATTTTAATGGAACCCTCACTGCAAGAATTTGGGTTGATGTGAATGATTTTTGTCCTAACGTCCTAATACTATAAGATGAAAAGACCTTTGGGAATGTAAAGAAGTGAAATCTAGTCGAAATAGCTAGATTATGTAATGTATAATTTTGGGTCCTCATATTATGCATTTAATGGAAATATAATTAGTAAATTTTTTGGGGCATAGGGATACTTGGGTGCATTGGGCCACGTATGGGGGTGGGTGATTAGAGACCAGGATTCAGGAACTCTCTTATATCCTTCATTTTTAGTTATTTTTAGTTTGGGACATATTTTCGTACTAGGAATGTATTTTTTTCTTTAATTTTCAGATTACTATATTGTACTCTATTGTATTTCATATATGTTATTACATATACAATTTTCTAATATGTATGTTACAATATTTATTTATTATTACTCTACAGATCTTCATGGAGATGGTTGGGTGTGTAAAGGTTCTTTAGGAAAAAGAGTTCCATTTTCGTTATTATTTTTAATGATTTTTTCTATCCCATGTCTCATAGAATTCATCTTGGGGTAGTTACATATCGGCCTTTATCAGTCAGGTGGTCCCCAATGGGTTATTTTGTGACATTTCTATTTCATTTTTTATAAATGTTTTTCTTTTAAAATAAATTTTGTCAAGTAAATGGGATTTTATTATGAATTTTCAATGAAAATTTATAATGATATTTTAAAATTGTATATATTCAATGTTAAAATCCTTAAATTTTTATTTTCCATTGTTTTATATATTCTATAATGATACCATTTACAATTATGTATGAATGGATTATGATAATATATTTTTGATGTTTTTTTAAATCTCATTTCTTACCTATGGGAAAATTAATATATGATGTAATTATGAATTTATATATTGTTAATGTGTCACACATATTTATGGAGATTATTATGTGATGAAAATAAATTTAATTGTATATCCATCAAATTAATTTTTTAAATTAATATATATATTGATAATATATAAAATAGATAGGGAGTGACCCTAGTCCATTAATGTATAATTTGAATAGGATGTGAACCCAAACCACTATGGGATTTTAGTGATAGTATGATGATGGACTAGGTTATGGTCCCTGATAATGAAAATGATTCACTATATTTAGGTTTATTGGCCAATCTTATTCCACATTCTGATTCATATGTTAGTTTTTTTATCTCATAATTATTGACTCATGTTCATACACTGATAGGTATCATATCATGTGTTATTTCAAATCCATATTCTATGACTTATAATTTTTTTTATTTTTTTTACAAGTTTTTATTACCTTATGATTTTTATTCTCTCTTGTATTAGGTTACCATACTTATTTTCTCAAATCATGATCACTTATGGTCATTGGTTTATGTCTACTGTGGTTACCCTTACTAATAAAATTAACTCACCCTATCTTCTATTTTTGTTCCCTAGGTAAAGGGTATAGAATATGATGTTTAGAATCATGTCACATATAATAGCCCATAATCTAAATATATATATTTATTAAACATTGAAGAATATTTATTACACAACATAATAATAACCACTCCAGGACCATATAGGTTTAGTGTCATTAGAAACTGGGAAACATAAACAACTTGATCGTAAAACATCCAAATTGGCTTCTTCTTATTTCTTTATAACTAGAGTCCCTTTTTTCAAATCAAAATTAATACAATTCTTCATGTCCTATGGAAAATATATATATGAAAGGGTGAGTACAAATGCTCTGTATGGGTAAACAAGGGAAATATCAATCATATCATAATCATAAGAATATAACATTTGAACTGCATATAAAAGATCATAATATCATGTCATGGAATAAATCATAAAAGATCAATGTAATCCCAATATTCATAACATAAGACATGAAATATTATGTCATACAAACATAAGCATAGAAAAACATTTCATATTAGTGAAGTCTCATTATCGAGACCATCATAGCGGACAACGTCCATTACTAAACTGAGTTCACTCCTCCTACTAGCAATGTATTACTTAACAGAATTCACTCTCTTATATTGTCATGTAAATATCCTGATATATAAATCTTTACCCAATGCATTGTATTTAGATATAGGTCATACTCATATCATAAAGAAATAATTCAAACAAGTTCCACAAAAAACATAAATCATTCATCATAGCATAACCTAAGAAAAAAATTGGTTTCTTAACCATCATTCCCCCAAAATACATATATAATAAATGGATATCATAAAAATAATTCCCTAATAAAAATAATAAAATCCAATTAATCATAGGGATAGAAACATAAACCTATTTTATCTTATATGGAAAATAGTTTTGAAAAAACACTTGAGACTATTTTTTGTGGAAAATATCCTTTCTTAATTGAAAAAATGATTTCTTTTCAAAAAGTGCCACAAAATTTTATAAGAAATAATTTTATCCTAAAATAACCTTTTATTCTTGTAGGGTGACCTTCATGTAAATAATGAATTATTAAATCGTAAAAATCTATTCATTCCATTTTAATTAAAAACATACATCTCATAATTTTTCTAGAAAATTTAAATGTTTCTCATACCGAAAACAAAAAAAAGATTACATTAATACCGTTTAGTAAACATTAACCAATGGGAAAAATTATTTAAGAATATAAGGAATATTTTGAAATAAATATTTATAAAAGATGGAAGTGTATGATAAATATACACCAGTAAATACTTACGTATGAACAGTTTCCAATAAGAACGCGATTTGTAAATTTATCCCTTACCATAGGTCTGATATGCATTGTATATATCTGAACATCCAGTATAATGATTTAAATAATGTAAATTATTTATTCTATAATAATAATAATATTATGATAACAATTATTGTCATGTTTTCCTCCATTTGTTAGTAATATTTTGTTGTTACTCGTTATTCGTGTATTAACAACTTTATTTTCATATGCATGTTTTGTCAGATATATTCTTATTACTCATTTTAGGATAATGTTATATCATTTACATCATGGAATTAGAATAATATTTATCATGTTTATTCATTTATATATTCATTGTTTAGTGAGGATTATGTAAAATGAATCACATCGCATGGGGAGACGGTAAGCTGTACGTACGCACGAGCGATGATATCATTCACAAAATTATTAAATGGTATATTAGTGGATGGTATATAGTATCTCAGAATAAATATAATTTTATATTAAGTATATATATATATATATTAATTCAATAATTATACCCATCATTTGAAGGTTGTGGTGATAATTGGATTATGCCATGGCGTGGAGACAATAAGTCTAACGTACGCACGTGTGGGGATTTCATATTTCATAGGATGGGTAGAAGGTTGAATATGGTTTCCTAATAATCATAATAATATCTCAGTATATAATTACTACTGGATTTGTAACATTACAATTAAACAACTCATGAGGTGGATATAGAAGAATAATAAAGTTTGAAATAATCGGTAAATGGTATTACCACTTCTTCGACGTGCCACCTCTAAAAACCCACTTAGAGGAATAGAGTTGGTCTTTTAAGAAAACCAAGACCTCTGAAATTTTTTTAAGGAAGTTGATAAGGTAAATGGTAAGGGGGATTATCGATCTTGAAGGCTAATATGATGTGAATAGTTTAGGGAGGAACTGACCTTTTATACTTTTAGTGAGAGGAACTTTTGAAATGTAACAACCTGAGATTTTATAAGATACATTCTTTTTAATTTCATTCATATCTTTTATTGTACGATACACTAAGATTATCTTGCGCAATATGCAACACCATATTAGCTTGCAGTATATGAAACACTATTCTTGGCTCATGTTACACACAATTTCAAGTTCGTTTGATAGAAGTTATTCTATGAAACATTGAGTGTATATATATATATATTCAATGTATAAATAAAATATGGTTGGATTCTTTTATACACAACAACAAAGGAGTCGTGCACTACACGCAACCCTGACTTAGCTTGCATTACACGCAATCGCGACCTTCCCTGATAGCGTGTGTTGTACGCAATATCGGGTTTTACTAAACAACAATATAATATTATAATATTGTTATGAACTAGCCTTTATGAATATTATTAACTAAATTTTTAATTTTATAACATTATTATTCATCTTAGACATTTTCTAGAACATGGTATAAGAACAAAATAAATTTTTCGGGTAAAATAAGTATTTTTCAAAAAAATGCAGTTTTGCCGCCTTTTGATGGCGCACCCACATTAAATATAGTTTTTGAAATGTTTATAATTTCCATTTGACAAAATAAAATTATTCTTTGGAATTAAGAAATAAAAATTTACTTTGGATAAAATTTTCATTTTATTCTGATAACTTTCATATTTTAATGAATAGTAAAACACGCTATATTTTAATTAAAAACAAATTTTTTCATCATAATATCTTATGTGGTTAAATTATAATATTGAATGGTTTTAAAGTATAAATAGAATATATTTTTACCATTTAATATAATTTATGTCATTAGCATTGATTTTACCTTGAATTCGTAGGTTGAATCAATTCAATCTTTTGCAATGTTTTAAAGAAAAACCCATTTTCTCTCGACAACGAGATTAATTTTAATTTAATTTCTGCAACTTTTGTGTATTGAATTTGGAAAAATGGATTCCATATTTGGAATCATTGGGTCCAAATTATTTTAATAATCTACTTTTTATTTTTGGGCATTGTGAATAGTAACTACGGTAAATTTTATTTACCATAGTTAAAGGTAAATCGGGTAATTAAGGGTAAATATAAGATTATACAATTACCCTAACACTTGAAAAAATCCTATGGGATGACTAAAAGTCGACCCATATCACTTAAGGGTCAGATTAGATTCATTTAATGGACTTTTTTCTATGAAAATAATTTACTTATTATTAAAACCAAAGAAAGTGACAACATGTCACTCTCTTAAATACTATAAGTATAATAATTTTAATTTACTGATAAACTTCATGAAACATCGAACATTAATAGCCTCCAGAAATGTACCAAAATTATCTAAATCATGATAATTTATTTAGAATTTTTTGGGATTAAATAATTATCATTAATTGTGACACAATAGTGATGCAGAAATTATTTATCTAGTGAAAAATCATGACTGTAGTTTTTATTAAACTAATAGTGACCATAAAAGGCACAAAACCCTGAAAAAAACTTATTGGTCATGTAAATTTAAACTATAATCATCCAATGGTTGAATATTTGACCATTTGGAGTCTTATAGAAGCAATTATGACACTTATATTATTTTATTTTAAATGATGACAAAGTTGTCACCTTCATAATTTAATAAATATAACAATTTAACTATTGTGATATTAAGATGATAAATTCAATTAAAATTATTATTGTGAAATGTAATATATTTATCTTCATCATAGGATTTTATTTTTAATTTTTATGCAACATATAAGTATATTAAATAATTATACAAAAATGTTGTAGTAATTATTCTATTAAGAGATAAACCAAATAAATGGTTTTAAAAATAATAAAATAAATATTATATGAACTATTTAATGTTCTCCACTAATTTTCTAGATACATATGGAATTTAATGAATCTATTAATGCTTTTATTATGAACATATCTTCTGTATATATTTTATTTAAATTCATATAAATGAATACTTTCAAAATTGACACTATTGTTATTTTATAAAAATAACATATTATAAAATGGTTTAAAAATCAAAAAAATAATTATAAATTATAAATTTAACATTTATATGGTCTATAATGTTATAAATTAACCAATTATGGAAAATTAACAACAAATAAGTAATTATTTGTTATAATTTAAAATCTAGAAATTTATTACCACAAACAAACATAAATATATTAAATAACGATAAATCAAAATGATAAGGTTTAAAATAAGATCCAAACATGTCTAAATTCGATTGGTTGATGATATTAAAATCCTATATCATCTAATAATTGAATATGAGTCATTTTTGGAGGTTTTTAAGTGGGCTTAGATTTATTATAAATTAATATTTCTAAGAATTCCAAAGGTGCCTCCCTCCTCCCTTATAAAAGGGAACCTCCTCCCTCTCTTCCTCACACCACTTTGAGCCTTAAAGATCGGAAAACCCCTGCCAAACTATCTTCTCCACTTCCCTAGAAACATCCTAGAGGTCCTGGTCTACTTCAAAGACCAATCTTAGTGCCCTAAGAGGAGGATTCAAAGAGGCCTATCGAAGAAGATGTAATTTCTTCTACTGATTCTTTCAAACTTCTTTCTTATTCAACTTCTTCTTATTTAGTTGTTTCATTATAAAGTAATAACATCAGTATCAACAATATACTGATATGTTATTATAAATATGAAACAACCCCATTTCACCTTCTATCCATCCTACGGAAAACAAAATCACTGTGCGTGCGTACGTACGGAATACCGTCTCCACGTCGTGGTGTAATCTGTTTTTCCACCAACACCATAAATGGATGGGTATTATGGTGTAAATAATAACTATACATAGTTATTATAACATCGTAATGATTCTGATATATTGTATCATCCACTCCAATTCAATTCAATAATTATGGAAACGATATCATCGCTCGTGCGTACGTACGGACTACCGTCTCCACGACGCGATGAGATTCATTCTCCATGTTAACAATTTAAGAATGATTATATCGTATATATAAGAAATAATAATGATATATATGACATTATAAAGCTACTGTATTTATGTATATATATATATATGTATGTCATCTACTTAATTCCATTCAACTCAATATGGAAACGAAAACAGCGTTCATGCGTACGTACGGCCTACCATCTCCATGAACGGTGTATTTCTTTCCATTTATCGATCTATTATATATATATGTATATTCTGAATATATATTATATATAAATCATGTTTTACATTCTTGAATAAAGTAATCATGATCTAAGTAATCATATGAATAATTACAAGTCAAAACACGGACGGCAAATGAAACGATTTTACCCACAACACCCTTTAACATGGAATTTACAAAAGAACGGGTAATATAAAGTCATAAGTGAACCATATATGATATAATAACAATGAATATGATTCTTTAATAAGTCAATGACATTATTAAAATCATTATACATGAGTTTTGGATACGTACGAAGCATATCTGACCTAAGGTAGGGGATACTTGTGAAAATCTCATTTTTATCCGAGATTGCTTATTCGTAAGTATTTACGGGGTTTATTGCTATCATTCATGTCCATGTTTTATAAAAGTGTATTCATGTATTTTTAAAGTCCTTTTTACCCATTTTGACTTTTTCTACATGGTATGTAAGGAATCTTTCTTTTGTTTACGTTATGAGGTACTTTTTGACTTTTCCGACAAAAGTACGAGAAGAATGTTTTTTAACTTATACGGCACGAACAGATTTTTACGGATTTATAAAACCTTATTTTCATGAAACTTCCTCCAAATGATTTCATGAATATTTTCAAAAAAATCATTTTCTTTTAAAATTTCATGACCTTTTGTGAAAAGAGAATAATTTTGAAGAAGAAAGGATACTTTCCTCAAGAATTCATTTCAAGTGTTTTATCAAAACCCTTTTTCATCTAAGATGACATTATTTCATATGTGTATGTTTCAAGTATCATGTCTCTATGATTTACATGGTTTCACTTTTCTTATTATGAAATGATATCCATTTCTTTTATATGGATTATTTGATGATGGGATGATGTTTATGAAACCCATTTTATTTAGTGGGTTATTATGAATGATGTATGTTTATTTTGTGGCACAAGTAAGAATGATTTCATTATGAGATGGGTGGGACCTATATCTCCCTCCAATGCATTGGGTAAAGATTTATATCTCATGAGATAGACATGGCTGGAATGGTAAGTTAATCTGTTTCAGTGTTATAGGACTAAAACGAGGAGTGAACTCGATTCAGAAAGGGACTTTGTCCACTAAGATGGTTTTGGCAGCAATGCCTTGTCTACTATGGAAATCATGCCATGTGCTAAATGGTTTCCATAATTACATGTTTTACTCCCATGCTATTTTATCATGCTTTATGTTTCTTTATGATCTATGCCTTATGTACTTCCATGTTTTATGTTATTGCTCAAGATTTTGATGTTTAAACATTATGTTCTTGTTTTTAAGATCAAATGTATATGATTTGTTTTATTTTATCCATTCTTACCCTTACTGAGAATTTGAGCTCACCCTTTGTATGTTTTCTTTTCCCCAGGATATAATGAAAGGTTTTAGGTAGGAAAACAAAAGGGGAAGATCGATTTGAGGGATTTTGAAGATCTTTCAACAAGATAAGATGTTTATATTCCGAGTTTCCAAAGACACTAAACTATTACGGTCCTTGTGTGTGTGTTTTTGTTATGTACTAAGTATTCCTCAAAAGTAATGTAATGTCCATGTACATTAAGCTTCGGGTATCTACAGTTGGTATCAGGGGAAAGGTTTAGTCAACCTTTGGAAACTAGGATGCGAAAACGTTAGTGAGATCCCTAGAGATATTTCTAGGGTATGTCTAGGGATGTCCCTAAGGATAAGTATACGTATAGGATACAGTCCTAGAACTACGGTAATGATCATAGAATTTAACCCAAGATTTTAGATATTGAAGCTACTCCCCCTTTATAATGTTGTTTTCTCTAGCATGATGTTTTCCTCTCACACTATTTTTTTTGGGTTTTAAAAAATGGGTGGAAACAAGAAGATTCATGATAATGGAGGATTTGATGGATAATGGAAGGATATTCTTCCTGAGAAACCAAATGAAATAGGATTTGGAAGTCCAAACATCGTTATTATGCCTAATCAGCAATCTCATAATATGATCAATAATCTCAACATTGGTAAGTTTCCCGACTCAGATAACATGAGAAAGATGGAGTTTCATGATGATCATAGAGGAAAGAAAGTTCAATTTACATCATGTAAATCATGTGGGAGGAGGCATCAGGGAGATTATTTCAAGGGAACTGGAAGATGTTTTGGGTGTGGAAAAGAAGGACACAAAGCCAGTAAGTGAAAAGGAAAAGGTTCAGTTAACACCATGGATGAGGATAATGGTATTGCTACGACATCAACAATGGTTAAATGTTTTAAATGTGGAATGTACGGGCATTATGCAAACCAATTCCCTAAGGGAAAGTCTCATGAAGAGAACCAGTATGGCCGTATGGGTAGTATTTATGTTGATGATGATGAAGAGACTACAAATGATATTTGAGATGAAAGAATTGTTGAAGCTCGGTCAATGGTTTAAGAAGGTAGTGGAATGATTACATGTTTATCAAGTGTAATGTTGTATAAGTAATCTCATGGTATAATGGAATAAAGAGACATCTAAGGATTGTTACATTGCTGTCTTTCCTTGAGTTTTGAAAGTGTATGATTAATGGTACCAGTATCAATGAAAGGTTATTTAGATATTTTTGGAATGTAGATGATATGCGCATAATGAAGGGATAAGGAGAAAATTAAATGGTTGATAGTATTCATGAGCTCATGACTGATATAAGGAGAAGGTTATATCAGGGTTTGAATATGTAGAATTTTTGGATTTTGGTATGTGGAAAGAGTTAACTTTTGACAACATTCATGTTTTCACTAAGGTTTAATGGGTATTCATTTTTCAAGAGAATACATGATTAAGGTATTCATATGATTGGAATGTGACCAACAAGATATATGGCGGATAAATGATGGTATTCACATTCTTGGTTGATGACATTTCAAGTAATCGTTTTCATTATACTATGAGCTTGGACCGAAGTATTTTAGATAAGCCTAAAGATTGGAATGGATTATGTTGGACATAAGTTAGTATTGTTTATGGATAGAACTATTTTTGATATTATTGATGGGTTGTTATAGTAAAGTAGTTTTAAAAAAAGGACAACCTGCAGGATGGGTGACAACCCATTGCGTCGGACAAGGCTGTGGGAATCAAACCCACAACCAAAGTGTGACTGGCCTTTATCTCCTACCACTGACCTACAGGAAGTCCCTAGTTAGTAGAAACTAGTTTTATTTTATTAAGCGATGTGATAGATGAAGTATAAGTTCATTTTTTCATATACGATTAACCTCACCAAAGATGGACTTATGTATATTTGATAACTTTTGCTAACCTTTTGTTTGAAACAGATGGAATGACCCATCATTCTATCACATGATCTTTTAACACATCACGAATAAAAAATTCAACTTCATTTCTTTAAGAGATGAAGTGGAAATTGTTCAAAGAACGAACAATAGTGAGACTGTACCAAAATAAAGTAAGTATTTATTCTAATTAAAATTCTTCAACATTAGGGAAATGATTTTGAAAACCAAAAATGTTGTCCTAGTGCCTTTATATCCGATGAATCAGATGGTACCCTAGATCATCACAAATTTATGGCTTTGTGATTGTTGGATTTTTCATAGCCATGTTCTCTACCACTCTCTATCAGAACATGATGGTTAGATTTCACTTCCATATCCATATTTTCACCAATGTTATCCTATATGGAAACCCAGGGATGAGTTAATTTGGGTAACAGTTATATTTCATACTTTAGTTTTTAAAGTTCTGTTTTGGTATTTCTTTTTACGATGTGGGTTTCTATGAATAGTAAACGATTTATAACCCAGACGAATTTCGAGGGTGAAATTCATTTTAAGGGGGGTAGAATGTAACACCCTGATATTTTATAAGATACATTCTTTTTAATTTCATTCCTATCTTCTGTTGTACGATACACCAAGATTATCTTGTGCTATACGCAACACCGTATTAGCTTGCAGTATATGCAACACTATTCTTGGCTCATGTTACACACAATTTCAAGTTCGTTTGATAGAAGTTATTCTACGCAACATTGAGTGTATATATATATATATATTCAATGTATAAATAAAATATGGTTGGATTCTATTATACGCAACAACAAAGGAATCGTGCACTACACGCAACCCTGACTTGGCTTGCATTACACGTAATCGCTACCTTCCCTGATAGCGTGTGTTGTACGCAATACCAGGTTTTACTAAACAACAATATATTATTATAATATTGTTATGAACTAGCCATTATTAATAGTATAAACTAAATATTGAATTCTATAACATTATTATTCATCTTACACATTTTCTAGAACATGGTATAAGAAAAAAATAAATTTTTCGGGTAAAATAAGTATTTTTCAAAAAAATACAGTTTTGCCGCCATTTGATGGCGCACCCACTATAAATCTAGTTTTTGAAATGTTTATAATTTCCATTTGACAAAATAAAATTATTTTTTGGAATCATGAAATAAAAAATTACTTTGGATAAATTTTTCATTTTATTCTGATACCTTTCATATTTTAATGAATAGTAAAAACACGCTATATTTTAATTAAAAACAACTTTTTTCATCGTAATATCTTATGTGGTTAAATTATAATATTGAATGGTTTTAAAGTATTAATAGAATATATTTTTACCATTTAATATAATGTATGTAATTAGCATTGATTTTACCTTGAATTCGTAGGTTAAATCAATTCAATCTTTTGTAATGTTTTAAAGGAAAACCTGTTTTCTTTCGACAACGGGATTAATTTTAATTTAATTTATGCAACTTCTGTGTATTGAATTTGTAAAAATGGATTCCATATTTGGAATCAGTGGGTCCAAATTAAGTTAATAAGCTACTTTTTATTTTCGAGCATTGTGAATAGTAACTACGGTAAATTTTATTTACCATAGTTAAAGGTAAATCGGGTAATTAAGGGTTAATATAAGATTATAAAATTACCCTAAAACTTGGAAAAATCATATGGGATGACTAAAAGTAGACCCATATAACTTAAGTGTCGGATTAGATTCATTTAATGGACTTTTTACGATGAAAATAATTTAATTATTATTAAAACCAAAGAAAGTGACAACATGTCATTCTCTTAAATACTATAAGTATAATAATTTTAAGTTAGTGATAAACTTCATGAATCTTCGAACATTAATAGTCTCCAGAAAGCTAAAAATATTATCTAAATCATGAGAATTTATTTAAAATTTTTTGGGATTAAATAATTATCATTAATTGTGACACAATAGTGATGCAGAAATTATTTATCTAGTGAAAAATCAAGACTCTAGTTTTTATTAAACTAATAGTGACCATAAAGGCAAAGAAACCTGACCAAAACTTATTTTTCATGTAAATGTATACTATAATCATTCAATGGTAGAATATTTGACCATTTGGAGTCTTATACAAGCAATTATGACACTTATATTATTTTATTTTAAATGATTCCAAAGTTGTCACCTTCATAATTTAATAAATATAACAATTTAACTATTGTGATATTAAGATGACAAATTCAATTAAAATTATTATTGTGAAAGGTAATAGATTTATCTTCATCATAGGATTTTATTTCTAATTTTTATGCAACATATAAGTATATTAAATAATTATACAAAAATGTTGTAGTAATTATTTTATTAAGATATAAACCAAATAAATGGTTTTAAAAATAATAAAATAAATATTATATGAACAATTTAATGTTATCCACTAATTTTCTAGATACATATGTAATTTAATGAATCTATTAATTCTTGTATTATGAACATATCTTCTGTATATATTTTATTTAAATTCATATAAATGAATACTGTCAAAATTGACACTATTGTTATTTTATAAAAATAATATATTATAAAATTGTTTAAAAATAAAAAAAATATTTAAAAATTATAAATTTAAAATTTATATGGTCTATAATGTTATTAAGTAACCAATTATGTAAAATTAACAACAAATAAGTAATTCTTTGTTATAATTTAAAATTTAGAATTTTATTACCACAAACAAACATAAATATATTAAATAAGGATAAATCAAAATGATAAGGTTTAAAATAAGATCCAAACATGTCTAAATTCGATTGGTTGATGAGATTAAAATACTATATCATCTAATAATTGAATATGAGTCATTTTTGGAGGTTTTTAAGTGGGCTCAGATTTATTATAAATTAATATTTCTAAGAATTCCAAAGGTGCCTCCCTCCTCCCTTATAAAAGGGAACCTCCTCCCTCTCTTCCTCACACCACTTTGAGCCTTCAAGATCGGAAAACCCCTGCCAAACTATCTTCTCCACTTCCCTAGAAACATCCTAGAGGTTCTGGTCTACTTCAAAGACCAATCTTAGTGCCCTAAGAGGAGGATTCAAAGAGGCCTATCGAAGAAGAGGTAATTTCTTCTACTGATTCTTTCAAACTTCTTTCTTATTCAACTTCTTCTTATTTAGTTGTTTCATTATAAAGTAATAACATAAGTATCAACAATATACTGATATGTTATTATAAATATGAAACAACCCCATTTCACCTTCTATCCATCCTACGGAAAACAAAATCACTGTGCGTGCGTACGTACGGAATACCGTCTCCACGTCGTGGTGTAATCTGTTTTTCCACCAACACCATAAATGGATGGGTATTATGGTGTAAATAATAACTATACATAGTTATTATAAAATCATAATTATTCTGATATATTGTATCATCCACCCCAATTCAATTCAATAATTATGGAAACGATATCATCGCTCGTGCGTACGTACGGACTACCGTCTCCACGACGTGATGAGATTTATTCTCCATGTTAACAATTTAAGAATGATTATATAGTATATATAAGCAATAATAATGATATATATGACATTATAAAGCTACGGTATTTATGTATATATATATATATGTCATCTACTTAATTCCATTCAACTCAATAAGGAAACGAAAACAGCGTTCATGCGTACGTACGGCCTACCATCTCCATGAACGGTGTATTTCTTTCCATTTATCGATCTATTATATATATGTATATTCTGAATATATATTATATATAAATCATGTTTTATATTCTGGAATTAAGTAATCATGATCTAAGTAATCATATGAATAATTACAAGTCAAAACACAGACGGCAAATGAAACGATTTTACCCAAAACACCCTTTAACATGGAATTTACAAAAGAACGGGTAATATAAAGTCATAAGTGAACCATATATGATATAATAACAATGAATATGATTTTGTAATAAGTCAATGACATTATTTAAATCATTATACAGGAGTTTTGGATACGTACGAAGCATATCGGACCTAAGGTAAGGGATACTTGTGCAAATCTCATTTTTATCTGAGATTGCTTATTCGTAAGTATTTACGAGGTTCATTGCTATCATTCAAGTCCATGTTTTATAAATGCGTATTCATGTATGTTTAAAGTACTTTTTACCCATTTTTGACTTTTTCTACATGGTATGTAAGGAATATTTCTTTTGTTTACGTTACAAGGTACTTTTTGACTTTTTCGACAAAAGTACGAGAAGAATGTTTTTTTAACTTATACGGCACGAATGGATTTTTACGGATTTATAAAACCTTATTTTAATGAAACTTCCTCCAAAATATTTCATTACTATTTTCAAAAAAATTATTTTCTTTTAAAATTTCATGACCTTTTGTGAAAAGAGAATGATTTTGAAGAAGAAAGGATATTTTCCTCAAGAATTCATTTCAAGTGTTTTATCAAAACCATTTTTCATCTAAGATGACATTAATTCATATGTGTATGGTTCAAGTATCATGTCTCTATGATTTACATGGTTTAACTTTTCTTATTATGAAATGATATCCATTTCATTTATATGGATTATTTGATGATGGGATGATGTTTATGATACCCATTTTATTTATTAGGTTATTATGAATGATGTATGTTTATTTTGTGGCACAAGTACGAATGATTTCATTATGAGATGGGTGGGACCTATATCTCCCTCCAATGCATTGGGTAAATATTTATATCTCATGAGATAGACATGGTTGGAACGGTAAGTTAATCCGGTTCACTGATATAGGACTAAAACAAGGAGTGAACTCGATTCAGAAAGGGACTTTGTCCACTAAGATGGTCTTGGCAGCAATACCTTGGCTACTATGGAAATAATGACATGTGCTGAATGGTTGCCACAATTACATGTTTTACTCCCATGCTATTTTATCATGCTTAATGTTTCTTTATGATCTATGCCTTATGTACTTCCATGTTTTATGTTATTGCTCAAGATTTTGATGTTTAAACATTATGTTCATGTTTTTAAGCTCAAATGTATATGATTTGTTTTATTTTATCCATTATTACCCTTAATGAGCATTTGAGCTCACCCTTTATATGTTTTCATTTCCCTAGGATATAAATAAAGGTTTTAGGTAGGAAAAGAAAAGGGGATGATCGATATGAGGGATGTTGAAGATCTTTCAACAGGATAAGATGTTTATATTCCGAGTTTCCAAAGACACTAAACTATTACAGTCCTTGTGTGTGTGTTTTTTTTATGTACTAAGTATTCCGCAAAAGTAATGTAATGTCCATGTACGTTAAGATTCGGGTCTCTACATGAAAGCCTCAAAATATATTAATTTATAATAAAACCAAATCCAACATAAAAACCTCCAAAACACCCCAATTTCCATTATTAAAAAATATAGGGTTGTTATATAATCTAACAATAAAATATAGACAACTTTTTATGGAAATTTAATCGATATCATTTTAATTATTAATTAGTTATTATATTAAATTTTAAAAAAGGGTAACAAAAATTTCAATATTAATAGGGTGAAATATATACTTATATGAAGTAAATTAGAAAATAATGGAATACATTATAAATTTTTAGACCACATAAAAAAAAATCAATATTTTCCAAAATTATTATTTTTATATAATTTAAGAAATCCTTATTTTGACAAAATATCAACACTGTTAGTTTTGTAACTATTTATTTCATGGATTTTTTAAAATATAAAAATTAGAATTGAACCTCGATCCGAATTTTTTATTATATCCATAATTGGTAAAGGTAATATAAAAAATTCATTTTAACTGATAATTATTACATATTATATTTATTAATTTGTTATTAATAACATTTATTTGTTCTGTGATTTAATTAAATAATTACTACGTTAATTTTTTGTAATTATTTAATATAAATACTTTTTGAATAAAAAATTCAAAATAAAATAATATGATGATTATGAATATATTATAAATCATAATAGAAATTTTAGTTTAATTTATATTCTGAAAAAAATCCAACATTAAAAATTTTATAATCTTTTAAAACATGAATGTGACAAGTTTTTCTTTACATTAAATATTATAATATATCTACCATAATTTTTTAAAAAATCCTCCAAATGTTAAATAAGTCGACCCTTGGATGATTATGGTTGATATATACTCGAAAAATAATGTTTGGTTAAGTTTTTTGGCCTATTGATGGTTATAAATATTTTAATAAAAATTGCTTTATTGATTTCACATCAATTAATTAATTTTTTCATCATCCAAGTGTATGCATTTATGGTAATTATTTATTTCCTTAAAATTTAAAAAAAAGTTTAATGATAAATAAAACATTTTATATTTAAAATGAGTATTTATAATAAAATTTATCTTCTTTATAACCTTATATTAAAAATAATTTAATTATTAAAGTTTGAGTGAGATATATTTTACTTTTCTATAAATAGAATAAATTTAATGTCCTAATCTCATCCATGTGGGTTCTAATGAATACCATTTCAACCAAAGTATGTTTTATGGATGATTATAATTATCCATTTATATTAATACATGTTTTAGGGTAGTTTTATAATATTATTCTTAACCTTAATTACATGATTTACCCTATTACTATGTTATTAGAATTTACTGAAGTTACTATTCATATTTCTCAAAAATAAAATAAATGTATTTACATAATATGAACATACTAATTCAAAATTTAGAATATATTTTAGGAATTAAAAAATAGTGGCAATAATTAATTTAAAATTAATCTGATTGATGAAATGAGAAAATGGGGTTTTGAAGTTAAAATATTGCAAAAGATCGAAATTGTTTTACCTCTAAATTTAATGTAAAATTAATTCCAATGACCTAAACTATATTAAATGTTAAAAACCTATTCTATTTATACATTGAAACCATTCAATAATATAATTTAACCATAAAAACTATTTCAATGAATTTTTTTAAAATTAATATTTTCCATATTTTTACTATTTTTAAAAACATGAATGTTCTCAGAAAAATATCCGAAACCATCCAAAGTAAAATATTATATCCCACATTTAAATAAAATTTTTATTTTGACATAAAAAATTATTAATATTTCAAAATATTATTTTAAAATGGGTTCGCAATCTAACTATGTAAAATTTACATTTTTTTAGAAAATTGTGTTTTATATAAGATATAAGGTTTTATTCATACTCTATGACTAAAATATCCATTGTATGAATATAAAAAAAATAATTAAGTATATAACACACACACAGACACACACACACATATATATATATGTTATTTATTTCATCTATTTCATTACCAAATGTTATTCACTAAAAAAATACAAATATCTAATTGATTTATATTTTTCATGAATAGTTGATAACCAATGAATTAACAATGCATTTTCATAAGCTAGTTATAATTATTTAGGATTACATAACGACTAGGAAATATTGGCAATTTTATAATATGGTTGACTCACAGTACATTTAAGGTTGCAATTTTTTGGAAATAAATCTACTAAAGACTAAAAATTATTTACTGAAAATTATTCATAAAAAACATTTAGCTGTTACATTCTACCCCCCTTAAACTAAATTTTTCGCTTTATATTTGTCACATGGAAGAAAATAGATAAGGATATATCTCCCTCATAATATCCTCATGCTAGCTTGTATCTTATTAAAAGTGTTGGTTCCTCCATAAATATTTAACCAAGTGATTGATCTTGTTTTGTCAAAAAAAAAATTCAACGCTCCATAATCTCTATTGATATTTCTTCATAAGAATGATCTTTATCAAGCAATATGACTTCTGAGCATAGTACATGTAAAGGGTCATGTATGTGCGTTCTTTGGAGAGATACATGAAATACATCATGATCTTGAGTGAGAATCATTGGAAGTTCTAATAGGTAATCTACCTTCCAAAAACGATCTGGAATATCAAAAGGACTGATATAACTGGGGCTCAACATTCCCTTATTTCTAAATATCATTTCCATCTTCCTGGGAGATATTCATTAAACCACCTTATCACTAACTTGAAACTCATGTTTTTTTCTCTAATTGTCAGCATATATTTTTTTGTCAACTCTGAGCTTCCCTTATGGGTTGTTGAATAGATCTGACCTTTTCTTCAATTTCATCAACAAGATCAGGTCCTAATAGATTTCATTCTCAAACTTCATCCCATCAAGTTGGAGATCTACACTTATTTCCCTATAGGGATTCATAAATATCTATCTGAATTTGGGATTAAAATCTATTTTTGTATAAAAATTACACAAAAGTTAGGTGTTGATCCCAACAAACATTGAAATCCAATGAACATGCTCTCAACATTACTTCCAGAGATTGAATTTTCCTCTAAGACTGGAAATTATTCTGAGGATGATAAGTAGTGTTGAAACATATCTCTGTATCTAGAGAATTCTAAAGACTTCACCATAACATTATGGTAAAAATCTAATCCTAATAATATATAATGGAAAGTGGTACTCCATGAAATCTTACCTCTTCCTTTACATATATCCTAGCATTCTGATCAAGAGATAAATCCTCTCTAATAGCAATGAAGTGTTCCGACATCGTAAAGTGATGAACACTAACCCATAAAGAATTATTGCCTTTAGATGTTTTGGGATGTCCGACAACAAGGTCCATAGTGGTGTTTTCCCATTTCCATTCTGCTATGGGTAATGGTTTTAACATCTCCTTAGACATATATCTATCAACCTTAACTTAATATAAAACCATGTACTATAATATTTTTTTTAAAATATATCTTTTCATGCCATCCCACCAAAATAACTCTATCATGTCCCTATACATCTTTTTACTTCCATGATGAATAGATAATGGGAATTATGAGTATAATCCAACATATACTTTGTTAATTATTATCTGGTAGGAATATAGACATGGTTCTTAATCCTTATTGTTCCATCACAATCCATGTTGAATTCAAAAACATTTCTCACATTCTTTTGTAGCTCTATATCTTCTTATTTAACTTCATTATCATCACATGTATAGATGGTATAATATTCATTTATGAAAGATAATATTTCTCTCATTCCATTAAAAATTCATGATCCATTATTTTCAAATCCATAAATTTTATATCTTTTGTGATCCTCATCTTGGACATGTTAGCATGGTATTTTTCACTCAAAGCATCTGTACCATGTTCTCTTTCCTAGGGTGGTAATGTATTTAATAGTAATAATAATTAATAAACTCAAACAATATGATTTGGATCAAATTTATCTCTTTTGGTGAGAAAATATTCTTTATAATTTTATGATCAATATAAATATCGTACCATTCACCAAAAAGATAATGCTTCCATATCGTTAATGCAATGATTACCACAACTACCTCCAAATAACGAGTTCAGTGATTTTTATCATGAATACTCAACTACCATGAGGAAAAATCTATCACAATATCATTTTTCATAAGATCACATCCCATACCCTTCTTGGATTCATCATTGTAGATCACACTCCATTCTCCACTATAAGGTTGTGGGAGCAAAGGTGCAGTGGCTAACCTTATTTTTAGCTATTTGAAATTCTATTCACATTCATCATTCTAAATGAACATAACTTTTCTCTGTTTCATCATGGTTTGTGGATTAGATAATCATGAAAAATCTTTCCAAAAACGACGAAAAAAACCAAAAAAACCAAGAAAACTTTAAATCTCAGTTACCATTGTTGGTCTCAACCTTCATTCAATAACCTCTTTTTTGTTGGATTTATAGATACTCCCTATCTTGATATTATGTGACACAAAAAATGAAACGTTCTAAAAAACATTCATACTTGGTAAATTTTTCATAAATCTTATCCTTTCTTAGTGTCTTCAGTATAATTTCCAAGTGATCATCATGTTCTTCTTTTCTATTTGAATAATCAGGAAAATCTTCTATAAAAAATACCACAAAAAGATCAAGATATTCTCTTAATATTCTCCTCATTATAAACACGAATTAATTAGGGAATTTTTAAGATCAAAAGTCATCACAATATATTCACAGTGTCCATACATTTTACAAAATGCCATATTTTGTATATCCTCCTTTTTACCCTAAATTGATGAGATCCTGAATGAATATCAATCTTAGAAAAGTATTTAGCTCCACATAGTTAGTCAAAATAGTCATTGATTAGGTGAAGATGATATTAGATCTTTATAGTGATCTTTTTAAGTTGTTGATAATTAATTTAGAGTCTCATTGATCCATAATTCTTCGTAAAAACAGAACAGGTTCTCCCCAATGTAACGCACTTGGGTATATGAATCCCTTATCAAGATTCTCTTAGAGATTCTTATTTAAATCTTACACCTCAATTAGGGACATTCTATAAGGTTTCTATGAAATAGGAATACCATCCAGTATGTGTTATATTTAAAACTCAACATCACGATTTTCTGCAAGACCTTGCAATTTCTCCAGAAAGACATTATCAAACTCTCGTACAATGGGTGTATTATTTATCATGAGTTACGCCTCAACCATTTGTCACAGTTGACACAACATCTAATTATTGAGGTAATACAGTGATACCCTTATAAAATTCATCATATATAAAATAGTTTGTGGATCCATAATCAAATAAATCATTTTCTACTTTATAGTGGATGGTATGTTTACCTCTCACCAATTCACTATCATACTTAATATTGCTAAGAGTGATTGCATATGAATTTCCTTTGTCTTTGGCCTTAAGTGTTTTTTGAAATTGGTCAACATTAATAACCCTTGGATTAGGGTATTGATTCGCATAATTCCTGATTTTCTTCCACTTGTATCAATTTAGTGTTAGAGTGGAATTCTGGGTAGCCTTTTCTTTATTAGAATCATTTGACATATTTTTCCCATCACATCGACATTCAATTGCTCGATGACCTTCTTTTCGACACATAAAACATTTACTATTCCCTTAAAGACACATCCCTCCCTATTTCATTCTACACAAAGGGAATAAGAGAAATCTCATTGTCTTTTTAGGGTTGTCTTTATATTTTCCATAGAATTCCAATTTCTACTCTTATCAAAAACATATGACTAATGGGTTACTCCCATATCCATATCAACCTTGGGAGCACATTGAACAATTTCATCATAGATATTGAAGTACCTTATGGATAACTTCATTTATGTACATGGTATTAAGAAACTAAATAATCAATCAATTTTACTCTTAGTTTTGGATAATAATTCCAGAATTGTACATTGAATGTCTTGAAACATTTTCTTCATAGGAACCAAAATATTTTTAATCCTTTTTTCATAAGATCATGGAACTCCATCTCCATATTTGTTTGAATAATACACATAATGTACTTATTGAAAATTATGTTCTTGAACTCATTTCATTCTGTGGATAGAATTTCATCTCTTTGCCTCATACTCTTAATAAGTTTGCACCATTGATCAACTTCAACATCCAAACAATATACTTCTATGACGAATTTATCATGTTCAAAACATTTAATAACTGAAAATATCATTTCAGTGGAACTAATCCATTGTTTTTACACTATTGGATTAAAGACTCATTGAATGAAGGTGGATGCTGCCTCATGAAGGATTCAACAGAATGTTTCTCCCTCCATTTCAAATTTGGATTTCTGGTAGGATTCATAGCATGAGAATGTTTTCTGACCATGGATACATGATTTTACATTGTAGTTCTTATAAAATTATCTTGATCATGGGTACAATCATTTCATTTCCCATTTCATTCATCATTAACATGGATCCTTCAGGTACAATCCATTGACTAAAACAATGAAGTATAGTGTGAGAATCTGTAATCATAGTGGGAAAACAACATAATTCATGAATAAAATTATAATTTAAGACACTTTAGGTTTTATCCTAAATTATTAATGAATATATATAAAACAATAGGATTTTACTGTATCCTATACATAAACATATCCTTAGGGTTCTTACTAAGGTACTTTTATCCTAGTTTCCAAAGGTTAATTATATGTTTGATTTGATACCAATTGTAAAAGTCCATACACTACATATATATATTACGTCAACATTGAAGAATTTTTTTTACATAACATAACAAAAACCATGAAAGGATCATATAGGTTTAGTTGCATTATAAACATGGAAAAATTAACAACTTTTTTATCAAACATCCACATTGTCTGCCACTTATTTCATCATATCTAGAACCTTTTTGACATATCTTAGAAAATACCCTTCTTCATGACCCGGGGAAAAGAAACATATGAAAGGGTGAGCTTAAATTATTATTAAGGGTTAGAAAGGTAAATACCAATCATTTCATAACCATAAGAATAGAACATATTTAAATCGTATTCTACATATAAATGATCATAATATCACGTAATGGGATAAATCATAAAAGTGTTGTTTAATCACAATAGTCATAACATAAGACATACATTTTGTGGCATACACACATATTCATTGAAAATAATTTCATATTACTCAAGGCTCATTGTCTAGATAATCATAGTGGACAAATTCCATTACTGAACTGAGTTCAATCCTCATTCTAGTCATGTATTACTAAATTGGATTTATCAATCATTCCATCCATGTCTATCTCGTGATATATAAATATTTACCAAATTAATGGGAAGTGGATACAGGTCCCACCAATCTCATAATGAAACCATTCTTTCATGTTCACCAAAAACATAAATCATTCATGATAGCATAACCCATGAAATAATATGGGTATCTTAAACATCATTCCATTAGAATCCATATAAAATAAATGGAATTCATAAAAATAACTCATTCATAAAAATAATAAAATAAATTTAATAATAGTAATATAAACATAACCCTATGTCATATATGATGGAAAATAATTTTCATACCACACTTAAGCTTAATTCTTAAGGAAAATATCATATCTTCTACAAGAAAAATTTTTTTCCCTAAAATTGCCACACAATTTTACAAGAAATGAATTTATTTAAAAATATATGTGTAATATTGTTGGGGAAGATTCAAGAAAATAATAAATTTTGAAAGAATAAAAATCCATTCATGTCATACAATTTAAAAAAGCATTTTTCTCAAACATTTCCTAGAAAAGACAAAAAGTAACTCATACTGATAAAGACAAAATCATCCATTCATACCATTTAATAAAAATTAACCAATGGGTAAAATTATATAAGGATATAAATTATATTTTCTAAAACATATTTCGGAATCATGGACACAGATTATAAATATAACCTAGTAAATACTTATGAGTAAACAGTCTCGGATAAAAACTAGATTTGTAAAGTTATCTTATACCATAGGTCTGATATGCTTTGTATGTATCCAAACCTATTGTATAATGATTTAAATAATATTAATGATTTATTAAAGAATCATAATAATATTTATGTTAAAATTAAGGATTATATTTTCATCTGATTGTTGGTAACATTTCATTGTTAATTGTTATTCAGGTATTAACAACTTTATGTTCTTATTCATGTTTTTCCGAATTAGTTCTTCTTATACTTTTAGTTTATAGTAATATAATTTAAATATTGGTATTATTATATATTATATAGTATTTATTAATTAAATTAATTTATATTATAATGTTTTAATAAATATTTTGTAAATGAATGACATCAGAATGTGGAAACGATAAGTTGTACGTACGCACGAGTGATGATATCGTTCGCATAATTGTTGAATTATATTGAAGTGTATGGTTTATATTATCTCATAATAAATATAATATAATATTAATCATATATATTTTTCTTAATTCTATCATTATACTCATACATTTAAGGTGGTGGTGAAAAAGCATTACACCACAGCGTGTAGACGGTAAGTCATACCTACGCATGCGTGGTGATTTCACTTTTCATAGGATGGGTAGAAGGTGTAATATTGTTTTTTTATAATCATAATTACCTATGTAAATATAAGTAATACATGTGTTATTTTTTTATAATGAAACAACTCATGAGTAGGAAGTATAATAAGAAATAAATTTTAAAGAATCGGTAAATGATATTGCCTCTTCTTCAGCGTGTCTCCACTCAAAATCCTCTTAGAGAACCAGAGATGGTATTTGAAGAATACTAAGACCTATAGAATGTTTCTAGGTCTGTTTATAAGGGTAATAATCAAATTATGATTGACCTTGAAGGTTTAAGATGAAGTAAAGAGTTGATGGAGGAAGTGGCCTTTTATAATTGAGGTGAGGGGATCTTTTGGAAACATCAAAGAAATAAAAATTTATAATAAAACCAAATTCCATGTAAAAACATTTAAAATGACCCTATTTTGAATATGGGATGTGAGGGGGTTTTTATATAATCAAAAAAAATTAATCAATCTTTTATGTCAATTTAAGATTTATAATTTTAATTAATACTTGGTTATTCAATTTAATTTTTAACATAGGTGAAAAATATTTCCATATTAAAATGGTAATATATTAACTTATTTGAAGTATATTAGACCCTAAATGAATAATTTATAACATTTTAGACAATATCATAAGTATTCTACATTTTAAGAAATTATTATTTTTAAATATTTTATGAAAACTTTATTTTGATAAAATATCATTACTATTAATTTTGACAATATTTATTTCATGATTTTTAAAAACAAATTAATTATTACTAATCCTTTATAAAAATATTTTATAATATCTCTATGTGTAAAAGATAATCTATAAAATTTATTTTACATAATAATTATCACAAATTAGTTTTACTAAATTGTATTTAATAACATTAATTAGATATCATCATTAATAAAATAATTAATTTCTCACTTTTGTAGACTTATTTAATATGTTTATTTATTGAATAAAAATTTTTAAATAAAATAACTCGATTAATATAAATCCACTAGGATTCAGAAAAATGTGTGTAGTCAAATTTATCTTCTAAAAAACCCAACATTATAAATGATATACTCATTTAAACATGAATATGACAAATTTAACTTCACTTTAAATAAAATAATATAAGTTTCATAATCTCTTCTATAAGCCTCCAAATAGTCAATAAGTAGAACTATGGATGCATATCATTTATATATAATTTACCAATATGGTTTTGTAATGTTTTTAGAAATTTTCATGGTCATAAATATTTTAATATAAATTGTTTTAATGATTTCTCATTAACTAATTAATTTTTTCATCATCCATGAATAAGACTTTATGGAAATTATTTATTTCTTAAAAATTAAAAATAAACTGTCCTGATAAAGAAAAAATCAATATTCTTTCAAATGAGTATTTATAATCAGATTTATCTTTTGAATAACCTTTCATTAAAAATATTTTAATTATTAAAGTTTGAGTGAGACATATTTAACTTTTCATTAACTAAAATAAATTAAAATTCCTAATCTCATCCAAGTTGGTTCCATTATATACG
This sequence comes from Viscum album, assembly GCA_963277665.1. Taxonomy (NCBI): domain Eukaryota; kingdom Viridiplantae; phylum Streptophyta; class Magnoliopsida; order Santalales; family Viscaceae; genus Viscum; species Viscum album. The sequence goes on from OY728158.1 coordinate 546,740,566, forward strand.
ATATAGACCATAGTATATTTTAGGGAATATTATAATAATATAATTATATTAAATCATGTGTTAGCCTAATCTTTTAAATTTATTTTTACCCATAAATTCCTAATTTACCCTTTTACAGTGAAAATAAAATTTTCCAATTTTACTATTCATATTGCACAAAAATAAAAGAAAACTATTTAAATAATTTTTACCTACTGATTTGAATTATGGAATCTATTTCTCAAAATTCAAAATATAGAAGTTGTTGTAATTAATTTAAAATTAATCACATTGTTGAGATGAGAAAACATGTTTTAAAAGATAAAAAATTACAAAATATTGAAATGTTTTTACATCTGAATGTATTGTAAAATTAATACCAATTTACTAAATTATGATAAATTGAAAAATTATATTTTATTTATATTTTTAAACCATTCAATAATATAATGTAATAAAATAAACTATTTCAATGGAAAAATTTATTTTCAATTAAAATTTATCGTATTTTTACTATTAATAAAAACATGTAAGTTGTCATAAAATTGTTACAAATTCATCAAAAGTAAATTATTATATACATATTCAAAATAAAATTTTTATGTTGACATATAAAAATTATTAATGTGTCAAAATAATAATTTTACAAGAATTATCCTTTCAAAGGTGTAAAATTAATGTTTTCAAAAAATATGTTTTTATACATCAAATAGGGTTTTATTCATACCATATGATTAAAATATCCATTGGATTAATATCAAAAATAATTTATTAAGTATATTACACATATATATCTCATTAATTTTATTATGAAAATTAATTCACTCAAAATTTAAATTTCTAATATATTTATATTTTTCAAAAATAATTGATAGCCAATAAATTTAAATGCATTTTCATATGGTAGTTATATTTTTTCCCCTATCCTAAAGGCTGGATATAATGGTAATTTTATAACAAGCGCATCACATGGTCAGTTAAAAATAAGAATTGTGTGAAGAGAAAGATATTGAAGAATAAAAATTATTTAAAGAAGAAATTTATAAAAACATCCAAGGGTTTCATCTCATTTTTAGAATATATTTGGAAGATATCAAACATATTTTCAAATATATTGGTTATATAACCAATATTAAATGACACTAAACATATCATTCATGTTGTGTGTTTTATTCTTATATGTGTTAAAAATTAATATAAAATAATTCAATAAGTGTGTATTTCCTGATTGAATTATGTCAATTACACTATCAAATGGGTGATCCATGTAAGTCTTATACTTCATTGATTAGTTAATTCAATATCTCCCTTCAACTAGTAAATTAACCAACTCTGTCTATTCTTATACAAAATTAAATTATGTAAAATATTCTTTATGATGATCTTCCTCATTATACTTCTCCTTTGAATTTATATCATAAAATATAAATGAACATATTATTTTAGTAGTTTAATATATTCTTTTATAAACTCAGTAATATTTACTTGAACTAAACCATCCAAAAAATATTTCTTTACAAGATTTAACATCATATTTATCCAAACTGTATTTAGTATTAAGCATAAAATCATAATATCCAAAAAGTATAAAATAACCATTTTTCAATTTCATTCATTCCCAACATTATATATATATTTCACTATAATATTGAAAATAATAAATCGATTTTAAATATAAGAAATTTGTATAAATAAGTATATCCAAAATATACCAATGTGAATCATTCTCATATATCATATTACTTTCTATTCATGATGTCCCTAGTTAATCAATTCTAAAACTTAATTTTTTTTGTGAATTGATGGGCACTAAAAATCTGTATAGATAACCATTCTATTGATATAATTTCATAAATTTAATATTCTGACATTCTCAACCTCAATAAATTAATATGATAATAATCTTATAACCATTCTCATTCTAAAATAAATTGTAGTGAGAAAATATCCTAGAAAAACATTAAATTTTATGAGATAGAAGGCATACATAAGTTCAACTAATATAGTGAAAAACAATACCAATGGAAAATAATTTCCACTAATACTGGTAGTCTATGTAGTTCCATTAAACACGAGATTAACAAAAAAAAGTGGTATGACAGTGATCAATTTCATGATTGGAAAAAATGAAACATTATGCTGTCATCCTTTAAGGGATTCATTTCAAACTTGATACATTTATATCATTGCTTGTGGAAGTTATAGTACAAATTCAAGTTTTTAATCTTTTTAGTAACCTAAAAATTTTCTTTCCAGAGTCTCATATTCAAAAGGATATTATCTTTCTACCTGGAATTTGAACACTTATCATGGTGAGATATCATCTCGGTAAGAAAAATCATAAAAACATTCTTCATGTAGGGATCATAAATACTATATAATAATCTTTAAAAATAATGAATTTATCATTCATAAATTTAACACTCATTTCAATATCACGTAATTGAGATGTTCAGATCATGTCACACTATAATCCATCAACATATATAACTTAATTAATAATAGCATAATTTTATATATTATTCTCAATAAATCCTTTTACCTTTCTAATATAATATATCCATTGATGAAAATTACTATACCATATCTTTTCTATGAAATGTATTTTTTTGGGTCAATGGTCATACTCTTTGAGAATCCCTTACGCCTATACCACACATCATTCTCCAAGAATCCATGGAGTCCTTCCAAATAAATTTGATAAAAGATTTAGGTACCCATGAAACGTTAGGCCTAAAATGATTACTAAGAGTACATTTTCAACCCAACTATTTTACAAATAATTATTATTTATAATTATAAAATTTAGATATCTTGATGTATAAAAATTATATGAGGAAATAATTTTATAAATTGAGGAGTGAATTTACTATAATAGTATAATTTTAGGCTAAATCTAGAACACATAGTAGTATATGTTCTATATTTCTACCTTTAAAAAAATTATATACATATATATTAGTTTCATGTTATAATAAATCCATTTTTTTGTTTTAGTTTTCCCTTTATAAGGCCATTATAATTCTATAACATTATCTCCTTATAAAAAAGAATACATTATTTATTTCATAAATTCAATATCTTTCTTACTAATTTCATTCATCTTTTTAAATATATCTACTACTTCACAATAATTTTCATTAAATTTGGACGTAGTCTTCTAAAACGTCTCATTATGTTATAAATGAATCTTGTTTTCCTAATTAAATATTCTTATTTCATTATTTTAGTTCTCTATAAAAAACATATATTCTTTTGATATCACCTTGAAATTTCTCATTCTCATCATTTAGATAATCAATACTAGTAATTTTAAAATCATATTCCAAATTATAATTAAAATTAAAACAAAAAACATATTCTTTAATCGAGTTTTTAGTTTCAATTAATATTAAGTTATCGTATTCTTTCTGGATTTAAAATTATTCAGAAAACTCATATTTTTCAATGGAACTCAATCATGAAACCAATTCCCTTTTATGTTTATTCATGAACATTATATCAATTCTTTCATTCAGTAGACTTAGAATATCTTTTCTAGAATTATCTTTCATTATGTAATCAAATCATGAGACATGTAATTTATTTGAATAATAATTAATAATAATTTTCTATTCTCATTTACAATATTATCATAAATAGTATATTCTATATCAATATTTTGATCCTTTTTTTATTTTCATGTATTTAAGGAATCGTTTCGTAAGATACAAATTCTTTCCCTTATCATGCTAATTTTTATCTGAATCTAAAGAGTTATATGAAACAATATTTAAATTTTCATACGGAAAAATATTATTTTTATTTATATATTCTTCAAAATTGTCCTTCATATCTATATCATATTGTATAATCCAATGAATGTTCTCATAAACTGTATACTCCTTGATGTTTTTTAATTCATCAATGGATACCTTATAGATGTAAAAAAATTTTGGTATTGAACTAATAATGCTTTTAAACAATGTAGCATATTATAACTCTTTCTCAAGAGAAGTAAACCCATTAAAAATGATTTTAAATATGTGGGAATGTTGTTGACTATCTCATTTTATCTCATCATGAATTCCCAGTACTCCATCTGTAATTTTAATATCTTATACCGTTTCAAAAAATTTATACCATAATGATTAACATGATGAATTATCTACATAACATTTGTGGTTTTTCATATACATAAATGAAAAAAATACTTCTAAAAATAACATAATAAATTGTATTTATGTGTTTTTAGTTTAGAACATATCAATCCACATCATTACCAATAACAGAATCACAGTATATCTTTGGAAAGTTATATGGTTATACTATTATTAGTATCTATTCTATGATATAATTCTTCAAGGTTGTTTAGATTCTTTATTTTCATCAATTATAGTCACTTTCTTCAAATAATTGTGGTTTCGTAATAAATAAAATAGTCATTTGAACACTAACTTACAATCTATAAGTGAATTCCATGAGATTGTTTGGTTTGGTAAAAGGTTTATAATATAAAATTTATCCAATATAGCTATTGATCTAATATCATTGGTTTGTCCAAGATGTAATATTGTAAAAAAACAAGAGTGGTGAATTTATAGAAATTAATACATATTGTAAAATAAATAAATTACATAAGGAAAATTATATTATTATAATCATTCATGTTAAAAAGAATCACAAATCTACTATTCACATCCCTCTACTCATTGAGAAATATTTAATTCAATAAAAAACTAAATTTTTATGAGGATTCATAACTATATTACAAACTAACATTTTAAATTTAATGGCAATATGAATTTTAAAGGGGAGACAAAACCCTATTACAACACATGCCTTCTATGAAAATATAACAAAACTAAATATTATATTGTGAGGGAAAAAATAAATCAAAATACAATTACAAATCATTATAATTGAGAGGAAAATATATTTCCAAACCCAAATAAAATAAATTATATATGATCAATTATTATTTTAATTTCCTAGAAATTCATTGATAATAAACCAGTATAATGAAACTCTTTCATGTATTGTTTTTATAAGGTAGAAGTGATTATCACTATTTATGTTTTCTTTTTTTTATTTCATTCACCACATTATTCCTTTTTTAAAATAAAATCCACACTCTACATCTCACCGATATCATTATCTTACATTATACATTAATCTAAAATAGTTACATAAACTATAATGGTTTGAATAATTCAATCATAAAAGAATAATAACATTACATGGATTTTTACAATGACCATAAATTAAAATTTTCACTGATAAATAATCATTCACCATTCCAAAAAATATCCTATAATGAAAAACTACATAATAGTTTAAAAATAATTTATAATTATAAATAATATCACATAAAAAATAAAATATTATCAATAATATTCATCCTCAAATACTCGTTCAAAATTTGTTGAATAATTTTTAAAATATCATATATTAGATTTCATTTGAAGACAAATTAATTTTCAATTATAGTAGTGTTCTATGTAATCATTATGTAATAATATATTTAATATAAATACATGATTAAAATAACATATCCAATAAATTTATATTAGAAAATTTCAATTATGGATGACTTCATCCCAATCATGACTTATCTTTTCATCCTGAATAAGACATTATAATTCCATATGTTTCAAACAACTGATTAGCATGATTGTTTATTTTCTAAGTATCAAAATTGTGAAAAATTAATATTAAATCACAATATTCTACATAACATATTATAAAAACATTTCATACAATATCCAAATCCTCATCAAAAAATCCATAAGTAATATTTTATCTTAATCAAGTGAATATGTAATATATTTCCATTTTTAAAAATCAATATATAAGATATTATGTTATATTTTAATGGTCTTTAGTTTTTTATCCTTAAATCATAATAAAAACTATATCTACTCTAACTCCATTAATATGCATAAAATTTTAGATTTAGTAAAATTATTCAACTCATCATCATATATAATATTTATTTACAATTGAGAAGATTCATAATATACTCTCATTTGAGAATCAATCGAAACATGAAATATTTTTTAACATTCTATGACATGTAATAATTATACATTGATGTGAAATAGTCCTAATGAAATAACATTATTTTCATAAAAACTCATCAGAAATATTCTTCAACTAAATACATATCTTGTTTTTATAAACATAATATACTTGACTAAATAGAATTATAGTATATCATGATATGTGGGATATTTTGAAATCCTTCAATAGAAGAGGAATATTATAAACATAAAAAACATATAGATCTCAAAGTATTATAAATAACAAAATAATAAAAAACCAAAATAGTAATAAAATAATAATAAATGATTAAAAATAATAATAAAGGATAAATAAGCTTCAAAAAAGTGACTTCAAATGTCATTTATTCATTATAATCATAAAATTAAGAATAATAGAATAACAATGTAAACTATGAATAATTAATAAATGAGATAATAGTTATATGGAATAGAATAACACATTTAAGAATATATAAATAGTAGTAATTAAAATATAAAAACAAATAAAAAAGTGATAAATTAATGTGAGGGAAATAAGTAATTATTAATAAATTAAGGAAATAATAAAGAAAAAAAATTCCACCTTCAGATTTAAAATTTTATCCTAAAAAAATTTAAATCTCTCATTTACTTATAATCAATAACATCTTAGGCCTTTCAAACTAAAATGTCACATATTTTTATATGAATACTAAATAAATTTCACAAATAAATACCCTAGGACCATTATGGATTGGTTCATTTGGAGACTTGTTACACAATCTTATTATTTAGTTAATGATCTTTAGGATATTAAAAAAATATCTTCCCCCTTTTTTCTCAATTCATTATCATATCTTGGGAAAGGGAAACATAATGAATAATACAATCATATGATCAGTTAGTGTAGAAATTGGAGATAACATTCATTGATCATATTAATAAAATAAATAAGGATATGTGTTTGTAACAAGAAGGTAACTTAAAAACGTCATACCCAAACAATCATTGATCATATACATGAGTCATGGAAAAAAGAATTATCATTCCTAAATATGTGATTCATAAGATTTTGAAATCATCATAATTCATGAACCACAAGATCATGACATAAAAATATAGCACAAAAATATTTATAAAAAAACGTCACATTTCATGTTTAACAACCATGATCATCATAAATAGTGTACCATGCCTCATCACCTGTTTCACATTATGGATCAAGCCCATCGGTCTATTCCCATTAGGAATCAAGCATGTAGACTAGTTTCACATTATTTTCATATGTGATATAATTCATAACCCAATGAATTAGATGTAAATATTGGTACCAGTAGTCACACAATTAAAACCATTAATATGTTTACCACAAGATCATAAAACATTAATCATATCATAATATCTGAAAACAATTGGTTTCATAAAACATTGAATCATATAATAACCACAGGAACCGAAAGAGGTTTCTTAAAAATCATGTCATAATAATCATAAACCTTATATATAAATAATATTTATGGAATATTTATATCATTTCTTGGTTAAATATTAATTAACATCAATTTATTTCATTTTTTATGGAGAATTATTTTTTAAGGGATATACCTTATAGCATTTCTTGAGGAAAATAAATTCTTATTGATAATAACTAATTTAAACTTATAAATTAATCAAATATATTGAAAATAAAATTAATTTAAAACCTATTTGATAACATATAACCGAATATTTAAATCAAATAATGGTGATGATGGTTGGAAATCATATTCTATCTATATGGGTTAAAAAAGACTCTATTAGCATTTTTTGTAAAACCCAAACAAACTTTGTTAGGAAATGGACACATAAGATCATTTAAGAACTATTTCAAAAAATAATTTTTAAGAATGTAGTTATTAAAAAATTATAATAATGTTAAAACATTTTTGAAAACATTTTTATAAATCTTGGATATGGATGAAAGGTGTATTCAACCAAATAGTGAAATAAAGATGACTTTTTATAAAAAATTATTTTACTCTCTTAAAACCCTTATGAGAGGAAAATGGATGGAAAAATTGAATCACATAGAAGTAACTAGAGGATAATAATATAAATGTCTTTTAATAGGTATATTATAATATTTCTTCATCATAAACAAAATTACAACTAATCCTCATAATCTATATTATTGTTACATAAATCCTCTAATTGTTTAGAATATTTTGAATCATACTCCCCATTGATGAATAAAATAAACTAAAACATACATTATTATTAAATTATGGATATAAAAGATAATAAATTTAAAAGGGGAAACAAATAAACATCATTAATAAAATTTGTTTCATAACGTAACTTATGTCCCAAAGAATGCAATTTGAGAACCAAATCTCTTACCTTAATTATCAAATTGCAGCATACATGTAAGAACATCCTATATAATAAATATATTTTTATTATATATTCAATAAGCATAATAATATGTATCATACCATATGTGATTTAATTATAAATTATTACTACCTTTTTGTTTACAATTTCATGATAAAATCCAGTTTCTTGTTATAATAAATTCATTTTTAGGTGTTTTTTGGTTTTTTATATTCATTAATTTCATTTTTATCATGGATCCATAACCAATATAATATTAACCATGATATAAATATCAAATATATTCATGATATAATTATTCATATCAATCCATTAATGTTATATATATAAAATGAATTACATTGTTCGTGGAGACGGTAGGACTTATGTATGCATGAATGTTTTTCACATTTTCTCAGTGGATTAAATGAAATAAATGTAAATAATGTTTTAAAATTAAATATTAATTTTTATTTCATATATTAAACATATTCTCATTCAACCTATCCTTATTACCTTCCATGTAATACTTGAATAAATCACATCACTTCATGAGGTGCCGGCCTCCTGTACACATAGTGACACAATCATTTTCCCATTGAATGGAATATAATAAGATATATGTAATATTAAAATTTAAAAATTATAATAATGTCATAAATATCATATAAATATATTAAATATAACATTATATCCTTTCATAAGAGGTGTTGAGGTAAAATTAACATCATCGGTTTGTGGGGTGGATGTTCTCCATACACATGCTCGATAGTTTCGTTTCCCACTTGATTGAAGAGGTTAGGGACCGAATTAATGATATTAAAAGAATAAAAGTTTTATTATGGTATATAATAAATCTATTATATAAATTTGTATTAATATTATTTAAATTAAATGTAATAATAAATAAAACAAAAACACAAGTTTAAGAATTTTAACTCTTATTCAAAGAACCACTTTATGTTTATACATAAAGGCTTCTTAAGTGAAATTTATAATCAAAATATTTAATCTAGGAAGAGGATAGAAAATTAAATTTTTATTTTTATTTTTATTTTCTGAACAAATAGTTCTGGATGTGTGAAAATGAGAGGACAATGGTTTTATTTATTAGTGGGGCAAAGGAAACAATTTTAATGTATTATACTAAAAAAATTGTATCCATGAATATCAAAGCTCTAAAGGCTAAAAAATTGAACATTATTGAACCCTATTTGTGATATGTTCTAAATATGGCCATGAAAGTTTACTTTTACTTGTTTTTAGATCATTTTACCCCTTATATTTTTAGTTTATGCCATCAATAAACCTCTTTTAACCTAAACTGTGATAAATTTTATTTACTAATTTTACTATTCATTTTCCCAAAAAATTTATTCTATTATTATATAATATAAATTTTTTTTAATTAAAATATGTAATAAATTTTTTCAAATTACATCCACAGGGTCAGAAATTATTATTTTACAATTAAAGTCTAGCATAATGAAGATGTGTTTTTTCAGAGAGAATTATTTTCTAAGTACAGATAGTTTAATTATTAAAATTAAATATAAAATAAATTTTAATATCCTAAATTGTATTAATAAATATATAATTTAACAAAGTTTTCTTTTAAAACCAAATATTATAAAATATATCTCGTAAATACTATATAGTAAATTCAACTTCTAAACCATAATCAGCATTTTTTATTTTTCAATGAAAAATAATTCATTTCTATATATTCTCAAATAATCACTCAAAGATAATTTTTATATATAGATATAAAAAATGATGTTTATATTTTCATTTATATTTTCTATCATTTTAAAAAATTAATTTTATTTTTTCACAAAAATTAATACAATTCATTTATCTGTGTAAAAGGTTTTAAACAATGAAAAAAGACTTTAATAAAAATATATTTTCATTATATTAAACCATTATAAATAAAGTTAAAAATTTATATATTAGCATTCTCAATATAAAATTAAATTTCCAGTTTATCATGGTTAATTTTAAGTAATATTATTAATATTATATTTTTTGGTAAAATTTTGTATAGCATATAACAACTGTTATTTAAAAATTAAATTTAATTGAGAAAATATATTTCCAAAAAACCGTAGTTTTTAAATTCTAACCCCACCCCCTATAAAATAATTTCACAATCTAAATTCCATCACATTTTTACAAACAATTAATGATACCTCTCCCCCATTATATCCATTGGTTTCTACATAGTATAATCAACCAAAGGGTTTCATGGAAAAATATTGAGTTGATGAGTGGTCTTGTTTCATATAAATTACAATTTATGATCCAAAATCATTAATGGTTGATCAATATTGAATATAACATGATCTAGAGTCATAAACTCTTATATAATTATATGAGAAGGATCATGTATGTACTTCCTCATGAGAGATACATGTAAAACATCATGAACAATATAGAGGTTCAGTTAAAGCACTAATTTATAAGATATCATCCTAATATGTCAATTAATTTCAATTGGAATAATATACAAAGATCTTATTTTTTCATGGTCATAATATTCTAAATACCTTTTCAAAATCTGAAAATTATATATGGAATTACATATTTTCAGTATATCTTTTCTACTGGCTAGGGGATTCCCTTATGTTTAAAAAAAATACTCTGACTATATCTTCCACTTCATCTTCCATCTCTGATAAAAATTTATTAAATTATACTTATTTATATTATAATTTTGGGTTCATAAAATTATTTCCATAGTGGGATTCAAAAAGAGCATTTTTATTGTGCATGTGTGATCCACTGTTGTATAAAAACACTACTAGAGAATCTGTTGATCCCAACCACCATTCAAATTCATAAAAAAAGTTATTACCATATCCTCTAGGATATTATTTTTTCAAAAATACTGACCATCATTGTAAATATTATATACCATTTTTAAATTCAACTCTATATTTAGACCTTATTGAAGTCATTTCCATAAAATTGAGGTAGGCCCTAGATCATGATCATATATAATTAAATGTGGTATTTCATTTAATATTTCATCAAACATATTGTATGTTCTAGAAATATGATAAAAATTGAAATATTCTATAATAGTGACGAAGCATGTCAACATTGTTAGTCAATTGGGAACAACCAATATAGACATATTCTATTATGATGTTTTGGCAACTCAAATAGTAGAATATGTTGTGAATTTTCCCTTTTCCATTTTAGTATGAGTAACGTGTGTAATGTCCCCTAATAATTTTCTCTCTCAAAATTATCCAATTAATATACCATGTAATGAGATATAAACTATTCAATATATATCTTCTTACAACATCAAGAAAAATAATATTTCAAATCGATATACAGATTTTTTACTTATAGAATGAATAGATAATGAAGAAATGTGGCCCTCCACTAACATATCATTCTTCAAATCTTATATGGATGGAATATATAAATGGTTCATGAACCTTATCATTCGATTATAATCTATGTTGAACTTTGGAACATCGCTCAACTTCATATATAGCTCCAGATCATCCTTCAAGGTAGAATCAATCCTCAATTCGATATATGGTTGAACACTAATTTGAGAAAGATAATATGTATCTCCTTCATTAAAAATATCCATATCCATCATTTGAAAAAATAGAAATAGTAGATTTTTTATCCTTATCAAGCATAATTTGGAATGATCCTTTTGACCTAAAGAATGTGTTACCTTTTTTTCTATCATAGGGTTGTAATTTATTGAGTATTCATAATAATTAATCCTCTCTAACCCTCTTCCATAGAAAATGTAAAACTCCTTATTTGTGAATATATAAATTAATATTTTTTTATCAATATATATATCACACTTTTCTCCTTAATGAAAATTCATCCATATATTTAATAAAAAACTTACTATAGGTAACTACAAATCATGTGTTGGGTAATGTTTCTCATGAAAATTCAGTTTCATGATCCATTAACCATGTCAATATACATGAAAATGCATCCCAATAGCTTCTCAGAAGCATGAATATTGTTTAAAATCCATTCTCTACTATAGGTCAATGTAAGAACTAGTTCACAGACAAATATTCACTTTATTTCCTTGAAATTTTCATTATATTCATTCATACTAAAAAATTAGGATCCCATCTAAGTTAACTAAGTTACTGGATTAGAGAGTATTAATAAATTCTTTACAAATTGAAAATCATATCAATACAAAACATTAATTTTTTCGATCTCAGTTACTTTGGTTGGTCTATATCAATTTTTTATTGCTTCTATAAAGATGTATCAACTAATATACACTCCGTTGAGATTATATGATCGAAAAATAAAATATTTTCAACCAAAATTTACACTCTATTTTATTTTTATATATTATCTCCTTCTTTAAGACCGTCAATAAAATAAACATTTGATAATCATGTTGTTCCTTTCTCATTGAATATATAATAATATCATCTACAATGACTACAAAAATTGATCAGTGTAATATACCATGAAACAATTCATTAAATCCCTAAAGATATAGAAGGGATTTTTAAGAGTGAATTGATTCGGTATATACTCATAGTGCGCATATATTGTTTGGAATTATATATTTGGTATATATTCCTTCATTACCCTCAACTGATGATGTCCAAAATGATGTTCACTATAGGAAAATTTTTGACCGCCATACAGTTGATCAAAAAAGTAATTAGTATAGGGTATAGGAAATTTGTTCTGGATAGTGATCTTTTTCAGATCTTGATAATAAATGTTGAGTCACAGATATACACACTTATTCTGTTGAAATATAATAGGTTCAGACCATGGTGTTACACAAGGGAATATAAATCCATTATCAATATCTTCATAGAGTTTATTCCATAGTTCATGAAACCCAATCAGGGCTATTCATTAGGGATTATTGAAAATCTATGTAATTCCAAGTATGAATTATATTGAGAACATAACATTATGATTTCGTGGATGTCTATGAAACTATTCTTGAAATAAATTAACCAACTCCCAATCCATTGGAATTTCATTGATTTTGAGTTTCTCCCTAACTGCATAAGATAAATATCCCACATGTATAGGAATTAAGTCTCAAAATGATGAAATAATTCCCATCCGAATTTTCCATTAATCCTCACACTGATACAAGAGTATGTGTTACTTTGAATATAATATAGTCTATATGTAAATAATTTTAATCTATTCCATGAATCACATCATAATCAAATAATGATGGAATATATTCATTTATAAAAATTAAAATCCAAAAAATATCAATTGAAGAGGACCTATAGACTTGTGATATGACCAGCATACCATTAACTGTATTTACAGCAATCAAAACATCTAATCATTATGTTAGTAATTCAATACCCCCATTCTGATAATTTTGTAATAAATGAGTGGGTATATAACAAATTAAATAATGCATTGGCCTTTCTATATTGAATGATAGATGTACCTTTAACATTAAATTCTCACAACCCACATTAGAAGTCGTGATAACATGATTCTTCCTTTTCTCTCTGGGATTAGGAGGCAGTTGACATTGGACATAAAATCCCGTAAGATTCATCCATAGGATGGCATAATTCCCATAATCCATTAGTTTGAAACATTGGAGAGTGGGTAGTACATTATTCAACATATTCTTATCTTATATTTCATTAACCAATCTACTCATAACATTTCCAACTTCAAGGGATTTATGTACCACCCTTCAGTATTTAAAGAACCTCTCAGATCCATTGAAACAATTCTTTTGATGCTTCTTTCAACATTTTTTGCATATAGATTGTTGGGGTTTTTTCTAAAATGTGGTTTATATGAGTTTCATGAGACTTGGTCATGTTATCCTTATCTAAACCATGGTAATGGAGAAAATATAGGATTTCTATTTCTACACACAGTGTGCATATGTAACACCGCAAAATTCTAAAGTAAGAATGTTTTATTCAATAATATGTATGACATGAAACACCAAGTGTTGAAGACAATATAATATCCCAACACTTTACAAAATATAAACCATTTAAAATAAATTCAATATATTATATTTATTACTATGCATGTAACACTGAGTTAGTTTTTGTATATATAACAATGACTTTCTTTGCTATCTTGTGTTTCACAAAAGACTATATTTTACCGAAGACTCTTAATATTATTATTTAAAATGAAAATTATCTCCAAGATTCTAAATTAGGATTAATGAACAGTATTTTATAACTTATAAAAATTTATGCTTTACAAAAATTTAAAATTAAATATTTTGTTAACAATAAATTAAAAATGAAAATAACAACTAATCGAATATAAAATAAATTTATATATAAAAACCCATTTCAATGAAGAAAATTTGTTTGATCATAATAAATTAAATTAATTACTATTTTGGAATGATATTAATAAAAAATATATATTATATATTCAATAAAACTGTTTGGACCCATCCCATTGGGGAACATGCCGCAACTACCCTAGCCCACCTTCAAAAGGCTTGGGGCTGGTGACTAGCATCGAGTAGGAATATCACTAACATAAGAGGCATTGCCAAGGTACCTGATCACATGAAAACATCTCCAAGACCAAAAATTATGAAATGTAAAAACCTCCATCAGATAAAATTCAAGCCTACAACTAAACTTAAACAATAGAATACAATGTATAGTAATATGCTCAATGTAAACTGCACCAGAATACAATCCCACTAAAAGATACAGTCTGCAAACTATAAATTCCAACCTGAAAGAATTAAATGTGTAATGGAACTACTTCTGATAGCCAAAGGAAAAACTCATCCTATTAGAAATATCACAAAGCTCGGTCTTGTCCTGATCCACCCTAAATACCATCAAAAGGCCACTCATCTACAGAAGACATGACACATGCGGGCAAAGGCCGTGCATGGGTGAGTATAGCAATACTCTGTAGAGGCCCTCAGAAACCACTAGTTAATAAAAAAAGTAATGGTACAGTAAGTTCTAAAATTATATTTCAACTAAACATATAACAAGAGAAATATATCCCGATATACTCAAAACCCGAACCCATAGTCCAGATGTAAGTCACAATGACCACGTACCCATTCTAGGGATTCATGTTGAAGATTCCAAGAAGCAATCATCTAGGAGGACTCACTCTAGGACTTTGATAGCTTTGTTGTTGTCTCAATGAGATGTACATTCATATGGATGTGTCACAAGAGATATCTATGCATTGATAGATCTAAAGAGATAACATATACAAACATTTCGGGAGAATTCACCCTTGAGTGGGGAAAGATCATGATACACATATGGGGATCAGTTTCAGGGTGTTGGGATATACTACGAATCATTTGGAACCACTATCTTAGTAGAGAATAGGTTTCCTTTAGGATTGGTCGCATCGACACAAGACTCTACCTAGGGTCAGGAATGGTAGAGGATCTCTCTCTGAGCCTATCAAAGGTATTATAACTCTAATTATAATGTCCTAATGAATGGATCATACTCTTGTAGATTGAAACGATACCTGAAAATTAATGGAATCAGAAAATTTAGAACTAACCCAAATGAATCTTTTCCAAGGAATAGTGGATATAGAGATCAAGCCATGTACAGGAATGTACATGGTTTGTAGAAAGGTCACTGTCATGTCCTCTAACCCCAAGTATTTCTTGTGTACAAAAGACCGTGTTGAAGAGTGTGTCCTGTAGAATGAAATATATATATGGAAATTTAGAGTGTGGAATGTCCAGGAATATTATTTAGGGGAAGCTGTGTGTATGATTTCAATGTTCTCATACATGGATTTGACATGTGTATGCCAACCCATATATCGGAACAAGGGGTAACCCACATAACTAGCCCAGTATGGCCATGTGGGGGAGTACAAGTCGTGTACTCTACCCCTTGTCTATGTATTTTCCTAGATATACACTAAGTCCTGTGTTAGGATACACACACCATGTGACAATTGTCACACTGTGTTTCCTTTCTTTTTTGCATCGTGAAACCCAAGCCACCGTATAGCCAGCCCCATATGTCTTGTTCTTTGGAGAACATGCCCTGTTTATCGTGATTTTACATATTCACTTTACGTCCAGGGTGTGCCTCGGTTGATCTCTGATCTATCGATCTATCCATTTAATCCCCTCCAATCTCATGATCCTGGGCCATCTTTTCATTTCAACACCGATTTGGTATTTTTTGAGAATCTGATTGTCTCCAAAAACATGTTTCGATCCTCCATGCGATGAAAAATTAAAGAATTATTTAATCATATCCATGTCGATTCATCATCATCCATCCTCATCACACCTATGCTAGGAAGTCACTATGTTAGACCTCCAATTTTGGATTTTTTATTTTGAAATTAGAGAACAATGATTCGTTGTTCATATCCCAACGAAGAACACAATAAACAAGGGGTCAAAAGTGGAGAAGAAATCCAAATAACGAATTGATGAATGAACGTCTTCCATTATTTGTTGGGTTACTGATCTGATCCTATTAGAAGTGTCAAACAGAGAATATCAAATATAAATCAAACAAAACATGGATCAATTTCCAAAAAATATAACAAATAAATGACCCTCTTGTATGAATG
This sequence comes from Viscum album, assembly GCA_963277665.1. Lineage (NCBI taxonomy): Eukaryota > Viridiplantae > Streptophyta > Magnoliopsida > Santalales > Viscaceae > Viscum > Viscum album. The sequence goes on from OY728158.1 coordinate 546,757,476, forward strand.
AATAACCCACGTGTCAAATAATTCATGGTTTGATATGTGTTCATCATTGAATCCAATAACGAGGAAGGAAGAATTCAAAAAACAACCCATACCTCGATCAACGATGAAGAGGTAGAGAGGTCATCAGTCAGGTTTCAATCTTGTTGTTCAATTATCTGAGCATCATCGATCATCGTCATTCACCGAGAATAATCTAAGGATAGATCTTCTCCGTAGCCCTAGAGCGTCGATGGACTATTTCATCAGTTATGATCCTAGCTATAGGATCCTTTTTATTTAAACCCAACTAACATGTCATTGGGTAAATTATAGTGGTTAAAATAAAATAAAATACAAATTAATTTTCTTTCATTTAAAACATCACGAAATTATCTTTTGTATCCAGCCTATGTCATTCGATGTTAGGCCCCCCGATTAGGTAAATTAATTGCTCAAAAAAATAACATAGCCCTTATATTTCTGATCTGGGAACCCTTTCAAATTTAATTCCAAATTTTCATGAAAACTTCTCATACTCTCTCTATAATTTTTTTATATATCACAATATTTTATTCTAGGCACTCTAATACTCATAATAAAATATCATTACAAAGACTTGTCTCTAAATAATTCCGTATAAAATTTATAAATAATACATGTAAAAACTAAGACATTATATTCTCACCACATTAGGGATTTTACATCCACAAGAATTCAAATCAAAATCATACTCAAATAGATGTGGGTACTATGCACAAATATGATCCTCCTGCTCCCACTTGCTTTATAGCAGTTTCCATGGCTTCCAACGAACCTGCACCATGGGAATCTCTCACCCATGAAGGATCCTCTCCTAGTGATCATCAATCTCCACTAGGTACTCTACGAAGGTCACTCTGACATTGATGTCTAGCCCAACCCATTCAATGATGTGCAATGGTTGATGAACATATCTCCTCAGCTAAAACATTTGGAAGAAATCATGTACCCAATGAAAATGTGGTAGTAGATCTAGGTGGTACGTCACCTCTCCAACTCGGTGAAGTATTTAAAAATGTTCAATGAACCTCAGAGACAACATTCTACTATGAAAAAATTTCTGCAACACTCATTGAGGTGAGACCCTATGAAGACATTTTCTCTATATTTAAGCTCCATAGATCTATGCCTTATGTCAGCATAAGAATTCTCCCAACTCTATGTAGTCTTTTTATGCTCAAAGATGATCATAAGCTTCTAAGTGGTATCTCACACTAACTCTAGACCCATGAGTTCTGAAACTCATGGGGTAGTCTTGAAATGATGTGACCAGCATGTTCAACCATATAAATCTTAAAAAGGTTCCATACTGAATGTGGATTCAAGAATATTGTTGTATGAAAATTCCACCAGTGGTAGGTGGTCCACCCAACTATGACTGATGTCCAAGATATAAGCTCAAAACATATCCTCCAGAACATGAATGGTTATCTTTCATGGGGATGGAATGCTGTGTTCAAACATTGATTTGTCCCAAATGCCTCTTGTAAACCCTTCCACAACCAGGATGTGAAACAATCATCGTGATCCTAGACTATAATCCAAGGTAAACCATGAAGCCAAACTATCTCATAGACATTGAGGCATAGAAACCTCTCTACGAAACTCTACTATCTGATATCTAATAATTTGGACGACTTGGTGAGTTTTTTAATGATCACCCATATAGAATTGTGTCCCTGTGATGTTTGTGGTAATCTCATCACAATTTACATTGATTTTTCATCCCAATTCAACTTTGAAAGTTCCAGGGATGAGCTAACCCCGTTGGAACCTGGTGCTCGGCCTTCACCTGCTGGCATGTAAGGCATCGAGAAACCATCTATACCACTGCCTTTTCCATCCCTATCTACCAAAACTAACATAAGAGTTCTTGGTACATTTCTTCCACCCAATTACATAATTCCAAGGGGGGTGTATGAAAATCCCTCAAAAACTCCTCCCACAATGCCACTAGTAAAACCTTGATCCCTTGATAAGAACTATGTGCTCCCCACCATACAAATATCCATCAAGGGGATGTCATGTGGATAACTGAGCTTGTAATTTATTGTTGTCGACATTCCCTAGTTTTGTCTCCCTCACACACTATAAGAGTAGAGGGTATACAACCATCGACTGTATATAAACTGGGTCATCTCATTTCTTAAAGGATAACCGTAGTGAGTCCAACTACTCTAACACCTTGCTCAGCAGCTATGAACTCAATCTTTTATTGAGACCATGTGCCCCAACGATCCCCTTTAGAGGAGTATAGATGATCAAAAATTCATAATCTTGTAGGAACTAAAGCCATCGCCTCTACCATAGATTTTGATTCTTCTGTGATAAGATTTACTTGAGGCTCTTGTTGTTATAGTAGATGATAAACTATTTTCCCATTAGGTAGCGTTTCCACTTTATACATAGGAAGACTATTTCTACCAAATCAAGATCATGTGTTTCATAGTTCTACTCAAGCATCCTCAGCTATGATGAATTATAAGAATTCACCACGAGTCTTTTCTTCTAAACACAACCATGCTCGATCCCAGATGCATTATAAAAAATTAGATACTTGACACCCTCTTTTAGAAATCTCAAAATCGGGGTGATAATAAAACACTACCTTAGCTGCTGGAAATCCAACAAACAATTCTCCATTCATACTAAGGGATGCCTCTTTTAGGTATAGGTTGTCATCATTGGTTATGTTAGGGATAAATGAGGGATAAATCTATGGTAGTATCCTACCAAAATAAGGAATCTCTACACATCTGTCACACTCCTAGGCGACTCACATGTTAACACTACCTTGACCATGGACTGGTACACACCTACTCCATCTACAGAGATGACATTCCATAAAAATGGTACCACTTGTATCTATAACTGGAATGTAGAGAGATTCCCATAATTCTAGTGTTCTTAGATTATGTCTACAACCATCCAAAGTTGTCTTGTGTGCTCCACTTCAAAGGCCAATACACAAGGAAATTTTTGATAAAGACTGCTACAAACTATTTTGTGTACAGCTGGAAGATCTAATTCGTAATCCCCATGAAAAATGCATGGGATTTTCTCATGCCGATGGGCATCACCAACTATTGGTAGTGATCTTAGAAACATCTAAAATCGATCTTCATTATATCCTCATCTCATAATCGTAACTGGTGGTAACTCTATAAAAGGTCAACCTTTGAGAACAATCATGCTCCTCTTTGCTGATTAAAGAGGTCCTTGATCCTTGGAAGTGCATACATGTCCTTCACCGTTACATGGTTCACAACCCGGTAATCCACACACAACCTTAAACTCCCATCTTGCTTCTTGGAAAACAAAATTGGGGCTACCCCAGGTGAACCATTAGGTCTTACGAAGCCCTTCCTCGGCAAATATTCTAACTACACACTCAACTAATGATGATCTATGAGAGACATCCAATAAACTAGGGAGGATATTGATGTCATCCCAGGGTGTAATTTGAATAATAAGTTGATCCCCTGAAGGGTAGGTAGTCTTGGAACATCTTTTGGAAAGAAATCCACATACTCCTCCACTACCACAAGGTAATGAAAACTCACAACATTTTCTTCTCCAATGGTATGGCTAGCCAACACATTAGTGATTGGATGCACCCTCCTATGCATGATCCCATTCTATGCTTCCTGGGATCCCTTTTCAATACAATGTAAAACTGCTTTCCATCACTGTGGACACACCACATTATTACCCAAAAGCAGTCATTCGATCCATGAACCGTAGATAACCACTTTATAATGAGAATGATGTCATAAGTCTGTGATGCTACCTCCAAGAGGTTGTCATAGAAAATCATGCCTCCAAGGGTAAGATCAAACTATTGAAAAGATGCATGATCATTGAGTCTTCTCTTGTAGGTTTATCCAAGTGTAAGGGTCAAGTCAACGACTCCATTGGAATCTCAAGGTTTCACACAATACATGTGGTGAGGAATGGATGTTTGGAACCATTGTTATTGAGTATGGAAGCTAAGGTAGATAAGAAATTGATCTTATCATGGATCATCCCTCGATTCCCTGGGTCATATGTATCGACACCATGTAGCTACACCCACCCTTGTACACCACTCATTGAGCCTAGTACGGATCTCCTAGGGGTAGTGGTTGAAGTGGGTCAAATTGTCTCCCTCTTCCTATAGCTATACCTACACCTCTTCCATGTCCAACGCCTAGTATCTCTTCCCACTCCACTCTCTATATCTACCTCAGTGGTTAATCCACCATGTCCCTATTAGCAGCTCAACGAGTTGGACAATCTCAAGAGATATGGAATCTATCATCACATGTGTATCATCCCCTCTCCCTAGGATGAATGGACCCAGCCTGAGATCCCTAGACCATAGATCCCCTATCTTTTGACCTCTTATGACGTTTCTCAGGTTCCGATCCTTATGCCTAAAATCGACACCCTACTACTAAGGTCTTTACACATGTCTTCCGGTTTCTTACTGCCACTACTTATCTCTTCTCATCCAAGAATCTATCGAACACCAAATCTCACATGAGAACTCCTGGATAAGTTCAAATACATATAGGTACAACACTAGCTGGAATGTACCACCGTAGACCGTTCTTGAAGGTCCAACATCTGATGTACCGATTCTTGACCATATACATTGAGTACCTGGTGAGGTTGGTGAATCTCAATGAATAGTCCTTCACTATTAAACTACACTATTAGAGCGGATAAAGCTCTTGGATGCACACTGCTCTTGGATTAACCTAGAGAAATCCCTCCTAGATTGTCCCTATAACTCCATCCACAATTTATTCTCCTCATCGTAATTCTATGTGGTCATACACCACCATCTTCTTACGAAACCCTAAATAAGGATCTCTCCTAGGTTCACCAACTAGTTTGATGGTGTCCTTACTGGACAAAAAATTATAGTTACTACCCCAAGCCAGTCCTTATCCACTTGAGGGTCAGGATAGACTCAAATTTGGAGGGGTATCTATCTCTAAAACTGATGGAGTGAGTTCAGCATGCACTCTCTATTTTTTGGAACAATAGGTACCAGGGGTTTCTTGACCGGTGGTGCTATAGAAGGTGCAACACCTTGAGGTAACTCCAATATAATTGGTTCTTAAATCAAAGCATTATCACTATGGGGGTCATCCTCATGATCAATCCACTAAATCCTATTCGGTATTCATCTTAGAGGCATCCTGTAAGGAAACAAGATATACCATGGTCAATGTTTAACTCTGGATAGCAGAAACAAAAATGACATGAAAAAAGCATCCCATTTTAATATGATTCACATACCATTAATTTTCCTCCATGTAACAAGTGCTACCATGTACTGAGTTAAAAATCAGTTTATCAGAGTCCTATAGTATTGATATATCAGATAGCTATACCAACATTGGAGTCCCTTTACTAAAAGACAATATCAAAACACATAAAATTATTGTTTCAATAAAATATCACATACTCTTGGTACTGTATTAGAACCGACCACCATTAATACCACTCTATCACAAACTGTCCCATTGGGGAATTTGTTGCGACTCCCCAAGACCGCCTCCAATAGGCCAGGGTCTGGTGACTAGCACCAAGTAGGCATATCACTAACATATGTGGAATTACATAAGTACATGTACAAACACATATTTATAAGCCCACAAATGCTGAAATGTAAACCCCAACAAGGAACAAAACGCATGCATGCAAATAAATACATCAAACATAGTACAATATAAAGTAATGTGCAGAAATAAAACAGGGACAAAATACATAACCAATAAAAGAAACAGTCTACAAACTACAAAGTCCAACCTGTAAGAATGAAATGGGAATTAGGACTATTGCACATTATCATTGGAACCCCTAATCATGTAAGGAAGATCAAAAATCTATGTCTCGTCCTGGTCTTCCCTAGACTTCATCGAAAGGCCTCTCGTCTACATAAGACATGACTCATATGGGAAAATCCTGTTAAGGGGTGAGTATAACAATACATAGAAGAGTACTCATAACCTATAGAGAAATACCCAATGTAATGGTATATTCATATCTACATAGTATATGTCTATAGAACAAATAACTAGAGAATCATATCCAGATATACTTGAAACACAGACCTATAGTATAGAGGTAATCCCTGATGACCACATACCCACGCTAGGGATTCATTTTAAAAATTTGATAAAGAAGTCATCTGGAAGAACACACTGAATGATTCTGATTGTTTGGAGGATTCATACATGCGATGTATGTTCGTTAGGAAGTGTCACAATAGATATAGACATACTGATAGATCTGAATAGACAACAAATACACTCATTCTACGATAACTAACTCTTGAGTGGGGAAAGATAATGATAAATGGATGAGGATCCCTACCAGGGCCTTAGATTATACCAAGACTCATCTAGATTTACCTATTAGGATGAGGATTGGAATCCTGAAGGATTGGTCACATCGATACCTGGCTTTACCTATGGTCTAGAATGGGTAGAGGACATTGCTTTGGGCATCTCAGATGGATTCAAATTGTGTCCAGAATGTTTTGCTGAAGGGATTATACTCCTGTGGATGGAAATGATACCTAACCTTCATGTAAATGAGAAAAGTGGGAAATAACCCCAAGGAAACATTTCCAAGGAACATTGGACAGGGAGATGAAGCTGTGTTTGAGAAAGTATACGGCTTGTAGAAAGGTCAAATTCCATGTCCTCTAACCTCGACTATTACTCATGTACAACATGCTTTGTCATAAAGCATTTCATATATAAAGAAATATGTACAGACTGTAAGATCATGGAACTTCATGTCCTATTATTCAGGGGAGGCTCTGTGTATTCTAGTCATGTGCCCATACAAAACTTTGACCTGTGTATTCCAACCTGTGTACCTGTACATGGGGTATCTGGCATAAATGGACTGGTCTGGTTGTGTGGTGTAGTACATGTCATGTACTCTGACTCATGTACATGTATAATCCTAGATACACATAGAGTCTTATGAAATCACCCACACACCATGTGATAGTTTTCACATTGTGTTTCATCACTTCCTACATCGCCAAACCCATGCTGTCATAGAGCTGGCCCCACACACCATGTTCTTCAGAGAACACACTGTGTTCTTCATAATTTCTCAAATTAGTTTTTCATCCTCATTGTGATTCCTTTGATCTAACATCCATCAATTGAGAGATTAAATCTCATCAAAACTCATGATCATGTGTCATCTTATCATGGAAACTCCAATTTGGTAAGTTTCAGGCATCTGATCGGCTCAAAAAATGCATTTCAATCATTATTGGGAAGAACGGTCATTGAATGATCACTTTTGATCTGTGGCGATTTATCTTTTTCCCTTATCGTCACACCTCCTATGGGTTATCATGATTTCTAATCTATAATTTTTCATCGTTTCATTGAGAAACGGTCAGGCAACGATTTTTTTGTTCATAACACCACAAAGAACGCAAAGAACACATGGCCAAAACGAGGAGAAGAAATCCAAATAATGAATTGAGGAAGAAACCTCCAATCTAGTTCATCTTGGAGTAGATATGATCTCATTATAAGGATCAAACAAAGAAAATTAAATATAAATCAAACAAAAAATTTGATCAATTCCCTCAAATAAACTGAATAAAGGACCCTCCCATAAGAATGAATGATTCACAGGTCAACTTATTCATGGGTCTATTTTCATTAATCATAGAATCCTGGATTGGGTACGGATAAATTGATATAACAAACTCTACCTTGATTTTCGATGAAGAGGGAGAGCTATCGTCGGTTAAGATTTGATCCTACTGCACAACGATCCACAAGTCGTTGTTCGTCGTTGTTCGTCAGGAATTCTCCAAGGATGGATCCTCTTTAACTATACTGAGCATCCATGAAAATATTCCTGGTTTATGATAATAAACACAGGATCCTAGTTATTTAAAACCAATTAACATGTAATTTAATTAATTCAAACATTTAGAATAATATAAATTATTAATTTACGTTATTTTATTTAAAACATCTAGAAATTAACTTTTACAGTTGACCATTTTCATTCGATGTTAGGCCTTACCTTATGTAATATCACTCATATAAATGCAATGGTGCCCTCGAATATCTTATCTGGGCACCCATTGAAATGTTATAACACCTTTTCAGGAAAAACGCTCAGGCATGCTATTTAAATGTTTAATTTATTTCATACATTTATTCTGGGAAATCCCGGCCTCGAAATCCCACATCGTCGCTAATCCTTGTCTTGGAAGAATTCCATATAAATTTTCAAAAAACACATGGAAAATACAAGGCATTAAAAAAATATTTTTAAAGTCATCAAATATATATAATAGGCATAATATAAGATAAATCATGTTTTACTCATAAAAAACTATATTTTTCTAAAGGATGTTTTGTCGCATTTTAGTAGAGAGCATATTTTAAATTTAAATTCCGTATCTATTATAAATTATATTTATAAAAATATAATTTATTTTTAAAATAATAACATCCACATTATCATATGGATAATTTTTAGTATTTTTCAGGGAAGATTAATATTTTGATGAATAGTGAAAAAATACAGAATTGTTGTTGAAAATTTATTTTTCATTTAAATAATTTATAATGTTAAGTTATATTTTTATTTTTTAAAAAATAATATTATATTAAATATTCAATTAATCTCATTGGAATCATTTTCATATTGATTTTTTGATATAAAATATTTCAAACTTTTGATAGTTTTTACTTTAAAACCCATATTTTTCATCACATCTCTAGGATATATTTAAAATTAAATTTTCCACATCTATAATATAATTTATAAAAGTGAATTAAATAGTTTTTATTATAATAATTAAAAATAACTTTTTGATTATTTTATTTTTTTTAAAAAAAAAATTGTAAAAGAAATTAAAATTAATTACATCAATTAATGTGAAAATTATTTTACTTTGTTTTCAAACATTAATTTTAATGGACCAAATGCCTTATAAACATTTCCAAAACCAATTTTATGGTCATATTTCAATAATATACCCATTTTTTTTATATTTTTATATTTTGGATCCCTAGTATATAATATATACCTCCAAATATTTTTTATCTTTTGTATTTAAAAGAATGTAACTCCTCCTCTATACAAGGGCACTCACCCACTCCCCCCCACTCCTAACTTCTTCACAAATATAAAGGCATTGGATTATTCCATAAATTGCCTAAATAGTCTCCATAGATCTCTCCCCTCACCCTATAATCCTCATTTTATTAATAAATACAACCAATGATGTATTTTGGTTTAAACCAAAAGGTGTTACCCAAATAAGAGGTAATGTTCTTCAATGAGAACTTTTGTTTTCTTTTTTTCTCTGCTAATAAAATTACTCGTATATAATTATTATATAAAAAATTGAATATATTCAGAATGATTTAATGTTTTATGGTAACATTCTGACCTAAAACTTCACACAATTCCATCAAATTTGATACACAATCACCATTCATGTGTACGGTGGACTACATCCTTTCAAACAAATGTCATTTTTTATTGTGTTACCACCTTTAATGGTTGGTAATAATGATGGTTTTATAAATTATAAATGAAATATATAATATTTAATATTTATCTATTGTTTATAATTATTATTGTATAAATAACTTCATTCATTCCATTTTGTGTATGTACGATAACATAATTTGTAGACATTTGGACTATTGCCTCCTCAAAGCAAAATGATTTATTCATGTTTTACATAGAATGTATTGAGGAATGTTTTAATAAAAATATTACATATATTATGAAAACAATATTAACCAAGAATTATAATATACATATGTAACATTAAATTTTCATTATTTTAAAATTATAATAAAATAGAAACAACATTCATGCGTACAAACGACCTATCGTATCCATGAATAGTGTATTTAATTTTCTCTCTTCAAATTGTATCAATTTATATAAACACATATATAATGAATATATATAATATTTAAATCATGTTTTAAATTATTAATTAGATTAAATAATGATCCTTTTAAGAGGTACAAATAAATTGCATGTCAGAAGATACTAGAACAATAAGACAATTAACACACGAAACAATGAAAATAATTAAATATTTTTAACAAATGAGTGATAAGACATTATAAAAGGATGATAATTTATAATATATAGATTATTTTGGTTATTTAATAATTAATTGACTTGATTATAACCATTATAATGTATGTTAAGTAGTTTTCAATGAAGAGGAAGTGTGAGTTGGGTATTTTAATCTAAAATTTATCATCTATGAGATAAATGACATATTAAACAATTAATTAATTATTGTTGTGTATATAATTATTATTTGGATATATTATATCAATAAATATTTTATATTCATGTTATTTTAATGTTTAATTTGATTATTACTACTTTTGGGGCCTTCGATTCATATGTTACCCCATATGTAATGTATTTTGTCTGAATTTTACTTCATTGGGGAATATTGTAATATTATACACCTAAAATGTTTTATACAATGTATAAAAATCCCATTTAACCTGTAATATCATGAATATTCTTTATTTATGTTATTTTCTATTTCAACCAGAATTGTTTTATATATGGGTATTTTAATTAACTGTTACCAAGTGGTAAAACATTTCAACACTAAATTTTATTACCCTCATTTATATTGCATCCTAATTATTGTTAAAATTATATGATTAAGTGTAAGAATAATTTTTTAATATATATTTTTTATTTCAACTTATTTTATGTGTATTTTAATTTTATACTAATAATCGATTCATTGGATGATTATCACATCAACATTGTAGTCTTTTCAATGGTTTACATCAAAATATAATTTTATTTGGGATGGTTGACACATTAATTTCTATTAATATAATTTATTTGATAACTGATTAATATAAAATTTAATTTTATTATCCTATGATTATTGATGATTATTTTCATAAAAAGGTATCATTATTCAATTTATACTACTTATAATGTTAAAAAAATTAATATAATTTGACTTCAATTCAATATTTTATCAGGAATATATTTTCTTACAAAAACATGATTTAAAAAAAAAATTAAAAGGAATCATTAATATTTTCGAAATTATTTATTGAACTAAATATTTACCCACGACGACTTTTACCAAGAAATCAAAGGAATATACTTCTTTATTTACTAATAATTCACTTTTCTAACGATTTTACAATGTAAAGGGAATATTATTTTTACCTCATATAGAATTACTTACCATTATTTATTTTACTATTACATTGATATTTTACACAAATATTTTTAAGGAAAATGTTTTTAAAAGAGATTTTAAAAGAACCTAATTTTAAATATTTTTTCAAATTGAAAATGATATTTTCCCCAAAAATTCTTCTTAAATCTATTTTATATTTAATCAACAATAATAACTTATATTCTTACTCAAATGAGTATACATCATATTTATGTCATACATACTCTTAAACTGGATGGTCTATGATTATTTTGATCAATGATATAATTTATATTCACTTCCTTGGTTCAATTTTTTAGTCCCATTGAATTATTTGTATGAAATTAAACTTCCACTAATATTCCATATCATTTATCATGGATATAGTTATTCCTCAAAGCATATCCTATTTCAATATATGGTGTTTTACAAAGAATATTACTTGAATGTCTATGGAAATATTGATAAATCATTATTCTTTACTCAAGGATGATATTTGATAAGGTATATTGTTTATTTATTAAATATATTAGAATATGTTGACGAATGCATTAGGGTTGCTCTGACGGTTAGAGATCACATTTTATATGTCACCTATGGGAATTGATAGGTTCTCAAGAAACAAATCTGTTGTCCAAATTAAATGGGTTTCTACCTATTTTTTTATTTCTTCTTGTGAATGGTCTTGAATTTATATGATTTCATGTGCCTTATACATGAAATCTAATAATTAAACATTTATTTCACATATAAAACAATTTTATTAAAGTTTAGGGATAAAGCCCAATTTTATTTTGTAACGAAAAGAAATCCTCTAGAATGGGCAGAGGGAGACCCATTACATAGCCTGAAGGCCCAAGGCCAAGTGGCCTGAATACTAGGCTTGAAATCCCATTCTTTTGCCCAAAGAGCCCCTCGGTGAATAGTACTGCTACAGAACCTGGCCTTCTACAGTACTTGATATAGTACAGCCACCAATACAGTTCCTAATATAGTGCCTCCACCACTACAGTGTCACTACCGCAACTGTTCTGTCGTTGATATAGTACTACTACAGTGCCCTACTACGGTGCTGCTATTATCCTTTCAATATAGATTTTTTATTATCGATTCATTATATAATACATTGTAAATATTCCATAATAATAATTTGATCTCATAAATATTTTATTTCCATTCTTAAGGATTCCATTAAGTGTACTATGAATTATATACAAGGATATACTAAATTGAATAATGAAATTTTCAAAAAAAAACTAATGTTGTAATTTGTGTATTCATTCGTAATACAAGAAAGATCTATGAGTCTAGTTAACAGACACTACTAAAGTATTTTTTCTGTTGGATGTGATTTACTTATATCATATTCTAATGTCATGCTAATAGAAATAGTCTCTCAGAATCTTGGTTATGGTTCTCTATTGTTGGTATCAGATAATGGTTAGTAGAAACATTAGGTACTGGATGTAAGAATATATCAATTTGCAATCATAACCCTCTGATAGAACATGTTTATATGTATAGAATAACATCTTAATATTTTTTAATGTTATATATTATGTGGAATTTTATTGGAATACATCAATTATTGGATGGTATAATGTGTTTTTGAGTTTGGGATTGAAGATACATTCAAAGAATTAAACAAATATTTTTTTTTACGTTTTATGTGATGAGTCTCTACCATGATTAAGGAAATTATGGAAATTATATGTTTTAGTGGAAAATTTATTTGGGGAATAATTAATTTACATTCTATTGAAATATTTTTGATAGTATTGAAAAAATTTTGTGTTGATATAAAAAAATTTATAATTTTTTTAAAAATGTACGGAAAATAATAGCTAAATTTTTTGTTAATGTTTAACATTATTTCATGGATATCCATTATATTGTTTTTAGAAAATTATATGAATTGTATAAATATTAATTTCAGAAAATATAAAACATTCCTTTCAGGTGAAATCACATCGTATTTGACAAGGATATAGGGATTGAACCCATACCCAAAAGACGATAAGGGATCCCCACCTACCACAATTATATACAATGTCCCGGTAAATATGTCATTATATATAGTTAAAAATTTAACAAATGAATATTAATTATGTACTAGTAGTATTAGTTTCAATGTTTAATGACTAATTTATTAACCATATTGGTTTTGTAATATAGTATGATATAGATTTAATGTTGTGTTTTGTGGTTCTTATGATCCGTTCAAAGTGAATTTTAGTCCTTCAGTCATTAAAAAATATTTTTTGGATATTTATTTCAGGATGTAATGAATGAATTTAAAATTTATTGAATTACAACCAAATGATTAATATTTTTATATATAAATATATAAGTTAAGTATATTTTCATATATATTTAAGAAATAAATGAATTACTCAACATTAGGAACATTTTCTATTAAATGTTATCTTATAATCAAATTTTTTTCGAACCTATGGTCTTTTTAATCATTACATATTTTTAGATTTCATTCCCCCAAAATTCAATTGATCATCAAATTCACTATGATAAATGACTTCAATAATTATATATAAATAGTTACACATTTCTCTTATGTCCATGTCTTTATGTTCCACCAATGTTCTCCTGTATAGAAACCAAGTTATATGTTATTCCATATGAACATTGCACATATCATTCTCTCTTACTAAGAGTATGTCTTATTAATCCTTTTTTGAATTGTTTTTTACAATGTAATTTTCTAATATCAAACAATTGATTATAGAGATCATGTTTTAATTGTGAGGATTTTATTTATTTAACGTCAGGATATTTTAATGCCTTGATATTCCTAAGAACATTTTATTTGATAGTCAGTATAATATAAAAAAACAAATATGGAATGGAATATAATAACCCAAGAATTTAAAATATACCTCAAGTTTTAAATAAATTTAATATGTCATATAGCTTACAATCAACCCACCACTGATTCGAATTGTATTATATGTAACAATTACATTCTTTGATAGCTTGAATTGCATGCTATACTATGATTTACCGAATACTATTAATATTATTATTTAAAATAAAAAGTATATCATTGTAGTTAAATTTTCAATTAGGAATTGAATTATACAACATATTATAATATATATTTTACACAACAATAAAATTCATTCAATATTTACTAATATATTATAAATAAAAACCATTTGAATATAATGAAATATCTTATATTAAAAACTATTATTAGGGACAAAAAGAATATTATGTATATAAATTATGTTAATTACTATTACATAATAATAAAAATTAAATATATATATATTGTGTATTCAAAAAATATTTCTTACAATCATCCAATATATTTTATTAGCATAATATAAAAAAATTCCTATTTTATGCTTAAAAATTTATATTTTTCTAAAGGTAGTTTTTCAGGAAATATATGGTGCACCATTTTAAATATAAATTTTCAAACTTTTTTAAATTATATTTGAAAAAATAAACGTTATTTTTTGATATAAAAATATAAAAATTATCTTACAGTTATTTTTTAGTATTTTCAAAAAAGTTTCATTTTTTGGATAAATGGTGAAAAATTATGACTTTTAATTTAAAATTAACTTTTTGATATAAATAATGAAAAAATTTATGTTATAATTTACATTTAATTAAAAAAAACTTAATCCAATTATAAAATCTATTTCATTGGAATAATTTTAATGTTGAATTGTTATATAAAAACTTTTCAAACATTTAATCAATTTTACTATAAAAGCTCGCTTTGTTATTACATCTATGGGGTCAATTTTCAATTAAATTATGGCACTTATGTTTTAGGAATTTGGAAAAATGATTTCATTATTTGTAATTAATATAATTTATAATATCTAAAAGGTCAACTTAGTTTTTTTTTCAAAATTATTAGTGGGCACAAATAAAATTGATTACAATGACAATGTTAAAAAAGAGTTTACATAGTTGTTAAACATTAATATTAATGAGAAAATGAGCTAGAAACATGTATAAATCCTATTATATTTCCATATTTCAACCATATCCCCACTTGGTTTGAACATTGATCTTTTCTGGAGAAACATGTTATAAGGGGGCCTCCCAATTGTACTTAACGTTTTATATTAAAAATAATATCACTCCTCCTCCACTAATAAGGGTAACTCATCCCCCTAATTTTTTACACCTCCAATTCATTATTTGTATACAACTAATGTTTATTATTAATAAAATTTTCTTGGATAAAAGTGAGTTATATAATAATATACACATAGAAAATATAGAGAATCCACCATATACATCATTTCATTACTCAATTCTATTATAATAATCAGAAATTAAACCATCTAAAATTAAAAACATTAAAACTAGACAAAATAAATGAAAAAACCATTAAATGCGAAAATAAGGATCATCCCAATCTACTAGAATCATAAGCCCTACCGCAAACAAAACAGAAAATAAATAAAATACTAGTAAACCAAGGAACGTTATAAAAAATGGAAATATGGAACATAGAGGGGAGTTGAGTTGAATTATGAATGAATTAATGCATGGAACTTGTAGGATGTAATGTGATGGTAAAAATAGTAATGTGACTCTTGGAAAAGTAACAAAACCATTAGAAATAGTGACCTGATTATTGGGAATTGTAATCTGACCATTTAAAATTTTACTAAAAATAAATTATTTTAATACAAATAATTTTTATCATGATAAATTTATGAAAATAAAAACATTATAATTCCAAAAAAATTAATATTATTATTCCAAAATATAAAGAAAATACAAGTTTACTATTAATATTCTTTATTATAAAGTATTTTAAAAAGGCCATAATTGTTATATTAGAAATTAAAATTATGTATTCTAGAAATTTATTTCTATAAAATTGATATTATTTCTTAAATATTCACATTGAAATTATCCAATGGTGATTTTTAATTTATTTTCTAAAAAAATATATTTTCATTTGATTAGTACAAATAGAGTTTTTCTCATAACTTGTGTAACTTAATTAGCATAATTCTTGGTGTAATAAAAAATTAATAATTTCTAAAAAATTAGTTTATAGACAAGTATATTAAATTTCGTAACTAGTTGATAAAAATCAAATAAACATAAATTTCAAGGCCAAAAAATAACTTCACATAACCTAAAGTCAAAAGTCATTCCTTAAAATAAAAAATTATTTTCTTTTTCAATTTTGTTTTTTATAAACTAATGAATTAAAATTATAAAGGTGGTATAAAGTAATAAAATCATTATATAATATTAATATATTTTTATATAATGTAAAAAATTAAATATTACATCTTTTACCATAGATATATTATTTTATTCAATATTTTATTCTAAAAATACCCCTCTCCAAAAGTATAAATAACCCATATACCTCCCCTCAGAAAACCACTTCTATCACCCATTTTGAAGAACATGATTTACCAAAATCCTCCCTATAATTACTTATATAATATATATGGAAATTATAATGTAGAAAAACACCAATCACCAATGAGTCATAATTTCATACAGGAGAAGTTACACTGAGGATTAAGTTATCTCTGAACCACTCCTCACTCCTTTTTATTCCCTTTTCTCTTTACATTATTTCTACACCAATAAATTTACAACCAAAACATAAAATACATAATTAGGCTGTAATTTATTGTTATATTAATTATTTTTACATAATATAATTTTCATACTATTATATATATGAATATTAAGCATCTCAACGCTGCTCTCTCGAAATTGTCTTGCCCAACGTATATTAACCATCTATTGAGACATTGTCATATCAACTCATAGAACCATAATCATTGATGAATATTATAAACTATATATAATATATAAAATGTTAATTATATTAATTATAAAATTCAATAATTAATTAAGCTACGGTAATAGTTATATTTAATAAATTATAGAAATCATTTAAAAATGGGAAATTTTTATGTAAAACATCATATTAAAATTATCCCATTTAATCAATGAAAATTAATAAATTTAATATTATTATTATATTTGACCAATATTTGTATTAATGACATTAATTCACTTATATTTCAATGTTTTATTAAATATATTTTTATTATTCAGGTGTTCCAAAATCAATGAAATTATGCTGGAATTAATGTAAGGGGGTTTTCTAACCCAGTTCCATTATTTTATTTATTCTCTCAACCATGGTATTAATTTTCATATTATGTTATTTAAATTTCCATTACCTTTTCCTTCTAGTATATACATGTTACTTCCATGTTAAAATATTATAAGATAAATATTATTATTAATATTTACTTCAATTTCAAAAATGATGTATTTTATATAATCCACAGCCTTAAACATTACTTAATATTGAATTAAATGAATAATTCACATTGAGGATCTTTTCAGGTTTAGAGTTTTAGAGAAATAGATCATAAAACATGCCTTACATTCCAAATTTAAACAAAGTGGTTACATAAAAGATAGTATTCATTTTTCCCATCAAAGGAAAAATATTTAAAATAAAACATGGATTCATTCTTGAAACTTCCTTGACACTATCATCATATCATATACCATTCCCTTGACCTGTGGAAAACATTTCAAAAACTTGGGATGATCATAATAATCTCAGTAAGGGATATGAAAATATGGAAAGGAAACATGAGTACATGTATACATAAGAATGAAATCATACTTTTCCAATAAAACATAAGCACTTTAACATACCTCATAAAATCATGAATAAATCATAGAAATCATAAGAAATAAAGGTAACTTGAGGCATTCATAACATTCTTACATAGGGAGCAACTCTCTTGGTTACGTTTGGAATACCCATCACAGTACATTCCCTAAATCTCTTTGGAGAAACCTTAATGTTTAACTCCTTCGCATTACCCAATGCATTGGAGAGCTATATTGGGCTCACCCGCCCTTAGTTTATCACGGTACCACCCATCTTCATAACAATGCCCAATAACCATAACATAATCGTATCACATAAAACATGCATAAAGGAAACATAACATTTCCACATTTCAATAACAAGATATCAATACAACACATATATATAATAAAAACATTATGAAAACCATTTTCAATACCAAAATAAAATAAAATTAAAACATGGTATTTATTTTTTCCATTTTTTTTTAAAAAAATTTATGGCTTGTAGAGGAAGCCGAAGCTCAAATAATGGTCACGGCGACGGGGAAGTCGTTGTCACCGCATACGTACGACAAAAAAACATTCCCTTTTGTCGTTTAGTAAACACTTAGTATAAAAAAGATTCCTTTTGAATAAACATAAAAGTAAAAGAGATTTATACACCGTATAAAAGAAAGTTGTGTATAAAATATAATATGCCTCAATGAAAAGAGATTGAGACGAAGTCCCATACCTCGTATCCGAATTGACTCAATCGTTCTTTAATCTCCTAAATAATAAACTTGAGTTAATTTCTACTTTCTTAAGAACCTTTTTCAAGTTCATTATTCCTTTTATATCACTTATTACCATGTCATGACCACTATGTAATTATTTATGTTAATAACAGTCGTTTTGTCGATATTTGGTACTTGAGTCAAAAGTAAACTTCTTATATTTACAAGTTGTTCACGTAGTCAAATATCCATTATATCAAGAATGATATTCATGATTTATATTCCATATATATCATATATATCCATTATATACATGCATTTATAATATTACATAATCATTTAGAGGTAAGAAATGAAATGCACCATTCATGGAGACGGTAAGCCGTATGTAGGCATGAACGCTACTTTCATTTCTATGTCATATTAATGGAATTAAAACAAAATGAGAGATATGTATATTTTAATTCCAGAATTATATTCATAATTTAGATGTACAATAAATCACATATATCCATTATATATATGTACTTATAACAGTACATTACATTTGGGGATAAGAAATGAAATGCACCGTTCATGGAGACGGTAAGTCATACGTACGCATGAACGCTACATTGATTTCTATCTCATACATTAATGGAAAGAAATAATAATTATATAAAGGTATATTATAATTACAGTATAATATCATAGATAATATCATTAAATCTATCCTCTATACGTACCACATATGGTATTAATGAATCAAATCACATTGAGTGGGCGGTAGTCCACACTTCCTAAAATGAAGATATCGCGTTTACCCATAATGGAAACCATAAAGGTATTCCATAAATGAGAAATACCGAAGTTATTTGAAACATAAACATATTATATATAATATATAAATATATTGACATCTTAATGGAAACCTTTTAAGGTGTTAAAATAATATTGAACCATCATCGTTTCGTGAGGCAGAAATTCACCATCCACAGAAACAATATGTTATTTAACCATTAGATGTAGGTGTGTGTAAGTGTAGCTCGAATCCTTCTTATAAAAACATACTAGTATATTTAATATAATGTATTTGTTACAAAATAAATGAATAAAAAGATTTTAGGGGGTTGGAGAAGCAAAATAAAACAAAAGAACACAAGTGAAGACATTAACTTAAAATCGGGTATTTCTTTTTGATTTGAGCTCAAGGGATTCCTTGGGAATACATCTGCACAATGTGAGGCTTAGAGGTGTAATAGAGGGATGTGGATAGACAAAATGGGCAGGTATTGTCTGAGCCAAAGGCTTGAGAGGTGTGGGTAAGGAGGTAGAGGTGGGGGCCTTTTATAAGAAGAGAGGAGGGGCACTCTTGGAAAGTTACAAAATGTTACTTTATTTTCAAATGCGTTTTGGATTTTCAAGGTCCGAAATTGATTTATTTCGATGATAAGGTGATAAGGGTTTGAAATATAATCATACAATAGGTGTTTTATATGTGTAGGTATTATATTTTACGTTATCTTTTAATTTTATTTAAATTGTTAAATAATGAGGTAATCGCTGCATCATCATTATGTCATAAATAATTTAATTTATTTAATGTCTAAAAATTATAAAAAAATGCTATGATATTGGAAATATATTTTTATTTCCAAAACAATATATAGTTTAAGATATCATTTATGGAGACAAAATTAATTTTTTTTACTCAGGTGATACATTCTTTGTTATATTTAACTTTCTTTAAAAATAAAAAGATAAAAAAGTCACTTTCACACAATAGTGATTCCATGGGGTCCCCAAGTTTGGCACAAGGCATCCCATGGTCAGCCATGAGACAGCCAGTAGAATTATGACACATGTTGTGGTCATTTTTTATTATTATGATATTATTTTATTATCCTTAACTACCTGATTACTCATTAATCAATATAATTAAAGATAATTACCGTCATTACTATTCATAATGTCCAAAAACAAAAGAGTCTTAATTACATAATTTGGAACTTCTGATTCCAAATATGGAACCCATTTTACCAAATTCCGAACATATAAATTGCAATAATTAATTTAAAAATAATTCTTGTTGTCAAAACAAATAGCGGGTTTTTTCGAAATAATATCTATGAAATGTTTGGCATTAGTTTATGCCAAATTCCAAAGTGAAATTAATCCTAATGACCACCATTGGATTAAATGGTAAAAATATATTCAAATTACACTTTAAGAACAATTAAAAAGATAATCTAAACATATAATTAAATTAGATGAAAAAGCATTTTTGATGTAAAATGCAGTATTTTTCACTATTCATTAAAAAAATGAACATTGTCAGAAAAATACCAAAAATTTATCCAATGTAAATTTCAATGTCCCAATAATAAATAATATGTTTATTTTGACAATTAGAGATTATAAATTTGTCAAATGTTTGATTTAAAAATGGTTTCCCATCAAAAGGAAGTAAAACAATCTTTTAAAAATATTAGAGTATTTCATGCTTTAGGTTGGATTTATTCCCATTTTAATCCTCTAAAACACTATATAATTCATAAATAGACATAGATAAGAATATATATTATTTATTACTTAATTGGGATGTTACATCCTTCCCCCATTTAGAAAATTGTGTCCCCACAATTTATTTACTTATCGAATAAGTGGGGGTATTTATCCCTCATTGCATTTTCAGATTCCCATGTTGCCTCTTCACTCATGTGGTTCTTACAAAAACCCTTTACTTGATGAATCACCTTATTCCAGAACACTTTCTCCCTATGATCAAGAATCTGAACTGGTTGTTCCTTATATGATAGATTCTCTTCCAACTGAACTACCTCTGGACTCAAAACATGAGATGGATATGGCATGTACTTCCTTAACATTGAAACATGAAAAACATTGTGTACCTGAGATAAACACGGAGGTAAAGCCACTCGGTAAGAAACTGATCCAACTCTCTCCAGAATTTCATATGGTCCAATGAACCATGGACTCAGCTTTTCTTTCTTACCAAATCGCATCACACTTTTCCATGGTGAGACTTTGAGAAAAACTTGATCACCTACCTCAAAAGAAAGATCCTTCCTCTTGTTGTCCGCATAACTCCTCTGCCTACTCTGAGCTGTTGTCATGGGTTTCTGAATCAACTGCACTTTTTTTGCCATCTCTTTTACCAATTCTGGTCCCATCAACTTCCTTTCACCCACTTCATCCAAAAAAGCTGGAGTTCGACACTGCTTCCCATATAATGCCTCAAATGGTGCCATCTGTATACTAGAATGAAAACTGTTATTAGAAGAATACTCAACCAATGAAAGATGTTGGTCCCAACTTCCCTGATAATCCATCGAACAAGCACATAGCATATCCTCCAAAGTCTGAATCGTTCTTTCTGACTACCCATCTGATTGAGGATGAAAAGCGGTACTAAAAGTTAATTCAGTACTCAACGACTTCTGAAGGCTTTTCCAAAAGTTAGAAGTAAACCTGGGATCACGATTAGATACAATGGAGAGAGGAACTCTGTGTAACCTGACTATCTCTTTAAGATACAAACGGGAAAGTTGATCTAGGGAAAAATTATCTCGTATAGCAATGAAATGAGCAGATTTAGTCAAGCGATCAATAATAACCCAGATTTCATTATTACCTCGAGATGTCTTTGGAAATCCCATGATAAAGTCCATTGATATATTTTTTCATTTCCACTCTGGAATTGCTAAAGGCTGAAGCATCCCTTTCGGTAACTGCCGCTCTTCTTTAACCTGTTGACATGTCAAACACTTCACAGTAAAATCAGCAAGATCACTTTTCATTCCGTCCAACCAGTAATACTCCTGAAGATCTCTTTATATCTTAGTACTGCTAGGATGAACTGAAAACGGAAAACTATGAGCTTCACATAACAATCTCTCTTCAACTTTGAATCATACGACACACACAATCTCTTCCCAAATCACAAAAAAAAATCATTATCAATGTTGAATTAATGAAACTTACCCTTCTGAACCAGCTCTACCTTTTTCTACAACTCGCTGTCTTGCTTCTGTGCTTGCTTGATTCTGTCTGATAGAGAAGATTTCACTGATACCTAAAACAAAACAGAAGGACATCCTGCACCAACAACTTTCATGCCAAATATCATCAAATCCTTAACCAAAGGATCACGTTCCAAACGCAACATTGTTAATGAAGCATTAATTTTTCAACTCAAAGCATCATCCACTTTATTTTCTTTTCCAGGATGGTAATGATTTATACAATCATAATCCTTGATTAATTACAGCCATCTCCTCTGTCTCATGGTAAATTCTTTCTAAGTGAATATATATACTTTAAAATTTTGTGATCAGTATATATTTCACACTTTACTCCATACAAATGATGCCTCCAAATTTTTAAAGCGTAAACAACAACAGCTAATTCCAAATCATGTGTAGGGTAATTTACCTCATGAGTTTTCAACTGTCGTGAAGCATAAGCAATTACCTGATCATTTCACATTAGTACGCAACCAAGTCCTTTCAATAAATCATCACTGTAGATAACAAACTCACCATTCCTAGAAGGTAGTTCCAAAACTGGAGCATTCACCAATATTCTTTTTAGTTCCTAAAAACAATCATTACATTATTTTGTCCAGATAAACTTAACTCCCATCCGAGTTAACATAGTCATTGGACTAGATAACCATGAAAAGTTTTCAAAAAACCTTCGATAGTAACCTACCGAACCAAGAAAAATATAGATATCGGTTACATTTTGGGGTCTTGGAAATTATTCAACAACTCTTATTTTTTGCAGGATCCACATTTATTCCAACATTAGAAACAATATGACCAAGGAAAGAAATTTATTGAAAACAAAACTCACACTTACTGAATTTCCCATACAATTTATTTTATTTTAAGGTTTTAAAAATAACCCTTAAATGACTTTCATGCTCCTATTTACTTTTCGAAAACACCAAAATACCGTCAATAAACACAACCACGATTTATCACCTGAGTCAACTGAGCCATCACTGCAAGAAACTGTTTAGTTCTGATTCTAACCATCTCAAGATACTGATTTGAAAGTTCATTTCCCTCTGTATGCCATCCCATATAATATGTTCTGTTTCCTCTATGAAAAACCATTCTTAACACAGAAATATCTTTGGAGAAACAACATGGTAATTTTCAAATGCTATATCATTTCAATCACACTATAAATTAATTTATAATTTAACAATTTTCTAACTTCTAAAGTTTTGTAAACCGACCTCTGATACCAACTATAAGGCCCCAGCCTTAAACATTACTTAATATTGAATTAAATAAATAATTCACATTGAAGATCTTTTCAGGTTTATAGTTTTATATAATTAGATCATAAAACATGCCTTAAATTCCACATTTAAACAAAGTGGTTACATAAAAGATAGTATGCATTTTTCCCATCAACGGAAAAATATTTATAATAAAACATGGATTCTTTCTTGACACTTCCTTAACACTATCCTCATATCATGTACCATTCCCTTGACCTGTGGAAAACATTTCATAAACTTGGGATGAGCATAAGAAGCTCAGTACGGGATATAAAAATATGGAAAGGAAACATGAGTACATGTATACATAAGAATGAAATCATAGATTTCCCTTAAAACATAAGCACTTTAACATACCTCATCAAATCATGAATCATAGAAATCATAAGACATAAAGGTAACTTGAGGCATTCAGAACATTCTTACGTAGGGAGTAACCCTCTTGGTTATGTTTGGAATACCCATCATAGTATATTCCCTATATCTCTTCAGAGAAACCTTAACGTTTAACTCCTTCGTGTTACCCAATGCATTGGAGAGATATATCGGGCTCACCCACTCTTAGTTTATCACAGAACCACCCGTCTTGATAACAATTTCCATGATCCATGACATAATCATATCACATAAAACACGTATAAAGGAAACATAACATTTCCACATTTCAATCACAAGATTTCAATATGACACATTGATATAATAAAAACATTATGAAAACCATTTTCAATACAAAAATAAAATAAAAGTAAAACATGGTATTTATTTTTTTCATTTTTTTTAAAAAGGTTATGCCTTGTAGAGGAAGCCGAAACTCAAATAATGGTCACGACGGTGGAGAAGACATTATCGCCGCATACATACGACAAACAAAACATTCCCTTTTGTCGTATAGTAAATGCTTCGTATTAAAAATATTCCTTTTGAATAAATTTAGAAGTCAAAGGGGTTTATACACCATATAAAAGAAAGTTGTGTATAATACATAATATGCCTCAATGAAAAGAGATTGAGACGAAGTCCCATACCTCGTATACGACTTGACTCGATCGTTATTTAATCTCCAAAATAATAAACTTAAGTTAATTTATAATTTCTTAAGAACCTTTTTCAAGTTAATTATTCCTTTTATTTCACTTATTGATATGTCATGAACACTATGTAATTATTTAAGTTAATAAAGGTCGTTTTGTCGATATTTGGTACTTGAGTCAAAAGTGAACTTCTTATATTTACAAGTTGTTCATGTAGTCAAATATAAATTATCTCAAGAATGATATTCATGATTTAGATGACATATATATCATATATATTCAGTATATACATGAATTTATAATATTACATAATCATTTAGAGGTAAGAAATGAAATTCACTGTTCATGTAGACGGTAAGCCGTACGTACGCATGAACGCTACTTTCAATTCTATGTCATTTTAATAGAATTAAAACTAAATGAGAGATATGTATATTTTAATTACAGAATTATATTCATCATTTAGATGTAACATACATCATATATATACATTATATATATGTTCTTATAATAGTACATTACATTTGGGGATAAGAAATGATATGCACCGTTCATGGAGATGGTAAGCTGTAAGTACGCATAAATGCTACTTTCATTTATATCTCATACTTTAATGGAAATAAATAATAATTATAGAAATGAATATTATAATTCCAGTATAATATCATATATAATATCATTAAATCTATCTTTTATACGTACCACATATGTTATTAATGAATAAAATCACTTTGAGGGGGCGGTAGTCCGCACTTCCTAAAATGAAGATATCGCGTTTACCCATAATGGAAACCATAAAGGTATTCCATAAATGAAAAATACAGAAGCTTAAGTAAAACCTAAACATATTATATATCATATATAAATATAGCTACCTATTAATGGCCACCTTTGAAGGTGTTAAAAGAATATTGAACTATCATCGTTTCGTGAGGCAGAAATTCACCATCCACAGAAATAGTATGTTATTTAACCATTAGATGTAGGTGTGTGTAAGTTTAGCTCTAATACTTATTATGAAAACATTCTAGTATATTGAAGATACTGTATTTGTTACAAAATAAATTAATAAAAAGATTTTTTGGGGTTGGAGAAGAAAAATAAAACAAAAGAACATAGGTGAAGACATTACCATAAAATCGGGTAAATCTTTTTGATTTGAGCTCAAAGGCTTCCTTGGGAAGACTTCTGCCCAAATTTTGGCTTCTAGGAGTAAGATAGGGATGTGTAGAGACAAAATGGGCAGGGGTTGTCTGAGCCAAAGGCTTGAGATGTTTGGGTAAGGAGGTAGAGGTGGGGGCCTTTTTAAGAGGAGAGGAGGGGCACTCTTGGAACGTTACAAAATGTTACTTTATTTTCAAATGAGTTTCAGATTTTAAATGTCCCACATTGATGTATTTAGAGGATAAGATGATAATGGTTCGCAATATACTCATCCAATAGGTATTTGAAATGTGTAGGTATTATATTTTACATTATTGTTTCATTTTATTTAAATCATTAAATAATGAGGTAATCGCTGGATCGTCATGATGTCATAAATATTTTAATTTATTTAATGTCTAAAAATTATTAAAAAAATAAAATGATGTATGAAATAGTTTTATATTTCCAATGAATATATATAGTCCAAGAAATAATTTATGTAGACAATATTAAAAATGTTTTACTTAGGTGATACATTCTTTGTTATATTTATCTTTCTTTAAAAATAAAAAGATAAAAAGTCACTTTCACACAAAAGTGATTCCATGGCGTCCCCAAGTTTGGAACAAGGAATCCCATGGTTGGAAATGATACAAAACGTATCATTATGACACATTTTGTGGTCATTTTATATTATTATGATATTATTTTAATATCTTTAACTACCCGATTACTCATTAATCAAGATAATTAATGATAATTACCATCATTACTATTCATAATGTCCAAAAACAATAGAGTCTTAATTAGATAATTTGGACCTTATGATTCCAAATATGGAATAAATTTTACCAAATTCCAAACATATAAATTGAAATAATTAATTTAAAAATAATTCCCATTGTCAAAATAAATAGCGGGTTTTTTTGAAACAATATCTATGAAAAGTTTGGCATTAGTTTATGCCCAATTACAAAGTGAAATTAATACTAATGACCACCATTGGATTAAATGGTAAAATTATATTAAAATTACACTTTAAGACCAATTAATAATATAATATAACCATATAATTAAATTAGATGAAGAATCAGTTTTGATGTAAAATGCAGTATTTTTCACTATTCATTAAAAAATGAACATTGTCAGAAAAATACCAAATATTTATCCAATGAAAATTTCAATGTCCCAATCATAAATAATATTTTTATTTTGAGAAATAGTGCTTATAAAATTGTCAAAAGTTTGATTTAAAAATGGTTTTCCGTCAAAATGCAGTAAAATAATCTTTTAAAAATATTAGAGTATTTCATGCTTTAGGTTCGATTTATTCTCATTTTAAACCTCTAAAACACTATCTAATTCTTAAATATACATAGATAAGAATATATATTTTTTATTACTTACTTGGGATGTTACATTTTACACATTTTGAAATACTTTGTGTCCAATGAAGAATAAATATGTATTGTGTTCAATAACTTTTTCATGTATTAATTTGAGAACCAAATATTTTAATCATGATTTTATGCTTTCTGATATCCTTATTAAAAAAATTATCACAATGGGTTTACTTTAAAACATTTATTAATATACATGGCATACATGATAATGTAAATATTTTAATGTGACAAGAAGGCCCAAAATTTTATATTCCTTCAAGTAATTTTTCTAATGTGATGTATCTCATTAGATAAGGTGAAAATTGCATGAAAATGATTCTATATTTCATGAAAATGATGCTTTTATGATTAAACACATATCTTATGAGTGAAAATGACGTTATATTTTTTTACATTTATGTTTGGTATTTGACCACTATGACAAGATGTTCCGTTTTTTTTATTGCCACATTCCATGAATTTATCCATTGTTTCCCTCTATATTTTGATGATAATATAATTATTATGTTATAATTATGGTGATTATTCTCAGTCATTTTATATTCATTCATGTACTTATTAATCCTCTAACAAGAATTTTATATCTCCCCTTTCATTGATGTATATCCTCTGGTGATTACTTGTACTAATGTGAATGTGTGGTCTACTAAGTAGATAGAGAAGAAGTAATTACACAATGTTTATGTTTTATTGTCTAAATGTTATGTATAAGAGTAATTTTCAAAAGACACTAAACCTTTGGATAATAGATTTGTAATGCTATTATGTTGTTTATATATTGTACTGATGTAATAGTAATGTATGATATAGTAGGCCTACCAAAGTTAGTATCATAACACAGTTTAGATAATTTTCTAATTAAGATTATAAAACATTAGTAAATACCATTAGTATAAGACTAAGCATATGTAAACATCCTGGATACTTTTTCAAAAAAATATGATCATAGGGGTCCCATAATATATTCCATTAAAGTTAATTTCACAAAAGAATAAATTATTTACTAACGCTTTGTTAACATAAATTTTGTATAAACTTATTAAATTTTATGAAATGGTGGGAGCCATGAGAAAATGGGCTGAGAAACCAAGGGAGGTATAATGCAACATTTTTTTAAAAAACACCTACAATTCCATGGGAGGTAGAGTTCAAAACTATACAATGATTCTTTCACAAATATATCATACTATAATAATAACTGGAATCAGTTGTACATCCTGCCTTCATCCAAGAAGGATCAAATAGCAGTTGAGTAACTCATGTGGTAAAGACATCCATTTTTTATTGTAAATTTTTATATTCATGTCAGGGAACAGTGGGTTAACTAAAAGGAAAATATTTTTTTTGAACAATAATTTTGAGAAGAAGAAGGTTGTTATTATGAATTATCATTTAGATTGATAGTTTGCTCAATATTGGGAATTGGGTTACAAGAAGAAGGCAATGGATGAATTAGAAGAGATGGATTGGGAAGGAATTAATAAAATATTTCTTACCAAGTATTTCCCTCAAAATATTCAAACAAACGAGAAGATAAAATGTTTTGAGTTTATAAAAAATTAATGTTAATATATCATGCATTACAATAAAAATATAAAAATGATTTTAAAGATAATACATGATATTTTTTATCAACTATGAAGGTGATATAGATGGATTATTTAGTGGTTCAAAACCACATATTCAAGTTCAACAAGAAATCTGAGACATTTTTTGTTATGAATAAGTTGTTCGATGTGATATCAATGTAGTGATGGATTTCAGAGAATGATCCCATGTTTATAGATATAAAAAAATGAATAATTGAGTTTTTATCTGGTAGGTCAAGTGAAAAAGGATGAAGGAGTATCCAACTACCTACATGTCTTAAATATGGTAAGAATCATCTTGGTAATTATCTCAAGGGGATAAGGAAATGATTCATGTATGGGTTAAATGTCCATCAAGAACATGAACTCTAAAGAGACATGAATAATCTAAAAAATACTATGGAAGAAAGGAGGGTAGCTCCAAATTCACCAGTTGTGGTTCAATGCATCAACTATCTCAAGAAATGGAACTATGCAAGCTAGTGTACTAATCTTCAAGTCATTGAGGGAAATCAGTTTCAACAACCACCAATGATAGAGGGGAAATAGAATGATAATTCCATCACTACTATAGAAGTTGATCAAGAAAATAAATTCACACAAGGTACAAATCCTATTTAAATATAATAGAAAAAAAATAATTTGACACTAGTTATATATATTCCATTATATCCTTAAAATTTTATAAAATTTTTGAAGCAAATATATGATACTATGAAGTAGATATATTAGTAAAATACTAGGGGGGTAAAATCACTGCACCCAATTTTTGTAATCTTCTAAAATCGATGTATGTCTGAGAATTATTCCTATGAATATC
The DNA here is from genome assembly GCA_963277665.1 of Viscum album. Lineage (NCBI taxonomy): Eukaryota > Viridiplantae > Streptophyta > Magnoliopsida > Santalales > Viscaceae > Viscum > Viscum album. The sequence continues at coordinate 546,787,358 of OY728158.1, forward strand.
ATAATATTACCCATAGAGGAATTCAATTCCATTATAGGAATGGACTTGATCTCATATTATAAATTACCAATTAACATTCAGAAAATTAAAATATCTTTTAATGTTCCAAACCTTCGAATGATCGAACAAAAATCAAAGGAAAACATGAATCTCCTTCAGATTATCCTTCAATGGTGTGGGTGTTGATACCCTATGAAGAAGAATTCCTTTCCCAAATGGGCGAGTCAATGGAAGGTATCAACTTGTAATAAATTCCCATTGTAGGGTAATACACAAGTTTATTTCCATAATAGTTACATGTAATTCCTCTAGATCGTGTGGTAGAGTTCCCAATAAATCTCATAGTCGGAGCTACTCATATCCCACAAATTCCCTTATAGAATGGCCTCGATCTAAATTGAAGAGTTAAAGAAGAAGGTGAAATAGAATTTGTAATAAGGGTTCATAATACATAGTTCATCTCCTTGGGGTGCACCTGGTCACATTGTCAAGATGAAGGAAGGATAAATGCAGTTTTGTATAGATTATAGGCACTAAAAAAGATCACCATAATGGATGAGTATGCTCTTCCAAATATTGATGGGTTCTTTGATCAACTATAATGAGATAAATAATCCTATAAGGTGGATATTCAGTTTGGATATCACAAACTTATGGTGAATATGGAATATATTCATAATATTACCTTCTATACATGGTATGATAACTTTGAATTCAACGTGATTCCATTTGGACATAATAAATCCCCTGCAATCTTAATGGATTAGAGGAATCTAGTATCTAGTGACACCTAGAAAAAAAAGATTGTTTTTATTATCAAATTAATTCTCATTTACATGATGATAATGTTTGAATTTACTAATACAAATATGGTATTTAACAAATGATAGAAAATGGGATTTATCATTTCTTTAGAAGCATTGATAATTCAAGCGATGTTAAATTGATGGCTTTAACATCACCTAAAATTCACTGAAAAGGCCCCCTTTAACCGTGATTTATATTATTTATGATAAATAGGGCCTCCAACAGTGACTGTTTTAGTGCTGTTATGGGACAACATTTTCCATGCTTTTATTTTCACTATTAAATATCCCCTTTTGTAGAGATAAAAAAGCACTGATAAATCCCTGATGATAAAGGGGGATAATTTTTTTATTCAAACCTCTTCCCACCCCATCTTTTATCAGTGCTTTCCGTCCCTTTATTAGTTCTTACCACCCCCATTAATAGTGATTTATATAATTACACCCAGCTTTCCATTCCCCTTCCCCCAGCCAGTTTTGAACCCATGAACTCTTGCTCATATCCTAGTGCCATTTCCACACCCATATGTTCTTCTATCTTCCATTTTATGATATATATATATATATATATATATATATATTGTAGTTATATTTTTTAATCTATATAATTATATAATTTTTTATATATAGATTTATTTATATATATTTAAATACATATACAAAATATTTTTTTGTTCCTGTGTGTATATGTGAATAATATATATATATATATATATATATATATTATACATTTGATTATAAAAAATTACATTGTGAAAAATAATAAAAATTCAAAACCATAATATCAATATGCATGTATTCACTAGAAATAAATTTATCTCCAATGAATATAGACAATAATACCCCCTTAAAAGAGACATAAATTTCATTGAATGTTATAAAATTGGGTTACCCTGGATAAAACTCAATTTTTTGAGACCTTATGGGCATCTTTTTAACTCAAACAATAGTGAAAATGATACCCCTAAAAATCAATGAATTTAACTCATCATAGGCTTCTATTTAATATATGGTAGATCCTAATTGGCCACCTGGATCAATAGGTTTGTCTGTTTTAAGTCTGAGTTATGTGTTCAACTTATTTTAGATCTCTGATTATTTTTTTCACTTGTTTTCTTCAAATTGGTATGAAATTAATGTTACATGATAATAATAAGAGAATGATTAATTAAAAATATTTTTTATTTTATTTTGTAAGGTATTTTCACTAAATATCATATACATTATGTGTAAATGCCTATTTATCCTTATCTAAAACATATTAGTAAATATATAATATATTTATATTTTAATATATTATTTTAAATGAGTTTTTTTAAATCATATCCTTTACATTATCTATTAAAAACTCAATGATAAATGGGGTTTCATTATCCATTCTTCTAAAAATGTTGATAAGGACCACCCCCCCCCCTTCATCAGAACTTTTTTACAAACTCTAATAATGTCCCCCCCTTTATTAGTGATTTCTTACTAGCACTGATAAACGGACCCCTTTCTCAACAATTTTTTATTAATACTAATAGTGTAATTTATGAGAACTATATTAAAAGTGAAAATAAACAACCCCCATGACATTTATTTTTTACCACTATTGAAGACCCCCATTAATAATGCATATTGTAGTGCTGAAAAGGGGGGATTTAACAATTCTTTTAGATAGAGTTATTACAAACCTACTGTTGAATAACCCTAGTTTTGTATTAGTGTTATATGAAAAGAATCTAATAATTGTTCTAGTGACATTATAGAAGGTTAATATATATGTTCTGTTTTGAAAGTGTAACTTATGGATGAAGAATATCACATTCTTGGGGGACATTATCACAAGTGAGAGAATCTATGTGGACCAATCAATGAAAAATGTAATTATATAATGGATTTAAACCACTACTGTCAGTGAAATCCTTAGTTTTCATAGATTGTATAAGAATTATTGTAGTATTTTTACATATTTTTCTTAATCTTCTATTCCTCTAACCATGTTAACACAAAAAGGGGTAAAGTATGTACAAACAAAGGAATCTATGGGAATCTTCGAGGAGATCAAGAAGTGCCTAATCACTATTCTTTTACATACACTAACAAAAATTTGATAATGTTAAGTGATTTATAATAACTCTTAAAATAATTTATTCGGTTGTATACTCAAGCATAATGATAAAGTGGTAGACAAAACTACATGAATGTTAGAGTTCCATTAGTAGAACTACCCAATGAACGATCTGGAGTTAGCAGATGTAATCACCGCTCTAATGATTTATAGAAACATCCTCTACGGTGGGATGTTTGATATATATACCAATAAAAAACTCTAAATTATATATTCACAGATAAGGAGCTTAAAATGAATCAAATAATATGGCTATAGATAATCGAGGAAAATGTTTTCCTCATTCACTATAATCTTGGAAAGGAAAATAAGGTTGTCGATTATCTTTGTAGAAACAAGCTACTACTCTATCCATTATATGAATTGAGAGAGACCCTATAATTTTGGAAATCAGAAGGATGGATTCAGAAATCATAATTGTATGAAATATATCTAAACTTTTCTAAATGATTTCGAAACAATATATCTAAGATATGATCAAGGAAGAACCAAAGGATGATTTGGAGATACAAAATAACATGAATGTTGTGAAGGAAGGGAAGCTTCATAAGTCACATATAGAAGATGATGGTGTGATTTGGGTCGAAAAAAGGCATTGTGTTCCTTAATCACCTAATATAAATAATGTTCTATTGGATAATGCACATATATCATCTTCTCCATCCATCCTGACAGTGTCAATATGTATCATGATCTTAAAGAAAACCTTTTGTGGAAAAACATGAAGAAGGATATTACTGAGTATATGTCAATGTGTTTGGTGTGTGAGATTGTTAAAGTAGAGAAAACGAAGTCCTAAGGTATGATGAAACCATTTTATATAACCATGAGGAAATGGGATAATGACATTGTGGATATTTTCACTAGTCTGCCAAAAAAATCATATAAAACAATGCGATGTGGGTTTTGGTAGATTGAATCACCAAGACACACCACTTAACTTATATTCAGGATGATTTATCCCTTGAAACAATTTCAAAGATATATGTAAAGTATGTGGTGATTCTACATGAGGTACCTTATTGAATAAACTATCACTACAATCCAAGGGTCACCTCTAAATTCTGAATAATTCTTCAAGATGCTTTGAGTACTGAATTGAATTTCATTACGACCTACCTCCCTAAAAGTAATGGTCAATATAAAAGTTATATAGAGATGCTTGAGGAAATGATATGATCATTCTTAATGTAATTCAATGGAGGATAGGATCTTCATCCCCAATTGGTTTATTTATTATACAACAATAGCTTCCACATGAGTATTATAATGGCTCCATATGAAGCTTCGTATGGGAAGTGATGTCAAACTACAACTTGTTGGGATGGTGTAGGGGAATGAAATATACTGGGACCTGATGTTTTGAAAGATATTAAAGATAAGGACGAAACCATATAATAACATTTAAAATCTTCTTGAAGTTAGAAAAAGATATATGCTAAATACTTTTGAAGGGAGTTAGAGTTTGATGTGTGTGAAAATTTTATTCTTAGAATATTACCATGGAAGAGATTAATGTAGTTATAAATGAAATGGTAGCATAGAAGAAGGAACATAGGACCCTTTTTGAACCTTGATCTCATTGGATAAGTGGAATATTTTTTTACACTTAATTCAAATAAGGGTCAAGTTCATGATGTGTTATACGTATCACTCCCAAGGAGTACATACCCTATTGCTCAGAAGTATTGAACCCATAGGAGGTATATATAGAGAATGGCCTCTCATATGAAGAGTATCCAATGATAATCATGGACTGTAGAGACATTGTTATATACTACAAGATAAATCACCTTGTCAAAGTGTTATGAAAGAACCATAAGTATGAGAGGTGACTTGGTAACCAAATGATACAATGAAGCATAAGTGCTCACATCCATTGTCTACGGAGAATGTGATTCAAAATTTTGAGAATGAATTTTCTAAAGGGGTGAAGGATTTATTGAAACATTATTTTTCAGTAAAAATTTTCTCCCGAATAAATATGTGTTATATAATATTATACAAAAATATATAGATAAACCAACAACTAATTCATTTCATTAGTAAAAACTATTACTTTAATTCGCAGTGAAAGCAATTAAAATTACAAACAATTCAAATAGAAAAAAACTATAATATAAAATCTAAAATGATAAAATAGGGATCAAACCAATCTATTAGAATCATCACCCCCACTGCAAACACTATAGAAATGTAACAAAATATTAGTAAAACATGAAACATTTTAAACATGTAAACATTGAACCACTAGAGGAATTGAGTTTAATTTTGAATTAATGAATTTAGAGGTATTTAAACTATGTAAAGTGACTAGAAAAAGTAATGTGGCCATTATAATAGTAACCTTACTGTTGGGAATAGTATCCTAACCATTGAGAATAGTAACATTACCTTAAAAAATGTAATTTTTACTCAAATAATAAATTGTTAAAAAAACTATATTTATGATTTTTAATTTATGAAAATTAAAATATTTTAATTAAAGATGTATAAATATAATTAATTATAAACTCAATGAAAATATATTCACATTTTTTAATAATTTATTGTAATTTATTTTATTAAAGTCATAATTTTTATTTTAAAAATCGAAATTACTTAGTTTTGATGGATACTTTTACAGAAATAATATTATTTCTTAAATAATCATATTGAATTTATCCATTTTTTTTGTAATTTTTTGAAATACATTATTTTTTAGGTGAATAGTAAAAATACATTTTTTTCACATAACCTGTGTAACTCAGTTACATAAGTAATAATGTAAAGATGAAATAATAATTTATAGATCTTTATTTTATTAAATGTTATATTTAATTTCATATATTTATTTTTAAAATAAAATAAACTCAATTCATAAGCCTAAAATGAACATTCCAAAACCTAAAGTCACGTTATTCTTTAAAACAAAAAATAATATTTCAATCCACATTACTTTTTAATAAAAAAAATTATTAGACAGATAAAGGAGTTTAAAATTCTTAAAATCCTTATATTAAATTAATTTTTTTTAATGCAAAAAATTCACTATTATAATATTTATGTTTTATATATTATATTTTTCAATGTTTTTTTTCTAGTAATACCTCTCTCCTAAAGTATAAATAACCCCTCTCTCCCCCCTTGGAAAACCACTACTCCCACCTATTCCAAATACCAATACACTCTTACATAATCCTTCTAATACATAGGTACATTGTGGATCAATCCAACTCCAATCATCAATGGGTTATAGTTTCATACAAGGAAAGATACACTGAAGATTAAGTAAGCTCTTAACCACTCCTCTATTTTTTATTCCATCACCACCTTCCCTTTTATTTTAAACCAACTATTTCAAAACCAAACAATAAAATAATGAAATAAAAAATAATTTAACAATATATTAATTATTCCAACATAATCTAAGTATCATACTTATATATTTATATGTTTTGAACTTCTCCTCCTTGCTCTCCCAATAATGTCCCATCAAATGTCGGCCAACAACCTCTGGAGACATTTCCATGTAAACTCATATAACAACAATCATTTATGAATATTATAAACTATATATAATATATAAAAATTTAATTATATACATTATATTATTTTTAATTAATTATACTACTATAGAAATTAAATTTTATAAAATATAGAAATCATTGGAACATGATTTTTCTATGTAACACATGTTATCAAAACAATTCAATTTCATCAATAGAAACTAATCGATATAATCCAATTATTATAATCGATAATTTTTTTATAAATTACTATAATCCATTTCTATATAATTTTTTTTAAAAATAAAATATCATTATTCAGGAGGTGTAAATTAGTTGAAATTAAGAATGAATTAAGGAAAAGTGATTCTAAAACCAAATTCATTTCTTAGGGTTATTCTCTCTTCCATAGTAAGAATTTTAATATTATGTCCATAAAGTTATCTTTAACTATTTATTCATGTATTTAAATGTTCTTACTATATAAAAATGTTTTTTTAATAAAAATAAATTTTTTAATATTACTTCAATTTCCAAAACATCTTATTTTAATCACCTTGAGATACATCTTGAACCCTCAAGGAAAATGACATATTATGTAAAATTATTATATAGATTTTTCATATGGAAACCAAAGTGTTTATTAAAGATTGTATACTTTGTAAAATCCTTATGAACCCTATTATATTTTATGGATTTCTTCTTGATTATGATTGATAGTGGTGGAAAGAATTGCTATGTAAATGTTAGGATGTGACGGGTGGGCCTGGAATTATATTAACCACCAATGAACTGTGTAACGTGTTGTATCTCTTGAAATAATAATAAATATTCATGGAAATTTTTCTATCTTCATTCAAGTTGATTGTGATATAAATATTAATATTTGTTATGCATGAACATTATGATATCTTTGTTCACAACAATGTGTATAATTTTAATATAGTGACATGATGTTTCAATTTTTTTTGACTACCACATTCGATACCCTTATCCATTCTTTCCCTCACCGTTTCTATGATAATAATATTATAATGTAATTTTTTTTATAGTTATTATCACTCAATTTATATTGTTTTGTTTCCTTTATTCATATTCTTATTGTTATTTAGATCACCCCATTCATTAATGTATATCCTTAGGTGATTACCTATACTAAAGAGAACGCAAGTGATAATAACATGTTAGAGAAGACTGAAGTAAATAATTTTTATTATTATTATTTAAATGTTTTGTATAATCCAAAAAATCCCAAGGAACTAAACCTTTTGATCTTATATATGTAATTTTATTATGTTGTTTATCATTAAAATAGTGTAATAGGCATGTTTGAAAATTTTGCATTTATATTATTGGTCTTATCATTCCCAACTAAACATATATCTTAACATCCCTCCAATAATCATATAATCCTCACATTGGAATGAAATCCAACCAAAGAATATTTTTGGTATAAACAATATTCAGTTTTCCAAGAAGTGGTAATGTTCTTCAATACAAACATTTGTTTTTATAACCTTCTCCAAACCTTAAATTATTATTACATAATTATTATATAATAAGGTAAATTTCCTCAATATAATGATATTTTTTATAATATTCATGCCTAAAATTTTCAGGCTTCCACTAATTATGTTACACAATCATCATTCCTGTGTACGATAGACTACCTACTCAAAAACAGATGTCACTCATTCATCCATTACAACATTTCATGGTCTGTTAAAATGATGTATTTGACGTTTAAATATTATATAAATGGTAGTTAAGATGTATTTTTTTCTTATGTAATTATTATATAATACTTACATTCATTCTTTTCTTTTCTTTGGGAATATGATAACATCGTTTGTGGCTTGTGGACAACCGCCTCCTCAAAGCAATGTAATGAATTCATGTTTTACATAGAACTTTTTAATGGTGGATTTTATACAAATATCTTTAAAAAATATTACATCTTTTTATAATATAAATATATACAATTTACTTTTCATTCTTTTAAGGAAATAAGATAATGGAAAAAAGGTTTATGTGTATATAAAACCTACCGTCTCCCTGAATGGTGTATTTCATTTCTTATAACTGAATTTTATGTAATATTATAAATAAATATTCTATGAAAGTATATAATATTTAAATATTGTTTTAAATTATGTATATGATTAAATAAAAATCTATTTAATAGGAACGAAAACCAAAAAACTCAAAACATACTGAAAATTTAAGGTAATTAACACCCAAAATAAAAAAAATTAATGATTGTTAACAAGAGGGTGATAAGATGTTATAAGACATACATAAATGATATTATAAACATTATTATGAATTTTTAATTTTTAATTAATGTTATTAAAACCATTATACATTATTTTAAATAATTTTTCATCCGATATGAAATATATGTTATCGGATTTCTATCTAACGTTTTACATCTATTAGATAAATGTCATATTCACCACATACTTATTTTGTATGTTATGTCTACGGTAACTTTAGATATGTTATATCATGAATTATTTTATAATAAAGGGATTTAAATGCTTTATTTTATTGTTGTTTTTTTGGGATTCTTATTTAGATGTTACCATAATTATAATGAATTCTGTCTCAATTTTATTTCATTTAGGCATATTATAACATTATACACCCAAGTTTTTTATATGGTGTATACACTTCTCTTTTTTACATGAAACATCAATAATAATTCATTATTCATTTTAATTTAAGTTTCAATATCAATTATATCATATAACTATATTTTAATTAAGAGTTACTATGTGGTAATGAATTTCCTAACTCAATTTCATTTCATTTAGTTATATTACTTCCTCATTATCTTTAATATTATATGATTATATTTATATTGTATTTTCACTGTCTATTTTTTGTATTTTAATTTTTTTTGTATTTTTAGTTGATACACATATTTTAATCATTGGTTTGTTCTCATTATACCATTATGGTATATTCAAGTGTTTACTTCAAAATCACATTTTATTCGATATTGTTAACACAAAAATTTCTATTAGAGGTAATTATTATATCATTAATTAACAAATAAATTACTTTTATTATCATATTGATATTCCTGATTATTTTCATATAAAAGTTATATTTTTACACTCTCTAATACTTAATTTAATTTAATAAATTATTTTAAAAACATCAAACATCATTTCTCTCTTCAAACGAAAAAACATTTTCTTATGAATCCATGTTTTCAAAAAATGATGTAAAATTGTTTTTCTTTAACAATTTAAAATTTAATTAACTAAATAAATTTTTACACACATCCACTTTTATACAAAAATCCAATGTAATATTCTTTTATCTTTTTAAACAAGGCATATTCCTATAATTTTTAAAATGGAAAATAATATTCTTTTTACCTCATATAGAATTACCCAACGTCACTTCTTGGATTCATCCATTAAAATTTAAAAAATAATTTTTAAAAATTTTTATTATAAATTTATTTTCAATGAAAATAGTTTTCAAATATATTTTAAAATGAAAATGATATTTTTTAATGAATTTTTCAAGAGATTTGTTTCTTTCATCGATGACAAATACCACTATTCTATATCTAATGTGTATAAATATTGTTTATTTCATCCATATTATTCCTCTAAATGGTTTATATTTTTTTAAACAATGTTTGTATTTAAATTCATTTAAATGATACATTTTTCTAGTCCCCATCAAATATCTACAAGATAATAGATTTCATCTAATTATCTATATAATTTATCATATATTTATTTATTTCTAAAACTCTTTCTCATTTATATATACTATGTTTTAATTTTAAAGTTATTTCTTTAACCTAGAAAATATTATTAAAATTTCATTCTATACTAAATAAGGATATTTGATATGCCATATTTTTATTAATTAAATTTAGTACTCAATATATGAAAAATTATTTGGACTACTAGTGATGGGTGGGGTATGGAATTTATATAGCCTCTCGATGCATTGATAGGTTCTCATAGTAAAAAATAGTTTCTCACATTAAATGGGGTTCTAAATATACTTTTAACCTATATTATAAAGGGTATTCATAGTATATGTTTTCAACTACCTTAGACATGACATCCAATATTAAAGTATTTCCTTCATTCAAAATTTAGGTATTGTTGTTAATATTTATCAATGATATTTTTCTTTGATATTATCTATCGATGTTTTTATTTCTATGTATATTTATAAAATGGAATTTTTTCAGTTATTCATCTTTCTATATTATTTATTCCCCATATATTTATTTAGATAGAATGTTTTTTTGGTTATTTACCATGAAACAATGATTATTTATTATTGATTCCTGATATAATCTGTGTAATTAACACTTTCAGATCATTTTAGATCACCGTTATTTTAATTCCAATTCCCAAGATTTCTGGAAGTGTTCATTTAAATATATGAAAGGATATGAAGGATGGGATAAATTTATTTAGAAAAAAAAGTTTTAATTTTATTTTCTTTTCTAATAAAAGTCTTACATGTGAATCTAGTTTATGAATACTACTAAACTATTTTTTCATTTGGAGCATGATTTATTGTATCTTGTGAAAATGTAATTGTAAAAGGAATGGGCTCCATGAAGCTACGGTGCAAGTCACTATAATATAGATTAATTACATAATATCAACTAATGAATCTTATAAATATCACATTTCATAGAAATGGTATTAATCTACCTAATATTTATTAAAGTTTTCTATTAGGGTTGATGATTAAACAATTTTAATCCCATCGAAGACTTGAAAATTAGCCTCATATGCTTAAATAGATTAATCGTACCTTTGATTATGGTTAAGGAATTCATTTTATATCTTTTTTAATTCAATTTTGGAGATTTACATTCTGATAAATATCATCCTAAACCCATCCCATTCAGTAGATCCAATTTATTCAACTAGCATTGTATTCTTAATAAGGTTCCACCATTGATATGCTTCACATTACAAATGATAAATAACTAGGATATACATTTAAGTATTATGGAACTGGAGAACAAAAAATATATTCTCAATGGTGTTGATTCATCATCAACCCACTAAAATAGGGTGGACGATATTTCATGAACAATTCAATAAAAATTTATTCAATAATTTGATCTTTTGAGAGATAAACATGATTCATTATTTGAGGAAGTTTTTTTGAGCATAGAAACAATTTTTTCCTTCCATGATCCCATGGAATTTTTTTTTCAGTTGGACATTCATTTCTTTTTATATCACATTTAGAATTATCATGGTTTCTTAGGGTTTCATGCATTTATTAAAACCAAAAAAATCATAGTGTGTGAAGTAAGAATAATAGTGGGAAGCACTGTAATAATTGAAAATATTTTATAATATGTCTAAATAATTTCAAATTCATTAAAATATAAGTCAATTTTGATTTAACTAATACTATTCATGATCATAATATATTCAAATCTCTCAAGGTCGTTTATAATGATTTTTTGACTTTTCAAAACTTATCCCTTGGGAATGTCAAACTAGAAGTTTAGCGAGACCAACTATCATTACATGGTGATAATCAAATATATATTAATGTAACCATTTCATAATTATTACCCATTATTACCTCTATACGATAACAACATTAACATTTAGTATCCTGATAGAGATTTAATTTCTTGGAAAGAATTCTCTCTATCCTTCAATAAAATCCTATGATGTTTTTCAACTATTTGATTCATCGTTAGAATTATCCTTGAAAATATAACTTGAGATATACATTTAAATATCATATTTTTTCTCACTAAATGTTTCACACCCTTATTTTCAATGGATAAATAATTATTTCCTTCAGATACCAACTCTAATGACTTTGGATTTTCAAATATAAATATGATATATTGGAAGATAAATATTCAATACAATTCATAAATACACTTCCATAGACCATAATATTTTACTAAATTTGTAAAATAGGTACAAAATCTTCTTAATTATAAATATCTCATCAATATATCCAATAAAGATCTTATCCTTCTATATTCTTCAAAAACATACCATACTTAAAAACTTTTCTCAATAGCCTAAAGAAATGAAATATAAGAAGTGGGGATCTTAGATGACTTGTAAGGGTAAACATTAGAGATATCATCCTATGATCTTATGAAACCATAAGATAAGTATACAATTATTTCATAATGAACATAACATTCAATTTTTATACACATCCTATCAAAGATCGTAAACAGAAGTTATGTCATAAAGAATTATAATTATAAAAGACATGGATAATAAGAGTGTGAAATCAGCATAATTATTAATTCATAAGATATTGTAATAAAATTATGAAACCATTTAATGTATTGAGTTTATTAAATAATTCATGGTTTACTACATATACTATCAAATATATTGGATCATGCCTCATTGTTTATTTCCCATTATGGATTAAGACAATCGACTAGTTTCCCATTTTGTATCTAGAGATCTGAATGGTTTCATATTATTATCTAATGTGTTATAATTATTTTCAAAATTAATTGGAGGGAAATATATGTCACACCCATATCATAATTAAAATATTAAATATGTATTCCAAAATATCATAGAATATTCATTATATCATAATCCATGAAATGAAATATATTTTATAAAACATTTCATCATAGCATAACCTGGGGAAATTAAATGAGTTTTTAAACATATTTTCATCATAAAAATAAACAACATAGATTAATAATAAATATGTTATCATTGAACCATATCCACATAAATTATTATGTATCATCAAAGGATATCATCTTAGACATAAAATGATTTTGAAAGGAAAATCACAAGGATCTTTTCTTATGGGAAATAATAATTCTTCTAAAATCTATATTTTTAAGTTATAAATTCATAAAATATTTTGTAAATAATTTTATTAGAAAATATACATGAAAACATTTAAATATGTCTTTAAAAAAATTATTTTCATGGTAGTGGGAAATGTTTTAGGTCGTACACATTACAAAAATGATTCCCTTCATATTTTAGGTAAAATCCAAGAAGGACTTGTTACAGAAATGAAATGGTTATTTATTTCAAAAAAATTATAGAAAATTAAATAAAGTGTTTGGATGTCTTAAAAATATACATTTTATAATGGTAAAAAAATTAAATAATTTTAGGAAACATTTATATAGAAGTAAAAAAAATTTAGTTGAAGAGATAAATAAAGATGTTTTATATGAAAATAATTATTTTTCTATATATAATAATTTAATAGATGAAAAATATTGTAAAACCTATATAGTCTCTAAATAATCATTTTATGAGAAAATAAATTTTTTTATTTACAGGTAGATCATATTTTTTTATCATTAGAAACATAATCATAAACAATCCCAATAATGATTGTGATTGTAGCATTAAACCATGACCACTTTGGTGCCTTTTGAATCATAAGACCCAATAAAGAATAAGATAAAATGAACCATAAAATTTAATGAAAATAATGATATTCATGATTAAATAAGTAAAAGGGTCAGTATATTCACCTAATAAAATAATATAGTTTCTTAAATTGAGTTATGTCCCAAAAAAGACAATTTAAAATAAAAATCTCGTACCTTAAGTATCAACCTCCTTCATACATGATAAATCCCCCTTCATAATAAATACAGGATTATTATAATTCCATTATAGAACCATATTCATTCTTATCTTACCTTATATGATTTACTAATGGCCTTTTATTACACAGTTATTTATAATTCCTTATAAAAATCATGTTTTGGCTAAAAACTACTACGTTTTTTCATTAATGTTTTTGTTCGGAATCTTCATTCATAAAATTTAGATCATGGGTCCATCATTAAAATAAATTAAACCATGATTAAAATATCATGTATAATATTATATAATTATTTTTTGAAACCCACTAAACATATAGAAATAAAATGATTAACTCTAATTATAAAGATTGTGTGTCATATGTATGTATTAACGATGTTTCCATTTTCCTGGTGGATGAAATGACAGAAACATAACTAATATATTATATTTTAAAAAATATTCTTTCATATATATCACATATATTCATTCAATATTTTTTATTACATTCTATGTAAAGTGTGAATGAATCAAATCACTTCGTGAGATAGTCGTCATTTGTACACATGGGTGACATTATCATATTCCCAAGGAATAGAAATTAGGAAGGTATATTTTATATAATAAATACTTATTTATAATTATATCAAAAATATCATATATATTTTTATCTTAAATCCAACATTATATCTCTTCATGATAGGTGGTCATGGACAATAGAATTCATCGGTTTGCGTGGTGGTAATCTATTATACACATGATCGACTATTTTTTTCCTTCCTTATCGAAAGGGATATTGAAATAATTCATGAAATTATCATTATAACATCTAAATATGAGGGATATGAAAATATTATCATATGATCAAGGTTGAATAGTATGTGAAGGAATTGAAATAATAAATGAAATAGGAAATTGATTTAAAATATTTTACCGTGTTTAAGAACCTCGTCGATTTATACCAAAAGCCTTATTTGGAGGGGTTAAAAATAAAATTGAAGCATATAAGATTATGATATGTAATAATTAATATATTTATGTAGTTATTTTTACTAAAGAACTGTTTTTTTAATTTTAACAATGTAATATAGTAGGAGGCCTTTTATAAGTGGGGGAGATGACACACTTTGAATTGTTTTAAAGAAAAAATTGAATCAATGTTCTTCAAATGAAAAAAGTATCCAAAATGGAACATAATGTAAATTTAGATATTATAATGTATAAATATTTCTATTAAATGGGATTTATAAATTCTTATACATCATTTACCCATTATCATTTTTGTTTAACCCCTGATAACCCTTTTTTAACCTTAACTATAGTAATTAATTTTACAGTTTTTAATATTAGTTTTGACTAAAATATAATTCAAACATATTATATAATATAATTAATTACTATTAAAAAAATATTTAATTAATTTTTATAAATGAAATTAACCAAATAGGAAATTTTGAATTAAACATTAAACCCCCAGATGATATAAAAATGGGTTTTTCAGAAGAGAAAACTATCAAAAAAAGAAAAATTTGATTTATCCAAAAGAAAACATGAAATTGATTGAAATTATTTAAATTTAATTAATAAATATATAATTGAAATAATTTTAACTTTAAAACTATATAAAAATAAAATTTACATTAAAAATACTATAAATAAAAAAGGCATTTTGTTATAATAATCATTATCTTTTACTATTCATTTAAAAATTAATCATTTCATATAATTCCAAAAGAAATCACTCGAATATAATTTTGAAATTAAAATTTAAAAAATTAATTTTATTATTTATTCACAAAAATATATAGAAATCATTTTTATGAGAAAAATGTATTTTCAAATAATATAATTTTGTTAATAAAAATATATTTTAATTATATAAAATATTTATTCAAAATTTAAAATATGAAGTTATTCACATTCACACCATATAATTTAATGTCATCAATATAATGGTTAAGCATAAATAATAATATTAATAGTATATCATGGTTTGTTAATACTCGGTGTTGTGTGTAATGAAGGCTATTGATGAAATTAAATTTCTTTGAAAAAAAATATTTCATCAAAATACAAGGTGTTACATAATCTATAGTCCCTGTATAATATTAATATTCACAATTATCAATATAAAAATTAAAGGAACATCAAATAATTTCTTTGAAACTTTGAAATTATCAAATCCAAAATTCTTTTTGACAAATTTTTTTACGACACTAAATAAGGTTTCAAATAAACTTTCAAGTTCAATTATAATTAGTATGATGTACCTTGGAGGCCTCATGATTTTTTATTCATATAAACCAACTAACTCATCCTCATTTTTTAGAGTCCATGAAATTTATTAACTAACTAAATATTTATATTTTGGGGAAAATGTTATTCAAATGTTTCTTGATTTCCTCTTTTTCCAGTGAGTTGATATATTCCTTGGGCATTATATTATTAATATATGTAAACCAATAATAATATTATACCAATAAATAAAAAATTTTCATGATAAATTTTTTGTTTATAGTGGAATTGGATGATGAAAATTATTTTTCCTATGTATTTTTCCCTTTCTCTCTGATTATTTAATAAAAATGATATGAACCAACCAACTAAGTCCCACCTAGTACACTATTAATTCATATGTTTCACACTAATCAATCATTACATAGTCCTATGGATAATAATTAGAACAATAAATTCCAATATATATATGGGAGGTTTTATAATATATCAACCAATAGTATATATATAACCATTACAATATAATAAATAATAATACCAATAATATATATAATCAAATGAAATTCTTGAAAATGAATATATAGAACAAAAAATAATATGAATAAAACCATAAAGAAAACAACCAATGAATAAATTAAAAATACAAAAAAATCCCATGTATGACTTACAGTGGGTAAGGGAAGACACCTCCTTAATCTGTAGTCTCCTAAAATGAACATAATTAATTAAAATATATGTCATTTCTATAGAGACAAAATAGTTTTAGGAAAAAATATTGTGGAAGGATGAGTTAAAATAAACCAAAAATTATTCCCCAAAAAACACAATGAAAGGATAAAATAAAAGGTCAGATTAAAACCCAAATTTGGGAGGGGAAGGGGAAGGAGATTATCACTGAAATATATATTTGATCTAAGGACCCGAATTCCCCTTAATATAGGGGAATCCCAAACATTAAAACTCCACATCAAGATGTATAATATCTCACATGAAGCCAATGATATATAATATACCAATGTCTTATAAATTAAAAAGTAGACCTCTTCTTAATAAAGCATATATTAAGGAAACATGATCTCTTATCCAATTCGCAACACCCATAATCAAAATTACACAAAGAAATATTAATCCATACCGTATAGAATACTTATGGACTAACTATAAATATAGTAAGGGACCCACTCCTCACTAATGATTTCATTTCAATCGATGGAGAATCGAGCATTATATTATGAAACAATCACAACCAATATAATATGAAAAATAAATAACTATATATGTGGGGGATCATACCTTTTAGAATTGTGAAATTATGCCAATAGTATAATTTATATACCAAAAGTATTGGGGACATAAATCTTATCATGCTCTAGGGGGTTATGAACCCTATATCTAATAGGGGACAAACTCCCATGAATGGTATTCTTATTCCCATATACCCATGTGTGGGTACACAACTACATAATAGTTTTAGGCAACCAATACTATACCCAAGAATAAAATCATCATGTTTCTAGCCTACAATACAACATTGAAAGCCTCTCTCACACACCAGGATCATATATATGATTCTATGGAACATTATTTATGCCATATTCTATGAAAACAACATCCAATCGATTAATCTCGACCCATTATTCTGTATATGGAATGTTCCTATAAATGGACTACTCATGTTTTTTATTCTAACACCAATGTTAAATGATATATAAAATTCTATAAATTTTATAGTACACATCATTTACTCCTACAGTACATGGTGTGTATTCTCTATGTGTTTTTTAGGTGTGTTCATAAATTATACAGAATATATCGTGTTGATCTATACAATATGTACAATAGGGTACATAGATTGTGGGGATCTCTTGTCAACCAAGTAATGTAACCCTACTAGATGCTATGATATATGAAAGGATACATTGTAGAATCCAATATAATGTTTCACATGAAACCATACTGGATGGTCAGTGTCTATATTGGGGACATAAAATGCTTAATTTCCAAAATTTCATGAATAATTTAGAAAAAAAACATGGAATATGGAACCACATAGATATATAGAGTGTACTCTACATATATTCTATTTTATTATTTCTAAAATACACACTATGTCTAGTCAATTGCACATATTATGGTCCAAACATGTTAACCAAGAATATATGCGGAGTACATTCTAAGGCACTCAATCCAAAACATTACAACATCAGATCCATATTCATGTTGTGTGTAATATTTATAACCATTTATAATACCTATAAACCTAGTAGGATAAATTCACTGCAAGTGTCCAAGAGTACTATAATCCATGTTGTTAGCAATTTCATACCATTTTTATCTTTTTCTCATGAACACATTTTCTATCTCAAAAACATGGTTAATTACACTGCAAATTAAAAATGGTTCATTTCTTGTTCAACTCCCACATAAATATTCATCATAGAAAAAATCAAACACCCATGAAAATTACTTAATACCCCACAAAAATTTCTTTTTGTGACATCAATCGATTTCATTCTTTCTTTTTCAAATTGAAGTCAAAAATCTACCAAAAATTTATTATTTGCCCTATGTTTTCTGAAAAATTTACCCAAAGGTGATTTACACACATCATTGAGTCAAAAAAATGGATAAAATTAATACATGAAAAACTATATTAAAGAATCATTGTGTGGTGGTTCGGGGTATGGTTATTCCACATAATTTTTATTTCACATATTAATTCATCATAGAATGTGGTAATTTAGAATGAGAGATAATTGTCACGGAGATTATCATTTCAGTATTCTAAATTTATTTTAATTGAATGATAATCATTTCACCCCAAAATAATAACCATATTATTATTATTTTCATCATTGTCATCTTCTTCATTATTTAAATCATAATACATTGAAATAGGAACCATAAAAATAAATTTGTCCAAACAACCAATTGAAATATATGAAATTATATAATAATATAGATTATATCATGATAGTTTAATTAAAATATCAAATAAAAAATATTTCCTTCACATGAATTAAAACCATATAATTTAATGAATATTATTGATAAAATAAAAGAGAAAATTAACCAAAAAATAAATTAATTGGAAATTCACTATTAATTTCCATAAAAGTATTTAACAAAGTTATTCTGAATAATGAATTAATTCCATATATGGGTTTCAAATTATCAAAAATTAAATTATACATGGTATAGTCACCCACAACCTATTCTTAATAAAATTCCTTAATTAAATTACCTTTAATTATTCAGTAATTAATAATATTTTAAATATTTAAAAATAATCTTTATTTTTATTCAAATGTAATTTTGGTGACTAATTAATTTGAATAAAAAATAAAATAAAAAATAAGTAAGGCCTACGTAAAATAAAAAAATTCCTACATCAAAAGAGAATAGATGGTGGTTAGATGATCACTTCAAGATTCTAGATCATCATTGATGCCAACTGGATGAATGCCTTAAAATCCCCAAATAATTGAAAAATACAATATAGTTATACATTTATCATTGATGGATAACCCTAGAGAGGAGGCATAACACTGAATTCATGTATGAGAACATGGTTATTGAGTCCAAATCTGGTATTTTATTTATACCATGTAACATATTCAATCTAAGACCTGTCACCCATGAACATAAATCCTACCTCACCTTGGAATAAAAAATACATTCCCAAAACAACCATTATTTCAAAATTTACATTTTACCTCTCATCACGAAATATTATTGTTTCTTCTCATGCGATAACTATTAATTTAATTAAAAATAATAAATATCCCAGAAATTAAAACTAGCCTAAAACCTTGAAAATTCTCATCCAAATGGTCAAAAACACATTCTACATTCAAGGAACTATTATAAAATTTATCCATGGTCAATCATGATGGTAAATATAAAACATTACCCCATAATGGGATACTAGACCTTGAATCTCACGATTTTATTTTTGTTTCATTGATAAAAAATCATGGTTTCCACAACCTCAAGACATTTTGATAATTTTTTAACAAAAAAACATTAGTTTCTAAATGGGAATATCTCAAGGGAAACTTTCAATCAGGAAAAAAGATTCCCATAACAAATATAATTCCCCACTATAGGTTCATGCACTATGTAAACACATTGAACAATAATAATGTGTAAAAAAATCCTCACATTCTAGAACATCGATTAGGATAACACAAATAGAATACACTAAACCATTAAACTCAACCTCGAAATGGATTATGAGATAGTCTATGAACTATATAAGTGTTACGCTCTTCAATTTTAAGGTGAAATCCTAGAACCTACCATTTAGAAAAAATTTCATCATTTTAAAATCTAAATTAGGGAGATCTTGTAAGAGATTCAGTATTACCATATAATAGATCACTAATAAAATATTTGAGGTCTACATCTACTTATTTTATTCTCTAAACAAGGTTCACATACTAATGGTTTCATCCCCACATTTTAGGATATCTCTATGATCAATTATTAACCCCTATTCTTATCATCGATGTAACCATACTACTACATCTAAAACATCATCCAGGATCATGTATATAGATAGAGGACATGGTTTGGTTTTGGTACATATTCAAAAAAGTTGTTTAATGTCACCTAAACATAATACGACATATAACCAACATGATTCTATTTGATTTTCTATTATCATACAATCAAAATAGTTTTATCCCTACTATAAGTATGGATTTACCCGATCGTCTCCAGACTTTAAAATACACATGTGAAAACTCATATTTATTTACCCTAACCTAGATAACCTCTCTAAATAGAACCTGAACCAAATTACTATACAATCAATTGGAGTTCATGATCCCCACGAGATGGTGTATAGAACCCATAAAACAATAATAAACCATGGGAAAATTTTCTACTAACCATAAGTAGACAATGTGACATATATATACATGTACAATATGAAACAGTGAAAAAAATGAATTAATATATTTCATAATGAGAAGATAAAAAAGGGAAACGATACAAATTAATCAGTTGAAAAAAAATACTTAATAGAATAGTCTAACTGTAATGAAAAAAAACAAAAATAGTTACTCCAACAGTATCCAAGATATAGATTTGGAGACGCCAACCATATCAAAATCTAGATACCCAAACCCAGTTGACAGAAAAACCGAATTCATCATTGTGGTTCCTTGACATTCCATACATATAAATACATAATGAGGTCTATGAACTGTTAATATGGTGTACTAGTTTTGATCTAACAGGATCAGTACAGTCCCACCTAAGTGTTCCATACCCAGTCAATAAATACTAATCCAATTTTTTTTATCTTTATATTAAACAATGAATGATACAAATTTTAACCATTTTTATATCTGATGCTTTGAAAAAAATTATTTCCACTATTTATACATTTCCAAATAATGTATGTAAATCAATTTAAAATAATTTCATATATATATATATATATATATATTAGATATATGAAAACAAATCAAATCATGTATCACATATCATATCCAATCAATGGGAGTACAATCAAAACAAAACAACCCAAAACAGTCTAAATTAACCTCATGTATACGTAGTATCATTCTAGGGATCACACAAGGTCGTGATAGCTAAGAAAATTATATCTAACAAACAATGTCACACATTCATTAAGACTCAATACATATTCATAGTGTCTATGGAGAATAGTTTCACCTCAAAAAGTGAACCCCAAAATAGGTTTTATATGCTGCAATAATAATTTTCTTATAGAGCACATGATATCCCCCTGAAAAACCCCCATTAGTAGACGAGGACAATTACTACCCCTTCCACATAAGTACCCAAGGTCTCCCATGTTTTTTATTTTTCAAACCAATTCCTCAAAACCATTCATTGAAAACCATTTCATAAACCCATTTCAAAATTCATTGAAATGATATCTCAATTATGAAAACTAGGGAAAATCAATATTTTATAAAAAACAGATTTCCACAAACAAAATAAAATTTTTTCAATCATGTCCTTGAATTAATAAAAAAATCATAAAATAACTAAAGTAATTTATTTCAACATCATATACTATATAAGGAACCACAGACCTTAAAAATTGGGTCGTACATGCCTCTAATGATATTTTCCAACTAGAAGGTCCAAAGAACAACAATGGAGGACCTATAAACAATCATCAGATCCTATAATTTGTTAAATTTAAGAAAAACTCTTGTGTGGAAGAGGAAATAGCACATACCTCATGAAAAAAACCTGACACACCAAAAACAACAAATAAATAGCCATCAAAATAATATCATGCAATGGATCTAGAATGTAAATAGGATAAACTACACCATAGATCAATTTATCCAATAATGTAACAGAACTACACTACCATTATCAAATGAAATAGATAAGGACAATATGTTACTCAAATATAGGGATGAAAACTAGTCGTAGTGGAGATCAATCATAGAATGATTTCATTAAAATTGAATGGAGGTTCCCAAAATAATTAGAGAATATATATAAGTATTATGAAAGTTGGGTTTCATATTAATGAATAAATGAATTGCTAAAATGACAACCCTAAATCCCTTTAAGTGACGTTTAAATTGTATTTAACCCATTTACATATTTATTAATCCACAAGATATATATATGATGAAAACACATCATCTATTTATTAAATACATATTTTAAAAATTAGACAACATGTAATCATTAGATCACATACAGTCTTTCATGATTTTGAATCGGTTCATGGCATGAGTCTAGAAGACATTACAAATCATTTACTCTCATTACACAGCATGTAAATTCTTTATAGATATAAAAACTATAGATTCTTACTTAGAAACACCAAAAAACCTCTATCATTGACTAAACTCATGGAGAACCCCATAAATCCATTTCACATTTATACCCAAACTCCAATAATTCAAATAAAAATACATCAATGTTCATTATTCGATTCTCACCAACAAACGATCTCCATCCGTAACAGACCTAGGAAACACCTAATTAAAGAAAAAATATGTTAAAATATGGTAAATACCTAAAATATGGTAATAATATAATAAAAACTCTACACCATAAGACATCAACAAAAAAGTAATGTGGATAAATGATGCTCAGTAAAGAGGTGATGATAATGATTCCTCAACAATGACTCACATTAACATGTCTCCTGATAATCTAATTTGTTTCCAAAAAAATCTATCTAAGATAATTAACTTCTAATGAAATATTTCAATTAAGAGTCCAAAATATATAATGTTTATTCCATAATAGACACATATTGATCTAAATAAATCTTTTACCAACTTAGAAGGTGAGAGGAATCATGTTGATATTTCATAAGCTTTGTTATGAGGAATACATCATGAATTCATATCAATTGAACTAAAAATTCCGACTGATAAGAAAATTGTACAAGTTGATCAGTGAACTCAAATTGTTCAATATATCTTATTGAAAACATTCCCTATTTTCCCACATAAAGGTTTCCCAATCATGAAGATAATTTAATGAACTCAAATTCAGATATGGGTAAATATAAAGGATGGTGTCATTTATAATCATATGATATCTTTCAAATATTATCTATAACCAAATTTTTATGTATATCCTAAATCCACAAATATGTCTTCTAAACCCACCTTTGTCCCACCAATGATGCTTCCCCCACCACTTTCCAAAAAATAGGTTACCTATATCGGTTAAAATACATAGCCTCAAAATGATCCATTATGATTGAAGATAGATAAATATTGGTATAATAAAAATCAACCAATCCCAATTGGCTATCCCAAGATCAAAAAAAATCCAACACACAATAATGATGATGGTCCTCTAAAATATAAATAAATCTCTATAACTAACCATTTATTGGTGGAAGATAAGATATAATCGACTTGGCTTATGTTGTCAGCACATCTTGATAACTCCTCCCAAACCATGATGTTTTTATAGTATCCATATCTAAAACAATATCTGATGGTATCCCTTATAACCAAACAATATCTTATAAATACATCTTAACTGATTCTTAAAAATTTTCGAAATCTTTTATCGGAGTGAAAGGATCTTACTTATTAGGCAATCATTTTTCAACCAGATTTAATTCACCTCTGATGGAGTCCATGGAAATACACAGAAAAACTCAATGGATACCTCATATCATTTCCAAACATTCACTAGAAGTGTTTTGAGTAAAAATATAAGGCATCAAATTCTATGCATTTATTTTTTGGAAGGTGCAATTGGAAGACACAAAATTAGTAACATCACACTTTATCCATAACCACAAGAACCAATTTTCTATATCATCGTACATATTAATAGATCTTGTATGAATGTATCTTTAATAACTACTAAAATAATACTTAATTGATCTCATTACTGATACATGGATGAAAAATTAATCCCCAAAATTGAGAATACCATCTGAAGATATATACCAACCCGAAACGGTCTCCCCATCATATTGGGTTTCTCAAATTATACAAAATTCATCATCAAGATACTAACCATATTTAATATACTCAAGAAAATATTTTGGTGACTAAAATGTGGCTATAACCATACCTAAACACCATCCTTATTATTTAATTCAACTAATTAAATACCCCCATATGTGTCCACTTCTCATTCATTTTGAAAATATTTTTAAATAGAACTATGCTATTAAGGGCTTCTGCAATGACAATCCCCTTCCAGGGGGTGTAGGAGATATCAATGTTGAACTTATGATAGTATTCCCACCATTTCCTCTTTCTAATATTAATGGATTTATGTAAAATGATATACCTCAGACTCTTATGGTTTAAAAGTATTGTGAACTATTCCCCAGAATATTTTTCCGCAAACATTTTAGTGCATGCAAAAATATGGAGAGTTCTAAATCATGAGTGGTGTAATTAAACTCATGTGGTGGAAGATGATGTGAGCTTTAATCCACCTCATGATCATCCTAGTTTATCACAAAACCCAAACCAATGATACAAGAGTTATAGAATGAAACATACCATATACAAGGCTCAGGTATAATCAAAATTTGAGGCTGTGTATGATGAATTTTGTTCTCATAAAAATAATACTAGAAATTTTTGTACAATAATAATTTCACTCTATTCCGGGTAAGGGAGTTCAAAGAAGATGCAACATTTTGATATCCTTTTTGAATCATTGATGATATCTACAAAGACAAAGGATTATCTAAATATCAAGGATGTTATGTTTTTTAAAACATGAAAAAAATCCTCCAAATTCTCATGATCAATTGATAATCCATGTTTAATATTCCCTATTTAATCCAGATGAAAAAACATTGGATATATAATTTTTTTTGTTAACTGGGCAGGCCGATTTTAAAACCGAGCGTTCAAAATTTTTCTTTCTGAAATTTCACACTATGATGTGTCTTTTAAATAAATATTCATAAATTAATTATATATATGTTAATATATAAACAAATTAAATGAAGATTAAAATTCTGGTTAAAAAATATGAATATTCTCTATAATATTATTAGATTTAAACAATGAGTCAACATGGGGTTTCGAGACCCATAAACTCTCAACGTTGATAGAATAAGAATAATAAATTTATTTTATTCATATGCATTTTTTATTCTTTTCAAAAAAAATTGAAATTATTCCAAAATGGTGTGTTGTATGAGAAATTGTAGACCACCCTTAAGTCTAGAATGTTAAGTTTACCATAGGCAGGGTATAGCCTTGATGTACATTATGTGTTTAGAACCCTTGCACATGATAATACCCTCCATAATTTTAATTAATTCATTATTCCAATTTTCTAATAATAAATAATTAATTTATCTCAAATGGTGAATCGTATCAAAAATCTGAGACCACTGATAGTACCGATGTGTGGGGTTTACCCTAGGCAGGGTAAAACATTTGTAAGGATAAAATGTGTTGTCATATCGAACCTGAAGCTAATTTATTTGTGGTATAAATATTTTTTTTATGGTTAATAATAATAAAAATAACTTTATTATTATTATTATTATTATTGAAGACAACAAATAAAAATGCACTTCCATAATTAATAAATTGGGTCTGGTTATAAATAATAGTTGATCAATTTAATAAATGTTATATTATTAATTGTTAGAATTTAATACAAATGAGTTATATATATTTATTTAATAACTATTATATTTTTTTGTGGTTGTTTTTGGTAAAATATTAATGGTTTCATTGATGGGTTGTATTAAATAATAATAATTATATTTATATTTATTATTATTATCTAGTGAAAAAAAAAGTGATGTATATATATATACGAAATATATGTTTATTTGGGATTAAATATTTATATAGTTATATATATATGTGCGGGTGTATATATGTGATTATAAAGATGTGAATTTATATATAACATGTTAATATATATATATGGGTGGATATTTGTTTATTTTTGTGTTAGATAACATATTTTTTTTATCCACTAAAATGCATTTAATGTCTCATAATAAATCAAGGTGCATAACATTTATGATTCCAGGACAAATCATTAATCCGACCCGGGGCATGTGCCTTTGGACCCAGTTTCAGGTCCCATACAACATTTAAAATTAATTAAATGATTTCATAGGCTTTATGTAAAATATTGCGTCTTACCCAAGAGCAACGTTCGGGATGACAATAATTAAAAAGGATTAAATGAATTTCAGTTGAACTAAATGAGATAGAAAAGGATTGAAAATAAATAATAAAATTAAAAAAGGAGTATGAAGAATGGAAAATGAAATAAAAAAGGGTCTAACATGTTTTTTATTTTTATTTTTATTTTCATTTTTCCTCCCCTTTTATTTTTATTTTTATTTTTGGCTTAATTTTTTTCCCTTATTATTTTTTTCGTTCCTTTCATTTTTCTTTATTCCTTTCCTCTCCTTTTCTCCTCCTCCTCTCTTGTGTGTGGCAGACCCTCTTCCCTAGGTGGTACGCACCACCTTATCTTATCTTTGTAAGATCATTGTTCCTCCATTACTCATACGTTTTCTTTATCATTAGATGTGTTGTGTATCTCTCGGTATGGCTTATCCCACGCACCAGGAATTATATGATCTCATTGCAAATCCGTCGCGCGATCTGTCTTTGAATGAATTTACCCTAATTGGGGGTTTTTATAAAATATTTTGTTTTCTTATGTTTTAGTCCTAATAAATGCTTACTATCGAACCTATAATCATCTACGAAAGTAGGGTAGGGCATATAATCTCTTTCCCTTTGTTTTGTTGCAATTTATAAAAATGCATGGTTGTGTTGTTCGTCAGTACCTACCGACATTGTGTAAATTCACCAAATATTTTCAATTTAATTACTCTTTTTAATTTTTTATGAACTATTTATTATAAATTAAATAGTTTAAATTGTTGAAAAATGGTCAGAATTCCATTTGGGTGTGCCGAAGTCACCGGTGTAAATTTTATTTTCTTAAGTATTTAATTCATTTAACTCCATGTGTTGCACAACCTATTTTTGTTGTGTTTAATTTAAATAATTATTTTACACTAATTATAAGCATTTAACTAATGAATAATTGTTATTTTTTGTGCTTAATTATTTATTTATTCAAAAGTGCATGCCCGAGAATTTAATTTAATTAACTGCATTTACTACAGAGCCTATTTTGTTGTCTTTAATTTAAAAAATTAATTTAGATTAATTATGAATATTGAATTTTTGTATCTTTGGAAGTTTTTTGTGATGCATTATTTTTTTAATAAAAAGTGAATTTATCTTCTTATGTTGATATGTTATCTTGCCTTTATAATATTGTTATATTGCAGTATTTAATTTATACAATGTGATGAAAATGTGTATCTGTTTTGTTTTCAAGATGCCATTTCATATTATTATTATGTCATATATACTATTGTGAAAATATTAATAAAATTCAGGTTAGGGAATTATTTTGGGTCCCTTATTAAGGGCCATGTTTAGACCCTCCATTCTTGGCAGGTTACCACTACGCACTGGGGGGGCAATGTCTCTTTCTTCATCAGATCAATAATTCCCTAGGATTTCCAATACATATGAGTGATACTAGATCCAAAAGGGCCTATCAGGGATGGATCCATTGGCAATGTGGCTAAGCCAGCCTCAGAAGAGGATTGACCCCATTTTACGAGATCAGGACAAACTCTAGGTAAAACAATCCCTCGAGCAATACTTGGTCTTTCAAAAGATTGCCTAGGGCGGACATTGTGGTATTGGATAATCTGAAGGATGTTCTATAGCGATGCCTTTGGGATGGTCTTAGACTATAACTCTAAACATGAACATTAATAATGATGCAATGAAGCCTTATATTAATGTCTCTTTGAGTCTATTTATATTTGTGATATTTTTTTAGTTTCTTGAAGCACACCTAGTTACACTTGACTTAGACACCAAGTCAAAGCACAATCTTGAGGGTATGTCTCCTCCTTCTTTTACCTTTATTTTAAAAGATT
The DNA here is from genome assembly GCA_963277665.1 of Viscum album. Classification (NCBI taxonomy): domain Eukaryota; kingdom Viridiplantae; phylum Streptophyta; class Magnoliopsida; order Santalales; family Viscaceae; genus Viscum; species Viscum album. Next base: position 546,816,019 of record OY728158.1, read on the forward strand.
TATATATATGTATATATTTATTCTGCTTAAAAGTACTCCTTTCAGACATCTATCATAGGCCGATGTAGGTGATTTGGGACGGGTATCTTTGGAAACCCAGGCCGAGTCATTTATTTCATTGCACTTAATTAATTATATAATATTGTAATATATTGACATAGTGTATTTTATTATTTCATGAAATGGAAGGGTTTAGATAATGCGGGTGCCAGGATACTGGGATTTTATTTCACACTCTGCTCAGGCATCGTTAACACGAGAGTAGATTACATTCTTGGAGTTATTAACAAAGGGAATGGATATGGAACCTGCAGAAATATCCCTTGTTTAATACCCTATTGTAAGGTTAATTTGAGTTTCTCCATTATTTTCATTGGAATAGAACCTTTCTTGTGGTGTTTTCCGTAATCGTACCCCTGTGCTTATAATGAAACCATTTTTTTCAATGGGTGGTCATGTTTTACATGACTTTTGTTTTGTGCTTGAGTATCTGATAATGCTGTTTTCCAACAGGTTAGGCATGCCTTAGGGATGGTTAGTATTTTTATAATTCATTCTACCTTCTCTCCTCCACAGCGATGGATGACTCGATGCATCATCATCTGAGCTAAAATTCATCTTTTTTTTGTATCACCTTTGGGTAGTAAGCATTCACAAATGTGATACCATCGAGTTCTTAATGTTTTGAGAAACCAGTTGAGTTCAATGTAATCTTCATGTCTTGTTCTATTAAATACATTTTAGATTAGCTCTGTAGTACAACGAATTCATTGTTAATGTAATCATGTTCATCCCAATGCTCAATATGAATTCAAGAGACTTGAGTGTTTTGACAAAACAACCATCTTGGTTGGGATTTCATGCCAACTGTTTAAGCATTTTCCCTCTGGTAATCTCTAAATACTTTTAGTGTATTCTTCCTTAAGTGAATAGAATGTCCCCTATCTTTCCTTCTTCCTTGATGCACGAAGAGAGCATAGGAATTAAGCCATGCTAAGTCATTAAATGTTGTGGGGGCTGATTAGGGTGGTTTTATCTATGTTTCCTGCTAACACATCGTTATTATTGAGGATTTGGTTTGTCTTGAATGACCCTCAAATTTCCAACGGTCACTATGGACTCTATCAAAGACCTGTTTTGGATGTCTTATCCTTATACCAACATCTCACTCATTAACATGGAGTATGGACTACCTTGTGTTAGTTCCATTCATACCTATTGTTCCAATCTGAGGTTACTCTAGACTTGAAGTCATGCTCGGTGATTCCTAAATCAATGAACATCACTGGAGATCAGTATTGAACATCAGTGGCCATGATCGTGGTAATTGTGAGATTCCAATGAAGAAGGCATCCTAGTTGAGTTCATAAAACACATGTCATCTTAGCCGAGCATTTTATTGAATGGTCCGCCGGAGTAGCTTCACTAGTTCATTCTCTTGTTCAATAAAGTGGTCAGTGGAGGACCTTTTTTTGGAATGTCGTTAGGTGAGAAAAGTGCAGTTTGGTTTGTCCATGTCTTTTCATAAAAATCTGGCTTGACTTGGTCTTTTAGTTAAACGGGAATCGACCATTTTATTTGTTTTCAAAAATCACATGAGAAGTGTTGTAAGAATGCTTAAGGGCCTGCCTTATAGGAAATTTCAAGACTGGAAGGTACTATGACTCAGAATTTTCCTCATTCTAACATTAAAACCGATAATTGGAAAAACATTGGACATAAGTTAATGAGATGATGACATGGTCACATATCTAGAAAAACATGAATCGATAAGTACCATCTCGGTGCTTCAGTTGGAAAACTAACTATGACTCAGATCTTAATATATTAGGTGTTAATTTTCTAACCAATGTTTAAATCTATGTTGAGCATTTGGAGAAATAATGAGACCATTTGTATGATACATCATAAACCCATAGATCAGGTGAGATTTACGTTTTTCTCGAAGGCTTCTCGAGGACAAAAATTCTAATGTGGGAAGTATGTGACATTTTATTTTTTGAACCCGATAAAAATGATAGAAAAAAAAATATTCTGTTAACAGGGCAGGCTGATTTTAAAACCGAGCATCAGAATATTTTATTTCCAATAATTGACACTGCGATGTGTCTTTTAAATTAAATTTAATTAAATTAATTAGATTAAAGTTAAAATAGAATCAAATTAAATGAAGGGTAAAGGCCATATTAAAACTTAGGAATATTATATGTAATATTATCTGAGTTAAAAATGAGTCAATGTGGGGTTCTGAGACCCGTAGACTCGGTGTTGATAGAATAAAAATATTAAATTTATTTTATTCATACACGTGTTTGTTTACATTCAAAAAATTGAAACAACTCTCAGAAGGTGCATTTTAGTATAAATTTGAGAGCACTTTTAGGTCCGGAACGTCGGGTTTACCCTATGAAAGGTATAACCATTATGCGCGTTCAGGGTTCGGCACCCTCACACATGATAATACCTTGATTAATTTTAATTAATTTAATTTTTTTATTTTCAATTAATAAATAACTAATTTCTCTCAAACGGTGAATCGTATCAGAAATCTAAGACCACAAATAGTTTCGGAATATGGGTTTTACTTTAGGTAGGGTAAAACATCTACAAGGATCGAACATTTTGTCATATCGCACTCGAAGCTAATTTATTTGGGTTATAAATATTTTGTAGGACAGTTAGAAATAATAATAACAATTTTATTATTAATATTATTATTTGCAATGAAGACATCAAATAAAAATTTAATTCCACAATTAATAAATTAGTTCACGTTATAAATAAAATCTAAGCAATGTAATAAATATTAAATTATTAATCGTTCAAATTTAATACAAATGCGTAATCAATATTATTTAATAACTATTATATTTTTATGGGTGGTGTCATTAAAATATTAACAGTTTCATTGATTGATTCTATTAAATATTATTATTATTAATTATAGATATAATTATTTGATTGAGACAAAATAATTGATGTATATATATATGATGTATTTCTATATAAACATGCATAAATATATATAGTTATATATACATGTGAGGGTTTATATATATTAATATATAGATGTGTATATATATATAAAATGTATATATATATATGGGTGGATATTTTTTTAATTTTGGGTTATATAAAATATTATTAATTATAAATATAATTACATTTAATTTCTCAACATAAATCAAGGTGTAGACTCTTTATGTTTTTAGTCCCAATATTTAAAGCTACCCAGGGCACGCACCTGCGCACCCTGTTGCAGGTCCTGGAAAACTTTTAAAGTTAATTAAATGATTTCTTAGACATTATGAAAATTATTATGTTTCACCCTAGCACAAGGTTCAGGTTAAAATAATTAAAAATGATTAAAGGAATTTTAATGTAATTAAAAGTGATGGAAAATGAATGAAAACAAATAATAAAATTATATTAGGGAATGAGAAGAATGGAAAAATAAATAAAAATCAGTCTAATTTTTTTTTTTATTTTTAATTTTATTTTTTTCTTCCCCTTTTATTTTTATTTTTATTTTATTTTAATATCTTTTTACCTTATTCTTTTTCCCTTATTTCTTTTCCTTTTTATTTTTTTTCTTTCTCTCCTCCTCTCATCCTCCTCTCCAATGTGTGGCGCACCCCTCCTCCCTAGGTGGTGCACACCACCATCTCCTCTCTTTTGGCTGATCTTTGTTCCTTCGTTCATCATTTGTTTTTTCTTCACCATTAGGTGTGTTGTGAAACTCTCAGTAAGGCCAATCCCATGCACGAGGAATCATGCAATTCCATTCCAAATTCGTCATGCAATCTTCCGTGAAAATATTTACCAAATTTTGGGGTTTTTCTAAAATCATCTGTTTTTTTCTGTTTTATGCCAAATCAAAGCCAACCACGGACCATAGGGTCTTCTAGGACTATAAGGTAGGGTTTCTAATATCTTTCCCTCCGTTTTGTAGTGATTTATAAAAATGCATGCTTGTGTCATTCGTCTGTTCCTACCAATGTTTTGTAATTTATCCAAATCATTTCAATTTAATTTTTCTGAATAATGTTTCCAGCACTATTTATTATTAAATAAATTATTTAAATGTGTGAAACATGGTTGGACACCACTTTGGTTTTTCAACATGTTTGGTATAATTTTCATTATCCCGAGTATTTAATTAATTTATCCCCATGTGTTGTAAAACCTATTTTAGTTGTGTTTAATTTAAATAATTATTTTAGAATAATTATGAACCTTGAATTATTGGATCTTTTGTAGTTATTTGGGATGATTTTTTTATTTATTTAAATGTTCATGTCTGAGTATTTATTTCAATTAACTGCATGTGTTGCACAACCTATTTTTTTGTGTTTAATTTAAATAAATAATTTATATTAATTATGAACATTCAATTGTTGGATCTTTAGTAGTTGTTTGTGCTGAATTATTTATTTATTAAAAAGTTCATTTATCTGCTTATGTTGATGCATTATTTTTCCTTGATAAGATTGTTATGCTATAATATTTAATATATACCTTGTGATGAACATGTCTATCTGTTTAGTTTTCAAGTTGCAATTTCATAGGATTATTATGTCACATACTCTACTATGAAAACATTAATTAACTTCCGGGAAGGGCAAAAATGTGGGTCTCGTATTTTGGGCCACACATAGACCCTCTGTTCCGGACTGGTTACAACTACACGTCGGGGGGTAGTGTCATCTGTTTTTCTAGACCAAGACTTCCCCGTGAATTCCAATACTTATGAGTTATACCAGTTCCAAAAGGGACCATTAGGGATATATCCATTTGAAATGTGGCTAAGCCAGCTTCAGATGATCCTCGACCCCTTTTTGTGAGATTTAAACAGACTCAAGGTAAATCCATGCCTCGAGTGATACTTTTCCCATGAAATATTTCCTTGGACAGGCTCGGTGGTATTAGATAATTTGAAGGATATCCTATAGCGATACTTTCATGACATTATTTGACTATGAATATCATCATGAACCTAAATAATGATTCACTAAATGGTTTATATTAATGTCGCTTCGAGTCTCTTTATATTTGTGATATTTTTCTGGAATGTTCAAGCAAGCCTGGTTGGCACATGACATAGATCCCAAGTTAAAGCACAAGATTGACGGTATATATCCTACTTGTTTTACCATGCTTTTCCAGTCATTATATATACACATATGTGAATTTTTCTTATAGGTACACCTTTTAGACTTTTGGCATAGGCCAAAGAAAGTGATTAGGGTTGGGTACCATTGGGAACTAGAGCCAATTTATTTATTTCATAGCACATAATTTTTTATCTGAAATTGTAATATAATGGAATACTTTTTTTTATTATTGCACAAAATGGAATAATATAGACATTAGGGGTGTTGTCCTGTTGTCATTTTATCTCACATCTTGCTCAGGCATCGTTGACACCCGAGTAGATTACATGCTTGTAGGTATTGACAAAAGAAAGTGGGATGCTTCCTATGCATGATTGTTTAATTCTACTTAGGATAAATATTAAGGCAGAGGACTGATATTTTCTAATAATGTAGTTTCTTCATTGTACCTTTTCTTTTAGTTGATAGTATGATTGAGTTGCTGTGTTCGGTATATTCAGTTTAGACATACATCATGGCATGATATCATTTTGTGAGATTCAACACTTTATTCGTATTTAGATAAATTATTCATATTGCATCTGTTGCTGTCTATTCATTTATATGCTTCCTTTATTTATTATTTAATTGTTGTAACATTCTCTATGATATAACCAATTACCTATGGGGGCATAGTCTCCCTCACATACAAAAAAAAAGGCCCCCACTGTGATTCAGTAGCTGTTGGAATTTGGGGAGATGCACTTGAGGTCATGTAACCCACTTGTGTGACGATTGACATAGAGGTGATCCGGGTCGAGGCGTTACACCATGCTCAAAAATCACAGGCCCCTATAAGAACACTTATTGGATTCATAAGAGTTCTTTTGAAATATTTACATAGAAATGGTGTGTCCTCATGATTTCTAAATCCAAACCCTTTGGGTGCTTATGATAATTCTCATATACCAAATAAAAAAATCATCCATGAACATTAGAAACAAAGTTTCATGATGCTAAAAGAATATCTCATTCAACAAATCCATTAAAACTATAGGATAATTATTCAATCCAAATGGCATCACCTTATATTTGTAATGGCTATAACTACTCTTTAATTCCATCTTATATATATCCTAGTCCAAAATATGTAGTGATCATAACCCGATCGAAGATCATTATTTGAAATCCATTTCCCCCATTAAATGTTCAAACAAGTCATCCATATATGGAAAATGATACTTATTCATATCATTTACCAAGTTCAACATCTAATAGTATACACACAATAGAAGTGATCTATATCCCTTATTATCAAATATAATTGGTGTTACCAAAGTTGATAAATTAGGTACAAAAAACATTTTTCCATCAAATCCCCCAACTTAGTCTGGATCTATCATATCTCCACCAATTCCATATGGAAAGAAGGAATTGAAACTGGATTCATACGAAGCTCCAGTTCAATTGAAAACTTAAACTCTCTATCTAAAGGAATCTGTGAGAAGTCATCTAGGAAAATGTTAAAAATTTAATAACATAAAAAGTAGATCAATGTCAAAATAAAAATCATCGAGATTAAATGTTATTGTATACAAAAAACTATTGTACAATAAGACGGAAGGTCTTGGAAAACTAAACATCAGATCCAACCCTCCCTGATGTATCAATGATCTCCCATTATCCACAAGAAAAGATAAATGTCAATAATAACAATGATCATTAGTATAATGTGAAGAATGATAATCAATTCAAATGATGATCTGAAATGTAAGAAATTCTAGAACAAGAAGATCCCATACTAAATCCTCATTAGATATCAATATAACATAAGGACATCAAAACCCCTACTCTTGCCTCTTTTAATTAGGTGTCACTAAGTACGTAAAATGTACATGAGGTCTATTGGAATTTTAAGACTAACAATAAAATGGGAAGATATAAATTAGTGTGAAGAACATGATTCAAATAATGGAAATGCTATTGAATATTATATAAAGAGGATACCTATCACACTATTTGGAACTATATCAAATTCTTTCTAAAAATCATCTACGTTATGAAGGTGTTTTTATCATGAGTCATGTGGCTAGATTACTATAGATTTTTAACCATCAAGCATTCCAAATATTATTTTGAGACAAGGATATCTGACCACATTGATGAGTAGATATATCCTAGTAGAAATGTTGTAGATGACCATAACATCTATGACTGTTACATATGATTGAAATTGAAGTACATGAACTCCTTGTGTGCTCTTCCTTGAAACACTGACAGCAAGTCAAAGCCACACAACTAGGTAGAACATGAGGTTTTGAAGAGTCATGTTTCCTAGAATAACCCCCACCACTCATGTGATGATCTTTCCACATTCTACCTTTCCCTAGTGTGCCATTGAAGATACCAATTGGTCAAATAGAAGAGGAAATTATACGAACTTTCATACCATATTAATCTCATCCGTCATTTCTGTATATATTGTAACCACATAGGTTGAAATATTTAGCTAACATACATGGAATCTAATATTTTGTTGAAAACACCAAAGGTACATCTAATAATTCATCGAGTCATTCATTAGAAACTATGATTCAAAATGGACTATCCATAAACCCCGATTGGTGTATGCCCATATAGAATGATATACCAACTAAAAAAAGAGGAACTGTAATTACATCCCTAACATCTTCCTTTGTGGAAAAACTACTAGGAGAAGATAGTCTTGAAACCCTTCCAGTCTGAGACCATGTGTTTATCTACCTATACCATGAAATCCCACCATGGATATTTGGATTCCTATCAAGACCATCAGCTTGACCATCCCATGAAACTCACATAACACATCTCGGTTGCCTACTACTACAAACTAAAACAAAAGAAATGATTATAAAGATAACAATATCGGTTAAGACCTAATAACCAATAAGAAAAACTGATATTACGACCACAAATAAATGTATGTACACATGTCCTAATAACCCATGGTAGCTTGAGTCTCGTCATAGAAAGAGATAGCTAGGAACTCACTACAATATACCTCTCAAAGCACGATAATCTATTATTCAGTATACCTAACCAAAAAAAGACAAGGAATCTTGAGGAAAGACCACCTCAGATACCAAACCATGATGATCCAAACACATATATCCTCTAAAATAAGAACCTGAGCTAAATTTCCACATACTCCTAGGGTGTTTCTAATTTTCAAAGGATGCTATATAGATCATTTTCTAAAAAAATAAGAAGAAGAAATGATTTTTCCTAACATAAAGTAGAAAAAATGACATGTGAATACATGTATAAAAAGAAAAATTATAAAAGAACAAGAATATATATAAATATATATCATAATATGATGAGAAAAAATGAATTGATAAAATTGAAGAGATTGAAGAATTTTTATAAGATATAAGTCCAGCTGTAGAAGAAAACAAGGCCAAAATAGCCACTACAATAGTCCTTAAGTGATAACAATGGAAAATATTTACCATATTATAATCTGGATACCCATAAAAATTTGATATAAAACCATTCCACTTCACAGTTGTTCCTTTCCTTTCCATTCATCGAAAGACATGACCTGGACTACAATTAATTTAAGTGGTCGCATAGGGTGTGAGATATCTTTATTATTAGCTTCCCAACCATGTTTTCTATAAAAATTCACTGTAGAATAATCCAATCATGCTCAACAATAAATAAAATAATACATGATATAAAATTTATCGATTTTTATATCAAAGGGATGGAAACACCATTTAATTTCCCTTTTTTCATATTTTTAAATAATTTAGGTAAATCAATTTCAAATAATTCCATATAAATATTCCAAATATATATATATATAAACAATGATTGTTTCATATATCATATCCAAATTATGGGAGAAGAATCAAATTAGTACAAACTAAAACATCCCAAATAGTCTAAAATCACAAGTAACATAATTATAGGGGTCACAATATATCTGGATAACTAGGAAACAAATAACTAATATATATATTTTCACGTAAATGATGCCACTATACAAAGGTATCATGACTAGATAGCATAAGAATACCCTTGTAAGTGTAACCCCACTATGTTTTAACATGTCCCTTGAAAAATAAGCCTATGGAGCGAAGGAATGCCCCATGTGAAAAACCCCCAATGGTGGACGAGAACTATTATTGTAACTTCATAACAAGTAATAAAGGCTTCCCATGTCCACAAATCTCCAATGAAATTAATAAATCCATTTTCATTAAAATTAATTATTGAAAATCCTTTGATAAAACCATTTCAAAATAATTTGAGAACCCTTTTTTGTTAGCCAAAATAGTGTAAAATCATCTTTTATCAAAAACCCATTTCCACACACAATAATCAAAATAGTCAATAACACCATTTCATTTAAAATTAAATTCATAAAATAACTAGAGAAATTAATTTCTCCAATACAGGCTACCTACAAAATCACCTACCTAAAAACATGGGTTGTACACACCAGTAATGGGATCCCCTAATAAGAAGATCAAAAAAACGACAATAGAGGCCCTAGAATCAATATAAATATCATATAATTTATTCAATTTGACAAAATTTTTGGTGTAGAAGAGGAAAAACACATAAATAATGAATAAACGCCCATCATGCCACAACAAAAAAAGGAACAACTGTCAATAAAAGATCGCACAATAGATTGGAAATGGAAATATGATAGTCATAACCACAGATGAACAAAACCAATTACACAATGCAATAGTGTTGCTGTGATATAAGGAAATCGAAAAGCAGAATTTATTACTGACTTGGAAAGATAAAAACAATATACAATAGAGATCATTCACTGTACAAAGTGATTCAAAATGAACTATGGATCATGAAATCACTAGATAAGTTCTCTATGTTTCGATAAGTGAGGGATGTAGAATAATGAATAAAAAATAACTCATACATATCCATAAAATCCATTTATGAGAAACTTAAACTATGTTTATCCCATTTTAATTTCATATAATACAAGATGTATATATATGCTGAAAAATAAACAACTTTTGATTTAAACATTATCTTTAAAATTACATGGAATGTAATCATTACATAGAGTGTAATATTTCTATCTTTTTACTCAAATAAGGACATGCGACTCGTATTAATTACACTTCATGTAATCCCAATACATAGTCAGTAAATTCTCAGTAGATGTGAATAACTATACATTCTAAAAATACCCTAAAACACCTTAGGAAATCTCCAAAATTGTTGTGAACCTATAAATACATTACATGTTTATACCCAGAATCCATTAATTCAAATAAACATATATGCCTAATATTTAGTTCATTTTATAAATCAAATTCTCTCTATCCCAAAGACTCCCAAGACACACTCTATTAATGTGGAAAACAAATAATGATATAGGGAAAAAAAAGAAATATTATAATAGGAAAACAAAAATTGATAAAATTGAAAACACTCCAAGATAAAATCCTAGACTATGAGGTATTAATTACTATAAAAAAACACATATACTTTGATATACATACCCCCATAATGGCTCTACACTCTACCGAGACACAATAGTTCAATAATGTCCATCGTAACACCCATGATGGTACTTTAATAAAGGGAACTATGAAATCTATTTTCAAAATGTAATCCTCTATCTACTAAGTATCATATTTTTGGTGTAATACCATCAAATAGCTAAATAAAATTTTCAATAATCATTGATCTTATATTGGTCCACCCACACTTTTTTAGATGTGATAGTCAACAACATAATAAATAGAAAGGCCATTTATTCTGGTCATATAAAAACAAAACATAGTGATGTTAGTGTCATATATATAATATACATTATAATTGTTTAAGAATTCATACTAAGTATGTAAGATTTCAGAAAGCCATTATTCTACTCTATCAATAATGTTAATCAATATTATAGGGAGTCTTTAGTGATATTAGAATGATACCCATTGAATTTAATCCACATGAGGATGTATATAACTCTAAATAGGACTCTAGTTGACCCTTGAGAACCCCATTATCCCCCTATAAGGTAAAGTGGTCACACTGATATTAATGACAACCATTCTCCCATTGATCCAATAGTTGTTCCATTGGAACACTAATCTCAATTTGGATTTCTTATTTACTATTTATTGAAATACTATATTGCTTGTGTATCTACTGATATGAAATGAAATTTCATGACATGAGAAAGATTGAAGTATCCTCTATAAAATATATGTTCCCAATATCATCTATGTGTAACACGTGTATCGCTGAATCACTGTTTTTGGATTTAATACATAAAAAATATTTTGTTCCTTTTTATAAAATAAAAAAGAAAAATACAAATTTCATTTTACACTATAGGACAGTTTCTGGTTTAGGTTTTATATGATTAGAAAATGACATTACCTTTTATTAGAACTATACAAAATTAAACTAACATAACTATATTTCTTCATGCGTGATAACTATGAAGGTGAAAGTAACTCCTTTATAAAATCTGATTAGACCTATGAAATATATATTTAAAAGATTGGGTGAGCATTAATGTTCCTAGTTAAGGGTTTTAAAAATTATTTGAAAATTATTTTCTATGAAATCAATAATTTCCAATTAAAACCATAATCAAATCAATCAATTTATAAATCCTTTAAATAGACAAATAATATTCCAAACATTTAAAAAATTTCTATATATCCTTAAAAAGTGCATATTTCATTGAAAACCATATATATTCAAAAATAATTATTATTTTTAAATACTACTTTGAATTTATCCATTTTCAGAATAATAAATTTTATGGATTATTCATGATACTCAATAATCCATAAGAAAACTATAAGGCAACATTCTCATATCACATGTGGGACATCATCCCCTTGAGGTGAGTAGTTTTCTCTATATACCATAATAAGTCATTTGATACTCTACTTCCATAATTTAAGAAAACATTCTAAGTAGTCTTTATTATCTCATAAATAATAAAAAATTGATAACCAATATAATTTATTTTCTTAGAAGAAAATAATCATACATACTTCATTACATGGAATAATCATATTTTTAAGAATGTACAAAAAAACTATTATGAATCCATACTTATAAAAAAAATGTCAAAATTAATGGATATAAATATATAATCATTATATATTAATCAAATGATTGAATTAAAGGGAATATAATGATAAAAATATTTTACATGATGAAAATAACTAAAATTATTAATGAAATTCATTAATGTATAAGGAAACATTACACATAAAATAATAAAATTTTATTTAAAACTCAATTCAAAAAGAATTCACCCATAAAATGATTATTTATTTAATAAAACTTATAATTAAAAATAAATAAATCCTAAAAAATAAGATAGACATTAAATTTTATGATAAATGGTAGAAAAATATTATTTTTCTATTGTTTTACATAATAGATCAAATAAGGGTTTTGTGTTAATAATTGGAAATATAATTGATTCAAAATATTCTATACTTGATTAATATCCAAAATAAATATATATGTCATGACCCACTCTCTCTAAAGATACCCCTACTTGGCTGGAAATGAAGAAAAATAGACAATTACCCATGATTCCTACCTTTAGTAGGCCACTAGTTGGTGACTAGCATCAAGGGTGTAAAAATCTCAAAAATGAGAGGAATTACCCTTTATAAGAAAACATACTAGGTGATAGAATGAATCAATAACAAAAACACCAATACATAATATAAAATAAAAACCCAAACCATACCATATGCATGTATAAATATAACTGATATAAAAAAAGACTACAAATAAAATACCCAGAAGTAAAGATAAACCAAGTACATAGAAACTATCAAGGATCCAAGCTAGTATGGTCCATCATGGTGTTTGAAATCTTCTGGGAAACCTGAAAAAAGTTATATAAACATAGGGTGATCATATATGTATACATAGTAGGAAAACCAAAATATCTCATGCACATATTAAAAAAATTATACAAATTCACCTCTGTAAAAAATAGCAGAACCAAACAGCACCTAAAAAGACATATGAACCATCCCAGTCCCACCAATTCTGGATCACTAAATAATGAAAGACAATTTATATAATATAAGTTAAATCACATTGATGATAGGTTACCCCATGCCACATTCCCCTGATTATCCACTCTCACACCATAATGGAAATTTTAATGTAGTTCCCACCTCTTTTTAGTATACCACATCAAATCCCTCCCATACGCACCTAGGCCTCACAATAGATCCTTACCACACACCCCTTGGCCTCACAACACAGTCCCCTTGCACACACCTGGGCCTCACAACCAACACTACATGTACACTATTGGGCCTCAAAACACAACACATCTCATCCTTAAGACACATAAGATACTATAGGATAACTCATCTTAATGATACCTGTGACATAACATCACTACTCATTCTAATGATATCTGGTACACCACATCACAACTCATCCTAAAGACACCTATGATGCCACATCTCATCAACTAATTCACTAAAAGACATCTGTACATCACATAATGTGTAATACCTTACTCTATTTGATGATGTATAAGCGAATAGAGGGTGTCCATCCATCCATCCTCCCATAAAAATGTTAATAAAGACACCCACAAGTTACTATGTGGGTGTTCGGCACACAGTTCTCAATGTGGGTGAGTTGCATATTGAAATAACAAGATAATAAAATGGATATATATAATATCAAGAACTCAAACCCACTATATGTGTTCAAAAATGTACCAACCAACTCATAAATCCATAAATGTTTATGCCACCACTAAATTAGTTTATAAGTATCTACAACTATCATTTTAGATGGAAAATATACCTTCATTTCATGCTTATCATCAACCTCATCTAATCACACAACCCATCATTAAATTTTCCATCAAACATTTCACATCCCATTATCTAAACCAAACTATTGTCATTAAAAACATTATTAATCAATTATTCATTTATTTATTCCATCACTACGCCGGCCTCTAGTATAGAGCAATGACATTCCATAAACATCTCAACATATTTTCACCTCACTTCCCCAATAGAATAGAAAAAAACCATCTCCTTGCCACCCCAAAATCAGATCCACACAAATAAAATATCTCCAAAATTTCTACAACAAAACATTTTCAACCCACAATCAGGGCCAGTAATCACAACACATTAAGAAAAATTTATATATTTACAATGGTATTTTACCACATTCAACTTTATTTTAGGGGCATTATCAAACAAATAAAAATCCCAGAGAAACCATTTTATAATACAAGTATATGTAATTAACCAATTTCTATTTAGGATGATATCACAACAAGGAAAAAAATATGTGTTCCAAAACTTATGTCAAACCACACAAAAAACACCAATATCCACAATTTTTAGTAGGGCATCCAGCCCGATCAATCACAATATCAAAAATAATATCAAAGCAGTAAAAGAATGTGAAGAAACCCCATTTCCATTTAATATCAATATATCCAATTATTTTACATTAATTATGCTTAAAAAACATAATTCATAGATAAAAATTAATCCCCTCTCACATGATTCACAATAAGGAGAAAAGAGTAAATCCATACCTCAGGGGAACATTCTAATATTGTTGGGAACCGCAATGTGAAGATGAAACATCCCTGAAACCAGTGTTGCATAAGAAACATGTGGAGAAACTTACCCAACACAATAGGGTTGTCAAAACACCACCTAGACACACCTCAATCCAAAGAAAAACCCATGTAGTAGAACCCCAAGATAAAAATGATGAAAATAGATTAGCGTGGGAATAGAACTCACTATGGACCAACCACAAAACACCAATGAACAACCATCGAGATAAACTGATCAAGGAGAGAGGAAAGGGGATTTAAGAACATCTTATGGTGCCTAGGGTTTTCTGAAAATGAGGGGATAATTAATCCACAGATGAATGAATGAATATTCGGTCCAAAAATATTTTAAAACTACATTGGATCAAGGGTTTACACAATGTGTAATCCTCTTTCACATCATGAAATATCCAAGGTTTAGTATATATAAAAAATATGTTTCCACATCATTTTATTTTATACATTGAAACCGAAATATATTACATGTTGTGGAACCCTATTTAATTTCATGTAAAATATTTACATGTTGTGAAACCCTATTTCTTTTTGTGTAAGAGTTTTACACGTGGAGTCCCCTTAATTCCAGCTTTTAGAAATAGAACTTCTCTATACATCCTATGAGGCTCATCCAAAAACATCCGACAACCAAAACTGTCAATGTAATGAATCAAGAAGAAATATAATGTTACATAATATACTTACCAAATGATTATCCATACAAGGAATTGAAAACTAATCCAATAAGAAAAAGGGGTCTGGACAACCACATCGGGATATACCACTCACGGATCCTACCATACCGAAAAATGATACCACCCACAAAAAATGACTAACGAAATGACCAAACAATTTCCACACAACCTCATCACTATGAAACAATAACTAAAAATCATATCCTCACAAACATGTGCACTACTACACAACCACTTCACAACCAACAAGTTACATTATCCCAAACAAATGAATCAAGGATTTCTTTTTGACAGTTCAAGATATTATGCACTCTGGGTGTCACTCACTCACCTACATTGGTTTAATCGCATAAATTTTTATTCATCTTGATTAGGATTATAGTGCTCTCTTTTTTATATGTTAGAAATTCATTGCTTCTCCCACCACAAATATCCAAAACCTTGGCAAAAAACTCATCTCATGAAAAAAAGGATCCAAAAATCCTACCACAATGAGAAACATATAAATGAAATACTCAAAACAAATCTGGTTTCTATAAACACATCTTTGTCTCTCTCTCCCAAATATTGTCCCATATTCCACAATTCCTCCACAAAAAACAAACCAAAGAAATGGTTCATCCATGTAGTGCCTTCTCTTGATGATCTTGAAACTCTAATGGTCTCTCCACAAACATCACATCATCCTCAATATCCAACTATCCACAATCAATAACATGAGAGTCATTGTGAATATACCGATGAATCTAGGAGTCATGAATTACATTTTGGATCCTTTCCTACCATAGTAGAAATTTCAATCGATACACTACCACACCAACTGACACAAACACCTAAAAGGAACCAAAAACCCTAGAATAAAGGTTACTCATTTTTCCAAACATCTCGTTGCCACATTGAGATGACACCTTTGATAAAACATACCCTTTAACCTCAAAATCTAGAGGTCTCATCCTAAAATTGGAATAAGAATTCATTTGGTCATGTGATACTTTAATCCTCTTAGGAATGAACTAAACATTAACTTTTATTCATAGAAACACATCGAGAGAAATAATAATTGTCTCTCCAACCTTAATCTACCACAATGAAGAATGACATTGTCTCCTGTATGAAAACCTCAAATGGGGCCATTATAATGGAAGATTTATTAATGTTACAATAAAAAATATATAACAAAATATGGTGTCGAACCCAAGATCCACCGGAGTCCAAGACGAACTATTTTTTCATAAACATGAGCACATGGATATTCTGTTCAATCTTCCCATCTTTCTGTTGGTGGAAAGCAAGTATGAGGAGTATCTATGTGCTAAAAGATTGTGGAAATCCCCTCCAACCTCATGAGGTAAACTATTAATCCTAATCCTAGAAAATAAAACTCATAACTCCATGAAACCACATCACCTCATCCATACATCTCTTATCTAAGGAATTCACTTTTCCTTACTCCATGATATCTAAGAAGTCTAACGGTTTTGTAAACTTATCCACAATCACCCAAAAAACATCATAACCTCCCTGAGTTCTGGGTAACCATGGGATGGAATTAGTCATGATTTTATCCAATTTACACTCTATAAAAGCTAAGGGAAAAAACACCAATTGTAACATAATACTCAGAAATTAATTTCCAACCAAGATATCACATTTTCTACAAATTATGCCACTTCACGTTTCATTCTTGGCCACCAAAACTGCATACTCAAGCCAAATTGAATCTTAGAAATTCCCATGTGTGTTGTCAAAGTTGGGTTATGGAACTCATGTAGAACTACCTTGTTCATTTCTACCAGAACAAGCAACCTTCCTTGAAACAACATCGGGTTATGACTATCCTCAAACTATCCATCAAGATAACCACCAAGGATAACATGATCATGCTTAATTTATACCTCCGAGTTTTTCCACTATGGCTCCTCCAACTACTGTGTCAGAGAAGACTACACAATCATATGAATCAAAAAACCTCTACCACCATCCAACCATGAATTTAAGGTCAAGGATGCAAACTCCTCCATCACTTTTCATACATCTGAAGAGTCTTTAATAACATACTTCCATCACCTCATGGTCAATGCGTCAGCCATATCATTCCCCTTTCCATAGGTGTAAGAGATCTAAAAATCATTTTCTTTAATAAACTACAACCACCCCAACCAAAAAAAGTTATGATCACACTGAGAAATAATTTTCCGCAAACTCCTATGATCTGTGAAGACTACAAAGATCTCCCCAATGAGGTAATCCCGCCACAACTCTAGAAAAAACATAATGGACACTAGCTTCGTATCACGACTGTCATGGTTACAATTGTGGGGACATAACTATCAAGAACCATAATATATCACTTCCCGATTCTACACATAGATGCACCAAATTAATAGACGGTAAGCAACACAAAACACCTCAACCATCACCCCTTCCTTGGGAAATTGGAGCACTGGAGCACTAACTAATTTTTTCTTCATGTAAACTAATCATGTATAACACGGATCAATACAACAAAAAGTTTGTTCATTATTATTCAAATATTTCATTGGGAACAGAACTCAAAACAATCGGGTACAAACCTATGTTAATAGCCTGAAATTACATGAAAAAATACCTATTCCACGTCCATGGGTTCCATCAATGAAACAAATGCAACAACCTTAGATGGGTCTACTTCCACACCCTATAGAGACACAAAATTCGTGAGAAAATGGGAATCTATTTTCAAAAATCTACAATTAGACAACATTCCATAGATATTATGGTGTTGAAGACCATTAAGGATGGTTCTGAAAGGCTTGGCATGATCCCCCTCTAACTACGTGTAAATCAATATATCATCGATGAATATGATGACGAACCGATTTAGGAAATCACAGAAAATAATGTTCATGATCCCCATTATCATGGTTGGTGTGTTCGTATCGCTAATTGAATAACTAAAAACATGAAGAGCCTATACCAACATAATATGGTAGTATTTAGGATATTTCCCTCCTTCACCCTCAACTGGTGATACATACACCACATATCGATATTACAAAAAATGGCTCGACCATCTCAGTTGGTCAAAAATATCTTCTATCCTTTGAAAAGGGTAAATGTTTAATACCATCACCTAATTCAAACTCTGGTAGTCTATGAAAATCCTTAGACTATCATCCACCTTCATGGGAAACAACACTAGAGCACCACATTGTCACACTAGGATGGATAAAACAAATTTTCATTAGATTATCTATCTAAATCATCATCTCCTAGAACACCGAAGGTGTTATTCAATGTGGAGCCATTGAAATTAGAGAATACTCATGATAGAAGCATGTCCCAAACTCAACATCTCGTCGAGGGGGTAGCATCACAACCTCATTTGGGAAAACATCTATGAACTCCTCCAACGACATTATGGACCTTCAATGCACCATCATCCACATATTCCATTGAAAAATCATCCAAAAATGATAGAAGGGGATCCAAATTCCTACTGCCCACCAGAAAACTCTGATCATAGATGGAAACCACTTGCTGACCATAAACATATGAAGACACTAATATCCTCTATAACCAGTTGAATATAGAACAAACAGAATGTAACTAGTTGAGGAAAAGGATGAAATTATATAGACACACTAGTACTAATAAAAGTTTCCCCTGAGATTGATGTCATCCCATCATTAGTCTATACCCCAACACACATCAAATAGGTTGATCTATCCTCTGACTAGTGTAGCTAAAACCAAGGGAATGAGAATCCTCTCTATGTCTATTATGAGAGCATGGGATTGAGTGTGTTCAAAAAATTTGTGTGAAGCTCTTGAATCAATCTACCCACAAGAAAGAGTTCTAAACAAATTGATCATACCTTTGATGATCTCTTCCCCCTCTGGAACTACTATCTCTACTATGTGGAACTGACCAAACCAATCTCCTCCACCTCTGAACTAATTAGAACCACCATAGACACAATTAGGTCATTTTACTTGAATAGGAATAACATCCTGATGTTAGCCTCTACCTTCTCCATGTCCCCCCTAGAGAAGAAAAAACATGCTACCCATAACACTGAACTGGCCTCACTAGAAACTGCTACTGAGGCTAGAGTTGAACATATCCACCACTACCAAACTAATCATGGGGGCCACTAGGAAATATATACGGAGATATAAATGAACCAAAACACACTTGTTCAAAGCTCCCCAGAAAATAACATAAACTACTGGCACAAGGAGGCTAGAATGAACACTAGTGAGGTTTAATCCCTTTCAGTAAAAGCATATAAAGTCCTTTTACGTGAGACCTACCCCTAACAACTTTTCCCATGGAATAAACATGCTAGATCTCCTCTCACATTGTACATCCTCACAAGTGCATCTTCCTGATCACCTATTCATTATTTTGAACCTCCATATACATTGGAAATGTTGAGGGAGTAACTGCATAATAGATCAAAGGATGGATTTCCTCCTAAAGATGCCTCACACGAGACTCGACATCTCAAAAAATATCTGAGGCATCTCATAGAAGTTCCTTCAACATGATTCCTAACTCTTATATAGACAGTCTCCCCTGCTGATGAGAAAAATTCTCTTTCTTATTTACTACCTTAATGGATTAAAAAATGAAATATTCTTATAACTCCTTCTAGAATTTGACCTATAAAACTTATGCATCCTTCCTATCTCCTAGATAACGTGTCCACCACTGATGTGTAGCTTCTCACATCTAACTGACTTCCAAAGGACCTGGTACTTCATTGGTGCCCCGATTAAACTGAAAAAGAACTCTAGAACCTACATCCTTCTCTATATTTCCACGTTTGAAAAACTCTCACCATACTTCCCCAAATCCCGCTTTCTGAATGCTTTCAACATCCTATTACACTAATCCTCATCCTTAAATGTATCAATCCTATAATGATCAATTAGAACAATTTTTTGAACCTCAACTTCTTGAGCCACACACAGGTAATGATTTGAATCCGTAGCTGAAAGAAAAAAAGGAGTTCCTATGCTCGGAAGTATTAAATTTTTATTAATATTTATTTTAACTAATTTAATTCATTTTTACCCATTTGAACATTCCCAATACAACCCAATTCAAACAATATGAAAATTCATTATGATGTGCATAACATTCTAATGTATCTACCCTGTAAAAATGTGTGTATCACATGGTTGAATGATAAGCACAAATTTTCTTCACTAGATCATTGGGGGAATAAAATATCATGTCCTATTTGGTCTACCAGTATTATGTCATTAACCGTGGTCAACTAGAACATCTTACCTACCGTCCCAAGAAATCTATACTATTCGTAACTCCAAACTACATTCTATCTCTAAACATCCATTTGATACCACTCTGTCACATCCACATCCCCCCCCCATAGATACCGCTATTCGGATGGAAATGATGAAAGGGAGATAATTACTCATGATTCCTACCATCAGTAGGCCCTCGAACGACGACTGGCACCAAGGGTGTAAAAATATCACAATATGGGATGCATTACCCTTTATAAGTAAATATGATCATGATATACAAAAAAATCTTCCAAAAACAACATTAAAACATAATATAAAAGATAAACCCAAACTATCTGACATGTATGTATAAATATAACTAATAAAATAAAAGTCTCCAAAGTAATTACCCAAAATTAATGATTAAGAAACGACATAACAAATGTTAAGGAAAAGAGCTAGTAATATCCTTAACAATAAGAAAAATCCTCATAGAAACTGAAAAATAGTATTATATATGTAGGGTTGGCATACAAGTACACTTATTAGAAAAAAAAAATTCTCTCATTCATATCTAAAATAATCATAGTAATACAATTGTGAAAAAATGTTGATCCAAATATCACCTATACATGCATACTAACATTCCCAATCTCACTAAGGCATGCTCACCAAATAACAGAATCCATGTAAAATAATATAATGTAAATAAAATTGATAGTAGTTTACCCCCCCACAACCTTACCATTGATTATCCAATCTCATCCCCCAATATTAATTTTCCTAGAACTCCCACCTCTATTGAATATACCACATCGCATCCTGCATTAACAAACCTAGTCCACACGACACTTCCCTCGTGCACACACATGGGCCTCACAACACTGACTACCCATACACACATGGTCTTGAGAACACACCCATGCCACACAAACCTAGGCCACACAACACATCAAATCTCCTCAATAAGACAATGTGGATACCACATTAAAACTCATCTTGAAGACACATGAGATGTCACATTACAACTCATATTGAAGACACATGGGATAACACATCACATCTCATCCCGAAGACACATAGGATACCATATCTCATCATCAATGAACTAATAGACATCCCTACATCATAACCTATAAAATACCTACTTCTATTGAAAGAGGGATCCAAGAAGACAGGGTGGCCAACAATCCATCCTCCCAACAAGATGTTAGGGAAGACACCCCGCATGACTATGTAGTTGTTCGACACATAGTACTAAAAATCTGTCGCGTTCATTTTGAAATAACAAGATTATAAAATGTGTATATATATATAGTTTCAAGAACGCAGGCCTAACCAAAGGGTTAAAAAACATCCAACCCACTCAAAACATCTTTAATTATTTTTCCACCTCTTAATTCATTTTTTTATCTCCAATGGTCATTTCAAATTGTGATGGGCCCTTAATTCATTATTTGGAATCAACCATATTTAATAACACAACCCATCATTAAATTTTTCATTAACAAATTTCCATCCCCCAAACCAAACTAAACTCATGCCATTCCAAACATTATTGAACAATTATTCATTTATTGTTTCCATCACTACTCATGAATCTAGAATAATGAAACCACATTCCATAAACAACTCAACATACATTACCCCACCACCCCAAAAGTAGGGCCAAAAAAAGAACATCCTCACCTCCCCAAAAGAACTGCCACACAAACAACTTATCACCCCACATTCCCTAACAATTCATTGTCATCCCACAAGTACTAGCTCACGTCACAACACATCAAAATCCATTTATATGTTTATAAATAGATTTTATCACATTCAAGTTTATTTTACAGGCCTTATCACACAAAACAAATCATATGAAAACCATTTAATAATCCATGATTATGTAATTAAAAAAATTTCCTTCTGGGTGATTTCAAAATAATAAAAAAATATGGTTTCTATAACATATGTCAAATAATAAAAGAAAACCACCAACAACCACAATTTTTAGCAGGGTTTCATGTATGAAAAATCACAATATCAAAAATAATTTCAATGTTGTAAAAACATATGACCTAACCCCATTTTCTGTAAAATTGAAATTGAAAAAATTCATTATATCTTATTAATCCGTAACAATAGTAATCCACAGATAATAATAGTAAACCCATCCCGTATGATACACAATAAAAATAAAAGAGGGCATAAACACAACACAAAATCTTTCTATCATTTTGTGTAATGCAGGTAGAAAAAGAAACCAACCAGAAACCACCAATACAAAAGAATATTGAGGATAAACCTATACCTCCCTAATGGGTGGTCAAAATGAAAACCAAACAGACCCCAAAAATAAAAAAACACCAATGTAGTGCAACCCCTTAAGAAGAATGGATGAGAATAGATACCAGAAGATAACTCACAAAGCATCAACCATGAATCACTAACAAACGACCACTGAGATTAGAAAATCAAGGAGGATGGAAAAGGGACTGAATAACACCCTGGGTTTCTTGGGATCCACCCATATGAGAGGAAAAGGAAGCCATAACCAAATTATTAAAAATTCGTAGAGAAAATAATATAAATAATTCACTGGATCAAGGGTTCACAAGATGTGTAATCCTCTTTCACTTAGTGCAATCCTTGGTATTCAGTTTTTAAAAAAAACACATTGCCTCAACATATTATTATTTATTTTAATCCCTGATATATTATAAGTCAAGAAACCCCTTTCAGATCATGAAAAATATTTTCACATCATGATGTCTCCCTTCATCCATCTTTTAGCAACGAAACATCTCCAGAATTCTTCTGATCCTCCCCTAAATACCTACAATTACCCAAACCAACAAACTAATGGATTGGAAATGTCACGACCCGACCCCACCGGTCCCAAGCCGCAACTACCTCAAGCCCGCCTCCATAAGCTAGAGGCTGGTGACCAGCGCTGAAGGCGTAACAAACTTGGGGAGGCCTTTGCCTAAGCACCTGTACTCACGCACACACAACCCAGAAGACGCAAAAGTGCAGAGTAAAAGGGAAACCAAAAGACAGGAGACTAAATCCCAACCACAGTCATACAACCACAACAGAAAAGAGGAAATAAAGTGTTGGAAGTACTGAAAAGTAATATGAAAAGTAAACAGGGCTAACAAGTTCCCAAACAAAAAGATGCCATAACCCGGCAACAGGTGAACAAAAGAAAACAACTGGATAGAACCCCACCTGAATACTCTAGCACGACCGCAGTGCGCTGCTCCAGCTGTTGTGACCCCTACGCTCCTCCGTAGTCACGATGGACCTGTCCATCATCTGCAAGGGCACACCAGGTGCAGGCAAAGACCAAGCAGGGGTGAGTATAAGGATACTCAGTAGTATGCCCTAAAATCTCTAGGGAGCAACAAAGAAGGCACTAAAGAGGTGAGCAGTAAACTAGTCAAGAATAGAAGATAAGTTAGTAAGGAGAGTGTAGCTCAACACAACAGAAATATGTGGGCACGGACCCCAGAGAGCGGAAATAGAAGTATGGACCAATATATATATATATATATATATATATATATATATATATGCTAAAAAACAAACCCAAACGAGTGTGTAAGGGGATCTCTGCCTCCATGCTCAGCCCAGGGTAAGTCGCCATCATCCCCAAATGATTCCATCCTCAACCCAGCATTTCGTTCCGTCCGCCTAGGAAACCCAAGTTAGAGGGGCCCAATCACCACACTTCAATACTATCCGCTTTGGGCGGCACTGACTCACCCGTGCGGTTTTAGGGCACGTCTCAAGGACACATCTCAGTGGGAAAAAGTACCCCTCTTCCTCGTGGGTCTTTAGGTAACGTTAGAACTGTCACAACACTGATCCGCGTAATTAGGATCATGCTCTGGTAATCACGGAGGAAAAGTCACCGACTAGCCTCAGGAGAAGGGCTAAGTCCAAATCGTCAACGGGTGACCCACTGCCCAGCCCTGCTGGAGGGTAAACCTAGAATAAATTAACAGGTGACCCACTTCCCAGCCCCGCTGGAGGGTAGACCTGGAACACGTCAACAGGTGACCCACTGCCCAGCCCTAATAGAGGGTAAACCTGGAATAAATCAACGGGTGACCCACTACCCAGCCCCGCTGGAGGGTAGACCTGGAATAAATCAACGGGTGACCCACTGCACAGCCCCGCTGGAGGGCAGACCCAGAACACGTCGACAGGTGACCCACTGCCTAGCCCCGTTGGAGGGTAGACCTGGAATTAGACGACGGGTGACCCACTGCCCAGCCCTACTGGAGGGTAGACCCTAAGGTGTCGTCGGGCGACCCACTGCCCAACCCTGTTGAGGGTGGACCCTGAATCATCCTAATAGCTCTGCACTACCACTAACATCACCTGGTGACACTAACAACGCCATCGTGCATTGGTTCAGAGCGCGTAAAAGAAGACCTCCACTTCACATTAGTACGATCTCAAAGGAGGTTTCACATGCCCCAACAGGTTGCACCGTTGCAGTTATCATAGAAAACACGCGAAATAGGCTATTTACTCACCTGATACGGACAACCGGTGGATATGGTAAAATTCACCATAGTCGGCCCGTGAGGGCCTGCACCCCAGCTTCGATACTCGTCAGGCGAACCACGTCATTGTGATGCTCTCAGAAAGATATGCAGAAACGATTACTCATGTGCCCTGAACAGACATCTGGTGAAAATGCCAGAAAAAGCTGCATGCAGCTCGAAGGTGGCTCTTGTGGCCCACTTATCAATTGCCACTTCAACTCCCAAAAACATACTTTAAACCTCCGTCTCGATGCTAGGGTCGTATCGCCACTGACGGCGCTCAAATCGGTCATTGGATGTGTCCGAGCCAACCCAAACAAGAATTTCCTGTGTAGCACTTAATGCGCGTGACGCGCCACTGAGCTTCTGTTCCGGGGATTAAAATTCTTCGAATCAACCCCAGAATATACTCCTCATGATGAGGATCATCATTCTGCAGACAACGTGTAAAACGGATACCCGTAGAGATATTTACGGGTGTCCGAAGCCGGAAGGGACAACCCTTGGGCTGGACCGGCCTAGCTGGTCGGTCCACCCGGCATGGGCCGGCCCGAGCCGGCCGACCCGGCTTGTTGCGCCGGCCCGCGGATTTTCCGCATGGGCCGGCCACAGACCCGCGGTCACCTCACGGTTCCCGCTTCAACCGACCGGCCACGAGGCCAGTCTTCGTTCATCGAGGAGACCCACTGGAAGCGGGTCTCGGTTCCTCGTGAGGTGTCGTGCCGCAACCCCTGTCTTTCTGGACGACCACGCCTTGCCGCCCGTCCGAAGCGCCGCGCCGCCGCCCGCACGCCGCGCCGCAGCATGGAGACAGAGCCACCGCCTGCTCGCCATGCCACCGCGCAGAACCAGAGCCGCCGCCTATGATCCGCCGTGTCGGAGGCCGCCGCTGCCGCTGGAACGCGCCCCACCACCGCCTGGCTTGCCGGACCACCCTGGATCCAACAGAAATGTGGGGTATTTGGCCAGAAAATTTTCCGGGGCCACCCCGGGCACCCCGTGACCCCAAAAAATTGATCCGAAAGGATCGTTGTGAAGAAAAATTCAATCCCTACAAAATGAGAGGCTTCGCTCGATGATCAGACAACAATTCGATGCGAAGAAGTCTAAATTGAAGAAATTTGCAAGAGTGGGAAAAAAATAAAACACGAGCCTACCTCGAGGGCTTTTCCCGATGCTTCACGATCGGGATGCCGGAACCGCCTTGCCTTGCCGGAGTGATGGAGGGGAGGTTGGAAACTTGTTGAGAGCCCTTGCACCAGGGAGGAATGTCCAAGGAGGGTGAAGATGGTGGTTAGTGTGTTTATATAGAAAAACACATTTAATCACCCACTCATCGGCCCATTCCCGAACTTTCATCGGGGCCGGGATTAATCCTCCCTTTGGACAAACGCCATTCCCCGAACGCAATGGCATCGTCAAAATTTTAATCTGAGCCTTCATTCAAGAGTTATAAAATTCGACGCCCGCGACCGCCAAATTACGAAAATGCCCCCGGGGGCGTTTTCCACAGTTGGACTACGCCCACTAAAATCATACTCCTCCTAGGGTAAACAGCACGGTCTGGAGTCAACGGTGCCCTCTGTTTTCCCGTCCGAGCTACCGTTCAGGAGTTATTATACTAATTTAGCCATCCCAGTGTGAACGCACGCCAAAACTAAATCCGGCCACACCGTGGCTCGGTTTCGTACGCCATCAGAACGCCCTTCTCTAGAATTATATCAAGAGAATTTAAAAGTCTCACAGGCTCAAAATAGGGGTTCTTACATCATTTCCTTCTTCACATTTTTCATCCCCGAAGAACAAAACTACAAAAACAGTTCAGGGTACTGGGCCCGCATCTGGCTCTCCCGCTCCCAAGTGCTCTCGTGCACCCTCCCATGCTGCCACAACACACGAACTAGAGGAATGGCCCGTCCATGCAGAGTCTGCTCCTGCCGGTCCTCAATCGCCACCGGGTGCTCCGAAAAGGTGGCTCCATCCACAATGTCCAGTTCTCCCCAGTCGATGATGTGCGTGGGGTCGTGCACATATTTTTTCAGCTATGACACGTGGAAGACGTCATGCACTCTCTCCAGCTGTGGGGGGTAGAGCGAGACGGTAGGCGACCTCACCAACCCAGTGCACGATCTCAAAGGGCCCAGTAAACCTCGGGGACAACTTGCCTCCCCGGCCGATCCTCCGTGTTCCAAGCCATGGGTAGACTCTCAAAAAGACATGGTCTCCCTGCTCAAACTCCAAGGGACTGCGACGTCGGTCTTCATAGGACTTCTGTCTGCTCTGAGCCGTCCTCATCCGCTCACGAATGACTTGCACCTTCTCCGTCGTTGCCTGCACTAACATTGGGCCCACGAGGGAGGTCTCTCCAACCTGCGTCCAGCACAAGGGTGACCTGCAGGGTCTCCCATAGAGGGCCTAGAAAGGTGGCATGCCGATAGTGGAGTGGTAACTGTTGTTATAGGAAAACCCTATCAAGGGCAGGTGATCCTCCCAGCTCCGGCCGAAGTCTAACACACACGGCCTGAGCATGTCCTTCTACACCTTGATAGTGCGGTCGGTCTGCCCATCAGTCTAGGGGTGAAAAGCTGTACTCATCCGCAACTGAGTCTCAAATTCCTCCTGCAGGCCTCGCCATAACAGTGATGTAAACCGTGTGTCGCGGTCGGAGATGATCATCAAGGGTACTCCATGAAGACGGACGATCTACCGAACATATAACTACCCCAAACTCTCCACCGAGCTCTGCTCCCTGATATCAAGGAAGTTCGCCGACTTCATGATCCGGTCCACTATCACCCAAATGGAGTCATGGCCCTTCACTGTACGCAGAATCCCCATGACAAAATACATAGATACGCTGTCCCACTTCCACTCCGGGATATCAAGGGGCTGCAACAATCCTGTCGGAACCTTGTGCTCTGCCTTCACTTGCTGACAGGTAAGATGCCAAGAAACGAACTCAGCTACGCTCCGCCTCATGCCAGACCACCAAAACTTCTGCCGAAGGTCTTTGTAAATCTTTCCCACAGCGGGATGTACGACCAAGGGAGAAGTTTGGAACTCCCACATCACCTCCTCTCGCATCTCCACTGGTACTACAACTCGCCCTTGAAACAGGATATCGTGATTCCCTCCTTCAGAATACCCATCGGGTGCGTTGCCCGTGGATATCTGATCACGCAGTACCTCGCTATCAACATCTCCCAGGTGCGACTCTCTCACACGCTCAAGGAGCGAAGGAGTCAACACTATCGACTATAGAAAAGTTGTACCCTCCTGCTCCACCATGGTCAGCTGAAGGGAAGCCAACTGCTCTGAAGCTTCCTGCACTAGGTGAGCCTGGGAATTCCTGCTAAGGGCATATGCTACTACGTTGCCCTTCCCTAGAGTGTAGACTATCTCGAAGTCATAGTCCTGCAGAAACTCCTACCAGCACCTCTGCCTCAGGTTCAAATCCCTCTGAGTGAAGATATACTTGAGGCTATGGTGATCTGAGTAGACTACAAAATGCTCGCCCAAAAGGTAGGGTCTCCATAGCCACAAGGAGAAGACTACCGCTACCAGCTCCAAATCATGAGTCGCATAATTATGCTCGTGGGGCCTCAACTATCTCGACCAAAATTCAATTACTGCCCACTGATGCATCAGCACACATCCGAGCCCAGCTCCTCAAGCATTGCAACATATGATGAACTCAACACCCTCCTCTGGCAGCGTCAACACCCGTGCACTAGTCAGTCTCTGCCTCAACTCTTTGAAGGCCTGATGGCACTGATCAGTCTAGGTAAACGGTCGCCTCTTCCGTGTCAAATCGGTCAAAGGGACAGCTATCCTGGAGAAGTCCTCCACAAACCTCCTGTAGTACCCTGCCAACCCAAGGAAACTCCCCACCTCAGACGCGTTCTTGGGTGGCTCCCAAGCAAGCACCTCTTCTATCTTTTCAGGATCCATAGCCAATCCATGTTCCGTAATGACGTGACCCAACAAGTGAACCTCATGAATCTAGAACTAGCACTCGAGAGCTTCTCGTACAGCTGGTGCTCTCAAAGTAAGTCTAGGACCATCCTTAAATGCTCTGTGTGCTCCCCCTCTATCGCTGAGTAAATGAGTATGTCATCAATAAAGAAAACCACAAACCGGTCCAAAAATAGCTGAAAAATCTGGTTCATCAAAGCCATGAAGATGGCAGGGGAATTTGTCACACCAAAGGGTATCGCCAGAAAATCGTAGTGCCCATATTGGCAACGGAAGGCCAGCTTCAGAATATCAGCCTCACGAACCCGCAACTGATGGTATCCAGATAGAAGATCGATCTTCGAGAACCAATTCTCACCTCGCAACTGGTCAAAGAGGTCATCGATCCTCGATAAAGGGTACTTGTTCTTTATAGTGGCCTGATTTAGGCGACGATAATCCACACAAAGTCGTAGACTCCCATCTGCCTTTTTCACAAACAGAACTGGAGCCACCCAGGAGGACACTAGTCCTGATGAATCCCTTCTCATAAAGGTAATCCAACTGAATTCATAGCTCCCAAAGCTCTGTGGGTGCCATTCGATATGCTGCACAAGATTTCGGATCAGTCCCTGGCTTCATGTCAATGCAGAACTCCATCTCCCGCCTCGGAGGTAGTCCTAGAACATCTCAGGAAAGACGTCCATGTAATCCTCTACCACGGTAGGGATCCAAGTTCCTGTAGCATCCTCTTCTCTAAGAGCCATGCTCTCCAGCTAGTGCGAAAAAGGTCGGGGTCTCCTGCTTATAGTACCCATCTGCTCTGCCACGAGGTCTCGTTCACCAAGGATGGTGAACATCGTCCCATCAGAAAACTCCCCTCTGACTCGTCTGTGACGACAGTCGATCTGAGCATGAACCATAGAAAGTCAATCCATGCCTAGGATGATGTCATAAGGTTCCATTGTGATGATGAGCAGGTCCCACATGAAACTCCTTCCCCCGAAAGACAATTCTCTATGTCTGCAGATAAAAGTCACCAAAGAGGAACTTCCTGTACGAACCTCAAGGCTAAGAGAAGGTGTCAGCGCCTCTACTAGAAGCCCCAACTCTCGTACCAAAAGAAGTGATAAAAGGAATATGCTGGCACCCGTGTCTACTAGTACTGAAGCAAGGGTGGAGTAAACAAAAATAGTACCTCGAACCATCTCGTGCGCTGGAGGATCTCGAACTCCCATGGCATGAAGCTGCCCGCGGCCCCTACCGCCAGCTCCCTGAGCCTAACATGGGCCGCCTGGAGGTGGTGGGGGGGGGGGATATTGAAACGTCGTCCCCCACCTCCTGGTCCGGCCGCTCTGCATGCGTTGCCTCCCTGAGGACCGCCGGGTCCTCGTCTAGGTGACCCCTGGTCATGTCGCTGCCTCTGCCTCTGCGGTGCTCCCGCTACCTACCACGGCTGATATGCACGCCTGGTTTGGAAATCCCATGCTTGGTGTCCTAGTTCATCACAATCATAGCATCAGACCTCCCATGTCTGCCCCGGCGCCCTACGGTGCCACTGTGGTGTGTGACCCTATCCCTGGGTCTGCTCAGGGATGGGCCTCCTCGGCTGAGGCCCAGCCCTCTGTCGCATTCCTGCTGAAGACTCTTCTCTCAAACGGCCACTGCTAGGTCCTACTACTTGGCACCCCTCGACCTGGAAGCTCTCGGTCACAAGCGCCCTCTCCAACACCCTGACGTAAGTGGGGAATCACAAGGGCACCAAGCTAGCTCAGATCTCCCTGCTAAGACCCTGCTCGAACTTCCGCGCCCGGAAGTAGCTGTCGCGGATAATGTCCTGTGAGTAGAACATAAGATCAGTGAATTGGGCTGAGTACTGGGACACAGACATCCCCCCATGCTTCAGCTCCAAAAGCTCTTGGATCCGAACGGTGCGCAAACACGAGGGGAGTACTCCTCCTGAAAAAGTTACTGGAAGCCATCCCATGTGAGGGACGACTCGTCATGGGTCTGCGTCACCAGATCCCACCATCGCCCGGCTGTCCCAAGGAAAAGACTGGTGGCTAGAGCCACCATCTGGTCTGCTAGGGTCTGTACCATCCTCAAGAGTCATGCCACAAACTTAGGCCAATCCTCTGACACCTGGGGATCCAGGTCCCCACGGAACCTCGACGGCTTCTGACGGTGGAAATCTCGAAGCGCGCTCAGTATGCGCGCGACCTCGGCTTGAACTGCCGGTACTATCTGCCACTTCCCAGGTGAAAGGGCTAATGCTGAAGCGCTGGGTGGGAGGGGATCATGTGAGGGTCCCTGAACTGACACCTCATCACTCGCAATACCGTCATCACGAGCTGGGGAGGGTAACCTGGCTGGCTGCCGTCGTGGGGGCATCCTGAAAATTATCATGGGATACCACGATCAGATGAGCATATATATATACATAACAGTAATAACAAATGGGAGATGACTCACACAAAGGACTGTCAAAGACTCATTCCCACGTGATGCATGTTTCAAAATTCCCTACAACAAGTCTCAGCATGCCAAGTCGTAAAATAGGTTATCAGGGTCCTGGTAAATGGATATGTCGGCCACCCGTACAATTGCTGGACTCCCTGGCCTGAGAGCCGCTCTCGAGACACGTCAGCATCATTGCCCTGAAAACCCAACCAGTTCCTTTTTAGGGACGTCCGAACAATGCTCCAAGGAATGAACCACCTCTGATACCACTTTGTCACGACCCGACCCCACCGGTCCTGAGCCGAAACTACCTCAAGCCCGCCTACATAGGCTAGAGGTTGTCGACCAGCACCGAAGCCGTAACAAACTCAGGAAGGCCTTCGCCTAAGAACCTGTACTCATGCACACACAACCCAGAAGACGCAAAAGTGCAGATTAGAAGGGAAACCAAAATACATGCAACTAAATCCCAACCACAGTCATACAACCACAACTAAAAATAGGAAATAAAGTGCTGGAAGTACTGATAAGTAATCTGAAAAGTAAACAGGTCTAACACGCACCCAAACACAAATATTCCACAACCCATCAATAGGTGAACAAAATAAAACAACTGGATAGACCCCCACCTGAATACTATAGCACGACCGCAGTGCGCTGCTCCAGCTGTTGTGACCCCTACGCTCCTCCATAGTCACGATCGACCTGTCCATCGTATGCAAGGGCATTCCAGGTGCGGGAAAAGCCCAAGAAGGGGTGAGTATAAGGATACACAGTAGGATGCCCTGAACGATCGAGGGAGAAACAAAGAAGTTACTAAAGAGGTGATCAGTAAACTAGTCAAGAATAGAAGAAAAGTTAGTATGGAGAGTGCATCTCAACCCAACAGAAATATGTGGGCACGGACCCCAGAGGGCGGAAATGAAAGTAGGGACCAATTTGTATATATATATATATGCTCAAAAAGAAACCCAAACGAGTGTGTAAGGGGATCTCCGCCTCCAAACTCTGCCTAGGGTAAGTCACCATCAGCCCCAAATGATTCCATACTCAACCCAGCATTTTGTCCTGTCCGCCTAGGAAACCCAAGTCAGAGGGGCCCAATCACCACACTTCAATACTATCCGCTTTGGGCGGAACTGACTCGCCCGCATGGTTTTAGGTCGCATCTCAAGGACGCGTCTCATTGGGAAAAATTACCCCTCTTCCTCGTGGGTCCTTATGTAAAGATAGAACTCTCAAACCACTGATCCGCACAATTAGGATCATGCTCAGGTAATCACAGAGGAAAAGTCACCTACTAGCCTCAGGAGAAGGGCTAAGTCCAAATCATTAATGGGTGACCCACTGCCCAGCCCTGCTGGAGGGTAAACCTGGAAGAAATCATGGGTGACCCACTGCCCAGCCCCAGTGGAGGGTAGACCCAGAACACGTCGACAGGTGACCCACTGCCCAGCCCTACTGGAGGGTAGACCGGGAATAAATCAACGGGTGACCCACTGCCCAGCCCCGTTGGAGGGTAGACCTGGAATAAATCAACGGGTGGCCCACTGTATAGCCCCGCTGGAGGGTAGACCCGGAACACGTCGACAGGTGACCCACTGCCCAGCCCCGCTGGAGGGTAGACCTGGAATCAAACGACGGGTGACCCAAAGGCCAGCCCCGCTGGAGGGTAGACCCTAAGGTGCCATTGGGCGACCCACTGCCCAGCCCTGCTTAAGGGTAGACCCTGAATCATCCTGATAGCTCCGCACTACCACTAACATAACCAGGTGACACTTACAACGCCACCGTGCATTGGTTCGGAGTGCGTAAAATATGCTCTCCACTTCACATTAGTACGATCTCAAAGGAGGTTCTGCATGCCCCAACAGGTTGCATCGTTGTAGTAATCGCGGAAAAACACGCGAAATAGGCTACTTACTCGCTCGATACAGAAAACCGATGGATATGGTACTATTCACCGTAGTTGGCCCATGAGGGCCCGCACCCCGGCTTCATTACTCATCGGGCGAACCATGCCATTGTGATGATCTCGGAATGATACGCAGAAATGACTACTCATGTGCCCTGAACGGACATCTGGTGAAAATGTCGCAAAACGCTGCACGCAGCTCGTAGGTGGCTCATGGGGCCCACATATCAATTCCCACTTCAACACCCGAAAACATACTGGAAACCTCTGCCTCGATGCTAGGGATGTATCACCGCTGATGGCGCTAAAATCAGACATTGGATGTGTCCGAGCCAACCCAAACAAGAATTTCCGGCGTAGCACTTAACGCGCGTGACGCGCCACCGAGCTTCTGTTCCAAGGATTAAAATTCCCTGAAACCACCCCAGAATATACTCCTCGAGGCGAGGATCGTCCTGACGTAGACGGCGTGTAAAACGGACACCCGTAGCGATATTTACAGGTGTCCGAAGCCGGAAGGGAAAACCCTTGGGCTGGATCGGCCTAGCTGGCCGGTCCACCCGGCCGGGGCCGGCCCGAGCCGGCCGGCCCGGCTTGCTGCTCCGGCCCGCGACTTTTCTGCGTGGGCCGGCCGCGGACCCGCGGTCCCCTCGCGGTTCCCGCTTCAGCCGACCGGCCAGGAGTGTAACACCCTGGGTAAATAAAGAATATGACATTTTTATATTTATCCATATTTGGGAATAAAATATTAATATGACTTTAAAGGGGACGCTATGCTCGATGGCGTACCCAACATGCAACAATGAGTTTCTTGGGAATCTTACGTTGCACTCTAATAATAAAATAATATTATTTTAAATATTAGTTAATGCCTAGCCGTTGTAATGGCGGGAATGAACAGAACTAACTACAAAATGATTATATATGTTCGAGGATTAAAAATGGGAATGAATCCAATTTTAAGCGTAGACATTCTAATAATCTTTAAAAGGTCGATTAACCGCCTTTTGAAGGCGAAACACTTTTAAATCCACTTGTTGAAAATTTTATGTGTTATATTTGACAAAATAAAAAACTTCTTTAGAATCGGGACATCAAAATTTACTTTGTGTAATTTTTTGGTATTTTTCCGAAAAAGTTCAATTTTTAATGAATAGTGAAAATTGTCGTATTTTATTTCAAAACCTCTTTTTAATATATTTTATTTATATGATTAGATTATATTTTGAATTGGTTTTAAAGTAAATTAGAATATATTTTTACCATTTAATCTAATAGTGGTCATTGGAATTAATTTCATTTTGAAATTAGACTTAAACTAGTATCAATCTTTTGATACTTATTGTTGCATAAAAACACGCTATTTACTCTGACAGCGGGAATTAATTATTAAATTAATTAATGAAACTAATATGTTTGGAATTTCTTAAAATATACATCATTTTTGAATTCGGAATATCAAATATAGCTTAGGGTGAAGTTTTGGTATTTTTCTGAAAAACATCAATTTTTGATGAATAGTGAAACCACAAAGTGGTACTTATAAAAACTGATTTTCCGTTTAAATGAAATTTTACCACCTCTGTGTTTTGAATTTCAAAAATCCGACATACATGGCTGTCATTAAGAAGTACAATGTGGTTCAATGGGATTAAAATAATTTTTTGGTGAATAGTAACTTTTATATTTTTAATCGCGATTAGAGGTAATTAGTGTAGTTTAAGGTAGTAATAATGTTTTAATAAAATGAAATGACCTAGACACATGTCCTAACCTCATTGTATGTGTCATGGAAGACCAAGACAATCCATGGGTCAACTTGGGGACCCCATGGAGCCACGTTGGTTGGAAAATGACATAAATACCTTTTTATTTAATGTTAAAGTAAAAATGACACAAACATGAGATGTTTTATGAAAACAATTTTTACATGGGGTTATACAAGTCAGTTTTTTGACTATAAATATTCATTAGAAATATAAAAATATTCCCTACATCATGATATTTGTTTTATAATTTTTATACATTAAATATATTAAATTATTTATGACATCATGATGATGCAGTGATTACCTCATTAATAATGGATTTAAATAAAATTAAAAGATAATGTAAAATCTATGACCTACACATGTCTAAAAACTATTGGATGGGTATATTTAGAACCCTTATCATCTTATTCTTGAATTATATCAATGTGGGACCTTTTATATCCGAAACTCATTTTAAAATAAAGGAACATTTCTTTACATTCCAAGACTGCCCCTCCTCTCCTCTTATAAAAAGGCCCCACCTCTACCTCCTTACCCACACTTCCAAAGACTTTGGCTCGGAAAAACCCTGCCCATTTTGTCTCTCCAAATCCCTCTACAACTCCTTGAAGCCTCACTTTGGGCAGAAGTCTTCCCAAGGAAGCCTTTGAGCTCAATCCAAAGGGAGTTACCCAATTTTAAGGTAATGTCTTCACTTGTGTCCTTTTGTTTTATTTTGCTTCTCCAACCCCCTAAACTCTTTTTATTCATTTCTTTTGTAACAACTCAAGTATATTAAATATACTAGGATGTTTTTATAAGAAGGATTCGAGCTACAATTACACACACCTTCATCTAATCGTTAAAGAACATACTGTTTCTATGGTTGGCGATTTTCTGCCTCACGAAACAATGATTGTTCAATATTCTATTAACACCTTTAAAGGTGGCCATTATGATGTCACTGTATTTTATATATGATATATATGGTATTTATGTTTACTATATTCTTCTTTATTTTATATTGAAACCATACCATTATTCTTTTCATGTTGTGTAACTGCGATAATTTCATATGAGGAAGTGTGGACTACCGCCCCCTCAAGTGATGTGACTCATACATGAAATACATGGAATGTATAAAGAATGAAATTAATGAAAATATGTGACCTATATAACATATATATTATACTGGAATTATAATATATATATATATATCATTTATTTTTAATTCCATTAATATGACAAAGAAAAAATGAAAGTAGTGTTCATGCGTACGTACGGCCTACCATCTCCATGAACGGTGCTTTTCGTTTTTTATCTCCAAATGATATGGAATAGTATAAAATGAATATGTACTGGATATATATGATAGTTTAATCATTAATACTATTCTGGAAATTATTTACTTATAACTACATGGACAATCATATTTCAAACAAGTTCATTTTTGACTCATGTACCAAACATCGACAAAAACGTCTGATAGGAACTCATATTATTAACCAATTATTATAAAATTATAATATGTGATATGAGGAGTTCCTTAGGCAATTATAAATTTCCCAAAGTTTATTATTCAGGAATATAAAGAAACGAACAAGACAAGTCGGACTTGAGGTAAGGGATCCTACTCCTCTCTTTATTTTTAAGTACACTCTTTTATGTCATTCCTTTTAAAGATCATCTTCCTTGTTATTGGGATGTTATTTTATATTAATCTTCCTGTAATTTTTATGATAAAATGACGAGAGACTCTATTATCTCTCATCAATCTATTTTTTAAGTTTTGAGTGGCGCCGTTAGGCTGCCAAATTTTCGTAAGAGATCTAACATCTCTTTTTTTTAAGTAATCTCCTTTATGTAACTTATTTTAATCTCCTCTTTGTTATGTTGGGGGATGTTCCTTTATTTTCCTCTTTCTTTAAACTTTATATTATTATTATGATAGACACTATTTTCTCTCATCAATCCATTTTGGAGGTTTTATGTGGCACCGTTAGGCTGCCGAGTTTTCATAAGGGATTTTTCATCTCACTTTTATTCCCGTGAGATTTATGATACATTTGACACAATTTCCTTTGAGTGGTGTATGTACTGCCCATTATTTTACTCATTGTGTAATATACTTTCATTTATGAGTATTTACATCAATGTTGTATTGTCCTTCTTTCACAGGGTACATGTCTCGAAAAATACCCGTGTCGGTAAGGGAACCTTTCACCCTCCCCATTTTAAAAGACTTCTTTTGTTATGTCTTTTAATTCACATACTATTATGTTGGGATATGTTCTTCTATATCCTTATTGATTTAAATTTTATGTCCATGTGATGAGATACCCTTTTTATCTCTCATCAACTCATTTTCTAAATTTTGTAGTGACGCCGTTAGGCTGTCAAATTTTTTCAAGGGAACTTCTTAACCGAAATTTGATTCTTTGGGATAAACTTGTACTCCTTGAATATGTCGTTCTATGAATATGTGTGAATAACCTCTGATTGTTTTACACTTAATATCCACTTATATTTGGTGTATTCGTTTGTCACACATAATTATGTAATTGATTTATCCTTAAACCAAGGATACCGTCTTTGTATGGGACTTCGTCTCAATATCCACTCATTGAGGCATATTTTATTTTATACACAACCTTCTTTTATACGGTGTATAAACCCCTTTGACTTTTACATTTATCCAAAAAGAAATCTTTTTTATACGAAGCGTTTTACTAAATGACAAAAGGGAATGTTTTTGTCGTACGTATGCGGCGACAACGACTTCTCCACCGTCGTGACCGTTATTTGAGTTTAGGCTTCCTATACAAGCCATACCTTCTTTTTAAAAGATAAATAAATGCCATGTTTTACTTTTTTTTATTTTGGCATTGAAAATGGTTTTCATAAGGTTTTTTATATCAATGTGTTTTATTGATATCTTGTGATTGAAATGTGGAAATGTTATGTTTCCTTTATGCATGTATTATCTGGTACGATTATGTTATGGTTCTTGGGCATTGTTATGAAGACGGGTGGTTCCGTGATAAACTAAGGGCGGGTGAGCCCAATATAGCTCTCCAATGCATTGGGTAACGCGAAGGAGTGAAACATTAAGGTTTCTCCAAAGAGATTTAGGGAATATACTATGGTGGGTATTCCAAACATAACCAAGAGGGTTACTCCCTACGTAAGAATGTTATGAATGGCTCAAGTTACCTTTATGTCTTATGATTTCTATGATTTATTCATGATTTGATGAGGTATGTTAAAGTGCCTATGTTTTATGGGTAAAGTATGATTTCATTCTTATGTATATATGAACTCATGTTTCCTTTCCATATTTTTTATAACGCTTACTGAGCTTTTTATGCTCATCCAATGTTTTTTTGAAATGTTTTTCATAGGTCAAGGGAAAGGTACCTGATATGATGATTGCGTCAAGGAAGTGTCAAGAAAGAATCCATGTTTTATTTTAAACATTTTTCCGTTGATGGGAGAAATTAATACTATCTTTATGTGACCACTTTGTTTAAATGAGGAATGTAATGCAAGTTTTATGATCTAATTCTCTAAAACTCTAAACCTGAAAAGATCCTCAATGTGTAATCTTGTAATAACTCAAGATTAAGTAAGGTTTAAGGCTGGGGCATTATAGTTGGTATCAAAGGTCGGTTTAGACAAATTTAGGGATTATGAGTTTTTGTTAGACACATGATTAGTCCCTATATCTATTATTTCAGTTAAATCCTTTTTCTATAACTTTTTTTTGGTCAAGTAAAGTCGGTTACGAATTGAAGGAGAAGGATCTCAAATGACATTCTTATCTCTTCCTGGTTACATGCTTGTAATAATTATTGAAAAGTCATGTTCGGATGATTGTGAAACTTTTTCTAGCATACAACTCACTTGCAAGCAATTGTTTGAGATATAAAACACCTCCACTATACCTCGTTATCATCATGGATCATGGGTTGTTTTTAGACAAATACTATTTTCACAATATTCTCATATTTTCAAGAAAGGTAAATATTATCAAAGTATTTTCAAATATTTTACCTTATCACAAGAATTTTAAGCATATTATGATTTTAAAAATGGTGCTGAGGAAGGAAACCCTTGTGCAACCTATTTATATTTGCTTTCAAAATATAGTCTCTCAGCACATACTTATGGTATTTTAAAAGGACAAATAATAGAAAGTTTCAACTCAAATTCTGTCTGACTATTTTATAGAAATCATGTTTTATCAGATGTTTTGGAATTATATGTCATACATGATTATTTTCCAAAACTATTTTTCTGTGAACACCCATATGACCCATGTTGTACAAGGTGTATTTGGATGGAGGAAGCAAATGATTTTGAAGGATCTCTAAATCACTATTTTAATTCATGGGACTTCTACTTACGTGATCAAGATAACGATGAAACTGAGTGGACGCTATGATCAAGG
Source organism: Viscum album (assembly GCA_963277665.1). Classification (NCBI taxonomy): domain Eukaryota; kingdom Viridiplantae; phylum Streptophyta; class Magnoliopsida; order Santalales; family Viscaceae; genus Viscum; species Viscum album. The sequence goes on from OY728158.1 coordinate 546,855,740, forward strand.
TATAATGTTATTCATTTTGGGAATCATTTTATTTTATCTTATGGTGGTGAAATAAGAATTCAAGAATTAAGATGTTGAGATCATAATGAATTTGGATGAAAATGAGAGGTATAAGGAAACTATTGAGGTTAAAACATGTTAGGGTTATTTTTGGAGTTTTTTAAAAAGGACAACACGCAGACCGTGTGACAACCCATCGCGTCGGACAAAGATGCGGGAATTGAACCCACAACCAAAGTACGAATGGTATTTATCACCTACCACTGGACTACGTGAAGTCCCTGGTTAGTTTGACTGATTCTTTTTAGTTAGATGATTTTATGAATTAAGAGTACGTTGATTTTGGGTTATCTATAGAAATTTATTAACCTATCATGGAGGATATGTGATTAGGTTAATTACTTTTCAATACGAAACATTAAGAGCAACTGATGTTGTTTGGAGATAAATGTTATGATTTAACTTAGAAGACTATGTGACTAAATCCTTCAAATATTTGGGTTTCAATCTTAGTTTGGTTTACTTTGAATAATTTTATGGACTAATTGTTTATCGAATGGTCCTCGTTGAACTTTGGGTTTTGTTGGACAAAATTTGGAGATTAAGAATAGATTTTCTTTTTATAAAGAGTTATCCTTTTCTGGATTATCTGATCTTGTACTAAGCTTTTTGGTTTTGGTTTTGGTTAACATCTAAGTACATGGGAAGTATATAGTTCTCTTTTGTGGATTAGGTGATTCTCTAGAAGTTGATTATAATACTCTTAATGTGAACAAGTCTTCCTAAATACTCGTCTTTTGGAGAAAATATGAGTTTGTGTAAGGAATATAATAAAAGTTGAAAGTCAACATGATAACTGATTATGTTTCCTTATGAATAAATTCCTCAATAAAAAGTAACTTAAAACAAAAATGTTGTCTATTAACTTTTCCTACTGGGGAATCGAATACCGTTTAACCCATCACAAGTTTGTGATTTTCTTATGGTTAACTTTCTCCTAAACATGTTTTCTATCACTCTCCATCAGAACATGACCCTTTTTTCTCCTCCATGTCCATGTTTTCCTACATGGAATCCTAGTATGGGTTAACTCGGGTGACCTCTGTACTTATCTTTATTTATTTTAAAGCGGTTGTTTTACGGACTCTTGTTCCGATGTGGGATTTTCAATGAAATTTCCAAGCCCAATTTTAAAATTGAGAGGAAGCAATTCCCAAAAGGTGGGAAGGATGTAACACCCCAGGTAAATAAATAATATGACATTTTTATATTTATCAATATTTGGGAAGAAAATATTAATATAACTTTAAAGGGGATTCTATGCTCGATGGCGTACCCAACACGCAACAACGAGTTTCTTGGGAATATTATGTTGCACTCTAATAATAAAATAATATTATTTTAAATAGTAGTTAACGCCTATCCATTGTAATGGCGGGAATGAACAGAACTAACTACAAAATTATTATATATGTTAGAGGATTAAAAATTGGAATGAATCCAATTTTAAGCGTAGACATTCTAATATTCTTTAAAAGGTCGATTAACTACCTTTTGAAGGCGAACCACTTTTAAATACAATTTTTGACAATTTTATGTGTTATATTTTACAAAATAAAATTCTTCTTTAGAATCGGGACATCAAAATTTACATTTTGTAAATTTTTGGTATTTTTCCGAAAAAGTTCAATTTTTAACGAATAGTGAAAAATGTTGTATTTTAATTCAAAACCTCTTTTTAATCTATTTTATTTATATGATTATATTATCTTTTGAATTGGTTTTAAAGTTAAATTAGAATATATTTATAAAATTTAATCCAATAGTGGTCGTTGGAATTAATTTCACTTTGAAATTGGAATTAAACTAGTGTCAATGTTTTGATACTTATTGTTTCATAAAAACACGCTATATGCTCTAACAATGGGAATTAAATATTAAATTAATTAATGAAAATAATATGTTTTGAATTTTGTAAAATAGACATCATTTTTGAATTCGAAATATCAAATATATCTTAGGATGATGTTTTGGTATTTTTCTGAAAAACTACAATTTTTGATGAATAGTGAAAGCACTAAGTGGTTTTATAAAAACTGATTTTACGTTTAAATGAAATTTTACCACCTCTGTGTTTTGAATTTCAAAAATCTGACATACATGTTTGTCATTAAGAAGTAAAATTTGGTTCAATGGGATTAAAATAATTTTTTGGTGAATAGTAACTTTTATGTTTTTAATTGCGATTAGAGGTAATTAGTGTAGTTTAAGATAAGAATAATGTTTTAATAAAATGAAATGACCTAGACACATGTCCTAACCTCATTTTATGTGTCATGGAAGACCAAGACAATCCATGGGTCAACTTGGGGACCCCATGGAGCCACTTTGGTTGGAAAATTACATAAATACCTTTTTATTTAATGTTAAAGAAAAAATGACCCAAACATGATATGTTTTTATAAAACAATTTTTACATGGGGTTATACAAGTAAGATATTTTAATATAAATATTAATTAGAAAGATAAAACGATTTCATACATCATGATATTTTTTTTATAATTTTTAGACATTAAATATATTAAATTATTTATGACATCATGATGATGCAGCGATTACCTCATTAATAAAGGATTTAAATAAAATGAAAAGATAATGTAAAATCTATGACCTAGACATGTCCAAAACCTATTGGATGGATATATTTCTAACCTTTATCACCTTATCCGAGAATTATATCAATGTGGGACCTTTTAAATCCGAAACTCATTTTAAAATAAAGGAACATTTCTTTACATTCCAAGAGTGCCCCTCCTCTCCTCTTATAAAAAGGCCCCCACCTCTACCTCCTTACCTACACTTCCAAAGCCTTTGGCTCGGCCAAAACCTTCCCATTTTGTCTCTCCAAATCCCTATATAACTCCTTGAAGCCTCACTTTGGGCAGATGTCTTCCCAATGAAGCCTTTGAGCTCAAACCAAAGGGAGTTACCCGATTTTCAGGTAATGTCTTCACTTGTGTCCTTTTGTTTTATTTTGCTTCTCCAACCCCCTAAACTCTTTTTATTAATTTATTTTGTAACACCTCCAGTATATTATATATACTAGGATGTTTTTATAAGAATTATTCGAGCTTCAATTACACACACCTTCATATAATGGTTAAAGAACATACTATTTCTGTGGTTGGAGATTTTCCGCCTCACGAAATGATGATTGTTCAATATTCTTTTAACACCTTTAAAGGTGGCCATTAAGATGTCACTGTATTTTATATATGATATATATGGTATTTATGTTTACTATATTTTTATGTATTTTATATTTGAACCATACCTTTATTATTTTCATGTTGTGTAAATGCGATAATTTCAAATGAGGAAGTGTGGACTACCGCCCCCTCAAGTGATGTGACTCGTACATGCAATACATGGAATGTAAAAAGAATTAACTTAATGAACATATGTGACCTATATAACATATATATTATTATGGAATTAAAAAATATATATATATTTATCATTTATTTTTAATTCCATTAATATGACAAAGAAAAAATGAATGTAGCGTTCATGCGTACGTACGACCTACAGTCTCCATGAATGGTGATTTTCGTTTTTTATCTCCAAATGATATGGAATAGTATAAAATGAATATGTACTGGATATATATGATATTTTAATCATTAATACTATTCTGGAAATTATTTACTTATAACTACATGTACAATCATTGTTCAAACAAGTTCATTTTTGACTCATGTACCAAACATTGAAAAAAACATCTGATATGAACTCTTATTATTAACCAATTATTATAACATTATAATATGTGATGTGAACTAAATAATAATTTTTAAAGGAGTTCCATAGTCAATTATAAATTGAACAAAGTTTATTATTCAGGAATATAAAGAAACGAACAAGACATGCCAGACTTGAGGTAAGGGGTCCTACTCCTCTCTTTATTTTTAAGTACACTCTTTTATGTCATTCCTTTTAAAGCTCATCTTTCTTGTTATTGGGATGTTATTTTATATTACTCTTACTTTAATTTTTATGTTAATATTATGAGAGACCCTATTCTCTCTCATCAATCCATTTTGGAAGTTTTGAGTGGCACCGTTAGGCTGCCGAATTTTCGTAAGTGATCTAACCTCTCTCTTTCTTTTTAAGTACTCTCCTTTATGTAACTTCTTTTAAGATCCTCTTTTTTATGTTGGGGGATGTTATTTTATATTCCTCTTTCTGTAAACTTTATGTTAATATGATGAGATACCCTATTTTATCTCATCAGTCCATTTTGAAGGTTTTATGTGGGGCCGTTAGGCTGCCGAGTTTTCATAAGGGATTTTTCATCTCACTTTTATTCCTGTGAGATTTATGATACATTTGACACAATTTCCTTTGAGTGGTATATTTACTGCCCATTATTTTACTCATTGTGTAATATACATTCATTTATGAGTATTTACATCAATGTTGTATTGTCCTTCTTTCACGGGGTGCATGTCTCGAAAGATACCCATGTCGGTAAGGGAACCTGTCACCCTCCTCTTTTTTAAAGACTTCTTTTGTTATGTCTTTTAATTCACATACTATTATGTTGGGATATGTTCTTCTATATCCTTATTGATTTAAATTTTATGTCCTTGTGATGAGATACCCTTTTTATCTCTCATCAACTCATTTTCTAAATTTTGTAGTGACGCCGTTAGGCTGTCAAATTTTTGCAAGGGAACTTCTTAACCCAAATTTGATTCTTTGGGATAAAATTGTACTCCTTGAATATGTTGTTCTATGAATATGTGTGAATAACCTCTGATTGTTTTACACTCAATATCCACTTATATTTGGTGTATTCGTTTTTCACACATAATTATGTAATTGATTTATCCTTAAACCAAGGATACCGTCTTTGTAAGGGACTTCGTCTCAATCTCTATTCATTGAGGCATATTTTGTTTTATACACAACCTTCTTTTATACGGTATATAAACCCCTTTGAATTTTATGTTTATCCAAAAAGGAATATTTTTTATATGAAGCATTTTACTAAACGGCAAAAGGGAATGCTTTTTTCGTACGTATGCGGCGAAAACGACTTCTCCACCGCCATGACCATTATTTGAGTTTCAGCTTCCTCTACAAGCCATACCTTCTTTTTAAAAGATAAATAAATACCATGTTTTCCTTTTATTTTTTTTTGGTATTTAAAATGGTTTTCATAAGGTTTTTTATATCAATTTGATTTATTGATATGTTGTGACTGAAATGTGGAAATGTTATGTTTCCTTTATACATGTATTATCTGGTACGATTATGTTATGGTTCTTGGGCATTGTTATGAAGACAGGTGGTTCCGTGATAAACTAAGGGTGGGTGAGCCCGATATAGCTCTCCAATGCATTGGGTAACATGAAGGAGTGAAACGTTAAGGTTTCTCGGAAGAGATTTAGGGAATATACTGTGGTGGGTATTCCAAACGTAACCAAGAGGGCTACTCCCTACGTAAGAATGTTATGAATGCCTCAAGTTACCTTTATGTCTTATGATTTCTATGATTTATTCATGATTTGATGAGGTATGTTAAAGTGTCTATGTTTTATGGGTAAAGTATGATTTGATTCTTATGTATATATGAACTCGTGTTTCTTTTCCATATTTTTTATAACCCTTACTGAGATTTTTATGCTCATCCCAAGTTTTTTTGAAATGTTTTTCACAGGTCAAGGGAAAGGTACATGATATGATGATAGTGTCAAGGAAGTGTCAAGAAAGAATCCATGTTCTATTTTAAATATGTCTCCGTTGATGGGAAAAATGAATACTATCTTTATGTAACCACTTTGTTTAAATGTGGAATGTAATGCAAGTTTTATGATCTAATTCTCTAAAACTATAAACCTGAAAAGATCCTCAATGTGTAATCTTGTAATAACTCAAGATTAAGTACGGTTTAAGGCTGGGGCCTTATAGCGAGGCCAGTCTTTAGTCTTCGAGGAGACCCGCTGGAAGCGGGTCTCGGTTCCTCGCGAGGGGTCGCGCCGCGACCCCTGTCTTCCCAGACGACCACGCCCCGCCGCCCGTCCGAAGCGTTGCACCGCCGCCCGCAAGCCGCGCCACCGCCTGGAGCCAGAGCCACCGCCTGCTCGCCGCGCCAATGCCCGGAACCGGAGCCTCCACCTGCGATCCGCCATGCCAGAGGCCACCGCCGCCACTGGAATGTGCCGCACCGCCGCCGGGCTTTCAAGACCACCCTAGATCCACCGGAAATGTGGGGTATTTGGCCGGAAAATTTCCCGGGGGCACCCTGGGTGCCCCGTGACTCCAAAAAATTGATCCGAAAGGATCATTGTGAAGACAAATTCAAGCCCTACGAAACCAAAGGCTTTGCTCAACGATCGGACAACAATTCGATGCGAAGAAGACTCAATTGAAGAAATTTGCGAGAGTGGAAAAAAATAAAACACGAGCCTACCTTGAGGGCTTTGCCGGTTGCTTCACGATCGGGATGTCGGAACCTCCTTGCCTTGCCGGAGTGATAAAGGGGAGGGTGGGAACATGTTGAGAGCCCTTGCGCTAGGGAGGAATGTCCAAGGATGGTGAAGAGGGTGGTTAGTGTGTTTAAATAGAAAAACACATTTAATCACCCGCTCATCGGCCCGTTCCCGAACATTCGTCGGGGCTGGGATTAAGCCTCCCTTAGGACAAACGCCATGCCCCAAATGCAATGGCGTGCTCAAAATTTTAATCTGAGCCTTCGTTCAAGAGTTATAAAATTTGATGCCCGCGACCGCCAAATTACCAAAATTCCCCTCGGGGCTTTTTTCACAGTTGGACTACGCCCGCGAAAATCATACCCCTCCGAGGATAAACAACATGTTCTGGACTCAATGGTGCCCTCGGTTTTCCTGTCTGAGCTACCGTTCAGGATTTATTATACTTATTTAGCCCGCCCAGTGTGAACGCACACCAAAACTAAATCCGGCCACACTAGGGCTCGGTTTCGCACGCCGTTAGAACACTCTGCTCTAGAATTATATCAAGAGAATTTCAAAGTCTCACAGGCTCAAAATCGGGGTTCTTACAGGAAAGGAACAAACCATATATATATATATATATATTGGTTTAAAGAAAATAAAATAGATATTTAAAAATGAAAAAATAAAACATTTCAAAATAAACCCACATATAATAATTTTCAATGAAAAAAAATCATGATATCCATTTCATTCAACTCTTCTTTTTTCACCCGCAACAAAATAAGAACTAAGGTTTTTTAAAAAGTAAAAAAATATGGGTATCCTTATTTATAGTGATTGTTTAAATTATAAAAAATTAAAGGTAGATTCTATATATATATAATATATATTTATACTATTTAATTTGATAACCAAAATAGATGTGGTTTTATCCTCTAACAATGAATTTTAGGTAAAAAGCAATGCCTAATTATCAAACGTCAATTTAGATTTAGAGTATATGAATTTTTATATCACTTCATCGTGAAAAAAAATAATAAAAAATTAAATAGAACAAACCATAATATACTCTAAATAAAAATATGATACAATATATATATATATATATATATTCAATTTGAAGAAATACAATCAATGGAAAAAAATTAAAATCCTTTTGTTCATAATCCAATAGAAAATCAGTTTACAAAAATTGAACCACATGATAACAATGTGAAAAAGATAGTGATAATGATATATGGAGGAAGATAAAATGATTATCAATATGATTAACAAAAAAATGATCCTTCAAAATATTCAGACACCTACAAATTAAAACAACGTCCTACTGCACATAGATTTGAAGACTAAGAATATGAAACCTTAATGGAATCCCATTTCGATGTGGAAACCCCTTAATGGTCCGACCTATACTCTGTTGATCTACAAAAATCATCCTTCATCTATCTCATACTTAATTCAATAATAAAATCCCTATCTGATCACAAACCCTATGTTTTGTTCTGCTTGAAGCACCCAGGATCCCTCATCCAAAATCGACCCACTCCTCCTCTCGACTCAATATACCCAAAAAAACTAAACCCAATACTTGGTTTCCCCCTCTCTAACATCACACGAACAATACCCAAGAAATTATTCCATGATCACTTTTTTTATTCATTTAATTTTATAATTTTTCATATCTATCTATCATTTTATTTTATTATTAATACCTTTCAATTTTTTACACATATGAAATTTGATTTAATAATAAAATTATCATAATTATAATATATATAATTTCAAAATGTTATTAAACTAACTAATTATATTTATAAATTCCTATTTACGTTGAATCATAATTCATAGTTTTAAAAAAATTATGTAACATTATTAATTTTGTAAATATAATCAAATAAAATTTATATAATAATTTTTAATTAAAAACATATAAAATTTAAAATAATTATGTTTATAATATTATATAAAATTTAATATTAATATTAATTATTTTTATTTATTTTCATTAAAACAATATTTATATTTTTAAATATTATTTCATGAACAATATTGAAATACCACATTTATATTAGTATTAATTTTCTAAAAATGATTTAATAATACTTATATTCTAATTTATTTTCATAAACATTATAAATTTATAAAAGTCATTTTATAATAATATATTAATTTTAATAGTATCCTTAATTATTTTTATTTATTTTCATTAAAATAGTATTTATATTTCAATACAGAATTTCATGAATAGTAATAAAATATCATTTTATAATATTCAAATGTCAAATTAAAATATATAAAAAATTTAATTATAAAAAAGATTATATTAAAACACATATAAATTTTTTTTAATATTACTTGTATTTTAATTATCAATAATAAATTCATAATTCAAAATAATACCATATTTATAAAAATGGTATTTGTTTTTTAAATTTTGGGTATTAAATTTAAATCAAATATTATTTCTCAATAATTTATTTATTATTTTTATCAAATAATATTATACATTTATATTTTTCATAAAATCATAATTCTTGAATTTAATATTTCATCATGTATAATAAAGGTGTTATTTTAGAAAAATAAAAATAAAATAAAAATAAAATTATTTTGATTAAATAAAATCACATATTTTTATAAAATATAATTAATAACATAATTTATTTAAATTATAAATAATTTTTTCAGCATTAAGATTTTTATAATATATTAAATTCTTGCCCCTTAAAAAATTATACCCTCACAATTTGGTCTTTGGACAAAAGAAAATTCCAAATTTCCATCTTCAGAATTAGATGTGCTAGAATTGTTAAACATTTATACTCTACCACATAGAAGACATCTAATCTCCAATGTTTTATAGGTCATTCATCTGATACCAATTTTGAAACCTTAAACACATGCTTGCAAATTCATTACATAAAAAATGATGTTTATTTTATTTATAATATGAAATAGAAAAATACATAGATTATTTTACATTGTAGGACCTTTTTTGGTATATGTTTTGGAGGATTATATAAAGACATTACATTGTATCAAAACATTACCAAAATAAAGTAATATGGTTAATTTTATTGCTGTATTATAACTCTGTAGGTGAATCGAATGCCTTCAAAAAATTATATTAAACATGTGGAAAAAATTTTAAAACATAGAGTGGGCATTAATTTTCCTAGAAAGGGTCTGAAAATCATTTGGAAATGTCATTTAAACTATAATTTCACGTTAAAAATTTATCAAATATATTATTTGATAAAACCATTACAATGAAAAAGGGTTTCTATACTGTGAAAACATTCTTTAAAAATCCTTAAATAGTGCATATTATTTTGAAACTCATATATATTTCTGTATAATAATTCTTTTAAAATACTACTTTTAGTTTTTCTATTTTAAAAATAATAATTTTTATGGATTAGTCCTGATACTCAGTATTCCAAAAGAAATCCATAAGACAAAATTGATGTATCTCATGTGGTATATCATCCTATTTGAGGTTATGGGGTTTACTCCCCATACCATAACTTATCATCTCATAATCTACTTCCATGATTTTATAAAACATTTTAAATTGTACTTCCTTTCTCATTCATAACCGAACAAAATATCAAATCCATACATTAATTATTTTCATATATGAATATTCTTATGTTATTCATTAAAATGAATAATCATATTTTTATGAATTTCTAAAAATAAATAGGAGAAATCCATACATATAAATAAATTCTATAAATTAATGGACATAAACATTTCATCTTAAAAAATTAATTGAATGCTTGATTTAAATTACATGGGTTGTCAATAATAAATTATAATATGGCCATATATAAAATTATTAACGATATTATAGGATTCATATGGATATATTACACATAAAATGATAATATTTTTTAAAAAACACACTAAAACCAAAATCTACACATAAAATGATAATTTCATTAATAACACATATCATTAAAAATATATAAATCATAATAAAATCAAATACACTATATATTCTAAGTTAGATAATATCAAAACAAGTTACTTTTTTTATTTTTCATAAAAGATGAAATAATAATTTTTTGTTAATCTTTTTAAATATAATATATTAATATGTTGATATAATCAGTTACCTTGCATAATAAAAATTCATACTGCATTTTTTAAAAGAATATAAATAGATGTTTAAAAATAACGTATTTATAACATTTCAATATAAACCCACTTATATTTATTTTGAAGAGAAAAAATGAGGCTATTGCAGCTGACACCATTCCATTTGTCTTTTATTTTCTCATCCTCAGTAAACAATGAACTGGGGACTTCCCTAAAAGTGGAGAAATTTGGGGTTCCTTGTTTATTTTTAATTTTAAATTATAAAAAATTAAAGGAAGATTCTAGATATATAAATTTATCTATATTGTAGAATTTTATGACCAAAAGAGATTTGAGTTGATATTTTATTAACAAGTTTTATGTAGCGTGAAAATCTTATTGGGAAAGAATCAATTTATATTTATAATATATGCATATTTGTATTGTTGTAACTAGATGAAATAAGGAATAAATAGAAAAAAAATTAATAGACATTGAAAAAAATTGATGAGAAATATAAATATATATATATTATGAATTTTATGAAAAACTATAGATGAAATAAAATCAAATCCTTCTGTTCATAATCCAAAAGAATGTATGTTACAACAACTGGACAACATGTAAACAAAGCGCATAACACAATGACAATTATCGATGCAAGAAGAGAAAATTATGATCATTTTGGTTCACCCAATAATTATCCTTTAACATATGCAAATAACATAAAATTAAAACAAAGATCAACATCGCATATATCTGAAGATTAATAATATATATCACTGATTGAAACTGATTTGCGAGTCAAAAACCATTCATGGTCTGTTATAAGCATCGTTGCTCACCAAAAATTGACCTCTATATAACTCAAACATCATCCGACAACTGAATCCTTATTTTATCGTGAATCCTTGGTTGTGTTCACGTCAAAGAAATCATGTTCTCTCTAATGAAAATGACCCACTTCTCCTCTCGACTCGATCTACCCAAAGACCCCAAACAAGAAGCTCAGTCGTCCCCTCTCTGACTGTGCAAGAACCCTCCCCTAAAATTATTTAACAGTCTCATTTCATTATTCTTTTGGTTTTATATAATTTTTATCCATTTTCAATTTTATTTTATTATTATTTCTTTTCATTTATTTAAAAAAAGGAAATATGATTTTTAAAATAAATAATTTTTAATTAAAATATATGTATAATTTCGTAAAAAAAAATTCAAGATAGATATAATTTTCAATTTCTATATAATCATAATTCATAGATTTATAAAAACAATTTTTAGAGTATTAATTTTTACAAAATATAATAATACTTATATCATAATTTAGAATAAACAAATTAATAAATTTACAATAATAATGTTTATAATAATATATTATTTTTTATATTACCTTCAATTATTTTTCATTTTTTCATTAAAAATTATTTTTATATTAAAATATTGTTTCATGAATAAAAAAAATAACATTTTACATTATTTATATGTAAACTTGTAAATAGTACTTAAGAACCATTTAAAAATGATGTTATAAAATCCCTTTTTTAATATAACATTTATTTAAATTATTTATAATAAATCAATTATTAAAAATAATGCCACAATTATAAATATAGTTATTTTTATTTTTTATATTAAATTAAAATATATCTTATTTCATAGTAATTTATATAACAATATTTTAAAAAAAAATTTAAAATAATTTTTTTCAAAAAATAAAAATTAAATAATTTAAAATTTCAATATGTGTAATAATGGTGATAATTTTAAAAATAAATACAAATTAATGTAATTTTTTAAAATTTTATTATGTAAAATCACTTTTTTTTATAATTTATATTTCATAACTTAATTATTTTAATATATATTTCTATTTTTAATCACGTAGAAATTTATGGGATGTTACATGAATTCTCCATTATTGTTTACTTGGTATATTTGACTACACTAAACAACTATGGGAATGATTGGATATAATCTATATATTTTTTACTCCATACATTAACAGATACATTATAGAGATAACAAACCATACAATCGACAACTGGGATTGTAATGAAATGTCTCATCCAAGAATAATGGAATACATAAAATGTTCTTCGTTGAAAAAGGAAAAACTCACACTCCTTAAATAAGAGATCAAATAATGATCATTATCAAGAGTATCGGGATAATGTTTTGGTTACAAACACTACTAGAATACCGAATTTCTCAAAACAAATCACACAGGGGAATGAATAGATCTCGTTGATGTTATTAAGCATGAGTTTCATAAAGGAAGAAGAAAATAATAATTCAAAACTAATTATTTACTAACTTCATAGATTCATCCAACCAACAAAACTATAAACATGTTGGGACCAAGTTGGATGAAGAAATATGTAAAAAGAGTTTTTTGTTATGGAGTGTTGTCTTTTTTATTAATGAAGATAAATCAATTCACTTTGTAAAATACCTGAAAGTCATATGATGCTTTGATGATTTGTATTTCACAAATATCAATGTTAGGAGAACTTGTGATGAAATCCTTATGAGGGAAAGGTGGAGTAAATGTGATGTCAGTCGTATGCAGTTTTGATGGGAAAGAATTATGATGCTGAAAGATAGAGAAGTTGCAGTACTCCCTGTTGAAAACTCGATGATGCTAAAAGTGTTCTATCAAAGACTATATATCTTTATAGACGTCGTTCATGATTAAACCAGTTTTTTTGTTGAATACTATAGATTATAATGAAGTGGAATTGGTGTTATTGCCGAAATAGATTTTAAGGTGGCGTCGTTTCCCAGTGTTTTCCCAATTTTTGGGGATGAAAATTGGGAGATGGAGAAATATGATTTTGGAAATGGACGATGCACGAAAGATTGAAGATGTAATATTATGTTGTACGTGAGTGGAGTTCCATGATCCTAGTATCAAAACTTGTTAAATGAGAGGCATGCTCGAAAGATTGACTTTTTCTTACAATATAGAAGATGGTTTGGAATGCTGCAAATAATGCATGATTCAAGGCCAAAATTTCGAAAAAATGGAAAAGGCCATAAAGTGGACAGAATATTAAAGAAGTGAACAAAATACCAGGTTGCTGCAGAAGGAACTCACATGCCTAATGTGGCGTCAAATGGGGGTCTGCGTGATGCATCATGATCTAGCGTGATACATTGGGGTTTTTTCTCATGGGGGTTGATGAGGTATATAAATAAGATGTGACCCCCTCACATTTGAAGTTCTCGGCACTCAGTGAAATATAGAGCTCCGAGAATTGAAATAATTTTAAGTAAATGTGAGTGCATGAATAAATTACATTTGTTCACAAGAAGAAGAAGTTGTGCAAACTAAGAGAGTTGCACGCAATATTGAAGCTGCATGCAATAGGTGTTTCATGATAAAGGTCAAATCTTGTGCATGTTGCATAAAGGTTGCGTGCAAGAAACCTGTAAGGGCATGCGAAATATTTGGTTTAATTGCACATAATTAGTTGTGCGTAAGATAGTTCTTAGCGAATTCTTATTAGGAAAGTGAATATTTTTACTTCAAAGAATACAACTATTCAATTGTAAAGAAGCACTGAAATAGAGTAATTATTGATTTGTGCTAAGAGTTTACACAGACAATTACATATTGTTTTCTAAGTTCTACACGAGTGTAAGGGTATATCATACATGTTTTATTCAGTATCAAAGCATTGTTTTCTAGTGGATTGTTTGGTAATGGATTATTTTTGTACCATTCCAAGGACGTAGCTACTCTTGTTGAGTAGTGAACCTTATAAACCTTGTGTTCATGTGGTTGTTTGTGTTCAGTTGGAAATAAAATCTTTAATATGAGGTGAAGGGTTTTTTTAAAGGAAGTAAACTTAAAAATAAAGAGATATCACTACTTCACCCCTCGCCCTGTCAATGATACATAGAACCTGATTGAGAACATCAACACATTTGATAATCAACACTTTGGTATTGATGGGAATTACACATGTTTGTTAAATGGTGTTGATCCAATGATTATCTAAACTCTAACTACTCCTGTTAATCCAAATATTATTCAAATATTACATCTCAGGATGTTATATAATCTCAATGATAACGTCAACCTGATTTTTTATGCATGGTACAAATTAGGATAACTATAGGTGGTTTATATGATGTCCTAGAATAAGGTGTAATTATAATAAAACAAATTAATAATCTAATGAAAAATGCAGGTCTCTAGTATAGGTAGGGAATGAAAAAAATTACACACCCCCAAATTAAAATATCACACTGATTTCCTTAATTTATCTCTCAAGTTAGGATGTTATACACCATAGAACTTTTCTTATGTGTTCTTAATCTGTAACCTCAACATAGACATGGTCTTGGTCATGTTTCACAAAGGAATTTTCCACTCTTGATATCATTTAATAGATAATTTTGATAAAAATATAAAAACTACATAAGATAGTATAAAGTTTTCTTGAGTTTGGGTAAAAATCAACCAATGGCTTATTACTCTACGAGGGATAAAATAAAATAAGGAATTATTTTCTGATTGGAATGTGTTTGAACTATATTGGTAGGTATTAGTTCTTTACTCAAACCATCCCTCTAACATTAAGGGATTATGATCACTATATAAATTGATGAGGAATATAATTCTAAAAAGTATATTGAATATTCAAACTATTAGAATTACATTCAATATTGTTTGGTAGAACCATCTACCTCAGATTAAAAACTATACTATGATCAAAAGATAGTCTAATATAACCTCAGATGATAATGGGATGGTACCCATAAATGTATCTCCATAATAACACATCATCCCTCATCAAATCAATGAAGAGGGCTCTGACATCAGAATGGGAACTTCATGACCCTACCATAGAATATGAGATGGTTATCTGTGGTATCGGTATATATTAGATAGAGTGTACCCATAGTTACTAGAGAATATTTATGTGATCGAACATGGGATATTCATTGAAAATATTATAACTAACCACTAAATGATGCATTTATTACATTACTTTTTTACACATAAAATATATCAGTGTTTTTGGTTGACCAATTGGTTATTAGATTCCTAAAGAAAGAATACATCTATCACTACAACTATGTTGGACTCCCCTGCCTTATAACCAAACACAAAAACCCTTTATCTTTACCGCCCTATCTTTCTAAAAATTCTCACAATACATTGGACACCAAACTCAATCACTAAAACTCAAATCTCCCTAAAGTCCTTTTTATATAACATGACCCACTAGACTTTATATGGGCTAGCAGTAAGAAATATGTTCCACCTAAATCCCACCATTAATAAACCAATGAATGAAGACAATCATTATGATTTCACGAACTTGTAATTGATTACCAAGAATACAAAAACTTATAATATATATACAGCTCCAATACACTATTATAGTATAAAAATACCAAAAAATTTATTATTAAGTGAACTATATGAAAATGAATTTTTGGAATAACAAATATCTAAAATAACTAAATGAAGGAAAACCCCAAAGTGGATAATACAAATGAAGTAGAAAAATTACCATGTGTGATAGATACTAGTTAAGAGGATATGACTTTTCCCTATGGTCTCTTGGAATAAACTCCATTTCTAATTATTCACCACCATGTACCGCCATATTCTACTACACAACATCTGTAATAGCTCCACCAACACTATAAACACTATTTAAAATGAAAAGTTTTACAACATTTACACAAAAAACATCATGCATGGGAATAAAGAGTCATCCTTTAATTAGTTGAAATGAAATAAAATATAATGATAGAATAATATAATAACATCAAACTAAAATATATGTAAAAACATGAAGGGAGGTCCAAAATAAAATAATATATAATTTCTGGCCAAGACAACCCTATAAATTTTAGAATTACAATATTCATAACTCAAATTTATGAAAGATCATGCATCTTTAGAAGATAGACATATCCAATATAGCCATGTAATATAAATATCAATGTCTGAAACTCAATTTTATGTTTTAAAATAAAGTAATCCATGTAAAAATCCATTTTTCAAGACACATAACCCATGTTACACATCAAAACATCTATCCAAAGCTGATAGAATACTTGTTGGATCACTATAATTTCATTAGTTTCCATCACCTCATATAAGATGGCATGTCAATAGAGAGTTTAATATACCCTAATAGAAGAAAGTGTAACAATATATCTCAATGTTAGAACACATATTCTTATTGGTTGGGGAACCTCAACTCTAAGAAGAGTGAATGTTCGTTGAGGATCAATCGACTCTAATAATAGTATAGGTACTTGTAGTGCATTGGGATTGAGGGTGTTCTAACCCCATGTATGAATGGGGGAATTGAAAACCATAAATTGTGGTATTATTACCCTATATCCATGAGGGGTTACATAACACCAAAATACATTCGATACCCTCACTGTATCTATAAGACAACATCATGGGTTCACTAACCTCATTACAGCACCAAAAGGCTCGCCTATTCACAAACAGAATATCTAAAAATATTTGAAAAATTAAATACTCTAAATTCCGTAAAAATTACCAGAACGGTAAAGAAACAAGAATCTTTACACTATATATGGAAAAATAAATTGGATATATTATTAATGTGTCAATTTTTGATAATCAAGATAGATGATATATGGAAATTCCATAAACTATATAATATGAAGAATATATTTCAATGGTGCATGGTGTATAGTCTTTAAGAATTGTAACATTGTGTTCAATGGTATTCCAAAACAAGTGGAGTGACCAAAAATGAATATAAAATAAAGTACAAGGTTTGCAGAAAAATCCTCTACACCCATTCATATATCTTTAGTACAAACTGAGTCAAATGAGAATATACATGACATGATACATTATTTTATATCATGTAGAACACAATGAGATGATCATCGTGTATATTGAATAACATTTAAGGGTTATCAACATACTAATATTATATATTTAGAATGATACATGGAATTTCATCCCACATTTTTATATAGTTTTTCCTCCAAATATACTTGTAGAAGCCACTTTCAAAATACCCAATATGTCAAATGAACGATACATCACATGGGACTTTTGTGATTTACTATCATGTACATATGGTGAAATTTGAGGAATCAAATATATAAATACCTGATGTGTGAACAATATACACCTGGTGTGTGATATCTATAATCTACTATGAACCTTATCCTCTGTATGAGGCGACATACATGGCATGGGACCCAAAAGGATTCACACCATGTAATATATAATTTTGATCTAGGACCATCTAATTCACTAGAATGTATTTTCTAACTAAAATTTTTCTGATTTATATAATATATCTAATCCAAGTTAGACTATAGAACATCTATCATGCATCAGTTTTCATTTATTGAGACTAACTCCCTCAAAATCTCCATTTTACCCCATTGAGGTTGCATTTCTAATAATCGATCACTTTTATCCACCATGTTTCAAATACATATCCAACACTTGATATAAATACATCTTTCAACCACTAGCTCACTCATTCATCCACCTCCAACATCAACTCACCAAATATTTAGAAATATAATGAAGGATAAATAAAATTATCAGAGAAAAATATTTATGAATCAAAGAGTGGTGATCAGTGGAATGATTTAACCACCAAAAGACAATTTCATATTCACCTTCATAAAATGGCCTGAGATGATGGAAATAAATAATAATTATATAGGATTTAACTATTTCAAAATTTTCCATAATCAATTAATGCATGATAATCATTGTTCATCAAAATTAAATATAAAAATTTTATTACTATTAATATAATAATTAATTTCAAAATTCAATGAATTGAGAACATTAAAAATTCAATATTATAAAAAATTAATTAAATTCCAAAAAATTAGGAATACAATAAATATTTAAAGGTAAAATTATATTAAATAATCAATAAATAAATTATATTAGATAAAATAAACACACATTCTTCTATGAAGATAATTTCCTAATAAAATAATAAATTTATTAGCCATGAAAAAATATATTAGTGGAAAATTAACCCTTAATTTCTATCAAATAAATTTTAAACAATTATTATTGACGTTATTAGAATAATTCTATATAATGTTTAAAATTTTTCATAAATATGTTATTGTATCTTATGGATTTTTAAAATAAATAATTTTTATTAAATTTTAATCTATTTATAAATTATTCATATTTAATATTTTATAATACATTATTAATTCAGACACCATAAAATTTATGTGATTTTATCATGAGAGTAAGAGGATCGAATCACCCAAAATAAATGCGGTATTAAGAATATAAAAATTTCATAACTCTGTGATGAATAATCGAATCGTTGAAAATCATGTCATTATTAAAAAATCCCATTGATAGACCTGCAAATAATGCTTCAGATTATACCAAGAACAATTAAATCCCATAAAACATTATATTCTTCATCTATAGACAACTATATAGAAGACAGATAATAATAAATTTATATATGAGCACTTGATCAAGGTGTTCGAAATCAATATATTATTAATAATCAAAAATTTCCCACTTTATGGCATGTCACAAATGAACATGGCCTATACCATTGCAAGAAAAAATCTGTCAATCAAAACACAACCATGATGTAAATAATTCCATCCAGAAAACCATTTAAGAGATATTAATGATTATGTTTGTTGAAGAAATATTTATTCAATTAATAAATATAAAATATTAAAAAAATACAACTGTATCATAACATCAAACAAGTTCCAACCAAAATTAAATACCACATTCCAAGATCAAAGAAATTAGTGGAATTGTTTGATATCAACCACTATGATAAATTTACCATTTCACCCCTTTAATTATCCTATGAGTTCAAAACATAAATATAAATAAATCATCACTGAGGACAAATCTTAGTTGCTAACAAAATATCCAACAAAAAATATATATGTTTTTAAATAAAACAATCAACGTCAATTTTATCCTTATTTGGGGATGTTTAGTTCTATAACTGTTTAAATTTGATTTTCATAACTTGAGTAAATTGAGAAAGTATATTCATGCAGTTTTCAAGTCATGCTTCCATTATAATAGCCCACTTATTTTTGAAATATTTAATTTTCCATCACATTGGTTGATTAGATGGTTAATATTTCCATCCATTTACTAATAGAATGGAATGTTAGGGATATAAAGTTTATAATTAAAAATAATCTAAATTAAAATTTTGAACATATAAATAATAATTACAAATTCACTTGTATATCCAAACTCATTGATTTCAATGTATTCATTTTTAGTTGTGGTGTATTTAGCATTGGGTGCAATATCATAACACCTAAAAATAACTGTTTATTTCACTAATACAATATATAATGTCCCACATATTATTAATAAATATTACAACATTTTAAAAATAAATATCCATAATCACACACAAAATTAATGATTTTTTTTGCAAAATTATCTATGTAATATTTTATTTACCTCTTTATATTATTCTCTTATATTTCATTATAATACATTAATATATTTTAGTAACCTTTAATAATTTATATAATTATGGGGTGAGATAAAATTAAAAATGAATGGATAAATTATGGTCAACATTCAATGAGATATCACAAATGTCTATAATTTTAACAGGTGGTCATAAAATAAAAGGATCAAAATTGGTCCTGTCAAAAATATTCTTATGAGAAAAAATATTAATGGAAAGTTATAAACAAGAAAGTCTTAAATAATTTTTAGCATACATAAGTCATTTCATCATAATAATATGTAGACCTCTTCCACTAAGTCTACATAGAGGCAAAAAAGGATTACTCATTATCTTTATGCATAAAATTATCGAAAAATATAATATTATCATTCCCACATATAATTATCCCATGTGATATATATAATTTCCAAATTAATTGGGGGATGAATAATATTATCTCTACCCATACTCATAATATTTCATTTCTATGTGCATCATATATAAAAGAAATATATATAAATTATATACATGACATAATCTTTTGGGAATTAAATGGGTGGAAAATAAATATAAAAATATTTTAACATCGGGGTTACAGAGAGGACCCCAATAAAATAATGGATTTAAAAATCCTATAAATTCATTATAAAAAAATAAGTATAATGTTTTAAAAATATATTTCAAAGTGAAGGAAAATAAAAGCAAATGATGATAAAGTAGTACTGAAATTGAACTCACATATCAAAAATTTACAAAATTGTAAAAAAAATACATAAACGGGAAATGAAAATAGGGTATCCAAATTTTTTTATAAAATATAATATTCAATAGTAAAATAAAACGGTTTATTTTAAAAATATTAATAAAATAATATTAATTATAGTGAACCCCAAAAAAGAAAAATTATTCAAAAACATTCATTATGTATGGTTAAATTTAAATAAATCCATGGAAATAGAACTATAGAAACGTCCAGATACCTAGAATTGGAAAAATAAAAATAAATTCTATAAATAAATATTTAAACAATATAACATGAAGGTAAGATAAATAAGATAAATTGTACAAAATACAAACAATTTAACTATAAAATTGAAAATAATGGGTGAGATCCCTTACCATGAGTCTAGACACTATTCAAAGGATCCTCTATTCCCTTATGTAGTCATGTTAATTTTTTTAAATTACTTTATTGAAACTCATTTTTATGATTATTTCATCATTTTTATTATTATTTAATCATTTTTTTGATTATTTAAACATTTTTAATCAATTTATTATCATAT
Organism: Viscum album; assembly: GCA_963277665.1. Lineage (NCBI taxonomy): Eukaryota > Viridiplantae > Streptophyta > Magnoliopsida > Santalales > Viscaceae > Viscum > Viscum album. The sequence continues at coordinate 546,877,056 of OY728158.1, forward strand.
TTAATTCAATTAGTTACTTAACGTTGTTGTGTTGATTATTTGATATTGTATGATCCATGATTACTAATCCTATTAGATTTTATGGTAATCATAGTTAATCACTATCTAATGGAAACATATGTTAAAAATGCATCATGGTGTAGTTTTCAATCCATTTTAATTTTAATGGAGTTCTATATTCTGGAATATTTTTATAATTTAGTGAATTTTACTTGGTAAGATGGTTTTAGTTGCATAAAACTACTATGATGAATTATATTTGATTTTATAAATATAAGTCATATTTTGTCATTCCAAAATAAAAAAAGTAAACCAATTTTATTATTAATGTTAAATATTATTGGTAGAAATCATTAATGGTAACATTGAAGTATTTTTGGGTTGATTGTTTTTGTGGAGAAAGAGGGTTTCCTTGTTCAGTTGTGGTGTTCTAGAGATATTGATGACAATATATGTTTAAAAAGAACCATGATAAAGGAATTGATGATTATAAAAAAGTGTTTTTGGAAAAGTAATTTTTTGCAAGATAGAAGGAGGTTAAGAAAAATTCATGCAAGGAATGATTTAGGATCAGGGCATCAAAATATTGAAAAGTAATGAACTTCAAGAAATATTGGGAAATGTGAATAAAAGATGTGTTTTTGGGAAATAGGATTGCACACCCAGTGCGACCTAAAATTTAGTTTTTCACACTCTAAGAGGATCTTGCGCAACACGTCTAATCCTACATGGAGGTGTTGGTGATGCATTTAAAAAATAGGTGACCCCCATCATTCGAAGAAACTCAATAAATAGGCGAAATCGGAGCTCTAAATCACATAATTTTTTATGTAAAAGGATTTGTGTGATAGAATTGGTGTTCAATGATAGATATTGTTGTTGTGAATAATATTTTATTTCCACGTAAGATTGTATTTGTATTAAAAAGGTGTTTCATGGAAAAATATTAATCTTACGTGTAAGGAGGAGTATGATTTTTACAAATGATTTGTTGTTTCCCAGTACATTTGTGGTAAAAAAGATATCATCAGTGGATGAAAGTGGTGCATCAATAGAGCATTTTTAAAAGTAGAGGATTCATTCCATTGATATGATGATGAGACTTGAAACTTTATTAACTAAGACTTGGTCTTCTGAAGAAAAAGTTATCACACTTTAGTTGAAAGAGAAGTGAGCATTCAAATTGTGATTGTTTGTCAACCTAGGGGCATAGTTTGTCCACTCCGAACATTGTAATCAATAGTTTTCTTTTAGTGGATTTGGAACATCGACACATCATTGTTATATCCCTGTTGGACATATCTAGTAAGGGTTAACCATGTAATATTGTTTTCCACTGTGAATGTTTTTATTTCAGTTAATACCTCGATACAGGAAAGTGAGAGAAGAGAGTTTTGTTTAACATTAAAACAAGATAAATAGTGGCTGTTGTTTTAATCTATCGTACCCTGATTCACCCCTTGTTTAATTGGTGTAGTGGACCTAAAAACATATAAATGTTATTATTTTCAAAGAAATGATGTGGGGTATAAGATATAATAAAACAACTTCATTATCTTAGGTAGTGTGAAACTACCAAAAATGGCTGATTATTTAAAAAGATTATAAAAAAGTGAGAAACTAATTAATTTAACTGTTTCCTAAAGTATAGAATAGAGTTATAAAACTATTTTTTAAATTATACTAAATATAATTTTTTATGTCGAAATGGGTGAGATGGGAAATAAAATGAAAAAATGGTTTTGAAATACCTTATATGTTTTCTGTGTCTCCTTTTATGGATTGATCTTAAACCACTGGGATGTGGGACTTTTATATTTACAATGATCATAAAAAAAAATATGATTTGTTTTTGAGGGGTTTTGGAAGATATTTTTCAATTCATGATGCTTTTTAGGTGGGTATATTGTATTGAAGGAGGGGTGTTTATAAAACTATGGTGATGTGGTATAATTGAATAAAATATTTAGTTTTTTATTTTGCAAAAAACACTAAATAATATATATTTATATATAAAAAATTGGTCTTCATTACAAAATATAGGTTTAATTGAAATTTAACAACACTGAATAATGAATAGCATATTTGAAATAATTTATTAGAAGTAACAAAATTAAAAAATATATTTTATTTTAATAAAATACAACATACATTATGAAAATTGATTTAAAGGTTTGGAAATTAAGTATATTATTTAAATGATTGGTTTACTAATTAATTCACGAAAATCCTATGGTGGATTATTGTTTGGTTTTTTAAACACAATGATTCTACAAGATATAATTATTATTCAAAAATAGTATGTCATACTATTTTTCTAAAAGTCAATATTTAAAAAAATATTAAAAATTCACCCTTAGATAATTTTTAAGCATTGATGCAATATATAATATCTATTTTATCCAAATAAATTCATCAATTTTTATATTTTTTACTTAAATTTTAAAATTAATATTAATATATTCTTATATTAAGAGTTCAATAACAAAAAATATCCTTACACATTATTAATATTTAATAATATAAAAAATAATATTATTGAATTTTAATATTTATAAATAATTTTAATCATTGTAAATATTAATTATTATTTATTTTACTACTCTCATCATTAAATATAATATTTCTACATTTACTTATTATTCCAACTATCAACTACAAAAATCAAAAAATTTATTTATATACTTTTTTTTATATTTACTGTGCTATCCACAGTTGTGATATATTTATAAGACAATCACCCTGTAGAATTAAAAAATATACTTATGTTATTTATTAGTTTATATTTTCCCATTAATGTATTTTTAAAAATTTTATGTATATTTATCCTTTATATTGAATTATTTACGTTGATGAAATAATAAAATGTTTTTATTTAATTTATGGTTCATGTAATTTATACCTAAATATAAAATATGTATTCATTATAAATGATAATTTTAATATTTATTGTCTCGATAATCATAGATAGGAGGTTTATGATAATTTTAAAGAAGATTTTTATATTTTATGTTTCATTCATTTGATTATTTTAAAAAATATTATTATTAGTTCTAGAAGATATTAAAGTATTTTCAGAAATCGTTTTTGTAAAAAAATCGCATGTGATCCAAAGTGTGTAAAATATTATATATGCTAGAATATGTTTTTAAACAAATGGTTATATCAAAAAGGAAACAATATAGTAATTAGAAAAATGATTCCTCATTATATAATGATTAAATATTAAAAATAATAAATTGAGTAAGATTTCAATTTATTATAATGGAATGAAATAAATTTCTATAATATTAAATATCATATAGAATTAATAAATTAATGGATTAAGAAATTACATTTATTTTGGATAGGTGAATGTGTTATTTGAAATGTTTATTTACATAATGTATTATGCTTTAACACATCCCATATTCAATCTGAATTATTTGATTATTGTTTAGTCATTAACTAAAAATTGTTATTGGGATTGTAAAAATTTATTTTTATGAAGTAGATTCTCTTTAAAAATTTGAATTCCATTTTAAAAATTTAGTAGGAGTGTTGAATTGATATTTTTAAAAAAAATTAAATTATCTAAAACTATCACTATTGGTACATTTTTTAGTAATATATATTTTTTTGACCTTTTTTAAGGTTTTTATGGTTTATGGTAGTTTTTTGAAGATTTGAAAAATTTTAGGTAACTGAATTATTTTTATTACCCAAAATATTTTATAGGAAACATGTTTTATAACTAATTTTAGAAAGGATATATTTATTTTTAGTTCTAATAAAAAATATGATTAGTAATTTAAATACATGAATTTTTAAATCTTGTTATTTATTTTATTTAAAATATTTTTTAAGGTTGGTCTTGATTAGTATAATCATAAATATTTTGTGTAATAGAATTATTATATCAGAAGATTGCCTTCAATATCACATATTTATAAATAATTATAGTATATTATAATTTTTAGGTTTGTTTCACTTAGTAAATAGTAAATCATTTTTACAATAGATAAAATCTAGTTTGTTTACATAGAATTAAAAAATTAATTATTTATAGGATTATAAAATTTCTTTAACTAGTATGTTATTTTGTGAAATAATCTAAAAAATATAATTCATAGGGTGGAAATTTAGGGACTAGGAAACATTTATATTAAATTTATCTTGTGAAATGAATTATATTATTGAAGATCTATAAAATTAATTCTGTTAGAACATTTTAGAACACAGCACATGATCCACCCTTGATTTATGATCTCCCCTTGGAATTTTAAAATTTTTCACTTATTTCTAGGGTTTCCAGCCTAAAACTCCCCACATCAATGATGGGAATTTGATTTTTTAATAGTATTCATGTTATAAAAAATGGAATGGGTTGAATATGTTTTAAGAAATGGGTCATGGGGGGTGTGAACCCCATTCACACTTTGTTACCATGAAAATAAGTGTGCATGAAGTTCATGCTTCATAGCCTTTTCAAAAAACACATTAAATGTTTTCAAGCCACGTATATAAAATTTTTGTAGGAGCCATGATCGATGTTCACACCCATTAATAATATTTTATTTTGTATACATAATTTCAAATATTTCATAAACATTTGTGACTATTTTTTGATATAATTATGATTATTTTTTAATAGGTTATGTATTTATTAATTATCAATTGTATTGTTTTTTATTGATTAATAATATATTAATATTTTATTAATATCATTATTAGTACTGTAATTATTTTTCATTGTTTCATAATTTAAATAAAATAAATTTTATTGAAAAATATAGTTACTAGTTTATAAATACATTGTTGATAATATTTTATTAATTATTGTTAATTAATTACACATTTAATAAATTTTATAATATATTTTTATTATTATTATTTATTCTATTGAAAAAAATTATTATTGATATTTAGTAAATATTTTAATATGATTATTTTTTATAAATAATGTTGGTAATAATTATATTAAGTATTAAAATAATTAACGAAGAGTAATTATTATTATTAACAATGTAGTTTTTACTCTGAAAGACTGATGCCCTAATATTTTTATTTATTTATGGATAATTCCTATTTTAAGGGATGAAGTCAAACCCTTACATGACTCATAGGCCTAAACGCACAAGCCCCATACATGAATAGAAGTACTAGAGGAACAAGGCCCAGTACATTCCTTTTGTAGGCCCAAGACCTTACTACAATTTAGAACTACACATCCCCATCATCTACATCATTAAAGGTTCCTACATCCCCACCTCATAGGGAAATCCATTAGAATTTACTTATGCATAACTAAATAGTGACTAGTACCTGTGGTAGTTGTAATACTCCTTCATTCATCCAATTGAGTTAGCTCTACTCTGGGGGATTCTACTTGCTCTGAATCCTATTCTAGGTCCATGTCCTATGTGGATAGATTATATTGTTTTATAGTCTTTTATGTCCTAGAGGCCAAGTGGCCCAAAAACCTGTGGTGGTCCAATGACCGAAGGCCTTTTGTTGGTCCAAAGTCTCTATGGCCCAAGGCCATTGGTGTCTCGAAGGCCTTGAGACTCGTAATCCCAATATGATGGCCCACAGACCCATATTAGATGAATTGTTTTGGATGCTATAGTACCACACAATACTTTCTATAGTAACGCATATATTCACCCCCATTAAGATTTGAACCTGGGTCTTTTGAATGCCAAGAAGGTTCTTCTACCACTTAGATATAGGCTTGTTGGCCCTAATATAGTTATTTATATAAATGTTCCATTATAATAATAATTATAAATTTTTATTTATAAATATTTTTGAATTTTTTATTGATTTAATTATTAGTAGTTCATTAATAAGTAATATATTTATTAATTATCATTTATATTATTTATTATTAATTAATATTATATTTCCATTTTATTAATTAATTACTAGTATAACAACTAATAATTTTAAATTTATATTTATAATATTTTTTGAAATAATTTTTGATATATATATTTGGTGATTAGGGGTACAATTATATTAAACACACACACCGGACACAAGCTGTTAAGGAAGGTCATAACCACCTAAGGGATAACCCACCCATCAAGCATTATTTATTCCTTACATTTCTCGATGGCCCTATGGATCTGAATCCCATAACATATCCCAAAGGACCACAAATCAGCCTGAAGTCCCATTGTAGTGGCATGCCTGCAACATAATGCATGTGTCTTGAAACCTACATCATGCTTGAGTCGATGCCTCCCAGCATCATTCGTCATGCTTCCATCTCCTCTTGTCTATGAAAATTCACCTGCACCCATTTTTGAACCCGAGTTTGATAAAATTATTTGTAATTTATTAATTAATATTATATTTATTAATTATCAATTTTAGTATTTATTATTAATTTATTATTTATTATTATGTCATTTATATAATTAATAGTATTGTAACTAATTATTATTATTTTATAAAATAATGAAAATAATTTCTATTGAAAATATATTTACAATATAATAATTATATTATCTTTAATATATTATGTTGTATTATTAATTAATTAATTATATAATAAATAATTTAATATTTAGTATTAATATTAATAATTATAATAATAAAATTATTACTATTTAACAATAAATTTAACATGACTATTTAAAATGCATAATATGGATAATAATAATAACAATTATCAATATAGTTAACAGATATAAATAATTATTATTATATATTATGTTATTAATATCAATGATTCTTAATCATTTAGAAATATATTTATTGATTTACAAATATAACAATTTTTTGTTTTCTATTACAAATTATAAAATATTACTATGTTTTTAAATAATGATCATGTAATGATTTTAAATACAGACATAATGTTTTAGTCCAATCAACGTAAGTGTCTTTGAAAATCCTCTCCACTGTAGCCACATTTATAGATAATTCATTAAAGTCATGCCTTTTGATGGATATGCTTTAGCATATGCACCTCCTTTATTGCTTCCAAGGCACCTACCACAACATTATCCTTTATTATAGGCAGGGGATCCATAGTCTCCTATATGTACCCTGCCCCAGCTCCAATAATAGCGGTTGTAGACTGGAACTCTCCCCAATATGTGGAGAATATGGATATTTTTTAAAAGATATTAGGGTACCAAAGGAAAAAAAACAAGAAATATCAATTAGGCTTTATCGCTATAGAAAAATCTAGCATACTCATAGATGGTGATAGTGGTTGTGTCTATGCCTGTGCATGATCCCTTTCTCTAGATTTGGTTGTGGATGTAGTTATATATAACATATAATGTGAATTTGAGGAGTACATGGACAATCATAATGATCATACATCTCATGTGATATAGAAACATCCCTTATATGGTCATCCCAACCAGTCACATCTATATCAAACTCACAACTCTTATCCTTTCATGGAACTTCAAATAAACTCCCATGATAAATATTATACATGGGAAAAAAATTTCCCTACTATATGAAAATAGTCCTTGTCAAATGTCCCTCCCTCGGTGGGAGAAATGATGTGAATTACCTAGGATATACGATCACCATGTAAAAAAATTAATTTTTTTAACTAAATTTATTAAAAAAACGTCTCAAAAATTGAAGGAATATTTATTACCAACTCATGATATCCCTATCTATAGTACATAAAATTTATCAATGCCGACCTGCAGTACTGAGGCTCAAAATACAACTGATCTGATAGATTCATATATACCGTGTTATCCCCTCAAAATTGAGACTAATGTCACCATTCCCTCATCATAATTTTAAATACATGATATCCCCTTACAACGAAGAATCACTTCCCAAACATCATAGAGTAATATAGGGAAGGAAACTAGATGGGGGTGAGAGGATGGGTTGATATATAATAAACTACCTCATAACTCTAATGATACCAGTCAACTACATGAAAATTAAACATAGGTGTGACACGTGAGTTGGTTGAAGAATTTACATATAGTAAGGGTGGAGACATTTTATGGTAGTATAAATATATTTCATCCCTAAAACCTGAAATATAAAAAACAATTTATTAATAAATTAGTAATGTATTTCTTGTAAAGTACCCAATAATAATTATACTATATAATTAATAATTACACACATCCTCTGGTTGAATATTCTCCAACATAAGTATATATGTTTATACATCATGTATTGAGGTATATAAATCAAAATGTCCCTAACTCTAACTATAGATAAATTTTTTATTCTTATATTTCATAAAAAAAATTATTTATCTTTTTCACATAATATAGAAAGGAAATAATACCATCATCTATCTTGGTACTTCCCTAAAATATCTGTAGGTAGTGGGATGTGATCATGTTGAGCTATGTGTGGGTTGTGATCCCATGTGTGCATCTAGATTAGAATTAAATATCATATAATCATTATATTATTTATTCAACATGTGCTACATTGAACTCTATATGGTAAATAAAAACATGTAGACCCCATCTATACCTTTTGGTCGAGTCCAACCCCTTTAGTAAAGATTAATACATAAAATGGAGAAATGTAGATGAATTATTGAAGGAGATCCCGCATCCAATAATTCTCATAATGTTTTCATGTGAAATTATTTCATGGTGTTATCAACAGCATAATTGTACATATGGGTGATGTGCTCATATATCAATGTAATGTGTAATCAACTATGGATGCTAGATCTTCCATCATATCAAACATCAATTCCCTGTACAATGTGAACAAGATCAAACCAATATGTACCATCTTGCCCCATCATAGCTACACCATCGATGGGTAGGACCAACATAATTGAAACATCCTAGAGAGTAACAGCCATATCTCCCCAGAAGAAATGAAATTTATGTTCATATGGCCTTGATCTCAATACATTGGATTTAATGAGATGATGATCTAGGAATGTGATGTCTTATATTATTATGTCATAAAACCTAGAATAATGAAGATGAGTGATGATGTTAAGATGTGGTGAAATATAATCAAAATGAAAAGACATACACACACTCAAAGAAGAAACCATGTGTCTTAATATGACAAGTTATGAATCATGTAGGTTCGAGAATGTGAGTAATAGTATTCTCATGATATCTAGATTTGATATCATCATTACTTTTTACAGTTAATTTAATATAATTTCTTAAAATCGTCTTATTGACTACAAGAATAAAAATAATTTTAATAGTTATCATTAATAATTATACATTATGATGAAAATGAGGTAAACATATAAATGTGACTTCTTATTTAGTCTTATTCCATTAATTTCATATTTTCATGCTCTACATTCATGTTTAATTTCATTATAAATAATTTTATTTAAATAATATGTGAATAAAAACATAAATAACACTAGAGAATAAATGATATATTCAACTAAAAATGTGATTTAAAGGTTATATTTAAAGGATTCTTCTTTAGGGGATAAACATCATATTATTCATTTCCATTATGTGTTTAATTTATTAATTTTTGAAATATTACAAAATTATTTATAATTGAATCTTTAAATGAAACAAGATAGAGATGAAACAATAACAAAATTAAACAACCCATAAAATAAAAGGATCCATAAATAAAAAATCCTAAATATACAAACAAATCATAGCCATTATAAAATATATGAAATCTATAAAAGTTGTTGTGATGTAGCTCCCCTTCCTATCACTTTGGGATAGAGGATAATAGTACTCCCTTATATGCGACTAGTGTTACATCATATTCCAAATAACCATTCTCGAGGCTGGTCTATCTCAATTCATATATGATTAGATATTTGATATCCTCATGTGTAAAACCTAGAAATATAATTTCCCACAGTCAGTAGATTAATAATTAACATAAGAGTGTGAAATATCATAAAATATGTTTATATTCAAACCAAAAAAACATTCTATAAATAAAAATATATTAATATATGAATCCAAAAATAAAAAACTATAGTAATAATATAGGTAAATCATGTACCATATATGGATGATCAAAATTAATGGTAATAGTATTAAAATATCCATGATTCATCCAAGATGCACTATAACAATCAACCAGTGTGATCACATGATACATTAGGTGAACAAAGGGTTCAACTGATAAGTTTAATGATTCATAAACAATAATGGTGTGTTTATAAGGATATGTCAATTTCTAGAGAAAAACACTATCAAAATACCTTTTTTCTTGAACAACCACTAGAACTTGACCAATGTTCCCTATGTGTAGATCATGGTTCACGGTTTTCGGAAAGCATCTCCCTACCGACTCAATGTTTCTAAAATGAAATGATTATGTATCCTACAATATGTTATCAATGTATCATTGAAAATTATGACCAAAACACAATCAATGTTTAATCCTCTGATAGTCTCATTGGGACCATTTAACGAAGTATATCATATAATTATATAATTTCTCATGAACAAAAAATGTGATTGGTAGATTTAGAATACCCTAAATGACCCCATTTATCAACTTCATAATATTAGTGTTCATATGCCTATATATCCAACCACCATCAATTTCTAATTACCTATTATATTTTTATATATATATGATAATAATATACACCTTGATTTTCCCTTTTTATTTCTTTAAGTCATTGATCAAATATTCCTTGTTGCATCTTGTATAATAAAACTACAATTGTACAACGTATTTAAAATGATTCGAAAATTTCATCCAAATAATTTTGGTTTAATAAAACATATATAAATTAATGATCTTATTCATTAAAACCTCATATATTAAATTCTTATCCATATTACTGTAAATTTTCTTAATTTTATATCGATGATAAGTATTTGGTTATCACAATGATACTCGATCACTATTAATGGCCTCTATAATTAGTCAATGGAGATCATATATGAGACACCCACCATGGATATATGTAATAATAATTCTTATATAGTATTAAAACCAAATCCATGCTTTAAAATTATTGTTTTCAAAAAAGGAATATGGACGTTGTTGGGGAGCATCAATGTCATCTGATGTGGAAAAATAAATATAAAACCTATATAGATTCCATAAAAATTATACCATCGACATTAATTATTTATTTATAATTAGGAAAAGTATCAATTATTGTCTTAAATTACCAAAATAGACTATATAACTTCACCTTCACTTTATCAACTCAGTGATCTAGGGATACGTACTAAATAGTGTCCCTATGTTAAAAATCAAACTTTTTAGAGACAAGAATCCCATTTTCTAATGAAATATGGAATATGACTCATCATAGTGACCATAGAATTTAACAACTTACTTTTGTTTTTTCATTCTATCATTTTTCAAAGGATCTATTTATATTTGAACAACTATTGTATACATTTCTTTACAAGGGACACATGAACATCCTGATATGATTGTATCATCTGTGTAATAAATTTCTATATTAAATTGAACTTTTTTGAAGTGTGATGTGTAACACCCCGACCCCAGCTACCCAGAGTCGGTGCATTACTTCGTAACATTGGCATGATCACAAAAGATCAAGTCTCGAAAGACCGATTAGTTTAGTATCCTTGGAAACACTAGACACATTCATAAATGTTACATTACATCATAAAGTGAAAAACTAATAACAAAGTCTTCATAGTCAACACTCATATCCTCTTTTGACTATCCCTGCAGGTCATTCATAAAATACTTCTTCACATCCTGGAAAATATTAAAACATTGAAAGGGGTGAGCTCAGATGCTCAGTAAGGATAACAGTATTGCGGAAGCTTTCATAAATAAACATAAACATTTAAGGCAATGTATAACTAAAACAATAGCCTTTTAAACTTGAACATAAACATAATATGGCAAAAGTAAAATGAGATAATTCCATTCACTTCTTCACATGGATATTCTACTGGTCGAATTATCACATGCAATATCAATAACCACTTTCATAATGAGGGAATGTATAATGCCAGACATTCTGAAACATTTTGTCAAGGCCTCGGCCAAGACGTCTAAAATGATTAAGGCCTCGGCCAAAACCATAAATCAAATTGGGAAAGGGCCTCGGCCAATTCCACATCTAGTTGTCTCATGAGACCTACCGATGCATCGAGGAGCTATAGCGGGCTCCACCCGTCACTTATTAAGTCCAATACATTCCTCATATGAATAGGTTTAAACATATCATAAACCATAACATAATCGTATCACATAAAACATGCATAAAGGAATTATAACATTTCCACATTTCAATCACAAGATATCAATACAACACATTGATATAATAAAAACGCTTTCAAAACCATTTTCAATACCAAAATAAACAAATGAAACATTGTATTTGTTTTTCATTTAAAAAACATTATGGCTTGTAGAGGAAGCCGAAACTCGAATAATGGTCACGACGGCGGAGAAGTCGTTGTCGCCGCATAAGTACGGAAAGAAAAACATTCCCTTTTTGGCATTTAGGAAAATGCTTCTTATAAAAAATATTCCTTTTGAATAAACATAAAAGTCAAAGGGGTTTATACACCGTATAAAAGAAAGTTGTGTATAAAACCAAATATGCCTCTATGAAAGTGGATTGAGACGAAGTCCTTAAAAAGATCATTTTTTTAAATAAAGTACATCTATAATGTGTATTCACTATAATTACACATAAATAATGTAAAAATACAAGATAGGACATAATAATATCATGACATAATTTGAAAGTAGGAGATTAACCCAAAGAATAGAAATTGGGTTAAGAAGTTCCCTTACCTCGTGTCTGACTTGACTCAACCGTTCTTTAACCTCCTGAATAATAAACTAGAGTTAATATCTACCTTATTAAGAACCATTTTCAATTTCATTATCCTTTTTATATCACTTATTACAATGTTATTATGTAATTATTTAAGTTAATAACGGTCGTTTTGTCGATCTTTGGTACTTGAGTCAAAAATAAACTTCTTATAATTACAAGTTGTTCATGTGGTGAAATATCCATTATCTCCATAATTATATTCATGATTTATATGGCATATATATCATATATATCCAGTATATACATTCATTTATTACGTAACATTTAGAGGTAAGGAATAATATGCACCGTTCATGGAGACGGTAAGCCGTACGTACGCATGAATGCTACTTTCATTTATATTTCGTATTTAATGGAATGAAATCATAATGATATAAATGTATAATATAATTCAAGTATAATATAGTGTATAATACCATTTACTCCATCCTTTATACATCCCACATATGGCATTAACGATTCAAATCACTTTGAGGGGGCGGTAGTCTGCACTTCCTAAAATGAAATTATCGCGTTTTACCCATAATGGAAATCATAAAGTATGACATAAATGAGAAATACAGAAGCATAAGTAAAACATAAACATATTATATATCATATATAAATATAGTGACATCTTAATGGCCACCTTTTAAGGTGTTATATGAGTGTTGAACAATCATCGTTTCGTGAGGCAGAAATTCGCCATCCACAGAAACCATATGTTCTTTAACCATTAGATGTAGGTGTGTGTAAGTGTAGCTCGAATACTTCTTATAACAACATCCTAGTATATTTAGGATAATGGTATTGTTACAAAAGAAATGAATAAAAAGATTTTAGGGGGTTGGAGTAGAAAAATAAAACAAAACAACATTAGAGAAGACATTACCTCAAAATCGGGTAACTCTTTTTGATTTGAGCCAAAGGCTTCCTTGGGAAGAGTTCTGCCCAAAGTGTAGCTTCTAGGAGTAAGAGGGGGAAGTTTGGAGAGTATTTGGCAGAGGTTGGCCGAGCCAAATGGCTTGAAAGTGTGAATGAGGTGGTAGAGGTGGGGGCCTTTTATAAGTGGAGAGGAGGGGCACTTTTGGAAAGTAATAAAATGTTACTTTATTATACAATGATTTTCGGATTATAAAGGTCCCACACATATATAATTAGAGGATAAGGTGATAAGGGTTCGAAATCTACTCATCCAATAGTCTTTGGACAAGTGTAGGTCTTAGATATTACATTATCTTTCCATTTTATTTAAATCGTTAAATAATGAGGTCATCACTGCATCATCATTATGTCATAAATAATTTAATTTATTTAATGTCCAAAAATTATAAAAAAAATACTATGATGTAGGAAATATTTTTATATTTCCAATGAATATTTATAGTCAAAAATATGACTTGTATAACCCCATGTAAAAATTTTTTTAGTAAAACATTTCATGTTTGTGTCAGTTTTTACTTTAACATTAAATAAAAGGTATTTATGTCATTTTCCAACTAAAGTGGCTCCATGGGGTCCCCAAGTTGACCCATGGGTTTTCTTGGTCGGCCATGACTCATCCAGTAGGAGTAGGACAAGTTTCAAGCTCATCTCATATTATTAAAACATTATTTGTACCTTAAACTACACTAATTACCTCTAATCGCGATTAAGAACTTAAAAGTTACTATTCACCAAAAAATTATTTTAATCTCATTGAACCACATTTTACTTCCTAATGACAACCATGTATGTCGGATTTTTGAAAATCAAATCACAGAAGTGGTAATATTTCATTTAAACGAAAAATCAGTTATTTAACTACCACTTAGTGGTTTCACTATTCATCAAAAATTGACGTTTTTTAGAACAATGCCAAAATTTCACCCTAAGCTATAATTGATATTCCGAATTAAAAAATGATGTCTATTTTAAAAAATTACAAACATATAAGTTGTATTAATTAATTTTATAATTAATTCCCGCTGTCACAACAAATAGCGTGTTTTTAAGAAATAATTTATATCAAAAGACTGGCAATTGTTTATGTCCAATTTCATTGTTAAATTAATTCTAATGACCACCATTGGATAAAATGGTAAAAATATATTCTAATTATACTTTAAAACCACTAAATAGTATAATTTATCACAATAAGTTATTTTGATTAAAAAAGTTGTTTTAAGTATTTTTCACTATTCATAAAAAATTAGAAGTTCTCAGAAAATTACAAAAAATTCAACTTTGGATAATTTCGATATTACGAATACAAAAATGAAGTCCATTTTGAAATATAAAATTTCTATAATTTTAAAAAGTGGTTATTACTATTCATAACAGCTACTTTGATTAGTCGCGGTGTTTTAGAACTCGAAGTTGCGTACAATGCAAGCTATTGCATTATTGAAAGAGAGGCGTATCGTGGAAGCTCGGGGTGTTACATTCTCCCCTCCTTCAATAAATTGCGTCCTCGTAATTTGATATTTTTCTTTGAAAATAAATGGTTGAAAATAGAAAACACCTTTGTGGAAAACCCACATCGGAAATAAGGTTAATAAAATTTAGCCTTAATAAGAGGGAAATGGAAATAAGAAAGTCACCACCAAATTATGATCTCGATAAGGAAAACATTGGTGGCAATTAGAGACATATAATTGGAGGAAACACGTAAATATTTTTAGGGAGTGATTGAGGTCATCAATCACAATCAACTGTCAAATTGAGGGCCTCAAAGCCTTCAATCTATTTTGATTTAAAATATCATCAGTTCAACAAGACATAAGGTATTAGGATAACACATTTTTTTTGTTTTAATATCTCTTTACTAAAGTTTAAGAATTAATTTATTCATTGAATAAGAGATAGGCATATATATATTTATGCTTGACAATTAGAGTTTGAACCTTCAACTCATCTTTCACTCAAAAAGATAATAGAACTCAAAAATATTATACTTATCCTAATTGTATAAGGTTCCAAATGTTAACACATACCATTTAGATTAGTAAAATTATATTGTAATAACCAGGGACTTCCTGTAGGCTAGTGGTAGAGAATAAAGTCCTATCGCACTATGGTTGTGGGTTCGATTCCTTCAGCTTTGTCCGACGCGACGGGTTATGCCCCACCCTGCAGGTTGTCCATTTCCTAAAACTATAGTATTATAATATTCCAAAAATAATCTTCAGAAATGCTTTAACCTTAAACAATACTATCCATGGTTCAACTTAATCCATTCCAACCTAAATAGTTATCCAAAATACCTCCGTCCAAACTTTCCCTAAAAGGTCTCTAAATTCCAAAATCAATTGTAACATCAGATTCCCCAAACAAAGAAAAGTTTCTCTTATTGTCACATACTAAAAATATGATTACCTTAATCATATTAAAACCTTAATGAAAACAACATTTACTACAGTACAATCCTTATATATATCACATTATTCTTATAACCATAATCTAGTTCTTGAGTCCAAAAACACAAATACAATAATTATTCAACTTCATCTGTAGTAACAGCATAAGATTGGCCTTGATCCCTTGGCCTTTTCTGAGGTAAGTTTCCCTGACGCTTAGGAAATTCATTTGCATAATGACCCATTTCCCTAAAATTGTAGCATTCAACATTGATAGCCTCTTTCTTTCCCTTGCAATCACACGCCTAGTGACCTTTTTCTCCACATTTATAACAAACTCTCATTCCTTTTAGGCAAGTACCAGGGTGATTTTTCCCACAATTATCACATAATGGAAAATCCTTCTTTCCCTTTTTCCCTTTATCTGTCTCTTATTCCACAGTTCTCTTCTTCTCTTTCTTTACTTTGTTGTCATAAGACTTAGAGAATTCCTTTTCTGTCTTGATAGCACATGAGACAATATCTTCGTATGACAAGAAAGATGGTGAGACTAATGCTCGATGGAGAAATGGTTTTAACCCATCAAAGAAACGATCAATCTTACTCCTTGGGTTACGTATATAATCTGCAGCATGCCTCACTAACCTTGTAAAGTTGGCCTCATACTTTGCCACATTCTCATCCTCCTTTTGTCTCAGACTCAAAAATTGTCTTTCCATATCTGCTCGATGGTCACGAGGATAGTATTTTTCTAGGAAAAGATCTGTGAACTCCCTCCATTCCATATTCGATACGTCATCATCTTCCTTTGTGTTTTGAATCAATGACCACCATTGATCGGCATCTCCAGTGAGGTGGTAAACTGCCATGATAACCTTCTCCCTTTCGCTACTCCCCAAGGCGTGGATTATTTTCTCTAAGGAGTTTATCCATTGCTCAGCTACTAATGGATTTGTACCCCCATTAAATGTTGGTGGTTGTTGCCTCATGAAGCGGTCTAACATTGATCCTCCACGTTGCGGATCAGGGTGCTCCATACGAGTAAGGTTATTATTCATAACCTGAGTGAGTTTTCCCAATATGGTAATAAGTTGATCAGCGCCAGTTGTATCTCCAGATCCACAATAATTATCTTGAGAAGGAGGGAAATCCCTACACGGAGTGCGTGCATTGATACGGTTTTCATTCCTTCCACTAGGCGCCATTTCTAAACAATGGCATAAACTAGATTAGTTTATGAATCAAAATACATAATTCCGTACTTGTAAAACACTTAACACTAATTGAACTATTTATGGATATAATCCATAATCATAAAAAAAAGTTTTCTTTGAGGAAGTATATACTCATAACCCTTCATAGTGGTTTGTAAAGAAAATGAGAATTATCCTAAGAATATCCCCCGGGAGTGTCGTAACCAAGAGTGCAGCAAGGCCCGTTGTCGTGCACCAGTTCCCGTTCGAGTCTAGCTCAAAGCGGTGTTTTCGGGTTTTACCCCTAGGTACATCTGTGCCAGAGCCACCTCTACCTGCTCGTATCCAGATGGGGATGTATTGCTCGGAAAACTCACAAAATCTCTATAATACCAAAAATCTAGGAAGTTCTTCTATACTAATCCTCAAAGTCTATCTTTGGGCTATGTGCTCTAATCAGAGTTTATCTAAATCTAGCTTCCAAGGTTAGTACTAAACTGCCTCTGATACCAACTGTATCACCCCGACCCCAGCTACCCGGAGTCGGTGCATTACTTCGTAATATTGGCATGATCACAAAAGATCAAGTCTTGAAAGACCGATTAGTTTAGTAGCCTTGGAAACACTAGATACATTCATAAATGTTACATTACATCATAAAGTGAAAACCTAATAACAAAGTCTTCATATTCCACAGTCATATCCTCTTTTGACTATCCCTGCAGGTCATTCATAAAATACTTATTCACATCCTGGAAAATATTAAAACATTGAAAGGGGTGAGCTCAGATGCTCAGTAAGGATAACAGTATTGCGGAAGCTTTCATAAATAAACATAAACATTTAAGGCAATGTATAACTAAAACAAAATCCTTTTAAACTTTAACATCAACATAATATGGCAAAAGTAAAATGAGATAATGCCATTCATTTCTTCACATGGATATTCTACTGGTCGAATTATCACATGCAATATCAATAACCACTTTCATAATGAGGGAATGTATAATGCCAGACATTCTGAAACATTTTGTCAAGGCCTCGGCCAAGACGTCTAAAATGATTAAGGCCTCGGCCAAAACCATAAATCAAATTGGGAAAGGGCCTCAGCCAATTCCACATCTAGTTGTCTCATGAGACCTACTGATGCATCGAGGAGCTATAGCGGGCTCCACCCGTCACTTATTAAGTCCAATACATTCCTCATATGAATAGGTTTAAACATATCATAAACCATAACATAATCGTATCACATAAAACATGCATAAAATAAATATAACATTTCCACATTTCAATCACAAGATATCAATACAACACATTGATATAATAAAAACGCTTTCAAAACCATTTTCAATACCAAAATAAAAAAAATGAAACATTGTATTTGTTTTTCATTTAAAAAACTTTATGGCTTGTAGAGGAAGCCGAAACTCAAATAATGGTCACGGCGGTGGAGAAGTCGTTGTCGCCACATAAGTACGGAAAGAAAAACATTCCCTTTTTTTCGTTTAGCAAAATGCTTCGTATAAAAAAGATTCCTTTTGAATAAACATAAAAGTCAAAGGGGTTTATACACCGTATAAAAAAAAGTTGTGTATAAAACCAAATATGCCTCAATGAAAGTGGATTGAGACGAAGTCCTTAAAAAGATCATTTTTTTTAAATAATGTTTATGGCATACTTTATGATTTCCATTATGGGTAAAACGCGATAATTTCATTTTAGGAAGTGCGGACTACCGCCCCCTCAAAGTGATTTGAATCGTTAATGCCATATGTGGGATGTATAAAGGATGGAGTAAATGGTATTATACACTATATTATACTTGAATTATATTATACATTTATATCATTATGATTTCATTCCATTAAATATGAAATAGAAATGAAAGTAGCGTTCATGCACACGTACGGCTTACCATCTCCGTGAACGGTGCATATTATTTCTTACCTCTAAATGTTACGTAATAAATGAATGTATATACTGGATATATATGATATATATGACATCTAAATCATGAATATAATTCTGGAGATAATGGATATTTCACCACATGAACAACTTGTAATTATAAGAAGTTTATTTTTGACTCAAGTACCAAAGATCGACAAAACGACCGTTATTAACTTAAATAATTACATAATAACATTGTAATAATTGATATAAAAAGGATAATGAAATTGAAAATGGTTCTTAATAAGGTAGATATTAACTCTAGTTTATTATTCAGGAGGTTAAAGAACGGTTGAGTCAAGTCAAACATGAGGTAAGGGAACTTCTTAACCCAATTTCTATTATTTGGGTTAATCTCCTACATTCAAATTATGTCATGATATTATTATGTCCTATCTTGTATTTTTACATTATTTATGTGTACTTATAGTGAATACACATTATAGATGTACTTTATTTAAAAAAATGATCTTTTTATGGACTTTGTCTCAATCCACTTTCATTGAGGCATATTTGGTTTTATACACAACTTTCTTTTATACAGTGTATAAACCCCTTTGACTTTTTTGTTTATTCAAAAGGAAACTTTTTTATACGAAGCATTTTGCTAAATGACAAAAAGGGAATGTTTTTCTTTCCGTACTTATGCGGCGGCAACGACTTCTCCGCCGCCGTGACCATTATTTGAGTTTCGGCTTCCTCTACAAGCCATAATGTTTTTTAAATGAAAAAGAAATACAATGTTTCATTTTTTTTATTTTGGTATTGAAAATGGTTTTGAAAGCGTTTTTATTATATCAATGTGTTGTATTGATATCTTGTGATTGAAATGTGGAAATGTTATACTTCCTTTATGCATGTTTTATGTGATACGATTATGTTATGGTTTATGAAATGTTTAAACCTATTCATATGAGGAATGTATTGGACTTAATAAGTGACGGGTGGAGCCCGCTATAGCTCCTCGATGCATCGGTAGGTCTCATGAGACAACTAGATGTGGAATTGGCCGAGGCCCTTTCCCAATTTGATTTATGGTTTTGGCCGAGGCCTTAATCATTTTAGACGTCTTGGCCGAGGCCTTGACAAAATGTTTCAGAATGTCTGGCATTATACATTCCCTCATTATGAAAGTGGTTATTGATATTGCATGTGATAATTCAACCAGTAGAATATCCATGTGAAGAAGTGAATGGCATTATCTCATTTTACATTTGCCATATTATGTTGATGTTCAAGTTTAAAAGGCTTTTGTTTTAGTTATACATTGCCTTAAATGTTTATGTTTATTTATGAAAGCTTCCGCAATACTGTTATCCTTACTGAGCATCTGAGCTCACCCCTTTCAATGTTTTAATATTTTCCAGGATGTGAAGAAGTATTTTATGAATGACCTACAGGGATAGTCAAAAGAGGATATGAGTGTGGAATATGAAGACTTTGTTATTAGTTTTTCACTTTATGATGTAATGTAACATTTATGAATGTATCTAGTGTTTCCAAGGCTACTAAACTAATAGGTCTTTCGAGACTTGATCTTTTGTGATCATGCCAATGTTACGAAGTAATGCACCGACTCCGGGTAGCTGGGGTCGAGGTGTTACATGATGCTTCAATAATAAAAGCTTGTGGGACATATGACATATCTGTATTCGAACATGGAAATACAATTTCATACATTACCCATATTTGAAATTTTCATTCTGGCTCCTATATGTCACACCAAATGATATAATTTTCCTTCATCAACACATCAACTACTAATGAAAAATGTTACTCTATGTAGTACTTAATAGGAAATTTTTAAATGAATTTATACTCTTTAACTCATGTAAATAATATATGGTGTTATCAGTTGATGAGAATGTGTTGCCTATAATTTCTTTGATTTTACTATTTGATATAAAGAAATCCCTATAAAAAAATTTCCCTTGGCAATCATTCTACAAAGAAATTCAATAATGTAGAATGAAAACCACTAACTACATGTTTACTATATATCAATGGAAACTCAAAAGGTACATTCCCAAAATCACCCTCACCCCAATTATCTCCAGTTTCATCATCAGAGACTTCCTCATTAGATATATTCACATTCACGAAATATGGATAATCAATAGGGTTTTCCACAATTGTTCATTCCAAATTCTAATTATCTCCTTCATATATTCTTTTTATTATAAGAGTCATATGAGAAAAAAATAAATGTTAATGTATTTAAGGGAATACATGAACAAATATCCCATAAAATGGTTCTATAGTAGTGGGTTTCTCATCATCAATAACCAAAATTACCACATATAATTTCATAAAACCATTATCACCCTATTTACAAAACAATGATCTTGCAACCACTCAATCTTCATCATCATGTAAAGGATACTCAATTAACCCTAAATGATCATTATATTAATTATGATGAAATGTAATGGATCTAATTTATTGATCATCACTAAATTTTATGAGACTATGAATCATCGTATGAACATCATGAAATGTAGCACATTCACAATGATTTTCCATTATTGTAGGTGCAAAACTATATCTAAAACCTTGATCATTATAAATTAATTCACCATTTTAGTATATTGATTCAAAAATAATTACCTATATGTTTTCTTAATAAAATATATATATAACATCATCATGTGTTGAATATGTTTTAATCGGTTGTGATTATATAACTATGAATTCATCTAGACACATTTTATATGGATTATTCTTCAATTATTTTATGAAATAACTAAAAATTATAGGGGGATCATGGATAAACTATTATCTCGAATTTTAGTAACCATTTGTGACCTTTTGGTAATGGTGTAAAAAACATTCTTCAAACAGAAATGCAACTTGTAGAAAGCCCTTTTATTATGATGCTACTATATGAAATTGAGGGGCTCTTGTGTTTGTGATATATAGATTTTTTACACAGAAACACATGTCCTTACAAATATAGAGGGAATCTATACAGGTTATAAATTTGGGAAAAAATATAATAATTAGATGTTATATAAACTTAAACAAAAACACATTACATGAACATTCAATTATACATTATTAGGTCATCATAAGATAAGTCAATTATTTCTAATTAAATAATTGGATAGAAAATATATGACATGAAATTTCGATCATACATTTCTTACATGACTCATGATTAGTCATCATACACTACTGATAACATGTTCTATTAGGATAATTTTTATGATCTTTATATTGTGACTTTACCATTACTATATCATGTAAATAAATAATACAAATTTTAATCTATTTATATTACAAATTTTATGAATATTCTAACTATTACAAGTGGAATGGTAGATATAAACCCTTAATTGATTTAAATAACTTCATTATTTATGTATATTTATGTTGATATTACTACCTATAAATAATATGTTAGAAAAGTTTATTTATATTTATAATACACTATAAATGATTAATATGTTTTAATGGGTTTAGATTTAATAACTCTTACTTGATTTTTTTTATTATATGGATTGGTGTCTCATTATTAGATAAACCACCAACACCTTGAGGGACCCTTCAAAACTATATTATCTCATATTTTAGAAACCACCAGTCTCCTTTTAGTCATGTTGAAAAAATAATGCTTCAAACAGTAACACCTCATATCGAATTCCATTTTATTGAAATGTTGCTCACATGCAACATATGGGGGTCTAGGTGTTTGGGGTGTATAAAATTTTCAGTGGGATCCCAGGTACTAATATGCCTAAACTATGGGATTTCATGCATGTCATTAATGGTGAAATGAAAATTCAATTATTACCAATTATATATCGCATATATAAAATGACTTGTTATTTCAATCATACATTAGTTAGTCAACTTAAGATTAATCATCACACAATACTCTTAACATGTTTTTTGGCAACTGATTATATTGTATATATAATATCATTACCTTAAAATATATCTAGTAAATAATCAATATTTAAAAATACTTATGTTTAATGTTCTTAAATATTAATATAAATATGTGTGTATGTATACATTTTTTATTTAATGGTGTGTTTTAAAAATAAATACTATTATTTTTAAAATATTATATTAATGAGATAATATATATTATCATTGTAATTGTACGTATTTTATCAATTAGTTTACAATATTCATGTTTCTATGTGATGATTGTTATTAATATATGTTTTAAAAAATTAACCATAATACCTTAAAATTTTCAAGAATCCAAAAAATATAGTGTATATTTATTTGATTTTCAATCAACTATATATATATATTAAAATATATTAAACTATATTTTTAATAATTTAAAATTTAATTATATATATATATATATATTAATCAATTATAGTTTCCTACATAAACGTATTATTAATTATACATAACTACTCAAAATATTATTAAAAGTAAATTTGGATTAATTTAATTAACAAAACTAACATAAATTACACTTAAAAACTACTAAAATAGAATAAAAAATGATAGATTCAATATAAGAAAATTATATAAGAGTATATTCATTTTTTAACTAATCAAACCTTCCACATTTTAAATATTTATATATAATACATAATTACAGGGAATCATAATTGTTTAAATATAACATAACATTAAAAAAATATTATTTATAGTATTTGTTTTGAATTCTATTGACAAAAAAATTATTTATTTATATATATCAAATAATATAATACATATTTAAATAAAATTTAATATGATACAATATATAACTTGGATTTCATTTAAATAATTACTCATAAATTTATCTTTATAGTATATTAAGGAAGATTCTCATTATTTACCTAATTGTATTGAATAATATATTTTAAATTTATTTAACATTAGATATAAAATAGAATATAATTCATAATTTATATATATATTTAGATATTATAATGAAAATTGAAATATAAAATATATAAATTTTTTAAACCAGAAAATTTTCCAAAAAATAAATTATATTTTATAGATAATGTTTAAATTATGGAAAAAACATATTTAAAATTTCTTAATCATTCAATATAAATTAAATCATAAAAAAATTCATATCAAAATTAAATCATAAAAAGAAAAATAATCCACACAACCATACATAATGAATAAATAAATAAATAAAAACAAAATAAATAAAATAATTTTACAGTTAAATTTTTAATTGAATTTTACCTTATAAAAATTTAGAAATGTATATAGGCCAAGAAAACTGATAGTGATTCATAAAAAAATATTGGATTAAAAAAGATTAAATATATCGGGATGCCCCCTAGTTATATTTTTTTCTGTGAGAGGCATGAATCTCATTGATGTCTACATTGAAAAATTAAAAAGGATTCATGATTGTGATTCATGCTTCCTTCCACACCCACATTAATATAGAGAAAATTGATGAACTCCTAAATATATAATTCAC
The DNA here is from genome assembly GCA_963277665.1 of Viscum album. Classification (NCBI taxonomy): domain Eukaryota; kingdom Viridiplantae; phylum Streptophyta; class Magnoliopsida; order Santalales; family Viscaceae; genus Viscum; species Viscum album. Next base: position 546,901,662 of record OY728158.1, read on the forward strand.
TATGAATAATTTTTAATTTTCATAAAACATATTATAATATTTATTTGTATCTCAATTTGGTTTCAATTTCCCTTCATTGGCAGTCACCAAGCATTTCATAGACTCGTGGAAAATAGATTCTACGGAATAATTTTATTCTTTAAACTAAAGGTCCATTTCTTTCCAATTTTTTCTAGTGATGTTATTGTCTTTTCCTTTGATAGTGATTAAAAATCTTATATTGGCTAACATTTCCTATTCTATCTTTGGTTGATGGAAATTCTTGATGTTACTCTATTGGGATGAATTTTTTTGAATCCTTATCCCTAGGTTACTACTTCCTTTCTATAGACTAAATATTCTCAATGGAATATGGGTATTTTTACGATAGTTCGTTTTAATTAACAGAGTTACATTGAAGATTAAAATGCTATGGTGGATCAAATTTGAGTTAACATGGATTTATCTCTCCCTTTCTAGAAACATATTTAGTTGAAATATGGAACCATCATATCAATTGGTACAATGATTTTCTATAGATCAAGGTTGGTTAACTATCTTGGATGTTGACTACCATATCATTTTAGTTTCCCTTAACAAATGCATTAATTAGTTTAGTTTCTAGAGAGAGGATCCTGGGGATCCTCTTGGGATCTCTTTTACTCTCTATATTGATATTTATCCAAAACTCATGAGGGCTTGGTACAAACATCAAATCTACCCATCACTTCAGATTTGGTTGTCTCCAAAGAAACTTCTCTCAGGACACACACTGGAGGACTCTCCTTAATCATGGAACCTCTATAGGGTATCTAAGGAGTGTGTGGTGGGGTCAAAGAGTATTCATCATAGGCTGGTTCCCTTGATGAGAATATAGATCTATAAATGAGGTGTTTGATACTACTTCTGAAGTTCTTCATCTAGAAAGAGATTTGGATGATGTAATCAAGGTTGTCCCCCTCTGTCCAAGGCCAAACATCCATATTAACCCTCCCTGTTGAATCGCATTTTTGATGGGGTTTTCCAAATTTAAAACTCTTCCCCAAATCTCCCCCCCACACTCCCACCCTACCCTCTAATGATCTCCTTTATGATCGAGAATTCTAGAGGGGTAGATTCCTTGTCTAAGTGTGAATTCCTAGATATTGAAATTATATGAAACCATGTCTCCTTCATCATTTATATTTGAAGAAATGAATAAGGTAAATATCATACAACAATATTCAAGGAAAATGCATATGTCCAACCACAATCATGGTTAAATAATGAACAAATATTTAATTATTTTTTAGAATAATCTCCAAATCTAAACTTTTTTTATCATCCCCCCACACTTAACTATTGAAGTATATGTTTTATCTAACTCAATATACATATACATCATCTATGAAAAAAATTATATCCAATTAAGAGAGAATAATTTGTGGAAATTTTCATCATTTGATCTAGGATTCCATAGATGGTTCATATGTAGCGATTTTAACACAATCATTGAATTTTTTCTAGTGAAAGGATGTATCAATTACATAAAGAATGTGAATGAATTATTCAACAATTTTATATTAGATGAGGATCACCTTGATATGGGGAATTTATAAAATTTATTTACCTAGTTCATAAAAGTGAGGTAGCTAGAGAACATGTTATTGGTAGGATAAGTGTTTACCAAACATACAGGTAGTTTCAATATTTTCTTCCATAGTGATATCTTATATGAAACTCCCTTTATTGGATCATTATTACTTAATGGTCTAGTTTGGTTGCACTACAAAGGTATCACGACACTTATCATTATCAAAATAGTGGTTGAATGATTATGATTTCACACATCCTATTAAAACTACTTTGGGAAGTCATTTTTAATGGCATCCATAAGTGGATCTCTAAAATAAAATCAAGCAGTTAAATGATGGTGTTAAAGAATGGTTGGTTATGCGATCGAACAACCATTATAGTCTGTCTAAAATGAAAATATAGATCAACCAGTAGAATTTTATATTACATGTGAAGTGGGATTATTACAAATTTGTTCCATATTATTGTAAATAAATTGTTATGGTTTAAATACTATAGAAGATGAGAAAAATAATAAGGATCTATCTAGGGATTTATTACTGAAATAGGGAGACAAAAATAAAACATATATCCATGTAAATTTCAAAGAACAAAAATATATATTATATCATAAACATTATATATAATATAGATCCATCATCAATGATGTTTAATTAAAGGGTTTGGTTTCATTCTTTAAACATTTTAAAAAAATACTAGCCATTATCTTGATTTCAATAGTGGTTTTGTAATTAAGTAAGAAGAAACAGATTCATTAATAGTATCCCATCCACCGTCGATGACACCTAGAAGTCTTTCATGGAATCTACTCTATCTGAAGATAATATAAGTGGTGTAACCAATGACATTAATCAAAATCATACACATATATTAGATAATTTTATTAGAAATTAAATATCATTTCATGTAACATTATAAAAATTGAGATTGTTACTATTGATTAGGATTTATTTAAAGGATGTTCTTTTGAGATGTTCGTATGTTCTACCACTCATGTAGTCATTCTAATGGTGAAAACCCCTAGCACCTTCATCTAGTATAGGGATATCAGTATGTGTAAGATTTATAAAATAATATTATTAAAAATATTATATGATAAAATCTCCCACTATCTCTATAGGATGATTTATGAAGAGCAAAAAAATTGTATGGTAAGACAATATGAGGATCCATGGGATTGTCAGATGAGATAATGAAGGTTCATGATTAGAATGTATTTGAGACAAATATAATGTTGAATGTGGACATTCAAAAATCCTTTGAATGGATGGTGTGGAATATGATAATATATGTAATGAGAGGTTTTTGTTTATAAAAGTGGTATTGGGGTATTCTCATCGGGTTTTAATCCCCACCATAATTATTAGTTTCCCAAGTCATAAATATGTATTATTTTATTTAATTATGTCATGTGATTCACCTAGGTGATCCTCTATCCCATATCATTTTAACTATTATTAGGACCTTCATAGTCAAAACCATAACAACGTTGTCTTAAATGGTGAGGTGGTCCATTTAAAATATTTAATTGGGATTTCATTTATAAAAAATATTTATTCATGGATAATAAGTTTTTTATTCTCAATGGATGGTCAATTTCTATCAAAATATTCCTTGATATCTACAACCCTTATCAATAGTAGGGTGGGAACTGATCAGAAAGGAATAAAGTATTTTTATCATATCTATGATTTATTCATCTAGGTGTTTTCATATTATTGAAAATTTAAATAGGTAAATAAAAAGGTACAATCCCAATTAACTACATAGCGGATCCACTGTCCATAGGGATAGTGTGGATATGAAATTTCAATGTTCATGTTGAATAAATTATTAGACAAATTGTAAATAAGAAAATACCACTTTTAGGCTTTGAAGGGAGGATAACCATCATCATAAGTTTTTTATCGTAAATATTGGTATAAATGTTTTCTTTTTTTTTGAGATCATAAACATGTTATATTGAAAAATGGATCATTTTTTTCTTATTAGACTCCTACCAGGATTTTCGGTTCCATTTGGAAAACTAGAATCACTTGGATAAACCCTTTAGTGAATGTTGTAAAATAGTCAATATTTACGAAGAACTTTAATTCGAACATATATTAAAATATTTTAAGGTAAAATCTAGAGGGTAAATACCTATGGTTGAGTTATTATAAGGAAAGTATGGTTGTGGAATTTATGTTGATTCGTATCGGAGTATTGTATTATCTTCTTAGTAGAAAAACCTCAATAATATTTATAAGTGACCCCATAAGATGTCCATATAGATCATTGGTATAGAGAAAATTTACTTCTATGAAGAAAAATAATGTTGGAGACTACTTTTTTTACAAGTATCTTGAATCCTGACATGTAGTTTCATAAATATATTGATCTCCTGAGGATCTTGAATGTAGTATTAGTTTATGATCAGAAATATTTATATTGTAGCATTAGTCGAGTTAATGATGAAATACCTTTCACCTTTACCATTTCTAGCTCAGGTCATTTTTACATTGGTTCTTACTGAAATCTATTAGATGTTAGTCAAGGCATAGACACCAAGGTAAATCCCATGAATATTATTTCTAAACATACTAAACTCATATTTATAGTATGTTTTATAAGGATTTAGGATCTCCCAAATAAATAGATAATTTAATAAAAACGTATTAATATTGTTTCTAAAGGATATTATTATAAATATGAAAATATATAGATAATTTATAACTTCTTCATGAATGAGGACTTAGATATATTTATGTATAAATTCATATTAATATGTATTAGAACCCTAAGAAACCCTAATATCTTTTGAGAAGATCCTTTAAACATGTTTTAATAATACATGGGTCTAATATTCAATAGGGAATACTTCTGTTAAGGACCTTATTTCTAGTTTCAATAATATACAAGAGTCCCATAATGATTTCAAAAACTCATGATATTAGATTAAAAATTTTCATCATAAAATAACAGTGATTTTCTTAGTAGGTGAGATTTATATGCAATGCTTAGTGAACCATCTTTCTATTTATTTTTTAGGTCTCTACCAATTCACAAGAAATATTTGTGGGAGAATATTTCAACTAGAGTAAAAATATAAGATAGTGGTAGTAAATTAGGGGTATTTGTTTTTATAAATTTATTTTTCCGTGAAACCAATGTGGATTATTAAGGTCATGATCAACTATTTTTCTATCCCCTGCTTTCATGTATATAAGGGAAATGAAATCCAAATAGCACATATGGAATTTAATAAAGATTAGTCTTAGGGTGATATCACCCTCCATTCCATTTATAACAATTTTTGATATGTATATATTTTAATCATCATTGGATTATAGTTTTTAGGACAAGACCGCCCATTTTGAACACTTTTAATATACATGGTAGGTGGTGAGTTGTTAATAAGTCCAATTAGTTCTATCAGTGATATATTAGACACCAATGTATATAAAATCTATTCTGTAGGGTTTTAATGAGAGGTATCGTGTTTCTTCCTAATAGGAGGAAGTGATTTTGGAACATTTGGTCTGCTATGGAGGACTAGATGTAGTGGTCATTTATTCATTTCGAGTCGGTCGTGGAGGATGACTCTCCTTGAACCTCACCAACTATGAGATCATAATTATCATTATTCATGAATGGTTTTTATGAATACTAATAGAAGAAAAAAAATTCCTCATCCAAATTTATCTTTTATGTAATACAGTTATATCCATACCAAAATATTTTGTGCTTCCATTCAGTTTTGGACTACTATGGTTATTTATTTAGTACAAACAATGTTCTAATTTTGGTGGTTATGTCCAATAAAGATACATAGTTGAATCATTTTACTTGAATGATAACTATAATCGATCGAATTATAAATAATATCAAAAATATTTTTCAATAGGGTTTGTAGATGTCGGATAAAAATGATCAAACATGAGTCTAATGATGACTTTTATATGAAAAAACATAAACTTTCCATTATCAGTTAGGTAAGGAGATAATGGTTCTCTATGGAATAGACAAATATGGATGAATAATGTGTAATTATTAAGCTATAAATTTTACAAGAGTAAATTATTATTCAGATTAATGGTTTTATATTATAAGATGAAAATTCCATCGACACTATAAAATAGTGAAATATCAAAAACAATTAACTCATCAGAAGTGGAATATTGAGAGCTCGTTCTGGAGGTTTTCATGATAGTTGCATAACATTGAATGAACCTGAATTAGAGCAAGTACTCAAATGATTTTAAAATCAGTTGGAAATGGTTTTATACAAGTGAATATATTTTTGGTTAGATAACCATGAAAGAAATATATTTATGACTTTCTTGAAAGAGATATCTAATATATTAACCACAGAAACATATTCCACTGGGGATCCACAATATATTGATACTGGATAAGAAAAAAAATAAAATCTAGAGTTATGTTGGGAAAAAACCAGGTTGGTACTCAAGGAGAGATAATGTAACCCAAAAAATGTAGTTCCATTTTGGTACCTTTAAACTATTTACTAGACTGGTAGAATGGATGATAATATCATGTAATTTGAGTATAAGGCTATAAGGATTCATGATTATCTTGACTTATAATTTTTTAAACTTTTTAGGTGAAAATTTTAAATAAATCAATAAAATAGTCTCTAATCATGATAATAGTAAAAAATATCAAATGTTTACTTTTTTAAAGAAAATTGAGAATGAATAGTTGGTGGAGGATATAATGGAGACATTTGGTTGATGGAAGACAAATGACTAAAATAATAATTTTTTTATTCCAAAAGAAAACAAAAAATGAAAAATATAGAGAAATGTCAAGGATTTCTTATGTGACAGAGACTAATGGAATCCCCTTGAAGGATAATACTAAAATCCATAGGCATTGAACCTAATCTCAAAAAAATTATACACATTAAATTTTGGGTTACCCTTTGATGTAAGTAAATAAACATATTTTTTCTCTACCTCCATGTATGAATAATTCCAATGCCCACATGTAAAAAAATTTGACAACTCTTATAGAATAAGTAAAACATCAATGTCTCGGGAAGAATCACATAATAAATTAAACAGAATAGATGTTTCAAATTCAACATAAGATAAAATGTCATTTTTAGACATAAAAATTAAAATTCCAGTGAGCATTGTATAATCCTTGGCATCAAAAGAAGAAACCTCACTATAAAAATCGAAGATCCATAGCATGACTAGGACACCATCATCACGAATGTGGCCACCTCCTTGAATGAACCCTTGTATGAAAGAACTATCTGGGCTAAGTTTAAGACTATCAATGGTAGGAAGCCAATAGACCCACAAACCCTTGAACCAAGAACTCATTAGACCCATATACCCAACCAATAAAAAAAGCATAATAGATGTATGTGGGGAAATAAATTTTCTAATCTAGAATAAACATTGAATATCATATGATAGACTACCAATCATACATCCATGACTAGGCTTCCGGTCCGAATATGATGTTCCATTCCAGGAGTTAAAAATAACTGAACACCCATCCACGAATAGCATATTGAGCCCAATATAATTAAAACATCAACTATAAGGAAGGAAAGATAGCGGGAAATTAGAGATCCAGATACTTAGTAATATGGGTTCTATATTAGAATCATTTGGAAACTTGAGTAACGCCATTATTTAGGACTTCATCATCTATATAAAGGCCTTAATTGAAAAGGATCCAAAGAAAAAAATTCATCTTGTTGGTGATTTTTTATTCCATAAATAATTAGACTAGGTAATATAACAACACTATATTTTGGGAAATATTTTTCATTTCATGCAACACTAAAAATAATTTTTTATATTAAAGCACAAATTTGTTCTTGCGTTATATAAAAAATGAAATTAATCATGCACTACAAGCAATATATTTTTTATATTTCTCCACACATAACATTGAGGATAGATTAAGTTACACACCAGACTAACTTTCATATATGGATTGCATAACATGCAACACTACTGTAAATTGGTTTATTATCGGTGGGGGAATTTGCAACGGGGTTCCGTCAAAAATGACCCAACGTAGAAAAGGGCATCGCAAATAGATTCCACATGTTCTTTAAAAACCCATATTGTGACATCCCTTCGCAAATAGTATTGCCAATTTTTTTTAAAAACCTTATTGCGGCGACTCGTCATAAATAACATTAAAAAAATTGAATAAAATAATATTAATAAAAAAAATATTTTTAGAAAATTATAATAATAATAATATTATTATCAATATATTAATATAATAATAATCACAATATAATAATAATAATAATTTAATATTAGTATTATTATTATTGAAATGCTAATATTAATATTATTAAAATAATAAATAAATTATAAAATACTAAAATAATACTAATAACAATAAAAATATAAATAATAATAACATAAAAATAATAATAATATTATTATTATTATTATTTTAATAATAATATAATAAAAATAATGTTAATAGTAATGAAATATTATTATTGTAATTAATAAAATAATAACAAATTATAAAATAATAAAAACCTCAATATTCACAAAAATATAATAATAATAATACTAATAATAGGAAAATAAATAAATAATAAAATTGAAAAAATAAAAAGAATTAAATAATGTAATAAAAAATAACTAAATAAAAAAAATAAAATAATCAATATTTACCACAATATAACAAAAATACTATGTAGAATTTTAAATAGTTAATGTTATAAAAAAAGTACATTCAAATTTATTACCATAAGTAAATAAATATATCACTGAGGGCAATTGTCTTCTAGAAGAGCTGCATGAGATGGAGGAGATAACTCCACCTTAAAAAATGAGTCAGACATCGCATATACTCCATCATCTACATATGATGCTACTGGTACCATTGACGCATCCCATGCAGTAGATGCGGTTGCTGCTATTCTCGTAGAATCACTTCTTAGTCCCTACGCATACTCCCTATAAGCTCACTTTGATCTCATAGCTGCTCTAGATAATGTGAAGTATATGATGAAGACTCTCCACAATCTTCTCTTAAGATGCACTCTTACATCACAATGGTAACATAATAACTCACTAGTATCAATTGATAGTCGATACCAACAAATCATCCTTTCTCGATGGCATATAGGGTCACCTATATCCTGGATACCACATCAAATCCTATTGCACTTGTCTGGTCATCAGTGTCAGCCTGGCTCTCAATCTTCATCTGAGACATCATTTCCTCATATAACTACTTCAATTTTAATTAAAAAATAAAATATTTTAAATATTTTTTTCCATTAAATTTAAAAATAAAATATAAATTATGCTGACCACAATCTTGCACTGGTGATCACCTATAATATCTTTAGTGATAGGATCATTGCAGATCCTCATATTAATATCTAACTCTGTAATATTTGGTTGTTCAATAAAAATATGAATATAAAATAAATTGATTATATTGAATGTTGAATAAATTTATTTATAAAAGTACTTTCTATATGATCCCTATGCATACTAAACGTACGACATCTAGCTCGAAGTGTCACCTCCTATATCCCTTAGTTTGTTTGACCTATTGATTATCTCCTCATAAAATGACCACCCATCCAGTGTGAACATACGCCATCCCAAACCTGAGAAGAAATATAACTAGGTTTTTGGTGTAGTATGACAGATCAAACACTATGAATCCTACTTTATTCATTGTTGTCCTCCTAAAATTATGCCAAAAACGGACGAAAATGAACATGGACACAACCCTACCATACCATCTCGATGAATCCATGAGTTATCTCATCAATTTTATACCATAGACATTACAAACAAATAATAATATCAAGTTAATAACAAATTAAATTTCAAAATAAATATTATTTATTTATATACCACACAATGATCGAACATACGGTGCTTAACAACTATATGAATCTAATCCCACATAAACCAAGCCATAGAAAAACAATTTCATCATTTAACACTACCCTATCTAATAGCTACATGGGTAAAACTACGATAAAAAAGAACATATAATCAAAAAAATTGTATATAAATAAATTAATGATAATTAATGAAAACTACCTAAAATACACAGGTAAACATAACTCTACATTAGTAGATCAAATCCATGATGTGGATGTCACTTAGTAATATGGTCAAGATTCATAAATCGTGAAAAACCACGCCCCCACTAAGAACTCCCTAAAACACCAATAGTCTGAGGGTCAGATGATCCAACATCCTGGTCCTCATAAGGTAGATGAGCCTCTTGCAACTGTGGAAATAGATGCTCATCCATTTAAAAAATGAAATGAAATTATTTAGAAAATAGTTAAAAACAACTATAATATATAGATATATATTATATATGAATATAACTAGAATTTAACTATGTTAATATTCATCTTCGTTATCACCTTCATATCTACTGGTGTTAATATCTTCATATTCCTCATCAACATCATTAATTTCTATATAAGTTTTAGTTTCATCATCTCTTGTCTTTTCAAATTCATTTGTAATATCATTAACATCCTCATCACCATTGAACCCTAACTGTGGGATTCCATCATCAATATTCGTGTCTCTTCATGAATAAATAGATATAGAGATGTCTCTTGAAAATTTTCAATTCCATACACTTGAGAGGAACCACATTCACTTTGAGTATACTGATTTCCTAAGATTTCATTTTTATTCAGCTCCAAAAATCCCCCAACACTCTTAAATTAGAATAGTAATATTAATAATAAATTTTATGTGACTTGTGAGCAAAAAAATTGTTAATTTCTGAGATAATATTTCTATATTTCAAAACAATAATTTTGTGGCTCGGATGGACACACAATCCTCTCTCAGTATCCAACCAGTAACATTTTATCATCATTATGTAATTAAATCCCATATAACACATTTCAATAATTTCTTCTAGTATGTCATAAAATATTACCTAAGTTTCTCTAGGATGATATCCTCTCAAGAAAACATCATTATTCATTTTTTTCTTTTTGATTCCCCATATGAATGTTTATAAAATCGAAAACCATCTACCACATATGCATTATAATATTTAACCATTATAGATAGTGGGTTTTTCAATAAAAATAACTGATTATAAATTTTATCATCATGTTAATATACCTTATTTTTTAAAAAAATATAGTCAATATCACATATAATAAATTGATTTTAAATGAAAAACCATAAATTAGTTATATTACATGTTTTTGAAACCAGTAGGAAGTTTTTTTTCAAGTTCTTCAAGAGAGGCAATTGTACTTGTTTGAAGATATTTATTGATAATATTATCATATAACCCGAAAATAAAATAATAATATTTTATTGAAATAAATATTATAGAATAATCGATATGATTACTCATAGTAAAAATGGTTTCATTTCTTCACAGTTGAGCAGAACATATGTAAGAGCTTTGTGATGTTCATCATTTGAAATCCATAGTTCGTCAACTCCACTGAAGCCTTGTTCAGGGTAACTAGAACTAATAAATTTTTTCTCAATTAATAATAAAAAATTTCATCATTATGGATAATACAGTGGTGTTTTTAGGGATATTAAAATTTAAAATAATTATAGTAGAAAAAAATTCCTCCTGTAAAAAATCATCTCCAATTTATCCTTAAACTGATTCTTTGTTATGTTCGTATTTCTCCAATTTCTTCAGGCTTCCCTCTAAGGGTTACATCTACTAGAATTTCACCTGACCTACATAATTTGATTCATATGGAAAATGTAATATCCAATCATTCATTCATCCAAAGATAGCTGATTAGGTAATTTTATCCAATTTATATAAAATTAAGACAAAATCTTCATACAATCTACTTATTACAATATAGTTTGTTGTCATCAGACAAATTTATCAAAAAAATATATGCTATTTCTATTCTCACATTCAAAATCATAGAATTAAACAATCTTCTTAATCCAATCGGCATAATTATTTCTCTTATAACATGACATTCTTGTCTTTTTAATTCGATAAAATGGTAATTTCTCAAACATCATCCTAAATTGGAAGCAAATCCATCTATAAGTCTCAAATATGAAATAAATTTAAAAAAATAATTTATTTTCTTTGTATAATGTATAATATTATTTTTCAATCATTAACTTATGTGATCTGACATTTGAAAACAGTTCGGTTCTGGTCACCATCTGATTGGGAAAAATCTAATTTTTCTATTACATTATCATTAGTCTTACCTGGTGTATCCAAAACTGTATGGAATAAATTACCAAAATAGTTTTTCTCAATATACATGACATACAAAATGTGATAGAACAACAAATAATTCCAATACAGTAGATCCCAAAAAATTATTCATTTTCTCAAATTGTGTTTTTTCCCAAATCGATCAATTTTCAGTTTAGTTAATGATGGTCCAAATATAATGGGAGGTAGTGAAGAGACAATTAATTTTAACGCTATAATGAGATAATTTTTAGAGGTCCAACTCTTTAAATTTTGCCTTTTGTAAAATTATATTTGTTCCTCCAAAAGGATAGTCGGTTGGATGGAATATGTTTTGATAGTCAAAAAAGAAAGTTATTTCTCTATTGATGGGAATAAACGCTTTGATGTCCCTCGTATAGTACAAAAATGATTTTTAACTATTTGTACTTCATCCAAATAATAATCCATATGCTAGTAAGTCACTAATTGTCTACATCGATGCACCTTTTATTAAGAAATTTTGATTAATAGTAACATCATATGCACTAACACCATTACAACCTAATGAATTTAACACATAAATCAATAGTTTCAATTAAACATCAATATTTTTTTATGTCTTGGATTAATAAGTTAAAAATAATTTATGGACCCTTCATCAACGTCAAATGGGATAAATTTTATGGTGTTTTAAAGACCGGAAACATGAATACTAACTTCCATAAGAAGAAAATGGAAAGATACCATCAGTAGAAAGATAGAATCACAAATTTTGTGCTTTTGAAATATAAGATGAATGTATATGGTCAAAATGTTTCATTGAATCTCAATTATAAAAATGATTAAAGCTTTTCCAAGTTGAAATAATTGTTTTCTTCCATAACATGATTGTCTCTATATTCCGAGACATAAATAATTGCAACAATCTGGTTGTATGTGGGAAATATCTCAACTATTTTATTGGAGTCATTCTAGACTTCCCTAGTTGAGAAACTTTAACATCGATTTTCCACATGTGGGAAAACTATCCATTGACACATTTCCAACATAATATAAGATGAAATCATTTGATCATGAATGAATATTCTAATAAACAGGAATTAGATTATTAACCAGCCTCTATCACTAATATAAATTTTTAGGCAACACAGTTCTTTCAGGTAATAGTGTTTTAACCAAAGATAATATCTAATCAAAAAACAATTTGACAATCCATTATCTAAGTTAATAGCCATAAATTTTTCAACAACTACATATTTTCTTATCTTTTAACCAAGATATATATCATCCTCATCAGACCTCAACAACTAATAAAATTTATATGGATCCAACTTAATAGATAAATTAGTACCATCCTAATATTCATTTTTTTGAAAATACAGACCTTTCAGATCATCTACTATCTTTTAAAAATATAATGGATCCAGAGCCAAATTATTACTATATTCTATAAAACAAATTTTACCATGTTGATTCTAAAAAATACAGCCTGATTGAAAACCAAAATTCAATAGATGAGCCACACAATTGACAAATGTGTCAAACTTCCTCATATAAATTTTTTTATGTAGACACTTAATTGTCCCTCATGAAATACATTCATGTTTTGATGATGCAGATTAAATTATTGCTTCAACACCATCAATATATAATTGATTTAAACCATAACCATTTTGATTCATGTACTGATTTACCTAAGGGCAGTCATCTATTAATGATAGTTGTAAACATCTTATTCCATATTTCCCTACAAAATTATAAATCATTTGTTATTTTTGAATAACTTTCTATAGAAAAATATGATTCAAAAAAATAAAAGAGTTATTAATTATTCTTATGAATTCATAATTACCACTATTTATTACTAATTACTACTAATTATTACTACTTAATTATATTTTTTATTATATTATTATTTTTTACCAATTATTACTAATTATTACTAATTATGATTAATTATCACTAATTATTACAAATTGTCTCTAAATATCATTGAATATTATCAATTATCACTAATTATTTCAAATTATGTCAATTTATTCCTAATTATCACTAATTATCACTAATTATTGCTAATTATTGTGGAATTTCTTGAATTATATGTTATTATCAGTAATTATTCCTAATTATCACTATTTGTGAATATCTATTCCAAGTTATAACTATTTATTCCTATTTATTACAATTTATTCTTATTTATTCATTATTACTATTTATTTCAATTTATTACAAATTATTGAAATAAATATGATGGCGCCAAGCCTACTACACCTTCTATTTGCAAAGGGTACCACAATTACCAGCTGATTGGTGGCATCACTTTTTCCTGACAGCTCATCTCCTTAGCACTTTATCAAACTGAAATAACTAAGAAAAAACTGGACCAATGTATATATATCAATTTTTGTATGAATGAGAATGAAGATCAGGAAGGCTACTCTTATATTCTCTCCATTCGCATGCATACGAAAATCAATATTTGTACATCAGATTAGTTTTTTAATAGGGATTTCTGTCAGAGATAGCTTCAAGGAGATTAGCTATCCAGAAAAAGAGATGTCTCTAAACCATTATAAATTTTGATGCCCTTCATAAATAAAAGGTGACTATTTATTACTATTTATTCCTATTTATTCCCAATAATTTATACTTTTTACTAATTATTCTTAATTATTAATATTTGAAACTATTAATTACTATTTTCCAATCTTTATTACTAATTATCACTAATTATTATATATTAATACAAATTATTTCTAATTACCGCTAATTATTACTAATTACTACTAATTATGCCGAATTATTTTTAATTGCCGCTATTTATTGGAAATTATTATTATGCATTCCTAATTATTCCTAATTAAACCTAATTATACCTAATTATACCAAATTACCTCTTATTTCATATAATTTTTTTTAAATTTTTCCTAATTACTCAAAATAATTACTAGTTATTCTTAATTATTCAAATTTATGTTTATATATACCTATTTATTAATAATAGTTCCTAATTATTCCTAGTTATTATTAATTATTACTATTTTTTTCAATTAATTTTTAATTGTAATTATTTATTCTAATTTATTACTATTTATTACTATTTACAACTATTTATTACTAATTATATTATTTTATTATAATTTTACGCTATTTATTACTAATTAACGATATTAATTACTAATTAGCATTGTTTATTGCTAATTATTTCTATTTATTAATAATAATTCCCAATTATTCATAATTAACTTTAGTTATTACTAATTACCAAAAATTATTACTCATTACTGGTAATTATTACTAATTACAGCTAATTATTTCTATTTCTGCAATTTATTTCTAATTACCTCAAATTATCACTATTTACCTCTAATTAATACTCTTTACAGATATTTATTATTATTTATTGTGAATTATCCATAATTATTAATTTTTCCTACTATTTGTTACTAATTATTTCTAATTATTAATAATTTTTAGTAATTTCTGTTAATTATTCCTAATTATAAATAATTAATCGTGATTATTTATAAATAGGAATAATTTTTAAAAATTATTACTAAATATTCCTAATTATTTATAATTATAACTAATTATTAATAATTATAAATAATTATTAATAATTATTCTTATTTGTTACAAATTATTATTAATTATTCATAATTATTACTATTTATTCCAATTTATTACTATTTGTTCCTATTTCATACAATTTATCATTATTTATAACTATCTATTGCTAATTACATCTATTTGTTACTAATTATTCGAAATTATTACTTTTTATTCCATTTTATTACTATTTATAACTTTTTAATACTATTTGATACTAATTAGTGCTATTTATTACTATTTATTACTATTTATTAATACTTTTTCCAAATTTTTCCAAATTATTAATAATTATTGCTAATTATTTATATTTATTACCGATTTTAATTAATTATTCTTAATAGTTCTTAATTATTAATAATTAGTCTTCTTTATTACAAATTATTATTAATTATTCCAAATTAGTTCAAATTATTTATAATTACTACTATTTATTCCAATTTATTACTATTTAATCCTATTAATTACTACATACATCTATTTATTACTATATGTTACTAACTACTGCAATTTATTATTAATTACCTCTAATTATTAATATTTATTCTAATTTATTGATATTTACTGCTTTTTTACTATTTATTACTAATTACCACTATTTATTTATATTTATTACTATTTATTTCTAGTTATCGCTATGTATTACTAATTATTACTATTTAATACTAATTATTCATAATTATCTCCACTTATATCCAATTATTCCTAGTTATTACTAATTACTAATAATTATTCATATTTACCGCTAATTATTCGAAATTACCAATAATTATTACATATTACTACCAATTAAGGTTAATTATTCCTATTTATTCTTAATTATTGCAAATTATTCCTAATTATTTTAAATTATTATTAATTATTCCAAATTATGACTAATTATTAAAAATTATACCTAATTTTTATTAATTATTCCAATTTATTACAAATTATTATTTATTATTTTTAATTATTACTATTTATTCCTAATTATTACTATTTATTCCAATTTATTTCTATTTATTTATATTTATTACTATTTATTCCTATTTATTAATAATTTTTACAATTTTTTCTTAATTATTCATAATTATTCCTATTTATTACAAATTCTTTCTATTTATTTCTAATTACAGATAATTATTACTAATTAGCGCTAATTATTACAATTTATTATTATTTATTACTAATGGAACAACCTATTTGTAAAAATATATAATGAAAAATAAAACTATCTAATTCTAATTTAATTTAATTGATGAAGTTAATAATAAATATAACTAACATATAATTAAATAAATTCACTAAAAATGAAAGCAATTGATAAATACCTTAAATAAGTCTCTTTGCCACATTGGAAGGCTTCAAAATGGCACCAATTTGAAATTTTCACTTTGAAAAATTTTGAGAGAAATACAAGATATTGGTGCGAGAGAGAAATTGAGAAAGGTGTGGACTGAAAAATACAGATGAGGGTATATATAGGTTAAATTATATTCGATGAGACTCCCTTAGAAAATACTAACCCACTATTTAATAGGTGGTAGTTGTTAAAATAGTATGTGCGACATGTCCCATAAAAAATACCTACCTCTTGAAATAGTATTTACGCCATGAGATATCTCCAATCCCATATAGTAAAAATTACTGAAGGGTATTTGCAATGGGTGTAAATAACCATAACAAATACCTTTCCTGTGGTTTTGTGCATACTGCACACCAAAACTTTTGGGATGAGAGGCATATTATTGTCCCAAAAAAACTACTTATTTATGACAGAGCATTGGCCCCATTGGAAATTTTTCACTCCTGATAGGCAATTTGTACTGATACCCCTCCCCATCACAAATAATCTATAGTAATTATTGATTTTTCCGGTGGCGAAAGACCATGTTATACCAAACAATAATATATTATTAAAAATATTATTATTTAATATAATAAGATATAACATAGTCGTTATGTTGGTTGTTATGAATAGTATTAACTAATATCTAAAAACTAATTATTGAATTCATTGTTTGAAAATTATTTTGAAATAAATATATAATTAATTTAATATAAAGAGAATTCTTTTATAAAAACCAATTTTATGTCTTAAAAACATTTAATCATATTAAATTAAATTAATTTATGTTGGATAATGATATTAATGAAATATATATTTTATCTATTCAATTAATTATTTTTCTACACTCATAGAATATACTTGATAGTCATAAGATCGGAACAAACACAATATTACATTAAAACCAATATTTTTATAAAATTTGTATTATTGTTTGTTATTGGAGAGCCTATTTTAAATATAATGTTGGGAAATTTTATTAATATTATATTTCAAAATAATCTTTATTTTTTCAATTTGAATCATAAAAGTTATGTAAGAGTTATTGTTTTGGTATTTTTATGTGAAGTTTCATTTTTTGACAAATTTCAAAAAATTATGAATTTTAATTCAAAAAATATTTTTCATATAATATATTTTTTAGGGTAAAAAATAATTGAAAATGTTTTTTAGGTATAATTATATCAATTATACATAAATTAATCCAATTTAGATCATTGGGTTCAAATTCACATTGAAATTAGATATAAAAACATAACAAATATTTGATCATTTTTACATTAAAAATCTGTATTGTCATCCCGCATGTGGGATTAATTTTGAATTAACCTTTTCCACATATGTGATTGTAATTTTTCAAAATGGATTCTGTATTTTGAATTTTCATAATTTCTACTTTTTAATATGGTCAACTTATTTGTTGAAAAATATATATTAGTGAATGTAATTAAAATTAATTACAATGATTAAAGGAAACATTAGCTGAACAAGGGACTAAATCAAAAACTTATAGTCCAAAAATGACATATAAAATTGTCCAAAATCAATTGGATGTTCATATTTATACCATATACATCCTTTTTATTGTATTGTTTTTACTATGTGGGCCACTATACGTGGGAAAAATGTGGGTGGAATTCCCTTTTCCAAAATTTTCATGAATTCCACTCCTCCTCCACTATAAAAAAACTCACCCTTCCCCCTAATCCACAAATCTCAATCCCTTTGGCTCACCCAATAAATGGCCAATTATGATCATAAAATCCCCTCTTTCCTCATTGAATCCTCTCTTTGGGAAGAAATCATACCAAGGAAACCCTTTTGTGGTGAAAAACAAAAAAGAGTTACCCAATGAAAAGTTAACATACTTCCCCAAGATCCATTATTTTATTCATTCTCCACCACCTCAATTCATAAAATTTAATTAAAATATAATATCATTAGTATCCTAATTATATGTAGATGTCTTTATTATTTGTTTTTTACCTTCCCGAACACACACACATTCAAATAATGGGAAATTAACTTACCATTTTTGGGTGCGGTGAACTACTGCCTCACAAAAAAATGTTGTTTTTTTTCTTTTCCACCTTTAATAGTGGGGAATTGTGATGGAAAATATATTTTTATATTATCTTTGTGTTTTTTATTTGGTATTTATGATTTTTTAATTATTAAATAAAACATACCTTCATTCATTCCATTTGTTGTAACTATGATAACCACATCTTTGAATGCGTGGACAACTGCCTCCTGAAAGTTAGGTGATTCATTCACACATTACATGGAATATATTAAGGTGGGGTTTAGTGAAATTATATTATACATATGGAATAATAATTCTAATGCATTTATATTATATATATAAATATATTTTATTTACATTATCTCTTTACGTATGATAATAAAACGGAAACAATGTTCATGAGTACGTACAACCAACTTTCTCCATGATCTGTGTATTCAATTTGACACATCTATATTACATAGACTATTATAACACATATAAACCAAATATATATGATATTTCTATTATGTTTTACATTCTAGAAATCATGACATGAGTGTAAAGGAAAAAATGTTACAAATTAAGGGACTTGTGAAATACAAAGAGGATATTACCTAAAACATAACCTTAATAAAGAAGTGGTACTAAGAGGGTTATATAAAGCCATATATGGTATTATATATGATAATAAGGTTGTTTTTATGATTTAAAATAAACTTATATTTATTATAATAGAGTTTTTGATGATTATAAAGTGGTTAATACAAAATGTTAGGGAATTTTATCTTGCCTTTTATTTCTATGAGATACATGCCTTATTCGCCACTCATTTATAATGTGTGGTGTTTATTCAATAAATAGATGTATTCTATTATTTATGTACATATATTTGAGGTTCTTTATATGTACATTTTATAATATTTCATTCATGAGGTTTATGTTTCATAAAATACAAAATTGGTAATGTAATTTTTTCTCAATTTGTCTTCTTTGTGACACATGTCATGTTATGCACATATATTTTTCTATGTGGTGTATATACTGCCTTGGAAATGATAAATCATGAATCTAATTATTTTCATGAAATTTCATGTTTCCATTAATTTTATTCATTCCACAGTATTATGATTCAATGTTACAAAAGTGGTAATGGTTTATAGATCCAATCCATTCGTTAATTAAGATTGTTTACAATCGTGTTTCCATTGATGAACACTTATGATCCATTTTTCATGAAATATATTTAATTTTTTTACCATATAGTTTTTCATATTATATTGAGGTAATTTTATAATTTTTTTACTATTTTTTACAAAAGATAACTATGATAATGTGTTTTTGAAAATCCGACTTTATTTTTCCATTCTATCAGGAATATGTGATCTTTCAAAACCATGTGTTATAAAAATATTTTCAATACTGTTTTAATATTATCCTATGACTAAAAAGGCAAATATTTACCCATGTATTACCTTAATATAAAAATTATTTAAATGGGATCTTCTTTCCATTTTTGGGTCAATATATTATTTTTAAAAACTTATGGTGGATAAGGAATGTTCGACATATATGGACTTAACCACCGTCATGACTATAATTTCCTTGATAATTAAATTTTTTAAAGGTTATTTTTTTAAAGAGATTTATATCATATTTATATGTAGAAAAGTTCATTCCAATATTATTTTATATGAAAAGGGATTTCCAAAATTTTCATGTTTAAAAAGTGTTTTGAATGATTTTTAATGCATCATTTAAATCTTTTCAAAAGATTATTTTACATGATAAGGATTAAATAATATAAAATATTATTTTATGTGATTTAGATGTATTTTATAGAAAAAGGATTTCAAAACATTTTCAATATTACTTTAAATGCATTCAATGTTATTTCAATGGTATGGTTCTAAAAACATTTTCAAGCATTCATTTTATGTTTTCAATGTTTTTTCAAAAATTTTTATGTTTTAAAAATAATTTTTCAATGTAGACAGAATATTTTCCTTAGGAAAATTTTTAACATATATTTAAAATTATCTTCCTTCTATGATGACTTTTTTTTTCTTACTCGTGAATTTCTCGATAAATGATCCAAAGGTTACATTCATATTCTTAGTGTGAATGTTTTCTATTTTTATGGCATGATTTTTATGAATCCTATCTATTTTTTCAGGGCTATATGATTATGAAACCTGAGTATTTTCATGGGTTATTCTTTTAAGGAAATGGTTATGAAACCAATATCTTTTCTATAGGATAATATATGATTACATTATTATGACACCCATTCCATTTCATGGGTTATGATTTTACTTTTTTTGATATTAATTTATATTTATTTGAGATATATTTATTAGATGGGAGGAACCTATATATACCTTCAATTGATTGGTTAAATATTTATATCTCATAATATAATGAGGGGATTTAAATTAAAGGGCCTGATCTACTATGGAAAGATGTGGAAATGTGGCCCTTTATGGGTTGGTGGTGAAACCCAATCCCTTATATGGAAAGGAATGTGCGTGGGGATGGTGTTGTGTCTTTACCAGTAGGTGTAGTCCCCATGAAGTGCCTGATATTTTCTATAAATTTGTCTTGACTTATAGGGATTGATATTAAACTTTTATGTGTATTCCATAATTCCATGTATTACTCATATGTAATGATTTCATTGATTATGATCTTGATTTCCTTAATATTCATGACTTATGAATAGATAACATGTATTCCATGAATCATGTTTATGATTCGTGATATTTAGGGTATGTTCTTACAAGGTTTTTTTACTTTCTCATACCCTTATGATCAATTTAATGCGTACATATCTCCCTTATTTACCCTTAATGATCATATTAGCTCATCCCTTTTTATATTTCCTTCTCCGAGTTATAAATATATATTTTACGTTTGATATTTATAAGAGGATTTCTTATCTAGGATAACAAAGTGGGAGATAACACAACACACTCATGTACCAATGTTTACATTTTCTTTTTTTCATATTCACAAATCTTATATGATCATTGGTTGTCTATTTGTGTAATTTCTTATGTATTCCATAAAAATTATGCAATATCTAGGTACATTAAAATCAGGTTTTCATATTTGGTATCATATGAAAATTATATTCACCTTTTTTAAAATATGATAAGAGAGAAATAGGCATATCCCAAGGAATATTTTTAAGGAAGTGTCTAGGTTTTTATCTAGGTTATGTTTAATTATATTGAAAAGTATTCTAAAATGACTAATAATTTTGGTAAAGGATGATGTGATTTGTTTTCTACAAATACACCATTTTCTAGATCCTAAATGATTTTATGGATTTGACACATATGTACCTAGGGTAACTACACTACCAATGTGACATAGGACTGACTCGAGCATAACCGAATACATGAAAATGGGTCTTCTGGCACACATGGTTAGACACTCCTAGGGTATATTATATAGAAATTAACAACCTCATAACATACCATCATGAAGGATTTTAATTGTATTTGGCTATGAATAACCTAGGATAAACCTAAGGTTTAAAATATTAATAAAGGTTTCAAAATTTAGAAATCATATAAGTGGTATTTCATGATAATGTTGTTTTTTCCAATGATCATTAATGGTCACACTATGATTTGTGGTTATAATCAATGGAAATAACTATAAGAAAATTTATAAATGTTGATTGTGATGGAAAAATTTCTAATAGTTATCCAAATGGTATGATAATGTGAGATAATGTTTTTTGATCAAGCCTAATCCGTTATCATGAAATAGGATTAACAATGTGTACCTTAATCAACTGTTGGAATCAAGAAGTAATGGAAGGAAGGTGTTTTTTTGGATTTCAGGTAATGGAGACCATGTAAGAACGAAAATTTAGTGGGCTTTTTGTCATGAATGTGGAATTAATCACCTAATTGAATGTATTATATAAATAAGAAGATGATTTTTCTATGGAAAAGAAGTACCCAAAAAAATTAACTATAATAGAAAAAATTAAGTTTTTAGTTAACACAATGGATGGGAATATAGGACTCATGAAGACATCATCCAAGGATAAATGATTTATGTGTGGAATGAATTGTCATTATTAAAATCAATGTTCTAATTCGAAATCTCCCAATGATAATTAGAAAGGTTGTAGGAGCAATGGTTATATTGTTGAGTATGAAGAGAATATAGATAAAATGTGATTAGAAAGACATATTAAGTAAAAGGATGAGTTATCTTTCATTTGGATTATGGATAAATTGGAATAATCAATGTTTCTATGTATTTGGATTCAATAATATTTTATTTGAGTGGAGAAATATAGATGGATTATTCATTTTAGTTTCATCACTTAAGACATAGATGATTATCATGAATGTTTCTGATGGACTGGAAAAGTGATTTAATAGAATGGTTACTTTTAGATTAATGTTATATAACCCTTAATATGTTCTTTATGTTAAAATAATGTCATTTGGATAATGATATGTTGGATATTAATATGTAAATTGGTTGGTAATGATTATGTTGGAACTAATTAAGGACATTATGGCAAGTGGTTATTCTATTCCTGATGGAGTTTACAACAATTTTGGATTTACAACATATACCCAATAAACATAGAAATAAAGAATCATGCTTGTTTTTCCAAAGTTTTTATGATAATTGAGGTTATTAACATGTTTCAAAAAGAATATATGATGAACATATTCACATTTTTTATTTTATTTGAAGAATAGAGACACATTATGATATATGGGGGAACAATGGTAAGCCGATTTCATGACCATCTATCTAACATTTTGGATTTTCATCATTCAAAAGGGTTAAAAGCATAACTATATATGAAACTTTTAATTCAATATTATGATGAAGTTTGTGAGATTAATGTATCATTATACCACATGATGATGTATGAATATTTGTTAACCTACTTTTTTTATCTTTTTATTGATAGTAACTAATGATAGACGTGATTGATTATCATTCATCTCATGAACTGTTAGTGTTCAAGGAATGAAAAAACACATTCCTTTTTGGAATTATATATCATGTGGAAATTGATCAAGACACAAATGAGTGGGATTTTATTAATATATATATATATATATATATATATATATCTTCTCATGGAAATCTATCACCAATCTAAAAACAATTC
Organism: Viscum album; assembly: GCA_963277665.1. Lineage (NCBI taxonomy): Eukaryota > Viridiplantae > Streptophyta > Magnoliopsida > Santalales > Viscaceae > Viscum > Viscum album. The sequence continues at coordinate 546,925,491 of OY728158.1, forward strand.
TTTAAATAAAAAATGTTATAATAGTACCTACATTTTCGATTAATCAAATTTCCCAATAGATCATCAAAATTTATGGGTTTCTGATTGTTACCATTATCCTATCAGTGTTCTCTATTACTATATATCTAAAATTTATAGTTATATTTCTCTACCATGTCAATTTTTGTAACTTCACACTTAAATTCTCTTATGTGGAAACCCAGTACTACATAATTATTGGTAACATTCATGTTTCCAACATTCCCTTTCTGGAGGAAGTTTTAGAAATAATTTTTAAGGTTTAGGATCCTAAAAAAGGAAAAATAAAATTATTAAACTTTTGATAACCATGATTCATTTAGATAGAGAAATTATTTTTATGGATGGTACACTGTAACCCCCATGTATTTGAGGAATACTTTTCTTGGATTAATTTATTCTTTTCGATATGTTTCATTTCATGCAATAGTAGAAACATTTTTTTATATTAATGAACTAATTTAAAATTGCATTATATGCACCACCAAGTTAATCATGCAATATAGAAATCATAAATTTTAACTTTCCCTGCAAGGAATACAGAGTTTCCTATATATTACATTCAAGATTAACTTTTATCGATGGCTTTGGTAACATGCAAGTTTGCATTTTATCAAAAAATAATATTTTATTAAAAATTATATTATTTAATATAATAATATATAACCTATTTGTTAATTTGGAGCATATTAATAAAATTAACTATATTATTATAATAAATGGTCAAAGTGATTGGTTACAAATTAATTTTAAATTTATATATTAACCAAATGAATTTTAAGTGATTTTTTTTGTAAACAGTGCTTTTAAGCTTACAATGTAATTTTATCCTAATAAATTAAATTAATTACAATTAATGAGTGAAATTGATGAAATATAAATTTATATATTCAATAAAATATTTTTTTCACATTCATTTAACATATTTAATTGGAATAAAATAATAAAAAAACCCCACTTTACACATAAAAACAAATATTTTTATAAAATTAGTATTACAGTATTTTAATGAATAACATATTTTAAAATAAAATTTGGGTACTTTTATAAACCTCATATTTCAAAATAAATATTATTTTTTAAAAATAAACATAAAAATTATGTTATTCTGAATTCTTGGTATTTTTCATTAATGTTTAATTCTTTTTTGAATAGTAAAAATTACAGAATTTTAATTCAAAAATAATATTTCATATAATTTTTTTATAAGGGTAAAATATAGTTATAATTGTTTCAAAAGTATAATTATAACAATTATACATCAATTAGTCAATTTCATTCCATTTTTATAAATTTCAATTTGATGTTTGATATGAAATCTTGGCATACTTTTGAGTATTTTTACATTAAAACCCTTCAATGCCATCCCTCCTACATGATTAATTTTAAACTAATTTATTCTATTTCTATAATTGGAATTTGGGTAAATAGATTCCATATTTATATTAATAATAATTAATAATATCTATTAAGTTAAAAATAAATTTTATTAAAAAAATATTAGTGAATGTAATTAAAATTATTTACAACGATTAAGAAGAATCTTCCCTTAAGAGGGAATAATCCTTCAAATTAAAGACCAAAATGACATAGAAACTTCTCCATAATCCATTTTATTATCATATGTCCACCCTATAATCCATAGGATATAATATTTCACATTATCATATCCACCTAAAATGTGATAACCTTTGGTTGAATTCCGTTTTCCAAAATTTATAGGAATGCCACTCCTCCTCGGCTATAAAAAACACTCACCCCATCAAATTATTCACACCTCTAAATTGATTTTTATCACAAAACATTTGTTAAAATAATATCCATGAATCCCTCCATTACTCATTTAATCCACCCTTTGGGTATTAATTCCACCAAGGAGATTTTTGTTTGTAAATAAAACACAATTACCCAATGAAGAGGAAATATCCTTCCGCAAGCTCTTTTATTTTGTTTTATTTGTCCACCACCTCAATTATTATAATTACATGATTATTTAAAAAATTTGTTATCATTAATATACTGAAATGTTTTTATTTTAAGGATTCTACCTTCACCTAAAAACTTTTCCATTTAATATGTAATGCAATTACAATTTTTTGTATGACGAACTACCAACACACAAAATCATGTTATTCGTTTTCCTTTAAAACCTATAATGTGAGGGAACTATGATTTATTCTATATTTTTTTATTATATATGAGATATTTATGATATAATCGTGCATCTAGAATTCTTATATAAAATATACCTTCAAGATTTGTATTTTTTTTAAATTCGATAACTCTATTTGTGGAAGTGTTGTCTACCACCTCCTCCAAGAGATGTGATTGGTTGACACTTTTTATGGATAGTATTAAAGGTAGGTTTAATTAAATTATATGATATATACAAAATAATAATTCTACGGTAATTAAATAATATATATATATACATTCATTTTATTTACATTCATTCTTTCAATATGATTATAAAATGGAAACAATGTTCATGCATACGTACGACCAACCATCTCCATGAACATTACTTCCATATAAAAATTATATATTAAATTAATTATTTTAAAATAGATATAAAGAATATAAATGATATTTAAAAGATGATTTACATTATTCATGTAAGGATATTATAATAATGACTAAAAATTTAACAAATTAAGGACATGTGAAAAACCACACAAATATTACCTAAAACAAATCCATAACATGGATGTGGTAAAATAACAGGTGATATAAATATGTATATGTTATTATATATAATAATATGGATCTATGTTAGATTTATAAAAATCTTATATATATTATTCAAGAGTTTTTAATGAGTAAAATGATATTTAATACATAATTTATGATAATTTCTTCTAAATTTTTATTTTCATGAGATACACACCTTTTTTACCAATAATTTTCTTTGTGTATTGTATATACTAAAAATGGATGTTTTATAAGATTATGATACAAAAAATTATTGTTATTTTCATATCCATTTTAGGATCTTTCGTTCATGGGGATTATGTTTCCAAAATTATCAAATTTGTTATGTAATTTTTGTCTCAAATTTCCTTTTTATAGACACATGTTATTTTACACAACATTTATTTTCTATGAGGTGTATATACTGACATTAAAATTTTATATCATGAACATCGTTATTTTCATATTATTTATAAATTCATATAATTTTATTATATCCATTTTATTATGATTCAATGTTACCAAAGTGGAAATAGTTTATAACTATAATGTCATCATTTATCAACATTGTTTAAGATTTTTCTTATATGATGAAATATTATGATACATGTGGCTAGAAATATCCTGAAATTTTTTAACCTCTAGTTATTCATTTTATATCCAATTAATGGTTCACTTTTCCCACTCTTTGGTACTAAATATAATAAAGAAAATGTTTTTATAAAAATCCAAAATTATTTCCCCTCTCAGTCAGGCATCCACTTTCCTTCAAATTTGTGATTTATAAAATGGTTTTCAAAAAATATATCCTATTATAAAATTATGTTTAAAGAAATTTTTTACCGATTCATTACATTTTTAATAAATTGTTTTAAAATCAATATTCTTGAAATGTAATTATTAATGAACATTTCTAAACAATTATTGTGAAAAAGGAACGTTTTTCATGTACGAACTTACCCGCCGACATTAATTTAATTTCCTTTCATAATTCCATTGAATATTTAATAGTGTTTTTTGTTAACTTATTTTCCTAAATTTCTTGAAAATTTGTTATTAAAAGTTTATTTTCAATGGAAATTTTGTTTAAAATTTTTTTTTATGTTTAAAATGTGTCATAATGACTGTCAGAACTTCCTTTATATGCTTTCAAAATTTTGATTTAAAATAAAAGGATTCCAATTAATTCAAATATTGTTTTATTAATTTTAGAATTATTTTCAATTGAATGGGTTTTAAAAAATATAACATATTTTTTTATATGTTTTCAATGATTTTTCAATGATATTGTTAAAAAAATCAAACATTCCTTATAGGATTTTAAAGGAATTTCTAGGATACTAGTTTTTAAAAGGTTTTAGGTTTAAAAAATATTTATTTAAATATGAACGTATATTTTTCTGAATAATTGTTTTTAATAGATATTAAAAATTATTTTCCATCTGTGATGACATCCAATGGAGTTAATCATTCTATTATATGTAAATAATCCAAAGGATCAATTTATATTATTTTTATGAAAGGATTAGTGTTTTGATGAAATTATTTTCTTTAAACCCATATATTATTTATGTGTTATATGATTATGAAACTTACTTCATATCATGGATTATTCTTTTGATGAAATTATTATGAATCCCATCTCTTTTACATAGGTTAAGATATGATTACATGTTTATAACACCAATTTAATTCCATGGGTTATGATATGAATATTTTTTATATTATGGAAATTATATGAATGATAACATTATATGATGGGTAGAACCTAAATCCTTCTTAGATGCAATGGGTAAAGATTTATATCTCATCATATAATGATGAGATTCATGTAAATGGGCATGATACACTGTGAAATATGGTGAAACTAGATCAAATATGGGATGATGCAGAAACCTGATCTAATACGGGAATACGTGGAAACCTTATCTTCTATGGGATGGTGAAGAAACACATTCCACTATGGGAAGATGCGGAAACCTAGTCCACTATTGGAATATGGGGAAACATGATCCACTCTGGGAATATAGGGAAACCCAATCCCTTATAAAGAAAGGATTTTGATAGGGGATGGTGGTGTGTCCCATCTTGTAGGTGTAGTCTTAATAATGTTCCTTTTTAATTTCTATTAATGCATCACGAACTATAGAGAATTATATTAAATGTTTATGTTTATTACATAATTAGACATATTACTTCCAAGTTATTATTTCATAGATTACTCTATTTTTTTCTTTTTATTTTTTCCTTATGAACTGATAACCATTATTCCATGAATCACTTTTATGATATTTGATATGAATGATATGATTTTTTTCATGTTATGATCATATTATCAAACCATTATGCTCATGTTTGTTATTACATATCACCCTTGTTTACCATTAATGAGCATATGAGGTCACCAATTTTTATGTTTCCTTGACCATGTTATGATGATATATTTTATTCAAGATACTTTAGGAGGGGTTATGGTCTTGTAAAACCTAGTGGTAGATAATGCATATCATTTTTGTAACAGTGTTTACATTTCCATGTTTCTAAAGGAACTAAACTAATATGGTATTTGGGCATATTTTTGTGCAATATTTTATATATTTCTCAAAAAGTTTGTAATTTATACTTATGTTATGACTGGGTTTTTATAGGTACACATTAAATTTTGGGAATGAAAAAGATCATGATATGATGGATAGATAAACCCTCCCAAATCAGAGGGTGTGAAGATGAGAAAGTATAGAATATCATCCCATTGAATCCTCCGGTAAATACTTTTCTAGTGATAAATGGAAACTGTATCCATGATCCATGGATAGGAGTAGGCTTCATTGATGTTGAAATTACGAACATGAAATACTTGAAAATGAATAATAGAACCAAGATAGCTATGAGGCCAGAAAAGAATGTTTCCACGCTCAATAATCCAATCAGAGTTATCCAAAATAGTTTTTATATTGTTATGGATCCCATTATAGATGTGATATCCCACAATTCCATTAGGATAATGGTTAGGAAAATACCCATATTTTTTCTTAATGATGTTCTCCCAAGGTTAATGTTTTAGGATACCATCCAAAGATTTTTTGACCAATATGAAATAGGTGTTTTAATTTATGTAGTTAAAGGATGGTGGACCCTCCATTTCCATGCACCGTGGAAGTTGGTTTGCATAAATATCCTTTAAAGTCACATATTGAATAAATAAGTTTTAATGGTGTGTAAAGACAATGTCCTAAAGGTAGAGACTCATGGATTGAAATTCGTTTTCTCCACTGATAGGGGAAGAAAAACTAAGAAAAAATGGATTGCTTTTCTTTTTTGGACAAACCTACACTCCTTATAATGTCTTATCCCGAATTTCACTAAAATCATTCCATGTTCTAGATTTCCACATGACCCCAATCTCACCTACTCATATTAAACATGGTTTAAAATAGAATCTAGGTTCTAAGGAGGAAATTAGGGGAGAAAATACCCTAATATTAGACAGCATTACGAGAGTTGAATAATGAAAAATAATACACATCAAAATACATAGAAGGAGAAATAACATAAATAGATTCATTATGTAACAAAAAATAAATATAATAAACACTACAAAATCCATTCCTCACAAACAAAATATACCAAAAAGTGTTCTAATAACTTATGGGAAAAATATAATAATTAATACAACATGAACTATTATGAACTCTAATCCATGTCACATAACTATTCTCTAGTACCCTATCAAGAAGATATAGATTTCTCATCAGAATCCACATGAATAACACATCAAATAATGCAATTCTGGGACTTCTCCAAATGAATCAAGCTTCCAGGATCGACAGGGATGTATACATAAGGTTCATGCTCACACTGAGGTTCATATACATGTGTTGAGAAATAAATACCAGTAGTTCACCACCAACAATGAACATATAATCCACTACCATAAGTTCATGATCCTAAAATATTCTTATCCTAAACACAACATAACTAAAGTAAATATAAATAAACCTATTTTAAATCCTTGGGTACTACTCTTCTATAGAACATACCTACATTGGAAAACACATATATTTCTCTAGTAATGACATGAGAACCATGTGTCCCAGATAATATGTGAGAGCCAAAACAATGGAAACCTAACAAGACCTCACAACCTGAATCATAATCTCTTTCTCAATGCCTTAATGCATCAATCTCAGGTACTCAATCCATGATAAGGTACTACTAAATCCAAGAACATAATTTAATACTCTATCTCATGTGTAATATATAGTAGTGCATGGAGCATTAGTCTAGCACCTATCTATTCATCAACATCAGCGCTTTCAAGAGTGTGAACATTGTACAATATGAATAAGGGGAGAATTAATAATACATCCAATTTCATATGGTATTCCATCACTAACCATTATTGGATCCCAGAACCAAAATATATTATTGGTTGAGGTATCTAATGAATTCATTATAATTCCTCTAATCACTATCACGACCCACTCCTGGGACTCATCCCATTTACCACTATCAAGAAACAAATAAAATCACTTTCTAAAGAAAAAACCTATCATAAATTAATCACTACAAAATTACTCTTAGAATTGCTCAATACACCCCAAGGGATACACTTTCAAATTAAATAAGGAAAAAACACTCAAAATAAAATCCTATTGTGTCCCATTAAAAATCCATGGTGAAAAATCATGAAAAACTATCAAAATGGTGACAAAGGGGTAGTACAAAATGTGTGACCCTATTATACAACATGTACTCCAAAATCTTTTTCATCCATATTTACATCAACATGGCATGGGTATACCCGGGGTCTGGACATGTACTAGTACATGACCACTTAATATTTGGGTCTTTGTCATATACTATAACATGAACATGTCATACATGGGGGCTTATGATGTACTTCTACTTAAATATTATCCATTTCAAGGGTCACCTTCCCATGTACATGGCTTCACATCCATATCCCAATACATTCCATTTAATAAGACTAAATTCCATGTAGTCCCAAAATTCCTTGTTCCCATTTAATCATCCACATAGAGATAAACCACTACACAATGTGCAATCTATGTACATAGATTTTAGATCAAATATCTTTGGATTACTATGTATGTGGATACATGTCCAAGTACCGCTACACCATATATATCAATGTATAAAACATTTACTTTCAAAAACATCAACTTTATCGAATTGGAATAAAAAATGGTGTGTTCTTTAAACCACACATTATGTAGTTGGGGTTGTCGTATGGGAAACTCCTACGAGCCACCTAAAACTACCATTTTTTCACTAAAAATTAATATATCAGAACCCATGGGTTTTTTAATAATCATAATGGGAATTTAATACATAACAAAAATATCTAGAGATTAGGGAATCAAACTAAAATAATGGCCCACTTTATGGTGAAAATGTCGATGCTTTGGGTCTAACTCCACTCCTAGAAGCCACTGAACCTTCATCCAATATCAATATCCACAATAGAAATAGTCCAATGGAAAATCCTCATTATCCTCTTTGTTCATACTTTACATTATAGATGAAATCTTCCCTCTCCTTTCATGCATATGAAACCCCAATACTAAAGGGTTATTTAATTAATTAATTCATATTCCATTAAGAACTCATCCTGAGTCCTAGAACCCAAAGAGGTTTTATATATCTCTGAGAATGTCACCTAGTGTTGGACTCAGTCGTGGAGTAAGAATCTCAATTGTAAACTCTCTCCAAATGATATCACCACCTGAACTCATGTGAATAATTTAATTTTTTTAAAATTTTATATTAAATTTTCTACCGAAACTGTAACAACTCTGAATTCCACCAATTTACTATCTTAGGGTAAAATACATATTTTGGAACCAACATAGTATAAAAAAATATAACTAAATACATCTGGTAGTTGAAAATGACCATTTTAACCCTCATGAGCACCTAATGTAAAAATATAAAATTTCTACTCAAATTCAAAACCTGAAATAACATGGGTCATTGAAATCTCCTCACTATAAAATTACTCATCATATGGAAGACTCAGTGGTTATAAGAGAACACATCCTAACAAACCCTGTTCATTAACTCTTTATCAAATCATTCCCTTCAACTTTAGGATAATAACTGTGTTAACTTACAAATCTCCAAAGATAAGGTGTAAAATCCATCAAAGGTCAAGCTACCACTTTATAGCATCCAAAACTACCAAGGTGATAACTAATTGCATTTATATATCTTGATACATCTTAGAAACAACCAACAATAATCTTTTTCCCCATGTGTACCACCACCATACAACTCAAATTCAAATGGATTATTCTGATTCATTGTATTTCCAACCATTGAAAACACCTACAAAAACACATTTATAAGAATCCCAAAACCAACTCGATGTGGATATCACTGCCTCATCAACACTACCAAGACATGATTCAAATTTATTCAAATGACATAATACATCTCAATAAAATGTTATCCTTACTCCCACCTCACAACTGATCATCAACTACACTTCCCATGATCCTATCATAGTCAGACATCATAATATACATAACCATCTCTCTCTATCCAGAGTAGAAAAATAAAATGTCAACTATCATCTATTACCATCTTCGAAGAATATCCCCCATAGTATTTTATGAAATCCATTACATCATGAGGACCACTCCCATAGTTTTGAAATAGTAAAAATTCAATTTAATGGAATCACACACACTAATCCATGAGAGCAACTTCACAAAATCCATTTTACCTATATAAAGTGATATCTATATAAGAATCCATTTACTCAATGAACTCTCAACATACATAGAAATATTTGATGATATTTTGTGTGATCATTTCTATAATATAATTATTCTAATATATCATTGATAAATATGGCCACAAACAAATCCATTCCTATAACATCCATGTTGGATCAAAAAAAAGAATCCAAGAATAGACCCAACACTCAATACTGTAATATTTGTGCATATTTCATTTCATAAGATTTACTTTGACGGATCAAACATCCCAAACAGACTTACAGATCAATGGTTTTCATGATTTGAATTTTTACTTTTAAAAAAATATAGTAAGTGATATTCTGGAAAGAAATAAAGAATTTCATGATACTCAATGTTTTTAAAAAACTCCATCCATTGGAATTAAAATATAATTTCAAAAAACACAATCATTTATGAAAACTAAATCATTCATGAATAGAATTAATAAACTCAAGAAACAAAAAATATCATGAAAATTTGTAACTTTAATTAAATGTATATCTCAACCTCTGATACACCTATACATACCACCTCAAGTAATCATTTTAGGGCATGGACTCACCCGATTTCATTACCATGCTATAAAATTTTAAAACTCTAAATAGTTTCATAAATTCACCTAATAAAAACCTCCAACTGTGGGTATTTATTTGAGTATTCTTCATAAAACATCTATTAATAAATAACATTATTTGCGTAAGATGGCCACACATCATGATTCTCCAGTTTTATAAATTCTATAATTATTTTAAAAAAATTATATTCATATCCATTTGGATCCCTCCATTCACAGACTGTGATTTCATGAATGTTAATTATCTTCAGGAAACCTCTATATTTTTTAAAGTACCTATCTTTCACCAAAACCCTATCTTTTGTGAAACCCATTACCTGGGTCTCCTACCATCATACTTGTGGGTCCATACCATGGGGTTTTCACACTACCCCCCCCCCACTTCAGTTCTATTCCACACTATGGTCTTAGAATTCTTGTTGGGTTCCTTAGTAATTTACAGTGTCCCAATGAAAATTGTAGAGCCACACCATGAGATTTATGGGATGGGTTGAGGAAATTTTTGGTTGTGACCTATAAATCCCAATAATCCACCCCTTACAATTCCATGAGTCAAGATACTCCTCTAAACATCCTAAAATACAGTGATTCTATATACTACTCGTGGTCCATTTCCCATTCCATGATTTGATATTTCCCTTTTAGTCTCCTTGGATAACATCATTCAAAAAACTTCTCATACAATTATGAAAGACTCCTTAGATTACTCCTACACCATTTTGAATAATAATGGTTCACTACTATATAATTCCCAGACCATATATTTCTTGGAATACTCTATAATTGACAATTCAAGGTCATGTATCAATGAGGGGAAGATAGGGTGAATTAAAGATATCTTTTAATTTTATGTTTCCTTCATTCTAAAACAAACATTGGATCTTATTAAATTTTTATCACTTTCACTGAAAAAATAAACACACAACCATATGAAAACAGGAATTTAATGGTTAACAACTCAACATGAGTATCTAAGTATTTTTAGTGGTTTGGAAACAATACAATACCATAAAATGATGTAATAAAATTTATTGCACAAATATGTTATAGTTTTGCATGATCATCATTCACAAATATGTTCTACCAAACAATTATTAAATTTTATAACTATCATCATGCAAGAACGATCTAGACTTTATAATGATACTCAGTTATATTTCATGGTCTAATATGAAAAGTCCAATTTCATAGTCCTATAAAATAACACCATTCTAGAACACCAATGAAATAATTATGAAATTATTCTTATTTAGTGCATAAATACTAATCTCATTTCATGTACTATGATCTATCTTGATATGATGGTTATATAAATACGATCTTCACTCTTATATTATTCTTCTTTAATCTAGAAAACATCCTCAGGCATGCTCGATCCATAAACTTTTTCTCTATTTATTTATTCTGAACATTTTCTTCTATCATTAATGATATGTCAGGGTTAGAATGTAAAAAATACTTTATTTTATTATACAAAACCCAAAATGGTTCTGGTGGAATTATGGAAAAAAATTTCCTCTTAAACATATTTCCAGAAACAGAAATTCTCATTGAATTGTGGGTGCATAATGACTTCTTCAATTATTCTCAAATATTCTCCAAATTTCTCAAATATTCTCAAAATTACATCTCTCATTAGACATTACTTTCAATATTCAGTTGGATTCTAATTCATTTTTCATATTTTCCTATTACGATGAAATAATTTCTTACTCAAATTTTCCTTACCCTACTTGAAAATTTATCAAAACTAAAGACATCCCACTACGATGACCACTTGAATATGTTTAAACCATTCAATGATCATTCTAGACCCCCTAGGAAATAGTTTTCAAAATAAATAATAATTAAATCCTTCAATACCACCCATGAAAATAATTTTATAGATTCATGAAACATTTGTTCATTTCTCAATTTCTGTAGAATAATGATCCCACAACCGATAATGTATATCGGTGTCATTATGCATCATATTGATTAGTTTATGCTTCACTTTGATATTCCTGTTTTAGTCCTGGTTCAGTGGATCTTGAAATAATTTTTAAATATTTGAGACTTTTTTCCTATTGACCTAATTGAAATAACATTATAGTTATTTGTCGTTCATTATCTACCATCTTTATAAATGAATACATTCTTCATAGTAAAAAAATAAATTGTTCATCTTGATAAATTTTTTTGACTAAATTGTTAATTAATCTATGACATTGTTCTTCATATTGGTCTGAAAAAACATTTATTCTTCTCTTATTAATGTCTCTAAAAAATACCTATTTCATTTTTTATTATTAGTCCAAATAATTCACAAAAAAATTAATTATGACTCTGATTTTTAGATGATAGTCAATGTTAGTCTGACTCCAATAATTGGTGGCACAACGCATTCGAACGACAAGTTCTAGCTGCTTCGACTTAAAAAACATCTTTCTTTCTCTAGTTATGATCCCCATCTACTTATTCTTATAGAAATGTTTTCTCTCATGAATTAATAGTCTGACTGGAAACCCTTATCTTCATGACTTAACATTTAAATAAACCTTCTATAATAATAAATATTTATGTGTCTTGTGATATCACACCAATGAACTGAGGCCGAAACATTTCTTCTTCTTCAAAATTATTCTTTTATTATGACCTCCTAATTATTTTTAATTCATTTAAGATATTCCTTAGCATTGTCTATCTTACATTGGGATCTATTGGAATGTCGCATCCTTTTCATCATACAACATTCATTCGAACCCTCAATACAATTGGAAGCACTCCCCCTTCTTTTGTAAATCATGAATCACATTTTTTAGACAACTTGTGACATTTTTGAATTAAATATTAGAAAAAATCATAAGGGTTATAATAGATACATCGATAATATAATTCATTTTATTATTATGATCTAAACCTCATTTCGGACCTAAGGTGAGTCTGATGAGCCTTCTCCTATGGAAAACATTGTTCTAATATACATGGATTTTTAGAGTATTGTGAGTCTGAAATTAGAAATTTATGTTTAGTTTGATTTCCATAATTTACGTAGTGAATTGAATTAGTTTATTCCTTATATTTTTCGACAACAGATGGTGACACGAATATATAGAGGTTTCCAAAAACAATTTCCTACCAACATGGTCCTAAAAATTCCCACCATTTTTATTCTGTTATCAACCAATTATCAAAAATCAATAAACATTATAACTTCAATATAAGGATTAATTAACAATAATTCTCTGCTTATGTGACATAACTCATTATAGTAAACAAAAATCATGGAAAGAAATCTTATTGCCCAAAAGTAGTGATTATGAAACATTATAATTTTATGTCAAATCATCTATAAAATATTCATAAATCCTAGAAAACAATTTTTTTCCTATAATCACTTCAATATATAGTTAAAATAGTTCACACATTTACAATGTTGGATTCACATCTAAACCACAACTTCCCCTTCTTACATTCTTCCTTAAACTGATTAGAATATAACAACTGATAGATTTATGAGACATTATATCCCTTTGAAAACACTATTAAAAGACAAGATGAGAGAGGGGGAACTATAACATACCTCAAATGTGATGAGAAGGAGGTTAGACACCCATGTTCAATAGTGGTTTAGAAAAAATTTCATTTAGGAACTGTTTTCTGAAAAAACCCATCAACTTGATCAGATGTAGGAACATACTCCAGCTTCAATTCATTCCTCTAAAAATTATATTTGAGGACATTATATTTTAAATAAATATGTTTTTAATTATAATTTTTTCCTTAGTTATGGTTAGGTTGATGGCACATTGATTTTCACAACCCAAGAGCGATGGTAACCGTACATCAATAAGTAAATATTCCAACTGAGCAATTATCCACATAAGTTTGGTAGAATCTTGATTGAAAGTAACATACACATTATCAAATATTAAAAGAGTTAAAAAATTTAGTTTCCCTTTATACTAGCTAACATAAATCTTCCCCCAAAATAAAACTATATCAGGTGTGGATCTTATATCAATAACAATTCATTCCCATTTTACATCTGAATACTAAAACAAGTGTTTAATTTTAAAAGCTATCATACATGATTCCATGATTTTATGTGTCTTATATATATATATATAATAATTCATTTTCTAGCCAGAAAATGTGATTCCTTTAGAGTAATATAAAATCATGCACATTATGTAACAACATAATCAATGTCATTTCATGAGGTAGAATAATAGAACAAACATCCAATAATTTTCCAAAACAATTTTTGATCAACTTTTTTTCCTTCATCATCATTAGAAAACTTAGTTCTCATTGAAATTGGTGTGGAAACTAGTTTTGAATATTCCCTGTCATTCATCTTAATATGTTCCTTAAAATAATTTTCTTGAGAAATAAATATGTTTTTCATGTTTTCTAAAATTTATAACCTAAAAAATTGGTGTATTTCTCCTAACATGGACATCTCAAACAAAATTTTTCATCACATTATACACTCTTTAAAATTTTATTTCATCATTCCCAAAAAAGATAATGGCATCAACATAACCAATTAACATGAGGGAAAACTCATGAATTACATTGATTTACAAATTACTATCAACTCTTCCTTTCGTAAAACTCATATTTCATAAGAAGGAATATAATTTGTAATACCTTGTTAATTGTTATTTTTTATCACATGCATGGATTTCCGTATCATTAACACATTATATTCCAATTTCCCAAAAAAAGCTATATGGTTGCTCAATGTAAACATCTTCATCTAGATCACCATTCAAAAATATTGATTTCACATCCATCTAAAAATTTGTATAAATTCTTGATGCAGTGATAATATGATAGGTAATGATGGTTTCTAACCATTACACTAGAGAAAAATTATCATCAAATTCAATACATCCAATCATTGAGTATAATTTTCACACTAATCATTCTCTGTTTCTTATCACTCAATATCTTAATTTAGTGTTTTTGAAAATAAAAAACATTTTATTGATAATTTTCTTTTTCTACTATGTTCTTAGTTCCTATGTACAGTTATTTTCAATATAATCAACATCTTCATTCACTACCTGAACCCATTTTCGATGCCCAAAAATTTCATTCACATCTTTAAGCTCAACTTTTGAATACAATGAAGTATGCATAATTGCTCTTATAGTTTGAACACAGTTCTGATGATCTCTAATATTGTTTTTATTTTCCACTTGCTTCCTCATCATAGGATACGATTTTGGATAATATTTACCATCACTAGAAACATTTGTGTATAATTATTTTTCTTGAGAATGATTACTATTGTTTTCATCATTATTAGAAAATACTTTTTTCGGTTCATCTTCATTATTTGTATGAGTCTGTTTTTCTTACACGTATTTTTTATTAAATTTAACATCAACATATTCAAGAAATATTCATGTCACTTTTTGGAAAAATCTATATCCTCCTCCATCTGGGGAATATCCCAGAAAAATTCTATCTTCACCTCTTTTCTCAAACATGAGAACATTTTCACCTTTGTTCTTTATGATGCGTAGACAACATAAAAATCTTAAATGTTTCAAATGTGATGTATTACCATATGACATTTAGTATGAAGTCATATATGATCTTGGTCTATATAAAAATAATTTTTAATATAAATAGAAACTCTTATGGATTGAATTAAAATGTAATAAAAAATTACATATTCATGTAACATAGATCTTCACATTTCAACCATACTTCTATTCTTTATTTTTGAAACACAATTTTGTTGTAAAGTATGTGGTGTACTGAACTAGTGATGGATTAAATGCTTATCAATATAAGTTCCAAGTTCATAATATTTGTATTAAACACTATTTTATGCTCTCAACTAATTCAATAAATACATACATTCATTCTCATTATTCCTCATGAAACATTTAATCATTTTTAGAGCATGTGAATTATATTTCATATATATAACACAAGTATTGAGAGTAAAATGAGTGCAATGAATTACTTATCTTTGTGAACTGATTTATTTGTCCTTATTCAATGGATATCAGAATGAATATGTTCGAAGGGTATTTTAGAAAAAATATCAACATTCTTATTCATAGTCTTTGTTATATTTCTATTTTAAAAAATATCATGAATCAACCATCTCTTCATCTAAAAATATTATGAATACCCCATACACACTATCTACTTGATAACATTCTCATTTTTCTCTGAAACATGTGTCTTAAACATTTATTCCCCAACTAATTCTCTTCAACCATTCACAAGTGACAAGAGTTTTGAGGAATTCTAACTTGGAACAAGGTTCCTTTTTTTATGTTGGCCTCTTGTAAATATTTTTCTTTATTCCTCACCTTTCACAAAAAACCCCATAATTTAATAAAATAACATCTTTTAGTTCATCACAATGTTTTGAAACACTTATCATTTTCTGTTTCAGCCCATTAATATTATAATATTTCTTAGATTTTAATTTTTCAGGAAAAATGGTTGTTGATCCAACACCTTTGATTCTAAGTGACTCATCATTGTAAAATGTCTGCATTCCATATTTAATTTCTTTCAAAATATTCAATAATTTTAATTATCGAGACATATGAGAAGATCACCAACTATCCAAAATCTAAGGTTGTTGTCTTTTTGTCTTTTTTTTTCAACAATAATAACTTCTTCTTTCTTTTTATCATTTGAAACATTCAGATTATGATAATTATTAACAAAATTATGTTGTGATGGTAACAAAAAACAAAAAAAATCTAGGTTTTCATGTTTTTTTACATCATTCGCAAGTACTTTTTAGTGGTTGGAACCTGTTTTCAATTTTTATACCATCATTCTCAGGTTTCTTCCGAACATCATTCTCAGACTTCTTCCAATGAGGGGATTCACCCACACTCAAACATTGAATTCCATAATTGTTGGAATAATAATATAATTGTTGGTGGAAATATCATATATTATACAAGTTCAAAAATCAACAAAAATACCAAAACTACAAATAGAAAGAGTACATACTTCTATAACATCCATACTAACAAAAATTATGATCATTTTTCTCAAAAACTATCAAATAGGATCTTTTTCTACCTCCACAGTTTATGTTAGTAATTGTAACATTTGTTTTCAAATCCGTTTTGTTTATTGCTTGTCAAATCCAGAAGAAATATGATCTTTTTCAAACTCATGACTTTATGAAACTTCCAACTTCTTAATTTTTTTGGCCTTGGCCTCATACATAACATTACTATCATTATTCAAATGAGGAAAAAATTTGGAATTATTCTCAAATTTTTAAGGTAACGTATCATGATCCATCTATATGATCATCCTTCTTAAAAATTTCACCAGCATAAAAAAAATAATTCTTGAATGTAGTCCCCTCTACTCATCTTTAAAATGTTTTTGATAGAAAGGTTTCAACTATTCTTTTTTAGATATCATCTTAACTTCCATTTGGTCATTCTGATTCATTTAACTATCAATTTATTTCATCAAATCATCAATATCTTCCAATAGATTTAAATTATCATTATGAAAACATTCATGATTTTTATGGAATATTTTTAATTTTTGAACTTCTTTATAATGTATCCCAATAACTCTAAAATAGTCAATCAATTTATATTTGAGATAAAATTATACTTGAGTTTTCTCTTCTTTGTAATTTATCCTTAAAAACTATAAATTGGTGACTGTTAAATTAAATGGTTTTCATCCTTCTTAATAGATTTTCATAATTCAGATTCACTATATTCTTCCTCTTCATAGTTAAATAATAAACCTTACTTTTTGGATTTGGTTAATTTTTTATTTATTCATTAGAATAATATTTTCCCTTATCACCATATTTCTACCATTATATTATCTTCCTTCTATCATCTTCCTCACTATCTTCTTTGTTATTTAATAAAGTAAAATTAGAAGCAAGGTTCCCAAAGGATTCACATCCAAAAACATTCAAGGGGATATTCCCTTTATATTTACCTATACATATTTTCCATTTTTTCTAAATCATAGAATAGAATTCATTAATATTTCTACACACCTCATTTTCTTAATAAGATTAATCAGTTTATTCTTCACCAATAATATTCTTTGTCTTTTACTTCTTAGAAGCCTTGAAATATATTTCTCTATCAATATTTTATTTTTCCTTTCATAACATTTCCATTCTCATTTCATAATTAATTATAGTTCTATGAATATAATCATGTGATAATGTTTCTAGATCTCTATAATCAAATTAGGAATCTTTAGACACCAACTAGTTTGGAATAACTCTTAATACATTTTAAAAAATAATAGAATATTCCAACTAGTCACCATGACATATGATAATCTTGAAAATTTCATTTAACTAAGTAAATAAGTCCATGATATATTCATACTCACTCATCTTGAGATCTTAGTTCATTATCCCCAATATTTTTAACTTTCACTTATTTATTTATTTAGGACATACAAATTTTTTTAACCCTCTCCTAGATACCATTGGTTTTGGAAACACCTTCCTCTCTTAAAAACTCATTTCATAACATGATGTGAGTAAATAATTCATGGACCTTCCATCATTCTCAATATTCTTCTTGGTAAACGATATAAGAGGAATATTATAATCAATGTGAGGAAATACAGATGTTTTAGCTTTCATATCATCATACCTAATAAAAATTAGATATGGAAACATTCAGTCACTCCATATATTACAGTTCATATAATCAAAGACTGCAATCCCCTTAATATTCACGCAACTGATATTATCCATCACAAAATTCTTCTACAAATCATCATAAAATATTAATCAACAGGACCCCTTAGCTCTGATACCACTTTTAAGAGACCATTCAATATCAAGTATAAATGGGTAGTGGAGTGGTTGAATCCGTGATATTTATTTATTTATGGTTATTTCTTTATGAAAACCCATTTTTTATCCTAATGATGAGATTTCAATTTCACTAGAAGCAAAAAAATCACACAAGCACATGAATATAGGAATTTACAAGTCTCAGTACACAACAAGAGTATATAAATCCCAGGTATGGTTGGGAGACAAACCAATACAACACAATACATGAGAAAACAATCATTTTGTTTGGAATACAATGGCTAGTGTATTTCCTTGCACTCATGCAACACTATTTTCAATTTAATAGATGATGTTATTTATGTATCATGAAATGATGTAATATAATTTTCATAACAAACATGTTACCGTACCGATTGATCAATATTCACAAATATGTTCTAAAAAGATATTATTCACTTTCGTACCCATCATTAGGAATGAAAATCCGTTAATTTTTAATGAAACATAGTCTGATTTACATTTATGATTTACCTAGTCCAATTACTGAACCCAATAAAATAATACTCATCCTAAATACCAATAAAACAACTCTGAACTAATTCTTCCTTATACTCAAAATCCAATTTTTAATCTCGTTATGATGATCCAGTCCAATATGATGATCTGATGAATAAAATATTATATCATTTCCATTAATTATTATTTCTAGAAAACTTCCTCAAGTATACTCATTCATAAAAAATTTCTTCTGTAAAATTCTTCATGGATCCTCCTTCTGTCATCTTCAATATATCAGTGTCGTAAATTAAAAATTACTTCCTCCTTTTATTGGTGACCAAAACATTATTTGGGTAGGATTCTAAAAAATCTTTACCAATCAACCAAATTTTCTAAAACATAAATTATCCTTCAATTCCTAGTGAAAATAAACTTCTTTAATGCTTCTCAACCCCTCTCAAATCTTCTCAAATCTTCTCACAACTTCTGCTCACATTAGACATTTATTTCAAAATAAAAACTGATTCTAATTATTTATTATAATTTTCTCATTACATTGAAATCATTTGGTCAATTAAATTCTCCCTTAACTACTTTCAAATTCATAATAATTAAAGACTTCACATTTCGATGACCACTTGACGATTTTGAAAACATTATATAAAATTTAAAAACCCCCTTTGACAAGATTTATCAAAATCACTACAAATAAATTCTTTCAAGATCCTCCATGATAATTTTTTTTATAGATTCCAACAAGTTTTATTATTTTTATCTTTTCTTTATATTGGTGATCCTATATCAGATAATTCTTATCAGGGTCAGGATACATCAAATGGATCAGTTTATTCTTTATTTTAATAGTTCGATGTTAGTTTTAGTTTGATGGATCTTGACCCACTTAATAAATATATACGTGATTTTTCCATATTTCCCCAATTAAAAACATATTATAGTTCTTCATATTTTATACTTGACAAATATGAAAATGTAAAACAAAGTTACAAAATTAATAAAAATTAGTTTTTTATCTTGATGACAATTTTTGGACTACATTATTGATTGATCTATTTTTTTATTCATCATATCAGTCAAAAAAATATTTATTTCCTATATATTAATTAGTCCAAAAAACTCTCAATTTCAGTTTTTTATTGATCCAAAAAATTCCCCAAAAATATAATTCCTCCTCAGATTTTCATTAGATGATCAATTTCTGTGTGGCTCTAGAAATTGGTGGTACACCATGTCTGATGGACTGGTTCTCGCAACATCGACCTCAACAACATCTTTCATTATAATATTGTGATTCTCATCAACATCTTTCTTTGATTTTTTATTTCTCATGAATTATTGTTCTGACTAAAAACCAACATATCTATGACTTCACATTTTAATCATCCTTCTCATCCAAAAAACATTCATATGTCCTGTGATATCTCACCGTTGAACTGAGATTGAATAGCATCAGCTTATTAGATTTTTTTATCAACAAATTTCTTCAACCATGACTTCCTCTTTACCATTAATATGTTTAAGATATTCTTTAGTAGAATATTTCTTACATTTGGAAGTATTATAGCTTATGATACGTTCTAGCATTCAACTTCATTTCTAACCATCAATGTGATTGGAAACAATCCACCTTTATTTTAGAATGCATACATCACATGTTTTCTATACAATTTATGGATTTTTTAATTAGAAATATGAAAATAATCATTAGATTCATTTGTGATCCTTGAAGAATCTGATTCTATTCCTTATCATGATCATAACTTCATTATGGACCTATGGTTATTGTAATGTTCCTTTTCTACTAGAATACATCATTCAAATCTAGTAAACATTCTGAAGCATTATGAGTCCAAAATCATAAATATGATGGTCAGACTGATTTTAAAATTTTATAAAGTGAAAATATTTATATTTTTCCTTATATTCATAGATAATAAAAGACATCTTAAAATATATTCTTCAAAAAAAACTTCCATCTAACCTATTCACGACATCATCCACCTAGTAGACCTTATAATATTAATATACACTATAGTGTACCCAATATGACAACCATTTGATGCCTCCTATGAAAAACATGAGATTTTATATGTGTTAAGAGTAAGATGTATCATAAAATAATTATGATACGACCCCTATGAAGTTTCTATGTTCATATTCAGGATTAACCACCAATAATTTTCTACAATCCAACAATAGGTTGATATTCCCTTAGGACCCATCAGGAGGAGACAATAATGGGAGTCCCTTTCAGTGAAATCCCCTCATGTGTTAATACTAATCCCAAAGAGCCACCATGTGGCACCTCCTTAGTTTCAAGACCTAATAGTATTCCTAGACCAATCAGTGAGTTGATATTCCCTCCTGACATAGCATAAGAGATAAAGAATATAATGCCCAATGTGAAAGACCCAGACACAAGGTCCATCAACAATATGTCATACTATGGCCTTAACCTATGCAATGAACATTAGATACCTATTTTAAAAAGTATAATATTTTTTATTTGGTGGGAATGTGATGCCTGATGTGTTATGTGTCATAATATACCCCGTCCACTGGGAATATTGCATGAATAAGTGTCAATAATACCATTACTTCTCCCAACTATTCTCAGGAAACCAAACAACATATTACCCAATCATTCCATTAATACTTCTAGTAGCACTATGGTATACCTACTACATATCCCCCATCTATAAAATCACTGCTCAATAGCATTACATGAGTATCCCACATTTGTAAAACCCATTCATATCATTGTAGGTATATAATAAAACCCAGGTTTCCTAGTTGTGTATGCTTTATTCATTGCATCTATAGACATTGTTTATCCCGTGTATTATAGTTGTATAAGACCCACTCAAACCTCTAGTCCTAGTCATAATATCTTATTCATCATGAAAAAATACTCACCACATGTTGTTTGACTATAGCCTAACCTTATATAAAAACAATATGAAACTTCTATTTAGGAAATATATTGGATGCCACCATCCCCCAACCAATGTAAGTTACTAACATTTCAAAAATCCACTATGTGAAATCCTCACACCAACTTTTACATTCACTCCTTCCGCGATAAATGTGTTATTACCACATCATGTTAATCTCCAGAGACTAGTACTATCACACATCCTTCAAATGTGTCTTTTAAATACTTTGGTTTTGATCAGTGTTCCCAAATATGGAACATTGGACACCTCCCTACAGTTCAATCCTAAAAAACATGGGATAGATTTCTATGGTTCAATCATGATAGCCTAGAATCTAAATAACTAGAGATGCCACCATAAATTTCAATCTGGATCCCAAAAAAATCCCATCATATGTTCATGTATTCCCCTTGGAATAAAACAACTCCAACGTATGATTATCATCCCCCTGGGTGTATATTTAAATTTTCCTTTTTTCCACACAATATGTTTATTTTATGACCCAATTATCCCCAAATGACGTTAAAACTATGACCAACTTTCCTCACAAGAATTTAGAACCATTTCTAACCCTTCCCAATAAGACACTAAACTTATGACCCATCTATCCCCGAAATAAATTAATGAATGGACCCACCAGTCCCCAGAATACATTAAACATGTGACTAACCTGTCCCCATATATTTCTAAACATGTTACTCATCTATCCCCAAAATATATTAAACATGTGACCGATCTATCCCTAAAAGACTCTAAACATGTGATCCACCGATCCCCATAAGATGTTAAACTTGTGATCCACCTCACTCTAGAAGATGTCAAACATGTGACCAGCATGTCCCTAAAAAATGCTAAAAATGTGATTCAGTTGTCCCCATTAGATGTTAAACCTATGAATCACCTATAGCCATAAGATGTTAAACTTGTGACCCACCTATCCCCATTGTAAATTAACCATGTGGACACCAATTCCCACAAAATGTTAAACCTATGACACACCAATCCCCACATGATGATAACCCTCTTAAGAACCCGTCCCCATAATATTCTAAACTTGTAACCTAGTTATTCCAATGTGTTATAAATCCTATGACTCATATATCCCCAAAAAGTCATTTTACTTGAGACCCGATCTAGAATCTATACCTCATATAATAAACATGGGAAGATTGAGGGATAAAAAATCAGAAGTCATACATCCTTGGTGTCAACTACATTGTGGACAAAGTAGGATGTTATGGGTTACATTCCTAAGATTCCTCTTATGAGAGATGAATTTGACTTCAAAATGGGAAAAAATTAAATTTTCCCAACACACCCAATATTCCAGGATTCCTAGACATCACAACATTACCAGCCACTCCAACTTCATGTTGTTGACCTATTGAGACAAAAAATTCATGACTCTCTATCATACATGTTGAGATGGCATCAGGATTGAGTTTCATAATCATGAGTCAAATATATAATAGTGACTCGAATGATC
The DNA here is from genome assembly GCA_963277665.1 of Viscum album. Taxonomy (NCBI): domain Eukaryota; kingdom Viridiplantae; phylum Streptophyta; class Magnoliopsida; order Santalales; family Viscaceae; genus Viscum; species Viscum album. The sequence continues at coordinate 546,949,258 of OY728158.1, forward strand.
AGATCAGATCCTTGGATTTATCAATGGAATAAGGAAACAACAACCCATCATCACATTTCAATCATGGATCCAAAACCAACAACCACATTGGTGGAGGTCTTTATCCATTTCAATGAAGGAATGAAATGCAATAACATCGTAACAAAAAAAACCCATATAAATCTATCAAAAAGAATCATAATTATTTTTTTTGGGCCTCGGGTCACCATACCGACCAGCCTCTCCTCACAGCAACAATGATTTTATAAATACTCATGGATACCTGATAATCTCAAAAATCATGTGTGTACACTTATATAGAGGAAATTGAAAATCCAAATGACACAACATCCCATCATTTTCTTGGTTTTCATGACTACTTTAGTTTTATATGATTATGGAAGTACATATTGAATGACAATGATTCTCTTGAATTCTTATTAATTAAAACATATAATTATAATTGGTATTATTTATATTTTGGTTATATTTTATGAGGATGAATCATTACATAACAAAATAGTGATAATACTTTTTGTTACAATAGTTTTTTGATCATTAGAAAATAATTTGGTTTCAATATGTATTATTGTGAATATATGTTAGTTCCAAAACATAAAAAGAGTTATAAAAAAAGAATTAAATTATTTTTTCAACGTTTTTAACGATTTTATGATCATCCTTGAAGGATTTAATGTAAATTGAAAGGGAATATTTTTTGTTGTTGGCAAATTGACCCACCACAGATGAAATTTTCATTTTTTTACAAAAAAAAGAAAAGGGAGGAGCCTTCAAGATGAATTATTCCCTTAAAAAATTAAATTAGATTATATAAAATATAATTGAATTATCATTCCACATAAATATGTTGAGATAAGGATATAACAATAAAATAATTGGAATTGAGATAAAATATTGAATTTTAAGAAATAGTATTTTTCCTCTTTAGTTTATCCTCCTTGAGAACCTCTTTAGAGAAATGGTTTTGGAAATTGGCTGATAAAAAGGGATCCTAGATGTAAGGGTAGGTGGGAAGAGGATATGGATTTATTTTTACAAGTCTCAAATCATGGATGGTGTTAGGATAAGAGGTGGTGAGGTGTGGTATTTATAGGGAGGGGAGGGGTGTTTTCACATTATTTTCTTCATTGGCATATTATTTTTACTAAAGAATATGAATAATTTTAGTATTATCACAAATTATATTAAAATAATGAAGGATATATTGATATTATTTGTTACATCATCCATAAATCACATATTACTTAATAATTCATGTTTTTAGTTTTAACTGTAAATTATCATATGTCAATATTAAAAAAAATATCGTGTAATTTAGAAAAATTCTAAACAATCTCTATAACAATTTTTCGACATTTAGAATTCAAAAATGAACTCCATTTTGTAAAAATTAGTTTTCATATTATGTGAAATATAATTTTTATTAAAATATTACTTTAGATGAAAAATAGAGCTTTTACATTTATATATTATTTAATAACTCTCTGAAAACATAATTAATGTCTCATTAAAATAATTTAAAATCATAGGACAAAAAATATTAATTTATGATTATATTTCAAGAAAAAAAGTTTTCTTTTTAAATTATTAAATTAATAATAAAATTTTAATTAAATATGTATTACTTACCAAATACCAGTACTTAATTTTTTTATCAATTATTTACTTATACCATGAAATAAATACATCTTATTATCATTCATAAGATACCTAAATTTTATTTATACTTTCTTATATGGGACTACAAATCTATAGGTTGAATTACTATTCCAAAGGGTCATATTACTAATCCAATGGTCAAGATAATATATCATCGGTATATGATCCTTAACATCTAGAAATACCTATTGATAGATTCTTTATTCATTTATAATGTCTGTATTTTGTTCTATTTGTGATTTTATGCGACTTATAATTTATAATGAAATTATTAGAATGGATATTTCATGGATAAAATTATGGTTTATTATATTCTTCCCCCTTATGATATTTCACCCATGAAATTTCAGTATACATACTCACATAAAAACTAGTTGGTGTACTTATCCTCCATCACTTCCTCCAGTACCTATGTTGCCTTTTTATACTTATGGTTATGCCATAGTAATTTGAACAAGTGATTAGTCTTATTGCATATGAATTTATTTATGTGGTCTAATATCATCATTGGATACTGCCCATATGAGAGGTCATTTTTTAACTATGCCATCAATGGTTTTCGTACATGTGACAGATCTGATATGTAAATTTTAAATAGGGTTTCATAGAATAAATCTTATACATGATTCATAGTTGGTGGAAGTGTTACTCAATATGCCACAACACTAACTCAATCAGGAATCTCATTGTGGTCGATTTACCTAGGACTCTATTTTCATTTAATGAAAAATATCATAGTCCTATTACAAGGATATATGTTGAGGAATAACATGCCTCTAGGCCTAAACTCGAGGTATCCAAGATGATTATCAGTATATTCATTCTATCGACTTTGTGATTCCTTAATTTGTGGGTAAATGGTTTTAACCTTTTCCACTATTTCTTCAACTATTTTAGGTCCTAGTAGCTTATTTTTACCAACTTCATCTCCATACAAAAATGTTCTACATCTTTTCCCATGAAGGGATTTATATGAATATATTTGGATGGTTGAGTGGAAACTATTATTCAAAGAGAACTCAGCTAGAGGTAGATGTTTGTCCCACCCTCCATTAAAGTCTATAGAACATGCCCCCAACATATCTTCTAGTTTATGAATAGTTCAATCTTGTTGACCATTAGTTTTAGGATGATAATATATACTGATGTTTAGCTCAGTGTTGAGATTATGTTAGAGGTTTTTTGAAAAACATGGAGGTGAATCTCAGATCCCATTCAGATAAAATTAATAGTGGAAATCCATGCATCCTTACCACTTCCCTGATGTAAATCTGTTGAAGTTGATCCATTGGTAATCCCTCCCAAATTATGATAAAGTGGTCTATATTTTTATGATGATCCATAATAACCTATATATCATTGTTTCCTCCAGATGTCTTCGAATTACTGGTGACAATTCCCATAGTAATTTTATCTCATCTCTATGTTGCTATGGGTAATGGTTGTATCTTCTCCTTATAATTTTTTCTTTCATCATTAAAATACTGACATACCAGAACATTTATTTATATTTAATGATCTGGGTATTAATATTTTACAACTAATAGTTCTCATAGAGATCTCAATACCTATTTTTTTCTTCCAGGGTGAATAGAGAGGGTTGAGTTATGTGCGTTATTTAGAAGCTCCTTCATTTTCCCTTGATCATATGGTATACATTTTTATAACACAAATATTACAATTCCATTCTCATCAATTTTAAACTATGAGTATTTCCCCTTTCTCATTGATTCCACCTTTTTCTGAATTTTCACATCATTTCATTGAGCATCCATTATTTTAAACATATGGTATGGTTGAGAAATATTTTTAGAAATGATTGATTATTTTCCTTATATAATGATTCTCATGTCCATATTTTAAAATATAAGAAGATTTTATCCTTTTAAATTTACATTAATGATAAAGATGTAATATACTTTCTACTTAGAGCATACACCACCCTATTTTCCATACCATAATGGTAGTGAAATTAGTAGTCATAATTCTTGATGATATGTTCCAATATTTTTTGGTGAAAATTATCATTTTTCTGTGGGATTATATTTTTGAGACACTTATTATCATTATAAATTTCAAATTTATACCAATAAAAATAATTCCTCCATATTTTTAATGCAAATATCACATATTCAAACTTAAGATCATGCATGCGATAGTTTATCTCATGAATTTTCAACCACCTTGAGGTGTCACCTATCACCATATCATTTTGAATCATTAAACATCCATGTCTCTTATTTTAAGAATATTTTTATACTACAATGATTTATCCTCCTGTTGGATGTCTGAGTACCAGTGTAGTGATTAGCCTCTTTTTCAACTCTTTGATGCAGTCTTCATATTCACTAGTCTAAAAAAATTACATTCTGTCAAGTCACCATAGTTGTTTGATTTATAAATCATGAGATATTTTTCACATATTTTCAGTAATACCCAGCTATACTAATGAAAATACATATCTTGATTATAGATGTTGGCATTGGGTACACATATATTTCCTTTATCTTAGAGGGTTCCATATATATTCTCTTGCTGGTGATAACATTACCAATGAATGATACTTCCTCCAACAATAACCCACATGCGATACAAATTTCATATAACTTCTCTAGTCAGAACGTCCTTATAATAGTATCAAAATGTTCCTCATGTACCTCCTTTCTCTTGAAGTATATCATAATTTCATCAATAAATACTACCAAAAGTTTTTCAAGGAAATCCCTGAAGACCCTATTCATTAATTCAATGAATATTGATGGAGAATTTGTGAGTCCAAAAGGAATCACTATGAAATAATAGTGTATATAACTCATTCTAAAGTATGTATTGGGAATATATTACATCTTCACCTATAATTGGTGGTATCCCGAATAAAGGTTCAACATATTGAATTACCTGTCCCAATGTAGTTGAGCGAACAAGTCATATATACCTAGAAGGGGATACGTTTTCCTTTATGAATATTTTTTGGGCACACGATAATTAGTCGAGAAATTCCATTGAGCCATCATTCTTATTGACGAAGATGATTGGTGCACCCCATGGTAATGCACTGAAGCATATAATACACTTTTTCAGATTCTCTTGCAACTACTTCATCTATTCCTCCAACATAGTGGTGGACATTCAATAATGTGTCATTTATTGATGTAGAGATCTAGGAATTAGATTATTTGGGGACTCAACCTATTAGTAAAGAGGAAGGTTATTTAGTTCTTTGGGTAACACATTAGTGTAGTCCCAGGCAATGAGCATGTTTTCATGCATGATTCTCTTTTTTGTGTCAATAACCTGAAGTATATATTCTTTCTCATAAAGAGATAATAACCGTGATTGAGATGACGATTCTAAAGGATATTTATCCCCCACCATAAAATTTTATAGAATTGGAGGATTCCTTAGTATATGAAGTATAATGTCCCTTTCCCAATAGTTGATGTTGCCCTGGTATAGAGATATCCAATCCTTGTTCAACATAGCATCAAACTCTACAAAATTAAGTATGATAATATTTTACAGGATGTTTAGTCCACAGAAATTATCTAGGGAGGAGTTATATACCTTGTATGGAATAATTTCCCTATATTATTTCTCACAGATAACAAATCATCCATGTATTAAGGTGGTGTTTGAAAGCTTATACAAATCGTTGAAGATATTGAAGAATGCATCGAACTATAATCAAATAGTAGATTCAGTATTCTTTAATGAATAACCATCATAACTTCCACCACATTTTTATTGTGATCCACCTCAATATTAATGATGTTATAAGATTTCCCTTACTCTTTTGGCATTGGTGGTTGATGATGCTAATTTACCTCAATGATTTAGGCTTTAGGGCACTAACTTGCATATGTCATTTTTCCCTACAGTTGAAACATTGTACAGTGGGGGGATCTCTCCATTATTCCACCCCATTTTCCACCTTCTTCATGTCTCCTAGACATTCATGATTTGGGAAGCCTTCTCTCCTACACTTATAGGATTTCACTATCCATCTTATGTATATCCCATGATGGTCCTTCCCACAATTTTGATATGTGGGTGGTTGATTTTTCTTTCCACCACATTCATTATATCCACCACCTTGAAACTCCATATTTCATTTCCTACCTCAGTAGCCATGGGAAAAATCTCTACAATTTATATCCACTTTAATATAAAATTGAACATCTTATTCATAACACTCAGTGTCTCGAATTACAATATCCTTTAGAAGGTGTTTTATTAAACTGATAAATAATATATTTACTATTTTATCATTATTGTAGTAGGGGTTTGGCTTAGTTGTAAGCACCCCACAATAATATATGAAAAATGGGGGTTTACAACCCATTGGGAACAGGTACTGTAGCAGTACTATAGCAGTACTATAGCAGGTACTGTAGCGGGTAGTGTAGCAGTGGCGGTACTGTTGATCTGCAGGTACTGTAGTGGCGGTAGGGCACTGTAGCGGCGGCGGTACTGTAGCCGGTAATGTAGCAGCTGGGTTACTATTCACAGAATAGGAATTTGGCCAAAAATTTGGGCCGACGGGCTATGTAATAGGCTACAACACCACTAGGCCTTTGGGCTATGTAATGGGTCTCCCTCTACCCAGTTAAAAAAGGTCTTTGTGTTGATTTATTAATAAAAATGTGGCTTCGACCCCAACCTTTAAAAAAACTATTTTATCATTATTGAAAACAAAACCCAAATAGTACCATGAAATAATTGTGAAATTTTGTTTGTAGGCCATGAAATATTCACCTTCCTTTTGACTCAACTATATGAATTCGATATCCACCTTTTTATGATGAGTTAGAGGGAAATACTTGTCAAGAAACATTATCTTAATGTATTCCCAATCCAACTCTTCAATTTCATCTTTAGGCTTGGTGTTTTTATTCTGAATAGTCTCTCTATCTATATGATAAATGGTCAGATTCACATTCTCCTTCTTAAAACAGCCTAGAAGGGAAAATATCTTCTCCATCAATTTGTCCCACTATTCCCTAACATGTGGACTTGACGATCCACTAAAGCTCGAAGGACATTGCCACATAAACGACTAGATATCTAGTTTATCCTTATAGGTGAAGGAGGAAGTTCCACATTATTCAGGTTGTTGATTCTAACCTAAGATAGCTGGGTAAGAATCAGCCAAAAAAATTTAACTGCCTCTCCCATGGAATTGGGGATGTCATTCAGGAAATTTTTGCATTTCCTCTTGAACAGTTGGTTAGATAGTTTTCCCCTGCTTCCCACCATTTTTTATAGTATAAAAGGTTTTACCGAAATATAAGTAAAAAATTCAGGAATAAATAATCTATTCCATTATTAAAATATCTCTAAATGAATATTTTTTGGGATCCCTATGTTTATAATATTTCAAAAAACAACTTCTTGGGTTCTTACTTATACTTAGTCTTTTTCTATGTTTTTTTCATGGTTTTTATAATCCTAATTCCAAAAATAAACTAATCCTTGCTTGAATAGAAACTATAGAGACCCTAAATTTTCATACATTACTGTTACAACATTTTAATGATAAACATGATAATAGTTTCATAATCCCGGATCAAGTGGTTAATTGTCTGTGGAAAATTCATCTTATACATAACTTTTACAAAATACAACATAAACATTATTTAATTCCATTTTCTCTAGCTTCTCTGGGGCCTTCTTGTTCTTAATTGTACAAGTATACACATCAAAGAAAGGGGTGAGCTAAAAGCCTATAAAGAGGATGGATTTGATCCTAAAACAATATAAAATCTATAAGATTGATCTTAATCATGACTTCATAATAATGATAGGAAACATTAAAAAATCCATGGAATGTGGCAATACATAAAAATGAAACATCATATCTTAGGGTTCAAATACCACACATATTTTTATACAAAGAAAGAATCATGTCCACACATATTTGACTTATCTCATGAGATACATCACATAAAACAATTCATTAGATAACTATATAATTAACAGAAATCCATCAAATCATATCATTTATATATTCTATATATTTCTAGAACATCTGTCACAACATATCATGTTAATGAACAATATAATTCTAGGTGCACCCGCTACATCATAACATTTATGATATAATGCATTCCACAAAGTACATATATCAATATAGGTAATAAAATAACTCATGGAATATATTTAGTTTCATTTCATAAAGAATTAATTCTTGAAAAAACCTTGGGGTTTTCAATAGAAAGAAGGAATAAAATAATTTTTATAAAAATCATCCATCTTGAGTGAGGCAGAAATGATATCACAAGAAGATAATGTTGTGTTTTAACAAAGTAGATTTATTTTAAAAAATAGTGTCGTTTTCTTATAATAACATTGAAAACATGTATATATAGAAAATAAAATGTAAGAATAATGAAATTATATATATTTAATATTAATGGAACATTCATACTACAAATGGAGTGAAATAGGGAAAGCCCAAAGGATGATAGTTGGGTTCAAGAATCCCCTTACATTTTATCATAATTATTTCTTAATGTAAATATCTGATAAAATCAAATTACATTAGTTAATTAACAAATAAATAATATTTAATTGTAACACACCAATCTTCCATGGTACGCTTCTGTTTGAATAATAGAGCAGCGTGTGTTGTACGCAACCTCGAGTTCTAATACATCGTGACCAATCAAAGAAGTCATTATGAATAGTAATACCCACCTTTTGAAATTATATAAATTTTATATTTCAAAATGGACTTCATTTTTGTATTCGTAATATCGAAATTATCCTAAGTTGAATTTTTTGTAATTTTCTGAGAGCTTCCAATTTTTTATGAATAATGAAAAATACTTAAAAACAACTTTTTTAATAAAAATAATTTATAGTGATAAATTATACTATTGAGTGGTTTTCATGTATAATTATATTATATTTTACCATTTTATCCAATGGTGGTCATTATAATTAATTTCACTTTGAAATTGGACATAAACAATTGTCAATCTTTTGATATATATTGTTTCATAAAAACACGCTATTTGTTGTGATAGCGGGAATTAGATATAAAATTAATTAATGCAACTTATATGTTTGGAATTTTTTAAAATATAAATCATTCTTGATTTTGGAATATCAATTATAGCTTAGGGTGAAATTTTGGCATTATTCTGAAAAACTTCAATTTTTGATTAATAGTGAAACCACTAAGTGATAGTTAAAAACTGATTTTTCGTTTAAATGAAACATTTCCACTTCTGTTATTTGATTTTCAAAAATCTGACATACATGGTTGTCATTGTGAAGTAAAATGTGGTTCAATGGGATTAAAATAATTTTTTGGTGAATAGTAACTTTTAAGTTCTATTAATCGCGACTAAAGGTAATTAGTGAAATTTAAGGTAAAAATGATATTATAAAAATATGAAAATACCGTTACACTTTTCCTACCATTATTTTATGAGTCATGGACGACCACTACAATCCATGGGTCAACTTGGGGACCCCATGAATCCACTTGGGTAAGAAAATGACATTAATAACTTTTTATTTAAAGTAAAAATAAAATTGTCACAAACATGTGTTTCTTTACTAAAATAATTATTACATGGGGATATATAAGTTACATTTTTGACTATAAATATTTATTTGAAAGCTAAAACTATTTCCTACATCATGATATTTTTTTATAATTTTTATACATTAAATAAATTAACTTTTTTCTGACACCATGATGATACAACGATTACCTCATTAATTAACGATTTAAATAAAATGAAAAGATAATGTAAAAGATAAGACTTAAACTTATCAAAAACCTATTGGATGCGTATATCTCGAACCCTTATCACCTTATCCACGAAATATATAAGTGTGGGACCTTTAAAATCTGAAACTCATTATATAATAAAGTAACATTTCATGACTTTCCAAAAGTGCCCCTCCTCTCCTCTTATAAAAGGCCCCCAACACTACCACCTTATTTTCACCTTCCAAGCCATTTGGCTCGGCAAAAATCTGCCCAAATACTCTCTAAACTTCGCTCTCTTACTCCTAGAATCCTCACTTTGGGATGAAGTCTTTCCGATGATGCCTTTGTCTCAAATAAAAAAGAGTTACCCGATTTCAAGGTAATGTCTTCTCTTATGTTATTTTGTTTTATTTTGATTCTCCAAACCCATAAAATCTTTTTATTATGTTCTTTTGTAAAAAAAACCAGTATATAAAATATACTAGGATTTTGTTATGAGAAGGATTTGATTTACACTTACACACACCTCCATCTCATGGTTAAAGAACATACTACTTCTGTGGGTGGCGAAATACTGCCTCACAAAATGATGATTGTTAAATTTTCTTTTAACACCTATCATGGTGGCCATTAGTATGAAAATATTTATATATATGATATATATTATGTTTGTGTTTTCCTTATGCTTCTGTATTTTTCATTTATGTCATAACATTATGATTCCCATTATGGGTAAACGCGATAATTTCATTTTAGGAAGTGCGGACTACCACCCCCTCAATGTGATTTGAATCGTTAATGTCATATATGGGACATGTAAAGGATGGAGTAAATGATATTATATATTATATTATACTGGAATTATGATAAACCTTTATGTCATTATTATTTCATTCCATTAAATACAAAATAGAAATGAAAGTAGCGTTCATGCGTACGTACGGCTTACCGTCTCCATGAACGGTGCATTTCATTTCATGCCTCTAAATGTCATGTAATATTATGAATGAATGTATATACTGGATATATATGATATATATGATATCTAAATCATGAATATAATTATGGATATAATTTATATTTTACCACATGAACAACTTGTAATTATAAGAAGTTTATTTTTGACTCAAGTACCAAAGATCGACAAAACGACCGTTATTAACATAAATAATTACATAATGTTCATAACATTGTAAAAAGTTTTATAAAAGGAATAATAAACTTGAAAAATGTTCTTAATTAATTATAAATTAACTCTAGTTTATTATTCCAGATGTTAAAGAACGGTCGAGTCAAGTCAGACATGAGGTAAGGGAACTTCTTAACCCAATTTCCATTCTTTGGGTTAATCTCCTACTTTCAAATTATGTCATGATATTATTATGTCCTATCTTGTATTTATACATTATCTATGTGTAAATATAGTGAGTACACATAATATATCTACTTTATTTAAAAAATTATCTTCGTAAGGGACTTCGTCTCAATCTCATTTCATTGAGGCGTATTTTGTTTTATACAACTTTCTATTATACGGTGTATAAACCCCTTTGACATTTACTTTTATTCAAAAGAAATATTTTTATACGAAGATTTTTTACTAAAGGAGAAAACGAATGTTTTGTCGTATGTATGTGGTGATAACGACTTCTCCACCGCCGTGACCATTATTTGAGTTTCGACTTCCTTTACAAGCCATAACTTTTTTTAAATGAAAAATTAATACCAAGATTTAATTTTCTTTTATTTTGGTATTGAAAATGGTTTTGAAAGTGTTTTTATTATATCAATGTGTTTTATTGATATCTTGTGATTGAAATGTGGAAATGTTATGTTACCTTGATGCATGTTTTATGTGATATGATTATGTTATGGTTTATGATATGTTTAAACCTGTTCATATGAGGAATGCATTGGACCTAATAAGTGATGGGTAGAGCCCACTATAGCTCCTCGATGAATCGGAAGGTCTCATGAGACAAACTAGTGTCTTGGCACGAGGCCTTGAAAAAATATTATTTGTAGTCTTGGAACGAGGCCTTGGCTACGTGGTTATGATAGTCTGGAATTATGTATTCCATCATTATAAAAGTGGTTATTGATATTGCATGTGATTATTCGACTAGTAAAATATTCATGTGAATGAGTAAATGGAATTATTTCATTTTATTTTTTCCATATTATGCTAGAGTTCAAGTTTAATAGGCTTTTTTTAGTTATACATTGCCTTAAATGTTAATATTTATTTATGAATGCTTCTGCTATATTGTTATCCTTACTGAGCATCTGAGATCACCCCTTCCAATGTTTTAATTTTTCTAGGATGTGAAGAATTATATTATGAATGACTTGCAGGGATAGTATAAGGGGATATGAATACAAGATGTTGTTGTAGTTTTGTTTTACTTTATAATGTAATGTAAGACTTATGAATGTATCTAGTGTTTCCAAGGCTACTAGACTAATCGGTCTTTCGAGACTTGATCTTTTGTGATCATGCCAATGTTACACAATAATACACCGAATCTGGGTAGCTGGGGTCGGGGTGTTACAGTTGGTATCAGAGGCAGTTTAGTACTGACCATGGAAGCTAGATTTAGATAAACTCTGATTAGAGAACATAGCCCAAAGATAGACTCTGAGGATTAGTATAGACGAACATCCTAGAATTTTGGTATTATAGAGATTTTTGTGAGTTTTCCGAGAAATAAATCCCTATCTGGATACGAGTAAGTAGAGGCGGCTCTGGCACAGATGTACCTAGGGATAAAACCCGAAAACACCGCTTTGAGCTAGACTTTAACGGGAACTGGTGCATGACAACGGGCCTTGATGCACTCTTCGTTACGACACTCCTGGGGGATATGCTTAGGATAATTCTCATTTTCTTTGCAAACCATTATGAAGGGTTTATGAGTATATACTTCCTCATAGAAAACATTTTTATGATTATAGTTCAATTTATTTTATGTGTTTTACAAGTATGGAATTATGTATTTTGCTTCATAAAATAATCTAGTTTATGCCATTGTATAGAAATGGCACCTAGTGGGAGGAATAGAAACTGTATCAATGCACGCACTCCATGTAGGGATTTCCCTCCTACTCAAGATAATTATAATGGATCTGGTGATAAAACTTGTGTAGATCAGCTTATCACCATACTGATACAACTCACTCAGGTTATGAATAATAACCTTACTCATATGGAGCACCCTGATCCGCAACCTGTAGGATCAATGTTAGACCGCTTCATGAGGAAACAACCACCAAAATATTATGGGGGTACAAATCCATTAGTAGCTGTGAAATGGATAAACTCCATAGAGAAAATATTCCATGCCTTGGAGAGTAGTGAGATGGAGAAGGTTGTCATGGCAGTTTATCACCTCACTGGAGATGTCGATCAATGGTGGTCACTGATTCAAAACACAAAGGAAGATGAAGAAGTATCAATTATGGAATGGGGGGAGTTTAAGGAAATTTTCTTAGAAAATTAATTTCCACATGACCATTGAGCAGATATGGAAAGGCAATTTCTGAAACTGAGGCAGAAGGAGGATGAGAATGTTGCAATGTATGAGGCCAACTTTACAAGGTTAAAGAGGTATGCTGCTTATTATATACGTAACCCAGGAAGTAAGATTGACCGTTTCTTTGATGAGTTTAAACCATTTCTCCGTTGAGCTTTATTCTCACAAAACTTCTCATCATATGAAGATATAGTCTCTTGTGCTATCAAGACAGAAAAGGAATTCTCTAAATCTTATGACAATAATGTAAAGCAAGAGAAGAAGAGAACAGTGGAACAAGAGACAGATAAATGGAAAAAGGGAAAGAATATTTTTTCCATTATGCGATAATTGTGGGAAGAATCACCCCGGTACTTGCCTAAAAGGAATGGGAGTTTGTTATAAATGTAGAGAAAAAGGTCACTAGGCTCGTGATTGCAAGGGAAAGAAAGAGGCTATCAATGTTGAATGCTACAATTATAGGTAAATGTGGAATTATGCCAATGAATGTTCTAAGCATCAGGGAAACTTACCTTAGAAAAGGCCAAGGGATCATGAACAATCTTATGCTATTACCACAGTTGAAGGGGAATAATTAATGTATTGGTGCTTTTGGACTCAAGGATTATATTCTGGTTATAATAATAATGTGATATATATAAGGATTGTACTGCAATAATTGTTGATTTCATTAAGGTATTAATATGATGAAGGAAATAATATTTTTAGTATGTGACAATAAGAGAAACTTTACTTTGTTTGGGGAATCTGATAAATTGATTTTGGAATTAAGAGACCTTTTAGAAAAAGTCTGGACAGAGGTATTTTGGATAACTATAAATGTTGGGATGGATTAAGTTGAACTTTGGATAGTATTGTTTAAGGTTAAAACATTTCTGAATATTATTTTTGGAATATTATACTACTCTAGTTTTAGGAAAAGGACAACCTGTAGGTCAGGGGATAACCCGTCGCGTCGGACAAAGCCATAGGAATCGAACCCACAACCATAGTGCGACAAGCCTTTATTACCTACCACTAGCCTACAGGAAGTCCCTGGTTATTATAAAATAGTTTTCCTAATCTAAATGGTATGTGTTAATATTTGGAACCTTATAAGATTAGGATAAATATAATATTATTGAGTGCTATTATCTTTTTGAGTGAAAGACGGGTTTGTGGTGAAAATATATTAAATAATGAAAGTCTACATGACAAGTATGTATATTTCCTTAAGTTCTTAGTAAATATCCTAAATAAATTCCTCAACTTTATGAAAGGTAACTTAAATCAAAAACGTTGTCGGTTAACTTTTCCTATTGGGGAATCAAGGATCGTTTAACCAATCACAAGTTTATGATTTTATTGTAGTTAAACATTCTCTTAATCTTGTTTTATACAGCTCTCCATCTGATCTTGATGGTTTTTTTCCTCCATATCCATGTTTTCATAGAATCCTAGTATTGGCTATCTCGGGTGACCTTTGTACTTCTCTTTCTTTATTTTAAATTTATATTTTTATTAACCTTATTTTCGATTTGGGTTTCCCACAAAGGTATTTTCTATTTTCAACCTTTTTTATTCAAAGAAAATTTTCAAATTGTGGGGACGCAATTTATTGAAGGAGGGGAGATTGTAACACCCCAAGCATCCATGGTACGCTTCTCCTTGAATAATAGAGCAGCGTGTGTTGTACGCAACCTCGAGTTCTAACACACCACGACCAATCAAAGTAGCCGTTATGAATATTAATACACACTTTTGAAATTCTATAAATTTTATATTTCAATATGAACTTCATTTTTGTATTCGGAATATCAAAATTATCCTAAGTTTAATTTTTTGTAATTTTCTAAGAACTTCCAATTTTTTATGAATAATGAAAAATACTTAAAAACAACTTCTTTAATAAAAATAATTTATAGTGATAAATTATATTGTTGAGTGGTTTTAAAGTATAATTAGAATATATTTTTACCATTTTATCCAATGGTGGTCATTAGAATTAATTTCACTTTGAAATTAGACATAAACAATTTTAAATCTTTTGATGTATATTGTTTCTTAAAAACACGCTACTTGTTGTGACAGCAGGAATTAATTATAAAATTAATTAATGAAACTTATATGTTTGGGATTTTTTAAAATAGACATCATTTTTGAATTCATAAGATCAATTATATCTTAGGGTGAAATTTTGGCATTGTTCTGAAAAACTTCAATTTTTGATGAATAGTGAAACCACTAAGTGATAGTTAAAAACTGATTTTTCGTTTAAATGAAACATTACCACTTCTATGATTTGATTTTAAAAAATCCGACATACATGGTTTTCATTATAAAGTAAAATGTGGTTTAATGGGACTAAAATAAATTTTTGGTGAATAGTAACTTTTTTGTTATATTAATCGCGATTAAAGTTAATTAGTGAAATTTAAGCTAAAAATGGTATTATAAAATTATAAAAATATCCTTAAACTTGTCCTACCCTTATTTTATGAGTTTTTCCTGACCAATAAAATCCATGGGTCAACTTAGGGACCCCATGGAGCCACTTGGGTAAGAAAATGACATTAATAACTTTTTATTTAAAGTAAAAATAAAATTGTCACATACATGTGTTTTTTTACTAAAAAAATTATTATATTGGGTTATATAAGTTATCTTTTCCACTATAAATATTAATTGGAAATCTAAAATTATTTCCTACATCATGATATTTTTTTATAATTTATAGACATTAAATAAATTAAAATCATTATGACACCATGATGATGCAGCGATTACCTCATTAATTAATGATTTAAATAAAATGAAAATATAATGTAAAATCTAAGACTTACACTTGTAAAAAACCTATTTTATGAGTATATTTCGAACCCTTATAACTGTATCCTCGAAATATATAAGTGTGTGACCTTTAAAACCCGAAACTCATTATATAATAAAGTAACATTTCATGACTTTCCAAGAGTGCCCCTCCTCTCCTCTTATAAAAGGCACCAACCACTACAACCTTATTCTCACCATCCAAGCCATTTGGCTCGACCAGACTCTACCCAAATACTCTCTCAACATTTTTCTCTTACTCCTAGAATCCTCACATTGGGCAGAAGTCTTCCAAAGGAATCCTTTGACTCAAATCAAAAAGAGTTACCCGATTTTAAGGTAATCTCTTCTCTTATGTTCTTTTGTTTTATTTTGCTTCTCCAACACCATAAAATCTTTTTATTACTATATTTTGTAACAACCCTAGTATATAAAATAAACTAATATGTTCTTATGAGAATGATTTTATTTACACTTACACAAACCTCCGTCTAATGGTTAAAGAACATACGGTTTCTGTGGGTGGCGAAATACTGCCTCACAAAACGATGATTGTTCAATATCGTTTTAACACCTATCATGGTGGAAATTATGATGACAATATTTCAATATATGATATATATTATGTTTATGTTTTCCTTATGCTTCTGTATTTTTCATATATGTCAAAACCTTATGATTCCCATTATGGGTAAACTCGGTAATTTCATTTTAGGAAGTGCGGACTACTGCCCCCTCAATGTGATTTGAATCGTTAATGCCATATGTGGGACATGTAAAGGATAGAGTAAATGATATTATATATTATATTTTTCTCTAATTATAATACACCTTTATATAATTATGATTTCATTCCATTAAATACAAAATAGAAATGAAAGTAGCGTTCATGCGTACGTACGGCTTACCGTCTCCATGAACGGTGCATTTCATTTCTTACCTCTAAATGTTATGTAATATTATGAATGAATGTATATACTGGATATATATGATATATATGATATCTAAATCATGAATATAATTCTGGATATAATGGATATTTTACCACATGAAAAACTTTTAATTATAAGAAGTATATTTTTGACTCAAGTACCAATGATCGGCAAAACGACTGTTATTAACATAAATAATTACATAATGTTCATAACATGGTAATAAGTGATATAAAAGGAATAATAAACTTTAAAAATGTTCTTAAGAAATTATAAATTAACTCTAGTTTATTATTAAGGAGTTTAATGAATGGTCGAGTCAAGTCGGACACGAGGTAAGGGAACTTCTTAACCCAACTTCCATTCTTTGGGTTAATCTCCTACTTTCAAATTATGTCATGATATTATTATGTCCTATCTTGTTTTTATAGTTTATTTATGTGTAAATATAGTGAAAACACATAATATATCTACTTTATTTAAAACATTATCTTTGTTAGGGACTTCGTCTCAATCTCATTTCATTGTGACATATTTTGTTTTATACACAACTTTATTTTATAAGGTGTATAAACCCCTTTGACTTTTACTTTTATTCAAAATGAATCTTTTTATATGAAGCATTTTTACTAAACGAAAAAACGAATGTTTTGTTTTATGTATGTGGCGACAACGACTTCTCCGCCGCTGTGACCATTATTTCAGTTTCAGCTTCCTTTACAATCCATAACTTTTTTTAAATGAAAAATAAATACCAAAATTTAATTTTCTTTTATTTTGGTATTGAAAATGGTTTTGAAAGTGTTTTTATTATATCAATGTGTTGTAATGATATCATGTGATTGAAATGTGAAAATGTTATGTTACCTTGATGCATGTTTTATGTGATATGATTATGTTATGGTTTATGATATATTTAAACCAGTTCATATAAGGAATGCATTGGACTTAATAAGTGACAGGTGGAGCCCGTAATAGCTCATCGATGCATCGGCCGGTCTCATGAGAAAAACTAGTGTCTTGCCACGAGGCCTTGAAAAAATATTATTTTTAGTCTTGGCATGAGTCCTTGGCTACGTTGTTATGATAGTCTGGCATTATGCATTCCATCATTATGAATGTGGTTATTGATATTTCATGTGATTATTCGAGTAGTAGAATATCCATGTGAATAATTAAATGGAATTATTTCATTTTATTTTTTCCATATTATGCTGAAGTTAAAGTTTAAAAGGCTTTTGTTTTAGTTATACATTGCCTTAAATGTTAATGTTTATTTATGAAAGCTTCTCCTATATTGTTATCCTTACTGAGCATCTGAGATCACCCCTTCCAATGTTTTAATTTTTCCAGGATGTGAAGAAGTATATTATGAATGACCTGCAGGGATAGTATGAGGGGGTATGGATACAAGATGTTGTTGTAGTTTTTCTTTACTTTATGATGTAATGTAAGACTTATAAATATATCTACTGTTTCCAAGGCTACTAAACTAATCGGTCTTTCGAGACTTGATCTTTTGTGATCATGCCAATGTTACGCAATAATGCACTAACTCTGGGTATATGGGGTCGCGGCGTTAGATTAATACATTTATTTGATTCATTATAGTTTTATTAAACTAACTCATATTCCTTTTGATGAGTTTTATATTTTAATTTCATTGTTTGGGATTGTTTGTTTTCATAGTTTTTTAGATAACTTCACATCTATATGATTATGGTTGGTCATGTAAAATGAGAATAATTATTTATAATTGTTATTAATGAACATAAATAATTGTAATTGGTCTCATATATATTTTTGTTATATGTTCTATGGATAATTCATTATGTAATACATTAGTGAAATTCATTTAGATTATTACGATGCTTTTCAATCATCAAAAAATAGTTTTGTTTCATTATTTATTGTAGTGTATATATGTTAGTTATAGAACATAAAAAGGGTTATAAAATATAATTTATAATCTATTTTCAACCATTATGAGGGATTTATTAGTATTCTTGAAGGGGGTGATGGATATTTAAATCCCATCATCCACGGTGGTGGTAAATTGATACAACAATAGTGGTATTTTCATTTTTGGAGTAAAAAACTAAAAGGGAAGAGTCATGAAGATGAATTATTACAATAAGATGAGAAAACAAAAGTGTATAAAAGATATTGGTTTTATCATTTCACTTGGATAATTGTACGTTAAGCGTTGATAAGAAATGAAATGAAATTGAAAAGAAAAATTAATTGAAAAATAAAGGGGATTTTACCTCTGGAATTTATCCTACTTGAGCCTTAGAAAAGAATTTATGGTATTTTGATGTGAAAAATGGATCCTTCACATAGTTTAGGTCTTGGGAAATTCATTGGGTATAGTTTTATTGGACCCAAATCATGGAAGGCGTGAGGAGAAGAGGTGGTGAGGGGTGGAATTTATAGGGGTCGAGAGGGGTGTTTTCTCATTATTTTATTAGGTAATTTACTATTTTGGATCATGAATATTTATTATTTCATAATTCCCACAAAAAATATCAAAATAATGGTGGATATTTCGATATTGTGGGCTTAAATAAACCATACATCATCTATGACTAAAACATTCATGTATTTAGTATTTATCATAATTAATTATATTTCACTATTCACCGAAAAATTGAGTATTTTTGAAAAATCCCATAAAATGAAACAAATAATTTTTCAATATTTATAAATTTAATATGATCTCAATTTTATGAAAATAATTTTATAAATATGAGAAATTTTATTTTTAATTAAAATCCTCATTTACAAGACAAATACAAATTTTAAAATTATATCTAATTTTATGACACTTTGAAAAATTAATTAAGGTATTATAAATTTATAAAAAAATTATATGAAAAATGTTATTGAATTAAGAAATTTTATGAAATCAATTTTTACTTTAAATTAACAATTTAATCATATAAGTTTAATTATATATTTATGACATACAACATACAAACACTTAAATTTTCATTTTTAAAAAATTTATTTTCTTATTCCACAAAAGAAATACATCATATTATCACTCATAAGATAGCTAATTTTTTTAGTAATTTCATATGTGAGGTTAATATTCAATAGGTTGAATTAAAATTCCAAAGGGTTATCTTACAATCACAAAGGTCAATTTTCTATTTCATCGATATAGGTTCCTTAACATCTCTAAATACATTTCAATTCAATAATTAATCATTTATAATGATTATATTTTATTACCTTTTTGATTTTATGTGAATTATACTATATAAAATAATTATAATAAGGGTAATTTAATTGATAAAATTATGGGTGGTTACATACATGATCTTGTGTAGCCAAAACACAAAACGTCTTCTGACTCCAACAAGTCAGACCCCATGATATATTAGCTCATAAGGCTTAACCGAAACCACTCCACCACCATAAATTAACTCGATCAAAATTATAAACCCTAATCCCAGTCCACCTACACAACTATTAAAATGTCTAAAAACCCAAACAAACTATCCTCTCTTCGAACCATCAATAAGTTTGAAAAAAAGGCACACAAGTGAGCATTCTGAAAAAAATGATATCCAACATTTTTAAGCCCTGTAGTAGGCCCCACACATCATAAACCATTTTCATAAGTCCAAAAATATAAACATGTGACTCACACGTGCAAAGGCACAAATAAATCAATTAACCTCTCTCATGAGTCACCCTAGAAAACCAAAAGGTACCAATGTGATAAACCAGAATCATTCCAAAGGTGTTTAGTATGCCCTACCACCTAGTTATTGGACAAATTGAAGAAGTCCACAACTCACAGTTCATTGAAAATAAACTCATACAAATATTTATAGGTATATATGGGTCAAATTAACCATTTATAGGATCTCACTTCAAATTGACCTCATCTACCAAACATACCACCCCAACGAGAGAATTTATCCTCTTCAATAATCTACACATCAAAGTTCTACATGGAGGATCAGTTCATGCTGTCGATATAAAAAAATAACCACCCACTATGGGTCTCAGGGGAATTTATTTATATCATTCAATACCACCAAGGTTTTTGGTCCAAATGTTTCATGAGGTGTTATGATTAGTTGGTAATGGAATTTTTATTCTAAATAAAATTTGTTTTTTGGGTAAATTATTTATGCAATAAGTAGACTTTGAGTGAAATTTTTGATGTAGTGTTTCATAATTATGAACTTATAATATTTTCCAATAAACACTAATTTTCTTCTCAATAATTGGAGAGAAACAAATTAAATGAATTTTGGAAATGTAAGTTGGTGAAAAATAATTATAAGAAATCTATATAACTAATATAAATAATCACATACTAACGAATTTATTTTGAATCAAATGTGAATATATTTCTAATGAATATTAAGCTGGGATTGAAGATACCACCTTTTGTTTGAGTTTATACATTTCAATGGTTTTTACTGGTTGTTAATGGCTTTCAAAGAAGTATATAATTTATTTTAATATGTTATAGTTATTGTAAATAATAAGTTATTGGAAAGATAAGATCAATTATACAATCTTGATAGTGAATTTGATATATATTTTAATACTTTAATGAATAATAAAATTAATTCTCATGTATTTTTATCATTGAAGTAGTTATATTGTGTTCTTGATTTTTGGGGAGTAAGAGATTACTAATTAAAGGAAAAAAATTTCCAGTGAGTCTTAGTTTACTTTATAATATTGGTAATATGATCTCAACGTTTAAAAAATATACTATGTTTTTTAGAGAAACACATGTTTTTATAAACATTATTAAGTTTCATTGAGTAGATTTTTGAAAGCTTTTATGAGTATAATGTTATCAAACTAATACAATTGAGTCTATTATACCCAAATGATCAAAATAAAATTTAGTTAGATGTAGTTCATCAGATATAATTGTAAAAATCCATCTAAAATATTCCATCATAACAATAAAAAATTATAAACAATTAGTTAGAGGAAGAGTGGTGAATGTTTTTTCCAAGTTGATCTTTTGAAATGGTAATGTAATATTGGCATGTGTTTTCACCATATAGAATTGGTGTTAAGAAGATGTACCAGAATAAAGGTTATAACATATTTATGATGTTTTTTAAATTAGTTTAATGTGTTGATGTTGTGATATTTGTTCAATGATTTAGTTATCATTGTGATGAAAAATATTATTTTCACCAATATTTTAAAATTATTGAAGAATAACATTAACCTAGATATATAAGGATGTTTCCAATGATGATTGGATGAATACTATATTTTACGTTTTTTAAAGATGTTCAATCCAATAAATAATATTAATATACATTCAAATGGTGATGTAATGATTTAAAATTTATGAATGTGATTGTCGTTATATTTTCAGAGAAACGTCATCGATATAAAGGGGATAAGATTCACTATGTATGTTTTTTTCATTATTTATGCATGATAGTTTTTTTGGCTGGGGTTATTATATGAGAAGAGAAGTGAAATTGGGATTTTATTTCCATGATGTTAAGTTAAATTAACATTTGGGTTGAATTTTCATTCAGTGATGTACTAGATAGGGCATGTGGTGCTAGATAGCTTGAAATCACCAGAATGAGAAATCATGAATCGGAAAAATATGGCATGAAATTATTAGATGAGTTGGTATTATATGTAAAAGTAGTGGATGCATATAATGAATTATATGGAATAAACCAATTGGTATCAAACAAGAAAAATAATAATAAGGCATCAAATGAACATTCAATGGAAAAACCTTTGGGATAATAGGATTGAATGGATTGATCATAAAAATAATTTAATGAAGATGAAAAATAAAGTAAATCCTTCATAATTTTTCATGAAAAAAATGAGAGTTTCTTTATATCAATTTTGAATGTAACATTAATTATAGAGACTAAAAAAAGAGAATTTTGAAATATAATCAATGTATATACTGGTGAAGGACATTCTTGATGTTTTAATGTATCTAATGAAGAGGCTGGAGACTGCCTCTATATGTAATATAAAGAACCAGCATGGAGGTACATATTAGATGAGGTCATTACTATTACAAGGAAGAGTTATATTTTCCCCCTCTTCTAAAGATTAAGGAACCAAATATATGATGAGAATGTTTTTCTATCCAAACCATTGTAACATGATATATCATTATAGTGTAGAATTATTGTACTTGTCCTCATGAAACATGTAAAGGAATAAAAACTATTAGTTAGTAGTGAACCATGTAAAAATATCATGTGAAATTAATTAATTAATTTCATATAATTTCTCATTATAAGAAAAATATAATAGGATAAAATATATCATAATGGGTCCAAGTAAAAATTATATAAAATATATTAATTTTATAAAATTTTCCTAGTGTTGAACCACCAGCCCCCACTGTTGGGAATATCCTAAAGTTGTCTTAATAATTGCCTTAAACCATAGATATTAAACTATATTTTAAAAAACCATGTGGCATAATGTTCTTATCTATGATATATAAATATTTTTTGATTGATATTTATCAGAGGATAATTTTGGAATATTGAATTCCTATTCCCTTGTTTGAATTGGACATAATTTTGTGAATGGATTGGTTATCCTTTCAAAGATCCCATATTAATTACTTGGAGAATTAGATCTCATTTTATATTCTCATTTAACCTATTCTAAAGTATTAGGAAAATTATGAAATCCCATTGGAGAAAATCCATTATATGGGTCATGACACCCATCAAATATGGATTTTTATCTCAAATGGTTAGGAATAATGCCAATATGGACAAAATGCCTATTGTACGATAATATAATAATGTATTCTTAGATGAATTGTCTGGTAGTACCCTAAAGGGAGAGGTTGTGTTCATAATTTATCTTATACCAAGATATATTTCTATCTCAAGGATCCCATATAGGATATCTCTTATTGAATTAAAATAATTAAAGAAGCAGCTAAATGAGTTTTTGGATAAGGGATTCACCATCCTCAACGATTCACCAAATGGATCATTAATACCTTTGTTAATAAAAAAGATGTATCGATGAGAATTTTATTAACTACCATGATATTATTAAGATAAAAAATAAGAATAAATATCATTTATCAAATACTGATGACCTATTTGAACGACTCAAAGGATCTCATTACTTCTTAAAGATTGAAATTTGATCTTGATATCATCGGTTAAGGGTAAAAATTAGGACATTTCAAATATATCATTGCGAATGAGGTATAGAAACAGTAACTATATATTTATGCTATTAAAATTGACACAAGAACCAATCATCTCCATTGATATAGTGAATAGAGTTTTTAAGGCTTCCTAAATTAGTTTCTGGTGTTATTTATTGAAGATATTATTATACACACAAAGATAGAGGAAGAGAATGTCGACAATTTGTGTATTGTTTTTAGGCCCTTAATAAAGGTAACATTATATGAAAAAATTATAAAATGTGAATTTTAAATATAAAAGGTGTTATTATTATGTCATTTAATCATAAGAAAGGTAATTTTATACATCCTTCAAAAAAATATTTTTGAAAAATGACCCTCAAAAACCATTATAACTGAGATATGTGTTTTTCATAGGATAACTAGTAATATCTATTATTTGTTATTAATTATTCAGAAATATAAAATCTAATAACCCACTCAAAATGGAATAGAGTGAATTTCCATTGTATAGAGGAATATAAATAAATTTTATGTGAACATAATGAGTGATTTCTATCAATATATATATATATATAATACCCTATAGTGGGAAAGAATTTATAATATATTATAATGCCTCAATACAGGGATTAGGATGAATCCTCATAAAAATGAAAATTTAATTCCTTATTTTGTATTACAGTTAAAAACACATATAAAAATGTATCTCATTCGTGATTTAGAGCTATTAGTTGTGATCAATTCATTTATATTTTAGAATCATTTTTTCAAGGGTGATATGTGTGATATTTACAAAATTTAAAATATTTTTAAATTTATATTCACATATAATGAGTAAAACATTCACCGAATGAGTTGTCTTTAACTGATCAAATTCATTTATTGATCAATGAATTACAACCATGTGAAGGAAAACAAGGTTGTTTATGTTTTAAGAAGGAATGATCATGCTACCATATCTATGATATGGTTTTAATGAGAAAAAATATTCTTGTTTTTTCGAAGGATGAATCTTGAAATAATATGTTGAGGTTAAAAATACTATATTTACCACGTAATCAATCTTCTATCAATTTATGTGGAGATCAAAATATCCCAAAAATATGTTGTCGAGATATGAAAAAATGAGATAATTTTCACGAGTTTAAATTTTATGAGTATGGATTTATATGTTTTGGAACTCAGATATGTGTCTCATAAAAACAAGAACATAAGAGGAAACATATGAATAATTATCCTAGATAATACTCCTCTAATAATCTAGAAAAAAATAATTTAAAGAGAACTAGAACAAAACATCACTTCGGATAACATGAAAAGATAGATTGAACACTACATATCTAGATGCTTTGTATGCCATTATGACGAAGAGAAATGAAAATTTTTAAAGGGTATATTACAACCATTACACATAAAAGTATTTAAATATAGAAAACCATAATGAAATTTTCATAGTAATCCATAAAATTTATAATGACCATAATTTTATTAAGTTTTACGTTTATTTCCTTCCAAATTAAATGCATTTTATTTCCTTCAAATAATTTAAATCCCTTTACGGACTGGCCACGTTTTACATAAAGGAAATGGTAAAGCTACATTGAGTAACACTGCCCAATATATTTGTTCAGGATAAGAGGATGACATTGTGGTTTTGGATAATTCTTCATAAATCGTTAGAGATAGAGATGAGTTTTAGAATTTTTTATCATCCTCATAATTATGGTTTGCTTGTGATGAAAAATTAAAACTCTTGAAGATATATTGAGATCATACTAGATCGAATTACAAGGATGTTGGGATAAAAACTTCCCCATGGTATAGTTATTATATGAAAATAGTTTCCATTTTAGTATTTAAATATCACTATATTAGTATCTTTATGGGAAAAGATATAGGACACCAAAAAGTTAGTATAATTTTTAGGTGATGAATCTCATTGGTCTTAACTATATCCATGAAATTTATAGAAGTTTCAAACCATTTAATGACATATAAAAGTTTAATATATATTAAATAACCCTTATGTAGATAATCGTTTATGATATCAAGTGTTTCAATTATGTGACAAGGTATTCCTTCAAATATCTCGATGGAAGAGATTTATGATATTTAAGAAGAAATGGAATATGAGACCTATATAAATCAGTTCCTTCGATTTTATTGATCATTTCAAGGTCATAGAGTATATCTTAGTACTCCCTCAACACCTATCTCATGTGAATGATGTTTTCTATATATCAATTTCGAGGAAGTATATACCATATCAATCACATGTATTGATCTCATAGTTTGTAGAACTAGAACATGATCTTTTATATGAAGAAAAATTTATTGAAATATTGTACCAATGATACATCATTCTAATAAACAATTCCACCCATATATTTAATGTCTTATAGTGAAATTATAAGTTTGGGGTGGCTATATGGAAACCAAAGGATGTGATATGAGAAACATTCCATGAAATATTTTCATCCATGTTATAAAATTTTGAGGAAAGAATTAATTTAAAGGGGGTAGAATGTAATAACCCATGTTTTTTACCCTTAAATAGTTATTTTGTTCAATATCGTGATCTTCAAACAACAACAAAACCAAAAAAATATATAGACATTTTTATGTGAACCATAGAATTGGTAGGTATAAATAGTGGTAATAGAATTATGAATATATATATATATAATGACAACTTTTAATATCATCACAACTAGTGCAACCAAGTTACTAATTAAATCACATTTATAATATTTACATATATTTAACTATATTATATATTTAAATGAATGAATTATTAAATGTATTTTAATTAGTCATTTATAGGAATCATATAGAAGAATATATAAGATACCAAAATACAATTTTCTATAGTTTTTTTTTCTATTTTATGTGTATAATGAAAATATAAATATTATAACTTTTATAACTATAATTTAAAAAAAATTAGTTCATATTTTTTCCTAGAAATATTATCTTAACATTAATTTTTTAATTTTTTAAAGATGATTTATTTTTAGTTTAATGGCAAAAAATATCATATTTACAAATAACTTGAATATTATGGAATTAGTAGTATATAAGTATGAATAATTAATATATAAAACGTTTTGGGAAGTCCAAATATACATTTTCTAAGTGAGATTATAATTTTACAAATGTTGGTTTCAATTTGTAAACCGTTATTTTAAAATTTTATATTAAATTTATATTATTTTAAATTGTTTTTAACACACTATTCATTATGTATCTTAAAATTGATTTATAACAATATTAATGATATAATAACAAATAGATTTAGAATCAATAATCTTGATGTTTCCTTTATATAATAAGAACCATTAATTTTTTTTGTGTAAACGACAAATTATCTAGGTAAAAATAAATTACTGTGGTAAAAACAAAAAGGGTAAAAATGAGTAACATAATTGGTAATGTGATAAATATATTATAAAATGTTTTAATATAGTTATATTTGTGGAAATTGGTTGTTTGGTGTGATTTGGATCTACTTAAATCGCATGTTTTTTGGTGATGCTTTGCATTTGGCTGTGGTTCGTGACAATTGGTTGAAGATGAACGAGGATTTGTGGTTAAGGGTGAAGGAGGAACAACCATGGTGTATGCGGAGTAGGGTGCAACATTTGGGAAGCATGATCTTCGTTCTGGTTTCATCAACGTCCTTTTGTGGATGGATTCTTCCTGGCGGTTCATCTCATGTCACTGGTAGGTTGGGTGAACTCCGTCTGGATTTTGCTGACAGGAAGATTTGGGCTGGTGTCGATGGTTGCACCGGTGGACGATTGAGGAGGCTTGCTCTAAGGATTGGTCTGCTTGTCTGATGTTTGTGCCTTGGTTCATGGTATCTTGGTCTTGATTTTGTTGTTTATAAGTGGTGAAGTGATGAAATGGTGATGTGGTGAAGTGGTGGTCTGATGGTGTGGTGTGGCAATGAAGTAATGTTTGGTTTCTCACTTTTTCTTCAAAAGTGTTTGCATAATAAAAAATTTAATTTTCAGTCAGTATAAAAAAAAGTAGTTTATATTTGGAAAATATATATGATATATATATATGAGTATTATATATATCATTAATATTGTTCTTTTTGGATAATACAAAAAATATATTAGTATTATAAGTTAATTCACTTATATATGTAATCAACCCAAAATTTGTTCAACATTGATTTAGTCTTCATGAAACAGGACTACAACTAATGTTTTAGGAAATTATAACATTTTAGGTATTTATAAAAAAATTAAATTAATTTGAATTTAATGATTTTTTAAGGATTACCTATTGATTAAAAATGATGATTGAGACCTCTTTTATGAACCTAGAGAAAAATAATCAAGATTATTAACACCAAATGTTGAAATAATATTGTAACAATTTAATATGTAAAGGGAGATGTTATTAAAAATGGGAGTAAATTATAGTGTATAATAATAAATTTATGTAATAGTTAATTAATAAGTCTATATGATTGATATATGAATTCAAATATCTTTAATTGAAATCAATGTTAATTTTAAGGTACTTGGTAACTCAATTTCCTTTATTTCAGTTATACAATTTTTTATTATACTCTATTTTTACAAAGAAACACAATTTTAGATGATTTTACCTATTGTTTTTGGGGGAAATGATTTTTTATCCAAATACCTTTCCATGGAATGTTTTCTTTTTAACATTTTTAATAAAATAAAGGATTATTTTTTAAAGGAGACTCATAACTATTTGTATTACAATGATGAAAACAAAATGTTCGCAAACATCTATTTTTATTACTTTTCCATTACCTCTAAATGAACTATCTCTGATGATTTTATGTTTCATGGTTCACCCTAAATATTTTATTATTATTTTACAATTGAAGGACCCTTCATCAAATTAAGAAAGGATGAATCAGGGTGCCAGCTTTTTCTCCAATTTAATGGATCTTTATCCCATAATAGTAGTAACTTTATTAAACTTGTATTGTGAATATATGCAGTAATTAAAACATTCTCCTGAAGAATAATAACACAACCCTTTTACTTGGTTCCCCACTAAGGGCTACGTCCACTGATCGTACGTAGACAAGTTGGTCATTTTACCTAATTCCACTAATCTTCACAAGTTGTGTATTACAAGGTTCATGTACAGTAACACTGTCCCAGAAACACTGCCTTTACAAATGTTTATGGATTTCTTACTACTTCCCTCAGATCACTTGCATTGTCTCCCCATGTCTCACTACCTTGGAGAGGTCACACTTAGTTTATGGTTGTGAAGGTCCCTTCAATGGATAGGCTTCAAAGTCTCTGTCTCCTGTTCAACATGAGGCTTTTCTTACATCAAGGTCCAGAGATTATGCTCTTTGTCATTCAATCTTCTTGTCCCGTGTGACAACCAGATTTACAAAAAATTCTTATTCGTCTTGGCCAAAATCACAAATTATTTTGAGATTATTACAACACTGAAAAACAACTCATAAGGAATCATCTAAATAAACCCTTTTTCTTCCATGTATGCATGTTACCATGCATGTGAAAATAAAGATGTGATCTTCCACTCTACTTCTTTAGACACACTCACCATTGGTTTAGGATGATTCTCTTTAAATTATTATCGTATGCATGTGAATTAATGAATAAATGAACATCCTCTTATACTCTCTTGCGTGAAAACTCAAATTGGATATGGTACTGTTAAGCACAGACGCGACTTCCTTTCTCCTTCTCTTTCTTTTCTTTTCATGCCACATGGATTAGATGTACATACACCTTATGTATGTACTTCTTATAACCAAGCATAATAATATATACAATCAATTCCCATAACCCCGCACAATCTTACTTGTCCCTCCCTCAACACACACTTGTTCACTTTGATTTGCTTATATTTATATGTATGTGATTTTATTAAGAAATCATTTTGTGTATTTTGGTATGGAATGGTGTTTCTTGATTTCCTTTTACACACCATCGGTATAGTGTTTTTTATGTAAAATTTTTATTGTCTCTTCCATGAACCAGGATGATTCATGGACCCAAATTGCACTAAGGACGTGTGGGCTTCCCTGGAATAAGAAGTGCAGACCTCCATCTCATACCAAGTGGTAGACATTTCAGTTTGTTCACGGGATTTATTCTTCGCAGAACCAAAACAGTATGTTGTAACATTTCATCATTAACCTAGAATGGTTCGTGGAAACTCTATTCATGAACCTAGTATATTTTGCGGGTATCCTTCCTCACATACCAATTTGTTATGTGATTAAATTATTTCCTAACCACAATGGTACACAATTCACTTATTCACCATCCACAACAGTACGCGAGACTTCTATTCACAAACTGGGATGTTCTTATATTATTCACTTCCTCAATAACCAGAATGGTTTGTGGTTCACTTCATTAACCCAGAATTGTCCATAGATTGTGCCTCCCCTTTTAGAAAGGACGAATGGGGAGACTTTGTTTCTTAAAAAACAGGAGCCTTTGTAGTCTTGGGAGTAGCATCACCTTCTCAAATCAGTGGGACTTTATTTATAACTAATTTTCAGATCATTTCTTCATCAAAATGCTGCAAGATACTCTCTTCAAGATTCTTCCATGAATAACCGAGATATTCGATTCCTTAAAATCTTCAACCCCGTGTGGATATATACCGCATATCATGGATTTTTTCTTTTACAAACACAGGGCCTTTCTACCGATCATTCATGCACTCAAAATGGAATGTATCTCTTTTTGAATCCCTACTCGAATCCATTTTTCCTTGGAAACTTTGTTTTTTTTCATCCATTCACTTATTCATAATTTCATTTGCATGCATGAAAATGTAATTTCATGCATGTGATTGTGGTATCCTGACTATCACTATGGGTTTGAACTAAGCTCAGTTGATGACAGGAGTGGTGTGTTCATTTTTCATCTCGATCATAGGTTTGTAGGTACATGAGAGTGTCTTGAGGTTGAAGACAACCTCGGTGGAGAGATCGAAAAACACTGGTTGGATCCTAAACTACATAATCACATGGATAGCCTTGATTAGAATGTGGGAGGTAGGATAGAGCATGCAGATGAGATCAATCGCAAGATCAGATAGAAATCGTGGATCATGTCGATGTTTTTAAAATGATTTCACGCATCAAAACGCCGCAATATTTTCTTTCGGTTTACCAATCAAGTCGCGGTAGTAGCAACTCAGAATTATCCTCCTTACCCCCATGGTCATATCCTGTACCATGTCCACCCTGTGGGTGCTCTCTTAGCACCCACACTACATGGGTTCACCACCATGTGACACCTACTAGATTTTACATGGCCCACACACACCATTCCTCATGTGGGGCTATCCTTTAGGGCTTCTCTCGAGTGTGGTTGACCCCTCAGGTCCCACATGTGCTTCAGATGAGGTACTCGGCAGGCCTCAATCGATGGCCCCTTTCTTTTTGGTAAAGGCATGTAAATAAAATAAATACTTAGTGTAAAACTCATTGTTTTCAAATATAAAATTATAATTCACAATTCCAAACCTCCTCCACAACCTCTTCTTCCATCTTTCTTTACTCCTTCCAAAGAACACTCCAACCATCCATAATTGTTGTAGACAATATATCTCTCCAGATAATCATATATAAAACATATGAACAAGCTCAACTAACTTTTGGTATCCATTCTCTCTTTTACTTAGGAGAGTTATAACACCCCAAGCTTCTAAGGTACACTTCTCTTTGAATTAATCATTCTGTTATGAGTTTCACAAAAATCAATTATTGAATAGTGTCAAAATTGATATAAAAGTGTTTTTAAAACAAATATTATATTATTAATTGATATTAAATTCTTAAAAATATAAGGTTCAGCCAAAAGACTTATATCATGATAGGTGTATCATTAATGGACAACTTTGGGGTCTCTTGGATGTATATAGTAAGTTTATTAACAATATAATATAAAAATACAAAGTGACATGGTAAGTGTCATACTAATTAACTAAAAGGTAAAACTAATAGATAAGGTTAATATAATGACCCAAACCTGTATAAATTCTATTTTTTGAGTGGATTTAGACCCATCCCCACCTTAACCTTTAAATAATACACTTTGGAGCCATTATAAACCGAATAATAATTTATTATAAAATAATATTTCTAGCTTTTCCAAAGGTGCCCCTCAACCCTCTTATAAAAGGGCACTCCCCCTTCTCATTAATTCACACATTCAAAGCCTTTTGGTTCGGCCAACACCTGCCCAAATACTATCTCAAATTCCCTAAATACAACCTAGAGGCCTTAGTTTTGTCATAAAGCCAACCTAAAGAGCCCTTTTGATCAAATCAAAAGGAAGAACCCAAAGAAGAGATAATGTTTTCACCACCCTTTTTCAAATTCATTTCTTCTTCAAATTATTATTTCTTTGTTATCCACATTATAAAATAATGAATCCAATATCTCCTATATACTGTAATATTATTATAAACATGGTACAACCATATTCAGTATTCTATCCATTCTTTGAATGACATGTCACCATACGTGCGTACGTAGGACTTACTATCTCCACGTCGTGGTGTAATTGTTATTATTCAATATATTATTATTTGCATGGGTATAATAAAGATTTGTAATTCATGTAAATAATAAATATAACATGATAATGATTTTGTATATATGATATACCATCCAATTATATATTATTTTAATATCAAAATAATGATATTTTCGCTCGTGCGTACGTACAGACTACCGTCTCCACAAACACGATGAGATTCATTCTCCATCGTACCCATTCAAGTATAATTATCATTTGATTATTTAAGAATAATGTTTAAGGACTTTATATAATTCTGGAAATGAATAAGATACAACCTATCCATGATAAACATGTCTTACGTAACAAATCATATAAAAGAAAATGAGTCAGTTAACACCCGAAACAACGATAATACTAAGATATTATTAAAAAATCAATGTTAAAAGATCATATATGATATCATAATAATGTATATAATTCTTGTATAATTTAATATCAATTATTTCACCATTATAAAGGAGGTTAACCTACCCCCAACCAAGGAAAAGTACAAGGTAAGGGTTTATTTTTCAATCTCATCATTATCCGAGGTTGTTTATACGTAATAATCTACTGGGATTTCATTATCATCCACATCCATGTTTCTTAAAAATTTATTTCAAAACATTTTTTACTATTTACTAGAATATGGGTTAATGTCATTTATACCCTTGTTGACTTTTATAAGTGGTTTATAAAGGAATCTTTCCGTCCTTTTCCAAACAAGGTCCTTTTTAACCTTTTCGACAGAATTAAGGTAAGAATGTTTTTTTAACTTATACGGTGGGTGCGGCTATTTTTTGCCGTCATAAAATAATCGAAGCGTCCCTTACAAGATTATAAGAATATTTTCAAAGAAAATGTTTTATTTTATAAATATATGACTATTAAATGATTTCAAAATAGAAAGAGATATTTCTCTAAAAAGAGTTTTGATTTCATCTATGAGAACATCCTTTGATGGATTTTACGCTTATTTGAAGTTTATTTATTATGATGCAAAACTTCTATATTGTATTGATGGTTTTGTCATATGTTTGACTATAAATGTTTTATTTTTATACCATTCATGGTTTATGGATGAAGTATTTACATTTCATATGCTAGTTTTAATACGAATGTTTATGTTATGTTTAAACCTTTTCATATGGGAATTCATTGGAATTATTATGTGATGGGTGGAGCCCGCTATAGCTCGTAGATGCATCGGTAGGTCTCATGAGACAAACTAGTGTATTGGAATAAGGCCTTGATAAAATCTTATTTGTAGTCTTGGCACGAGGCCTTGGCTATGTGGTTATGATAGTCTGGCATTATACATTCCATAATTATGAAAGTGGTTATTGATATTGCATGTGATTATTCGATTAGTAGAATATCCATGTGAATAAGTAAATGGAATTATTTCATTTTATTTTTGCCATACTATGTTGATGTTAATGTTTAACAGGCTTTCGTTTTAGTTGTACATTGCCTTAAATGTTTATTCTTATTTATGAAAGTTTCCGCTATATTGTTATCCTTACTGGGCATTTGAGCTCACCCCTTTTCTATGTTTTATTTCTTCTAGGATGTGAAGAAGTAATTTATGAATGACCTACAGGGATAGTATGTGGGGATATGAGTGTAGACTATGAAGAAAATATGTTGTTGTAGTTTTCATTTTTATGATGTAATGTAAAACTTTATGAATATATCTACTGTTTCCAAAGCTACTAAACTAATCGGTATTTCGAGACTTGATCTTTCTTGTGATCATGCCAATGTTATGTAATAATGCACCTACTCTGGGTAACTGGGGTCGGGGCGTTACAGTTGGTATCAGAGGAATATTAGTACAAACCATGGAAGCTAGATTTAGATAAACTTTGATTAGATCAAATAGATTTAATATGGACTTTGAGGATTAGTATATAAGAACTTCCTAGAATTTTGGTATTGTAGAGATTTTGTGAGTTTTCTATGAAATACATCCCTGTCTGGATACGAGCAGGTAGAGGCGGATCTGGAACAGATGTACCTACGGGTAAAACCCAAAAACACCGCTTTGAGCTAGACTCGAATGGGAACTGGTGCATGACAACGGGCCTTGCTGCACTCTTGGTTATGACACTCCTGGGGGATATGCTTAGGATAAGTCTCATTTTCTATACAAATAATTATGAAAGGTTTATGAGTATATACTTCCTCAAAAAAAACATTTTTATTATTATGGATTATATCCATAAATAGTTAAATTTATGTTAAGTGTTTTATAATTATGGAATTATGTATTTTAATTCATAAACTGATATAGTTTATGCCATTGTTTAGAAATGGCGCCTAGTAGAAGAAATGGAAACTGAATCAATGCATGTACTCCATGTAGGGATTACCCTCCAGCTCAAGATAATTATAGTGGAGCTGGTGATGAA
The DNA here is from genome assembly GCA_963277665.1 of Viscum album. Classification (NCBI taxonomy): domain Eukaryota; kingdom Viridiplantae; phylum Streptophyta; class Magnoliopsida; order Santalales; family Viscaceae; genus Viscum; species Viscum album. The sequence goes on from OY728158.1 coordinate 546,984,053, forward strand.
ACTGGTGCCGATCAGCTAATCACCATACTGGGACAACTCACTCAGGTTATGAATAATAACCTTACCCATATGGAGCACCCTTATCCGTAGCGTGGAGGATCAATGTTAGATCGATTCGTGAGGCAACAACCACCAACGTTCAATGGGAGTACAAATCCCTTAGTAGCTGGGCAATGGATAAATTCCTTAGAGAAAATATTTTGGGCTTTGGGGAGTAGTGAAAGGGAAAAAGTTATCATGGATGTTTACCGCCTCACTGGAGATGCTGATCAATGGTGGTCATTGATTCAAAACATGAAGGAAGATGATGAAGTATCAAATATGGAATGGAGGGAGTTCAAAGATCTGTTTTTAGAAAAATACTTTCCTCGTGACCATCGAGCAGATATGGAAAGGCAATTTCTGATTCTGAGACAAAAGGAGGATGAGAATATCGCAAAGTATGAGGCAAACTTTACAAGGTTAGCAAGGTATGCTGGAGATTATATACATAACTCAAGAAGTAAGATTGATCATTTCTTTGATCGGTTAAAACCATTTCTCCGTCGAGCATTAGTCTCACAATCCTTTTCATCGTATGAAGACATTGTCTTATGTGCTATCAAGACTGAAAAGGAATTCTCTGAGTCTTATGACTTTAAAGCAAAGAAAGAGAAGAAGAGATCTGCTGATCAATCTGGGAATGGAAATAAGGGGAAGAAGGGGAAGGTTGAATATCCATCCTATGGTAAATGTGGGAAGAAACACCTCGGTACTTGCTTAAAGGTAATGTGTGTCTGTTACAAGTGTGGTGAAAAAGGCCACCAAGCTCGTGATTTCAAAGGGAAGAAGGAAGCTACCAATGTTTTGTTCTATAATTACAGGGAGATGGGACATTATGCAAATTAATTTCCTAAGCGTTAGGGGAAATTGTCTTACAAAAAGGCCAAGGGATCAAGGCTATGCTTATGCTATCACTACTACTGAGGTAGAAGCTACGAAAGATGTGGTGGCAGGTAATTTAATGGTTTCCTTAAGTTTAGAAAATGCATTATTTGATTCTGGATCATCGCATTGTTTCATATCTTCCCAGTTTTCTAAGAAAATTAGATCTTTCCAATTTTATTTAACAAGGGATTTGTCAGTTAAAACTCCTAAGGAAGTATCATTGCAATAAAGTTTTGTGAATCAGTCCCCATTATAGCACATAAATTTTCTTTAACTGATGATCTCATCATCATACCTATGATTGACTTTGATATAATCCTAGGTATGGATTGGCATTTGGACTATGATGCGAAAATTTATTGTAAGAAGAAGAAGGTTACAATTTTTTATGATGATGATAAGGAAAACCTTATCTTTAGATCAGAATCATCACCACCTAATTCTTTTCTAGATCCACCCACAATAGCTCAACTAAATTCAATTATTGGGGAGGAAGAGAATGAAATGACTGCGGGTGAGGAAAGGAATGTTCAAATAGAGGATGTACCTGTTGTGAAAGAATATGTAGATGTATTTCCGGAAGATTTACCTGGACATCCTCTAGAACGAGAAGTTGATTTTTCTATTGATTTAATTCCTGGATCATGGCCTATATCGAAGACCCCTTATAGAATGGCCACTGTGTAATTAGTCAAACTAAAGAAAAAACTAGAGGAATTGAGTAATAAGGGATTTATTCACCCTAGTGTTTCTCCATGGGGAGCCCCTATTATTTTTGTTAAAAAGAAAGATGGATTTATGAGGTTGTGTATCGACCATAGGGAGATCAATGCTATAACAATAAAGAACAAGTATCCATTGCCTCGCATTGATGATTTATTTGACTAACTGCATGGAGCTAAATACTTTTCCAAGATTGACCTTCGATCTGGATACCATTAGTTGTGTGTAAATAAGGAATAAATTCCGAAGACAGCATTTTGAACCAGGTATGGGCATTACGAGTTTACAGTAATGCCTTTTGGATTGACTAATGCACCCTCTGTATTCATGGATCTGGTGAATAGTGTTTTCAAGGAATATCTGGATGAATTTGTGCTGTTATTTATTGATGATATCTTGGTATACTACAAAAGCTACGAAGATTATGAAAATCACTTGCGCACTATCCTGAAGACTCTGAGAAGACATGAATTATATGGGATTTTTAGAAAGTCTGAATTATGGCTTCAGGAGATTTCTTTTCTTGGCCATATTGTCTCTAAATATGGAATCTCTATTGATCCTTCTAAGACCAAGGCAATCCAAAAATGGCCAACACCTACGAGTATAACTGAGGTAAGCAGTTTTATTGGTTTAGCAGGTTATTATCGATGTTTCGTCAAGAATTTTGCCCAGTTGGCTAACCCATTAACAAAGCTCACACGTAAATGGGTTAAATTTGTTTGGACAAAAGAGTGTGAAGAATGCATCGAAGAACTGAAGATAATATTAGTCAATTATCCTATATTGACTCTGCTATTGGGGAATGATGGGTTCATTATTTATAGTGATGCATCGAAGAAAGGACATGGTTGTGTCCTTATGCAGAATAATAGGGTTATTGCCTATGCATCATGATAGTTAAAAATTCATGAACAAAACTATCCTACTCATGATCTCGAGTTAGCAGCTGTGATCTTTTCTTTGAAGATATGGAGTCACTACCTCTATGGTGAAAAATGTGAGATTTATACTGATCACAAGATTTTGAAGTATATTTTCTCACAAAAAGAACTCAACATGAGGCAAAGGATATGGCTTGAGTTACTCAAGGATTATGATTGTACGATACACTACCACCAGGGGAAAGCAAACAAGGTGGTAGATGAATTGAGTAGAAAAGACCATGGAGTCTTGAACAATATGAGAATTGAAAGGGACCCAATTCTCATGGATCTAGTGAAAATGGACATGGTAATAACCAGCGAAGGTGAAACATCAATTCTTTTTCAAATGGTTGCCAAACCATCTTTAATAGAAAGGATTAAGAGTTCTCAGACTGATGATGAAGAATTTCAAAAGAATATTAAAGCTGTGAATGATTGGAGATTGAGAAACTTTGTGTATGAAGAAGGAATTTTGAAATTTGGGAATAGACGTTGTGTTCCCGATATACCTGATCTAAAAAGAGAATTTCTGGATGATTCTCATAGTTCCAATTTCACTATACACACTGGGAGCACAAAAATGTATAGAGATTTGAAGGAACATTTTTGGTGGGACAACATGAAGAGGGAGATTTCTTGATTTTGTGTCAAGATTTATGGTTTATCAACAAGTGAAAGTTGGAAGGCAATAGCCTGGAGGAGTCATGCAACCTCTTCCCATACCGGAGTGGAAATGAGACAATATTACGATGGACTTTGTCATGGGGCTACCAAAGACTCCAAGAAAGAACGATGCAATATGGGTTATTCTTGATCGTCTTACCAAGCCAGCACATTTTCTTGCTATAAGAGAAGATCTACCACTGGAATGTCTAGAAAGACTATATATTAATGAAGTTTTGAAACTTTATGGTGTACCACTATCGATAGTTTCTGATCATGATCCCCATTTTACTTCAAGATTCTGGAAAAGTATTCAGAAGGCCTTAGATACTGAACTTCATTTGAGCACTGCCTACCACCATCAAACAGATGGACAATCAGAACAGACTATTCAAACCTTAGAAGACATGTTGAGATCTTTCTCACTTGACTTTCAGGGTATGTGGGATCAATATTTACCTTTGGTAGAATTTTTCTATAACAATAGCTTCCATTTGAGTATTCAGATGGCACCATATGAAGCATTATACGGAAAGAGATGTCTCACACCAACCTGTTGGGATGATGTTGGTGAAATAAAACTTGTAGATCCAGAACTGGTAGAGGAAACAATAGAAAAGGTGAAGGTAATCCAAAATCACATCAAAGCATCTCATAGTAGGCAGAAGAGCTATGCCGATAATCGAAGGAAGGATTTGGAATTTCAAGTCGGTGATCATGTTTTCGTGAAGGTATCTCCATGGAAGGGAGTCATACGTTTTGGTAAGAAAGGTAAATTGAGTCCCAGGTACATCGGACCTTTCAAAGTTCTAGAACGAATTGGGGCTATAGCTTACCGATTGGCAATGCCGCCAAGTCTCTCCAAAGTTCATGATGTGTTCCACTAATCTTTGTTGAGGAAATACATGCCTGACCCAACGCATGGACTCACCTATGAGGAATTAGAATTGGAACCTGATCTATCTTATTGTGAAGAGCCCATCAAGATTCTTGATACAAGAGAACAAGTGCTGAGAAACCGGACGACGCGTCTGGTAAAAGTTTTGTGGAGAAACCATAAGATGGAAGAGGCAACGTGGGAACCCAAGGAACTTATGATGAAGAACCACCCGAGTCATTTCATGCCGTAGTATTCTAGAAATTTTGAGGATGAAATTATTTGAAGGAGGGGAGAATGTAACACCCCAAGCTTCTACGGTACGCTTCTCTTTGAATAATGTGATACCGTGTGTTGTACGCAACATCGAGTTCTAAAACACCAAAACTAATCAAACTAGCCGTTATGAATAGTAATACCTACTTTTTGAAAATATATATATTTTATATTTCAAAATTGACTTCATTTTTGGATTCGTGATATCGAAATTATCCTAAGTTGAATTTTTGTTATTTTTTTGAGAACTTCCAATTTTTAGGAATAGTGAAAAATACTTAAAAACAAATTTTTTAATCAAAATAATTTATAGTGATAAATTATACTATTGAGTGGTTTTAAAGTATAATTAGAATAAATTTTTACCATTTTATCCAATGGTGTTCATTAGAATTAATTTCACTTTGAAATTGGACAAAAACAATTGTCAATCTTTCGATATACATTGTTACTTAAAAACACGCTTTATGTTTTAACAATGGGAATTAATTTTAAATTATTTTCTGATACTTCTGTGTTTTTAATTTGGAAAAATGGATTCCATATTTGTAATCAGGATTTTCATATTGTTTAAATAGGTAACTTTTATTTTTAGACATTTTGAATAATTATTTCAGTAAATATTTTATTTACCATGGTCAAGCGTAAATCCAGTAAATAAGGTTTAAAAAATAATATTATAATAATACTAAATTACCTTAATACGTGTCCTAACCTTATTTGTGGATACATATCCGACCATGGGCATCATTGGGACGATTTTGGGACCCCATGGAGCCACTTGTAGGTGATAGGGACACTTTATTCTAATTAAGTTAAAATAAATACAAAAATGACATAAGCATATATCTTTTAGAAAAACAATTTTTACATAGGGTTATATATGTTGGATTTTCGACTATAAATATTAATTATAAAGATAAAGAGATTACCTACATAATTATATTTTATTTGTACTTTTTAGACATTAAATAATTTAATTTATTTATGACACAATGATGATGCAGTAATTACCATAATAGTGAAAAATTAAAATAATTGATATTATAAATACCGAAATAAATATAATTTGAGACTTTTTATTAATTAAAATAATTTTATAGGTTAATATGACATGTTAGTATTGACGTAATTAACTTTTATTGAATTAATCATTCTGTTATGATTTTCACAAAAATCAATTATTGAATAGTGTCAAAATTGGCATAAAAGAGTTTGTAAAACAAATATTATATTATTAATTGATATTAAATTCTTAAAAATATAAGGTTCGTCCAAGAGACTTATATCATGATATTTGTATCATTAATGGACCACTTGGGGGTATCTTTGATGTATATAGTATGTTTATTAACTACATAATATAAAAATACAAAGTGACATGGTAAGTTTCAAACTAATTAACTAAGTGATAAAACTAACGGATGAGGTTAATATAATGACCCAAACCTGTATAAATTCTATTAGTTGAGTGGTTTTCGACCCATCCCCACCATAACCTTTAATAATACACTTTGGAGCCATTATAAACTTAATATGAATTTATTATAAATCAATATTTCTAGATTTTCCAAAGATGCCCCTCACCCCTCTTATAAAAGGGCACTCCCCATTCTCATTAATTCACATCATCAATGCATTTTGGTTCGGCCAAAACCTGCCCAAATACTCTCTCAACTTCCCTCACTACAACCTAGAGGCCTTAGTTGGATCATAAAGCCAACCTAAGGAGCCCTTTTGATCAAATCAAAAGGAAGAACCCGAAGAAGAGGTAATGTTTTCACCACCATTTTTCAAATTCATTTCTTCTTCAACTTCTTATTTATTTGTTATTCCCATTATAAAATAATGAATACACTATCTACTATATACTATAATATTATTATAAATATGGTCCAACCATATTCAGTATTCTATCCATCCTTTGAATGACATGTCACCATACGTGCGTACGTACGGCTTACCATCTCCACGTCGTGGTGTAATTGTTATTATTAAATATATTATTATTTATATGGGTATAATAATGATTTATAATTCATGTAAATAATAAATATAACATGATAATTATTCTGTATATATGATATACCATCCAATTATATTTTATTTTAATATCAAAAGAATGATATTGTCTCTCGTGCGTACGTACGGACTACCGTCTCCATGAACGCGATGAGATTCATTCTCCATCGTATCCATTCTAGTATAATTATCATTTGATGATTTAAAAATAATTTTTAAGGACTTGATATAATTCTGGATATGAATAAGATACAACCTATCCATGACAAACATGGACTACGTAACAAAACATATAAAATAAAACGAGTAAGTTAACACCCGAAACAACGGTAATACAATGATATTATTAACAAATCAATGTTAAAAGATCATATATGATATCATATTAATGTATATAATTCTTTTATAATTTAATAACAATTATTTTACCATTATACAGGAGGTTAACCAACCCCTAACCAAGGAAAAGTTCAAAGTAAGGGTTTATTTCGCAATCTCTTCATTATCCAAGGTTGTTTATACGTAATAATCTACTGGGATTTGGTTATCATCCACATCCATGTTTCTTAAAAAATGTATTTCAAAACATTTTTTACTATTTACTATAATATGGGTTAAAGTCATTTATTCCCTTTTTTACTTTTATTAGTGGTTTATAAAGGAATCTTTCCATCATTTTCCAAACAAGGTCCTTTTTAACCTTTTCAACAGAATTAAGTTAAGAATGTTTTAATTGACTTATATGGTGGGTGCGGCTATTTTCCGCCGTTATAAAATCGTCGAAGCTTCCCTTACAATATTATAAGAATATTTTCAAAGAAAATGTTTTATTTTATAAATATATGACTCTTAAATGATTTCAAAATAGAAAGAGATATTTCTTTAAAAACAGTTTTGATTTCATCTATGACAACATCCTTTGATGGATTTTACGCTTATTTGAAGTTGATTTATTATGATACAAAACTTATATAATGTATTGATGGTTTTTTGATATGTTTGACTGTGGATGTGTTATTTTTATACCATTCATGTTTTATGGATGAAGTATTTACATTTCGTATGCTAGTTTTAATACGAATGTTTATGTTATGTTTATACCTTTTCATATGGGAATGCATTGGACTTAATATGTGATGGGTGGAGCTCGCTATAGCTCCTCGATGCATCGGTAGGTCTCATTAGAGAAACTAGTGTCTTGGCACAAGGCCTTGAAAAAATCTTTTTTTTAGTCTTGGCACGAGGCCTAGGCTATGTGGTTATGATAGTCTGGCATTATGCATTCAATCATTATGAAAGTGGTTATTGATATTGCATGTGATTATTTGATTAGTAGAATATCCATGTGAATAAGTAAATGGCATTATTTCATTTTATTTTTTCCATACTATGTTGAAGTTCAAGTTTAAAAGGATTTTGTTTTAGTTGTACATTTCCTTAAATGTTTATTCTTATTTAGGAAAGTTTTCGCTATATTTTTATCCTTACTAGGAATTTGAGCTCACCACTTTTCTATGTTTTATTTTTCCCAGGATGTGAAGAAGTAATTTATGAATGACCTGCAGGGATAATATGTGGGGATATGAGTGTGGACTATGAAGAAAATATGTTGTTGTAGTTTTCATTTTTATGATGTAATGTAAAACTTTATGAATATATCTAGTTTTTTCAAGGCTACTAAACTAATTGGTATTTAGAGACTTGATATTTCTTGTGATCATGCCAATGTTATGTAATAATGCACCAACTCTGGGTAACTGGGGTCGGGGCATTACAAGAGTTCCTTAATTTTGATCGTTATTGACATACATTGACACACATTGACATCATATACCATATTCGCATAGCAATTTTTCCCAACAATCTCCCTCATTGTGTTTGTTGTCAATACTTCAACATTCTCTTAAATGAGTATGACATAGTCAAAATGTGAGTCTTATATATTCTCTCTCCATTTTAGTTTTCAACATTCATTTCACATTCCCTCCCTATTATTAATTAGAATTAGAATGTTTTAGGTAGAAAGGGTATCATTCTATACTTATGAAATTGTGCCATCAATCATTTCACTTTAAGTCTACTTGAGAAATTCTTGATGTAGAAAACAATTGTATTTGATATTGACAACAAAGTTGACCATTAACCCATGATTATGATACCTTATGGGATGAAAACTAATGTAATTTTCTTCAAGGCCCTCTACACTTTCATTCCAGGATGAGGACAAAAAAAGTGATATGAGATTATCAACCTAAAACATTTGCGCTCACTTCAACAAACTGTTCAAAAACATTCAAGTGCAATGGGTATGATTAGTGGCCTTTGGGAACTTATATTCTTCATATGTCACTGATTAACATTGTTACTCCCCCTTTATAAAATAATTTTATTTTGGGTAACCAAGTTTAAGATATGACTTACCATTTCAAATTACATGATCCTAGGACAATCATCAGAGTAGTTTAATTAAATACCAAATGAATTTGATACATATTGAAATAATAACTCTAATAAATTCTTCACGTGTCTCCCCCTCAAGAGAACACTTCCAAGTTCCCCCCCCCTGAGTTCTTGCACACCCTTAAATTCCTTGTAATATTAGTATAATACATGAAGTGTTAAGGGAATATGGTAGATCCTTTTTGTTTTTTTAATATGAGCTAGAAGGCTAAGATGCTTTTTTCAACGAAGATGCTCTGTTTGCTTCACTCCTCACAAATGCACATTTGATTTTCACTTATGATGTTGGCTGTGTATATCCCTATATTTCTTCCATTTCATTGTGTGTGAGTCTTCATTCTTCAAGATATTTCAAAGCACGAGAATATCGTGGTGAAACATTCATCATAATGAGAAATTCTTCTTGGGATGGAATAATTGCACTGCAATTATAAATAGTGTAACCAGCATTGTTTCACCCCACACACATGACATTTCTATAATCATGTGGAATCTTCTTATTTTATGTTGCAATTACCTTAGCTTGTGCATCTCCTTTTATTATAATTGTTTCTAAATCTTCAGTCTACATATCCAATATGTCTCTGAGAATAATGGTAGTGATCTTGGTTTTTCTACATGGACCCTTCAAGGGGTCATCATCATTTGGAATTATTTTATATGTAACACTCTTCAACTTCATGGATTGTGAATCCAAGGACTTCTCACATTTTCTTCTTGGAGTCTTACTGGGAGACTTTTCTTTTCCATTATTCTTCTAATTTCATCCCATGGTAGCTTCTTCTCTCTTAGATGGCTCATGTGGTCTTCTAATCTGGTCAGCTCTGGATATGAGAGGAGATAAGCATGCTTCATTCTTGAGACCACTCCCATTGCATAGATCACATATTTTGTCTAGAATTCCATATCTGTTTGTAGTATACGGATGCTCTTAGATCTGTCAATGTTGCTTCTTCTTATTGAGATTTCTCCCTTTTTGACATAGGCTTTCTCTGTACTTTTTTGTTTAAAGTACTGTACCAAAAATCTAGTGCACAATGCCCAAATTTGTTATAGAAACATAATTGGCCCACAAATCATGTCTTCTTGATATCATGGGTATAATGTTTTGGGTACATTTTCTTAATGTTTTGTGCTCTACTAGGGGAACCATCTTCTAGCCTATTCTTCCTATCAACATTATCCCTAGTGGTAGGATGCTTCTCATCACCATTCCTTGTCCATAATTTATTCAATTTTTTCTTCCAACCATCACTTTTAAAAGAAATATATTTATAAACTATAGTACATGTTGGTATGGATGCTACCTTCAAATTCTCAGTTTCTTTTGATAGATCAATGAGTGAAGTCATGATCTTCTTATCACGTGTTGGAAGTCATTTGGATTTAGAATCCTCCAGTGAACATTCAGTATCAAAAAAAAATATTTCATTCATTATTAAAGTCTCAATATGTGTCTTCTCAAGATTTGTCAACTAGGTTTCCAGTTTTAGACATTTTATATTTAGGTTGATCTTCTAATACTCAATCATGATCATCTTCTCATCACAAAGCTTCGACAATCATTCAACCCCATCTTCTTACAAATTAACTTTTGTTTGTTACAACAAGTCATGAAACATGAATTTCTTTGAATTTTCATCCAAATTTTAAACCTTTACATCAGTGATAATTTTCATATCATCCGTAAATGCATGTATATTTTCTTCTAGAGTCATATTGACTCCCTCTTTCTCTTAAAAGGCTTCAATTTTCTAAAGTGATTATAACATTCTGACACATTATTTTATAAGAAATCCTCCATATTATCAGCTTATCTTCCTAGTCATATGATCGGATCCTGCATACATCAAAATATTCTAAAAATAATATCAACTCTTTCTTTATGAATATCATGAATATAGGTTTTTAATTTCTCATAATAACAAAAAAATGAGATAGAAGTGTCCTCTTTTTCTCTGGTTAAAACCTAATCTACCAGCTCTTTACTGCCCAAGGCTAATATTTCATCATTATTTGAATGGAATAGAGAACCAGTTACTCAATCTTATTTGTACATGAGAGACTTCTTCAACTGCTTCTTATCTTTATTTTTCCTGTTCATAATGGTCTTCTTGTGTATAGATTTCTTCTTGGAGATAACTCAACATTCATCAAGACTGATCTTTACTATTGACTTAGGAAACAAAAATAAAATCCTTTTCTAAATTGAGGTTCAGAAGTGTAATCATCATATGTAAACATCCCTCTGATACCAATTGATGGACCCTAGTTCACACTGAGGGGGTGAATCAGGGTGTCACCTTTTTCTCCAGTTTATTGGATCTTGTTCCCATGTTGGAAGGAACATAATTTAAGTTGTATGGTGTATATGTGTAGTAATTAAAACATTCACATGAAGTATACAAACACACGAACTTTTAATTGGATCACCTCTAGGGGCTACATCCAAGGAACATATGCTGACAGGTAATTTGTTGTACGTAATTCCATTAATCTTCACAAGTTGTGGATTACAAGGTTCTGATACAATCACTTTATACCAAGAACACTAACTTTTCAAATGTTTAGGGATCCCTCACTTTTTATGTCAGATAACATTCATTGAATTCCCCTTGCTCACTTCCTTGGAGAGGTCACACTCAGTTTATGAACATGAAAGTCCCTTCAAAAGATATCCATGCAAGTCTTTGTATACTATTCATTATGAGACGTTTCTTGCATTGAGGACCGTAGTTTAGGCTCTATATCATTCAATATTATTCTCTAGTGCAACAACCAGATGTACTAATTCTTCTTATTCTTCTTTTCTAGAATGACATATTCTTTTTTGATTATTCAAACACTAAAAAACAGATCAAAAAACATCATCAGAATAATCCATTCTTTTTCCTTGTAATCATGTGACCATGCATGTGACAATATAGATGAGCTCTTTATCTTCACTTCTTTAGACACACGAACCATTGGTTTAGGATTCTTCTCTTAAATGTATTCTTGTATACTTTTGTGTGCATGAATAAATGAACTTCCTCTTATACTCTCTTTCGTGAAGCCACAAAATGGATATGGTTCTGTTAAGCACACACACGACTTCCTTTCCCATTCTCTTTCTTTTATTTGCATGCAACTTGGTTCGAATGTAATTACACCTTAAGTATATACTTATTCAAATTTCTTGTAAGAATATATAAATGCATTTACTATCAACATGAACAATCTTCCTTCTCCCTTCCTCAACACACACTTGTTCACTTTGATTTTCACATATTTATAGGTATGTGATTTTATTCAAAAAAATGTATGCACTTTTGTATGGAATGGTGTTTATTGTTTTTTCCTACACACATCATAGGTATAATGTAAATTCATAAAATAGTGTGCTCATCTCATCCACAAAACAAGATGATTCATGGCCCCTCTTTGCGCTAAGGATGGGAGGGATTCCCTCACACACGATGCGTGGACTGCCTTCGCATAACATGTGGTTTGTGGTTCTATTGGTTCATGTGACCTCCTCTTCACAGATCCAAAATATTACAAGGGCACTATTACCTCACAACCCTATAATGGTTTGCAGAAACACTCTTTGTGGACCTAAGAAATTTCAAGGGTCTCCCACCTTGCATACCAAAGTGGAAAGTGATTCACTTCATCTCCAACGACAGCAGTATGCCATTAAATTCTTATCTAACCATAGTGGTACGTAAGGCTTCACTTCGAGAACCAGAATGGTATGTGAGTCTTCTCTTCCTCATAATCCGGAATAGTAAACTATTCTCTACATAAACCTAGAATGGTTCATGGATAGTTCTTTACCCATTCTGACTGAAAGAATGAAGGGACTCTATTTCATAAAAAATAGGAGCTCTCGAAGGATTTGGAGTAGCATCACCTTCTCGAATCGGTGGGACTCTTTTTATAATTAATGATCATATATTTTCTACTACAAAAAACCGCATGATAACCCCTTCAAGATTCTGCCATGAATAATTTAGATCACCGGTTCTTCAATATCGTCAAACCCACATGGAGACATTCCGCATATCTTGGATGTTTGGTCTTTCAAACTCGTAGCCATCTCGTTGATCATCCATGCACTCAAGATGGCATGTATCACCTTTTTGAATCCATACTCGATTCTACATGGCCTTGGAACATCATTTTCCTTGTCCATTTGCTTGTTATTCTTTTCATTTTCATGCATGAAAATTTAATTGCATGCATGTGATTGTAGAATCCAGACGATCGTTGTCGGCTTGAACTCAGATCAATTGATTAGTAGAGTGGTGAGATCATTGTTCTGCTCATGAACCAGTTCACGGGTTCATGCGGGTGTTTGATGCTCGGAGAAAACCACAATTGAGAGATCGGTTGAACCCCGAATTGCATGATATGATGGATAACCTTGATTAGAACGTGGGATGTAGGATAGAGCGTGTGGCTGACATCAGTCATGAGATCAGATGGATAGCGTGGATCATGTCAGTGTTTATAAAATGTCATCCCACATCGAAACGTCATACTATTTTCTCATGGTTTATCAATCAATTTGTGGTAGCAGGAGCTCAAAATTCCCCTCCTCCCTCCACAGTACCTCCCCGTACTGTGTTCACACTGTGGGAATTCTCTTAGCGCCCATGCTACACGAGTTCACCAATGTGTGACACCTACAAGCTTATACACATCATGCAGACACCCTACCTCATGCGGGACTGGGCTTGAGGGATTCCATCGAGTGTGGTTAACTTCTTGTTTCCCACATGTTCTTGATTTGAGGACCTTGGCTGGTCTCCATGGATCAAAACTTTCTTTTTGGTAAAGGCATATAAATAAAATAATTACCTAGTGTAAAACTATGTGTTTAAAAATATAAAATGTCAAACCACCATTCCAAACCTCCTCCAAAACCTCTTATTATCTCTTTATTTTACTCTTTCTAAAGAACACTCCTACCATCCTTAATTGTTGTAGACAATGTATCACTCCTGATACACATATATGAAACTTTTGATTAAGCTCAACCAATATCTGGTTCCCATTCTCCATTAACTTAGGAGAGTTCCTTCCTTCATTTTGATCGTCATTGACATCCATTTACAATCATTCACAACAATTAAAATCTTCACCAACCAATTGGTCCCAACAATTATTTTGGGTGATTATGTTTTCAATATAAAATTATTTAATTTATGATATATTTTAAACCATTTGGATGTTTTAGGAAACCCATTTTATTTTTCATGGGTTTATTATTAAAAGTGAATGATTTTTATTTTTATGTTATATGAAACCTATTTTATTTCCATCAGTTAATTATGAAAATTGGATTATTTTCTTTTATATGTTTTATGAAACATATATAAATTCTTTATTATATGAAAAGTGAATATTTCTATGTGGCACATGTATGTATAGACTAATTATGTGAGGGGTACTATATAATTAGAAAATTAAATGGTTAATATTTTATATCTCCTGAAATTGGATTTTGAGATTACATTTTAATTTTTCATAATCATGGGCACTAATAGTGAGGCCCAAAAATGTAATTTTTCTATATGATATAATTTTCCCCACATATAATATATGTTATTCATTTGGATCTTATACACTCGTGATTCATGATTTATGTTAAATTTTTATAATTTTTGTTATTTCTATTATGTTTCCATGTCTACCAATTGTGGAATTATGTTTTATTACATATATAGTGAAGATAACTTATTTTTTATTCTTATCACCGATGATGATGTGATATTTTTATTATTCTCAAGTTATTACATATTCTTATGAACTAATCGATGATGAAATGTTTATTCAATATTTACTGAGAATTTGAGATCAATCATTTCATATGTAATTGTTTCATGGGTGATGTGGTTGAGTCTTAATAATGATATTTTCATATTTTGTTTTATAATTGTTCCTTTAAAGTGAAATGATCACAATTATTGTCATATAAAATGATAATATAGCTAGTATACAAGTTTATTGAACTCATAAGACCTTGTGATATTGTTATTTATGAAATATTATGTTTTTATCATGTTAAACATATAAAATAAATGCATTCTTTTCTTGGGAACCAATAATCAGAAATCAAAATATTAACAGGATAAAACTCTTCCTCCATAAAACATATTAAAAAAAGTAAATAATAATACTTATGTAATAAAATAATGAGTTATAAAAATGTCACATTAGTATAAAAGACACTAATATGTTCTCTAATAGGTAGATCATATACAATCCATACTGGAATAGAAAAAATAGAAAATTAGTATACTATTACCCATTCCTAAAACATCCCCATCCTCTTACTTTTTACAATAAATATACCACAATCATATAACATCGATAATATTTCCTTATGATACCAATAATCATCATATATTCTCTAGTACCCAAGTGTTATGGGCACTCAAGTAGCATGTGAGTAAAACATTGTAATCCACCTCTAATGGATTCCATAAAATAACTAGTATATACATTGTAGGAACAATTTGTAATGATATATAAAATCATTCATAATAAAACTAATCATCTCTCATCCTTGAGTTCTGTGGTATCACCAAAAACTAACTATAACTATATTTTCAAGTGCTTATGTTGAATCTAAATATTTCATAAATCAAGACCAAGGTTCAAAGTGGAACCATTGTATAAAAACATCTGTTGAATTGGAATGGTTCCCTCCCATAATACTATAAAGAATCATGAACACAATGGTTCAGAATGACACTCAACCATAATTCCAGATCATATCATCAGGTCATATCCCATCAGCTACCACAAGTTTCCCAACAGACATGTGGTCCTCACCATGGGGACCACCCACAAGCCCAAACGAGATTTCTGACTAATGATTATCTCTATAGGATGAGACAAATCCTTCCTAGTGTTCTTTTTCCCCACTCACACACACCCTGAGAAACATCCAAGAAGGTCACCCATCCTGATAAATACTCTATGCCAAGCACACATAAATGTGGATTTCTAATCACGTAGGCTCTCATATAGAAGGTGCAACTTGTTGACAAGAGTCGTATCATTATGTCCTTTAACACATTAAGGTTAAGGGTTTTTATGATCTCCCCCTATTTAGAGAACAACATCCTCATTGTGGGCCCTACATCTCAACCCCAGTATTGGAACCAAAATAAAGACTAGGTTCCACTTATAATACCAAATGTAACAACTAGGCCATGATAACAGCACATACACCCCTCCTTAACATGGTCATCGGGTCCTATCCCATTGAGTACCACCAGTTTACCCACATATATGTATTTCCCAAACTAGGGCCCACCAACATGCCTGAATGGGTCATCTAACTATTGATTGTCCCCACATAATAACACATTTCCTTTATATTGTTCTTGTTCCACACTCACACACACACTGAGAATCTTCCAGAAGGTCCCCCATCTGGATCAATACTCTATTCCTACCACACATAACTTTGGATTTCTAATCAAGTAGTCTCCTGAAAAGAAAGGTTCACCTTGTTGAAATGAGTCATATCATTTAATCATTTATCCCTTTATCAATAATCTTTTACAAAAACACTTAACTATGGAGTTATCACCATGTAGGCCCTCAAAAAAGAAGATACACCTTGTTGACCTGAGTCATAATTTAACCCATTAACATCATGGGGTTTTACAATCACATCCTCATTTGAGAACAACATCTTTATTGTGGAAACTACATATCAAACCATGTAGTGGGATCACACTTAATGCTGGGTACCACATATAATACCCAATGTTACAGCAGGGCCCTATAGACTACATAGGCACCCTGCCTTAACATAGTCATCGGGTCCTAGTGCATCGGGTATCACCAGTTTCCCCACATACATGTGGTCCCCACCATAGGGCCCACCCACATTCCTGAATAGGTCATCTAACTAATGATTATTTCCACAGGCCAATACATATCATTTTTATTGTGCTTTGTCCTCACTCACACACACCCTAAGAAAATTCCCAAAAGGTCACCAATCCCGATCAATACCCCAGGCCAAGGATGCTTAACATGGAGTTATAATTAGGTAGGCTCATGAAATATAAGGTGCACCTTGTGTACATGAGTCATATCATTCTACCATTTATCCAATTATCATTATGGGGGTTTACATTCATCCTCTATTGGTTGGAATGACACCTAATCCCTTACACATAACATGGTCTATCATATCAAAAAAATAGGTTCTTAGAATGGTTCTGAACCATTTTTTCCAAAAAAACTCACAATAATTGTTTGAATGAACACATAACATGTTACACAATCCATAACCATTTATCAAATCACATAAAAAAATTGATGATCAAATAGAACATTTATTTTATAAAATCACAATAAAGAAACATTTTGAAAAAAACAAATACCTTTAGGTCAAATGGGTTGGAAACTCTCAAAAAATCAAGATCCAATCTATTTTAGGGTGGTCTATGAAGCACTCAACCTATTCCCACATAAATTTAATTAATGGATACATCCATGTTAACTAAATTACACTATTCCCATAGATATATGAATTCTTCCAAGGTACCTACATGTCTTACTAAGTCACGTCATAATTAGAAAAACCCTCATAGATTCTAATATTCTATTTCTAATCATTACGGTCAAAACGCATTTCTTATAGGGCTTAGAATCACTCAAATATAAAATGGATTAAATAATTACCATATCCCTTTCAAAAATCAATCCTAGTTAGTACAATCTCACCAAACATGAATATAAATCCATTATTCGGTATACCCACTCTGATAGACCCATACCGGTTGAGGAGAAACACTGTCCCTATACACTAATCAACTATCAAATAGGTTATAATGTAACTCCATGGTATATATGGCCTAATATTAATCTAACCATCCACGATGAATCAAAATCCCCTACATTGAGGGGTCTAAGGGGACATATCTCATTATCCACATTTAATAATTTTCCACAAGGAAACCCTCTAGGTTCTCTCTATCATGTACTATAATACATAACATAAGCCTCATATCCCTCATTGGTCATGGAATTAAGTCCCACCACTTAGGAATACATAAAGTGTCCCAGTAATTCATATCCATTCTAAATTTGTAATAAGACAACCCCCATGTAAAGACCCTTACAATTCAAGGGAAATTTTTTTTAATTTTCTTTGGAATTTTACGAGTACGCAGTTTCTGACGGCACCTGATTCCGAGGCCCGGTGTGCCCGGAATAATTTTCTGAAGTCTTGTTAAGATTAAATTAACGCGCATAAGCAGTTTTAATGAAAAATTGTAATAACTCTTAAATGATTACTCGGATCCGAAATATGAGGGCATCGTTGCGCTCAGGATGGCGGGTTTACCCTAGGCACGACTTATGTTTAGTCGGCGCGAGCCTCCTGTGAGAAATTCCAAAAATGGCATAACCGTAAATAAAATAATTAAATACATTATTTTATTTTTCAAATGCTTATAACTCACAAACGGTAGCTCGGATTAAAAATCTAAGAAAACCGCTGAACTCGTGTGGGCTTGGTTTATTTAATCAGATACTAACTTTGGCCAGCGCGAGCCACCAGAAAAAGTTAGTTTTTGGCCGCAAATAAAATAATTAAATGACAATTATTTTTATTGCAAAATTCGTATATTTTAAATGGTAACTTGGATTGAAAATCTGAGAGTACCATTGGCTTCGTTGGGGTGTGTTTCACTTAGGCAAAGCCTGACCTTGACTGACGTGGTTCGACGGTGACTGATAATAATTTTCCGAACTTTTTTTCGGGTACGTTCAGTAAACGTAATTGTGGGTTTTCCTATCTTTTGAACTGGTGCTCAGAATTGAAATTCAAGGGCACTGATGAACTCGCAGCACTGGTATTTTCTTAAGGGGACCTTTAACGCAGTTGCGTTTTATGCGGGTTGAAAGTTAAAATTTGGGAATGAGATTAAATCAAATAAAATTTGATGTGTACAAATTTTATTCAAGGTAGGTGGTTATTTTCAACAAAGTGGAAGTTAGAGTTGGGGCCCACACCCACCTAACCTCCCATGGGAGAGTTTAGTGTGGTGGGGCCCACACGAGACCCTAACTCCTCACCTCCCCATAACTCACCCCTTGTTAAATGCTTTGCAACTCCAGTTTATCTATTATTGAAGTGGAGCCTCTCCACCTCCCAAGCTGAAGCCAACTAAGATAACTAATAACCCTATTAATTATATTTGTCACACCTCTTTGACTTCTTTTGAAATGCCTGGAATCTTTTAAAAGAAGGGAACTTAATGAAATATGGGGTTGGCAATTGTTGTGTGGAGGATTAGAGAGCTCTAGAGTTTTTTTTTTGAAGAGTACCAACTCACCGACGAAGAACGATCATTCCTTCATGACGAAGTTCGCTTCCCAGTTCTCCATCAAAGGAGGAGACACCGCCGTGGGGAATCCGCAACGAGGACGACGCTTCCTCCAACGTCAATGGAATCGGCACCGATCTTCCACGACGTCCGATCATCGCAACGCTTTCCTCTTTCCGCAGCTTGACGACGTGTGACGTCTTTATGAGGTAGGGGTTTTTGTATAAAGTGTATATGTGAATTATACCCTCGTGCATGCGTATTTTAATTGCAGGGTGTTTTTATAATTTATCTTGAAAAATTTAAACCCTTGTCGTTGATGAGTTATGGATTGAGCTTCTAATGCGGAGGGCACGGGCTTACGAACAAGCTCGGACCCTCCGCTGGTTGTTCTTTTGTGCGCGGGATGACAGGCAATGAAGAAACGGGCCACAACGGCAATTTGAAGCCGTCGCCGTAAAGAGCAGGTCCCGGGAGAGACGCGGGCGCAGACGGTAGGCAAATCGAACCACTGAAGCGCGTTCGGTGGTCCGCGAAAAGTTCTGCCAGCGTGCCATGCTGGAATGACGGAAGTCCGAAGGTGACATATTTCTAGCGGAGGAAGCAGCCCACGGGTTTGGAGGAGAAGAAAGCGTGAGAGTTTGGGAAAGGAGAATGAAGATTGGAGAGAGAAGGAGATTTGAGAAATAAAAATTAAAAGAAATAAATAAATATCTAAGGGGGAGTGAGATGTGGGTTGCGCATCAATGTTCATGTGTGGAATGATATTGTAGTTATGAAACATTTAAATTAAATAAAAAATTAATAATAATAATAAAATATTGTTATTATTAATTTTGTAGATAAAACACTTTTTCGACCACAACTTATTCATGCGTCCTCGGTTTCATGAACCATCTGCGGCAGTGTGACCTCGATTCCATGACGGACATTCCGAGTCCAATATTGGATATATTTTTCGGCTTTTTGGATCGGGTACCCGAAGCGGTCGGAAAATAATAGATTTAATAATATTATTAAATATTTGACCTGCTATAACTCCTACATGAGACGTCCGATTAACTGGCCGTCAGCGGCGACGTGACCTTGTCATTAAGACGGTCGATTCAAGTCTAATTTACGATAGTAAATTCTGGTTCGTGGCTCGGGTCCATGAAAAACCCAATGATAATATTATTATTATTGTTACGGGATCTTGTATCGGACATATCTCTCTCATACGGTGTCAGAATGACGAACCGTCTGCGACATTGAGACCCTCGAATTATGACAGATGTTTCAAGACTAATTTTGGATATTTAAGTCGAGGTTGAGGCATAGGCCCCATGAGGCCCAGTTCACGCATGATGCAGTGAAATGCAACTTTTTCAACGGCTATCCGTTTGGTACCAATGGGTAGTACATCTCGTGTGTTTTTTCATATGGATCACAATGGTGTGACCGGTTTGGTTAACTGCTTTCATTTGAAGTATGACTTGGTTGGATCGATCATGAATCTAACCGGGCACACGGAGTGAAAACGCTTATAACTTGAGCTCCGTACATCCGATTGACGTGCTGTCGACTTTGTTGGATTCCTCTTGATGAGACGGATCTTTTGGAATACTTCTCCTGAGGTTTGGACGTTGTTGGAATATGACCGGGTTGGATTGTACCCGAAATCCAACCGGGCCCCTGGAACGGAAAAGCTAATAACTTTCTGACTGGACGTCCATTTGACGAACCGTCAGCGGCGTTGGTGATCACATTGATAAACGGTCCCTATGAGTATACCCTATGAGAGTTCGTGGTACAGTTGAGATACGACTGGGTTGGTTCGCACACAAAACCAACCGGGCCCCTGGGACGAAAAGACTAATAACTCGCAGACCAGGCATCTGATTGACGCGTCGTCTGTTGCTTTGAGACCCCTATGACGAGGCGGTCCATTGAGATACTTCTTCTGGGGACATTGAGATACTTGGAGTATCGACCTGTAGCTTGTAGAGTGGACCCTCACGGGGATGAGCGTTCGGAGTACGGAGATTGTGTAGCCGGATGATACCTGACGACTGCTTGACTGACTCGACTTGGAGTGAGTCGACTAGCCCAGTGGACGGAGCACTACTTTATTTGGTGCAGACCCATGGCGGATGGAGCACTACCTGTGTGACAGTGCATACCCGCGGTACTCGTCCGGAGAGTACCTCTGCAGGCTATTAGGGGGTGTGCACTACTGTGTTTGGGTGGCATACCCTGGCGGGAAGAACTACTGTGTTTGGGTGGCTTGCCCGCGGTACTCGCCAGGAGCAGTACCTCAGCAGTCTTAGGTTAGTGAGCAGTACCTCGGAGTCGTGACAGGACAACTGTACACTCCAGAGACGGGACTCTTCAGCAGTTACGATTTTGATAATGAAAATCCTGGTTTGAGCTGAGTCTATGACCTTTGTGTTTACCTCATGATTGAGATGGGTCACTTGACAACTTAGGTATATGTATGGGAATATACCTAGGTAGAGGTTATCTGTTGAGATCTTCTTTGTGGTTATCCTTGTTGGAATTAGTGAGACCTTGAGGGTCTCGGGGTCCCTACTGAGTATCTTTATACTCACCCCTACACCGGCTGTGCCTGCACCTCGTTGTATTGGTTGCAGACGACGGGCAACGCAGACATAGGCCGAGTGTTCGAGGACTGGATGGTACCCGGAGGTGGACCTCACAACGAGACAATATCTCGTGGTGGACTTCACAATGAGACGACACTCGGAGGAGGTTGACGGGCAGAGCGTTGTGGAGGCAATCTGTACCTACCCTTTAGGTAGGATATGTGGTGGACGATCCAGGAGTTGTGCTATCTGTACCTACCCTTCAGGTAGGATCCTTGGTGGACGATCCAGGATCTTCTTGTCACCTTTTGGCTGTTTTATCTTTTTTCCATGTACTTTACAGTTGGGCTTGTATTTCCGGACCCTTTACTTTCAGCACAGCTTGTTTCAGTTTTACTTAGTGTTTTACTTCTTCTTGTACTCTGTGGTGTTTTGTTTACTTTTATAAAGGAAATTCCTTCCCAGTTATCAGGATTTACGCCTTTAGTGCTAGTCTCTAGCCCCTGGCATATGGAAGGCGGGCTTGGGGTAGTCACAGCACGGGCCCCGAGGACAGGTCGTGACAAATTGATATCAGAGGAGTTCTGTTCTACCGTAGAACTAAGGAATCTGATCTTTTTCTATGTGAAGCAATAGTGTTAAGGGTACAGAGTGTGGTCTTCAGTTCAGGGAGTCCAGTGTTGGTGCGGCGACTGACGTATCCGTACACCAGGACCCTGACTACTGATTTCCGACTTTGTACATGAAAACACTGATTGTGTGTGTGTTTCCAAAGTATTAAAGTCAGCTCAAACTAGGTCAGCTCACCAGGTATAAAAATTGACTGTGTCGCATCTGTTCAGGATGTCTCCACGCAGACAGTTAGTTGGAGTTCCGAGAGAGTACTCGATGATGGCCCACCGAGCGATGAGGCTCTGGTGCAGGGCCCTTTTTACTATGTTGGCACCCTTGGGTGGTGTACCAGCAACACCACCACTTGTTGGGAAACAGATGCTACCTACAGTACTAGTGGACGGTGCACGCTGGCAGAGTGCATTGCACGAGTTCCAGTTGCAGAGGCCTCCGAGGTTACGAGGTGAGATAGATTCCCAGACAGTAGAGCACTGGCTGGAGGAGATTGCTAGAGTTTTCCGCCTAGCTGATACATCAGTAGAGTGGATGGTGGACTTGGCCACTAGTGTTTTCCAGTGAATGACCATGAGGATGGTCTGCATAGTGATGAGGCTTCGGTACGTGGACTGATGCCTGAGATAGTGCCTTGAGGTAGTGTGTTAGCTATACATCACTATCTATTGGCCAGCAGTTACAACCAGTGGTACCGGTAGGTGACACATGTAAGCTTACTACCTTACACGTGTTCTAACATCAGATACCCTCAAGTTCTGAGGTGAACCTGGCTCATAGGCGGTTGAGGACTGTCTTGAGGAGGTGGATGAGAGTTTTCTAGAGCTTATACAACCTCGGCAGGACGACGTGTCAGTAGCGGAGAATTCATCAAGGCGTACCGAACATTCCAGGTACTTGATGAATACGATTCGATTCATCACTTTTTCCTCTATGTATTCCTACTCACGTTAGGGTGCTAGAGAGAACCTTGAGGTTGAATGTTCATTGGCTAAATGAATACAGCTAGAGAATGTTAGAAGTTGGAACGCAGTGACCTGGTGCCAGTCTCAGAGACTTGGGCGTGAGAATGTTTCAAGAAGAGGAAATGTTAAGGACAGAGAAATTTGTAGAGCATCAGGAAAGGAGGCAGAGATAGGAGAGCAGCATGAGGTGGTGTACTTTTCAACATATTATAACCACCTGCCTTTGTTTTCCCCTCCAGGCTTAGGGAGCTAGAGGGCAGGGGAAAATAGTAGCTGCATGCGGTCAAAGAGTGCGACCGAAATGGCTCTAAGGATGATTCGAAGTGCGGAATTTGTCTTCTACTAGCTGCCTTATCCACAGACATTGATACGAATCATCCCTTCCTTCCCTAAATCTAGTCCCAGACACAGAGTTTCCGGTTAAGCCATTGACTTGAACCTCACATCTGGAGATACCTTTGGGAGGAGACTCGATAGTCACACTTACGCCGACGGTGTGATCTGACCCTTGAGGCGAGAGTCTCGGTTGGGACCTCTTGGTGGCAGTGTCGAGGCCTTACGACATTAATTTGAGTATGGATTGGGCAATCACTACTCATACTCAAATTGATGGTATTAGGCAAACGTTGGGATGAGTTTTCCTTGGTCGGTGAAAAGGAAACCCTAGGCACCACAAGATAAACTCGTGCATGAGAGGGTGTAGCCGATCATTCTTGGGTTGGCCAACCTTACCCTCGTGGCAGCAGGAGTTTTGAGTTTCAGTTATAATCAGGAAAGAGAGACCTCTAGAGTTCAAGGATGGCGATCACGTTCTTATACCAGTCTCACCTCGACGAGGTTTATGGAGATGTAGCCGAGGAGGCAAGATATCTCCGAGGTTCAACAGACCTTTCTAGGTCCCCAGAAGGGTATGCGAGGTGGTTTACGGCTTCAGCTTTCCACCTCAGTTGCACCGGGTGCATGAAATCTTTCACGTACCTCGGCTGAGGAGATACTTTCAAGATCCTTCACACATCATCGACCTCAGGGAGTTGGGCGTCGATGATAGGGCGACAGGCATGGAGGTTCCAGTGGAGATTGAGGATCGACAGGGGAGGATCAAATGAGGACGGTCGATTCCTTGGGTGCGCTTTCACTGGTAGTACGGGAACCTCCAGGTGAGCATATGGGAGCGGAAGGCTCAGGTGCATGCTTAGTACCGCTTTTGTATCCCTAGTTTGTGTTAAAGCTTTACGAGGACGTAAATCCATGAGGTGGGAGTAATGTAAAGACCCTTAAAATTCAAGGGAATTTTTTTTTAATTTTCCTTGGAATTTTACGAGTACATAGTTTCTGACGGCACCTGATTCTGAGGCCCGGTGTGCCCGGAATAATTTTCTGAAGTCTTGTTAAGATTAAATTAACGCGCGTAAGCAGTTTTAATGAAAAAGTGTAATAACTCTTAAACGGTTACTCGGATCATAAATCTGAGGGCACCGTTGCGCTCAGGATGGTGGGTTTACACTAGGTGCGACTTAAGTTTAGTCGTTGTGGGCCTCTTGTGAGAAATTCCAAAAATGGCATAACCGTAAATAAAATAATTAAATACATTATTTTATTTTTCAAATGCTTATAACTCACAAATGGTAGCTCGGATTAAAAATCCGAGACAACCACTGAAGTCATGAGGGCATGGTTTATTTAATCAGATACTAAATTTGGTCGGCGCGGGCCACCAGAAAAAGTTAGTTTTTGGCCGAAAATAAAATAATTAAATGTCAATTATTTTTATTGTAAAATTCTTATCTTTTAAATGGTAACTCGGATTGAAAATCTGAGAGTACCATTGGCTTCGTTGGGGCGTGTTTCACTTAGGAAGAGCCTGACCTTGACCGGCGCGGGTCAACGGTGACTGATAATAATTTTCCGAACTTTTTTTCGGGTACGTTCAGTAAACGTACATGTGGGTTTTCCTATCTTTTGAACTGTTGCTCAGAATTGAAATCTGAGGGCACTGATGAACTTTCAGCGCCGGTATTTGCTTAAGGGGACCTTTACTATAGTTTCGTTTTATGCGAGTTGAAAGTAAAAATTTGGGAATGAGATTAAATCAAATAAAATTTGATGTGTACAAATTTTATTCAAGGATGGTGGTTATTTTCAACAAAGTGGAAGTTAGAGGTGGGTCCACACACACCTAACCTCCCATGGGAGAGTTTAGTGTGGTGGGGCCCACACGAGACCCTAACTCCTCACCTCCCCATAACTCATCCCTTGTTATATGCTTGGCAACTCCACTTTATCTATTATTGAAGTGGAGCCTCTCCACCTCCCAAGCTTATGCCAACTAAGATAATTAATAACCTTATTAATTATATTTTTCACACCTCTTTGACTTCATTTGAAATGCCTGGAATCTTTTAAAAGAAGGGCACTAAATGAAATATGGGGTTGGCAATTGTTGTGTGGAGGATTGGAGAGCTCTAGAGTTTTTTTTTTGAAGAGTACCAACTCACCAACAAAGAACGATCATTCCTTCATGACGAAGTTCGCTTCCCGGTTCTCCATCAATGGAGGAGACACCGCCGTGGGGAATCCTCAACGATGACGACTCTTCCTCAAACGTCAACAGAATTGTCACCAATCTTCCACGACGTCTGATCATCGCAACGCTTGCCTCTTTCCGCAGCTCGACGACGTGTGACGTCTTTGCGAGGTAGGGGGTTTTTGTATAAAGTGTATATGTGAATTATACCCTCGTGCATGGGTATTTTAATTGCGGGGTGTTTGTATAATTTATCTTGAATAATTTAAACCCTTGTCGTTGATGAGTTATGGATTGAGCTTCTAATGCGGAGGGCACGGGCTTACGAACAAGCTCGGACCCTCTTCCGGTTGTTCTTTTGTGCGCGGGATGACGGGCGATGAAGAAACGGGCCGCAACGGCAATTTGAAGCCGTCGCAGTAAAGAGCAGGTCCCGGGAGAGACGCGGGCGCAGACGGTAGGCAAATTGGACCACTGAAGCGCATTCGGTGGTCCGCAAAAAGTGCTATCGGCGTGCCATGCTGGAACGACGGAAGTCCGAAGTCGACATATTTCTAGCGGGGGAAGCAGCCCGCGGGTTTGGAGGAGAAGAAAAAGTGAGAGTTTGGGAAAGGAGAATGAAGATTGGAGAGAGAAGGAGATTTGAGAAATAAAAATTAAGAGAAATAAATAAATATCAAAGGGGGAGTGAGATGTGGGTTGCGCATCAATGTTCATGTGTGGAATGAGATTAGAGTTATGAAACATTTAAATTAAATAGACAATTAATAATAATAATAAAATATTGTTATTATTAATTTTGTTGATAAAACACTTTTTCGACCATAACTTATTCATGCGACCTCAGTTTCAAGAACCATCTGCGGCAGTGTGACCCCGATTCCAAGACGGACATTCCGAGTCCAATATTGGATATCTTTTTGGGCTTTTTGGATCGGGAACCCGAAGCGGTCGGAAAATAATAGATTTAATATTATTATTAAATATTCAACCTGCTATAACTCCTACATGAGACGTCCGATTAACTGGTCGTCAGCGGCGACGTGACCCTGTCATTAAGACGTTCGATTCAAGTCTAATTTACGATACTAAATTCTGGTTCGTGGCTCGGGTCCACGAAACACCCAATGATAATAATATTATTATTATTACGGGATCTTGTATCGGACATATCTCTCT
Source organism: Viscum album (assembly GCA_963277665.1). Taxonomy (NCBI): domain Eukaryota; kingdom Viridiplantae; phylum Streptophyta; class Magnoliopsida; order Santalales; family Viscaceae; genus Viscum; species Viscum album. Next base: position 547,011,150 of record OY728158.1, read on the forward strand.
CATACGGTGTCGGAATGACGAACCGTATACGACATTGAGACCCTGGAATTATGATGGATGTTTCAAGACTAATTTTGGATATTTAAGTCGAGGTTGAGGCACGGGACCCACGAGGCCCGGTTCGCGCATGATGCGGTGAAATGCATATTTTTTCACCGGCTATCCATTTGGGACCAATGGGTAGTCCATCTCGTGTGTTTTTTCGTATGGATCGCAATGGTGTGACCGGTTTGGTTAATCAGTGTCATTTGAAGTACGACTTGGTTGGATAGATCATGAATGCAACCGGGCCCTCGGAGCGGAAACGCTTATAACTTGAGCTCCGGACGTCCGATTGACGTGCCGTCGAATTTGTTGGATTCCTCTTGATGAGACAGAACTTTTGGTATACTTCGCATGAGGGTTGGATGCTGTTGGAATATGGCTGGGTTGGATTGTACCCGAAATCCAACCAGGCCCCTGGAACGGAAAAGATGATAACGTTTAGACTGGACGTCCATTTGACGAACCGTCAGCGGCGTTGGTGATCACATTGAGAAACGGTCCCTATGAGTATACCCTATGAGAGTTTGGGGTACAGTTGAGATACGGCCGGGTTGGTTCGCACACGAAACCAACCGGGCCCCTGGGATGAAAAGGCTAATAACTCACAGACCAGGCATCCTATTGACGCGCCGTCTATTGCGTTGAGACCCCTATAACGATGCGGTCCTTTGAGATACTTCTTCGTGGGACTTTGAGATACTTGGAGTATCGAACTGTAGCTCGTGGAGCGGACCCTCCCGGATACGAGCGTTCAGAGTACAGAGACTGTGTAGCCGGATGAGACCTGACGACTACTTGACCGACTCGACTTGGAGTGACTCGACTAGCCCAGTGGACGGAGCACTACTTTTTTGGGTGCAGACCCATGGTATATGGAGCACTACTTGTGTGACAGTGCAGACCCGCGGTACTCGTTTCAAGAGTACCTCTGCAAGCTATTAGGGGGTGTGCACTACTGTGTTTGGGTGGAATTCTCCGATGGGAAGCACTACTGTGTTTGGGTGGCTAGCCCGCGGTACTCGACAGGAGGAATACCTCAGCAGTCTTAGGTTAGTGAGAAGTACCTCAGAGTCGTGACAGGACCACTGTACACTCCAGAGACGGGACTCTTCAGCAGTTACAGTTTCGATAATGAAAATCCTGGTTTGAGCTGAGCCTATGACCTTTGTGTTTACCTCATGATTGAGACGGGTCACTTGATAACTTAGGTATATGTATGGGCATATACCTAGGTAGAGGATATCTGTTGAGATCTTCTTTGTGGTTATCCTTGTTGGATTTAGTGAGACATTGAGGGTCTCGGGGTCCCTACGGAGTATCATTATACTCACCCCTGCACGGGATATGCCCGCACCTCGTTGTGTTGGTTGTAGACGACGAGCAACACATACAGAGGCCGAGTGTTGGAGGACTGGACGGTACCCAGAGTTGGACCTCACGGCGAGACAGTATCTTGTGGTGGACTTCACGACGAGATGACACTCGGAGGAGGTTGACGGGCGAGAGCATTTTGGAGGCTATCTGTACCTACCCTTCAGGTAGGATCTGTGGTGGACGATCCAAGAGTTGCGCTATCTTTACCTACCCTTCAGGTAGGATCCTTGGTGGACGATCTAGGAGCTGCTTGTCACCTTTCGGCTGTTTTATCTTTTTTCCATGTACTTTCCAATTGGGCTTATATTTCTGGCCCCTTTACTTTCAGCACAGCTTGTTTTAGTTTTACATAGTGTTTTACTTCCTATTGTACTCTTTGGTGTTTTGTTTACTTTTATAAAGGAAATTCCTTCCCAGTTATCGGGATTTATGCCTTTGGTGCTAGTCTGCATCCCCTGGTCTATGGAAGGTGGGCTTGGGGTAGTCATGGCACGGGCCCCGAGGACGGGTCGTGACAAATTGGTATCAGAGGAGTTCGGTTCTACTGTAGAACTAAGGACTCTGATCTTTTTCTATGTGAAGCAATAGTGTTAAGGGTACAGAGTGTGGTCTTCAGTTCAGGGAGTCCAGTGTTGGTGTAGGGGCTGACGTATCCGTACACCAGGACCCTGACTATTGATTTCTGACTTTGTACACAAAAACACTGATTGTGTGTGGGTTTCCAAAGTATTAAAGTCATCTCAAACCAGGTCAGCTCACCAGGTATAAATATTGACCGTGTTTCATCTATTCAGGATGTCTCCATGTAGACAGTCAGTTGGAGTTCTGAGAGAGTACTCGATGACAGCCCACCGAGCGACGAGGCTCCGGTGCAAGGCTATTTTTACCATGTTGGCACCCTCAGGTGGTGTACCAGCAGCACCACCACCTGTTGAGCAACAGATGCTACCAGCAGTACTAGAGGACGGTGCACGTTGGCAGAGCGCGTTGCACGAGTTCCAGTAGTAGAGGCCTTCGAGGTTATGAGACGAGACATATTCCCAGATAGTAGAGCACTGGCTGGAGGCGATTGCTAGAGTTTTCCGCCTAGTTGAGACATCAGTAGAGTGGATGGTGGACTTGGCCACTAGTGTTTTCTAGTGAATGACCATGAGGATGGTCCGCATAGTGATGAGGCTTCGGTACATGGACTGATGTCTGAGATAGTGCCTTCAGGTAGTGTGTCAGCTATACATCACTACCTATTGGTTAGCAGTTACAACCAGCGGTACCGGTAGGTGACAAATGTAATCTTACTGCCTTACAGGTGTTCTAACATCAGATACCCTCAAGTCCCAAGGTGAACCTGACTCATGGGAGGCTGAGGACTGTCTTGAGGAGGTGGCTGAGAGTTTTCTAGAGCTTATACAACCTCGGCAGGATGACGTGTCGGTAGCTGAGAATTCATCGAGGCATACCGAACATTCCAGGTACTCGATGAATACGATTCGAGTCATCACTTTTTCCTCTATGCATTCCTAATCACGTTAGGGTTCTAGAGAGAACCTTGAGGTTGAATGTTCTTTGGCTGAATGAATACAGCTAGAGAATGTTAGAAGTTGGAACGTAGTGACCTGGTACCAGTCTCAGAGACTTGGGCGCGCGAATGTTTCAAGAAGATGAAATGTTAAGGACAGTTAAATTTGTAGAGCATCAGGCATGGAGGCAGAGCTAGGAGAGCAGCATGAGGTGGTGTACATTTCAACATATTATAACCACCCTCCTTTGTTTTCCCCTCCAGGCTCTGGGAGCTGGAGGGCAGGGGAAAAGAGTAGCTGCATGCGGTCAAGGAGTGCGACCGAAATGGCTCTAAGGATGATTCGAAGTGCAGACTGTGTCTTCTACTAGCTGCCGTATCTACAGACATCAATACGAATCATCCCTTCCTTCCATGAATCTAGTCCCAGACCTAGAGTTTCCGGTTAAGTCGTTTACTTGAACCTCACATCTAGAGATACCTTTGGGAGGAGACTCGATAGTCACACTTACGCCGACGGTGTGATCTGGCCCTTGAGGCGAGAGTCTCGGTTGGGACCTCTAGGTGGAAGTGTCGAGGCCTTACAACGTTAGTTTGAGTATGGATTGGGCAATCACAGCTCATACTCAAATTGACGGTATTAGGCAAACGTCGGGATGGGTTTTCCTTGGTCGGCAAAAAGGAAACCCCAGGCAGCACAAGATAAACTCGTGCATGGGAGGGTGTAGTTGTTCATTCTTAGGTTGGCCAACCTTACCCTCGTGGCAGCAGGAGTTTTGAGTTTCAGTTCTAATCAGGAAAGAGAGACCTCTAGATTTCGAGGATGGAAATCACATTCTTATACGGGTCTCACCTCGACGAGGTTTACGGAGATGTAGCCGAGGAGGCGAGATATCTCCGAGGTTCAATGGACCTTTCTAGGTCCCCAGCAGGGTATGCGAGGTGGTTTACCGCTTCACCTTTCCACCTCAGTTGCACCGGGTGCATGAAATCTTTCACATACCTCGGCTGAGGAGATACTTGCAAGATCCTTCACACATAATCGACCTCAGGGAGTTCGACGTCGATGACAGGGCGACAGGCACGGAGGTTCCAGTGGAGATTGAGGATCGACAGGAGAGGATACTATGAGGATGGTCGATTCCTTGGGTGCGTTTTTACTGGTAGTACGGGAACCTCCAGGTGAGCACATGGGAGCGGAAGGCTCAGGTGTGTTCTTGGTACCGTTTTTGTATCCCTAGTTTGTGTTAAAGCTTTACGAGGACGTAAAGCCCTGAGATGGGAGTAATGTAACGACCTATAAAATTCAAGGGAATTTTTTTTTTAATTTTCTTTGGAATTTTACGAGTACGCAGTTTCTGACGGCACCTGATTCTGAGGCCCGGTGTGCCCGAAATAATTTTCTGAAGTCTCGTTATGATTAAATGAACGCGCATAAGGAGTTTTAATGAAAAAGTGTAATAAATCTTAAAAGGTTACACGGATCAGAAATCTGAGGGCACCGTTGCGCTCAAGATGGAGGGTTTACACTAGGCGCGACTTAAGTTTAGTCAGTGTGGGCCTCCTGTGTGAAATTTCAAAAATGGCATAACCGTAAATAAAATAATTAAATACATTATTTTATTTCTCAAATGCTTATAACTCACAAACGGTAGCTCGGTTTAAAAATCCGAGACAACTGCTGAACTCGTGAGGTCATGATTTATTTAATCAGACACTAACTTTGGCCGGCGCGGGCCACCATAAAAAGTTAGTTTTTGGCCGCAAATAAAATAATTAAATGTCAATTATTTTTATTGTAAAATTCATATCTTATAAATGGTAACTTGGATTGAAAATATGAGAGTACCGTTGGCTTCATTGAGGCGTGTTTCACTTAGGCAGAGCCTGACCTTGACCGTCGCAGGTCAACGATGACTGATAATAATTTTCCGAACTTTTTTTCGGGTACGTTCAGTAAACGTATGTGTGGGTTTTCCTATCTTTTGAACTGGTGCTCAGAATTGAAATCCGAGGGCACTGATGAACTCACAGCACCGGTATTTTCTTAAGGGGATCTTTACTGCAGTTGTGTTTTATGCGGGATGAAAGTTAAAATTTGGTAATGAGATTAAATCAAATAAAATTTGATGTGTACAAATTTTATTCATGGTTGGTGGTTATTTTCAACAAAGGGGAAGTTAGAGGTGGGTCCACACCCACCTAACCTCCCATGGGAGAGTTTAGTGTGGTGGGTCCCCCACGATACCCTGACTCCTCACCTCCCCATAACTCACCCCTTGTTATATGATTGGCAACTCCACTTTATCTATTATTTAAGTGGAGCCTCTCCACCTCCCAAGCTTAAGCCAACTAAGATAATTAATAACCTTATTAATTATATTTGTCACACCTCTTTGACTTCTTTTGAAATTTTTGGAATCTTTAAAAAGAAGGGCACTAAATTAAATATGGGGTTGGCAATTGTTGTGTGGAGGATTTGAGAGCTGTAGAGTTTTTTTTGAAGAGTACCAACTCACCGACGAAGAGCGATCATTCCTTCATGACAAAGTTCGCTTCCCAGTTCTCCATCAAAGGAGGAGACACCACCGTGGGGAATCCGCAACGACGATGACTCTTCCTCCAACGTCAACGGAATTGGCACCGATCTTCCACGACGTCCGATCATCGCAACGCTTGCCTCTTTCCGAAGCTTGACGACGTGTGACGTCTTTGCAAGGTAGGGTTTTTTTTATAAATTGTATATGTTAATTATACCCTCATGAATGCGTATTTTAATTGCAGGGTGTTTGTATAATTTACTTGAATAATTTAAACCCTTGTCGTTGATGAGTTATGGATTGAGCTTCTAATGCGGAGGGAACAGGCTTACGAACAAGTTCGGACCCTCCACTGGTTGTTATTTTGTGCGCGGGATGTCGAGCGATGAAGAAACGGCCCGTAACGGCAATTTGAAGTCGTCGCAGTAAAGTGCAGGTCCTGGGAGAGACGCGGGCGCAGACGGTAGGCAAATCGGACCATTGAAGAACGTTCGGTGGTCCGCGAAAAGTGCTGCCGGCGTGCCATGCCGGAATGACGGAAGTCCGAAGGCGACATATTTCTAGCGGAGGAAGCAGCCCGCGGGTTTGGAGGAGAAGAAAGCGTGAGAGTTTGGGAAAGGAGAATGAAGATTGGAGAGAGAAAGAGATTTGAGAAATAAAAATTAAAAGAAAGAAATAAATATCAAAGGGGGAGTGAGATGTGGGTTGCGCATCAATGTTCAAGTGTGGAATGAGATTGGAGTTATGAAACATTTAAAATAAATAAACAATTAATAATAATAATAAAATATTGCTATTATTAACATTGTTGATAAAACACTTTTTCGACCATAACTTATTCATGCGACCTTGGTTTCAAGAACCATCTGCGGCAGTGTGACCCCGATTCCAAGACGGACATTCCGAATCCAATATTGGATATATTTTTCCGATTTTTGGATCGGGTATCCGAAGTGGTCAGAAAATAATAGATTTAATATTATTATTAAATATTCGACCTGCTATAACTCCTACATGAGACGTCCGATTAACTGGCCATCAGCGGCGACATGACCCTGTCATTAAGACGGTCGATTCAAGTCTAATTTACGATACTAAATTCTGGTTCGTGGCTCGGGTCCACGAAACACCCAATGATAATAATATTATTATTATTACGGGATCTTGTATCGGACATATATCTCTCATACGGTGTCAGAATGACGAACTGTCTGCGACGTTGAGACCCTGGAATTACGAAGGATGTTTCAAGACTAATTTTGGATATTTAAGTCAAGGTCGAGGCACGGGCCCCATGAGGCACGGTTTCCGCATGATGCGGTGAAATGCAACTTTTTCACTGGCTATTCGTTTGGGACCAATGGGTAGTCCATATCGTGTGTTTTTTCATATGGATCACAATGGTGTGACTGGTTTGGCTAACCTGTGTCATTTGAAGTACGACTTGGTTGGATCGATCATGAATCCAACCAAGCCCTCGGAGCGGAAATGCTTATAACTTGAGCTCTGGACGTCCGATTGACGTGCCGTCGACTTTGTTGGATTCCTTTTGATGAGACGGAACTTTTGGTATACTTAACTTAAGGTTTGGACTCTGTTGGAATATGGCCGGTCTAGATTGTACACAAAATCCAACCGGGCCCCTAGAACGGAAAAGCTGATAACCTTCAGACTGGATGTCCATTTGACGAACCGTCAGCAGCGTTGGTGATCACGTTGAGAAACGGTCCCTATGAGTATACCCTATGAGAGTTAGGGGTACAGTTGAGATACGGCCGGGTTGGTTCGCACACAAAACCAACCGGGCCCCTGGGACGAAAAGGCTAATAACTAACAGACCAGGCATCCGATTGACGCGCCGTCTGTTGCGTTGAGACCCCTATGACGAGAAGGTCCTTTGAGATACTTCTTCGTGGTACATTAAGATATTTGGAGTATCGACCTGTAGCTCGTGGAGCGGACCCTCCTGGAGACGAGCATTCGGAGTACAGAGACTGTGTAGCCGGATGAGACCTGACAGCTGCTTGACCGACTCGACTTGGAGTGAGTCGACTAGCCCAGTGGACGGAGCACTACATTGTTGGGTGCAGACCCATGGCGGACAGAGCACTACCTGTGTGACAGTGCAGACCCGCGGTAGTCATCCGGAGAGTACCTCTGTAGGCTATTAGGGGGTGTGCACTACTGTGTTTGGGTGTTATACCCCGGCGGGAAGTACTACTGTGTTTGGGTGGCTGGCCCGCGGTACTCGACAGGAGGAGTACCTCAGCAGTCTTAGGTTAGTGAGCAATACCTCAGAGTCATGACAGGACCACTTTACACTCTAGGGATGGGACTTTTCAGCAGTTACGGTTTCGATAATGAAAATCCTGGTTTGAGCTGAGTCTATGACCTTTGTGTTTACCTCATGATTGAGATGGGTCACTTGATAACATTGGTCTATGTATGGGCATATACCTAGGTAGAGGTTATCTGTTGAGATCTTATTTGTGGTTATCCTTGTTGGATATAGTGAGACCTTGAGGGTCTCAGGGTCCCTACTGAGTATCATTATACTCACCCCTGCACAGGCTATGCCCACACCTCGTTGTGTTGGTTGCAGACGACGGGCAACACAGACAGAGGCCGAGTGCTCGAGGACTGGATGGTACCCAGAGGTGGACCACACGACGAGACAGTATATGGTGGTGGGATTCACGATGAGATGACACTCAGAGGAGGTTGACGGGCGTGAGCATTGTGGAGGCTATCTATACCTATCCTTTAGGTAGGATCTGTGGTGGACGATCCAGGAGTTGCGCTATCTGTACCTACCCTTCAGGTAGGATCCTTGGTGGATGATCCAGGAGCTTCTTGTCACCTTTCTGCTGTTTTATCTTTTTTCCTTGTACTTTACAGTTGGGCTTCTATTTCCGGCCCCTTTACTTTCAGCACATCTTGTTTCATTTTTACTTAGTGTTTTACTTCCGCTTGTACTCTGTGGTGTTTTTTTTCTTTTATAAAGGCAATGCCTTCCAAGTTATCAGGATTTACGCCTTTGGTTCTAGTCTCCAGCCCCTAGCCTATGGAAGGCAGGCTTGGGGTAGTCACGGTACGGGCCCCGAGGACGGGTCGTGACACCCCATTAATATAGTAATGATGTAGAACTCATGGTTTGTGTGACCACATATCATATGAAGCATAAAAAAATATAAAAACTATAGGGAAATAATTTAGGACCATATTTCTTGCTCCACAAGAAGTTCACTAGTTGAATATTACCCTTTTCTTTTGCTCAAATTTATGATTTCCCAAAAAGGTGGATGAATAATTATATTGGGTCATAAATTATGGAACACAATAAAAAATATTTATAAATGTGAAATATATCAAATAGTATTAATATCTCATCCCATAGATGCCACCTTGGAAGAACACTGCTCGATGCTATGCCCAAAGGATGATGATAACCTATTTAGAAGACAAAAATAGGAAGAAGTCGGGGATATCATCATATATACTAGTCAAAAAGGGGAAAATATTATTATATAATTTTAATATAATTTTTTTTATTTTAATTAATTTTTTAAAAATAAATATAATCATAATATGGATTGCAGCATGACCACAACTATCACGGTGCAATTCACATGTCATAGTAGCGATTGTTATGGACCCACCCGCCCTGATTTAATACACAACACCATGTAGAACCAAATTTACAACCTCAACAACCAGAGTCACATTGTACTTCGATACCCAACATTAATTTTTTTACCTCCCTTGGAATTTAAGATGCATCCTTATTCCATCAAGCTTTAATGCTCTCGCTAATTCAAGGTTACATGACATGAAAAAGATGTGTTGTGGAACAACCATCCACCTATATAAAATTTTGAATCATATAGGGAAATTTTTTCTCTTATATAGTTTATGAGGTAAATCTTATGTATCCAAAATCACACCTTAAATCTATATGCTGTGTGAAACAACCAATGATTCTAGTATGTATTTTCATTTAAATATTGTATTTAATAGCTTGTTTTGCACATGAAACTAAACTATAGTAAAACATGATTATTTTTATTCATTCAAAATATTACAATATAAGATAAAAAGTGATAATTATAATAATATAATATTAAACATCATTATGATGATTGTATGTTCAATAAATCTATAAGAAAATAAAATTCACAAGAACCTGAAATCATTATCCTTGTTGTTTTACAGGAAGATAATACTCTCTTTTATAACTATTTATTCAAGAAAAACATTATATTTATAAATGAAATTTTTAGAGAGATAAATATTAATATGATGAATTATTTTAGTAATATATGTAAGGATATATATAGGAATTAAATATGATTGTTATATTAATGTTCGTTGGACATATAGACATTGGACATATGGACATTGGATATATGGTGGTTTGATATGTTTTCACTCTGTACACATGCATCTATTAGCTACTTTGAATATTCTAGTAATTAATTTAAATAATAGAATTCAAAAATAATAAATATTTCTAGATTTAAACATAAATATAATTTTTAATAAAAAATATCAAAACATGTATTTTATTCATTACATAATAATATTATATTAAAAGATTTATTTTATGTCTTTATAAAATTAAATTAAATATTTAATTACCAATTAACTAATAGAAATTAATGTTTAGAACAAAAATAATTTTAATGGGGTGTGATTAAACTAATTTAATATTAAATGGGAATATTTTTAACGGATAATATTTTTATGTATTCTTCATTTTTATTTTAATAAATTATATTTATCACATTTAAATGATTATTCTAATAAATTGATTCAATGTAAAAATATAAATGTTAATATTCATTTAATTTTTTATTTATTTTTTATTAGTATTAATCACAATTGATGTTTTAAAAGTCATTTTTCAAGAAAATAACAAATATATATATTTTATAATTTCACTGAAAGTTTAAATTTATAATATATGGAATTTGAATTATATTTAATGGATTAAACCTTTTATTAATCATTTAAAAATTATTTAAGAAGTCCAATTTCATTTTAAGGTAAAAAATAATTATTATGTGGTAATATTGTTCTCCACAGTAAAAGTAAAAACATGGTAAAATGGGATTAATTATTCTGAAAGACATAAAATATCATAAAGAAAATTTATAAATTGTTTGGACGAGGGAATTCATGACCATATCTATTATCTTTCTAATTTTTATTAAATTGAATTTTAATATATTATCATTATACATTAAGCAATGAGAATTTTTGTAAATGTTACTCAAAACTCAATTAGAAATGTAACCTTCCTATACCATCCTTTACCACTCTTCCCCTTTGGATAAAAATGTAATACCTAACCAATTTGAATAAATTAACGTATTCTTATGTTTTTGATGTAATCTATTTTCTTTAATTAATTATAAATCCTTAATTCGAAAGGAACTACTTATAACATGATTTTTTTTAATAATTGTTCCACCTCCGAAGAGGCGCGTTTTATTGGTGTACTAAAATGGAATGATGAGGATCATCACCCATCCCTTTTTTAATATATATGGGTTCTCATCGAATTCTTCATTCCACTTTCTATGACCCGTTCGAGGTAACTATCCTTTACAAAATGTTTGGTTAACCCTGTGGGAACTGTTGGCCCCAACGGGTGATTGTGGGTGGGTGGGGGTCCAATAATGGTGAAATTAGTCCTTATCAGATATATCTTCCTTGGATGGTCTCCAATGGGTTTACTTGTGGATCCCGGAATGCCTAACGACCCTAGTATTCATGATTCCTCGACCTGCTTTCCAATGCCAGGTTCTTGATGATTGATGATTCAGCCAACGATACTTAAGGAATCTGTTGGTCAAGATGATGGGAGGTCAGGCTCACTGCACCCTTTCAGGGGAGTATTATTGACTATTATTGGAATCTATTATAGATGTATGTCATGTTAATGGGTTCATTAATTCTTGTCTCATTCCAGAAGAGTGTGTCCATGTGCTACCCTTAGTTTTCCAAATCGTCATTTTCATGCATTTGTTTGATGCTATAGAGGTGATGCTGTAACGCCCCGACCCTAGATACCCAGAGCCGGTGCATTATTACATAACATTGGCATGATCACAAAGGATCAAGTCTCGAAAGACCGATTAGTTTAGTAGTCTTGGAAACACTAGATATATTCATAAGTATTACATTACATCATAAGGTAAAAAAACAACAACAACATCTTGTCTTCATATCCCCTCATACTATACCTACAGGTCATTCATAAATTACTTCTTCATAATCTAGGGAAAAATAAAACATTGAAAGGGGTGAGCTCAGATGCTCAGTAAGGATAACAATATAGCAGAAGCTTTCATAGGTAAGCATAAACACTTGAGGCAGTTTATAACTAAAACGAAAGCCTTTTAAAATTGAAATTCAGCATAAAATGGCAAAGATAAAATAAATTAATTCCATTTACTTACTCACATGGATATTCTACTAGTCTAATGATCACATGAAATATCAATAACCACATTCATAATGATGGAATGCATAATGCAAGACTATCTTAACCACATAGCCAAGGCCTCGTGCAAAGACTACAAATAATATTTTGCCAAGGCCTTGTGCCAAGACACTAGTTTGTCTCATGAGACCTACCGATGCATCGAGGAGCTATAGCGGGCTCCACCCGTCACTTATTAAGTCCAATTCATTCCTCATATGAAAAGTTTTATACATAACATAAACATTCGTATTAAAACTAGAATACAAAATGTCAATACTTTATCCACAAACCATGAATGGTATAAAAATAGTACATCCACAGTCAAACATAACTCATTCGATACAACATGGAAGATTTTATTGTATCACATTAACCTTAATCAATAATAATGAAGGATTTTGACATAGATGAAAATAATCATCAAAACTATTTGAGAGAAATATCCCCCTTTTTCTTGAAATCATTTAAAAGTCACACTATTTTTCAAGAAGCCGTTTAAAAATTGATTTTTGAATCAAAGTGTCCCATACCACTTTGAAACATTTTAAAAGGAGTTTTAATTTCTAAACTTTAATGTCCTTATAAATAAATCCTTAAAACCATTTTTAAAACATGGACATTAATGAGAAATATTTAGATGAATAAGTCTTTATAACATTTAAAAATGGTATTTTAGTTAGAGATTCTAACCAAAAGATAGAAACTTGAATACAAATAAGTGAGGTAATCAAAACTTTGTAATATCATGAGAATAAAGGGATTCATGATATACTATGTAAAAGTACATTATATACACCACATAAAAGTGATTTGGTGTATATCAACAAAGAAGTCTCAATGGAATGTAAATTGAGATGAAATATATCATAAAGGCCGTATCCTTAGGTTAAAGATAAATCAAAGACATAATTATGTGTGACAAATATAAATACACTAAATATGATTGGATATTCAGTGTAAAACAATCAAAGGATATTCCCACATATTCTTGTAAAAACAACACCAACGAATTTGATGTTTAACTCAACAAATGTTGAACGAGTTAAAATTACTCTTATCGAATTCATATCAATGACTTGAGAATTATCAATGGAGTGATTATGTGTATCAAAAGTATATCCACAGGAAGGGGAGTGGAAATTATGACATAATAAAATGAATAGTGATTCCACACATAATCTTGGGGTAATATAATCAATGAAATATGCGTAAAGCCAAATGAGTGGAAATTGAAATCTCAAATTCCCTTATCGATTAGGTAACTTACGAAACATACACCCATGAAATAAGTATCATTCCAAGATTATGTAAATACCCATAAATAAAATTATATTACACAATGAATAAAATCATGGGCAGTACACATACACAACATGCAATAATTAAGTGCTGAACAATGGAATTCTCACGAAATTAAGAGTGAGTTAAGAAACCCCTTACTTTGTAATTTTTCCTTGGTTGAAGGTAGGTTAACCTCATGTATAATTGTGAAATAATTTTTATTGAATTATAAAAGAATCATTTACTTTAATATGATATCATATATGATCTTTTAACATTTATTTTTTAATAATATCGTAGAATTATCGTCATTTCGGGTGTTAACGGGACCATTTTACTTTATATTCTTTGTTATGTAAGCCATATTCGTTATTAATGGGATGTATATTATTCATATACAGAATTATATCAAGTCCTTATATACTATTTTTAATCATCAAATTATAATTATACTTGAATGGATATGATGGAGAATGAATCTCATCGCGTTCGTGGAGACGGTAGTCCGTACGTACGCACGAGCGACAATATCATTCTTTTGATATTAAAATAATATATAATTGGATGGTATATCATATATAAAGAATAATTATCATGTTATATTTATTATTTACATGAGTTACACATCATTATTATACCCATCCAAATAATAATATATTTAATAACAATTACACAACGACGTGGAGAAGGTAAGCTGTACGTACGCACGTATGGTGACATGTTATTCAAAGGATGGATAGAATACTGAATATGGTTTTACCATATTTATAATAACATCACAGTATATATATGATACTGGAGTTATTATTTTATAATGGTAAAAACAAATAAATAAGAAGTGGAAGAAGAAAGGAACTTGAAAAGGGGTGGTGAAAACATTACCTCTTCTTCGGGTTCTTCCTTTTGATTTGATCAAAAGGGCTCCTTAGGTTGCCTTTATGATCAAAATAAGGCCTCTAAGTTGTAGTGAGGGAATATGAGAGAGTATTTGGGTAGTGTTTGGCCGAACCAATAGGTTTTTAAGGTGTGAATAAATGAGAAGGAGGAGTGCCCTTTTATAAGAGGGGTGAGGGGCACCTTTGGAAAAGCTAGAAATATTAATTTATAATAAATACATATTCGGTTTCTAATGGCTCCAAAGTTGATTATTCAAAGGTTAAGGTGGGGATAGGTCGAAAACCATTCATCCAATAGAATTTATACAGGTTTGGGTCACTATATTAACATTATCTTTTAGTTTTAACTCTTAGTTAATTAGTTTGACATTTACCACGTCACTTTGTATTTTTATATTATATAGTTAATAAACTTACTATATACATCCAAGAGACACCCCAAGTGGTCCATTAATGATATAAATATCATGATATAAGTATCTTGGCCGAACCATAGATTTTTAGGAATTTAATATAAATTAATAATATAATATTTGTTTTAAAAACTCTTTTATGTCAATTTTAACACTATTCAATAGTTGATTTTTGTGAAACACATAACAGAATGATTACTTCGAAAAATGTTAATTAAATAAATCCTAATATGTAATATTAACCTATAAAATTAGTGTAATTCAATAGAAGACTCAAATTATATTTATTTGGGTATTTATAATATCAATTATTCTAAGTTTTCACTATTATGGTAATTTCTGCATCACCATTGTGTCATAAATAAATTAACTTATTTAATGTCTAAAAATTATAAATAAAATGTAATTATGTCAGAAAACTTTTTATCTTTCTAATGAATATTTATAGTCTAAAATATAACATATATAACCCTATGTAACAATTGTTTTTTTAAAAGATATATGCTTGTGTCATTTTTTTATTTATTTTAACTTAATTAAAATAAAGTGTCATTATCACTTACAAGTGGATCCATGGGGTCCCAGAATCGACCCAAAGATGCCCATGGTCGACCATGTATTAACAAATATGGTTAATACACGTTTTAGGGTAATTTATTATTATTATAATATTATTATTTTAACCCTTTTTTACCGGATTTACCCTTTAACCATGGTAAATAAAATATTTACCGAAGTAATTATCCAAAATGTCTAAAAATAAAAGATTCCTATTTACAAAATTTGAAAATCCTGATTCCAAATATGGAATCCATTTTTCCAAATTCAAAACACATAAGTGGCAGAAATTAATTTAAAATTAATTCCCGTTGTTAAAACAAAAAGCGTGTTTTAAGAGATAATAACTATCAAAAGATTGACACTTGTTTATGTCTGGTTTAAATGTGAAATTATGTTCAATGACCCACATTGTATTACATTGTAAAAATATATTCTAAATATACTTAAAATCCACTCAAAATCATAATTTATCACTATTAATTATTTTGATTAAAAAATTTGTTTTTAATTAAAATTTAGTAATTTTCACTATTCATCAAAATATGAAAGTTATCCGAAAAGTACCAAAATTTCACCCTAGGCTAATTTCGATATTCCGAATCCAAAAATGAAGTCCATTTTGAAAGATAGAATTTATAAAACTTCAAAAAGTAGGTATTACTATTCATAACGGCTAGTTTGATTGGTTGTGGTGTGTTATAATCTCGAAGTTGCGTACAATGCACGCCATTGCATTATTAGAAGGGAAATGCACCGTGGAAGCTTGGGGTGTTACATTCTCACCTCCTTCAATAAATTGCGTCCTCGCAATTTTTAAAATTGTGCTTGGGAATATAATGTAATGTCCCACATCGGAAAAAGAGTCAATAAAACTATCACTTTAAAAGAAAGAAAGAGAGGTATAAAGGTCATCCAAGATAACCCATACTCGGATTCCATGTAGGAAAACATGGATATGGATGATAAACTAAGTGTCAAGTTCTGATAGAGAGGGATAGAAATCATCATCAGGAGAAAGTAAACAATTAGAAAACCACAAACTTGTGTTGGGACAGACGGCCATTAGTCTCCCAGTAGGAAAGTAAATAGACAACATTTTTTTGTTTTAAGTTACATTACATAAGGATGAGGAATTCATTTATGATATTTACTAAGAACATAAAGTGATATACTTACTTTTTTAGTAGAGTTTCATTATTTATTAAATTTTTACCACTAACTTATTTTTTTTGAACAATGAGTATTCAAGAAGACTTGGTCACAATAAAAGAGCTAGAATAAACTTCTATAGAAATACATGATCCAAGTAGGATAAACTATATATCTAACTTTTCTTTAGAGATTAATCAAAACCAAAATGGTTAGTATAAGATCTGATGATCCCTCAAATGTATATTCCATTAGAGAAAAAAAATACTAATCATAATTTCTAAAATTAATCCAACAATACCCCAAAGTTAAATAAATACCATTCAATAATAAATTTTCCTTAAAATCCTTCAATATAATCCAAACTAATATTGAAACCCAAAACTCATAAGAATGTAGTCTTCCACGTTAAATTGTATCTCCAAATGACATCATCTACTCTTAAAGTCACATACTTAAAAGTAATTAACCTAATCACATATTCTTTATTATAGGTTAATCATTTCCATAAATAACACAAATCACTATATATCCACAATAAAAACATAGATAAAAATACACCATTAGTCCTCTAATGACATCCTATAGTATTCTATTTTCCTTGGACATATAGTGTTTCCAACAAAGTGAACATCTTCCAAAATAACATTTATCACTTAATCACCAAATCATTTTCCTATACTAATGGTATTCATTTGATAAGACATAAGAACCCAAATCAACATATTATTGATCAATAAAATCATTTAACTAAAAAAAAGTCACCCTAACCAGGGAATTCATGTATTCCAGTGGTAGGCGATAAATCCCAATCGCACTTTGGTTGTGGGTTCGATTCCCACAGCTTTGTCCGATGCGACGGGTTGTCACACGATCTACGTGTTGTCCTTTTTCAAAAAATATATTTTATAATATTACCAAAATTAGATAAATTCCTCAAAATAACATAATTTAACCACAAATTTTATATCATACCTTGAATTTTCATCCCAAATTATAATAACTTATAATTCTCTCAAACCCCAATGATCATATAAAACCAAATGGTTATTTATACCTATATCCACAAGTGAAGAGAAAATTCTTCCTTAAATATCATTCTCACATGGCAAACTGTGGGGTTACAAATACAAGAGAAAATTATTCCAAAGTAAACCCATCAACAAGGAGCGCTAATACATTTTAAACATTTCTCCAACCATTTATTTCTACATAGATTCTTCTTTGAACAAGAAAATATCCTATATAATAGGACATTCACTCGAGTAATGGCCAGGTCCCATACATTTACGGCAAATGACTGTAAATGGACTTTTGGGAAAAAAATTATCTTCTTCCATAGTACTCTTCATTTTTTTCGGCAATTCTTCACTTTATGTCCTTCCTTCCCGCACGTAAAGCATTTTGTTGTCCCATTGAGACACTTTCCTGGGTGTCTCCTTCCACATTTCCTACATGATGAAAATTGAGGGTTCTTTTCTCCATGGTCTCCATTGCTGGAGCTCTTATCATTCATAACCTTTCTCTTCCTTGTTGAGTCTGGGAGTTGGTTAATATATATGTTGTTGATCATATTTTTGGAAAACTGATTTGGCATAAAGACGATATCTTTTACGCCTATCAACATTCCATTTTTTTGCTCATTTCCACCACCGTTCCCACCTTGTACATCATTCTCAAAGTCACTATGGCTTCCTTGGAATCCAGGCATTGACTAAAACCAGAAAGCGTTGTGTGAGTAACAGTAGACGTAAAATCATTTAGAGATTAACATGTCACCATATTCTCAATTTGAAACAAATTAGGATTAAATAAGGTCATTTACTCTCATCTTATATATATATTACTTAAATCGGTTTGTAAAGAAAATGTAAATTATCCTAAGCATATCCCCCGGGAGTGTCGTAACCAAGAGTGCAGCAAGGCCTGTTGTCGTGCACCAGTTCCCATTCGAGTCTAGCTCAAATCGGTGTTTTCAGGTTTTACCCCTAGGTACATCTGTTCTAGAGCCGCCTCTACCTGCTCGTATCCAGATAGGAATGTATTGCTTGGAAAACTCACAAAATCTCTACAATACCAAAATTCTTGTAATTTCTTCTATATTAATCCTCAAAGTTCATCTTAGGTCTACGTGCTCTAATCAGAGTTTATCTAAATCTAGCTTCCAAGGTTTGTACTAAACTTCCTCTGATACCAACTGTAACGCCCCGACCCTAGATGCCCAGAGTCGGTGCATTATTACATAACATTGCCATGATCACAAAGGATCAAGTCTCGAAAGACCGATTAGTTTAGTAGTCTTAGAAACACTAGATATATTCATAAGTATTACACTACATCATAAGGTAAAAAAAACACAACAACATCTTGTCTTCATATCCCCTCATACTATCCCTGCAGCTCATTCATAAATTACTTCTTCATAATCCTAGAAAAAACAAAACATTGAAAGGGGTGAGCTCAGATGCTCAGTAAGGATAACATTATAGCAGAAGCTTTCATAGATAAGAATAAACACTTAAGGCAGTTTATAACTAAAACAAAAGCCTTTTAAACTTGAACTTCAGCATAAAATGGTAAAGATAAAATAAATTAATTCCATTTACTTACTCACATGGATATTCTATTAGTCGAATGATCACATGCAATATCAATAACCACATTCATAATGATGGAATGCATAATGCCAGACTATCATAACCACATAGCCAAGGCCTCGTGCCAAGACTACAAATATGATTTTGCTAAGGCCTTGTGCCAAGACACTAGTTTGTCTCATGACACCTACTGATGCATCGAGGAGCTATAGCGGGCTCCACCCGTCACTTATTAAGTCCAATTCATTCCTCATATGAAAAGTTTTATACATAACATAAACATTCGTATTAAAACTAAAATACGAAATGTCAATACTTTATCCACAAACCATGAATGGTATAAAAATTGTACATCCACAGTCAAACATTCCTCATTCGATACAATATGGAAGATTGTATTGTATCACATTAACCTCAATCAAGAATAATTAAGGATGTTGACATAGATAAAAATAATCATCAAAACTATTTGAGAGAAATATCCCCCTTTTTCTTGAAATCATTTAAAAGTCACACTATTTGTCAAGAAGCTGTTTAAAAATTGATTTTTGAATCAAAGTGTCCCATACCACTTTGGAACATTTTAAAAGGAGTTTAATTTCTAAACTTTAATTTCCAAATAAATAAATCCTTAAAACCATTTTTAAAACATGGACATTAATGAGAAATATTTAGATGAATAAGTCATTATAACATTTAAAAATGGTATTATAGTTAGAGATTCTAACCAAAAGAGAGACACTTGAATACAAATAGTTGAGGTTATCAAAAATTTGTAATATCATGAGAATAAATGGATTCATGATATACTATGTCAAAGTACATTATATACACCACATAAAAGTGATTTGGTGTATATCAACAAAGAAGTCTCAATGGAATGTAAATTGAGATGAAATCTATCATAAAGGCTGTATCCTTAGGTTAAGGATAAATCGACGACATAATTATGTGTGAAAAATATAAATACAGTAAATATGATTGGATATTTAGTGTAAAACAATCAAATGATATTCACACATATTCTTGTAAAAACAACACCGACGAATTGGATGGTTAACTCAACAAATGGTGAACGAGTTAAAATTACTCTTATCAAATTCATATCAACGACTTGAGAATTATCAATGGAGTGATTATGTGTATCAAAAGTATATCCACAGGAAGGGGAGTGGAAATTATGACATAATCAAATGAATAGTGATTCCACACATAATCTTGGGGTAATATAATCAATGAAATATGCGTAAATCCAAATGAGTGGAAATTGAAATCTCAAATTCCCTTATCGATTAGGTAACTTACGAAACATACACCCATGAAATAAGTATCATTCCATGATGATGTAAATACCCATAAATTAAAGTATATTACACAATGAATACAATCATGGTCAGTACACATACACCACATGCAATAATTAAGTGGTGAACAATGGAATTCTCACGAAATTAAGAGTGAGATAAGAAACCCCTTACTTTGTACTTATTCATTGGTCGACGGTAGGTTAACCTTCTTTTATAATGGTTAAATAATTGTTATTGAATTATACAAGAATAATTTACTTTAATATGATATCATATATGATCTTTTAACATTGATTTGTTAATAATATCTTAGAATTATCGTCATTTCAGGTGTTAACAGGATCATTTTACTTTATATTCTTTGTTATGTGAGCCATATTCGTTATTAATGGGATGTATATTATTCATATACAGAATTATATCAAGTCCTTAGATACTATTTTTATATCATCAAATTATAATTATACTTGAATGGATATGATGGAGAATGAATCTCATCGCGTTCGTGGAGACGGTAGTCCGTACGTACGCACGAGTGACAATATCATTCCTTTGATATTAAAATAATATATAATTGGATGGTATATAATATATAAAGAATCATTATCATGTTATATTTATTATTTACATGAGTTACACATCATTATTATACCCATCCAAATAATAATATAATGAATAACAATTACACAATGACGTGCAGAAGCTAAGCCGTACATACGCACGTATGGTGACATGTTATTCAAAGGATGGATAGAATAATGAATATGGTTGTACCATATTTATAATAACATCACATTATATATATGATACTATATTTATTATTTTATAATGGTAATAACAAAGAAAGAATAAGTGGAAGAAGAAAGGAACTTGAAAAGGGGTGGTGAAAACATTACCTCTTCTTCGGGTTCTTCCTTTTGATTTGATCAAAAGGGATCCTTAGGTTGGCTTTCTGATCAAAATAAGGCCTCTAAGTTGTAGTGAGGGAAGTTGATAGAGTATTTGGGTAGGGTTTGGCCGAACCTATAGGCTTTTAAGGTGTGAAGAAATGAGAAGGAAGAGTGCCCTTTTATAAGAGGGGTGAGGGGAACCTTTGGAAAAGCTAGAAATATTAATTTATAATAAATACATATTCGTTTTATAATTGCTCAAAAGTTGATTATTCAAATTCTAAGGTGAATATAGGTAGAAAACCATTCATCCAATAGAATTTAGACAGGTTTGGGTCACTATATTAACCTTATCTTTTAGTTTTAACTCTTAGTTAATTAGTTTGACATTTACCATGTCACTTTGTATTTTTATATTATATAGTTAATAAACATACTATATACATCCAAGAGACCCCCCAAGTGGTCCATTAATGATATAACTATCATGATATAAGTCTCTTGGCCGAACCTTAGATTTTTAGGAATTTAATATAAATTAATAATATAATATTTGTTTTAAAAACTCTCTTATGTCAATTTTAACACTATTCAATAGTTGATTTTTGTGAAACACATAACAGAATTATTACTTCAAAAAATGTTAATTAAATCAATCCTAATATGTCATAGTAACCTAGAAAATTAGTGTAATTCAATAAAAGTCTCAAATTATATTTATTTGGGTATTTATAATATCAATTATTCTAAGTTTTCACTATTATGGTAATTACTGCATCACCATTGTGTCATAAATAAATTAACTTATTTAATGTCTAAAAATTATAAATAAAATATAATTATGTAGGAAATCTTTTTTATCTCTCTAATGAATATTTATAGTCTAAAATACAACATATATAACCCTATGTAACAATTGTTTTTCTAAAAGATATATGCTTGTGTCATTTTTTTATTTATTTTAACTTAATTAAAATAAAGTGTCATTATCAGTTACAAGTGGATCCATGGGGTCCCAAAATCGACCCAAAGATGCCCATGGTTGACCATGTATTAAAAAATATGGTTAAGACACGTTTTAGGGTAATTTAGTATTATTATAATATTATTTTTTAACCCTTGTTTACCGGATTTTCCCTTTAACCATGGTAAATAAAATATTTACCGAAATAATTATCCAAAATGTCTAAAAATAAAAGTTACATATTTACACAATTTGAACATCCTGATTCCAAATATTGAATCTTTTTTTCCAAATTCAAAACATAGAAGTGCCAGAAATTAATTTAAAATTAATTCCCGTTGTTAAAACAAAAAGCGTGTTTTTAAGAGATAATAACTATCAAAAGATTGGCACTTGTTTATGTCTGGTTTAAATGTGAAATTATGTTCAATGAACCACATTGTATTACATGGTAAAAATGTATTCTAAATATACTTTAAATCCACTCAAATTCATAATTTATCACTATTAATTATTTGGATTAAAAAAGATGTTTTTAATTAAAATTTAGTAATTTTCACTATTCATCAAAATATGAAAGTTATCCGAAAAGTACCAAAATTTAACCCTACGCTAATTTCGATATTTTGAATCCAAAAATAAAGTCCATTTTGGGAGATAGAATTTATAAAATTTCAAAAAGTAGGTATTACTATTCATAACGGCTAGTTTGATTGGTTGTGGTGTGTTAAAATCTCGAAGTTGCGTACAATGCACAACTTTGCATTATTCGAAGGGAAACGTACCGTGTAAGCTTCGGGTGTTACAGATGCTGACTCGAGCCACATAATAATGAATTTTATAGTTTATCATCTTCCAGGGGGGATGAGAGGTGACTTGATGTTGGGACCAGGCCTATAAGAATGGCTTCATACGTATCATTGGGAGAGGAATATGGACCCACGTAGTTTATATTGTGGGGGCATTACACATGAGAGCTTCCAATTTGATGGGTCATTATTGGGAAGACCCTTTTGGATGGGAACCCGATTTGGATGGGCACACTTTTTAGCTCGGTCCTTCTAGTCGACATCCTATGTATCCAGATTTTGTCAAGAATCAGAGTTTTCATAGTTCAAAAGATATAAGGATTACACAAGGAAGCATCCCATTTGATGAGACATGATTTGGTTTACCCTTTTGGATTGGCACCCTTTTGAGCTCGGGCCTTTATAAAGGCATCCTACGTATCCTGATTTTATTATGAATCAATGTTCTCGTAGTTCAGATGGTGTGAATGATGTAATCATTTTAAAACTCTATGCCCTTGTGAGTCATGATGTGGGTGAGAAAGAAGAGGATATGAAATATTCAATAATGCACATGCTTCCATCCTTGTTGGTGGGGGAGGGAAAGACCACGACGGAAGAGGTCAGGGTGACTATGGGCAGGGTTGTTTAGAAACAAACCCTTTAATGTGAGATTACATTAAGTTTCACACGGACCTGCATCTGAATATTTTTGGAATTACCTCAGTGGGAGGGTCCTAGAGCACGTTCTATGAAGAGGAGGAGTTTAATTCTCTTCAAAGGGGGGAGTGATCATAGACCATTCGACTAATAACTATTCATTGTTGAATGGAAAAGAATATGATCCCTCTTAATCCCTAGAACATGGAGGTTCACATCGGTGACTCAAGGTTGGACATAGGGTTACCATGTGAATGTAACCTCATAGGCATCCCTGAAGACTAAACCGTTGTGTGGAGGTCCTTCTTGAGTATGATTACCATGGGTATATAGACTCAATGGGGTGTGTTGATACACCTGATGGACTGATCATATAGGTCTATTAGATTTTTAGGAGGCTTTGGACTGATTCTGAAGGACTAGTTAGTGGAGGGATCATGGAGGATTGGGCGGTAATTGAAGGGTGAGGTTAGGGCTGGATGAAATAATACCTAAAAATACCCCATTCCACATACTGACATATTATGCGGAATGGGGGAGGCTCCACATAACAAAGTGGTATTAGGGAAGAGGGGTCATCTGCGTACCGATGTGGTACCCAGGAATGGATAGAGATGACCACATACCATAGTGGTACACGGTTCTCCACACCTATTTTTGTTCCTTTTTCATACTAATGCAGTACACGACACCAGGTTCAGTCTGTATCGCAATACACTATGCGGAGCACCATAATGAAGGAGGGTTTGGGGGATCATCATTCATAGGGAGTTTGTCAAGGAGAATTATATGTTTCATAGTTCAACAGTTAGTTTCATGGTGGAATTATTACCATTGAATTCCCCCCTTTTACGGTTCGCGGTTGGTTGTACCTGTGGAGAAAGTGGTTTGCGGGTTGGGCTTTGCTGATGAATCAAGACGGAGGATAGAGTCCTCTCTGAACTCTTTCTTCTAACCTATGAGTCCCTTTGAAGCCTTCATCATCCATCCCTCATCTTTCTACTGTTCTCTCTTTTATAGAGCATATGGGCACTTGGATATATTGGGCACATGACACCATTTGTGGATGCCCATGAAGATATCCTATCTCGCAGAAGACTTGGTCAAACAGGGATTGTAGATGCTTCGGTTTGTGATAATGGTTCATAGAACCCCACTAGTTTTATTTGTCTACAAACTGATGACTTCTTGGCATGGTATGCAGATAGTCCTCCCGCATATAAATCCATCTGCAACTCTGTTTATGATCTCTATTTCTCACTGGCCATCATCTCACGGGCAAGTGGTTTGCAGATCATTCTACATACCTGGTGGTTTTCGATCCAACGGGTTCACGTACCATTCCCGGTGATGCTACCTGGGACACATAAAATTCTGTAATAACATGAATTCCTTCAATATTCTTCTGAAGTTCACAACTCAATTTTAGTCTATTTGCCTTGCTATACTTGTAGGATTACATTCTTCCTTCTATAACGATTTTTCAATTATGGGGGTATTTTCATCCAATAGATTAGTTTTCAAGACCCTATAAATGTCCCCATTGGAATGGTGTCTGTTCGTAATGAAAAGGGGACTATTTTGATGTAGAAGCGGACTTGAATTGAAATGGATCACAGTAGAATAGATAGAACCAGTAAGAGGGGAAGACACCTATATATAGTGGCCAATGACTTTTGTGTTTTACTATTTCTCATAGGAAAGAGTAGTATTGATTTCCCCAAATTTATCATCTCTCGCATACCGTGGTCCTTGCGAAAATCCCATTCACAAACTGCTCAATACAATCTGCGAACCGATTTCCTTACCATTTCTCCGTTCACGTACCGTATTTTGTATTATACAAAAAGAATTATGGAATTTTAATATTAAACTATGGATTCCATGTAACATCATAAGATTTTATGAGAAATATTTTTTTTAATGTCTCTTGATATACGCAACACCGAATGAATCATTCACTACACACAACACTTGTTTGTCTTGCATTACACGCAATCGCGTCCTTCCTCGATAGCGTGTGTAGTACGCAATAGTAGATTTCACTAAACCACAATATATTGTTATAGTATTATTATGGAATATCCATTATGAATAGTATTAACTAAATTTTTAATTTTATAACATTATTATTCATCTTACACATTTTCTAGAACATGGTATGAGAAGAAAATAAATTTTTCTCGTAAAATAAGTATTTTTCAAAAAATACTATTTCTCCGCCTTTTGATGGCGCACCCATATCAAATCTAGTTTTTTACATTTTTATAAGTTCAATATGACAAAATGAAATTCTTATTTGGAATCAGGATAGAAAATTTTACTTTAGATAAAATTTTCATATTATTCTGAACACTTTTATATTTTAATGAATAGTAAAAACATGCTATATTTTAATTAAAAAGAAATTTTTTCATCACAAATATTTATATGGTTAAATTTTAATATTGGATGGTTTTAAAGTATAAATATAATACATTTTTACTATTTAATATAATGTATGTAATTACCATTAATTTTACAATGAATTCATAGGTAAAAACGTTTCAATCTTTGGCAATGTTTTAACTTTTAAAACCCATTTTCTTAATAGTGGGATTAATTTTAAATTAATTATTGCAACTTCTATGTTTTGAATTTTTAAAAATGGATTCCATATTTCAATTCAGGGGGTCCAAATTATGTTAATAGGTTACATTTATTTTTTTGATAATATAAATAGTAACTAAAATAATTTTTATTTACTGCAGTTAAAGGTAAATCGGGTAATTAAGGGTAAAAATAATATAATAAAATTACCCTAACACATGAAAAAATTCTATTGGATGAATCAAAGTTTAACCTTATCACCTTAGTGTCATAATAGATTCATTTTATGGAATTATTACAATGGAAATAATTTAATTGTTATTGAAACCAAAGAAAGTTACACTATGTCACTCTCTTAAAATGTATAAGTATAATAATTTTAATTTAGTGATAAACTTCATGAAACATCAAACATGAATAGTATATAGAAATATAATTACATGTTATACATCATGTGAATTTATTTATAATTTTTAGTTATTAAATAATTATCATTAAATGTGACAAAATAGTGATGTTGAAATTATTTTATTGATTGAAATATCAAATAAATGGTTTTAAAAATATTAAAATAAATATTATATGAACTATTTAATGTTCTCCAAAACTTTTCTAGATACATATTACATGTTATAAATCTATTAAATCTTTTATTTCGAACATATCTTCTATGTGGATTTTATTTAAATTAAAATAAATGAATAGTGTCAAAATTGACACTTGTTATTTTATATAAATAACATAATATAAAATTATTTAAAAATCACAAAAATATTTAAAAATTATAAATTAAAATTTATATGGTCTCAAATGTCATAAATTATCCAATTATGGACAATTCAAAATACATAAGCGGTTATTTATAGAAATTTAGAATTTTGAATCTTATTACCACAAATAAAATTAAATAGATTAAATAACGATAAATAAAGATGATAAGGTTTAAAATAAAGTTCCAACATGTCTAAATTTTATTTTTTGATGATATTAAAACCCTATATCATAAAATCATCGAGTATGAATCATTTTTGGATGTTTTTAAGTGGGGTTTGATTTATTATAAATTAATATTTTTGTGGTTTCTAAAGGTGCCCCTCTTCTCCCTTATAAAAGGTCATCTACTCCCTCTCCTCTTTACACAACATTGACCCTACATGCTCATCCAACCCCTGACCATTACTCTTCTCAACTTCCCTAGTAATATTTTGGAGGTTTTTTTCATCTCTAAATATCATCTCTAGTCACTTAAGAGGAAGTTTAAATGAGGAACGTGGAGGAAGAGGTAATCTTTCTACCGATTCTGTCAAGTTTCTTCCTTATTCCAATTCTTATTAATTATTAATTTCATTATAAAGTAAAAACATAAAAATAAATAATATACTGATATTTTATTATAAATATTAAACAACCCTATTTCACTTTTTATCCATCCTATGGAAAATGAAATCACAGTGCATGCGTACGTACGGAATACCGTCTCCAGGCTGTGGGGTAATATCTTTTCCACCACCACCTTAATGGATGGGTATAATGGTGTAAATAATAACTATATATGATTATTATAACATGATACTGATTCTGAGATATTATATCATCAAATAAAATTCCATTCATATGATTATGGGAATGATATCATCGCTCGTGCATACGTAGGGTCTACTGTCTCCACGAAGTGATGCGACACATTCCACATGATCAAAATTGAATAATGATTATATAAATGAATTTAATGAATATATATGATATATATTACAATAATAAAATTCTATAAATGAGGTATATATCGCCTAAAAAGAGGAATAAGAATTTATCTGACAAAACACGCATAAGACCATAAAGCAACGGACACCCAAATAACAAGTAGCAATGAAATATTTTTAATAAGTAGAAAATAATATGACTATATATGATATCATAATAATTACTATGATTATTGAATAATTCAATGACATTATTTAAATCATTATACATGAGATTCGGATACGTACACAGATTATCGGACCTCAAGTAAGGGAAAATCTCGCAATCACATTTTTATCCGAGATTGTTTATACATCAGAATTTACTATGGAATATTTATCATTCACATCCATGTTTTATAAATATGTAACATTATTTCTATCCTTCTAAAATTTTTAAAATCCAATTTTACCCATTTGTTATTTTTTAGTAAAACATATTAATGTAATCTGTTGTCATTTTTAGTACGAGTTACTTTTTGACTTTTCCAGCCAAAGTACGAGAAGAATGTTTTTTTAACTTATACTAAATGAATGGATTTTTATTATTTCATAGAACATTATTTCGATGAAGCTTAATTTAAATGTTTTCATGATTCTTTTTAATTAACTTATTTTGGTTTACAATTTTATGACATGGTAAGAAAGGAAAAATGTTTTTGAAGTAGAAATGATATTTTCCTCAAGATTAGAGTTCCAGTGTTTTATCAAAATTATTTTACATCTAAGATAAACAGGGTTCTGTTTCTATCCCTATTTTTAGATTTATTTGATTATTTTATGATGGAATTATTTTTATGAAGTCCTTTTATCTTATATAGTTTATGTTATGATGGCATGATGTTTAAGAATCCCATTTTTATTACATTATTTTTTCTATGATATATGATTTATGATATTTTGGTACACATAAGAATGGTTTCATTATGAGATGGGTGGGACCAATATATCCCTCCAATTCATTGGGTAAATATTTTTATCTCATTAGATAGACATGGCTGGAATGACAGGTTAATCTGGTTCAGTGATACAGGACATGAGTGAGGGGTGAACTCAGTTTAAAAAAGTACATAGTCCACTATGATAGTCTTAGAAATGAGTCTTGACTAATAAGAAATGATTTTCTATTATTATGTGTGTATTCCACAATGTTTCATGTTTTATGTTATGATTATTTAGATTACATTTCACTACTATGATTTATCCCATGTTATGATATTATGATCTCTTTTACAGGTTAAGATTCTCAAAATGTTATGTTCTTATGAATATGATATGATTGATATTTACTTTGTTTACCCTTACAGAGAATTTGAGCTCACCCATTTGTATGTTTTCTTTTCCCCAGGTCAGGAAGAAGGTTATTAAATAGGATATGCCACAAGTGACTCTAAATATGATGAAATAAAAAGGAGACAGTGTAGATGATTTAAGAACCAGTTGTTTATGTTTCCCAATTTCTAAAGACACTATAACAATACGTTCCTTTCATGGTTTTGTTATATGTTATAATAAATGTGCTTCATTTCTAAAGTAATAACAATTTATGTAAAGTATGGTTCGTTATTATTGGTATTAGAGGAAAGGTATAGTCAACCATTGGAAACTAGGATGTGAAATCCATAGTAAGAACCCTAAGGATATGTCTAAGAATAGAACAAAATCTTACTATTTTAGAAATGGCCATGAATAACCTATGATAATACCTAACATGTGAACTTTTATTCTTTATTATCTGTTTTTCCTATTATGATTAGTGTTTCTATAACTATACATCTTGGTTTTAGTCAATGGCTGAAACCCAAAGGAACCGTGTCAATGGTGAATGCGACGGCCAATGCAATGATTGTCCCCCTGAGCAAGAAAATGTTATTGGGGCTGGAATGAAAAATCATGTAACCATTCTCACACAACTTTCTCAAGATATGAATCATTAAGGACATCCAAACGAGAAAAGGAAGGAGCAACATTCTATTGAATCCTTCATGTGGAAGCGTCCGCCCTCATTCAGTGGGTCTACTGATCCATTAGTGGCTGAACAATGGATTAGTACCACTGAAAAGGTATTTTCAGTTCTACAATGTTCTGAACATGATAAATTCATCTTAGCAGTATATCATTTGGAGGGTGAAGCTGATCAGTGGTGGAATCTTATCAAGAATACGAGGCAAAGATATGAAATTGAGTCCATGGAATGGGATGAGTTCAATAACATATTTTTCAATAAGTAATTCGCTCATCTTTTTCAAACAATGATGGAGAAAGTGTTTCTTGAACTAAAGAAAAAGGATGATGAATCAGTTGATACCTATGAAACAAAATTTACAAGGATTTCAAGGTATACTTCTGGGATTATTATCGAACCTGAGAGTAAGATTGATCGATTCTTTAGTGACTTAAATCCAAGTCTTCGAAGGGTGTTATCCATAAGGGACTTCAATAGCTATGAGGAAATTGTTCGATTTCTCTCATGTTTGATATGGAGATTGGAGTAACCCATCATTCATATGGGTTTGATAAGAAGAGGAAAATGGAATTCAAAGGGAAATATAAAGACCACACTAAAAAGAAGATGAGTTTTCCGTTATGCTCAATGTTTGGAAAGAAACATTGAGGTAATTGTCCTAAAAAAACAAGTAAATATTTCAAATGTGGAAAACAAGGTCATCGTAAATTTGAATGCCACAATGATGGGAAAAAATGTCTATTGATGCGAACATTGAAAAGGCAACACAGAATGCACCTCATACACATTAATGTTACAAGTGCAAGGAAATGGGGCATTATGCTAATCAATGTCATAATCCAATGGTTGTTGATGATGGTTGACATCAACAAACTCTTAATGCCAAAGACAAAGGAAAGTCACATGCAATTTCTATCGGCGATGTAGAGTACGATAAGGAAGTGGTGAAAGGTACACTTACCATCAACTCTAAATTAAAAATGTTTTATTTGATTCTGGATCCACCCACTCTTTTATTTCTGAATAATTTTCTAAGGGTGTCACCGTATTACCTCAACAATTAGATGTTGAGTTAGCTGTGACAACTCCAAATTGAACAACAGTCACATCAAAAGTTTACAATTCATCTCCAATTGAAGTTTGTGGGAAAGTGATTCCTTAAAATCTTGAAATCCTTCATATAGTGGAATTTTATGTGATTCTTGGCATGGATTGGATTTCATTATATAGAGCTCATATCAATTTCCAAAGAAGGGAAGTCACATTTCATATTCCAGATCAATCAATGATCATCTATCGATGCAAGGATGAACATAACCTTCCATTAGAAATTTATTCTATCTTATGGGTCTTGATTCCACTTAATGAAGGTTATTTATCTTAAATGGTTGGCGTGAAACTCACGATTAAGAATATTCCAATTGTACGGCAGTTTGAGGATGTCTTTCTAGAGGAATTTCCAGGTCTTCCTCTAAATCATGAAGTTGAGTATTCAATGGAACTCATACTGGGTGATATGCCCATTTCAAAGTCACCTTATAGAATGGCCACAATTGAGTTGCAGGAATTGAAGAAGAAACTCCAATAGAATCTACATAAGGGATTCATACTCCCTAGTGCATCACCTTAGAGAGCACCTGTTCTGTTTGTTAAGAGGAAATATGGATCAATGAGACACTGTATTGGTTATCGAGAACTTAACAAGATCTCTATCAAGAAAAAATATCATCTCCCACGCATTGATGACTTATTTGACCAACTACACAGAGCTCAATACTTTTCCAAGATTGATCTTTGTTCAGGGTATCATCCACAAAGGGTCAAAATGGAGGATATACCAAACACGACTTTCCATACATGGTATGGACACTATGAAATTATAGTGATTCCATTTGGTCTTACAAATGCCTATTCTATCTTTATGGATCTAATGAATAAACTCTTTAGAGACTATCTTGATCAGTTTGTGGTAGTCTTTATAGATGATATTATAGTCTATTCAAAGAACAAGGAAGAACATGAATATCACTTGAGAATTGTATTAAAGACCTTGAAAAAGGAGAATCATTAATCCAAATTTACCAAGTGTGAATTTTGGCTTCAAAAAGTTTCATTTTTGGGTCACATAATCTCAAAAGAGGGGATATCTATGGATCCAGCAAAAATAGAGGTGATTGAAAAATGGTCGAGACCAACAAAAGTAACTAAGACCTGAAGTTTTCATGGGTTGTCTGGATATTATTGACGTTTTGTGAAATATTTTTCATGATTATTTAATACACTCATCAGGTAGAATCGAAAAGGAGTTACGTTTTTTTTGGACAGAGGATTGTGAAGAGAATTTCATAGAGTTAAAAAGAAGGTTATCTACTACACCTTTTCTCACACTGCCTTATAGTGGAGAATGGTTTTTGATATTCAGTGATGCATCCAAGAAGGGATTGGGGTGTGTTCTCATTCAAAATGATTTGGTGATATCTTATGCCTCACGAAAGTTGAAAATCCAAGAGAAAAATTACCTAACTCAAGATTTAGAGTTAGCTACGATAATCGTTTCATTAAAGATTTGGAGGCATTATCTTTATGGTGAAAGGTGTGATATTTATAATGATCATAAAAGTAAAAAGTGTATTTTATCACAAAACGAGCTGAATATGCATCAAAGAAGATGGTTGGAGTTGATTAAAGATTACGACTGCTCAATTCATTACCACCCTGGGAAAGAAAACAACGTGGCAGACTCATTAAGTCGACAAGACCATGCTATCTTATCCATGATGAGGATCACAAAAGATCCAATATTTACGGATTTACAAAGGATGGATCGTGGAATTATAATGGAAGGGTAAAAATATAATCTTTATCAAATGAATGTTCAACCATCTATAGATGTGCAGATAAAATAAGCACAGAAAGATGGTGTAGAGTTACAAAAGATTGTGAGAAATATTCCTGAATTCCAAATTGATTGTGACAAAATAATAAGGTTTAGGAATCGGGTTTGTGTTCCTTCCTTCCCAGAATTAAAGAAGAAAATATTGGATGAGGCTCATATTTCTTCATTATATATTCACCCTTGAATCATGAAGATGTATAGGGACCTGAAAGAGTACTTCTGGTTGGATGGCATGAAAAGAGATGTTGTTGAATATGTCTCTTGATGATTGATTTGTCAATAAGTTAAATCTGAGAGACAGAAGTCTAAGGGGATGTTACAACCCTTACCCATACCAGAATGGAAATGGGAAAACATCACTATGGACTTTGTCACTGGACTTCCTAAAAAATCCTAATGCAATAATGCTATCTGTGTTATAGTTGATTATCTTACGAAGTCATCACACTTCATTGCAATTAGATAAGATTTCTCTCTTGATCAATTTTCAAGGATATATGTGAAGGAAGTGGTAAGATTGCATGGAGTACCACATTCCATTATATCTGATCAGGATCTGATGTTTACCTCAATGTTTTGATGAATTCTTCAGCATAATCTAGATATATAGTTGAGTTTCAGCACTACATATCATCCTTAGATAGACGATCAGTCTGAGAGGAGAATTCAAACTATAGATGAAATGTTGAGAGCTTTCTCTTTGTATTTAGAAGGTGGTTTGGATCAACACCTACCATTGGTGGAATTTTATTATAATAATAGCTTTCAGTTTAGTATTCACATGGCTCCTTATTAAGCTCTCTATGGAAAGAAATGCGGAACTCCAACTTGCAGGGATAAAGTTGGGGAAAGAAAGCTATTAGCACCTGATCTTGTTCATGAGATGGAAAAAAGGTCCGATCTATTCAAAAAAACATATGAGCAGCTCAGAGTTGACAAAAAATTTATGCCGATAACTGAAAAAAAGACCTAGAGTTTGAAGTGGGTGATAAAGTGTTCTTACGAATATCTCCCTGGAAGGGAGTAATGAGATTTGGAAAGAAGGGCAAGCTGAGCCCTGGGTATATCGGTCCTTTTCAAATACTAGATCATATTGGGAAGGTAGCTTACCGATTGGAACTTCCAATGAATCTCTCTCAAGTTAATGATATGTTCCATGTATCTCTCATGATAAAGTACATACTCGATCCTTCGCATATACTAAGCTCTGAAGTTATACCGCTGGTGCAAGATCATTCATATAAAGAATAACCAATAGAGAATCTGGATCATAGAGAAAAAGTCCTATGAAACAAGACCACTAACTTGGTTAATGTTTTATGGAGGAACCACCAATAATAAGAAACTACATGGTAACTTGAGGATGTGATGAGGGAGAGGTATCCTCATCTGTTAGTTACTAAGTGACGAATTTTTAGGGCGAAATTCATTTTAAGGGGGGTATAATGTAACACCCTGAGATTTTATGAGAAATATATTTTTTTATGTCTTCTGTTATACACAAAACCAAAAGACTCTTTCACTACACACAACACTAGCTTGTCTTGTGTTACACGCAATCACGACCTTCCTCAATAGTGTGTGTAGTACGCAATACCAGATTTCACTAAAAAACAATATATTGTTATAATATTATTATGGACTATCCTTTATGATTATTATTAACTAAATTTCTAATTTTATGACATTATTATTCATCTTACACATTTTCTAGAACATGGTTTGAGAACAAAAGAAATATTTCGGGTAAAATAAGTATTTTTCAAAAAATATAGTTTTGCCACCTTTTGATGGAACACCCATATTAAATTTAGTTTATGACATATTTATAAGTTAAATTTGACAAAATAAAATTCTTCTTTGCAATCAGGATTTAAAAATTTACTTTGGATAAATTTTTCATATTATTCTGATCACTTTCATATTTTAATGAATAGTAAAAACACGCTATTTTTTAATTAAAAACAACTTTTTTAATACCTTTAATTTATATGGTTAAATTATAATATTGAATGGTTTAAAATTATAAATATAATATTTTTTTACCATTTAATATTATGTATGTCATTACCATTAATTTTTCATTGAATTTATAGGTAAAAACATTTCAATCTTTGGTAATGTTTTAACTTTTAAAACTCATTTTCTTAACAACGGGATTAATATTAAATTAATTACTTCAACTTCTGTGTTTTGAATTTTGAGAAATGGATTCAATATTGGAATTCAATGGGTCCAAATTATGTTAATAGGTTACTTTTATTTTTTTTATATTATGAATAGTAACTACGATAATTTTTATTTACTGCATTTAAAGGTAAATCCAGTAATTAAGGGTAAAAATAAGATTCTAAAATTACCCTAACACCTTCCAAAATTTTATTGGATGACTTAAAGTCGACCCATATCGCCTAAGGGTCAGAATATATTCATTTTATGGACTTTTGACCAAGGAAATAATTTAATTATTATTAGAACTAAAGAAAGTGACAACATGTCACTCTCGTAAAACATATATGTATAATAATTTTAATTTAGTGATGAACATCATGAAACTTCAAACATGAATAGTCTCTAGAAATTTAATAACATTATATACATCATGTTAATTTATTTATAATTTTTAGGGATTAAATAAGTATCATTAATGTTGACACAATAGTGATGTTGAAATTATTTTATTGATTGAAATATCAAATAAATGATTTTAAAAATATTAAAATAATTATTATATGAACTATTTAATGTGATCCAAAAATATTATAGATAAATATGTTATTTTCTGAATCTATTACAATTTTTATTTCTAACATATCTTTTGTGTGGATTTTATTTAAATTCAAATAAATGAATAGTGAAAAAATTGACACTATTGTTATTTTATAAAAATAACATAATATAATATTGTTTAAAAATCACAATTTTTTTAAAAATTATAAATTTAAATTTATATGGTTGAAAATGTCATAAATTATCCAATTATGTACAATTCACAACACAGAAGTAATTATTTATACAATTTAAAATTTAGAATCTTATTACCAGAAATAAAATTAAATAGATTAAATAAGGATAAATCAAGTTGATAAGGTTTAAAATAAATTTTCAACATGTCTAAATTTTATTTTTTGATGACATTACAACCCTATATCATCTAATCTTCGATTATGAGTCATTTTTGTTGGTTTTTTAAGTGGGGTTTTATTTATTATAAATTAATATTTTTGAGGTTTCCAAAGGTTCCCCTCTCCTCCCTTATAAAAGGGAACCTCCTCCCTCTCCTCTTTACACTAATTTGAGCCTTCATGCTCAGACAACCCCTGATAATTACTCTTCTCAACATCCCTAGTAATATTATGTAGGTTCTGGTCTTCTCAAAAGTCCAACTCTAGTCCCATAAGAGGAAGTTTAAAGGAGGCATGGTGAGGAAGAGGTAATCTCTTCTACCGATTCATTCAAGTTTCTTCCTTATTATAATTCCTCTTATTTAGTTGTTTCATTATAAAGTAATATCATCAGTATCACTCATATACAAATATGTTATTATAAATATTAAACAACTATATTTCACCTTCTATCAATCATATAGAAAATGAAATCACCGCGCGTGCGTACGTACCGAATACCGTCTCCATGCCGTGGTGTAATCTGTTTTCCACCACCACCTTACATGGATGGGTATAATGGTGTAAAGAATAAATATATATGATTTTTATAACATGATGCTGATTCTTAGATATTATATCATCAACTAAAATTCCATTAATACAATAATGTGAATGATATCATCGCTCGTGCGTAATTACGACCTACCGTCTCCACGAAGTGATGCGACTCGTTCTACATGATCTTCATTGAATAATGATTGTATAAATGAATTAAATGAATATATATGATATATATTACACTAATAACATTCTATAAATGAGGTATCTATGACCTCCTAATATGAATATGAATTTATTCGACAAAACATGCATAAGAACATAAAGCAATGAACATCCGAATAACAAGTAGCAATAAAATATTATTAATAAGTAGATAAGAATATGACCATATATGATATCATAATAAATAATATGATTCTGGAATAAGTCAATGACATTATTTAAATCATTATACATGAGATTTAGATACGTACAAAGCTTATCAGACCTAAGGTAAGGGAAAATCTTTCAATCTCATTTTTATCGGAGATTGTTTATACTTCAGAATTTACTAGGAATATTTATCATCCACATCCATGTTTCCTAAATATTTAATATTATTTCTATCCTTCTACCATTATTTAAATCAAATTTTATCCATTGGTGAATTTTTAGTAAAATATATTAAAGGAATATTTTGTTGTTTTTAGTACGAGGTACTTTTTGACTTTTCCAGCCAAAGTCCGAGAAGAATGTTTTTTTAACTTATACAGAATGAATGGATATTTATGATTTTATAGAACATTATTTCCATGAAGATTATTTTACATGTTTTCAAGTTTATTTTTAATTAACCTCTTTTAGTTTAAAATTTTATGACATGTTAAGAAAGTAAAAATGTTTTTGATGTAGAAATGATATTTTCCTCAAGAATGGAGTTCAAGTGTTTTATAAAAATTATTTTCCATCTAAGATAATATAGGGTTTTATTTCTATACCTATTTTTACATTTATTTTATTATGTTATGATGGAATTATTTTTATGATTTCATTTTATCTTATATGGTTTATGTTATGATGGCATGATGTTTAAAAATCCCATTATTATTACATGGGTTATTTTGTGATATATGATTTATGATTTTGTGGCACACATAATAATAGATTCATTATGAGATTGGTGGGACCTATATCTCCCTCCATTGCATGGGGTAAAGATTTATATCTCATGAGATAGCCATGGCTGGAATGGCAGGTTAATCTGGTTCTGTGATACAGGACTGGAACGAGGAGTGAACTCAGTTCAGAAAAAGACTTTTTCCACTATAACAGTCTTGGAAATGAGTCTTGACTAATAAGAAATGATTTTCTATGATTATGTGTATATTCCACAAATTTTCATGTTTTCTGTTATGATTATTGGGATTACATTTCACTATTATGATTTATCCCATGTTATGATATTATAATTTCTTTTATAGGTTAAGATTCTCAAAATGTTATGTTCTAATGAACATGATATGATTGATATTTCCTTTCTTTACCCTTACTGAGAATTTGAGATCACCCTTTTGTATGTTTTCTTTTCCCCTGGCTAGGAAGAAGGGTATTAAGTAGGATTTTTCAAAAGGGACTCTAGGTATGATGAAATAAACGGGAGACAGTGTAGATGATTTATGAACCAGTTGTGTATGATTCCCAATTTCTAAAGACACTATACCTATATGGTCCTTTCAAGGTTTTGTTATATGTTGTAATAAGTGTGATTCAATTATGATGTAATAAAAATGTATGTAAAGTATGGGTCGTTATATTCTGCGTATGAGGATGCTATGCAGCTGGCTTCTCCACATACAAATTTTGAACAAGTGAACCGAACCTTTGAAAATTAAAAATCCGAAATTAAACATTAATCCACCATTTCAAAAAAACGAACTTAATCAAGACCAAGGATCATAGTATCAACTATATGTGAACCTTTATGTTCACCGACCAATGATACATAGGCCAACGCCTCCTAGATGGTTCATGTACACTTGTTGTACAAGGTAGAATATGACCGCACACCAAAGATGTAGTCGTGGTTACCTCCACATATTATGCCACACGTAGATTTTGGAAACCACGTACTATTTTGGAAATCCATTACACCTGGCTTTATATGGACATATTTTCAATCCTCTAGCCTTTCCTATATAGCCTTTATCCAAGAGTTTTCTATTGGACTGACTTTTCATCAACATTTGGATCTTCATGTGCATGCTACAATGGATGCTCCACAGGATGCTATTGATGTCGCTACTTCTTCTGAGCTTACAATTATTAGCCCTATTTTTTTTGATAAAGAATGATCGAAGGATATGGAGGCTTTGGTTGAAGAAAAAACCATGGTCATTCCATTACACCAATCTCTTGTGAATCTACTCACAGTTGGTCGACGGGAGTACACGGTCTTAGTCAAGCTTCCTTCTTACAGGTTTGGCCTTTTAGATGACACAAAAATCCCAATTCCAAACATTATTGATCATTCTAATGCATGGATAATCAATAATTCTATTATGAAGGATTTGTTATCTTCTAAGGAAAGGTACCTTTATAGAGATACTACCTATGGGTCTTTTCTGCACTATGCACCTCAAACCCTTGAGGGGGTGCAGTGGAGGCCCCATCAAATGACCCAATGTTATAAGAGAATTGTTAGGAAAGCAGAAATGAACATGAAGCACAATTGTTCTTATTGATAGGACCTTCTCCCTGGAGGCTCGTTTGGCTTTGGCTGGGGGTGGACCTTTTGGGATTTCCAGAGTTATGAAGAATTCCAAGCCTAGCTATAGACTATGGGGATATACGAGGCCATTGGGGTTTCTCAAACATACTCCCATCCTTCTACTTCCCTTATTTAATATCTCTTAAGAATATGGAGTCCATATTCCAACACATTCCATTTGACCCATGGGGAGGTTGACATCAGCCTTTTAGACAACTGTCTGACTTCGGGAGTCCTGATCATCAGGGACATGTACGATGAATTTATTTATCCCTATGTTGTTTGGTATGACGAAGAAAGAACCCCCTGGCGATGAAACTCATCGTCCAAGAGAAGGCGCTTTTGAAGGAATGTGATCCCTGTCCAAAGAAGGACATCCTGTTTGACAATTGGTTTGGTTCTTTTGTTAAGCATACTGGTCTTGAGCCAGATCCACACAGACCCAGGGCTTGTCCCACTAAAGTTTCATGGAGGCGAGTGGGTACTTACTTGACAACCTTAGAAGAGGGGGATTTTTGGAAATGGGGATGGGGGATCATCCCTGACATCGACCATTTATTTCAAATGGTGTCTTTATTAGCCATGTTCCAGAGAATATGGCCCCCACCAGTGAGAGGATCTGTTGGTGTAAGAGCCTCAACCATTCTCATGGTTCCTCAATTGGCCACCAACAAATGAATCAATTTGGATATCCCAGTATTGGCCAAGATATACCACCTACTAGGCCAAATCAATGATGGGGGGTCACCGTACTGGATGGATGGTCCTTGTAAAATTATTTAGGGCTAGATGGGAACCCACGTTTTGGGTTATTCCTTCATCTATTCCCTACTAATTCCACATTATTCCCCCTACCCATACCTTCAGATCACCAGTGGGGTCATGGATGTGGCTTGGGCTTCACACGATAATAAAAAAGAGAAAACAGAAAAGAAGATGCATAAAATAATGGATTGTCTCAACGTTCATGAACATTTCTCTTACCACCCTTATGATTACCCTACTTGTATAACTACAAATGATTAATCTAAAATAAATATCAATGGAACATAGTTCTTTTCTCTGTGAGAATGCATCCTAGTTTCCCGTGCCAGAGGGGAACTTATTTTTTAGGGATATATGCACTACATATTTAGGTGAAAATTCAATTGTGTTAAGAATTTATGTCCCACTACTCTTAATAGTGTTCTCATGGAGAAGAACATGACAATAGCCCACTAATTATGGCTTATTTTCACCCAATAGGACACCCAGATCTAGGCCAATCATCCAGATTCTGGGGTTTATGTACCCTTCCGTAACTAGAACTATGTTGATCCCTAGGTTATGTCATATATTGATGGACAATTGGCTGACCTAGTGCTTATTGTGATGATATCCAAGGTATCCAAAGGGAAAGGAATGGGGAAGAAAAAGAGATTTTTTAAAAACTCTCGACTAGGAAAAGTCCCTGAAGGTCAGTTCACCCCCCCCCCATGAAAGTTGTGAAATATGGGTTTATGACCTAACGGGTGGACAAACACAATATTGGAGTTTTTTCTAAGAATCCATCATCCATTCCTTTAGAGGATGAGTTTCCATTGTCCTAGAGGCAATGGGGCCTTTTGAATGGTCATCTATCTACCTGCAACTAGTCCCCCCATGAGTTATGGTAGCTCATCTATACTAGGGAAGTGAACCTTGCTTGAATTAGCTACATGTTAGCACTGGATGGAATATATTTTGATGAGGATAAAGATAGGGGGAGTTTCTATATTAAGGACCTCGATACCCTCAGTCACTCCAAATGTGGTCTCTATAAGTAATCGAATCAGGTACATTCTATGTTGTGACCAGAAACTATTGATGAGGGTGATAATGTTGTTATCTTTCCTATTGCATCCTCCACGTAGATTGTTTCTTACTTTCTCCCATCGTCTCATAAACATTTCTCTTCTCGAGATCATGAGTTTGTAGGGACACCTGGTAAATGTTTACGATTGTTGAAACCTGCTCCACTCCCCGGTACCATCCTTCCAGCACTAACTATCCCAAATATGGCCACATTTCAATTGTTTTGGTGAGTCTGGGACGAGTTGAAGGAGAGAGCATCACATGAATATATATTGAGGCTTCTTCAGAGGGAACACTTAGATCTTCTGGACTTTATGGGAGCCATGGATCCTACATACATTTCATCTAATGAAGAGGCTGATGAGGTGGAATCTTACATGATTGAAATGGATAAGTGTCTTCATGCTCTAGTGGATATGTGTTACTAGTAGAACCATGTGGAGTTGATGGAGGTATTCCCATGGCCTACGGAAGATGTCTTATCTGCAAGATTTAGCCTTAAATTATTTTATTCCAACGATTATGAAAGTTCTACCTTTCCTTTTTTACTCTTTTGGGGCCTTTTGGATCTCGGGAAATAGATTTTCCCTGACATATTCTCCTAGAGGTACTATGGATGGGGAGTATACCCCTCAATGGTAGGGGGTACTGCTAATGGATCCCCCAAATCCCCAGAACATATGGGCGTGGCTATCATAGACCCTTCCAAAGCATTTCCCCCTCCAGCTCCTCTTGGTGATATTATTCAAGATCCATCCCCCCAGTAGTAAAAGAATCCCAAGAAAGCATCTCTATTGACCAAGTGTATTCGTGGAGGGATCACAATTAATTGTTTGTTTACCGAGTGATTGAACCAAGTACCTTTATCTGGTAAACGTAATTGTACATAAATTTACTTTGATGAAATTACTATTAGTGACTATATGAAAACCACTTATGAATCTTTAGCTCATGTCCATTTTAGGGTAGAGGAAATATCACCATCTATGTGGCTGATTGAAATAGGGATGTAGGGCCATTTGAAGAGACCTGGGGTGCTAGTGCTTCTTCTCTAAGAATCTCTCCCCCGATAATAGAAAGACCTCAAGAAGTTACAATCTCACATGACTGGGCTGAGATTACCCCATAGAGAGAGACAAGGTAGTATTTATGGCAGGGGTAGAGTCAAATGTCAATCCCCAAGCCTTTCCTAATATTGGAGGGGCTTCGAATATCGAGGAGCTGATC
The DNA here is from genome assembly GCA_963277665.1 of Viscum album. NCBI lineage: Eukaryota > Viridiplantae > Streptophyta > Magnoliopsida > Santalales > Viscaceae > Viscum > Viscum album. The sequence goes on from OY728158.1 coordinate 547,053,285, forward strand.
AATCTAGATAAAGTGGCTTTTGACCCGGAAAAGGGAGTCACTCCAGAGTCTACTGTTTCATCTGCATATGGTAGCTTCGGTGAAGTCTTAATATGGGAGGCTGATGTTCTATCCCCTGAAAATTTGGAGCGGGGCTACCGTTCCCATTTTTCTAGTTCTGAGAGGGGTTATGTATTATTCCCTCAGGGTTCTAAGTCCATTATGCTTATCTAGGCTGACCATCCCTTCATGCCTTATATTAACCGACAACCTTTTGAGGGCTGCATGGAGTGTTATTATTTCGGACAAGCATAGCATTGGGTCTTCAGTGTCCCTACATATCCATGGAGTGCCCAGATGATTGATGATACAGAGGAACCTATTTTAGATAGATGTACCACTGTTGGGGTGGGAAGAATTGAAGCCTTCACTCCTCCATCCCAAAAATCACCACCACAAGCCTTATAAATAATGGTAGACTCCCCTACATTTTCATATATTACCATTAACAAAGATGACGCTGTTGTAGGGTAGAGGTGTTGTAGCTACTGAGTCAATTCCTTCTCTAGTGAAATTCATTCATGACTATATATCATCATTAGGGGAGATTATTAGACCGATCGTGAAACCCTTGTCAATCATCATCCCACTCAGCAAAAGACGTTGATGAATACTTGGAGATTAATCTACCATACTCTTTTGGATGAGATGTCAGTGAAGTTTCCATAGTTACACCACCAGTTTGTGGCCATGGGCTTCGGTGGATTCAAATATCATGGCATTTATGATATTGTATGATAGGAAGTTTCTACTTGAGAAGCAACTGGTGCACTTGAACTCGTCTCTCCACGACAAATTTGATGTCTTATCTATCTTTTACATGAAAAATTCTCATTAATGAAGCTTCCACTCATGATAGAACAGTTGCGAAGTTGAAAAAATAACTCATGAAGAAATAATCTTTGATGGAACAGCTAGACCCCTGAAGTGGAGAAACAAAGGCAATAGATGGAGCAGCACAAAAAGGAGAGAGCCTGGGCCACAACCACTGTTGAGGAGGGTCAATGGGAAATGATGGAGGGTGAGAGAACCATCCTCCAAGAAATAAAGGCAGAAGAGGCACTACATGAAAGTATAGAAGTTGAGAGTGAAAATTTATTGAAGCTTCTCCAAGCCATTGAAGATCTTCACCAATTTTTGATGCTACTTTTTGACTCTATAGAACGTCTCATGTAAAGGTATTGTCCAGCTCAAAAGAAGATTCTCCTAGCTATGGATTCCCACCATATATTTTTATGGAATATGATTGAACTTATTATCCTCTGAATTCTCTCTATTTTCCATTTCCTATCAACATCATTTCAATCAGGTATAATTCTAAACCATTACTTGAAACCAGTTAACTGAAACAATCGAATCATACTCTAATTGTTTCCTAATCCATGGGGCATAGTGAGCGTAGTTCAACTTTTGATGGGGTTTTAGGTAAGAAAACCCAAAATATCTTATATCATTTTTTTATTACCCAATTTTTTTTATTAATCCTTCTTGGTACATGGTTAAAGGGTATAACATGGGTTATACATTGACTTCCCTTTGCAGGTTTTTGACCAAACATGCTTTATGCCATTTTTTGATGGCTTGATGTTTTTTTAACGAATCGATACTTGAATTTTACCCAACGGTGCCCTTTGTAGATTTTTCCTCCTGAAAATATGGAATCTCATTCATTGGTAGTTCATAGTCCATCCAATCAATCTTATTTCTATGATTTTAGGTAGAACAAAATTGACCATACATAATGGTGAAGGACCCTAAATTGATACCGTTATCCAAGATTGTTCTAATATCCTTCATTCATGGATTAGGGATTTCCTTGATGCTTGATTTGTGGATTTCATATATGAATGATGCTTGGAAGCTACTTTAGGTGTACAAGGGTAGGAAAGGATTCTCCTTGGGACAAATATTCCTTTGATTAACATTCATTTTGTGGGAGGCCTCTGAAGATCCACCAGTTCATGATGTGCGTAGTCAATCAATGGTGTCCATGGGATAGTAGCCTTCAATTTCCAATACCCATTTGGAATTTGAAACATTTTGAATTTATTTTTATGTTGGGAGCCACAGTGGGTGGTTGGCCTGAGTATTAGTGTATATAAACCTTAGGAATATTCAAGTCATCTTGGAGTGGACAACTGTTCTCGCATGATTATTTCATGCGCGAGGGAGAGCAGACAAATGATCCTTTTAGTGAAGTGTTTTTTTAATTAAGGGGCACTTGGAAAAAAGACGTACATAATTCATTATCCAGGAGTTCTCCCAAATTCTGGGTGTGATAGTACATGAATGTCATTTGAGCATATGAAACTGGGAAAAGACTCTCTTAGAAACGAATTTTGCATTGATTGATGGCCATTTTTTATTGGAGACATATGCAGATCCACCTGGGCATGATGTGCATTGTAGATCAAAGGTGTCTATGGGACACTGGCCTTGCATTTCCGATGGGCATTGTGGGTAATGGAGATTGTGAACATTCAAAATATTTTATGTGACCTTCAACTATGGGAGCTTCTGAACAGAACCAGAGGCATTTCAACTGAACTTCATCAGAAAACCCTAAAAACGAGTGGGGGCACTCTTCTTTTTTATGTTATTTATCTTCATGCAGATGGATGGGGTACCATTAGGAACCTCAAAAGGGATCAAAAATGAATCAGGCCTGAATGATCTTATATATCTAAGATATGTGTATGGAGGAAATTATAAAACATGACATTGAGTGCCCTTAAATTAGAAGGGGTGGAACAAGGCTTGGAATCCATTGGGAAAACTGAGATAGGAGGGGGATCTACTAGGGACGAATTTAGCTTTGATTGATAGTTTTTTTTGTTGGTAACATATGCAGATCCACCTGGGCATGATTTGAATAGTCAAGAAAAGTTGTATGTAGGACACTGTCCTTCCATCCAATATCGCCTTGGAGGGTTTTTTAGATTCAAGATCACTAAGAGCACGAAGTTTGAAATATGGAAGGAGCATATCTGGACATATTGGGGACATATGGGCTACGATTTACTCATAGATAATGGGGTCCCTTATGTAGATCTGACTCGTATGCATGGTGAGGCATTCGTTCCATCTTCGGGATACCTAGTCATTTAACATCACATGGCTAGGACAAGGGGTTTCTCTCAGGGGAGGGAATCATGACATGCCTTTTAGGGTTGTGTTGTTAAGACCAAATATCTGAGCTGTTTTTCTATAATTCCATGGTAGATCTCTGCAGATATCCCAAAGATCACATGAGCTATTCTTGTTATGGGAAATAAAGGATTACAAGGATTCCTTTTCATTTCATTGGAATTGTAAAATAAATATTAGAGGTCACTTTTGAGATTAAATCATTGTTATGAAGTTGAACATTATACTACATAGATGGTTTTATTCTTGAAGTTTAATGTTGTGCGATGAGGATGTGATGCTATGCAGATTTGAGTCATGAAGTGAGAAATATTATACTATCATAAAGATATTTAATAGATTTAGGTTAATCGTAATCAGGATATTTTGGAATTCCTTAGACGAGGATGATGATAGAGGGTGTGAAACATTATCCTAGGGGAAACATGAATTGGGGGGGTTTCATGGTTCATGTAAGCCATTGGGAGTACGGATATTGAAGGAAAATCTCTTGGGGACAAAATTTAGTTTGATTTATGGCTTTTTTCGGGGAAACATACGCAGATCCATCAGGACATGACACTTATAGTCAAGAAAATGTGTCTTCAGGATAGTGGTATTCCATCTCAAATGGACTTGAATGATTATGGGGTCCATATTTTCCAATATAATGGAGTTTGATAAATGAGAATGATGTTCGAGGGAATGTGAGAATACATAGACCATGATTAACTGCGAACTATCGGAGCATCCACATTGGTATGGATGACATACAGCAGGGGAAGCATGATCTTCTGACTTCTCAAAACTGAAGGGCATGTGTGGAATATCAAAACATTGTGGACTGGGCCACACATAACTCTTGAATAATTTTTTAGTATATTTTCATGCGATAGGACCTTTCATGGACTCCCCGTAAAAGTCAGAACTATGTATGGGGGAAAGGGGAATGTTTTATGGTGGCTGGGGTTGGATACCAAATTCAGACATCACTATCTATCCCGCGAGAGCAGGAATCAAGGCACCCATAGTTCTGAAAGTTCCCTAAAAACATTTTCTCGACATGTAGGGACACATGAAGGAATTTTTTTATGATTATGACTTGGTCAGGATTCCAAATCTGTGCATCACTACGTATCCTAAGATAGTAAGTGTTAAGACACATAATAGTGCTCAAAGTTCCCAATACTAATTTGGCAAGTTTCATGTGTGAGGACATGTGAGAGAATTTTTGTTTCACCTGATACAAGTGTCAGGACTATACTAATCCTGTGCGATTTATTTTTGTAAGAGAATCCTTACAAAAGATCCTAAGATCACATGATTTATACTCGATGTGAGAAACAAGGAGTGTTCATAGAGTCTTCTTCTCAAGTGTGTGTAAGTAGAGAAAATGATGGGAGAAATTTTTTTATGGGGTATGGGCCAGGATCAAGGATCAATTTGTCAGTCCATACCATATGAGGCAATAAATCAAGTCATACATAGTTTTATATGTACCCCATACCTATTTGGCTCAGTCCAAGGGTTGGGGCATTTTTATTCTATCCATCACGGTTTCTAGGTCTAACATGTTACTCCATGGATTTCTTTCGTAAGAGAATCCATAACCCTGATCCTAAGCTCCGATGGGTTATACGTGATATGAGAAACAATGAGTGATAAGGGGTTTCCTTATGAATACTGGTAGATAGGGTCATGATGGATGAATCTTTTTGATGGGTTCGGGCTAAGTTCGAGGATCGAGTCCTCACTAAGTTTCTTGTGAGTGCAGGAATCAATCCATACATAGTTCTATGAGAGATCACGCAGTTTATTGTCATGTTATTTGGACTCATTGTTCCGTGTAGTTTTATATCAAACAATGGGGACATGAGTAACAGTTTAATTTCATGTTTCAGGGACAAGTTCATTATAGTTTAAGGTCATGTGGAATGGAAAAAAAATCATTGTTTAAGGTCATAGAGTTTTTACCTTGGCTTGATGGTTAAATTTCATGATGCATTGACTAATACCGTACTATTTAACGTCATGTGGTTTAGAAAATGAATCATATTTTAAGGTCTTAAAGCTTATACCATGGATTCATGGGGGTATTATAACTAATAGTTTAGGGTCATAGAGATTGGACCTTGGCTTGGTTCATTTCTATTATTCATAGTTTAAGGTCTTAATGTTTGGACCTAGGCATGGTTTATTGTGTGTTACTAATATTTTATGGTCTTAGTGTTTGGACCTTGGATTCATTGTGTTTTTCTGTTATGCAGAGTATTTCTTCAAGAACATCACAATTGTAGAAGATATTATGAGTTGTCCATCCATTGATATCAGGGTTTATGCTCCATTGGAATAGACCTTTTGTATGGAATATGGTCCTTCCCACATTGTCTCAAGCTTTGGGGTCTTCTTCCCAATTATTATTGGTGTTATGAGGACTAACACAATTTATCCATTGAGGAACGATCAATGGAGAACGTTTTTTGTTGAAAGATCATGAAATCCTGTTTTGGTATATTTCCAAATGGTGTAATGTGTACAACCTTTTCCCATCTACCTACTCCTATTCATCAAACTATCTTTGGGATTACTCATCCATGGATAGTTGATCAAAAATTGCCACACGATTTTATGGAACTTGTATTTCCATAAAAAAAATGCATCTACCCCATATACAAGTGAGTACAAGGTTTCTTGGGTGGTTTTGCGGGTCGTGCTCTGGTATGCCCATACAGAATTAAGGAGCTTGTCTGGCCAAAATATTCTATCCATATCAACAATCTTTTGGAGTATGTTGGATAGTGTCTTGTTGAAATACTCTATCTTCTCATTTCTCTCTGTGTGGTAATGGGATGAACTATTTGATTTTATTCCATACTCATGGTATAACTTTTCCTACTTAGCATAGCATAAGTTGGTGCCAGTGTCCATCAGAATTGTATGAGAGACACCAAATCTTGTGACGATGTTAGCCTTCAAAAATCTAATGAGTTTTTTCACACAGAAATATTTGACATGTATGGCTTCATCCCATTTGTAAAATAAGTTGGTTTCTGTGAGTATGAACTTGAGTTGTCTTTCTGTGGTGTAATTATTTGGCTCCACAACATCCATCCCCCAGGTGGCGAATGGCCAGGAGTACATTGATGAATGAAGTAACTCTTGGGGTCGTTGTATGAAATTAACATGAACTTCAGAGGAATGGAACATCTTGGTGAATATGGAACAATCCTATATCATAGTGGGTTTGTAATAACCAATACATCAAATTTGGTGAGAGATCTTGGATGCTGATTGGTGTGCTCCACAAGCTCTAATGTGCACTTCTTTCTTGATGGAAACAGTCCCTTCTTCGTCACTTCACATGAGAAGGACTCTATCAAGGCCTCTATTGTAGATAAATTTTTCCTTGTTTACCCCATATTACAAGACAAAATTGGAAGAATGTCTTCAGAACTTCTCCATTCTAGTCCTATCTGGTGGGAGTTCCACATTCCAAAGGTAATTGGTAATGGGGGTCATCTAACTGGTGGTTTGACCATGAGTTTTAGAGTCATGGCTAATTTCATGAATTTCCTCTGTATCTCTCTGAATAAATTGAAAGACCATTCGGCTATGGGAAAGGCTAATGAATGTTTCATCCCACTCTTGATCGACCAAAGTTGTGGCTGCATTTTCCCAACCGTTGGCTTGAGCATTTTGTGAATGGGGGACATAGGTCAACATTGGTTCCGATGGGAATTTTTCCATCAGTTCTAAGACGTGGTTCATCATGGGTACCAATTATTATTCCTTGATTTCATAGTCATCATTTACCTATTTAATGATTAGATCTGAATCACCCTTTATTTTTAGGTGTTTGTGTTGAACCTGAAGTACCAATTTCCGGCTTGAAATGAGGGTTTGATACTCCACTTCATTATTTTTACACCCTTTTGAAAGTAGGAAAAAGTATGGTAGGATGGCCTTTTCAGGGGATACAAGTATAATTCCTAGACCCACATTGTTGAGCATGGGATCCTCCATCCTTTCCCTGTTAGGCTTTGGGAAGAACCATCGAAGTACATTTCCCATGTCTTGGATTCCTCTGGGATAGAAGCCACTTCTTCATCCATATGTTCATCATCCAGCAGTGTTGTTTCATTAGAGGGGTGGTCTTCTAGGAAGCATACTAACACCTAGCTTTTGAAGGCCTTCTTGGGAATGTATTGTATGTCAAACTATTGTAGGATGACCTCCCATCTTGATAGGCACCCATTTTGCATGGGAGGGTTGAGGATACACTTGAGCGGGTTGTAGTGGGAGACCAGTTAGACCTCATGGTGTGGTAGGTAATTTTTGATATTCTAAACTTCAATATTTAGGGATATCTAGTTCTTCTCGATTTTGGAATACGGAGTTATAGAATTGAGCATTGTTGGGATAAGGTTGTAGAGGTAGTTCTCACTGCCTGCATCATTTTTCTGTGCAACGAAAGTGCCTAATGACCATTTTGGGGTGGTTATGTGAAAAATTATTGGTCTCCCGTCAACAGGTGGCATCAGTACTGGAGGTATTAGGAGATATCTTTTTAGATTTTCAAATCCTTCTTGACAATCATTATCCCACTAATACACAACTCATTTTTTAATAAGCCCGGTGAAAGGTAATCATTTACCTGCTAGGTTGGCTATGAAGCACCGTATGTTGGCAATGTGCCACTGGAGACCTCACAACTTGATGAGTTTGAGATGTGTGGAAATTCCATAAATGGGTGTTATCTTCTTGGGGTTGAAATTTTTTCTTTGATGGCGTACAATGATGCCAAGGAATTTTCCCAAGGTAATGCCAAATGTGCAGATCAAGGGATTCATCTTTAAACCGTGATGTCGCATTTTGTGGAAGATAGTTTCATGATCAAACAGGTGGTTCAAACATTTTCATGATTTATCCATAAGTTCATCGACATAACACTCAAAGAAAATTCCCAAGAAGGGATTCAAGATGCAATTCATGGTGGGAAGATATGCGGTGCTGAAATTTATTAGGACAAAGGGCATCACATTATAACAAAACACCCCCTACATGACCATTAAAGTGCTTGATTCTTCATTACCTTAGGCCTTCTAGATTTTATTGTATCCAGAATTGCAGTCCATGAAAGGGAGGGCTTCGTATCCAGTTTTTGGAAAACAATTCTGTGATCGGGATTGGGAATTCATCTTTTGGGAAATTACGATAAAGGTCCCTATAGTCAATGTAGATTCTAATATATCCAATCTTATTTTAGACAGGGACTATGTTTTCTAAGTAGATCAGATATTATAACTTCTTTATGAATCTGGATTTTATCGGTTGGTCATATTAGGCCTCTATTTTGGCATCATGTGTTGGGTGGGTCCTCCCGGAAGCCTTCTTATAGCTCTGATGATATTCTTATCAGCCCAGATGATGAGTGGTGACCTTATGATCGAGGTATAGAATTTTCATTTAATTCTAGGAAGATACATCTCAATTATTTTTTAGGTAGTAAGTTTATGCCTCGTGTTCCTCGAAAGGCAGGGCCACACAAATCCATGTGGTCTATGGGTTGACATCGATGCCCAGATTTATCTCCACAAGTTCATCGATTGTGGTAGAGACATGTTCTTTTAATTCAAGAGAGGAATCTTTTAGGTCTTCTTCCACTTATTCTTCTTCTTCATTATCATCTTAATCATCTTCATCATATCCCTTTTCTGATGGAGAGAAGATTTTTGAGACGAACTCTCTAATGTTGGGATATAAATAATCTTTTTCTTTACTGTGTTTGGAAAGGTTGGTTTGATGTCCCAAGGACGGGTAGGGAGAATCTTTCATAGGGCTTTTCCAGTCACCATGGGAGACAACTTGCTCTTCCATTTCCTTGGACTCAGTGGCGGCAGTGAAGATTATTCTAATGATTGAGTCTGCATCCAGACTTGCACGTATGAATTCAACTTGGTTGTTGGTTAGTATGTACTCTTTCCAACGATACACGAGGGGGTCTGCACGAGTTGTTTCCAATCCATTCGGGGCCATTATTCGATCAATTTCACCAACTGAAATATGGTTTTCATCTTATTCATATAACCCTATGTTGATATAATGTGACTCATAGGACTCAAACGAGAATTATCAGTGTGAACCTTCCATTTTTTCCATTGGCACTATATTTGATTCCCTTATGGTATGATGAAATAATTGTATCATGTTGATGTATCCAAGGCCTCCCTACCAAGACATTGAAGGTCATACTTTTCCACACCACCAGGAACACGGAATCTGACATGATATCTTCGACCTATGTTTTAATATTGATTTGTCCCAATGGTTTCTGCTCTCTTTTATAATAACCTAGTATAGTTGTAGTATAGGGTGTCAAGCTATCTTCATCATATCCTAGCTGATTAAGAGTTTTTAGTGGAATGGGTTTGACTCCATAGCCATAGTCGATGAATATCTTATGGACATAAATTCCATTTATCTTGTCAGACACATATAAGGGTTTAATGTGCCACTATATAATAGAATCTTTTCCCCTGTCTATGAAGGAGATGACAACGTTAAATTCTTCGAGACTGGTCTCTATCTGATTGAATTTGGTTGTTGATACTTCATAAACAAACTCTTGGGGACTTATTATGTATTTGATGGGTGACTCCCTAAGATCTCTGGGAAAGCTCAACACATCCATGATTGACAGATTTGCTGGTATTGATGAAAAATGATTTAGAATGTCATACTTATTCTCTAAAGGGCGGTGCATCTCAGATCAAGGTTTCTCTTTCATAGACACTTTAGGGGTTTGGGCATTGGACATAGATGGTTCGACTTCTATGACCAGGGATGGTGGCATTATGGCCTTTTCTGGGTTTGGTTGAACTAGTCTGCATGTATGCCTTGGGTGATTAGGTGTTGGTTATTACTGTGATGGATATTTCAAGATATTTGGGCTTAGATTTCTTCTAACATGGGAGGAAGAGAATTCTTGTTTATGTTGTGTCTATTGGAGGGTCCTTCCTTGAGTATCCACAATGTTAACAGTTTGACTTGCGGCATGGAAGAGAATTTTAACCCTGCCAGTATCATGCCTTCTAGGAATCCTCTAGCCTCTTCCTCTGTCTCTCCAGTGGGGAATGTGGAATTCAAATTTGTGGCCATAGTCACCCTCATATAAGGGGTCCAACAAGTGAATGACCTTAATGGAGAAAAAGACCAGTTCATTATTTGACAATGTTTTTATCTAACTGTCTCCTTCTGACGGTGTCGTTTAGTGGGATAGTGCCTGTGGAACCATTTTGCAGGGTGGTTCCCATTGGACCAAGATTATAACCATGATGTCTAAAAGTGTTTACAATGACTTTGGCTTTAGTGTAAGTTCATCTTCATGCTCTTGATTTTTTTCTCATTTTCTCTTTTAGATGGCATTAGGGCTGAAGAGAATGGATGTGTTGTATTGGGAGATTTCAGAGGAATAGTTGGTTGTTTCAAATTAACCTAGAGGATTCCATGGACTCAGTTGATGGTCTTTTAGGTCATCCAATTTTCAAACTTTTTCTCTTCTTATTGGAAACTATTTTCCACTCCTCTTCTTCTCTTGATCCTGAGGTGGAAACACACACCACTTGTGATATCAGCAGGCTCAACATGAATTTCCCGGAATCCACCATATTTTTCTGGAGATTATTGAATGTGAAGTACTTCTAGATTGTATGTCCCAATTTTCAGTGATAGGGAAAATTGGATGGTAGTTGAGACCCACTTCATCAGATTTTTTGGGATCTGGTAGCCAGAGAAAATTTCAATTTATTGTGGCTATGAAATATCTGCAGACAAAGTCATCTCAGAGCGAGTAATCTTTATTTATTCTTTTTTTGAACTAATTTATTTTAGCAATATGTCAATCATATTGTCAAGGTGGGGTGGTTTTTTGGCATCTATGGGGTCCTGTATGTTTTGGTGGGGGCACCATGACTGGATCTGGTGCTGGGGGGGGGGGGGGGGGGGCTTAATCATGATAGAATCCACTATTGATTTTCCCACTCTTTTCCAAGAGGATGAGGGGGCCATTTGGGACGTAATATTGGTCTGTTGTAAGGAGTTTTCTATCCTTTGGGAAATATCATAGAAGTCACAAAACCCACTTTTATACATCACAAGGATAAGAAGTGCTCGAAAATCATCCTTTGACGGGTATCGATGCATATGGAGAGCATCTCATCTTGGGGGAGTGGCTGGTTTAGGGAATGAGTCTGGACTTTCCATTTGGAAATTAATTCGAAGACACTTTTATTATCTTTCTATTTTTAGTTCATGAGGTCAGTGACCATCGTCTTATGCAGTATTGAATTGAACTAAAAGTGAAACTATATTTGGAGGTCCTCCCAAACTGTAATTGAATTTGTTGGATAGCCATTAAACCACATGAAGGCTTTTCCCTATAGGGTTCATACAAAGTACCTAAGTTTTACTATTTCATGATACTCCAAATTTCCCATCATGGGGTCAAAATAAGAGGCATTGTGCATTAAATTCTGTTGTGGGTCCCCTAATACATTGAATACAAGGAATACAGGGTTTCTCGAAGTTTGGTGATGGTGGAACATTCTCACCCAATCAAGGTAGGGATTTTGCTCTATTTATATCAGATTGTGCCGCCCATCCATAGATTCTAGTCAAGCAGTTAGTTGCTCAACGGTGTTTAAGAGCCCTCGATACATATGTTGTTGGGCTTGAGCTTCAGCTGGTGCAGTAGTGGCCAAGACTTGGTTTGTCGGCACTGCTAGGATTTATGGTTGGTACCCAGTATGAGGTATCATTTTTGGGTTTACCTGAATATATTCTAGATGTATTCCTTATGTGGGGAAGACTTTATATCCATTTGGGGTCAGGTTAAATGGTCCTTCGAGCCTGGACTCATTTACTGGGATAAGTGCACGTGGAAAGGGTACCTCTTTTGGGTAACTTGCTGACGTTCTATTGGGGGAATGCGTCTTGGGAGGTAGCCCTCTCGATGTATCCCGACATTAATTTTTTAGGGCTCATTCATTTTTTAAGAACCCATATCTTCTTTTCAGGTATGTTTTTCCTTTTCTGGTCATTTTTGGTAAAAAGAGGAAATTCTGGAAATTTTATAAGTACACACCATGTACTTTTTGAGTAAATTCTGTGTACTTCCGTGCCGTAGCAGGCCATGTGTTGGTCGTGTGGTAACCACACACATGACTGTGTGGGAGTGACTTGGAGGCCACTTAACTTAGAGTATGGAAAAGGCGATTACACGCTCTGTACTTAAAAAGTATACACCGTGCACTTTCTTTTTTTTTCATTAAAGGCACCGAGGCCACGTCTAATCACTAGAAGACTCTTCAATTAGGTCACGTTCAACCGAGAGAACCCATATGGTCGTAGATCTTCGATGAAACCACGAGATTTCATTCTTCCTCTGAATCAGACACCATTTTTTGTATTGGAACTGCATCAATCCATGATGTTTCAAGGAGATTTAATCCTCGAGGTTCACGTATAACGATATCCTAACCCCGAGGTAGGTGGTTTGTTCCTTTCCATTCAATGCCTTTGAGTATTATGTGAAAATTCTAACAATACCCTTGAACGAGGTATTTCGTGTTTACCGTTTTACACCTATTTATTTTCCTTCCATGTTTGTATGCTTGTGTAGAGGTAATTTGGATATGAATAGGGTTGATTGATATGCATTGGATGTATTGCCCTTTCATGTTCTATTTATGATCTTTTGGTCCTGTTTGTCCAGTTTGGCATCCTTGCCTGTATTTCATTCCTGTTGTTGTAGGATAGAGAGTTTGTATTCTGACATGATGGTTTTGTTGTAGACTATTTATCCAAGTAGTTCAATAGGTTTACTTGGCCATATTACACCACTATGCTCATTGACCTACACAGGGTTGTGAGAACCTGGTGTAGTAGACTATAAGGGGAATTGATGAGGTGAGCTTCCTCAGAGAGTCTTTGAGAAATTTTGGATATAAAGGGGATTGACCAAGTGAGCAACCTCAGAGAGCCTAGAACCACATGGAGATATAAGAGGAATTGACTGATTGAGCTTCCTCAGAGAGTCTTTGAATGCTTTACACTATATGGGGATTGATCGAGTGAGCTTCCTTAGAGAGTCTTTGATTTTAAATCCTGAATTGTTTAGACTATAAGTGGAATTTACCGTGTGAGCTTCCTCAGAGAGTCCTAGACCTTGGGTCTATAAGGGTAATTGACCATGTGATCTTCCACTGAGAGTTCCTGACTACGTTAGAATATAAGGGGAATTTACTGTCGGTGCTTCCTCAAAGAGTTTAATTATACTGAACCAGAGGGGTTAGCTTGAGTGCACTTCCCAGAGGGTTTCTTGTACTTGTTAGGTAGGACTAGAGGGGATGGATGTGAGTACTTCCCATAGGGATACCTATTTGTGATTAGCTATTTTATTAGCTACTGCTTGATGTTGAAACTGTGGATTATTTATTTCTTAGTACTTTCCTATTTACTGTTTTCTTTAATTTTACCAGCCACATATTCACTGACTATTAGGCATGGATCTTTGGGTGGATGCATACTGGGATTTATTGTCAAACCCTATTTGGGCCATGATTTTGGGCCCAAATAGATTATATTGTTGCAGGTATAGATAAGGGAAAGTTCCCTGCTACTTCAGTTAATTGATTTTTCATAGAGATGGAGATCATGGGACCAAGCAATGACTTGCGATACTGAGGAGATTATCTGCTTTCTTTTGCACTTTGGTTTAGCACTGTTGTATTCCTGCATTGTGACTTGTTTGGCTATTTTCCTAGACATGTGTATCATGAATCATTATATATATATGTTCTCTAGTTTAAACTTTCAGTCTTCTGTTCTTACTACTATATGTAATTATTATTACTTCCTCTCATGTATTTATTTTTTTACTTCTGCAGTGTACTCTACAAATGAGGGAATTGTTTCCCCACTATCACACCCAAGTCCCTCACTGCTAGATGGTAGCCTCTGGTAATTGGGTAAATGCGCTTGAGGCCATGTGACCTACCAGGTATGGGGCGCCTCCAGGTGTCTTCTGGAATTGAGATGTTACAAAGTTGTGTCAAATGATTTTTTTCTTCATGACATACTGTTTGGAGACTTTAGCCAGGGATATGAAGGAATAGGTACTCGATAATAAGTTTTTCCTAGGAGTAGCTAACTCGTGTATAGGGAAAAGCCAATCTACCTTGTTTAATTTCAATTTTTCTATTTTTCAATTATTACAGTTGATTTGATTTCACTTTGAGTGATTCACATGGTTTGTGCTATTATTGTTGATGTTATTGAGGTTCTATTTCTATTCTAACCCGATTTGATGAGGGTATTCCATCTCATGCATCATATAATAACTTGATATAAATCACATTTCATGCATTTTTTCAATGCCATCTAGGATGCTTTAGTGATTGCATGTTGTTGTGATAGATTTTGTGTAAAATATGAATGGTGTTCTGATTGTTTCCTTGATAAAGTATCTGTTGTTTGATAGGGCATTGTTTTTGTAATTTGTTTCTTGAATGGATTCCAAACATTGGTTCTTGAGGTGTTATGGGTCCTCATGGACCTGAATTTGTTGTATCATTGCCTTTTTTACTGTGTAATAATGTGTACAAGATTCCATGATTTGATTCATGGGGAGCATGGGCCCTCACGGATCGGAATTTGGCACTTCAAATGCATGTTTCAGTGTTTTTCTGGGTCCCATAGTTGTTTTTGAGGCTTACTGTCTAGAAAAACCCAGAATACACACCATGTAATGTTAAGTACCCTCCATGTGTTCTTCTGTTTGAGAAGAAACTTTTTTTCCTTATGTACAAACCGTGTAATTTATGTACACTCCGTGTAGTCTCTGATCGTGTTGTAGGCCATGTGGGAAGAGACACAGGATGGGGAAATTCTAGTGGGAAAACACCACGTAGTGTCGTCCCCTATGTCCACCTGTGTAACCAATAACATGGAAGGATTGGACCTTAATCTATACATGTCATGTCCAAATAGAACATACTGTGTTGTTTGACCCAGGTACCTAGTCCTGTCACGAACAACACAGGTTGGTGTTAACCTTTCACGTACACACCATGTCTTCCTTGAACACGCCGTGTAGTCTGACCCAGGAACTCATTCACGTCACAAATAACATGGGTTGGTGTTATCCCTTCACGATCACGCCTTGTTCGTCCGGAACACACAGTGTAGTTTGATTCGTGTGTCTGGTCGTGTCACTAACAACATGGGCCAGGTGATGATTGCCTAGTACACACGGTGTCTTCCTTGTACACGTCGTGTAGTCTTTTCATAAGAGGGCTATGTGGCTTAATCATGTAGAAGGACTTAGGTAGAGTAAAAGGATTAAATTACACATCAACTTTTACAACAACACAACGTGTATTTTCGGTGTTTCACGACCAGTTTAGGAAGGAGTACATACCCATGTAAATGACTTTAGGGAACATGATGTGTAGGAAATGTACACACCGTGTAATCATGTTTTATAAAACATGAGTTATTTCTTTCGCATGTTCCCTTATTTCACTCCTTGTTTTCATTCCTTGATACTATTTATCTAAGGTGTGTGCTTGACCTTGCAGAGTCATGCCACCAAGACGTCCTCTGATTGTGCATCAGTTTCTAGATGGTGATCAGACACCGGACAAGGCCGATCAAGGACTACCTGCAGATCCTCTCATTGTTCCAGTCTTGGAACCAGGCATTGTACCTGAAATAGGTGCTGATTCATAGTTCAGGGAGGGATTTTTGAGGATGATACAAACCTTTTAGGGAGCGTCGTCTCCTACCCCGTCGATGGCTGATTTGACGTGGGTATTCTAGCAGTAGCATCCTCCCACTTTCTCATGGGATGGAGGACCCCAGGCCGCAGTCATGGCGAGAAGCAAGGCTGATGATGTTCGAGCATCTGGAGATACCTCTATAGAAGAGGGTGAATCTCGCTACCTTCATTCTCTGAGACTCCTCGAAGATGTGGTGGGATATGATCTCACAGGAGGGAATCCAACATAATATGGATTGGGAAGAGTTTCAGAACATCTTCAATGATTACATATATCCAGAGACCTTGAGGGCCGATCGAGACTGAGAGTTCATGAGTCTGGAGCAGGGTAATCTTACTATTATGGAGTATTCCTCTATCTTTGAAGAGCTACAGTGTTTCACGCCTATTCTAGGAGGTGGTGAGTTGTTCCTTGCACAGAATATTGAGGATGGTCTGAGGTGAAACATCTGATCATAGGTGTTTATCATCAGGTTAACCTCTATTTATTATATTGTCAACTAGGATCTGATCACACAGCCCAATATGAGATATTTTGGAGCTATCATCCAGGGAATTTCTACATCTAGAGTTAGTGCTCTACTAGCTGATAGCAGGATGTGCCACAGGGAGGATACACGAGGAGATCAGTGCAGGTGGGATGCATCTTCTGGTAGATAGGTGGTGTGCTACCAGTGTGGGAGAAGCAGACATATGAGGTTATGTTTCCCGAGATACCCAGTGGAGTGCTGATCTTGCGGAAAGACGGGTCACCTTCAACGCTTTTTCTAGTTCTTCTCACCAAAAGGTGGTGACAGTGGTTCTTCTATGACCCCTCATTCAGGAGATGTGCCACCAGTTTCTCACTAATTTTGGAACTGGTGTTCTTTCGGCCATTTAGGATGAGGTGGAGGTCCTGGTTGTGGTAGCCAATTGCCCAGTTTTCAGCAACATCAGGGCAGATCTGCTCAGAGTGGATAGCCAGGGACACATGGTCGTGGCACGGGCCAGACTATTGCAATGGAGCAGACCCAACAAGAGTAGGATCTGGTACCTTTTACCATTCGAGGTATGATCTTAGTAGCCTCAGTTTTAGATTCTTCCCTTTTTGATACATGGGCTTCCCATTGCTTTATATTTGTTTCTGTCAGGGAGAGCCTTGGTCTCTACATCTTTTCTTCTACTGATATCATGAGGGTAGACACTCCGTTGGGGACTAGAATGGCTAGTGTATGTCAGTGCATAGAGTTCACATTATAGGTTGGTGGATTTCACTTTCTATAGGAACACTATGTCCTAGAGATGACATGCTATGATGTTATTATCGATATGGAATGGTTAGTTCCATTCCATGCAGTCGTTGACTATTAATGTCATAGTGTCAGTTTCATATCACTAGAGGGTGGATCATTTCTTCATAGGGGAGAATGGGATTTCCAGGTGAGCCGAACGGGTCTAGAGCATCCTGGGATGGGAGGAGTTACATCCCAGATTGCTAGTCTTGATCTGGATGACCAGCGGACTTCACAGTTAGACTTTTCTCCAGTAGGGGATAGTTTCAGAGTTGTCTTTCCAAAATAATTTTTATGTTTTCATTCAGAGCGTGAGGTGGTATTTTATATTGAGCTTGTGTTAGGATCGACACCAGTGTTTATTCCTCCTTATAGGATGGCCACACTTGAGTTGAAAGAGCTCAAGAAGCAGTTGGAGGAGTTTTAGGAAAATGGTTTCATCAGACCCAGTACTTCTCCTTGGGGTTAACTGGTCCTATTTGTGAAAATGGTAGATGGTGCCCTCAGGCTTTATGTGCACTATGGGAAGTTGAACTAGTTGACAGTCATGAACATATATCCCTTTACTAGGATTGATGATCTCTTTGATCAGCTTCGAGGAGCCCTGTGTTCTTGATGATTGACTTGAAGTCTTATTATCATCAGTTGCACGTTAGACCATCTGATATACCTCTTAAAGCCTTCAAAAGCCGGTATGGTCTATACGAGTATGTGGTTATGCTGTTCGGTCTCATGAACGTTCCAGCAGTTTTCATGGAACTAATGAACCAACTGTTCCGTCCACACTTTTATTCCTTCATAGTTTTTTTTTGGACAATATCTTGGTGTACTGTCACACTCGACACGACCATGATACCCATCTTGAGATCGTTTTGTGTACACTGAGAGAGCATAAATTATATGCTAAGCACTATAAGTTCCACATTTGGATGGATCCGATTCAATTCCTAGGTCATGGTATCTTAGAGGTAGGATTATTAGTAGACCTAGAGAAAGTGAGAGATGTAGTTTCCTGGGAGCAGCCGATGAATGTCTTTGAGGTGAAGACATTTCTAGGGCTGGCTGGATAAAAGAGACATTTCATATAGGACTATTCATGCTTGGAAGCACTGCTTATAGGTCTGACCAAGAAGGGTGTGAAGTTCATGTGGTCAGATTCTTGTGAGTCAGTATTTTAAGACCTAAAAGGATGGTTGACATCAGCACCGATTATATTCTTGGCAAAGTTGGGAAAGATCTATACTATTTATTGTGATGCATGAGATATCAGGTTGGGAGCTGTGTAACACCCCGAGAATTTATGAAAAATATTCTTTTTAATTTCATTAATGTCTTGTGTTATATGCTACATCAAAAGTAGCTTGCACAACACGCATCCTTGACTTGCCTTGCATTACACGTAATCACAACCTTCCTCGATAGCGTGTATAGTACGCAATTCCGAGTTTCACTAAACAACGATATGCTATTAAAATATTATTAAAACTAGCCGTTATGAATAGTAGTATCCACTTTTTAAAATTTTAGTTTTCAAAATGGACTTCATTTTTGTATTCAGAATATCAAAATTAGCTTATGGAGCAATTTTGGTACTTTTCGGATAACTTTCATATTTTGATGAATAGTGAAATTTACTAAATTGTAATTAAAAACAATTTTTTCAATAGAAATAATTAATAGTGATAAATTATTAATTTTAGTGGTTTTAAAATATATTTAAAATATATTTTTACAACTTAATACAATGTTGGTCATTGAATGTAATTTCACATTTAAACCAGACATAAACAAGTGTCAATCTTTTGATAGTTATTATCTCTTAAGAGCACGCTATTTGTTTTGACGACGAGAATTAATTTTTAAATTAATTAATTCAACTGATATGTTTTGAATTTGATAAAATAGACATCATTTTTTAATTCATAATATCAAATATAGCTTAGGCCTAATTTTTGGTATTTTTCAGGAAACTTTCAATTTTTGATGAATAGTGAAACCACAAAGTGGTAGTTAAAAAAACTGATTTTTTCATAAAACTTAATTTTACCTATTCTGTGAGTGGAATTTAAAAAATCCGAGAGACACGGTTGATTTCAGTAAGTAAAATTTGGTTCAATGAGGTGAAAATTATTTTTGGTGAATAGTAACTTTTTACTTTTTTTTACCACGGTTAAAAGCAAATAGGGTAATTAAGGGTTAAAATGATATTAATATTACCCTAAAACATGTCCTAATTCTATTAGATAAGTGTAATTCGACCAAAAACAACCTTAGGAATAAAATATGACCATTTAGGCCTACTTGGATTAGATTAGGACATTTATTATTATTTAATTCAAAGAAGAGTTAAAAGAGTTAAAATCAATGTTTATTTACTAAAACATTTTTAATATAGTTTTATACATAAGATAAATTCGACTATAAATATTCATTAGAAATCTAAAAATATTTCCTACATAATGGTATTTTATTTGTAATTTTTAGACGTTAAATAATGTAATTTATTTATGACACAACGATGATGTAGTAATTATCTTATTAATGAAATATTGACATAATTGATGTTATAAATACCCAAATAAATGTAATTTTAAACTTTTTATGAATTCCACTAATTTTCTAGGTTAATATGACATGTTAGTATTGATATAATTAACTTTTTTCGAACTAATCATACTGTTATGATTTTCACAAAAATCAATTACTAAATAGTGTCAAAATTGACATAAAATAGTTTAAAAAAAATATTATATTATTAATTGTTATTTTATTCCTAAAAATCTAAGGTTCGGCCAAATGACTTAGATAAGGATAGATTTATTAATAATAAACAACATGGGGTTCGTTTGTCTTGTTATGGTATGTTTATTAACCATATAGTGTAAGAAAAAAAAAGACACGGTAAAAGTTAAATTATTTAACATAGAGTATAATCTAATTGATAAGGTTAAAATAATAAACTAAACTTGTCTAAATCCTATTGGATAAGCGTATTTCGACCCATACCCACTTTATATTCGAAATAAGACCCTTTTGAACCATTATAAACCGAATTTTACCTTAATATAAAATAATATTTTGAGATTTTCCTAAGGTGCCCCTCTCCTCCATTATAAAAGGGCACCTCCTCTCTCTCCTCATCACACCAATTTGAGCATTAAAGATCGTCCAACCCCTGCCTAAATCTTTTCTCCACTTCCCTAGTATCATCCTAGAGGTCCTGGTCTTCTTCAAAGACCATCCTTAGTTCATTAAGTGGAGGTTAAGTGAAGGCGCGTCAAAAAGAGGTAATATCCATTACCGATCTATTTCAATTTCTTTCTTCTTCAACTTCTTATTCTTTAGTTGTTTCATGATAAAGTAATAACATCTGTATTTCTTATATATTGATATGTAATTATAAATATGAAACAACTCAAATTAACCTTCTATCCATCCTATGGAAAAAGGAAATCACCGGGCGTGCGTACGTACAGAATACCGTCTCCACGCCGTGGTGTAATCTATTTTCTGCCACCACCTTAATTGGATGGGTATAATGGTGTAATGAGTAACTATATATGATTATTATAAAGTGATATTGATACTGAAATAGTATACATACACTTCAACACAATTCCACGACCATGGGAATGATATCATCGCTCGTGCGTACGTACAGACTACCGTCTCCACGACGCGATGAGATTCATTATCCATGTTAACCATTCCAAAATGATTATAAAGTATATATAATGAATAATAATGAAATATATGACATGGTAAATCTAATGGATTTATGTATATATATATTTCATCTACTTACTTCCATTCAAGACAATATGGAAAGGAAAACAGTGTTCATGCGTACGTACGGACTACCGTCTCCATGAACGGTGTGTTTCATTTCATTTATCTATCTATTATATATATATATAATGAATATATATGATATATAAATTATATTTTATAATCTGGAAGTAAGTAAATCATGATATAAGTAATAATAATGTCAAGAACAACAAGTCCAAACACCTACGATAAATGAAACGATTTTACCCAAAACGCTTCTTTAACATGGAATTTACAAAAAAAAACGGGTAATATAAAGTCATAATTGAACCATATATGATATCATAACAATGAATACAATTCATTAATATGTTAATGACATTTTTTAAATCATTATACAGGAGGTTCAGATACGTACAAAGCATATCGGACATAAGGTAAGGGAAATATCACAATCTCATTTTTATCCGAGATTGTTTATACTTTGGTATTTACTGGGGTGTATTTTATCATCCACATCCATGTTTCCTCAATATGTAATATTATTTACATCCACCTACAATTGTTTAAATCCTGTTTTACCCTTCAGTGAGTTTTTAGTAAAAGATATGAAAGGAATCTTTTGTTGTTTTTCATACGAGGTACTTTTTGACTTTTCCGACAAAAGTACGAGAAGAATGTTTTTTTAACTTATACGACATGAATGGATTTTTAAAACATTATTTCTAAGAAGATTCCTTTACAAGTTTTCAAGTTTATTTTTTATCAACTTCTCTTAATTTATAATTGTACGACATGTTAAGAAAAGAAAAGTGTTTTTGAAGCAAAAAGGATATTTTCCTCAAGAATGGAGTTCAAGTGTTTTATCAAAATTATTTTCCATCTAAGATAATAAAGGGTTCTATTTCTATCCCTATTATTAAATTGATTTGATTATGTTGTGATGGAAATATTTTTATGAATTCCATTATCTTATATGAATTATTTTATGATGTCATGTTGTTTAAGAATCCAATTTTTATTACATAGGTTATGCTATGATGTATGGTTATGATTTTGTGGCACACATAAGAATGGTATCATTATGAGATGGGTGGGACCTATATATCCCTCCAATGAATTAGGTAAAGATTTTATATCTCATGATATAGACAAGGCTGGAACGGTAGGTTATACCGGTTCAGTGAAACAGGACTGAAACGAGGGTGACTCGGTTCAGAAATGGACTTTGTCCACTAAGATAGTCTTGACAATGAGTCTTGACTAATAAGATATGATTATCTATGATTATGTGTGTATGCCACAAAGTTTCATGTTTTAAGTTATGATTATTGGGATTTTATTTCACTACTATGATTTATCCCATGTTATAAAATTATGCTCTCTTTTGCAGGTTAAGATTTCCAAAATGTTATGTTCTTATGAAAATGTTGTGATTGATATTTCTTTTGTTTACCCTTACTGAGAATTTGAGCTCACCCTTTTTTGTTTTCTTTTCCCCAGGATATAAAGAAAGGTTTTAGGTTTAGAAAAAAAGAAGATCTTTATGGGAGATGTTGAATATCATTCACCACGATTAGAAGATTATATTCCAAGTTTCCAAAGACACTAAACTATTACGGTCCTTGTGTGTGTGTTTTTGTTATGTACTAAGTATTCCGAAAAAGTAATGTAACTTCCATGTACGTAAAGCTTCGGTTCTCTATAGTTGGTATCAGAGGAAAAGTTTAGTCAACCTTTGGAAACTAGGATGAGAAAACTTTAGTGAGATCCCTAGAGATATTTCTAAGGTATGTCTAGGGATGTCCCTAAGGATAAGTATACGTATAGGATATAGTCCTAGAACTATGGTAACGATATTAGATTAAACCAAAGATGTTAGATATTGAAGTTACTCCCCCTTTATTTTGATTTTTTCCTCTCACACTATTCTTTTGGGTTTTAGAAAATGGCTGGAAACAAGATGATTCATGATAATGGAGGATATGATGGACAATGGAATGATATTATTCATGAGCAACCAAATGAAATAGGATTCGGAAGTCCAAACATCATTATTATGCCGAATCAGAAATCTCATAATATGATCAATAAAGTAAAATTTAGTAAGTTTCCTGACTCGGCTAATAAGAGAAAGATGGAGTTTCATGATGATCATAGAGGAAAGAAAGTTTAATTTCCCCTATGTAAATCATGTGGGAAGAGGCATCAAGGAGAATGTTTCAAAGTAACTGGAAGATGCTTTGGGTGTGGAAAAGAAGGACACAAAGCCAGTAGGTGCAAAGGAAAAGGTTCAGTTAACACCAGGGATGAGGATAATGGTATTGCTATGACATCAACAATGGTTAAATGTTTTAAATGTGGAATGTACGGGCAATATGAAAACCAATTTCCTAAGGGAAAGTATCATGAAGAGAATCAGTATGGTCCTATGGGTAGTATTTATGTGGATGATGATGAAGAGACTACAAATGATATGTGAGATGAAAGAATTTTTGATGCTCGATCAATGGTTTAAGAATGTAGTGGAATGATTACATGTTTATCATGTGTAATGTTGTATAAGTAATCTCATGGTACTATGGAATAAAGAGACATATAAGGATTGTTACACTATTGTCTTTCCTTGAGTTTTGAAAGTGTATGATTAATGGTACCAGTATCCATGAAAGGTTATTCAGATATTTTTGGAATGTAGATGATATGCACATAATGAAGGGATAAAGAGAAAATTAAATTTTTGATAGTATTCATGAGCTCATGCCTGATATAAGGAGAAGGTTATATCATGGTTTGAGTATATAGAATTTTTTGATTTTGGTATGTGGAAAGAGTTAACTTTTGACTGCATTCATTTTTTTCACTAAGGTTCAATGGGTATTCATTTTTCAAGAGAATACATCATTAATGTATTCACATGATTGGAATGTGACCAACAAGATATATGGGGGATAAATTATGGCATTCACATGCTTGGTTGACGACATTTCAAGTAGTAGTTTTCTTTATACTATGAGCTTGGACCGAAGTATTTTAGATAATCCAAAAGATTGGAATGGATTATGTTGGAAATAAGTTAGGATAGAACTTTTTTCGATATTATTGATGGGATGTCATAGTAATATAGCTTTAGAAAAAGGACAACCTGCAGGATGGGCGACAGCCCATCGCGTCGGACAAGACTGTGGGAATTGAACCCACAACCGAAGTGCGACTGGCCTTTATCACCTACCACTGGCCTACAGGAAGTCCCTGGTTAGTAGAAACTAGTTTTATTTTATTACGCAGCATGATATATGAAGTATAAGTTCATTTTTGGAATCGTATACGATTGACCTCACCATAGATGGACTTATGTATATTTGATAACTTTTGCTAACCTTTTGTTTGACACAGATGGAATGACCCATCATTTTATTACATGATCAATTAACACTTCATGAATAACAAATTCAAATTCATTTCTTTAAGAGATGAAGTGGAAATTGTTCAAAGCACGAACAACAGTGAAATTGTACCAAAATCATGTAAGTATTTCTTTTAATTCACCAACTTTAGGGAAATGATCTTGAAAACCAAAAATGTTGTCCTAGTGCCCTTATATCTGATTAATCAGATGGTACCTTAGATCATCGAAAATCTATGGATTTATGATTGTTGGCTATTTCATATCCATGTTCTCTACCACTCTCCATCAGAACTTGATGGTTAGATTTTTCTTCCATATCCATATTTTCACTTATGTTATCCTACGTGGAAACCCAGTGATGAGTTAATTTGGGTAACCGTTACATTTCATACTTTAGTTTTAAATCCAAGTTTGTGTATTACTTTTTACGATGTGGGTTTCTATTAAACAAACTTTCGAGTAGTAAACCATTTATAACCCCGACGAATTTCGAGGGCGAAATTCATTATAAGGGCGGTAGAATGTAACACCCCGATATTTTATGATAAATATTCTTTTTAATTTCATTAATGTCCTGTGTTATATGCTACACCAAAAGGAGCTTGCATAACACGCATCCTTGACTTGCCTTGCATTACACGCAATCGCAACCTTCCTCGATAGCGTGTATCGTACACAATACCAAGTTTCACTAAACAACGATATGCTATTAAAATATTATTAAAACTAGCCGTTATGAATAGTAATAACCACTTTTTAAAATTTTAGTTTTCAAAATGGAATTCATTTTTGGATTCGGAATATCAAAATTAGTTTAGGGATAAATTTTGGTACTTTTCGGATAACTTTCATATTTTGATGAATAGTGAAGTTTACTAAATTGTAATTAAAAACAGGATTTTCAATAGAAATAATTAATAGTGATAAATTATTAATTTGAGTGGTTTTAAAATATATTTAGAATATATTTTTACATATTAATACAATGTTGGTCATTGAATGTAATTTCACATTTAAACCAGACATAAACAAGTGTCAATCCTTTGATAGTTATTATCTCTTAAGAACACGCTATTTATTTTGACGACGGGAATTAATTTTTCAATTAATTAATGCAACTGATATGTTTTTAATTTGATAAAATAGACATCATTTTTGAATTCATAATATCAAATATAGCTTCGGCCGAATTTTTTGTATTTTTCTGGAAACTTTCATTTTTTGATGAATAGTGAAACCACTAAGTGGTAGTTAAAAAAATTAAATTTTTCATAAAACTTAATTTTACTACTTCTGTGAGTGTAATTTAAAAAATCTGAGAGACACGGTTGATTTCAGTAAGTAAAATGTGGTTAAATGAGATGAAAATAATTTTTGGTGAATAGTAACTTGATACTTTTTTTTACCACAGTTAAAAGTAAATAGGGTAATTAAGGGTAAAAATGAAATTATTATTACCCTAACACATGTCCTATTTCTATTGGATAAGTGTAATTCGACAAAAAAAAACCTTAGGAATAAAATATGACCATTTAGGCCCACTTGAATTAGATTAGGACATTTATTATTATTTAATTCAAAGAAGAGTTAAAAGAGTTAAAATCCATGTTTATTTACTACAACTTTTTTATATAGGGTTATACAGAAGATAAATTCGACTATAACTATTCATTAGAAAGCTAAAAATATTTCCTAAATAATGGTATTTTATTTTTAATTTTTAGAAATTAAATAATTTAATTTATTTATGACACAACGATGATGCAGTAATTATCTTATTATCGAAATATTGACATAATTGATGTTATAAATACCCAAATAAATGTACTTTTAAACTTTGTATGAATTACACTAATTTTATAGGTTACTATGACATGTTAGTATTGATTTAATTAACTTTTTTCGAACTAATCATACTGTTATGATTTTCACAAAAATCAATTACTAAATACTGTCAAAATTGACATAAAATCATTTTTAAAACAAATATTATATTATTAATTGTTATTTTATTTCTAAAAATCTAAGGATTGGCAAAATGACTTAGATAAGGATAGATATATTAATAATAAACAACTTTGGGTTCGTTTGGCTTGTTATGGTAAGTTTAGTAACCATATATTGTAAAAAAACAAAAAGACACGGTAAAAGTTAAATTATTTAACATAGAGTTAAATCTAATTGATAAGGTTAAAATAATAACCAAAACTTTTCTAAATCCTATTGGATGAGAGTATTTCGACCCATACCCACTTTAGCTTCGAAATAAGACCCTTTGGAACAATTATAAACCGAATTTGACCTTAATATAAAATAATATTTCGAGATTTT
Source organism: Viscum album (assembly GCA_963277665.1). Classification (NCBI taxonomy): domain Eukaryota; kingdom Viridiplantae; phylum Streptophyta; class Magnoliopsida; order Santalales; family Viscaceae; genus Viscum; species Viscum album. Next base: position 547,080,070 of record OY728158.1, read on the forward strand.
CCTAAGGTGCCCCTCTCCTCCCTTATAAAAGGGCACCTCCTCCCTCTCCTCCTCACACCAATTTGAGCATTCAAGCTCGTCCAAACCCTGCCCAAATCTCTTCTCCACTTCCCTAGTATCATCCTAGAGGTCCTGGTCTTCTTCAAAGACCATCCTTAGTTCTTTAAGTGGAGGTTAAGTGAAGGCGCGCCAAAAAGAGGTAATATCCATTAATGATCTTTTTCAATTTCTTTCTTCTTCAACTTCTTCTTATTTAGTTGTTTCATGATAAAATAATAACATAATTACTACTTATATACTGATATGTTGTTATAAATATGAAACAACTCTAATTAACCTTCTATCCATCCTACGGAAAAAGGAAATCACCGTGAGTGCGTACATACGAAATATCGTCTCCATGTCATGGTGTAATCTATTTTCCGCCACCACCTTAATTGGTTGGTTATAATGGTGTAATGAGTAACTATATATGATTATTATAAATTGATATTGATACTGATATATTATACATACACTTCAACACAATTCTACGACCATGGGAACGATATCATCGCTCGTGCGTACGTACGGACTACCATCTCCACGACACGATGAGATTCATTATCCATGTTAACCATTCCAGAATGATTATAAAGTATATATAATGAATAATAATTAAATATATGACATGGTAAATCTAATGTATTTATGAATATATATATTTCATCTACTTACTTCCATTCAAGACAATAAGGAAAGGAAAACAGCGTTCATGCATACGTACGGACTACCGTCTCCATGAACGGTGTGTTTCATTTCATTTATCTATCTATTATATATATATATACTGAATATATATAATATATAAATAATATTTTATATTCTGGAAGTAAGTAAATCAAGATATAAGTAATAATAATGTCAAGAACAACAAGTCCAAACACCTACGATAAATGAAACGATTTTACCCAAAACGCTTCTTTAACATGGAATTTACAAAAGAACGGGTAATATAAAGTCATAAGTGAACCATATATGATATCATAACAATTAATATGATTATGTAATAAGTTAATAACATTATTTAAATCATTATACAGGAGGTTCGGATACGTATAAAGCATATCAGACATAAGGTAAGGGAAATATCACAATCTCATTTTTATCTGAGATTGTTTATACTTTGGTATTTACTGGGGTGTATTTTATCATCCACATCCATGTTTCCTCAATATTTAATATTATTTCCATCCACCTACAATTTTTTAAATCCAATTTTACCCTTCGGTGAGTTTTTAGTAAAATATATGAAAGGAATCTTTTGTCGTCTTTCATACGAGGTACTTTTTGACTTTTCCGACAAAAGTATGAGAAGAATATTTTTTTAACTTATACGGCATGAATGGATTTTTAAAACATTATTTCCAAGAAGCTTCCTTTACAAGTTTTCAAGTTTATTTTTAATCAACTTCTCTTAATTTATAATTGTACGACATGTTAAGAAAGGAAAAGTGTTTTTGAAGCAAAAAGGATATTTTCCTCAAGAATGGAGTTCAAGTGTTTTATCAAAATTATTTTCCATCTAAGATAATAAAGGGTTCTGTTTCTATCCCTATTATTACATTTATTTGATTATGTTGTGATGGAAATATTTTTATGAATTCCATTATCTTATATGAATTGTTTTATGATGTCGGGTTGTTTAAGAATCCCATTTTTATTACATGGGTTATGCTATGATGTATGGTTATGATTTCTTGGCACACATAAGAATGGTATAATAATGAAATGGGTGGGACCTATATCTCCCTCCAATGCATTGGGTAAAGATTTTATATCTCATTATATAGACATGGCTGGAACGGTAGGTTATACCGGTTCAGTGAAACAGGACTGAAACGAGGGTGACTCGGTTCAGAAATGGACTTTGTCCACTAAGATAGTCTTGGCAATGATTCTTGACTAATAAGATATGATTCTCTATGATTATGTGTGTATTCCACAAAGTTTCATATTTTAAGTTATGATTATTGGGATTTCATTTCACTACTATGATTTATCCCATGTTATGAAATTATGCTCTCTTTTGCAGGTTAAGATTTCCAAAATGTTATGTTCTTATGAAAATGTTGTGATTGATATTTCTTTTGTTTACCCTTACTGAGCATTTGAGCATTCCCTTTTATGTTTTCATTTCCCCAGGATATAAAGAAATGTTTTAGGTTTTGAAAAAAAGAAGATCTTTATGGGAGATGTTGAAGATCTTTCACCATGATTAGTAGATTATATTCCGAGTTTCCAAAGACACTAAACTATTACGGTCCTAGTGTGTGTGTTTTTGTTATGTACTAAGTATTCCGCAAAAGTAATGTAATGTCCATGTACGTCAAGCTTAGGGTCCATACAATCTGTGCTTATGTAGGGAGATGGAGATGTTGCGTATGGGTCTCGGCAGTTGAGGCCACATGAGAAGAATTACCCAATGGATGATCTGGAGTTGGAATCTATTGTTCATGATTTAATCTATTAGAGACATTATCTTCTGGGAGAGTATTTTGTGGATTTCACCGACCCCAAGTGTCTCAAGTAAATTTTCACTCAGCATGATCTAAATTTGAGACAACACAGGTGTGTTGAGTACCTACAGTCCTTTCACATTGAGCTTGCCTATACGCCTGGGAAGGGCAAAGCAGTGGCTGATGCATTGAGGAGGAGGACGCAGATACATTTAGTTCTAGAGGCTAGCAGTGAGTGAAGCTTATGTCTCTATTCTCTAAGACACATTTTGAGGGGCACGACAGTCAGGGGTAGATGTTTCATTCTTCTATAGTGATTACCTGTACACTTCTAGATCGAGTTTGAATGAGGCAAGTATTAGATTCTTAAGACCTAGTCCTTAGGGAAAGTGTGTCATGATAGGACCCTATTTTTGGATGGACCATAGGTGAGGATGAGATATTTCATTTATAGGGACGTGTATGGGTGCCAGATGATATACATGAGGAGCTGATACGGGATTATCATTCTTTAGTTTGGGTAGTTCATCCTGGCATCACCAAGATGTATCATTATCTACACCGTCAGTATTGGTGTCCAGGTATGAAGAGGGACATTGCTAGTTTCTTCATGAGATGTTCCACTTGTCAGCTGGTGAAGGTGGAGCATCAGTGACCAACATGGAATTTGCAGTAGTTACCCATTCCCAAGTGGAAGTGAAATGACGTTGTGATGGGCTTTGTGACAGGTTTCCTGATGTCTCCTCGATGGAATGAAGATGTTTGGGTTTTCATTAATAAAATTGAAAAGTATGCTCACTTATTTCCGATCAAGTAGACCTTCAGTGTTGATGAGCTGGGACGGTTGTACATCCATGAGATTGTACATCTGCATGGAGTTCCACACTCCATCGTTTCAGACATGGATGCACATTTTAATTCTTGGGTCTGGAAGGGGATTCATAAGGCTTTGTGTACATAGGTAATTTTGAGTACAACTTACCACCCCCAGACAGATGGCCAGTCTGAGTGTATGATTTAGGTGCTTGGGGGAATTCTCCGAGCATGCATTCGGGATTTTGGAGGATCTTGGGAGACGCATATACTTCTTTTGGATTTTTCCAACAACAATAGTTTTCAAGAAACTATTAATATGGAACCTTATTAATATTTATATGGTAGGGCTTGCCGATCACCCTTATGTTGGATGAAGGTAGGAGAGGATGCTTTGCCGGGACCTTGTCTTGTTCAGTTGACTACAAAGCAGATTGAGTTGATTAAGAAGAGGATGGATACTACACAGTCTCGATAGAAGCCTTATGCAGATCAGTAGAGATGACCTCTAGAGTTTGAGGTCGGAGATCGGGTTTTCTTGCATGTCACACTGAGGTTGGGACATAAGAGGATTGTGAGACAGGGTATGCTTTCACTGAGGTATGTCGGGCTATTTTCCGTGTTGGAGAGAGTTCGGGTGGTTTCCTCTCAGTTGCAGTTATCTTAGAGGTACTGAGCTATGCACAATGTCTTCCATGTTTCATAGCTTCAACGTCATTTTTAGACCCATCTCATGTTTTTCAACCTGTGGAGGTTGGTCTCGAAGTAGATACGTCGTTTGAGGAGCATCCTATCTAGATTTTTGATCGAAATAGAAAGGCTCTTCGTGGTCGGTCTATTCCTTTGGTACGATTTATATGGCAGTACGGGCGGGTTCACTACGTGACTTGGGAGAGGGAGGCCGGTGTATTTGCATAGTGTCCAGAACTATTCAGGTTTTCTTCTTCTACACCGCGCTAGGGAAATTCGTTGATGAATTTCTTTAAGGGCGGAGTATTTTAAGAACCCGAATATTCATTTCAGGTATGTTTTTCCTTTTCTTGTAATTTTTCGGAAAAAGAGGAAATTATGAAAATTTTCTATGTACACGCCGTGTACTTCCTTTCCACAACAGGCCATGTGCTGGCCATGTGGTAAACACACACACAGCCGTGTGGGAGTGACATGGAGGCTTCTTAAAGAGGTGTATGGAAAAGGTAAGTACAGACCGTGTACATAAAAAGTAAACCCCATGTACTTTCTTTTCTTTCATTAAACACACTAGGGTTGAGTCTAATCTCCAAAATACTCTTCTTTTATGTCTTTTTCAACTGAGAGAACCCATATGGCCATGGATCTACGAAAAACCCTTGAGCCTCTGTCCATCCTCCGAATCAAACACCATTGGTTTTGTTGGAACCACATTGATCTACAATGTTCCTAGGCGATTCAAACCTCAGGGTTCACATATAGAGATATCATAACACTAACGTAGGTGGTTTGTGCCTTTCCATTCAATGTCTTTGAGTATTATGTTCAAATTCCACAAATACTCTTGAACGGCATATTACGTCTTTAACATTTTACCCCTATTTATTTTCCATCCATGCTTATATGCTTGTGTGAAGTCAATTTGGATATGAATAGGGTTTATTTCTATGCTTTGGATGTATTTCCCTTGCATGTTCTATTTATGATCGTTTGGTCATGTTTAGCCAGTTTGGATGCCTTGCCTATTTTCAATGCATGTTGCTGTAGGATAAAGTGTTTGTATTCTTACATGATTCTTATGTTGTAGAATTTTTATCGAAGTAGTTCTGTAGGTTTACTTGGCCATATTACACTTCTATGATCATTGACCTATAGAGGGACGTGAGTACCTGGTGTAGTAGACTATAAGGGTAATTGACCGGGTGAGCTTCCTCGGAGAGTCTTTGAGCAATTTTTTCACTAAGGGAGATTGATCGAGTGAGCATGTTCAGAGATCCTAGTACCACTTGGGCCTATAAGATTAATTGATCAAGTGAGTTTCCTCATAGGGTCCTTGATTGAATTATACTATAAGGGGATTGACCGAGTGATCATCCTCATAGATTCATTGAATTTAAATCCTGGCATGTTTAGACTATAAGGGGAATTGACCGTGTGAGCTTTCTAAGAGAGTCATAGACCATGGGGATATAAGTGTAATTGACCATGTGAGCTTCCTCAGAGATTTATCAACTACCATAGACTGTAAGGTGAATTGACTATGAGTGTATCCTTAGAGAGTCTTATTATACTGAACCAGAGGGGTTAAGATAAATGTACTTCCCAGTGGGTTGCCTATAATTTTTTGGTAGAACGAGAGGGGATGGTCGTGAGTATTTCCTCAAGGGTAGCCCATTTGTGATTAGCTGTTTGATTAGTTGCTGCATGATGTTGAAACTGTGGATTGTTTACTACTTAGTACATTCTTGTTTACTATTTTCTATACTTTTACCTACCATATATTCACTGACAATTAGGTACAGATCTTTGAGCCATTTCCTACTGGTATTTAGTCTCACACCCTGTTTGGGACATGATTTTGGGCCCAAAATGATTATATTGTTGAAGGTATAGATAAGGAAAAACGCCCATCTACTACAGGTACCTGATTTGCTGGGGAGCTGGAAAGCCTGGGACCAAGCTATAGCTTTCAATGATGTGGAGATTATCAGATTTCTTTTTCACTTTGTTTTAGCACTATTGTATTTGAGCATTGTGACTTTTTTGTTGTTTTCTTAGACATGTGTATCATGCGTCATTATATATATATATGTTCTCATGTTTATACTTCCAGTCTTTTTCTCTAACTAATTTATGTTATTATTAATGCTTCCACTCTTATATATATTTGTTTACTTCAGATTTGTACTCTGCCAATGAGGACATAGTTTCCCCACAATCAAACCCAAGTCCCTCGCTGATAGTTGGTAGCCTCTGGCATTCGGGGAAATGTGATTGAGGCCATGTGACCAACTGGGTACATGGCGCCTCTATGTGGCTTCTGGAATCAGGATGTTACACATTTCTTCCACCTTCTTGGAGAACCTTTCCTCAAGGTTGAGGGATGAATTTCAATTGGAGGATATGGGGCTTCATAGATGAACTTGGATTTATTCTTCTCCATGTTTGAGTTTCGCGGTGAGGTAGTGACATATTAGCTAAAGGGGTGCCCTAATTTAGGATCACACCCTGTTTCCAGGTATTCATGCCATCAAAAATGGTGTGGGATGCCTCTGGGAGGGAACCATCTTCCTTCAAATCATCTCCCTCTACCTCATTTTCTGTGATCACCTTGGGGTTGATTTTTACCATGTTCATTGAGGCACACCACATTGGGAGTGGTGTACCCGACGCCGAATTGTAAAAAGGATTCCTACACCCTTTATTGGAATTTCTACTTCCATGTTGTGGTATTCTTTGGGGTTCTTAGTGAATATTGACCCGAAGGGAGCCCTGGTCTGAAATTGTAATGTGAATTTTTATTATAAGGTGTAGACAATGAGAAAGGGAAGAATAGGTAACTCTTATATCCTTCGTTTTTCCTAGATGGTGGAAGACATACATCCACTGTGTGGGGATTTGAGGTAAAAATTCCCCCAGCCCAACGGGCTGGGGTTGTTATAGTTCTTCTGTTGATGCACAACATCTATTATTTTTTGGCCTTATGAGAGAATTTTTATTTAAAAATTTCCCTAGCCCTGTGTGTTGGGGTTCTCCCCGTATTGCGGTAGTAGCTGCTGCAACTACCACCCTTTCAATTTCACATACTCCCAGGCCGGAGTAATATGAGAATAGAACTGGGCCTTCATGGAGTGTATGGTCTTTTTAATACATGAGCACTACTTTCTATTTCGAATCCCTTAGGTGGGAAGTATGTTGGGTGTTTCGGGTCACCTAACTCAGAAGCTTTTTCATTGCATGATCTCTTGGTCCCTGATGCTTTTTGAGACTTACTAGGGGCCTGTTTTTTGATGAGCTTCCCATTTTCTCTGAGCAGGGGGTTCCTTTGAGTTCTTCCTCTGGGTGATGACATTACAAGATGTCATTTACAATGGGGCCTATGGTACGAGTCATAGGGTGAAGTGTAGAGAACCATGTTATCCACATCCCCAAATGTGATCTCCAGCTGGGCCATTTCCAATGAGGTGATGCAACCTATGCAGTGCATGAAGGAAATCCATTTCAATATTTTTCGTTCTCTTTTATGACTATGTCTTTTTTATGGATGGGAGGGATTCTGAGTTAATTAGATGGCGAAGCACCCCCATCGTTCTGACATGGTCTGCATACACTTTGTAGGGTAGGAATTTTTCATTCATCTGACAAAGATTCATCCATGTGTTGAGGCGAATTTCCTTCATAAATTCCCACAACAACTCTCTGGGTATGTCGATGTTTGAAGTGGATGTCGGCCAATACATCACTAGTATGTTATCCCAAGATAGTCTTATTCTCATAGGTAGCATATCATGTTATTGTTCATCTGAAGGCTCCTCTACATGATATGTCTAGCTCTATTGCTACTTAATAATTTCATTCCAAGTGATCAGGATAGTGGAAGACTTATTGATTTGCGGAAAAAGGTGGAATGGACATAAAATTGACTGTGACCCCGTGCCATCCTTTGGTTGGAAAATAATATCACTCCTTATATATGGAGTTCCCGATGTGTCTAAATCCATTCTAAGAACCTCAAAGTAGGAGGGATTGCTCACATTTTTCCCAGCAATGGGAGGACCTTCCTGCCAGTACGAATTTTGTGTTTAGGGAGGACCTTTTCAGTTGGTGTTATATTGGCGAGGGATACTATTTCAAATTAATTCCTGGACAGGGGAGTTTTCCTTTCAGTGTATACCATGAATATTACCTTCAGGGTAGGTTATACTATGGGGAGGGCCGTTTTACTACTTGAATTTACTATGGGGAGGGCCTTCACAATGACCGTTATCATGGCGAGGACAACCATCATGACTTGATATGTGGTTGTAAGGAGTATTCCTATAGTGTACATCCTTGAGAGGACCTTAAGGATGTAATGAAATGAGAGGAGGACCTTATTGTTGCTTGGAATTAGTATCAGGGGGACCTTTAGTGTATCTTCTATTGTTGGGAGGGCCTTCAAAATATATTTCATCACGGCGAGGACTACCATCATGACTTTATGTCTGACTATAGGGTGAAGCATATCTGTACCATATACCATGAGGAGGACAACCAGAGATGATAAAATCAAGGGTAGGACCATGTTTCTATTTTGTATTCATGTCGAGGGGAGGGCTACCTTGATGAGCATCAAGAGATAGGATCTCATTATCGATCATTCTTTTCCCATGGAGTGGGCCCCTATGGGTGATCTGTGGAGGACCTTTAGAGCTGGTCGTAGAGATATTGCGGGGAGGGCCTTCACAAATGCTATTAACACTTCAATATTGTTTTAATTGAACGAAAGGGTCTTTAGAATTTGTTAATATATGTTTGCGGGCGTCATTAACCCCAACATCTAGTAGAGTGGGATCATTTACGTGCTCTTCATTTTCTGGTTGGCTTTGGAGAATTTCATTTTTCGGTGCTCTCTTGTGGGTAATCAGGGCCATCATCTATGGGAAATGGCCTTCATATATGGGACCATGTTCTATTGGGTCCTAGAATTTCATCGGGATACACTGATGGGAATCATGAGTTTTTAAGTGATATATGTTTGGCCTAGAGCGGCCACCACGTTGGACCAGTGTCCCCAGTTGGAATATGTATTTGTTCCGGATCCGGTTTTCTGTATATCGTGGGATATATCCATCAAACCTCTTTAACTAGATCAGAGATGAATAACTACTCTAGATTGACTAACACATTTTGTGAGTGAGTTATTCGGTTCGAGGAAACCAGTTTCCAGGCCTGATTTCCTACCATTGCTAGCAATGCAATGATATCATGTCATATTTGGAGGATATGGTCTGGAAATGATGGATTATCATCCATCATTTCCAGAAATATATATGATACATCATTGGATGGAATGAGAAAAGATTCCCATTACGACGTCGGAGTAGGAATTCTTTCCTTCTCTGTTCCTCCACAAGTGTCTAGTAGATATTGGTAGTTCTCCTGTGTCGGGGCAGAGGAATGAGTCTTCCACCAATGGACTTCTCCGATCCCCACCATATTTTTCTAGTGTTCTTCATATTCATGAGAAGGTATTTTCATTTACTCTCTTTACATTTTATTTGTCTCACGGTATTTGTATTCATCTTCAAGAATTTAACACTGCTCATATTTGGATTCCGCCCTATTTAGAATGTTGTCCTAAAATGTGTCAGCAGGTGTTTGTGCATGCATATATCTAGTTTCCGCCCAATATGGATGGAAGGAATGTTGTGTGTTGGAAGATATCTGCATCTTCCTATAGTTTTCCACTCTTTCAACATAGCAAGACCAACAAGCACTATTAGAATTGTTCATGTGATCATATTGTGCGACCATATTTTTATGGTGGGATGGAGTGGATAGTGATTAGTTGTATGTCTTCTCATTGAATTCCACCGCGTTAGTACAATAGAGATACTCCTTAGGAACCAGGGTGATAGAGTGTTCTAGATAATATATTTTCCGCCCTTGGGAGGAACCCCGAGGGGCCCGGGTGTCTTCGACTTTGGCAGGTGCCCTCGGCATAAGGTCCTCTTCGGCAGGAGGAGGCTTGGTCATCCAATGTCAGCAGCGATGCTCTCTGCAGAGGGTCCATGAGTAGGAACTCTTTGTTGTTGAGATGATTTTGTCAACATCGAATTCATCTTTCTCTCTATGATAAGGTAGGTACTCATTGTCACGTTATAGGGACAGGATCCCAACATAGTTTGAGACAACCACCAGGGCCACCTAGTGCTGGTGTGCCGACAGTAGCTGAAGAGGTGGTCGACGGGTCTTCACAGACTAAAGGGCCTATCCTGTAGCCTCCTGTGTGTATAGAATACCATTTCAGTGATAATTTTTTATCATTGTGTTGGATACCCAACTTTCATGATGTTGGGTAGGCAATGGGGTTCTTCTCTTCATTGGGGACCCTACCGCCTAAGTGATCGTTGATTTGTGTGTCTTCATTGGTCATTGGGATGTCATTTGGATCAATACTTGCTCTACAGGAACCATAAATATACATATATGAAATATAGACCACAAAACCTCTTAAAATTATAATTCCATAAAACATATTCATAATTGTAGATTCATCTTGGCCCCCATCAACTTTTTGTTTGATGTGGAGTGAAGGGTATTGATTGGGGTTGAACTGCCACTTTGGTTAAAGATTCACATACGGTTCACCATTTTTTCTCACACCTCTATGGTGGTCCGTTTTATTCATACCAAGGCGAAAAAATGGTCTTACGTGTACTATCTTTTTTCATTTATCATTAGGGTAGAACTGCCACCTAGGTTTAGGATTCATGTCGGGTTCAACATTTTTGTTCTGCCTCCATGGTGGTGTGTTTTACGGGTGTGCATAAATTTGCATGATGAGGATCATCAACCATCCATTTTTCTTTTGGGATGGATTCTCATCAAATTTTACATTCCTTTTTTATGACCCGTTCAACGTCACTATCCTTTAAAGACGGTTGGGCTAACCCTGTGGGAACTATTGGCCCCTACGGACGATTGCGTGGGGATCAATAATTTGTGAAATCAGTCCTTCATTTATATAACATCCTTAGATGGTCTCCAATGGGATTATTCATGGAGCCAAGAACACCAAACGACCTAGGTATTAAGGATTCATGGACCTATTTTTCAATTGAAGGAGCGTATTGATTAATGATCCAGAAAACGAAACTTATGGACTCCCTTGGTCAAGAGGATGAGAGTTCAGTCTCACCGCACCCTTCTAGTGGAAGACTGTTTCCTGTTCCAAGACTCTATTATATATATCAGTAATGTTCATATGTTCTTCAATCCTTGATTCATTCCAAAAGAGAGTGTCCTTGGGCTACACTTCATTTGCAAGATCGTCGTTGGAATGCATATGTTTGATGCTATAGAGGTGATGTTGAATCAAGCCATATAATAATGCATTTTAGAGATTATTTTCATCCAGGGGATGGGTGGTGAATTGATGCTCGGATCAGGCCCATAAAAAGGTCTTCCTATGTATCCTCGCGAGTGGTATTACAACCCATGTAGTTCAGATTAATTGGGGTTTACGCATGGGAGCTTCTCATTTGATGGGTTATGATTCGGTATAACCTTTTGGATGGGCACCCTTTTGATCTCAGGCCTTCTGGTAGAAGTCCTACATTTTCTGATTTGGTCCTGAATTATAGTTATTCAAGTTCAAATGATGTGGGGCTTACATGTGGAAGCTACCCATTTGATTGTACATGATTGGGTGAACCCTTTTGTATGGGCACTCTTTTGAGCTCGGCCCTTTAGGTGGATGTCCAACGTAACCTGGTTTTATCAAGAATCAGAGTTCTCATAGTTTATATGATGTGAATGTTGTAATCATCACAAATATCTGATCCCACATGAGTCATTCACAATGTGTGAAATAAGAGGATTTGAAGGATTCAACAATGAACATGATTTATCCACTATTTTTAGGGGAGGGAGAGCCTACGGCAGAAGAGGCTGGGGTGACCGTGGGTGAGGGAGTGTAGCAACGTACCCTTTAATGTGAGATTATATTAAGGTTCATGCATCCCTACCTTAGAATATTTTGTACTTAACTCAGTGGGAGGGCCACTGAGCATGTTTAGGGATGGGGAAGAGTTTATTCCTCATCAAAAGGGGGAGCGATCATATAACCTTCAACTAATTACTATTCCTTATTAAATGAAAAATCAAATAATCCCCCTTAATCCCTAAAACAAGGAGGTTCTCATCGGTGTCCCATGGTTGGACATTGGGTTAGCATGGGAATGTTTCCATACATGCATTCCCAAAGACCAAACCACTATGGGGAGAGCCTTTGTGAATCCTCTTACCATGGGTATATAGACTCAGTGGGGTGCGCTGATACACCCGATGGTAAGATCATACAGGTCTGGTGACATTGGAGGAGCCTTTGGCCTGATGTCGGTGGACAGGTTAGCAGAGGGATCATGGAGGATTGGACAGTAATGGAGGGGTGAGGTTGGGTTCGGGAGAAATAATAACCAAAACACCCCATTCTGCGTACTGAGTTTTTATGCAGGATGGGGGAGGATCTGCATACCATTGTTGTTTTCGGGCATAGGGGTCATCCGTATGCCGATGTGTTACGTAGTCATTGGTATTGGAAACCGCGTACTATAGTTGCAAGGACCCGAAATTTTGATTAAATCTTGTTTCCTAATATTGTGTGTTATTTTATTTTCATACTCAACACAACTATTTTATTTGATAACATGAGTATAAATGAGACCGTATGGTTTGGACTGTTATATGACCATTAGTCAACATGACCATTGGAAACTAAATATTTCGATTATTGTCTCTAAATACAAGTGATCTTGATTAATTAATATAGAAAGAAGATTTGATGGACTCATCCAGTAGTCTCAGACCAATCAAAGCCCATCTAACAGAACATGGGAAGGAGGTAGCACCACTAGGCTTTGCTCTGGACCAAAACAAAGCCGAACATCATTGTGTAAATCTAGAATTAAATCACCTTCACCAGAAGTTCAAACTGATAGAAATTACTACTCGTGCGATGATGGCTGAGTCGCCCTCAGATTCTCTCACCGTAGCACTCCTTACACTTAGGTCCTATGTTGGGGTTATAAGGGGCTATATAAAGAGACCATAACTGCTTTGTGTAATCCTTTGAGATAAATAAAATTTTGTTTTCTTCTTGGTGATGTTTTTAAATTTTCGAATGTCTAGATAAATTTAGGATGTATATTTTTGATGAATTTGAAAAAAAAGGATATTTCAAAATATTTTTATAAACCTTAAATAATTAATGATGTGTAATGATTTTCAATAAATGGTCTTCTACAAATGTGTTTAGTAAGAAATTTGGAGTCTAATTAGATCAACATAATTTTTGGTGAATAGTAAGTTATGAATAGTGATTTTACGCTTAGGATTAGTAATGTGACCCAATGGATTAGTAATCTCATTTACCAAAAGTATTAATATATTATAGGCACCTTGATTAAGTAATGTGATTCAATAAAATGGTTAAATAACTGTTTCAAAAATTATTAGTCAAGTATTAGTTTTTTCGGGTGAATAGTGTTCTTAATTAAAAATTAAAGTAAAAATATTTATAAATTTTTTTTTATAAAATGGACTTTATTTTTGAATCCAGAGCATCGATATTATGTGAAGGTAATTTTTGGGGATTTTTCTGAAAAAAATGAATTTTTGGTGAATAGTGTTTTTATTTAAAAATTAAAATCAAAATATTTAGAAAATTATTTTTATAAAATGGAGTTTATTTTTTGAATTCAGATAATTGATATTATGTTAAGGTAAATATTTTGGATTTTTCTAAAAAGGTTGAATTTTTAGTGAATAGTAAAAATACAGTTTTAGGGTTTCAGTATGTTTAATGACATCATAACTGCATCATGATGATGTCATGAGATATTTTTAAGGGATGTTCGACTTATGAATAGTAATATAATGTATGAGGTGTCCTATGTAGCCAATTCCATGAGGAAATACCAATTGTTTTACCAATACCACCAATGAGGTGTCCCTTGGCCATTAATGCCTTGTCCCCTCACTTCCCTTATAGATACCAAGCCATTATCTCATCCATTTCAATCCAAAATCCTCCTAAAAGAAAGTATGATATCCTTACCTCCCAAGTAGTCCACCCAAGGTTCCCTCAAGCCCCTCATGGTCTCAACCTTTGAGTTTTAAGAGTTACGTTTTAAGGTAAGGGATCCTACCTCTCTCTTTCTTTTCATGTATTCTCCTTTATGTCATTTATTTTAAGCTCCATGTTCTTATGTTGGGGATGTTCTTTTATATTCATCCTACTATCCTTTTCATGTTCATTTATGACAGACCCCCTATTTCTCTCCTCAACATATTTTAAGAATTCTTAAGTGGCGCCATTAAGCTGCCGAATTTTTGTATGGGATTCTATCACCGTTCTCATTTTCACGTTCTATTTTCATGTCAAGTATTTCAAGTTCTTATTATTATGTTGGGGTATGATCTGTATATCTATCATACATATAATTTATGTTCATATTATGAGAGACTCTATTGGATCTCATCAATTCATTTTTTTGATGTTTTAAGTGACGCTGTTAGGCTGCCAAATTTTCATAAGAGAAATCTTATTTTTGTCTTCCTTCCATGTTTTTCATTTTATATGGTATGTATTTTAAATTTCATTACCATGTTCTTATATCCTTTATATCATTTCCCTATACTGTTTTATGGATCATTTATGAGTGGGTGACCCATGGGCCCTCTCTTTTCAATGTTTTTTATAGCCTTATAACATAGTCGTTATGCTACTGAATTTTCGTCTCTAAATGTCTCTCTCTTTTTCTAAAATTATTTTATTTTATTAAGTGAATACTCAAATCTCTTTCTTATATATGGGTATTGACATATATATCAAAATGTTCTATTTTAATTCTGGTACTTTCATACATGAAACCCTCTTTCCTTTTTCTGTGGGTTTAAAGTGACATAAAGATCATGTCTTTAAAGCAGTTTTTAAAACACTATGATTATGAAATGAAACCCATTTCTTTTATGCTGTATGGGTTATTTATGAAATTTTTGATGATGATATATGTGACTCACATGATAATAAAGACAATTTAAGGGTGAGCCCAGATAGCGCTCAAATGCATTGGGTAATGATGCAACCACTAGAGATTACAATTTTAATGAAACCTTGGTGAATAACCATGGTAATTTCAAATGAAACCTTGGGGATGGACCTTGGTGATATGTTCATGATTGTCTAAGTTAAATGTTGTAGGCACATCTTCATGTTATGAAAAACGTTATTTTTATTATGATATGCCTCATGATCTCTTTCTCATTCCTTATAGTTATTTTTCATGACTTTGCGATGTATCTCAAGTTCACATGTAAAATGTTTCCCTTGTTTTCCTTACCAGGCCTTATTATCACCCTTTAATTTTATGTATGATCCTAGGTTATAAGATGCTATAATGAACTTAGTATGAGCAATGTGGAATCCATTAAAGTGTTTAAGAAGAATGTTTTATGTATTTTTCATGTATTATGTTCATGGTTTCCAAGACCCTAAACCTTAAAGATCCTAGGTTTTGTATAATGTAATGAAAGTTTTTTGTGATAAAATGCAGGATGTCATAGTTGGTATCAATGGGAGGTTTAGTTATTTGTGGAAATTAGGATATGAAAACTTTAGGAATAACTCTATATAAAAGTTTAAATATAGAAAATATTACTTGTATTTTGGTGAGTATTGAGTAGGTGGGTTCCAAACAAATAAATCTTTGTCTAGATACAAACAAGTAGAGGTGGCTCTGGAACAGATGTTCCAAGGAGTGAAAACTCTGACAAGGTGCTTTGGGCTTGACCCGAGGTAACCTGGTGCATGACAATGGGCCTTGGTTCACTCTTGTTTTGACACTCCCGGGGGATATGTTTGGTAAATTCATAAGCTTTGTATGAACTATTATTAAAGGAAAAAAGAAAAAATAAAATAAAGATTTGCATCAGAATATATGATCATGGATAACCTAGATTGGAACCTATGGGATCACAAGTTAGGGTATACTTTTCTTCTACAATTTTATCCTTCTATGCTTTAAGTTTCCTTTTCATGATTTTTGGATAAGTATTTAAGCCCCCTAATTATACTTTCTTTTCTTGGTTAATGGTGGGAAATGAAAGAACATGTCCAAACAACCAATGTGATAGGACATGTGACGATTTCCCTATTAATATGAAAAATATGATGAGAGATAAAGTTTAACATATTTTGATTATTCGAAACCAGCTATCAAAAATCACAATTAATAATTGGTACCTAGTTGAATTCCCAAATTCATCAAGGAAGAAGAAGACAAAGTCTCAAGGATGTTCATCAGATAATATTAATAAAGGAAAGAATACCCAACTTCCTTTGTGAAAAAAGTGTGGAAAGAGGCACCAAGGGGAATGTCACAGAGAAACCAGGAGATGTTTTATGTGTGGGGTGATAGGGTATAAAGTAACCAATTTCTTTTAAAAAATCGATAATGTGATGAATAGGGATAAGGTACAATCTAATGTACTTTATACTTTTTAATGTCGTAAATGTGGAGATGTGGGACATTATCTAAGGAAATGCTCTCTTTGGAGGGATGAGAAGAATGATGAGCATCAACAATCTTCAAGGAAAAGGGAACAATTCAAGTCCTATGCTGAGATGGATCATGATGGCTGACGTACATGTAACTTCTTCGCAAAAATTGTCTATGTCATGTTGTATTTTAGTTCGTACTCTATGAGCATATATTTAATGTTTTCTAAGAACATAAATTCACTACCTAAGATAGTTTTATATCATTAAAGAAAATATCTATTGTTATGTATCACATTTTGATGTTGTGAAGCTGTTCTACATAATAAAATTGATTAGGTGATTAAAAGATGCATATTATTTTGGAAGATGTTCACTATTTTAGGAACCCTATATGACCAAGGTAAATAGAATACTAAGGTATTTTCATTGGGGAGTAAAGGTAGACTTATATTTTGAAGAATTAATGAATTTAATGCGAACTTATGGTAATTTATGTTAATTATGGGAATGATTAACCAATCTTGGGGAGAATGTGATTAGGTGAGTTACATTTGTTATAATATGATAAGAGTGGGTGATGTTGTTTGGAGATGAACGATAAAGTTTATCATGGAAGACTATGTTATGAAATCATTCTTATATTTGGGTTCCAATCATAGTTTGGTTTATTTTGAGGAATTTTAAGGATAGTTATTTATGGAATGTTCTATTATGAACTTTGGTTAGTACTGTGGAACTTTGAAGATTTAAAGTAGTTTCCCTTCTTATGGGGTTCTTTCTTTTTGAAGAGTTGTTTTATCTTACCCTTTCTGTTTTTGGGATAAATGTTTGAAGATAGATAGTTATTATTTTAGGGATTATGTGATTCTCTAGAAGATGATTCTTGTGCTTTTGATGAGACCAACTGTTTTTTAATTCTTATTGTTTGGATAAAAGATTAGTTTTGGTAGAAACATATTAAAGGATGAAACTCTACTTAATGGTAAGTATGTTTCCTTGTGTTTTTATTCTATGTAGTAAATTAATTCCTCAAAATTATAAAAAGGAATGTAAAACAAAAACATTGTCTGTTAATGTTTCCTATTGGGAAATAAAATACCATTTAACCCATCACAAGATTGTGATTTTATAGTGGTTAACTTTCTCCTAATCATGTTTTCTATCACTCTCCATCAGAACTTGACCGTTTATTTTCTCTTCCATATCCATGTTTTCTTACATAGATCCCCAGTATGGGTTAACTCGGGTGACCATTGTACTTCCTTTTCTTTCTTTTAAAGTAATACTTTTACTGACTCTTTTTCCAAGGTGGGACTTTCAATGAAATTTCCAAGGCCAATTTTAAAAATTGCGAGGACACAATTTCTTAAGGGGGGAAGAAAGTAATGACCTGAAATTTTGAATAAATCTTTTTTCCTAATTTTGTGTGTTATTTTATTTTTATACTCAACAAAACTGTTTAATTTGATAACATGGGTATAAATTATACCATTGGGTTTCAACTTTTATATAACCATTGTTCAATATGACCGTTGGAAACTAAATGCTTCCATTATTGTCTCTAAATACAAGTGATCTTGGTTAATTAATATAGAAAGATGATTCGAGGACCTCATCCAGGAGTCTCGGGCCAATCGAAGCCCATCTAACAGAACTTGGGATGGAGGTAGCACCACTGGGTATTGCTCTGGACCAAACCCAAGCTGAACTTTATCGTGTTAAGCTAGAATAAAATCGCCTTCACATGAAGCTCAAACTGATAGAAATTACTACTCATGCGATGTTGGTCGAGCTGCCCTCATATTCTCTCACCTTAGCACACCTTACACTTAGGTCCTATGATGGGTTTGTAAGGGGCTATGTAAGGAGACCATAACTTCTTTTCTTAATCCTTTGAGATAAATAAAAGTGTGTTTTCTTCTTGGTGATGTTTTTAAATTTTCAAATGTCTGGATAAACGTAGGATGTATATTTTTGAGGAATTTGAAAAAAAGGATATTTTAAAATATTTTTGTAAACCTTAAATAATTAATGATGTGTAATTATTTTCAAAAAATGGTCTTCTACAAATGTGTTTAGTAAGAAATTTGGAGTCTATTAAGATCAACTTAATTTTTGGAGAATAGTAATTTATAAATAGTGATTTTACACTTAGGATTAGTAATGAGACCAAATGGATAAGTAATACCACTTAAATAAAGTATTAATATAATATAGGCACCTTGATTAAGTAATGTAATTCAATAAAATGGGTAAATAACTGTTTCAGAAATTATTAGTCAAGTATTAGTTTTTTCAGGTGAATAGTGTTTTTAATTAAAAATTAAATTAAAAATATTTAGAAAATTATTTTTATAAAATGGGCTTTATTTTTGAATTCAGAGCATCAATATTATGTTAAGGTAATTTTTGGGGATTTTTCTGAAAAAAATGAATTTTTGGTGAATAGTGATTTTATTTAAAAATTAAATTAAAAATATTTAGAAAACTATTTTTATAAAATAGAGTTTATTTTTGAATTCAGATCATTGATATTATGATAAGGTAAATTTTTGGGAGTTTTCTAAAAAGCTTGAATTAGGGTTTCGGTATGTTTAATGACATCATAACTGCATCATGATGATGTCATGAGATATTTTATGGGACGATCGACTTGTGAATAGTAATATATGTTTTGAGGTGTCCCATGTGGCCAGTACCATGAGGAAATACCACTTGTTTTACCAATTCCACCAATGAGGTGTCCCTTGGTCATTAATGCCTTGTCCCATCACTTCCCCTATAAATACCAAGACATTCTCTCATCTTTTTCATTCCAAAATCCTCCTCAACGAAGTTCTGGTCTCTTTACCTACCAAGGAGTCCTCCCAAGGTTCCCTCAATCCCCTCAAGGTCCTAACCATCGAGTTTTAAGAGTTACATTTTTAAGGTAAGGGGTCCTACCCCTCTCTTTCTTTTCATGTATTCTCATTTATGTCATTTATTTTAAGATCCATGTTCTTATGTTGGGGATGTTCTTTTATATTCATCCTACTATCCTTTTCATGTTCATGTTATGATATAACCACTTTTTCTCTCATCAATTCATTTTAAGAATGTTTATGTGGCACCGGTAGGCTGTTGAATATTTGTAAGGGATTCTTTCACCCTTCTCATTTTAAAGTTCTATTTTCATGTCAAGTCTTTCAAGTTCGTTTTATTGTGTTGGGGTATGATCTCTATATCTATCATAATGAAATTTTATGTTCATATTATGAGAGACGCTATTGGATCTCTTCAATTCATTTTTTTGATGTTTTAAGTGACGTCGTTTGGATGCCGAATTTTCATAAGAGAAATCTTATTTTTTTCTTCCTTCCATGTTTTTCATTTCATATGGTATGTCTTTTAAATTTCATTACCATGTTCTTTTATTATTGATATCATGTCCCTATACTGTTTTATGGATAATTTATGAGTTGGTGACCCATGAGCCCTCTCTTTTCAATATTTTCTAAAACCCTATAACATAGTCATTATGCTGTAGAATTTTCATCTCAAAATGTCTCTCTCTTTTTCTAAAATTATTTTATTTTATTAAGTGAATACTAAAAGATATTTCTTCTAAATGGGTATTCAAATATATATAAAAAAATTTATTATAATTCTGGTACTTACATACCTGAAACCCGCTTTCCTTTTTCGGTGGATTTAAAGTGACATAAAGATCATGTCTTTAAAACAGTTTTTAAAACGTTATGATTATGAAATGAAACCCATTTATTTTATGCTATATGGGTTATTTATGAAATTTATGAGGATGATATATGTGAATCACATAATAATAAAGACAAATTAAGGGTGCGCCCTGATATCTCTTCAATGCATTGGGTAATGATGTAACCACTAGAGATTACAATTTTAAAGGTTCCTTGGTGAATAACCTTGGTAATTTCAAATGACACCTTGGGGATGGACCTTGGTGATATGTTCATTATTGTATAAGATAAATGTGGTAGCCACATCTTCAAGTTATGAAACATGTTATTTTTATTAGGATATGTGTCATGATTTCTTTCTCGTTCCTTAAAGTTATTTTTCATGACTTTTTCATATATCTCATGTTCACATGTAAAATGTTTCCCTTGTTTCCATTACTGGGCCTTCTTCGCACCCTTTCCTTTTATGTATGCTCCCAAGTTATGAGATGTTGTAATTAACATAGAATTATAAATGAGTAAGCCTTTCAAGTGTTTAAGAATAATTTTTTATGTTTATTTCATGTATTAAGTTCCTGGTTTCCAAGACACTAAACCTTAAAGATCCTTGGTTTTGTATAATGTAGTGAATGTTTATGTGATAAAAAGCGAGATGTCATAATAGTGGTATGCATCTCTCCATGACACTTGAAGTTCTTTCCATGTAATGAGGTATTATGTTGTTTCAAGTTTAGTCAGTGTCACGATACACTATGTGGAGCACCATCTTGAAAGAGGGTTCAGGGGATCATCGTTTGCGGTGACTTCATCCGCGAGAAGTCTATGGTTCATGGTTTACTATTTAGTTTTGCGGTCCAATTTTTATCATTAAATTCCACCATTTTATGGTTAATGGCCTGTTGTACCTATGGATAAAGTGTATTTTAATTCACGCGTCATAGATGAATCAAGAAGGAAGCTGGATTCCTCTTCGAACCATTTCTTCCAACTTCTGATTCCCCTTCAAGCCTTCGTCGTCCATCGCTCATCCTTCTACTATTCTCCCTTTTATAGAGCATCATGACAATTGTATCTATTGGTCCTGAAACTAAATTTTAAGAGGCCAATGAAGATACCCTGAATCGCAGAAGACCCGGTAAACTAGGGTTTGTAGAGGCTTCAGTTCACGATAATGGTTCGCAGAACCCTACTAGTTCGCTTCGTCCATGAACAGATGAGTTCACATCACGATATGCAGATGGTCCTAGCATCAATGAATATTTCAGAGGCTTGGTTTGTGGTCTTTATTTCTCACTCTCCATCACCTCATGGGACTACGGTTTGCAGATCATTCCACATACCTAGTGGTTCACAATCTAGCTGGTCTGCGTACCTTTCGCGATGATGGTTCGCAAGCCAGTTAAAATATTTTGAAAACATGAATTCTTTCAAAATTCTTCTGAATATTAAAACTCAATTTTAGTCTATTAAACTTAGTTTTCTTGTAGGATTGCTTTCATCCATCTACAAATTGTTTTCAATTGTGGGGCTATTTTCATCCCCTAGTAGATTTGTTGGACCCTACATCAAAATAACTACATTTTTCATCACTATATTTTCAATGTCCTTCTCATATGCACTATTTAAATCTAATTATCCATTATAATTATATTATATTAAAATAATTATGATTCTATGGAAATGATATCACTATTAAAAATACTCTATAGTCTTTCTCATGGAATAGTATATTAAGTTCTTCTTTCTATGTATTACTTGTATTATTTCCATTTCATTTCTTCTTTGTATTCAATTTAACAATAATGATGAATGATAGTGGAACTAAAATTATATATTCTTTTGGTTGAAAATATATATCCTTTATGTGCATATTCATTTTATTGTTTTATGCATTTTAAAATAAAAACATATATGATTAATTAAGGTATTTTTTACTTTAGTCTACTTTCTTTCCAAATGAATATTCTTTTGACATTTTCTATAAAGTTGTTTTCTCCAAAAAATGACCTTTATTACAAAACTATGAAAGTATTATATTTATTAAATATTTTTTTTAAATATCCTTTTCTCATATTCTTATTTATTATTCTTTAGGTAGCTACCAATCTAAGAAGTTTTGGAATTCTAAAGTAATTTATATATCAATTGTTTTATAATGAAAAATATTTTAAAAATAAAAGGTATAAAAAATATAAGGGTTATTTATTCTTATTTCTCCAAGTAATTTATTAATACAATTATGATGTTTTATTTTATATTTCAATATCCCTAAATTCTTATTATTATTGACTAGAGATATTTTATAATGATATTATTCACATTCTTTCACTAGATGGCTTATGATTATGCCTTATAGAAATCCTCATGAAACTCAATTATTTTTCAATGGTTAATTAAGATTTGATAGAATTGAGATTTTTTCATACTCATGTGGTCCACATATGTATTTTTTCATTATCTAATGGTTGGTAATGGAATTATCTATTCTTCTAATGTATTGTGTAAATCTTTATATCTCATGATATGGCATGTTAGTGACAAGGGAGTGAACCAAATCCAATATGGGACTTTGTACACTTTTTTTTTGGAATGATGGGTGAACCCAATCAACTATAAGAATTTTTTCACTTTGAGATGATGGTTTTAGAGGAAATCCTTGACATTATAAATGATTTACTATGCTTACACATGTGCCACATTATTATGCATATTTTACTTTTTTTCAAGACTCCTAGTTTTTGAATCATGTTTGAAAACTCCTATTAATCATGTCATATGTTATGAAATAATTATTTTTCCATGAGTCATGACATATAATATTTTTGTTTTTATTTATTTTTATCTTATGTATGTACACACACTATGATTATTCTCGCATACCCACATGCTCTTCTTATTCACACTTATGAACTTCTATCATTTCATCTCATATTTTACCTTACAGGTTATCTAAACTCACCCTTTCACATGTTTCCATTCACTATGTAATATTAAAAAATATTATGTATTTTATGTACAAAATGATATCATATTAGATGTATAATTGTTATATATATTGATTATAATGTAAAATAATTTATTTATGTGTCTAATATTCAAATACACTAAACCTATACATTATTGGGTATGATTTATTATGATATGAAAATTTTAAAATATGTAAATTGTCTAAAATATATATGTGTTGTTCATGAGTCATATTAACGGGTATCATAGAAGGGTTTAGTTATTTTTTAGGATGACGATGTTAATAAAATGAGGTTAAAACCAGAAACATCTTATGTTGAACCAAAAGTGTTTTAGGGTGAATCTAGATTATTAGAAGTTGAGATGATAGTGTCAAAATTTAAAAAATATTATGATTTATTTTCCTTCTCATATGTTTCCTTACTATGATTATTATTACTTGAAACTCACAATAACAATTTGGGTTTCAATTAATTGTTATAAAAAGGAGTAATTTAGTTAACAATGAGTGTAATAGATAGTACAATGAATAAACCAATGAAAAAATAAACGGGCGGAGATATGGTGGGGAAAATATCATAGATATTCTAACATAAATATCTTAAGCTGTGAATAACAATGAAAATTATGTAGAACTCCCAGATTTTTTAAGCAAATAATATATCTCAATTGAGTTCCTAATGTCGTAACATAGATCCTACTATAGTGGGTCTTTCAAACCACTATTTGTTTTGAAATGGATCAACACAATAGAAAATTTATTTTTAATTATACCATGATCCAAATATGAAATGTTTTTTTAGTTGACTATATTATGGATAATGAATATAATAAATTTTGTACTCTCATTTAGAATATGATTTAAGGGGAAGAAATGGAATACATGAAATGATAGTATTCTATGATGATATTTATCATTAAAATTTTCCTCCAAATCATCGAACTAAAACAGATATAATTACTTGATTTGAAGTAAAATAATGAAAATTAAATTAGAAACTATGAAGAAATCATCACAATAATTTAAATTTATGCTTTTTCTTTTATCATTGGACCTTAATGAAATAATGATAATTTATTTAGTGTATTAAAACCAAGTCCTTGAAATGTGTTATCAATAAGGTAAATTATTAGGTATGAAATTTTTTTTTGATATTCCCTCATGATATAAATAGAGATTAATGAATCCCATTTTTCATAGTGTTTTTGGGGTAAATAAATGAAAAATAGAGTATTAAGGAAACATAAATGATAAAAAACAAGGATGAAAGAAAATTAGTCTTCCAATATGTTAAAAAAGTGGGAATAATAATATTTGAAATTTTCATATCATGATAGGTAAATTATTTAAGTGTTGAATATGAGGATATTAAGAACACGAATATTGGGGTGATTTGAAAAGGTAAACCAATTTCATGGATGTTAAGAAAGATCAACCTAATACACTAATCACACCCTAATAATTTAATTATTTTTAGTATGGACATTATAATGAACATTTATCCAAACAAAGGGTTAATTATTACATTCGACATCATCAAACCCAAAATAAAATGGGGAAGGGGATATCTTATGCAGCCAAAACTGTTTTACTGGGTCTGGAGTATGATATTTTGAAAGGTAGACTAAACATACACTCGTGAAAATATTATGTATTTATAGAGACCCAAAATTGAAGTACGTGGACATTAAATTTATTTTGCGGAATTAATAATACATGGAAATAAAAAAATCCCAATGAACGTATTAGTTTAGCTATATTGGAAACTCAAAACATAATCTTCTAATCATGGTGAAAGATCTTACACATCTCTCATAAAGATCTTCCCCTTTTGTTTTCCACCCTAAAACCATTATTTATATCCTGGTGAAAAGAAAACATAAAAAGGGTGAGCTCAAATTCTCAGTACGTGTAAACAGGGAGAACATAATATAATCCATAAACATTTGAACGTAAAAATATTAAAAAAATGTTTACACATCAAAATCTAGAGAAATGACATTATTATTGGAAATACATAAGCCATATATTATAAAAGAACATTATCCAGGATATAATATCATTATCATAAAACATGTAATTGTGGAAAATTAAAAATTACATATTATGGTTTCTATTGTAGCCCAGGAATTGCTACCAAGACCATCATAGTGGAAAAGTCCTATTACTGAACTAGGTTAACATGCCATTCCATCCCTAAATTATGGAACCATATTTACCAGTTGTTCTAGTCATCTCAATCTCATGAGATATAAATCATTACCCAGTTCATTGGAGGGAGAAATAGGTCCCACCAATCTCAAAATGAAATCATTCATTCGTGTGCCACAAAATATAAATCATTCATCATATTATAAACTAACAAATAAAATTGGTTACTTTAAACATCATTCCATTATAACATAGTCCATATAAAATTCCATTAAATTATTAAAATAATAAAACAAGAGTAAAAATAGGGATAAAACATAACACTATTTTATGACTTTCATCATAGATGGAAAATAATTTTTATAAACTGTTTGAACTTAGTTCTTGAGGAAAATATCATGTATTCTTCAAAAAAAAATATTTTTTAAAAATGCCACACAATTTTAAAAGAAAACAATTTAGTTGAAAATAATCTTAAAATACTTTAAAGGAAGATTCATGGAAATAAGACATTAAGAAGAAGAAAATATCCTTTGATTATGTATGATTTAAAAAACATTCTCTACATACTTTTTCTAGAAAAGATAAAAAGTACCGCGTATGTTAAATAAAAGAAATATTCCTTCCATAACATGTAGTAAATGTAAAAAATGGTTAAACATGACTTTAAAAATACCTAGTATAGTATTAAAAATTTTATAAAAACATTTTTTGAAAACATTTACATGGATTATAAATATAACCACATTAAATAAATACGTATAAGCAATATCGGATAAAAAACGAGATTGTAAAATTATACCTTACCTTATGTCTGATTTGTTCCATGTGTGCCCAAAACTCTTGTATATTGGGTTTAAACAAATTATTAAATTTTAAAAGAACCATAATAATATTTATTATATCATATATTATTCCCTTACGACATTATATTACACATTCATTTGTCAATTCCATGTTAATGCAACGTTTTGGGTAATTATCATTTTATTTATCATATGTGTTTGGACTTTTTATTCTTGATATTATTACCTAGATCATTATTTATTACTTATATAATGTAAAACATAATTTATATATCATATATATTTAGTATTTAATTATATATAATAGATTAAGAAATGGAATGGAAAACACCATTCTTTGAGATGGTAGGTCGTACGTAAGAATGAACGCTGTTTTGGTTTCCTCATTAAATTTAATTGAAGTAAGTAAATTACATATATATATATATATAAGTAAATTTAGTTGATTATTATGATATATATTTCATGATTATTTTTTATATATACTTTATAATCAATTTTGAATGAGTAACAGGAAGATGAATCTCATCACGTCATGGAGATGGTAAGTCGTACATATGCACGAGCGACGATATCATTCCGATAGTTATTGAACGATACTGATGTGGATAGTGTATAATATCTAAGAATTAGTATCATGTTATAATAATCATATATAGCTATTATTTCAAACATTATACTCATCCATGTAATGTGGTGGTGAAAAACATATTACACCATGGTGTGGAGATGGTAATCTGTACATACGCACGGGCGGTGATTTAGTTTTTTCATAGGATGGATAGAAGGTAAAATATGGTTGGTTAATATTTATAATAAAAGTTAAGTATATTATTGATACTTATGTTATTATTTTATAATAAAACAATTAAATAATAATATGTTGAAGAAAAAGAAACTTGTAAGAATCGGTAGAAGAGATTACCTCTTCCCCGACGCACCTCCATCGAATTTCCAGTTAGGGAAATAGACTTGGTCTTTAGAGAAGACCAACACCACCATAATGTTACTATGGATGTTGATAAGAGTAATGATCTGGGTTTTTATGAGCTTTAAGGATCAAAATTGAGTAAAGAAGAGACGGAGGAGGTTTCCTTTTATAATAGAGTAGAGGGGCATTTTAGGAAACTCTCAAATATATTAATTTATAATAAAATAAAACCCTAAGTAAAAACAACAAAAGTGTCCCTAATTCAAATATTAAATTTTTATGGGTCATAATCGCATCAAAAAATTAATTTTGGACAACTTATTTTGTCTATTTAAACCTTATCTTTTTAATTGACCCTTTGTTATTTTATTAATGTTTATTTTTGGTAATATCATTATAAATAGTTAATGGAAATTAATATTTACTTATATAGTATTAATTGAATATAAATGGATAATTTATGATATTATAGACCTTATAATTATCACTTTGTTATTTTTAAATATTTTTATAATTTTTATATAATTTATTAAATAGTTGTGTTTATAACAAATCAATAGTGTCAATTTGGACACTATTCATTTATTAGACATTAACAAAAATTCACACAAATGATAAATTCGAACCAAAATATAAAATATAATCCTAACATTTCAAAATCACCTTGAAATTTCATATAGAACATTAATTAGTTCATATGATATTTCTTTTAACATTTTTAAAACGATTTATTTTATAGTTCTATTAATAATATAATTTCTACATCACTATTATGTCATCATTAATGGTAATTATATAATATCACAATATTATAAATAAATTTTAATGATCCGGGTAATTCTATTATATTTTTAGAGACTATATATAGTCTATTTTATCTCCAAGTTATCCATATATTAAAATTAATACACTTAAATTAAAAGAGATTGTGACACTTCGTCCATTTTCTTAGTTTTTATTACATTCATATCCTTTTCAAAGTTAAGTGGAAATAATGTCATTATTGTTTAAACAGTAGATTATAATGGTCTAATTTAATCGTAAAATAGTATTTTTACTGGTTTTAAGGTAATTTTATAATATTATTTTGACCCTTAATTACCTGATTCACATTTAATATTGGTAATAAAAATAATTACCATAGTTACATTTCATAATTCCCAAAAGTAAAAGTAGACTATTAACATAATTTCGACCTCCAGATTCCAAAAATAAAATCAATTTTTCCAAATTCAAAAAAAAAATTTTGTAGTAATTAATTTAAAATTAAAAATGTTCTCAAAAAAACGAGTTGTGTTTAAAACATTACAAAACACCGTAATATTTTTAAATATGAACTCAATGTAAAATTAATGACAATGAATAAAATTTTCAAAAAATAAAACAATATATTCAATTTATACTTTAAAACCCTTGAATAATATATTTTAACCATAGAAATTATTTTGATTAAAAAAATTGTTATCAATTAAAATTTTGTGTATTTTCACTATTACTCAAAATATGAATGTTATTAGAAAAATATCAAAAAATTATCTGAAATAAATTTTAGGTATTTCATACAAAGAAGAAGTTTATATTGTCAAATATTTCTTATAATTGTGTCAAAACTTGTTTGAAAATTATCCCTCCATCAAAAGGTGATAAAACTACATTTTTTTAAAAATACTTCTTTTATTCAAAAAATTGATTTGGGTCTCATATCATGTGAAAGATTAATGATAATGTTATATAAAATTCATAATTTCGTTAATACTATTAATAATGGATAGTTTATATCCTATTAAATAATAATATTTTAAGAATATATCGTTGTTTAGTGATACTCGGTATCACGTACAACACAAGTTATTGAGAAAGGTCACTGTTGCGGGTAATGAAAGACAAGTTAGTGTTGCGTGTTGTGAAAGCATCGTTTGGTGTTGTATATAACATAATAAAAAATTAATTCATTTGTAAATTGAAAAAAATATATACTCAGTGTTTCGTGAAATGAATTCTATCAAAATAACATGAAATTGTGTGCAACATAGGCCAAGAATAGTGTTGTGTATACTACAATCTAATACGGTGTTGCATATAGCACATGCTTGTCTTGGTGTAGAATACAACACAAGATATCAATTAAATAATAAATAATCCATCTAATAAAATCTCACGGTGTTACATTCTATCCCCTTATAATAAATTTACCCCTTAAAATTTATCGGGGTTATAAATGATTTTCTACTTGAATGTTTCTTTCCTGGAAACCCACATCGTAAAAATGAATACTATAACATCATTTTAAAAATAAAATTTAGAAATATAATTATTACCCATATAAATTAATCATGGGGTTTCCATGTAGGAGAACATAGGTGGGATGTGAAAATGTGGATATGGAGGAGAAATCTAACCATCATGCTCCAATGGATAGTTATAGAGAATAAGGTTTGGATAAAGTTAACTACTAGAAAGCCAAAAATCTACAATGATATAAGGGACCATCTGATTCATTGAATGAAAAGGTACTAGGATAACATTTTTTGTTTCAATATTTTTATAATAAAGTTGATGAATTTTTTCTTGAGAATAAATACTTATATGATTTCAATATAATCTCATCATTGATCTCTCCCTGAACAATCTCCGATTCATCTATTATTTAATGAAATGAAGATTAATTTATCATTCTTTAAGTGTTATAAAATCCTGATATAGATTTATATATCATTCCATCTATCTATATCACAAAAATATTATCAAAAGTTATAAAATATACATAAGTCCATATAGGGTGAGATTAAATGTATATGGTTCCAAAAATGGACTTATACTTCATCTATCATACCGCATAATAAAATTATACTCTATTTTACTAACCACAGACTTTCTATAAGCCAGTGGTAGGTGATAAATACATGTTTCACTTTGTTTGTGGGTTCGATTCTCTCATCCTTGTACAACGTGATGGGTTGTCACCCATCATATGGGTTTTACTTTTTCTAAGACTATACTATTATAACATTATATAAAAAATATAAAAATGTTTTATCCTTAAAAAATACTTTCTGAAGTCCAACATAATCCATTCCATCCATTAGGCTTATCCTTAATACTTTTGTCCAATATCATAGTATAAAAAAGGTCATATAACAAGCAAGTTAATACCCTCATTTATCCCCCATATATCATAAGACATATCTTATTGGCCAAATTACAAACATTTTAATGACTTCATTATGCATTCTCTTGAGTCATGGTAATATCCTAAATTTCCATATATCCTTATTGATAACATGCATGGTTCCTTATTCCAAAACTTATTTTATATATTTCCATATGTCTCAAAAAGTTGTATACTTCATCTATAATAGAAAAACCCACTTTTCAATTACTCCATATTTAGTTCCCAAAAAAACTAGAATCATCCATTTTACTTATTCAAATCCAACATATCTTTATCCAAACATCATTATCTGACAAAAGGAACTTATTTAGGGTTATCTTCCCCTTAATCATGTGTTTTCAAAATATATCACCTTACCCTTAAACCACTATTAGGTCTCCATAGAACTAATCAATGTACCTTTTCCAATCAGTAATTAAATAATTATACTGAAAAGGTTATATATTTCAAGATTAATGTAACATAATCATTGATATATGAACCATAGACACCTCAATAATCCAAAATTTTTCTGTAACCAATACTCATGATCCTTAATATTTTTCTTTATTAATATATGAATAATTTTTTAAGGTTTTTCAAACTCAAGCTTCTTCGGTTTAATGTAAACAATACTTGAAGAACATAACATACATTTCACATTTAATTTACAATAACTTTATCTTCAAAAGTATGTCCAATACAAAATCCATATTCATGATTCTCATCAAGACATTTCCACATCTGTAATCGATCTCCATAATTCCCCTAATTTTTAAATATGAAAAATTGAATGGTTTACTATGTTCTATTCAGTTAGGGATATTTAATAAGATTATAAAAAAAAGTGTGAGAAACTTATATCATATATTAGAAACACATAAGTAAGGTTACATACTTATAATATTTTAATATATGATATCTTTTTTTAATCCTAGGTTTGTCATGATTATCACAAAAACCTAGGTTTATAACATATAATTTAATTATCTTTATGATATTTCTAAAAATATCCTCGAAATATCTCTAGGGATCTCACTAATGTTTTCGCATGCTAGTTTCCAAAGGTTGAATAAAACATTCTCTCTAATACCAACTGTAGAGACCCAAGATTGACATACATGGACATTAAATTTCTTTTCCGGAATACTTAATACAAGACACTGACAAAATCCCAAATAATTTATTAGTTTAGTTCCTTTGGAAACACCGAACATAATCTTCTAATCATGGTGAAAGATCTTCAACATCTCCCATAAAGATCATCCCTTTTTTTCCTCCCTAAAGCGTTTATTTATATCATGGGGGAAAGAAAAAATAAAAAGGTTGAGCTCAATTTTGCATTAAGGTTAAACCTGGAGAATGTAAAATAATCCTTAAACATTTGAACATAAATATATTAACATAATGTTTAAACATCAAAATCTAGAGAAATGACATAAATATTGGCAATACGTAAGGCATATATCATAAATGAACATTAAATATGATATAATATGATTTTCATAAAACATTTAATTTTGGAAAACTAAAAAGAATTTATTATGGTTTCTATAGTATCCAAGGCATTGCTACCAATACCATTATAGTGGAAAAAGTTTATTACGTAATTGG
This sequence comes from Viscum album, assembly GCA_963277665.1. Classification (NCBI taxonomy): domain Eukaryota; kingdom Viridiplantae; phylum Streptophyta; class Magnoliopsida; order Santalales; family Viscaceae; genus Viscum; species Viscum album. The sequence continues at coordinate 547,111,937 of OY728158.1, forward strand.
GTTAACTTGTAATTCCATACATGTATTACCGAACCAGATTTACCTTTTATTCCAATCATCTCTCTCTCATTAGATATAAATCATTACCCAATTCATTTGGGGGAGATATAGGTTCAGCCATCTCATAATGAAATCATTCTTTCATGTTCGACAAAACAAAATGCATTCATCATAGTATAACCTAAGAAATAAAATTAGTTTCTTTAAACATCATTCCATCAAAACATAGTCCATATAAAATAACAGTACATTATTAACACATTAAAATAAGAGTAACAATAGGGATAGAAACATAACACTATTTAATTATTTTCATCTTATATGGAAAATAATTATTTTAAACCACTTAAACTTAGTTCTTGAGAAAAATATCCTTTCTTCCTCAAAAAAATTACTATCTAAAAATGCAACACAATTTTAAAAGAAATACTTTTAGTTGAAAATAAACTTGAAATAGTGTAGAGGAATACTCAGAGAAATTAGGTATTAATATGACGTAAAAATATGATCATGTTGTATAAGATAAAAAACATTATCCACATACTTTTACTGGAAAAGTCAAAAAGTACCTTGTATGGTAAACAAAAGAAACATTCCTTCCATAACATGTAGTAAGAGTAAAAAATGGTTAAAAATGACATTAAAAATACATGGAATCATAGAAAAAATTTAGGAAAACGTGTTAATAATACTGGGACATGGATAATAAATATTACCCCCGTAAATGCATACATATAAGAAATCTCAGATACAAAATGAGATTTCAAAATTATCCCTTACCTTAGGTCAGGTTTCTTCCATACGTGTCCAAAACATATGTATAGTGGGTTTAAACAAATTATTATCTTATAAAAGAACCATAATAATATTTATTATATTATATATTAATCACTTATGACATTATATTACCCATTCATTTGTTAATCCCATGTTAATGAAATGTTTAAGGTAACAATTCTTTTATTTATCATACGTGTTTTGACTTTTTATTCTTGATATCATTTCATATATCATGAATTAATTACATAAATTATTTAAAAAATAATTTATATATCATATATATTTAGTATATAAATATATTAAATAGATCAATAAATTTAATGGAATTGACCGTTCATGGAGACGGTAGGTCGTACGTTTGAATAAACTCTGTTTTTGTTTCCTAATTAAATTTAATAGAAGTAAGTAAATTAAAAATATATATATATATATATATTCGAATTATTTTTTCATATATTTCATCAGTATTTATTAAATATACTTTATAATCCTTTTTGAATGGTTAACATGGAGATGAATCTCATCACGTCGTGGAGACAGTAAGCCGTATGTACGCACGAGCGATGATATCGTTCCCATAGTTGTTTAACGGTATTGATGTGGATATTGTATAATATCTAAGAATTAGTATCATGCTATAATAATCATATATAGTTAATATTTTAAACATTCTACCCATCCATGTAAGGTCATAGTGAAGAACAGATTACACCACTGCGTGGAGACGGTAATCCGTACTTACGCACGTGCGATGATTTAGTTTTTTTGTAGGATGGATAGAAGGTGAAATAGGGTTGCTTCATATTTATAATTACATATCAGTATATTAGTGATACTTATGTTATTATTTAATAATGAAACAACTAAATCAGAAGATGTCGAAGAAAAAAGAAACTTGAAAGAATCAGTAGAAGAGATTACCTCTTCCTCGACGTGCCTCATTTGAGTTTCCACTTAGGGCACTAAAGATTGAATTTTGAGATGCCCAAAACCTCTATAATGTTACTAGGAATGTTTATAATAGTCATGGAAAGAGGTTGGACGAGATTTATGTCTCATAATGGAGTGAAGAAGAGAGGGAAGAGGTTCCCTTTTATATGAGAGTGGAGGGTCATTTTAGGAAACTCTCAAAAATATTAATTTATAATAAAATAAAACCCAACCCAAAAACCTCCAAAGTGTATCTAATTAAAATATGATATTACATAGGTTTTTAATCTCATAATAAAATAAATTTTGGACAACATATATTTTCAATTTGAACCTTAACTTTTTAAATGACCCTTTTTTATTTTATTAAAGATTATTTTTGGTAATAATATTGTAAATATTTAATGGAATTAAATATTTAATTATAGGGTGTTAATTGAAAATAAATGGATACATTATGATATTTCAGACCTTATTTTTATCATTCTGTTTTTCAATATTTTTTTAATTTTTAAATGATTTGTTTATAATATATCAATAGTGTCAATTTTGACACTATTCATTTATTAGAAATTAAATAACACTAAAATAGAAGATAAATTTGATCCAAGATTTTAAATAAAATCTTAACATGTCATAGTCCCCTATGAAATTCATGGATATCATTAAATAATTCATATGATATTTGTTTATACATTTTTAAAACCATTTATTTGATATTTATATTAATAAAATAATTCCTCCATTACTATTATGTCATCATTAATTGTGATTATATAATATCTTAAATTTATAAATAAATTTAAATGATGTGGGTAATTATTTTATATTTCTATAAACTATATATTGTCAATTTTATCTCATAGTTATCTATATATAAAAATTAATACACTAATGTAAAAAGAGATTGTGACACTTTTTCCATTTTTTTAGTTTCTGTTACATTCATGTCATTTTCAAAGTTAAGTGGCAATAAAGTGATTATAGTTCGAAAAGTAAATGATAATAGTCTAATTTAATTATAAAATTGGTTTTCTTCAGGTCTTAATGTAATTTTATACTGTTATTTTTACCCTTAATTTTCAGATTCACCTTTAACAATGGTTATAAAAATAATTAACAAAGCTACTCTTCATAATACCCAAACATAAAAGTAGCTTATTAAGTAAATTTTGAATTTTTTATTCCAAAAATGGAATCAATTTTTTCAATTTCAAAACACAGAAATTGTATTAATTAATTTAAAATTAATCATATTGTCGAAAAAATGTGTTTTTGTTTAAGACATTGCAAAAGATTGAAATGTTTTTACATATGAATTCAATGTAAATTTAATTAAAATGAATAAAATTGTTTAAAAATAAATAAGCATATTCTATTTATACTTTAAAACCCTTAAATATTATATTTTAAATATATAAATTATTACGATTAAAAAATTTGTTATCAATTAAAATTTATCATATTTTCACTATTAATCAAAATATTAATGTTATGTGAAAAAATAAAAAATTTATCCAATGTAAATATTTTGGTCCTACTTACAAATAAAAAGTGTATCTATTCCAATATAACTTATAAAAGTGTCAAAACAAGATTGAAAATCGGTGCACCATCAAAAGGCGGTAAAACTGCTTTTTTTGGAAAATACTTCTTTTATCCGAAGAATTGATTTTGATGTCATATCATGTGTAAGATGAATGATAATGTTATATAAAATTAATAATGAGGTTAATAATATTAATAATGTCTTGTTTATATCCCATTAAATCATAATATTTTAATAATATATCGCTGTTTAGTGAATCTCAGTATCGCGTACAACGCAAGCTATTGAGCAAGGCCACTTGCGTGTAACGCAGCCAAGTCAGTGTCTCATGTAGGGAAAACTTCCTTTGGTGTTGTGTAAAACATAAAAAAATAAATTCATTTATAAATTGAACAAAATATGTACTCAGTTTTTTGTGAAATGAATTCTATTAAACGAACATGAAATTGTGTACAACAGAAGCCAAGAATAGTGCTTCGTATACTGCAAGCTAATACGATGCTGCATATAGTGCAAGGTAATCTAGGTGTAGTGGTATTAAACCTATTATTATATTATAATAGAACCATAATAATATTTATTATATCATATATGATTCACTTATGAATTTATATTACCCGTTCATTTGTCAATTCCATGTTAACACAACATTTTCGGTAATAATTGTTTTATTTATCATACGTGTTTGGACATTTTATTCTTGATATTATTACATAGATAATTATTTAATTACATCTAAAATGTAAAACATTATTTATATATCTTATATATTTAGTATATAAATATATATAAAATATTGATAAATGGAATCAATACACCATTAATGGAGACGGTAGGTCATACGTACACATGAATGTTGTTTTAGTTTCTTTATTAAATTGAATGGATGTAAGTAAATGATATATATATATAAATATAAATACTATAGAATTATTATTTCATTTATTTCATGATAATTTATTATATATACATTATAAACTTTCTTGAATTTTTTACATGGAGATTGAATCTCATCATGTCGTGGAGACTGTAATTCATACGTACGCACGAGCGATGATGTCGTTCCCATAATTATTGAATGGTATTGAAGAGGATGGTGTATAATATATCATAATTAGTATCATGTTATAATAATGATATATAGTTATTATTTTCACCATTATAACCATCCATGTAAGGTGGTGGTGAAAAATAGATTACGCCACAACGTGGAGACAATAATCTATACGTACGCACATGTGGCGATTTATTTTTTCCATAGGATGGATGGAAGTTGAAATTGGTTTGTTTCATATTTATAATAAAATATAAGTATATGAGTGATACTGATGTTATTATTTTTAAATGAAACAACTAAAAAAATAGGAATTAGAAGAAGAATTAAAATTGAATGAATCAGTAGTAGAGATTACCTCTTCCTCGACAAGCCACCTTTGAATTTCCAATTAGGGAACTAGAGTTCATCTTTTAAAAAGACCATCACCTCCAAAATGTTACTAAGAAAGTTGAAGAGAGTAATGATCTAGGGTTGTACGATCTTGAAGGCTCAAAATGGTGTGAGGAGGAGAGGGAGGAGGTGACCTTTTATAAGAGATGATTGGTGCACATTAGAAAACAAAAAAAATATTAATTTGTAATAAAATCATACACTACCCAAAAACCACCAAAGTATCCCTAATTCGAAGATGAGAAGAGATAGGGTTGTAATATCATGAAAAAATAAATTTTCAACAAATTAATTTTCCTATTTAAACCTTATCTTTTTTATTAACCCTTAATTATATTATTAATGTTTAATTTTCGTAATAATATTCTAAATATTTAATAGTAATTAATATTTACATATGAATTCAATGTAAAATTAATGAAAATGAGTTAAATTATAATAAATGATAAAAATATATTATATTTATAATTTATAACTATTCTGGTCTGAAAGTTATTTTTTATTAATAGTTTAAAAGAAAAACAAGGAAAAACAAGGAAATCCCTTCATGGGGGCAGAAAGTGGTGAAGTCCCAGGGCATCCCCTTGAACCACACATAAACACTCCAGGGGGAGGGAGTGAAGACTATCATAAACAACAAGAGAGTCCTCCTGTCTGCCCAAACGAGCCAGTGAGTTAGCTGCAAAGTTAACTTCTCTCCAGCTATGATGAATAAACCTTCCATGACTAGTTTCTATCTTGCACCTTCTAATAATGTAAGTCAGGTCCCAAGGAATCCCATAACTTCCCTGCACTGCCCTAACCAGGACCTATGAATCAGATTCAATCTCTGTCACCTTCAATCCCCTCCTCTTGCAAATCAAAAGGCCTGAAAGAAGAGCCCGGGCCTCTGCCCTCAGGGAGTTACCAAGACCATAAAAAGCACTAAAGGCAATACACACCGATCCCCAACAGTCTCTAAGTAGACCTCCACCCCTCATTACTCCCTCTAAGAAAGAACCATCGATTTTAAGTTTCAACCCTTGGTTAGGTGGCTGCCACTTTATCCAAATGCCTTCCCTTATTTGAGGCATCCAAGGTCTCCTAAGGAAGTTACACATCTCCACTGAATCCCTCCCCCCTTTAACCAAGGATGTAAGTTCCACAATGAGAGTTTTGATCCTGATCAGGAGGAATAAAGGAGATCTTCTAGATCTTAATCTGACATGATTACGTGGCTCCCATAGGACCCAGAAGACAACAACCAAGATGATGTCCCTAAACGACTTTTCCATGGCCCTGTTATGTGTCCCCAAGAACCAGGCTGCCACAATCTCTGAATAGGTCCCATGCACTCCATCTTTAAGCGGAGAGTTGGGGAAGGAGGACCAAAGGAGGGAGGCCCATTGCCCTTGGAAGAAGAGGTGCATCGTTGATTCAATACAAGGAAATTAACTGTAGTAACAACAAGACTCCAAACATATCCCTTTCCTCTGGATATTCTCCTCCGTCAGTATTGCTCTGTTAGTGACTCTCCACACAATGAAGTTCATCCTTGTCGGAATATCCTTTCACCAAAAAACTTGTCCCCCTTCCACCATGGGTCTCTCCCTCTGAAGTAACCTCCTGTAGTCGCGGGCACTGAACCTGGCGGAAGCAACCTCCGTGAAGCAGCATACATCTGGTTCCTCACTCATCACAATTTCTACAAAAAGGTTCAACTGGGTGGGGTTCAACACTGCATTAATAACTCATACCTGTTGCAAGCTTCTCTGAAAGACACATCTGTAGACAGGCGGCCTTCAAAGGCCAGCATGCCACCCACCCAGTTGTCATGCCAGAAACTAATATTCCCATTACCGATAATCCACCTAGAGTAACCATGAAACATCTCCATCTCATCAAACATACATTTGTCCAGCCTCGTCGCACCATGCATGTTGAAATCCTCCCCCCAGCTGTATCGACCCCTGATGATTTTTTCCCATAGAGTCTCCCCCGTAATAATCTCCCTTGTAAGACGCGCCTGTAAACCAATGATAGAATCTTGGATCTCATGCAGACAGATGCCTCCTTCATCAACTGGATGCACCATTTTCTTTCACGAGGCCCAATGACACCACCCTTCTGTCTTGGCATCCCAAAGAACTGCTGTAAGTATGTTTTCCATTTTCTGTACCATTCCCTTCGGTGGATTAATAACTGAAAACACATGCATGGGAATAGAAAGAAGAACATTGTTAATAAGCTTGACAAGACCTCCGAACGAAAGGAGTTTTTTCTTCCAGTTAAGAATCCTCCCAAGTATATGATCCATTATTCCATTAAAAAGTTGTATCTTGACCCGGCCGGAAGATAAAGGAACCCCAAGATAAATAATAGGCAGTTGTTTCTGTTTGCACCCAGTATCCCTCTGTATATCTCTACATATCATTCTCGAACACTTCTCAGAGAAAAAGACATTTCTATTTGAGAAGTTGGTCGATTTTCCACTAAGATTATTGTAATTGGACATAATGACTCTAAAATGGCTTAAAGATCTGCACCGGCCATTCATGAAAAACAGGACGTCATCAGCAAACATCGGGTGGGTGATATTCCCAGAACTCCTTTTTCCCGTGTACGGTTTCAGCTTGCCCTCTAAAAAACTCTTCTTCAGATTCCTAGATAAAGCGTCATGAGCAATGACAAACAGTGATGGAGATAATGGATCGCCTTGACTCACACCGTGAACAGTTTTGAAAAAACCAAAACTCTTCCCCATCATGGCCACCGAAAGCCACGTCGAGGAGTAGCACCTAAAACACAAATCACAGAACCGCTCTTGGAACCCGAATCCCTTTATTACCTTGATGATGAACCTCCATTCCATTTGGTCATAAGCCCTGTTCATGTCGACCTGGAGATTGACATTTGATCCCACCGTACTCCTATTGATGTCCTGAACTAATTCACTCACGATACCAACCGCCCCCTGGATGTTTCGACCTTGTATGAACCCATGTTGTTCATCCAAGACCACATTGGAAAAATGTTTTCCAAGCCTTATCCAAATCACCGTGGCCAAAATCTTATAAGAAACGTTACAGAGGCATATGGGGCGGAAATGACTGATGATGTTGGGGTCCTTCACTTTTGGAACAAGCACCACTCTTGACGCGGTTCCACCCTTGTTTAAGAAACCCCCCATAAAGAATTCTTGGATAGTGTGCCCAACGACAGCGCCAATAACACTCCAGGAAAAACGGTAGAATGATATCGGGAATCCGTCTGGACCGGGTGCGCTTCCCTTGGGCATGCTCAACAGGGCCTCCCTAATCTCCTCTTCCTAGGGGAGGGAAGAGAGACACTCATTATCACTGTCATTCACCAAGCGCGGAAGACCACTTAAGAACCCAGTGTCATCCATGTCATCTCTCACAAAACCGGACACAGGTTCCCCAGCCAGAAGACTCTCGAAGTGTTTCAACGCCATATTACTTGCAATATTCACATCCGACATGAATGAACCATCCTCCATCTTAATATTAATCTTCGTGCTACTTTTCTCCTTAATAAAATCTTGGAAGAAGGCAGTGTTACGATCTCCTTCTCTGAGCCATCTGACCCGAGACCGTTCCTTGAAGACTCTTTCCATCTCAAGGAGTTTTTCAGCGAGAGAAACCTTCTTGTCACAGAGAACGACAAATACATTCTCATCCCAGGCCACCTTTAGAACACCCTCTAACCTCTTAATGTCGGCCTGCATACTAACAACCCCATTAGAGTTGTCTTGTTGATTGTTCTGCCAATCCCCGATATCCTGTTTAAAATGATTGAGGGGATTCACCAGCCCTGCCCAAGAGCACTCTCTCTTGTCCTTAAGCCAAGAAGTTTCCAGCACGTGAAAAAACCCCAGATCGCGGTGCCACTCCCCCGAGTAGCAGAAGGATTTCCCCATCACCACTTCACGTCTGATTTTGATCAAAATAGGAGCATGATCTGAAATAATACGGGATAGATGAGTTATCGAGGATTTTGAAAACAGGTCGAGGCCTTGCATGTTGGTGAGGCATCTATCCAGTCGACTCCATATGCAACCCGAACCTTTATGATTATTACACCACATAAATTTTGAACCCACGAAACCAAAATCCATGAGCCCTGCTTGCACCATGCATTCCTGAAACTCCACTAAACTTTCCTGGTTAACCCCTGTTCTGCCTTTCTTTTCTGATGTAGCCACAACCGTGTTAATGTTCCCTCCCACAAACATGGGAGAGAGCCAGTATGAGTTGCCTTTAAATGATACCAAAATTCTCTTCTTCCGCTAGCCATAGTGCTCGCATAAACAAACGAAAATAACAAGTGAACACCACCAATATCAATCTTAGTATCAATACACCGGGGAAAGATACTCACCACTTCTAACGAGATGTTATTCTTCCATCCAATCCAAATCTGGGGGTTAACATCACCTCTATACAAGGAGTTCGGGAACCCCAACCTCCTAGAAACCCCAGACAGTTTGCTTGAAGCGAGTTTCGGTTCCAAAATGACCACCCACACTTTAGCTTTCCTGCCTTCTAAAGCCAAAAACGCACGCTTGGCTTGAGCACCAAATCCGCATGCATTCCAAATGATAACAGATAACATTACAGAGTGCCATTATGAGACTTTGAAACAGACGAACGACTTGCTTGAGATAGAGGTGGGGAAAGGATACCTTTCCCCTTGGTCATGGAGCGAGTAAGAGGTCCCGACATACCCATTTCACATGCGTTCTTCTTTGGAGACAAGATCACCTTCTTAAAAGATTCATCATTATCCTCCATAATAGACACCCTTCCAGAAGATTGAAAGCCAATAGTTCCTGACCCAACGTCCCCTTGGACTAACGACACCAAAATCCTTTGTTGGTGGGAAAGACGAGACCTCGCCAGTTCCTTTTCCACTCCAGAGGCCATGCCGCTCGCAACCCCCTCCTCCACTGTATGAAATGTATGTTTACTCACCAAGGATTTCTGAAGAAGATCCAGCGTTAGGTGAGAAGAAACCAGGATAGGGGACGCAGGGGGAGACAAGGCCCGCAATGCGCCACCCATGGAAAAAGCAAGGCAACCCTTTGACTCCTTCTGAGGCTCGCACTTTTCTTCCCAGGAAGGGACTGCAACCTGAACATATGACATCGGCGACCAGGAAATGGGGTCCATACAGACTGAAGAAGGAGTCGACCACAAGGGAACAGTGTCAGCAGATGTCCCACCACACACCAAATTCGGCGTACCGTGTTTCCCTGGAAAATTTGAATTTGATCCAAAATGAGGGGCAACGGTAACTTCAACATTTCTCACTCCAGCCAAGACGGATGGGTCAAGACCCGAAACCACCTCCAGACCCTGCCGAGAGGTTCTAGCTATCTCCTTACGTCACTGGAGGGAGACCTCAAGGTGAATGTGCAAGCCGCAGAAGACGCAAAAGCGTGGAACCTGATGATAGAATAACCTCTGTTTCCAGGAGAAACCATCACAGGCTTCTAACAAAACCAAGGACGGGCATTGCAAAGCCAGATCTAACTCCACACAAATTCTAGAATTCGCCGCTTCTTGAAGGGTTCTAGTTTTCTCATCAGCACAGAGGAAGGTCCCAAACGAGTTACCAACTTCCCTGAGAATCGCCGGGTTATGAAAAGAAAGAGGTAGCCCTGGAAGAGAGATCCAAACTGCATCAAAAGATGCTTTGCGTCCAAAATGACAGTCCCATGACCATCTAGTTAGGAAAAAACGCCAGGAACCACAACGTCTGACCTCTCTAGACCAGGACTTGATAAAATCTTCCCTGGACGCTAGATGAATGCAGAAAGCCACCCAGGACAACTGGGAAACCACCGCCGACCGAGAAAGATCCCAAGAGTCCAAAAAACTCTGGGAAAAGCACCAGGACGGTTTGTTGCGGCCAAAACGGGCCACAAAAGTCAGATCGTGGAAAGACACCGCCTCCCTGATCTCCTGAGCCGAGAGCCTCACAACCGGCACCCCTGCGAGTTTCTTAGCCGAGCGTCTCTCCACCGCAACGGGAGGAATAACCGGGAGCGAAGCACACGAGGAAGAAGAAAACCCGGCATATGCCCTGGAAGCCTCACCGCACAAAACCTCTTTAAAAGAATCCCTTGCATGCATGCCACCCCCATCTCCATCTACACCACCGCCGGATGTCTTTGGATGCACGCCACCTCCGTCCTCAACAACACCACCGCCCATGGATGCAGATCGTATAGGTGTGTCCCTATGAGGGAAAATGCCACACCACGATGGGATGTTTTACTATAAGGACCTCTATAATTTATAACTATTCAATAATATATTTTAACCACAAAAATTATTATGATTAAAAAATATGTTTTCAATTAAAATTTAGCATGTTTTTACTATTCATCAAAATATGAATGTTTTCAGAAAAATATCAAAAATTTATTCGATGTAAAATTTTATGTTCATCTTCCAAAGAAGAAGTTTATATTGTTAAATATAACTTATAAAAGTGTCAAAAAAATAATTAAAATGGGTGCGCTATCAAAAGGATGTAAAACTACATTTTTTTTGTAAAATATGTCTTTTATCTGAAAAATTGATTTTGTTCTCATATCATCTTAAAGATGAATGAAAAATTTATTTAAAATTAAAAATTTGATTAATAATATTCATAATGGCTAGTTTATATCCCATTAGATAATAATATTTTAATTATATATCATTGTTTTGTAAAACACGATATCATGTACAATGCAAGCTATCGAGGATGGTCAACCTTGCGTGTTACGTAAGCCAAGTCAGTGATTTATGTTGTGAAAGATACCTTTATTGTTGTGTATAACCTAATAAAAACATAATTAATATATAAATTCAACAAAAACACTACTCAATGTTTCCTGAAATTAATTCTATGAAAATAACATTAAATTGTGTGCAAAACAATCCAAGAATAGTATTGCATATACTACAAGCTAATACAGTGTTGCGTATAGAGCATGTTAATCTTCATGTAGCATACAACAAAATACATCAATGAAATTAAAAGGAATATATCTCATAAAATCCCAGGGTGTTACATTATTATTTGATATTGGTTCCACCAACTCTTATATATCTTAAAAATATTCTAATGACATAAAATCACCATCCCATTGGAAAGATATTTAATTATCAGTGAAATCTATCGGTTGTGAAATGATTTTATCCCATGTATGAAAAAATTATATGACATTTGTTTATGGAATTTGTTTCCTATAAATATTAATATAATTCTATAGTTTGAATGTGATGTTATTTTGGGAATGGATCGAACAAATATACGTATATCCTATATCAGTTTCAATGATATTGAAATAACATTTTTATCCCAAATCAAATTGTTATCACATATTAGTTTAAGAATAAATATGAACTGCCTATGAAACTAACATCCCTTATATGGGTCTTGTTGCCTAATTATGAGGGACATTTATCTCAAATGGTTTGTGGAAAATGTGATACATAAGATATTTCTATTTTGTGGGAATATTGTGATGTATTTATAGATGAGTTGTATAGTATACCCCCACCCATAATTGTGAGGGTTATTATTTCATAAAACCTAGGAAAGGTGGTATAAAAATATTAAAGACTCTTTATAGAATGAACCTTATTAAATTAGAGGAATTGAATAAGAAACTATAAGAGAATACAGATGAACTATTTATATACCTATATTCCTCAAAATATTTTAAACCAATCATTTTTAGAACAAAGATATATCAATTAATCTCTTCATTAATTATCATTGCCTTAACATGATCAGGATCAATAACAAGGTTCAGCAACCCTATATTAAAGATTTTTCAGTCAACTATTAGGTCAATAATAATTCTTAAAGGAAGATAATTGGTTTAGATATAATCAATTGAGTGTGAAAATGATTCTATACACAATATATCATTCCATACATGATATAGACACTATTAATTTTTAGTTATTTCATTCAAACTTACCAATGACCATGATATCTTCACGGATCTGAGGAATAGAGTATTCGAGATTACCTCAATCAATTTTAGGAAGTATTTATAGATGATATTATTATATACACAATGATTTATAAAGATCATCAATATCTTTTGAGGTTTTTTCTTTACCTTGATAAAGTTGATATTATATACCATATTTCCCACATTTGATTTCCAGTTAAAAAACTATTATTATAGGGTCATCAAATTAGAAGAGATGTTATATGTGTATCATCCAAAGACTGAGGTAATTAAATAATGATCTAGTATAGAAATTATAATAGTGTTCCATAGATTTCAAGGACTGTATGGATACAATTTTCAACTTATGTAAAATTTCTTTTGACTGTCAAATACATTAACCAATTTAACTTTGGATTCATGTATCTGTAGTGGGACACATGGGGTCAAGAGTGCCTCCCCATATTCTAGAGGCTATCGACTATTTGCAAGGATCTTGGTTGTTTTTATGGGGATAATATTCAATCATTTCATTATGTAACACGTTGGTATAATATCAAATGTAAATAGCTAAGTAAGTAAATCAACCAAATAAAAGATAAAATCTACATGACTATAATTAAAAATAATTCAAAAGCAGTAGAAAGTAGAATATAATAATCATGCGATGTTTATACAAAATAGGAAAACATGTATGCATGGTAATAAGAAACCATTAAAATATATGTATCAAAACACCTAGAATACAATATAAGAATATCCCCAACTAGCATCACGAGAATATATCAGTCCTATGGACCATTTCTCCAAAGACAATATTCAAATAAATATTGTTATTGTGTGTGTTTTCACCTATAACTACCTACATCCATAAAGTATTTATTGGTACCCAAAGGCGGTATGAACAGTGTGTGGGATAAAAATCATTAGGACAACACTAATGGTGTATATAACAAGTCAGTATATGTAATATAAAAAGAATTAGTGTTTGCTATATCAAATGTATAATTGAAATAAACGTAAATTGATAAAATTCAAATGTAGAGGTGATAATTTCTAGAATAATATGGATCCCAATTAGATATATCTTGTCTCCCATGAACAATGGAATATGTAAATCCTAAATAAATAGGTATGATTAAATTCTTGTCTAACAACCATAAATGGATATCACTAATAGGCCTATCTTCCAGAATATAAAAAATCACCACAATGGAATATATGAATAATCAAGTTCATAGCATCCACACTGGTTATGTCGTATAATCCAATATCAGAACATGAAGGGATGAACCCTTGGTATAAAAACAACTGAATCATCATCAAGTCCTAGGAATATCCTGATGGAAACTCGGTATTGACTTGGGTGGAGTCTAAGGAGATTGTCAAAAGAGTATTTCCAATTGAAGTCCAAGAAAATCAAATCAAAGGTGTAGCATGGGCCTCATATTCCATTATAACTAGGACCCATGGAGTTAATAACTCCAAGCCATCCACTACCGTAAACAAGATCTTGGGAGTTGAAATGTTCATGGAATCTATGGAATTAGGATCCAAGGAACTCATCCAACAAATGCACTACAATTATCAATTCATAAACCAATTTATAACCATTATCAATCAGTGAGTTCATTGAACCCATACTCACATTTATAATATATATCGTTTATCCATTTAATCATATAACATAACATGCAAGAATGAAATGGCCTTCTAATAACAATTCAAATTATTTAAAATCATATTAATTATCCCACTAAAACTACTGAGGTAACATGCACCCAATGGGGTGGTAAAACCTGGGTCAAATACATAAGTGTATCCAATGGGTGTCCTTGGTTGGGGAAAACAACCTCCCACAATCTCAATCGTACTAGGTGAGAATCCTAATAGGTTCTAATCAATTATTTCAAGACACTCATTTATTTTTAAGGGAAATTCCTAAAAAGATGGTATGTGAAACAAGGGAAATAACGTATATAAAACATTAAACATTGAGGTAACAGTATAAACCACCAACCATAGTTAAATTGAATAATATTCCTCTAATATCAATCCCTGATTCAGTCTAGATCAGGAGAAAAATGAATAATCTATGAAAAAACTCGAAATATGACATATTATATTGTTGAAAAATAACTTCTTCGATTATAATGGAAACATGGAATGATAGAAGAAGAACTTCTAAAATACCATCAAAGATCTAATGAGACAAATAATATTAAAATATGAGTCTATATGGTGGTGGTCCATCAATCATTGTCATTAAGAAAAGATAGAGAGCTCAAACAAGATCACCCTATGTGTTTTATAAAATAAGTAAGCAAGTGGGTTTGAATTGTAAAATATTTAATGAAAAAATAGTCTTTTTACCTTAAAAGACAAGTTTTCATAGTTTTGCTGTATGGAGGACAAAACTATTCCATAGCCAAGTTCTCTTTATTTCCCTAATTGATAACCCACATGGTTCATACACATTTATTGAAAAATGTACATAAAATGTGCTACATGTCTCTACTAAGAACTGTAGAGTCCGAAAATGGGTATACAACCCCATGTTTCATAGTTTCCTTAAACCGTCTGACCATGTTCTAACCTCCATCCAACCACACCTGGTTACTACTAACAATGTGGATTTGGTCACACAGTTTCTACTCACCATGATTCCATGTTTAATTTTTCTAAAATTTGGGCTCTATGCTTTGAACATTCCCAGACACCCCCTAAAACAAATGTGACTGAATAATCATTTGAATTAGGTCAAAACCAAGTATTAAACTAAAATTAAAAAGAATAGTAACTTATAGGAAAACCATATATCTTACATTCACCCCCCTTAATAAAATTTATCCTAATGTTTTCTGACTGATGGTGGTTAATAGTCACCAGAGAATAACTATGGACATTGAGCACATACGATGACCTCCAACATCCAAGTATCATCCTGTAAAGGACGTACGGCCATATCGCGTGTACTAATGAAACTGAATGGCCACGTAGAACCTTTTTTCTCATTTCCATAATATGAATTGGATCATCCTCAAAGGATTCATCTACCTATAGCTTATCCTCATCCGACTATAGTGTGTTAGATGGCTCTAAGAGATAATGGTACAGCTATGATATAAGGAATCCATCATGCATGGATTGAAACATCTGAAGGAATTGTAACTAATAAGATACTTTACCAACTCTCTCTAGAATCTCAAACAGCTTTACATTTTATAGTGACAGATTACCCAGTCTCCTAATCCTTATTTTTTCCAGCCTCAGTGAGGTACATAAATTACTCGATCCTTAACCTTGAACATCAATGATCATCAACATCAATCAGTATAATATTTATATCTCAACTATGTAGTAGCCATATGATTTCAAATCAACTGGACCTACTGTGATGTCTCCTGAATGGTATGAGGTCCATATAAAGATTCATGTCCTACCTATAACCAATATAGGACTAATCGTCATGGTCTACAGTACATATCCTCATAGGGTTCCATAATTATAGTATCTTGATAGATACTATTGTAGGTGAATTGTAATAGGGTTATATGTCTCTCCCAAAATCCATAGAAATCAAGGAATCATTATCTATGATTTTACACTATAACCTACACTGTGATCTCTAACTGGGCATCAGTTTGGGGGTGTTATGTTTTTCTCAGAAGCACCTATGTATCGATAACACTATGCAAACACTACCAGAAAATTGATGTAAACTGAGTATCCCTATTCAATACCATAGTCCGAAGAAATTTGTGAAGATTAACTATCGTAAAAATATAATTTCTCACAAATTCATATACATTGAATCTATTCTTGATTGATAATAAATTGGAGAACGTCATGATCATGTACACTGCAGCCCATTTAACATCAGAACCTCGAGGTGACCTCAGCACCACGGTCAAAAAAATCCATCACATCATTATCCCTTATCTACTAATGAATGGATAAATATTGTAAAATAATTGATATGAACTAATTTCCTTCCTTCACCTACTCATTTGTGTGACACCTCATGATAAAACTAGCTACCTCACATTTTATCACAGTCGACCAATATTGGCCGCATATGTCATGATAAATATTTATGACAACATGATTTATTACCCAATAGGAGGCATGAAACTCAAACATCATCTTTTCATGTGTGTTTGATGGAACTAAAATGTGAAAATGAATCTGAAAATTTTCATCCTCCCCTACAATGAAACTCAGAAGTAGGTCCTCACATACCACACTATCATGACCCGACCCAGCGGGGCTTGAGCCGCGAATCCCCAAGCCTTCCTCCAATAGGCCATGGGATAGAGACTAGCGCTGAGTAGGCTATCACACACATGGGAGGCATTATCCTAAGGAACCTGTACACATGCACCCACATACAACTCCATGAAAAAATGTAAAGATAGATATAAAAACTGAAAAGAAATAC
This sequence comes from Viscum album, assembly GCA_963277665.1. Taxonomy (NCBI): domain Eukaryota; kingdom Viridiplantae; phylum Streptophyta; class Magnoliopsida; order Santalales; family Viscaceae; genus Viscum; species Viscum album. Next base: position 547,129,044 of record OY728158.1, read on the forward strand.
TTGCATACATCTAACCCACAACCATAGTACAACAAATGTACCAAAGGGAAAAACAGGACCCAAAAAAAGGAAAATACAAAGCGTCCAACCTGCTCATTAAGCTCTGCTTGATCAGGGTCCTCATGGGACACTATCGAACAACATCTGGTCTAAACAAGACACAAACATGTGCGGGCAAAGCTAGTGTAGGGGTGAGTATAAAAATACTTAGTAGGAACCCCAAAAAAACCGCAAAATAAAAGGGGGGAACTAAAAGGCAACCGTCAGCTCAACCCATCAAGAGGGAACCCAAACGAGAGTGAAACTCCATCTTGAGACCATCCTCAACTAAACACGACTAGTCAGCTCAGCTGAAGAGTATTCCCATACATTCACCATTAACATCTGCTCGGGTATATGCCCATACATATACCATGAGAAACCAGATATACTCATTCACACACCAAGCCTCATGATGTCACGTCCCATCTCTTGTGACTGGTATATAACTAGGACAACACAATCCACAAGCTCGGTCTTCCCAGATGACACTCATATGAGAGATACACTCCATCAAATCTCACACCAACATCCCAAATGACCATCCGAGAGATCATGATTGTCAGATATCGTCACTTAGAACATCACACTGAAACGACAGAAACACTAAACTTCTCATATAGGGGATCACTCCATGCGCCCGTTAGGGGATACAATAACCCAATCTGGTATCTCAAAGATCCCACAGATAGGGGATCACTCCTAGGAACCACTGGGGGGTACCAAAACCTAACTTGGTGCTCCACAGATCACATTATTTAGATAGAGGATCGTCTCCCTTGTGAAGATGGTCATGATGATACCGGAAACCCCATCTGGTATAACTCGCGATGTAGAGGATAGAACAAACAATGCACCAACCCTACCAAAAACAACGTGCTGAGTAGGGGATCGTATAAACAATGATTCCACAACCCTACTAAACCATGAACTGAGTAGGGGATCGTATACCCAACGATACCATAACCCTAATATAAACAACAAGGTAGGTAGGGGATCGTATACCTGATGATGCCACAACCCTGCTATAAACAACATGCTGAGTAGGGGAATGTATACCCGACAATGACACAACCCTACTAAACCATGCATTGAGTAGGGGATCGTATAACAAATGATACCATAACACTACTAAACGACCCTACACATAGGGGATCATATTCTTGATGACGCCTCAAACCCTATGGAGTTGACCTACTAGATAGGGGATCAACACCCATCTATAAGCGGTTATAGCGATACCAAGAACCCGATCTAGGGAAGCAGACCAAAAGGATCCCACTCTAGACCCACCAGAGGGATGCCACAACTATATCAGGAAAACATCCTATCGAGGGGATCAAAAACCTATAATAGGGTTGTATGGCCACATAAACCCTAATATGAATGAACCAAAGGAGTAAACTCAACCACTATTGGTCCAAATATCGCAGACCCTAGACTCACAAAATCGCCACACTACACACCTCCTAGGCCTACACTGAGACCACAATCATGATCTACGTGGAAAAAACTCACATGATAGGCTATTTACTCGCCTAAAATAGAAAAATGGTGAAAAAATACTATTCATAGTAGCTAGCATGGGTGGGGCCCATGCCTTGATCCCGAAACTCCTCAAATGGACTGCACCATTTCGATCCCCTCAGAAAAATGCATGAGGTCATCTACTCTCTCATCCAAAACAAACACTCGACGAAAAAGTCGCGTTTCTCCATGAACTCCCAAAAGCAGGCACGGGGTTCCCACATCCTAATATCTATCCCAGCACCTGGAAACTATCCTGAAAATTGTCTCTTACTATCAGGATCACAACATCACTGATGGTACATCAATCAGACGCTCCGAGTAAAAGTTACGGCGGGTCGAAGTTGAACATAATAAAATATTATTGTTGTTTTCAACAATTCATGGCCCTGAGCCAAAAACCAGACTCATAAGATTCCTCAAGTTGGTTCAAAAGTTCTGTCTCAATGCCAGGAATACATTTCAGCAAACGGCTTGCAAATTGGACTTACGATTTGCGAGTTATGGGGGTTTAAAGAACACACGGAAAATTCCGGCCAGACCACCATCGGCTTTGCCGGAAACAACCGCGCCACCGCCGGAATTCACTGCACCACCACCGACCTCACCCGAATCCCCTGTGCCACTACCTTCCTCACTGGAATTCACCATGGATGGTGCGGGAGACTGGAATTTATGCCAGAAAACTTCTGGGAGCCACCGGGAGCACTTTGGTGCTCCAAATTCAGATATGTAACATGTTTCGGAAAACTCGGGACCCGAAGTACACAATCGTTAAAAATATTTGAAGAAAAACGCATAAATAGGATTTGGAATTTAAAAACTCAAATTTCATACTTTTTGGCAGATCGTCGATGATTTGCGCGCACTACTGCTGCCGCTTCTCGGTCTAAAAGTGACCACCGTCCAAATCAGAGCTCAATGACACCCTAATGGCTTGATTTGGAATGTTCGTTGAGAAGAGGAGGAGGGGAGGGGTGCGGCGCATACCGGTGGTGGGGAGAGAGAGAATATTGTATATTTTTTCAAAACATATATCTACTCCACATCCCTGCCAGACACGCCCTCGACCTGACACCCGGCGCCAACAAAGATTATGTTGCACCTATAGTAAACATGTCATTATGAACTCAACTGCGGTATCAAAATTGTGATCTGAGACATTGTTAAAAAGATATTTTAGCCAACACTCATAAATAATCTTATCTATTAATTAATGGAAGCACCCCTGCTGGTATTTTCCACAGGAAGTCTGCGCCCCCAAAGTTTACTCCCCACCTAGTGTAAACGACATTCTCTGGACACAACTGTGCCCTTGAATTTTTGATTCGAGATACCATTTAAGGGAAAACAAAACCCCACCACATGAATAGTATAAAAATACTTAATATATTTATTAAATTAATTTTGGGCACACCGGGCCTCTGAATTGCACGCCATCTTCATGCCTTGCTCTGGAAATATTTGTAGGAATATTTCAATGTCTGGAAGGGAAAAAACTGGAGTCGCTAAATCTTCCCTAACATGGAACTATTATTCCTCAAATAGCCATAATCACAAGGAGAGCAACTAAACTATCAACTAGGTCTCCCATGCCCGTGAGTTAGCCAACACAAACCCCTACTCGAATGCATCAGTTAGATGGACTCGTCCACTACACCTTGACACTAACTGCTTTGGGCGGCACTGACTTGCCCAAACGATTTTATTCACGTCCCAAAAACGCATCTCTGTGGGGGAAAGATCCATCTTCCTCATGCATTCGTTGCATGTCGAAAATCACCAACTGAGGGGTCTTACCAATGCGCTGAACAAACCGCAATCAAGAAACAAAAAGGAAAGAGTACTGCTAAATGGTGTCTTTGAACACTACTACAGAAGTAGAAAGGACATAGAGTGTACCTCCATCCACCAGAAGAACCTCTAGGTCAAAAACCTCTAAGGCGTACAGTTGTCCTCTCCCTCATCCTCCAACACCTAGAGCTTGGCATGGAGCTCTTGGGGGTGATGGTGGCGGCATCTGTTACCGCCACCCCCCCCCGCTGCATCACCATCCATGTCGCCACGTCTGCTGCCCTTCGGACCTCCGAACTCATCACGTTGTCGATGTCAAGGAGGCATATCAACTAGCTCCCTCTTAGTAGCATGATGGATCTTTCAATATCTATAAATATGTCCAAGACCATTGCAAGCATAACACCACCTCTCCTATGGCTGACCAAAACTAGCATGCGAGCCCTGTAAGCCCTGAGATTCAGATCCTCCATCCTGGTGTCCCCTCCTGAAAGATCGGTCACGTCCAGACCCTTGTGCCTACCACCGACTGCCAGTTGCTGACGTCTCACCTTCCATGCACTCAACAATGACGGGCTGTATCTGTTCATATATAAAGCTCTCTACCACCAAGGCTCGCTCCAGTACTCTAACATAGGTGGTTAGGCACAAGGAAACCTCACCTGGCCAGATGTCCCTGTGTATCCCCTACTCAATGGTCTTAGCCCTGATGAATGGGTCTTAAACCATATATAGGAAGTAGTGTGAAGGTTCTGTAAACCTCGTTGAGTACCCCGACATAGTCATTCCCTCCTGTCAAAGCTGCAGAAGCTCCTAAATATGTATTGACCTCAGCATCATCGGATAGAACTCTTACCTAAAGAGCGGTTCAAACTCATCCCATGTGAGCCTCTCCTTATCATAGGACTGTGTCACCAAACTCCACCATCACCTGGTCAAACCGTGCCAAAGGGTTGCCGGTAGGACCACCATCTGATCTAGAGGTTTCCTCACATGGTGGAAAACTCAGTTGACTACTTCAAGTCATTCATTAGCTGCCTGAGGGTCTGGATCACCCCAGAACCTCAGAGGTCGCTGCCTTTGGACCTAATGCAGCACACTCAGCCTACACGCAACCTCATCCTGCAATACCGGCATAACCACCTACTTGACAAGTGGTGGCTCAACTAGCGGACCACTAAGAGGTACAACCTTAGAACATGTTCCCTAGTCCACAACCTCTACACAGGGCGGATCATCACCATTATCCTAATGTGGAACTCTCGCGGGATGTCATCATAGAGGCATCCTGAAATACAATCAAGACGGACCATGGTCAATGAGTATATCTGGGGAGCTCACTCAAGAAGAACAAGAGAAACCCGAAACCCAGTCCTATATGATGCATGTACCATCATGCCCCTACAACTAGTGTCCTAACATCCCAAGTCGAAAGGCAGGTTATCAGAGTCCTTGTGATTGGATACGTTGGTCGCTGCACCAACACTAGAGTCCCTAGCCTGAAAGTCAAACCCAAACATCCTAACAATGCCGCTATGCAACCCAAACCAAACTCACAGATAGACCACCTACACTCATAGATCCCAAGGGTGGAACCTCCACTAATACCACTCTATCACAACCCGACTCAAAGGGTATTGAGCCGCGACTCCCCAATCCTGCCTCCACAATGCAAGGGGCTGGCGTCTAGTGACGAGTAGGCTATCACGCATATGGGAGACATTACCCTAAGGTACTGGTACACACACACACACATACACCTCTATGTAATAGTGTAGAGATATATATAAAAACTGTAAATATATGCATGCATAGATCTAAACCACAACCAGGGTACAAAAAAAGTACAAAAGGCCAAAAAAAGACCCACTAAAAGGACACTACAAAGAGTCCAACTTACTCAGAAGGAGGGAAACGCTGCCAAATGCACCCACTGGTAAGATCCTCAGAACAACTCTGGTAAACACCCCGTTTAGTCTCGTTCATTAAGTTCTGCGTACTCCAGGACCTCTTGGGACTCCGTCGAACAGCATGTGGTCTGCACAAGACACAAACATGTGCGGGAAAATCCTGTGAAGGGGTGAGTATACAAATAGTCAGTAGGCACCCCAAAAAAACCCCAAAATAAAAGGGAGAAACAAAAAGGAAATTTTCAGCTCATCCTAGCTAGAGGGAACGCAAATGAGAGTGAAATTCCATCTCGAGACTGTCCTTAGCTAAACACGACTAGTCATCTCAGCTCAGGTGTATGCCCATACATACACCATGAACATCCGCTAAGTTATATGGCCATACATATACCATGAGAAACCAGATATACTCATTCATGCACCAATCCTCATGGGGTCCCATCCCATCTCCTGCAACCAGTACATAACAAAGAGAACACACTCCATATGATCTGTCATCCTAGATGACACTCTTTAGAGAGATACACTCCATCGGGTCTCACACCAATATCCCAGACACCCATCTAAGATATCACGCTCGTCGGATATCGTCACTGAGAACATCACACTGAATCAGCAGAAACACTAAACTTCTCAAATAGGGGATCACTTCTAGGGTCCGATAAGGGATACAAAAATCCACTCTAGTATCTCGATGATCTCATTGTTAAGGGATCACTCCCAGGAACCGCTAGGGGATACCACAACCCGACCTAGTGCTCCACAGATCACATCACTCATATTGAAGTTCTTCTCCCATGTGAAATAGTCACGACGATACCGGAAACCCCTTATATTATAACTCGTGATGTAGGGGATTGAACTTATAATGCCCCAACCCTACTAAAAACTACACGCTGAGTAGGGGATCGTATAACCAACGATTCCACAACCCTACTGAAACGTGCACTAGGTAGGGGATCGTATACCTGACGAAATCACAACCCTACTATAAATCCCATGATAAGTAGGGGATCGTATACCTGAGGATGCCATATACCTAATATAAAAGACATGTTGAGTAGGGGATTGTATACCGGATGATGACAAAACCCTACTAAACCATGCATTGAGTAGGGGATCATATAACCAACGATACCACAACCCTACTAAATGACCCACTTTGTAGGGGATCATATTCTCGATGATGCCTCAAACCCTACGGAGTTGGCCTTCTAGATAGGGGTTCACCAACCATGTATAAGTGGTCACAGAGATACCAAGAACCTGATCTTGGGAATAGAACCTAGAGGATCCCACTCTAGACCCACGAGAGGGGTGCCACAACTCTATCTGAAAAACATCCTATCAAGGGGATCACAAACCTATAATAGCGTTGTAATGCCACAAAAACCCTCATAGGAATGAATGAAGGGAGTACATTCAACCACTGCTAGTCTGAACTTCACTAACCCAAGAAACCCGCGACATCACCACACTATGAACCACCTAGGCCTACATCGAGGCCACCACGACGATCTATGCGGAAAAACACACAAGATATGATATTTACTCGCCCGAAACAGACAACAGGTGAAAACAGTACTATTCACCATAGCTAGCTTGGGTGGGGTCCATGTCTCGATCCTGAAACTCATCAAACAGACTGCACCATTGTGATCCCCTTGGAAAAAAATGCATGAGATCATCTACTTGTTCATCCAAAACGAACACCTGACGAAAAAGTCACGTTTCTCCATGAACACCCAAAATTAGGCTCGTTGGGCCCACATCTGGATCACCATCCCAGCACATGGAAACTATCCTAACAAGTTCATATTAATATCAGGATCACATCCTCACTGAGGGTACGTCAATCAGATACTCCTTGTAAAAGTAACGACTCATCGAAGAGGAAGATAATAAAATATTGTTATTATTTTCAATGTTTCATGGCCCCGGGCCAAATACCCAACTCATAAAATTCCCAAAGTAGACTCAAAAGGTCCATCTTGACACAAGGAATGTGTTTCCACAAACGGATCACAAATTAGACTTACGGTTTGCGAGTTACGGGGGTTAAAAAACCCCTGGATAATTCTGGCCAGACCACCGTCTGCCTCACAGGAAACCACCACAACGCCACCGAAATCCAACATGCAACCACCACCCTTGCCAGAATTTTCCATGGTCACTGCCAGAGACTGGAATTTCCACAGAAAAACTTTCGGGAGCCACTGAGAGCAACCGAGTGCTCCATATTCAGATCTGTAACATGTTTCGGAATGCTCGGGACCCGAACTACACAACCGTTATGACGATTTGATGAAAAACAATGCATAAATATGATCCATCATTTTAAAACTCTTTGGTAGATCTCCAATCCATTGCATGCTCTGCTGCTACCACTACTCGATTTAGGAGCGACCACCGTCAAAATTGGAGCGTAATGACACCTTGATTTCTTAATTTGGCCGGTTCGTTGAGAAGAAGAGTAGGGGAGTGGTGCTGCGTGTACAAGGGTGTGGAGAGAGAGAGAGAATATTAGATATTTGTTTTTTTAAAAAATATCAGCTCCACTTCCCTGCCGGACACGCCCCAGACCCGACACCTGGCACCAACAAATATTATGTCGAACCTAGGGTAAACACAACATTCCGATCTCAACAACGGTCTCAGAATTGCGATCTGAGGCACCATTCATGAGTTATTAAAGCCAAAAATCATAAAGAAACTTTTCAATTTTTTTTACGGAAATGACCCTGGTGGCTTTTTCCCCAGATGGCCCGCGCCTGGAAAGTTTACATCCCACCTAGGGTAAACAACAAGCTCCGGACACAACCATGCCATCATATTTCTAATTCAAGCTACTGTGTAGAGGAAAAAACAACCCCGCCACGTTCGTAGTATAAAAATACTTAATATGTTTATGAAATTAATTCTAGGAACACTGGGCTTCAACATCACGTGTCGTCTTCATGCCTAGCTATGCAAATATTCGTAGGAATATTCCAATTTCTGACATGGCCAAAACCCGAGTCGCTACACACTCTCTCTCATAGGAATTGGTCCTTAACATCTGATAACTCTATCATATTTACTCTATCAAGAAGAGTATATTTAACAAATAATGATGAGATAAATTAATTTCCTTGTAAATGTTTCACCACCTTTTGAATCTATGAAAATAATTCCAAAATCATTCACTAACTACTAGCCTCCTGAACTGTCTGTATCTGAGTTGTCCTACTTACTGCTTTGTAAAATGAATTACCTTTACCAGTTATATAGGAATGCTCAAATTTGAAGGAAATTTTGTACTCCAAATACCTTCACTATCTCAAATTAAAATCAAAATATTTAAATATATACTTGAGGAATTTTTGTTTAATATGCACCATAAAATGATCTCCCAATATGTAATGCATCATACAACTCAAGTCATGCACAACACCATCTAGCTTGAGATTGGGCATCAAGTAGTTCTTCTTTTTTGATATTAACTGATGGGACCTAAATTCCAAAACACTCACTCAAACATTATAGATTCTCCAACACTATTACAAGATTCATAACAATTTTCTTTAGAGCTTCTTCCCAAATCAAGAAAAATTTGGATCAGCACTGCAGTCACTGTCCTATTCATCTCCTAAATCGCCATCTCACTGGTATCTAACCATACAAACAACACAACCTTCTTAGTGAACCCTTTGAAAGGTTACTATAATCATGATAAGTGCTTTGTAAAATGACTACAGTAATAATCTATGACAAATAACTCTTTATGTAAAATGATTTTTTTGGAAACTCCAAGGAAACAACAACTTTCACCTTATCTAGGTTAACTACTACTCTTGTCTCTAAAATAACATGACCTAATAAGTGAATATTAACCATCCAAAAGTTGAACATTATGAGGGTTGAATATAATTTATTCTCTCTTATTGAATCAAAAAATATCTCAATATGTCTGCAATGGTCATGTCAACATTGAGAATATACCACGATATAATCCACACATACCTCCACAAACGATTCTAGATAAGGATGGAAAACACTGTCCATCAACACCATGAAAATGGCATGGATGCTTGTGAGACTGAAAGTTATAACCAGATACTTATATAGACCAATAATTCATGAAAATTATATATGAGGAATGTTTTATGGTCAAACATGAACATGTTGAAAGCATGGAATGAAATAAATCATCTATAAAAATAGAACTCCGTGAAGTTAGTCAAAGTGATCAAATATCCACCATCAGGGTTATCAGTTCTTAACCATATCATATTTCCTAGAAAAAATTAATTTATCACTAATAGGAGGATGATTGAATCCCTGATATATTATTTTATTATGTTTCCATCCATTTGAAACTAGATTCACATCCAGTTAAATATTTATATTTTTCAAAGAATAAAAATATACACATCCACAAAAACATAATAAAATACATGTATCACTACTAAAAAGGAATATTTATTTCCTTAGTATGGATTGGATAAAATACAATACCACAAAATCAACTGGAAAAATATATTTTTCGTGGATAAATCATATAGGAAATTCCCTTACACTCTTATAGCACAATGTTTATTATGATAATAAAAAACACCCATCTCTTCCCCTATAAATACCACACCTCACCACTTCTTGTCATGATATATCAAAATCCTTGAATATATTCCAAATTATAGCCAATAATATTCACACGACCCTCCCCAATGTTAATTATCCATTGGTTTCAGAATAACCATACCCAATTTCTCTATAGAGGTTCTCAAGGAGCATAATTCAAGAGGTAAAATCTTCTTTCATTTTCTTTTAATTTCATTATAATTTATTTAATTTTATTAATCTCTCATCACATACAGTTATTTGGGTGGAATGATGACCATAATATATTATATATATTGTAATTTTATTATCATAGTGTAATAATCCCTCATCAAACCTCTTCACCCCTCCCTTTTATTAAAAAATTAGAAAAATCATCACTAAGGTGTTGATTTATCACCTTTGAGTATGACAATTTTTCATTTTCCATTACCTCCTTCAAGGATGGTCATAAAACCATTGTAATGGTTTATAATCACTATAAAATTAAGTTAATAAACTTTTTTTATTTTTTGTAACTAAGATATATACAAAATATTAAATGATAAAACAAAACTGGTTCGTGAAGATTGAAAAATAACCAATTTAATATAAACGATTATCATAATAATTTTCTCTAATGAATAATACTTATATATGGAAAAAAATTATATAAGACCATTTAATGTTATATAAGATAATTAATGACATATATTTTCAATTATGGATAATTATTATCATCTTACATGATCATTCAAACATTTATACAAGTTATCCAATCTGGGGAGCCAAGAAAATGAACACTCTCGAATGATGGAATTGAACTCTATAACTCGTCATAATGATAATAAATGTACTTGAGAGATTTTTAATTAATAAAACACATGTAAAATATTATATATATTAGTTAATTAATTAATCTAATATGAATATATAACCTATTATATTAATTAATTCATTCAGACAAAATGTAAGGGGATTCTTGAACTAAACTTATTTTCTTTGGGATATTCCTTTATTTTGAAATTTTTTATTGTAATATTTCTTGATTAATTTTCTCTGTATTTTATTTTATAGGATAAAAAATTTTCCAATAAGATTTTATTACTAAAACAATGATTTTCTCAAATAACTCATCTTTCCAAAACACATTTCGACTCCTTTTGAGTTATTTTTTCTTCACTAAATAATGATGAATAATATTACAAATAAGTTTTCCCCTTACTTATTTAGGAATCCCAAGTTTTATTCATGATTTTATTCTCCATTAAAATAAACCCATTACATTACATGGTATATTGCGTTTCCATGATTGATATCAGTTATATGTGGAAAACATGATTTTATAAATGTTATGATGTGACGTGTGCACGCAGAATTATATAACACTACAATGCATTCGGTAATGTGATGTATCTCACAAAATAATGTGAGATATGCATGAACATGAGCTCTATTTTTTCATAATAATGATTTTATGGATAGCCACATACTATACACATCAACATGATGTTATATTTGTTCACAATTATCTGTTTTATTTCAACCCTAATACATGATGCTTCCTTTTTAGGCATTTCATCATTCCATTCCTTTATCTAATTTATCCACCCATTATTATGATGATGATAGCATGATTATTTTTCTATGATGATAATTATGAACACCCATGTTATATTGAATCATGTTCTTATCTTTCCTCTTACAAGGATTTTAGCTCACCGCTTTCTTTGATTTATCTCCTCAGATGATTCCTTATACTAAAGAGAACAAGTGGGCTGATAAAAATATATTGACGAAATAATTATATAATTTTTAGTCCTTTTTTGTAAATTTCATCAATGATACTAATTTTCTCAAGAAAATAATACTTTGGATTCTAGTTTTTAAATGCTATTACGGTTTTTGTATTTAAAATGATGTAATAGTCATGTATGAAAAATTAGGATCATTGTAGTTTGTATTAAAGAATGGTTTAGTTAATTTTGGAATTATCAATGTATAAAATTAGTTAGAATACTTTGTATGAGACTATGTATATGTAAGAATCCATGAATCTTTATTTTAGGAAAATGGAAAACATAATAATTAAACAAGATATGTCTTTAGAGTTCATTTCAAAATGGATTTAATTATTTATTCATGACTTTTTGACTTGTGTTTTGATCAGAATTTTATATTTTAGTAAATAGTGGGAACCAAGAGAAACCACACCAATAACCTATGTAATGGAAAGCATAGCGATTGCCTGAATAACATGCCCAATTCCTTGGGTAGTGGAGTTAAAATTTTAATATCAATTATTACCCTACTGTCTCAGGCTATGAAAAATAAACTGAATAATGTAGAAAATCATCCTTCACCTAAGATGGATAAAGTGCCTGGTGATTTTTTATATGGAAACAAAAAACAACATTCATTGGATCTTCCAATCCACTGGTCATGGAATGTGGGTCATCTTAATACAAACGATCATTTTTGTGCTTGGATGTTCCTTGGATGGAGATGGTGAATATAGCCTACTGTTGTTTAAATGGTGTGGCCGACTAATATTAGGTGTTTATTATGAACTCCATGACAAATTATTAAATTTAGGATATAGAGTGGGAAGACATTAAAAAAATATTTATTATTAAGCATTTCACTTAAACAGTTTGAACAAATAAAAAGAGAGAGAATTTATTGAGCTGAAGAAAAAAAGAAAGTGGATATTTCATCTACTATGAATATGATTTCACAATGAATTCAATGTAAGACTCATGTTTTGTTGTCAGTGATGATAGAAAATCTGATAGATTCTTTAGTGGTTTGAAACTAGGTCTTTGAAAAGATTTAGAAACCTAAAACATTAGGATTTATGAAGAAGTTGTTCGATGTGATCTCAAAGTGGAGATGGAGTTTAGAGAAGGATCGTATAGAAATAGAGATAAGAAATTAAATATGGAGTTTCAAGATATAGGATATAATGAAAAAGGATTAATACACCCATATGCATCACTTTGTGGTGAACCATTGCTATTTGTAAAGAAAACAGATGGATCAATACAGCTTTCTATCAACTACTATGAGCTCAACAAGATCATCAAAAAAGAAAAATTATCCAATTTGAATGATTTATAAATATATTAATTCACTTTGATGAGATCGATAATTCTAAAATATGGATTTTTGTTCTGGATATCATCAACTGAAGGTGAATAAGGATGATATTTAGAAGACTTTTTTCTGTACTAGGTATGGGCACTCTGAGTTTCTTTTTATTATTTTTATACATTATAATTCCCCTAAATCTTTTGGGATTTTATGAATAGTGTCTTTAGAAACTTTATGGAAAAAAATTGGTAGTGTTTAAAGATGATATTCTTATCTACTCTAAAATCAAGGAGGAATATGAAGTACAAATAAGGATTGTGATGGGGACATTAAGGGATGAGAACTTGTATTAATTGTTCAGAAATTGTGACTTTTGAACTGAGAATGTCAAATTATTGGGACATGTGATAACAAGTGAAGTAATGTTTATGAAAAATTCAAAAAAAATGTAATTGAGGAATGGTCCAGACCCACTAGTGTTGTGGAAATCTATAGTTTTCATGGATTAATAGGGTACAACTGACAATGTTTTGGAAATTTTCTCATGTTTGTATAGCCTTATAACTATGTTAATAAGAAAAGGTGTAAAGTATGTCTTAGTGGATGAATGTGAGGAATGATTGATGGTGCTAATGAACAGGCTGATCACTAAAACTGTAATCACATTACAAAAAATTAGAGATAGTTTAGTCATATAAATTGATGCTTCAAAGAAGGTATTGTGTTGTGTACTTGTGAAGAATGATCAACTGATAAACTATGACTTTTTATAGTTGAAGATGCATGATAATAACTACCCATTGCATGATATTTAAAAATATGATGTGATTTTTTACATGAAAAGCAGGAACCACTACCTCTATTGTGATAAGTGTTACATATATACCGATCATAAGAGTTTAAAGAATATATTCACATATAATTAATTAAAAATGAATCGAAGAATATTATTAGAGTTATTCAAGGACTATACTTACTATATTATCTATCATATGAGGATGGAAAACATGGTATATGATGCTCTTAGAATAAAATAACCTCTTATAATATCCATGATACAGATTGCGAAATATTGTCTCTTCATTGTTATTCAAATGGTGTATTTGGGAAATATATGGAAAGGAGTACATCCTACATTTCCTAAATAATTTCAAAACCATATTTATAATAGAAGAGAAAGTTGGCACAAAATGGATGATCTAGAGTTACAATAGAAGGCGATGATGTAATGTAAAGGATGTTAAAAGAGTTCCATATCGATGATTATAGTGTCATTTGGTTTGGAACTTGGATTTTTATTCCTTCATAACCTGAGATAACGAAGAAGTTATTGGATAATTCACATATCTCAACATTCACATTCTATACTACATGTACCATGATGTACTATTAAATTTGAGAACACTTCTAGTGGAAAAAAATGAAGAAAGATATTGCATATTATAACTTATTATGGTTAATATTTCATCACGATAAAGTAGATTAGATGAAGTCCAAAGGGATGATTAAACCATTGCCTATAACCATAGGGAAATGGGAGAATTGAACCATGGACTTTGTCACTGGTCTCTCGAAGACATCCAAAGGAAATAATTTTATTTGTGTTTTGTTGGACAGAGTCACCAATACTACCAACTTTTTTAATATTTGGGATGAATTATCACTTGAAAATCTTTATTAGATATATGTGAAGGATGTCGGGAGAATCTATGTGGTTCCACTTCTATTCACCTCTAATCACAATCCATGGTTGACATCTAAATTTTAAATAAGTATTCGACATTCCATGAGTAATTAATTGAATTTTGGCAGAAGATATCTCCACCAAACTACTGTCCAATATAAAAAGACTATTCAAATGATTTATGAAATTATAAGAGAATGATCAATATAATTTATTGTTTGATGGGATCAAAATCTCCTATTGGTTGAGTTCTCATACAACAATAACTTCTACTCGAGTATTTAGTTGACTCTATATAATGATATGTATGGAAGGTGATGTGGATATCAAATATTCTATGATTAAGTTGGTGAATAAAAGATTGATGGACTATATCTTGTACAAAAAATGATATAGAGTGTTCAATCCATCCAACATAGAGTTAATGCTTCTCAAATTTGGAAGAAGAGCTATGCTAACAACTATCTATTGGACATAGATTTTGATGTCATATATAAATTATTCCTTTGTATATAACCCTGGAAGAGAGACACGTTGTTTGGAAAGAAAGAGAAGTTATTCCCAAAGTATATTGTCCCCTTTGAGATCCATGATCACATTGGAGAAGTGAAATATTGGGTTGAATTTCCACCATGTATGAATCAAATTCAGGATGTGTTCCATACATCTCTAATGATTATAAACATAATAGATCCCTCACATATACTGAACTTATAGGTCATATAGTTGGAATGTGATCTCTCTTATGAGGAGTTACTTGTAAGGATTTTTTAGGAAGAGATAATGTTTTATGCAACAAGAGAATCCACCTTGTCTATGTTTTTTGGAGGAATCAAAAGTAGGCTGAAGTGAATTGGGAACCAGAGTTAGAAAAAAATGATAAATTCCCTTAACTTTTGAAACAAAATTTTAAAGGTGATATTTTTGAATGGGGGGTGAATGTAATGATCCAAAATTTTATCAATAGAATTTCCCTTAAAATATGTATTTAATATTTTATTACATGTATACATATAATATATATCCAAATAAAAACAATATTTTCATAAATCAATAATGAAATAAGTGAAAATCATATAAATTAAGGAACCTATGTTGATTGAATATTAACTTGACCCGTTTAATAGTAACATGAAAATTAGGAATTGTAATCCATCCAACATAATAGTATCCTCACTTATGAAAGTATAAATAATATTTAGTCAACATATATATTAGAATATGATAAAATTTTGTAATAGTATAAGTAAATAAATGGTTTAAAAATGATAAATTAAGTCTTTGTATTTTTATAAAATAGAAATTTTTATTTATAATTTTATAATTAATATAATTATTTAAAGAAAATATATTTTCATAAAATTAATTCTTGAATTATTAATGTTCCTATGATTGTATGATTAATTTATGAGACCTTAATTTTTTTCAATATGTTATAAAATTGGTTATAATTTTAAAATGATAATTTTTTGAATAAATGATGATTTTATTTAAAAATTAATATTTTAATATTTAGAAAATATATTAATAAAATTAATTCATTTTTTAATTCAAAAAATAAAAAAAATATGATGAAATTTTGGGATTTTTCTAAAATAGTATAATTTTTTGTTAGTAGTGGCATATGAGAATTTATGGTATATGATAAATACATGAATTATGGATTCATAGAAGATTTATGGATATTGTAAGCCCATAATCTAAAACACTACTTAATTTTTTAATGTTTTTATTAATAAGGTTCAACTAGTTATAGTTTTGTGCTAATATAAAAAAATAATTAATAAATTAATGACACACACCTCCCTCTCTCTCTTCCCCTATAAATACCTTCCTCACCATCTCTTCTCATCAGACCTCAAAATCATTAAAGCTTGACCAAAATATGACCAATCCTATTTCATAGATCCTCCAAAAATTCTAGGATACTTTGGTTTCACCAAAATATAAAAACCAATTTCTCTAAGGTAATTATCAAGGAGGATAATTCAAGAGGAAAAATCCTATTTCATTTTATTTTACTTTATTCTATTTTTTCATTTATTAATCTCACCTAACATCCCCTTATCTAAGTGTACTGATAACTCCATTATCTTATATATACTGAAATTGTATTATCTTCATGGGATAATTTATCATCAAAACTCTTCTCCTCTCCCTTCAATTATAAAAATGAAAACATCGTTTGTGAGGTGTTGACTTATCGCCTTCAGGGTTGAAAATTTTTAATTTTACATTACCTCCATCAAGGATGGTAATAAAACAAAATTTACTGGCTGAAAAGGATATTAAATTTTATGTTATAACCTATTTATTTTATTGAAATAACATATATATATATTATTAAATAATAAAACAAAACTAGTTCGTGATGATCAAAAGACAACCAATTTAATCAAAACGATTTATCATGAACATTTTATATAAGGAATCATCCTCATATAGGAATAAATATATATAATACCATTTAAAAATATTATATTTCATTAGAATCATATAATTTTAATTTAGGAAAATATTTCTCAATTAAAATGATCTTCCATACATGTATACAAGTGAACCGATCATGAATACAATGAAAACAAACACTCTGGAACAATGAAATTGAACTCTACAAATCATCAAAATATCCATTGACAAACATGATCAAATTATATTTCATAAAAGGAATTTAATATTTGTTTTGTAATTTTTATTTAATGAATCTAAAATTATTATCAATGATTTTAATGTGAATAAAGAATTTCGAAATAAGGTTAGGGTATTCCAAAACCCAACTCGTTATTTTGAGTTATTATTTTCTCATAAAAAATTTCAATTTAATATTTATTGGTTATAACTTCTTTATACTCTTATTTTAGTTTATTTTATATAAATATTTATAGTCTTATTTATGACAAATACAATGATTTTCCAAAAGAACTATTCTATCCAAAACACATTTTGACTCCTCTTGAGTTGTTTCTTCTTCGCTAAATAATGAAGAATCTAATACCAAATATGATTTTACCTTTCTTATTTGGGCATACCAAAATTTATTCATGAATTTATTCATTATTAAATGAATCCCATTCCATTATAATTGTTATTTTATGTCTTTTATTGATATATGTTCGATGTGGAAGCATGGTTATGTAAATGTTATGATGTGATGGGTGCACCTAGAATTATATATCACTCCAATGAATTGGGTAATTTTTTGTATATCATGAGATAATGTGAATCATCTGTGAACATGATGGTAAATTTGTTCAAAATTCTGATGTTATGGTCATTTACATATTTTTTATGTGAACATGATACTATATTTGTTCACACCTATGTGTGTTATTTCACCACTGAGACAAGATGTTTCATTTTTATAAATTTCCACATTGCATGCCTTTATCAAATAATTACTCTCACAATTATGATTATTATCCAATTGTAATGTTATGGTGATTATTATTATTATTACTATTGTTATATTGATTCATGTTCTTATCTAGCATATTATTTCTCTTTTAGCTCACCCATTTCGTTGATGTATATCCTCATGTGATTACTTATACCAATTATAATAAAAGGGGATCTAAGAATCTAGATAATATATAATTAAATAATTATTATATTTTATTATGCACATTTTTTGAATGGTCCCAAATTTCCTAAGACACTAAACCATTTGATCTTGTCCATGTAAAGTTGTTATGTTGCATATCTTTAAAATGATTTAATCATCATTTTTGAAAAACTATGGTCACCGTACTGATCATCCAGATATAATCTATAAATATAGACTATCAAGAATCCCAACCCTTGATTCATGGGTCCAACTCATATTTACTAAAAACACCAATTCATCTCTTTGAATAAAACCCTACCATCTATTTATGTGAAGGTCTCCCCCGATAATAGCAATCGAAATGGGATCGATAAGAAAATTACCCGTGCATTCCGAGTATGACATCAAGCCCTATCATCCCAATGGAAAAAAGACCCCATATGAAGTGATACCCTCATATATCTAGGAGTCACTCCTTGAAGTAGAATACACTATCTAATATGATTCCCAAAAGATTATCTATTGTCATTAAAAACTGAAATATTTACCCAAGTCTCCCAACAATAGTTAAAAATATGAATCTATGTGAATCCCATGTATCAATAAGTGTAGATACAATAATAGTGGGCACTATGGTCATAGCTATCAACATTGATGGAATGGTTCTTTTCTGATCAGTTGTAGGTTGTATAGAATATAACTTCTAGGAACCATGGACCAATGAAAAAATATCACTAATAAGTGAAATCCCACTCTTCTATCATAGTGCAACTGGTGCTTCACAGCCTTTTCCATGACCATCACCACAACCTAAATGATCGGAAAAACTCCCAATCCTAACTAGAAATGGTTATGTGAATCCAACTCTTGAATTTGGAGTAATATTTTATCCACTTCCACTGAATACTATATGGAAGATCTTGCAAAAATGATGTACATGTCGCATCACGCCTCTTTCCCGACACTTGACTGGGTCGCGATCACAAGGATTTCTCATATGAACATGTATCTCACACTAGTGATTGAATACATAAATACCTTAACAAAAAATATAGATCATACATCCCTTTAATTAATAATCAATACATAAATTCCTACTATTGTTCACTGAACCACTTGGTTGAGAGGCTAAATTGCCCTTATCTGCACCCCCACTATCCCTTAGTTTTTTCTATAATCATCACCTACTTCACTATCTCTATAATATTATTCAGAAGAAAATTTTTCACCTTTTAATCAAATTTAATTTAAGGAAATTCCTTGAATTATATTACCCTCGATGGCTCATCACCAAGAACAATCGAAACAAAACACTGATTTTTTATAAAGAATATAGAATTGTCCACAACTGTTATCCAACCCTAATCTAGATGCATAAGATCACTGGATCTTTCAGATCTTAGGGTCAGAGAAAAAAATTATGTGTATGTTATAGATTATAAATCTATCTAAACAATATCTTAGAGTGTATCTTCACTGTTTAAAACATACCACCAGTGCTAGATTCTCCCTGAAGCATATAGGTCCTGAGTTTAACTTTACAATTAAGATGTGTATCGAAATGATAAAAAATTAAAACTATAGTCTCTATCAATAGATCAGTAGCATTTGGACATAAATACCCTAAATATTTGATAGGATGATGCTGCTGGAACACATGATATTTCTCTACCATTGACAATTAAGTTTGTGAAGCTCCCTAAACATTATTCATGAAACACGAGAGAATCTCAGAAAACTTTTCTGCAACACCATATATCTAGTACAACCATTGGAACCTAAATTTAATCTATATGATGATCCAATTTTATCCCATTTCCCACAAACCCTATAGTATGTTCATCTCCACTCTCCTAGCATATCACTAGAGGCCATCATGGGGGAAAATCTCTGTAATGCCAAACACACTCCTAAAAGAGATAAAAAAATCACAGTTTGAAGGAATATGATTTATCAAATCATTACTCTAAACAAGTCACACCACTCTTACAACCCCGGAATCCTAGAATGGTTAAACAATTACTATAAATTGTCTAAGATCCACTGTAGACTTCCTACTCTAAAGATAAGTCAAGGTCATGCCCTCTATTTCACAATTCAATTTCATTTTTTTTCATATTCTATTTTAAAATTATATATGGATGGTTGAAAAAAATTAGTCCCATATCCAATCTAAGAGGCCCCATAAAACAAGTCAATCAATGTGTGGCATCCACATAATCAAAAAATAACCCACCTCAATCTATGTAAACAATGACCGATGGCTCAAAATTCCATAATTGGATACTTATGGTGTCTACTATATACTATACAAGATAACATTGATTATGTTACAGTAGGAACTCTATGTACTGGTCATTTTTCTTAACTCCCTCTAAAAATAATTAATTTAAAAAATATGTATATCACACAAGGCACACATATTAAATTCTTTAAGACTAGGTATTCATCCAATATAACATATAATGATTCATGGCTTCTAAATCCTATTAGGTACCAAAAATGTTTCATTAGATGCATACCCTCATATATTCCTGAACAATAAACAATTATTAACAGTAATAAACACCAAACCTCATTTATATCACCCAAAAGTGGAATCAAATAAACTATAATAGAAAAATTCTAGAATAAATTGTTTATTTATTGGAAAGGTGGATTTTCTTTTTTACGTGGGATATATAATCCTAGGAACAACCCATTGAAAAATTATAAAACATCTAAATATCCAATCTATTTTCCCAATATAGTAAATCTATAAATGAAAATTGTCTCAAATACCATATTGTGATGTCCCAACCTGGGTGCCTCCAAACGGTGCCCAGATCTGGTGGGTCACATGGCCTCAGGCATTCATCCCCATATGCCAAAGGTTTTGAATTGCAATCAAAGGACAATGTTGTGTCTTTGTGAATATTATCCCCCCATAACAGAGTGTAAAACATTGGTATAATATCTAATATCAATAGCATAAGAATTAAATAAACCAGATAGAAGATAACGTCCAAAATACTGTAATGATAATTAATTCAAAAAACATATGAAGTAAAATAAGAATAGCATGTCATGACTCTAAAAATTATGAAAATTGGTATACATGGTAACAAAAAACCATTGAAATATTTCTTTTAAAATACTGAAAATACCAAAATTAACTATCCCCATATATAATCACGAGCAAAGATTGGTTCTATACTCCCATTTTCAAAACCAATGATCAAATAATGAATCATATAGTGGGTGATTTACCCGGTGCATGCCAACATCCATTAATTTTATTTGAGTACCCAATGGTGGACTGAACATGGTGTGAGACAACATAGAGTAGGCCCCCACTAACAGGTTCAGCAAAAAGTCTAGTCATTGTAATACAAACAGAAGTAGTGTGCTTATAGAACATGTATACCATCCAAAAAATTAAACTGATATAAGTCGAAGGAAGAAGTGATCATGTCTATCCAAACATGGATTCATGTGAATAATGGATAATCTCCCATAAACAAGGTAAAATGAAAATCATAAATAATCTGATGTCATAAATATCTTTTCTAACAACCATAAAAAGATACCCCTACTAGGGATATCAATAAGCATAGAAAAAATCTACATATCGATGACACCATATAATAATGTTCATAGCATCCACAATGGTAATTCTGTATAATCAAGTGGAAGAACAAAACATTCTATATCTAATGTATTGAAAACTAATTCATCCTCACTGATTCTTAGTATCATCTCGATAGAAACTCAGTAATGCGTTTGTTGGAGTCCATGGAGCATGTCAACTGGGGATGTCTAAATTGTGTTAATGAATTTAGAATCCATGGGGTAGGAGTCCCATGGAATTCTATAGAATCAGGATCCAAGGACTTAATAGGTCCAAGGAATCCACATCCGTAAACAAGATCCATAGAGTAAAAATATCAATGGAATAAATTAAATCGGGATATAAGGATCTCATCCAAGGCATCCAATACCATTATCAATTCATCAACCAATTAATAATAATTTATAATCAATGAGTTATTCCAGCCTACACTCACATTTAACATATAAATTATTTGTCCATTTTAATTATAATCTATAACATACAAGGAAGTTAGAACCTTCTCCAAACAATTAAGTTAATTTAAATCCTAATTCAAGCTCCCACTAAAACTGGCAGGCATACACACCTCCAACATGGTTGTACAACATGGGGAAAATATACTGGAACACCCCAAGGCTGGTCTAGGTTGAGTCTAACAACCTCTAACAATCCCAATTGTACTATGTTTTAAACCTAATAAGTTCCATATAGTTATATCAAGACATTCGTTTAATTTTATTGAATATGTTAAAAATCCTGGTTTGTGGAATGACAACAACAACAAATAAAACACTAAACCTATTAGAAAGGTTATAAACCACCAATTATTGGTCTATAGTAGAACACGCACCCAGTATTGACCCCTAATTTAGTCCATATCAGGAGAAAATTGATAAATTGATGAAACATATTGAAATAGGGCATATTATCTTGTACCAGAATATCATTATTGATATAAATACAATCATGGAACAACACAAGATGAACATAAAATATAGTGGAACAAATCCAATTAGAAAGACAATGTTAGAATCTGAGAATGGATAGTAAAGATCCCTAAATATCTAGAACTAGATGACATGGAGAGATCAATCTAGTGATCTCCTATTCATAGGAGAAATGAAATAATAAAGGGCTCTGACGCTAAAAGGAATTAAGGGAGAAATGGTTAATTTACCTCAACACACTAGGTTTCATGGTTTTGTAGCATAGTTGGACAAAATATATAACAATAATTCACCTCTTAATACATCAAGGTAGACCCTGTGTGGTTTATGTAACTATTTTGAAAACCATGTGAAAACCCTTCTACACACCTATTCTAAATATAGAAGATCCCCCACCCCCCTACAAACTGGTGTCTATGTCTAGTTGAACATTTTCCTCAAGCTATGTAGACTTACTCTGGACTTTGTTTATCCCCTCACGATTGTAGATAACCATGTGACATGGGTCTCATGGTTTCTACAAAATGAATGACAAAGATGTTTTTCTCAAAAGGTGAAGAATTAGGCTCCAAACAAGGCTTAGAAATCCCCAAAACAAATGTGACTTTTTTATGAATTCCTATTATGTAAAAACCAATCATTATGCTGAAATTAAAAAGATCCACACCCCATAAGAAAACCCAGGATCTTGCATCCTATATCACCCTCCATTTCATTGTTTACGTTTTTTATATGTCATGATCAGAAAATAGATAGATGGGTCATCTCCAAGTCTAAGAGGGTACATGGGTTGTAAAACGACCCCATGATGATACATTGGTAATATCTGATGCCCAAAATGGTACATGGGTAGTATCACATTTTTAATTGGGTACATGGGTTGTATCTTATTTCTTATAGAGTATACAACTAGTCTCATGACCAATTGTGTGCGATGTATATCTTCCCCAACCAACATTGTTAAGATAGTTAGTTAGAAATTCACGAACCACATGGTTATGATTTTCTGTGATTACACTTATTCAATATATCTATGATGCATGTGATTATTATCAAGGATCATGTTTGATATCTCATGATTCCACACACATTTTCCATTGTATTTTCTTATTAGTTTTATATTACATTTCCTTTTATCATGAATTATAAAAAAATATTATTATTTATTTTTATTTTTATTAACATATTTCTCTCATGCTCTTATTTTTTCAAATAATGTTGATTTAAACTATGACATGTTGATGATTTTTTCCTTACTGTGTTTTTTAGATCACCCCTTTCATATGTTTCTATTCCCTATTTTTTGAAGATGAGAGTGATCTATAATAAGTATGTAAGGGAATATACATTACTTCCATTATGGAGAGTTGTTAAAGAAATTCCCAAATTTGTTTCCTATGTAACCGGACCTCAATGAAACTAAACCTTTCATCCTAGGGGTTGTGAGATGACTTATGTGTTTTAATTTTTTTATTATGTAAATATTGTAAACTAAATATTGGATAATCTCACATTTTATAAAATACAGTGTTTAAATATAGTGTTTCTAGAATCATACTTGTGTGTGTGGGTATGGGGAGCCTCACTAGGGATATCCCTTAATGATACCATCCACCTTCCATCTCAAGATGAATTACTACTATGAATTTAATAAATATTTATGAAAGTAGGTTATTTTTAATGGGTTAAATAATCTATTATAGAAGTATTAATGTCTTCAACTTCATAGGTAATATATATTTATGTTTTATAATAATGTGACAGGTGGTCATAGAATCATATATCCCTCTAATGCATTGTTTAAAGCATTATATCTCAATAGAAGGCATGGAGGGTAATCGGTAGGGAACTCAATCAACTATGGTACTCCGTCCACTGTGTGGTGATTTCCTTGGAAGAGAGACTTGCAAAGGCTATTATTTTATATGATTATACACATTCAAAATTCTTATTCCTATGTTATGTTTTCATGGTTCATGGTTATTCAATCATTTTCCCACACACATATTACTCATGTCTTCTATTATACCAAATTATTTATATCACCACTAATGATTGTAAAATCCCTAACTCGGATTACACTAAATAACTCCCCAATAGTAGTTGGTCACATGGCCTTAATCACATCTCTATGAATGCCAGAGGATTCCTACTAGCAATGTGCGCTTAGGGTGTGTCTATATGGAAACTATTCTTTCATCACTATAGTGAAATTGAATGGATATACCATAACATATAAGTTGAATAATAAGTATAACAACTAGAAAACTAAAAATTGGTAGATATTGAAAAATAAATCCATAAGGAACCTCATATAAAAAATGATAATCATACAGGTCATGTCATATGTCTACAATGTATCCAAAACATGTTTCAATACACACGTACAATACATGTAATTGAATAGAAAAAAACAAAAAAATATCCCATCAAGCATCATGAGCCTCATCTAGGTCTTTTTCATCCCCACGCCTAAGTAGAAATCAATGGCCTGTAGTAGGTCTCTTTCCCTTGTCCATACATATAGTCATATAGTTTTTTCAGGTACCCATCTATAGACCAGACATGGTGTGAGATACAATCCCAGTAGGAAACCACCTAATGGTCTAGTACCATCATATCAGGGAATATATAATAATAATAGTGTGTAGGGATTAATATTACGTAAATGAATAAATTAAAGTAAATGACCCAACAATGTATAGGTTCCCAGGGACACCTATCCTTTATCATATACTTCGGCCTCATCCATAAATTTCATCGAATTAATAGCCATTCCTATATCAATTTGTAACCATGTTCATTTAATAAATAAATATCATTAAATAAATAAGTCTTGATACCTATCAGATATCCCTACATCTCCTATAACATATGTGATCAAAATATTTCCATCCAGACCATCGATAACGTATAAAACAAACACCGAATCCAAACATTATCATTGTCTTGGCAAATGCGTCATATGAATACTTTTATTAATCATTCAACGAATAACATGAGCTAGTATATTTCATTATTTAATTCAGATCAAGGTATATCTCTAGAAATATCATAAACCAAACACCCTAGAAGCCAATTCTATGTATTCATCATTGGAATCATGTTATGGATCTAGGTGTGGTATAACATCACTGCTCACTGGGCCTATCCATGGTGGTCCACTGAGGGAGACCAACTATCACTAATGGCATATATAGAATCAGACCTCTGAGTCCATCCCTGAAAATACATATAAGGATTCCATGTGTCATTGGAGAATTTTTAATCTATTTACCACTGAGTTAAACCTTAGAAAATAATATAGAGTCCAAATATCACACAAGCATATAATAATCAGTCACCATGAGTCCATCCTTAGAATTCCACTATAGAGTCCATGTATCACTTGAGTGTTAGAAAGGTACTGTCCAAATGTTTCTATCCATGGAATTCGTAGGTGAACCCAAGTGTCACCCATGAAATATTATCAATATTCATTCAAAGTCATTTAATTATGTCAAGGTCATCACAAGGATAAATTCATTTAAAACTGACATCATGAGGTGGCCCAATGCATAGTCTAATCTTTGTAGTCTTAGCCACTTAATTATCTCATTTGGGAATTCAATATAAATGAAAATTCAAGCATAGATAGTAATTTAAATCTAGGGACATGTTAATCCTTTCCCTTTCCTCAATCAACTCAATTTAAAATTTAAATAATAATTCAATTCATCATTTGAAATCCCATAGCATGGTGAAAATAGAACTCTTAAAAGGTAATCCAATTTATATGCCTTACATGGTGGTCCATTTAAATAAAAAAAGACACCGAAGGGGTGGTTCCAATTCAAGGTTCAAGGCCTTTAGCTGTTTATCAATGGTCTCATTAATTCCATTGGTTATACCTATCCTTTTATGTTTGTGATTAAATTCCATTTCAAGGGATTCGCTCTGATAATTGGGTGTGTATCACAATAATATGTATATAAATACCTCTACATTGAGGAAAAAGTATGAGACTCCCCAACATAGGTTCATAGTAGAGTGCTCATCCAGTAGAAACACCTGATTCGACTCATATTAGGAGAAAATATAAGAACAGATGAAAAAACTAGAAATATGGAATATTAGTTTACACCTAAATAGCACTGCTAATACCAAACATAATGAGGAATGACACAAAATGTATTTATTACCCAATAATGTAGATCCAACGAGACTAAAGGTGCTGGATTATAACATCATATGGGGGATATGTATCATGGACTAAAAAAGGGTGTAAAAAATATCTCCTAGGGAAGGTGTTTATTTCTTCTAGAGGAAAATAAATAGAGGTTTAGATTATAATATTAATTATGTTAAAAATGAAATTTTAACAAAAACCATGGGTTTACCTATTTTGGATGCATGGTTGGTCAAACTATGTGCCAACCATGCACCCACTAAAATAATTAGGGTCACCTCACATGGTTTGTACACCCGGTTTCACTAACAATGCACCAACCATGTCTCACCCCACAGTGAAAAACTGTAGATGAACCCACAAAGGCATGTTCTAAAAATCGCATGGTTTGAACAACCTTGTAGGCTTCTCAAATACAACTTCTAGTATTTCATTATTATAGGTAACCATATAGAAAACCTCTCATAGTTTCTACTAATGTTGATATTGTTCTAATTCTACCCAAATGACGGGGTTTGGGATCTGAAGAAGCCCCAAACACCCCCCTGTACCTTCATAATCTCAAAGGGAATTAACATTCTTTCATAATTAAATATTTAAATTGAAAATTTATAGAATGAAAAATATTTTTTAACTCAATAAATAACCCATGTCATTGAAAAAATCCCCACTTAATGAAATTCATCCCTAAATTTCCCTTTCAATGGTGATGAAGCATAATGTACAAAAAACTCTGGATATTGATCTCATACATTAACCTCTCGATCCTGTGTCTCATCAGGTGCATGTTCATGTTTCCAGAGAACTGATACTAGAGGAACTAAATATCCTATGAGAACCATAATTATATGATCTAGAATACAAATTGGATGATCTTCAAAGGAAACATTAACCAAAAATTAAACCGCCTATGGATGAAAAGAATAATAAATGTCTTAATGAGAGTGGAAAATATGAGATATGTGGAAGATTCTGTGTATGGTCTAGTACCTCTTAAGTATCCAAAATCGATAGACTATCATCCTAACTATCCCTATAATCTCAAATGACCTCGTAAATTTCTGTGAACATTTACCCTATCTCCTGATCCTCCTATGTCCCATAATCTGAGAGGCACATAAAAATAACTAATCACTAACTTCAAAAACTAGAGGTCTTCAACGATGATTAGTGCAATATTTCTGTTGAGTTTATGAAATATCCATCCATTTCAGAATAAATTGAACCTATTGTGTTATGTATTAATTGGATGAGGTCCAATCATAGCTTCCTCCGCTGCCTCTAACCAACATAGGTGTAACCAGCATGGCCTAACTTAAAATGAATCATAAAGAACCATCTGTATAGTGGCTTTAAAGATATTGTTTTGGGTGAATTCACTCATGTGTATGTGCCTATCCCATGTGACCCCAAATTCCAACACAAATGTTCACAACATTTCCTTAAGAACTTTTAGCATTCAATCTGGATTCCCATCAATATAAGGTTGGTGTGTTGTGCTCAGAAGCACTATTGTACCTAATTTTATATATTGTCCTTTCTTAAACTGTGAAGTAAATTGGATACCATATCTAAAAGGATATTATGGGTACCCCCATTAAGTAATACAATATCACAGATATAAAACCTCCCAATATCATTAACTAAATATATTTCCTTGATATGATGGAAATGAGAATGTTTTGTGAGACTGTAAAAAATAACCCATACGAAATCATTGCCTCATGGTGACCTCGGTGACCTAGTCAAAAAATCAATGATAAGATGATTCCATTTTCACTCTGAATGTGCAGCTACTGTAAAGATTAGGTTGGTTTTTGGTGTTCCACCATCACCTTATATTAGGTGGAACAAACCATGAAAAAACTAGATACATCTCTTTTCATACATGGACTCTAGTATTGGTTTTGTAAATCCCGACATACGTTGGTGACTCTAGGATGCACTGCTTAAGATGAATCATGAACATCTCACATAATCTCCTCATACATTTATTCTGAAACCGATTCACGACTATGTATATTCATAATTTCATCCTCACCTATGATCAAAATAGAAATTTTCTCACCATCCATTTTCTTCTATAGGACTAGTCTCTCAAAATCCAATACTTTCCTCATCCTCACTCAATCCAGAAGAGTTAAGGTAACAACAATTTATGGTTGGAAAATTTTAACTAATTGTCATTCAATGATCGTGTTTTCATGTCATGTCAAATTTATTATTTTTTTAATGTTTATTTATAGTCTATGGAAGACCTTATTTCATCTCTCAAGGGGCATTGGATGTTTAAAATTTGTAATTTTAATAATGATTACTAAAATAGTGGGTAGATTTGAAATCTATATTAAAAATTAAAATGAATTTATTAAAGAGTTTAGTAGTTAAAAAATAAAGGTTATGTTTACAGAATTATAATATATTTAAATAATTTCATGTTCACTACACATCATGTATAGTTCATTGTTCTGAACATTTCACATCTTTTTATTTAATTCATTGGGTGAGGTTCGTCGGGATCTTAATTCCCCTATAACCCCTTAAATCGATGCACAGAGAAGAAACCATTGACACTAATATCATGTTGCCATGTTTTGTTCCCCAATCATTGAACAAGGGATAAATATGAATATTGAAGGATCATATATGTTTGAGAGAGAAAGGATGCTTCTGTTTTCTAATAGGAACAACCCAAGATTCCAACTTGAAATCTCAATATAATCTGTGTTGATATAAAATGTGTTTCACTTAATTATATCAAAACAAATAAAATTAGGGGAGAATAATTTTAAGATAATAAATAATTGAAATATTTGAGACTCAAATTATAGAAAACCATTATAAGAAGAAGATATGAAACTTCCTTCCAAGTGTGTGTAGCTCCCTCAAAATGATCATCCGCCATTTAGATCACCATTGAGAGGAGGATGGGACTCTTGTGGAAGTTTTAAATCATTCTTGATCCCACTTTGAGGATATGGGCCACCATAACTTCTTTTTTGAGTAGAGTACTCCTTTGAGACTCCATAATGGTAGAGCTTTTCTGCTGGTACTAAATTCCAAATGTGGTTCCCAAGGTATGAGTTTATAGGCAAAGTGGATGGTGGTTTTTCACACACCAATTGTGTAAAACCAATCAACATATTGTTTTCAGAGATTAGAAAGCCTTATCTCACATTTTAATAAACTAAAATGTTTTATCCTCTAATTTTTAAAATCTATACTGAATTTTTTGCTACATTTGGACACCAATTTCTCAGGATATGGAGAAATCACAAGACACCACTTTTGACTTCATTCAGATTCATTATGCAGGACAAATGAGGTCGGATGGATCTCTTAGTGGCCGAATTGGGATTGGGTTCCTTTATATTAAATTTATCCCATTAAAATTTAGATCATCAATTAAAATTTCATCGCATTTGGATGCATAGTTTTATAGAAGTGTGTGGTTTAGTAAAATATAGTGCTTGGATCCTATGCAGCTTGGCCAATTTTTCTTGAACATTGTCCTGGGCCATCCAAATCACCTCCACCATCCATGAGATCATCAAAACAAGTAACATTTCCCTTATTAAAAGTGATAAAATAATAATTAAATCAAACATGATGTGATTTTTTCATGATTTTCAATAAAAAACTAATTTTCCACAATGGTTTAAGGGGAAAAAATGCAACAATGAATCATGGTGCGATCACACCCCCACACATAAACATTTTCACTACTCATAAAATTGATATTTCTAAAAATTATGCAAGTAGATATTCCCAACTACCTAAATATTTACTGTTATATGAAAATTTAATTCCTAATAGAAATGTGTTCAATGAAAAATCACACGGAGGAGTTATTTTATGTGATCAAGGAAAAAGACGTCTTAAAAATTTTATCCAAATGAAAATCCATGTGACAGATGATACCAATCAATGAAAATAATTCAAAAGTTAATCATGTCATCAATTATCCACATGTGTGTGTGAAAAAAATTCATGATATTATATCAAATTTTATCAAGTTAATATAGGTTATTTTTAAAATTGTATACTTACATGATCATTTCCACCAATCCTTCCCTACATCCTTTGCAATAAAATTTCAAAAATCACTCACTTAAGAATTCCCAAAAGACAAACCATAAGCTCCTGATCTAGTTATCCACATATGTAGTACAATTTTTCACTCCCATCATTTATTATTATTTTTAATATTTCACTTTGAACAAATCTGGCACTCTTCTCCCATCCCTTGTTTGATTTCCTTATGAAACTAATTGTAATTGTTACAACAAGATCAAAAGTTGATGAAGGGGGGTTTTGACCTTCCAAATAGACAACCTTTTTTAATTTTTATTTTTAGGATGTAAATAGTTTGATAACATTTACACATGCATAGGTCAATCTAGTATAATAATTAAATAGATCAGATAAGGAAGAAATGTAATGAAAATTTATTTTGGAAGGTAGAGAAAAATTAACCTAATTTATATATTCCTTACATAATGTAATATATTTTTTATACATAATGGTTGTGTGAAATTATGTGTGGAGAGATTAACTGATAAAATTATCCCTTAAACCAATCACACAAAGCGTACCATTCATCTCAAAGTATTCAAAATGATTCAACTATTTATATCATAAAAAAAATAAATTTCAAAAAACGTCACACCATAGTATTGAATTCTTGCTGAAATGCACATTTCATCATAATTTTTTTGTGAATGTTAAAACAAAATGTAAAAAGTAAATTCCACATCCATTTTAAATAACATCCATGATTAAAAATGCATCATTATTCATGATAAAGTGGGAATGAAAAAATAATATTCTGGCCCAAAGGTAAGGGGGGGGGGGGGAAGGTGGAAAACTACCCTATTCTGCCAACTAAAAAGAGAAAAGGAAGAAAGATTATGAAAATTCCTATCTAACCCATGAATATACCCATCCCCCACACCTAATGTGTGCATTGTTCTAACTATAATAAAAAAAATGTGGGAAGGAAGGATAAATCATGATGAGTGTCATTCATAGATTTTCATCTTGAAAATGGTGTTCCACTATCAGGAACATCAGAATGGATTCATGGAAGTGCTTCAGCTACTTCCCCTTAATAGTTAATTTTTGATTGGTTTCTTCATTTTGAACCTGAAAAACTAAAAAATGGAGATACATTAGTAACATTATATGGTCCAAACCAGTAAGAAATATTCTTACCTGGATGTAACTTCATCCTTGCATTGTAGAGGAGGACCTTCTTCCCAATGTGGAACTGGAGATGAAGGATGAGATAGTTGTGGTCAGCCTTGGTTCACTCCTTATAAATATAAGTTCTCATATGGATCTCTTTGCATTTCCTCCAAATATAGAAATTGTAACATCTTCTGAGAAAATGTGTCAGAAAGACTATAATTGCATTATTTAATGGCTCAATAGGCCCAGTTCACATTCTCAATAGGGAGGAGAAAACTCTTTCGAAGCACTAGACTATATGGTGACATGATAATTGGAGTTTTTAAAGCAGTGGGGTAAGGCCATATGGAATAATTGTGTTTAAGACTCCACTATTTTTATTAGGTTGAACCATTTTTTAAAGAATATATTTTATGTCCCTATTTGACACCTCAGCTTGACCATTGGTTTGTGGGTGATATACATTTAACACTCTATGCCTGACCCCATACCAACAAAAAAGATATTGCATTGTTCGGTTGTAGATATGAAATCCTTGGTCACTGATGATGATCCTAGGAAATTGAAGCCTACAAAAAATTTGGGTTCTCAAAAATTCCACAATATTCTGGGAATCATAAATCCTTTTAGCTTATGCCTCTACCTATATTGACACATAATCCACTTCTACAAGAATGTAAAGGTTCCCAAATGAATTTGTGAATGGTCCTATAAATTCAATGCCCCAAACATAGAAATTATCATCCAAGAGAAAGGGTTGTTGCGGAATTTCATATCATTTTTATGCATTCCCCATTATTTGATAGTTTATAAAAGATTAGCGGATATCATGGGAATCCAAAAATAGTGTTGGACCAAATAAACAAGAATCAATGAACTTGTGAGCAGTCTATTCGGGACCAAAGTGGACACCACAAAGAAGAGTATGGAAGAACCTATGGATTTAATAAAACATGATATCAAGAACACAATGCCTACGGAATTTATCACTACATGTGTGCCAAGGGGAGGGGTTATCCCAAAAGTACCAATAGGACCCTTCTTATAGAAGGTCATCATGGTTTTTGATGAAATCATTAGGAATGCAAGATGCTACCAAATAATTTACAATTTCATCATACTAAGGAATGAAATAATTCACCTGATATAGTTTCCCATCCAGAAACATGTAATTTATAGGAATACAGGAATATGAGTCAGTGTCTAATGAAAGGTGGATCTTACTGATATGGCCAACCACCACATTCTCTGCTCCTTTTTTATATCTAACTTCTAAATTTTATTACTAAAGTAGGAGCATCCCAGAAATGAGTTCTGGTTTGGATTTTGGTTTCCTAAGGAGATACTAGAGGCTTGCCTGTTCTGAGAACAAAATGAATTTGGACCGTAAAAGATATAACCTGAATTTATCTATGTCAAACACAATGGAAATAAATTCTTTTTTAGCAGTGGTATAGTTTTCTTAGGAATTTTCCATTGTAGGGGAGGCATAGGTATTCACATGTGGAGATTTATTTATCATTTGTGATAAGAATTGCACAACTTTATAGCTAGAGGCATCATAGATGATCCCAAATGGAAAATCCCACGAAAGTGGGTGGGTTACCGAGGGTACCATGAGACTATATTTTAACTTATTAAAAGATTCCTCACATTATTTATACAAAAAAATCATTTTATTTTCGGAGAAATCAGAATAGGGGGAGTGAAATTTTAATAAAGACATGAATGAAACTATGGTAAAATCCAGCATGGCCTAGGAAAGATAAAAAATACCATACATTTTTTAGAAATTTTAGGGAAGAAAGGACATTCACTTTTGATTTATCTACACGGATACCATCCCCAAAAATTATATTTCCCAAAACTATACCTTGTCGCACCATGAAATAGCCTTTCTTATAATTTAATAGGAGAATATTTTCCATACAATGACATGGCACTGAACCAAGAATACTCAAACATTTATCAAAAGAGGATCCATAAATAATGAAATCATCCTTGAATACTTCCATGAAATTCACCAGGTTATCTTAAAAAAACCTAACTATGAATTTCGAGAAATACATTGAGCATTGCACAGACAAAATGGTTCTCTTGTGTGTCTTAGTTTTGTTGACTTAGGATCCTCTCTGGTTCAGGTTTGAAAGGAGGTAAATCTCCCAAAGATAAATGCATCATTCACAATACATAAAAAAGAATGAAATCATAACACAAAATTAAAGGTAATGTTATATGAAAAAACAAATAAATATTGATTAAATTTAGAAATATGTTATAATAAACACAAACTAAAAACCAAAGCACTCAATAGTTATGGAGTCAAAATTTGTCCAGTTTTACATAACACATAAAATTGATTGTGTTTTATAAGTTTAATTATAGTCTAGAAAATACCCTAGGTCTTATTTTAAGGGGAGTAGGATTTTTAATGTGTGTATTTTAAATAAATATTACTAAATGAAGGGGTAATATTGAAAACTGTTTTAAAAACTAAAATGACGTAATTAAAGAGTACATTAGTTGAAATATAATGTTGGGTTTTAAGAATAATAAGAGAAAGAGATAATTTCTTGTTCACTACAAATCTTGGATAGTTCATTGTTATGAATTTTTCACATGGTTTTGTTAAATTCTTTGGTCTAGGGTTTTCAAGACCATGATTCACCTCTTACCCCATAAAACGATACAGAAAGAAGAAACCCATGACACAATGACTGTGTTTTTAGGGTTTAGACCCCAATAAAAGAACATGTTATACCATAGAATAATAAAATCTCATATATATATATATATATATATGGGATAGAGAAAGGATGCCTGTTTTGTCCAATCGAAACAACACAAGATTCCCAATTGAAATATCAACCCAATTGGTGTTGAAATAATATGTGTTTCACTTAATTATGTCAAAAGAAATGGAATCAGGGAAGAAGCATGTGAAGATAATAAATAAGTGAAATATTGAAAACACAAATTACACAAACCCATTTTATGAACAAGTGTTATAATTCCCTCCCATGTGTGTAAAGCTTCATTGAAATAATTGTCCTCCATTTAGCTCTCCATCTAGTGGAGGATGAGGATCACGTGGAACATTGCCTTCATCCATGATCCCCTTATGAGGATAGGGGACTCAAAAAAATATTATAATGAGTAAAGTAATTCTTTGGGATTCCAAAAGATCCAAGATTTTCTTCTTATTTGATGTTCCAATTGAGGTTCCCAGGGTATCATTTTACAGTCAAAGTAGAAGGTGGTTTTGGGGACACAGATTGTGTAAAACCACTTGGACAATTGTTTTTGGTGTGTAGAAAATGTTATCTTGGTTTAGACAAAACTAGAACGTTTTTTCCCCACATATTTAATATCTTCAAAAAAATTTGGATTCATCTAGACACCTACAGCTCAAGATATGGGTAGATCAAAACACATCACTTTTGACTTTGTTAGATTCGGTATGTTGGACAGATCAGGTCGTATGGACATATTAGTAGAAAAATTAGGCATTGGTTACTTAAGATGAAATTTATCAAATTAAATTATGTATCATAAAAAAATATTAAATCCTTTTTGGATGGATGGATTAGTAATAGTTTGTCGATTAGTAAACAAGGCTTCTTGGATCCTGCACAGCTTGGCCCATTTTTCTTGAAGTTTGTAAAGGGCCCTCCAAATAACCTCCAACTTCACTTCAATGTTCAAAAAAAGTAAAAAAATTCAATTTTAAAATTTATAAAGAAATATTGGAATCAAACATAATGAGAAATTTTTTATTATTTTCATAATTTAGAAAAAACCCCTAGATTAGCATAGTTGTTTAAGGGTGAAAATGAAACAGTGAATCATAGTGTGATCATGAAACTCCAAGTGTGTCTCATAGAACAAAGACATAACCTTCCACTCTCAACTGTCATACTGAATTTCATATATTTGATTCCTCATACTCAATATATTGACCAATATATCCATTTACGAGTGTATTGGATATCTCATTATCTAAAGACTTTAGGTACTAATCCCTCCTTCACTACCTCATATTCAGATCACAGTTTTCAAATATGTACGTGAGATTTTTTTGGTCTATATACACCAAAAAGAACTCGAATGTATAAAATTTCCATAACTGTGTAACACATGATAAACTTTGGATAACTCGATATCATGCATCATTTAATTCATATCATGTCGCCTCAACATCCAAGACTCATTGGGCATGAATCTATATCCAATAATAAGAACTAATCCTAGACATATACCTAATGCATCAATGTAAATAGTGTAAATCCTTTCGGGCTCTATAAAAATTAGTGTCAGTGTTAAATTAAAATTCCATTTCATCTATAGATTGGATGAATAACCATAAAAACATCAATCCCTTCTTAGTCAATCATGTGAGCAATGTTGCTATGTGTGAGAAGTCCTATATGAAATTCTTGTAATATCTATCCAATCCTAAGAAACATATTATGTCAAAAAAATTATTAGGATACTCTTAGGAACATATAGATCTTAACTTCTCTAGTTCTATTGATAATCCTATCACTGAGATTACATGACCCAGGAAGTGAAAATTATCTATCCAGATGTTGAACTTTGTGAGATTAGAATATAAATGATTCCATCTCCTAATATCCAAAATGATCTTAGGATTTTTGGCTTGGTCATTCCGATTCTAATAATATACCAAGACATCATCCATTAAAACCACCAAAAATTAATTGAGATAATGATGGAAAACTCAATACATAATTTCCCTGAAAAATAATCTAGTGTTCGTCAGTTAAGATGACATAACACGATACTCACATATTCCATAACTACTAGGAAATAATATATGATGTATGTCTGTAGGTTGGAAATATAACTTGTGATATCCTAACCTCAAATAAATTTTTGAGATCACCGGAGCTCTTCGAATCTAGTAAAATATTTAATCTATTGGTGGAATGGTATAATGGCTCATAACCATTAGCTTGTTCAATTTCTGATATTCCATACATATTTAAATCATAACATCCACCTTATTTTGAAAAAGGACTAGAAACCCCCACTAAGAAGTATTGGGTTGGATAAAAACGTCTGGCTTTAAATCCTCTAGATTCCTATTGAGTTCCTAAAAGACTTTTAAAGCCAACCTGTAAGGAAGAATGAATATTAGTAAATCTCTTAAAACTAGCTCGATGGGTAAATCAACCTCCTTATTATGAGGTATACCAGATAAGTCGTCCGGTGAATTTCAATTAAATGATCAATAACTAGATTCAAGTCATTATGAAGTGTTACATGATCATCCATATATAAAAATTAAATATGGGAAGTCATCCCACCAATACCCCAATGATTGGTTCCATCTTGACATTCATGGAAAACTCATTCATTCTTGGGAATAAACACTCCACCCAATGGTTATATAAATTTCACCCTTGAGGGATAGAAATAATCGAAAGCATTAAAGGGAACCATCCAATTCATCGCTAGAATAATTTCAAAGCCTATCATCTTAATGAATAAGTGGTTTCATAAAAAGTGAAACCCACCAATATCAAGGGGTAACGACTTGAACTAATATATATTATCTATTCTATTCTCTAATTATGTGTTACGCATCATAAATCCATTAAAACGTTGAATGATGTGCCCAATGATCTCTAAAAAGGGAAAATATATAGTGCATTGAGAATCCCCTGTATCAAAAAGAGAATATTCTAATGTAGATTATACTAAAGTAGTACCTCTCATAGTAGAAGATTGGGCATTATTCTTCTCATGTTTTGGTTTCACTATATATATATATGGAATGATTTTGGGAACTATGATACAACATAACCTCCCTTAGTATATCTGCAAAGATGAGGCTACAAATCGAAGATATGACTACCACAACCATGAATACCACCTTGGCCTAAATAACTGATTGTACTCTTTCTTTCTGACTAATGACCAAATACTTACCGTAATACTACATGTGGAGTCAGTGTAGACCCCCTATCAATGATTTTTTTATGTTTTTTTTGTAAAAGTGTTATATATGGAAAATCATTCCATATGATCAACACACGACTTGGTATCTCATGCACTGCGACCATGTATATCTTCATCTACCATGATGGTGGCACCTCACCTGACTACCTGAGTTTGTTTTCTAGAAATTAATATCACTATGTTGAATCTCTAAATGATGTTTACTATTACCGGTCAATGTATCACCCGATATAGTCGTTGAACCACCAAGCCTCGCACCCCAAGCCTCTCCCAGGTTATGATCTATGATAAGAAACTGAATCTCTATTCTAGAAAGGGTATTCATCCAAAATGCATTTACATATAATCATACTACATACCTGAGACCATCCTCTAATCCCCTTACATTAGATACCTCATCACCCATCAAAATAGTTGTGATGGACTGTATCTATATAAAATGGTTTGTATAGTCCATTACTTATAACACACACTACACTAGGTGAATGAAATATTATAGACTATAGGAACTCAATATATTAGGATGTAATTAATAATATGAGGACATATGAAAATACTTCCAAGAAATATCTGGATGGAAATCAATCTGAGTAATTAAATACCACCATCTCTTAGCGAAATAACACAACATATAAGTAGTTAGACTAACCCACCTCTCAGGAGGTGTCTTGAGATATGAAATGATAAATATAATGCCTTATATCCTTGACTCCACAACCATAAGTTTTACATACACTTTAAATGTGGGTGTATTCTACTATAGGAACCCATGTGTTAACTCTTTCATAGTCTATATAGGTCATGGTGCTCCTTAAATGGTCTATATGAAACATGTAAACCATTCATGGAACTTTTCCTCGACCTCTATGTCTGGTATAATTGCATGTTCCACCGATTGAACAACTAGATGGCCTGCTAGCATAACATATCCCACAAACTCCAAAACATAGTTTTTTCACCCTCTTAGTGTGCGACTTGGGGATGTCTCTGTGGCATACCTCTACAACATCCAAGTGTATTCCTCATATCAAGATTCAATACTCTTTAAAAGTTAATATTTTTTAATATTATAAGTACAATCATTGAAATATATTAAACCACCACAATTCATTCTCCTTGAGTAAGGTTTGGGTGATGTACAGATCATATAAAAATAAGAGATACTTCATAATTCCAACTATTAACATCAGGTATGGGTCACGTTCTCTAATGTAAACAATTTTAGCTCTAATTTTATTCTCATATTTGTTTCCATTTTATCATAATTAATTTTAAATGGGTGAACCAACTGGTTCACCAAATTCTGCTCCATAAGGTTCCATAATCTTCATGAACCAAAATATGGTTTCCACCTACTCCATACCACAACATGTTCAAGTCCATGTGACTCTTGGTCTACGAATCAACAAGCCACAATCGGCTACTCAGGGTGTCTGCTATAACCTAATTAGGAAAAAAATTCTTATGTAATGGTAGGACCTGTATGTACCAAACATCTTCTCTAATTCCATATAAAAAATAGGAATCACACAACATGTATATAAATCAGGTAATATCTCACAATAGCATGAAAAAGGAAAATGCATTCTATATTGCATGGAATGATTCATGGCATGTGATTTATAAAAAATTTCTAAAATTATAGATGATATGGAATACCCTCTTACAATCAAGTTGAAAAAAATATAAACCAAAATCATATCAATAATAACATAAAAATTCAATTTCATCACCCAATGGTGGAATCAAATCAACTAAAATTGTAAAAATTCAAAAACAAAAAACAATTTCATTCGATGGAATTTGTTTTTTCCTATACATTGGTTTGATAAACATAGAAATAGA
Organism: Viscum album; assembly: GCA_963277665.1. Taxonomy (NCBI): domain Eukaryota; kingdom Viridiplantae; phylum Streptophyta; class Magnoliopsida; order Santalales; family Viscaceae; genus Viscum; species Viscum album. Next base: position 547,168,940 of record OY728158.1, read on the forward strand.
TCATTACCAAACTCTAGTTCTTCCTACTACCCTTTCTATTAATACTAGATAGAAAGGTATGAATAGAAACCCCTAAGATGTCGCTTTGTAACATCCCAGATGTGGATTCCACCAAATAGTACCCCAAACCTGAGTGGTCATGTGGCCTCAAGTGAATCTCCCAAAATTACAAAGGTTGTTGACTAGTAGTGAGGTTCTAGAGTGTGTCTCTATGGAGACTACTCCCACATCATCAGAGTGTAGCACGTCAGATATAAAATAACATGTATGTAACAAATGTAGTATAATAACTAGAAAATACAGAAATGGTATGAATAAATATATAAATATATAATAAATCTCATTTGAAAAATGAAATTCAAACATGTCATGCCATGTGCCTATTATAAATCCAAGATAGGTATCGATTCAACTATTCAATACATCAAAAAAACCAAAAAGACCAAAAATAATCCCACTGTGAATCACAAGCCTCTGATTGGTCTTATGATCTGCTAATAATTAGAAGTGATCAAAGACATGTAATAGGGAGCTTTCCCTTTTATATGCCTCTAATCATATAGTGTGTTTAGGTACCCATCAGTAGCCCCAACAAGGTCTGAGATACAATCCCAGTATGTAACCACCCAAAGGTAAATTCTATCTAGTCAACGAATATATAATAATAACAGCATATAGGGAGTAATAGAATGTAAATGAAGAACTTAAAGTAAAAAACCTAAAAAGGACCAGATTCCCATGAACACCCATCCAATACTACATACTTCTTCCTTATTTATAAATTTCTCTGAATTATAATTCAATCTTATTTCAATTTATAATCATGTTCATTTATATAATCATTATCATTTAATAAATAAGTCTTTAGTCCATCCATGTATCCCAACACCCCCATAAGATATCTGATCAAAATATTCCTATTTAATCCATCTATAAAGTGTATGATAATGATTAAATCAAAGCTTGTTCTTCTTTTGGTAGACACATAATATAAATAAATTAATTATTCCGTAAATGAATAAACTGAGCCCATTGCTGGAATTTCATATTTGGAATATTTGTATAGATTTACGAATCTCATAAACCAAAAACACTATAATCCCATCCTAGGAATTCATCACCTAAATCAAGGTATCGCTCTTGGTGTGTTATAATAACCCCACTCACTAAGACTATCCTTAACAATCCATTAAGGGAGATCACGTTTCACCCATGGAATATATAGAATTGTCGCTCTATGTTTATCCTTGGAAATTCATAAAAGGAGTCCAAGTATCACTTGGGAATTTTTAATCTAGTGACCTCTATCTCAATCCTTGAAAAATCAAAATCATTTCACATATCTCATGGGTTTATAAAAGTCTCCCCCATTAGCATATCCTTAACATTCCACTAGGTAGTCCATGTTTCACTTGTTTATAAGCAAGGTTGGAGCCAAATGATTATTTACATGTATTTTATATATAAACACATGTGTCACCCAAGGAATATAATAAACATTCAATCAATATCATTTAATTGTGTCAATCACATCATCATGATCAATTAATTTAAAAATCACCTCAGGAGGTGGTTCAAAGCATAGGATAGGTTTAGAAGACTTAGGAACTTAATATCACATGTGGGAATTTCATATAAAATAAAATTAAAGCATATAAAGTCATTTACATGGACTTTGTGGTAAATTTTCATCAGTTCCATTTATTTATTCAAATAAATTTAAAAATCAAATTATAATTCAATTCATCATTTTACAACCCATATGAAGGGGTAAACGACACACTAATAATGTAATCCAATTCATATATCACCCATATTAGTCTATTTTATTAAAAAACACACTCAAGGGGTGATTGCAATTCAATATTCATGACATTTAATCATTTATAAATGGTCTGATTAATTAAATTTTCATAATTATCCATTTAATTAAAGGATTAAATTCCATTTCAAGGGTTTCATTGTGATAATTGTGAATGTGGAACAATGAGGCCACATACCATAGGTCTGCAGTGGAGTTCTCGTCAACTATTAGCTCCTCATTCGACTAATATTGGGAGAAAATGGTTGAATAACCTAGAAATATAGAATATTTTCATCCACCTAAATATAATAGATGATATCAAAACAATGGTGTAATGGTTCAAAAGATATTAAGTAATCACTAATTTGGATCAAATTAAACTGATGGTGCAAGATTCTGATGTTAGACAGAGGATAGGGAGAAAATTCTACAAAAGGGAATTACAAATCTCTCCCCATAAAGCTACTATTTTCCTTTAGAGGACAAGATAAATATTTTTAGGTTGTGTGATTAAATAAGGGCATAAATCTAATTTATCAAAAAAACCTATGTCTCACAGTTGGCCAAACCTTACACCAACCATGAATCCACTACTATAAGAAGGGACACCTCAAAAAATTCTCCCATACTATTTGAAAAATCATGCACTAACCACGTGTTAGACCACTTTAAAACTTCATATGCACCCTCATGAGGATACACTAAAATTAACATGCTTTCGAACCATGTAGGATCCTCTAGTCCAATCTCCATCCTCACACAGTTAAAATCTACAATTCAAAATTCCCCATGATATTTCTATTAATCATGAAATATGATTTTTTTCTACACAAAAATGGTTTCTAGGTTTCTATCAAGCCTTGAATACCACTGATACATCCATGACATCAAATTTCATTCTTATTAGGCTATAAATAATCATTTAAAGTAAAAATTGATGAAATAAAAAATATTTCATACCGCAAGAAAGAACTAGGTTCCTACATTCATAAATCCTAGTAGAATTCTTCCAAACATGGACTATAACCCATGTATCTATCCAAGGTCCTCATCAATTGACTCTGACAACATAGAATTTGGTGACTTAGGTGAGTTATGTAACTTAGTGGTAGGCTCATGGAGCTGAGGTAGGTAGAGATTATATTTTTGACTAGGTTATAGCTAGTATTAGAAAGGGACCATCAATTTCTCTAGGTATAGTGTTGATAAAATCTACACTATATTAAATTTTCATTGATATAGGAGCTTCCTATTCACTTATACCTTCTCAATTTATTATTATGATTGAATAATTAATCAATTTATCTTCTGAGTTTTTATTTTTGGACAACCAATTCTAGAATAAATTGGATTATCGTTAGATATTTCTATAATTCTCAATAGTAGTTTATAATTGGGTATATCTATGGGATTTCATGACACTTGTGTTGACTACATTGATGTGATCATGTATATGTATTGGTTGACTAGTTACTAGGGGAAAAACTACTATTATAGGATTGAATTATCCTTAATTACTCCAAAGGGAAATAATTTTGTTTTGATCCGATAAATGAATGTTAGATTAGGAAAAAAGGTTATGGACATGATCTATTTTGGAGATATTATATCAAAAATATCATATGTTCTTCATTCTGTAGATCAGGTGTAGATCCATCCTCTTTTACTTCTATAGGGGACCTTTAGAAAGATTTATTTCTATATGATCTCGTAAGAACTAATAATGATAGACATATTGACTTTGTGATTAACCTCATCCTAGTAGCATAACCGATATTGGTTCCTCTATATCATATGGTTTAATGTGAATCAAAGGAACTCAAGGTGAAGCATTAAGATTTTGTGGAAAATTGTTTTAACATACAGAGCACAAAAACCTAGAGTACTCCATTATTTTTTGTATTGAGGTGTAATGTTGTCTTTTGTTATTCATAGGCTATATAAATAGGAGCATTGTGGTAGTAAAAAATAATTACCCATTTTTTGGGATCAATGACATAAATGATCAATTTTTGCGACCATGGTGGTTCTCAATGATTTACCTACGTTAAATACATAACTAGCGTTATGTTAGAGGGGAGTATATTCCAAAGATAGTGGTCAAAAGTAGTTATAAATTGTTTTAATATCTTTTCAAACCTTTAATGTTGAATAAATCACTAGTAGAGTTCATTACTATCTTTGGAGGGATCTTTCATTCAAATATCAACTCCTTCATTCTGGTGTTTACAAGTGATATCATCATATACTTATGAACCTTAGAGATGCATTCTAGATATATCAAGATTGTGTTCAGAACACATTGAGAACATCACCTTTTTTCTAAGATATTCTAATACCACTTATGTATCCAAAGTTTATGTTTTCATGGACATGTAATATATAAGGTGGGAATTTATATGGACCCAAAGAAGGAAGAGGTGGATATGTATTAGGAATACCATAGAAATGTGTTTGAAATCATGAGTTTCATTAGGTAGGATGGATAATATGTATGGTTAATTCAATAATTCTCCCAATTTTCAACACTTATGACTAATAATACTAATATTAGAGAAAATTCATTTTAGGAAGATCAATGTGAATAGGATTTCCTAGAGCTGAAGAGGAGAATAACATCAACTCCAACATTGACATAACCCGAGCCTCTAATTCGTTATCTAGTCGCCCGAAATGCCTCAGGTTTTGGTTTGTGATCATTTATTATACAGAAAGATAATGTGGTTTATTATAGGTCATGTTTTCTAAGACCTCCTATGTGTAAGTACCCTATGAATGATATATATATATAGTTTTAGTGGTACATACTCTAATGTGTTGGTGATACTACAATTTCACTGAGGGATATTTTATGGAAATGGAATAAAAGATCATATGCCACATATCCTATAAGATGTACTTGAATTATTGACTGAGGGATCGGGTGGAGTATTTATACAATTTTTTTCTTGAGATTTGTTTTTCTATGGGAAAAGGTGATGTGGATTCTCTCGGAAAGAGAACACTCGAGCATAGAGAGTGCCCTTTATAGGAGGAATGTATCTTGATGAATATGTTGGTTGAATGGATGGTGGATGTATCTAATGAAAAAAGGGTGTTCAAATGTTTTCCACTGGTTATTACTTTAACATTGGTGTACCTAGTAAATACCATCCAAGAGTTGGATCCTGAATGTTTAGTGATATATGAACAATTTTCAAGAGTCCACTATGTTCTATGGTGGTTGATTCATAGTGATGACATGAAATTTGTCCATGATATATTTTTGGATCTCGGTTCCATGAGTTATTAGTTTAATATTGACTCTCATTAAACACATTATATATTACATCCATTGTTGAAAAATCCATAAGGATTCCAAGAGATATTTCTAGTCTTTGGGAAGGAAGATATATATCCTTGGATTTGTCTATCATTTCATGACCTTTTATATGATTAAGGTGGAGAATGAAAGAATAATAGGCTTACATCATCCTCTTATCATGACTGTGTGGAAGTGGGAGATGGTTATTATAGACATTATGACAAGGTTTCCTAGAACCCTAAGATTTTGAGAAGTTGTTTGGGTGATAGATGATCATCTGACTGTGGTGGAACATTTCATATCAATATGATAGACTTGCTCTAGAGCTTAGTTGGTAAGGATTTATTTACGAGATATTATATGAATTTCAGGAGTACCTTATAGAATCATATTATAAATAGATACAATTTTTATTATGTATCATTAAAAAACATGTGTACTGATTTTGGGACTCAGTTTAAGATGAGTAAAATATATAATATAAAGACCAATGGACAATTGGAGAGGATGATCAATTTCATGGTTGAACTGATTCGAGAATATATCCTAGACATTATTTTTTATGATATGATCACATCTCCTTGGTTTATTTTTCATTAAATAATATTTTCTATAATTTTATTCATATGAAACCTTTTGAGTCGCTTTTTGGTTGGTCATGTAACTCATTATTGAGTTATAATGTGGTGAGTGAGGAAGTTATTGTTGGGATATGAATTTTGTAGGAGACCCTAGAGATAGATAAGAATATAAGGAACTCCTTCGTTACCTCTATTAGTATACAATGATCTTATGCTGGCCAAAGGAGATTCACTTTTGAGTTTACTATAGTAAAATAGGTGTTCTTTTAGTTGCCACCTCAGTTGGGGAATTGATAATTACAGAGGAAAGGGAACATATCATCAAGGTTTTTGGGAATATATAAGATCACCATTCCCATCAGAGAAGTTTCTTACCAAAAATCCCATGAATTTGAGATGTTGGTTGCATGATATTAGATCAAATGACAATTGTGTCACATTTATTTCAATTTCAGAGACTCATTCTACAGTATACATGGGAAATACTTATGTTTGGGAGACTGTATGGATACATGGAGTGATTATAATATCTTACCGGTAAAAAATTCAAGTTTTATGTTGTGGTTTAAAAAATTCTTTTAAAAGGATTTTGGGACTTAGTTTAATATGAGTACAACGGATCATCCATAGAAAGATCGATAGTCAGAGAGGATGATCTTGATATTTGAGAATTTTCATCAAATATATATCCTAAACATTTTTCTAGAATCCGATTATCACTAATCCTTTGTCTATATATTATATAATAATATATTCCAAGATTATATTCCCATGTTTCATTTTTTATGATCAGTATAGTTTAATTTTACAATCACTATTACATCGTCATGGGTTGGGATGAGAATCTAGTATTTGGTTAAGAATGGTGTAGCATACCTCAAAGAGGATGGAGTAGATTTGGAACTTGTGGGTAAACACTCCAAAAAAATAGATATTATATGTCGATTGGAGGAGAGGAACATTGGAATTATCTATGGAAAACTAAGTTTTCCATTAAGTTTCACCTCATTTGGTGTTTCAATTATCGAGAGGAAATAGAATCTAGGATCATAGTATCATGGGGTATTTGATATCACTAATTGTATTGGATAAGTGGATTATGTTTGGTGCCCTACCTTATGATATTGAGTTATTAATAATATTTTTTTACATATCCTAAGTTCATATGTATGACCTTGTCCCTACAAATGTGATCGAGTACATGGAAGTTGAGTTGGAACAAGATGAATCATTTGTCGATAACCCAGTGTGAATTATAGATTGGAGTGAAATAGTTTTTATTGGATGGTGGTAATACTTTCATGAGTTTCATGGTATAATGGGAAAATCTAAGATGAGGTTTAGGAGTATTAGTATGATGTTTAAACATAATAGAATTAGTTGTTCAAGAAGAACCACCAGAGTTACGTCCTGAGGATGATAAATTGTTATAGGAGAAGATATAGACATCCTAAATTTTAAATTTATGTTATTTTTGTCCTTTTGATGGTTTAAATTGGATCTAGGATGATTTGGATGTTTTCTAGAGCCTTAAATATAATTTTTGGGAACATTATGTGCACCACAGTTAGTTTCACACTGTGGTGTAGGCTGTTTTATTCTTGGAAACTGTATATATGAAATAGGATGGTATAAATATATGAGGTAGGGTGATGAATCAATTTTGTAACATTGTGACTCCTCCAATGATCCATGGATATTGAGACCTCATCTCTCCATGGTATATAGCATGGTTATTCTAAAATGTGCAATTTGATTGACACCACTCTATGGAAGTACATTATTTTCTATTTCTTAGTATTGGTGTGATCTAGGCCACCACATTTTTGTTGATGGTCTATTAATAATGTAAAACAATTAATTAGATTGTTGGTCCATTATATGATGTCACTCACCAAAATGAAGATGCATACCATCATAAAAAAAGGATTTTTGATGCATTATTAACCCTTTATTCCATTAATTAATTAATTATCCCTATTCCACTGCGAGTTTCTCTAATTTGGATGAATATAAAATGATTGTTTGGTATGTTATCCTTCTCATTCCTTTAGTTACTAAATTTTGAATAAATCTATTGTATACTAATTAGAATTATTTTTATAATATCATCCTATATTCTTGAATTATTTCATAATTTAACATAGAAATGTACTATGTTGGATTGATTTGTTAACCTGGTTTGTATCTCAATGAATATTCATTGTATAATAATATATCAGAATTGAATCAAGAGTAATGGATACCTTTTCCTTGGAACAGAAAAAGGTCTAATTTTTTTTGTTTTCTAATAATTATATTTGATTAGAAAACCATTTCAACCTATTAATATTGAATATTTTTCATTAATCACTTTTTCCAGGATTTGGTTTTAGTTCGAAGGATCACTGGCATGTTCTGTAGATCTGGATGGTGTGAGAGTGTGATTTAGATATCAGAAACAATATAGGGTTTTCAATCAATGTTACTATTGTAGGATTCTTAATACTATATAGATCCTTTTTATGGTTATTACATTGATAGTTTTTACATGTGTGATAATTGGTATCCTATGCATCCCATGATTACTATAGAACACATTTTTTATAGGAGTATTCTATGAGACCTCTGATTGATATTGATCACATGTATTCAAGTAGATCATGAGACTCATGCCTGATATTAATTACATACATGTGTGTATGAGTGTGTTCAAATATTAGAACTCATTATTTATGTGTTATGTTGTTTCTATATATATCATGCCATGATGTGTCTAAATGAATTGACTATGGATTTTTTCTTTCTGGTAGTAGATGATAGGTGGACAATCATAGATTTGTTAGCTCATAGAGGGAGTATATGTTAAATATGTGATGATGAAGGTGATAGAACATGAAACATGGAAGGGGTATGATGGCCATGTGGGTTGGCACATAATAGATATGGGGTATTATGGCCTTTTGGCATGACCCTTGACAATGATGGGTTACAATGGTCTTTTCTCCTAACTTGTTATAGGGATACAGATCAAGGTCCATAGCCTGACTCAAGACATAGTGGATGTGGGACTACTTAGGGATATATGTTGTGTCCTTTTGGAATACCATATCCTTAAATTTCATTATGATTTCCCTTCCTTCTTTGTAACATCCCAAACCATTATAAATATAAATCACCTTGTATTTTAATCAAATATATTATTATATTTTATGGATATAGAAAACACATTCCCTTATTTGGTTTTATTATATCCTATAAAATTAAGAATACCATTAATAATTTTTACGATTGATAATATATCCATGGAATAGTGTTCAGATCATTAGTATAAATATGGGGTTCTAACAAATCCCGTTGACATAGAAAAGGGATCTAAATACCTCAACTAGTAGGATCGTACAATTTGGAGCCCATTTATTAGATCATCTTAGGGATATAGAATCACTTGGATTATACCTTGATGAATCCCAATATGAGATCCAACAACTTAAGCATGATAGGAACCATGTATGGGAGAAGTTCAAGCTCACCAAGATCATGGCCCAAACCACATTCGTCAAACCACCCCATTCAATTCTCACCATCGCGTACCTTACTCTTAGGGAATTTTTTTTGATTATTTAAGGGATATGTATCGAGACACTATAAATTTGAGTATGTGAATTATTTTTTTATGTAATAATTAATAAATTTCAATCCTATAATTTTTAAATTATTAATGATTTTTATTTTTATTTTTATATAATAAAACACAAATTGTATTTTTTCATAATATTCAAATTCAATTTAGGAATTTATTTTAATGAATTAATGTATTTTATAAATAAATAATAATTTAATAACATATTACTATTAAATAATTTTTGGTAAATATAATTTATTAGATAATTTTTTTGATGTTAAAATTAATTTTGATAGTGGTTCAAAATAAATTATTGTCAAAAGACCCCATCATTTCCTAGTAAATATTGATTTTATTTAAAAAGTGAAAATTCATATGTATAGAACAATATTTATAGAAAATGAATAATATTTTTGGAATCAAAATTTCGAAGATATCGAATAATCAATTTTTTAAAATTATCTATGATGGTCAATTTTTCAGTAGAAAATTAAATACTATATAAATATACTTTGGGTATTATGACATCATAATGAAAAAAATGTGTAGTAATAAATACTAAAAAACGTATAGAAGACCAAATATTTTAATTCTCATTAAAATAAATAGATTTTCTGTTTATTTGATTAATTTTATAAATACATTAAGAACCCCCCCCCCCCAACAACATTACTAAATAGTAATGTTTTGAAATCATACTATTAAGAGTGTGACTCACCTCGAGTTAAGAATGGGAATTATTTTATTATGTTCGGCCCATAGACATATAAAATAATGTGGAATGTTAATGAAATACCAACACATTTCCTATATAAAACCACCCAATAACACATTTCTCTTAAATCAAACTAATTATTTCATGTCCATACGCTTCCCTAAACTTTGTAGAGTCCTCCCAATGTGCCCCAATCTCTCAAGAAGGCCCTCACAAGCATTTAGAGTCACAAAAACAAGCAGGGGTTTATCTTTTCTCTTATCCATTAAATTAGTGCTTTTATATTATGTCTCTTAAATTACATTTGATTATGCTGGGATATGTTCTTACATATTTCCTTTATCATCCCATTAATTTATAAATGATACGATCCTCATTTCACTCTTATTAAGACTCCCATGATCCATTATATACACCCATTACAATGAAAAAAATATAGTTAGTATTCAATTGTTTATTCATATTTTTTCATTAACTTAGGCTTTATCTCTCTAATTCCTATTTTGAGGATATCAGTTTACATGTCTTTGTCACTACACAACTGATATCTATGTGATGAGAGACTTCATTCTCTCTAATCAACCCATTTTTGTGAATATTTAAGTGACGTCATTATGATTATGAAATTTCACCATCATTTTCTATGCCAAAACAATTTTGGATGGAATAACATACCCATTTAATATAAACAGTGTTCATATTTATTAACATATAATTTTGTATTGGGGACATAAATATATTTATTCCACACATATGGGTCATGGATTAAATTAGGATGATAAATTAATCCTTGTTGAATTATTTATGTGTCACAAATAATCATGACAATGATATGAAGGTGACAAGTGCACACAGAATTGTATACTGCCTCAATGAAATGGGTAATGTTTAGTCTAATGAGACTTAATTTTAGGATAGGTAGTGAACTAGATTCATTTATGGGACCTTTTCCACCCTGATGTCTTGATTTATTAGCCTTGACTTATGTTTCTAATGTAGTGTTTTAAGTGGTTTCCACATTTCTCACATTATGATTATCATTCTATATCATTTATCATTGTACTTGTTTATGATTCCTACTCATCTTATTCCTTGTTCATTTTCCTACTTTATAACATATATCACCTTATCACATGTTTATTACCTTACTATATTTTTTTCACACTCCTTTCATATATTTATCCCTAGGTAATTCCATGCGATTGTAAAATCCACTGAATTTTAGAAGCATGTTAAGGATGTTTTCAATAATGTTGGATTATCCCATGTTCAAGATGCTATTATATATACCAAATTCTAAAATACACTAGACATATTGATCATTCAAGTTGAATAATGTGTAATTTAATGTAATAAATCATTAAGTAATACATGTGTAATAAAATAAAAGGTTTGTTATAGTTGCTATAAAAGAAAAAGTTTAGTTATATTTTGGATTCGGATTAGAAAACTCCAGTGAAATCATTCAGGATAATACTAACTATAAGAAAACATCCCTAAATTTGTTTATTTATAGATTAAGTGGTTAATAGTGTAAATACAACATTTTCTACATAATACAAGGTGACGTGAGTCTGGCATAAATGTGTTTAGGGGATACAACTTCAACATGGTGTGTCGGGGCTGACTTGGTGTAACCTGGTACACAACAATGACCCTTAATGCACACCTGATTTGAAACACCCATGGGATATTATTGGATAAATTTATAAACACATTAATAATATTTATAATGTAACTACCCGTAAGAATATATTATTGTAAATAGATTGTGGATAACAATTATTCAAGCCTAGAATTTCATAAGTTACGAAATAAAAGTAATTTATAGGTTCTCTATTTAATGAAATTGGATTTACCTTTATGTGTTAATGGTTTAAAAATACTCATCCCTAATCTTACTTTTATTCTATATAATGGCTATAAATAGGAGGAGTCGATTAAACACTCAATGCGACGACCTATGTGATGACTTCCCCTATGAGAGGACCAACCTGATTGGAGAAGGAATTGCGAACATTATGAAAAATAATCAATAAGATGAATTATGTTCTAAATATAAAACAAGATCAAGAGGTGCATCCAAACCCCAATAATATAGAAAATTCATCAAACGATAGTTTCATGCAAAAAAGGCCTCATATATTTAATGGATCATCTGATCCCTTAATCGTCGAATAGTGGATAAACCCCCTTGAGAAGATATGATCAATCTTTCAATTATTTGAACAAGAGAATGTTCTCATGGATATTTATCATTTATAAGGAGAAGCTAATAAGTTCTTCACATTGATCAAGAATAAGAATCTTGAGGAATAGATCAAAGAAATGGAATGGAAGGAATTCCGGATAATTATTATCGATAAATATTTTTCTTTCACTCACTAAATAAAATTTGAAGGGATTTCCTTTCCCTTGAGAAAACAGTTGACTAATCTATTAAGGTGTATGATTAAAACATAACAATACATTAATGATTTGAATCTGGATTTTTCATTACCCCAAAATGTTTTCTTGAACACTTCTTATGTGGGATAAAAGCTAGTCTACAAAAAATCCATATTCATCTAAGACTTTGATACCAATGATAAAATGGTCTGGTGTGCCTAAATTTTGAAAAGGATATTGGAAAATATAAAGGGGTATCAGGGGGATATGAAGAAAAAAATTGATGTTAAATTCTGTTAATTTGATGTAAAATTTTATTGGTTACATGACCTTTCTACATCCAACTTTTCAAATGTACTAGAAGAAGCAACTTGAGAATTGACTAAATGGGATGATCTAATCATTTAAGCAAGGAAAGGATTGGAATCCAGCTAATGATTACCAACATGAGAAACATTCTAAAGGGATTAAGGAAATTAATTCTTCAGCAAACCCTCAATGCATAGTTCTTACTTCCTCAATGAGGAACCATGGAATTTTGAAAATCAATTCACTCAGACAAGGGTTTTCGGAGACAGCCAAGAACCTCCAAGGAATCATGGGTGGACATTTCCTATCCCAACTACCGATGTAGATCCCATAAATGATGTTTTGGTAGTTATAATAGTTATTCATTCAGTAATAGTGAACGTATATTTTTATTCTAGTAAAATGCATTCCTTCATATAAAAAATGTTTAGTATAACTATTCAACCACCACCAAAAATCATGGAAGAATAGATGTTAGTGAAAATAGAAAATGGGGAAATTGGTTCATACAAATTATATAACCCCTCCCCAATTAAATTTTAGTGATTGAACATCCCAGTGATCCTCTTCATAATCCCTAAATTGAAATTTGATTAAATTATAAGCATGGATTGTATTTCCTTATAAAGAGACAACATAACATTCTGTGAGAAGTAATTCACCCTCCTTATTGAAAATCAACCACTAATTCTATACAAGCGCATGGAGGAGGATGAGTATTATTATAACCAAAATCTCTAGCATGAATATTATTTCCCTATAATAAAGTTTATATAGCTCAAATGATTGAGTGTAATGAAATAACCAACCATGAAAACATGCCTATTGTGAGGTAATACATTGATGTGCTTCCTAAGGAATTTCCAAGTCATCTACCTAACTAAGAGATTTGATTTTAAATTGAGCTTATACCTATTGAATTTATGATATCCAATAATCCTTATTGGATGTTTATTATAGAAAATTAGGAGCTAATGAAACAACTACAGGAGAATCTGGACAAAGGGTTCATATGCCCAAGTGCTTCACCATGGGGCGCACATGTCCTATTCATCAAGAAAAAGGATGGTTCAATGAACCTTTACATTGATTATCGTGAGATCAAAAAGATCATGATAAATAACAAGAATCATATACCTTATACTGATAAAATATTCAAATAAGGTGTGTGGAGAGAAATACATATCCAAGTGGTATCTGCAATTGGGATATTACCATGTTACGGTGAAGAAGGTGGATATCCCCATGACTGATTATCGTACAAGGTATTGGTGGTATGAGTTCATAGTGATTCCATTTGATCTCACTAATACTGAAAAAATATTCATCTAAGTGATGAATATAGTATTTAGAGATTTATTATAAATATTTTTGGTATTATTGATAAATGATTTTTTAATATAATCCAAAATTAAATAGGAAAATGAGGACTATATAAGCACTTTGTTGAAGGACTTATGAGAGGATAAGATTTATCAAAAGTACAACAAATGTGAGTTATTGTTGAAGGAAGTCTCATTATTGGGACACATAATAACAAGAAATAGGGTATATGAGGATCTATCAAAAATAGAATAAAATGAAGGGTGAATGATGCCAACAACTTTGACAGATATATGTAGTTTCCTTGGATTAGCTGGGTACTATTTTTAATTTTTGAGAAATTTCTCCAGATTGTCAAACCCTCTTACAAAGCTAACATGGAAGGGAGTCATGTTTTCATGTAATGGTGAATGTAAAGAGATAATCAAGGATATAAAAAGGATTATTATCACTACACCCTTAATCACACTTCCCATAACTGGATAACTTTTTATGGTATTTATTGATGCTTCAAAGAAGTGATCGGGTTGTGTGTTAATGTAGAATGACAAATTCATAGCATATGCTTCAAGGAAGTTGAAATTTCATGAACATCCAACACATGATCTAGAGTTAGCTTAAGTTAAATTTTATTTGAAAATACTATATCATTATATATTTTGGTATAAATGTTAAATATATATACACTAATCACAAAACCCTTAAGTACAAATTCACATAAAAATATGTGAATATACACAAATGATGATGGATAGATCTAATCAATGATTATGAATATTCAATCCACTACCTTCCTAGTAAATAGAATAATGATGAATGTCATCTAAGTATAAGTGATACAGATGTTCATTCATTGATGAGAATTGAGAGGAATAAGATATTATTAAATTTAGAAAAGGAGTATACGGGAATAAAAAAAGGAACAAAATACCATCAATCTTTTCACAGATGATTTTTCTACATTCCCTTTTCTCATTGATAAAGGATTCTAAATGAAAAGATGTGGGATTTTAAAATAAAGTGGAAACTATAAAGAAAAGGAAATCCATAGAGTAAAATGTTAATGAGGATGGAACTATATGATTTGGGTCAATACAAAAAGTTCCATTAAATCTTATGTAAAGGAAGGAACTATTGGATGATGCAAAAAGTTTGACTTCCTCAATTCCACTAAGAATCACAATGATGTATCAAGATATCTGTGATCAGTATTGGTGAGAATATATTGAGATGATGATCGCTGAATTTACATCAATGTCACTAGTATGTCACCAAGTGAAGGATAAATGGAATAATTATAAGGGGTTATTCAACCCATATCTTTACCAACATTTAAATGTGAAATAATTACCACTGAATTTTTCACTATACATTTGAAGACATCCAGGTGAAATAGTGCCATATGGATTTTTATGGGTAATCCTATAAATACATATCCATTTATCACAATTACAAAGGAATTAACTCTTGATAAAATTTCAGTGATATACATAAGATAATGGTAAGGCTACATTGTGTTTAACTAATAATTTTTTCCAATAGAGATCTAGGATTCACCCCTATGATTCTAAAAAGTCTCAAACATGACCTTCAAAATATGTTGAAATTCAGTACGGCCATTCATCCTCAAATTGGTGGCCAATGTGAGAAAAATATTTCGAAACTGGAGGACATGTTGGGATCGTGTTTAATGGACTTAAAATGAGTATGAGATGATCGTATCCCTCGGGTCATGTTCTCTTACAAAGATAGTTTCCACTCAATAATCCAAATGGCTCCCTACTAATCTCTTTATTGGAAGAGATATGGAACACCTGCATGTTGGGATGAAGTTGGGGAACTAAAACTGCTATGTCCTGAAATGGTCATGAAAATGGGGGGATGGTTAATAATATTTAACAACACATCATGGATACTCACAGTTGATATAAGTGATATTGTTGATAATAATATGAGAAATAGAGCTTGATGTGGGAGGCATAGTATTAATACACATATCTCAATGGTATAAATTCATGATATTTTAGAGATGGTAAATCTTAGTCCAAGATATATCAGCCCCATTTAGATCCTTGATCACATCATATCTGTAACCTATGGAATAGAACTCCCACTTAACCTATCTCAAATACATTATATATTCCATATACCCCTCTTTATAAAGTACATTCTAGGACCCTTACATTTACTCAACCCAGAGGTGGTACCATTAGAGAATGATCTTCTATATGAGGAATAGTCAGTGAGGATCATAGATCATAGAGACAATGTACCACAAAATAAGACAATGAACATGGTGACACTGTTGTGGTGAAACCACAGGTTTTTGTAAGCAATTTGGAAACAAAAAAATGTTACGAAACAGAGTTACACAAATATATTTTAGAGTGGTAAATGAAAATATAGAGTGATAAATTTCTAATGGGGGGAATATTTTAATGACCTGAACCATTAAAAAAATCCCCTTGTGTTTTAATCTCTTATATTATTATATATTATTGATATAGAAACCACATGACATTATTTAGTTTTATTATATCCTATTATATTTAAATGAACCTTATTCATCATTATCATTGATAATATAGTTGTCAAATAGTGATCACATGGTTAGTATAAATATTGGGTTTTAACGAATTCAGTTGATACAGAAAATAAAGATGATTGCCTCAACCAGTAGGATCATACCCTATGAATCCCATTTATTAGAGCTTCTAAGGGAGATATAATCCCTAGAATTTTCCCTTGACTAACACCAAGATTATATCCACTAACATAAGTAAGAAAAAACCTTTCACGGGAAAATATCAATCTCATGAAGATCATAACCAAAAACATGTTCACTAAACCACCACATGAAAGTCTCACGATCACAATACTTAATATAAGTGAAATTTCTAGTGTATTAAATGTATATGTATCATGACCCTATAAAT
The DNA here is from genome assembly GCA_963277665.1 of Viscum album. Lineage (NCBI taxonomy): Eukaryota > Viridiplantae > Streptophyta > Magnoliopsida > Santalales > Viscaceae > Viscum > Viscum album. The sequence goes on from OY728158.1 coordinate 547,185,904, forward strand.
ATGAGTATATACATAATTATTTATATGATAATAAATTTATTTGTATCCTATTTTTCTTAATTTATACATTATTTTGATTTTTATTTTCCTATTATAAAACATAAGTTATATTTTTTGGGTAATATTCAAATTCAATTAAAGAATTCATTTTCATAAATAAATGTTATATTTGAAATAGATAATTTTTTCTAAAATATATGTTTTCAATATTTATTTTGAAATATAACCGATCAGATAATTTTTATGAAGTTAAATGTATTATTTATAATGGTTCGAAAGCAATTATTGTCAAAAAACCAACATTTCCTAATAAATGTATATTTTTATAAAAATTTTAATTTTACAATTTTAAAAAATTATTTATATAAAATAATTATTTTTTTTGGAATCAAAATTTTTAAATTAACCAATGGTGACTTTTTTCATAATTTTCAAAGTCGATCACATTTTTGGAAAAAACATTTAACACCGTATAAATTTACGTTGTGAATTATGAAATAAAATTATGTAATAATTAATGATAAAATGTATCCATGACCAAATATATGTTTTCAATTTATAATAATAATATTTTATTTTTATCTGATTTATTTTATAAATCCATTATGAATCCTCCAGAAATAATTAATATCTTTTAAGGTTTTAAAATCATTTCTTTCCGAGTGTGAACCACCTCTACATAAGGAAGAACATTATTTTATTAATTATTTCCCTTGGACATATAAAATAACGTGAACCACTAAAATTTATTTGAAACCCATGGGAATAAACAATAGTATGGTTTTTGGTTTTGGTAATTTTATTACATAAAGTCTAAAAACTATTGTTTGTGATATATTATTGAGATACATACTAACTTCTTATATAAACCCTTACAATATCCCATTTATATTAAGTAAAACTAATTTTATCATGTACATACTCTGATAAATACTTCCAAGCCCCCCTTAATCTCTCAATAAGAACATTCTAATTAATTGGAGTCACAAAATCTGGAAAGGTATTTCTCACATCTCAGTTCAATTCAAGAACATATTTTTTATGTTATATCTCTTTAAATCAAATTTAATATGTTGGGATAGGTTCTCCCATATTCCTCTTAATGTACATTTAATTTATAAATGATTATATCCCCCTTTAACTCTCATTAATCCTCCCTTGATCCATTATGTGCACTTATTACCATATTAAAATATAGTTAGTATTCTTTTCATTATTCATGTTTCTTCATTAACTTATGCCTTATATATCCAAATTATAATGTTGGGATATGTTTTTCCATTACCATATCACATCCCATTTTATATATATGTTATGAGATACCCCACTCTCTCTCATCAACCCATTTTAATGAATATTTAATTGACACCTTTATGCTGTAAAAATTTCACAGTGATATTCCATGCCAATATAGTTTTATAGTTAATAACATGCACATTTTCTATATATGGTGTTCACATTTATGGACATATTCATTTTTATTAGATAATTACACATATTTATTTAAAAATCCTTTAATATTGGATTAATTATTTTAATGAATGAATTCATGTAGTTTGATCTATGTGGGACACATAAGCAAGAGAATGAAATGAAGGTGACAGGTGCACCAAGAATTATATAGCGCTCCAAGGAATTGGGTAATGTGTAGTCTCATGAGAAGTCATGTTGGGATAAGGAGTGAACCTGATTCATTCACATGACTTCTTCCACCATAACGTTTTGGAATTTTATCCTTGACATGTGTTTATTATTTAGGTTTTTATGTTGTTTTCACATTTCCCATATTATGATTATCAGGTTATATCATGTATCATAGTTAATGTTTATGATTTTTAAATTTTTTATTCCCCATTGATATTACTATTTTCTAACATGTATCACCCTATGACATGTTTATTCCTATGCATGGATTTTATGTGCACCCCTTATTATTAATGTCCATAAGTTATCTCATGCAGTTTTAAAAGACATGGAATTTAGATGCATATTAAGAATGTTGTAAATAGTATTTTTATTCCTTGATATAGATGTTATGTTTTTACATAATTCCAAGATACATTATAATTATCAATCTTTCATGTTTTATTATGTGTAATTTTTGTAATAATTTATGAATAAATGTGTAATTAATATCATGCTTGATATAATTTTTGATCCAAAGAATTTTTTGTTAGGGTTCTTGGTTACTTGGCTAGAACATGATCAATCATCACATGATTGATTATTATTTTCTTTATTATTTAAAAATTATCATGTGATAAAACAATTATACATTTAAGCCTATGTAAAACACACACTATGGGTGTCCTTTTTTATTTTATACTAACACCCATCATGGGATGCTTTATGTTCTTGAAGACTTCATGATCCGGAATCTGAGAAAGGGAATGGGCCCAATGATAGGGAGATGAGGATATAGAGCCTAGTGTTCAGATGTGGTACAAATACAGAAACTAGAATATTTCTAGAGCATAATTATTTATTTTATAATTTCTTTAATTATAATTTAGCATGAACTACTATGTTGGGGTGCTTGTTTAATTTCATTTTATGGCTCTATGACACCAAACATGTTATCTATTATGGAATTTTAATTATTTAGTTATGTTTTTTCCTTTAATATTATTATTATTTTCTTGATATGTTTATGATTTATTCCATAACACTATGGGTATTGTATCCCCACAATGCAGGTTGAACTCTCACTTATATTCGACAACGACTATTTTGTAGGGAGGCATGCATGAGTTCATGTGGAAATATTTCTAGGACTAGATTATTCAAATTATAGAATTACAAGGTGGTATCAGATATATTTTTCCTATTAATTTATTATTCACTATGTTTTGGGAAAGGTGGAAAGGAGTTAGTATTTGCGTAACAAGGGTATGGGTGTCACATAAGTTCAGGGATAGCTCTCTATTAATGGACCTCTGAGTTATCGGTAATGGGGATGATGTAACTATTGTGTGTAAATGGTTTTAGGTTAATCTTCAGTATGTTGTCTCATTATATTTTTTAGGATTTCGTTGCATTCATGCATCATGAAATGGAATGTTGGACCACTTCATATACATATATATATATATATATTTCATAATATGCATTTAATTATTTTACGTAAATATCTAGATATTTTATTTTTGATTATATGATTTATTATTATCAGATTTTAATTAATTGAACATGATAATTATTTTTGTAATATATATATGATTTTACTAACAATATTGTGAAAAATATGAGGTGTATGTCCATGGATAATGTTGGGAGTGTTAGGCCACATCATTGTGGGTAAACTTCTAGTGTTGGACTTCCTATGAAAATACCTTATGTGTTTCAATAAACACCTTGAGTTTATTTCTTAACTATGCTGCCATATGTGTTCTATTTGAGTGAAAATTTGAGTATAATCTCATAAATTCTCTAGTGGTTTAGGTGGTAAAGCAAAAAAATCAATAGTCTTCTTCATATTTATTATTCATGACAATGGGATTCATAAAAAATGGTCCAATATTCCCAAGATTTCCAAATCTTTCATCCTTTATCCATCAAATGTTCTGGAGGCCCACATGATTCAAAGGACAGGATTTATGTCATCAAGGGGATCATCCATCTAGTGGCGAACCTAGAGAATATATGGGTATAGTTGGTTTTTTTATCTAGTGACCCTACAAGACATGGCGGGGTGTTATAAAACATGCTAGATGTCATGAGGTTCTTCCATGGGTGACATAAAATAATCTCTTCTTCATGGATTTATTTTTAGATAAATTGATTATGAACCATGATTAGGTTTTTATAGAGATTAAATAGGTACCGAAGTCAGGGTCTACCTACTCTACTCATTTCAAGGAGTTTCCTTACTTCGATCCTATCTTGGATGGTAATGGGGCACAAATGGCCTTTAAATTTAAGAGTTCCCATCACCCATAACTAAAGAATAAATTATGGTGCGTCAATATAAACTCATGTCCAATGGTTCTTTGTAAGGCATTGATGTTATGAAATGTCTGGTGGATGTTATTGAAGTGGTTATTTTTCCATATCTTACCAGATTAGTGGGATTACATCATAGTTCTAGAGTGGGTTCCTCTTATAGTAGAAAAAAGGTGAAAAATCTTGAGTGTAATCTGGGTGATGATATGTAATGGGATCAGAGTTGGGGTTCATCATCCCCCTCAATGGGAGGAGGATTTACCTAGTGGTTTAACTAAAGATAGAAGGATATTATCAAAAAACAAAGGCCTGAGAAATTTTTTTGTGAATGTAGAAATATGGGGAATTTATCAGTAGTTTTGTTTGAAGGAATTGTATATAGATTCATCCAAGTGTGTTGGAAAGACACATACTATGACCCATGGATATTGTTGGGCCATTTAATAGTAGTATATGGCCCCATAGAATTAAAAAACCTTGCAAAGGTAAGCACCTCAGGGGGATACCTATATAGCTGTGGTGTTTATAGTTTTTGTAGTTAAATAGGTTCCAACTAATAGTGGATATGGACAATTGACTGTTCATGTTAGGGTCCCAGTCAAATCTATTTTATCCTCTAACTTTTTTGATATGGGAGTTCCTCATTCATTTTTATCAACATAATCAATTATTGGTATTTTCTTATTAATCATGTTATCTTCAATGTTATTGCCTCTTAAAATTCTTGTGGAGAAACAATTTGGTCATCATTGAAGATATCCAAGATGTCGTGTTGTAGTTTTATAATATATAAATCATTTGTATTTCATGACTCTTGAAATGGATTGATTAAATGTTTCCATTGACATGTACTCTGTTTATATTTACCTGGTGTACATCAACTCATATAATAAAAAAGTATCATTTACAATGACTAAGGGAAAGATGTTTTTTTTGTTGGGAAATTTGATATTGCAGTAAAAATAATGGGTATAGATCTAAGCCTATATTCCTGTATTACGACATAGATAACATGCATGGTTCTTATGGAATATTAGGTGGTAGCTCCATTATATTTTCCTCCTATGGTTGAACTACATAAGTATATATTTCTATATTGTTTCTCAAGGATTCCTCCTAATATAATTATTGAACTTGATATTGAAATATGTCCTTGAAAAACCGATTAAAATAACCCTATATCTTATGGTGTTTTCCATGTTGTTGGATCGAAATGTGCTCATTAGGGATTTTGAGGTGAAGGGGTTTATTTGACTGAGCACATCTCACTAGGATTCTCTAATGTTGTTTCCAAACAATTTATATAGTAATAATAGTTTATGTGTAGAATAAAATAATATTAAGTATGTGTCCATGAATAATAAAAACATTTTTTCAAGGATATATTAACTACCTAATTAGGTATGGGGCTCCATATGGTTCTCTGGTATTGGATTATGATTAGTCTACCACCGTCTTAAGTTAATAGGGCTGGTTATTCCTAATAACATTTCCAAGAGTTGATACAGACTATATGAGTAACATTTAATTATTTTATGGTTAAAAAATTAAGAAACAGTGTTCAAGGATCTCATGAACATTCTCTTTCATCTATATCTCAACTCCTTCAGTTTGGTGTCTATCGATGATATCCAAATATAGTAACACAAATCATAGATGCATTATAGAAACCATTAGATTGTGTTGGGTACTCATCGAGAACATTGTCTCTATGCCACGCTCTTGATGTGTCACTTATGGATCTAGGTGGTCCATTTTATTGGGAATTAAATCATTAAGGAGAAAATTTTTTCGACCCATGGAAGGTAAACGTGGTAATAACTTGGGAATTTTATTGAATCTTTTTGAGATTATGTGTTTCCATAAGTTGGTGGGATACAATAAATGGATCATTCATGAGTTGTCCCACTTCAAAACACCTATGAATGTGTATACAAATTTGGTTGGTATGTTTGAGGGGATAGACCATTGTAAGGATACCTTTCAATATTTGAATAGGATACCGACATCAACTCTGGTTTTGACAATACCCATCACTAGGATTGGATATATTGTCTAATTTGATGCATCATGTGTTGGATTTGGAGTTATTTTGATGTTGATAGATTAGGTAGTTTCTTATGCGATCCATTTTCAATGATCTCATAAATGGAACTAACCTATTCATGATCTGATGTTAGTTATAATGGTTCGTTATTTGAAGAGTTGGAGATAATATATTTTTAGTGATAGAATTTTTATATACATGAAAAATATGCTCATGCCTTACATATTCTCCCGGTTGTATTTGAATATAAAATAATGGAATTGGGTGGTATATCTATAAAATTTTTATTAAGAGATAGATTATGATTTTGAAAAAACTAATGTTTTTTAAAATTATCTCGAATGAAAACACTTGAACTTGGAGAGAATCCTTAATATGAGTAATGGTATAAGATTATTGTGTTAGTTTAAATTTATGTGGATGAAACATAATTAAGATGGATGATTAAATATTCTATCTTTCTTATCACATTGATTTTGTTGAATAGGGTAAAGACTAGCTAGGAGTTGGATCCCAAATGCTTAGTGATATATGAACACTTTCCTAGAAGTAACATGGTTTTATGGTGGTCAATGGATTGTGACAGCTAGAAATTTTAAAATGGGAAAATAATAAATCCTGTTTTCATGAGGGAATAGTTTTTTGGGAGCTCTTATACACCTCATAAGTCAGTTCACCTAAGTTCAATAAAAAAATAGCGAGATATCAGTTTAAAATTCTAATTTATGGGAATGGTGAGAGTTATTGATGGAATCAACTATCAATTTCATACCTTTCATATGATCAAGGTATATCATAAACCACCAATAGGTTATCATCAACTGCTTTCCATTCTTATATCGAAGGGGGAATAGCTGATTAGGGAATTTTTGATGGGGTTACCATGGCCCCCATTAAGTCAAGAAGTTTTTTGGGTGACTTTTATTATCTAACCATGGTGGAAAATTTCTTGCAGATCTTAGATACTCACTCTATAGATTAGTTGTAAAATCCTTATTTCTGGGAAATTATTTGACTACAAGAAGTTCCATATAATATGATATCAGATTTGGATTCATTTTTTAAATCATGATTTTAGAAAGTCTGATGAAGTCTTTGGGGACTTAATCAAATATGATTATTATGTATCATCTAGAGATAGATGGACGGTTGGATATTACGATCAATATCATGGGGGATATGACATGAGAAAATCTATTAGAATTTGGTTTATCAAGGGATGCTAACCTAGACTTGTTGTATTTTTCATTAAAAAAATTGTTTTGAGGATTTGATTCAAGTGGAACAATTTGAGGCTCTTTATATTCAATCATTTCACTCACCATAATGCTATCTTGAGGTGGGTAAGGATTCCTTAGTTAGGTTGAGTATAGTAAAAGATGCCTCCAAGATGGTGGATATTATTATGAAGAAGTTTTTTTCCAATCATATAAGATAAAAATCATATGCCAACATGATTAGACATCCATTCAAGTTCATTATAGGAAATTGAGTTTTTTCATGTTTCAGCTCAGTTGGGGAACCAATGATTGTAGAAGAAAGGGAAAATGACACCATTGTTTGTTGGAATATTTGATATCACTGATTATATTACGGAAGTTTATTACGGACTATAACTTACTATATGATATTTAGGTATGTATAACATATTCCAAATGACTTAAAAATAGAGGTATGATCCCAAACATGTGTATGTGATTGATTGAGAGTACATTTATTTTTTACTAGATTCATATTATATGGAGTGACTGTTAAGAATTATACAATTGAGAAACATGGCGTTTTAGGTTATATTTTTATGACATGTTTTAATCTTACTTTAGTATAGGAAGATACAAGAGGATACATGTGAGTGATACATTGATGTTCATACTCAATGTACTAAGTTGTTCAAGAATGACCACTAAAGGATCTTCTAGAGGATGATAATTCATTAGATAGAGTGAGATTATTAAAATCAACAATTTACAAGGTATGTAATTTTCGTCCATGTTGTGGCTCAACAAGGATTAGGGATGATTTTTTGGTTTACTGATTGATTAATTAGGTTTTTGGGCATTTTTAGGTGCACCAAAGGAATGACCATTCCATTGTGTATGAATTTTTTTATGTTTTGGAAGTTATCTTTATGAAATAAATTGATCAAAAAACACATGGTATAATATGGTATTAGGTGTATAGAGCTATGATTCCTCATGTGATTCATGGAAAGAGTGGCCTCACCATTCTATATTGGAAGGCGTCATGACTCTAAAATAACAAGATTTTCACACCATACCAAGGATGGTTAATTGTATGGGATTACTAGTCATGGAGTGAAAAAATCCACCGTAGCCATTATGGGAATCATCACACCATTGAAATTATTATTTTATAATATGAAATAGCTAATTAAACCACTGATCTTTTAGGGGATGTTATTCCTCTTAATGGAGATTCATGTGATCATCATGATCTGATGTTTAATGCTTTATTACCATATTTTATCTTCTATGAATAAATTTTCCCTCCTCGTCATATTAGTTTCAGTGATACTATGAAATTTATGATGATGTTTAGGGATGTTATCATTTATATCACTTTGGTGATAGAAAGTTGGATCAATATGTTGAATCCGAATTGGTATGCATTTCTCAATATAATCATGCATCCCCTTCTAATTTAGTATTTAAAATTCAATCTATGATATTTTGTATAGATATGTAAACCCCATTTTTCTCTCATGGAGGATATTTTATCTATTGATATATTGGAAACTGATAGAGACTATTAGAAGACTCTTCCTTAGATTTGATCTATGGATTCCAATGGTGGTGGTTTTTTTCATGAAGGTTGATTTTATTATATGCCTATTCCACCATTTACTTCTTGAATCTTGTTATATAATATATTTTGTATTATTTTCAAATTGGTTCTAGGTTTCATTGGATGTAGGTTTTATCTTGATGGTGTCCATGGGGATTTTGGTATCATCACTTGATTGTCTTTCCATTAACATCAACATGATGATGTTGGAAGTTCTTTACCTTATAGATACTATGTATATGTTTATTTCATTGATATTGATCTCATGTGTGTGTGTCCTAGGATACCCATGATTAATATTCATTACATGTATCTTCATGTGTAGCTTGTGATACCCACATTTAATATTGACACATGTGTGTGTGGCCCATCAAACCCATGCTTGATACTGATTGCATACGTGTTTCTTTTGGTTTGGCTACTAAGACCAATGATTTCTGTGTAATGTTGTGACAACACGTGTTATTCCATTTTTCTGATGAATGCATTCAATGTAGATTATTTTTCCTATAACATGGGATATATGGGTCATTTGTTCTTTGTTGACCCTTATATGGGGGAGCATGTGTGACATGAGATGATTTTTAATATATATATATATCATGACACAAGTTAGTGGTATGATGGACTTGTAGGCCGAACCGAGGTACATATAGGATATGATGAATATTAAACCTGACACATAATAGTGATGGGTTTGATGTTATTATGGTCTATCATATGATAAAAATTGAATTCTCTAGCATTATGGCCCACTTGATACTTGCTGAACTTGTGATTACTAAAGTATATATGTGGTGGACCTATAGCTGATCATGAAGATGGATTTTATTATGAATTAAATTTTGGATTATATCCAAAGAAGGTATGTCTTATGATCATGGTGTCATGGATATCGTACAACCTCTCATAAAATTATTGATTATTGTTTCCTTGCTTGTTTTTTATTTTCATGGAATACAGCTCTTATGATTTTAACCGTATATTAAGGACACATTAATGGAGTCTTGTTGGTTTTATACTCACAAATCTAATGGGAATATCAATGTTCATAAATTATTCAAGATTAATAATCTATAATGGGAAAGGGCCAAAAAAATAGGGAGTTGAAGAGATGGATCCATGTGTTGGATGATGGTACTATGATTGACTCGGGAGTGATATTGTAGTGTCATTATGTATTTTTGTATTTATTCACTTATACTCTAGTATGACCTATCATATTGGGGGTCCATAGGTTATTAAATTGAATGGATATAGAATTCAAAACATTTTAAATATTATAGAATCATTATTATTTAGTTTTTTTGTTCCCTCTTAAGTTATTATTATTTTCTTGGTATGTTTCTGATTTATGGATTTTGATATTGATGATATAGTTACCCTAATACACCGTTTGGACCCTAAATGTCATTTAGAAACATCATGTTTAGGGAGAGGCTTGTCTGAGGTCATTTGGAACTCTGACCTAGACAACATGATTCATCTCGAGGTGTAAAAAGTTATATTTTATGGGGTATGAATTTCATCTATTATGCCCATGAACATTATTATGTTTTCATAACCACAAGCTCATCTTATTCTCATTTATGAGCTAAGATTTTTCTCTCTCTCAAGTTTACAATTATTGGGCATTTGAGCTCACCCTTAATCATTATTCCATTCCCAAAGTTTCAAATAAAAATAGCATGTTTGATATATCTAAAAGTGTATCATTAAAGAAAACTATTTTCATAGATTTTATGATGTTATAAAATAAATTGTGTATGTATCTAATCTCTACATACATTAAATATATAGGTTATATTTTCTGATTTATATTAAAATGTGAATCTTAAATTATGTAAATGATGTAAAATATATGTGTTTTATTCTTGGGTTGACCCACTACGACATGGTTTCCCAAAAATCCCAAAAAAATAATCTCACATTGGATCACCATGTTGTAATATAAAAATGTAAAAGCATAACTAAACACCTAGATTATTCTTGAAATAATATCTCATGACAACCACTCAAAGTGTATCCCACACACTAAAGCATGATTCATCCCCCATAATCTCCACAAATTATATAGCACCTTATGTTGTTGCATGACCTTTCATGTACTCCAGAAATATAATATACATAAAGGGGTCATTGACTAGATCTATCCCTATATAAGAAATCAATTCGCATTCTTTAAAAACATAATATCATGAATCACTCACCATATAGAAACACCCCTAGTTAAAACCTTGTTTTTCACTTGAAATAAATATATATAACATGGCTACCCTGACATAGCTTCAATGATCACCTAATAACTCAAGACACATAATGAGCCTATAAACACATCTAGAAATAGATTCTAGAGGTATTTCAAATATATGAATTCTAATAGTAAACCCATTTATCAAATAATCCCCTAATTTTGGACCAAAGACTATAATTACCACTTAATTAACTAACATATAATGATGAATGTCATTAAAAAATCTCTACTTAACCAAACTCCCAAAAAACACATGATCAAAATATAAATAAAATACATGTTTTAAATTAAATTAGTAAGGGATCACACAAAGGAACTCCAACTAACTATAAACATCAAAGAAGTCCCAATATAAAAAATTATGGCCTAACTCAGGGCCATATGTGGGATATGTGTGTTTGTGTGCATGTGTTATAAACATATATCCCATATAATCAATCACCATAACCATATAAATTTTAGTTTATGGGATATATATATATGTATATTATTTACCTAGTTTCTTATATTCTTCCTTGATAACAAATTGGACCCATCCTATAATCCAATGTAGGTATTTCATTGTAAACTATAGTGTTCATCATCATTAAAATAATAAAACATATAATAAATATACATAAAAATAATCCCAAATTGCTCAATATTTTCACAAAAAATATATCAGTATCAAAACAAATCATTATCCTAGATAATCACATAGCCTGTAATACTCCCATAATAATAAAATAATTATAATAATTTTAACATGTCATAGTATCCCATAACTAGGTGTCTAAATAAAACTCATTAAATCCATGAAAATTGAGTATACTACCATTAACATGGAAATGGAGACCATAGAGAGAAACATATCACATATTGATCTATTTTTGCATAAATATATTCATAATAATATTCATCATTACAAGAAATAATAAAACATACTAATAGAATGTCAACATAAACACATCCAATAAAATTATGTATCATACAAAAAACTAAAATATTAATCAATATATATATATAGGCATATATAAAAATTCCCCCACTATAAAAATAAAAATAAAAATATATTAAATAAATTTATAAAAATGTCATTAACCTATTAAGAAAAAATTTATATGACCCTAAAAAATAATAATCAAAATACTTTCAAGATGAAAAATAGATGGAATGAACCCTCCATAAATAACAACCTATAACCCCTCTAGTATCTACCATCCACAGTTCACTTTTTTAAACTAATTTTCATCCATTATATCTCTAGTACTCATTAATTTTAATGAAATACCATTAAACATAAATTCCCACAATGAAATTGATGGATTAGGAGAACTGAAATAAATAATGATGAATAATTTGTTAAAAGTAAATATCATTCAATTTATAATACCATTAAATTCACAAAAGTGATAAATTTTAGTATTTTTAAAAAACAAACTCCTGAGGGATATATGGAGGAACATTCCATTTGTGATATAGATTAAATTGGTCAGGTAAATGTAGCCTTATAAATTTAACCTTGAATGTTTTCATCAACAGTCCTGAAATATTCATAGGGGAAGTTCCATTGAGAACATAGAAGAGAAACAACTTAATATAGACTATTCTGAAAGATTTCTAAAATATATAGAAGTGAAGGGAGATTGATGTTGAAAACTTATTACCATACACTGTGACCTATTAACCCATAATCATCACCACATCCTTTATGACATTTCCATGGATCAAATTAAAATATATTTTTTGGATTTATATTCTACTCATCACCAATATCTTGTATGTACTCTATCTAAAGATCCATTTATGAAATTAATCGTCAATGGAAATAATAATAATAGAATAGTAAAATGAAATAATAAACACTTTAAATGAAATTCATCCAATCAAAGGAGATATAACTATCATATTTTCATCATCAACCACAACATTATGAATAATTTATGTATCATTTACATAGAAAATAAAAAGGAAATAATATTAAAATTATCCTAATTAGAATAAATACACTAGAAGGAAGAAGATAAAATCAGTAGCATGTACCTCTATAGATATTAATTTCTCCACTAATTCCATCAATAAATGGTTATCACAAGGGATAAATTATGTACATACTTATATAACTAAAATGTATAAAATATATCATGAGATCCCTTTAATTATGGATTAAAATATAATCAATAAGGTAACTTGTCAAATTTTCTGATCACATAAAATTTCCATATTAATTTCATAGATATATTTTTTTTCTTCTCCCAAACATGTTATTTATATTCTATTTAGAAACTCACATAAATACATGACCCCAACCATAAACTTAAATGGGTTTGACCTTTTATTTTTATATTATTTATATTTAATATGTAAGATTGTTATCCTCATATTTATCAACAATTCACTTGGTCATGATATTCATAGAATAAATAAAGATAATCTATTTTACTATAACATTCACTTAACACAAAATAGATCAACATGGTTTTCTTTAAAATGAAATTTATATATAAAAATTTTAGTTTTTATATGAAAACATAAAAATAGGTATATTTTTTCATATAAACCATAAATATATGTAATTCACAATCATGGAATTCTATCTTGAGTATAAATTCATGTATATTATTTTTGAAAATTATGTTACCCTAAGAGGGGGGGTGAGTCGTGGTATGTCGAATTAATTCATGTAATCATTCTTTCATATTTCATATCTCATCCATGAAATTAGTTAGTACTTTTTCCCCATAATATATATGTCATAGAAATGGAATGTAATGAATATAGGGAATAAAAAAAATTGTAACAACCCCTGTATGGAGGCTACAAATATTAATAAAATAGGAATTATTTTTTATCTTACATGAATGATTATCAAACATAATTATAATTATTTTGAGATGCATCGTATCCTATTAAGGTTCATAACACTAACTCATAACTTTTATTCTCACTGGTCACATGAAATATTTTTCACATTTCCTATAAAATAATTTATTTAATAAAATAATAAATGTACATTCAATATGTTAGTGCATAGATAATTTTCCTCTTTACAGTTTTTTCACTAGTAAAATACATGTAATGTATGTAGTGAACATAACTCTTTTCTCAATTAGATAATATAATCTATTATCCATTATTATTGTATTTTTTCAATATGTATTATTCATAAAAACATCATGTTTATTGAGATATTAAGATATATCCTATATGTTAATTGAAATATTTAAAGATCTTTTTTCTATGTATAATCATGTACATATAATAATTAAATATTTACATAAAAATAAATGTGTAAACCAAAATACTATATAATTTTTTTTTCATTTTAGAGAGATAATAAAAACTAAATTTCCAAGTTCTCTAATAATGGGGTGGTTAGTGAACCATGGTGTGTATTTTCAATTGGTCAACCCAAATACCGAGACACATAGTTATAATGGATAACTTTCAAATATTATATGATGATTTTTCATATTAAAAATTAAAAATCCATTTTATTTCAACTATTATCTCAAAATATTTTAGTCAAATATAGTTTCCTCGTAATATTTGAAAAAATTCATGAATAATCGTAATGTCTTATTCCATCAACCCCTTGATTTTTTTATTTTTTTAGTGAATTAGATAATCAATAATAACATGGTTTTATTATTCTATGAATTTAAAGAGATTTAAAATGCATTTGCCTCAATAACCATGAAAACCACCATTGAATTTTCTAATTTATGTTTTGTATCCCATTAGTACAAAACATTCAATGCACATTTTTAAAAAATATCTCAAACTTTTAACCTATTCCTTTCAAACCATTCTCTATTAATTTTATAAAACATTATATGAAACACTTAATTTATAATGGGTAGATACTATAACTTCTCAAAAAATATGTCCACTGTTTATTTAGTCAAATGAAATATAATCTTAATGATACTCATACTTTAGTATTGTACTGGATTATTTATAATATTAGGAATAATTGACAATAAATATGGAGATAAGTGAGAAACAATATTCACCAACAACCTATTTTCTTAATTATCTCAATTTACATGGATTATAATTATGTACTCATACAGTTTTATCATTAGTGATAGATAATATCTATTCTTTATAATTCTTGAAAGTTACTTCATTCAAAAATATAAAGAATATACATATATATATATTTATTTATTTATGACTATCCATTAAACAATGAAAATATTAGTTCATATATTCCATAAAAATTTACTCATTTGTTAAATCGTAATATGTGATATACTAAATTATACCTTATGAATATCTATGTTTTGATACTAAAAGGTGTCATTATTTTGGATCATAGTGGTAAATTTATATTTTACATGTGGTATATAAAATATCCAGCCAATTTTTAATTTCATAGTGTAGATATCTAAAGAATTTTGTATATTTTTTGATTTTCCTTCATCAACAACATGCATCCATTAGGATTTATATTCTTTTTTCCATTAGTGTCTACATATAATTCTAATCATCTATATATAATTATGTTATTTACTCCTATAAATATTTTTTTTCTATTAAAATTATAATATGAATATTTTTAACCTAAAGTTCGTTACAATGATTAAATATACACATAAAATAGAATTTAATGATATTTTTATTTATTTTTATGAACTTATCATAAATTAAGTAACTAAAATAGATAAAAAATATCACTAATCTATTCTTTCATTTATTCTTAAAGTATTTTTTATGAGCTAATCTATATATGAATCATAATGTTTTCATAAAATATCATTTTCAAGAGTAGTATTCTCTTGGAATTACATTATCCTATAAAATAATGTTTTAATCCTGTACACCGTGATTTTAAAAAATTAATGATCAAATACATTATGTTTTTTCATGTACATATATTATTATAGTAGACAATTGATAGTGTTTTTTTTCACATTCATTTAACAAATTTTATAATTTTTTGAAATAAATTTCTATGAATATCCCAACAACATCCAATACTGAAAAAAGAAAAAATGTCTGATTACTATATATACCATTAATTTGAGAGTAACCATTTTACAAAAACCATCCATTTTTCAAGATCAACTAAACATCTTCATATTATTTATTTTATAATTCCCATTTTATTGTTATTATTATTTTCCATTATACTTTGAATAAAATCCCATGTATGATTTAATTCTATAAAGTATAAATATCTTTTCATTGTATTCAACCATATATTCTCATTATATAATTATTTTTAATACATTCTCTTTTTCCTAAAAAATCTAATTTGTCAAAAAAATGTTTTATTCAATAAATTTAGTTCTTCTCCTTAATTATTGAAAATTTTTAGGTGGAAAACAACATTTCATCCAAACACCACATCATAATGAACATAAAAATATTTTCCATTACATATGTATTATATATATAGAAATTATCTTAACCATAATCTCCAAACATGTATTTACTATTTGTATTATTTCCATGTTAATCATTTGCAATAGTGAAACATTTGTTTTCATGTATATTTTATATCCTTTAATTGAATTAATGATATGATTTACTCTTAAAAGATTATAAAAAAATCAAATTCGTTTAATTTTCTACAAAAATTACATTATTTCATAATTTATTCAAGATATATCTCATTATACCAAAAAATTAAAACATATTTGATGATTGGACACTCTTTATCACATCCAATGTGGAGTCTTCTACTGATATGATAGAGTTATCATGAATGCTATGGTTTATTTTTTCCTTTTTATATAAGTTTTTACCATAAGTGATTTCATTATTCATGTTATATTAAAAATATTTATATGGATTTAGTTATATTGTTTAATTTTTTATTTAATGTTTTCATTGTTTTAAATTTTATAGCTCTATATTTTTTATTTTTTATTTATTATAATAATGAGAAAACTACATCATGGTGTACCCTCTAACAGATCCTGGTTTTTGTATATAATATAAAAGGGGAATAATATAATGAAATCATGATATAGATATTAATTATATTGGTTATAGGTCAATGAATTGAAGAAGAAGAAATTGTAGTATAAAACCACATCATTTTTGTACAGTGTGGATGGTATAAGAGGTTTTAATGAAATCTCGACATGGTATAACAACACGGTGTCTTGGTATAGGTAAATAATAGAGGTAGAGAATAAAATGAATTATTTTTTCTATTAAATGAATCATTATTATATATATAAATTTATGTATTAAATTAAAAAAAATGAAAGAAAACAAAAAAATATCATAATATCAAGATATCTATCATTCAAATTAAGAGATGTACAAAAAATATCTTGGTTTTTAAATCCCCATCGTATCTTTCAAAATTTTAAAGATTAAATAATTTTTTAATGTTATGTATAAATAATATGATATAGGATAGAATGATTATTCTATATCACTCACACATTATTAAGTATGGGTGCGATTGGGATAATCTATATTTTAGTATATCAAAATATATGAGAATTTTTTTTTTAGATTCATATCAAGAAGATAATATATTTTTCATTTATATAATATATAAAATAAATATTTGGGTATGATTTTATGCATAAAAAACAAGGTATATAGGATTAACTTGATATTAAATCTTCAAAATTCATTGGTCTACAATAGTAGTAACTAGATCCTAAATGGTTAGGGTGGAGGTTGTGTAGTAGTTTCCATACCATTGGAATCCTTCTAGAAAACCATTGAGTGACCAATTTTATCACCATAAGTTTGATGACGGTCTTTATAACTTCAAATGATAGTTCAACCCCCCCCCCCACACACACACAAACTTTTATGTGGGGCATTTTTATATTCTTAAGGGATTTTTTTAAAAATCCATCAAGGTTTGTGTTCTAAGATTATATACAATAAATGGATTCCACCCCTCCTCTCTTATTATCCTAAACTTATTCCTTATATAATATAGAGTGTTCATGTTTATAGTAATTCCACTATATGAGTATAGTCTTTTATTTAAATCCCCTTTCCAATTAATTTTTTCTTATTTTATTTTGTATTATTCCATGAAATTGATTTAGAGTGAAATTTTGTATGATCATAGTGAAATCACTCTATGTCAATGAGTATTTTCATGATATTTAAAGAGGAGGATTGAAAATTATTGACACAATTAATTTCATACTACTATAGTGAAAATAATAGGTTTGATATTTTTTACATTGTATTTTATGAAAATTAGATGAATTTGATGGATAGTTAGGGCAAATGTTTGGTGTTTTTTTGTAAGAGGACCTAGAGTTCATTGAGAATTAATAACACCCAATTTTATATGATTCGATAATCAATATATTTTACTGTGATACTTTCCCTGGAAATGTGTAATGTGGAATGATTAGATTTGTTGAATTTAAAAGATTTTGAATTACTAGGTTCTCATTATTAAAAATGATGGTCTGTAAGAGTGTAGATAAATAAATGTAAAATCATATGAGGTAGGTGATCTTTAAAAATTGAATTTTTTTTATGTATTGAAATTTTCTATCATTCATATTTTAAAACTATGTTTACATGGTATTTTTATTAAAATATGAATGATTCTCTCGCATTGTATGACCTTATAAAATAAGGGTGTATTGAGTTGGATTAATAGTTACCAAATTATATCATATCTGGGGTAAACAATTTATTAGTGTCACCACAATTAAACATGAATTGATGGACCGCATTTAAACAATAATGGGTGGTGTGAGTTCATTCTTCGGTCCATTTTTATGAAACAAAATGGTTTGGCCTTAAATGGTTTTGTAATGGAATTAATGGTTCTAAAATTAAATGTCAAAATGTATATGTGGTTTTAAAGAACATATTTGAAGTTATACATCATATAGAATAAGAGTGGTTTTATAATAATTTCCTAAAATGGGTTTTCATAGACTTTTGGTTGAGGGACATAGACTTTTAAAAAAGTGTGGTTATTTTTTTAATGTTTTGTAAATTATTTATTTTATTCTCATTTTAATGAATTGTTAGAGATCATGTATTAAATAGTTTTTTCTGATTAATCTCAAGATTGTGGTGAACATTTTTGAAATAATGTGTGCCTAATCGTACTCTTAGTTTGATGGTTTCCTTTAATTGATTCTCTTACTTAAATTAAAAATCAAGATAATGTTTTCTTGTTTAATGTTATAACTCCCATTCATTATGGGTATATTTGGAGAGGATGTGCTAACATTCCCTAGAGTATTTCTTGTTAATCAGACCTTGGGAGGTTACCATTAATATTATAAAATATTATTAGACTTGATAGTACCATAAATTCGTGAAGATGAGTCATGGATCATTAGTGATACTTATAAGGAAGATTGAGCATGATTTGTGATCATGGTATATGGTGACCCCTAGAAAGGTATGAGACATGTTGACTAGGTAACGGGTGAGGTAACTTTCAAAATAAACCTTATTCACTATTTTTAATTGATTTGGTTTATTTCAAGTATTATTTCAATGGATCATTGACGATTGGATTGGGGATATAATCACAATGTTTTCCTTATCATCGTTTGGATCTAGAATTTTAGGATATGAACTTGGTAGGTCCCCTCCTTAGGGATATTTTATTTTTTTTTCTTGGGTGGGATAAATTCACCAGTCACATAGAATGTTAGGCATTGTTTCCCTTATCATATAGCTCAGATATAAAAATTACATATATGATGATATCTAAACTTTTATATGACTTATATGGGTTGGGTATGTCATTTATGGCCTTAGGAATTTCATTCGATCTTGAGTGGCGTATTACTTCATATTTATGAAATCACATACCTGGAAAGTGATATTCTTAGTTTCTAGTATTTTATTCTTAGAAATGATCTTCCACATGGGTTATTCCAAATGGTCTAATGAAAAATTAATCATTATTATAGATTGAGTAAAATCATTGGGTAGATGAGATATTTTTTACGTTTGAGGATTTTTTCTGTTCCTTTAAGATGCACCATTATACGTTAATAAACATGTTGCATGATGTGATAAGTATGTTTTTATATTTTATACTGATTCTTGATTTTTTATTCATGATATTGTTTTATATATAGAGTTTTATACCATCACACAGTTGGATCCATCCCCTATGATGGAATATAGTAAATAGTATAAAGTATGTTTTTCCATATGGGTTGTTTGATGCTGATAATTTAGTGAGTACATGTGTGGTGAGATGGGGATACCATTAGAGAATGGATCTATTTTATTTTATATGTTTATAACACATTAATTATATTATAATTGTTGTATTATAGAGTTATTATTTACTTTTGGTTTCTACATTGTATCCTTCTTGTTTTTTAAGGACATTATATTGTTGGTTGGACATTATTTGATTACATGTTATTTGATTTCTTGTTGTGGTCATTGTTTACCATTAAATTTTGGGTATTGTTAATGTGTGTGTGGTGATATGGTTCATGGAAAAAATTGAACATTAATCATTTGGGATTCACTATAGATGTGAGGAAATTCATCTAGATGATTATGCCTAATTATATAATTGTTACCATTTGATATACCTAATTGTGGATATGAGGGTATACATTTCAGTAATGAACCAATTGGTCATTTATTGTGGTTGAGTAATATAATATAGTATCCCTAAAATATTCTGGTTGTGTATGTATCTTATAGTCCATGATGGAATACATGTAATATGTTGTTGTATAACATTATGTGAAATATATGTTTCGAGTGGGTTATGTGGAACTCACTATTGACATTCACAAGAATCAATGTGATCATAAGTACTCAACTAATTGAGGTGAATGGAAAAATCCTACATGGTTGGTGGGATCACATAGTACATATATTAATGGAATAGGTTTTAGTGTTTGTGGGTAGACCATCATGTATTATATAGGTTCAAGATTCAAATTGTACATGGAGTTTTTGACTAGGATGAGTAGTGTCATGGATGTTAAGTATTTATTATTTTATATATATGGTGTTATACTAGAGGCCAATATACAATTATTTATTAACATACATAATCTATATCATGTTCGGTGAAATACTTTTTATTTTAATATTTATTAATTTTGATGTATATTTTTAATCATTTCGCTATTGTAGTTAGGAATCAAGAATATTATTTTATTCGTATATTGGACTTTTTGATTCCATTATTGGAAACTAATTTTTCAATTTTTTGTTTATTATGTCAAATTAATGAATGATTTATATCTTATATTTTATAGATTCATGCATTGACATTGTGGGTTATCCACTAGAATAGTCATCCTATGTTTATCTCGAGCACTCACATCTAGTCTTAGCTCTAGCATACAAAGAGACATAAATGGGGTGTTGTGGTAAAATTATCTCTCTCCCAACATGGGTACATAGACTGGTGCTATTAAAATATTATAACATATTTGGTTTTGTTTTAGGAGATATTCTATAACTACTAGATATTATATATTAATACATGGGAGGCAGACTATGAGAATATTTTACCAGCATGGCTATGGTAAAAATCTAATCTTCCAGGTTATTACATTTAATAGAAGTACTCACTAAAGAGATGAGAATTGTTTTTGAGAAATCAATTTGTTGAATATATGGGTCTTGGGATGAGTTATAGGGGTTAATGAAGTTTTAGATTTCGAATTTGATCATGTATCATAACAGAAACATGTGTAAGGAATTTTTTCATATTATAATTAGTGGTGTTAGTTTACGCGATGACCTCAATATTGTTTAAGAATAATTATGTTCTGGTAAAAATTTATTCAATGTTTTCTCAATTCAATAATTATTTAAAGATTAATCAATCTACATTAGAAGAGTTTATTATTTTATATGATTATTTTTTTCGGTTATGTGTATTTCACCACAATAGAGAACAAAATTTTTGGTTTTAAAAAATAATGTTTTTGAATATAAAAAATTTTTTAATGAAAGAGGACATTCATAAAAAAATCCATGCTGGATTTACATGATATATCTTATAAGGTGAGTTATTATTAAATAGAAGGTGATTTAGATGGAAATTCTTATTTTGTAAATAAGGTTTCATGTGATTATATAATTTATAAAAAATAACTTTATGTAATTTGAATAATTAAAATAATGATCATTGATATAGGTTTTTAAATTTTATACTTTTGATAAAAAATGTAAATTGATTTTGAAATTAAATTTAAAAATTTCTTTTTGATGGGGGGATTGAAAATGGAAATAGTTTTTAATGAAAATAGTGGTGAGTTCATGGAGTTTTTATTTTATAATTTATAAAAGAAAAAACCTTTGATATAAAGTTGGTCTTGAAATATATTTTTTGGGGCATGTGTGTGTAAAGTGACTTGGATAAATTTTAAAATGTGTAACTAGTGAAAATGTAATAAAAAATATTTATTTAAAATAATAGATAATAAGATATTTGGGTGTTTTTTACAAAGTATTTTAACTTGTGGATTTGTGATTTATGCTTGAAATTTTTCCATAAATGTCATAATCTATTATCATTATAGAGTATCTAATGTTCGGTTATGTGAACAAGGATCATTGAGAGGGTGTTTACAAGACTATATTGGTGTTGTGTATATAAATTAATCCTTATAATGATTTTATTTTGAAATGGTGTTGGGTTTGAATAGGAGAATTCTATAGTTGGTAGAACCACTAGGAATTATTTTGTAGTTTTACACTATTATAGTGGTAAAACTAATAATAAATTACATAATACGCTTGTAGTAATTATGAATGCATGTTGTGTCTATAATTTGTCTTAATATTATTCTTTTGGGAGGGGAGCATTGTTCTATTTTGTTGGGAGTTACAAAAATAGAGAACATTTACAATTTTGGGAAAAATTCTGTTATTATGTTTCTAATTATGAGAATAATATTTATTATCATATTTATAAAAATATCATGTGTGTTTCTCTAGGATTAAATGTGTTGTGTTAGGGACTTATTAATGCATTCTATGATTATGTTTCAATGATATTATAAAATATCGAATTTTCAATGTCATGAAATTTAGTTATTTCAATTTTGAAACCCCTATTGATATTAAGGTAGAATTTAAGTTTTTAGAATACCTAAAATGATGTATTAGACATGGTAACATTTGTGAAAAATATATGGAGAGAAATTATGTCACAAAGTGAAAGTATCCAAGTTTGATTGATGATAACTGAAATAATAAAATCCTCATTGGAAACCCATTAGGACTTTATCGAATGAGGTTATGTTTATATAAAATTTTACAAACTAATGTAATCTTTGTCAAAGGCCAATGGGGAACATTCTTTTCACTAAGAATATATTTAGGGCCATGGGATTTCTAGCAGAAATCATGACCCCATATTTATGTAATAGAATTTTTTTTCTTCATTTTGGTCAATCGTTAAAATCCCTTTATATTTTTTGTTCTTGGAGGTCACTTTGTTGTGAGAGGTATCCCCATCCTATCCCCTTTTCTATCATGTATTATTACTTTAATCTAGGGTGTTTGGAATCATTTTAATATACTTACATGACTTGATATTTCATTTTTCTTCTCCTTTAATATTATTCTTTTTTTTACTATAGTTTATATTATTCATATATAGTTATATTTGTTTTTATGTTACTAGATCAAGTAATCAAAATACATGTTAATGGATATATTGACTGTTATTGCAAGATGAGGCTCAGAAATGAAGATGAAATGATTGATCACCATTTTTGTGGAGGTATGTGATAGAGTGAGTTCTCCCTTAGTTTTATCTAAAATTAGAGTAAATTAATAGATTTTTTGCTACTAATTTGGTGGGATATTATAAGAGGAATGAGATATTTTGGAGGATATTCATACTCTATGGTCTATGATTTTAGTTTTTCATACTATTCAACAAAATTTTCCTTCATTATTCCAATTACATATTTTATGTGGATTGTTTAGATTACATAATTTTGAGGATTTTGATATATAAGGTACACATTGGATTCAAGGAAGTCTATTTTGATCATAGATAAATAAATTTAATGATATGTGATTTTTATTTCCTTTAACCACCAAATATTTTGACGTTTTGGGATATGATTGCTTTCATAATTGTAATATTATATTTTCATGTGATTGTTGGCCCACTTCAAAGCTTATATAGGTAGTATGTTATTATTAATAGATTTTATTTTCTATAAAGAATATTTTTTCTATTAAAATATTATTTTAATGGAATAAATTAATTTTAATTCTGACTTCAAAAGGTACACCGGGTTTTAAAACAACAAGTTTAAAATGTGATTTCAAAAAGAAAATATTTGTTTTAAAGTAATTCTATGAAATATATTTTCTATGTTTATTATTAAATGTACATGGATTTTTTAAAGAGTTAATTATATTTTTTTGAATGATTTATAGAATTTCCATTTGAACTATTTTTAAATAACATATAAGACTGTGATTTTTGATAAGTGGTTTGTTCTGATTTACCCGGTTGGGGAAGTGAAAAATATTGAATGTCTATGTGCTTGAGTGATTTGTTTATTTTATAGTTTAAATGCATAGATTATATTAATTTCATGATTAAACATGACCATGTATGTTTAATTCATGTGATACATACCCTTTTCAAATGGATAGGTTAGTCTTGGATGTGTATCAATTCCACTATTAAATATATATTTAGGATAACTTAAGAGGTTTTATTATGAATTTTGATAATGTATAGAAAACATTAGTATCATAATGTCTTGGGGACAATACACTATTATTAGGTGATACTTGGATAGATAATCTCCCATTGTATATGTTTCATGAATGTGATGATCCTTATGTAGGATTGAGGCAGATTACATTGACCGAGTGATGGGTTGGGGATCATTCATCATCGACCTCATGGAAAGTATTTTCCATATGATTTATTATACACTTTTTAATGAAATTTGAGGCTTATTTTCATGAGATATTCCTACTATAGTTTTGATCAACGTCTAGGGTTAGGATCATTGTGGAGGGGTAGAGAATGTTCACCCCTTTGTACCATTTTATGTTTTGATGGTTTAGATAGAGTAAATTTCCACATATCCTATCAAGAAGGATTTCATTTATTATGGGCCGTAATTTTGAAGTTGATGTATAGGATGAACTCATGTCCATGATATGACCCATATTGATTGAAAATGTCAAAATTGACCATAGATATTATGTTCAATATTTTGTTGAGAATGAATTGGATTCTTTTTGAGTTCATGCAAGAATATTGAGATATTTATAGTTAATTATAAACATTCCTTAATAGTTCCCATTCTTGAGGTTGAGTGAACATAGTTTAATTAAATATTACACTCTAAGGTAGGGTTACACATTTAATTAAAAAATATTTTACCTACCATGGAGGATGTTTTTATTCCTCCATGATACACAAAGATAAACCATGGAAATTATAGTGACCCATACTTTTCATACATAGATAGTGTATCTTAATAGATGAATATTAATTACATGACATTATTATTAAAGATATAATAATATAGTTTTATGGTAATTGGATACATGTTTATGTAAAAAACTAGTTCATAAGAGATCTACATCATCTCCCACTACGTTCTTTATAACTAGAACCCCTCATAGACAGAACATATATAAAATATTTCATCATTACCTAATGAATGGAAAAATAATAAAGGGTGAGCTCAGATTCTCAATATGGTTAAATGAGGGATATTTCAATGATAAATAAATTTTAACATGATCATAATTGTATGATAACATGAGATAAACAATTGAAAACCATACCTAGAATATCATGGATTATATTCATGAATGTTAAAATAAATTTTGGAAGTTTATAAGTACTGATTCGTAATAGAACCAATGAAAATGCACCATGATAACATAACATTGGCATAAGACATATGTTTGTGAAATATAAAAAATCATAGAAAATCATTTCCTTATTAAAGTATCACTGTCAAGAGTATCATTGTGGATTGAGTTCAATCTACATCTGATCATATTCTTAGTCCATGATTACTCGAAACACTATTATATTAGACACAATCCCTTACTGAATTGGCTCACTCCTCGTTATAGTTCCTTTTATCACATGATATTTCATCCTATACCCAACGCATTGGAATAATATATAATTCTAGGGCCATTGATCACATATTCATATTCCATTCATTTGAGTTCCATAAAATTATAAATCATTCATCATATATCATAACCCAATGAAAACAAATTTGGTTTATAAAAATTTTAACAATTAATCAAATAATAAACCATGAATAATAAATGGTTTTAATAAATATTGCATCATCATAATCAAAAAACATATAGATAACTAATAAGGATAATATCCTTGGATCATGTCCACATTAAATCATTAGTATCATCAAGGGATGTTTTCATAGATTAAAATTACTTTAAAAGATCACATGAAATATTTCATGAGGCAAAGACCCATTTCATTCTGAAATCAATTGCTCAAAACTAAATATTTTTACCAATAATTAAAGAAAACGTTTTCTAAGAAACAATCATGGAAAATTAGAAATAAATATTATGATCATTGAAAATTCATGATGATAATAAAATTTATTTATTTCATGTATGTTAAAATAAATATTTCTTTCTTTTTTTTAATAAAAAAAATTAACCAGTTCATAGAATGATAATAATATAAATTTTTATCCAATTTTTTAAAATCCTAAAATTGGTAAAAATGTAATTAAATAATAATTTTAGACTAGTAAAAATATTTTGGATTTTTTTAACACACTTATATAGGATAAATACTATTTTCGACTGAAGAGAGAACAAAAGATGATTTTACATGAAAACATATTTTAGAATATTGAGCTATGAATGTGAGAGAAATGAAAGGCAATATGTACCTCTATAAATAACTATATGATAATAAAATTGGTGAGCTTATTGGGAGTTTGATCATAAAATTACTTCATCAAAATCATAATCACAAACAATCATGATATACAATGATATTGAAATATAAATCTCTTACCTTTAGTTTTTATTTTTTCAAAATAACTCTAGAACCCTATATAATGAAATGTACCGACCTAGGTACCATATACTAGTGCCTTGAGGTAGTTTTCTACATTACCTCAAGTGGACCTCCAAGTATTTCAGAGTTCACCATCTAAAAGTGAGGGTCTAATAACGATATGGGGGAGACTATACCCTATTTATGAAAGTAACACAACTATGAAAATAAAAAACCAATTACCAAATGAAATAACAAATAATATGAGTAAATTACTATCACATGATGAATAAATGAGAAATATATTATCCTATAATAAACATTATATATATCATTATAAATTATGTTCCAAGTGTCAAAATTAAAACCCAAAAACTAAGTCATTGACTACTCCCAATTGGGTCCTGAAACTTGTCTAGTTACCTCATTCATGCTACATCTAGACCTATCCACCTTATATATGCCTATTTCCCTAATTATTTCCAATAACCATTAAATATTTCTAATAACCAATCAGGTAGTCCAAGTATGCTATTAGAATAACTCAATAGGCCACCACAGAGGGCATCTAAAACAATATATAATCAAAAAAATGTATGAAGTTCGATAATGAGTAAATAAAAAAAATTCAATAGGTTACATTTACTCAATTACCCATTATTTTATCGTATAACCCATGGGTTTTTTAGGATTCCCAAATTCTCATAACCTACTTCATCCAAACAAAGAGTCTGAACAATACCACATATTCAATTCACAATTCATACCAACAATTGGGATTTCATTTTACATTTCATTCCAATATATAATATGTCTAATGAGAACCACGGTCCAATAATGAAATTTTTTGTATATGATTCGATGCATTAAATCACATTGGATTTTGATGCATCAATACATGACCCAAACCCATTTATAAAACAATTTTTCTACAATGTAATTTAGAAGTAATATACCATGTTCTACTAACATCTATTAATAAATTTATCACTATAATAATTTGAAGCATCACACCATATTACACACACTTTTATCAATAAATTTATAAATATAGTATTTGGAATCATCATACCATATCTGTTACACTTTTATCAATGCATTTATCACTATGGGAATGGGAAGCAGTGGACCATGTCATTCACCAAAATATCAAAATCAAACATATATCAAATATATATAATGAATTAATTTTTTTCCACATTAACCTTATCACATTTCACAATCAATCAATAATTATTTAATTCAAAAATCAAATAATCCAATCAAATCAATTTCAAAATCAAAATAATTTCCATAAATTAATTCAAAAATTTATTAATAAAATTTATAATCTTTTTATCCTAATAATTAAATAAAAAATTCATTATTACAATGAACATCAAAATATCTCATCTCATTAATTGATTCAACATTCAATTAATCAAATCAATTTCATAGTCTCATCCTCTATTTAATTAATTAAACAAATATTTTACCAAATTAATTATACAATATCAACATCAAATTAATTAATTGAACAGGTAATTAATCATATCAATTTATCAAATTTCAAAATATCTTAATTAATTAATTCACCAAATTAATGTGTTCAATTAATTAAACCCATTAGCTACGAATTATTTATAAATTATATAAATACATAAAAATAATTGAAGTCAACACTTTGGGATTTAAATAATTGACAACCTACCTCAATATGTTGACGACTGATCACCCAATAAAAATCATTTATTCAAGGAAAATAACCAGGAACAAGATAACGAATGATATCAATATCCAAATGCTTGATCTAAGAAAAAAACTAAATATCTAAAAAATATAAATCTTGATAAAGAACCAATATAGTATAAAAATTCCTCTTTTATCTAGTAAGAGGTGTGAAGAGATAGAGATCTAAACAGAATGGAAATAAATTCTCGGAGAGGTGAATATATGAAAATATGGTATTCGAATCATGAAGAATGGAGGTAGAGAGCCTTTTTAATTCATCTGGGATCCTAAAAAAGATAGTATATTATTCGATATTTGTTGGTGTTGATTTGGGTTTAATATAGGGGTTTGTGATAATTTAAATATAATTTTCAGGGTAAATTAAACAGGTTGGATAGTTTCCTAAGTAGGGGTGAGTGGTTTTTCAAACTATGAACATAAACTATGAGGCAAATATTGGGGGGGGGGGTGAACAGTTACTCCTATGAGAAAACATGGTTTGAAAAACCATGTTCTCTCCATGTGAATCCCCTATATTTGGGTTAGCATGTTTTTCTAGGCTGCGCACATAGTTTTGTCAAACTGTATACCAACCATTCAAAGCCTATATTTTTTAAAATGATCTCAAATTTCACCCAAAAACACCCCAATGTAGCACTCAATCAAAATTTAATCAAAAAACTTCCATAGAATACCAAAAAACAATCTCAATGTATCTCTAGAAAAGGGTGGTTTCTTATATTCTTCCCATGCAATGAAAACTCATCATTGATTTTTACTCCCATGAATCATTTTGATTCTAAAGTAGAAAAATCAGGAAACTGAGCCCACATATCCTCTTCCATATCCCAAGATTCCTTTTAAATCATGATGTGTTTCCCCAATACACAAACATTCAGCATGGTCTTTCCCCAAAACACTTTCTATATACTATCCAAAACATGTATCAGAATATCCTAAAAGGATGCATCTATCTCATGTTCAACAACATTCACGTTGATCACACGAGAAGGGTCAGGGTGATACTATTGAAGTTGTGAAATAATAAAAACATTATGCATAGAACTATAATTATTTAGAAGAGAAAATCGGTACACGACCACTCTGATCCTCTCGATAACCTCAAATTATCCGACAAATAGGGCTGCCATCTATCCTTATCTTTGTATCCCATGGTGACCCAATCTAGTAGACACCCTAATTAATACACGATCACACTATGTGAACTCTAGGGATTATAGAATTTTTATCAACATATAACTTATTTATACTCTATGTTATAGGTATATAATTTTGAATCTTTTGAACCAACTCTAGCATTTCTTACATGAGAATCAGTCCCAACAAATCTTACTCTCCTACCTATATCCACTATAGAGGAAATCTACTTGGAATAACATAAAGAGCATTATATGGATCCATCCGTATAGTTTGATGAGAAATATTGTTATAGGAGCACTCGACAAAATCGTGGTTCTTTTCCATGCACCTGTCGATATCTAGGATACTCAACCAAAGAATATCGTCTAACACATGTATAGTAGGCCCTAACATCCCATTAATCTATTTTTGGAGTTTTTTACTTAGTAAAACATGTATAGCAGGTGCCTTATGTAGGTCCTCCATGAATCACAATGTAAAACATGAGTCGCAATCTAAAACTATACTATGTCGCACCTTGTTTAGATGGGTTATCTCTCAAACATATAGGTATCCCAAATACTCCACCTAAAATTATCCCATATAGGTATGGAATGCATGACCATTGTGAATAGGAACGTAATCACTTCAAATAGATCCATTATTATGAAGTATCCTCAGGAGATGCACCACAAAATCCCTAGAAACATAATACCACAACCATTTGGGAATGGAAAATGGATATTATAAAACTCTAGGTCATTTAAGCCCAGATTTCCACTATGACATTGTATAGTTTTGTCACAACCCTTTGAATATCCTTTCCCATTCCCCTCTACCATTCTTTGTAGGTAATGGTACATTTTTGTCACACCTGGATGCCCCACCCACTTCTAGGTATTAAATTCCCACATCCACTACTCCTACATACTCATAGGATCAGAAACGTGTTTCCCAAATGGGATGATCGCATACCCATCTATGTTATATTCAGAAGGTGACTCAGAAAATTCAAGGATTTCCTTCAAGGTCAAATATTTTGTATCCTCATACTATCTATCTCTAGTCAAACTAAAAAGTGTGTACTCTACTGAAAATGATATGAGATTAATCCATTCTTATCTTTTCTTAACCGCAACATGTTTCTCTATCAGTAAAGTCATAATATTATACTCAACACTGGACTCCTGAACTTCTTGAGTATGATTTTACCAACTCAACAAGTCCGGAAAAATATTTCCCTTCTTCAAAGTATAGGATCACTTGAAATCAAATGAATTCTTATATTCAACTAAAATCTACTTCTAGATAATAATACCTCTCTATAAAAATATATACCTAAATATTTTTTCTTTTGTATAACTCGTGAACTTATCTCTTAATAGATACGGATTCTATTACTTAAAATCATAAAAAATGTATCTAATTTGAGGTCGTGCGTGGGTTAGATCCATTCATATGGCCTCACCTTCCAAGAACCATATGCAATAACTCAAACACCCTGCATCAATACAGCTTCAATTCTTCTCCTAGAATCATCACAAAACAATTTATACTCAAAACCAACATCGAGTAGGGTTGTGATTAGTACTAATGTAAAGTGATTATTCAACTCCTAGAGGGAATTATAAAATCTATCATACTATTGAATCTATATACCCATCTTATTCAAGACTGATTAAGGATTACCAAATTAAAAAAGACATGGTTGAATCTCTCATAATAGCTGAGAAGCTGCCGAAAACTACGAATATGAATAAAAATCTAGGTATGCTACCAAGATACAAATACATGAACCTTCTCTGGGTCCAATAACACATATTAATCCACGATTATGTGACCCAGGATGTGTACTTGATCAATTCAAAACAGACACTTAGATAGCTTGGTGTGTCACCACTTCTACCTTTGTGTCCTTAGGATAATGACAAGATGTTGGTAATGATTTTCATGAGTCTTGGAGTATACCCAGATTTCATCCACAAGAACTAAAAAAAATATATCATGGTACATATGAAATCTTCTTTTCATAAAGTCCATAAACACATCATTCGAATTTTTCAACCTAAACAGAATTACAACAAACTCATAAATAACATACATGCCCCTAAAAACAGTCCTTGTATATCATATTGTTGAACTCTCAATCGATGATACCATGATATCAAGTCAATAATTGAGAATAAAAAAGCTCCTCTTAGCTGGAAAAAAATATATTCAACCTGTGGAAGAGGATACTGGTTCTTCACAGTCATATGGTTCAACTTTTTTTAATAAAAAAACAAGGTTAAAGTCACATCATCCTTATTTGTAAACAAAATCGAAGAACCCTAAGGAAACGTACTCAGATTGATAAACCCAATATCAATAATCTTTTCAATCTATGTATTTAACTCTTTATTCTCTATTGGTTCCATTATTTATGGTGGAATAGACACTAGCTTATCCCCCAACATGAGAAAAATTGAAAATTACACATCTATCCTTGGTGGAAGACCTGCGAATTTCTCACAAAACACATCTTCTAAACTATTTACTATGTGCAGATATATATCCAGAAATACACCTCTATTATCCAGTGACACAATATAATCCTTGGTGGTTATCTCCCCCAGTTGATGATGAATTGGCCCTGCATGGCCCGCCTTGACGTACCACTCTTCTCAGTGTACATAATTTTCACCCTCGGGATACGTAAAGGTCACTATCCTACGATAACAATCAATATGATCAATGTATTATACTAAAAAATACATAATCATAGTTAATTAAAAGCCTATAATGTCATTAATGTAATGATCCCATTGAGATTTATACTCCCCAACCTCGATAGAACACCATTTTCAGAAACAAATATTTCTCGACCACACTCCCAATGGTGTATCTATCATCAAAACCCCACTCATGAACACCACCTCCAGGATCAATCCATTCCTAAGATGTTCATATTTAAAAGAATGAATATCTACAATATCAAATATGGAACTCACTTTAGTGGAATATACAATTATAGTTCCACATACTATCAATGGTCCTACCTCACTACCCACAATAGGATGTGGAATGGCATGCTACAATAATGACCCTCTTCCTTATGATACAATATGAGTTCCATGAGCTACACCCCATTACTAATACTGGTTCTATTTACCAAATTCTCTATATCCACTAATTATACACCCATGATCGGTAGAACCCACACAGCCAAACTAGTGAGGTGTATAAGATCCCCTTCATTCCTTCTAGTTATGTCTTGGTGATCCATCATTACCAATATTATACAGGTTCTTGTAAAACCTCTATAGATGCACAATCATTCTTCAACCCCTACACATTGATAGTTTTGAGGGGAACTATCCCTGAATGTGTCCTGACCTATCACACTAGGGACATATCACGTGAGTAATGTCATATGAAACTGAACATTACCCATGGATGTTTCTCTTGATATCACCCTAAAAAACATTCTATTAGTGAATCTAACTTCTTCTGAAAGAAAAACCTCCTAACCATCTAGGAGAAATAATATATCCTCTACTAGAAGCCTCCTTCAGGTTCCCCTGAGATATGAAATCCAAATTCATGACTTATAAAAACTTCTTCAGGCTAAAGAAATTCTCTTATATGTTAATCTAACGTTTAAGTCCATATTGATTTTTTTTTAAAAATTAGTCTCAACCATTGAAAATTCACGATAAAAGTAATGTAAATCTAAATAGAATCCATATATCATCGCATACATAACATATATGGATATAACATTATTTCAATTGAATACCCAATACATTACAATAAAATACATCCTTGAGGACCATGATAGTTTAGTGTCTTTGCAAGCATAGAAAAAAAATATTGTATCCTCATGAAAGATCGTCAATATCTTATATAAATATTTCCACAATTATTACATATGCCTAAAACATTAATTTATAACTTGTGGAATAGAAGCATAAGAAAGGGGTGATCTCATATGCTCAGTAAGGTAAATAAAGGAAATTTGTAAGCATAACATGAAAAAAGGGTATAGAACCTGAGAATAACATTGGACGATCATACCCTTCATATTAAGGATTATAATAAATATTAGACGTTTATAAGACATGAATCATAACGAAAAGGACAACATAAATAATGGAAGAATAAAATTTGAATAAAACATTGAATTATGGAAGAAAAATAGGAATACAACATTATTTCCATAGTATCCAAGGCATCATGACCAAGATCATATCGGTAGTATGGGTTCACTCCCCATACCATCTTGTTAGTGATGGTTCACTCCCATGGCCATTTTGGTAGCATTATTTCACTCTACATACAATCTTAGTTGTCATGGCTTACTCCCATAGTCATCTTAGGGGCCAAGGTTCATTCCCATGACCATGTTAGTCTATCTCATGCAATATAAATCATTAGCCAAAGTATTTGAGGGAGATATAGGTCCCACCCATCTCTCAATTAAATCATTCATACATGTTCCAAAATATAAAAAATAATCATATAATATCCCCTGGAATGAAATGGGTATTATAAACATGTATTCATATCATAACTAGAAGATAAAAGAAAAGTTTCATAATCATTTCTTCAAAACCATACCAGATGAAATAGAAACAAATTTCAAAAATATATATCCCATGAAAGAGAAATGGGATTTGTAAACATATATCCCATAAAAAATAGATTTCATAAACATATAACCCATTAAAGAGAAACATGTTTCATAAAGACCATTATATTAATAATAACCCACTCATAGAATGAATATGAATAGAACCTCCGTATCATTTACTAGAAGGGCATGTGTAAAATATATGGATTTCATCTTATATGGAAAATAAGTTTAAAATATCTTTCAAAAATGTTTCATGTGGAAAATATACTAGCATCTTTTAAAAGGTATTTTTTTAAAAATAAAACCCTTTGAAAATCATTTTCATCTAAAATAGGCAGAAAATTTATAAACAAGACATGAAATTATTTTGAAAACAACTTTTCTTGAAAACATATAGAATACGATTCAAATCATTTTAAAAATCTTTTTCTATGAAAACATATAAAGTAAGATGGAAAATGTTTTAAAAACATTTTAATATGAAAATATATAAACAAATGACGAAATGATTGTGAAAAAAAAAGTTCATTAAAAATACATTGAAAACATATAAATGATGCCTTAATTCATTTTGGATATTATTTTCCATGAAAATATATAAATGAATCTTGAAAACATTTTTCAAATAATTTACCTTCAATAGTTATAAAATAATTATAATAACATTTTGATAAAAAATTCCATTAAAATATATTTTAAAAATATTTTCATAAATTTATCCATTAAACATGAGAATAAAGCATCAATGTATTGACAGTGGATAAATCTGTACATGTTTTATGAGGTAAAAAGAATATTCCTTTTGCATGATAAAAGAGTTTAGAAAAAAACCTAGTTTGGAAAGGCACAAGATGATTCCTTTTAAATCATTGGAAAAAGACAAAAAGGTCAAAAATTTATTTTACTTATCATATTAGTAAAGTATAATATTCTTGGAAAACATTTTTAGAAAACATGATTTTAAAGTAACTGAGATTTCTGACCGAAGTGAATATAAAGTCAGGGTTTCATTAAAACAAATTCTTAACTATCTTATGTACCAGATATTGGAATTAATGGTACCAATATATGGATAAATAATTAATAAACATATGATAATGAAGTTAATGAATTTTTAGGAGATACAGATAATAATATTTCATTAATGTAAGCATATACATAAACAATATAGAAAATCAAAAAGATTTTCTAAATAATCTCTTATATCCTGGTAACTGGGGAACATACTCTCGTTGTAAGAAACGGAAATTGAATGAAGCATAAAATATTATTAAAGGAATTAAATTCATTATATAACATGTATGATAAAATTATATACACCTTAAAAATAATTTTGGTTCATAACAATGCACGAGATTCAAAGATGGAAAATTGAGATAAAACTACATCAACAATTTTCTTCCTTTCTAAACTTATACCACATTAAATAATGATTAAAAATGGGTATTTTAATACCCATAAATTTAATTATAAGATACGTGGAATGAAATAATGGTAATTACATAAACCCAACAAAATGAATGAGTGGTTAACATAGCTTGTATCTTATGGAAATAAGAACTGAGATAAAATCCCCCGACATTGTGTCTTGAATCTCATTTTACTCATTCAAAAAACTTGTATAGTAAATATAAATTACATTTAAATATTTTATAGAACCATATTATTATATATTATACAATATATTTTTGGATAAATACCTTATATTACCCACTTCGTAACCATCATATGTTGAGGTTTCACTTTGGTTAATATTCTCTTTATTCATCACATGTGTCTTGAATTGTTTTATCTTTAGTCCTTATACATATATAATGATTTTCAGAATGTAAACCATGATAAAAATATCCTGTATATAAAGTATATTATTATTGTAATAATATATATAATATATTAATATGAAACAAACTACAATGGTCATGGAGACGGTTGGTCGTATGTATGCATGAATGATATTTATATTTAATTGTCATGATGAAATAAAAAATGTAAAAAGCATATATGTATATATATATATAATTGTTAAATTAGATTTATGAATTCATATATTATATATATAT
Source organism: Viscum album (assembly GCA_963277665.1). Taxonomy (NCBI): domain Eukaryota; kingdom Viridiplantae; phylum Streptophyta; class Magnoliopsida; order Santalales; family Viscaceae; genus Viscum; species Viscum album. Next base: position 547,222,408 of record OY728158.1, read on the forward strand.
TAACTAAAACCTTACTTAATACAATCCATTTAGTGTATGAAAAAATCATATTACATTGAGGGGGTGGTAGTCATCACTTTCTCAAATGAAATTATCATATTTACATAAGTTGAAAATCATAAAGGTGTGTTATTAATAAATAATAAATAACAATAAACAAATTATAAATATAACATATTTCAAATCTGAATAGAGTTTCTATCATAATGGCCTCCAAATTATGTGGTAATGGAAAAAATGAACATCATCATTTCATAATGTAGTAGTATAATTTATGTAGAAACAATATATTCATTACCCATTAAATGGAGGTGTGTGTAATTATAGTTAAAAAATATTCCATAAAATCATCCAATTATATTGAGTATAATTTTTTATGTTATAATATAATAAAGATATTCTAATGGTTGGATAAGGAAAATAAGAGAAATTACTTGAGAGAATATGTTACCTCTTAATCAGGTTACTCATTTTGGTTTCTGCCAAAAGGCTTCCGTAGATTGAATTATTCCTAAGGGAAACACTATAAGAGTAAGGAATGATTTTTGGAAGTGAACTAGGTAAATCAATGAAGATCATAAGAGGTCTGAGATGTGTGAGGATGTGGTAGAGGTGGTGGCCTTTTAGATGGAATGAAAAGGACTCACTTGGAATTTTTTAAAACAGTTAGGTGTACACATGTTCGTACCTATCTAAATTCCTAAAAAAACATAAAATATAATGAAAGGTTTATAGCTGATATATTTCCATAAAAGGGGGTTTTACAAGTTTATTGGTTATTTGTTTCCCAATGATTAAGGTTTATCCCCTATTTAAGCTTAATTTTACCTTAATCGTTATGATTAAATTTAATCACTTTTACTAATCTTGTGGGTAAAAAATTTAGTTCAAATTATTAGACCATAAATATTATACTAAATAAAATTATGTCATTTGGTTTTTATAAATACAATTCAATGAAGTGAAAAATTATGATTAATGTTAATCCCAATGATGCGATGAAAATTTGAGTCTTTAAAGTAGAAAGATGGTTAAATGTTTAATATGTTTTTATATTCAATTTAAAGGTGTAATTGATTAAAATGAACTAATTTGTGTCAATATATATATAATTTATCTATTGTGACATTAAAAAATTTAAAATATAGTTTAAAATTAAAATTTATTTAAATGAAAAGGTAGTTTTTATCCTAAAAGTAATAAATAAAACTATTCATCCAAAAATTATTTTTCTAAGAAAAATAAAAACAATCACCCTAATATAATTTCGTAAATATAAAATCAAAAATTAATTTTATTTTATGAAATTAAATTTAAATATTTTTCTAAGAGGGATTTTATTATTAAATGTGATTTATTCGAGAAATGTTATTCTAAAACATAAAAAGAAAATTACCAAAAATCATATCATTCATTCTCAATATGTTTTATTTATATAAATAAATTATAAAATATATTTGAAAATCTATGTTTACTATTATTATTAATATGTTTAATGGTAAATATTTAATTATATCATTTGAAAAAAAAATTATAAAAAAATGATTCTTCGTAGAGAATTAGTGTTGCACGTAACATTCTCCTAGTCAGTGTTGTATACAGCACAATCCATATAGATATTTCATGTAGTGAAATCCATGTCTGTATTGCATGTAGCAAAAACAAATTCAGTTCTATGTGAAAGTATTGTTCCACTTATTGTTTCAATATATAAATATATAAAACTATTTCTAGAGACACCAGAAATGAAATATATCAAAAAGTAAAATTAATTTGAATAAAATAATTCACAAAATCTCAGGGTGTTACAATTTACCCCCCCTTAAAATGAATTTGACCCTCATAATTCGTTCGGGTTATAAAAGGATTATTACTTGAATGTTTTATTCATAGAAAACCACATCAAAAAAATTAATAATAAAACAACCATTAAAAAAGGACTGTTAGAACAATAACAGTTACATAAAGTCACATATATCTGGGTTTCCACATAAAAGAACATTTGATGGGTGTGAATATTTGAAATGGAGTAAAAACCAAAATATTTATAGGGATTCATTATGTTCATTAATCACAAACTAGTGATTTTTGAACAAAAAATTTAGGGCCTCATATTCATAAATATCTATTGATTTATAAGGCCATTAGTTTAACAAAAATTAAGGTATTAGGACATCACATTTTCTATTGATTATTGTCCGGACATTGAGTAATTCATTTATTGATCAATATTATATATAAATATACTCACTTGATATATTCCTATAAAAAAATATTTCATTCTATAGTTTTGGTTAAATCAATTTCTAATTCATCACATACTTCATGTAATGGATGTCTAGAAATTAACTTTGATGCCTAAAGTTCTAAAATGCAATTTTAGTAGATCATAAGGACCATAAAAGAATGAAAAGCACAACTATTTATGTGAAAATACTCACAAAAAATAAATAATCTTAATAAATTAATCTGTAAGCATAAAATTAACCCTACTTTTTCATAATAAATAGTTATTCCTCAAAAATAATTATACAATAACTAGGACATCATGTAGGATAGTGGTAGGAGTGAAACCCTTATCATCTATCGATCGTAGTATCAAGACCAGCAGACTTTCTAAACATGATTGGCTTTCACCCAACAAACAATAAGTCCTTTTCTAAAACATCGCTAATAATATTTCCAAAATAAATAATATATACATCCTTGAAATAATGTTAATCACTAAATAGTGTTTTAAACAATGTTTTCAATACCAACTCAGTGTATCAATACATCCTATGAATATTAATTTAAATATTTAATGAATTGGTAAACTTATAACCATTCTCAATGATGAAAATCCAAAACATTATAAATACATTCATGAAACTAGCTTAACATTGATCCCCAATATATTACAAAGTATCTCTTGGTTATCACATTCCAAACATGTGAATACCCTAGTGGTAAATTTTCATGAATCATGGTAACAACATGAATTACAAAAAATACATCAGGGAAGCAAGAATGCTACCTTATTCAATAGATTATAGGATATATTCATTAAATCTATGAATTTGTAAAATTCATCCAGGATAGCATAAACTACATTTTAAAAAGTCTTTAATTAGTTCCAAGGTATTATGTACTATCAAATTTACTTATTCATATCAAATATATTTTTATCCAAAAAATGAATCAATAACATAAGGAACATATTAAATGTTATCTTTCACTGAATCATGTGTTTTCCATGGAAATCACCTTTCCAATATATCACTTTCTTATTCCTTCGGAACTATGCAAAGTGTTCCTATAAATCTATACTGAAAAACATAAACTAAACAATCCTTATATATTTCATCTTTCACATAACATAATTCTTGAATACAAATAAAAAAATCTTTTATTATTCATATTTATCATTATTCTATTATCACAAATACCACATCTTATTACACAATTCCTCATTTGTTTCACATTTCAACTCTGGTCACTTCATCATCAACATTTTAACAATTACTAGAACCACCTTTTTGATCCTCTTTAAGATATTTCTTCTTAGGATATTGTGTATCATAATTAAAATTTATTCCACACATAAAACACCTAACATTTAATTAAATCATAGAGAGGCCAATATTCTCATCAATTTCATTAACTGAACTCATCATTTTTTCCTGGAAGTTACTTTCATTGTTTCATTATATTCTATATTAAAAACATCTAAATGTTCTTATAATATATTAACTTTTGTTTTTCTTTCCACATTATTGACACAAAGGAAACCAAATTGCCTTTCCTCTATGGTCTCCATTATCTGATTACTCAACAAACATCTTCTTTATTATCCTTGGTGAGTCTAAGTGTTTTATAAGTAACACATTGTTAATCGTGATCCTTGAAAACTATTTAGGCATGATCACAACATCTTTCACTCCAATGACCATACCACAAGACTTCTCATTAGAAAATCATCCATCACAATAAACATTAATCTAGTGCCTTCTAGTTCCTTCCACTAACTTAAACCACCAACATAGTTTGATAAATACTTATCATAGAAGAGAACTACATATTCATGAAGATAATTACTTATTGTTTCTCACCCTTTTTCTAGGGCATATGCATCCATCTCATTCGGGGACGAAGGACGCAGTTTTTTTGTTACCACGCATTCCCACTTTCCAAAGGCAGGCGGCATTCTCTCCTTGTTCAGGGATGTTTTCTCCTTGACCGAAACGGGATGATGGGATGTTAGTTCTTCATTCTATGGATTCCTCCTCATAACTCCTCACCTGGTCTGGGTCTCCCTCATAGATTTAATCAGTTGTTCATGAAACTCTTCCTGATGCCATATCTTCATGGATGCCAGTTAATTACACTACATCTGTCAGGACATTCCAAGGGCTCCGGTCGGGGAAGCAACCTTCGGTTAGGGGATTAATCATGTTGGGGTATCATTGACGTGTCTGGATGCTAGGGATTGGTGTGTTTCTCTTCTATCCCTTATTATAGGGATTCTTGAGGGCACAAAATCCCAATTCATCCCACATCGAATGCTAGGAATCAAATGCCATAGGTGTGTATATGAGATTTTTCTTCAGCTTCCCATGTTTAACATAGGGTATGTCGCAATTTTAATGTCCAGCGGGGATGGATCGGACTGATCAGAACACCGATTAAAGTGGATTAGATTGAGGAACCCCCTTTAGGGAACACTGATATTGGTTCCGACACGTAGGCGGATTTTTGGATGCTGTGGGGGGAATGTGGTGGCATGATCTCACAGGGATGTGGCGGCCCGGGTAAGAATCGGGATGGAAGGTGGATTTTTGGGCATGAGCCTTGAAAAGACATCCTACGTACCATGCCTTGACATAGATCAACGTCCTCATAGTTCGGGTTGGGGCATGTCAGTGAACCGAGGTGAAGATGGAAAGGGGGTCTTATGGGTGGTGGGCTTGAATCTCAGAGTGGCTTCCTACGTACCTCGCCTTAGCAAGGATCTAAGTCCTCGTAGTTTGGGATGGAGGTGTGAGGCTTACACTCTAGGCTTCCCAAGGTGGTGGGTGAACCGACGTGAAGTAGTTCAGAACAACCGGGTGGTGGGATTGATCATTATGAAGGCTTCTTACCTACCATGCCTTGACATGGATCAAATGTCTCGTAGATCATAAGGTGGAAGTTTCGTAGAACCGACGTGAAGATGGACCTTAGTCCGATGGATGTTGGGATTGTACCTCAGCGAGGCTTCCTACATACCTCACCTTAGCAATGATCAATGTTTTTGTAGTTTGGGGTGGGGGCTTGGAACACCGACACAGAGGAGGTCAGGGCCAATGGTTGGTGGGATTGAACCTCAGTGATTCTTCCTACATACCTCTCCTTATCAAGGATCAAAGACCATGTAGTTCAGATTGTGTGGTGCGTGTCGGCGAACCGACATGAATAAGGACCTTGGTCCAGGTGGGTGGTGGGCTTGAACCTCGTGAGGTTTCCTACGTACAATGCCTTGACATGGATTAAAGTCCATGTAGTTCAGGTTGAAAAGGGGCTGTTGAACCGATGTGAAGGGGTGTCGGAACAACTTGATGGTGGGATCACAAAGGCTTACCGCTAGATTGCAATTCAGTTTAACGTCATGCGGGTTGGTGATGGTGTCGATGAACCGACGTGAATGGGGACCTTGGTCTAATGGATGGTGGGCTTGAACCTCGTGGGGGCGTCCTACATACCGTGCCTTGACATGGATCAAAGAACATGTAGTTCAGGGTAATAGTTGAACGTCATGCGGGACAGGGGTGCTTGGCAGTTTGACATCATGTAGGTCGGACGAGGTGTTTGGGGCTTACACTCTAAGGCGGCCCAAGTGTGTCATGGTTGACGCTCACTCTAAGCTCATGGGAGTCATGCTAAGTGTGAAAACAAGAGGGAGTAGTGACATGATGATCATTTTGTGAAGGGGGAATCCATGGGAAGCGAGATGGTGCTTACGTGTTGAGTGGGCCACAGTGCCGGGACTTACCCCTGGATGGATACTCACGGGTGAAAAAGCGTAGTAGAAGAGGGAATTTGGACTGAAGAAAAGGGGAGTCTTGTTCCCTATCACACCCTCTGCTGGCCTTGAGGACCGAAGATGAAAGGAGGGAGCATTGTTCCCCACCACGCCTTTGGCTAGCCTTGGCACCGAGGTAGTGGGGAGGAACAGGGGCGCTGCCTCCTAAAAGAACGGTTAGAGGCTTACACCAAGGTGGATACCCTTACCCGTCAACAAACTCCACTCCAAGAAGAGGGATATCATTCCCTATGGAGACCAGGGGTGGAGAATGTACAAGGTGGGGGAAACCAGTGTGAGATGCCTGGGGCGATGTCACAGTTTAATGTCATGTGTTGAGGATGAGGGTGCATTGCAGTTTAATGTCCAGTAGCACAGATGTGGTGGGTTTACCCCGCACCCCTAGGACATACATAACTGGTACACTCTACTCCTTGTGGGAGGGAAGGTACCGGCAATGCCATAGTGAAAGGGGGCTATAGAGCGAACCATAGAGGTGTCCACGTTAGCATGGCTATGCGAAGAAGCAATAGCCATTAGCGTGCCCATGCAATGAAGCATTAGGCGAAGTGAAGCTATGAGCAGTATCATCCAGGGGACTTTCAAGCCACATTGTGAAAACCTTGAGGGTCGCACAGGAAAAGGAATTTCCAAGCATAGGGGTCCATAGGCAGGGGCCTTGTGGAGTTCTATTGCTCCGCATGGCAGAGAGCACTTATGAAGGGGTATGCTTCACGAAGTAGTGTGCCTTAGCCTTAGAATGTGGTGGAGGTGAAAATGGGGGGTTCTTAGTGATGTGGAAATTCATTCGTAGAGGACAGCCTCGCATAGCAAGGGTGCCTCAAGAAGCAGGATGTCAGAAAGCAATGTGCATCGCAAAGTACAGTGATCCTTCCTTAGCAAATGGATCAAGTGTACATGAGGGGTGTTTCATGAAGAATAAACTCTTCACGATTCACCGGGTCCCCTTGGTGATCCCCTTCCTTCGCTAAAACTCTTAGGATTTGATAATGGAATCCCTCTCAGGAGAGGGGATCAAAACAAGACAATGAGGAGGCACTTTCTGAAGCAGAAGTACCTCGCGCAGCTCATGGTTCACCGAGAGAAAGAATGCATCACGATTTAGGAGCTGAGATGTAGAATGGTCAGATTTTCTATTCGGAGAGCTTGGGGGATATCGGTATTTATAGGCAAGGGGTGCCATAGAGCAGAGCTCACGTGGCCTGAACGAGGCTATGCAGCTTTGCGGTGGGCTCAAGAACGTCAACAGGGTTTGCGGAGCATCCCGCCTCCTGGGCTTGGCGGTGGGTTCACGAACATCAAATCCATTCATAGAGCATCTCGCCTCCTAGTATTCGCAGCGGGTTCACAAATTTCAAATCTGTTCGTGGAGGATCCTACCTATTGGGATTTGTGGTGACCGTGGAGTTGGGGCCTCTGTGAAGTGGCTATGCGAGGCAGTCTGGGGGAAATCTTGGGGTCGCTTCTTCATTCCAAATTTTGGCGCCAACAAATTCCCCCCTAAGATTTGGAGCTGTGGAGGGGTCAAGGGTCGAAGTCTGATGGAAATTTTCCAAAATCATCGCCCGTTCGCGGTTTTGACTCGTGAAGAGGGTGTGCGAGGTGGACAGTGGCCACGTGGGCTGGGCGCGCCATGTAGCTCCCCACGGACTGGACACGCCGCGAAGCTCCAAAGTTTGTCGCCTATAAACAGGGGGATGACCATCTATTTTGTTATTTACATTCTCCACAATCTTTTATTCTTGTGCTCTCGATTCGGGAAGCTCTACGTACTCTATGAGTGATCTCTATGAATCGAGGATTTGCGGTGCACAGTGAATCTTTGACTCCACGTTTGCACTCCGCGATCTATCTTTGAATGCCAAGGTAGTGCTTCCGCAAATATTCTTCGCGAGCTCCCTTTGCGAACTCGCATCACGAACGATCTTCATGAAACAACCAACAAAATGCCCAAGTTCCAAAACCAAATGGCCCACCAAGAAGCTGCCTAGGGGGTCCATTCGAATTCCGCCCAGAGGGATGAAATGGAGAATAATCTGGGGAAAAGAGATCTTGTCCAGGGTGACTCGGACCATGATTCTCTGGTGGAGATGCTATTGGAGAGCCAGAAGAATTACCCAATGTGCAGGAGGTTTCCCTTTTATGGCTCCAGGCTAAGGGATGATGTCTTCATCCCTCCAGTAGGTAGGGATGAGCCTTCTTATTGGTTCTGGAGCACGCAGTGTCAGCACCGATGGTTCAGGGCGCCCAATGGCCATGCTCGGGAGGACTTCATGCCTTTCACCACCGACTGATTGTACAAAAATCTGAACAACGTCGACGGGAATCCATTGTAGCCGGAGACGTCCCCTCCACTGTACCAAACCATCCTTAAGGCGGCGCTGGGGAACCTGAAGAAGGGGTGCTCCGAAGAATGGGACCTGTGCCTGGACGGCAATTTCATGGATGATTGGGCTTGGGCCTACTGGGTAGGAACCTAGTGCGTGGAGTTTGGGGCAGAACTGAGGAGAGTGGGCCTGTATGAGGTAGCTTGGGCTTCCCAATTCCATATCTACCAGCCGAAGCAGTTAATGCCAGAGCTGTTGAGCTGGTGGTCACCAGGGACCAATATGTTTCACATGCACCACGAGGAGGTCTGCAAGAGCCTGTGGGACGTGCATCAGATCTTGGGGGTCCTGATACTGGGGGCAATGTACAACGAATTTCACAGGGCCATGGGTGTATGGGAGGATCTAGAGAAGATGCCACGTCTGGCGATGGCATTGATGGAGTTCGTGCCTGGGTAGCAAAAGGAGGTTGTAAGGGAAGTCCATTTCAAGAGTTGGTTCAAGAAGTTCTTAAACTTCCCAGAAAACAGGTAGTTCCTAGTAAGGCCCCAAACGTCCCGAAGGGTGCCCAGAGCAACGAAAACTCATACCGGCTGCTACTGGAGAATAGCCAGTGGAAGACCCGGGGGTTCAATGTCAATACTGAACAACGACCAGTAGTCAGGTTGGAGGCATTCATCGCAGCTTTCATCTACGGTTGGATCCTGCCAATGAGGGATAAAAACATGAGAGTGTAGCCACGTACATTCATCATGGCATCCACTTTGGTTACTGGAGGACAGGTTACCTGTGGATCTCGATGCTCGCCAAGTTGTAAAAAATGTTGTGGCACATCAGTGAGGGGAAAAGGCCATAGAGGGTATGCGGGTTGTTCCACCTCCTCTACGGGTGAATGGCGGTGCACATCAGGGGGATCTACGAGTATCCAAACCCCATCTCACCTTCGGGGTCGAACTTTTGTCCCTCGATTTTGAACGCCACGGGTAGAATTCTGACCACGTTAACCACATCATCAGTTTTGAACAGGGTGTGGAGGGGGGAAGAGTTCAATTTACACCCCTTCCCATTACCAACTGGGACCTTCACTAATAATGGTCGTGATACATAAGAGAATCAGACCTACCTCCTAGCCTTCCGAGGTGAAGTCCTGGAGGCTAGGGTGGATCGTGAGTGTCTCTGTGAGCCATATACCCCACACCGGTTTGCCAGGCAATTCTGGTCCCTACAGCAGCTGACCCCGCAGGTCTACCTGGGGGTGCACTAAAAGGATCACTAGTGTGTGATGAGGAAGATGTGGCTCATCTTCACATGGGATACGATAAGACGTGGAATGCATTTCCTCTGCTGACCGTCATCCTTGGACTGAAAAGAGAATACACCCAGAGCTAGGAGGCGGCCTACCCGGGGTAGATGCTGAAGTAGTAAACTATTTTTGTCGGTGAGGGTGAACGTCCTTGATCCTGGGGCCAAGGCCAGAAGGTGACAATAGTATCCCGTAGTGGCGGGGCTGCTGTTGCGGCGGCGCCCGCACCAGCTAAGGAGGGAGCAGTAGTAGTGGATCCAGCAGCGACAAATCCAGCAGCGACAGTAGATCCTGTTGTCCCAGGAGAACATAGTCATCCAGAGGGGCGACCACCAAGGGGATACCGTAGGATTTCTGTGCAGGCCTCGGGGAAATGTCTTCACCACATTTACATGCCGTATAATTATATCTTTGTGGAGGCTTTGGTCATCTAGGAATTCAAACAGAAATTCCTTGTCCCATCCGAGTTATGGAAGCACCTTAACCACCTTGGGATGGAATTTCCTAGAATTGAGCCCATTAGGGCCGGTTTTGCAGTATCCCGGGCTGAGGTCAAGCAATACATCGCCGAGCTGGAGGACTTCATCCATTCCCAGGGTGCCCTGTGTCCAATGATAGACCGAGTGAGGGTACTGCTAGATCAGACGGTTCCCCCACAACTGTCAGCCGCTGAGCTGAGAGAGCACTTTCCCCTACTAGAAGAATCAGACAAATCCTCTTGGGGGGACGAGGCCGGTAGGGAGAGTCTTCCAGAGTATGGTGAAGTCGGTGACAAATCCTCGGGTCTCGAAGATTTTGTGGAGGCTCTCGAGGTAAAATTACATGTTATGTCTTCAGAGTATTCCCTTAGGTTACTTTGGATTCCTTATCAGTGTATGTACTGTGTAGGAGGACCTTGTACACAGACCTCGTTCTCATCCCTCCTCAAGTTCCAATGCAGGACCTTTAGGATCCATGCCCGTGGCTACATCAACATCCATGTCTGGTGGGGCTGGGATAGTCGAGGTGGCTCCCATGGAGTCTCCAGACCTGCCGACTATATACGGGGAGACGCACCTCAGAGTTCTAAAGACATCATCACAAGAGCAAGACTAGGGATTTGACCTCTGTAAGTCTTCAATGCCACATTCACAACTGCCATCCCCTGAGCACGTTAACTAATTTCCACGTCCCTTTATTACAATGTACAGTCCATCAATTGTCCTGGGATGTTGTGGCGAAGTTAGTGGGGGATTCTGGTAGTGCTCTTCCTAGGGGCTTATCGATGATTGTGGAGGTGAATATCCAACCAGACCAAACTGTAGTGCTTCCGATCACTAGAGGGGGCACCAGTGGGACGGCGCCTGAGATTATCAAGGTGGGATCTGATGATGATGATCAACCAGACGATTCAGGTCCTACCACGCCCGATCTGACGCCAGACGTGGACCCAGATGAGGAGTTCCTAGGGAATTTCCTATATTTGATCCTGCCAATTGCACCGACTAGGACGAAACGACCTCTAACGAGGAGGACAACAAGATAGTATGTCGTTGATCATGGAAGCTGATCAAACGATTAATCAATGACACTCCCCAAGTGCTATGGTTGGATGAGATGGGCAGAATTCATTAGAGATTGTGTGAACTGTGTTCTAGGGGAGTGGACACCCAATGACCTCACATGCTCATCCGAGATCTTATGGTGGAAAAGATTCAGGAGTATGACTGAAGCCTTGGAATGGGTTGGCAGCGGAGGAAGGCGGTAAACATCAAGAAGCTCTAGAAGGCTGAAGATGAGGTCCAGTGGCTGCAGGATCTGGCGGACGAGCACCTGACCTCCCTCAAGGTTCAATCTGAGCTAATATAAAGATTAAAGACTCAGCTGTTAGAGCCAATAGAGGGCCTAAGGTGAGCTTCTGGGGAGATGATCGCCATCCGGGCTGACGTGGTGCGGGCACAGATTGCAGCCAATGAGTTGCGCCCTCTCGCTGCTGAGGAGGAGTGGGAGGTGAACAAGTGGCAGTGTCTCCAGGACACCACCAACCAGAGGGGGTGGACCTACAACGTTCCTTTGATGAAGTCAATCCATCCATGGGGGGATTTGACCCCCAGGTACTGTAATGAGTACAAAACCCCTAAACATACTTTCATGCTTTGATAGTTAGAATTTCGTAGCAAGCATGAGATTCGTTGTTTTTCATTGGTTTATTGCATCCTTATGATGTTTGAAAAACATCCAGCGACCATTCCTTAAGCTCACATGGGTCGGGCCCAATGTGAGAAATAAGGGATAGCCACCTCATCGCTCCAGCCCAATGTAGGAGTGCAAACCACGCTTCGGGCAACTGGGGTTTGGCCAACCGGTCCGGATTTCCGTTAAATGGGAGAGACCTGACTGGAGAATGAAGTTCTCATAACAGCCGAATTATCGTTTTCCCAGTGTGCTCTTGTGCACAAACGAAGAAACTCCAGGGGCGTTGAAATCAATCCGAACAGATGGGAATGGGAAGTGTGAATCATGATACCCAGGATTCGGAACATTGTGGGGTTGGCGTGACAATAAAGAACGGCTGTTGACTGCACTTGAAACACTGCATTATTATTGTATTATCCTTGAGTGGGGATAGGCAAATGAGGGTTGACCGTTGGCCATGTTCGAAACACGAGACCTGTTGCAAATTCCATCCATTAGTCTTCCAGAACATTGGCCTAGGAAAATAGGCGGGCCATAGGCCAAGCATCCATAATGTTAGGGGGTTTCTCTAGACATGAAAGAGGACAAGAGTTCGAATAAGGGGCATGAAAAGCGTGGGATGTGGAGTGATGGTTTGTTCGAACAGAATCTAACACTCATGAAATTACGCCACTGTGGTCAGAGTATTCTAGATGGGTGCATCGGTTTGATCAAGGATCATTCCTTCTTTCAGATAGGGCCTCTCTTGTGAGGGGGACTGTTGCTTCCCAATGTCATTTTGGGGCATCCCGAACTTGTTCGGGGAAAAATTTCAATTACAAGGTTCCTCATGAGGGGTCAGGCCAGGGGCCAGAAATGGAGAGGAACAGGACTGTATGATTCCTATAGCTGGACCCTGGGTGAAATATCGGGGTATCTCTACGTATCCAATAAGTATGTAAATCAATCCATTCGTAGTTCTTGGGGCACATTTTAATGTCATGTAGGATGATGAGAAGCCTGGTTTCGATGGTACACATCCTACCGAAACTACTAAGCCCACATGAGTCGTGCTCAATGTGGGAAACAAGAAGTAGTGGTGGGACTTTCTTGACATAAGAAAGTACATGGTAGGGAAAAGGGACGCTCAGTAAATACCAGCCAAATGGTGCTAACTGGTCTATGTAGCGCACCTAGATGTGCGAAGAGATGGAGCTGAGTATGTCATAATTCCACTTGAACATGAGGAAGTGGAAATGTGTAAATCATTATTCTCACGATCTGGATCACAATGATTGCGGCATGGTGATGGAGGATAGCTATTGATCATTGTGGAAACACAACATCCATATCGCGTTAGCCTGGAATGGGGATAGTAAAATGAGGGTCGACTGTTGACCATGTTCGAAACACAGGACATGTCGCAAAAGTTGTATGAGATCCTTAAGGACGTAGGTCCGAAATTGTAGGAGATCCCTTAGGCCCAACATCCATGCAGAGCACTTAATCATAGCATCCATGTCATCTGAGGGTCCTCTTAGACATGGAAGAGGATGAGGATCCAAATAGCGAGCTCACAAATCTTGGTCATGGAACGAGGGGATTGTCCCCATGAAAATTCTACACTTCGGGCTCTTTGTCAAAACGCATCTGAATACAACAACGAGACATATTAGATAGAGTTATTTGAGTCCCTTACCAAAGGGGGAACATATTTTAGTGTCGTAGAACATGGACCATAGGTGGTAGGAAACATGGGAAAACCTGATGCGAATGGGAACCGGGGGTTCCTAACACCACGTGTTCCTTGGAGAGGTTTTTGGTCAAGGGACCAAAAACAAGAGTTGAGCAGGGCCCGAGGAAAATTGAACAGGAATTCCTACGTACCCCATGAGGATGGGAATCAAGATTTATGTAGTTCTTGAGAGGGGCATGGTGAGGTACCAGTGACAGGTAAAAAGGGGCATGCGTGCGTGGCCCTCGCACCAAAACAAGTGGCATTTGATAAATCTTGTTTGTCCTTTAAGGTGAGTGGTTTTTTTGTAAAGAGACTGGCCAAGGGTAGCAGGCCCTGGCTTCACCACAAGAATGAAGCCGTAGTAGGCGTTGACAAATGGTATGTTAAATGACTGATACCAAATAAGGTGTCCCCTTGGGTGAGGACATCACAATGCAGCACCATTTTTCGTCATGTGGCCAGGACGATATTGTCACAGTTTAGGGTCATGTGATAGGACCAAGCATAAATGTTAACGTCATGAAGCACAGACATAGCAGAGACGATTCAAGGTGGGGAATTCGTACAATGCAATAAAACACACCTGACGTGAATGGGTACATGGTCCCATATCACATTGTATGCCATTACGAGAAGGGAACCTTGGGCCAAGGGGAACAAATAGAGATAAGAGGTAAGGGGATGGAGAAACTAGCTCCCAAATGAGCTGGACCCAGATGAATGATGTCCGGGTGACCCCACGTATCCAATAGGGATGAGGATCGAGCTGCACACAGCCCTTAATTAAGATCTTAGTTTATGGTCATAGAGATCGGACCGTTGGAGCCCTAAAGGACGCCATATTGTAGCTTTGTCCGCCTGACACACAGAGGTGCACTAGGAAATAGCACCAAGAGTGTTGAGATTCCACCTGGACATGATGGGGTGGAACATTATGTGAATCATGTAACCAACATTCAAGGCCACAAGGGGTTGGTGTGACGATGGAGGATTACTTCTGACCATGTTCGCAAGACAACATCCTATCATGTTAGACTGAAATGGGGAAAAACTAATGATCATCGACCACTGACCATGTTCAAAACACGGGATTTGTATCAATTTGTTTTCTGAAACCCTCAAGGGGTGTTGGCCCGTAATAGTAGGAGAGCCCTTAGGTGTTGTATCCAGGCCATTTTTGGGGGTCCCTCTAGGTGTGAAAGATAAAGGAGGTCTGAATGAAGGGGAACATAAATCTTGAAAAGTGGAATTAACTTGCCTAAGTTGAATCCGAAACTCTTCGTCCTAGACCGGAGTACTCTTAACACATGGTTGAAACACTTCAAGGGGTCGAGGGACTCAACTTTAGGGCTTCCATGAGATAGAGGATTCCCAGGAGAAGGGGGGGCATGGTGCCAAAACCCCAACGCGACAGAGGGTGTAGCCCTATACCACACCTATATATCCCCCTCGTAGAGAGGAACATGCCAAGGGGGCTAGGTGACTGTGATATCGGGGGATCTCTAAGAGATGGGTATGGACCCAAAATCTAGACATTCGTGTGGTGATATGTATCCCATAAAGATGGGAATCAAGCCACATGTAGTTCTTAATGAGATCGTAGTTTATGTTCTTAGATCTCAGACCATGGATGGAGTGAAAACCCTCCAAGTTCAACCCTCAACCCGATCCCAAAGCCCACATGAGTTAAACATGGTGTGGGAAACAGGGGAGGAAGATGTCTTTTACTATACTTGGAACACACACCGAAGGGAAAATGGTGCAGAGCCCCGAATGATGCCCCTATTGTGGCTTTGGTCCTCCTAATGCGCGGATACGCACTGAGGTATAGTACCAAGAGTTTCAAAGTTCTACTTGGACATGATGAGGTGGTGAGGGATCTGAATCATGTAACTGATGTTTTGGGCTTAATGGGGTTGATGTGTTAATGGAGTATAACTGTTAACCGTGGCAGAAATGCAGTATCCATATCACGTTAGCCTAAAGTGGGAACAAAAAATGAGCATCAACCACTGACCACATTCGCAGCCCGGGATTTGTATCAATTTTTTGTCTGAAACCCTCAGGGGTGTTGGAATTTAATGGTAGGATAGTCCTTAGGCGTTGTATCCAGGCCATTTTTTGGGAGTCCCTTCAGGTGTGAATGTTGAGGAAAGCCCTGATGAAGGGGTACACGAATCCTAAAAAGTTGGTGAAACATGTCCGATAAGAGTTCGATAATCCAGGTACTAAACAAGAGTACCCTTAGGAACATTGGTGAACAGTAGAAAAGGGTCGATGGGGTGGCTCAGGAGGGAGAGGTATATGGCGTGGTCATTACATGCCCGACGCGAACGAGGACATAATCCCATACCATTCCATGTCATATACTCCTCTTTCCAGGGAAGGGTTGGCCAAGGGGCCAAGGTGAAATGGAGATTTCAGGGAGATGGGGCTGGACCAATGTCCTATACATTCGGGTGGTCCTACATATCCCATATGGATGGGAATCAAGCCACACGTAGTTCTCAAGATGAAGTTTAACGTCTTGCAGGACGAGGAGGGGAGTATGATACCCCCAAACAAGGGGTGTGTATGGTACGGAGAATAAACCGACATGAATGAGGACGTAATCCCGCACCACACCATATACTCCCATAAGAGAGCTAGGGTTGGGGGTCTTAAAAGGCCAAGGGGCCTCAGTCAGGAAGGCCTGACCAGCATGTAGTTTAACGTCTTGCAATAAGGATGAGGTCTGGGGGCCCTAAAAGGCCAAGGGGCTGGAGGCTGGGTCTCGGTCAGGAAGGCTTGACCGGGTTGAATTTTAACGTCTTATAGTATGGACAAGGGTCGGGGGCCTGAAAAGGCCAAGGGGCCTGAGGTTGGGCCTTCATTAGGAAAGCCTGACTAGCTTGCAGTTTAACATCTTACAGTGAGGATGAGGGTTGGGGGCCCAAAAAGGCCAAGGGACCAATGACTGGGCCTCGGTCAGCAAGGCCTAACCAGCTTGCAGTTTAACGTCTAGCAGTGAGGATGAGGGTCGGGGGCCAGAAAAGCCCAAGGTCCCTAAGGCTGGGCCTCGGTCAGGAAGGCCTGACCAACTTGTAGTTTAATGTCTTGCAGTGAGGACGAGGGTCGGGGAAGGTCTCATCCGGGGATATGTACGACACAATGAGTAACCTAATGTGAATGAGGACATAATCCCACACCATTCTGTACGATCCTATAATAGAGAACATGGGCCCGGTGGAAGGTCATACACCCTTTTGTACGGTTACTGCCTCATCACAGCTCCTAATCCCACGTGAGCAGTGCTCGATGTGGGTAACAAAGAGCCAATCTTGGCTATCTCCGTCCAACAGGTCCTGATAGTTGGCATCCCCCGAGGGGTGTCTGTCGCTTAGATATGATGGGGCAGAACCAACCACTACACTCGATGTTTGGGACATCTTGGGGTGGTCTTAATTATCCAGGACAACTGTTGACCATGTTAGAAACACAGCGTCCCTATAGTGACCTCAAATGCGAGCAACAAATGAGCATTGACCATTGACCGCATTTGAAACATGGGAATTGTATATGCTTGTTGCTCAACATCCTCGAGGGTGTTGGCCCAATGTGGTAAGAGAGCCCTTAGGCCTGGAATCCATACAATATAGGGGCCCTTCCGGACGTGGAAGGCAATGGAATACCAGCCAAGGAGTGGGTGAATAATAGTTGTACCCATCAACGAAAGAGGTGAACATATCCAAGGGAGGAGATGTATAGCAGGATCGAGGCTAGATTGACCTGAATTGGGGCAAAAGTATGCTCCCTGCCATATTTCTTGACCCGAGTGGAAGATTCTGGATTTTGGGCAGGGCTGACAGACAAAATGTCCGGACATTCCTACGTATCCCATGAGGATGGGAATCAATTCATACGTAGTTCTTGAAGGCCATGTAGTTTATTGTCGTGCGGTGAAGACACGAAAGGATAGAAGAATGGGAGTGGCCACATGGTGAGACCATTATAATCCTCGTATGAGTGGGGCAATATAAGCCTACTCTATATCATGCAGGGACCCTCCGAGGACACTATACCCATGGGGATAGTCAAAGAGAAGAGTTTGGGGATGGGCTCTAGATGAAGCGTCTGATCGTTCTTACGTATCCCATGAAGATGGGAATCGAGCCATACATAGTTCTTTAAACGTAGTTTAATGTCATGTTGGACGATGCGCAATTTAAAGTCATGTAGGACTGGACCGTTTAAGGTCATGCTGGACTGGCGTGCAGGTTAGGGTCATGCGGTACCGTCGTGCAGTTTATGGTCATGTGGGACCATACAATTTTAGGTTATGCAGAACCAATTGGCTCAGGCAAAGTATTGCTTGAGGAGCTTGGCATTTGTGGGAGGAGTTATGCGTTCACCATCTCTGGCCACCAAGGATTATACTCCATTATGGTAAACCCTATGGACTATGTGAGGTACTTCCCACTTGTGCTCTATCTTGGGTGGTTTCCTGCCAGGGATCATTGGCGCACGAAGGGCCAATACCAGGTCACCATGTAGAAAAGAGCGGAGGTGAACCTTTTTGTTGAAGTCTCTAGCTATCTTATTCTGATGCCTTTCTAGATTGTGTAGGGAACAGAGCCTACTCTCATCAAGTGAATCTGATTCATCTAGACGGATTTCAGCAACCTTATCTGGTGCATGATGGTCATATACCATAGTGCGTAATGATGGCAGCTGGATATCGATGGGCAGGGCGGCCTCAGCCCCATACACTAGGAAATATGGAGTCACCTGGGTGGAATTGTAAGTCGTCATCCGATTAACCCAGAGGGCGTTTGGGTGCTTTCCCGGACAACTATTCTTGTTATGACCAACCATTTTTTGAAAAATGTTAGAGAGGGTTTTGTTAAATGCCTCGATCTGTCCATTTTCCTACACTTGATAGCAGGAAGTATGGTTGGATAAAATGATGTACTTGGCATACAATTGTTTAAACTAGGTTGCTCCGAAGTTAGTGTCGTTATTGGTGAGGATAGCGTGAGGTACTCTGAACCATTTGATGATATTGGAGCTCATGGATTCAACAATAGAACAGGCCTTGACCTCCTTGAGTAGAACTGCCTCTACCCACTTTGAAAATAAATCTGTGGTGGTCAAGGTGAACCTGCACTGGCGAGATGTCACCGGTGGGTATGGTCCTACAACATCGAGTCCCCACACTACAAATGGGCAAGACTACTTGGTGGAGTGGAGTTGATTTGGTGGCTGATTCAGGAAATTATCAAGCACTTGGATCCTGTGACATCTCTTGGAGAACTCGATTTAATCGTGGATCATAGTGGGCCAGACGTACCCCAGTCTCTGGATCTAATGGGACAACGTCGGCCCAGCCTGGTGGGCACCCCAGGAACCACCATGAACCTCTTGCATGACCTAATAAATCTCGACTCCATGGATGTAACGAAGGATAACACCATCAAAACTGCGCTTATAGAGGATTTGATCAAGACTGGGACCACTCTGCAGGGTAAACTGCAGCACTCGGTGTCAGATTCATTGGTGCTCAGCCCGATCAGCCGGGAGTCAACCATTTTGGAGATACTCGACAAAAGGGGATCTCCAGTTGGGATTCATCTCGACTACTTCATCTGAAGATCATGGGGCTCCTGACATGGAGGATTCAGCGGTAAGTTGGCTTACTCGCAGGTTGTCATAATCCTCTTCGGTGACGGGGGCAATGACTCTCTGGTGGGCCACATGTATAATCAGATCATCCTTCTCTGGCTCTGTAAGTGATGCGGCTAAGCTGGCCAAAGCGTCCGCTCAACCATTCTGTAACCGAGGGACATGGGTAACCTCTGGTCGAGAAGGGAACTGGGCTATTAGATGGAGGGTTCACTCCAAAAATGGAACAAGCTCTGGCTTCCTGACAACATAGTCTCCATTGACTTTCTTGATGACTGGTTTAGAATCCCCTTTCACGTGAAAATGGGGCACATCGATATCAAGGGCCAAATTCATGATAGTGATCAAAGCCCGATACTCTACCTCATTGTTGGTGCATCCTTATGACAACAAGAATGAGTATGATAGAATGGCTTGCGCCGGGGTGATGAAGATGATACCCAGGCCCACTCGGTTGAGCCTAGGATCTTTGAGCCTCCTACCGGTAGGGCTCTGAGAGGTACTATCAAAATGAATCTTCCACCATGGGATGAATTTATCTATCAATATAATTTCCTCATAATGAAAATCCATGTCTAGGGACTGGTCCGTAGAGGTTGGATGGGAAACTAGGAAGTCGACCAATGCATGCCCCTTGATAGCCTTCTAAGGCACGAACCTGGTTTCAAACTGCTGGAGAATTACCACCCACCGCGCTAGTCAGCCAGTCAACATGGGGTAGTTCAGAATGTACTTCAGTGAGTTTAACTGAGAGACCAGCTGTACCTCGTGGTGCTGTAGGTAATGTTGTAGTTTTGACACCGCAAATACGAGCGCAAGGCATCTTTTCTCAATGGGGGAGTATCTAGTCTCTGTATTGAGGATCATGCGGATGAGGTAGTAGAGGCTATTCCCTTTCCCATCGTTGTTCTTCTAGGAGAGAAGGGAACTGGGAGATCGATCCAAGGTAGTGACATAGAGGATCAAAGACATTCCAGAGATAGATGGCATCAAGACTGGAGGCTGGAGCAGATACTGCTTGATTTCCTCAAAATAAGCCTGGTACTATTTGTCCCATTCACAGGCAGAGCCTTTCTTCATGAGCTAGGAAAAGGGCCTACACATTCAATCCAGATTCACAATGAATCGGCATATGTAGGATAAGTGACCTTGGAGGCCTCGAAGATCCCGAATATTACTCAGGGGAGGCATATGGCTGATGGCCTTGATCTTCTCCTGGTAAATCTCAATTCCTCGGTACCTAACAACAATGCCAAGAAACTTCCCGGAAGTGACCCCGAAAGCACACTTCAATGGGTCCATATTCATGTGGAGAGAATGGAGGAAATAGTACACTTTCTCAAGGTCCTTGAGATGGTCCTGGAGCTGGAGAGATTTGACCACCAGATCATCCATGAAACACTCCACCAAAGTCCTGATGAATGGCTTGAATATGTGATACATGGCCCGCTATTAGGTGGCACCTGCATTCTTCAGGCTGAATGGAATAACCCGGTAACAGAAGGTACCTTGGAGAGCCCTGAAAGTAGTAGACCCCTCATCCTCAGGGGCCATTCGGATCTGATTATATCCAGAGTAACAATCCATTAAGGATATGGTTTGGAACCCGTCCATAGCGTCGATCATCAATTTTGTCGCTGGGAAAGGAAAATTATCCTTCAGACAGTGGCGGTTAAGATCTCAAAAGTCAATGTAGACTCTAATTTGTCCATTCTTCTTTTTAACTGGAATGATGTTTGATAACCACTTGGGGTACTGGACTTCCTTGATGAATTTGGCTCTAATGAGCTTCCATCTTCGGCCTCGACCATGGCATCATGAGATGGATGCATCTTCCTGGGAGGCTTCTTGAACCCACGATGGTTTGTCAGGAGACCAAGGTATTGGACGACTACCTAAGGATCTAGTCCTAGTATATCGTCGTAATTTCTGGAGAACACATCACAGTGCTCTTTAAGGAAGTTCATGTACCTATGCGACTCCAAGAGGGACATGGAGGCACTGATCAATGTGGGTCTCGAATCTACCTTGCTACCAAGGTTCACCTGTACTAGTTTGATGACCGTGGTAGTGATGCCTTCTTCGAAGGTAGGGAAATCATCCTCTACATCCTCTTCTCTACCAATGAAGGGATCTTCCATTGGGGAAGTTTCATCTGAGCCACCAGACTTCGATGGGAGGCTAGTGTCGGCTTAGGCGGAAGTGCTAAGAATATAATGAGATCCATGTGCTGCTATGACCATGGCGATGAAGGTAGTTGATCCAATACCATCTAGCCTCCGGGCCATGTGGCCATGCTTGATAACATCAAAGTAGTAGTGACGCATCGGCTTGATCCGATTAACTCTAGCCCGGTTAAATAGACAAGTATGACGTATGACCATTTCCATGAGCCGGACATCCTGATATCGTACAGAGGTAGGATGTTCTGTGATCAACCAAGCCTTGTTTTTGTAGGAGTATGAGGTGATTTTCTGCCGTCACATAGACCTGAGAATATGAATTCCTCTTATACGCAAAACGACAAAGCACGGCCCCATGTCGGGGGTCATGGCCTCCACCCGATGGATCAGGAAGTTGTAGGCATCATCCAGACCTACCTAGGGATCACATGTGACTGGGGCGGGATCAACCTCACTTGCAAGAATCTACTTATCCTTGCTCTTGTAATAGTCATCATCCAGATAATGGGATTTACAAGAGGTGAAAGGAGATGCATCACCTTGGAGTATTCCTACTCGAACATTAAAGGAGTACTTGAGGCACTGGTGATTCGATGAGGGGACCACCGCGTGCAGGTGGAACCATCTCCTGTCCATCAATGCATTGTACGTGGTGTCCTGGGAGACAACCATGAATTCGGTACTGGAAACTAGGACACCGAACTGGGTCTTCAAATGGATCTTGTCGACCGGGGTCCTCTCTGTCATGTCATATCCCTGGATCCTTAAATCAGAGGGTGTCAGGTCATCCTCTGATAACCCCAGCTTCTACAGCGTCAACATCAATATATGGTTGATCCTGGAGCCGGTGTCAACAAGACAGCGATGGACATCCATGATGTTGAACTTCCAGTGATGTATATCGAACGGATGTGCCCTTATATAGGAGAGACTTCATCTTATCCCAAGAACGAGATGAAGTTCTAACATTCGGCATCCTCAACTGCTTCATCATGGAAGGCTTCAATAGCTGTTACCTCCATCACGAACTGGTGTGGTCTTCTTAAAGCCTCAGCGAGGGCTTCGCACATATCTGGTGATAGGAGAAGGGCTTAAAGGATGGATATCCTTGCTGGAATGCTAGAAAGGTGCTTTAGGACATCATACTTTTGCTCCAGGTGCAATCTTATTCTTACAGGAGGTCGCTCGGTGATTGTAGGGATGGCGGGCCTTGCTGGTTGGATCGGTGACTGACAGGTATTGGGTACATCCCACTGCCTGCTATTCGAAGCTCAGAGAGTAGCTTCTGGATAATGACCGGGTAACTGAGATCAGACTATGTCGGGGAGAAGCTGGTCTCGGTGATGACAAAGCATCTTGGCCTAATCTAGTAGCACCAATGGTGGTGGAGGCGATCTCAACGATGTCGGATGAAGAGGTTGCGCATGCTGACCTCTATGCTGCGCCTACTTTCTAGTCTTAGGGGCATGCATGGTCTATCTAGATGTGCCTACTAATGTGCCCTGATGACCCATATAGTTGTGGCTCCACCGACGATGACGTCGGCTGGGGATGTTGGGGAGGTTCGCCTGGCGTTCCCCCTCTTCAGGAGTCATATAGGGGTTTACCAACTCGACAGTGTTAACCGAAGAGTACCATTGACTGTCACTTTAAGAGTCATACACCACTGGGAGGATTCTGGGAGGAATCCCTATCTCAGGGGGCATGAAATCGCTGAGAGTGCTGGATGACGATGGTATTGTTGGAGTGCGTTTCTTCATTTTGCACCGCCGCTGGTTGCCCTTCATGAAAGAGGTCGGCTGAGATGATGACGCAGAAGTGTTGGCCGGAGCTTCTGAATGCTCCAGTTGGTTCAATCATGCACAGATAATTCCATGGGTTCAAGCGAATGTTTTATGAGCCATTCGGTCATCGTACTTTTGGGATCCATGGCTTGGAACATGCTGCCACTCACCTTCATCCTCTCTACCGCTTTCTAACCTCCCAAAGACACCCACAACTTTTTCCAAGGTTGGGTACAGACCGAATATGTTGTTATCGACCTGGTTTTGGAGCCAGTCCTTAAAAACATATCATTTCTTGATGGTGTGTCCTAGAATCTGATGATAGGGGCAGTAGTGGGGGCGATCAGCTAGATTCGACTCTGCCCGCCTTCTACACTCTGGAAAGCGTACGATCCCTTTCTCTAGAGAACTAAATAAGTAACCAGGGACCTAATTTTCATTGAACTAGTAAGTCTGGTGTCTTCTTTCTGGATAGGGATCCATTGGAGCTTGGACTTGACAAGGAGCCGGAGGGGCTTTCGGAGGAGGTGGACCCTAATTGTCCTGCCTGGGCGGTGGCAGCGCATTACGCTAAGGCTCATGTTGAATCTGAGGACGCTACGGGGCCAGAGGCTATGCCAGAGGTGGAGAGAATCTATGAGGCTATGGGGCCAGTGCTACTGATGGAAACTCTAGTTGCCTGGGGGCCTCTATCTAGGCCACTATGGCAGGCTCAACTCTGGCAGCTATCCTTGCTGGGATTGCAGGGGGAAACAGGTGTGCCTGCCTAGCCTATTGTCGGGCTTCCTCAAAGAGTTGGTCATTATAAGAGAAGTCTCAGAACCCTCTGAGACTGTTCTGAGTGATCAGGGAGGGAACTAGTTCCGTCTTGACATTCCCCATGCACATCGTCAGTATTTTCTTATGAGTATGTGGCATGTCATTGAAGTATGTGAGCCCCTTCCACTGGGCGATGAACTTCACGACTCACTCATCAGGACTTTGTTTCCACTTGAAGAGGTCTGTGATGCTCGCCTTCCGGGTGGTAGAGCTGAACTGGTAGAGGAACTACAGGCAAAGGTCCTCCCACCTGTTCACGAATCTGATGGGGAGCTGGTTGCACAAGACGAACATCGACCCCTCCAGCATCTGAACAAAACAACAGATCTTGGCAGCCTCCTACTACGTTGGAGTACCTAACATGGGCTCACACCTTGAGTTGAAGGGGGATAGATGCTGCAACAGGTCCCTCATCCCATTAAAGGGAGATAATGTGGGATTCCCCAAACCCGGAGGTGTCGACATATCATCCACCCAAGGTGGATATGGCTTTCCATCTAGGGGGACTGCCACTTGTTGCATTTCCAATGCCTAGAGGCAGGAAATGAGTGTCGCCATTAGATCGTCCAGGCAGGGATCCCTGTCGTGATAGGGATCCCTAACCAAAAGTTAATTTTTGGGTTCTTCAACATGGTAGACAGCCTCAGCGGCTCGTGGAGAGGCTAGTGGAGCAGCCTGTAGTGCGGCTGGGGGAACCCGGGCAAGATTACTTGGATTACCGCACCGTTAGAGAGGTTTTGGTGAGACATACAACGCCCTCTTGCCATCAGTTTCGGCTTCAAGCCTATCTGTGGGAGCGGTATGATTGGGGTTTCCCATAGGAATCTTGCTGGGGGAAGTTTTTCCTGACCCTATTGCCCCAGCATAGAATCACCATAGTCGATTCGTCGCTCAACAGCACGTTCAGCTAGGATTTTGTCGACCAACCTCATTTTCTTGGAAATTTGATGACCCAACATGGCCTTCTCAGGGTCTTCCTCCATATTCTACACTAAGGTGGACATGTCAGAGTGCCTGATAGATCTGACATGCTCTTTACCATTACTGTCATTCTGAATGAGTACCAATGACTCGGTGGGTGCAGGGAGACCTACAAGGTTCCTCTGCTGACAAGAAATCCTCCCCAATGGGTCCAACAGGGGTAGTACACCCTCTGGGGGTAAGTCTCTATTGATAAACTCCATCTCTTCCTCCTTGTCCACTACGTCAGCCATGTTGACCGCAACCCTTCTTGAGTGCATGTACTCAATATCACATAATGAGTCGGGCTGGCGCCAGATATGACTGAAGAGGAGGGCGGCATACTGTCCACAGCCACGGACTTGCACATGGTGGTAGATTCCATGAAAATTTTGTATAGTACCTTAATACTCTGAATGCATTACTGCTGGAGATCCACACGACGACCTGGTGACTTGGGGCGCTAGGCTACAGGGAGTGCGGCCAGATCATCTGGATGGAATTGCTAGGTGACGTCTTTTAAATGCACCTGGCTCCTTGGATAAACCACACGCTGATGACAGAGACTGAAATGTGTCACCCAGAGGGTGCAGCGGAAGCACTCAACTTCCTCTGGGGTAAGAGACTCAGGTATGCATAAATCATGCGCTGTCACGGGCCAAAACACCTAGGGGATGTGTTCTACTGCAAGAATGCTCCAAAAGCTCCTCGACTCAAACTCAAGGCCTGGCCCTTGATTTCCCCACTCGCCAATTGGGGGTGGTTGAAGAACCGTCAGTGGTACTAAGGCGGACCACTGGGATGACATGTTGGATGGCGGAGAATATGGAGAACGAGCTGACTGGCCGCTGATCCTCGGGCTATCCTCCGAATAGTGGAGCGAACTAGCCACTACATCGTGGTAGGAGGGGCTGGCAGCCATCGTTCCTGGCTCAGGGGCCAGGGCTGCTGGTGCTAGGTCGCAATTCTGCTCTCTGGTCATTGATCCCCAGAATAGCTCTTTGTGATCTCTTGTGGAGGTAGAAAGCACTTCTGGAGATGATGGTGGAGACTGCACAACTGTAACCTCTGGGGTCGCTAGGTCTTCATCCTCCAGGATAAACCTGCGGAGGGAGGTGAGAATCTTGTAGACCTCGCATTCCGAGAGCACCAAGCTGATGCACCTCATCACTACCCCGATCCTTGACATGGATGAGCGAGGGGAGGGATCTCGAGCTAAGTCATACTTCGCTTCGGAGTCTGAGAAGCGTAACAGTTTGATATTCGTCTGGTCCTTCCCAGGATTCTTCTTGTTGCAAAGACGACCCGCCTTCCTGCCCCTGGGTGGCTCCTCAGGAAAGGGATTATGCCCAACATAGGGTCCTTTTCCCGCGCTGGTGCTATGGCGAAGAGGGTTTCTACTTGAGACTGCTAAGGTGCGTGGAGCACCGGGGAAGATGTCGAAGGGGACATGGTAGGACCTCCATAAACAGCACTAGAGTGTGCAAAACCTCAGGTATAACTGATGAGATCATGAGGACGACCTCTATGCTTGGTGGGAGTGGAGCGAGGCTTTCCTTCACCCTTTAGGTTTCTAGGGAGTGGATGACCTTTGTCAGCTGTAGAGAGGACGTATGGAGGATCCCCTTGTTTGAGAGGGACCAGATGGGCAATGTCTCCACATTGACAGTTGGGGTAAGGAGGAAGAACTCCATACCCGGTGTGGTGGGCACGGGAGAGGCTTCCGTGCTGAGTGTCACTACCGCAGGGCAGACCATCATTTGGGTTTGGGGTAGCACAGGGGAATAGATCCATGGAGAGCTTTAGAGTAGGGAAGTCCCACGCTCTGTGTAGTAGTGGTACACTGAGGACCTCCGTACGGGGTGGCATCACCGTGGGTTGGATCACGACGATCACCACTCATGCCCGCGACCATGAGGGTTGACCCAGCCTGCCCATGGGGCGGTAGGGACCTTGATCCTAGTTGGGAATATAAGTTACCCTGCTTAGTGTGTACATGGAATGGATGATATGCATCGGTGGTGGATCGGGCCATATTTGTCATCGACATTGACGCCCCTTGGCGGGCGCTCTCCACAGCCTGTGCCCGATGCTGGCATCAGGTCTGGCCAGCCGGTGCTGGTGGTGCAGGTTCATTTCCTACCTAATCCTCTAGAAAGGTCGGACGATGGTGTTGATGTGGCCGGGTAGGGGCCCTTTCATGGAGACCCTGGATCGAGACTCTGACTGGGATGAGTCGGATGTCACCCACCTCATCAGCGTAAGGTAGGGAGTCGTCAAGGAATTCCGGGGACAGGCTCTTGAAACGATTGAATGTTTGTGTGGGGAGAAGGGGAACCCTGCGTGGATCTCGGGGGCAGTGTTAACGGTGGGGCCTGGATGCCTCCAGGTCCAGGCGGGCCATATCCCGTGTTGGGATTATTCCATCCTCCTCGTAACGACATACGAGGTTGTTAATCACCCTTCGTTGGATGACTTCCGATAAAGAGATGGGGTGTGGGCACCCCACGTTCGTGGAAGAAGACTCTGTTGAGGTAGTACTGGAGCCACGTGGAGCGGCTGCGCTGGCGTTGCCCCTGCCCATGTGTATGTGGGTGGGTGTTGATCATGTTCTTGTGGCAGCAACCTGATTCATTGGAAGTAAAGAGATGAACTCATTAACAATGCGAGGAGAATAAATCGACCACCACTGCCACAGTGTCGTTCCATCTTTAGTGGTCGGTAAGAGGGTTCCACACTGACAATGTCGCAAATGGGATTCCCAATGTTCTAATACTTCAAATTCAGGTAAATTTCACTCCAGGCCCGCCAGTTTCTTGGCGGGACCCAGTGCCGGATAGCTGGATCTGGTGACTTGTCAATCTATGGATTCCCTGAGCGTTACTAATCTCTATATTGACGAGAAGATCTTCATGTCAGGTTCACAATTTCTATTTCTGATGCTTTCGCAAGGGCGCGCGCATCCATATCATTCCGGGACGAAGGATGCAGTTTTTTGTTACCCTGCATTCCTTCTTTCCAAAGGCGGGTGACATTCACTCCATGTTCAGGGAAGTTTTCTCCTTGATTGAAACATGATGATGGGATGTCGATTCTTCCTTCTATGGATTCCTCCTCAGAACTCGTCACCTAGTCCACGTCTCCCTCATAGATTTAATACATTGTTTGGGAAACACTTCACGTTCCATATCTTCATGGTCCCCGATTAATTACACTGCTTCTGTCCGGAAATTCGAAGGGGTCTTGTCAGGGTAGAAACCATCTGTTTGGGGAGTAATCACGCTGGGGAATCGTTGACATGTCTGGACACTGGGGATTGGGGTGTCTCCCTTATGTTCTTTATTATAGGGCATATCGAGGGTGCGGAAGCCCGAGGAATCCCACATACAATGTGGGGAATCAGATGCTATAGGCATGTATCTGAGGTTTTCCTCAGCATCCCATGTTTAACACTGGGTATGCCACAAGTTTAACTTCTAGCAGGGACATATCAGTTAGATCAGAACACCGCTTAAAGTGAATCATATTGATGAACCCCCTTGGGGGAACACCAATATTGGGGCCAACACGTAGGCGGGTTCCCGAATGCTTTGGAGGGGAATGGGGTGGAATGATCTCACTAGGATGTGGCGGCCCGGGTAAGAATGAAGATGGAAGATGTTTTTTTTGGGCTTGAGCCTCAACGATAATTCCTACGTACCATGCCTTGACAAAGATCAAAGTCCTCATAGTTCGGGTTGGGATGTGTCGGTGAAACTACGTGAACATAGATTGGGGGATCGATGGGTGGTGGGATTAAACCTTAGGGAGGCTTCCTACGTACCTTGCCTTAACAAGGATCAATGTACTCATAGTTCAGGATGGATGTGTGGGGGTTACACTCTAGGATTCCCAAGGTGTTGTGTGAACTGACATGAAGGAGGTCTGAATGATCAGGTGGTGGGCTTGATCCTTGTGGAGGATTCCTACATACTATGCCTTGACATGGATCAAAGTCCTCATAGTTCAAAAGGTGGAAGTGTTGGAGAACCAATGTGAAGATGGACCTTGGTCCGATAGATGTTCGGCTTGTACCTCAGGGAGGATTCCTACGTACCTCGCCTTAACAAAGATCAAAGACCTCATAGTTCGGGATGGGGGCTTGGCACACCGACATGGGGGAGGTCGGGGCCAATGATTGGTGGGCTTGAACCTTATGGAGGCTTCCTACGTACCTCACCTTAGCAAGGATCAAAGACTACATAGTTCAGATTGTGTGGTGCGTGTCGGCGAAATGATATGAATAAGGTCCTCAGTCCAGGTGTGGGGTAGTCTTGAACCTTTTGAGGATTCCTAAGTACCATGCCATAACTTGGATCAATGTCCATGTAGTTCAGGTTGAAATGGGGATGATGAACTGATGTGAAGGGGTATCGGAACAACTGGATTGTGGGATCCAAATGGCTTACTGCTAAATTGAAATGTAGTTTAACGTCATGCGGGATGAGGATGGTGTCAGTGAATTGACGTGAATGAGAACCTTGTTCCAATGGATGGTGGGCTTAAACCTCATGGAGGCTTCCTACATACCATTCCTTGATGTGGATCAATGACCACGTAGTTCAGGGGTACAATTTAATGTCATGTGGGACGGGGGTGTTGGGAAGTTTAACGTCCTGCAGCTCGAACGAGGTGTTTGGGGCTTAAACACTAAGGCAGCCCATGTGTGTCATGGTTGGCGCTCACTCTAATCTCACAGGAGTCATACTCAGTGTGACAAACAAGAGGTAGCAGAGACTTGATGATCATGTCGTGAAGGGGGTGTCCATGTCAAGCGAGAAGGGGCTTACGCGTTGAGCGGACCACTGTGCCGGGACATAGTCCAGGATAGAGGCCTAAGGGTGCCAAAGCGTAGCCGGAGAGGTACTTGTGATCGAATAAAGGATGAGCCTCATTCTTTATCATGCCCTCTGCTTTCCTTGGGGCCCAATGATGAGAGGAGGGACCACCGTTCGCCACCATGCCCTTGGATGGACTTGGCACCAAGGGAGTGGGGAGGAACAGGGGCACTGCCTCATGCAAGAATGGTTAGGGGATTCCAACAAGGTGGATGCCCTTCCCCATGGACAAACACCACTCCAAGAAGGAGGATATCATCCCCTGTGGAGACCAGGGGCGTGGAGAATGTCCAAGGTGGGGGCACCCAACATGGGAGGCTCGGGCCAATGTCACAGTTTAACATCATGTGTTGAGGGTGAGGGTGCTTGGCAGTTTAACGTCCTGCAGATCAGAAGAGGTGGGTTTACCCTACACCCCTGGGACATACATAACTGGTACCCTCTACTCCTTGTGGGAGGGACGGTACCAGCAATTCCCTAGTGAAAGGGGGCCGCAGAGCGAACCATCGAGGGGTCCACGTTAGCATGGATATGCGAAGAATCAATAGCCATTAGGGTGCCTATGCAAATAAGTATTAAGTGATGAAACTCTATGGGTAGTATCATCCAGGGGACTTTGAAGTCGCATTGTTCAAACTTGGAGGGTCACATGGGAAAATGAATTTCCAAGCAGAGGGGTCCATAGGCAGGGGCCTTGTGGAACTCTGTTTCTCCGCGTGGTGGAGAGAACTTACGAAGGGGTAAGCTTCACAAAGTGGGGTGCCATAGACTTAGCATGGGGAATAGGTGCAAATGGTAGGTGCTTCAAGGAAGGAATTCGCAGAGCACAACCTCATGGAGAAAGGGTGCCTCAAGAAGTAGGATTTCGGGAAGCAATGTGCTTCGCAAAGTACAATGATTTTGACTTAACAAATGGATCAAGTGTACATGAAGGGTGTTTCACAAAGCATAAACACTCCATGATGACCCTGGTCCCCTTTGGGATCCCCTTCCTCTACCAAATCTCATAGGATTCGTGAAAGGAATCCCTCTCGGAAGAGGGGATCAAAACGAGACAACAGGGAGGCACTTCACGAATCGAAAGTTCCTCGCGCAGCTCATGGTTCACTGAGCGGAAGAATTATTCGTGATTCGGGCGATGAGAATCCAAAAGGTCAGACTGACCAACTAGAGAACTCAGGGTGAGCTCTATATTTATTCGAAAGGGGCGCCGTAGAGTGGATCTCACGCAGCGTGAAGGGGGCGATGCAGATTTGTGTCGGGATCACGAACGTCAACTACGTTCGTAGAGCATGGCGCCTCCTGTGCTTGGAAGAGGATTCCCTAACATCAAATATTTTCCTGGAGAATACCGCTTCCAAGGATTCGCGGTGGGTTGTGAACGTCAAATCCATTTGTGGAGCATCCCGACTCCTGGGCTTTGTGGCAGACGCGGAGGTAGGGCCTCCGCGAAGGGGCTTTATGAGGCAGTCTGGGGGGCTGTCTTGGGGTTGCTTCTTCATTCCAAATTTTGGTGCGAACACTTATTTGATGTATAAATCATTATTCATTAATCAATATATGACACCTTAAGCTAATCTGATGTTATTCATATCCAACTTATAGGTAAATAATTCATGATGGTTCATGAATAGTCTGTGAATTCCCAAAGAATATACCCTGGGAGTGTCAAACCAGGTGTGTAACAAGACCGTTTTTCATGTACCAGATTACCCTGAGTCAGACTCAGAACATCTTGTTGAATTTTTTACCCCAAGGTACTTGTGTTTCAGAGCCACATCAACTTTTACTATCTAGACAAGGATTTATTTATTATAAACCAATCACTATATCATTTACCATAATTCTAGGACATTTTCTTAAATTTTGACTCATTCTTATACTTATCCATAGATACATCCCTATACATATCCTCTGAAATATACCTATGGGTATCACTAATGTTTTCTTATACTAGTTTCAAAAGTTTGAATAAACATTTCCTTTGATACCAACTATAGAGACCTAGGTTTAACAAACATGGATATTACATCATTTCAAATTAATACTCAATACATGATAAAAAAATACATGTCTGAGGACAGTAAAAATGTATTGTCTTTTGAGACAAAGAAGAAAAATATTATAACCTTTTAAATATCTTCAACATCCCCCATAAATAACTCCACCTTTATTACATTGACCTAAAACCATAATTCATAACCTAGGGAATGGAATCATAATAATTTTGTGATCTCAGATGCTCATTATGGAAAATAAAGGAAATGCATATGCATAACATGAATAAAAGGTATAGAACCTGAGAATAACATTTAACGATCATACACATCATATTATATATCATGATAATGATTGGGACTTCATAATACATTAATCATAAGTAAATAAAGAACATTATACTTGAAAGTATAACATAGGAATAAAACATAGAATTTTGGAAAACATAAAAGAATATATTATGATATGCATTGTCTCTAGGGAATAACTTGCAAGACCATATTAGTAGTATGGGTTCACTCCCATACCATCGTGGTAGTCATGGTTTACTCCCATGGCCAACTTGGTAACATGAGTCCACTCCTCATACTATCTTGGTAGTCATGGATCACTCCATGACCATTTTATAAGTCAAGGTTAATTTCTAAGACCGTATTAGCCTATATTATGAGATATAAATCATTACCCAATGCAATATAGTGAGATATAGGTCTCACCAATATCATAATGAAATCAGAAATACATGTTTCACAAGATCATAAATAATCATATCATAAACCATGTAATGAAATGGGTACTATAAACATATAATCATATCAAAACCTATGAAAAAAACATGTTTCATAGTAATTTCATCAATATAAGAACCCCTAAATAGAAACTTATTTCATAAAAATATCACCCAAGAATGAGAAATGAGTTTAAAAAACATATAACTTGCGAAAGTGAAATAGGTTTGATAAATTCAAATGAATTAAGAATAAACCATTCATAGAATGAATATGAATGAGACCATTAAATATTTTCTAAGAGGTGTATGAGTAGCATCAATGGACATTGATTCCAATGATTTCATCGGGGCACACAACATCGTGCTGCAATGCACTAAATGTTGCCCCATATTCCTGCTTTCCAATGGTGGGAGACATCCATCACTTATTTAGGGACAATTGGTTGTTGATTGAAATAGGATGATTGGATGTCAGTTCCTCCTTCTTGTGGACTCCTCATAATTTTTCTCCTAGTCTAGGTGTCCTTTATATATTTAAGACATTGTTTTTTAATATCATCCTTAGTTCCATATCTCAATTGATGCCAGTTAACTACACTTCTTTTGTCATGACATTGCTAGGGGTCAAGTTAGGGCACCAACCTTCAGTCAAGGGAGTAGTCACATTGGACATCTCTAGTGTCTTTGGACACTAAAACAATGGTAAACCTTGATTTTTTCCCCTTATGATAGGGCTTTCTTAAGGTACGGAACCCAAGGAATCCCATGTCAAGTGTGGGGAATTATATTCGAGAGGAATGTCTTTGAGGTGTTTCTCAACATCCCATTTTTAAGAAGGTGTATGCCACAAGTTTAATGTCTAGAAGAGGTGTATCGGACTAATTATGACCTTGATAAGAGTAGATCACATTGGTGGATCACAATGTCCAATGAAGATAGATCCTAGGATGCACAGGTCCCTATAAGGGGGACACCAAGGTTTACAATTGGATGGGATTGAACATTGTGGAGTCCTCCTACATACCATGTATAAAGGACATTGATCAAAACCCACGTAGATAGAGGGGTAAATCTTGATATCGGGGTGTGGACAATGGACAAAAACCTGAAGACATGTTGAGGATTACATGTGGTTAGTGGAACTTCACAATTGGGAAACTCTTGGTTGGATGATTTTGGATTGTCTGGGGATTATGTGTGGTTATCTACCCGAGATCTGAAAGGACCAGTGATGGGATGGATGACATGATCTCATAGGAATGTAGTGGCCTGAGTAAGAATCGGGATGGGAGATAGATGGTTTAATGAAGTGGATGGAAGAAATTGGGTGGAACTGACGCAAAGATGGTTATGATGTTGGGCTTGAAGATCAATGATTCTTCCTACATCTGCTACATGGAGAGGGAAAGGATAAAATTCCATATAGTTTGGTGTGTGATGGGACCCCTAAGAAGTAGGCCTCTGGGAATGGATGCATGGATGGGACCTGACCGAAGTGGAACCCCCATGTTAAGGAATGAACTTCCCAAAACACAAAGGGTCAACATAGACACAATGATGGGACATGAGTTTTGGGTTTGAAACTCAAAGATATCTCATATGTACCCCCATAGTAATGAATCAATGTACACAGAGATCATGATGGGGCATAAAATTGGGTTGTACGCCAAGGAAAACGACCCAAAAACGTTTTGGGTCTTACGTGTTGTTAGCTTCCCATCATAAGAGGGAAACTCTTAGTTGGATGATTATGTATTGTGTGGGGCTCATGCGTAGTTGGCAGATAAGGATCTTGTTTAACTCTAGTAAGAGATGAACCAGGGATGTGGGCCCCAATAAAGTGAACACCACAATTTACCAGTTTTGGGGGTTGAACCTTGGAGAGACTTCTTACGTACCATTCCTAGGAGATAAGAATAAAAACACAAATAGTTAAAAAGAATACAGTTTAACATCATGATGGAAAAAATGGGGCATATATTTTTACATTTTTTGGGACGAGGGTGAGCCGAGGTGAAGTGGTAAGGACTGATGGGTGATGGGATTGAACCATTGGGGGGATTCCTACATACCTTGAATGGAATGGGAAAAGTTAGAATTCAACATATTTTGGATGAAAAATGTAATGATGTAAAATTAGGGATTACACCCTAAGGTGGAAAAAACATGGGTATCATAGTTGATAATTACTCTATGCCCACGTGAGTCATGCTCAGTGTCGGAATGAAGAGGCAACTAAGACCTAGCGTCTCATTGAGAAAGGTGCATCTGTAACACCCCGAGATTTTATGAAAAATATTCTTTTTAATTTCATTAATGTCTTGTGTTCTATTCTACACCAAAAGGAGCTTGCACAACACGCATCCTTGACTTGCCTTGCATTACAGGCAATCACGACCTTCCTCTATAGCACGTGTAGTACGCAATACCAAGTTTCACTAAACAACGATATGCTATTAAAATATTATTAAAACTAGCCGTTATGAATAGTAATAACCACTTTTTGAAATTTTATAAATTTTATTTTTCTAAATGGACTTCATTTTTGTATTCGTAATATCGAAATTATCTTAGTGTGAAATTTTGGTACTTCTCGGATAAATATCATTTTCTGATGAATAGTGAAAATTCCAAAATTTTAATTAAAAACAACCTTTTTAATCGAAATAATTAATAGTGAATAATTATTAATTTGATTGGTTTTAAAGTATATTTAGAATATATTTTTACAATTTAATACAATTTTGGTCATTGGATGTAATTTCACATTTAAACCAGACATAAACAAGTGTCAATCTTTTGATAGTTATTATCTCTTAAGAACACGCTATTTGTTTTGAAGACGGAAATTAATTTTTAAATTAAGTAATGAAAATGATATGTTTTGAATTTGGTAAAATAGACATCATTTTTGAGTTCATAATATCAAATATAGCTTAGGCCTAATTTTTGGAATTTTTCTAGAAACTTTCATTTTTTTGATGAATAGTGAAACCACTAAGTGGTGGTTAAAAAATGAATTTTTTCATAAAACATAATTTTACCACTTATGTGAGTGGAATTTAAAAACACCGAGAGACACGGTTGATGTCAGTAAGTAAAATGTGGTTCAATGAGATGAAAATAATTTTTGTTGAATAGTAACTTTTTACTTTTTTTACCACGGTTAAAAGTGAATAGGGTAATTAAGGGTAAAAATGATATTATTATTACCCTAAAACATGTCCTAATTCTATTGGATAAGTGTAATTCGACCAAAAACAACCTTAGGAATAAAATATGACCATTTAGGCCCACTTGTATTAGATTAGGACATTTATTATTAATTTATTTAAAGAATGGTTAAAATAGTTAAAATCAATGTTTAATAAGTAAATAATTTTTAATATAAGGTTATACAAAAGATAAATTCTACTATAAATATTCATCTGAAAGATAAAAAGATTTCCTACATAGTGGTATATTATTTTTAATTTTTAGACATTAAATAATTTAATTTATTTATGACACAAAGATGATGCAGTAATTATCTTATTATTGAAATATTGACATAATTGATGTTATAAATACCAAAATAAAGGTAATTTGAGACTTTTTATGGATTAAACTAATTTTATTGGTTAATATGGGATGTTAGTATTGATTTAATTAACTTTTTTCGAACCAATCATTCTGTTTTAATTTTCACAAAAATAAATTACTAAATAATGTCAAAATTGATGTAAAATAGTTTTTAAAACAAATATTATATTATTAATTGTTATTTTATTTCTATAAATCTAAGATTTGGCCAAATGACTTAGATAAGGTTATATATATTAATAATAAACAACTTGTGGTTCTTTTGGCTTGTTATAGTAAGTTTATTAACCTTATAGTGTAAGAACACAAAAAGATACGGTAAAAGTAAAATTATCTAACTTAAAGTTAAATATAAATGATAAGGTTAAAATAGGAACCTAAACTTGTATAAATTCTATTGGATGAGAGGATTTCGACATATCCCCACCTTAGATTCTAAATAACTCAATTTGGAGCTATTTAAAACCGAATTTGTCTTTATAATAAAATAATATTTTTAGTTTTTCCAAAGGAGCCCCTCTCCTCCCTTATAAAAGGGCACCTCCTCCCTCTCTTCCTCACACCACTTTGAGCCTTCAAGCTCGGCCAACCCCTACCAAATTCTCTTCTCCACTTCCCTAGAAACATCCTAGAGGTTCTGGTCTTCTTCAAAGACCAATTTTAGTGCACTAAAAGGAGACCTCAAGAGGCGCTTCAAAGAAGAAGAGGTTCGGATACATACGAAGCATATCGGACATAAGGTAAGGGATAATTGTGCAAATCTCATTTTTATCCGAGATTGCTTATTCTTAAGTATTTACTGGGGATATTTCTATCATCCATGTCCATTTTTATAAAAGTTTATTCATGTATGTTTAATGTCCTTTTACCATTTTTGACTTTTACCCCATGGTAATGAAGGAATATTTCTTTTATTTACCCTACAAGGTACTTTTTGACTATTCCAACAAAAGTACAAGAAGAATGTTTTTTAACTTATATGGAATGAAAGGATATTTACAGTTTTATAAAGCCTTATTTTCATGAATCTTCCTCCAAAATATTTCATGAATATTTTCAAAAAAATCCTTTTATTTTAAAATTAAATGGCATTTTGTGAATAGAAAATGATTTTCTAGATGAATGGATATTTTCCTCAAGAATTCATTTCAAGTGCTTTATCAAAACCATTCTCCATCTAAGATGACATTATTTCATATGTGTATGTTTCAAGTATCATGTCTCTATGATTTACATGGTTTCACTTTTCTTGTTATGAAATGATATCCATTTCTTTTATATTGATTATGTGATGATGAGATGATGTTTATGAAACCCATTTTATTTATTGGGTAATTATGAATGATGTATCGTTATTTTATGGCACATGTAAGAATGATTTCATTATGAGATGGGTGGGACCTATATATCCCTCCAATTCATTGGGTAAATATTTATATCTCATGAGATAGACGTGGCTGGAATGGAAAGTTAAACCGGTTCAATAATACAGGATTGGAATGAGGATTGAACTCGATTCAGAAAGGGACTTTGTCCACTAAGATGGTCTTGGCAGTAATGCCTTGGATAATATGGAAATCATATCATGTGCTTAATGGTTTCCCCAATTACATGTTTTATTCCCATGCTATTTTATCATTCTTAATGTTTCTTTATGATCTATGCCTTACGTACTTCCATGTTTTATGTCATTGCTCATGATTTTTATGTTTAAACATTATGTTCATGTTTTTAAGTTCAAATGTATATGGTATGTTTTATTTTATCCATGCTTACCCTTACTGAGCATTTGATCTCACTATTTTTATGTTTTCTTTTCCCCAGGATATAAATAAAGGTTTTAGGTAAGAAAAAAAGGAAGATCTTTATGGGAGATGTTGACGATCTTTCACCACGACTAGAAGATTACGTTCCAAGTTTCCAAAGACACAAAACTATTACGGTCCTTGTGTGTCTGTTTTTGTTATGTACTAAGTATTCTGCAAAATTAATGTAATGTCCATGTATTTCTAGCTTCAGGTCTCTAGAGTTGGTATCAGAGGAAAGGTTTAGTCAACCTTTGGAAACTAGGATGCGAGAACATTAGTGAGATCCCTAGAGATATGTCTAAGGTATATATAAGGATGTCCCTAAGGTTAAGTATACGTATAGGTTATAGCCCTAGAATTGCGCTAACGATCTTAGAATTTAACCTAAGATGTTAGATATTGAGGGTACTCCCCCTTTACTATGTTGTTTTCCCTAGCATGATTTTTTCCTCTCACACTATTCTTTTTGGGTTTTAGAAAATGTCTGGAAACAGGAAGATTCATGATAATGGAGGATATGATGGACAATGGAATGATATTCTTCATGAGAAACCAAATGAAACGGGATTTGGAAGTCCAAACATCATTATTATGCCTAATCATAAATCTCATAATATGATCAATAATCTCAACTTTGGTAAGTTTCCTGACTCAGATAATAAGAGAAAGATGGAGTTTCATGATGATCATAGAGGAAAGAGAGTTCAATTTCTCTCATTTAAATCATGTGGAAAGAGGCATCGAGGAGATTGTTTCAAGGGAACTGGAAGATGCTTTGGGTGTGGAAAAGAAGGACATAAAGCTAATAAGTGCAAAGGAAAAGGTTCAGTTAACACCATGGATGAGGATAATGGTATTGCTACGACATAAACAATGGTTAAATGTTTTAAATGTGGAATGTATGGGCATTATGCAAACCAATGCCCTAAGGGAAAGTCTAATGAAGATAATCAGTACGGACGTATGGGTAGTATTTATGTGGATGATGATGAAGAGACTACAAATGATATGTGAGATGAAAGAATTGTTGATGCTCGGTCAATGGTTTAAGAAGGTAGTGGGATGATTACATGTTTATCAAGTGTAATGTTGTATAAGTAATCTCATGGTACTATGGAATAAAGATACATCTAAGTATTGTTACACTGTTTTCTTTCCTTTAGTTTTGAAAGTGTATGATTAATGGTACCAGTATCCATTAAAGTTTATTAAGATATTTTTGGAATATATATGATATGCGAATAATAAAGGGATAAGGAGAAAATTAAATGTTTGATAGTATTCATGAGCTCATGACTAATATAAGGAGAAGGTTATATCATGGTTTGAGTATATAGAAGTTTTGGATTTTGGTATGTGGAAAGAGTTAACTTTTTAAAGCATTCATGTTTTCACAAAGGTTAAATGGGTATTCATTTTTCAAGAGAAAACATGATTATGTTATTCACATGTTTGTAATTTTACCAACAAGATATATCTTATGATATATGGGAGATAAATGATGGCATTAACGTGATTGTTATGTGATATTTCATGTAATCATTATTTTTATTCTATGAGCCTGGACCGACGTATTTTAGATAAGCCTAAAGATTGGAATGGATTATGTTGGACATAAGTTAGTATTGTTTAAGGATATAACTTTTTTGAATATTATTTATGGGATGTTATAGTAATGTAGTTTTAGAAAAAGGAAAACATGCAGGACGGGCGACAACCCATCGCGTCAGACAAGGCTGTGGGAATCGAACCCACAACTGAAGTGCGACTGGCCTTTATCGCCTACCACTGGCCTACAGGAAGTACCTATTTAGTAGAAACTAGTTTTATTATATTAAGCAGTATGATATATGAAGTATAAGTCCATTTTAGGAACCATATATAATTAATGTCACTATAGATGGACTTATGTATGTTTTGATAACTTTTCTAACCTTTTGTTTGAGACAGATGGAATGACCCATCATTCTATCACATGATCTGCTAACACATAATGAATGAAAAATTCAACTTCATTTCTTTAAGAGATGAAGTGGAAATTGTCCAAAGAACGACCAACGGTGAGACTATACCAAAATCACGAAATTATTTCTTCTAATTCCAATTTCATCAACTTTAGGGAAATGTTCTTGACAACCAAATATGTTGTCCTAGTGCTATTATATCTGATGAATTAGATGGTACCTTAGATCATCACAAATTTATGGCTTTTTGATTGCTATCTTTTCCATAGCCATGTTCTCTACCACTCTCCATCATAACATGATGGTTAGATTTCTCTTCCATATCCATATTTTCACCTATGTGGAAACCCAGTGATTAGTTTATTTGGGTAACCGTTACGTTTCATACTTTTGTTTTTAAATATTTGTTTTGGTATTCATTTTTACGATGTGGGTTTCTATTAAAGAAACTTTCAAGTAGTAAACCATTCATAACCCTGATGAATTTCGAGGGTGAAATTCATTTTAAGGGGGGTAGAATGTAACACCCCGAGATTTTATGAAAAATATTCTTTTTAATTTCATTAATGTCTTGTGTTGTACGCTACACCAAAAGGATATTGCACAACACGCATCCTTGACTTGCCTTGCATTACACGCAATCATGACCTTCCTCGATAGCGCGTGTAGTATGCAATACCGAGTTTCACTAAACAACGATATGCTATTAAAATATTATTAAAACTGGCCATTATGAATAGTAATAACCGCTTTTTGAACTTTTATAAATTTTAATTTTCAAAATGGACTTCATTTTTGGATTCGGAATATCGAAATTAGCTTAGGGTGAAATTTTGGTACTTCTCGGATAACTTTCATTTTCTGCTGGATAGTGAAAATTCCTAAATTTTAATTAAAAACAACCTTTTTAATCGAAATAGTTAATAGTGATAAATTATTAATTTTAGTGGTTTTAAAGTATATTTAGAATATATTTTTATAATTTAATACAATATTGGTCATTGGATGTAATTTCACATTTAAACCAAACATAAACAAGTGTCAATCTTTTGATAGTTATTATCTCTTAAGAACACGCTATTTGTTTTGACGACGGGAATTAATTTTTAAATTAATTAATGCAACTGATATGTTTTGAATTTGGTAAAATAGACATAATTTTTGAGTTCATAATATCAAATATATCTTAGGCCTAATTTTTGATATTTTTCTGGAAACTTTCATTTTTTTGATGAATAGTGAAACCACTTAGTGGTGGTTAAAAAAATGAATTTTTAATAAAACATAATTTTACCGCTTCTGTGAGTGGAATTTCAAAAATACAAGAGACACGGTTGATTTCAGTAAGTAAAATGTGGTTTAATGAGCTGAAAATAATTTTTGGTGAATAGTAACTTTTTACTTTTTTTACCACGGTTAAAAGTAAATAGGGTAATTAAGGGAAAATGATATTATTATTACCCTAAAACATGTCCAAATTCTATTGGATAAGTGTAATTCGACCAAAAACAACCTTAGGAATATAATATGACCATTTAGTCCCACTTGGATTAGATTAGGATATTTATTATTAATTTATTTAAAGAAGGGTTAAAATAGTTAAAATCAAAGTGTAATAAGTAAATAATTTTTAATATAAGGTTATACATAAGATAAATTAAACTATAAATATTCATTAGAAATAAAAAAATATTTCCTACATAATGGTATTTTATTTTTAATTTTTAGACATTAAATAATTTAATTTATTTATGACACAAAGATGATGCAGTAATTATCCTATTAATGAAATATTGACATAATTGATGTTATAAATACCAAAATAAATGAAATTTGAGGCTTTATATGAATTACAATAATTTTATAGGTTAATATGACATGTTAGTATTGAGTTAATTAAATTTTTTCGAACCAATCATTCTGTTATAATTTTCACAAAAATCAATTACTAAATAGTGTCAAAATTGACATAAAATCGTTTTTAAAACAAATATTATATTATTAATTGTTATTTTATTCCTAAAAATCTAAGGTTCGGCCAACTGACTTAGATAAGGTTATATATATTAATAATAAACAACTTGGGGTTCGTTTGACTTGTTATAGTATGTTTATTAACCTTATAGTGTAAGAACACAAAAAGACACGGTAAAAGTAAAATTATGTAACATAAAGTTAAATATAAATGATAAGGTTAAAATAAGAACCTAAACTTGTCTAAATTCTATTTTATGAGAGGATTTAGACCCATCCCCACCTTAGCTTCGAAATAACTGAATTAGGATCTATTTAAATCCGAATTTTGCTTTATAATAAAATAATATTTTTAGTTTTTCCAAAGGAGCCCCTCTCCTCCATTATAAAAGGGCACCTCCTCCCTCTCTTCCTCACACCACTTTGAGCATTCAAGCTCAGCCAACCCCTACCAAATTCTCTTCTCCACTTCCCTAGAAACATCCTAGAGGTTCTGGTCTTCTTCAAAGACAGATTTTAGTGCCCTAAAAGGAGATCTCAAAGAGGCGCTTCAAAGAAGAGGAGGTTCGGATACAAACGAAGCATATCAGACATAAGGTAACGGATAATTGTGCAAATCTCATTTTTATCCTATATTTCTTATTCATAAGTATTTACTGGGGATATTTCTATCATCCATGTCCATGTTTTATAAAAGTGTATTCATGTATCTTTAATTTCCTTTTTACAATTTTGACTTTTACCCCATGGTATGGAAGGAATCTTTTATTTATTTACCCTACAAGGTACTTTTCGACTTTTCTGAAAAAAGTACGAGAAGAATGTTTTTTAACATATACGGCATGAAAGGATATTTACGGTTTTATAAAGCCTTATTTTCATGAAGCATCCTCCAAAATATTTCATGAATATTTTCAACAAAATCCTTTTCTTTTAAAATTAAATGGAATTTTGTGAATAGAAAATGGTTTTCAAGATGAAAAGATATTTTCCTTAAGAATTTATTTCAAGTGCTTTATCAAAACCATTTTCTATCTAAGATGACATTATTTAATATGTGTATGTTTCAAGTATCATGTCTCGATGATTTACATGGTTTCACTTTTCTTATTATGAAATGATATCCATTTATTTTATATGGATTATGTGATGATGTGATGATGTTTATGAAACCCATTTTATTTATTGGGTTATTTTGAATGATGTATGTTTATTTTGAGGCACAAGTAAGAATGATTTCATTATGAGATGGGTGGACCTATATCTGCCTCCAATGCATTGGGCAAAGATTTATATCTCATGAGATAGACATGGCTGGAATGGCAAGTTAAACCGGTTTAGTAATACATGATTGGAATGAGGAGTGAACTCGATTTAGAAAGGGATGTTGTCCACTAAGATGGTCTTGGAAGCAATGCCATGGCTAATATGGGAATCATATCATGTGATTAATGGTTTCCACAATTACAAGTTTTATTCCCATTCCATTTTATCATTCTTAATGTTTCTTTATGATCTATGCCTTAC
This sequence comes from Viscum album, assembly GCA_963277665.1. Taxonomy (NCBI): domain Eukaryota; kingdom Viridiplantae; phylum Streptophyta; class Magnoliopsida; order Santalales; family Viscaceae; genus Viscum; species Viscum album. The sequence goes on from OY728158.1 coordinate 547,265,858, forward strand.
GTACTTCCATGTTTTATGACATTGGTCAAGTTGTTGATGTTTAAACATTATGTTCATGTTTTTAAGTTCAAATGTATATGGTATGTTTTATTTTATCCATTCTTACCCTTACTGAGAATTTGAGATCACCCTTTTTATTTTTTCTTTTCCCCTGGATATAAAGAAATGTTTTAGGTAATAAAAAAAGGGAAGATCTTTATGGGAGATGTTGAAGATCTTTCACCACGATTAGAAGATTACATTCCAAGTTTCCAAAGACACTAAACTATTACGGTCCTTGTGTGTCTATTTTTGTTATGTACTAAGTATTCCACAAAAGTAATGTAATGTCCATGTACGTCAAGCTTCAGGTCTCTACAGTTGGTATCAGAGGAAAGGTTTAGTCAACCTTTGGAAACTAGGATGCGAGAACTTTAGTGAGATCCCTAGAGATATGTCTAAGGTATATCTAAGGATGTCCTTAAGGTTAAGTATACGTATAGGATATAGACCTAGAATTGCGCTAACGATCATAGAATTTAACCTAAGATGTTAGATATTGAGGGTACTCCCCCTTTACTATGTTGTTTTCCCTAGCATGATTTTTGCCTCTCACACTATTCTTTTTGGGTTTTAGAAAATGGCTGGAAATAGGAAGATTCACTATAATGGAGGATATGACGGACAATGGAATGATATTCTTCATGAGCAACCAAATGAAATGGGATTTGGAAGTCCAAACATCATTATTATGCCTAATCAGAAATCTCAGAATATGATCAATAATATCAACTTTGGTAAGTTTCCCAACTCAGATAAGTAGAGAAAGATGGAGTTTCATGATGATCATAGAGGAAAGAAAGTTCAATTTCCCTCATGTAAATCATGTGGGAAGAGGCATCGAGGAGATTTTTTCAAGGGAACTGGAAGATTCTTTGGGTGTGGAAAAGAAGGACATAAATCCAGTAAGTTAAAAGGAAAAGGTTCAGTTAACACCATGGATGAGGATAATGGTATTGCTACGACATCAACAATGGTTAAATTTTTTAATTGTGGAATGTACGGGCATTATTCAAACCAATTCCCTAAGGGAAAGTCTCAAGAAGTGAATCAGTACGGCCGTATGGGTAGTATTTATGTTGATGATGATGAAGAGACTACAAATGATATGTGAGATGAAAGAATTGTTGAAGCTCGGTCAATGGTTTAATAAGGTAGTGGGATGATTACATGTTTATCAAGTGTAATGTTGTATAAGTAATCTCATGGTACTATGGAATAAAGAGACATCTAAGGATTGTTACACTATTGTCTTTCCTTGAGTTTTTAAAGTGTACGATTAATGGTACCAGTATCCATTAAAGGTTATTCAAATATTTTTTGAATATAGATGATATGCGCATAATGAAGGGATATGGAGAAAATTAAATGTTTGATAGTATTCATGAGCTCATGACTGATATAAGGAGAAGGTTATATCATGGTTTGAGTATATAGAATTTTTGGATTTTGGTATGTGGAAAGAGTTAACTTTTGACAGCATTCATGTTTTCACTAAGGTTAAATGGGTATTCATTTTTCAAGGGAATACATGATTAAGTTATTCAAATATTTGTAATTTGACCAACAATATATATCTTATGATATATGGGGGATAAATTATGGAATTCACGTGATTGTTATGTGACATTTCAAGTAATCATTTTTTTATACAATGAGCTTGGACCGAAGTATTTTAGATAAGCCTAAAGATTGGAATGGATTATGTTGGACCTAAGTTAGTATTTTTTAATGATATAACTTTTTTCGATATTATTGATGGGATGTTATGGTAATGTAGTTTTAGAAAAAGGACAACCTGCAGGACGGGCGACAACCCATCACGTCGGACAAGGCTGTGGGAATGGAACCCACAACCAAAGTGCGACTGGCCTTTATTGCCTACCACTGACCTACAGGAAGTCCCTGTTTATTAGAAACTAGTTTTATTATATTATGCAGTATGATATATGAAGTATAAGTCCATTTTAGGAACCATATATGATTAATATCACTATAGATGGACTTATGTATGTTTTGATAACTTTTCTAACCTTTTGTTTGAGACAGATGGAATGACCCATCATTCTATCACGTGATCTGCTAACACATCAGGAATGACAAATTCAACTTCATTTCTTTAAGATATGAAGTGGAAATTGTCCAAAGAACGACCAACGGTGATACTATACCAAAATCACGAAAGTATTTCTTCTAATTCCAATTTCATCAACTTTAGGTTAATGATCTTGAAAACCAAAAATGATGTCCTAGTGCTCTTATATCTGATGAATCAGATGGTACCTTAGATCATCACAAATTTGTGGCTTTTTGATTGTTGTATTTTCCATAGCCATGTTCTCTACCACTCTCCATCATAACATGATGGTTAGATTTCTCTTCCATATCCATATTTTCACCTATGTGGAAACCCAGTGATTAGTTTATTTGGGTAACCGTTACATTTCATACTTTTTTTTTAAAGATTGTTTTTGGTATTTCTTTTTACGATGTGGGTTTCTATTAAAGAAACTTTAGAGTAGTAAACCATTTATAACCCCGACGAATTTCGAGGGCGAAATTCATTTTAAGGGGGGTAGAATGTAACACCCCGAGATTTTATGGAAAATATTCTTTTTAATTTCATTAATGTCTTGTGTTGTATGCTACACCAAAAGGAGCTTGCACAACATGCATCCTTGACTTTCCTTTCATTACACGCAATCACGACCATCCTCGATAGTGCATGTAGTACGCAATACTGAGTTTCACTAAACAACGATATGCTATTAAAATATTATTAAAACTAGCCGTTATGAATAGTAATAACCACTTTTTGAAATTTTATAAATTTTATTTTTCAAAATGGACTTCATTTTTGGATTCGAAATATCGAAATTAGCTTAGGGTGATATTTTGGTACTTCTCGGATAACTTTCATTTTCTAATGAATAGTTAAAATTCCTAAATTTTAATTAAAAACAACCTTTTTAATCGAAATAATTAGTAGTGATAAATTATTAATTTTAGTGGTTTTAATGTATATTTAGAATATATTTTTACAATTTAATACAATATTGGTCATTGGATGTAATTTCACATTTAAACCAGACATAAACAAGTGTCAATCTTTTGATAGTTATTATCTCTTAAGAACACGCTATTTGTTTTGACGACGGGAATTAATTTTTAAATTAAGTAATGAAAATGATATGTTTTGAATTTGGTAAAATAGAAATCATTTTTGAGTTCATAATATCAAATATATCTTAGGCCTAATTTTTGGTATTTTTCTGGAAACTTTCATTTTTTTGATGAATAGTGAAACCACTAAGTGGTGGTTAAAAAAAGGAATTTTTCATAAAACATAATTTTACCGCTTCTTTGAGTGGAATTTCAAAAATCCAAGAGACATGGATGATGTCAGTAAGTAAAATGTGGTTCAATGAGATGAAAATAATTTTTGGTGAATAGCAACTTTTTACTTTTTTTACCACGGTTAAAAGTAAATAGGGTAATTAAGGGTAAACATTATATTATTATTACCCTAAATAGGTCCTAATTCTATTGGATAATTGTAATTATACCAAAAACAACCTTAGGAATATAATATGACCATTTAGGACCACTTGGATTAGATTAGGACATTTATTATTAATTTATTTAAAGAAGGGTTAAAATAGTTAAAATCAAAGTTTAATAAGTAAATAATTTTTAATATAAGGTTATTCATAAGATAAATTCGACTATAAATATTAATTAGAAAGCTAAAGTTATTTACTACATAATGGTATTTTATTTGTAATTTTTAGACATTAAATAATTTAATTTATTTACGACACAAAGATGATGTAGTAATTATCTTATTAATGAAATATTGACATAATTGATGTTATAAATACCAAAATAAATGTAATATGAGACTTTTTATGAATTACACTAATTTTTTATGTTAATATGACATGTTAGTATTTATTTAATTAACTTCTTTCGAACCAATCATTCTGTTATAATTTTCACAAAAATCAATTACTAAATAGTGTCAAAATTGACTTAAAATAGTTTTTTAAAAAATATTATATTATTAATTGTTATTTTATTCCTAAAAATCTAAGGTTCGGCCAAATGACTTATATAAGGTTATATATATTAATAATAAACAACTTGGGGTTAGTTTGGCTTGTTATAGTAAGTTTATTAACCTTATAGTGTAAGAACACAAAAAGACACGGTAAAAGTAAAATTATCTAACTTAAAGTTAAATATAAATGATAAGGTTAAAATAGGAACCTAAACTTGTCTAAATTCTATTGGATGAGAGGATTTCGACCCATCCCCACCTTAGCTTCGAAATAACTCAATTTGGAGCTATTTAAAACCGAATTTGGCTTTATAATAAAATAATATTTTTAGTTTTTCCAAAGGAGCCCCTCTCCTCCCTTATAAAAGGGCACCTCCTCCCTCTCTTCCTCACACCACTTTAAGCCTTCAATCTCGGCCAAACCCTTCCAAATTCTCTTCTCCACTACCATAGAAACATCCTAGAGGTTCTGGTCTTCTTCAAAGACCAATTTTAGTTCCATAAAAGGAGATCTCAAAGAGGCACTTCAAAGAAGAGGAGGTTCAGATACATACGAAGCATATCAGCAATAAGGTAAGGGATAATTGTGAAAATCTCATTTTTATCTGAGATTGAATATTCGTAAGTATTTAATGGGGATATTTCTATCATCCATGTCCATGTTTTACAAAAGTGTATTCATGTATGTTTAATTTCCTTTTTACCGTTTTTGACTTTTACCCCATGGTATGGAAGGAATCTTTCTTTTATTTACCCTACGAGGTACTTTTTTACTATTCCGACGAAAGTACGAGAAGAATGTTTTTTTAACTTATACGGCATGAAAGTATTTTTATAGTTTTATAATGCCTTATTTTCATGAAGCTTCCCCCAAAATATTTCATGAATATTTTCAACAAAATCCTTTTCTTTTAAAATTAAATGGCATTTTGTGAATAGAAAATGATTTTCAAGATGAAAGGATATTTCCCTCAAGAAATCATTTCAAGTGCTTTATCAAAACCACTTTCCATCTAAGATGACATTATTTCATATGTGTATGTTTCAAGTATCATGTCTTTATGATTTACATGGTTTCACTTTTCTTATTATGAAATGATATCCATTTATTTTATATAGATTATGTGATGATGGAATGATGTTTATGAATACCATTTTATTTATTGGGTTATTATGAATGATGTATGTATATTTTGTGGAAAAAGTAAGAATTATTTCATTATGAGATGGGTGGGACATATATCTCCCTCCAATGCATTGGGTAAAGATTTATATCTCATGAGATAGACATGGCTGGAACGGAAAGTTAAAACGGTTCAGTAATACAGGATTAGAACGAGGAGTGAACTCGATTCAGAAAGGGACTTTGTCCACTAAGATGGTCTTGGCACAATGCCTTGGATAATATGGAAATCATATCATGTGATTAATGGTTGCCACAATTACAAGTTTTATTCCCATGCTATTTTATCATTCTTAATGTTTCTTTATGATCTATGCCTTACGTACTTCCATGTTTTATGTCATTGCTCAAGCTTTTGATGTTTAAACATTATGTTCATGTTTTTAAGTTCAAATGTATATGGTATGTTTTATTTTATCCATTCTTACCCTTACTGAGCATTTGAGCTCACCCTTTTTATGTTTTCTTTTCCCCAGGATATAAAGAAAGGTTTTAGGTAAAAAAGGGAAGATCTTTATGGGAGATGTTGAAGATCGTTCACCGTGATTAGAAGATTATGTTCCAAGTTTCCAAAGACACTAAAATATTACGGTCCTTGTGTGTCTGTTTTTGTTATGTACTAAGTATTCTGCAATAGTAATGTAATTTCCATGTATGTCAAGCTTCGAGTCTCTACAACATCCACGAGGAATGAAGAAAGCTTACGCATGGTTAGTGGACCATGGAGTTGGATATTGGGACTTACTCTATGGTGGAGGAATTATGGATATAAATCAAAAAGGGTGACGGATGGGGTATCGAGAGTCCCATGTGACCATATCTTTTTTTTTCTTGCACTCAGAAGAAGTGAGGAGGAGAATGGGTGTTACATCTTTCATGAAAATATGGGGGCTTAAACTAGGATGGTTTCCCGTACATGAAGACAGATTCCATTCCATGAAAAGATGATATCATTCCATGTGAGGAAGATCTCACTCCCGTAGAGACATGTGGGCATTGAAAATGTTTGTGGTGGGGCACCCCATGTATATTTCATAGGGAAATGCTACATTTTAATGTCATGTTCTCAGGGAAAAGATGAATTACAGTATGACATCCTATAGCTTGGACGATGGGGATTCGTTCCCCACCCCTAGGAAGTACATAACGGTGCTCTCTGACCATCAGGGAAGGGAAGGCACCAGCAATGTCATATAGAGATGACGTTGTGGAGTGATCCATTTGAAGACTCACATTGTTGTGGCTATGAAAAGAAGTAATAGATGTCACAAAGACTATGTGAAGAAGCATGAGGAAAAGCAACGCAACAAGAAGCACTACCCAAGGGACCTTGATATCACTTCATACAAACCTTGAGGGCCATTAAGGAGAAGTATGAACATGATATGGGTGTCTCGTGCAATAGTGGATCAGACATGGTGCCTTATGTTAAGGAAGACACATGGAGAGCACAAGGAGGCGCACATGCAAGAATGGAGGGGCTCACGCAATATGATAGGTTGCACACAATATGGGTTGGTTTCACTCAAAACAGGTGGATGAGTTCTATGGGAGACCTTGGGTGCATGTTCCAGACAAAAAAATGGAAGACATGTGTGAAAGAGGGATATTTTGCACAAAATTCGTTAGAGTAAAGTAAATGGGTGAAGATCAAGCCCTAGTAGGACCATCTGAAAGAGGTCACCTGGGAGACCTATCACAAAAGATATGGTACTTTGAGGCCATTTATTTCACGAGATCACAGAAGGGTTGTATTTTTCATAGTACAAATTCAGTTAATCTTTCGTAACCATCCCACAAAGGGTGGGGGTATATTTCTATATATATCTAGAAACCTTGGAGGTGTCATGAAATACGATCTATGTGAAAGAGTCCTTTTGACATCACATTTGGCATGGAAGAGCATTCACGCATATGGGAATTTTGTGGCCCTGGAAATCATCTTTCACTCTAATGACTTTGTTGGTTTTCAGATGGTCACCATGGAAGGTTCTGTTTGACGTCACATTGGGTGTCAAAGTTTTTTCACACCATTCCTAATCTTGCGTACATAACTTACATCTTTCACACACCTACCTTAGGCGTCTCATAACATCCCAAAGATTATGAATATTACTTATGTTTTCTCAACAATGTATGTTCATGGACCCATCCAAAACCCATAATTAACAACTTCCCCCTCAGAATCAGATTTTAAGGTGATATTAAAGGTATTATTCATAGGGTCACACTAAAAAATACATAATATGGTTTTCCTTGAACATAAAAATGGCCATTCTTCATAGAAACCACTTCTACGTGCATGAAAGGGTTGGTCAGTGCCTTTAAATACGCAGAGAGGGAGCCAGGATTTTGTAAATTGAATTTCCCACATGATAGGATATTTTATCTCATGGGATAAATATATTCCATTCTTTGTGAAAGGACATGGATCCACACTTCATATTATGTGTAGTTGGGTCTTCTTTCATGCCTATCCAATTTCTGGTGCGTAGTATATTGCCATGCATGTCGAAACCCCCATCTTTTGAGTAAATCAGTTTGTAATTTTTATGACATGATGGAAATGGATTCTCAACCAACTGATGCTGAGAGGGAAGTTACCACTTATTCTAGGAGGACCTAGATGATAAAAAACGCCAAGGTCATTCATGGATGAAGGGTTGTGTTCGATAATCAGATTCTTTTGGGTATGCTGACGCAGGCTCAGAATGATTATTTTCTGAGTGGCAGTCTATAGACATGGAATATTGATATTATGGGGTAGGAGTTGATTATAGGCATTGATACTGATACACCATGGTCATGGATAAAACATAGCTATAGCCTTCCACAGTTTAACATTATGATCCACAGTCACCACAAAAGATAAATAGAAGGAAAGAAAATTTACGACCTGAATCCAAAGTCCAAGTATAAATACCAGCACTTGTTACATACATAATCTTGAATTTATTAAACAAAACACTTCCTTTTACATTGAGGATCTTTTCAAGTTTATATCTTTAGAGAATTAAGAAAAAACATTCATAACATTACACATTGTTACATAGTGGATACCATAAAATCAGTTTCCATTTTCCTCAGAATATAATACATTAAAACTAAAAACAAGACTCCTTGACAATTCTTCAACATTTAACATGTCTTCCTTCCTTTTATTACTCATCCATTAACCTGTTAAAAATCATTTAAAAACTTGGGATGATCACAAAATCTCAGTAAGGTATGAAAAAGAAGGAAAAATGACATTAGTCCATGAATACTCATGACGTATGAAAATTTTTTCAAAAGAAATGATTTCCACCCATAAATACTTTATTTGTGTATCATGAGATTTACAAAAGATCCACACAAACATAAATATAATCATAGAGGTATCTTTGGATATTGACTACATAATCTTGTAAACATCTTGGCTAACTTAAAATTTGTAACCCTCACGGCTACCTTACTTTGTGTAACCATCACAGTTACACTTAGAGTAACCATATGGCCGACCTCCAACATACTCATACCCAATTAATTGGAGGGAAATATAGGTCCCAACCTTCATCATAAACAATTCCCAATAACCAAAACATAATCATACAATATAAATAATAGTATAAAAACATTGCTTTTGATTATTGCAAAACAGAATTTTAAAAAAGGAATTTAGAAGAAAAGACCCTTATAAACATCATATACTTGAAGTGAGACTTAATAGAGTGGATGGAATATGTATATACTCTGTAAGAACACATAATGAAACATAATATAGACATAACCCATCACAAAAACAATTTAAATAGCACATAAATAATAAAGTAGATGGTTAACCCAAAGAATGGAAATTGGGTTAAGAATTCCCTTACCTTAGGCTTGTCTTACTTCAAAATTGTTTAAACCTCCTGTATAATGGTTAAAAGAGTGTTATTAGTATTTTACAGAAACATTTTCATGTTTATAACATCTTATATGGTCATTTCATAACCTCATTTCACCCCTTAATTGTTAGTATTTTGTTCCTTGCGTTATTTTGGGTGAGTTCTTTTGTGATTTTCACGATCAGTTCATGATGAATCGTTCTTGTTGATTGGAAGTGAAACTCCAGAATTGGAATGGAGTAGTATTTACATATTTCCAGTACCATAATTTATACCCTTTATCACTTTGATGCTTTATATGATAATGACTTATAAGTTAAAACATTAATTATGTTCGTTTAGATCATTTAAGTGGTTCTTTGATAATGACAACCTCATTTAGTCTTATAAATTAGAAACATGAGTACAAACTAATTACAGAACCATATATGAGTTATAAAACATATATTATAACCTGGTTCAACCATATAAATGGTTTCATTACCAGACTTGAAAGAATTAATGGAATGTGAAATTACATCGTCCACGATGTCGGTAATTTGACACATCACAGACAATGTTTTTATTCCTTAAATAAGTGAGAGAGGGGAGGAATAATGATTTGTAATTTTACATAAACATGAAAACATCCATAATATACAGGATTATGGATATTTCATTCCTATTGTATAAGAGGGGGTGAAGAAAGATGAGAAAGGAAACATGAAATAAAGAAAACATGAGAAATTTCTCACGAAAATTCGGCAGCCTAACGACGTCTCTTAAAATTTCATAAAAACGAGATTGATGAGAGGAATGGAATATTTCATCATTCATACAAGATATGGACAGTAAGGGGGGAATATTTAATGAAATATCCCAACAAAAGAAAAAGGTAATGGAAGAGAATAACAAAAAATGAAGGAAAAGAAAGAAAATAAAAGAGGTTGTTTACCTCTTGATCTCTTCTCCTTGAGATCCTTCTTAAGGGCTTTGATTATGCTATTTTGGTGAGACCAGAAGCTCTAGTACGTTGGGAAGAATATTGGGGAGGGAATTTGGTAGAAATTAGACAATTCTCAAGGCTTGAGAGGTGTGGGAGGAAGAGGGGATTGAGGGTGATATTTATAGTGGAGGACGTGAGATATTTTAGATTATTTTAATTATTATTATAATATTTTTATCAGGACAATGAATAATCTCAAATAAAGTGGCCTTAAATAGTGAAAATATCATGTGAGCTCGAAGCATGTGGCCTTGCATCACTTATGATGTCATAAATAGTTCATTTTTATTGATAAATTGATTATAAGGTATTTTATCGTATTTCACTATTCACCGAAAAATCAAGAGTTTCAGAAAAATAACAAAAATTTACCCCAACCATTTTTCGACGTGTATAATTCAAAAATGAACTCCATTTTTCAAAAATAATTTTCTAAATATTATTAATTTAATTTTTAAATAAGGTCACAATTAATTCGAAAAATAACAATATTGAAGTGCAATTAGTTTTATGTGACATTGGAAAATTAATTAAGATCCCATTATCCTATTTCCATGGGAAAATAAAATATTATTATTATTTACTATTCTTGAGGTCATATTACTATTCATATTACTATTCATATTACTATTCATAAGGGCATGTTACTATTCACCAAAAAAACAAGTTTGTTTCATCAGACCCTAAATAACATACTGAACACAATTGTAGATGACAGTTTCTTGAAATTCAAAACATAGAAGAAATAAAATTATGTTTAATGGATACTTATAAATATATACCTTAAACAAAATTTCAAGCATTTTTAATTTATTTTTAGAAAACCTTGGGATGTTACATTATCCCCACCGTCTTGAAATTGAGTCCTCGCAATTTTTATTTACTTATTAAACAACTGAGGGTATTTTTCCCTCATAGAATTTTCAGACTCCCATGTTTCTTCTTCAACCATGTGGTTTCTCCAAAAAACATTTACCTGGTGGATTACCTTATTTCGCAAAACCTGTTCTCTTCGATCATGAATCTGAACTGATTTTTCTTCATAATAAAGGTTCTCTGCCAGCTGAACTGCTTCCGGCCTCAAGACATGTGATGAATCTGGAACATACTTTCTCAACATCGAAACATGAAAAACATTGTGTACCTGAAATAATCTCGGAGGCAAAGCTACGTGGTATGAAACTGTTCCATCTTTATCAAAGATTTAAAAAGGACCGATGAACCGTGGACATAGTTTCCCTTTCTTACCGAAATGCATTACACTTTTCCAAGGAGATATTTTAAGGAAATCATGGTCACCTACCTCGAAAGAGAAGTCTTTCCTTCTGTTATCTGCATAACTTTTTTGCCTGCTCTGAGCTATCCTCATGTGTTGCTGGATCATCCTCACTTTCTCAGCCACTTCTTCTACTAATTCTGGCCCCATCAACTTTCTTTCACCAACTTCATCCCAAAACACAGGAGTCTGACACCGCTTTCCATACAAGGCATCAAAAGGTGTCATCTGAATATTGGAATGGAAACTGTTATTATAAGAAAACTCAACTAATGAAATATGTTGATCCCAACTTCCCTGATAGTCCATTGAACAAGCTTGAAGCATATCCTCCAAAGTTTGAATCGTTCGTTCTGAATGCCCATCTGATTGATAATGAAAAGTTGTACTGAAATTCAACTCTGTTCCCAAAGACTTCTGAAGTCCCTTCCAAAATTTAGAAGTGAACCTGGGATCTCGGTCAGACACAATGGAAAGAGGAACTCCATGTAACCTGAAAATCTCTTTGAGGTACAATCGAGAAAGCAGATCTAATGTCATAGTATCTCGAATAGAAAGAAAATGAGCATACTTTGTTATCCGATCAACAATAACCCATATCACATTGTTACCTCGAGAAGTCTTTGGTAGCCCCACCACAAAATCCATGGATATATTCTCCCATTTCCATTCTGGCACTGGAAAAGGCTGAAGCATCCCCTTCGGTAACTGTCGCACTGCTTTAACCTGATGACATGTCAAACATTTCATTGTAAAATCAACAACATCTCTATTCATCCCATTCCACCAATAATGCTCTCAAAGGTCTCTGTACATCTTAGTACTTCCAGGATGAACAGAAAATGGACAACTATGAGCTTCACAGAATAATTCTTTCTTCAGCTGTGAATCACAAGGCACACAAAACCTTTTTCCAAACCTTAAAAAACAATCTTTATCAAGATTAAATTCTAGAAACTTACCCATTTTAACCAATTCTACCTTTTTCAGTAGCTCATGGTCTTCCCTCTGCGCTTTCATAATTCTGTCTGACAATGAAGACTGCACTGAAACCTGAAACAAAACAGATATATTCCCTGCACCAACAACTTCTAAGCCAAAATTCATCAAATCATTAATCAAGGGATCATGTTCCAAACATAGCATGGTTAATGATGCATGATTTTTCCGACTTAAGGAATCCGCTACTTTGTTTTCTTTTCTAGGATGGTAATTGATCATGCAGTCATAATCCTTTATCAGTTCTAGCCATATTCTCTTCCTCATTCTTAATTCCTTCTGAGTGAATATATACTTAAGACATTTATGGTCAGTATATATTTGGCATTTGGTTCCGTATAGATGATGCCTCCATATTTTCAAAACAAAAACCATAGCTGCCAATTCCAAATCATGCGTGGGATAATTTAGCTCATGAGTTTTAAGTTGTATTGAAGCATAGGCAATTAAATGATCATTCTGCATCAAAACACAACCAAGTCCCTTCAAAGAAGCATCACTGTAGATGACAAACTCACCATTCCGTGAAGGTAAGGCCAAAACTGGAGCATTCACCAATCTCTTCTATAGTTCCTAAAAACAAACATCACATTCCTCTGTCCAAATGAATTTAATCCCTTTCCGTGTTAACATAGTTATTGGGCTAGATAACTGTGCAAAGTTGTTAACAAACCATCAGTAATAACATTCTAAGCCCAAAAAACTACGAATCTCTATAACATTTGTGGGTCTTGGCCATTCATCAACTACTTTTGTTTTGGCAGGATCAACTGTTATTCCATCCTTATTTACAATGTTCCCAAGAAAAGAAATCTATTGCAACCAAAAATCACACTTGCTGAATTTTCCATATAGTTTCTTTTCTTTTAATGTTTGTAAAACAACCCTTAGATGTTTTTCATGCTCCTCTTTATTTTTAGAAAAAACCAGAATGTCATCAATAAATACAATCACAAACTTATCCATAAACTCATGAAATACTCTATTCATAAGATTCATGAATACAGAAGGTGAATTAGTGAACCCAAATGGCATAACAACAAATTCATAATGCCCATATCTAGTACGAAAGGCTGTTATCGGGATGTCATCCTCCTTCACCTTCAGCTGATGGTATTCAGATCTCAAGTCAATCTTGGAAAAGTACTGAGCTCCCTAGAGCTGATCAAAAAAGTCATCAATACGAGGAAAATGATACTTTTTTTTAATATTGATGTTATTCAAACCTCTATAATCAATGTAAAGTCTCATGGAACCATCTTTCTTTTTAACAAACAAAACAGGGGCTCCCCATGGTGAAGTGCTGGGACGAATGAATCCCTTGAAAAGCAAATCCTGCAACTGATTTTTCAATTCAAGAAGATCTATTGGAGCCATACGATATGGGGGTTTTGAAATTGGCTTAGCATTAGGAACTAAATCAATTGTGAATTCGACTTCTCGTTCAGGTATGACATTGGGTAACTCCTCAGAAAAAACATCAAGGTATTCATTTACCATTGGCACATCATTAATTTGAATAGTTCCCTTGTTTTCAACAATATGAGAAAGATAACTTTCACTTCCATCTTTCAGCAGTTTCTCAGCTTCCTGATATGTTATCAATTTTATGGGTTCATTCTTGTATACAAACTGAAACACTTTTTGAAAAACAACTTCTTTAGCTCTACAGTCAATCTTAGCATGATAATCAGAAAGCCAGTCCATCCCCAGAATAACATCAAACTCGACTAAGGGTAAAACAACAAGGTTTGTAGGTAATTTATTTCCACACACCACAATATAAATATTCTTATAATTCCTCTTTGCTATAACATTTCCCCTGGTGTTTTTACAACAAGTTCATGTCTCATTTGTTGAGGTGATATTTCCAATATACCAGAAAATTTCTCAGATATGAAGGAATGTGTAGACCACGTATCAAACAAAACTTTAGCAAAATCTGAGTGAACAAACAAAGTACCTGATACAACTTCATTGGATGGCCCAACATTTTCTCACGTAGTCGCAAAGGATCTCACTACACCTTTATGCTTGTAGTATGGCTTCTTTGCATCATTTGGATCCCTCTTTGGACATGAATTTGCATAGTGACCCATCTCACCACATTTAAAACACTTTACAGTTTGCTTATCAGGATTAGTCTTTGGATCGTTTTCATTTCATTCCCGGGCCATATGTCCAAACTTACCACATTTAAAACACTTCCCAGTTTTGATAAGACATTCCCCAGGGTGCTTCTTGCCACACTTTTCACAAACTAGAAACTGGATTTTCTTACCATCAGATTTCTTTGGTTGATTCTTACCCATTGCTTTCCAACAGGACCACTTCTTCTATTTTTTTTCCAAAATGCATGTGATCATCAGAAAACTCCATCTCTACCCTCTCAACACATCGGACAAGTTTCTCATAACTTTTGTATTCACAGGAAGCCAATGCCCTTCGATACCATGGCTTCAATCCTGAGTAAAAGCGGTTGATTTTGCTATCGATATCCAGAATAAGATTTAGAGCATACCTTTCCAGTCGGGTGAAGTTCGCTTCATACACGGCCACTGAATCTTCCTCCTTTTGTTTTAATTCAAGGAATTGCTTCTCCATTCTAAGTCGCACCACCTTAGGAAAATATTTTTCAAGAAAAAGAATTTTAAATTCATCCCACACTAAGGCATCAAAATCCTCTCTACCCCTGATATTCCTTACCATTGACCACCACTGATCAGCTTCCCCTTCAAAAATATAAATTTCAAGACTTACCTTTTGATTGTCCGAAAATCCCATAACATCAAATATCTTTTCAAGGGCTTTAATCCATCCTTCTACTGACACTGGGTCAGAGGATCCATTGAATGCAGGAGGATGTTGTCTCATAAAATGTTCCACCACTGTCATGTTCCGTTGGGGTACCTCTATTGGTTCCCTTTCATGGATGCCACCACTATTTATAGCATGCGTTAGCTGAGCCATTACTATCACAAACTGCTCAGTTCTAATCCATACTATTCCGGACTGTAGATCAGGAAGGATGTCATTCTGTCGGTGCCTCTCCTCTTCAGCATCCATGTTCCTTCTGTGGACAACCATTATAAAGAAACATTTCTTAGATGAAGCAACATGATAATCTTTAAATGCTATAACAAATTAAACATAGAGTTAAAATTATTTATGGTATACTATTTGCATCACATTAACCCCTAAAGATATCTAAACCATCCTCTGATACCAACTATAAAGACCCACACTTGATACATACATAATCTTGAATTTATTCAAGAAAACACTTCCTTTTACATTGAGGATATTTTCAAGATTATATATTTAGAGAATTAAGACAAAACATTCATAACATTACACATTGTTACATAGTGGATACCATAAAATCAGTTTCCATTTTCCTTAGAATATAAAACACTAAAACATAAAACAAGACTCCTCGAAAATTCTTCAACATTTAACATGTCTTCCTTCCTTGTATTACTCATACATTAACCTGTGAAAAATCATTTAAAAACTTTGGATGAGCACAAAATCTCAGTAAGGTATGAAAAAGAAGGAAAAATCACATTAGTCCATGAATACGCATGACGTATGAAAACATTTTCAAAAGACATGCTTTCCCCCCATAAATACTTACTTTGTATATCATGAGATTTACACAAGATCGACACAAATGTAAATATATTCATAGAGGTATCTTGGGGAATTAACTACATAATCTTGTAACCATCTTGGCTTCCTTAAAATTTGTAACCCTCGCGGCTACCTTACTTTTTGTAACCATCACAGTTACACATGGAGTAACCATACGGCCGACCTCTAACTTACTCATACCCAATGAATTGGAGTTAAATATAGGTCCCACCCTTCATCATAAACAATGACCAATAACCAAAAAATAATCATACAACATAAATAATAGCATAAAAACATTGCTTTTGGATATTGCAAAATAGAATTTTAAAAAAGGATTTTAGAAGAAAAGTCCCTTATAAACATCATATACTTGAAGTGAGACTTAATAGAGTGGATGGAATATGTATATACTATGTAAACACACATAATGAAACATAATATAGACATAACCCATCACAAAAACAATTTAAATATCACATAAATAATAAAGTAGACGGTTAACCAAAAGAATGGAAATTGGGTTAAGAATTCTCTTACCTTAGGCTTGTCTTACTTCAAAACTGTTTAAACCTGCTGTATAATGGTTAAAAGAGTGTTATTAGTATTTTAAAGAAACATTTTCATGTTTATAACATCTTATATGGTCATTTCATAACCTCATTTCACCCCTTAATTGTTAGTATTTTGTTCCTTGCATTATTTTTGGTGAGTTCTTTTGTGATTTTCACAATCGATTCATGATGATTCGTTCTTGTTGATTGGAAGTGAAACTCCATAATTGTAATGGAGTATTATTTACATATTTACAGTACCATTATTTATACCATTTATCTCTTTGATGATTTATATGATAATGACTTATAAGTTAAAACATTAATTATGTTCGTTTAGATCATTTAAGTGGTTCTTTGATAATAACAACCTCATTTAGTCTTATAAATTAGAACCATGAGTAAAAAATAATTACAGAACCATATATGAGTTATAAAACATATATTATAAACTGGTTCAACCATATAAATGGTTTCATGACCAGACTTGAAAGAATTAATGGAAAGTGAAATTACATCGTCCACGATGTCGGTAATTCGACACATCACAGACAATGTTTTTATTCCTTAAATAAGTGAGAGAGGAGTGGAATAATGATTTTTAATTTTCCATAAACATGAAAAAATCCAGAATATACATGATTCTGGAGATTTCATGCCTCTTGGATAAGATAGGGTGAATAAAGAAGAGAGAGGAATCATGAAATAAAGAAAACATGAGAAATTTCTCACAAAAATTCGGCAGCCTAACGGCGTCTCTTAAAATTTCATAAAAACAAGATTGATGAGAGGAGAGGTATATATCATCATTCATACAACATATGGAAAGTAAGGGGGAATATTTAATGAAATATCCCAACACAAGACAAAGGTAATGGAAGAGAATAACAAAAAATGAAAGAAAAGAAAGAAAATAAAAGAGGTTTTTTACCTCTTGATATCTTCTCCTTGAGTTCCTTCTTAAGGGCTTTGATTTTGGTCTTTTGGTGAGACCAGCAGCTCTAGGACGTGGGGAAGAAGATTGGGAAGGGAATTTGGCAGATATTAGACATTTCTCAAGGCTATATAGGTGTGGGAGGAAGAGGGGAGTGAGGGTGATATTTATAGTGGAGGAGGGGAGGTATTTTAGATTATTTTAATTATTATTATAATATTTTTGTCAAGACAATGAATAATCTCAAATCAAGTGGCCTTAAATAGTGAAAATATCAAGTGAGTTCGATGCAAGTGGCCTTTCATCACTTATTATGTCATAAATAGTTTATTTTTACTGATAAATTGATTATACGGTATTTTATCGTATTTCACAATTCACCGAAAATTCAATAGTTTCAGAAAAATACCAAAAATTTACCCCAACCATTTTTCGACGTGTAGAATTCAAAAATGAACTCCATTTTTCAAAAATAATTTTCTAAATATTATTAATTGAATTTTTAAATAAGGTCACAGTTAATTCGAAAAATAACAATATTGAAGTGCAATTAGTTTTATGTGACATTGGAAAATTAATTAAGATCCCATTATCCTATTTCCATGGGAAAATAAAATATTATTATTATTTACTATTCATGAGGTCATATTACTATTCATATTACTATTCATAAGGGCATGTTACTATTCACCAAAAAAACAAGTTTGTTTCATCAGACTCTAAATAACATACTGAACACAATTGTAGATGACAGTTTCATGAAATAAAAAACATAGAAGAAATAAAATTATGTTTAAAGGATACTTATAAATATATACCTTAAACAAAATTTAAATCATTATCAATTTATTTTTAGAAAACCTTGGGATGTTACACCAAGTTTGTTGGAGGAAGTGATATTATTCCTATGGAATCACCTGATGATTTTGAAATCACCTTCAAAAGTAGAATTAACGATGATAAAAATGTTTGGAAAGAATGTGACTTCAGGTCTGGGGGAAATTTCACGACTAAATGGGCATTGGTGTACTGGGTATGCCAGAAATGCGAGGTGTTATGGGAAGATCTATAGTCTCTCAGGTTTTTTGAAGCTATGTGGACATCACATTTTCACTTCTACCATCAACAGTACTTGGTACCATAGTTATTTATCCAGTGGTCTCCCGACACAAATACCTTCCACCATCACAACATGGAGGTATGCATCAGTCTGTGGGATATTCATTGCATTGGGGGAATTCCCCTATAAGGGTACCATTATGATGAGTTCCTTCCAACAGAGAATGTTTGCAGGTATAGAAAGAACACCACAATTATGGCATGTAATTATTTTGAGATGGATAAGGAGAAGTTGCAGATCAAGTACATCAAAAAGGATATATCTTATTCATGGTGGTTCAGTATGTTTTTAATGAAGGACAATGTAGTGAAAATACCAGGATGAGTGATTAGTGCCCAAAAACAATGTCGAGGGTGAAGGTGGGATCATACTAGATGGTTCTACAAGTAGGTGAGTACTGATATTCAGGATTTGGTATAAATAAAATTCGGGACCCGAACGTTTGATATTCCAGGTTCCTTGAAGCATTTCTCTGTGGTTGATGATTCATGTGTGGGATACAAGGATGGGGGTTCGTCCAGGAATGCAACTGATAGTCAGAATCATGGCGGCCTAGAACAATGTTAGTATGGGGTTCCTGTATTGGCTTGTCTATAAAGCATTATAGGATGCATTTCTAGAGGTAGCATGCCCGAGAGGATATGTGGGACATTCAACATTCTTCCTGGATGGGTTGCATCTCATTGTGGTGTGTTTGACTTTTTCAATTACATTCATCATCCAAGTGACAGTCTATGACCATATTTACTAAACATTGCTTGGATTTTCTAGTTCACAATCAAAGAGAAAGCGATCCAGATCCAGATTAGAAACCATTCCAATTTGAAATTTCATCCATTTAAAATCATGTATGGTCAGATGGTAGATAATGGGTGAGGAACATTGGATTAGAGGGAGTACTTGTAACGTACCAGGTGTGGAAAGCTTGTATCATGGATTGGTGGAATTTTTTTGGGAACCATATGTGTCAACATGGTTTTCCAAGCAATTTGGGTTCATGTAGAGGATTCCAATGAATGTATATACATAGGTTTATAAAGAGCGACATCCTTGAATCCTTCACCAACTATGGATCATGTTCATGACTGTAGGTTTTGGACAAATCATCCCCCTTCCTCCTAGATAAGTCAATGTATTCCTATCAACATAATATGAATCCTAATGGATAGCAACATACCCAGTAGTGATTCTGTAGAAATGAATTCGAGAAATCAAGGTGGCTAGCGTAGATTCAAGATAGAGGGGATGCAGAAAAGGTACCGCTGGGGAGGCGAGACAAGGAATAAGCTATATTGTTGGAACATCATGGGCTGGAACTTTTTTGACTGCAGCGTTGCGAGACAGGAGTGTGCCTCCTCCCTCTAAAGATGGGTGGTCTCGTGTGCAGCCTCATGGGCCAGTGAGGGAACTCCCTATGAAGAAACTCAGGCATCTCCTAAATAGGACTACTAACCCCATCATCCTATCTCTAGGGTCTTCTTAAAGGATGTTGTGATAATTTATGTTCACCAAAGTGCTATGGCAGAGACTTGTAGGAACTTGTATTGACTTACCACACATAGGGCGCATCCATGTGGTGAACAAGGTAAACTTTCATCACCAACATGCACACTTGATATCCATGGATATGTACGCCTACCAATAAGGGTTGTATGAAGACCCATAATTCTTATTTAAAGTGATTCTTGACCAGGAGCATGACCTGTAAAAGCTATCATTTGAGGATGATAATGAAATGGAAGAAGAAGAAGAGTTAGAGAGAGAAGAGGAAGAGGTAGAGTGATAAGATGAAGAGGTAGAAGGGTAATTTGGGGTTGAGTGTCCCTAAGTTGAGGGACCTCCAAAAATAGTTGTCCTTCTGGGAAGCCCATGTGAGAGTGGCGAAATTGCATGCTCTAACGTAGAATTGGCTAAACAACTCAAGGTGAGTCTCAACTCTAATTTTTCCCTAGACGTTCTCTTTTCATAAATAAAATCTACCTACCAAACTCAATCCTATTTAAGAACACATTGACGATGATAGTTAAGAATACTTCCCTACAAGGGATGAAGATGTACCCATTGATATGGAAGAACATCTTCGTGTGCATACATTTGTGATCGAGCAGGGTGGGGAACCGTCCATGGTTGAACTGGGATGCTATGAACCAGATGGAAGGGATGGTATGGTGAACTCCATGTCTCAATATATTCCAATAATTTATAAGTAGCCAGTGTCGGTGATTGAATTAAAAAGTGCAGAGTGATCTCCTTTGGTGGTGGATCCTATCATGACATAGGAACTAGATACCACTATGCTTGGCTCTTGTAAGTAATTAACTTCATTATATCACATCTTTTATTCAGTAACATGGATGAACAAGATATTGGTTCCTAATATAGTAACTGCAAGGCTAGAGGCTTTACAAACTGTCATGTATAGAATGTCTTCAGGAGTCTTACCAGTGATTTCACAAGATCTCACAGAGCCAAATATTAAATGTGGTCCTACCCTAGTACCTATGGACAAAGAAGATGCAATCATGGGTGATTATTTAGTCAGGGGATATCTCTAGGCTGGAAAAGGTGATTTCACTATAGAGGAAATAGTTACATAATAGGACCCTTTCTCTAAACTCCTAGAAATTTTCCCTGAGTACATGCCTATAAATCCTGAGGAGATGGATGACTCTAATCCTGATACAGCCAAGGAGATCCATATGATGTGAAGAATGGAATGGAAGTGCCTAAAATGCTTCCCCAGTGCATCATAGATAGAATGGAAGAGATGAATGGGATCACATTGTACATGGTTGTGCTATCTATATGCCAGAGGGCTGGATGCTCACTGTCTTCATATAATGATCTACAATTATATGGATGAGAAAATACAGTAGAGTATCCATCACTTTGATATTGCCTAGTGTCAGAAGGAAACAGAGAATACCAAGAAGTTCCTTAAATCCAAGCAAGATGTTTGAATCCATGAAGAGAAATAAAAAAATAGTGTTTCATTTATCAAATGTCTTTTTGATATCATTTAATAGTTGAGGGCCAAGACGGTGGATTCTCTAGAGAAAGTATTGAGGAAGATCTGTTAAATGACCGAGTTCCAAGATGAACAAGAATGAATGCATTCTAAAGCTAATGAGTTCCAATAAGTAGTTACTGATGAAGAGAGGGAGCTAAAGTATCAAAAAGAATCCTTGGAGGCTATGAGACAAAAGACGGAAACACTGGAGCAATCCATCAGAAAATATGATCTGTAAAGTCCATGTATTGTCCAAACTCATAAACGTATCTTTCCATTTTTATACTGATATTTAAAACTACATTCATGGGATGATTACATTCATTCTTTCTCATTTTAGTGCATTTAAACCATGACTGTGATGTAATTAGTGATCCGTCCCTAATATCATGTGGGACATACCTAGTGTGAGAAACAAGAGAAGAATAAATAATTGTTCACATTGTTTTTGAGAGAATTAGATAAACTGTCAAAAACATGGGGCATGGATGACAATGTTGAGTTTTTGAAACAAGAGAGGTGTTTTGGACGGGGAATAGGGTCCTCAGAACAACCACAATTCTCTTTCTCATGTACTCTAGTTCATGAGGGCGATGATGCTAGGGGTGTTAGAATAAGTCCTAAAAAAGGTAAATGAAAAATGTAAATTATGATACCACAAATTAAGGATATAGTGAGGTTAGAATGACGATAGAGGTTTTTGTTGACAGAATTCTAAACGCAATTCATGTATCACATTATCATGAAATGGGGAGAAGCAAATGAGTTCCAACCACTAACAGTATTGAAAACAATGTGTGGAAATTAAAGTGTCATCGACCATCTTCTAGAACATTGTCTCCGGATGGTAGGTGAGCCTTAGGGCCGATAATCCTAACCATTATTCGGTTTCATCGGATGTAAGAGTGAATATATCCAAATAAGTGGCACCCAAAGTGTGCAGTGGAGTGATTTGATGTTCTAATGAAGTCCAACACTCACGAAATTAAACCACCATGACGAAATTGTATGGGGTGAGCGTATAGGTCTGAATCAATATCAAGCCATCTTCTGTGAGGGACCGCTCTCGTGAGGTTCTCAAATGGTCTACAACATTATGCCATGTAGTTAGGATGGAAGTTTCATTTTTAGGGTCATATTTTAGTATCCAGGGGCCACAATATCTCATATATGGATACTAAATTACCACAACCCCTAAGCCTACATGAGCTATGCCCGGTGTAGGAAACAATGAGTGTTTTCAGGCCTTCCACGGCTAACGAGACTATAAAATTGTAAAAGGAAATGTCATGTGGAATAAATAACAGAAAAACCAACATTCCTACTTGATGTGCACGAATTCACAGAGTTATAACAATAGTTGTGTCATAGATCCATAACACAGAAAGGGGCACTAAACATGCGAGCAAAAACATTCGATATTTGGGATGCAGTTGGAGTGGTATGGTGATGAATAATAACTGTGGATTGTGTTCAAAACATAGTATCCTTTTTATGTTATCATATAATGGGAACAAACAAATAAGTATAGACCACTGACTGTATTTGAAATGTGGATCATGTCTCATACTGTTGGTCAAAATCCTCTGGTATGTTGGCCCAAAGAAGTAGGCAATCCATATGGCCAAGAATCCAAACCAATAGGGGTCCTTTTTTATGTGAAAGATATTGGAAACATAAATGAGTGAATGTGAAAAGCGCAAACATTAATCATCCAGTTTAAGTATCATTCAATATGAACATAGGGGAGGACTGAAGATGTCTGAACCACACCACATACATTTTGAGAGAGCCCGAGTGGGAAGAGGATGGGGAGGTTAAAGTAGTTGCGACTGGGACACACACGCGACATCTTATAGAAACCCGAGCCTTTTCTGTCACAACCCATCCCAGTGGGGCCTACGATGTGACTCCCCAAGCCCACCTCTAATAGTCCAGGGGCTGGTGACTAGCACCGAGTAGGCATATCACAAACATGGGAGGCATTGCCTAAGTACATGTACACACGCACACATCTCCAAGCCCACAAATGCTGAAATGTAAAACACTAAGGAACAAAATGCATGCATACAACTAAACCCAACCATCAGAGTATGATGAAAGGTAAAATACTGTAAAATTATACTAGGCCAAAAATACAAGCCCAATAAAAAGAAAACAAACAAGAGTCTGAAACTGCAAAGTCCAACCTGTAAGCTCAAAAGGTACAGGGACTGCTGCTCATGGCCATAGGAATCCCTCGGCCTGTAGGGAACTCAGAAGGCTCAGTTCTATCCTGGTCTGCCCTGGACTCTGTCAAAATTCTGCTCATCTGCACAAGACACCAGACGTGCGGGAAAATCCCATGCAGGGGTGAGTCTAACAATACTTAGTAGAGGACCCCGAAAACCACACAGAAATACAAAGTAAAGGTACAGTAAGCTATGCACAGTATATGTTTACAGAACATATAAAACAAACCAGATATACTCAAAACCCAGACCCGTGGTCTAGAGACAAGTCACGCAATCGCATACCCTCGTAAGGGATTCTGTTCTAAGATTCCGTGATGCACTCATTTCGGGAGAACACACTCCACAAGTCCTATAGCTCTGATGACACACATCCGAGAAGTTCTATTCATTGGTAACCATCACGAGAGATAGCTACAGTCATTACAGGAGACACACTCTTGAGTGGAAAAGTTACGGTTGATAGAAGTAGTCATTACGAGAGACACACTCTTGAGTTAGAAAGATATTGATACACAGATGAGGATCACTTCCAGGGCCATGGCGGATACCAAGACTCGTCCAAAATTCACCTGCTAGGTAGAGGATCAATGCCCGGTAGAGTTGGTCACGTCGATGCCTGACTCTACCTAGGGTCTAGAATGGATAGTGGATCTCGATCCGGGCCTCTCGGATGGATTCATGACTCTATCACAAAATGTCCTGCTGAAGGGATCAAAATCCTGCATGAGGGAAAGATGCCTGACACTCAGGGAAACAAGAAGAAGGGGCACTAACCCAAATGAAAGATGTTCAAGGCATGGTGAACAAAAGGACCAAGCTGTTTTCCATAAAGTACACGGCGTTTAGAAAAGATACAGACCATGTTGTCCGACCCCGGGTACTGCCCGTGTACAATGGCCTGTGTCGTGAGGTTGGCCGTGTAGAAAAAACAGAGTACACGGCTTGTAGTACAGAGTACACGCCATGTCTGGGTAATTGGGGTTGGTTCTGTATACTCTGGCCCTATGCCCGTACATGGTCACCAACCCTTGTACTCTGACCCGTGTAATCTGCACACGGGGTGACCCGCTCTGCTGGCCTCACTTGGCCGTGTGATGGAGTACGTGGTTGTGTACTCGATCCCATGTCCGCGTATCCCCGGGATACACGCCGAGCTCTGCGCAGCCACCTCTGCCAAGCTGTACACGATGTTCCGCCTGAAGCCATGTAGATCATCCTGTGTCGGTCTACTACCCAAAGTACACGCCGAGCATCGGGGAAGGTCCAAAATACCGTGTGACCAGGGTCACATGCCGTGTGATTCTTCTTTGACCCCGAAACCCTAGTCGCCACCGCCAATACTACACAGTGTGTTCTTCAAAAGTACACGCCGTGTACTCTGGAAATTTCCAGAAACAACGCTCTTCACCGACGCACCTCCCGTGCTGCTCCTAATCTTGATCCAGCAGTCCAATCACCAAAAAAAATTCAGGTTTTGGTTTCACCAACGCCATGAAGCCGCTTCCGGTGTTTTCGGACCTTCGATCGGCTCCGAATACGCATTTTGATCTTCCAGCACGAAGAACGCTCGAAGAACGCTCTTTCCGATCATGTTCAATTCATCGTCTTCCATCATCGCTGCACCTCCACAAGGTCGTTGCGATGTTGAAACTTTTATTTGGGATCGTTGTGTTGCAGAACATATGCGCAACGATATGTTGTTCAACACCCAGCAAAGAACGCGAAGAACGTGTAGGGAAAAAGGAGGAAGAAATCCAAATAAACAAATTGACGAACGAACCTCCGTCTTCATTCATTACGGCATTGATCCGCTCCCACTAATAGGCTTAAATGGAGAAAGAATCAACAACAACATAAAGCATGGAACAATTCCCCATAATCTTCCCGAAGAAAAATCCCTCCCGCAAAAACGTACAAGTCTACGGATCAACTTGTTCGTGGTTGATCCGTGTTCATCATTTAAACATAAATACAGAGAAAATAAATTTAAATAACAACCCATACCTTACAAAAGGATCGATAATTGATGAAGGATCCATGCTACCGTTGTCATCGTGATCCTTCAACGTCAGCGCAACGATTCTTGATATTGATCCGTCATCATTTTCCAATGCGTCCTCCTTCGCCCAAGCTCCAAGAGAAATCTCTCTCTCTCAACTTGCAGGGTTATGAGGCTAACCCTAAAAATTTTCCATAAGGATTCATTTATAGGGGAATATTAGGTTGTGCTACAAAAAAGAAAACGTTTTAAAATAATAAAATAAATCATTAATTTATTTTATTCCATCTAAAGTATTTCCCCTTTTTAAAATGCCAAAAATTAAACTTTGCAGACGACCTGTGCCGGTTAAGGTTAGAGTCATTCTTAGGAAAAGTCGTCATCCCGGATGCAACAGTGCCCTCATATTTTTAATTCGAGCATCCGTTTAGAAACTTCCACAACCGCGCACAAGCGCCGACTCATATAACTTAAAAAAAAGTTCAAACCACCATTCTGGGTTCACTGGACATCAGAATGATGTGCCGCCTTCACGCCCGGTCTTGAAATAATTTTATATAATATTTAAAATAATAAACGGAAAATTTTGAGACATGAAATTCTCCCCACCTTGGGGCTTTATGTCCCTGAAAAGCCAAAATGAGGGCTACTCAAAAAGATGAGGGTACTGGGCACAGATATGAGCCTCCCTCTCCCACGTGCTCTCCTGAAGATTCTTGTGCTACCACCGGACGCGCATGAAGGGAATCTATCACCCACGAAGGATCCTCTCCTGTTGATCCTCGATCTCCATTGGGTACTCAGAAAAATTCACTCCATCCTCGATGTCCAACTCACCCCAGTCGATGACGTGTGATGGGTCAAGAACGTACCTCCTCATCTACGACCCGTGGAAAACATCATGTACCCGATGCAACTGTGGAGGTAGAGCTAGGAAGTACGCCACCTCGCCAACTCTTCATAGAATCTAGAATGGTCCTATGAAGCTCGGAGATAGGTTTCCACCTCGGCCAAATTTCTGCAACCCTCATCAAGGCGAGACCTGAAGAAAGATGTGGTCTCCCTCCTAGAACTCCAGAGGTCTCTGTCGCCTGTCAGCATAAGACTTCTTCCAGCTCTGGGCAGTGTTCATCCGCTCCCGGATGACCAGAACCTTCTCTGTGGTAGCTCGCACTAACTCTGGACCCTTGAGTGATGACTCTCCGGGGTCATTCCAGCAAAGCGGTGACAGGAAGCGTCTCCCATACAAGTCCTTGAATGGTGCCATACCGATGGTGTAGTGGTAGCTGTTGTTGTACGCAAACTCCAAAAATGGTAGGTGGTCCTCCCAACAATGACCAAAGTCCAAGGTCTGGGCTCACAACGTATCCTCGAGAACCTGATTGGTCGTCTCCATCTGACCATCCTCTTGGGGATGAAACACTGTGATCAGGCGTAGCTGAGTCCCGAAAGCCTCCTATAATCCCATCCACAACCGGGATGTGAAGAGAGCATCTCAGTCTGAGACTATAGTATATGGGATGCCATGAAGCCGAAATATCTCTTGCACGTAGAGGCATCACAAGCTCTCTACGGAACTCTGCTCCTTAATAGCTAGGAAGTGGGCCAACTTGGTGAGTCAGTCAACGATCACCCAGATGGAATCCTTCCCTTTGGACGTCCGTGGTAAGCCCGTCATGAAGTACATTGATATTCCATCCCACTTCCACTCTGGGACGTCTAGGGGTGTGATAATCCCACTGGAACCTGGGGCTCAGCCTTCACCTACTGGCATGTGAGACATCGAGAAACGAACTCTGCTACTGCCTTCTTCATGCCTGACCACCAGAACTGTCGTCGGAGATCCTGGTACATCTTTGCCACTCCAGGATGTACCGCCAAAGGGGATGTATGAAACTCCCTTAGGAACTCCTCCCGGAACTCCACTAGTACAACAGTGCATCCTCTAAATTTTTTTTGTGCTCCCCACCTTGCGAATATCCATCAGGAGCATGTCCTGTGGATAACTGAGCACGTAAATCCACACAGTCGTCATCCCAAAGATGTGTCTCCCTAACTCGCTGTAAGAGTGGTGGGGTGACAACCATATACTGTAGGTAAGCTTTATCCTCTCCATCCATGATGGATATCTGTAACGCGGCTAACTGATGTGTCGCCTCACTCAACAGGTGTGAGCTCGACCTTCTGCTAAGAGCATCTGCCACCTTGTTCCCCTTCCCAGGAGAATATATGATCTTGAAATCATAGTCCTAGAGGAACTCTAGACAATGTCTTCGTCTCATATTCAGATCCTTCTATGAGAATATGTACTTGAGGCTCTTGTGGTCAGAGTAGACAATGAACCGCATGCCCATAAGGTAGTGTCTCCACATCTTCAATGCGAAGACTACCACTGCCAACTCGATGTAGAGACCCTGATCCCCGGGTGCCTTATGAGACATGATATACTAACATTTCATTACAACATTTAAAAATAATATATCATGTCCCATTACTATAGAAGATATCGAGGCTCAGGATTTTGGGAAACTAGCTGCTTTTGATAAACTACATTAGTACAAACCATGCCTGAAAAATTTAAAACAAAAACGTAGGGTGAGCAAATATGCCCAGTAACGGGTTTTAAAAAAGTTTTAAGAAAAATCTTTCTCAAAGCAGCCCTTTTGAAGCTAATAAAAAACATCACTAAAAACTAAGCATTAACTTTTCTTAAAAAATGAAAATCCTACATTTTTTAAAACCACTTGCACAGAGAAGAAGTACGTACTTAAAATAAGCATAAAAGAAGACATGAATCAGAGAGTGCAAGCATGTGAAGTGTAGATGATGCATAACTTACAACCAAAATTTCATCAGTTCTAAAATATTGGGTGTAATAAGGGAAGACATTCATACCATGATACATTGGCACATAAGGTTCTTATATTAGCATACGACATGTGTTAAGTTCTTATTTCGTAAATTCTTTCTCATAGTCATGGGAATTTTCAACTAGGGAATGTCTTGTAAGTTGGACTAACCCCTGGTTGACCATTTATCATCACATGTAGAGGGAATGTATAATGTCGGACTTTGTCAAGAACTTGCTTCAAGACCATAAAACATACTTAATAAGGTTCAAGGATAACCGCCAATCCCATTTCCCATGGTAGAAAAATCCAAGGCTAACCGCCAAGACCGTCGCACCTAACGTCTCATGAGACTCTTAGTTTAACCAATGCATTGGAGTGCAATATAATTCTGGGCGCACCCGTCCATAAACTTTTAAGTCCAATACATACGTCACATATCTTGACATGGTCTTTCATTCATAGGGTTTCATTCATACATTCTTAATAAAACACCCTTTTTACATACATATTTATAACTTTAAGTGGATCATAACATAAATGTAAAAAGAACTAGGCTTTTGGATTCAGATTAAGAAGTGATGTAAATAAACTAAATCAACTTACTCTTGTACATGAAAAAATAACTGGAACACAGAACATAAAGGATTTTCAAGTAAAATTACATCATGATCATTGAATAAAACCCATAAATTCATAGTTCATATTTTTAAAACACGCAGAAACTCATTCATTACAAGTATAAATTTAATCGAGGGTACAGAACATTGCAGGTTATGCAAGCCCACTGGTGCAACATACATGATGACTTAGAATCCATTACTAGAAACTTATATGTGTCAAAAAAAATGTAAACCTAGTCCGGATAATAATTAATTGAAACAGGGTTTTGGAAACTGAACTTATGAATACACATTCACCGGGCCACATATAAATTCTTAGGGGGTTCACGCCACATATTTTTACAAAAAGTGCATGAATTGTAAAAAATGTTGATAAATGATATTTTTAGTTGGAAGAATTATTTTGATATCAAAATAATCCTTAAACTTCATCATACATATAAACATGTATATAAATAGTTTTGGGTATTGTTCTTGAAGTAATGATCTTAAAGGGTAAATATAATTTTAATAAATATTCATGTTATATTGTGGTATATTTTAAAACAAATAAGTAATATTGTCCTCATGTTCGCACATAGATTTATATATACATCTTATATAATCACATGTACATATTTATCTATATGCTTTATATATTTTTATAATATTACATGTTCATAAAATTACCTGCAAACTCCATTTTTTCATAGGGAAAAATAAAACAAGGGTTATAAACATAGAGAAGAAATTTGTATATCTGCATATATCATATTATATATATGCTTATAAATATATATACTCAAAGCATATATAGGTATATGCAAATACCAGAACCAAAATAAAACAGGTCTCCTGAGTTCCCTTACCCCAGTTTTAGGACTCCAAACAGAAGCGGATCAGAACATTTCTCAAAGTCATGCATATGTGTAAAAAAAAAGTGTATATACATATAAGTTTATATATAAACATATATATAATTATATATACCAAAGATAAAATAAAAAAAACAAGGCTTGTCCCCTTACCGGTTCGGAGAGGAGAAGAAGGAAGACGAAGCAGGTGAGGCAGGACGAGTTGTCGATGAATCAAAGAACACATGGGGCAAAACCCTCCTTGCCTTTAGTGAAAACCGAGGTTTAAAAAAAACAGAGACATCATCTTGGGTGGAGACATGGAGTGGGTATCTGAGGCAGAGTTGGTGCCTAACCTGTGGAAAAAAAATAAGTCGGGTCCACCACCGGCCTAAAGAAGAAGAAAACGCTGCCTATCCTACTGGTACAGCGGCGTGAGGAAGAAGAAAACCGCGGGGGAAGAAGATCCATATTCCAACGGACAACCCAGATTGACAAGATCGAATCAGATGACCATGACATGATGCAATATTAAAAAGGCAATGATGGCCGAGATTACATGGGTAAGGATCTGACGGCCCTAAACGTGATGCAGTGAGAACGAAAACACGGGTCTCACCCCCTGCGTTTCTATATATATATATATATATATATATTTTAAAAAAAACACCAATACTTTTATTTTTTTATTATCCTTATTAAATGAAATTTATTATTATTAACCCCCAATTATTAATTACTTTTATTATTTTAATAAGGGTCAATGGTCATTTAATACTCATATACATTAAATTATTTACCCCTATCAAAACATATTTTTACTTTCTTTTTCCTTTATTGACTTATATATATTAATTATCCTAATTTTCCATAATTGAATATTTATGTTATTTTTATTAATACAATTAAACATTTAACATAACAACATCACTAATTATTTTCAAGTTCACAAATAATAGTGCGTTGATCTAAATATTAACATTATGAAACACATACATAAATGAAATTATAATTTGTCATCGTCTCAAAACGGTTAATTATAAAAATAGTAAATTATAAACATTTGAATTATTATTATTACTTATATTTAATTTAGAGATAAATAGAATAAATTTAATTTAGTGTTTGACGCAACATATATAACTAAAGAGTTTGAGTACATATTTTTTTAGGCAAAGTAAAAACCCATCAGATTCAAGATAATTATAAAATAAATGTTTACTTTCTCAAGTTAAAAACGTGTAAAATAAATAGTGAAAAAGAAAAAAGAAAAAAAATTAAAAATATTAATTCCCACTATTTTTCAATATAAAATATAATTCAGATTTTGGGAAATCAAGCAATAAATTAATTATATTATTATTGATGTCATTATTTAAATATTAAAGCAAATAACATAACCAACTTTTTGATCCTTTCGGGGGTAATCAACTCTTATCTTCAACAGTCCAATTGAAAATTAAAACATTAGAGGATAAGAGGATCATTGGGAAGCCAACAGTTATATTTATAGCTATTAGGGTCTAACGGTCGGATATGTGTTCTTATAAAATGTCTGGTCTCGGGGTGTCCCACAATCACGAAGATTGAAGGAGAAAGAGGAGGAGATGGTTCGTGTGATTCCATTGGTTCTCAGTACAGCTGCGGTGGCTTTGGCCATCCTTATGATTATTTTGATGGATGCCAAAGATCCTTATCGCCTTCTTGGGGTCCTTGTGGTTTTAAGCGGTCTCCCTATAATTGTAATCGAGTTTTTAATTGGAATCTTCGGTTAGCTAAGCTTCTTGTTTGATCTGTGTATGTTGTAGTCACCAAGATGTTCCTCATTTGAATAGAAGGTTTGTTCATTAATTTTTATGTGTTTTCTCAATTTTTATTATTATTATCTTATAAGATGATTGTTTCTTCAATTAATGGGTGACATTGTAATATAAACTTGTCAACACTCAAAACATGGTTTTCCTGGGTCGTTACATTATTTCCCCTTCAATGAATTGCGTCCTCTCAATTCTATTCATAAAAAGAATAACAGAAACCCCACACGTACAACATTACTGAAACAGGTGATCTGGATCAGTTAACGGAATACCAAAGTTGGCATATAGTTCTTCCGTTTCCTTAGCCCAGATGCCCTTTGAGCAGTATGTCTTGAACTCCTGCTCATGCGTACTGCACACAGGCTTCCAAAGGGAGGCTCGTGTGGTGAATATCTCGGAAGCATCCGAGTAGATAAATTCCCTGATAAATATCTTGGCTACATCATGCTCGAGGTAATCGAGGGGAATGATGCGATTGAGGAGACTGAAATTTAAGACATGGAACATATAGGCTGCACTAAGGTGGCCATCTTGGGCAGCTATGAGGAAGAAAGCTCTGGTGGAAACGTTTTTCACTAGAGTAAAACACTGGAATAGGCATTCGTAGTACCTTCCCCTTCACCTATACCAGTGGAGTTGAATAGTGGTGATGAGATGAAAAACACGATCATCCTACTGACACGAATGAAGAATCTCAGGACTGTTCACTAAATTGAGTAGACGTTGGCAAGACCCTCGTAGGTGGAGAAAGGATGGATAATCCACCATACATGTCATGATCATAATAACCTCTACTAACTCATCTAGTAGTGATGAGATGTTCATTTGACCAGCCATCTGAAAAATAAAACTTTCTAAAGAAAACACTTTACAACACTGATAAGGCAGAGGCAGGAAAGGGAGCATGAAACTTTATTTTATGCAAAAGTTTACATATCAAAGCTTGATTTTACCAAACATACACCACAAAGAGTGGAAAAAATCCCTAACTCTTCAAACCACACATAAGCTGAACAGACGGGGTCGAACTCATAGGAACATATATAACACCTCATGAGTTTAGCATGAGGGGTATAGAGTTGGGAAACATCAGTATACACCTCTTGCCTAAGAGAAAATCGGGTGGACTCGTCTTCCAACACCCCAAAATCCATCAATTGGACCTAGAAGCCATAATGAAAAATCTGGCACAGGTAAGGCGCTCAGAGGTCTCCGGCAGAAAGAGCTTCTTGAAAGGGGTTATCGAGCATCGTGCCAAATTCTTCACTAGTCGTGAACACTTGGAAGTGTCCCTCGTGATACTTTCTCTAACATGCATAAGTGGGGAATTGGGTTGTCATCATTAGGAGATAATCCATTCCCAACCCCTGGTGTAGACTAAGCACCCTAGGTGAATTTGACACGTCATACAGGTTCTTACATGTCATGTGAATTCGAGCGTAATTAAGAAAGATCTCACGGCTAGCTAGAGATATAATGTTCTCAAGAGCCTCAGATGGAGGTGACAGTAGGTCGGTAGGTACATTTTCATTATCCATCTGAAAGTTATAACATTTTTACTCACTCAATCAGAGTAATACATTCATACCAACTGGTTTTCTAGAGTTGCCTGAACCCATCCTCTGATACCAACTGTAGAGACCCCGACCCCCGGGTGCCTTATGAGACATTATATACTAACATTTCATTAAAAAATTTACAAATAATATATCATGTCCCATTACTACAGAAGATCACGAGGCTCAGGATTCTTGGAAACCAGCTGCTTCTGATAAACTTCATTAGTACAAACCATGGCTGAAAAATTTAAAACAAAAACGTAGGGTGAGAAAATATGCCCAGTAAGGGGTTTTAAAAACATTTTAAGAAAAATATTTCTCAAAGCAGACCTTTTAAAGCTAATAAAACAATTCTCTAAAAACTAAGCATTAACTTTTCTTAAAACATGAAAATCCTACATTTTTGAAAACCACTTGCACAGAGAAGAAGTACATACTTAAAAATATGCTTAAAAGAAGACATGAATCAGAGAGTGAAAGCATGTTAAGTGTAGATGATGCATAACTTACAACCAAAATTACTTCAATTCTAAAAGATTTAGTGTAACTTGGGAAGACATCCATAACATGATACATTGGCACATAAGGTTCTTATAATAGCATTCCACATGTGTTATGTTCTTATTTCATAAATTCATTCTCATATTCAAGGGAATTTTCAACTAGGGGATGTCTTGTTTGTTGGACTAACCCCTGGTTGACCATTTATCATCACATGCAGAGGGAATGTATAATATTGGACTTTGTCAAGACCATGTGTCAAGACCATAAAACATACTTAATACGGGTCAAGGCTAAATGAAAATCCCGTTTCAATGGTAGCACAAGCCAAGGCTATCCTCCAAGACCATCGCACATAACGTCTCATGAGACTCTTACTTTACCCAATTCAATGGAGCGCTATATAATTATGGGCGCACCCCTCCATAAACCTTTAAGTCCAATACAAACCTCACATATCTTGACACGGTCTTTCATTCATAGGGTTTCATTCATACATTCTTAATCAAACCCCCTTTTTACATATATATTCATAACTTGAAGTGGATCATAACGTAAATGTAAAAAGAACTAGGCTTTTGGCTTCAGATTAAGTAGTGATGTAAATAAACTAAATCAACTTACACTTGTAAATACAAAAATAACTGGAATATTGAACATAAAGGATTTTCATGTAAAATTGCATCATGTTCATTAAATAAAACCAATAAATTCATGGTTCATATCTTTAAAACATGCAGAAACTCATTCTTTACAAGTATAAATTTCATTGAGGGTACATAACTTTGCCACTTAAGCCATCCCACTGTTGCAACATACATAATGGCTTAGCATCCATTACTAGAAACTTATATGTGTCAAAAAAATGTAAACCAAGTCCTGATAATAATTAATTGAAACAGGGGTTTGGAAAATGAACTTATGAATACACATTCACCTGGCCACAAATAAATGCTTAAGGGGTTCACACCACATATTTTCACAAAAAGTGCATGAATTGTCAAAAACTCCGATAAATGAGATTTTCAGTTGAAAGAATTATTTTTATATCAAACTAATCCTTAAACTTCATAATACATATAAACATGTATATAAATATTTTTGGGTATTGTTCTTAAAGTAATAATCTGAAAGGGTAAATATAATTTTAATAAATCATCATTTTATATTGTGGTAAATTTTAAAACAAATAAATAATCTCGTCCTCATATTCGCACATAGATGTACATAAAAATCTTATATAATCACATGTACTTATATATATATATGCTTCATATATTTTTATAATCTTACGTGTTCATGAAATTACCCGCAAACTCCATTTTTTCATAGGGCAGAATAAAACAAGGGTTATAAACATAGAGAAGAAATTTGTATATCTACATTATCATCTTATATATATATTCTTATAAATATATACACTCAAAGCATATATAGATACATTCAAATACCTGAACAAAAATAAAACAGGTCTCCCGAGTTCCCTTACCCTAGTTTTGGGACTCCAGATAGAAGTGGATCAAAATATTTCTCAAAGTCATGCATATGTGTAAAAACAAGGGGTATATAAATATATAAGTTTATATATAAAAATATATATAATTATATATACCAAATATAAAATAAAAAAACAAGGCTTGTCCCCTTACCAGTTCATAGTGGAGAAGAAGGAAGATGAAGCAGGTGAGGCTGGACCAGTGGTCGAAGGATCAAAGAACACACGGTGCAAAACCCTCCTGGCCTTCAGTGAAAACCGAGGTTTTAATAAAAATAGAGACCTCATATTGGGTGGAGATATGGAGCGGGTATCTGAGGCGGAGTCAGTGCCTAAACTATGGAAAAAAGAGGAGATTCCGGGTCCACCACTAGCCTAAAGAAGAAGAAAACACTACCTATCCTACTGGTACAGCAGTGCGAGGAAGAAGAAAACCGTGGGGGAAGAAGATCCCTATTCCAACAGACGGCCCAGATTGACAAGATTAAATCGGATCGCCATGACATGATGTGGTATTAAAAAAGGATAGACGGCCGAGATTGCACGGGTAAGGATCAGACGACCCTAATTGCGATGCAGTGAGAATGAAAACATGGGTCTCACCCATCGCGTTTCTATATATAAATACATTTTTTTAAAACACCAATAATTTTATTTTTTTATTATCCTTATTAAATTAACTTTATTTTTATTAAACCTCAATTATTAATTACTTTAATTATTTTAAGAAGGGTCAATGGTCATTTAATACATATATACATTAAATTATTTACCCCTATCAAAACATATTTTTACTTGTTTTTTTCTTTATTGACTTATATATATATTAATTATCTTATTTTATATAATTGATGATTTATGTTATTGTTATTAATACAATTAAACATTTAACATAACAACATCACTAATTATTTTCATGTCCACAAATAATAGTGAGTTAATCTAAATATTAACATTATGAAACACATACGTAAATGAAATCATAATTTGACATCGTCTCAAAACAGTTAATTATAAAAAGGTCAATTTATAAACAGTTTCATTATTATTATTACTTATATTTAATTTAGAGATAAATATAATACATTTAATTTAATGTTTGATGAAACATATATAACTCAAGATTTTGAGTATATATTTTCTTAGGCAAATTAAAAACCCATCACATTCAAGATAATTATAAAATAAATGTTTACTTGCTCAATTTAAAAACGTGTATTATAAATAGTGAAAAAGAAAAAAGAAAAAAAAAGAAAAAATATTAATTCTCAATGTTTTGCAATATCAAATATAATTCAGATTTTGGGAAATCAAGCAATAAAGTTATTATATTATTATTGATGTCATTCTTTAAATATTAAAGAAAATAACATAACTAACTTTTTGAACATTTCTAGGGTAATCAACTATTATCTTCAACGGTCTAATTGAAAATTAAAACAATAAAGGATAAGAGGATCATGGGGAAGCCAATAGTTGTATTTATAGTTGTTAGGGTCTAACGGTCAGATAAGTATTCTTATAAAAACTCTGGTATCAGGGTATCCCACACTCACGGAGACTGAAGAAGAAAGAGGAGGAGATGGTTCGTTTGATTCCTTTGGTGCTCAGTATGGCTGCGGTGGCTTCGGCCATCCTTATGTTTATTTTGATGGATTCCAAAGATCATTATCGCCTTCTCGAGGTCCTTTTGGTTTTAAGCGTTCTCCCTATAATTGTAAACGGGGTTTTAATTGGAATATTTGGTTAGCTAAGCTTCTTGTTTGATCTGTGTGAGTTGCAGTCACCAGGATGTTCCTCATTCGAATAAAAGGTCCATTCATTCATTTTGATGTGTTTTCCCTATTTTATTATTATTATTTTCTTATAAGATGATTGTTTTTTCAATTAATGGGTGACATTGTAATATAACCTTGTCATTACTAAAAACATGGTTTTCTTGGGTCGTTACATTATTTCCCCCTTCAAATAATTTTTGTCCTCACAATTCTATTCATAAAAAGAAAAACAGAAACCCCGCACATACAACATTACCGAAACAGGTTATCAAGCTCAGTTAACGGAATACCAAAGTTGGCACATAGTTCTTCCATTTCCCTAGTCCAGATGCACTTTGAGTAGTATGTATTGAACTCATGCTCGTGCGTACTGCACACAGGCTTCCAATGGGAGGCTCGTGCGGTGAAAAGCTCGAAAACGTTAGAGTAGATAAATTCCCTGGTAACTCTCCAGGCTACATCACGCTCGAGGTAATCGAGGGGAATGATGAAATTGAGGAGACTAAAATTTAAGACCTGGAAAATATATTCTACACTAAGGTGGCCATCCTGGGCAGCTATGAAGAAGCAAGCTCTGGCAGAAAAGTTTTGCGCCAGAGTAAAACACTGGAAGAGGCCTTCATAGTACCTTCCCCTTCACCTATAGCATGGGAGTTTAGCAGTGGCGATGAGATGAAAAACCCGATCATCCTCCTGACACGAATGAAGAATCTCAGGACTGTTCGCTAAATCGAGCAGACGTTGGCAAGACCCTCGTAGGTGGAGAAAGGATGGATAATCCACCATGCATGTCCAGATCATAATAACCTATACTAACTTGTCGGGTAGTGATGAGATATTCATTTGACCAGCCATCTGAAAAAAAAACATTCGAAAGAAAACACTTTACAACACTGATAAGGTATAGGCAGGAAAGGGAACATGAAAATTTCATTTATGCAAAAGTTTACATATCAAATTCCGAGTTTACTAAACGTACACCACAAAGAGTGGAAAAACACCCTAACTCTTCAAACCACACACAGGCTGAAAAAACGTGGTCGAACTCATGGGAACATCTATAACGCTTCCTGAGTTTAGCATGAGGGGTATGGAGTTGGGAAACATCAGTATACACATCTTTCCTAAGAGACAATCGGGTGGACTCGTCTTCCAACACCCCAAAATCCATCAACTGACCCCAGAAACCATAGTGAAAAATCTGGCACAGTTAAGCCGCTCGGAGGTCTCCAGCAGTAGCAGCTTCATGAATGGGTTTATCGAGCATCGTGCCAAATTCTTCTCCAGTTGTGAACACTAGGAAGAGTCCCTCATCATACTTTCACCGACCTTTATAAGAGGGAAATTGGGTTGTCATCATTATGTGATAACCCATTCCTAACCCCTGGTGTAGACTAAGCACCCTAGGCGAATTTGACATGTCATACAGGTGCTAACATGTCATGTGAATTAGGGCATAATTAAGAGTGTTCTCACGGCTAGCTAGATATATAATGTTCTCTAGAGCCTTAGTGGGAAGTGACATTATGTCGGTAGGTACATTTTCATCAGCCATCTGAAAGTTATAACATTTTTACTTAGTCAATCATAGTAATATATTCATACCACCTGGTTTTCCAGAGATGCCTGAACCCATCCTCTGAAACCAACTGTAGAGACCCTGATCCCCGGGTGCCTTATGAGACATGATATTCTAACATTTCATTACAACATTTACAAATAATATATCATGTCCCATTACTACAGAAGATCATGAGGCTCAGGATTCTGGGAAACCAGCTGCTTCTGATAAACATCATTAGTACAAACCATGCCTGAAAAATTTAAAACAAAAACGTAGGGAGAAAAAATATGCCTACTAAGGGGTTTTAAAAAAGTTTTAAGAAAACTCTTTCTCAAATCATCCCTTTTGAAGCTAATAAAACAATTCACTAAAAACTAAGCATTAACTTTTCTTAAAACATGAAAATCCTACATTTTTTAAAACCACTTGCATAGAGAAGATGTATGTACTTAAAATAAGCTTAAAAGAAGACATGAATGAGAAAGTGAAAGCATGTGAAGTGTAGATGATGCATAACATACAACCAAAATTACTTCAGTTCTAAAAGATTGAGTGTAAGTAGGGAAGACATTCATACCATGATACATTGGCACATAAGGTACTTATATTATCATACCACATGTGGTAAGTTCTTATTTCATAAATTCATACTCATAGTCAAGGGAATTTTCAACAAGGGGATGTCTTGTTAGTTGGTCTAACCCCTGGTTGACCATTTATCATCACATGCAGAGGGAATGTATAATGCCGGACTTTGTCAAGACCTTGCGTCAAGATCATAAAACATACTTAATATGGGTCAAGGCTAACCACCAATCCTGTTTCTGATGGTAGAACAAGCCAAGGCTAACCGTCAAGACTGTCTCACATAACGTCTCATGATACTCTTACTTTACCCAATGCATTGGAGTGCTATATAATTCTGGGCGCACCCGTCCATAAAAATTTAAGTCCAATACATCCTTCACATATCTTGACATGGTCTTTAATTTATAGGGTTTCATTCATACATTCTTAATCAAACCCCCTTTTTACATACATATTCATAACATGAAGTGGATCATAACGTAAATTTAAAAAGAGCTAGGCTTTTGGCTTCAGATTAAGCAGTGATGTAAATAAACTAAATCAACTTACTCTTGTACATGAAAAAATAACTGGAACAGTGAAAATAAAGGATTGTCATGTAAAATTACATCATGTTCATTAAATAAAACCCATAAATTCATAGTTCATCTCTTTAAAACACGCAGAAACTCATTCTTTTCAAGTATAAATTTCATCGAGGGTACATAACTTTGCAGGTTAAGCCAGCCCACTGGTGCAACATACATGATGTCTTAGCATCCATTACTAGAAACTTATATGTGTCAAAAGAAATGTAAACCAAGTTCTAATAATAATTAATTGAAACAGGTTTTTGGAAACTGAACTTATGAATACACATTCACCTGGCCACATATAAATGCTTAAGGGGTTCACGCCACATATTTTCACAAAAAGTGCATGAATTGTCAAAAACGGTAATAAATGAGATTTTCAGTTGGAAGA
Source organism: Viscum album (assembly GCA_963277665.1). Classification (NCBI taxonomy): domain Eukaryota; kingdom Viridiplantae; phylum Streptophyta; class Magnoliopsida; order Santalales; family Viscaceae; genus Viscum; species Viscum album. The sequence goes on from OY728158.1 coordinate 547,306,323, forward strand.
ATTATTTTGATATCAAACTAATCCTTAAACATCATCATACATATAAACATGTATATAAATAGTTTTGGGTATTGTTCTTGAAGTAATAATCTTAAAGGGTAACTATAATTTTAATAAATCTTCATATTATATTGTGGTAAATTTTAAGACAAATAAATAAGCTCGTCCTCATATTCGCAAATAGATGTACATATACATCTTATATAATCACATGTACATATATATCTATATGCTTCATATATTTTTATAATCTTACATGTTTATAAAATTACCCGCAAACTCCATTTTTTCATAGGGTAGAATAAAACAAGGGTTATAAACATAGAGAAGAAATTTGTATATCTGCATATTTCATCTTTTATATATATATATGGTTATAAATATATATACTCAAAGCATATATAGGTATATGCAAATACCTGAACCAAAATAAAACATGTCTCCCGAGTTCCCTTACCCCAGTTTTGGGACTCCAAAAAGAAGCAGATCAGAACATTTCTCAAAGTCATGCATATATGTAAAAACAAGGTGTATATACATATAAGTTTATATATAAACATATATATAATTATATATACCGAAGATAAAATAAACAAAACAAGGCTTTTCCCCTTACCGTTTCAGAGAGGAGATGAAGGAAGATGAAGCAGGCGAGGCCGGACCGGTGGTTGAAGGATCAAAGAACACGCGGTGCAAAACCTTTATTGCCTTCAGTGCAAACCGAGGTTTAAAAAAATAGAAACCTCATCTTGGGTGGAGACGTGGAGCGGGTATCTAAGGCGGATTCGGTGCCTAAACTGTGGAAAAAAGAGGAGATGTCGGGTCCACCGCCGGCCTAAAGAAGAAGAAAACGCTACCTATCCTACTCGTATAGCGGTGCGAGGAAGAAGAAAACTGCGGGGGAAGAAGATCTGCATTCCAACGGATGGCCCAGATTGACGAGATCGATTCGGATGACCATGACATGATGCGGTTTTAAAAAGGGATAGACAGCTGGGATTTCATAGGTAAGGATCAGACGTCCCTAAATGCAACACAATGAGAAAGAAAACATGGGTCTCTCCCCCCGTGTTTATATATATATATATATATATATATTAAAAAAACACCAATACTTTTATTTTTTTATTATCCTTATTAAATTAACTTTATTATTATTAACCCTCAATTATTAATTACTTTTATTATTTTAAGAAGGGTCAATGGTCATTTAATAGACATATAAATTAAATTATTTATCCCTATCAAAACATATTTTTACTTCTTTTTCCTTTATTGAATTATATATATATTAATTATCTTAATTTTCAATTATTGAAGATTTATGTTATTGTTATTAATACAATTAAACATTTAACATAACAACATCCCTAATTATTTTCAAGTTCACAAATAAGAGTGTGTTGATCTAAATATTAAAATTATGAAACACATACGTAAATGAAATCATAATTTGACATCGTCTCAAAACGCTTAATTACAAAAAGGTAAAATTATAAACACTTTCATTATTATTAATACTTATATTTAATTTAGAGATAAATATAATACATTAATTTTATTGTTTGATGGAACATATATAACTCAAGAGTTTGAGTACATATTTTCTTAGGCAATGTAAAAACCCATCAGATTCAAGATAATTATAAAATAAATGATTACTTTATCAAGTTAAAAACGTGTTTAATAAATAGTGAAAAAGAAAAAATATATTAATTCTCATTGTTTTTCAATATAAAATATAATTCACATTTTGGGAAATAAAGCAATAAATTAATTATATTATTATTGATGTCATTCTTTAAATATTAAATCAAATAACATAACTAACTTTTTGAACCTTTTGGGGGTAATCAACTCTTATCTTCAACTGTCCAATTGAAAATTAAAACATTAGAGGATAAGAGGATCATGGGGAATCCAACGGTTATATTTATAGACGTTAGGGTATAACGGTCGGATAAGTGTTCTTATAAAATCTCGGGTCTCGGAGTATCCCACACTCACGGAGACTGAAGGAGAAAGAGGAGGAGATGGTTCATGTGATTGCTTTGGTGCTCAGTATGGATGCAGTGGCTTCGTCCATCCTTATATTTATTTTGATGGATGCCAAAGATCATTATCACCTTCTCATGGTCCTTGTGGTTTTAAGCAGTCTCCCTATAATTATAATCGGGTTTTTAATTGGAATATTCAGTTAGTTAAGCTTTTTGTTTGATCTATGTGAGTTGTAGTCACCATGATGTTCCTCATTTGAATAAAAGGGCCTTTCATTCATTTTGATGCGTTTTCTCTATTTTTTTATTATTATTATATTATAAGATGATTGTTTGTTCAAATTAATGGGTGACATTGTAATATAAACTTGTCATTACTCAAAACATGGTTTTCATGGGTCGTTACACTTGAGATCATGGGTCGCATAGTTCTACTCATGTGGCCTAAGCTAGCGTGAACCATAATCAATCACTGCATGCTGTTGGATCAGGACACAGCCGAGCCTGGTCCCTGATGCATCGGAAATAAATACATACTGGACACCTTCCTCGAGAAATATCAAGACTGGGGCGCTCGTCAAACTCTATCTCAACTTCTCGAAAGCCTATTGGCACTTTTCTATCCACATGAAGGGTTTCCCCTTCTTGATCAAGGCTGTCATCGGTGCTGACATTCAGGAGACATCAGGAATAAATCTCCGGTAATACCCTGCCAACCCAAGGAAGCTTCGCAGCTCTGTCACGCTCCAAGGTGGCTCTAATGCTAACATAGCATCCACCTTGGCTGGGTCCACAACTACTCCATCTGCTGAGATGACATGTCCCAGAAAGTGGACCTCTCGAATCCAGAACTGACACTTTGAGAGCTTCCCATAAATCTTGTGCTCCCGAAGTATGTCCAGAACCATCCGTAGGTGTCTCGTGTGCTCCACCTCTGACGCTGAGTACACAAGGATGTCATCGATGAAGACCACTATGAACCGGCCCATGTACAGCTGGAAGATCAGGTTCATCAACCCCATGAACACTATGGGGGTGTTCGTCATGCCAATGGGCATCACCAAGTACTCATAGTGACCGTAGTGAGATTTGAAATCCGTCTTCTGTATATCCTCATCTCGCACTCGGAGCTGGTGATAGCCTGATCGAAGGTAAACCTTTGAGAACTAATGTTCCCCTTTTAGTTGATTGAAGAGGTCATCAATTCTAGGCAGTGGATATTTTTTCTTCACTGTCACCTAGTTCAGGCACCAATAATCCATGCACAACCTCAGACTCTCGTCTGCCTTCTTGGAAAACAAGACTGGAGCCTCCCAGGGGGAGATGATGGGTCTCACGAAACCATTTCTCTTCAAATCCTCCATCTGCTTCCTCAACTCGCGAAGCTCTGTGGGAGCCATCCGATATGTCGAGGAGGAAATCAGAGTCTTCCCAGGGTGTAAGTTGATCCAGAAGTAAATTTTTCGGTGGAGTGGTAACCCTGGAACATCTTCTGGAAAGACGTCCTCATACTCCACCACCACTACTAGGAACTGAGAGCTCACAACATCCACTGCTCCATGGGTAAGGCTAGCCAACTCATGACTGATCAGTTTCCCCCTCTTATGCATGATCCCATTTTCTGCTGCCTGGGTTTCATTTTCTCTGACAAAGGAAAACCTAATTCCATCACGGTGGACACACCGCACCTTTCTCCTAAAAAAATCAATCTGGGCATGGACCGAAGATAACCAATCTATACCAATAATGACGCCGTTAGGACTCGAAGCTACCACCAAGAGGTTCCAACCGAAACTCTCACCTCCAAGGGTAAGATTACACTGTCTGCAAAGGTTTTTGATCATCTAGTATCCTCCTATAGGTGTCTCCAAGTGTAAGGATCAAGTCAACGGTTCTACCGGAATCTCGTGGTTTTGTACAAGAAATATGGCTATAAGGGAATGACAGAAACCTGTGTCTTTTAGTATCGCAACTAAGGTAGAAAAGACACAGATCGTACCTCGAATCATCCCTGGAGCCCCTGGGTCATACACCTCGAACGCATGCAGCTGTCCCCGTCCCTGTCCCCCAGCTCCCTGAGCCTGGTGCGGACCTCTTTGGGGTGGTGGTAGAAGTAAGTTGAAGAGTCTGCCACCACCTATAGCTCTCTCTGCTCCTCTGCCATGTCTGCCGCCTGGCGGATCTTCTTGCTCCGTTCTCTGCCTCTGCCTCAGTGGTCTATCCACCACTTCCTTGTTAGTAGCTTGACAGGTCGGGAAATCTCTAGCAAGATGTCCCCTACTGTCACATGCGTAGCATCGCTTCTCTATAGGCTGACTAGGTCCATCCTGAGAGCCCTGGACTGTCGATCCCATGTCCTGGGTCCTCCTATGACGTCTCCCACATCCAGATCCCTGTGTCTGACGTCGACTCCCTACTGCCGGTGTCTTCGCACCTGTCTGCCTGCTGTTGACTGCCGGCAGCTGTCTCTGCTCTGCCAAGAAGCTCTCGATCACCAAGGCCATCTCGAGCACTCCGGGATAAGTAAAAATGCATAGAGGCACGACACTAGCTTAGATGTCTCTCCGTAGACCTCGCTCGAAGGTCCGAGCCCTGAAGTACTGATCCCTGACCATATCCATCGAGTACCTGGAGAGGTTGGTGAAGCTTGATGAATAGTCAGCCACCATCATACTATCTTGCTGGAGATGAAGAAGCTCCTGGATGCACACAGCTCTCAGCTTAACCAGAGAGAACTCCTCCCTGAAGAGTCGCTCAAACTCCATCCACGAAAGAGTCTCCACGTCATGAGTCTGCGTGGTTAGACTCCACCATCGTCCCGCCGAACCCTGAAGAAGGCTCGCTCCTAGGATCACCATCTGGTCTACTGGTGTCCTCACTAGACGGAAAACTCCGGTCCCCCTCAAGCTAGTCCTCAGCCGCCTGAGGGTTGGGCTCGCCTCGGAACCTGAGGGGTCTCTGTCTCTAAAACTCATGGAATGCGCTAATCCCGCGCTCCTCTCCAGTCGGTACTGCAGGTACCGCTGGCTGCTCCACTGGTAGTGGTATAACAGTTTCACCACCTGGTGGCAATGCCTGGGGAGCTGGTCCATGTATCGAAGCCTCATCACTAAGGGGGTCATCCTCATGATCGTGCTGCTGAATCCTAGCGGGTATGCGTCGCAGATGCATATTGTAAAGAAACAAGATGTGTCACGGTCAATGAGTATATCGGGATAGCTGACACCAAGGACATGGAAAACACAACCCATTCCTATATGATGCATGTACCTTTTATTTCCCCGCAACTAGTGTTTTCATAAACTGGGTCTAAAAGCAGGTTATCATAGTCCTGGTGTATGGATATGTCGGCCGCCGCACCAACACTGGGGTCTCTGGCCTGAAAGCCGAACCCAAAACACTTAACATTGTTTCCCCAAACCAAACCCACAGACTCTTGGTCCTACGTTATAACCGACCAGCTCTGATACCACTCTATCATGACCGGTCCCAATGGGGCCCACGCTGTGACTTCCCAAGACTGCCTCCAATAGGCCATGGGCTGGTGACTAGCACCGAGTAGGCATATCAAAAACATGGGAGGCATTACCTAAGCACATGTACACACGCACACATCTCCAAGCCCACAAATGCTGAAATGTAAAACACTAAGGAACTAAATGAATGCATACAACTAAACCCAACCATCAGAGTATGATGAAAGGAAGAGTACTGTAAAAGTAAACTGGGCAAAAGATACAAGCCCACCAAAAAGAAAACAAACAAGAGTCTTAAACTGCAAAGTCCAACCTATAATCTCAAAAGTTACTGGGACTGTCGCTCGTGGCTGTAGGAACGCCTCATCCTGTAGGGAACTTAGAATGCTCGGTCATGTCCTGGTCCGCCCTGGAATCTGTCAAAAGGCTTATCGTCTACACAAGATACCCGACGTGCGGGCAGAGCCCATGCATGGGTGAGTATAACAATACTCAGTAGAGGACCCCAAAACACCCAATGCAATACAAAGTAAAGGTACAGTCAGCTATGCACAGTATATGTTTAAAGAACATATAAAACAAACCAGATATACTCAAAACCTAGACCCGTGGTCTGGAGACACGTTACACAACTGCATACCAACATAAGGGATTCTGTTCGAAGATTCTGTGATGCCCTCGTTCTGGGAGAACACACTCCACGAGTCTTATAGCTCTGATGATGCCCGTCTGAGAGGTGTTGTTCATCGGGAACTATCATGAGAGATAGATACACTCATTACAGGAGACAAACTCTTGAGTGGAAAAGTTACGGTAGATAGAAGCACTCATTACGGGAGACAAACTCTTGAGTGGTAAAGATATTGATACATAGATGAGGATCACTACCAGGGCCATGGAGGATACCGTGACTCATCCGGAATTCACCTGCTAGGTAGAGGATCAACGCCCGGTAGATTTGGTCACGTCGATTCCTAACTCTACCTAGGGTCTGGAATGGATAGAGGATCTCGATCTGGGACTCTCGGATGGATTCCTGACTCTATCACAGAATGTCCTGCAGAAGGGATCAAAATCATGCACAAGGGAAAGATGTATGACCCTCTGGGAAACAAGAAGAAGGGGCACTAACCCAAACGAATGATGTTCAAGGCACGGTGAACAAAAGGACCAAGCCATTTTCCAAAAAGTACAGGGTGTGTAGAAAAGATACACGTCGTGTTGCCCGACCTCGGGTACTGCCCATGTACAAAGGCTCGTGTTGTGAGGCTGGTCGTGTAGAAAAAACAAATTACACGGCGTGTAGTATGGAGTACATGCCATGTCTGGGTAACTAGGGTTGGCTCCGTGTGCTCTGGCCATGTGCACGTACACGGTCACCAACTCGTGTACTCCGACCCGTGTAATCTGCACACGGGGTGACCCGCGCTGCTGGCCTCGCCTGGCCGTGTGATAGAGTACACGGTCATGTACTCCATCCCGTGTCCACGTATCCCCGGGATACATGCCGAGTTCAGCGTAGCCGCATCTGCCAAGCTGTACACGCCGTGCCGCCTGAAGCCATGTAGATCATCCCGTTTCTGTGTACTACCCAAAGTACACGCCGAGCTTCGAGGAAGGTCCAACATGCCGTGTGACCAGGGTCAAACCCCGTGTGATTCTTCTCTGACCCCGAAAGCCTAGCCACCACCGCCAGTACTAAATGGCGTGTTCTTCGGAAGTACACGCCGTATATTCTGGAAATTTCCAGAAACGGCGCACTTCACCAGCGCGCCTCCTGCGCTGCTCCGAACATTGATTCAGTTGTCTTATCACCACGAAACCTTCGGGTTATGGTCTCCCCGATGCCAAAAATCTTCTTTTGGTGTTTTTGGACCTTCGATCGGCTCTGAAAACGCGTTATGATCTTCCAGCACGAAGATTGCTCGAAGATCGCTCTTTCTGATCCGGTTTGATTCGTCGTCCGCCATCATCACTGTACCTCCACATGGCTGTTGCGATGTCGAACCTTTTATTTGGGATCGTTGCGTTATAGAATGGATGCGCAACGATCCGTTGTTCATCGCCCTATGAAGAACGCGAAGAACACGCGGGGAAAAAGGAGGAAGAAATCAAAATAAACAAATTGGGGGAAGAACCTCCGCCGTCGTTCGTCACGGAATTGATCCGCTCCTATTAATAGGATTAAATGGAGAAATAATCAACAATAACATAAATCATGATTCAATTCCCCATTATCTTATAGAAGAAAAATCCCTCCCTCAAAAACATACGAGTATGCTGATCAACATGTTCATGGTTGATCCGTGTTCGTCGTTTAAACTTAAATACGGGGAAAATAAATCTAAATAACAAACCCTACCATTAGAAAGGATCGATCGTTGATGAAGGTGCCACGCTGCTGTTGTCGTCGTGATCCTTCAACGTTGGCGCAATGATTCTTGATTTTGATCAGTCGTCATTTTCCAACGCATCCTCCTCCGCCGAAGCTCCAACAGAAATCTCTCTCTCTCAACTCGCAGGGTTATGAGGCTAACCCCGTGAATTTTCAATAGGGATGCATTTATAGGGGAAGATTAGGTTGTTCTAAAAAAAGGAAATGTTTTAAAATAATAAAATAAATCATTAATTTATTTTATTCCTTCTAATGTATTTCCCCTTTTTAAAACGTCCAAAATTAAACATTGCAGACGACCTACGGCGGTCGAGGTTAGTATCGTTGTTAGGAAAAGTCATCATCCCAGACGCAATGGTGCCCTCATATTTTTAATCCGTGCATCCGTTTAGAAACTACCACAACCGCGCACAAGCTCCGACTCACATAACTTAAAATGAAGTTCAAACCACCATTCCGGGATCACTGGACCTCAGAATGATGTGCCGCCTTCACGCTCAGTCTCGAAATAATTCCATATAATATTTAAAATAATAAAGGGAAAAATCTGAGACATTAAATTTTCTTACATTATTATTACATAATTTAAAACATAAACAACATAATATTATTACGCATAGAGGATCCAAAGGTTTAGTGTTTTCGGAAAACTAGGACCATATATAACAAATACAAAACAAGCATGAAAATTTATTTAATTTCTTCTTCTCTAGCTTCTTGTTGGGACTTGTCCTCTCGTTAGAAAATGTAGCTACCTGAGGATATACATCAAAAGGGGTTATCTATAAGCCCAGTTTGATGATAGATAATAATAATATATCGTGGGGTGAGCATAAACAAAACATAGGAAAAAGATCATGAACATGAGGGGAGCATAAATAAAAGACTTGAAATGTGGAAATTCATAAAAATGAAACATCATGTCATAGTGGTTAACTACCACACATACTTGTCAACCAAGCTAGCATCTTGTTCACAAATCATTTAACATTTACTCATGAGATTCATCAATTTACCCAATTCATTGAGCACTTTATAATTCCAGGTGCACCCGTCACTTTGAAACATTCATAATTGCGCTATATAATTTCGGGCGCACCTATCACATCATAACATTATCATTATCATGCTTTCCACAAGCAACATACATAAAAATTTAACATAACTAACCCATGTTAAAGAATGGGGTTCATGTCATAATAATACATTCATATGATTTGGGTTCTCAAAAGAAAGAGGGAACAATATACTCGATATAAGAACCATCAACTATGAATGAGAGGTAAAAGTTGAGTTCTTAAAAGAAGTGTTCTTTTGGAAAACATTTGGATTGACATAAACATCATTAGAAAACATGTATAACCCAGAAAAAAAAAATTCAATGATGAACAAATTATCTTTAAGGAGTGACCTCATCAAAAATGGAGTGAAAGTGGTAGAACCTGAAGGATGAAAGTTGGGTTCGAGAATTTCCCCTTACCTTGTACCCGAATGCTTCCTTCTCTATAATGTCCTATATAATGACATTATATTAATTAATTAGAAATCTAGAACCATGTTTACATTAATATGGTTCATTATGGTGTCATTATGTCATATTATGTTCCTTTGGATGACTTATAGAGTTTAAAAACGTTGTTCGGGGGTGTTCGTTTTTATGGTTTTTCTTGGGTGGTTCACCTGTATTCTTAAATTGAAGTTTGGGCAGAACATGAGTAAACATTCAGAAATTATTTTACATGTAATTAATGATATTAAAAGATATTTAATTATTTTATAATGAATTATATTAGATCCATGTGGATGAATCATTAGATAATAATTAAATGATGGTTATTTGGGTCAATTTGGGCGGTTTTTGGATCACAACGAACTTGTTTTAACTTATCACTTAGTAATATGTCCATCGGTTATTTCCAGAACATTAAATAGAACATAATACACAAAAGAAAATTCTGGTAAAACCATAAAAATGATATAATGTCTATATTTGAAGGTATAAATGGAAGAAGAAAGCATGTCGTTCTTGAAGGTGATAAATTAACATCTCACGAACAACGTTCCCTTTAATAAACTAAATGGAAGAGGGAAAGGGGGTTGGATGATATAATATCCCATTAGAATCATAAAATTACATTATATGAATAATACTGGGGTTAAAATAAAATTTTGATGAAGATAGGTGGGGAGAGATCAAGAAATGAACTTGAACTTGAAAGAAAATTAAAGGAGAAGAGCGAGGGAAATTACCTCTTGAATCCTTCTCTTGAGAACCTCCTTAGGGGCCTGAGCATGGTGTTTTGATGATACCAGAAGCTCTGGGACGTGGGGGAGGGACTAGGTAAGGTGTTTAGGAAGCGTTTATAGAAGTCTTGGAGCTGGAGAGGTGTGAGGAAATGAGGGTGTGAAGGGTGGCTTTATAGTGGAGGGGAGAGAGGTTTCCTTAATATAAAATTCATTAGTTTATTATTTCCCCACAAGACAAGGAATAGTGAGTCTTGAAAGACCAAGAATAGTGAGTTTATAATTTAATCCCAAACCAATTGGGCTTACATCAGTAGAACATCACACATGACACTATAATTAGCTTATTTAGCTTATTTTGTAAATTACCGAATTTCACTATTCATAAAAAATTCAAGTATCTCAAAAAAATCCCAAAAATTTACCCCTACCATTTTTTGACATGTATAATCCAAAAATGAAGTCCATTTTTCAAAAATAATTTTCTAAATATTATTAATTTAATATTTAATTAAAATAATAATTTACTTAAAAAAACAGTTTTTAAGATTAAAACTGATTTTATAGTGCTTTTAAAAAATAACTTAGGGTCTTATGAAATTATCTAAAAACTATAAGACATTTACTATGAAATTTATTAATACATTTTAGGGAAATAAATATTATTTTAAATCAATTAATTAATTATAATTAATTATTTATGACTTACAAAATACCAAAATGTTTGCTAAGGTCAAATTATCACTTTATAAGATGTCTAAATTTTATTTTATTATTCATGGGTAATGTTACTATTATGTTGGATGATTTAATATTAATAAGGTTCATATTAATATTCATAAGGGTATGTTATTATTTCTAAGCGTACGTTACTATTTACCAAAAATTATTTTTGTTTCATTAGACTCCAAAAATCATCTTGAACACAACCGTGTATGTCAGATTTGCAAAATTCCTAACACAGAAGTGACAAAAATATGTTTAAAGGACACTTTCACTTATTAGTTCATTATGTTGTGATTTCATGTTATTTTATGACATAAATACAAGAATTTAATTTCCATTGAAAAACGTTGGGTCGTTACATTCTTCCTCCCTTAAGAAATTTTGCCCTCGAAATTTAACTTTACACAAATAGATGAGGGTGTTTCTCCTTCCTTGCCTCTTCTAGTTCCCAAGTTTCTTCCTCAAACATATGGTTCCTCCATAACACTTTTACAAGAAGGGTTTTCTTATTACATAGAACCTTATAACTCCGATCCAGAATATTTACTGGCTGCTCCTCAATGGAGAGATCTTCTTCCAGCTGCACCACCTCTGAGTTTAGTACATGTGAGGGGTCTGGTGTGTACTTCCTCAGTAGTGATAAATCAAAATATATCATGAACTTGAGCCATATTTTGTGGAAGTGCAAGATTATAGGTCACGACTCCTATGCTGTCAAGGATCTCAAAGGGGCCAATATACCCTTGGATTAGCTTCCCTTTCTTCCCGAATCGCATGAATCTCTTCCATGGAGATATTCGAAGGAAGACTTTATCTACAACGTCGAACTCCAAGTCCCTTTGACGGTTGTTAGCATAACACTTTTTCCGAATTTGAGAAGCATTGATGTGTTTTTGGATGACTTGAACCTTCTCTGTCATCTCTTGAACAAGATCAGATCCAAGTAGCTTTCTTTCTCCAACTTTATCCCAACAGGTTGGAGTTATACACCACTTTCCATACAGAGCTACATATGGCGCCATCTGAATACTCGAGTGGAAGCTATTGTTGTATGAGAGCTCAACCAATGGGAGATTCTAATCCCAACCACCTTTGAATTCAATAGTGCAGGCTCTTAGCATATGTTCAGGTGTTTGAATAGTCCTTTCAGACCAGCCATCGGTTTGGGGGTGATAGGCCATGCCGAAATTTAATTCAGTACTCAAAGAATGTTGAAGGATCCTCCAGAATTTAGATATGAATCTTGGATCATGGTCAGAGACAATTGAGAGTGGAACACTGTGCAATATCAAAACTTCCTTGACATATATCTTTTCAAGTTGTTTAAGTGAGAGATCTTCCCAAATAGCGATAAAATGTGCAGTATTGGTGAGTCGGTCGACCACAAACCATATCGCATTATTTCCCTTTGACGTCTTCAGGAGACCCATGACAAAGTCCATAGTAACATTTTCCCATTTCCACTTGGGTATAGGCAATGGATGCATCATACCAGTGCACATTTTTCTCTCAGCTTTATCTTACTGACATACCAAGCACCTTGATATATATTCCACAATCTCCTTCTTCGTGTTATCCCACCATAAGTGTTCCTAGAGATCACGGTACATCATGGTGCTCTTAGGATGGATAGATAAAGTTGAGCTATGTGCATTGTAAAATATCCCCTTCTTTATCCCGGGTGATGAAGGCACACAAAGACGTGTTCCAAACCAAATCACACCATCATCATCGATACGGAAATATTACGGCTTCCCTTCTTTTACTGCATTCACCCTCTTTTGTATCTCCACATCATCCCTTTGTGCTTCCTGAATCTTCTCTTAGATGGATGGTTGTGCAATCATTTGGTCAAGGTAGGATGTATCCCCTTCCCTTATGATTTCAAAATCAATTCTTTGCATATACAAGAAGATAGGGTCTTTCTCAATCTCCATCATGGATAGAGTAGCATGTTCTTCTCTTCTTAGAGCATCAGCTACCTTCTTCACCTTTCCAGGATGATAGTGAATAGAGAAATTGTAATCCTTGATTTGATCTAACCATCTACTTTGATACATTTTGAGCTCCTTTTTTTGAATATATACTTTAGGCTCTTGTGGTTGGTGTATATGTCACACTTCTCACCATAAAGGTAGTGCTGGCAGATTTTCAAGGCAAAAATTATGGCTTCCAACTCAAGATCATGCATCGGGTAGTTCTGCTCATGGATCTTCAATTGTCGTGAGGCATAGGCTATCGCATTATCATTTTTCATGAGTAGACAACCTAAGCCTTTCTTTGAAGAATCTGTGTATATCACAAAACATTCTCCACTTTTTGGTAGTGTGAGTATAGGTGCAGTGACCAGCCTTATCTTTAGCTCCTTGAAGATTCCCTCACATTCTTCCATCCAAACATACTATACCCCTTTTCTTGTTAACTTAGTTAGCAGGCTTGACAGTCATGAGAAGTTTCTGACAAAACGTGAGTAGTACCCAGCTAATTCAAGAAAACTACAGATTCCCGTGACACTAGAGGTCCTAGGACATTCCTCAATTGCCTTTGTCTTTGAAGTATCCACAAAAATTCTCTCACTTGTGATCACATGTCCCAAGAACGTGAATTGATTCATCCAAAAGTCACACTTTCTGAACATGGCATACAACTTATCCTTTCTTAATGTCTCCAACACATGTCCTAGATGTTCTTTATGTTCCTCCTTGCTTTGGGAGTAGATGATATTGATGGCACGGGCCCCGAGGACGGGTCGTGTAAAGACCCGTAAATTTCAAGGGAAATTTTTTTTTCTTAATTTTCTTTGGAATTTTACAAGAGCGCAGTCTCTGACGGCACCTTATTCCGAGGCCCGGTGTGCCCGGAATCATTTTCCGAAGTTTGGCACAGGTACGTTCAGTGAACGGACGAGCGGGTTTTTCTAACTTTTGAACCGGTGCCCGGAATCGAATTCTGATGGATCCGATGAAATCGCAGTGCCGGTATTCGCTTAGAAACACCTCTTCCGGAGTTGCGTTTTCTCAGGTGTGGTTTTTAATTTTCGGGCTTAAAGTTGAGAAATAAAATAATTTTGCGACAACTTTATTTTATTTTGCTTAAGCCACTTGGAAGCCTCTTGAAGCCACTTAAAGGCGGCTTGAACTAAGTTAAACCAGATAGGATGCTATCCAGAAATATCCTACCCCCTTGGTAGGATATTTGTGAGGTGGGGCCCGCACGAGCCCTGCCGTTACTTTCCGCTAAGAAACACACCCGCGAAAACCCATCTTTATGAAAGTCAACTGACGCGTTTCTTAAAATTTTAACAGACCATTTAATTGGGTGGTTTATTTCGTGAATTAAATGGGCTGTTTCTTTCGTTGAATTAATTCAACGAATTAATTCAATCGTTTCTTAACCAGTTTTCAAATTCGTTGGCGTAATAATAAAGTAAGGCCAATGCACGACCTCTGGTTATTTGCGCATTGAGAATATTTGAGAGGACCCTTGTATCTTCTTCTCCCTTGCGAAGAACGCGAAGAACGCGAAGAACGCGAAGAACGCCGAACCCAGAAATCGACGACGCTCCCGTCCGAGATGTTCTTCCCCGCCCCGATCTCCGATCACCAACCATTTGAGGTGAGTGATTTCGGGTTTCCTCTAAAGGTTCTTTTTGGTTTTAAACGAAACACAGATTTTATTATTTATAATTTAAATCTGTTGTTCTTGGTCCATTGAGCTCGCCGACTCAACGCCGGATTCCGCGACGACGCGACGCCTTCCCGCGACGACGCGACGATCCCCCTCTTCCGCGACGAGCTTTTCCGCGAAGAACACCCGCGCACGACGATCAACGAGGTAGGGATTTATTTTGGGAATTACCCCCTTTAGTCCAGTCAATGTTTCTTTAAAGAAGTTAAAGAACCAGTTTGCGAACAATTTTAATTCTATTAAAATTGTTGTTTCCTGTGTGGAATAAAAATTCTTCTGTTGTTTATATCTAACGCGGAAGGTGCGGGACAAATGAGCACGGCCCGACGACCCTCCGCCGTTCTTCGTTTTGTGCGGATTTGACGGGAGATGACGGAACGTGCCGCAACGGATGTTTGACGATCCCGCAGTGAAGAACGATTCCCGGGAGGAGCAATGGCGCAGACGGGAAGAGAATCGGACCACCGGAGCGATCCCGGTGGCCCGCGGAACTCGCCGGCGGCGCTGGTCGCCGGCGCGGCAACGACGGTAGCCGGGAGCGGCGGCACCCACGGACCCGCGGACACGCGGGTCCGGTGCCCTCGGACGCGGCTGAAGCCGCGTCCATGACTCAGCGCGGCCCCACGCGGGGGGGCCGCGGCACCACCAGGCCGCGGGGGCGGCGCCCCGCGCGCCTCGGCCGTTCGGCCGCTCGGCCAAACCGGGCCAGGCCGGTCCGACCGGCCGGGCCGTGCCCCGGCCGGACCGGACTGGGTCAGACCGGGTCGGGTCGACCCGGTTCGGCAGACTCCCGGGGGGGGGGGGGGGGTCGGCCCGGGCCCGTACCCCCCGTCTTCGGATGGTCTTCGTTCAAATGGCCGTATCTTGAGCTACGGGCCTCCAAACGACCCGCCGTCAGCGGAAACGCGATCCTTGGATCGATACGGTCGTTTCGGTATATCGCATTCAAGGTTTCGGAATACATTTTGTACGGTCGGGTTGGTTCGTACACGAAACCAACCGGGCCCTCGGAGCGGAAACACTCATATCTTGAGCTACAGACGCCTGATTGATGTGCCGTCAGCTTTGTTGAGTTCCTCTTTGTGAGACGGATCTTTTGTCATACTCCGCCCGAGGTTTGGACGCAGGTGGAGTACGGTCGGGTTGGTTTTGCCTTAAAAACCAACCGGGCCCCTGGGACGAAAAAGCCAATAACTCTCAGACAGGGCGTCCGATCGACGCGCCGTCTGCGACGTTGAGTTCCTGTTAGCGATACGGAACTTTTGGATACATCAACTTCGGACTTTGTGTCAGTTGATGTATCAGCCTCTCAGCTCGTGAAGCGGACCCTCCCGAACGAGCTTGCTGTGTGCGGAACCCTAGGCTGGCTGCGACTGCTTCTTCGACAGCGACGACCGTGCAGAGATCCTCAGTGGACTGCGGCGAGGACTGTGCAGAGATCCACCGTGGACTCCGACGACGACCGTGCAGAGATCCTCAGTGGACTGCGGCGACGACTGTGCAGAGATCCTCCGTGGACTCCGACGACGACCGTGCAGAGATCCTCAGTGGACTGCGGCGACGACTATGTAGAGATCCTCAGTGGACTGCGACGACTACTGCACTCAGCGATCTTACGTGGATCAGTGCTTCCGATCCTGTGTGGGCCCGATCCTGTGTGGGTCAGCGCTCAGCGGTTCTGTGTGAGCCAGCGCCTAAAGGTCCTGCGTGGGCCCAGTCCTGTGTGGGCCCGATCCTGTCTGGGTCCGATCCTGTGTGGGTCATTGCGGGGGTTAGTTACCTATCGATCCTTCGTGGGTCCGACGACTTAGATGGATCAGTGATCATCTTTATCGTCATCCGAAGAAGTATACCTGTGTGAGATGAATCTTGTGTTTCTCTCCTTTGTGGATTGTGTTGAGCTATCCTGTGTGGATTTACTGTTTACTCTCCTTTGTGGATTGTGTTGAGCTATCCTGTGTGGACTTACAGTTTACTCTCCTTTGTGGATTGTGTTGAGCTATCCTGTGTGGATTTACCGTTTACTCTCCTTTGTGGATTGTGTTGTTCTATCCTGTGTGGGTATACGTTTTGCTTTCCTGTGTGGACTGGGTTGTGCTTGGGCTCTGACGTTGGAGCCGAACGGGAAATTGATGACTTAGGTATATGTATGGGCATATACCTAAGCCGTGTCAGATGTTACTTCGTGTTTGTATCCTTACTTTGTGGATTATCCTTTGTGGATTTCGGGAGACCTTCGGGGGTCTCGGGGTCCCTACTGAGTAGCTTATACTCACCCCTGCACGGGCTTTGCCCGCACTACGTTGTGTTGGTTGCAGACGACGGACAGCGCTGATCGTGGTGGAGGCGTGCGGAGCAGGACGGTACCTAGAGGTGGACCACTGGGCGGGACGTACTCGGAGCGGTCAGGTGGACCCGAGGAGTAGTGGAGGCTATCTGTACCCACCCCTCAGGTGGGACTTCCAGAGGACTGCTCGACGCTACAGCTTTCCCTTTTCAGTTGCTGTTTTTCCTTTCAGTTATACTTTACAGTTGGGCTTGTATTTCCGGCCCCTTTTACCTTCAGCATAGCTTGTACAGTTTTACTTGGTGTTTAATTTTCTGCTTGCTTACTCTGTGGTTCTTGTTTACTTTTCAAAGGCAATGCCTTCCCTTTTTGTTGGGATTTACGCCTTGGTGCTAGTCGCCAGCCCCTGGCCTATGGAAGGCGGGCTTGGGGTAGTCACGGCACGGGCCCCGAGGACGGGTCGTGACAAATTGGTATCAGAGCTGGTCGGTTCTACCGCAGACTCTGATCTTTCTTCTATGTGAAGCAATAGTGTTTAGCGTATTAAGTGTGGTTATCAGTCCAGGGATTCCAGTGTTGGTGCAGCGGCCGACGTATCCATACACCAGGACCCTGACTTCTGATTTCCAACTTAATGCACGAAAACATTGATTGCATGTGTGTTTCAAGTTTTCTCTGTGATTACTTGTGTCAGCTCACTAGGTATACTGTTCTGACCGTGGCAAACTTGTTTCCTTTTCAGGATGGCACGACGACAGCAGCCAGCTAGGGTTCCTAGAGTAGAGCGCGACGACAGCCCGCTGAGCGACGAGGCCTCGGTACAGGGCCCATTGATAGCAGAGGCACCAGCGGTACCTTTACCCGCCGAGCCCCCGATGCTTCCAGCACTGGCAGCTGACGACGCACGACGTCTTGGAGCTCTGCACGAGTTCCAGCGCCAGCGACCACCTAGGTTCCATGGGGAGTCAGACCCCCAGGCAGCCGAGGACTGGCTAGAGGCGGTCGTCTGAGTTTTCAGGCTAGTGAGGACACCAGCAGACCTCATGGTGATCCTCGCGGCGAGCCTACTGCACACAGCAGCAGGGCGATGGTGGATCCTGATGCTCTAGGTACACGATGAGGCCTCCCTCATCTGGACGGACTTCGAGAGCCTCTTCCGCTCAGAGTTCGTCCCGGCCACCCTCCGTGCGGTGCGCATCCAGGAGCTTCTTCAGCTGTGGCCTGTCAGCTTGACGGTCGCCCAGTACACGGCGAGGTTCACCGACCTTTCTCGCTGCTCGACAGACATGGTACGAGACCCTTTCTTCCGGGCAAGGACCTTCGAGCAGGGATTGAGACACGAGATCAGGGCATCGCTGATCTCCCTCAGCATCCTGACCCAGGCAGGAGTACTGGAGCGAGCCCTCCTGATCGAGAGCTTCCTGACTGAGTCCACAGCGAGACCTACCGCAGGGCGGCAGATAGCGGAGTCTTCGGCAGCAGGTAGCTGACGGATGACTCAGGGTTCCAGGCAGACCAGGCCTTCCGGCAGATGACCCCAGGAAACTGGATCAGCAGTGCGGGGCACACAGCGCGGAGCCAGCCTTCCGAGAGGCAGACAGTGCTACGAGTGCGGCGGGCAGGGCCACATGGCTCGTGACTGCCCGACACGTCGTACCGAGGGGCAGCAGACGGTGGAGGGACCACCCAGGCAGGGGCAGAGGGTCGACTGTGGTGGTCCACAGGGAGGAGGTGGACGAGGCAGAGGAGCTGGCCGAGCATCAGGTGGTGAGCGACGCTTTGAGGCTCTGCCACCACCACCATCAGGAGGCCCGCCCCGACCTCAGGGAGCCGGCGGGCAGAGACATGCACAACTCTAGGCAGCGGAGGCCTACGACCACGGCACGCCAGAGATGATTCGAGGTACGATTTGTGTCTATTCCACCCTTTCTACAGTTCTTATAGACACAGAAGCGAGTCACTCTTTCATAGCAACTTCCCTTGTTCGGAGCTCGGAGATTCCGACGGAGACGTTGGCTCGATCCTTACGGCTAGAGACTCCTACGGGAGTAGACTCGATGATTACGCACTGGTGCCGGCAGTGTGAGCTTACTCTAGGAGGTGAGAGCTTCGGCTGGGATCTTCTTGTAGCGGCGTCGAGGCCTTACGATGTCATCTTGGGCATGGATTGGTTATCTACGGTCCATGCTCAGATTGACTACATTAGGCGCAAGGTGTGATGTGTGCGCACCGACGGGAGCAGGTTCACCTTCACCAGCGAGAAGGGAGCCTTCGCAGCACCGGATGGACTCACACAGAGGAGAGTTCATCCCATCACTCATCAGTTGGCTAGCCTCATCTTGTGAGCAGTTGATGTGCGGAGTCCCAGTTTTCCTGCAGTGGTGGATCAGTACGCGGACGTCTTTCCCGACGATGTTCCAGGACTACCTCCTCGCAGAGAGGTAGACTTTTATATTGACCTGTACCCCGGGACAACCCCGATATCCACTCCAGCATATCGGATGGCCCCCGCTGAGCTTCGAGAGCTGCGGGTACAGTTAGAGGACTTGCAGGGTAAGGGGTTCATCTGACCCAGTGTTTCGCCCTGGGCTTCCTTGATATTGTTCGCCAAGAAGGCGGACGGGAGCTTGCGACTGTGTGTCGATTATCGTCGCCTGAACCAGGTGACAGTGAGGAACAAGTACCCGCTACCCAGGATTGATGACCTCTTAGATCAGCTCAAGGGAGCACGGTGGTTCTCGAAGATAGACCTCAGGTCAGGCTATCATCAGCTCAGAGTTCGAGACGAGGATGTACAGAAGACGTCCTTCAGATGTCGGTATGGCCACTATGAGTTCTTGGTTATGCCTTTCGGCATGACCAATGCTCCAACAGTGTTCATGAGCCTCATGAACAGGATTTTCCAGCCATAGCTTGATCGATTTGTCGTAGTCTTCATCGACGACATCTTGGTGTACTTGACCACTGAGGAGGAGCACGCCTACCACTTGCGTGTTGTACTAGACACACTCCGAGAGCACCAGATTTATGGAAAGCTCTCGAAGTGCCAGTTCTGGTTACGTGAGGTCCACTTCTTGGGGCACGTCATTTCTGAGGCGGGAGTTGCAGTGGATCCCGCGAAGATCGAGGCAGTGCTAGCTTGGGAGCCACCCAAGAGCGTGACAGAGGTGCGGAGTTTCTTGGGCCTAGCCGGATACTATCGGAGATTTGTGTCGGACTTCTCCAGAGTTGCGGCCCCACTCTCAGCGTTGACGAAGAAGGGGAAACCCTTCGTGTGGTCAGACAGATGTCAGCAGAGCTTCCAGGAGCTGAGGCAGAGGTTGACCATCACACCTATCTTGAGGTTGCCTGAGGAGGGAGTTGGATACGTAGTCTACTGCGATGCATCAGGGACCAGACTCGGGTGTGTCCTGATGCAAGAGCGGGTCGTGATTGCCTAAGGATCAAGTCAGTTGAGGCCGCATGAGCAGAACTACGCTACCGATGACTTGGAGTTGGCAGCAGTGGTCTTCGCCCTGAAGACATGGCGGCACTATCTGATGGGCGAGCGCTTTACAGTCTTTTCTGACCACCAGAGTCTCAGGTACATTTTATCTCAGAAGGACCTGAACCTGAGACATCGGTGATGGCTCGAGTTCCTCCAGGACTATGACTTTGAGATAGTCTATACTCCTGGGAAGGGGAACGTGGTAGCCGATGCCCTCAGCAGGAGGACGGGCATCCAGCTACTTGAGGAGGCGACAGAGCAGCTAGCCTCCATGCAGATATCCTTCATGGATAGAGACGGAGCAGCCTTCCTTCAGTCTCTCACAGTCTCTCCTCCACTTCTACAGCGGGTCAGAGAGGCACAGCGTGGGGACGCTGACTGTGAGACACGGCGTGCACAGATATCCTCGAGACAGGCACTTGATGGTTTCTCCCTTGGAGCAGAGCACGACGTCCTTTTCAGAGGACGTACCTTGGTACCAGTCGCTTTACGAGAGGAGGTTCTGAGAGAGTTTCACACTTCTCCTTTGGCGGTACATCCTGGAGTGGCGAAGATGTACCAGGATCTCAGACGACAGCACTGGTGGCCGGGCATGAAGAAGGCTGTGGCAGAGTTCGTTTCTCGGTGCCTCACCTGCCAGTAGGTGAAGGAAGAGCATCAGGTACCAGCAGGCTTGGTACAGCCCTTGGAGGTCCCGGAGTGGAAGTGGGACGGGATATCTATGGACTTTGTGACTGGACTTCCACACACTTCCAGAGGTCACGACTCCATTTGGGTGATTGTTGATCGACTCACCAAGTCGGAACACTTCTTACCCATCCGAGAGCAGGGCTCAGTGGAGAGCTTGGGGCGTCTCTACGTTCAGGAGATTGTACGACTTCACGGTGTGCCATCGACTATCGTCTCTGATCGGGACGCTCGCTTTACTTCCCGGCTTTGGAAGGGGTTGCAGGAGGCGTTCGGGACGCAGCTACGTCTGAGCACCGCCTTTCACCCTCAGACGGATGGTCAGACAGAGATGACCATTCAGACCCTCGAGGACATGCTCCGTGCATGTGTCCTCGACTTTGATCGCAGCTGGGAGGACCACCTACCCTTGGTGGAGTTCGCGTACAACAACAGATACCACTCCACCATCGGGATGTCACCCTACGAGGCATTGTACGGCAGGCCTTGCAAATCTCCTTTGTGATGGACAGACCCTGGGGAGTCAGCACTAGTGGGACCAGAGATGGTCCGGGCCACGACAGAGAAGGTCCAGGTCATCCAGGAGCGGATGAGGACAGCACAGAGCCGGCAGAAGTCATATGCTGACAGGAGGCCGAGGCCACTAGAGTTCGAGGATGGTGACCACATCTTCTTTCGTGTCTCACCTCGACGTAGTTTGCGGAGATTTGGCCGAGGCGGAAAGTTGTCAACACGCTTCATCGGGCCTTTCCAGGTCCTCAGCAGGATTGGCGAGGTGGCTTATCGCCTGGCTCTACCACCTCAGTTGCACCGGGTGCACGACGTCTTCCATGTATCCCAGCTGAGGAGATACGTGCACGACCCGACGCACATCATTGACTATGGGGAGCTAGACGTGGATGATGGGGCGACTTTTGCGGAGGTCCCAGTGGAGATAGAGGATCGACAGGAGCGGGTCCTATGTGGGCAATTGATTCCTCTTGTGCGCATCAGATGGCAGCACGGAAACCACCAGGAGAGAACTTGGGAGCGGGAGGCTCAGATGCGTGCTCAGTACCCACATTTGTTCCCTAGTTTTTGATGTATCTTTACGGGGATGTAAAGCCCTGAGGTGGGATTATTGTAAAGACCCGTAAATTTCAAGGAAATTTTTTTTCTTAATTTTCTTTGGAATTTTACAAGAGCCCAGTCTCTGACGGCACCTGATTCCGAGGCCCGGTGTGCCCAGAATCATTTTCCGATGTTTGGCTCGGGTACGTTCAGTGAACGTACGAGCGGGTTTTTCTATCTTTTGAATTGGTGCCCGGAATCGAATTCTGAGGGCTCCGATGAAATCGCAGCGCCGGTATTCGCTTAGAAATTCCTCTTCCGAAGTTGCATTTGCTCTGGTGTGGTTTTTAATTTTCGGGCTTAAAGTTGAGAAATAAAATAATTTTGCGACAACTTTATTTTATTTCGCTTAAGCCAATTGGAAGCCTCTTGAAGCCACTTAAAGGCGGCTTGAACTGAGTTAAACCGGATTGGATGCTATCCAGAAATATCCTACCCCCTTGGTAGGATATTTGTGAGGTGGGGCCCGCACGAGCCCCGCCGTTTCATTCCGCTAAGAAATGCACCCGCAAAAACCCGTCTTTATGAAAGTCAACTGACGCGTTTCTTAAAATCCTAACAGACCATTTAATTGGGCGGTTTATTTCATGAATTAAATGGGCTGTTTCTTTCGTTGAATTAATTCAACAAATTAATTCAATCGTTTCTTAACCAGTTTTCAAATTCGTTGGCGTAATAATAAAGTAAGCCCAACGCACGACCACTGGTTATTTGCGCATTGAGAAGATTTGAGAGGACCATTGTATCTTCTTATCCCTTGCGAAGAACGTGAAGAACGTGAAGAACGCGAAGAACGCCGAACCCGGAAATCGACGACGCTCCCGTCCGAGACGTTCTTCCCCGCCCGATCTCCGATCACCAACCATTGGAGGTGAGTGATTTCGGGTTTCCTCTAAAGGTTCTTTTTGGTTTTAAACGAAACACAGATTTAATTATTTATAATTTAAATCTATTGTTCTTGGTCCGTTGAGATCGCCGACTAAACGCCGGATTCCGCGACGACGCGACGCCTTCCCGCGACGACGCGACGATCCCCCTCTTCCGCGACGAGCGTTTCCGCGAAGAACGCCCGCGCACGACGATCAACGAGGTAGGGATTTATTTTGGGAATTACCCCCTTTATTCCCGTCAATGTTTCTTAAAGTTAAAGAACCGGTTTGAGAACAATTTTAATTTTATTAAAATTGTTGTTTCCTGTGTGGAATAAAAATTCTTCCGTTGTTTATATCTAACGCGGAGGGTGCGGGCCAAACGAACACGGCCTGACAACCCTCCACCGTTCTTCGTTTTGTGCGGATTTGACGGGCGACAACGGAACGTTCCGCAACGGATTTTTGACGATCCCGCAGTGAAGAACGAGTCCCGGGAGGAGCAATGGCGCAGACGGGAAGAGAATCGGACCACCGGAGCGATCCCGGTGGCCCGCGGAACTCGCCGGCGGCGCCGGTAGCCGGGAGCGGCGGCGCCCCGGCGCGCCGCTGGACAGGCCGCCGCGGCTGAAGCCGTGGTGGCAGCGGCACCCGCGGACCCGCGGCCGCGCGGGTCCGGTGCCTTCGGACGCGGCTGAAGCCGCGTCCATGACTCAGCGCGGCCCCACGCGGGGGGGGGGGGGGGGGCTGCACCACCAGGCCGCGGGGGCGGCGCCCCACGTGCCTCGGCCGTTCGGCCGCTCGGCCGTTCGGCCGCTCGGCCGAACCGGGCCAGGCCGGTCCGACCGTCCGGGCCGTTCCCTGGCCGGACCGGACCGGGTCGGACCGGGTCGGGTCGACCCGGGTCGGCCCGGGCCCGTACCCCCCGTCTTTAGATGGTCTTCGTTCAAATGGCTGTATCATGAGCTACGGGACTCCAAATGAACCTCCTTCAGCGGCAACGCGATCCTTGGATCAAGACGGTCGTTTTGGTATATCGCACTCAAGGTTTAGGAATACTTTGAGTACGGTCGGGTTGGTTCGTACACGAAACCAACTGGGCCCTCGGAGCGGAAACACTCATATCTTGAGCTACGGACGTCCGATTGACGTGCCGTCAGCTTTGTTGATTTCCTCTTTGTGAGACAGATCTTTTGGCATACTCCGCCCGAGGTTTGGATGTAGGTGGAGTATGGTCGGGTTGGTTTTACCTTAAAAACCAACCTGTCCCCTGGGACGAAAAAGCCAATAACTCTCAGACCGGGCGTCCGATCGACGCGCCGTCTGCGACGTTGAGTTACTATTAGCGATACGGAACTTTTGGATACATCAACTTCGGACTTTGTGTCAGTTGATGTATCAGCCTCTCGGCTCGTGGAGCAGACCCTCCCAAACGAGCTTGCTGTGTGCGGAACCCTAGGCTGGCTGCGAGTGCTTCTTCGACAGCGACGACTGTGCAGAGATCCTCAGTGGACTGCGGCGATGACTGTGCAGAGATCCTCCGTGGACTCCGAGGACGACCGTGCAGAGATCCTCAGTGGACTGCGGCGACGACTGTGCAGAGATCCTCCGTGGACTCCGACGACGACCGTGCAGAGATCCTCAGTGGACTGCGGCGACGACTGTGCAGAGATCCTCAGTGGACTGCGACGACTACTGCACTCAGCGATCCTACGTGGATCAGTGCTTCCGATCCTGTGTGGGTCCGATCCTGTGTGGGTCAGCGCTCAGCGGTTCTATGTGAGCCATCACCTATAGGTCCTGCGTGGGCCCGATCCTCGGTGGGCCCGATCCTGTGTGGGTCCGATCCTGTGTGGGTCATTGCGGGGGTTAGGTACCTATCGATCCTTCGTGGGTCCGACGACTTAGATGGATCAGTGATCATCTTTATCGTCATCCGAAGAAGTATACCTGTATGAGCTGAATCTTGTGTTTCTCTCCATTGTGGATTGTGTTGAGCTATCCTGTGTAGATTTACTGTTTACTCTCCTTTGTGGATTGTGTTGAGCTATCCTGTGTGGAATTACTGTTTACTCTCCTTTGTGGATTGTGTTGAGCTATCCTGTGTGGATTTACTATTTACTCTCCTTTTTGAATTGTGTTGTTCTATCCTGTGTGGGTATACGTTTTGCTTTCCTGTGTGGACTGGGTTGTGCTTGGGCTCGAACGTTGGAGCCGAACGGGAAATTGATGACTTAGGTATATGTATGGGCATATACCTAAGCCGTGTCAGATGTTACTTCGTGTTTGTATCCTTCCTTTGTGGATTATCCTTTTTGGATTTCAGGAGACCTTCGGGGGTCTCGGGGTCCCTACTGAGTAGCTTATACTCACCCCTGCACGGGCTTTGCCCGCACTATGTTGTATTGGTTGCAGACGACGGACAGCGCTGATCGTGGTGGAGGCGTGCGGAGCAGGATGGTACCTGGAGGTGGACCACTGGGCGGGACGTACTCAGAGCGGTCAGGTGGACCCGAGGAGCAGTGGAGGCTATCTGTACCCACCCTTCAGGTGGGACTTCTAGAGGACGTCTCGACGCTGCAGTTTTCCTTTTTCAGTTGCTGTTTTTCCTTTTAGTTGTACTTTACAGTTGGGCTTGTATTTCCGGCCCCTTTTACTTTCAGCACAGCTTGTACAGTTTTACTTGGTGTTTACTTTTCCGCTTGCTTACTCTGTGGTGCTTGTTTACTTTTCAAAGGAAATGCCTTCCCTTTTTGTTGGGATTTATGCCTTGGTGCTAGTCGCCAGCCCCTGGCCTATGGAAGGCGGGCTTGGGGTAGTCACGGCACGGGCCCTGAGGACGGGTCGTGACAATGATAATATCATTGATAAACACAACCACAAATTTGTCTAGGTAATGTCTAAATAATATATTCATAAAATCCATGAAAATCGCAGGGGCATTAGTAAGTCCATATGGAATCACCAAAAAATCATAGTTCCCATACCTTGTACGGAAGGCAGTCTTCTAAATATCTTCCTTCTTCACCTTTAACTGATGATATCCAGAATGAAGATCCACCATTGAGAAGTATTGATCTCCTCTTATCTGGTCGAACTAGTCATCAATCCTTGAGAGAGGATAATTTTTCCTTATGGTGATCTTGTTGAGTTCCCGATAATCGATACACAACCTCATTGTTCCATCCTTCTTCTTCACAAAGAGCACTGGCACACCCCAAGGTGATGCACTAGGACGTATGAACCCTTTATCCAGATTCTCCTGCAGTTGCTTCTTTAACTCCTCCAGTTCGATAGGAGTCATCCTATAGGGGCAATTTGAGATAGGAGTAGCTTCGGGTATGAGTTCAATTGAGAACTCTACCTCATTATCTGGGGGAATTCCATGAAACTCTTCGGGAAATACATCTATGTATTCCCTCACGATGGGCATTTTTTCAAGGTTGGCATGCTCCTTCGACTCAACCATTTGGTGGAGGTATGCTTCTTTATAGAGAATCAACACCAACACCATTGAAGGAATTTTCAAAGGAGATTCATGATATTCCTTTCATTTTTAGAGGAGCATGGGATGGTTCAGAATATGAAAAGATATTTCATTTTCCCGATAGTTGATATGCGCTCTATATAACGAGAGCCAATCCATTCCCATTATAGCATCAAATTCCACCAAGGGATGTATTACGATATTTTCCCAAAGAATCTTCCCACATACGCCAATAAGAGGAGAGTCAAACACTTGGGTTGAAATGATTGCACCACTTAGTGTTTTTACAGATATCTCTACTTCAAGGTTTTGGGGCTTTGATTTTATAGTTCTAGCAAACTTTCAAGATATAAAGGAATGCGTAGAACCATAATAAAATAAGGCTTTTTCCATTCTTGAGTTAATAGGAAGTGTACCTTGTATGACTTCATTATCATGCTCCACCTCCACAGTAGTGATGGCATAATCCTTCCCTTGTTCCTTCGGCTTTTTTGGCTACTGACGCTGATTACCCTAAAGAGCTTGAGGTTTAGTGAAATGGTTTGCATAGTGCCCTATCTCCCTACAGTTGTAGCATTAAACCATGAGTGGTTCTCTCCTTTCATCGACTACATTATCCTTCCTTTTCATATCATTTTGACACTCTTGAAAATGGTGTCCTTCTTTCCCACACTTGAAGCATTTCCCCATCCCTTTGAGGTCATTCCCATGGTGGAACTTCCCACATTTTTTGCATGTGGGTCATTGATATTTCTTCCCACATTTTTCTCTAGATCGACTGGCATGAAACTCCATCTTTTGTTTCTTATCACCGTATCCATGGGACAATTCACCAAACTCCATATACACTTTGAGAGCACACCAAAAAACTTCTTCATAACTCCCAAAGTCTCAAATTGCAAGAGCCTTTCAAATGTGTGGTTTTAATCCACTAAAGAATCTATCAATTTTTCTATCATTTTTGATAACAAAACTCGAAGCATTCCTTGAAAGCCTTGTGAAATTCACTTCATAGGATTTGATAGATTATCCTTCTTTTTTCTAGATTTCTATTAATTCTCTCCCCATCTTCATGTGAAGATTTTTCGGGAAATACATGTCAAGAAACATTATCTTAAAGTCTACCTGTTCCATCTCTTCAATTTCCTCCCTTGGCTTAGTGTTCTTAATCAAAGCCCACCATTGATCAACTTCTCCATCTAGACGATAAATGGATAGAGTCACATTCTCCATCTCAGAATAGTGAAGAACATAAAAGATCTTCTCCATAGAGTTGACCCACTATTCCGCAACTAGTGGATTAGAAGATCCACAAAACGTTGGTGGTCATTGCTGCATAAAATATTCGATAGCCAGTTTCTCCCTATTTGGTGAAGGAGGAAGTTCCCCATTATTATGGTTATTTTTCATAACCTGATATAATTGGGTAATCATCTCCATGAAGTTTTAAACTCCACCTCCCAAATCATTGGGGATTTCGTTCGGTCAATTGTTGCATTGACCCTCGTAAGAGTTATTGGCCTGATTTCTCATAGTTCCCACCATTTTCTAAAATAGAAAAGGATAGAACAAAACATAACTAAAAAAGTCATGAATAACTTATTAATTTAGAAACTAATACCAGAAAACATAACATATTGGATCCCTAGGTAAATATTCTTGTGTGCATATTTGTACCTAGTCTCATGCTATAGGTTTCCTCTAGGGTTCACTAATCCTAATTCCCAAATTAGCTAAACCTTGCCTCTGATACAAACTATAGAGACTCGAGGATTTTTCTTGCATTACTATTACATCATTTAAAAGATAAATAACATAATAGTATTACGCATAGAGGATCCAAAGGTTTAGTTTCTTGGGAAAACTAGGACCATACAAAACAAATACACAACAATCATGAAAATTTATTTAATTTCTTCTTCTCTAGATTCTTATTGGAACATGCCCTCTCCTTAGTAAATGTAGCCACCTGAAGATATACATAAAAAGGGGTGAGATAGAAGCCCAATAAGAGGATAGATAAGAACAATATATCGAGGGGTGATCATAATCATAACATAGGCAAAAGATCATGAACATGAGAGGAGCATAAATAAAAGACTTGAAATGTGGCAATGCATAATAATGAAAAATCATGTCTTAGTAGTTAAGTGCCACACATACTTGTGAACCAAGATAGAATCTTGTTCACAAATAATTTCACATTTACTAATGAGATTCATCACTTTACCCAATTCATTGGAGCAGTGTATAATTCCAGGAGAACCCGTTACTTTGAAACATTCATAATTGCATTATATAATTCTAGGCGCACCCGACACATCATAACATTATCATTATCAAGCTTTCCACAGGGAACATACATAAAAAGTGAACATAAATAACCCATGTTAAGGAATGGGTTTAATATCATAATAATACATTCATATTCTTTGGGTTCCCAAAAGAAATAGGGAACAACAAACATGATATAAGAACCATCAACTATGAATGAGAGGTAACAGTTGAGTTCTTAAAAGAATTGTTCTTTTGGAAAACATTTGGATTGATATAAAATTAATTAGAAAACATTTATATCCCATAAAATTAAAGAAAATTATTAAAAAATGATCTTTATGGAATGAACATATCCAAAATGGAGTGAAAGAGGTAGAACCCGAAGGATGAAAGTTGGGTTCGAGAATTTCCCCTTACCTTGCACCCAAATACTTCCTTCTCTTCAATGTCCCGTATAATGACATTATATTCATTAATTAGAAATCCATAACCATGTGTACATTAATTGGGTTCATTATGGTTTCATAATGTCATATTTTGTTCCTTTGGATGACCTATAGAGTTTAAAAACATTGTTTGGGGATGTTCGTTTTTATGGTTTTTCTTGGGTAGTTCACTTGTATTTTTAAATTGAGGTTTAGGTAGAACATGAGTAAACATCAAGAAATGATATTACATGTCATTAATTATATTACATGAGATTTAATGATTTTATAATAAATTATATTATATCTAAGTGGATGAATCATTAGATAAGAATTAAATGATGGTTATTTGGATCAATTTGGGCAGTTTTTGGATCACAACAAACTTTTTTAAACATATCACTTAGTAATATGTCCACAGGTTATTTCCAGAACATTAAATAGAACATAATACACATAAAATATTCTTTTTCAACCATAAAAATGGTTTCATGAATTGATCTGAATGTATAAATGTAAGAATAAAGCATGTCGTTCTTGAAGGTGATAAATTAACACCTCACGAACAACGTTCTCTTTAATAAACTAAAAGGAAGAGGGAAAGGTGTTTGGATGACATAATATCCAATTATAATCATAAAATTATAGTATATATATAATAATGGAGTTAAAATACAATTTGGAGGAAGATAGGTGGGGAGATATCAAGAAATGAACTTGAACATGAAAGAAAATTAAAGGGGAATAGGGAGGGAAATTACCTCTTGAATCTTTCCCTTGGGATCCTCCTTAAGGGCCTAAGAATGGTCTTTTTATGATACCATCAGCTCTTGGACGTGGGGGAAGGGCTACGGAAGGTGTTTGGGAAGAGTCTATAGAAGTCTTGGAGCTTGAGAGGTGTGAGGAAATGAGGGAGTGAAGGGTGGCTTTTATAGTGGAGGGGAGAGGGGTTTCCTTAATATAAAATTCATCAGTTTATTATTTACCCACAAGACAAGGAATAGTGAGTCTTGAATGACCAAGAATAGTGATTTTATAATGTAATGCCGAACCAAGTGGTCTTACTTCAGCAGAACATCTCACATGACCCAATAATTAGCTTATTTAGCTTATTTTGTAAATTACAGTATTTTTCTATTCATCAAAAATTCAAGTGTCTCGGAAAAATACCAAAAATTTACCCCAAACATTTTTAAATGGGTATAATCCAAAAATGAATTCCATTTTTCAAAAATAATTTTCTAAATATTATTAATTTAATATTTAATTCAAATCATAATTTACATAAAAAGCAGTTTTTAAGATTATAACTGATTTTATAGTGCTTTCAAAAATTACGTAGGGTCTCATGAAATTATCTAAAAACTACAAGAAACTGAATAAGTAATTTATGAATACATTTTAGTTAAATAAAATTTCTTTTAAATTAATTAATTAATTATAATTAATTATTTATGACTTCCAAAATACCAAAACGTTTACTAAGGTCAAATTGTCACTTTCTAAGATGTCTAAATTCTATTTTATTATTAATGGGTAATGTTACTCTTATGTTAGATTATTTACCATTAATAAGGGGAATATTACTATTCATAAGGGTATGTTACTATTCCTAAGGGTACGTTACTATTCATCAAAAATTATTTTTGTTTCATTAGACTTTAAAAATCATCTTGAACACAACCGTGTATATCAGATTTTCAAAATTCCTAACACAAAAGTGACAAAAATATGTTTAAAGGCCACTTATCCCTTAGTAGTTTATTATGTTGTGATATCATTTTATTATATGACATAACTATAAGAAGGGAATTTCCATTGAAAAACTTTGGGTCGTTACACATCTGGGTGTCACTATATATCCCATAAATATGGTAATCATGAAAGATGTAGTTCATGGAAGGTAGGGGGAGATATTTTATTTTAAATAGGAACACATTAATTGTTTTGAAGTTTAGGGTCATGCGAACATAGATATTGAGAATCTTCATTTAAGGTCCTAGAGCTCAGACTGTAAGGTTCCCAGTTTATTGTCATGTGCGTGGTACACATCCATGTAGTTTATTATCATGCGGCAAGGAAAGAGAATTGGAAAAATCTTGAGAGAGGTACATGGCGTGGCAACAATAAACCCAACATGAATGGCGAAATTAGTACACACCACACCACATTATTCCATGGACTCGGGATAAAATGGAACAAGAGGGTTCATTATGATGTGGCTAGACCATAAAAAATAATATGGGAATCACTATGTATCCCATTAAGTTGGTAACCAAGGAACACATAGTTCATGATGTTGGTACGGAAGGAGGCTAATACCAAAAGGGGAAATGTTGTCTCGAGTGAAGACATCGAATGGATAGGTAATTTATCGTTACACAACCTTGGTGAAAAAGACATCATTTAGAACCACATGATAAATATATAAGAGATCCTAGCTTATGGAAATGGAACATGGACCAAAAATGGAATGATTCTGAAACCGAAATTTTTGACATACTGTCATAAAGCGATCCGATGTGAACAAGGACACAATAGATTTCACCGCACCAAAAAATTCCATGCACATAGATTAAAGTCATGATTCCCAGACTAATGGAACAAGGCTCCTAGTTTATTTTCATATAGTTTAGACCATGAGGATTTTGGGATTTCCATGTTTGAAATAACCGTACCCATATC
This sequence comes from Viscum album, assembly GCA_963277665.1. Lineage (NCBI taxonomy): Eukaryota > Viridiplantae > Streptophyta > Magnoliopsida > Santalales > Viscaceae > Viscum > Viscum album. The sequence continues at coordinate 547,338,162 of OY728158.1, forward strand.
TATAAGAACATGTGAGGTATGCTCAACGTAAGAAACAAGGGTGGAGGACATCTTTGCAACACACAGAATACATAGCTGGGGGAGAGGGTGTAGAGTCAAAGATATCCCTTATGATGCTGCTTCACCCTCTTAAACATGCACAAGTTCATGGAGGGACAACACCAAGGGTTTTGAAATTCCAATTGATCATAGTGGAGTGGAAAGGGATGTTAATAACACAAACAATACAATAGGCTTAATGAGGGTGGTGTAATGATAGAGGATAACTGTTGACCAAATTCGAAACCCAACATCCATATCATGTGACCTGAAATGGGAACAAACAAATGATCATATTCCACGTACCATATTCTCAATGCGGTGCTTATTTCAAATTTTCAATCAAAATCTATAGGGACGTTGGCTGAATACATTAGGAGGACACTAAGGCCAAGAACCTATGTCGTTTGGGGGACCTTTCAGATGTGAATGATTATGGGAACCCAAATTTTTACGACCCCCTCCCACCAAAGATGCCCCTCCTGAGCTGGAAATAGTTAAAGGGAGATAATAACCCCCGAGTCCCACCTCCAGTAGGCCCAAGAGTGGCTACTAGCACCAAGGGTATGAGTTTTCCCAAATATGGGAGGCATTACCCATTTTTATTAATTATGATTGGGAAATTGGATGAGTCAAACACCAAAAGAAAAAGGAACAAATAAATGAAAATAAACCAAAAACCAACCCATATGTATGTTTTATACAAAACGGAAACAAACATACAAGTACAAGAAAATCTCCAAAGAATGATACAAAAAATAAAGCAAAACCTGCCACCAGCAAAACTCCAACGCCCAACTAGCAAGGTCCGACACGGTCCTTGAAGTCCTCTTGAAGACCTGAAAGTAAATGTAGGGTGATAATACAAGCATAATCAGTAGGAAAACATAAATATCTTGTGCACAGTTTGGGAGACATCTTAATGCCTCGTGAGAAAACATAAAGAACTAGATATTAGCAAGAAATCTATCCACCCAACCTTACAAGAAAAACTCACCAAATATCGCAAGTCAATAGAGAAGTGTAGTAATATTATCAAAGTATTGGTACCCCACACCACCTTCTCACCGATTACTACTCAAGCCCTCACGCCTAATGCTCTGATGCTTCCCCCTCTTCCTGAGCTAGTGCCGCAACCTGGCTATATGAAGCTCGAGCTAGTGCCGCAACCTAGCCATATGAAGCTCATTGTATCCTGCCAACACTCATTACTTGGCCATAACCACATCTCATCCCGAAGACACCTGGGAACCACATCTCATCATCATCCCAAAGACTCTTGGGAACACATCACATCCTCATTCTGAAGACTCTTGGGAAATATTTGTCACAACATTCTTGAAGGATATTGGGCTATAGAACCTGGAAGAGGGAGCATAGGGAATAATAGTAAGCAGCCATCCTTTGGATTTTGGGAATCTCACCCCCCATCCCACGGGTGTTCGTCACATAGTGCTCAACATGGGTGGGGTGCATAAAGGAACATAAAATGTTCATATTTATATAATTATATCAACCACTCATCCCATCCTATGGCTTCAATACAAAGATCTAGGAACATGCCTCGACACTACTACCACGAAAGTATGCACACAATAAAATGCCCCTACCCCATTAAGCATTTCATATTTCACCAGTTTTAGTTTATCAGTTCCTTAACTACCAAGCAACTAACAACAACCAAACAAGATCAAATGTTCATAAAACATATCTCTGCCAACAACAAATAATGTTAGGGAAAACACAAGCAACCCAACATCATTTTCTTTTATCTGCCAAACAATTCCATTGATTTTCTGAATTTAATAAACTACCATGTCCCACAATTCATTAGCTAAATCTTCCACTTTTTATTCATATGCACAACCATCCCTACAGCCCTGCTGCCAACCACCATAACCACAAAAACATTGGAAACAATACCTGTACCACATCATCATCCCTTCGATACCATTTCCTGCAGCTCCACTGCCCCTCACAACCCTATCATACACGCCAACCCAAAACCAAGACAACTGCATCCCCACTGTTCAATCATTCCACAATAACCCACGAAACACCCCTTGACATAATTAGACCCTAAATGGAACCCACAGAATTCATTCTTTATTTTAGTTTAAATGGGGTGATCATACAACGGTTCCAGGTATTCATTTAATCATTCAACTTTACATGATTAACTAATTTGCACATTCTAGGAATTTCATCCACGAAACAATCCATAAAAACAGGGAAAAATTTAATTTTGCAAGAAAAGGCCCCCAACATCCGTGATTTTCAGTAGGCATAAGCCCATTCAATTCACAACATAATCAAAGGATTGGAATTCAGGGAAATAAAACAACAATACCAAGAAAAATTTCCCCAAACCCATTATTTAACCAGTTGTTATCTTTATTTACCGGTTCAGTCGTATCTCATGAAAAACAAGAGGATACCAACCCTGCAAGATACACAAAAGAGAGATAGAGAGATAAAGGTAAGATCCCTACCATAAGGGTTTTTGATGAAACCACGACGGTTGAAGAACACTAAAGAAACCTGGGTCAATTCTCCAAAAACCCGCCTTAGATCTCTCCTCCTAGAAAGATCAAGACAAAGAATCACCATATTAGACATCCAGACACTTAGATCTACCCGTAACGGGGGTAGATATAAGAATCCGAGAGGAGGGGAGTAGATCTATGTATATCTAAGAAATCAAACAAGAATGATCATAGACTTCAAGAAACCTTCTTCGATTTGCCAAGAGAAACCTTCGGATCGCCTCCAAAACTCTTGGGAGAGGTTCTCCCACCCTTAAGGAATGGTAATCCTAAGTTACGGCCGCTTAGGGGTAAAAAACCATTTAGAAGCAAAAAAAGATTGATCCACAATTTTATGATCAAAGATTAAGTGCCCACACAGTTAGTCCCCACGGTTTGACAAACCGTGAACTAACCGTGCGTTAGCTTCTTCCTTGTCAACACTCCTCGAATGGTTAGTCCGCACAGTTAGCCAAACCGTGCACTAACCGTGCATTGTCCACTGCATCTAACACCAACCTCGAATGGTTTGGCCGCACGGTTTAGACAAACTGTGCGCCTCCCGTGCGAAAGCTATAAGCCTTTAGTTTCCCTTAAAAGTCCACCCAAACGCACCTCAAGTCACCTTAACCGCCAAGTACACCTCTAACACTGCATTTTCACAATGTAATGTACTGGAGAGGTCCTGGACATTACATCAGATACCTCTCAAAACATTCTCATATTCAAGAATCCAAAACCCACCGAATGAAAGTAGAGGGGTCCGAACAACTCCCCCCTCAAAAGATTCCTCTCAGGAGTAGACCTCCTTATTACCAAGGAAAGCCCCATTCTTCTCCTATCTCCTGAACAATCACAAACATACCTCTCCTCTCCCCTATGCAACCATGCAATGGAAAATATTAAACCATCCAGTCATGTGGGTGAGGGGTTTTGCTTCCTCCACGTTATGATACTATCCGCTTTGGGCAGCACTGACTTGCCTGCATGGGTTTAGGTGCATCCACTTTAATTCATCTTAACTACATATCAGGTCCTCCCCTCCCCACATTTCAGGACACTTATTATGCACTTGAAACACATTTCATAGTTAACCAGGTCAATCATTACATCGTAAATGGGTAAGAAACAAAATAGGATAAAACTCAAAACAACTCTAGGTACTAGGCACGCATCTGTGATTCCCGTTCCCAGGTACTCTCCTCAAGCCCACCATTCCTCCACAGCATACGAACAAAAGTAATAGTTCATCCACGAAGCATCTTCTCTTCATGACATTCTATCATCACAGGTCGCTCCATGAACATTGCATCATCCCCGATATCTAGCTCTCCCCAGTTGAGGATGTGTGAATCGTCGGGCAGGTTCTGATGGAGCTGAGACACATGGAAGACATCGTGCACCCTTTGAAGCGGTGGCGACATCTCCAGTTGGTAATCCACCTTGCCGACCCACAGAAACACGTCAAAGGGCCCAACAAACCTAGGAGAAATCTTTCTTCCCTTTCCGAATCTTTTCTACCCACACCGAGGAGAGACATTCAAGAACATGTGGTCCCCGACCTCGAACTCCAAGGGTCTCCTCCTATTATCGGCGTATGACTTCTTCCAGTCCTGATTTTCCCCCATCCTCTCTCGTATAAGCTGAACCTTCTCTGTCGTGCTCTGCACCACCTCCAGGCCAAGAACTCCTACTTCTCCGACCTCTGTCCAGTATACAGGTGAGCGGCACGGCCTCCCATACAAAGCTTCGATAGGAACCAAGCCAATGGCAGAGTGATATCCATTTTTGTAAGAGAACTCTATTAGAGGCAAGTTTTGTACCCATGATCCTCCAAGGACCAAAACACATTCTCGTAGCATATATTTCAAATTCATGATGGTGTTCTCTGTCTGCCCATCTGTCTGGGGGTGGAAAGCAGTGTTGAGGCATAGCCTAGTGCCAAAAGCATGTTTCAATCCTCTCCAAACCCATGAGGTAAACCGGGTATCCCAGTGGGAGATTATAGATCTCATAATTCCATGCAACTACACCACCTCATTCACATACTATTGAGCTAGGGCCTAAACCATACATGAATCTTTTATTCCTAGGAAGTGAGCTGATTTTGTCAACCGATCCACCACTACCCAAATAGAGTCGCAACCTCCCTGAACCTTGGGTATCCTTGTGATGAAATCCATCGATATGTCATCCCACTTCTACTCAGGGTCATATAAAGGTTGTAACAGACCTCTTGGGATGCGGTATTCAGCCTTCACCTACTGACACACGAGGCACTTTGCTACGATCTCTGCTATTGCCCGTTTCACCCAGGCCACCAGAACTGCCCTATCAAGCCCTGGTACATCTTAGGAGTTCTCAGGTGTACTACCAGGGGTGAGTTACGAAACTCACCAAGAACTCTCTTGCGCATTTCCTCTGGAACAAAAAAATTCTCCAAGAAAAGAATCTGATTCAGACCATCCTCCGACCATCCTTCCAGAGCATTTCTCGGGCTAGCCCGATTGCGCATCACTTCACTCTATATGTCTCCCCACTGAGACTCCTCCACCTGCCTTAGTAGGGAGGACTGCCCTTTCATCTGAAACATACAACCTCTACCACCATCTTCCCATAGATCGAGGTGTAGTGCAACCAATTCTTCTATTTCCTTCCAGACATCTGCCGACATTCGAACCACGTCCATCCTCCTACTCAAAGCATCAGCCACCACATTTACTTTGCTTTCGGTGTAGGAGATTTCGAAGTAGTAGTCCTGAAGGAACTCCACCCACTTTCACTACCGCAAATTCAGGTCCCGCTGGGAGAAGATGTACTTCAAACTCTTGTGATATGTGAAGACCACGAAGAACTCCCCGATAAGGTAATACCGCCATAACTTCAGTGAAAACACAACCGATGCAAGCTCTAAATTTTGGGTGTCATAGTTACGTTCATGAGGAAGTAACTGCCTAGACCCATAGGAGACCACCCCTTACTTTTGTATCAACACGCACACCAATCCTTGTCCTGAGGCATCACAGAATACCTCAAACGTTACTCCCTCTTCTGGTAATCTCAGCACTGGGGCACTAATTAATCTTCCCATTAGGTAACTGAAGGCTTCCCCACACTGCTCATCCCACAAGAATGCTCGATCCTTCTTTTTCAAGGCTGTCAAAGGTGCAGCAACTCAGGAGAAGTTGGGCACAACCCTCCGGTAGTAACATGCCATTCCAAGGAAACTGTGAACCTCTGCCACGTTCTTGGGTGATTCCCAAGAAACAACTGCCTCGACCTTCGATGGGTCCACCGCTATTCCCTGCTCGGACACCATCTGCCCAAGGAAGTGCACTTCTCGCAATCAGAACCTACACATGGACAATTTCCCATAGAGATGGTGCTGACGGAGGACCTCTAAAACTGTTCTCAGGTGCTCAGCATGATCCTCCACTAATCATGAGTAGATCAGAATGTCGTCAATAAACACCACTGCGAACCGATCCAGGTATTCCTGGAAGACAGAGTTCATGAGTTCCATGAACATAGTTGTTGCATTTGTAACATCGAATGACATGATTACAAACTCAAAGTGTCCACACCTAAATCTGATGGCAGTCTTAGAGATGTCACCCTCCTTCACCCTCAACTGGTGATATCCAGACTGTAGATAGATCTTAGAGAACTAACATGATCGTATTAGCTGGTCAAAGAGATCATCGATCCTTGGTAGGGGGTAATGGTTCTTAATCGTTACTTGATTCAGTGTCTGGTAGTCTTTGCATAGCCTGAGACCACCATCTGTCTTCTTTGCGAACAAGACAGGAGAACCCCAAGGTGACACACTTGGTCGAAAAAAACCTTTCTTCATCAGATCATCAATCTAAATCCACAACACCCACATCTCAGAAGGTTCCATCTAGTATGGAGCCATCAAAATCCAATGGGCACTGGATTGCAAGTCTATCTCAAACTAAACATCACATCGAGGGGGTAGAGTCTCCACCACTTCAGGGAAGACATCCATAAACTCACCAACGATCCCTGGGACTTCCACCATTTATGTATCTTCCGACTCCACTAACAATTCATCTAGCAAGGAAAGGAAGGGATCCCCTCGCTGGCTACCCTCCTGGAAACCCCACTCACTAATTAATGTTATATGTCGGCCGCCCATGCTTGAAAACACAACCCTTCTTCGGAAACAATCGATGACATCACACACCAACAACAGCCAGTCGATGCATAGAATGATTTCTTATGGCTTAATTTTCAGTAAAAGTAGATCTCCAATGAATTTGTGTGGCCCCAACATCAACCTACATCCCTGGAAAACATGAGACAAGCTGGACTAACCTCCGACTGGAATACAAAAAACCAGTGGTACGGAAAGTGTCTCTATGTCTTGGTTGAATACAGAGGCTAGACTGGGCACAATAAAGGAGTGTGATTCTCCTGAATCAATCAAGCCATAGGCAAGGGTACTAAATAAGATGATTGTACCTATAATGAATTCTAGCCCTGCTAGAACCGCTGCCTCTGCGATGTCCAACTGCCCATGCCCAACTCATCTACCCCTCGACTGTCATCCACCTCCGCAAACATGCCCTGGTCGAGGTCCTTGAGGAATGCCCTGAGGTCAGCCTCCTCCAGAAACATCTTCCCTCAAAGGAGCGGGAGCTCACTGCCCCTGCTGCTGCTACTCGAAGGGCCTAGTTGGAAACTGTTGTGGCTGAGGCAGGTGCTGTACTGGTCCACCTACACTATACTGTACTCAGTCCAGGCACTAGTTCCGAAGGTGCCCGTGGCTGCCACAGATAAAACACCTCAGTCTTAGGCATGAAGAAAAAGGGTGAGGACCGTGGGATTGAGACTAAAACTACTGAGGCCTGCTCCCTACTGGTTGGAACCTAGAGGGACCTGATGATGGAGGCCTGCTGCTGAAGGCTTTCCCCTTCGACAAGCCCAACTGGATTCCCTCTCACGATACACCTCCTAGCGTATGCATCCTTTCCACCACTTCAGCCTTCTTTTGGACCTCCATGTACGTTGTTAGGGTGAAGGGGGTAACAAAATACTGGAGGAAGGCCAAAGTTCCTCCTCCAAACATCTCTCCTGAGACTCCTCATACGGAAAGAGGTCGGGAGAAAAGTGAAAGAGATCCCTGAACTTGATCTCCAATGAGAGTAGTTCATGCCTCCTCTCAGTCTGCATTGTGGAAGAGAGGAATTCCACCTGGAACTCCTTCTCAAAGTCATCCCATGTGACCTCAGCCTCCCTCTTCTCCCCAAGATAAAGAATCCACCACTGATGCGCTTCTCCATGCATCGGACTCACAGCCAGAGGAATCCAGTCCTCCATCGGAGCCCGGATCAAGTTGAAATCTATCACCAGCTCCTCTATCCAGCTCTCTTTCTCCATGTTTGAGATGCTTCCCTCGTACTTCCCTAGGTTATGCCACTAAAAGGCTCTAAGTGTCTTCTATTACTGACCGTCCTCATCCTCTCAATCAGCCCTTTATAGATCATCCAAGTCAACATTCTGGGCTTCGATCGCTCGCACTACTCATGGTCATCTCCCAGGTGACATAGCTGCAAGGTAAACAAGTAATGCATAAGCCCGAGTAGTGTAGAATATTGTTCTTAAATTTTCTTAGACTTATTATTCATTTTAAATCCCCAAAATACCCAAGAAACACAAGAACTCAAGCCATCATGATGCATGTACCTTCCCTGGGGTCTCTACCCTGCAATCAGTGTAGCCTCACTTGGACGTTCGGTAGGCCAAGAGTCCTTGCATCAGATCACATGGGCCCCTAAAATCCTGTGTCTTAGCCATTTTTTTCTAGCCTATTTCTTTCACCAAGTTTGTCCAAGATGGTCGCCCTACCATCCCATGCAATCCTCACTGTGCCTAACTCCAGACTTCATCCTATCTCTCAACCTCTCCCTCTGATACCATTCTGTCACGACCCCCTCCCACCAAAGATGCCCCTCCTGAGCTGGAAATAGTGAAAGGGAGATAATGACCCCCCGAGTCCCACCTCCAGTATGCCCTAGAGTTGAGACAAGCACCAAGGGTATGAGTTTTCACAAATATGGGATGCATTACCATTTTTATTAATTATGATAGGGAAGTAGGATGAGTCAAGAACCAAAAGAAAAAGGAAAAGGTAAATGAAAATAAACCCAAAACCAACACATATGCATGTTTTATACAAAACTGAAACAAAATTACAAGTACAGGAAAATCTACAAAGAACGATAACAAAAATAAAGAAAGACCTGCAACCAGCAAGAACTCCAACACCCAACTAGAAAGGTCCTGTAGGTCCCTGAAGTCCTCCTGAAGACCTGAAAGTAAACGTAGGGTGAACATACAAGTATACTCAGTAGGAAAACCTAATGCTCTCATGCACAGGTGGGGAGACATCATAATTCCCCGTGAGAAAACAAAAGGAACCTGAGACTAGAAAGGAATCTATCTACCCAACCTTATAAGTCACACTCACCAAATATCCAAGTAAATTGATTATTATAGTAATATTATCAGTGTATTGGTACCCCGCACCACCTTCACACTGATTACTACTCAATCCCTCATGCCTAACGCTCTGATGATTCCCCCTCTTCCTGACCTAGTGTCGCAACCTAGCCATTCAAAGCTCAAGAAAGTGATGTAACCTGGCCATACGAAGCTCATAGTATCCCACTAGCACTCATTCCTCGGCCATAACCACATCTAATCCCAATGTCACCTTGGAACAACATCAAATCCTCATCCCAAATACTCTTGGGAACACATCACATCCTCATCCTGAACACTCTTGGGAAATATCTTTCACAACGTGCCCGAAGGATCTTGGGCTATAGAACCTGGAAGAGGGAGCACAAGAAAGAACATTAACCAGCGTTCCATTGGATGTTGGGAATCTCACCCCCGTCCCACGGGTGTTCGACACGTAGTACCCAACAAGGGTGGGGTGTGTAAAGAAACATAAAATGTATAGATTTATATAATTATATCAACCACTCACCCCATCCTAAGGCTTCTACACAATTATCTGAGAACATGCCTCGACACTGCTACCACTAAAGTATGCACATAATAAACAGCCCCAACCCCATTAATATTTTCGTGTTTCAACAGTTTTAGTTTATCAGTTCCTTAACTACTGAGAAACTAATAACAACCAAACCGGATCAAATGTTCATAAAACATATCCCTGCCAACCATGAATAATGTTATGGAAAACACAAGCAACACAACACCATTTTCTTTTATCAGCCAAACAATTCCATTGATTTTCCACATTTAATCAACTACCATGTATGACAATTCATTAGCTAACTATTAAACTTTTTATTCATATGCACAACCATACCTACAGCCCTGTTTCCATCCACCATAACCACAAACACATCAGAAACAATACTCATACGACATCATCATCCCTTTGATACCATTTACCATAGCTCTTCTGCCCACCACAACCATATCATACATGCCAACCCATAACCAAGCCAACCGCAGCCCCGCTGCTCACCCATTCCACAACAACCCACAAAACACCCATTTACATAATTAGACCCCAACCAGCACCCACAAAATTCATTCTTTAATTTAGTTTAAATGGGGTGATCATACAAGGGTTCCAGGTATTCATTTAATCATCTAGCTTTACATGATTAACCAATTTCCACAATCTATGAACTCCATCCACGAAACAATCCAGAAAAAAGGAAAACATTTAATTGTGCAAGCAAAGTCCCCCAATTACCATGATTTTTAGTAGGCATAATCCCATTCATTTCAAAACATAATCAAAGGATAAGAATTGAGGGAAATAAAACAACAATACCAAAAAAAATCCCCAAACCCCTTCTAAAACTAGTTATTATCTTTATTTACCGGTTCAACTGTATCTCATGAAAAATAGGAGGATACCCACCCTGCAATATGTGAAAAAGAGAGAGAGAGAGACTAAGGTAAAATCCCTACCTCAAAGGTTTTTGATGAAACCATGACAGTCGAAGAACGCTAAAGAAACCCGTGTCGATTCTCCAAAAACCCTCCTTATATCTATCCTCCTAGAAATATCAAGACCTAGACTCACCATATTAGACATACACACACTTAGATCTACCCATAAAGGGCATATATCTAAGGAACCGAGAGAAGAGGAGGAGTAAATCTAAGTAGAACTAAGAAACCAAACATGAACGATAACATACCTCAAGAAACCGTCTTTGATTTTCCAATAGAAGCCTTAAGATCGCCTCCAAAATGCTTGGGAGAGGTTATCCTACCCTCAAGGAAGGGTAATCCTAGGTTATGGCCACTTAGGGGCTTAAACGAACCATTTAGAGGAAAAAAGAGTTAGATCCATAGTTTTAGGATCTAAGATTAAGTGCCCACACGGTTAGTCCACCCGGTTTGAAAAACAGTGCGCTAACCGTGTGTTAGCTTCTGCCTTGTAAACACTCCTTGCACAGTTCGTCTGCATGGTTATCCAAACCGTGTGATAACCATGCGTTATCCACTGCCTCTAACACCAACCTCGCATGGTTTGGCCACATAGTTTAGACAAACCATGTGCATCCCATGCGAAATCTATAGCCATTTAGTTTCCATTAAATGTCCACCCAAATGCACCTCAAGTCACCTTAACCTCCCAGAACACCTCTAACACCGCATTTTCACAAAGTAGTAGACCTGAGAGGTCCGAGGTATAACACAAATAATGTAAAAAGTGAATCATGGAAATGGATGACAACATGTCGATTTAGAATCCAAAACTTGAGGTCCTAAACCAATGTGTATCTGGGTATGTTGTTGAAGAATAATAGAGGTTGATAATTCCATAGATAAATGGGAGAAATGGGACGATAATCTTGGGGTTGGACCCAAGGTAGAATCAGTGGGTGTTCCTACATATCCCATGAGGATGGGAATCAATCCATTTTAAGTTCTTCAAGATATCTTGCAGTTTATCATCATGCGACAAGGACGTTGTAAGACTGAAAGAAGTTCCCTGAAGGGAAGTATGTGGCACGACTATTGTAATGACCCAAACTATTGAATAATATTTTTTTCCTAAATTTTTGTGTTATTTAATTTTATACTTCACAAAATTATATCCTTTAATTAATGATGTGATATCATTTGGTTTCGACGGTTATATGAATATTGGTCAATATGACTATTGGAAACTGAACTCATAACATTACAATTATTTTTTATAAATACAAGTGATCATAGTTAATTAATACAGAAAGAGGAGTCGATGGCCTCATCCACTAGACTAGGTCCATATGAATCCGATCAGTCAGAGCTTGGGATGGAAGTTACATCACTAGGATTTTCTCTGGACCAAGCCCAAGCCGAAATATAATATGTGAAGCTTGAATGGAATCAGATATGGGTTATGTTTTAGATGATATAAATCACCACTCGAGAAATTTTTCCTCAGCTGCCCCAAGAGTCTATCTCCATAGCACATCTTACACTTAGTTCATATGCAGGTGTTATAAGGGGCTATGTAATGAGACCTTAGTTATGTTGTGTAATCCATTTGAATAAATAAAAATGTAATTTCTTATTATGTTAAATTTGTTAATTTTAAATGTCTGGATAAATGTTGGATGAATTTGTAGAATTTTTATATTATTGACGAATTTTGGAAAAAGGGTATTTTAAAATATTCATGTAAACTTTAAATAATTAATAATTTTAAATTATTTTAAAAAATGGTCTTCCATTGTTGTGATCAATAAGAAGTTTAGAGTCTATAAAATCAAAATTATTTTTAGTGAATATTAAAATATGAATAGTAACATACCACTCTGAATAATAATAATTAGTAAATTGGCCAAAAAAAAAGAAACTTCACCCATGAATGTATAAATACAATTTAGACATCTTGATAGTGAAGAAACGATCATAGTATATGTTTTGGTATTTTTGTAGGTCATAAATAATTTATTGTCAATTTTATAATTAATTTAATAATTTAAAATGGAAATTTATTTTCATAAAATTTAATAATAAATTTTTACTTTATTTTTTTATGGTTATACGTTAGTTTTAATGGACCTTGATAACTTATTCAAGGTGTAACAAAACTAGTTATAATTTTAGAGTTCTTTTATAAATAAATAATAATTTTATTTAGAAATTAAATTAAAAATATTTAGAATTTTTTTTCCATAAAATGGAGTTCATTTTGTAATTAATTGCATTGATATTAGGCTAGGGTTAATTTATGATATTTTTTATACAATATTTTGTTTTTTGGTGAATTGTGAAAATACAGTTATGAGTTTGGTGTGTCTAATGACATCATTAATGATGTAATAATTATTTAATCATTAAGTTAGACTAGTTAATAGTAATATATGATATAAGGTGTCTCATGTGGCCAATACAATTGGAAATTACCATGGGCAAGCCCATGGTTTTGCAAATACCACTGATTAGGTGTCATTTAGAAATTAATAAAATATTCCCTCACTTTTTCTATAAACACCAATCCATTCCCTCATTAAATTCATAAAAATATCCTCTCCAATGTTGCTCTAGACTTTTTACCTCCCAATTAGTCCTACCAAGGTTCCCTCAAACCCCCCAAGGTCCCAATTTCTAACTTTCGATGTTAATCTTCAAGGCAAGGATACCTTTCACTCCCCTCTTTTAAGTCATGACGTATTTCATGTTATGTCTTGTATTTCCCATTTCAATATGTGGGGGAATGTTATTATATATAATTATTGCTATCTATTTTATTTCTAAATGATGAGACACCCTTTCCGATATCATCAATTTATTTTCAAGATTTTTAAGTGACGGTGTTGGGCTGCCGGACTTTCACAAAAGAAATCACATATTCTATTTTATATCATGTTTACTTTCCATGTCGTATGTCATTAAAATATCCATACCATGTTCTTATTTATATTTTATTCTGTCCCTATACTGTATTATGAGTTTTTTTAGTGTTTTAAACTTGTCCCCTCTTTTTTTATTTTTTTCTAAAACCATGTTATATAGCCGTTAGGCAGAACAAATTTCGTCTAAAATTTTATCTCTCATTATCTCAATAAATTATCTTATCTTATTTATTTTAATACCCATACCAACTTCATCTCTATGGGTGTTCATAAATACATAAAAAATATATTTTGGATTCTGAAATTGACATACATATTAACCTCATTACCTTCCATGGGTTATAAATAACATAATAATCATGTTTTAAACACATTTTAAAACATCAGGATGTTGATATGAAACCCACTCCTTTTACTATATTTGGGTTATTTGTAAAATTTATGATTATGATATATGTGGATCACATAAAAATAATGACATATTAATGGTGTGCCCTGATATTACTTCAATGCATTGGGTAAATAATTTAATCTATAGAGATGAAAAGTTTAACGATACCTTAGTGAATAACATTGGTAATGTTTATGACACCACGGGAATGTAACTTGGTGATATGTTCATGAATGTCTAAATTAAATGGTTTTCCCACATATTCATGTTATGGTACATGTTATTTTCATTATAAAATTCCTCTACTTCCATTTCTCATGTATTGATGTTTTTCATCATGTTCTTATTAATATCACAAGTAAACCAATTCCCTTTTTTCTTTACTGGGATTTTTGTTCACCCTTTCCTTTGATGTATGTTTCCTGGTTATGAGATGAAATAGTTGTAAAGAGGAAGAACTTATAAAGTGGATTTTCAAAGGGATTTAAAAGTGTGTTCTATGTTTTCATTCATTTTGTTCCTAATTTCCAAGACAGTATAAATTAAGGGTCCTCTATTTGTAAAATTTAATGAAAAGTTACATTTAAAAGGGGGGATTCCATAGTTGGAATCAATGGAAATATTAGTTATTTATGGAAATTAGGCTATGAAATATGTAGGTAGAACCCTATATTAATGTTTAAATATATTAATACTTCCTGGTATTTTGGTGTGTATTGAGTAAGTGGTTTTTCATGAAAATACATCCCTATCTGGATACGAGCAGGTAGAGGCAGCTCTAGCACAAATGTGGCAAGGAGTGAAAACATTGAAAAGTAGTTTAGGGCATGACCTGGGGAATCTTGGTACATGAAAAAGGGCCTTGATGAACTATTGGTTACGACACTCCCATGAGATATGTTTGGTTAATCATAAGAATTTTATGAATCATTATGAAATATTTATAAATAAATGTATTTGTTTAAATAATGAAGTTTTAAGACATAAAATACTTTATAGATAACAGATTCATAAATGAAATAGTATTTTCACTAAGATTTTTTTCTTTTAAAAAATGATGTGAAATAGGAAGAACCGTTAAAATGTTGACCAAAATGGACCATGCATTAACGGACCTTCGATGGAAGCCGAAATGGAAGCTTTCATGCGAATGATGAAACAACTAAATAAAGATAAGGGAAATAACTTGAATCAAGCTGAGAGACTGATCTCACCTTAAAAAGAACATCATTTTTTTTGAGTCATTTATGCATCAATGACCACCAATCTTCAATGGATCTACCGACCCATTGATTACGAAATAGTGGATCAACACTAATGAGAAGATCTTTTCTATGCTCCGTTGTTCGGAACAAGAGAAGGTCACCATAGATGTGTATCGCTTATTGGGAGAAGTAGGTCGGTGGTGGGAACTGATTAAAAACATAAGGACAAGTGTAGAAGTTCAAGATATGAAGTGGGCATAGTTCAGAGGGATCTTCTTCACTATGTATTTCCCTTATTCCATGAGAACATTAATGAAGAAAGAGTTTCTCGCACTGAAGTAGAAAGAGAATGAATCGGTGGGATGTTATGAGACGAAATTCACTAGAATTTCCTACTATACCTCAAGAATCATCATGGATCCTAGTTGTATGTTTGATAGAATCTTTGGTGGACTAAGACTTCATCAGAGAAAGAATCTATCCAAACAAGGCCATGACAACTATGAAGAGATTGTACTGAGTGTGATGAAAGTTGAATTGGAATATGGTGAGATGTAGTGGTCACATAAATCCAATGAAAAGAAGAGATATATGGATCCAAGATTAAGGAGGATCTTCGATCAGGGAATAGGAGGCAAACAAGTGCAATGTTGCATGTGTAATAAATGTGGGATGGAGAATTTTGGGAACTACCTTCTCGGGAGTGGGAAGTGCTAAAATTGTGGAAGAGATGGCCATACTGTGCGGAATTTTCATAGTGAGGTGAAAACACAAATCTATAACACTAACAACAAGGGGAAGATGGTGCAAGACCTACCTAATGTTCAATGCAATATGTGTGGAAAACTTGGAAACTTTTACAATTACTATCCAAATCTGAGGGTAGTAGTGATGAATTTCCATCAGCCTCAGCAATGGCCACAGGAACAAGGTCATACTTCTACAATCACTACAACTGAATTTGAAGCACTAAATGATGTTTTGGAATGCAATATTGTTGTTCTATCAGATCTAGAAAGATCTTTGTCTGATTATGGTTATACACATTCCTTTATTTCCTCCACGTTTGTGAAGAATTTATAATCAACCCCTGATTTGATAAAATTAGATTTATCAGTCAAGAGTCCATGTGGGATTATCCATGCATCTTCATTGTTTAGAAAATCTTGTGTTTACATTAGTTATCATAATATTATCACAAATATAGTAGTCATTCCCATGCTAGAATGTGACATTATACTAGGGAAGGATTATCTCTCAAAGTATAATGATAAGATCAAATGCAGAAGAAAAGAAATATTAGTTGTCTTGGATGGATAACCTATAGTTATCTCCCAAGGAGAGATATCTCAACCAAATATTTGTATAGAAGAACATCATATATCCTTCATTATGGAGTAGACCAGCAAGTAATAAGAAAGAAATGAGAGTTTGAGGATTGAAAAAGTCCCCATTATCCACGAATACATTAACCTATTTCTGGAAGATTTACCTGGAACTCCCCCGGAAAGAGACGTAGATTTCTCCATTAAACTCATACCTAGATCTCATATGTTATCTAAGACACCCTATAGGATGGAAAATGTGGAGCTAGAGGAATTAAATAAGCAACTCCAATAGATTTTTGAGAAGGGGTTTATCTGACCGAGTGTGTCTTCTTAGGGATCACCTATTATCTTTGTGAAGAAGATGGATGGATCAATGCAGCTATGCATTGATTATAGAGAACTAAATGAGATCACAGTGAAAAAAATACCCTCTTCCATGAATTGATGACTTATTTTAACAACTTAGTGGGGATCAATTCTTCTCTACGATTGATCTTCGATATGGTTATCATCAATTGAGGGTGACGAAAGATGATATTCCAATAACTGCCTTCCGATCAATATATGGGCATTATGAGTTTGTTGTTATGCCCTTCAGACTGGCTAATGGACCTTCTATTATTATAGATTTGATGAGAAGATTCTTTATGTACAAAATTTATAACTTTATTGTAGTTTTTATTGACAATATTCTGATATATTCCTAAAGTTTCATGGAGCATGAAGATCATCTAAGGGATGTTTTGGAAACTCTACAGAAGGCGAGGATTTTTGGGTAGTCCAGCAAATGTGAATTCTAGTTTTAGCAAGTTTCTTTATTGGGGCCCATTATCACCAATGATGGAATTAATGTTGACCCTATAAAGAAAAAAGATGTAGAGGAGTAGCCTCAACCTACAATAATAACTGAGATTCATAGTTTCCTTAGAGTACCGGGATATTATAGGAGGTTTGTGAAAAATTATTTAGGACTTTATAATCTATTATCTAAGATAACTCAAAATGGGGTCAATTTCATCTAGTCAAAGGAGTGTGAGGAAAGTTTCCAAGTGCTGAATAAGAGAATAGTTATTGCACCTGTGTTAACTTTTCCCTCAAGTAGAGAAGGATTCGTTATTTTTAGTGATGCATCTCTAAAGGGTCTTGGGTGAGTCCTCATGCAAAATTAAAAAGTCATTGCTTATGAATCTCGACAGTTGAAGGTTCTTCAGTAAAACTATCCTATGCTTGATCTGGAGCTGGCTATGGTCGTTTTAGCTCTGAAGATATGGAGGCACTATCTTTATGGAGAGGAATGTGATATATACATAGACCATCAAAGTATGAAGTATATTTTAAAAAAATGATCTTAACATGAAGCAGAGGAGATGGTTGAAACTTCTCAAACACTAGCATTGTTCAATTCATTATCATCCCAGAAGAGAAAACCATGTCACTGATGCATTAAGTTGGAATGACCCAGTTCATCTTTCTATGATGAGGATTCAAAGAGATCCTTGGATCAATGACCTAGTAAATTTTTTTTGTGGGAATTATAAGGGAAGGGAAATCGTTAACCCTAACCCAAATAATTTCTCAACCATAATTACTGGAGAAGATCAGGAAATCTCATAAAGAAGATACTTAATTATAGAAGAAATTTTTGGTTCTGAAGGATGGGAAGTTTTCTAAGTCCTATATTGACCAAGAAGGTGTAATAAAATTTCATACAAGCATGTGTGTTCCATTTATTTCAGAAATAAATGAGGATCTGAGGGATGAAGTTCAAATTTATACTTTATCTATACATACAGGAAGCACAAAAATGTACAGAGACCTTCATGATCATTATTGACGGGATAATATGAAAAGGGAGGTTGTTGACTACACCTCAAGGTGCCTTGTATGTCAGTATGTGAAGGTAGAACAATAACTTCTTAAATGGGTATCTCAACTAGTACACTAACCATCATGGAAGAGGGAGAATATCACTATGGACTTTGTCACTGATCTCCCGATAACTTCCAAAGGAAACAATGCAATATGAGTTACTGTGGACCATCTCACCGAGACTTCCCATTTTATCTCTATTCGGGAAGATTTATCTCTTGATCAACTTGACAATATTTACAAGAAGGAAGTGGTAAAGCTTCTTCGAGTTCTACATTCTATTGTATCTGATCGTGATCCATGGTTCACATCCTAATTTTTGAGAATTCTTTAACATGCTCTGAGTACCCAATTTAATTTCATTTTGGCCTATCACCCCCAAACTGATGTAAATTCTAAAAGGACTATTAAAACACATGAGGACTTGTTGAGAACATGCTTAGTGGAAATTAAAGGTGGATGGTATCAACCTCTCCCTATAGTTGAGTTCTCTTACAACAACATCTTCAACTCAAGAATTCAAATGGCACCCTATGAAGCTCTATATAGTAAGATATGTGAGCTCCTACGTGTTGGCATAATACTGGTGAGAGAAATATTCTTGGGACTCATCTTGGGCATGAGATGACAGAAAATGTCTATGTCATCCAGCAACACATTAAGACTGCTCAGAGTCGAAAAAGAGCTATGATGACAATTGTCGAAGGGACTTGGTGTTTGATGTTGGTGACAAGGTATTTCTTCAAATTTCACCTTGGAAGTGAGTCATGAGGTTTGGGAAGAAATGGAAGCTTATCCCTAGGTACAATGGCCTTTATTAAATCCTTGATCACGTAGGAGTAATGGCCTATTAGATTTCACTTCCTCCAAATCTAGCACTAGTTCATGATGTCTTCCACGCATCCCTCTTGAGGATGTTTATACCTGACCCTTCACAAGTACTAAATCTAGAGGTGGTATAACTGGAACATGACATCTCTTATGAGGAGCAACCGGTGGAGATATTAGGTCATAGAGACAATGTTTTACGCAAAAAGACTACCCACCTTATTAAGGTGTTGTGGAGGAACCACAAATGTGAAGAAGCCACATGTGAACTAGAGGAGCCTATGAGGCAGAAGTAACCACGCCTTTTCTCTTCATAGGGTACGAGTTAAAATTTTTGGAATGAAATTTCATAAGGGGGGAAGAATGTAAAACCCAAACATTTGAATAACATTTGTCTCCTAAATTTTTGTGTTATTTCATTTTATACTACACAAAACTATATACCTTAATTAATGAAGTGATATCATTGGGCCATAATAGTTATATGATGTTTGGTCAATATGACCGTTGGAAACTAAACTCTGAATGTTAAAAGTATTTTTATAAATACATGTTATCATGGTTAATTAATACAGAAAGAGGATTTCATGGCCTCATCCAGTAGACTCAGGCCATATAAATCCCATCTTTCAGAGCTTCAGAAAAAGGTTGCATCACTGGGATTTTCACTGGACTAAGCCCTAGCCAAACTCCAATATGTGAAGCGTGAATGGAATTGCCTATGGGAGAAGTAAATGATGATAGAAATCACCACATGGAAAATGTTGCCCGAGGCATCCCAACATTCTATCACCATAACACATCTTACAGTTAGGTCCTATGCAGGTGTTGTAAGAGGATATGTAACGAGACCATAGTTACATTGTGTAATATTTTGGTATAAATAAAACTATTATTTCTTATTAGGTTACATTTTTAAATTTCAAATGTCTAGATAAATATAGGATGAATTCATAAAATTTCCATATTATTGATGAATTTTGAAAAAATGGTATTTTAAATTATTCATGTAATCTTAAAATAATAAATAATGTGAAATAATGTTTAAAAATGGTCTTATACAGTTGGGATTAGTAAGAAACTTATATTCTAATTAGATCAACATGATTTTTAGGGAACAGTAAAATATGAATAGTAACATACCCTTATGAAAAGAAATGAATAATACTGAATAATAAATCATCCCATAAAATAGAAACATCAGCCATTAATGTATAAATACAATTTAGACATATTATAAGTGAGAAAACGATCATAGTATAAGTTTTGGTATTTGTGTAGGTCATTAATATTTTATTTACAATTTTATAATTAATTTAATAATTTAAAATGGATTTTTTTTAATAAAATGTAATAATAAATTGTTACATTATTGTCTTATGGTTGTTTGATGATTTTAGGGTAGCTTGATTACTTTTTCTTGGTGTTACAAAAGAAGATATAGTTTTAGAGTTGTTTTTTTAATAAATAATAATTTTATATGAAAATTAAATTCAAAATATTTAAAAAATAATTTTCATAAAATTGAGTTCATTTTTGAGTTTAGAGCATCAATATTATGTTAGGGTTAATTTATGAGAGTTTTTATAAAATGTTTTGTTTTTTAGTGAATAGTAAAAATACTGTTTTGAGTTTTAGAGTGTTTAATGACATCAATAATGATGTAATAATGATTAAATCATTCTGTTAGAAATTTTAATAGTAATATATGATATGAGGTGTCCCATGTGGCCAATAACATTGGAAAATACCAATTTAAAGTCCATGGATTTTCAAATACCACCAATGAGGTGTCCCAAGGAAATTAATAAAACATTCCCTCAATTTTTCTATAAATAACATGTCATTACCTCATTAAATTCATTAAAAAATCCCCTTTAATGAATCTATATACTTTTTTACATCCCAAGAATTACTACCAAGGTTACCTCAAGACCTCATTGTCCCAACCTTCATTCTTTCAAAGTTACTCTTCAAGGTATGGGTACCATTCACTCTCCTCATTTAAGTCATGATTTTTTTCATGTTATGTCATGTAGTTTCCATTTAATTTTGTGGGGGTATGTTCTTATATATCATTATGGTAGTCAATTTTATTTTCAAATGATGAGATACCATTTTCACTCTCATTAACTAATTTTATGATTTTTTATGTAATGTCGTTAGGTTGTAGAATGTTCGTAAAAGAATTATCATCTTCTCTTTTCTTTAAAGTTTCCTATCAATGTGGTATGCCATTCAAATATCCATACCATATTATTATTTCTATTTTATTCTATCCCAATACTATGTTATGAGTTATTTTTGAGTTTTTTACCCTTTCCCCTCCCTTTTTATTGTTTTTAAAAACCATGTTATATAATCGTTATGCTATAGAAATTTCATCTCAAAATTTATCCCTCTTTCTCCCAATAAATTCTCTTATCTAATTTTTGTTAATACCCTGACCTATTTATTCACTATAGGTTTTCATCTAGACATAAAAATTATATTCTTGATTCTAGAATTGACATATATATATATAGATCCCACATTCACTTCCATCGGTTATAATTAATTTAATAATCGTGTTTTTAAACACTTTTTAAAAGGTCATGATGTTCATATGAAACCCATTTATTTTACTCTCATGGGGTTATTTATGAAATTTATGATTATTATCTATGTGGGTCACATGAAAATAAATAAATATTAATGGTTCACCACGAAATCTCTCCAATACATTAGGTAAGGAATATAATCTCTATAGATGACAAGTTTCACAATACCTTAGTGAATAACCTATGTCATTTTTATGACACCTTGGGGATGAACCATTGTGATATGTTCATTAATATATAAATTAAATGTGGTAGACACATATTCATGTTATGGTCCAAGTTCGTTTCATTATGAAATACCTCTACTTACTTTGCTCGTGTCTTTATGTTATTCATCCTGTTCTTATTAATTTCACAAGTAAATTGATTCCCCTTCTTTCCTTATTGGGATTTCCTCTCTACCTTTTATTTGATGTATCTCTCCAGGTTATAAGATACAGTAGTTATAAATAGGATAAAATTTTAAAGATTATTTTCAAGGGGATTTATTATAATTTTTTATGTTTTCAAGTATTTTTTTCCATATTTCCAAGACAATAGACTTTAAATTTCCTTTGATTGTAAAATGTAATGAAAAGTTATGTTAAAAAGGTGGGATTCTATAGATGGTATCAATGAAAAGTTTAGTTTTTTTATAGAAATTAGGAAATGAAAACGTTCGAAAGAACCCTATAGAAAAGGTTAAATATAGGAATACTTTCTAGTATTTTAGTGAGTATTGGGTAAGTGGTTTATCAAGAAAATACATCCATGTCTGGATACAAGTAGGTAGAGCTAGCTCTGGCACAAATGAACCTAGGAGTGAAAACTCCAATAAGAACTTTCGAGCTTGACCCAAGGTATCCTGGTACCTGACAATGATCCTTACTAAACTCTTGGATATGACACTCTCGAGGGATATTTTTGGCTAATCATCAGATTTTTATGAATCATTATGAAGGACTTATTGAGAAATGTAATTGTTTAAAGAATGAAGTTTTAAGACCTAAAATCCTTTATAGTTAAAAGATTCATAAATGAAATAATCTTCTCACTAATGTTTTATTCTTTTAAAAAATGGAAGGCAATAGGAGGAATCATTCCAATAGTGACCGCAATAGACCATCCACTGACGGCCCTCTGATGGAAGATGAAATGGAAAATTTTATGTGAATGAAGAACCAACAGACTAAAGATATGGGAAATAACTTGAATCAAGATGAGTGACTGATCTCATGGAAAAAAGAACAACATTTAGTTGAGCCCTTTAGGTGTCAATGACCACCAACCTTTAGTGGATATATCGACCCAATGATTATTGAATAGTAGATTAGAACTATCTAGAAGACCTTTTCTATGCTATGTTATTCGGAATAAGAGAATTTCACCCTGGTTGTCTATCACTAAGACGGAGAAGTTGATCAGTGGTAGGAACTGATTAAAACATGAGGATAAGAGTGAAGGTTGAAGCTATAGATTGGGAAGAGTTTATAGGGATCTTCATTAGTATGCATTCCCATCGTTCCAGGAGAACAGGGATGGAGAATGAGTTTCTCAAGATGATGCATAAGGAGAATGAATCTATGGGAATCTAGGAGATGAACATCACTAGAATTTTCCGTTATAAATAAATCATTGTCATGGATCCTAGTGGTATGGTTGATAGATTATTTGGTGGAATAAGATCTCATATACATATGAATCTTAAAAGCCTATGACAGATATGAGGAGATTGTGCGGAGTGCGAGGAATGTTTAACAAGAGTTTAGTGAGATGCTGTGGTCTCACAAATCCATTGACAATAAGTGATTTATTGATCCATGATTAGGGTGGAGATTCGATCAGGGAAGAGGATGCAAGCAAGTGAAATGTCCCACATGTAATAAATGTGGGAAGAAGAATTCAAGGAACTGCCTGCTCGGGAGAAGGAAGTGCTAAAACTGTGGAAGGGATGGCTATATCATGTGGAATTGACATAGTGAGGTGAAGCGACAACTTCCCAACACTAACGACAAGGGGAAGATGGTGCAGGCCCTACCTGATGATCGATGCTATATGTCTAGAGAACTTGGGCTCTTTTCCTATCACAGTCCAAATATGATGGAAATGAAGGGGAATCACAATCAGCCTTAGCTACGGCCAAGGGAACAAGGTCATACTTTTTGAATCACTACGTCTGAAGTTGAAGCGCCAAATGATACTATGTCAAGTATTCTTGTTATTCTTTCAAATCATACAAGTACATTATTTTATTATAGTTCTATGCATTTCTTTATTTCCTCCATATTTGTAAATAATTTCGAATCAACCCCCTATTTTCCAAATGTAGAGTTATCAGTCAAGACTCTTGGTTGGATTATCCATGCATTGTTAGTGTTTATAAACTATAGTATTTAATTTAGTTAGCACAATCGTATCGCAAATATAGTAGTCATTCTCATGCTAGCATTTGAAATTATACTAGGGATGGATTTTCTCTCAAAGTATAATGCTAATACCAAAAGTAGAAGCAAGGAAATATTAGTAGTCATGAATGGAAAACCTACAGTTATCTTCCAAGGAGAGATATCTCAACCTGATCTTGGTATAGAAGAAACTCATATATCCTTCCTTAAGTATTTGATCAGTGAAGAAGATGGAGAAAATGGGAATTTGATGATAGAAAATGTCCCCATCATCCAGGAATACGTTGATGTATTTCCTGAGAAGTAACCCTGACCTCCCAATGATAGATAGGAATAATTGTCCATTGAACTTGTACTAGTATCTCATCCTATATCTAAGACCCCCTATAGGATGGAAAATCTTGAGTTTGATTAATTTATGTAACAACTCCAAGAACTTTAGGAGAAGGGGTTTAATCGACAAAGTGTGTCTCCTTGGGGAGAACCTGTTCTCTTTGTGAAGAAGAAGGATGGATCAATGCACTATGCATCGATTATAGATAACTGAACAAGATCACAGTGAAGAAAAAATACCCTCTTCCAAGAATTGATGACTTATTTGACCAACTTTATGGGACTCAATTCTTCTCTAAAATTGATCGTCTACCTAGTTATCATAAACTGAGGGTGATAAAAGAATATATTCAAAAAACTTCCTTCTGATCAATATATGCTCATTATGATCTTCTTGTTATGCACTTTGGACTAACTAATGCACCTAATATTTTTTGGATTTGATTAATAGGGCCCTTAAGGACTACCTTGATAACTATTTGGTAGTTTTTATTGAAGATATTCTGATATATTCCCTAATTTTCAAGGAGAAATATGGTCATCTAAGGGTTATTTTAAAAACTCTATGGAAGGAGATTATTTTTTGGATGTTCAGCAAAGTTGAATTCTTGTTACATCAAATTTCTTTCTTGGGGAACATTGTTACCAACGATGGAATCACAATTGACCCAGAAAAGAAAAAATTTGTATAGGAGTGGCTTCAACCTACAGAAATAACGAAGATTTGTAGTTTCCTTGTATTAGCAGGATATTATAGGAGGTTTGTGAAAAACTTTTCACAACATTCTACCCCATTAACCAAGTTAACTCAAAAATGTGTCATGTTCATCTGGAAAAAGGAGTATGAGGAATCATTCCAAGAGGAGAAGAAGATATTGGTTACTGCACCCATGTTAAAACTACTCTCAAGATGAGAATGATTTGTTATTTTTAGTGACGTATCTATAGAATTACTTGGGTGCATAATCAAGAAAAATGAAAAAGTCATTACTCATGCATATCGACAGTTAATGAATCATGAGCAGAACTATCCAACACATGATCTGGAGCTGACTGTGGTCATTTTATCTCTGATGATATGGAGGCACTATATTTTGGGGTAGAAATGTGATAGATACATAGACCACCAAAGTTTGAAGTATATTTTCACAAAAAATGAATTCAACATGAGGAAGTTTAGATGGTTAAAAATTCTCAAAGACTATTATTGTTCAATTAATTATCACCCCATAAGATAAAACAAAGTTGCTGATGTATTAAGAAGGAAATACCCAGTTGTTATTTCCATTATAAGGATTCATTGAAATCCTTTGATCAATGACCTGGTAAAGTTGTACATCTGAATTATAATGGAAGGTAAAAGATCATCCCTAACCGAAATGATTTATCAACCGTCGTTACTTGAGAAGATCATGAAATCTCAGAAATAAGATCCTTTGTTATAAAATAATATTGGTACTGTGAAGGATGGGAAGTTTCCTGAGTTCAATGTTGATAAAGATGGTGTACTGAAATTTCATACCATACTATGTGATCCATATATTATGGAAATAAAGAAGGAGATGATGGATGAAGCTCATAGCTCAACTTTCTATATACATCTAGGAAGCATGAAAATGTATAGAGACCTTCGTGATCATTATTGGTTGCATAATATGAAAAGGGAGATTGCTGAATACACTTCATGGTGCCTGGTATGTCAGCAGGTGAACGAATAGAAACAACTTTTTAATGGGTTATTACAACCACTACCCATACCAGCATGGAAGTGGGACAATATCACTGTGGACTTCATCCCTGGTCTCCTCAGAACATCCAATGTTAACAATGAAATATGGGTTATTGTGGACCATCTCAACAATATTACCCATTTTATCTCTATTGGGGAGATTTATCTCTTGATAAACATGTTAGGATTTATGTGAAGGAAGTGGTAAGGATACATCGAGTTCCACTTTCTATCATATCATATCATAATCCAAGTTTCACATCAAAATTCTAGAGAAATAATCATCAAGCTCTGAGTACCAAAAAGAATTTTAGTACAGCCTATCACCCCCAAACAGATGGCCAATATGAAAGGACAATTCAGACAATCAAAAACAAGCTAAGAACAAGCTCAATGGAATATAAAGGTGTATGGGATCAACATCTCCATTTATTTGAGTTCTCTTACTATAATAGCTTCCACCCGAGCATTCAAATGTCACCCTATGAAGATCTATATGGTAAGCGATGTAGAAATCCTACTTGTTGTCATGATGCTTTTGAGAGAATTTTTTTGGGCCTGATCATGGGAAAGAGATGAAAGAAAAGGTCAATGCCTTCCAGAAACACATTAAGGATACTCAGAGTCGACAAAAGACTAATGCCAACAACCATTGAAGGGACTTGGAGTTTGATGTTGGTGAGAAGTTATTTATTTGAATTTCCCCATAGAAGAGAGTCATAAGGTTTGGGAAGAAATTGAAGCTCCACGCTGGGTACATTGCCCCCTAAAAATTCCTTGATTGCGTAGGAGCAGTGGCCTATTGGCTTGCAATTATTCCATATCTATCACAAGTTCATGATGTCTTCCATGTATCCCTCTTGAGAAAGTGCAGACCTGACCCTTCACATGTACTAAATCAAAAGGTGGTACAACTAGAACATGAACTCACTTATGAGGAGCAGCCGGTGGAGATCTTGGATAATAGAGGAAAGGTTTTACGCAACAATACTACCCACCTTATTAAGGTGTTGTCAAGGAACCGCAAATATGAAGAAGACACGTGGGAACCAGAGGAGTCTATGAGGCTGAAGTAGCCACCCCTTTTCTCTTCATAGGGTACGAATTAAAATTTTTGGGATGAAATTTCTTAAAGGTGGAATAATGTAATCACCCAAAATTTTGAATAACCTTTATTTCCAAAATTTATGTGTTCTTCCATTTTATACTCTATAAAATTGTATCCATTAATTAATGATGTGATATCGTTGGGTTTCGACTATTATATGACTTTTAGTCAATATGACTGTGGGAAACTAATCTCTTAAGGATACAATTATTCTTTATAAATAATGGTGATCATGGTTAATTAAAAAAGAAAAAGTAGTTGATTTCCTCATCCAGTAGACTTGGGCCACAGGATGTCCATCTGTCAGAGCTTGGGAAGGAGGTTTCATCACTGTGCTTTTTTCGAAACGAAGCCGAAGCTGAAATCCAACATGTGAAGCTTGAACGGAATCGCCTAAGGGAGAAGTTCAAGATAATAAGAATCACCACTCAAGAAATTTTGTCCAAGAAGCCTCAATATTCTATCACCACAGAACATCTTACACTTAAGTCCTATGCAGGTGTTATAAGGGGCTATGTAACGAGACCGTAGTTGTGTTGTGTAATACTTTTGTACAAATAAAATTTTTATTTCTTATTATGTTAAATTTGTGAATTTTAAATGTTTGGATAAATGTAGGATGAATTTATAGAAGTTCCATATTATTGATGAATTTTGGAAAAAAGGGTATTTCAAAATATTCATGTAATCTTTAAATAATTAATAATGTTAAATGATTTTCAAAAAAGCATCTCCTACACTTTTGATCAGTACCAAATTTAGAGTCTAAAAAGATCAACATGATGTTTAGTGAATAGTAATATATGAATAGAAACAAACCATTATGAATATTAATGAATAGTAATTAGTATTAAATTGACCAAAAAATATAATATTCACACATGAATGTATAAATACAATTTAGAAATCTTAAAAGTGAAAAATTATCATATTATAAATTTCTGTATTTTTATAGGTCATAAATATTTTATATAAAAATTTAAAATTAATGTAATAATATAAAATGAATTTTTTTTTCATAAAATAGAATCATAAATTGTGACTTTATTGACTTATGGTTATTCTATAATTTTATGGGACCTTGATTACTTTTTCTAGTTGTTACAAAACAAGTTATAGTTTTAGAGTTTTTTTAATAAATAATGATTTTATTTAAAAATAGAATAAAAAATATTTAGAATATTATTTTCATAAAATGATGTTCTGTTTTGAATTCAAACCATCGATATTATGTTAAAGTGAATTTATGAGATTTTTTATAAAATGTTTTGTTTTTTAGTGAATAGTGAAAATACAGTTTTGAGTTTTGGTGTGTTTAATGACATCATTAATAATTTAATAATGATTTAATCATTCTAGTGCACTTTTGAATAGTAATATATGCTACTAGGTATCCCAAGTGGCCAATACCATGGGCAAATACCATGGGCAAGACCATGGTATTGCAAATACCACTGATGAGGTGTTGCTTGGAAATTAATAAAATACTCCCTCACTTTTTCTATAAATACCAAGCCATTCTCTCATTACATTCATTCCAAAATCCTCCTCAATAGTGCTCTAGAAATTTTACCTCCCAAGAAGTCCTCCCAAGGTACCATCAAGCCTCCAAGGTCTCACACATCAAGCATTCCATGTTACTCTTCAATGTAAGGGAACCTTTCACTCTCCTCTTTAAATTCATGACTTCCTTCATATTATGTCTTGTATTTTACCTTTCATTATGTGGGGTTATGTTCTTATATATCATTATTTCCATCTATTTTATGTGTAAATGACAAGTCACCCTTTCAGATATCGTCAAATAATTTTCTAGATTTATATGTGACATCGTTGGGCTGCCGAATTTCCATAAAAGAAATCGCTTCTTCTCTTTTATTTCAAGTTTTCTTTCCATGTGGTATGTCATTCAAATATCCATGCCATGTTCTTATTTCTATTTCATTCTATTCCTATACTGTAATATGAGTTATTTCTGAGTGTTTTACCCTTTTCCCCTCTCATTTTATTATTCTCTAAAAACATGTTATATAGCCGTTATGCTGTAGAAATTTCGTCTAAAAATTTATCTCTGTTTCTCCCAATAAATTATTTTATCTTATTTTTGTGAATACTCAGACCTATTTCATCCCTATCGGTGTTCATAAAGACATAAAAATTATATTCTTGATTCTATAATTGACACACATATAACCCTCATTCCCTTCCACGGGTTATAAATAACATAATAATCATGTTTTTAAACACTTTTTGAAACATCATGATGTTGATATGAAACAGATTTCATTTACTCTCTTTGGGTTATTTATGAATTTTACAATTATGATCTATGTGGATCACATGAAAATAAATACATATTAGGGGTGCACCCTAATATCACTCCAATGCATTTGGTAAATAATTTAATCTCTGGAGATGACATGTTATACGATACCTTGGTAAATAATCTTTGTAATTTTTATGACACCTTAGGGATGAACCTTGGTGATATGTTCATGAATGTCTAAATTAATTGTTGTAGACAAATATTCATGTTATGTTTCATGTTATCTTCATTATGAAATTCTTCTACATCCATTATCAGGTCTTTATGTTTTTCATCAAGTTCTTCTTCATATCACAAGTAAACTGATTCATTTTCTTTCCTTACAAGGATTTCTGCTCACCCTATCCTTTCATGTATGTCTCCATGTTATGAAATTTAGTATTTGTACATAGGATTATCTTTTAAAGAGGATTTTCAGGGGGATTTATAATAGTGTTTTATGTTTTCATGTATTTTGTTTCTGATTTCCAAGACACTAAACATTAAAGGACCTCTGTTTGTAAAATATATTGAAAAGTTATGATAAAAAGGAGGGATGACATAGCTATCATAAACCTGACATGAATGAGAACCCAAGAGGTCCTCACAACACCACATTCTTCCGATAGAGATTTGTATAAAGGGCTGGAAAGAGTGTAGGAATTGGGGTACCTTTGATGGAACCATATATGAAATGATTCAGCATTACTACATTTCCCAAGAGGATGGGAATCAAGCCTCATGTAGTTCTGGAAAATGGTATGGTTGAGTACCAATGCCAGGGGCAATACCATCATGCAGGTCTAGCCCATTCACCAAAAGAAGAATCATTTAATGGATCTTGTTTTTCTATTAGGGTGAATGTGCTTTTCTGGGAATAAAAAACCTAGGATAGAGAATCTGGGTCTTATTATAGGAATCAAACCATATTTAGGCTTTGAAAAATGGAATGGTGGATGACCGATGAAATACATGATGTCCCCTTGATCGAGGAAACCACAATGTGGTGTCATTTTTCATCATTCATCCATGGTGATAGGGTCATAGTTGAGGGTCGTATGATAGGTCCAAACCCTGAATTTTAATGTAATGAAACAGAGACATAATAGTTTAAAGTCATCTGGGACTATCATTCATAGTTTAACATCATATGTCTTAGACGCAAACAAAATAACTAGGTTCTAAATTGAATGTGAAAGGTGTGGTAAAGCATACCTGATGTGAATGAGGACATAATTCCACACCACATCACATGCAACCCCAGGGTGAGGAGACCTCATGACAAAGGACTAGAAAGGAGAAAAGGAAGTGGGGATGGACTCAAGGAAAAAACTTTGGGGTGTTCTAACATATCCCATTGTGACTGGAATCAAGTTGTGTGTAGTTTTTGAAACACTGTTCCTTTTAACTTCATGTGGTAAGGATGGTGAATGGATGGTCTATCCCATAAGGTAATTACATGATGAAGATATTATAGGCTCGGTGTGAATGAGAAAAAAATTCCACATATTCTATACCATGTAATCCCATAAGAATTAGGGCCAAAAGGCCGAATTAAAGAGATAATTAGTGGAGACTATGCTGGACCTTATGATAACATGTCTTGGAATTCTTACATATCCCATGTAGACGGGAATCAAGATGGATTCCTTTCTTGAAATTTATACTGTTTAATGTCATGAAGTAAGGAAAATGGGGGTCTTAGTTTATAGTTGTAGTTATTAGACCAGAAGAAGTAAGATTCCTCGATGTGAGCACAATCATTGACCAAGTCTATAAGCTCACGTGAGCTAATATCGATGTGGGAAACAAGGTTGAAGAAGATCTTTATATGATATTGAATTCTCAGTAAGGGGAAAAGGTATATATTCAAAGATGGAACCATGACATAGACTCTTAATGCATAAATGTGCACAAATGGGAATATCACCAAGAGTGTTGAAATTCCACTTGAATATGATGGAGTGGAAAGTGATGTTAATCATGAGGCTAATAGTTATGGTTCAATGGGTGTGGTGTAATGAAAGAAGATAACTGGTGACCATGTTTGAAACAAAACTTTCATATTGTATGATCTGAAATGGCAATAAAAAATCAGTATCAATAGCTGACCATATTCTCAATGTAGGACATGTGTCATATTGTCATTCGAGATCCTCCACGACATTGGCTAAGATGGTTGGATACCACTAAGGCCTAACATCCATGTCGTTGGAGTGTACTTTTGAATGTATAATATTAGGAAAACCCCAAATGAAAGGAGATGTGAATCATGGTGACAGAATAAAAGCATGTCCATGCTAAATCTAATAGTCTAAGTCCCCAAACCAAAGTGCATCTAAGCATGTTTGTTAGGAACCAAAAACGTTCAAGGGTCCCAAATAGGAAAAGAAGACTCGAGGAGATGATTGGATGAACATGGGTTTGATATCTCTCAAGAGAGTAGTTTGTGGCGTGGTTGTTACAAACCTAATGCGAATGAGGACATAAGCCGACATCTCACCTCTTACCCTTTCCCCTAGAGATCCTAGAACTTGGGGTAGAATGAAAAGGTGGATTATAATAAATAAAGATATATTCGAATAAAAAATGATTGGGAGTTCTTATATATACCATAAGGATGGGAATAGAGCCAAATGTAGTTCAGAAATGTCATCCAATTTAACATTGTGCGACATGGATAAGGGGAGGAGTAGTACCTCATGGGGACATGTGATGCATGAAAAAAAAAGAAATAGCCCGATGTGAATGAGGATGAAGTTTCCATACCACACCACACAATCATATGTGAGATGTTAGGATAGAAGGCCTAAAAGGTTAAGAGACCTGAGCCTAGGCTATTAATAAATGATTTGGTCATTTTCAATCATTGCATAAGGATGGGAATCAAGCCTAACATAGTTCTAAAAGTTCCATGAAGTTTAACGTCACATGATAAGGATGAGGGGATATCATACTTTAAACTCATAAAGCTCATACCATTTTGTAGTTTATCAGTACATGGGATGAGTGCTGAGTAGTTTTACATCCTTTAGACAAGATGGATCAAGATGTTTAACATCATGCAGTGAAGATAGAGGCATGTACTCATAGGAGAAAAAAGTATTGATGAATTTATCTTTACTGGGAGGATTAATACACTAATAACCCATGGTGACTACGGATTATGCACCATTGGGGT
The DNA here is from genome assembly GCA_963277665.1 of Viscum album. NCBI lineage: Eukaryota > Viridiplantae > Streptophyta > Magnoliopsida > Santalales > Viscaceae > Viscum > Viscum album. The sequence continues at coordinate 547,370,858 of OY728158.1, forward strand.
AAACCTTTTGAATGATATAAGGTCCTTCCCATTTAGGATCCAACTTTGTCAGTTTCTTACAAGGTATCATTTGTGTTCTAAGGGCCAATATTGTATCACCTAGAAGGAAATAATGGAGAAATACATTCTTGTTTAAAGCCATGGATACCTTTTTCTGATTCCTTTCTAAATTGTGCCAGGCATGGAGTCTTTTCTCATCTAGGGATTCAAGTTCAGCCAGATGGATTTTAGCGACTATTTCTAGTGTCTGTAGATTGTAGATAGCTATTCATATTGAGGGTAGATGAATCTCGATGGGTAGGAATGCCTCTGTTCTGTACAGTAGGGAATATGGAATCTCTTGAGTGGAATTATGAGTCAACATCTTGTATGCCTAGAGAGCGTTGGAGAGTCTGTTCGTCCATATTTTCTTGTTCAAACCAACCATCTTTTACAAGATGTTAGAGAGGGTTTTTTTGAATGCCTCGATCTACCTATTTTTTTACACATGATAGCGAGAGGTATTATTGGAATAGATGTTGTACATTCCATAAACGTATTCAACTCTGTTGCCTAGAATATGGCATTTTTATTGGTGAGTATGATGTGAGGTAATTTGAATCAGTGGTTGACTTTGTTTTCATGAAGTCGACAATAGATTGTATCTTGACTAATTTGAGTGGAATTGATTTCTCCCAGTTGGAAAATAAATCCATAGCGGTCAGGATGATACTGAACTGGAAATCTATTTCCAGTGGAAATGGTCCGACAACATCGAGTCCCCAAACCGAAAAGGGTCAAGATTACTTGGTATAATAGGGATATTCTGGAAGATGATGAACAAAATCAGCATAGATATGACATGCCATGAACCTCTTGGAAGACCTGATACAGTCAGATATCATGGTAGTCCAAAGGTATCCCAATCATCAGATCTAATGAGAATGTTTTGGCCCAGCCTAATGAGCCTCATAGGAACCAGCATGAAGTTCCTGCATGACCTAATATATCCCACCTCCATGAATGTAATGAGAGATAATACCATCAAAAACATGTCTATAGGGGATCCACTCAAGACTAGGACCACTATAGAGGGTGAACTATACTGTGTGCGATCAGATCTGTTCCCGCTGGCTTGGTCTTTCAGGAGATTACTGTGCTAGAGAGAATTAATAAAGGGAGTCGTCTAGTCAGAAGTCACTTCCAAAACCGCAATAGGGGGCCTTGAGGTCTCGATGTGGAGGCATCAGGGATAAGGTAGATTACCAACGATCTATCATCATCATCTGGAGTGATAGGAGTGATGAATCTTTGATGCGCCAGATGGAAAATCAAAAATTCTTATTAATGATCTACAAGATATGTGGCCATGCTATCGAAGGCATTGGATCGACTATTCTGTGATTGATGGAAAAAGGGAAATTTTGGAAAAAAAATTAATTGAACATCAGCTGGAAAAAACACTCTAACAGTGGTACGAGCTCTAGATTCCTGACGACGTAGTCACTATTGATCTACATGATGACTAGTTTGGAGTAGACTTTCTCATGGTGGTGGGAAGAATAAATCTCGAGGTCCATCTTGAGGCCGATGATGTGGGCATGGTAATCATCCTTTTTTTTGAAACATCATTCTAACAATAGAAACAAATAAGGTAGGAAAACTTGTACAAGAATGATGAATATAATACCCATGCCCACTCTGTTGAGTCTGGGCCCATTGAGTCTTCTGCTATTAGGAAAATGGGAAGTTCCATAAAAGTGAATTATCCAACAAGGAATGGCTTGATATATGGGGATTATTTCCTCATAAGAAAAATCAAGATTCAGAGAATATTCTACGGAGGTTTTATGGGCAGTAAGAATGTCTTCTAATGCCTATCCCTTGATAACCTTCTAGTGGAAAAACATGATGTAGAACCGATGAATGATCAATGCCCACCGAGCTAGATGGTATTTCAATATGGGGTGATTTAGAATGTACTTCAGCAGATCCACCCAGGACACTGCCTATATCTCCTAGTTCTACAAGTAATGTCACAATTTCTATATTTTGAATACCATTGTGAGGCAGATCTTCTCGGCATAGGAGTATCTGGTATCTATATAGAGGAGCATGCAGCTAAGGTAATATAAAATGTTCTATATTCCTTCATTGTTCATATATGTGATAAGGCCACTGATAGACCATTACAGAGCATTAAAATAAAGGAATAGTGGTGTTCTATAAAAGGATGGCATCAAAACTGGAGGCTCTGGTAGGTTCTGCTTGACTTCCTAAAAAGTAATATAACACTCTTCATCCCACTAATAATCAAAACCGTTATTAATGAAATGGAAAAAAGGGTCACAAATGTTTTCAATATTTGTGATAGATCAGCGTATGTAGGCTAAGTGGCCTTGAAAGACTTAGAGCTCTTGAATGTTTCTCAGAGGGGACATCTAACTGATGGCCTTAATAATATTCAGATCTATCTAAATGCCTCTATATCTAACAGAAATGTTGATAAACTTCTCAGAGGTGACCCCAGAGGTTCATGTCAAGGGGTTTATCTTTAGATGTTGTAAACAGAGGAAGCTGAACACATTCTCAACATCTATAAGATGGTCATGAATCTGGAAATATTTGCCTAGTAGATCATCCATGTAGCATTCCTCCAATGTATCGAATATCAGATTGAATATGTAGTGAATCACATGATGATAGGTGTAACCTATATTCTATAGAATGAAGGGCCTTACCTGGTTGTAGAAGGTACATTGTGGTTCCCTGAAGGTGATAGAATATTCATCCTTGGGGGCCATTCAGATTTCATTATATCCAGATAACCCATCCATGATAAACAGAGCCTTGAACCTAGTGGTGGTAATAATCAATAGTTCTATCATAGGAAGGGGAAGGTCATCCTTCAAATAGTGAAATTTGAGATCTCAGATGTCTATGTAGGCTCTGATATGTATAATATTCTTCTGGATGGGAACAATATTAGATAATCTTCCGGGGTACTGGACCTCATTGATGAAGATGGATCTGATGAGCTTATCAAACATGGCATCGACCATGGTACAATGAGACGGGTGAATCTTTCCAGGGGCTACATGAACCCGGGATTATTTTTTATAAGATCAAGATGGTGGATGGTGACTATAGGATATATCCATGGAATCTCATCATAATTATAAGCAGATACATCACAAAACTGCATCAGGAAATCTATGTATCACTATTTCTCTTCGACAAACATAGTGGCACTGATCAATGTTTGTTTCAGATCCATCTCGTTATTTTGGTTCACCTATAACAATTCATCGACCATGGTGGAGACACCCTCTTAGAATGTGGGAGGGGTGTCATCCAAATACTCTTCTTCATCTGCTATGATAGAATCATCGACAGGAGGCAACTCTTCCCAATGGATGTACCTTTATGGGACATTGGTGCCAACTTGAGCAGTAGTGGAAACCTCATCTCGGGAATCCTACACTACTGAAACCATAACAATAAAAGTTTCTGACCCGATCACATCTGGCCTTCTACCGAAGGGGCCACATTTGATGATATCAAAGCAATATTGGCATGTTGGATTGAGTCAGTTTATCCCTACCCTATGGAACAAGCAAGTATTTTGTATTATCATTACCATGGGGTGGAAATCTTGATACATTATAGAAGTTGGGGGATCTAGGATCACATGGGCCCGATTTTTGTAGGAATATAAGGTGATAATCTAGCTCTCCATAGACTTGGGAACATACTTACCCCTCATTCAAGAGATAATGAAGCATTTCCCCATGTTTGGGGTCTTTTCCTCTTATCAGTGAATTTGGAAAATGTAGGCATCATCCAGGTCTTTCCACTGGTCAGTCATAGACATGGAGTGTTCAATTTCATTATCCTGAATCTTCTTGTATCTACTCTTGAAATATTTTCCATCCAATCAGCAGGCTTCACAAGAGGAAAATGGATACATATCAACTTGAGTTATGTCTACTCATACATTAAGGGAGTCCCTAAGGAATTGGTGATATCAAAAAGGGACTACCATGTGTAGGTTAAGCCATGGCCTTCCCATTAATGTGTTGTAAGAAGTGTCTTATGATACAACCATGAACTTGGTGTTGGAAACTAGGCCACCAAGCTGGGTCTTCAGGTGAATTTTTCCAACTAGCATCGGCTCCATCCACTCAAAACCTAGAATTTTCATGTTAGAGAGACTTAGATCTGCATTAGACAGTCCAATATTTCAATGTGTCTAGGTTGATATAAGGTACATCCTAGAGCTTGTGTCAACATGACAACTACAGACCTCCACTCCATTGAAATGGCCAATGATGTACAGTCAGTGTATTGGCCCCTATATAAGATAACATCCATCTTCTCCATAGAAAAAAATGACGACCAGAAATTCTGCATGCTTGACTCTCTCAGTGTAAAATGATTTTTGTGGCTTCTACCTCTGTCTCAATTTGGAGGATGATTTTAAGGCCCTTTTAGGGCTTCACCCATATCCCCTGATAGGAGGAGAGCCTCGAGTATAGTGAGCTTCATAGGAATGTGGTAAATATGCTAACGGATATCATACATCCATGACATGTGTACACTTTTGATGACATGAGGTCGATCCAAGGTAGGGGGCTTGACGAGCGCTGATGGTTCAACCAACGACTGACTGGTTCTGGGAATTTCTAATTGTTAATCTGCTAAACCACATTGAGTGACTATCGGCTAAGGGCCAGATTACTGAGGTCAATTTTTGACAGAACATGGGTGACCATAGCATGTTCATGGTGGTTCAGCTTCATCATGTTTCCCAAATCGCAGTGGAGGTAGATTTGGTGAAATGATATGAGAAGGTTGTGTGTGCTGAGATCTTTGATGGGCCTGGTGTATGGTCTCAATAGAAATCATGACTTGGCTGGAAGCACTGTCCAATGCATTCCAGTGAGGCATATAACCATGGCTTCCTCGATGATGACATCAGCTAGGGAATTTTGGTGGAACCGTCCGATGCTCTTCGTCATCGTGCACCATGTAAGGGTTTACTAGATCCACTATGTTAACCAAAGCATACCTTGGATAATCACATGAAGAATCCTCCATCACTAGGTTAATTTCGGGGTCAATTTCCATCTTGGGGGAAATCAAATCACCAAGATTACAGGATGATGAAGGAATTAGTGGGGGAATTTTAATTCCCTTGAGTCGTCGATGATTCCCCTTCTAGGAAAAAGAAGAATGATGTGTCGAAGCAAATGAAGAGGCTGTAAGAAACACGGAGACCTCTCAAAGCTCTGGTAGATTCAAACATGCATATATAATAAAAGGGAATATATGACATCCCAACGAGCCATCTGGTCATCTAATTATTTAGAAACTTATTTAGAAACCTATTGCTAATCACCCTCGCTATAACTATTGGGATTTATAGACACACATGCCACCTGTGATGGGGATGGACCCAAATTGACTTTGTTGTTATTGACTTAGTCTTGAAGCCAACCATTAAACACATAGCACTTCATGACGGTATTCCCAATGATCTTGTGATATGGGAAGTAATTGGGGAGATCAGTGATATCCTCCTCTTTGGGCCTCCTACATTCTGGAAACCATAGGATAAAATTTTCCAAGGAACATCGGAAATAAATGGGGCCCTAAGACTTATAAAATGAGTAGGTCTAATTCCTTTAGTCTGAGAAGGGGGCTCTAGGAGCCTATCCTTGATGAGGGGCAGGAGAACTCTATTGAGAAGGTGTAACCTGATTAACTCACCTAGGTGGCAGTGGCATGTTACGTAGGGGAACTTGTCAATTCTATGTTTTGTTCTTCTGGGCCGGAGTCTGCACCTGATGTAGTTTCCCTCACTGAGGATATTGAGGTGGCTCTACTAGTATTATCTCCAGCTTCCTAGGGCCCTCTATTTTTGCTACTTTAGCGGTGTTATCCTTAGCAGCTCTTCTCACGAGGTCTACACAAGTCAATGGATGTTCCTGATTGGCTCTCTATAAGGCTTCCTCTAGATTCTGGGATTTGTTAGAGAAACAAGAAATCCCCCAGGTTCTTCTATGTTATTAGAGATGGGACCAATTCAGTTTTTACATTCCCCACCCACATAGTCAGTGACTTCTCCAGGTTAACAATATATCAATGGAATATGTGAGGTCCTTCCACCTAGAGACAAAGTCTGTGACGTGCTCATCAAGCCTCTTTTTTCTCTTGAAAAGAAGAAAGATGCTTGTATTCCAAGACATAGAACAGAACTCGTAGGGAAGATGCCGACAAAGATCCTCCCAACTAGATACTGATCCAAAGAGTAGCTAGTTGTACCAGACAAACATGGGGCCTTCCAATGTCTGTATGAAACATTGGATATTGTAGCCTCCTACGACAGTGGAGTTCCCATCATGGGTCCACACCTTAAAATATAGTGGGCCAGATACTGCAATGGATCTCGGGTCCCATTAATGGGGGAGAAGGAAAGATTTCTAAAACCAGGGGGCGCTGGCATATCATCCACCCTGGCTGGATATGGTTTTTCATCAGGAAGGATTTCCACCTGTCGAGTTTCTAGGGAGTCTAGGCAAGAAATGATAGTGGCCATTAGATCATCTTGGTGGGGATTCTTATCTTCACAAGGATCTCTAAAAACTAGTTCTTTGGTAAGTTATTCCACATGATAAGCAGGACCATCGGCTCATGGAGTGGATGGTGGGATGAATTGCAGGACTACTGGTAAAAATACATTTGGAGCGGCTGGGGGAACCTGAGATGTGTCCCAAGGGGGGTTATCATGCAACCTGGGTGGATTTGGTGATGCATATAACAATATATTTAAATAAAATACGGCCTTTCCACCATCAATATGTGCAGGATGGTCAAGGTAACCTGAATGAAACTCGCTCAAGGGAGGCTATACATGCCCCTGTTTCCCCGATCGAAGATTACTGTAGTCTGGTCGTCCTTCCATAACATATTATATGAGAAGGTCATCAAAAATATTTTTATGTTCTCTGAGTTGTTGATGAAACATAGAATTTTTAGGGTTATCTTCCCTCTTCTGCACTGATCCTGATGGGTCAGAGGGATTGATGACCCAATCATGCTCTTTACCCGTATTGAGGTCCCGACTGAAGGGAAATGACTAAGAAGTCGCATGATGTCCCGATAAATTTACTTTCTGGTGAGTAAACCTTCACAAAAGTTCCAACATGTGTGGAAAAAACCCAAGGGGTATGCTCTCCTAAATGAGTCCTAGCTTGGTTTCCTCCTCTCATGGGTCGGCCATGTTAACTACGATTATGCCTGGATGCATATCCCCAATATCACCTGGCATGTTGGTTTAGTTTCAAAAAGCAATACAATGAAGATCATGATACTACCCCCAACCAAGGATCTGAAGGTGGGGGAATCCAACTGAATAATTCTATGGATCACAGTAATGGTCTAGATGCATCATTGATGGAGGGTCCGATGATGCCTGGGCGACTCAGGGTGCTAATCCATGGGGAACGTGACCATGTTGACCAGGAGAAATTTATGGTCAAAATCTTCATAGTGTCCCCGGATCATATGTTATGTTACCCATCGATGATAGATATGGAATTGCATTGCCTAAGGAGTTTGGGAGAAGAACATCACCTCCTCTAGGGTATGAGATTCTGGAGTACTGATTTTTAAAGTTGCAATGTGCCAGAACATCTTTGGGAACATGATTGTCCCATGGATGTTCCAAATTCTCCTAGGATCAGACTTGTGATATGGACCTTAGATTCCCCACACATGTACTTGGTGTAGTAGAGGGACTGGTAATGACACTGAAGTGAACTTTTTCAATGGTAGACTAGTCGGTGGAGTGTACGGTGTGCTGGCAGACAAGCTACCTCATCTCAGGCTATCCACCAAAAAATGAATTGATTGCACCACCACATCCCTGTAAGATGAACTAATTACCAATGCTTCCAGCATTGTGGATATAGGTTTCTGATGGTGGGTCACACTATTTCTTTTCCTCTATTGGTCCCCAGAATAACTCTCTTTGATCTTTTGCTGAAGTGGGTAATGATCCTATTAATGATAAAAGGGATTCCATGAGCATTTTGTAGAAGGGTCTATATCTTCCTCCTCCTGTATGTATCTTCAGAGGGATGTAGAGATCTGGTGGACCTCACTTTCTAGAAGGATGAGGCTTATATGCCTTGTTCCCTCCACAACCCCCGAAACAGAATATTAGGGTGAGGGTTCTATCACCGAATCACACTCTGCCACACAACCTAAAGAGCATAAGGGTTTTTCATTATTTGGATCTTCCCAAGATTATTCCTTTTTTGACGGTAACCGCCCTCCTACCCCAGGATGGTACTTCATGACAGATTAGGTTTTTTACATATGGAGTTCCACTGTCTGGATTGGTTCTAGAGTGGGGAGGACCTCCTCCTACACTAGTTGCGATATGAGGTGGGCCTTTATATCAGTTGTTGCTAACATAGAGAGGACCTCTGTTCTAATGAGATAGGGTGAGAGGGGAACCCAAAAAGATTTCAAAGGTAACTGGGGGAGTACCTCCATGTTTGATAGTGTTAGAGTGAGGAGGGCCTCTGCTGGATCTAGTAAACCTATGTGGAGGACCCCCATATTGGTCATCCATAGTGCGGGGAGGACCTTCGTGTTCACCGTTGATGAAGCGGGGATGTCCTAAAATATAGTGATTGTTGGCATGGGTAAGACCACTTCCAGAATAGATGAGACCATGGGGAGGTCCCCCATGCTATTGAATGACTAGAAAAGGATGACCCTCACATTGAAAACCTGGTATGTGAGTGAATTTATCATTCCAGGGGCTACGAGCATAGGGAAGACCTTTGTGCTGAAGATTTATGAAGTGGGGATGGCCTCCACCAATGTCGATGATAATGACATGGGGAGGAACTCCATACTGAATGAAGAAGTGGAAAGAATCTGATACTAGGACATGGAGGACATTTTTACTTAATTCTATCATCATGGTTCTGTCTATAACGGCTGGTGCTTTCTCTGATCACCAGGAGATCTTGTTAAACCTACTCACAAGGTAACTACTTCTTCAAATTTGGTTGGTCTTGGAAATTTGTCTACTCTTTATCTAGAAGTTTCCCTTGCACAATGATTATAGTGGGTTGATAGTTCGTGTTGGTGGTGGCTTGGGCCATTGAAGCTGAATATGGAGGTGCCCTCTAGTGGGCTTACTCTTGAGTTCACACTTAACATTGATGTCAGGTCAGCTAAACTAGAGCCGACTATGTAGGGGGTAGATTGTCTGCTCCTCGGTATGTAGGATCAACTCATGACACTGATGCGGCTGTGTGGGGTCCCTCCATGGTGGATCCCAAGATGATGTCTTAGTTGGTCGGACTTTAAAATCCATTACTTCATCATCATAAGGGAGTGAGTCATAGGGTCATGCCAAGGATAGGCTTATGAATCTTTTAATGGTCAGAGTGAGGGGGAGTGGCTCCCAATGCGGCTCTTGGGTGTGGCAGTGCTGATGAGGCAAGTATGTCTCCAGGTTTGGGCGGGCCATGTCCCTCATGGGGATGACCCCTTTTTATTCATATCATCAAACCCAAGTATCAATAACCCTCCTCTTAATAAATTCAGAGGTTGAGAAGGGGAGTGTATTCCCAGTAGTTGTGAGATTGGGAGACATCGTATAGTAGATGAAACTATTGGAAATTGCAGCATTCATACTTCCACTGTACCTATGTCCCCAGGAGGGAGATTATTGGTTTCCAATAGTTTGAAACTTGGTCCGGAATGCCCAATGATCAACTGCCCCAACATTGGTGAGTATCACGCAAGGACCACCATTTTATTGGTGGGACATGGTGCTAGATAGATGGATTTGATTACACTCTTATCTTCTAATGTCTCAAAGACTACTATTCTTTACATTGAAGAGAATATTCACATCGGGATCACCATTTCTGTTTCTGACACTTTCACCGGGTCATACGCCATCGTGCTATGATGCATAGGCTGTTTCCTCGTATTACTTCCTTCTAAATGTAGGTTGAATATGTATCTTATTCATTCACATTTTCTCATTGATAGAAATGGGATGATGGGGTGTAGGTTCTTTCTTCTGTAGATTCCTCCTCAACATTCGTCACCTAGTCTGGGTATCCCTTAAATATTTAAGATATTGTTCATTAATCTCATCCACGGTGCATTTCTTCAGGGATGTTGGTTAATTATAGTACTTCTATCAGGACATTCCAAGTGTTCATGTTAGGACAGAAAGAATTGGTTTGGGGAGTAGTCATGTTGGACAATGCTGGTGTGTCTGGATGCTGAAACATGGGTACACCTGCATTTCATCCCCTTATGTTCGGGCTTCTTGAGGGCACAAAAGCCTAAGGCATACCACCTCAATTTCTGGGAATTATATGCAAGAGGCATTCCTTGGAGGTTTTCCTCAGCATACAATATTTATCATGGGGTATTCCACAAGTTTAATATCCAACAAAGATGGATCATTCTTATTTGGAAACTGATAGGAGTTGATCATATGGGTGAATCACAATGTCCAATGAAGATGGATCCACGTATGGTTGGGTCCCTATAAGGGGGGCAACAAGGTTTAACATTAAATAGGATTGAACATTGTGGAGGCCTCCTACATACATGGTATAGAGGGAATGGATAAAAAACCACGTATTTCGAGGGGTGAATAATGGGATTGGTGTGTGTACAATGGACAACAACCCAAAGAAATGTTGGGGCTTATGAGTGGTTAGCGGCCCGTCACAAGAGGGACACACTATGTTGGATGATTATGGATTGTTTGGGGATTATGCAAGTTTAGCTACCTGGGTTATACAAAGAGTATTTATGGGACGGATGAGATGATCTCACTGGGATGTGGCACCCTGGGTAAGAATTGGGATTGATGATGGATGGTTGAATGAAGTTGATGGGAGAAATCTGGTGGAACCAACACAAAGATGACAATGATGTTGGGCTTGAACCTTAGAGAGGCTTCCTACATACCCTAATTGGATAGGAAAAGTTTCAAATTCCATATCGTTTATTGGCCTATGGGACATCTAATGAGGTGGCCCATGAGAATGGACGTGAGGATGGGACCCCACGGAACTGGAACCCCCCGGTTAAGGAATAGCCATCCCGAATCACAAAGGCTCAAGGGAGATTCCATGATGGAAAATGAGTGTTGGTATTGAACCTCAAAGAGGCCTCCTACATATCCCCATGGAAGTGAATCAATGTCCACATAGTTTTGGATGGGGCCTAAAATCAGGGTGTACACAAAAGACAATGACCCAAACACATGTTATGGATTAAGTGTGGTTAGAATCCCATCACAAGAGGGACACTATTTGTTGAATGTTTATAGATTGTTCAGGGATTATGCATAATTGTGTGCTCAAGAGGTGGTCTAATGCCACTATGAGACGTACTAAGGATGTAAGTCCCAACAAGGGGAAACCAAAATTTACTAGTGTTTGGGGTTGAATCTTAGGGAGGCTTCCAACGTACCCTACTATGGTGATAGGGATAAATACTCTTGTAGTTATAAATCATACATTTTAATGTCATGTAGTATAAAATGTACATACATTTTTACACTTGTAGGAAAAGGGTGAACTGATGTGAAGTGGTCGGGACTGATGGGTTTTGGGCTTAAACCATAGGGGGGGCTTCTTGCGTACCTTTCCAAGAATGGGAAAAGATCAAATTACATGTAGTTCATATGGAAAATGTAATGTTGGGATATGGGGTATTACACAATAAGGACAGAAAAAGGGGTTTCAGGGAGGATGCTAACTCTAAGCCCACACGAGTCATGCTCGGTGTGATACATAAGAGGAAATATTGACCTAAAGATCGCATCGTGAATGGTGCATATAGGAGGAATTAAGTGGTCTTACACATTGTTAGATGCCCATGGATATATAGATTGGGGAATTCTCATAGATTGAAGCCTAAAGGAGAAAATCCCAAAGGGAGACAAATGGGGTATAGAGAGTCCCTTGTGATCATATCTTCTCTTGTATTTGCGCTAAGAAAAAGTGATGAGGAGCAAGGGTGCTGCCTCCTACAAGAAAGGCTAGGGGCGTACACCATGATGGTTACACATCCCCACTAATAGATGTTGTTCCATGAATGGAAGATCTCATTCCATGTGTGGAAGATCTTAATCCCATGGACACGAGTGGGCATGAAAAATGTATGAGGATGGGCACCCCATGTATATTGCATAGGGAAAGACTAAAATATAATTTCATTTGTTGGGGATGATGATGATTGGAATTTTAACGTCATGTAGCTCAAATGACGGGGATTCATTCCCCACCCCTAGTACATATATAAACAGTGAAGTTTAACCCTTGGTGAAGGGAAGGCACCCACAATGTCATATGAAGACAGGGTTGTGGAGTGATCTATTGGGGGGACCACGTTAGCATCTCTATGTGAAGAAGAAATAGTTGTTAGCATGCTTACGCGGAGAATCATGAAGCAAGGAATCACAACATGGTGAACCACCCATGTGACCTTGAAATAACTTTGTATATAACTGTAGGGCCATATGAGATACATATGGGCATGATAGGGGTGTCACGCATCAGAGGGGCTCAGACGTGGTTCCTTAGGCTAAGAATAGTATAAGAAGATAACAAAGAGGGGAGCATGAAATTTTGAAGGGGTGCACACAATATGAGAGGTTGTGAAAAAGATTGGTTGGTTTCACACAAAATGAGTGGATGCATGCATGGGAAGACCCTGTGTGAATATTCCACACAACACAATAGAAAACAGGTGCGCAAGAGGGATCTTTTGTGCTCAAATGACATAGAGTAAAAGAAATGGGTGAGGGTCAAGCCCTTGTTGGCCCACCCAAATAAGGAACCCTAGGCGACATTTTGTGAAAGATCTAGTTCTCTGAGGCCATGTCTTTCGCACAGCTCTAGAAGGGTTTTCTTACGCGGAATACATCATTGGATTATCTTTTGTAAGTGTCCCCTGATGGGTGAGGGTAAATTTATATTTATACCCATAATCATTGGTGATAGTGTGCAATAGGAGCTGCATGGAATATTTTTTTTTGACGTTTCAATAGTCATAGAAGATCTTCCATGCATATGGAAAATTGTTTCCCCATGAATTTTTTTTTTCACACCATTGACATGGTAGGTTTTCAGATTTTCATCATGGAAGGCTTCATTTAACATTGCATTTGGTGGGAAATATTTGTCATGTCATTTCCAATCTTTCACACATACCTTACAACTTTCACAAACCTCCCTCAAGCTTCTCCGAATTGTCCAAGAATACAAAATATGCCTTATGTTTTCTCAATAGTGTCTGTTCATAACCATATTCAAAATTACGCATCAATAAACGTCATCTTTGATGGAAAATAATTTTGAAATATCATTCAAAACTATTTCATGTGGAATATATCGTTTATTCATTGAAAAAATATTTTAATACATAAAATGATTTGAAAATTATATTCACAGGAAATACATTGAAAACATATCAACAATACTTGAAATCATTTTGAAATTTTTTTTCCTTGAAAACATATTAAATAAGAATCAAAACATTTTGAAATCAATTTTCCATGAAAACATATAAATGCATATTAAAAATTTTTTAAAACCAATTCCCTGAAAATATATTTTAATTTTTTTTATAAAAAATTAATCTTTAGACAGTAAAATAAAGCTTCAAAGGATTAATAATGGGTAAATATTTGCATGTTGTACAAGGTAAAAACATTCCTCTTACACGATAAAAGTGTTAAGAAAATTTCTCATTCAGAAATATGGAAGAATATTCATTTGAAGACATTGTAATTTTTTTAAAAATGTATTTTAATGAGAAAAGTAAAATATTAAAATATTCTTGGAACCCTTTTTGGAAAACATGATTTTAAAGGAACACATATTCCCGACTGAAGTGAATGTAATGTCAAGCATTATTAATAATACACAATTAACTATATTATGTACAGAATAGTATAATAAATGGTACCAATATATGAATAAATCATTAACAACCATATTTTAATAAAATAAATTTATGTTATTCAGATATGAGTCATACTGTTTCATCATGTGAATCATAAATATAAACAATCTAGAAAGGTGATAATATTGTCTCAAAATACTCTTATAATTTGGTAACTCATACTCTCTATGTAAGAAAAAAATATAAGGATGCTAAATATATCATGAAAATAAGGAACTTCATGAAATAACATGTAAAATTGAAGTATATACACCTCTAAGAGAATTTAGTATCATAACGAAGTATGATTGTCAAATAAGGAAAACTGAGTCAAAACTATTTCACCAATTTGGTATATTTTTAAACATAAACCCCAGGAAGGAAATATCATAAAATATATATTTGAATACATATAAATATAATTATAAGATACGTTGAATAAAATCACTGGTAACACATACACTACACAAAAGTAATGAGTGGAAGATATTGCATGTATCTCATAGAAATAAATAGTGAGGTAAAATCTCATAACATTGGGTCTTGACTCTCGTCTTACTCATTCAAACCACCAGTATGATAAATATAAATTTATTATAAATATTTTACCAAACTATATGATTATATATAATATCATATAACTTTTTATTATGACCTTATATTACCCACTTTTTATCCTTCCTATGTTGAGGTTTCACTTTGGGTAATATTCTCTTTATTCTTCACATTTTTCATAATTTATTATATCTTTAGTCCCTATACTTGTATCAAAATTTCCAGAATGTAAACCATGATATAAATATCACATATATATATATATATAATATCTATATTATAGTAATATATAAAATATATAAGTATTAAATGGAATACACCATTCATGCAGACATACGGTCATACGTACTGATGAACACTATTTCTGTTTTATTGTCGTGTTTAATGAAAAAATCGTAAAAGACTTATATGTAAATATATATCATTATTAAAGTTTTTATGTGAAACAATATATATTTTATATATTGATTCAAACCATCATTAATAAATTCCATGTACTTTTAGAATGAATCATATCAAATTAATGGGGCGTATGACTAGACTTCCTCAAACAAATTTATCATAGTTAAATAAGATGGAAAGCATAAAAGTATGTTCTAAATATAATATAAAAATGCATAAAAGAATTATAAATAATATATATCATATATAAATATAGTATCTATAATAATGGCCACCATGATAGGTGTCAATGTTAAAACTAATAATCATCATTTCCTGAGGTAGTAGTTCATCAAACATAGAAATAATAAGTTCGTTAGCTGTTAGATGGAGGTGTGTGTATATATGGGAAGAAAAATTTATATAAAAAATTCCTAATATATTTAGGATATTCTTTTGTATATATTAATAGAATAAAGGGAGTGTATGGGTATAGAAGGAAAAGAACATAAATGACTTTAGAGAAGATGTTACCTCTTAACCGGGTAAATCTTTTTGGTTTGTGCCAAAAGGATTCCTTGGATTTCCTTTTTTCAAAATGTATGATTTTAGGATGAAGGTATGGATTTTGGGAAGTGTATGGATAATATATTGGCATAAACCAAGAGTTTTTTGAGGTGTGATGATGTGGGATAGGTGGTTGTCTTTTATAGGAAAGGAAAAGGACTCACTTGGAATTATTGAAAACATGTAAGTTGTAGACATGTTCATACATACAAAATCCATACCAAACCAACAAAAAAATATAATTTAAGGTCTGGGGCCATAAAATTTATAATATAGGGTTTTGAAAATTTTACAGGTCATTTGGGCCTCTAATATTAATGTTTATCCCCTAAGTAATCTTAAATTGACATTAATTACTGTGATTAATTTTAATCACTTTTATTTAAATTTATTGGTCAAAAAGCAATTAGATCATATTAAAATATAAGTGTTTTAATTATTAAAATGGTGAATTCATTTTTTTCAAAATTCAATTCATAGAATCGGATAAAATAAGATTAATGCTAATCCTGCATCTAGAACAAAATTATGGTTCTCTAATGTAAAAAGAAGTTAACAAGATTATTAGGTTTTTATATTCAATTTCAAAGTGGAATTGATTATGTTGACCTAAATTATATTAATTGACCTATAATTGATCAAATGATACATTATTAAAATTAAAATATAATTTTTAATTCAAATTTATTTTGATAAAACTTTAGTTTTTAACCCTAAACCATTATTTTTTACTATTCCTCAAAAAATGAAGTGTCTATAAAAAGTCACAAAAAAAACATAAGGTACATCAAACATTTAAACTTAATAATGATGTTTATTTTATTAAATTAAATTTATAAATTTTTCAGAAGTAAATTTTATTATTAATAGAGGTTTAGTTGAGAAAATTATATTTTTAACCATAAAAGGGGTTTTCGAAAAAATAATATCTTTCATTACAAATATGTTTTATTTATATAAATCAATTATAGAAAATGTTTGAAATGTATTTATTACTATTCATATTACTATGTTTAACATCTAGTTTATAATTTTATCATTTAAAAAAGTTAAAATAAAATGATGCTTCACAGAGACTTGGTGGTGCGAGTAACATATTCATAGTCGGAGTTGTGGGTAACACAAGACCATCCAGAATTGCATCTAGTAAAAAACAAGTCGTTAATGACTGTAGTGCATGCCAAGTCAGTACCATGTAAAAGGATTGTTTGACTTATTTTTGTAATATATATATATATATATATATACATATATAACTATTTCTAGTATAACATGAAATAAAAAATACCAAAAAGTCAAATTAATTCGAAAAAAATATTTCATAAAATCTCTGGTTGTTATAATCCATAATAGTCCATTAGGAACATACTCTCCCATGTCAATATTAGGGACTCAACTTCTCTCTCCTTCCAGAGTGCCTCCCGATAAATGCGCTTAAAGAAAATCTCACACTATTCCTTCCATGCCATATTCCCTATATCTCCACACCAATTTTGGATGTCCAGTAATCCATTCATTTGACAACATAACATATATGTTTCTTGATAGACTCTATTAATAGATGAAGTCTCTACGTAGTCATGTATGGTCTGGATAGAATCAGTCTATAACTCAGCATCCTCCGGTGAACACACCCGGTAAACATCATAGGGTGCTGCAACTAAAACTCCCTCATCATATTATACATGATTTCTATAACAAACCCTGGGTCTCTTTACATGAATTGTATAAATGTAGAAAATATAACTTGGAAAAACCCTCTCACTTCATCACACAATAATACATGTGGATCAGGTGATACTACTATAGGATAATCTCCAACTAGGTCATCCTATCATCATATAAATAAGCAACTTCAGGGAATCATATCTCTAAAATTATAAAACATGTCACATGAAAAATAACACAATATCAACTCAATTATTTATTGGAAACATCCCAATAATACACAACATGTATTTTCCTATTTTTCCAATATTTTCAACATTAAGGCACTATCACCACACTTACCCATCCTATATCTATTACATGGTTAACCAAAGGATAAAATAATCATCATTATTCAAATTCTCATTATACACCAACTTATTCATATTCTACAAAAATTTTCAATTTAAATTTTACATTAGGATGATGTTTCTATTTTAATTAAAAAAGTGAATAAAACTTTTCAATTTCATCACAAACCCAAAAATTGTTTCCCAATGCATTTATAAAATTATTCATGTAACAAAATTATCCTTTGTACCTAAAATAATTCATTCATAATAAACTCTATTTTCATTATAGAACATGATTCATATCTCCTGAAAACTCAAAAACAATGATCACACCACACAACAAGTGCCTCACTCGAGGTGGAATAACATTCAACTATCACAAAACACGTCAATAGAAACAATCCCACATAGGGTAATTAAAACTGTTCATAGAGTTTCCTAAGTAGTGGAACACATTTTTTATAAATATTATTCCACATCTAGGGGAACATAGATACTCCTAGGAGTGTGCACTGTTTGACAAACAGTGAGTCAACCATGTGAATCCACTCTGTTTGTGTTTGCATGGTCTAGTGGTATGGGTGCAGGGTTTCAGGAAACTATGAACCAATCATGTAAATCCACTCCACATTGCAATTTTCTACAATTTTGCTGAAAAATATTCCCTGGGTAACATCCAAAAATAAATTACTGAAAACTAGGTAGAAAAACACCTAAAAACTAGCTCAAGACATCTATAGAAAAGGTAGGATTCTCACATATAATAAATTTAAATTTATTATTATCCTATTAAATAATCATTTAAAAACTTATTTAATCATATATGATCTACTTATAACATTTTATCACACATTTATCAATATTTACTTATTAAAATCATTATTTTCTAGTGCTCACTATTTTATTTTTCATCAGAATTTCATTTGGATAGTTCTTGTCCATGTACGTGGATCATGGTCCAATAATAATTTTTTTAATAATTATATAAATATCATTTATATTAATTATATATATATATATATATATTTTTTAATCCCTAAATATAGAGATATAAAAATTTAACACCTTATTTATGGAGGAGGTAAGCTGTAAGTATGCATTAATGTTGTTTTCACTTTTTTACTTACAAAAGAAGAGAAATAAAAATATTAATTCACATTTTATGAATAGTTATTATATAATATATATAATATATATTCATTAAATATATCTTTATTATCATCCATTTAAATATGAAATGAATAATTAATCATGTCGCTTCATCATGGTGGTTGTCCACATGTACCCACGAGTAATGTTTTCATTTTCCAACAGATTGAAATGTAAAAATGAATATATAATATTATAATTATAGAAGAATATATATATCAAAAAAAATATATATAAATATGTTACCCATTATAATAACCATCCATGAATGATGTTTGGGTAAGATGAATTGTATTGCTATGTGGAGGCAATAGTCTATACGTATTCATGAAAGATACTTTAACTTCGCAATTGATGGAAAATAGGGTGTATAATGGTAGTTATATAATCATATTAACATTTAATTATTTATATTATTATTGAATAAAAATTTTAATTATTAATATAAGGAGTTGGAATAAATGATAAATTGAAAGAAGTTGGGAAGGATGATTATCGCTTCTTCGGTAGGCCACATTTAGATCATTTTTATGGTCACATGGAATTATCCTTCATAAATAAAAGCACATTTGATTAATTTATAGAAAATTTTATAATGGAAATTATTTATTTTGTGTAAATATATATGTATCAATGTGTTGTAGATAAGGGAAAGGAGGTGTGTCCTTTTATAAGTGGAGGAGGGGACACACATGTAATTTTTTAGAGATTCAAATATAATGTTAAACTCTAATAAAATGATTCCAAATGAATATAGGATCAAATTTTGAATAGGATTATGTAAATATATTTCTATCCAATATAATTTTTAGAATATTATTTTGAAAACATACCATTATCTCTTATTTTAACCCATCTGGTAATTTTTTTTAACGATAACTATGGTGTATTTTTTTCAATATTTAATATTCAATAAGAAAAAAATGATAGTAGAATCATTAATAAAATTATATTATGATTAAAAATATATAATATATTTTATCAATTTAAATTCATATATTTTTTTGAATTTAATTTAAAATTAATCCATAAAAATGCCATGAAAAGTTGTTTTCCACAAAAATATGCTTTCTTGAGTAAAAAAGTTATAATACTAAAAAACAACATTAAATTAAATTATATGATCATAATTTTATTTTTGATAATATAAATAAAAAAAAATGCATTTAAAAACAATTTTTTTAAATGAAACTTTTTAAATTATTTATAGGAAATGTATGTTTTCAATTAAAATTAGTATTTTCATTATTAATTGGAAAATCAAACATTGAATAAATTTCTCAAAATATAGATATAAATTAATATTGACATGATGATTTCAAAAATTAAGTTAAATTAAATCACATATATTTTCGAAAAGTGAAAAAATTGCTTTAATTTTTTATTAAAAATCAATATATATGATTCTTGAAGAAAATGTATTTTTCAATATTATAAAGACTTTACTAAATCTGAGTACTTATTTACCAATATATTTTACTTATTTAAATCATTTATACATAATATTAAAAATGTTTTTTTTCATATTCATTCCTCTAATTTAATTTCTATGTTTTAGTGGTATATTATTTTAATGTTTATTGAGAATTGTGTTTCCAGGATTCACAAGATATTATAGAAACTATATTTATTTAAAGAGAAATAAATTATAAAATTTCATTGTCCTTCTTTATACGCCCTTATAATGAATTCACAATTGAAAATTATTCACTTTGATACAAAAAATGAAGATGTATTTGTTTCATCACATTCTTGGGTTCCCATATAGCTTCTTTGAATTTCTGATTCCTATAGAGAACTTTAACATGGTGAGTGTTAATGTTCTGTAACACTTTATATCACTATACACATTTTTACTAGTGTTTCTTCTTATGATGGATTATTCTCTAGTTGAACGACCAATGAGATTAGTACATGCAAAGGATCAGGTGTTTACTACCTAATGAGAGATACACGGAACACATCATCAACATGAGATTGGTTTGGTGGGCACACCAAGGGATATGCTACCATCCTTACTCAATAAAAATAACAAAGGGGACAATATAGCTTGGGATCAAAATTACCTTCTTAATATCAGAACCATTTAACATGGATGAATTCATAGAAATACTTTTTATTTAACATCATGCTCCACATTTCATTAATGATTGTCAATAAAAATTTTCTATCAAATATGAGATTCCTTTAATTGGTACTAAATATATTTGAATTTTTATAAAATTTTATTATATAATAAAGGTCATAATATATTTATTTATATAAATTTATCCAAGAAAATTTGAGTTCTACAATTAATTATATATTTGGAATCATAATTATCAATTTGAATGCTTGAGTGACATTTATTATTAAATGAAAAAATAACTAGAGGAAGGTGTTGATCCCAACCACCTTTGAAGTCCATATTGAAATACCCTATCATATCCTATATGATTTTATTGGATCTAAAAAATTGGTCATATTTTTATGGATAAAAATTAGTATTGAAACACAACATTGAGACTTTATCTTTTTATATTTTTCTCCAGAACATCAAGGTAATCCCCAGATCACCATCAAATAAAATTTTATGTGTTACTCCCTAAAAACATACCACTTTCTTAATATATATTATAGAAATCTAATCAAGATAGATATATTATATTATTGAAATGATGTTTTATGAAATCAGATGGTGATTTACTGTCCCCAAAATATCATTATGGACTTTAGATGTTCTAGGGACCCTGATGAAAAAATCCATAGTGATGTTTTCTGATTTCCATTCTACTTTAGTAATGGTTTTAACATCTCATTAGACTTATTTCACTCATCCATAAGTTACATACATACCGGGAACCAATATATATACTCTAAAATATCCTTATTCATTTTTTATCATTAGAATTACTTTTAATAACTAAATACATCTTTATATTTCCGTAACGAATAGTTAATGACGAAATATAAGCTTCACAAAATAACTCATTTAACTCTAGTATAGATGGAACATATACATGGTTCCCAAACCTTATTCTTCAACCACAATCAATATTGAACTCATAAATATGTGATACCTTATTTTTAAATTCAATATTTTATATTTTCACCTCTTTAATCCTTTCATGCATAGATTATTAGACACTCATTTGAGAAAGATAATATTTCTCCACTTATTTTAATATTTCTATAGTAATACATTAAAAATATATCAATATTGGATCTTTTTTAACCTATTTATAGAAAATATATCATGATCATTCTAACTCATAGCATCTTCCTACTTGTTCTCTTTCTCTAATAGGTAATGTATTAATAAGTCATAATATTTAATCACCTCTAACCATATTCTCTTTCCCATATTCAACTCATGTGAATACATACTTAAAACTTTTTTGATTAGACTATATTTTGAACCATTATCTATAATTTTTTTCAATATCTTTAATCTAAATTTTACTATACCAGACTCCAATTCATGATTTGGGTAATGTTTCTCAAGAACCATCAATTTTCATGTTTCATAAACTATCACTATAAATTTATACATGAGGACACATACTATTCCCATATTTGTTACATTATTAAAAATTATAAACCCATATCCAATACGGGGTAGATTAAGTATACATGCACTGACTAGCCTACAATTTACTTCCTTAAAAGTTTCATTACATTTATATGTCCAATGGATCTTAGTTCTGTTATGTGTTATCATGGTGATTGGATTAGATAGTCATGATAAATTCTCTAAAATATATCGATAATATTCGTTGAAATCGAGAAAACTAGGAAACTCAGATATACTAGTTATTTTGGGACAATATTCACTAACATTGGTCTTTGACGGATCCATAAATATACCCTCACATGAGATTATATGACCCAAAATTTAATCATTTTTAATGAGAATTCAAAGGTGGTAATTTATTCTTATAGGTTCGCATTCCATATAATATTTAGTACAATCATCAGGGGATCTTCATGATCCTCCATTTTCTTTGAATATATAATAATATGATTTATAAATACTACTAAACAATTATCAATGTAAAAACTAAAAATATATTTAATGAATACATTATGATAGTAGTGGAATTAGTCAGATGAAATGGAATCTCTATAAATTCATATTTCCCATACCTTGTATGAAATTATTTTATGGGTGTATCATCCATCTTGACCCTAAATTGATGACATCAATAATAAAGTTTAATCATTAAAATGTACCTAGCTCCATATATTTGATCAAAAAAGTCATTGATACAAGGAAAATGATACATATTCTTGATTATTATCTTATTGAGTTCTTGATAATTAATGAAAATTTTCATTGGTCCAACTTTACTCTTAACAAAAAGAACAGGTACACCCTATGGATATGCACATGGCTATTGAATACATTATCATGAATCTCTTTGGGTTTCATCTTCAGTTCTTGCAACATCATACAGTCCATTCTATATGGAGTCTTTGAAATAGGTGTCACACCGGGTATGAGTTCTATTAAAAACTCAACTTCATGATTTAGTGAAATAGTAGGAAACACTTATGAAAAAACATTAATAAACTCTCATAAAACATTTATATATTTGAAATTGAGATTCTACCCATCCATATTATACAGACAATAATTTTTAATAGGAATCAAAAACCATATAATTGTGGTAATTTCCATTGGATGTTCATATTTACAATCACAGAAATAGACAATCATATGTTTGTTTGAAATAAAAAATGTGACTTTACATACCCACAAATTGACACTGAATTTATATGAAGAAATCAAATCTATTCCCAAAATAATATAGAATTCGACTAAAGAGAGAAAAACAAAATTTAATGGTTGCACATTTCCAAAAACATCAATCGAAGAATAATAAGAGACCAAAGATGAAATCATCATGCCATTATATTTTTTACTGCTAATTCAATATGCAATTATTAGGGTTGTGTTTTTTTACCCTTTGAAAATTATTTATGTATAAAAGAGTGAGTATATCTATAATAACATAAGATATTAGTAATTCTATATTGGATAGTAGGAGTACCTTAAACTACATAATTATCATACTCCACATCAGCAATAGTTATTACAAGATATTCCTATATTTCTATGGTATTAAGAGGTTGTTCACATTAATCTTCATGATTAACCATTATATTTTGGAACCAATTAGCAGAATTACCATTCTCATTGAATTTGAAACCCTACATTATAGGTGGTGATTTTTATTGTTCTTTAACTATATTAATATCATTAGATAACTTAATCCAACAACTTTTTAATTAGATTTCCTAATAACCTTACCTTCAAAACATGAAAAATTTACCAGTCCCCTTAATACTACTTCATCAATGTTTAATTCCACACTTAAAGAATAATGTAAGAATTATCTTCTCATAACTACAATTTCTTTAATTTTATTTGAAATATATCATCATTTTCTTATCCACACCCTATGATTTATTGGTAACTCCAATATTCATTTCCACCTTCATAGCACATGAAAAAATTTCTTCATTACTACTCAAATACCTTATGGATAATTCCCCTCAAATTCTTGATTTAAATCCACTAAATAAACAATAAATCTTACATGATGTTTGGGTGATAAAACCATATGCATATATTCTTCGTCTTGTAAACTTTTCCTCATAGGTACTAATAGATTCATCATCCTTATAATTTTTCTCAAGGAATTAATTAACTATTTTATATATGAAGAATATGAGGAATGTAACTATTGAAAAATAATCTCTTAAACTTGTCTCACTATATGGAGTAAAGTTATTCTTGGTGCCCTATGTTGATGATAAGATTCCAACTTTGATCTTCTTTTACTACAAAATGATAAAAAAGTAAAATAAATTTTTAATGTTATGAACAATAGATAAGGGAAAATATTATCTAGATCTTACCAATACATTACTCCAAACAGGTGCATCAGTTGACCAACATAAAGAAGGTATTTGTGGACTTCTGAAGGACTTAACAAAACATTATTCCATCATTTTCTCATTTGGATTCTAATCATTATTCATGGATAGATAATTTCTTATAATAAAATCACTGATATTTTTTATTACTACTCCTATATTATATTTCTTATGAAAATTAAAATCATTAAATTTTCCATCAAATTATTCATTAATGTGGGTCATTTGTGTTGGATCCCTTTACTAAAACCAGAAAACTTAGTGTGATAATCATTAATCATAGTTGGAAAACACATAATCATGAAAATAATTTATAGTATGTCTACAAAATTAAAAATTATTTTAAATATATGTAATGATAGAATTATCATAGGTTATTCACATTAATCGTATATTAAATTCTTTCACAATATATTATTATTAAAATTTAAATTAAGCCTGGCATATCCCCCTGAGAGTTTCAATCTAGGTGTGTCGTTGGGGCACACACATTGTTCCATAAAATGATGGACAATATATACACTCCCAACTCTTTTTGGGGTTATTACCCCTAGATTCATCTATTCAAAAACCACATCCACTTGTAGTTATATAGAACCAGAACTTTTCCTTGGAAAACCACTTTTTCTTGCCGAAAACAAAAAAACTTTCTCCTATACATAATATTAGCCTAATTATTATTACTAAATTTTTATCATTCATGTTTTCCAAGATAACTAAAAATTATATTTATACAAACTATAGGAACCCATACATTTAAAAAATAGATCTTACATATTAAAATATGAATATTGATTATATAAAATTATGATCCATGCAACAATATTATAGGAATAGTTGGATACTTGTGTACATAAAAAATTGGTTAATAATAAATCATCATTATCTACAACAATTTTCTTCAATACAAGAACCCTTCTTATAAATATCATAATAATACTTTCATCATAACATGTGAAAAGGGAATATAAGAAGGGGTGAGCTCAGATGCTCAGTAAATGTGAACAAGGTAGATATCAATGATCCCTAACACATAATGGGAGTATATATTTATGATAACATGATCTTACCATTTGAAATAAATTCCCATAATAACATAGATAATAGTCACTAATCATTACATAAAACATGTATTTTTTAAGATATGAATAATAATGGAATCAATTAACACGAGGTTCTATAACATGACATTGTCATGTGACATACGTTTTTAGAATACACATAATCATAGAAAACAATTTCGTTTGTCATGGTACACTATCAAGGATCTTTTAGTAGATTTTTTTCACACTCTATTCCATCATATTATTAGACATGATTCACACATATGAAAATTATAGTGGAAAAACACTTACTGAATTGAGTTCAGTCTCTATTCATGTAATTTTTATCTAAAGAGATGTCTATATTTACCAAATTAATTAAAGGGTTATATAATTATTATTCAAACTATAAAATATTCATAATCCATTAATTTGTGTCCCATAAGATAATATATCATTCCCCAAATTTCTCAACATGTTGAAGTAAAAATGGTTTCACACACATTTCAGTAATTAATCTTAGTGTCAACCGTAGAAAATAAATAGGTTTCATAAACATATCATCTTTATAATTATATACCATCTACATAATGAATATGGATGGTATTCATAGATCATATCCTGAATAAATAATAATTAAAATCATGGGATATTTTCATAAAATAAAAATACTTTAAAATATCACTTGGAATATTCCATGAGTGAAATATCATATTCATTATAAAATTACTTATTTTAAATTTTAAAATTTCCCAAATATTAAGGAATAGTTTTATTTGAATTTTTTTAAATAAAATTTAAAGGAAAATTAAATTTATTGAGTTCTCTTGAGTGGTAAATTTAATTCATGTCAGGTACAATAAAATAAATATTCATTTCACATTTTTTATAAAAATAAAAGATCAATTCATTCAAAATATGATAAGACTATTATTATTAAATAATTTCACTAAAATAGAAATATATGTAAAAATTACATTAAAAATTAATTTTGTAATAGTAAAAACATTATTGACATTTTTTAGAAATCATTTTTATAGATGAAATTTTATTTTCGATTTAATATAGATAATGGGAAAATTTTACATAAATACATTACTTTGATCCCCTGGGTTATTAAAGGGTGGTAAATGAAAGGAAAACATGGAATATCTAGAAAAACCCATAGGATAATAAAAATCATGAGTTTTTTGAGTGTTATATCACAAAAATTCGATCATCATAGATAGACTCATAAAAAATCCTACTAATCAATGAAATTGTAACATAATGGACTTAAATTAAGATAGATTTTCTTTTAATGCACAATAAACATAAATATAAAAATTTAAATTAATTAAAATTATATACATGAATAATATACATACTTATTTTATAATATATGATCAATCTATTTCATTTTAACACCAATTTATTAATAAATTTTTATTAAAATCATCATTTCCTAGTTTTTAGTATGATATTTTTTATGAGAATTTCAGTTGGGTACTTCTGATCCTTTTACATGGATCATGGTTCCATCATATCCATAATTTTATTCATGATATAAATGTAATATATTTTCATTATATATATATATACATATATATATATTGTAAGGACCCCAACCCACTTTTCTAGATCAAGTGCCTTATATTAATACATTATTGTGTTTATAAGGATATCACATCCGAAAGGGCTGAATAGTTCAATAGTTTTGGAAAACTAGATACATAAATATGTTTGACATTACCACTTAAAAGTAAAATCAAATTTTGAACTCCATTAGAAACACCCATAAACTCTTAGATAATTCTTGAAATCCAGTCATAATAATAATCATCTTCAAGTTGTGGGAAAAAATTAAAAAATAAGAAATGGGTGAAATATAGTTCATTGTAAGGTTAAGTAACGCATAAAAAAGTTATCATAAACAAATACATTACACATGGTGATTAACTAAAAACACATGCCTTTAAAAATAATCC
This sequence comes from Viscum album, assembly GCA_963277665.1. Classification (NCBI taxonomy): domain Eukaryota; kingdom Viridiplantae; phylum Streptophyta; class Magnoliopsida; order Santalales; family Viscaceae; genus Viscum; species Viscum album. The sequence goes on from OY728158.1 coordinate 547,398,431, forward strand.
TGAGCATAATATGGTATGAATGGAAGATGATTACCAAAAATCCATATAAATTATTATTAGAGAATAAAAAATATCCATAGATATTATACTATTTTAATAATCTCTTGGTATATAAATTTCTAGTTTCGTAATGAGGTAATTCATAATGTCATAAATATGAAACATTTTTTCAAGGCCTCGACCAAGATGTCTGAAAATACTACGGTAAGGCCTCAGACAAAACCCAATTCTATTTTGTCTCATGATTCCAACCAATTCATCAAGGGGATATAGAAGGCCCTACACAACACTTGAATTTTCCAAATAAATCCTCATATTAATGGGGATAAACATAAACTTCATATATATATGCAAGGTATATAACATTCCCTAATATGTAAACACAATTATTAACTAGTCTAAGTAGTATAGTAAATGGTATCAATATAGTTCATCCACAATCAAACTGATCACGAAACATTTAAAAAAATATGGTGGACGATATGGATAATATATTAACCTCAAGAATAATTAAAATTCAATAGAGTTGCTGAAATAGATAAAAAACACTCTAATACAATCATTGAAGAATTTTTGAGATAAATACACTTTTACTTGGAAAAGAAGATTTCTTTTAGAAAATATCATTCATAAAACTAGAAATAAACTAAGGTAGTTCTTAATGATGAAATTATTGTTTTCTTAAAAATAATGTTGGATTAAAATATATTATGAAGAGAAATTGAAAACCTATAAGATATCAGGAAGTTCCCTTCAATCGGGATTACTTCTCTTGAAAATTGAGAATGTAACCATTTTTAAACAAGTATTTTCCAGAAAAAATTATGAGATGAACAAAATTATTGATTTTGGATCATATAGAAATAATTTATAAGAATTATATAAAATAAATTAATAATCCCATTGGTTTATAGATGATGAAATCCCAACTATACTGAAAATGAAGTGTTGAGACAAAAACTCTTACCTTATGTCTGAATTAGTTCTGGAATTGACCTTAACATCCTGGATAATCAAATTTAATCCATAAATTCATAAATTTATATCCTTTTATATAGTTATTTGATGAATTATATTTTTATTATTATCATTTATGGGCTTATTTTTGAGATATTGAGTTTAATTTCACCGATTTGGAGCATTCGTTTACATGGTTTTCATGATTGGTTCACTTGTTTATAAGAAATGGTGTTCATGTAAATGGTTATAATTCTCTACATTTTTAATTATATTTTATTAATGATAATAGAAAATTTTAAAGGGTTATATATAAATATATATCATATAGTTATATTGTAACGCCCCGACCCTAGTTACCCAGAGTCGGTGCATTATTACATATCATTGGCATGATCATAAGAAAGATCAAATCTCGAAAGACCGATTGGTTTAGTAGCCTTGGAAAAACTATATATATTCATAAGTTTTACATTACATCATAAAATGAAAAACTACTACAACAACATAATGTCTCCACATTCCACACTATTATCCCCTCACAATATCCCTGCAGGTCATTCATAACTTATTTCTTCACATCCTGGGAAAATTAAAACATAGAAAAGGGGTGAGCTCAAATGCCCAGTAAGGATAACAATATAGCGGAACATTCAAAATAAGCATAAAAATTTAAGGCAATGTATTACTAAAACAAAAGACTTTTAAACTTGAAATTCAACATAGTATGGAAAAATTAAAATGAAATAATGCCATTTACTTGTTCACATGGATATTATACTAATCGAATAATCACATGCAATATCAATAACCACTTTCATAATGTTGGAATGCATAATGCCAGACTATCATAACCACATAGCCAAGGCCTCATGCCAAGACTACAAATAAGATTTTGTCAAGGCCTTGTGCCAAGACACTAGTTTGTCTCATGAGACCTACCGATGCATCGAGGAGCTATAGCGGGCTCCACCCGTCACATATTAAGTCCAATGCATTCCCATATGAAAAGGTTTAAACATAACATAAACATTCGTATTAAAACTACCATAAGAAATGTCAATAATTTCACCATAAACTATGAATGGTATAAACATAGCATATCCACAGTCAAACATATCACAAAACCTTCAATACATTATAGAAGTTTTGTATCATAATAAATCAACTTCAAATAAGCATAAAATCCATCAAAGGATGTTGAAATAGATGAAATCAAAGCACTTTTTAGAGAAGTATCTCTTTATATTTTTGAAATCATTTAAGATCCATATAAAATAAAACATTTTCTTTGAAAATATTTTATAATCTTGTAAGGAAAGCTTTGAAGATTTTATAACGGCGGAAAATAACTACACTCGCCGTATAAGTTAAAAAAACATTCTTACCTGAATTCTGTCGAAAAGGTTAAAAAGGACCTTGTTTTGAAAACGACAGAAATATTCCTCTTATAAAAAGTCAAAAAAGGGTATAAATGACTTTAACCCATATTCTTGTAAATAATAAAAATGTTTTGAAATACATTTTTATGAAAACATGGATGTGGATGATAAAGAGATCCCAGTAGATTATTACATATAAACAACCTCGGATAATGAAGAGATTGTGAAACAACCCTTACCTAGTACTTTTCCTTGGTTGGGGTAGGTTAACCTCCTGTATAATGGTGAAATAATTTTTATTAAATTATACAAGAATCATATACATTAATATGATATCATATATGATCTTTTAATATTGATTTGATAATAATATCATAGTATTATCGTTGTTTCAGGTGTTAACTTACTTGTTTTATTTTATATGTTTTGTTACGTAAGACATGTTTGTAAAGGATAGGTTGTATATTATTCATATCCAGAATGATATCAAGTGCTTAAACATCATTTTTTAAACCATCAAATGATAATTATACTTGAATTGATACGATGGAGAATGAATCTCATCGCGTTCGTGGAGACGGTAGTCCGTACGTACGCACGAGCGACAATATCATTCTTTTGATATTAAAATAATATATAAATGGATGGTATATCATATATACAGAATCATTAACATGTTATATTTATTATTTACATGATTTACACATCATTATTATACCCATCCAAATAATAATATATTGAATAACAATTACACCACGACGTGGAGACGGTAAGCCGTACGTACACACGTATGGTGACATGTTATTCAAAGGGTGGATAGAATACTGAATATGGTTGTACCATATTTATAATAACATCACAGTATATATATGATACTGGAGTTATTATTTTAGAATGGTAACAACAAAGGAAGAAGAAGTGGAAGAAGAAATGAACTTGGAAAAGGGTGGTGAAATCATTACCTCTTCTTCGGGTTCTTCCCTTTGATTTGATCAAAAGGGCTCCTTAGGTTGACATTATGATCATACTAAGGCCTTTAGGTTGTAGTGAGGGCAGTTGGGAGAGTATTTATGCAGAGTTTGGCTGAACCAAAAGGCTTTGAAGGTGTGAAGAAATGAGAAGGAGGTGTGCCCTTTTATAAGAGGGGTGAGGGGCACCTTTAGAAAAGATATTGATATTAGTTTATAATAAATTAATATTAGGTTTAAAATGGCTCCAAAGAAGATTATTTAAATTTTAAGGTGGGTATAGGTCGAAAACAACTCAACCAATATAATTTAGACAGGTTTGGGTACTTATATTAACCTTATCTTGAAGTATTAACTCTAAGTTAATTAGTTTCACTTTTACAATGTCTATTTGTATTTTTATATAATATGGTTAATAATCATACTATATACATCCAAGAGACCCCCAAGTGGTCCATTAATGATGAAAATATCATGATATAAGTCTCTTGGCCGAACCTTAGATTTTTAGGAATTTATTATCAATTAATAATATAATATTTGTTTTAAGAACTCTTTTATGTCAATTTTGACACTATTCAATAGTTGATTTTTTTGAAACTCATAACAGATTGATTACTTCAAACAAAGTCAATTAAATCAATACTAATATATCATATTATCCTAGAAAATTAGTTTAATTCATTAAAAGTTTCATATTATATTTATTTGGGTATTTATAATATCAATTATTTTAATTTTTCACTATTATAGTATTTACTACATCATCATTGTGTCATAAATAAATTAAATTATTTAATGTCTAATAAAATATCATTATGTAGGAAATATTTTTATCTTTCTAATGAATATTTATAATCTAATATCCAACATATATAACCCTATGTAAAATTGTTTTTCTAAAAGATATATACTTGTGTCACTTTTGTATTCATTTTAATTTAATTAAAAAAGAAGTGTCCCTATCACCTACAAGTGGCACCATGGGGTCCCAAAATCGACCCAAAGATGCCTATGGTCGAAAATGTATCAACCAATAAGTCTAGGACACGTTTTAGGGTAATTTAGTATTATTATAATATTATTTTTTAACCCTTATTTACCGGATTTACCCTTAACCATGGTAAATAAAATATTTACCGCAGTAATTATTCAAAATGTCTAAAAATAAAAGTTGCCTATTTACACAATTTGGACATCCTGATTCCAAATATGGAATCCATTTTTCTAAATTCAAAACACAGAAGTGGCAGAAATTAATTTAAAATTAATTCCCGCTGTCAAAACAAAAAACGTGTTTTTAAGAGATAATAACTATCAAAAGATTGACACTTGTTTATGTTTGGTTTAATTGTAAAATTATGTCCAATGACCAACATTATATTAAATGGTAAAAATATATTCTAAATATACTTTAAAACCACTCAAATTCATAATTTATCACTATTAATTATTTTGATTAAAAAAGTTGTTTTTAATTAAAATTTAGTAATTTTCACTATTCATCAAATTATGAAAGTTATCCGAAAAGTACCAAAATTTCACCTTAGGATAAATTCGATATTACGAAACCAAAAGTGAAGTCCATTTTGAAATATAAAATATATATAATTTCAAAAGGTAGGTATTACTATTCATAACGACTAGTTTGATTGGTTATGGTGTGTTAGAACTTGGTGTTGCGTACAACACACGCTATCACATTATTCAAAGAGAAGCGTACCGTAGAAGCTTGGGGTGTTACATTCTCCCCTCCATCAAATAATTTTGTCCTCGAAATTTCTAGAATACTACCGTATGAAAAGACTCGGGTGGTTCTTCATCATAAGTTCCTCGGGTTCCCACGTTGCCACTTCCATCTTATGGTTTCTCCACAAAACATTTACCAGACGCGTCGTCTGATTTCTCAGCACTTGTTCTCTCGTATCAAGAATCTTGACGGGCTATTCTCAATAGGAAAGATTGGGTTCCAGTTCTAATTCCTCATAGGTGAGTACATGCGTTGGGTCAGGTAGGTATTTCCTCAACATAGATACGTGGAACACATCGTGAACCTTGGAGAGACTTGGCGGCATTGCCAATCGGTAAGCCACAACCCCAATTCGTTCTAGAATTTCGAAAGGTCCGATGTACCTGGGAATCAATTTACCTTTCTTACCAAAATGTATGACTCCCTTCCATGGAGAAACCTTCAAGAAAACATGATCACCGACTTAAAATTCCAAATCCTTTCTTTAATTATCGGCATAACTCTTCTGCCTATTTTGAGCTGCTTTGATGTGATTTTGGATTACTTTCACCTTTTCCACCGTTTCCTCCACCAGTTCTGGGCCTACAAGTTTTCTTTCACCAACGTCATCCCAATAGGTTGGTGTACGACATCTCTTTCCATATAACGCTTCATATGGTGCCATCTGAATACTCGAATGGAAGCTATTGTTATAGGAAAATTCTACCAGTGGTAAATATTGATCCCACATACCCTAAAAGCCAAGTGAGAAAGATCTCAACATGTCTTCTACGGTCTGAATAGTCCGTTCTGATTGTCCGTCTGTCTGAGGGTGGTAAGCAGTGCTCAAATGAAGTTCAGTATCCAGGGATTTCTGAAGACTTTTCCAAAATCTTGAAGTAAAATGGGGATCATGATCAGAAACAATCGATAGGGGTACTCCATGAAGTCTCACAACTTCATTAATATATAGTCTTGCTAGACGTTCCAGGGGTATATCTTCTCTTATAGCAAGAAAATGTGCTGACTTGGTAAGACGATCAACAATAACCCATATTGCATCATTCATTCTAGGAGTCTTTGGTAGCCCCATGACAATGTCCATCGTAATATTTTCCAATTTCCACTCCGGTATGGGAAGAGGTTGCATGACTCCTCCAGGCTATTTCCTTCCAGCTTTCACTTGTTTACAAACCATACATCTTGACACAAAATCAGAAATCTCCCTCTTCATTTTGTCCCACCAAAAATGTTCCTTCAAATCTTTATACATTTTGGTGCTCCCAGGGTGTATAGAGAAATTGGAACTATGAGCATCATCCAGCAATTCCCTTTTTAGATCAGGTATATCGGGAACACAAAGTCTCTTACCGAATCTCAAAATTCCATATTCATACAAAAAGTCTCTCAATCTCCCGTCATTCACAGCTTTAATCTTCTTTTGAAATTCTTCATCATCAGTCTGAGAACTCTTAATCCTTTCTAGTAAAGATGGTTTGACAACCATTTGAAAAAGAATTGATGTTTCACCTTCCCTGGTTATTCCCATGTCCGTCTTCACTAGATCCATGAAAATTGGATCCCTTTCAATTCTCATCACGTTCAAAACTCCATGGTCTTTTCTGCTCAAAGCATCTTCCACCTTGTTTTCTTTCCCCGGGTGGTAGTGTATCGTGCAATCATAATCCTTGAGTAATTCAAGCCATCTCCTTTGCCTCATGTTATGTTTTTTTGTGAGAAAATATACTTCAAACTCTTGTGATCATTATAAATCTCACCTTTTTCACCATATAGGTAGTGCCTCCATATCTTCAAAGAAAAGATCACAGCTGCTAACTCGAGATCATGAGTAGGATAGTTTTGTTCATGAATTTTCAACTGTTGTGATGCATAGGCAATAACTCTATCATTCTGCATAAGGACACAACCAAGTCCTTTCATTGATGCATCACTATAAATAACGAACCCATCATTCCCCGATGGTAGAGTCAATATAGGAGCATTGACTAATCTTCTCTTAAGTTCTTCGAAACATTCTTCACACTCTTTTTTCCAAACAAATTTAACCCCTTTACGTGTGAGCTTCGTTAATGGGTTAGCCAATCGGGCAAAATTCTGGACGAAACGTCGATAATAACCTCCCAAACCAATAAAACTACGTACCTCAGTTATACTCGTAGGTGCTGGCCATTCTTGGATTGCCTTGGTCTTAGAAGGATCAACAGAGATTCCATCTTTAGAGATAATATGGCCAAGAAAAGAAATCTCTTGAAGCCAGAATTCACACTTGCTAAACTTCCCATATAATTCATGCCTCCTCAATGTCTTCAAGATAATGCGCAAGTGATTTTCATTATCTTCGTAGGTTTTGGAGTATACCAAGATATCATCAATAAATACCACCACAAATTCATCAAGATACTCCTTGAAAACTCTATTCATCAGATCCATGAATACAGAGGGTGCATTAGTCAATCCAAACGGCATTACGGTAAACATGTAATGCCCATACCTGGTTCGAAATGCTGCCTTCAGAATGTCTTCCTTCTTCACACACAACTGATGGTATCCAGATCGAAGGTCAATCTTTGAAAAGTATTGAGCTCCATGCAGTTGGTCAAATAAATCATCAATACGAGGTAGGGGATACTTGTTCTTTATCATTATAGCATTGATCTCCCTATAGTTGATACATAACCTCATAGATCCATCTTTCTTTTTAACAAAAAGAACAGGGGCTCCCCATGGAGAAACACTAGGGCGAATAAATCCCTTATTACTCAATTCCTCTAGTTGTTTCTTTAGTTAAACTAATTCTATAGTGGCCATTCTATAAGGGGTCTTCGATATAGGCCTTGATCCAGGAATCAAATCAATGGAAAACTCAACTTCTCGTTCTAGAGGATGTCCAGGTAAATCTTCCATAAATACATCTACAAATTCTTTCACAATAGGTACATCCTCTATTTGAATATTCCATTCCTCACCGACAGTTATTTCATTCTCTTCCTCCCCAATAATTGAATTTAGTTGAGATACTGGGGGTGGATCTATATAAGAATTAGGTGGTGATGATTCTGCTCTAAAGATAAGGTGTTCCTTATCATTATCATCAAGAATCGTAACCTCTTTCTTCTTACAATAAATCTTCGCATCATAGTCCGAAATCCAGTCCACACCGAGGATTATATCAAACTCAATCATAGGTATGACGATGAGATCAGCAGATAAAGAACATTTATGTGCTCTAATGGGGACTGATTCACAAAACTTTGTTGCAATGATACATCTCTTAGGAGTTTTAACTGACAACTCCCTTGTTAAATCAAATTGGAAATATCTAATTTTCTTAGCAAACTGGGAAGATATGAAACAATGCGATGATCCAGAATCAAATAATGCATTTTCTAAACTTGAGGAAACCATTAAATTACCTGCCACCACGTCTTTCGGAGCTTCTACCTCAGCAGTAGTGATAGCATAAGCCTGGCCTTGATCCCTTGGCCTTTTCTGAGGTAAGTTCTCCTGACGCTTAGGACATGAATTTGCATAATGCCCCATCTCCCTGCAATTGTAGCACTGAACGTTGGTAGCTTCCTTCTTCCCCTTGCAATCACGAGGTTGGTGGCCTTTTTCACCACACTTTTAACAGACTCCCATTCCCTTCAAGAAAGTACCAGGATGTTTCTTCCCGCATTTACCACAAGATGGATATTCAACCTTTCCCTTATTCCCCTTATTTCCATTCCCAGAGTGATCAGCAGGTCTATTCTTCTCTTGCTTTGCTTTAAAGTCATAAGACTTAGAGAATTCCTATTAGGTCTTGATAGCACTTGAGACAATGTCTTCGTACGATGAAAAGGATTGTGAGACTAATGCTCGACGAAGAAATTGTTTTAACCCATCAAAGAAATGATCAATCTTACTTCTTGGGTTACATATATAATCTCCAGCATACCTTGCTAACCTTGTAAAGTTAGCCTCATACTTTGTGACATTCTCATCCCCCTTTTGTCTCAGACTCAGAAATTACCTTTCCATATCTGCTCGATGGTCGCGAGGAAAGTATTTTTCTAAAAACAAATCTTTGAACTCCCTCCATTCCATATTTGATACTTCATCATCTTCCTTCATGTTTTTAATCAAAGACCACCATTGATCAGCATCTCCAGTGAGGCGGTAAACTGCCATGATAACTTTTTCCCTTTCACTGCTCCCCAAAGCCTGAAATATTTTCTCTAGGGAATTTATCCATTGCTCAGCTACTAAGGGATTTGTACCCCCATTGATCATTGGTGGTTGTTTCCTCATGAATCGATCTAACATTGATCCTCCATGCTGTGGATCAGGATTCCCCATACGGGTAAGGTTATTATTCATAACCTGAGTAAGTTGTCCCAGTATGGTGATTAGCTGATCGGTACCAGTTGCATCACCATCTCCACTATAATTATCTTGAGTAGGAGGGCAATCCCTACATGGAGTTCATGCATTAATATGGTTTCAATTTCTTCCACTAGGCGCCATTTCTAAATAATGGCATAAACGAGATCAGTTTATGAATCAAAATACATAATCCCATACTTATAAAACACTTAACATAAATTGAACTATTTATGGATATAATCCATAATCATAAAAATGTTTATTTGAGGAAGTATATACTCATAAACCCTTCATAATGATTTGTAAAGAAAATGAGAGTTATCCTAAGAATATCCCCCGGGAGTGTCGTAACCAAGAGTGCAGCAAGGCCCGTTGTCGTGCACCAGTTCCAATTCGATTCTAGCTCAAAGCGGTGTTTTCGAGTTTTACCCCTAGGTACATCTGTGCCAGAGCTGCCTCTACCTGCTCGTATCCAGACAGGGATGTATTTCTCAGAAAACTCACAAAATATCTACAATACCAAAATTCTAGGAAGTTCTTCTATACTAATCCTCAAAGTTCATCTTAGGTCTACGTGCTCTAATCAGAGTTTATCTAAATCTAGCTTCCAAGGATTGTATTAAACTTCCTCTGATACCAACTGTAACGCCCCGAACCTAGTTACCCAGAGTCGGTGCATTTTTACATAACATTGGCATGATCATAAGAAAGATCAAATCTAGAAAGACTGATTGGTTTAGTATCCTTGGAAACACTAGATATATTCATAAGTTTTACATTACACCATAAAATGAAAAACTACTATAACAAAATAATGTCTCCATAGTCCACACTATTATCCCTTTATAATATCCCTGCAGGTCATTCACAACTTACTTCTTCACATCCTGGGAAAAATAAAACATAGAAAAGGGGTGAGCTCAAATGCCCAGTAAGGATAACAATATAGGAGAATATTCAAAATAAGCATAAACATTTAAGGCAATGCATTACTAAAACAAAAGACTTTTAAACTTGAACTTAAACATAGTATGGCAAAATTAAAATGAAATAATTCCATTTACTTGTTCACATGGATATTCTACTAATCGAATAATCACATGCAATATCAATAACCACTTTCATAATGTTGGAATGCATAATGCCAGACTATCATAACCACATAGCCAAGGCCTCATGCCAAGACTACAAATAATATTTTTTCAAGGCCTTGTGCCAAGACACTAGTTTGCCTCATGAGACCTACTAATGCATCGAGGAGCTATAGTGGGCTCCACCCGTCACATATTAAGCGTATTCATTCCCATATGAAAAGGTTTAAACATAACATAAACATTCGTATTAAAACTACGATATGAAATGTCCATAATTTCACCATAAACTATGAATGGTATAAAAATAGCACATCCACAGTCAAACATATCAGAAAACCTTCAATACATTATAGAAGTTTTGTATCATAATAAATCAACTTCAAATAAGCGTAAAATCCATCAAAGGATGTTGACATAGATGAAATCAAAACACTTTTTAGAGAAGTATCTCTTTCTATTTTTGAAATCATTTAAGAGCCATATAAAATAAAACATTTTCTTTGAAAATATTCTTATAAGCATGTAAGGAAAGCTTTGAAGATTTTATAACGGCGGAAAATAACCGCACTCGCCGTATAAGTTAAAAAAAATTCTTACCTGAATTCTATCGAAAAGGTTAAAAAGGACCTTGTTTTGAAATCGATGGAAAGACTCCTCTTATAAAAAGTCAAACAAGGGTATAAATTACTTTAACCCATATTCTTGTAAATAATAAAAATGTTTTGAAATACATTTTTAAGAAAACATGGATGTGGATGATAAAGAGATCCCAGTAGATTATTACATATAAACAACCTCGGATAATGAAGAGATTGTGAAATAACCCTTACCTTGTACTTTTCCTTGGTTGGGGTAGGTTAACCTCCTGTATAATGGTAAAATAATTGTTATTAAATTATACAAGAATCATATACATTAATATGATATCATATATTATCTTTTAATATTGATTTGATAATAATATCATAGTATTATCGTTGTTTCGGGTGTTAACTTACTTGTTTTATTTTATATGTTTTGTTACGTAAGAAATGTTTGTAAAGGATATGTTGTATATTATTCATATCCAGAATGATATCAAGTCCTTAAACATAATTTTTTAAATCATCAAATGATAATTATACTTGAATGGATACGATGGAGAATGAATCTCATCGCGTTCGTGGAGACGGTAGTCCGTACGTACGCACGAGCGACAATATCATTCTTTTGATATTAAAATAATATATAAATCAATGGTATATCATATATAAAGATTCATTAACATGTTATATTTATTATTTACATGAGTTACACATCATTATTATACCCATCCAAATAATAATATATTGAATAACAATTACACCACGACGTGGAGACGGTAAGCTGTACGTACGCACGTATGGTGACATTTTATTCAAAGGGTGGATAGAATAATGAATATGGTTGTACAATATTTATAGTAACATCACAGTATATATATGATACTGAAGTTATTATTTTATAATGGTAACAACAAAGGAAGAAGAAGTGGAAGAAGAAATGAACTTGGAAAAGGGTGTTGAAATCATTACCTCTTCTTCGGGTTCTTCCTTTTGATTTGATCAAAAGGGCTCCTTAGGTTGGATTTATGATCAAACTAAGGCCTTTAGGTTTTAGTGAGGGAAGTTGGGAGAGTATTTGGGCAGAGTTTGGCCGATCCAAAAGGCTTTAAAGGTGTGAAGAAATGATAAGGAGGTGTGCCCTTTTATAAGAGGGGTGAGGGGAACCTTTGGAAAAGCTAGAGATATTAGTTTATAATAAATTCATATTCGGTTTCAAATGGATCCAAAGATGATTATTTAAATGTTAAGGTGGGGATAGGTCGAAAACAACTCAACAAATAGAATTTAGACAGGTTTGGGTACTTATATTAACCTTATCTATAAGTATTAACTCTAAGTTAATTAGTTTCACTTTTACAATGTCTCTTTGTATTTTTATATAATATGGTTAATAAACTTACTATATACATCCAAGAGACCCCCAAGTGGTCCATTAATGATGAAACTATCATGGTATAAGTCTCTTGGACGAACCTTATATTTTTAGGAATTTATTATCAATTAATAATATAATATTTGTTTTAAGAACAATTTTATGTCAATTTTGACACTATTCAATAGTTGATTTTTGTGAAACTCATAACAGATTGATTACTTAAAAAAAAGTCAATTAAATCAATCCTAATATATCATATTATCCTAGAAAATTAGTTTAATTCATTAAAAGTTTCATTTTATATTTATTTGGGTATTTATAATATCAATTATTTTAATTTTTCACTATTATAGTAATTACTACATCATCATTGTGTCATAAATAAATTAAATTATTTAATGTCTAATAAAATATCATTATGTAGGAAATAATTTTATCTTTATAATGAATATTTATAATCTAAAATCCAACATATATAACCCTATTTAAAATTTTTTTGCTAAAAGATATATACTTGTGTCACTTTTGTATTCATTTTAACTTATTTAAAAAAAAGTGTCCCTATCACCTACAAGTGGCACCATGGGGTCCCCAAATCGACCCAAAAATGCCTATGGTCGAACATGTATCAACCAATAAGGCTAGGACACGTTTTAGGGTAATTTAGTATTATTATAATATTATTTTTTAACCCTTATTTACCGGATTTACCCTTAACCATGGTAAATAAAATATTTACCGCAGTAATTATTCAAAATGTATAAAAATAAAAGTTGCCTATTTACACAATTTGAACATCCTGATTCCAAATATGGAATCCATTTTTCTAAATTCAAAACATAGAAGTGTCAGAAATTAATTTAAAATTAATTCCCGCTGTAAAAAAAACGTGTTTTTAAAAGATAATAACTATCAAAAGATTGACACTTGTTTATGTTTGGTTTAATTGTAAAATTATGTCCAATGACCAAAATTATATTAAATGGTAAAAATATATTCTAAATATACTTTAAAACCACTCAAATTCATAATTTATCACTATTAATTATTTTGATTAAAAAAGTTGTTTTTAATTAAAATATAGTAATTTTCACTATTCATTAAATTATGAAAGTTATCCGAAAAGTACCAAAATTTCACCTTAGGCTAAATTCGATATTATGAATCCAAAAATGAAGTCCATTTTGAAATATAAAATATATATAATTTCAAAAGGTAGGTATTACTCTTCATAACAGCTAGTTTGATTGGTTATGGTGTGTTAGAACTCGGTGTTGCGTACAATACACGCTATCACATTATTCAAAGAGAAGCATACCATAGAAGCTTGGGGTGTTACATATATGTTATGATGATGAATCATTACATAAGACTTTTAGTGATAATGATTTATATTATTATGGCGGTATTTCGATCACAACAAACAATATTTTTCATATAAATTTTTATTATGTATTTATACTTGTTCAAAAACATTAAATAAAATATAATAAATATTTTATTGTTTATTTAAACAATAAAAAAGGTTTCATGGAAATCCTTCAAGGAGAAATTAATGACTGAACATTCACCATCGATGAAGGTTGTAAATCGGTACCTCTCTAACAAAGATTTCCTTTTAAAACTAAGAGAGGGTGAGAGTAATGAGATTGATGTTGGATATATCTTTACAATATATAATTATATTAAATAAATGATAATATATTTATCATGATCATTTGTATATATGAGGTGAGTATTTAATAATAATAGAAGGAACTTTAAAAGAAAAAAATAAAAGGAAAAGGAATAGGATTTTAGCTTCTGCATACTCCTTTAGAATATCCATAAGCGAATGGTTTGAGTATTATTATGAAACCAATAGCTTCTCCATGTGAGGGAGGTTCTTAAAAATTTTATTGGGTAGATAATTGAGAATTATCAAATTTTGGAAAGTGTAAGGAGAAGAGGGAGAGAGGGGTGGTTTTTATAGTGCTGGAGAGGGGTAATTTCTCCTTATTTTATTCATTATTTTATTATTTTTCTCTAGATAACCATTATTTTTGATTATTGTGAAAAAAATAAAGTAATAGGGGAACATGTTTTTCAACCAAGGGTGATTACCATAGACATGACTCAAGGAGTATTGTATTTAACATATAATGTATTTATATTGTAAATCACTATAATTCATTAATCACTAAAAATTCAATTATTTTAGGAAATTCCAAAACAAATCACAAAAACAAATTTACAAAGTCTAATATTAAAAAATGAACTATATTTTATGAAAAAAATTTGATAAATATTAAAAAATTAATTCTTAATAAAAATCAACATTTACTCGAAAAATACAGTTTCTAAAATTAAAACTCGATTTATAACACCATGAAAAAGTAAATAAAGTCTTTTTAAATTATCCTAAAAACATAGTAAACAAAATGTTAATTTTTGAATAAATTTATGAAAATTAATTTTGTTTCAAATAAATTTAATAATTGTAAAATTTGAATTAAATATTTATTATTCACAGAAAGACCAACAATTGATTATTAATTTTTAAATATTCACTTACTTATATGTTGATATAATTATATAATTGTTTCATTTATAAGGTGCCTAAATTTTATTTATAATTTCTTGGGTGTGGATACTATTCATTTGTCCAATTTACTAGTCATATGGGTTATATTACTACTCCTTAGGTCATGATACTATTAATGAAATTGTTAGTGGATACTATCAGACACTGAATATCTTACAGATTGAAACCGTGTATATCTATTTTTGGAAATTCAAATCACAAAGGATGAAAAAATTAGGTTTAATGGCTTTGTTACAATAACAAAGCATTGTTTCAAAGATGCATAGTGTTTCATTCATTACTTTCTATATTAAATTTATTTGTAAATTATTTGGGTGTTACATTATTCTCCCCCTATAAATAATCTTCCTCAAAATTTCCAAAAATGTCACCTGAAAAAAAAATTGTTAGGTCTTCATCATAGCTTCTTTAGGCTCAAACATATTCTCTTCAATTTTTTGATTTTTCAAAATTACATTTTCCAGTGGAGTCATCTGATTTCTCAACACATGTTCTTTAATATCCAAAACATGGATAAGATATTCAAAATATGATAAGTCATGTTCCAATTCTATTCCATCAAAAGTGAGTACATGTGTTGGGTCTAGCATGTACTTCTGTAATAAAGAGACATTGAACACATTGTTTACCTTAGAAAGGATTTGTGTCACTTCTAAATGATATTCCATAACTCCAATTATCTATAGAATTTCAAAAGGACCAATTTACTTGCAGTTAAATTTCCCTTTCCTCCCAGATCTTATAACCTTCTTCCATGGAGATACATTCAAGAAAATGTGATCTCCCAATATAAATTCAAAATCATTCCTTCAAGTATCAACATAGATCTTTTTCCTGCTGTGATATTATTTGATATGATTTTGAATAGTCTTTACCTTCTCTATTATTTATTCCAAAATATCTTTACCCACAATATTCCTCTCACCAAATTCATCCCAACAAAATTGGTGTACGACATCTCATTCGGAACAATGCTCCAAATAGTGCAACATGAATACTTGAATGGAAACTATTATTGTACGAGTCCTCTACCAAAGGTAAATACTAATCCCATATACAATTAAAATCAATTATGAATGATACTAACATGTCTTCTAATATTTAGATCATCATTTCTTACTACCCATTAGTTTGAGAGTGATAAGAAGTACTCAAATGAAGCTCAGTATCCAATGATTTTTATAGATTTTTCAATAATTTTATTGTAAATTTTGGATCATGATCAGACACAATAGGATGTATTTATTCATGAAGTCTCACAAATTCATTAATATAGAGTCTTTTGATGTGATGTAGTGGAAAATATTACCTTATTGTGAGAAAATATGAAGATTTCATAAGTCGATCAACAATTATCCATATTTCATCATTGCTTCTTAATGTTTTTTCTAATTCAATGACTAAATACATAGTGATGACATCCCATTCCATGAATGAATTGTCAGAGGATGCATGAATCCTCTAGGATATTGTCTTTCATCATTCACCTGTTGAAAAATAAAAAAACATGATACATAATCAACAATTAAACACTTTATGTTGTCCCACAAGAAATTTTCATTCAAATATTTATACATCTTAGTGCTTCCAAGGTGTATAGTGAAATTTAAACTCTGGTAATCATCTAATAAATCCCTTTTTAGCTTGGGTATAGTGGTAATTCATGGCCTTCACCCAACTTTTAGAATTACATCCTCATACACGATGTCCGGAAACATCCCATAATTCACTACATTAAATTTCTTTTGAATATTCTCATTATCCATTTGAGAACATAATTTTTTCCAATAAATACTTTTTGGAAAATAATTGAAAAAGATATTATGTTTCACCTTAATTGTTAATTATCATATCCATCCTTACTATATCGATGTACAAATGATCCTTGTGAATCCTCATCTTATCAAGTACTCCATGATCCTTCTTACTCAATGCATCTTCCATCATATTTTCCTTTACTAGACAGTAGTGTATTGAAAAATCATAATACATGATTATCTTGAGCCATTGGATTTTCCTCATGTTGAGTTAATTATATGAGAATATATATTTCAATATCTTGTTATTAGTATATATCTCTCATATTTCACCATAGAGATAATGTCTCTATATCTCCAGAGAAAAGATTACAGCTGCTAACTCAAGATCATGTGCAGGATAGTTCGGTTATGTAATTTTTAACTACCTTGAAACATAGGCAATAAATATATCATTATTCATATTTATACATCCACATCCATTCTTTGATTCATCACTATAAATCACAAATCCACCATTTCCCAATGGTAGAAACAATATAAGGGAATTCACTGTCCTCTTATCCAATTATTCGAAACATTCATCACATTATTTTTTCTATATGAACCTAACCCCTTTATGAGGAGTCTTGGTTAATGGGTCAGCTAATTAGGTGAAGTTATAAATGAAGAATCGATAATTACATAGTAAAAAAATAAAACTACGTATCTCAATTACATTTTTTGGTTTAGACTATTCATGAACTACCTTTGTCACTACAGGATCATCTAAGATTACATCCTTATAGAAAATAATTCAAAGAAAAAAATAGTTTTAATCTATAATTACCTCTTGCTAAATTTTCCATATAACTCATTACTTCAAAGATTATTCATAATAATGTTCAAGTGATTGTCATGTTCCTAATATATTTTTGATGTACATCATGATATCATAAATAAATACCACAAAAACATTGTCAATATATTACTTAAAACTCTATAAATTAGATTTGTTAAAATAGACAGTGCATTAGTCAGTTCAAAAGGCATTACTGTAAACATGTAATGCTCATAACTAATTCGAAATAAAATATATGGAATATATACCTTCCTTAAATGGAACTTATGATATCAATATCAGATGTCAATATTCATAAAATATGGTCCTCCATGAATTTTCTCAAATAAACCATCAATGCGAGGTAGGGGTTACTTTTTCATTATTGTAATATCATTAATTTCTCTATATTCAAGGAAAATCTTCATGGATCTATCTATCTTCATGAAAAATATAACAGGGGATCCCCATAGAGAAACAAGAGGGAGGATAAATCCATTATCACTAATTCCGTTAGTTGGTTCTTTAGTTTTACTAAATCTACTATGGCCATTCTATTAAATTTCTTTGATATAGGCCATTAACCTGGAATTAAATCAATATAAAACTCAATTTCACACTCTGAAGGTCGTCCAGGTAAAACCTAGGGAAACACATCGATGTATTATTTCATAATAATTACATCCTTAATTTGGATATTTCTTCCCTCACCCATAGATATTTTTTTATATTCCTCTAAAAATATGTCATTCGGTAGAGATACTGGGGGTGGATCTAGATAAGAATCAAATTACTAGGTTTTAGCTCTAATGTTAAGGGATTTCATATCATTCTCAAAAGTTGTAACTTTCTTATTCTTGCAGTATATTTTAACATCGTAACATGAAATCATGTTTATACCGAGAATTATATCAAATTCAGTAATGGGTATGAAGATATGTTCAGCAACTAAAATGTGATTAAGTGTCATAATGGGAACTAATAAACACATATTTTTTGCAATGATACTTCCCTTGCCCATTCTGATTGAGAACTAATTTATGAAATAAAATTGAAAATGTATAATTTTCTTGGAAAATTAAAAGATATAATATAGTGAGATGATCTAGAATAAAATAAATCATAGGATAAGTTTGATGAAACGATTGAATTACCTTCCACCGCATCATTAAAATCATCAAACTCAGTAGTTGTGATAACATAATATTGGACCTTCTCCCTTGGCCATATCTGGGTAATGCTTCCGTGATGATTAGGAAAATAACTGTCATAGTTTTTCATTTCTTTACAATTTTAACATTGAACACTGGAAGCTTCTTTCTTTCCCTTTAAATCAAATGATTTGTGGCTTGTTTCTCCAAATTTTTAATAAAGTCTTTTTCCTTTTATGTAGGCTTTGGGTTTTTTATTCCACAAGTATCATTTATTGGAAAACTCACCTTTTTATTCTTCCCTTTATCTACTATTTACTCTGCCATCCTATTCTTCTCTTTATTTAATTTAAATTCATATATCTAAGAGAATTCTTTATTTTTCTTCGTTGCACATGATATAATATCTTCTTATGATGAAAATGTTTGGGAAACCATTTCCCATCGGAGGAATGGTTTTAAACCATCAAATATTTGATCAATCTCTCTGCTTGACATACATATGTAGTCCACGCCAATCCTTTATTTCCTTTTAAAATTGGAATCATACTTCACAACTTTTTCATCATTATCTTGTTTCAAACTCAAGAATTTCCTCTACATATCTTCTCATTTTTTCCAACGGAAATATTTTTATATGAATATTTTTTAAAGTCCCCCAATTCCATTTCTACTATTTCTTTCTCGTCCTTGATGTTTTTATTTAACGATGACCACTAATATATATCTCTAGATATATGATAAACATCCATGATAAACTTCTCCCTTTCGTTACATCCCAAAGTGAGAAATATCTCTTCTATAGATCATATCCACTACTCTATAGTTAATGGGTTTGTATTCCCATCAAATGATATAGGATATTGTCACATAAAGCAGTCTAACATTTCTTCTCCATGTTGGGGATCAGTATTATCCATTTGGGTATGGTCATTGTTCATAACATGAGTTAGTTGTCACAGTAGAGTTATAAGTTTCTCAGCTATAGTCAAAGCTCCAGAACCAACATCATTATCTTTGATATGTGGGAAATACCAACATGGTATGTCTGTGTTCATGCAGTTTCCATTCCATCAACTAGGATCCAATTATAAATAATGGCATGAACTAAATTAGGTAATGTATCATAATTTATAATGAAAAACTAGAAAAATACTTAACATAAATTTGGAATTTATACATGTCTAATCTCAAAATAATAAGCATGGATTCATTGAGGAAATATTTACATTAAACAATACATAATGGTTAATAAAAAAAGTTGAATTATCTAAAAAATATCCCATGGGAGTGTTAAACCAAGTGCACATTAAGGCCTATTGTTGGGTACCTGGTTACCCCGAGTCAGGACCAATAACCTTGTTAGTGTTGTTACTCCAATGTACATCTATTTCATAACCAGCCCCACATATAGTATCAAAAAATGGATGTATTTCTATGAATATCCAATAAATATATACCTTACTAAATTATTGTATTTTCTATTATGCTTATCCTCAAAGTCTATCATAATGTTTTTTCCCTAATCTATGTTTTCTAAATATAGTTTCCATGTTTTATACTAAACATCCTCTAAAATCAACTATAGGGAGTCCAACCTGAGTTTATCAGATCTAGTTCCTTATATAAATACATTAGAATTTTTATAATGATTTTGCATCCCTAATGACAGGGTAGTTGAGTAGTTTTTGAAAACAAGATACAAACATATATTTTAAATTACAACTTGAAAGTAAAAAAAATCCAACTCCCTATGGGTAAGTTATACAATATGATTTTCCATAATCATAAACATTATCCATGGTGAAAACCTAAATACCCAAGCCTTTAAAAATAAACATGAGCATAATTTGGTTGGAATGAAATGTGATTACCATCAATCCACACAAATTTTCATAAGAGAATGAAACATTACCATGGATATTATACTATTATAATAATCAAATGTTTTATTAATTACTAGTTTTGTAATGAGGGAATGAATAATGATAGACATATGAAAAATGTTATTAAGGCCTCGACCAAGACATCAAAAAAAAACTATGGGAAGGCCTCAGCCAAAACCCAATTTGGTTTTGACTCATGAGACCTATTGATGCATAGTGGGAATATATTGGGCCCCACAAATAACTTTATAAGTCAAATTAAAATCTCATAATAGTGGGGTTAAACATAAACATAATATATATATATTAAATTTAAATAATATTCACTAATTTGTAAAGATAATTACTATCCATTCTAAGTTGTTTGGTGAATGGTAACAAAATAACACATCCATAGTCAAAATTATTAAAAAACATTTATTAAAATATAGGGGATGGTATACATAAGATATTAACCTTATTAGGACATAAAATTTAATATATTTGATGAAACAGAAAAAAAATCTCTAATAAAATCATTGTGGAAATTTTGAGAAAAATATACTGTTACCTTGAATAGAAGCATTCTCTTGGAAAAAACATTACGTAAAGTCAGTAATTAACTAATTTATCGTTTTAAATGAAGAAATTAGAGGTTTATAAAAATAAAATTGGAATAAAATATATTATAGAGTTCAATTTAAAATAAGTAAGAAATCAGTAAGTTCGCTTTAATCAAGCTTAATTATCATGTAGAATTAAGAAGGGAACCCTTTTTAAACCTATATTTTCCACAAACAAAAAAGAAGAACTGGTCACAATACATGATTTAGTAATAGAAAACTATATTTTATAATAATTATATAAATTAAATTAGGAATTAATTATTTTTAATAGATAAATCAATCACAACCTGAATGGAATTGATGGTTCGGGAAAGAAACCCATAACTTATGTCTGAATAAGTTCTGTAATTGAAATTTATTTCCTAGAAAATAATATTAGATTAATTAATTAATTAAATAGGTAACTTTTATATTCTTATTTTATTTATTAAAGTATTATTATGTTCATTTATGGTCTTATTGATGAGTTATAGTGTTTGATTTTATCGTTCGAGAGCATTTGTTTTTAGGGTTTTCATGATCAGTTCACTTGATTATAAGTAATGAAGTTAATGTAAATGGGTATAATTATCTAGATTTTGAATTAAATTTTTATAACAAGCATCCGAAAGTTTAAATGGTTATATATATCATATGGTTATATGGTATTTGGATGAATAATTAGATAATAAATTTAGTGATAGCTATTTTTATTATTAGTGTGGTATTTTGATCACCTTGAACTAGTTTTGTCCTATGAATTAGTTTTATGTATATATAATAATTAAAAAACATTAAAAAAACATAATATATATATTATAATATGGGTTTACCATACCAATGGTTTCATTACCTACCTGGAATAAATAATTAAAGAACAAAAGTTCATCGTCTACGAATGTTGTCAATCAATACCTCTTGGGAGACAATTTTGTTTTTAAAATAAAAGAGATGGAGTGAGGAGATTGATGATGGTTCTTACATTAACATGAAATAATTAAATTATATAAATGATACTGTATTTATCAATATCAATTTGATCAAGGAGGTGATGAGAGAATATTAAAAGAAAGTACAAGAAAAGAAAAAAAATAAAAGGAAAAGGAAAAGGATTTTTTCCACTTGAATACTTCTCCTTGAGAATCCTTTTAAGGGGATTAATTTTGGTATTTGGTGGAGAACATGATATTATGGATGTGAAGGATGATCATGGGAAGATTATTAGGTAGAAAATTATCAAGGATAAAATCTTGGAAGGTGTTCGGAGGAGAGGGAGTGAGGGTTTTTTTTTATAACGGTTGAGAGGGGTAAATTCTCAATATTTTATTCATTATTTTTTTTTCAAGAAAACCAATAGTATTGAGTCATTTGAGTAAATATAGTAATAATTTCATGTGTGTTTGAAACATGGGATCTTACATCATCTATGACTCAAGTAATAGTGTATTTAGCTTATAATGTATTTATTTTGAAAATTATCATATTTTACTATTCACAAAATTTAAGTATTTCAGATAAAACTGAAAAATGCACACTAAATTTTTTCAACATTTATAATTAAAAATTAAAATCCGTTTTCTGAATTTAAATTTCCAAATACGAGAAATTTAATTTTTAATTAAAATAATCATTTACAAAAAAAATACAGTTTTTAAAATTAAAACAGATTTTATAACACCCTGAAAATTAACAAATGACTTGTTAAATTATCTTGAAATCATAGGATAACAAAATAATGATTTATAAATACAGTTTAAGAAAATTAATTTTCATTTAAATCATTGTGTTAATTATAAAAGTATAATTAATTATTTATTATTCACAAAGAAACAAACAGTAAATTATTAATTTCTAAAAACTCACTTACTTATACCATGATATAATTATATCATTGTTTCATTTATCAGATTCCTAAATTTTATTTATACTTTCATGTGGGTATTTAATATTTATTAGGTTGATTTACTATACATATTGGTCATATTACTATTCCTATGGTCATGTTACTATTCACCATAAATACAATTTTATCCTATCAGATGATAAATTTCTTACTGATCGCAACCATGTATGACTGTTTTTAAAAATTCAAATCATATAGGTAAAAAAATCATGTTTAATTGCTTGGTTACAATAAAAAGTTTTTTTTCAAACAGAATCAGTGTTGCAGGCAGGATATTTTATATTAATTTTTTTTCTAAATCCTTGGGTTGTTACATATATAGAGAGACAAATATTCATCCATAAAAGGTAGAAATAGATAAAATGAATTACACCATTCATTGATACCGTAGGTCGTATTACACATGAATGTTGTTTTCGATTTTTGATGGAAGGAATATAAAAAATGTAAATAATAATTTAACTTTAAATAATTTTTATTATATCATATATATTAATTAAATATATCCTTACTACCATTCATTTGAATAGGAAATAGAAAAGGAAATCACATTACCTTGTTGATGTGGTAGTCCACACGTACGACCAAACAATGTCATCATTTTTCAATGGATTTCAAGGTGATAAAGAATATATAATATTGTAAATCCTAAAGAATAATTATATCATAAATATCATATATAAATATTAAACTAATAATATGAACTATTCGTTAAATATGGTAATGGAAAATTAATTGTACCTCTATGTATAGGCTACATTCTACAAGTACACACGAGTGATACATTCACTTTACATTTATTGGAAAAGAGGAAGGATGATGATATTTTTCAATTAACAATAACTATTATGTATATTTATATTACAGTATTAATTAATAAATGACTAATATCTCATTTTTATATGAGTTATAATAATAAATAGATTGAATAATGCTGAGTAGGATGGTCACCTCTTCTTTGGTAGGTCTCCTCAAGATCATTTTTTAAGGACCCTTGGAATTGTATTTTAAGAATAAAATAACCTATAAATCCTGAATAAGAAATTTTAAAAGATAAATATTTAGATTTTTATCCATATATAAGGATCAAATTCATGTAAATATGTAATATGAGGTGTGTACATTTATATGTGGTGGAGAGGAAACACATCGAATTTCTTAAAAGAATAAAATATAATAAATTAGTAGTCCAAGAAAATGATTCGAAATAGTTAGAGTTTAAAATTTGGGATATTATGAGGACTAAATATTTATATCCAACTGGATTTTTAAAATTATAATTTTTAAATATACCCAAATAAATTATTTTATTCCTCCACCCAGTAAATCCATTTTAACTGTAACTATGATGACAATTTTTTTTTACATTTCATTATCATAAAAAACAAAAGGTAAATCATTACCAAATATTTATTTTATTTTTACAAATATATAATAAATTATATCAAATTATAATCCTTGATGTGGTATATTTTAGTTAAAAATTAAATTCGTAAAAGACAATGAAAATCGGTTTTCTAGAAAAAATTATATTTGTTGTATAAACATTTTTACACGAATATTAGACATAACATTACTTCCAAAGATAATAATTGTATTATTAGTAATATAAATGAACAATTATTCTCCTAAAAACAATATTAAAACAAAATTTATCTTTTCAAATAAATTAAAAGAAAAGTTATTTTTCAATAAATATTAATATTTTCACTATTCATTAAAAATTCAAACTTAAACAGAAAGTTTTAAAAATTTAACTCTAAGTTAATTTATAAATTATGATTTAAAAAAAAAATTAATTTTTTCACATAAATTTTCTAGAAGAGTAAAAAATTAATTATATTATTATTTTACAAAATATAAAAAAAAATTTGGGAAAATTTATTTTTGATGTATATGATGAATTTACTACATTTTAGCACATAATAATCAATATATATTCTTAAATTATAACTATTATATATTTAACTAAAAATTATGTTATTAATATTCATTCCTCCAAATTAACAACTAGTTTTTAATGGTCTACTGTATTATGGTTCATTTAGACTTTGGTTTGAGAGTATCACATGATATGCAATAAATTTGATTTATTTTAAGAGATATATTTCATAAAATATCACGGTGTTATAGAAATTGTAGAGGGTATTTTGGGGTCTTATATATGTTAATTTTTATGATTTATATAAATGATTACTATATTAGAATATTATTATACAAACATATAGTCGGATTCACCCATGTGATAATATATAATACATGGGATATAGAAAGTGTTTCTTTATGGGTATTTTTTCATAGATTTTTCAAATATGGATAGTGATGTGAGATGGGAAATTTTATAATAAATGGAATCATTTCTATTTGATGTCTTAAGTCCCCATTATTTTATTACATATTTTTTATCACGGTATTTTTTTATTATATTTATTTTTTGGGTCCCATTGATTTATTTTCTAGTTTTAATTATTTTTAATGATTTTTAATTAATGGTTATGGTATATTTGGATGGTTGTTATTTCATTTCATATTATAATTATTGATTTTCATGATATTTTGTTTTCGGTTATTGCTGGGTGGTGAGATGGTTGATGGATCAAATTAAAATTTGATTTGTTAAGAGATAATATAGATGTGCGGTGATATTTAAGGATGATTGTATTTTGTGTCATAAGTGTTACATTAAAATAATCCTCATTATATTTAGGAGGTTATACATGTTTGAAATAGGATGTTTATATCTGGATTATGGCTGGGTATTATAGGTGTTGTATACCCAAATTATTCAGGCGTAAATGTATCATGTCAAACATGATAACATACAAGTATGGTCATATTTTATGAGCATGCATGAAATATTTATTTCATATGGCTTAAGTGTAACTCTCCATTGACATTCACATGAAATAAATTGATCACTAATACTCATTCATTTGTGGTGAGAAGAGAAATCATATTGGGTCATTAGACTTAGCCCATACGTGTGTACCTAGAATGGGATTTCATATAATTTGGTAAATATTAATAAATTATTTAGGTTCATGTTCAAGAATAGAGATATATTTATTTATTCTAATGAGTAGTTTCATGGATTCCAAGGTGTTTATATTTTATAGTGTCAATTGGAGTTTGGTTTTCCACTTTGGGCTAGAGGTTGATAAGTATTATTAAATTGGTGTGTTTATTTATATCGACACCATAAAAACTATTTTATTTAGATATTTGAATATAGAATTTTATACTTGGACCCATTTTTATCAAAGTAAATGTTTTTATACCTAATATATAGAAGAGTTATTTTATCTTTTTGATTGATTTGTGTATGACCCTTGTGGTTTCTCTGAGGGCAGCACCACCCCCACATATATGTTGCTACTACACCACTACACACCTTCCACTGATGTATGGGGAGAATATATTAAGATATTATCATAAAAATTTATCAAGTATGTTTTGGTTTCATGAGATAAATGATTCTAATACTTTAACTCAAAAATTCATAATTCCTAACAATCGTGGTTTTTTTGTTGATATCATATAGAATAGGACATAATTTTTCATTTCAATGTTAGTTGAATCTTGATTATAATGTTGTAAATATGTGGAGGGGTAAAAAATTTTGTATTAATAATTATTAATGAATGTTCATTGAAATTTTAGGATTTTTTATTGTTAGTGATAATTTTTTTGGGCTCATGCATTCTATAATTATTTTAAACTATCTCTATTTTAATAATTTTGATAATATATTATTTATTGAGGAATTTATTTCCAGTAGGTGAAATAGATTACATGATTTTATTATTGATCATGAAGTGAGTTATATTTTTTTATGTCTAAACTAGATTTTAAGTCATTGAATTACTAAATGAATTAAATTATGTTCTCATAAAAAAATATTTATTTAATAATTGAATAAGAAATACAAGTTTGAATAGTTTTTTAGACATAATTTTAACAATATTAAGTTATTATTTAAGATAATTTAATTTTAATTCTTTCATTGTATTGGATTTATTAATCTAGACATGATTTTGTACTACTAAAAATCATTAAAATTATTTATTAATTTATTTATTCCATCAATAAATATCAATTAAATATATTACATATTATAAATTTTGATTCTATATAATACTCAATGGATCATTTTTATTTTAGGAATTGACTCTATATTAGGAAATTTCTATATATTTATAGTTATTTGAATTTATGGAATTAATCAAACCTCATGGGTGGTCAGGTATTTTGCACAATTAGGATATATTTTAGTTATTTTTCTAATAATTTTAGTTTTTTATTAATAAAATTCTTTTGTTACCTATAAATTTTGTATTCATTTTTTACCCGTAGTTTTCACATTCTAATAATTTTGTAAAACAATTATCGATTAATGAACATTTAAATAAGAAAAATCTATAAATCGAGCAAGGGAATTTTTTGGAATTTTATCTTTAGATATAAAATATTTTACAGAGATTAATAAAGGAGTAATAAATTAGTTAATTTTATAGAATTCATGAAATTGAACAACTTGAATAAAGTGGTTATTTGGGGATAAAAATATTAATGGTTTATGGTTTACAATCATGAGTGGGTGAAAAACTAAAAATCTTTATGCCACTAATTTCTATGAACACTTTATAGATAAGTTTTATATTCATCAAAATGATTTCAACTTCAATTTTGTTATATAATAAAGTATACGAGGATAAATAATTAATCGTATATTTTAATCAAGAAATTTTTGATATCATTCATTTTAATTTTTTTCACTACTGAAGAATCAATTATTTGTTTGTTTAAATGTTAATTAAAATACAATGATTAATGTAATCAATGGTTATCCTAGTACTCTATTTCTGTATTTCATTACATGGAATTTTGATACCTAAAAAGAAAATTTCTACCTCAAAAAGTCTTAATTTATAATAAACATTTTAGATATTACTCAATTTGACATGTACTAAATTTAACTAACTAAGAAATTGTTTATGGACTTGTATGAAAATTTTCATCATTATGGCTTGTAGATGGGGTTATTAATTCAATTATTTTATGATATTTTTCCATAATGTAATATTTCATTTTAGGATACTACTGTGGGAGGATGATTGATTAAGAAGTTATTAATAAATATATATGATTCATTAGAAGAAATTTTTAGAAATAATTTTCAAAGTAAATACAGATCATAAAAATGTAAAAGAGTTTAAATGGTAGATTCCAAACATTGGATGTTTTCTTAATTGTAGTCTTTAATAGAGAATTTTAACATGATGGTATCTATGAATTAACCCCCACTTATGACTACATACTATTTGAACTAAATTAAATTTAATATATTAAATAGATTAAGGTATTGATTCCTTAATAATATCAATGGTAGAATGGAAAAAACAGCAAACATAGGTTTTTCCTGAAAATTTCAATAAAAGGGAAAACAATTAAAAATAATAATTTCTTTAGAAGAAACATTGAATGGTTTCATGGATTCCAATTGGAAAACTATTATGAACATGGGGGACCATTTAAAAAATCAAATTCAAATAATTAATGAACAATAATTTCATCTTGGAAGATTTTCAAAGTTACTAAAATAGAGACCATATGTAACATTTTCATGTGATAGATAGGTTAATCCATGTGGTGAAGTAAAATCCATTACATAAAGAAGGGTATGAACCAAGGAGTTATGTACTAAATAATCATAATATAAATGGATCAAAACTTATAAAAATAAATGGAATAAATGGAATAAATTAAGTAATACGAAATAAAAAATGAGAAAGAAGTTAGATAACAACAACTATCTGCGTATAAACCACTATTTCTGACGCTATTTTATAGGGTTATGTGTCATGGTACTTTTACCAAAAATTCTTTCTTTTTAAAGGTGGTTGGATTCCATTACATTAAGCAAGGATGTGATCTCCTTGACTAAAATAGTATGATGGGATTTTAGTTCCTCATTCAATGGATTCCTCCTTGGAGCTCATCTCTTAGTGTGGGTCTCCCTCATAGAATTGATTCATGTTTTTTAAACTCATTCCCAGTTCCATAATGACATCGACGTCGATGAATTTCAATTATTTTGTACTGATAGGGTTCCATCCTTCGATCATAGTATATGGTAATGTTTAGAATTTATGGGAATATCTATGCATTGGTTATCAGGGAAACCTATAATATTTTCACTTTTATAGGGAATCTCCTTTATTATTCATATTAGGAATGGAACTTTAGGCGTCATGTATTAGACATGAGGTAGTTTCCATCGTGGGCATAAGTATTATAAGGGTTTTTACCTTAATCATCACATATTTATTATACAGGGTATGGATTGAAGATCAGGTCACAAGTTTACCATTTATTGTGAATGGATGAGTCATATATTTTACATATTTTTGGGATAGGTTTTTCATAGGTTTAAATTCTTACATGGATTGATTAGTCACATATTAAACAACTTATGAGTATAGTATGGCAATAGGTTTATCATCTTGTGGGGAAATATGGGTCACAATTTTAACATATTTTAGGGATAGGTTTAGTGGAAGATATAACATCTTTAAGGGATAGGTATGTCATAGGTTTAATGTCTTACAAGGATAGATGTGTGGTCATGTGTGTCGCTAAATATGATTATGATCACACATGAAGGCTTTGATGATGTTTTACATAATTGGGATCGAACCATAGGCGGTTACCCTATATATTTTGATATGTCGTGATTGAACCTCAAGGAGATATCTAACATTCCCTATCATTTAATAAGGTTCAAACTCCAAGTAGTTCAATTCCAGAATATGAGATCATGTGATAGGATTATCCCATGCAGTATAATTACATGTTGTAATAGAGCTCATGTCATGGAAGGAGCCTAAATTAGGGATTGTGTGGGACTTGTGTATATGTTATTTTTGGGTATTACTAGTAGTAATGATGGTATGGGTGTGTCTTATATGTGGATGATTCCCTGGTGCTTCCAGGAAATCTGATGGTGTGATATGGGATTACAATTAGAAGTCTTCTGGAGAATAGGGTTTCATCTCATGCTTATCACATGACGCATCATTTTTTCATCAAACGAGTTTTCCTATACATATTACATAGGGAGTAACATGTTAAGTTAATAGGGAAAGGTCATAGTTTAATGTCATGAGAAAAGATGTTGTGTGTGGGGATTACACGTTGATCATACCATCCATTAAACCTATTGATAGATCAAGAGGGAATCTCATCCTACTGATGGGTCAATGAATATGGCTGGGTATTATATCTAATAAGGTGGAACATGGTTATTTTTTGGGAGCATTGGGAATATATATGTGGCTCACACACTTTGTCTTCCCATTCATCTTAATTATCACTAGTCGTGAGGGAATCTCGACCTGTTGATGGGTCGAGTAACATGATTGGGGATTATCACTAAAGAGGAGGCCCATGGTGTTTATTTGGTAACCATATCATGATTATTTCATGAGGAATATTAGGATTGACACATTCAACATATTTTTATTTTCATATGTAGTATCTTATTCTCATCACATAGGGTATACTACATTTTAACATCATGTGTGAGGATGGGGGGGGGGTCTCATGATCATAGAATGTGGAATATTATAGAAGATACATAAGTAATATTGTGATTTCCCAAATATGAATCATATACTTTCCATATTGGTTATATTACATTTTAATATCATTTAGTAAGGACTATTAGGTTAGAGATTCCTAGAAATGGTTGGTGTAGGACTTACACAAGAGTGACCCTTTCTGGTTTGAAATTTCTTATGTGTTAGGTGATAGAGATTTGGGAATTTCTTGGGAAGTATTTTAAATAAATATATTTGGGAAATACAAGAGAATAATCTCACCTCATAGAATGGTAAAGGGATGAAGAGGAGTATGTGAACTAAAAATAATTTAGGGAGTATAAAGGATTATCTTGAATCATGGTGTTAAATGTTGGATGATGATGAAGATATATTGGTAGTAACTGTAAATCTCTTTGACTCATCCTAAATGAATCATGGTGTGAATACTTATCATTCATAGGGGTCGATGATGGTAGCTAAGTTTTTGGAGAATAATCCTGATAACATAGTACATCATTGATCCTTAGTGTGGGTGTGGGGTCACTAACCCATGGTATGGACTAGTGGGTGAGATGGTAGGATTTTCATGAAAAATAAGGGTTTTTAGAATATTATAAACATTTGAAAAATTATCCTTAGTTATAGGAGGGAAAAATGGATATTGAAACACTATCTCATGAGAAATTGGAGTTTAAAAAAATATAGTTTTATGAGACATGGAAATCATTTTAGAACAATATTCTTTATTGGTAGAAGTAACATGAAACATCCTCAAACACTAACCCATAAATTCAGAGGATGACATGAGGGA
Source organism: Viscum album (assembly GCA_963277665.1). NCBI lineage: Eukaryota > Viridiplantae > Streptophyta > Magnoliopsida > Santalales > Viscaceae > Viscum > Viscum album. The sequence goes on from OY728158.1 coordinate 547,430,003, forward strand.
AGTTAAAAATGATTACCCATATGAAATGAGTTATGTGAATTGCATAATCTATTCAGAATTTATTTAATTAAGATCTTGATGTCAGAGCTCAATTTTCCTCCTCTTGAAATGAAAACTTGATGGAGTGTTTATAGGTGTTGGGGCTATAATAAGATATGTTTCAAGAATTCTACCATCATTATAAAAAGATTCACTTTCATCAATGATTATTATTTTCATGAATGTTTGAGTTCTTTGTAGTGACATACATTTCAAAGGGGTGAACGTCGATCATCGATGTTTAAGTTTCACCACAAATGATTCATGAAATTCTATATTCTATTCCAAAATCTCCCTTTTTGTCTAATCAAAGTATTATCACTTTGAATATCCATAACATTCAATCTATAGGTTTGTTTGTTGCCCACAAAAAGTCAAAAAAATCATGTGAAATTATATATTCCCCAAATCAAATTTTTTCATCATTTTGTCAATAATTGGATAAATTTTTTATTTCCAACAATCATTAGTATCATTCCTAATGAAAATTATCCAAGGAATAACTAAATAATGGCATTGGAAGGATTTTATGAAATATAATTTTAACATAAACTTATATAGGAGATTTTTGTGATTTAATCAAACCCACCCACTCTTGTGGAGGTGGTGCCCAAGTGACTAGTGATGGTTATTCCACCTGACCTAACCCATCTTCAAGGGGGAGGTTTTCATAGGTCGTACCTTAGACCACAAGGCATCTTTCATACACTTTACTATTCTCTATTATCTAACCCCAAAACATCCTATGACATACCTTTGGGTCTTGTAGCTTCTTCCCTCTCACTCTATATATTGTAATTCACTAAGGGTTTCATTATTTGTGGTTTCACCCTAGTTTTATGATTATGCTAATGATTCCCGTTGGTAGATATCTTTGACATATTCTTTAATAACTCTTCAGTATTGTGGAAGTGTTCAATAGTTTTCCTGATGAACTCTCATCATTTGCTCATTATCATTATGTAAAAATATGACCTTGCCTCTACTGGATTCATAGGTTAGTTTCATGCTGAAGTCATCTAGTTTGTTTTGTACATATGGGTGTATGGTTTCCACAAAAAGTGTCATCATACATTCATGATGTTCTTTTCAAGTTTTCTATAATTATCCCTCTATTATCCAAGTCCCATAATCCTAGAAATTCTACATAATCAGGTTAAATGATTTCTGGATTATTATGATAGACCGAGCTCCCTATGTCACCCAATATATTCTATTATATTTGTGTAAGTTTGTGTATCCAAGAACCTAATCATGTTAGTGTGGATTGAGGTTGGAAAAGAATTTCTATGTCATTAGTTGGTCGAATATGAGTCCTGGTTTGATTATTTTTCATCATGCCTCGGATTGGATCACCTTTAGAAATAGTTTCCTCACATAGTTAAGGGTTATATATTATGAATTACTCACACCCTATACATGAGGGTAGAGGTAATGAACCCATAATTTCTTATTATAATGGAACTGTATGTTATGGTGAGGTTGTACCTAGTCATTGTATTATTTTGATGACTTATAATCAAACTATGATGTTTCAAGATCCTGATTCTAGAATGGTCACTCAAATATTCTGAATTACTTTCCCCCCATGGAAATCAAGTCTATTATTTTAAAACCCATTGTGAAGGTGGTCAGTCATGTTATGGATTCTAATTGTATAAGGGTATTAAATGCAGAAAAGATGATATTTTAATTGGGAGTGTATGTACCAAAGGTAACGATCTAGTGTTTGGGTCAATATATGCAAGTCGATTATCGAATATACCATTGGATGTGTTGTATCCTAACATGGTTCCCTAGAGTATACGGATTTATGAATTAATGTCTGCTGATCATTTAGTAATAATTTTGTGCATGCAAATCCAATTACATGTAGTGGATCTATTGAAGTGCTGGAGATGGATGCTGATTTTAGTGACCCTAATATATTTAGCATCTTGAGTAAATAAAAAATTTGAAATGATGTAGATGAGGGTTGGGAAGCACCAAAATCGAAAAGTAAATAAACTAAAGTCAAATGAGGAAATACTGGGCATACAGAATCGATCGATGTAGATGGATATTCTGATTCCCTATTAGAGTTTCTAGGGGTTGATAATTCTTTATAGGGATTTTATGAATGTGATTCTGATGGGGAGGACACAAATATTCATTATACATTTACAAAAAATGAAAAAAGGGTGACTTTTATTTGGTATGTAATTTTTTTAATAAAGAATGTATTTCAATATAGAGGAAAACAACTATAAACTACAAGTAATTATGCTCACCAAATAGGTTAGGTAATATCAATGCCCAAAAACACATTACATGTCTCTTAATAAGGGGAAAATTTACTGAAGGAACTATCATATAATATCTATCTGAATCTATAAGATATGATATAAAGGTATGTGGAAGCCTCTCAAAATATGGTTATTAAAATTGAAAAAAATTCAATACACTGGATAATAATAAATTACAGAACCAAATATATAATTATACTACTAAATCAACTTTTGAATGAAATGAGCTAGAATTTATCCCTATGAATAACACTAAAAATATTTCCCCGTTTGAATTTAGAGAGGGAAAAGAAGGAGCGTTGTGAGCCTCTTCATTCCTTAAAAAGATTAAATGGAGGAAAAGGAACTCCTTGTTTATAAATCAGTGGAATATTATGACATGATGTTCACTAATCCTATTCTTGTTGAATATAATTAATAACAAAAAGAATTTATTTATTATCATAATATTATTATTTTGTTTTTTTAATGTGTTGTAGATCAGTATGGAGTATTTCATAAAGATATAGGATAATATTTTTTTTACTTGAGGAACTATTCTTATTGAGCTAGATTGGAATAAATTTCAAATTTTTTAGAGCCTCTAAATGATTCATGTTAACAATAATTTAATGTTTACTAAAATGATTTATATTCTATTATTTAGTATAATATCACACTTTTTAAGGTTCCCACTCAAAATTATAACAATGTTTTTTCATTAAAATGAATAAAATATAAATTTAGTAGGAAAATATTTTTATATATACTTTAGCGAACATAACCATATTTGTAAATTTAATGAACGGATAATTAAAAAAATTAATCTTGAGAAGGTTTTTAGGATTACATTCATAGGATAATTCATAGTTTTATTGTTTGGAACTCCAATAAAGATATTTTGATGTCTCAATACCAATTCATAAACACATGACCAGACTCATTGACCAAAAGGCAACAATCGAACCTTTATGTATACCAGAGGTTGTTGACTAGTAGTGAAGGTGTATGATGGTATGGTGGGGATAATATATCCTCTTATTAGAGTGAAATTTAGTGAGAAAAATGAATGGTAGTGGAATAATAAAGTTAAACACAAGATCTATACAAATTATAAATAATCGACATAAATCAGAAAACAATATCTTATATAGTTGATGACTTGGTGATATAATATATGAAGTACGAAACACATGGTAATATGAATAAAATTGTATTTAAATAATCAAAAAAATACCAAAATCAACTATATCATTAAGAATCAAAAGCACTGTCTTGGTCCTCTACTCCAAAGATCACATCCTTAAAATGAAATCAAGAATCCACAATTTGGTGTTTCCCCTTATCCATACCTATATATATAAACATTGATTGTGTTCTAAATGGATGGAAAAATTGGGTGTGAGTAAAACATTGTAGTCCATAGACCAATTTTTTCAAATGAAAATATAGTTTGTTAATTCAAAATGAAATAGTTGGTAAAGTAATGGAAGCCATTTTAGGATCAATATCAAAATAGGATACCCCACAAACCCTTCCAGTTTCATCCTATGTTGGATGTAAACATGTCACTGTTTTATTCGTATATATACTCAAGGCACATATACAATGTGTCCATGTATAAGAACTATAAGGGATCCATAGAAGACCCATGGAATCCACGACTTTTGGAAGTTGGTTATTCTCATGGGTATCTTCTATGATATTGGACATTTTGATTTTAGTTAAATCTTGTAGTAAACCCTTTGAATTAAACTCCAAAGGTTTTTCAATGATATGAAGGTGAAATTACATGGTAATTTCAAGATATACGTTATTGGAATATAAGGATATTTTCTATTTCATTCCTTGTCTGAGGAGATGAATACAAATATTGGGAGATCATCACAGTCATTCTAATTTTCAAGATTTTTTAGTTTAATCGCTAGTGTTAGAATGAGGAAATAATGAATCAACGAAATTGACTAAATCTATATTGGTTTTACTACATGATATTCACATAAATGAATTCGGTAACATCCTATTAGTTAGCTGAAGAAATTATTGGTCATGGATCCAATTCATTCTCGTGGAAGGATATTACATAATAGTGTGATCAGGGGAAATAATAGTATTCCTGATAGAAATAGTAATTAACTATAAACTTTGGTTTCTATGTCATATAAAAGTTTATTGGATTCAATGAAACATTTGATTTGTATGAGAAATGAAAAAAACACCCTATGGGGTAGTTCAAGTTATAGTTATCAATCACCAATGGTGTATAAGGATATTGTAGAAGGCCTAATTCCAAGATTTGGTGATTGAAAAAAGGAATGTGTATTTTATGAGTAATTCCTAGAAATTACACAATTTCGTAGAAAAAACATGTTATAACAATCGATACTTTTAGGTAAATGTATTATACCACCTATCTAAACCCTATTGAAGACTCCTTATATGGTATCTACTTTGGATTTGTGATGGAATGATAGAAATAAAAAAACCAGAAAAACACCTTGAAAGGTGGTTTATTTTCTCTTAGAGAGATTATGCCAAAGATAAATAATAAAATGGATAATGTTAAATGATTGTTATACATACTGATATTATTCCAATATGATAGAATGTTATGGAATTAGAGGCCAAATGAGATAGATCTACCTATGATCTAATGATAAAACAATGAGAGGCCATAAAAATTGTTTCTATATGAAATTAAAGGAGGAATAAGGAAATTGGATTTGAAAGATAAGAGGGGTAGAGTAAATTTTCCTCATTCATAATAGGGTAAATAGTTTTTCTGCATAGTTGGGAAATATATGAACCAACCATTCTCCTTTAATACATGGGGTTCTCGGTTGAGGGACATGGTTATTGAAAATGGTTATCCAATTGTGAAACACATAATGCATCTTCAAATAAAAAAACTTCCCAGAGCCTACCTGAAATCTCATGATACATACTTTAGTCCCTTGGGGATATCAATTTTGATAGATAGAATAGTTTTTTACAAATTAAAAAGTGTTTTTCCTTGATAAAGAATCAGGATCTTATAACCTATTCACATTATGAAAAACCATCTTCCAATTGTACTTCTGAGGGTGGATGAGCATCATCTAAGAAAAAATCTACCATTTATCATTTATATAAAACTCTCATTCCTATATCTTATCTTGCACATATTTATGCTTCTATAGAACCCAATCCAAAGCAACCTCCTTACCTCATTCATTCTTCATGTTAAATCAATAATACTAATTAGATTCATCTCAAAAGTAGAATCAAACAACAACTCAACATTATCATGATCAATGACATGGGATGGGTCAATGAAATAATAATGGAGCTGAGAAAATTGGACTTCATCCTGAATAGATCGATACAATTGAGGAAGATATGCATCATATGCTTCATTCAAGACGCTCACCAGAACCTAGAATGTTTTGAAATATATAGGTGTCATCTTTACATGCCAGATAATCAATTGATAGTCCAATCTAGGTGATACTTCATATTATATAAGATTCTAAATTTCATACAACGAATTTCTGTGATAGAGAATGCATATGAATTTTGTCTAGAATCAGATATATCCATATATTTCTAGAAAAACATGCTTTAATGATTCTTAAATGATGTGTTTTCCTATAATAAATTCCTCCCATGCTACTAACCATCATAGTGGTTAATTATATAGGCTACCAAAGAATTCCTCATAAGGATCAATCAACTTATATTCATAGTTATCTTCTTAAACATCTTGATTTTGAGTCTTTTAGCATAAATAATTAGTGACAACATTGAATTTCACAAGAATTTAAGAAATATTAATGTCAAAATTCTATATATATTAAACTTATATTCACCATTAAGGGGTTATATATTGGTAAAAAATATTAATATGAGGATATTGTAGTATATGTATACCAAAAAACAACTCCCCTATCAGGTAATGTTTCCAGAAATTCCATTCTTGAATGAAAGCTATTATCTCAAGGTCATCTATTGTGTAATTTCACTCACTAGGACTCTAATGATTAGACTCATAAGCCATGACTTCTTCCCCTTGTATCAATGCAGCTCACATCCTAACATCTGATGCATCAAAAATTATTGTAGAACCAATACCATAACTCGGAAAAATTATGATTAGAATAAATGTTAACCTTCATTTCAGCATAGGAATGTAATTATCACAATATTGGGATCATGCAAATATTACACCCTTTTTACCAAAATTTAGTGTTTTTTGGTAAGATGTAAAATTTTCTAAATTAAATTTTGAAACTAACTAGATAGTACCAATAATCATTGAATATCAAAAACATTCATGGGTTTCCCTCAAGAAATAATGGAACTCACTTTCTCTAGATCCCTAAATACCATTGATTCTAATATAATGTGACCTATAAAGCTAACTTTCTCAATAAAAAGGGTAAATTTGTGAGTATGGAATAGAATATTTACTCTTTTATTATATGTAGTATGTTGTTAATGTTTTTTGAATGATTATGTTTAGTTTGAGAGTACAATAAGATATCATCCAAAAAATGACCACGATGGCGTCTAGGTGAAAGTGAGAAAAAAATTCATGAAAGAAATAAATATAGTAGGTTTATTCATTTGACCAAAAAACTTTACTAAAAAATCATATAAGACATACCGAATTCGAAAATCTATATATGGTATATTTGACGGTCTATCTATCATCTAATTATATCCTTATCTGAAATATATCATTGAGAATACTTTGAATCATCGTAGCCTGAAGAAGATATTTTATATGCAAGTATCTGGGAAAAATTATTAACAATAAGTTTATTTATCTACCTATAATTCACACATCACCTTATGTTACCATCCACCTTATTATAGAAAATTATAGGTGAACCCCAATGAGAATATAAGGTCATGTGAAGCCTTTCACTTCTAGATCCTCTAACTACAACTTGAGTTCCTAAATCTATAAAGGATACATTATTTATAGATGGATATATATCAGTTTTTTCACTAGAACAAGATCTATGGTGAACTCTACCACTCTTTCATCAGGTATCCTAGAAATGTCTTCAAGAAATATTTCCCTAAAACATTCCACCATTTAAGGAAATATAGCCTATAATACTACCATATAATCAATAATAATATGAGAAATATAATCCAATATTTTCTTAGCCTATGGTTCTCTAGACTATCTTGACCTTCATGGACATTCCATTCATCCTTGTGAACATATATACTACCCTCGGGTTATAGAATGGCACACTCTAGTGATGAAAATCAATACAGTCTCAAATTCCATTTGAAGAATTATTTCAATGTCATTCAACATGAGGATTAAATTGTTCTAAAATAAATTGTTTCCACAATTATGAATTGGTAACTCCCTCCATTAGTAAATATACTATGCTTTGATTCCCAATACAGTTTTAAGGGACAACACCCCCATTAAAATATCCAATATTGAGATCGATGCTTCCCATTAAAGATATATATATATATATATATATATTAAAAAGTGTGATCTTCCTGAGTCAAACATAGTTTATTCTATATTAGAGGTTACTAATGTCATAAATAGTAACATAAATGGCTTAGAACACCTATCTACCTATGTAGGGTTCAATGAATATAACTGGCCATATCCACAACCCTGAGATAAAACCTAACCTCCTTGAGAAGTCCTTCTCTACTGGTGCTTCTCATCCTATATCTTGTTTTATCAACCATTATAATCTTATTTAAATAAACAAAATGTCTTACTACAACTTAATATCTAGTGTGGATCCGTAGATATTACCCCAAACTCAAAACTAATAAAGATACTCTCTCACTATGTACTGGTGGAAGGGTCCTATAAAATCTCTTGAGATTTCCCAATCTATTTCAGTACCAGCAATCTACTGGATCTATTATACAGTAGGTTATTTATATGTTTTTGTGCCTATGGGTAATTTAATGTTGGTTATTTTGGAGAAAAAACTAAGAAATAGATAATGTGGGATTTATGTTTGGTGTCTTGTCTCTAGGTCTTCAGGGCCCATGTGTTGATCTTCATGCCTACGGGTCCCGTAACTTTACCCATCATCCCAATTAAAAAGGGAATTATCCAAAATTAATATAAAAATAAAGGCATGAACTGGGTTATCATGTGACCCTACCTTCTACACTAATTTAATACTATATAACCACAAGGACATACACTATGACTACTACTGTCCTCATGAAAAGTTTTAAAGTAACACATTTTTCCACTAGATGAACCACTTCCCTACAAAGATGTTGAACCGAGATGGCCTAAACATTTACCTTCCCTCATCATATGATTGAAGATAGGGTTTTGGTTCACCATATAAGATATTGAAGTTTGTTTTTAGATATTCACCTAAAATTAGATTTCATATCGGAGCTTGTCCGTAAAATATATTAGCCTTGACAGATCAGTACCATAAAAAGTTGGTGCTAAACATTGAATATTGATGAAATGAGTTATTTAATAAGTGAAAAAATAGTACCGTCCTTCAAATTAAATAATTCCCCTGCTTTATCAGCTCCCATTGATTCCATGAAAATTTAGTAATAGAGATTATTTTTAAAATTTCTCAAGAAAATTCTTCAACGTTGAACTTCTAGTTTAAGAAACCCCCACCATCGCTTCAAAGATCCAAAAAAATAGAATTTATTTTTTCCCAATCCTTTCTAGATACTTCTCTAAATTTACAAGATTATAATAATTACGTCCAGTTAGGACTTCACATCTAAGGGACTTCCTTCCCCTGGGAAAGAATGTGTGTTCTATTACTGAAACTCCCTGGTCAATTCAATCATAGTTAGTGTATGTCATGCAGCTCCCTCCATGGATTGAAATTTATATTGAAATCCATATTTAATATGAGTGTCAATGCTGAGTCTAGGAAAAATAGGGTTCACTGTTGAAAGTTCCTCATGGGGCATTTAAGTAGTTTAGGTCCTGAAACATCAAGAGCGTTGTTGTCGGCACCTTCCTAGCACTTGAACCAAGTCCATCAGGGAAGAATATACCTAGAATTACAAACACATGCCTCAAAAAAAGATACAAGGTATAAAATATTCATTTAGGAAAGAAGAAAAGTACGAGGCCTTACCACACAAAATACACTAACCAATCTACCTTCCTCTAAATTCAGGTTAATAAGGTAAAACTCGATGTCTTGATTATAATGGTTCATTTATATAGGGTGTCAATTCCAAGTTATATAGGATGAAACTATTTAAGGGTCAATTGGAATAAACATTTAACAACAACCAATGTTTTAATTTTATAATTTCCCATGGAATGGTTCAGTTATATGTGTTTTCACTTCTATGTTGTAAACAAATAAAAATTATAAGTTTCAATTGGAAATAAATTTAACTACAACTAGCTATTATACATAATATACTAGATAAAGATAGTTAACTTTATGAGGGATTATTTATATGGTTATTTTTTCCCAATTTATAAATTCATAACAGTATAAATTGAAATTTCAAACTCATTTAATAGAAAACAAATAAAATATTGAATGCGTGTAACCAAGGCTACATAGCTTTATCTATGTAAAAATTTGTTAGATAATGTGTAATCATCTTGTTATGTGGGAAAATACCATTTGGGTTGATGTAGACACTTTATGTAAGAAATTTTCTCCTTCTATTCCTATAAGATAAATTACTAGCTACAAGCATACGAGTGAAAACACAAAAATAAAATATGTACAATAAATGAAATAATTGAGAATGCATGTTATGTAATATTCATGAAATAAAAATACCTACATGCCTAAAAGTATGCATCATCTAATTCTACCTTTATGTAATAACCCATTGTAAAAATCTATAAAGGATAACATTTTAAAGAATGCGAGTCACATAAGATTCAAAATTGTACAACAGTAACATGAGAAATCCCGAATGACAAATCCATTCCCGTTAAATATGTATTTTCCTCTACATATGGGTTATCTACTGTAACATCCCATGTAAATGAAAATAAGAAAAATTTCATATTTATTAATATTTTTTAATTAAATATTAATTGTACTTTAAATGGGTTTTTATGTTTGATATTGTACCAGATACACAACAACAGGTTTCTTTGAAATTTTACGTTGCACACTAATAATAATTTTTTTTTTATTTTAAATGGTAGTTAACTCCTATCCATTTTATGGGAAGTAATTAACAAAACTAACTACAATATGATTATACATGTTTGTTAAATATATTTACATTCATCCAATAAATTTAAGAGGCTTAAAATGTAAATAAATCTAATTTTAAGCATAATTTACATTAAACGACCGATTTACCACCTTTTAATGGAAAACCCTCATTAAATATAGTTTTGGTCACATAAATATATTCTAATTTACCAAATAAAATTATTATTTATATTTGGGACATCAAATTTTAATTTGAGTATTTTTTTTGTATTTTTCTAATAAAGTTCAATTTTTAATGAATAGTGAAAATATTGTATTTGAATTCAAAAGTGCCTTTTAGTCTAATTTATTTATAAGGTAATATTATATTTTTAATTGGTTTTAAAGTGTAATTATAATATATTTTTACCATTTAATCCAATTTTGGTCATTGGAATTAATTTCACTTTGAAATTGGACATAAACAAATGTTGGTCTTTTGATAGTTATTATTTCTTAAAAACACGCTATTTGTTTTAACAACGAGAATTAATTCTAAAATTAATTAATGAAACTTTTATGTTTTGAATTTGGAAGAAGAAACATCATTTTTGAATTTGTAATATCAAATAATTCTTAGGCTTAATTTTTGGTATTTTTCTGTAAAACATCAATTTTGATGAATAGTGAAACCACTTAGTAGTAGTTAAAAAAACTGACTTTTTGATTTAAATGAAATTTTACCTCTTCTGTGAATTGAATTTAGAAAATCCAACATATATGGTTGTTATAAAGAACTAAAATTTGGTTCAATAAGAATAAAATAATTTTTGTGAATAGTAACTCTTGACTTTTATTTACCACGGTTAAAGGTAAATAAGGTAATTCAAGGTTAAAATAATATTATAATAATTCCAAATTACCTTAACACTAGTACAAATCTTATTGGATGAGTCATGGCCGACCATTGGCATATTTGAGTCGATTTTGGAACCCCATTGAGCCACATGGGTGTGATCATGACAATTTGGATTAATTAATTTAATGTAAAGACAAAATTGACATAATCAAATATCTTCTAGAAATTAATTTTTATAGAGTGTTATATAAGGAATATTTTCTACTATAAACATTAATTGGAAAGATAAAAATATTTCCTACATCATTGTATTTTGATATTATTTTTAGACATAAAATAAATTAATTTATTTATGACACAATAATGATGCAGTGTTTACCTCATTAATAAATAATTTAAATAAATAAGATTATAATGATTACATTATTATCCAAAACAATTCAAATTCCCATTGGATAATTTTATTTCGACCATGAGTCATCGTATATTCGACTATATAATTTTTGGACCATTAGAAACCGAATATCATTATATTATAAAATAATATTTTCACACATTCTTAAAGAGCCCCTCCTCTCCCTTATAATGGGAGACCACTTCTAACCAATTCCTCACACCTCTCAAGCCATTTGGATCTTCCAAACTCTGCCAAATTAAGCTCCTTACATTCCTCTCCTCCTCCTAGGAGCCTTATCTTAGGAAGAAGACACTACAAGAAGTCCTTTGGTTCAAACCAGAGAGAGTTTCCCAAAATAAAGGTAACGATTTCTCTTAAATTGTTTTCCTTTATTTTACTTCTCCAACCACTAAACTCTTTTTATTACTTTCTTTTGTAACAACACCAGTATCCTAAATATACTAGGATTTTTTTATGAGATGTTGTAGAACTACACGTACACTCCCTTCCATCTAATGGATGAAGAACATAATGTTTTTGTGGATGGAAAACTAAGGCCTCACGAAATGATGATTGTTATATTACATCTTACCGCCTCTCAAAGGGGCCATTATGATGGAACTATATTTATATATGATATATATTATGTTTATTATTTCCTTATGATTATGTAAATCCCATTTATAGCACATCTTTATGGTTTCCATAGTGGGTTAATACGATAATCTCTTTTGAGGAAGTGCGGACTACCACCCCCTCAAAGTGATTTGATTTGTTAATTCCTTATGTGGGATTTATAAAAGATGGAGTTCACGATATTATATATGATATTATACTAGAATTATAATATAAATATGTATCATTATGTTTTATTTCAATTAAAATAATAAATATAAATGAAAATAGTGTTCATGCGTACTTACGGCTTACCGTCTCCATTAACGGTGCATTTCATTTCTTACCTCTAAATGTTATGTAATATTATAAAAACATGACTATACTTGATATATATGATATATATGATATCAAAATCATTAATAACATTCTGGATATAATTAACCTTTTACCACATGGACAACCTGTAAATATAAGGTGTTCATTTTTGACTCAAGTACCAAATATCGACAAAACGAACGTTATTAACTTAAAGGATTACATAATGTTTATAACATGGTAATAAGTGATAAAAAAGGAATAATAAACTTGAAAAATGATCTTAAGCAAGTACAAATTAACTTCGGTTTATTATTTAGGAGATTAAAGAACGATTGAGTCAAGTCGGACACGTGGTAAGGGAATTCATCTCAATCTCCTTCCATTGAGGCATATTTTGTTTTAATACACGACTTTATTTTATAAGTTGTATAAACACCCTTGAATTTTCAAAGGGAATATTTTTCTATAAAGAGTTTTTCTAAATGACAAAAAGAATGTTCCTTTTAACGTAAATGGTGACAATGACCTTTTCCACCGCCACGAGTATTATTTGATCTTTGGATTCCTCAACAAGACGTAATGTTTTTAAAAGAAAAGAAATACCATGTACTCTTTTATGTATTTAAAATGGATTTTACAATGGATTTGTTATGTAAATATATTTATGTGATATATTGTGATTAAAATGTGGAAATGTTTTTATTTCCTTTATATTTTTTTTCATTCTTATGATTTTATAATGGTACTTGGACATTTGACAGGTGGTTACATGATAAACCAAATGATGGGTGGTGCCGTGAATACCAGGATGGGTGATTATGTTATAACATCCAATTCATTGGGAATGTAAGTTGGTCATGTGGATATTCCATTCTGTGATATGTTTGGAAGTCGACCGTATGGTTATACCATTTAAGTATGTGTATGTCCAAAGTTACCTTTATATGTGATGTGTTCTTTATATGGGTTTTATGGTAATCATTTGGTTACAAAAGGGTAAGTAATGATCTTTTATTCAGTGAAGAGTATTCACTACTTCATAAAGGTGAAAATTATTACTTATGTTAAAGTAGTCATGGTATACTTGTTGTTTTAAAAAACTAATAGTTTTCCTTCTTTGTGGATCCCTTACTATGATTTTTATGCTCATCCCATGTTTTTGAAATGTTTTCACAGGATTTAAAGATTATTAGGGTCAAGATGGGATCAATGAAAAGTCATGCTGTCTAAAAACCAGAAACTAGACATGACTCTTTGTTTTTCAAGAGTTCATGTTTTAAAAAAATGGATACTATATAGAAGTGTCTACTTTGTAATCTTTTGATATGTAATATTTATGTCCTAATTATCTAAAACTCTAAACCTGAAAATATCCTCAAAGTTAATTATTCATTTAATTCAATATTATTTAAGGTTTAAGGCCAGATCTTTATAGTTGGTATCAGAGGCCGGTTTAGATAACTTTAGGAGTTAGGTTATTGTTAAATTAATATCCATAAAGTAATTAATGTTAATATTGAAATGATATAGAATTTACATATTACCATGTTTCATCGCCTATGATATTTCTATGTTAAGAATGGTTTTTCATAGATAAAATAGAGTAGCCTTTCTGGGAAGGCATACAGTGGGAAATGACCATCCAAATCAGCATCCTAAGATAGTCAGAATTAGAGTTGAACAGTTTACTGCAATGATGGCTCAGTTGATTCACCTTATTACCGGAGGTTTGTTAAAAAAATTTCCCGGTTATCTAGTCCAATGACTAAGTTAAATCTAAAAGGTGTTAAGTTCATCTAGACAAAACAATATGATGATTGTTTTCTGAAATTAAAAAGAAGATTAGTGAATGCTCCAATTTTGGCACTGCCATCCAGAAATGGTGTCAGTGAAATCATCTCTATCAGATAGAATAAAGAAAGTACAAAAAAAAGGCATTGAGTTGTAGAAAAAGATAGAGTTGGTTAAGAAGGGTATGTTTCCTGATTTTAACATTGATAAGGATTGTGTTTTGAGATTTGGGAGGATGTTATGTGTAACTTGTGATTTATAGTTAAATAATGAGTTGTTATGTGAATCTAATAGTTCTCCATTTTCAGTTCATCCTGGTAGTACTAATATGTACATAGATCTTCGAGAGTATCACTGGTGGGATGTAATGAAAAGAGATATTACTAATTTTACTATGAAGTGTTTTACTTTTCAGTAGGTTAAAGAAGAGCGGCAGTTACCGAAAGGGATGCTTCAGCATTTTCTGGTGCCAGAGTGGAAATGGGAAAATATATCCATGGGCTTTGTTTTGGGATTACTAAAGACATCTCGAGGTAATAATGCAATCTAGTTTATTTTTGATTGATTGAATAAATATTCTCATTTACTTCCTATTCATGATACTTTTTCTCTAGATCAAATTTCTCGGTTTTATGTTAAATAGATAGCCAGGTTTCATGGTGTTCCCCTCTCCATGGTATTTGATCATGATATCAGGTTTACTTCTATCTTTTAGAAAGGCCTTCAGAAGTCCTTGGGTACTGAATTAAATTTTGTACAGCTTTTTATCATCTATCAGATGGGCAGTCAAAATGAACAATTCAAACCTTGGAGGATATGCTATGTGCCTGTTGACTAGATTATCAGGGAATTTGGGACCATCATCTTTCTTTGGTTTAATTTTCTTATAATAACAGTTTTCATTATAGTATGCAGATGGCTCCATTTGAGGCTTTATATGGAAGGTGTTGTCGAACTCCAACTCTTTGGGTTGAAGTAGGTGAAAGGAAGCTGATGGGACCAGAATTGGTAGAAGAGATGGTAGAGGAAGTTCAGTTGATTCATAAGCACGTGAGAAAAGCTCAGAGCAGATAGAAAATGTTATGAAGATAACAGGAGGAAGGATCTTTTTTTTGAGGTAGGTGATCATGTCTTTCTCAAAGTTTCTCCATTAAAAAGTGTGATGCATTTTGGTAAGAAGGGGAAGTTGAGTTCGAGGTTTATTGGATCTTATGAAATTCTAGAGAAAGTTGGATCAGTTGCATACAAAGTGGCTTTACCTAAAATTTTATCCCAGGTACACAATGTTTTTCATGTTTCGATGTTGAGAAAGTATATGCCAAATCCATCTCAGGGTTTGAACCCAGAGGTAGTTCAGGTGGAAGAGAATCTCTCTTATGAAGAACAACTAGTCCAGAATCTTGATCGTTGAGATAAAGTGTTACAGAATAAGGTAATTCCGTTGGTAAAGGTTATGTGGAAAAACCACATGGTTGAAGAGGAAACGTGGGAATCTAAAAATGCTATGAGGGATAAATATTCCGACTTATTTTGATAAGTGAATAAAAATTGTGAGGATGAAATTTCCAAAAGGGGGGAAGGATGTAACATCCCAAGTAAATGAAGAATAAGACATATTTTACATTTATTAACAATTTTGAATTAAATATTAATTTATTTTAAAGGGGTTGTTGTGTTTGATAGCATACCCAATACGCAACAACGAATTTCTTTGAAATCTTACGTTGCATACTAATAATAAAATATTATTATTTTAAATAGTAGTTAACTCCTAGACGTTGTATTGGCAGGAACGAACAAAAATAACTACAATATGATTATACATGTTTTTTAAATGTATTTACATTCATCCAATAAATGTTAGAGGCTTAAAATGTGAATAAATCTAATTTTAAGCATAATTTACATTAAAAGGCCGATTTACCGTCTTTTAATGTAGAACCCTATTTAAATATAGTTTTGGTCACTTTAATATATTCTAACTGACCAAATAAAATTCTTCTTTAGATTTGGGACATCAAATTTTACTTTTTGTATTTTTTTTGTATTTTTCTGATAAAGTTCATTTTTTAATGAATAGTGAGAATATTGTATTTTAATTCAAAATTTCCATTTAATCTAAATAATTTATATGGGTATATTATCTTTTTAATTGGTTTTAAAGAGTAATTAGAATATATTTCTACCATGTAATCCAATGTTGGTCTTTGTAATTAATTTCACATTGAAATTGGATATAATCAAGTGTTGATATTTTGATAGTTATTGTTTCGTAAAAATACACTATTTGTTTTAACAACGGGAATTAAAATTACATTTAATTAATGACAATTTTATTTTTTGAATTTGGAAAAATAAAAATCCTTTTTGAATTTGGAATATCACATAATTCTTAGGCTGATTTTTTGGTATTTTTCTGGAAAACATAAATTTTTGATGAATAGTGAAACCACTTAGTAGTAGTTAAAAAAACGGAATTTTTGATTTAAATGAAATTTTAATGCTTCTGTGAATTGAATTAAAAAAATACAACATACAAGGTTTTTATCAAGAACTAAAATTTGGTTCAATAAGATGAAAATAATTTTTGATGAATAGTAATTTTTTACTTTTATTTACCACGATTAAAGGTAAATAAGGAAATTCAAGGTTAAAACAATAGTATAACAATTCAAAATTACCTTAACACTTGTAAAAACTTTATTTTATGTGTCATGTCCAATCATGGGAATCTTTAGGTCGATTTTGGGACCCCATTGAGCCACTTGGAAGTGATAATGACAATTTGGATTAATTAATTTAATGTAAAGACAAAATTGACAAAAACAAAAATCATCTAGAAATTAATTTTTATACAGTGTTATATAAAGAATATTTTCAACTATAAACATTCATTGGAAATATAAAAATATTTCCTACATCATGGTATTTTTTTTTATAATTTTTAGACATCAAATAAATTAAATTATTTATGACATAAAAATGATGTAGTGTTTACCTCATTAATAAATCATTTAAATAAATAAGATTATAATGATTAAAATATTATCCAAAACCAGTCCAATTTCTATTAGATTATTTTATTTAGACGAAGATTCATATTATCTTCGACTATAATGATTTATTGACCATTAAAACCGAATATCATTATATTATAAAATAATATTTTCACACTTTCTTAAATATCCCTCCTCTCCCTTATAAAAGGAGACCACTTCTAACCAATTACTCACACCTCCAAGCCATTGGGATCGTTCAAAATCTACCCAATTAAGCTCCCTACATCCCTCTCCTCATTCTAGAAGCCTTACCTTAGGGAAAATGCACTTCAAGAAGTCCTTTGGTTCAAACCAAAATGAGTTACCCAAATCAAAGGTAACAGTTTCTTGTAAATTATTTTCATTTATTTTACTTCTCCGACCCCTAAACTCTTTTTATTCCTTTCTTTTGTAACAAAACCAGTATCTTTAATATACTAGGATGATTTTATGGGAAGGATTAGAACTAAAATTACACACACCTCCATCTAATGGATGATGAACATAATGTTTCTGTGGATGGAAAACTAAGGCCTCACGAAACGATGATTGTTCAATTACATCTTACTGCCTCTCATGGAGGCCATTATGATGGAACTATATTTATATATGATATATATTCCGTTTATTATCTCATTAAGATTCTATACATTCCATTTATTGCACGACTTTATGGTTTCTATAGTGGGTAAATACGATAATCTTATTTGAGGAAGTGCAGACTACCGCCCCCTCAAAGTTATTTGATTCGTTAATGCCTTATGTGGGATGTATAAATAATAGGTTTAACAATATTATATATGATATTATACTGGAATTATAATATACCTATGTATCATTATGTTTTATTTAAAATAAAATAAGAAATAGAAATGAAAGTAGTGTTCATGCGTACGTAGGGATTACCGTCTCCATGAACGGTGCATTTCATTTCTTACCTCTAAATGTTATGTACTATTATAAAAACATGTATATACTTGATATATATGATATATATTATATTCAAATCATGAATACCATTCTGGATATATTGAACCGTCGACCACATGGACAACTTGTAAATATAAGGTGTTAATTTTTTACTCAAGTACCAAATATCGACAAAACGAACATTATTAACTTAAATTATTACATAATGTTTATAACATGGTAATAAGTGATATAAAATGAATAATAAACTTGAAAAAGGTTCTTAAGAAAGAAGAAATTAACATTTGTATATTATTCAGGAGATTAAAGAATGATCGAGCCAAGTCGGACATGAGGTAAGGGACTTCGTCTAAATCTCCTTTCATTGAGGCATATTTTGTTTCAATACATGACTTTCTTTTATACTCTTTATATACACCCTTGACTATTAAAATAGAATCTTTTCCTAAAAATCGTTTTAATAAAAGGCAAAAAGAATGTTTATTTTAATGTAAGCAGTGACAATGACCTTTTCCCCCGCCATGAGTATTATTTGATATTTGTCTTCCTCAACAAGACATAATGTTTTTAAAATAAAATAACTACCATATACTCTTTTATGTATTGAAAATGGATTTTATAATGGATTTGTTGTGTCAATATATTTAAGTGATATATTGTGATTGAAATGTGGAAATATTTTTCTTTCCTTTATATTTGTTTTCATTCTTAGGATTTTATAATGGTACTTGTACATTGGACGGGTGGTTACGTGATAAACCAAATGATGGGTGGTACCGTGAATACCAGGATGGGTGGTTACGTTATAACCTCAAATGCATTGGGTTTGGAAGTTGGCCATATGGCTATTCCATTTAGTGTTATGTGCTGAAGTCGATCGTATGGTTATTCCATTTAAGTATGTGTATATACCAATATACCTTTATATGTGATGTGTTCTTTATATGTGTTTTAGGGTAATCGTTTGGTTACAAATTGGTAAGTAATGATTTTTTATCCAGTGAAGAGTATTCACTACTTTATAAAGGTAAAAAGTATTAATTGTGTTAAAGTATTCATGGTTTACTTGTTGTTTTGAAAAACTAAGAGTTTTCCTTCATTGTGTATAACATACTGAGCTTTTAATGTTCATCCCATGGTTTTGAAATGTTTTTTCACAGTATTTAAAGAAGATTAGGGTCAAGGATGGGATCAAGGAAATGTCAGGCTATCTAGACATGACTCTTTTTTTTTCAAGAGTTCATGTTATAAAAAAATGGAAACTATGTAGAAGTTTCTACTTTGTAATCTTTTGATATGTAGTAGTTCTGTCTTAATTCTCTAAAACTCTATACCTAAAAAGATCCTCAATGTGAATTATTCATTTAATTCAATATTATGTAAGGGTTAAGGTCGGGTCCTTACAGTTTGTATCAGAGGCCATTTTAGATAACATTAGGGGTTAGGGTATTGTAAAATTAATATCCGTAAAGTAATTTATGTTAATATTGAAATGATATATCATTTACATATTACCATGTTGATTTGCCTAAGTTATTTTTGTGTTAAGAATGGTTTTTCATAGAGGAAACAGAGCAGCTTTTCTGGGAAGGCATATAGAGGGAAATGACCGTCCAAATCAGCATCCTAAGATGGTCAAAATCAGAAATGAACAGTTTACTGCAGTGATGGCTTAGTTGATTCAGCTTTTTACCAGAGGTTTGTTAAAAAATTTGCCCGGTTATCTAGTCCAATGAATAAGTTAACTCGAAAATGTGTTAAGTTCATCTTGACAAAAGAATGTGATGATTTTTTTCATGAATTGAAAAGATGATTGGTGAATGCTCTAGTTGTGGAACTGCCATCCAGAAATGGTGTCAGTGAAATCATCTCTATCAGAAAGAATAAAGAAAGCACAGAAAAAAGACAGTGAGTTGAAAAAAAAGGTAGAGTTGGTTCAGAAGGGTAAGTTGCCTGAATTTAACCTTGATAATGATTGGGTTCTGAGATTTTGGAAGATATTATGTGTACCTTATGATTCACAGTTGATGAATGAGTTGTTATCTAAAGCTCATAGTTCTCTGTTTTCAGTTCATCATGAGAGTACTAAGATGTACAAAGATCTTCGGGAGTATCACTGGTGGGATGGAATGAAAATAGATATTGATGATTTTACTGTAAAGTGTTTGACTTTTCAGCAGGTTAAAGCAGAGTGACAGTTACCGAAAGGGATGCTTCACCTTTTACCGGTGCTAGAGTGGAAGTGGGAAAATATATACATGGAATTTTTTGTGGAATTACCAAAGACATCGCGATGTAATAATGCAATCTGAGTTATTGTTGATCGATTGACTAAATCTGATCATTTCTTTCCTATTCGTGATACTTTGTCTCTAGATCAACTTTCTCAGTTGTAAGTTAAAGAGATATTCATGTTTCATGGTGTTCTACTCTCCATTGTATCAGATCATGATCCCAAGTTTACTTATAACTTTTGGAATGGCCTTTAGAAGTCGTTGGGTTTTGAATTAATTTTTTTACAGCTTTTCATCCTCAATCAGATGGGTAGTCAGAATGAACAATTCAGACCTTGGAGGATATGCTATGTGCATGTTGACTGGATTATTAGGGAAGTTGGGACCAACATCTTTCTTTGGTTTAATTTTTTTATAATAACAGTTTTCATTCCAGTATACAGATGGACCCATTTGAGTCTTTATATGGAAAGCATTGTCGAACTTCATCTTTTTGGGATGAAGTTGGTGAATGGAAGATTATGGGACCAGAATTGGTAGAAGAGATGGCAGAGAAAGTTCAGTTGATTCAGAATCACATTAGAACATCTCAGAGCAGACAGAAAGGTTATACAGGTGACAGGAGGAAGGATCTTTGTTTTGAGGTAGGTGATCATGTCTTTCTCAAAGTTTCTCCATGGAAAAGTGTGATGTGTTTTGGTAAGAAGGGGAAGTTGAGTCCGAGGTTTATTGGACCTTATGAAATTATGTATAATGTTGGATCAGTTGCGTACAGAGTGGAATTACCTCCAAGTTTATCCCAGGTACACAATATTTTTCATGTTTCGATGTTGAGAAAGTATATGCCAGATCCATCTTAGGTTTTGATCCCAAAGTTAGTTCTGTTGGAAGAGTATCTCTCTTATGAAGAACAACTAGTTTGGATTCCTGACCATAGAGAGAAATTTTTGAAGAATAAGGTAATTCACTAGGTAAAGGTTTTTTGGAAAAACCACATGATTGAAGAGGCAATGTGGGAATCTGAAAATGCTATGAGGCATAAATACCCCACTTATTTTGATAAGTGAATAAAAATTGTGAGGACTCAATTTCCAAAAGGGAGGGAAGGAAGTAACATCCCAAATAAATGAAGAATAATACGTATTTCAAATTTATTAATATTTGTGAATTAAATATTAATTTTACTTTAAAGGGTTTTCTATGTTCGATAGCATACCCGATACGCAACAAATTGTTTCATGGAAATCAAACGTTGTACACTAATAATAAAATATTATTATTTTAAGTGGTAGTTCACTCATAGCCATTGTATTGTAGGGAATGAAAAAAACTAGCTATAATAGGATTATTCATTTTTGATAAATGTATTTACATTCATCCAATAAATGTTAGAGGCTTAAAATTTGTATAAATCTAATTTTAAGCATAATTTAAATTAAAAGGTGGATTTACCGGCTTTTAATATAGAACCCTCTATAAATATTTTTTTGGTAACATTAATATATTCTAATTGACAAAATAAAATTCTTCTTTAGATTTGGGAAATCAAATTTTACTTTGGGTATTTTTTTTTGGTATTTTTTTATTAAAGATCATTTTTTAATGAATAGTGGAAATATTTTATTTTAATTCAAAAGTGACTTTTAATCATATTTATTTATATAGTTAGATTATGTTTTTAATCGGTTTTAAAGTGTAATTATAATATATTTTTACTATTTAATCCAATTTCGGTCATTGGAATTAATTTCACTTTGAAATTGGACATAAACAAGTTGTGATTTTTTGATAGTTATTGTTTCTTAAAAACACGCTATTTGTTTTAACAATCGGAATTAATTTTAAAATTAATTAATGAAACTTTTAGGTTATGAATTTTAAAAAATAAACATCATTTTTAAATTTGGAATATCAAATAAATCTTAGGCTGATTTTTTGGTATTTTTCTGAAAAACTTCAATTTTTGATGAATAGTTAAACCACTTAGTAGTAGTTAAAAAACTGACTTTTTGATTTAAATGAAATTTTAACGCTTATGGGAATTGAATTTCGAAAATCTGACATACATGGTTGTTATCAAGAACTAAATTTTTTCTCAATAAGATGAAAATAATTTTTTTTTGAATAGTAACTTATGACTTTTATTTAACACGGTTAAAGGTAAATAAGGTAATTCATGGTTAAAATAATATTATAATAATTTGAAATTACCTTAAAACCTATCCAAACCTTATTGGATGAGTCATGGATGACAATGGGAATCATTGGGTTGCTTTTGGGACCCCATTGAGCCACATGGGATTGATCATGACAATTTGGATTAATTAATATAATGTAAAGACAAAATTGACAAAAACAAAAATCTTCTAGAAATTAATTTTTATATACTGTTTTATAAAGAATATTTTTAACTATAAACATTCATTGGAAATCTAAAAATATTTCCTACATCATTGTATTTTTATATAATTTTTAGACATCAAATAAATTAAATTATTTGTGAAACAATAATGATGCAGTGTTTACCTGATTAATAAATCATTTAAATTAATAAGATTATAATGAATAAATTATTATCCAAAACATGTCCAATTCCTATTGGATGATTTTATTTCGACCATGGGTCATCGTATCTTTGGGTATAATTATTTTTGGACGATTATAAACCGAATATCATTATATTATAAAATAATATTTGCACACTTTCCTAAAGAGCCACTCCTCTCCCTTATAAAAGGAGACCACTTCTAACCAATTCCTCACACCTCTCAAGCCATTTGGCTCTTCAAAACTCTAAAAAATTAATCTACCTACATCCCTAAACTCCCCTTAGGAGCCTTACCTTAGGAATATGGAACTTCAAGAAGTCTTTTGATTCAAACCAAAGGGAGTTTTCCAAATTAAAGGTAACAGTTTCTCTTAAATTGTTTTCTTTTATTTTACTTCTTCAACCCCTAAACTCTTTTTATTAATTTATTTTGTAACATCACAAGTATCCTCAATATACTATGATGTTGGTATGAGATGTATTATAACTACATTTACACACCCCTCCATCTAATGGATGAATAACATAATGTTTCTGTGGATGGAAAACTACGGCCTCACGAAATGATGATTGTTCTATTACATCTTACCACCTCTAATGGTGGACATTATGATGGAACTGTATTTATATATGATATATATTATTTTTATGATTTCCTTATGATTATTTAATTCTTATTTATAGCAGGTCTTTATGGTTTCCAATGTCGTTAAATATGATAATCTCATTTGAGGAAGTGTGGACTATCGCCCCCACAAAGTGATTTGATTTGTTAATGCCTTTTGTGGGATGTATAAAATATGGAGTTAATGATATTATATATGATATTATACATTAATTATAATATACATATTTATAATTATGTTTTATTTCCATTAAAATAAGAAATATAAATGAAAGTAGTGTTCATGCGTACAGACGGCTTACCGTCTCCATGAACGGTGCATTTCATTTTTTACCTCAAAATGTTATGTACTATTATAAAAACATGAATATACAGGATATATGTGATATATATGATATCCAAATCATGAATACCATTATGGATATAATTAACCTTTGACCACATGTACAACTTGTAAATATAAGGTGTTCATTTTTGACTCAAGTACTAAATATTGACAAAACGAACGTTATTAACTTAAATTATTACATAATGTTTATAACATGGTAATAAGTGATATAAAATTTATAATAAACCTGAAAAAGGTTCTTAGGAAATTATAAATTAACTTTAGTTTATTATTTAGGAGATTAAAGAACGATCGAGTCAATTCGGACACGTGGTAAGGGAATTCGTCTCAATTTCCTTCCATTGAGGCATATTTTATTTTAATACACGACTTTATTTTATAAGCTATATAAACAACCTTGAATTTTCAAAAGGAATATTTTTCTACAAAGAGTTTTACTAAACGAAAAAAATGTTCCTTTTAATATAAGCAGTGACAACGACCTTTTCCGCCACCGCGAGTATTATTTGATCTTTGGATTTCTCAACAAGCCGTAATGTTTTTAAAAGAAATTAAATACCATATACTCTTTTATTTATTTAGAATAGTTTTTAAAATGGATTTGTTATGTAAATATATTTAGGTTATATATTTTTATTACAATGCAGAAATTGTTTTCATTCCATTATATATTTTTTTCATTCTTATGATTTTATAATGGTACTTGGACATTTGACGGGTGGTTAAATGATAAAACAAATGACAGGGGGTGCCATGAATACCAGGACAGGTGATTACATTATAACCTCCAATTCATTGGGAATGTAATTTTGCCGTATGACTATTCCATTTAGTTATATGTTTGGAAGTCGATCGTATGGTTATTCCATTTAAGTATGTGTATATCCCTAGTTACCTTTATATGTGATGTGTTCTTTATATGGGTTTTATGGTAATCTTTTGGTTACAAAAGGTTAAGTAATGATCTTTTATTCAGTGAGGAGTATTTAATACTTCATAAAGGTGAAAAGTATAACTTATGTTAATGTATTCATGGTTTACATGTTGTTTTGAAAAACTAACAGTTTTCCTTCATTGTGAATCCCTTACTGGGATTTTTATGCTCATCCCATGTTTTGGAAATGTTTTTCAAATGATTTTAAGATGATTAGGGTTAAGGATGGGATTAAGGAAAATTCATGTTATCTAAAAACTGGGAACTAGACATGACTCTTTTTTTTCAAGAGTTCAAGTTTTAAAAAAATAGAAACTCTTTTGAAGTGTCTACTTTGTAATCTGTTGATATGTAATAGTTATGTCGTAATTTTCTAAAACTGTAAACCTGAAAAGATCCTAAATGTTAATTATTCATTTAATTCAATATTATGTATGGTTTAGGGCCGGTTCCTTATAGCTACACCAAGGTATATGATTATTAACATGTTTCATGATTTCCTATTAAGCTATCTACCAACACCAAACAGTAATAAAAATGAATGAAATTATCTCAGATACCATTTTGTGATGTCTTAGGTGTATTTCAAAATAATTTGACCCGCCCAATTGGACACAATGCCACATTTGTGCCTCCATGTATTCCAGATGCTACCTACTAGAAATGAGAGAGTACATTGGTATAGTGGGGAGACGTTGCCTCTTATTAGAGTGAAACACAATAGAAAAAAAATCAGTGATAATGGGAGAATAAATTTAGTGAAATAATTCTTCAATATAGAAGATAAAAGATATAATGTAGTGAACAGTATCATATAAATATGATGCCATAGAGATATTGAATATTAGTTCGGTAAGATATGGTAGTAGGCATACAATAGTACACTACAAAAAAGGTCTTAGCGGTAGTTTGTTAGCATTGATTTCAATAACCTCTTCTATATAAATTATATTTTAATTTTTTTTATAATAAATTGGTTCTTTCATGTAAATTAACCTAATTTTCTTCAATGTTTTGAAGATTTTCTATTTAAATAGATCCAAAATATTTTATAAAAACATAATTTTGACCCCCTACCACTTCTCCCAGAGCCCCACCCCTCTCCCTAAATCTTCACTGCCACCGACACTCCCCTATTTTCTTGGTATCCCTCACCACTCACATACTCTACCACTCACCCCTTACCCCCCTAAACTACTCTGCTCACCTGCACCAAGAATATCCCCTCTCCCTCTCCCCTCACTACCCCATAGATGATCCGACTATAATAAAGTATTTATTAGTGGATGTTTATTACTGGTAGTTCTAATAAGCACCATGAAATAAATCCTGTAAAATTATTATAATATAAAATATCTTTGAGTTAAAAAACTAATAAGAGTTTTTAAAATCCCCAAAAATCTTATGCCACCTTTTTTCTCACCCCACCCTTCTATGAACCTGACCTCTATCCCCCTTCCAAACTCCACCTCTCCCCTCCTCAGTGAGGACCCCAACACCCTCACCTCTTCAGTGACCCCGGATCCACCCAGAACTCACTCTCCCCTCCTCAATGGTGAGCCCCTAGATTCCCTCTCCCATCCTCAGATGCCCTCATCGATGGAGATACCAACCCCCACCCCCCCCCCCCACACATCATCATTAATCTACTACCCGCTCCCATCTATCCTCCCTCTCCCTTCCCCAAAAATGACACATGATCACCACTAACCACCCTCTCTCGCTCCCCTCATCCGTTGAGAACCCATGTCAATGTACACCTTGACCCTGACTCCCCAACTGGTGACCACCTTCACCCGAAACACCTTTTATGTAATATTATGACCCTGATCCCCCATTCATGTGACCAACATGACCCCGACCCTCTATTGGTGACCGAAATGACCCCGACCATCCACTACAATCTACTATCGTCGCCCTAACCCTACTTCTAGAAATTGTTGTGACCCTAACACCATATCGGCTACTACCGTGACCTCAACCCCCTATCGGCAACTAGAGTGATCAATTATTATGTGACATTTATTTTTTGTTTAATGTACTCAATTAAAATAAAATAAATTTTTGTGTCCCATAGCATGTTAATGAAATGTATATTCACTTATTTGAAACTGTTAATTTATTTTTGATTAGATTATTAATTAATTATGATTTAAATTTATTTCTTGTTATAGATGTTTTTTTATTTAATTTACTTGATTCATAAATAATTTTTTTAATGTAGTTTTATGATGGTCATCAACATAGTCAAAATATTCATTGAAATGAGATTATTTATGTCATTATCCTTCCTTGGAAGTTTTCATGTGGAGGATAATGATCTTATTTATTTTTCCGTCTTGGATGAAATATAATTGTTGGTTTTATATATCCTAATATTTTTCCTCTTTTATGGTGAGAAATTCATAATTTTACAATTATTATATTGATTCCTATTGGATTATAAGAATTGGATGAATATCTATTTTGTAAAAAAATATAAATTAGTTTTTAGGATGTGATTGTTATATAATTAGTATTAAATCCATAATAAATGATAAAAATATGGTTGTCTACTAATTTATGACATTATTAATCTATTTTTAGGATAAATAATACTTTATTGGAATCATGTTTTTATAATAGAATTTTAGAAAGAAAAAGATCATTATTTTATTCATCACATTTTCCTTTATAACTATTTTTGAAAGATACAAAGATGATGATGGGTGATGTTTAATTTTGATTGTACCCATTTTATTGAACATTTATATCTTTATATCTAAATGTATAGATATAATTTAATCTAATTCATATTGTTAAATGTTATATTAATTTACCTTGAAACACACCTTGGTATTCCAAGGGGTTGGAAGAATTTTTTCGATTTTGAAATTGAAAATCGATCAGCCTATAGTATAATAAAATTTGAGTGTCTTGATTATAAAATAAAGTGACGGTTGAATAGAAACTATATATATGGGAATTTAAAATTTAATTATTTTCCAACTCAAAATTTATTTATTTTTCTACTTTTAATGAAATGTTATTGAAATTCAAAATAGTGAAAACACTATCAATGAAACACAAATTTACCTAATAAATGATAATTCAGTAAAAAAATTGTTAAATGATGCTTTTAGTTTTGTAGAAACAAATGTTTAATATTTTAATAGATCAATATAACCTTAGGTTGATCATAAGTAGGTTAACCATTCTTTTAACTTCAGTGACCAAAAAATCAGTTCTATTATTTATTTGGTGATGGGAATCAAGAACTATATAATGGGTGTACCAAGTATTCATCATTATCTTTTATAAATAAATTTTATCATATCATGTGACTCTGTGGAATTGATGAAAAATAAATTTTGATGATTTTAGAGTTTCATCATGATGTATTTAGTGAATCTAATATCCTGGTATCATTCTATAAGATGAAGAAATCATCAACATATATGGGCTTGATTATACAAAGACACATTCATTCCATAATGATTACATTCTTTACTAGGGTGAAGTTTCTCATAATGAATAATGCATAATATTTCAAATTGGAAGATGAAAATAAATGAACCACAATGATAGTATAAATTAAAGAAATATTATGAAAAATACAACAATAAAACTCATACAATGATTTTATGTTACATTCCACTGAAATGATTATTACAAAGAATATTCATGTCAGCTAAGACTACATATGCCATGATCTAGTATGCTTAGGATAGTAATGATGTCTTGATGAGATATACAAAAGATTTAACATCATGTAAGATATTTGATTACATATATCTATATTTTTCTTGGGATCTAATGAATGTACACATGTAAATGGTTTCTGTTATTTTTATCCCTTTCGGTACTTTAGATACTTCTTATATAATTTGGACAGCTATTTTGATCCCCTATAATCTACCACTAATGATGTGTATGAAGAATACTTATTTCATTATTTATATGAAAACTCCTTGAAATAAAATCATTTGAAATGTCATTAATGTATACATTCATCTTATAATTAAAGAATATAGAGAAGTTGGGGATGATTGAAATGAAACATATGATTCTTCAATGAGATAGGTTTTAAAAATTCATAATGAATTAATGTGTACAAATAGTGAATTTCTTAGAATAGTAAATTTATCTAGTTGGGGAAATCATCCTAGTTTGTATTCTCTGGTTTTTAATTTTTATTTCCAGCCTCAACTATTACCTCATAGTATAAAATGGGGTTTTATATGTCATCATCAATTTCATGATGCTTCACAAATTCATGTTAAAAAAGACATGGGTCTATGGAGATATTCAAATGATAAATTCACTGAAGGTGTTATATGGTTCACAAATATTGGGACAATTAATAAATGTCACTGAAGAATTTAGAAAATATCATCAGTTAAAAGAAGGGGGAAATGTATGATGTACATTATCTGAACTAATTTGAATAAAATAATTGTATAAAAATAGTATATTATTTAAGAAACCTTATTAGGAGTTTGATTTGATATGTCATAATCTTGATGTAATGTATATTTAGAATAACATATGTGATAGTGTAATATTTACACTACATAATGTGTATGGTAAATTGAAGGATCACCTTAATGCTTATAAGGATTTGGAGTGAATGAATATAAATCAGGGTTTCTTGGAAAATGAAAATGAAAAGTATCCTCCAACTATTTTTTACAATGAGTAATAATAAGAAATATGTATTCCTTTGATAATTAAATACTCTAAAAGTTCCATATAGATATTGAATTAACATATCACGATGCGTTGACAAAAAACATTGAATGTTACATGGATTGAAAAGTCATTAATCAAATATTTTTAAGGGGTAGTTATTTCAATTGTCATTGTGTATTAATTTAACTGAATACAGTTCTAGTTAAATTTTGTACATATTTCAATGATATTTATGAAAAAAATTTAAATCTAACAGATCTTGATAATATTCATGAATGATTTGTTTTAACACTTTGTGATTTAGAGGTATTATATCCCCCTTAATTATTCACATTCATGATTCATTTGACTTTTCATTTGTTTGTAGAAGCTAAACATGGTTGTTCAGAAAACTATTGATGCATGTATCCAATTGATAGGAATGTTGATATTATTTTTATTTCCATTAGTGTATTCAATTTTCTCAAATCATTGTGTAAATTTTATTAATATGTTTTGTATTATTTTCATTAAGAAGTCAGATCATTTGAAATCATATCTGAGGAATAAAGCTCAACTATAAGGCTCTATTATTAAATATTATATATAAAACGATTTATTTGCCATATTTTATAGGAATTTTATGGGATTGAGAATAGATTTAATCATTCTGGACTTCTGGATAGAACCTTCACTAATTCTCAATATGAAAATAAATCATCGATATTTCAAAATATTAGGCGATAAATTAAAAAGGTTTCAAATTTAAAAATTTATAAATTAGAGTTTCCACAAACACATAGATATGTGTTACTCAATACACTTATTTCAGATCCATTTGTTAAATAATTGTGAATGAAAAAAATAGGCGGCTAAGGGCTCCAACTCGAAATGAGCTGGAATTAACAAAAGTTGTTAATAAGGATATTATTGAACGGTTCACCAATCATGTTATTATATACTCTTATTATTATTATTTATTTGTAGTTATTTTTTCTATGTTAAAAGTAACAACCTATATATATTTTTCAACATAAATAAAGTTGATAATTGAGCAGAAATATCAAGTGATTAGATGTTTTTGGCTCGAGGTCCTCTATGGTATACTGAGATAATTGATGCCTAAAATATTCTTGGATTTTTTATTCATAAAATTTATCAGGAAGGGGTCTTGAAATCTAAAAATAGTGGGGTATTTACAATTTTAGTGGTGGGATTCCATGGGAAGAAAAATTATATAATTGAATTAAAGTATCATTGCAATTTTTTATTTGTCTTTTTTAAATACATGTGGTTCAACATTTATTGGGGTATAATGAAAGAATTGTTAATTTTTTTTATTTCAACATATCCTTCTTGATCTATACTACTGTACTTGCAAAGCATGATCTATTTATCTTATCTTTACAAGAGAATATGGTTTATTATGTAGATAATGAAATAGTTTAAGGATTGGGTGATGTTTTAAACATAATTTTGAGATACATAAATTATATGTGATATGAAGATCAATTGGTTCGTTATAGTAATGAACCTCATCAAATAGGAAAAAAATTGAATTCATTTTTCAAAAAAATATCAAAATATCATAACTTACAATAGGGGTGAAAATGAAGGATAGATACTAATGGACGTTTATAACAATAAATATAATGAAGATGATGATAACTTAATGTATATATCTGTAATGAATCTATTTTACAATTTCTCATTGATAATTGTTTCAAGCATATATACATTATTATAGTTATTCATTTTTTAATTATTTTAGTTTGACATTTTTGTACATGTAATATATCATAACAATTTTAATTGTAGGAATTTAGAGAACCAGAAAACCAAGATCATAGAATATGAATATCTCATAACACACCACCACATTCCATTGGTAACCCACCACCTAAATCACCTTTGGAGATGGAGCATTTGGTCACCCCTCCATCTAGAGGATATTTTCAAGTTATCATTCCATGTATGTATGTAATTTTTAAAAATTATTTTTGATTAATTGTTTAACGAATTGGTGTAAATGTTAAATAAGACCATACCAGGGATACCAAAATAAATATAACAGATGTGTGGGATCAGGGGGACTTAATGATTAACATTCCATTTGATGTGTTCAGTGTTACTACTTGTGATTGTTCTTGAATATAAGGGTAGATTCATGGGAATCAATCTTTAAATACAATTATATTTTCAATTAATTACATATATTAGAGACATGTTATAATATCATTGAAAAATGAGGTCTCCAATACTCAAGAGAAGGTAATATTAATTTAATATTCCTTGATAACTAATTTAAAATACATGAGAAAAATATTATAATATACTTATAATGTGTTATGTTTTTTATTTATAGATATTTTTTCATTTTTATGTCCTTGAATTCATTTCACACCCATGGAATTTGAATATTTTTAGAAATTAATGGTTTTATTTTAAATAAAGATTATGGAATGAGTGTAATGAAACTTCACTGAGCTCATGACTGGTGTATGAGAAACTGTCTGATGGAATTTATCATGAGTGAGGGAAGTTAGTTATTCATATCAATAAGGATGTATGTCATGAGTTAATCACATATTTTACAGTTTCTTAATTACATAAACACAATAAAATTATAATTTTAATTAAGCATTCTATTTTTTATCGGAATTATCTAAAACAATATTGTGAATCATGAGAATCATGTCATTCCTCACATCACAGGATCTTGTAGTTTTTTGAGAAAAAGAAATTTTTTTGGATTGTAATTTATTCATTTTTATTTAAATAGTTTTTTAATAAATCTTGGTTTTCTTAAATATTTATATTTTGATAAATTTTAATTAATTAGGTGAGTACATTGGTTGAGCATAGATGTGGTTTATTGTTCATAGGACGTATGATGGTTCTTTTGTAAATGATGCTACCAAAGACATTGGAGTAAGTACTTCTCTTTATCATTTCATATTTTTTCATTACTATGAAAACATAACACTAAAAAAGTTATTATAATAATAAAAAATCATTAAACCCAATTAAATGGGGTTATTTACATGGTTCAAATGATGCTAATTTGGTATTATTTGATATATCTAGATAGCACCAATTAATTGGATTCTAGAATTGTTAGGTATTGTAATTGTTATAGTTGGTGGCCTAGAACCAAAATAAATTATATATTATTCATTAATAAATACCTTATCACATCTTTATTGTTATTATTCATGAAAATGCACGTGATAATGTCCCAAGGATACCTATTGCCCTAAAAGGTCATAGTGGATCCCTGCAATGATGAGATCCCAAAAGTTCCATAACACTGTTCTTGAATATATGTTTTATGGATGGATGATGTTTTTTGTGGGACACAAATAATATAGTCCATTAGGGGTGACGAATCATAAATCATTGAGGTTTCTTCTTATAGTAGTAACCCTTGGTAATATCTAGGTGGTTATTATGAAAATGAGACCCGCCAGTAGGAAATCCACATTTCATAGTGTCATTGGATGTTCCTATCTACAGACATGTGTATTGGCCCTTAGACATTAATATAATTATTAATGGGTATTACAACTCATGCACTTATATGTATTAACAAAAACTGTGATGACACACTGTTCATAGTGAGGTAGGATACGTTGGGTGCATCATGAGTAATATTGCATTTATAAATAATGTGAGAAAGTATTTGTCCCTTATGTTCCATAAACAAAGTAGATATCCTAGGCCCTTTTATGGAATTGATATTTCCTGAATAAATCCACGGACATGGTAAGGAATTAGCATGTTTAATTTCAGGATTTCAAAGAAAGAATAATCGAGAACATGGTTTGATGGCACCAGCATGCAACCCACTTGATTCAGGATATCAAGACAATGGGATTACATTACACGGTAAGCATTCGTAGGAGGTGACATGTCATTGCAGTGTTAAATTCATTCA
Organism: Viscum album; assembly: GCA_963277665.1. Lineage (NCBI taxonomy): Eukaryota > Viridiplantae > Streptophyta > Magnoliopsida > Santalales > Viscaceae > Viscum > Viscum album. Next base: position 547,463,678 of record OY728158.1, read on the forward strand.
CTATGGGTTCCATGCCGTGTTACTAGATGAAAACCATGGACTTTAGGCAGGCTCTGCCTAATGCCACTAAGAAAGAGGCCTATAATTTCACACAAAAAGTGTGTCCAAGTATCCCAGTTAAATATTAATTTGAAATGTGGAATAAATAATATTCCCGATTTTGGTTTAATAATTATTCAAGGATGTATGATCTAATTTATTTTGACACTAGTTATTCACGAGAATATATTGTGGGAAAAATAATACATTTATTAGAGAGTAATGAAATGAAATTTATTTGAGAAATAAATAACCATTATTCAAGGTCTGAAAAATTTGGTAGAGGAAATAAAAAAATGGAAAAACAAAAGTACATGTAGTGTATATTAATATACATTCCATGTAGTATTTTTGGGGATTGGTCAGAAAAAATATTATTTATTTTAATAAATAATATTATGTGTAAATTAGTGGGTGTCTTTTATGTAATAATAATAGTCAAGTGATACTATTAGACAAGGGATATTACATAGAATTAAATAAAATAAATAAATGCTTTCAGGTAATTAATTAATTTTATTATTCTAAGTAATTAAATTCCTATTTATATAATTATCATTAGATTGTCCATTTTTTTCTACACAATGGATCTAGGGAAAGCTCTCAATCCAAGAGAGAATTTTATTTCTTCCAAGAATTCTTGCATACTACGAGAGAGATCATCCTCTATTAGATCAAGGAGAGAACTTTGCAAGCGGTTCTCATGAATATATAAAGCAGACATTCCAAGAAATGCCTCTTCCACACTAGAACTCAGAGATCCCTTCGTTGACGTCCAGTGATATGCAGAGCACGTGTGGATCACTGTTAGAGGAATCCTACACTTGGATTCTACTACGCAACAATAGGTCACATCAGATCATGAACATAAACATCAACGACGAGAGAATTCAAACAAGGTAATTATTTTATTTTAATTAAATTAATTATTATCGACATATGTTTATCCTCTATATGGTTCCAGGACCCACTTCCTTTATTACTTTCTTCGATCTATTCCAAAGATCTAGCATTTTATTTTCATGATTGATCTCAGACTGATCGTTGTTAATGGAAAAATTAAAGTTGGGTACACTCACCAACACGCTTATGCTAATCACGGAACCTACAAGTGTTATCAGTGAGGTCATATCGCTGATTATAATTATTTAGTATTTATTTGATGATTTACACATTTAATAATTTAGTTGTTTAAATTCATGTTAATCATTTTGAAAATCTGATTCCCGAGATCTATTCCTCCTATCTCATTTCTCGTTCACCTAACATAACCAATTTTTTATTTTAATTTTGATTAAAATAAAAATAGAAGGTCTAACTCGAAGGTTCCAAAAATTCCTAGCCATACAATACAAGAACACACAATGTGTATTTGGAAATACATGCCATGTAGTCTAGGTTCATTGCATCACACAGGTCCACCAAACTAGGTCATCTCATTGGATCTTATATAAGTAATTAAGACTTCATGTGTAGACTAGGAACATGTGTCATATGGTTTCCAGATTACACACTGTTTGGACCATTGAACATGGCGCTAGTTTGTTAGGGTTTGGGTAGGACCGTATACCTTGTACACAGATTTACCTTCTGGAAAATGTGTAATGTGGATACTACATAGCATGCGTCCCACTGAACCCACCATGTACTCCAATTATTTCTAAATTACATCTACACGCCATGTATCTGGGCATGTACTTCAGATAAATGTTGAACAAAAGTAAATGTCATGTAGTCAGAACTACATGGTGTGTACTCATCAAAATTACACATATTTATTAAATTATTTTATTATATTATACAAACCCTTGAGACGTGTACCATTGTGTAGGCGTAAAGCTGAGGCACAACACATGATAGGTGTTCTATTTATATGTGTTTAATTTTACATCTATGTAATGTTCATTTCTACTCATTGGGTAGTTTCGAATAGAATTCACCTAGTTGCCTCCAAGGTACAAGTTACATAAAAGATAATTTTAAAGAAATATATTTCTTTAAAATTATGATGGATGATAAACTCATTGAAATTAAGAAAAAGGGTTTAATATAGAAGGATTGATTAATTGAAGATAATTAATTGATTCAAGTGTGATTTATCTTAAACAAGAATGATTAAATAATTGAATTCTAGTTTTATTTGTGCATAAATATAGTTTCATGTATGGATGATCCTTAGCTAGACCATGACCATTTTATGTGAATGGTTTATTTTAATTTATTTATTTAAATTAAATATGTTGTCATGCGATTCTTCTGCTCATTAATATGTAGGGAATGCGTGCCCAAGGATTCTTTTATGTAAAACCTTGTTTTCCCATTCACCTGCGAGTGAGATAAAAGCATATGTAATGGATGGATCTCCCAATCTAGTGGGGGAAGCTCCAGTTAGGAGCCAAGGTAAAACAAATCCAAGGAGATACAATGTTGAACAGGTGGAAAGATGTAAACACGAACCCAAAAGGTTCAAGGTGTTTCTCCCCTAGGTTTTAGGTTAGTTTATCAATCGCTAGATAAACTAACCAATATAACAAGATTGTGATCATACGATTTATTTTATTTCTGTATGTTGAATGGTTTATATATTGTGAGTTTGTTGTCACGATCACACAAATAATGAATTAAACAAGCATGCAAGATGGAACTAAAAAAAGATCGGATTATGTGTAAATATTATATTAGACATGGTTAAGGATTTAATGTTTTCCCACTTAATATTAAAAACATGTAAGAAATATAAGAAAATTGAAATTTATATATAAGTATAAAATCCCTCCAAGAAAAATTAAGTTAGTATAGCCTTCCATAATCACGGTTAGAATCGAACCATAGTTCAAAGTGGTTGACAAACCCTAGTATGGGTGATTTCAATTATCAGGTAATTCTAATCCAAGGTTTTTTGTGGAATTGACTTTGTGCACATCAATTGTTGACTTCCATAGAAGGGCTTGGTTTGACCAAGAGGCAAAGGTGGAGGAAATCCAAAATAAAAGGATTTCAGGATTGGGGTGTCCACTCAGCGGATCAAGAAGCTGCGAGTTAATGCTGCTGGAATTTGGAATGCATACATAAAACCCTTCATGTTGCTTGAAAAACCCTAGTTGGGGTAATTCAAAGTGAAATATGGATCCTTGTCACTAAAATATTAATTCAACTGAATATTCTGAAGTCAGTGGTGAGGGATATTGGAATTCGATAAAATATTTGGAGACTAATAAGTATGAAATTATTTATTTTTCTCAGTTTTATAATGATAATTAACTAAACCATTTCACACCATTATTTTTATAAAAAGAAAGAAAAATGACTTCAAACATTTCATTGCGATCCATACTTGAGAAGGAAAACCATCTCATGGTCACCAAATTCTAGGAATGGCAGATGTGTTTTCGTGTCATCCTTCACCATGATAAAAAATTGTATGTGCTAAAAGAGCATGTTCCAGTTTCACTTGGAAAAGATTCCCATGATGAGGAACTATCTCAATATATGAAACATGTGGATGATGCCATAGATGTCTAATTTTTCATGATATTGGCTATCTCTAATGTTCTCTTAAAGCGGAATGAAATCATTCGCACAAATAGCATGACGTCTCACCTTAAGGATCTCCATCAATATAAGGAGAGATATGAGAGATATGAGATCTCCAAAGATTTTTTCCCAACTAAGCTTGGAGAGACTATGCCAACTGGTCCTCATGTAGTCATGCTTATTGGATACATTGAATGCCTGTATATCATAGGGATTATGTTCCTAGATGATTTGCGTACAGATCTCATCCTATCCTCGCTACCCAAGAACTTATCTAGCATTATTGTCAACTACAACATGACCAACAACAAAAAGAGTCTACCAGAACTTATAACCTTAATTTTCCAGGTAGATATTGAAATAGGGCATGAAAAACCCACAATCCTTATAGTGAATAAGAAAATGTAGGACAAGGAAATGAGGCCAAGGATTTATAAATGATCTGAAGCCCCTAAGAACCATCCCTCCATGAAGTGCAAGATCTAGATGCCGGGAAAGGAATAGTAGGCGGTATGTTTTTCATGTGGAAATCTAGGCCACTGAAAGAGGAACTGCACCCAGAAGCATGTGGAAACTAATGGTACATTTGTTATAGAGTGTAGTCTTTCCATTAATAAACATTGGGTATTTTATACCACTTGTGGGGGTCACATCTATATTTAAATGCATGAACCAAGTATATTTACAAAATTTTCATAGGAGAGGTGGATCTTTGAGCTTCCAATGGCGCGAGGCTGGATACACTAGCCATTGGAGATTAACATCTCTAATTGACAACTATAATTGTTTTGGTTTTACGTAACTATTATTATATACGTAGTGTTACCAAGAAAATAATTTCTATATCTTGTTTGGATTTTGATGTATTTATTTTCATGATTAGAAATATGGGTTGATTGTTTTATTAGAACCATGTATGTTATGGTATAGTAAATTTAAATTATAGTTTGTATGCATTAAATTATGAAAACCAAGTGTTGGAAATCGATAATAGAAAAACCTCACCTGACTCATACATTACCTAGTTGTGGCAGCACTGTCTCGGTCATGTACAAAAGAAGAACTTGACAAAGATCGAAAAAGATGGTTATTTAGAGTATAGTGAACAAAAACCACTTGATAGATTTCATGATTGTTTACAATGTAAAATGACCAAGCCACCATTCTGTGGATAGGGTGAAACTGCCACATAGATTGTAGGATTAGTGCACACAGATGTGTGTGGACCATTTCAAGTAGAATCTAGAGGTGGATATTCTTACATCACTTCTTTTACTGATTATTTGGGTAGATATGGCTATGTGTACATAATGAGGTATAAGTCAGAGTCCGTAGAGAAATTTAAGGAATTGAAAAATGTGAATGAGCTTGGTAAGAAGACAAAGAAACTTTGAAACCTAAAGTTCATCGATATACTACGGGTGTCTAGGATTAAATCTCATCTCACTCATTCTTATACACAACAGTGTAAGGGGTTTAGTGAAAGGAGAAACTGCACCTTGTTGGAGATGGTGAGGTCGATGATTATTCATGTAGCTCACCCATTATTAGTTAAGGGATATGCATTACAAACAGTGGAATACACATTAAAATGTGTACCAACTATGGTGGAAAATGGAATTCCCACCATGTTATGGAATGGAAAGAAACCCATTTTGTGGCACACACATGTTTGGGGATATGAGTTGTTTGTAAATTCCTTCTTAGGAAACAAACTAGCACCCTAGGGCACGAGGTGTATCATTACAGGATATCCTGAGGAAACAAAAGCATATTACATATATAACCCTTCAGACAAGAAAGTGATTGTTGCTAGACAAGCTGTCTTTCTTGAGAGGGGGAAATCCTCAAAAGGGATAGTGGGAGTAAGATTGACATTGACCAAGTTTATTCTCAATGTACACAAGAGTTAGTGCAAGAACAAGTTTCACAGGTCCTCGTGGAAGAGGATCCAGAAGCACAAGTACTATATAGATCTCAAGAGAGGTAAGGGAACCAAAGAGATTTGGTTTACCATTCATTGATGATGGCGAATCATTATTTTTGGAAAATGATGAATCTCTCTCCTACAAGGATGCAGTAGAAATCTCAGAAGATTAAAGATGTATAGAAGCTATGAATTTTGATATAGATTTCATATATCAAAACCATGTTTGGGTTTTGGTCGATGAGATCAATGATGTAATTCCTATTGGATTAAAATGGGTATTCATAAGAAATATGGAAATGGAAGGTCAAGTTAGCACCTATAAAGCAAGGCTAGTGACTAAAGTATTAAGACAACGTCAAGGAGTTGACTATTATGAAACCTTCTCTCCATTTTCCATGTTTTAATCCATAAGAATCGTTATTTCTATAGAAGCTTACCATGACTATGAGATTTTTCATATGGATGTCAAAACATCATTCTTTAACTAGAACCATTAAGAAGATGTCTATATGACACAACCAGAAGGGTTAGTGAAACCTGGGGAAGCCAAACTGGTTTACATGATGCAGAAATCCATTTATGGATTAAAGAAGGCATCCAGGTCCTGGAACATACGATTTGATGAAGCCATAAAGGAATATGGTTTCATTAAGAATGAATGTGAGACATGTGTTTATAAGTGGATTAATGGGAATGTAGTCGTTATCCTAGTAGCATATGTTGATGATATATTACTTATTAGAAATGATGTACTAGTCTTACAGTAGGTTAAGGACTGGTTGAACAAGTATTTCTCCATGAAGGACTGGTTTGAAGCTTCCTACATTCTAGTGATCAAGATCATTCGTGATAGATCCAAGAGGTTGCTGGGACTATGTCAGGGTACATACATTGACCAGATACTAAATAGATTTTTTATGGGACAACCTAAGAGGGGACTGGTTCCAGTTTCACATGAAATACATATTTCTATGAAAATGTGTCCTTAGACTCAACAAGAGAATGATATAATTGGTAATATCCCATATGCATCAGCTATATCATCCATCGCGTATTCCATTAATGTATCAGGCTTTATGTTTCCTATTCATTGAGCATGGTAGGAATATATTAAGATGATCCAGGATAATAACATTGGGATGCTGTTAAAACCATTCTTAGGTATCCGAGAATAACAAAGGATATGTTTCTGTGGTATGGGGGAGACAAGGAGATTGTCATCAGAGGCTATGCTGATACTGGTTTTCAGATAGGTTAGATTGATCTGATGTCACAATATGAATATGTTTTCTATCTCAATAGAGGATATGAGAGATGGAAGAGTTCAAAAAAACTATTTTTCATTGATTTTATAGTGTATTTTGAATATATAGCAGCTTCTGATGCAACCAGTTAATTCTTCTAAATTCAGAACATTGTCTAGGATCTTGATGTGGTGCCTAGCAATAAAGATCCTATCACATTGTTTTGTGATAAAACTCTAGCGGTGGCTTTTGCATAAGAACAAAGGTCACATCAACGAACAGAGAACATACTCTTAAATTATCACCACTTGAGGTATTTCTATCAAAGGGGTGAAGTTGAGGTGAATAGAGTGTCCACCAAAGAGAACGTTGAAGACCCAATGACTAAAAGCCTATGTCAGCAGAAGTATGAATATCATGTTAAAGCTAGCGGGTTAAAGGTTGATTACAGTTGGATCTAGTCCAAGTTAGATTTTGTTGGAGTTGGTGGACTAGAACCAAAAACATTGTACTTTATTCATTAATAAATATCTTATCACATTTTGATTGTTATTCTGCATGAAAATTCATGTGATAATGTCCTAAGGATAGTTGTTTCACTAAAAGATCATTGCAGATCCCTGTGATGATTAGAACACAGATGTGCCATAACACTATTCTTGAATATATCTTCTATGGTCAGATTATGTTATTTGAGGAAAACAAATAATACAGTCCATTAGAAGTGAGGACTCATAAAACATGGATGTAGCTTCTCATGGTGTGCGCCGTTAGTAATATCCATGATGATATTATGAGAACGAGACCCGTCAGTAGAAAATCCACTTTTTATAGTGTCATTGGATGTTCCTATATACAGATGTGTGTTTTGGTTTTTAGAATTTATGGTTATTATTAATTGGTATAAAAACTCATGCCCTTAGATGTATTGAAAAAATCTGTAATGAAACACTGTTCACAATAAGGTAGGATACGTTGGGTGAATCATGAGTAACAATTCATTAATAGATAATGTGAGAAAGGATTTGTACCATCTGTTCCATAAAAGTTGTAGATATCTTAGGCCCTTTGATGGAATTTACATATCCTAAATAAATCAATGTCCATGGTAAGGTATGGGAATGTTCAATTTCGGGAATTCAACGAAAGAATAATCAAGCACCTAGGTTGATGGCCCCAACACGAAACCCTCTTGATTTGAGTTATCAAGAAAAAAGGGATTATATTACATTATAAGTGATTATAGGTGGTGACACATCATTGAGGTGTTAACTTCTTTCAATATGGGTTCCTTGGCATTTTAATTGATGTTAACCTTGGGCTTTAGGCAGGCTCTACCCAATGCCATTGAGGAGGAGGCCTAGAGGGTCATACACTAAGTGTGTCTAAGTATCTCAGTTAAATATTAATTTAATAACTTGAATAAATATTATTCCCGATTGAGGTTTATTAATTATTCAAAGATGCCTGGTCACATTTATATTGACACTAGTTAATCGAGAGAATATTTAGTGGTTAAAATAATATATTTCTACCGAGTAATGCAGTGATATTTCTTTGAGAATGAAATAGCCATTACTCAATATATAATAAATGTGGTAGACAAAATAAAGAAAAATAGAAAAATAAAAGTACCCACCGTGTATATTAATATATACATTGTGTAGTTTTTTAGGGATTTTTGAGAAAAAATAATATTTTTTTATTAAATAACAATAGGTGTAATTCAATAGGCGCATGTCAAGTAATAAAAATAGTCAACCGTTTTTATTAGACATGGGGTCTTACTAAGAATTATATAAAAATAATAAATTATTTTGGATAATAAATTCATTTTATTATTCTAAGAAAATAAAATCCCAATTATATAATTCTCACTAGCCTAGATATTTTTGTGGTTGGGCCCAATGGATCTTGAGAAATATCTCCATCCAAGAGAGAATTTATTTTCTTCTAAGAACACTCTCAATCTACGAGAGAGATCCTCTTCCATAGGATCAAAGAGAGCACTTTGCAAGTTGCTCTCAAGGTGATCTAAGGCGGACATTGTAAGTGAAGGCTCTTCCATGCTAGCACCCGGAGCTCCCTTTGCCAATGTCTATATATATGTGGATCATGTGTAGATCACCACTATAGGAATACTACACTTGGATTCTACAACGCAATGACGTATCTCATCGAATCATGATCGGAAACATCAACGAAGAGAGAATTAAATCAAGGTAATTTTTATATTCTAATTAAATTAATTATAAACAACATATGATGATCCTCTCTATGGTTCCTGGACTCCCTTCCTTTCTTTAATTCATCATTTTATTTTGAAGATTTGGAATTTCATTATCGTGATGGAACTAGGATTGATAGTTCAAAATGGAAAAAATTAAAGTTGGGTACACCGACCAACGTGCTTCTGCTGCATGCGAAACCTACAATAACATATTTTTAATTATTTTTTTTAATGAAATAAATAAAAATTTATGAATAATTTATTAAATAGATAATATTATTATATTTAAATAATTTTAAAAACATTTCCAATATTTTTTTAACAAGGTAAAATTCAAGAAGTATAGAAGGTGAACCCTTCACAATCATCATTTGTTTCCCAAAACAATGCAGTTGGAATCATTGTAGGGATTGATACTCCCAGGCATGTATGGGGGTTGGGTTCTTGGAATACTCCATCATCAATCATTGGTAGGGTGACATCATCTATTATAGCTACACCATGCGGGGGATCGAGTGGTGATATTGATCAGGAATCGCAAAGATAAGTTGCAAGTTTGAAAGAAAAAGTTCATGAATAAGAAACATATAGGAAAATACATGATCAATGGCTATCGGAAATGGAAAATTATTTAGTGTATTCATTTTAGCGGATGAGGTACATGATCCCTATGGAAATTTATGTCCTTATAGTTCATCACACAAGGGTTAATTCTAAATTCCATGGATCGTTCACACATTTTCATAGATCGCATAAAACATCAATAAATTAAAATAAAATGAATCTTCTATAAATAAAATGCTCATTTCAAGCATTATCAACCACATCTTCCACCGTATTGACACGTGGTTGATTCCAACATGTCAAAAATGAATTATAAATTCTTATCCATAATTTGTAAAAAAATATGTGCTTTTCCCCTCTTTTTTGACTCGGTAAAGAATTCTTATTCATACAGGATCCATTAACAATGATTTTAGAGGTGTCAAAACTATGAAATAAATATCATATTACCTTGAAATTAGAAGAAAAATAACATTGATTGAATTGTAAAATATAGGAACTGACGACACTTCACTCAAAATTATGTTGTGTCCAGGATGTCCGTAAACATATTTTATGGGTTTTAAAACAATATAAAAAGTGTGGAATTATCAAACCCATATAAAAATACCTCATATTGGTGTGGAATAATGGGAAAACCACTGATGAGTAATTGTATTCAATTATGCATAGAAAATAGGTCAATCTGACATACTTTGTGGTTAGAATGAATTAGTAAATACTTACTAAAGGTACAATTGCAATTAAAAACATGTGTTGGGGGTCAAAAATAAGAAAATTAAGTTGGATTTCTCTAAAATCCCAAAAAAATGACCTTGTACTTAATTTGGAAAAATAGGAACTAACATCATGTCATTTCAAGTTATGGTTAGATCGGGAAGGCCATAAATGCATTTTTAGTGTTTTTAAACTCTAAAACATGTGTGGAATGGTCAAAACCATTTAAAATGGCCTTATATTGACATAAAATCATTGGAAATACACCTATATGTTATTTTTTAAGTATATACATAGAAAACATGTCAATCCAATGTTTGGTGTGGTTAGAATGACCCAGTCTACAGTTCTTAATGGTATAAAATCCTTTACAAACATATGTTGGGGGGTCAAACCTAGGAAAATGATTTTATATTTCCCTAAAACTAAAGGAAAATGATCGTAGATTGAATTTTGAAATGTAGACACCAATAGGACATCATTCCAATTTATTGTTTTACTGTAACATTCATTAACTCCTTTTTACTGTTTTAAAACAATAAAAATGTGAGGAACAATCAAAACCATAGAAAATGACCTCATATAATTATAGAATCATGGTAAGACAGCCATTGGGTTATTTATGACATGTATTCACATATAAAATGTCAACATGACATGAAGTGTTATCAGAATTACTTGCTAATAACTTTTTAAGGGTACAATATTATTTAAAAACATGCATCAAGGGTTTGAAACCATGAAAACAATTTCATTATTCCCTAAAATAATAGGATATTGAATATATATTGAATTTTAATATTAGTAAATTACATCATGTATTTTCAGCTTAGGGTTTTTCCATGATGGTGGAAAATGTATTTTTAGAGTTTTAAAACACTAAAACATGCGTGTAATGGTCAAAATCATAGAAAACAACCACATATTTATGTGTAATCATGGTAGATCAACTGATGAGTAATTTTTTTATGTTTACACACTGAAAAATGTCAATATGACGTGATTGTGGTCTAAATGACTCTGTAAACACTTCCTAAAGGTTAAAAATCCATTAAAACATGTTTCTAGGGGTTAAATCTACGTAAACGATGTCATATTACACTGAAATCAGAGGAAAATTACCATAGAATAGATTAGAAAATTGAAGAACCAAAAACAAGTCATTTTGCTTTACGGTCTTGCTTGGACTGTGGTAAATATGGTTTTTTTATTTAAAGAAATTGAAACATGCATGGAATGGTTAAAACATTATAAAATTACATCATATTGTGTTAGAATCTTGTAAAAATACCAATGACTTATTTTTTATAGGTATATATAGGAAAACAACAATACGACATGTCGTGTGGTCAAAATGACTCAGTCAGTATTATTAAAGGTACAAAATCCTTTAAAAACATCTCTCGAGGTGTAAAAACTATAAAAAGGTTCCCTATTTCTGTGAAATTAAAGGAAGAATAATTTTGATTTAATTGTGAAATGTCAGAACTGGATTCACATAATTCTGAATTATGATTTTCATGAGATGTCCATAAATGAATTTTAGTGTTTTAAAACACAAAAACATGTGTGGAGCCGTCAAAACCATGAAAAACAGATTGTGGTTAATGTGTCATCATGGGAAAACAAAATTTAAGTTCTGTTCGATGTGTATGCATAGAAAAAACATCAATCTAATGTGTAGTATGATTATGATGCATAAGTAAACACTTCTTGAAGGTACAAGGACTTTAAAAACATGTTTTAGGTTGTAAAAACTAGGAAGACGGTGTTGGATTTCCCTAAAATCATAGTAAAATGATTTTAGATTGAATATAGAAATGTTGGAACCAATGGCATGTCATCCATTATTATGATTTTCTTGTTAATGTTGTAAATGTGTTTCTAGTGTTTTAAGATACTAAAACATGTGTGAAATGGTCAAAACTATAGATAATGTCCACAAATTTATGTCTAATCATGGAAAACGACCTCTATGTTATTTGTTATCTTCAATCATAGAAAAAGAATCAATATGGCTTGTGGTGTAGTCTGAATGACTCGGTAAACAAATTTTAAGGCCACAAATGCCTTTAAAACCTCGGTCGAGGGGTCAAAACCTAGAAAATGATGTTAGATTTCGCAGACATCATATGACAACAATCATAGATTGAATTCTAAAATTTTTTAGATGGAAGAAAATCATCCCAAATTATATTTTTTCTGGTATGACAAAAAAATAATTTTTAGTGTTTTTAAACATTAAAACGAGAATGGAATGGTGAAAACCATAAAAATGTCATTATATTAACATGTAATCAATGTAAATCACTACTGAGTTATTTTTGAAATATTGGAAATTTCCTGATATCAATGTTTTTTAAAAAAATTATTACGTAAATTTCCAGAACACCAAACATTGATTTAGAAATTAATTAGAATATTCACTTCCCCATTTCAATTTTATCTGTTGAATCATATATTAAATATGAATGTTTATGTTTTGAAACTATTTTTATTATATGTTAATTATTTAATGTTATAATTTATTCCATTTTATTAAAAAATAATAAATTTAAGTTTGATATTCTGAATATATTCTGTGTATTTTCTCTTCCAAATCTTTTTCTTAAATGTTCTGATTTTCATTATATGTGACATATGTCAGCAGTAGGCCGGAGTTTTACTATTATAATCAATGAAATTATTCAAAAGGTAGTCATGGTGGCTCTTAGATTCTATGTTATGTTAAAAAATTATCAACTATTAAACTATAATTTGGATTTATTATGTTTTGTTTTTGTTTTTGTTTTCATTTTCTTTATAGTTGATGAGATGATACGGAGGTAGACGAATGTATTTGAGGTCGTAAGGAGGATGTATATTGGGTATTTTTTTGTTGGAAACACACATACACACACACATATATATATATATATATACATTAGAAAATTAGTTATTGGTTAACTAATGTATGGGTTGACTGAGACTGAGGTTATGTTGAATGTGGATGTTTTTATATATGAGTGTGGTTATAGGATGTATGTATGATGGGTTTATCATACATTATTGGATTAGTTTATTGCATGTTATTTTATTTATATTTATAGGTTTTTATTAAAAACATCCCAAAAAATTATGATTTATCGGTAGTTTTTAGTAAACTCCTTTAAGTACATTAGTTAAATATGTTTAGCGGTGGATATGCTTGACCACCACTAAAAATATTTCTACTAATTTGATCAATGGTGGTATGTTTCAATTTTTATACTTTTTAGCCAGAGTATATTTTAGAGAAAAACAATGCTAAATAATAAATAAATTGCCACCAAATTCTCCCAAAATGACACATATAAAAACCATCTCGAAATTAATGAAACCACCATGAAATGAGTAGCGATTTTGCAATACATGGTGTTTTTGGTAACAACTACTATATTATGAGGCGATAGTTGAAATCACTACTAATTCAAATTTTTTTAGTTTCCCTCCTTCCCCCTTGCTTCATGATTATGCTTCCCCTTCTCCTTGGAGAACCCCCTTCTCCCCCAAGACCTCATCAAGCTACCACTGGAATACCCATTTCCCCCTTATAGTGGCTCACTATTTCTCCATTTCCCCCTTGCAGCCACTCTTGATCAATCCCTAATTGCCGCTACCCAAGCTATTGTTGTAGTGGTTAAATCATGCCTTTGAGGTAAATTTACCATTTTTTTGGATTCTAGTTCAAAGAGGTTTTTCGGTTTATTTATTATACATTTTGGTAGATTTAAGATGATTAATGATTTATTATATGTTTTATTATTGTTTTTATCATTGAATTGATTTGATAATCGATAAGATATTCTAAAATTCATTTCAAAATGTAGCTAAATTATATGAAATCAATGAATATTTTCAATGGTTTTACATCAAAAAAGAAATTGTTTCTTGAAATAAATGTAGGTTAGAACTCCATTAATTTAAAAACAGTTATTTGGTATTATTTAATATATTTTAAAATAGTTTTTTCAAATCAAATATTGAATTGTTATTTGTTTCCCTAAATTATTTTAAAACATTGACGTTTTAAAAATTGGTGTTTTAGGTATCAGATTTTCGTTCTTCTTGTGCTTCAAAAAGTATTTTAAAGTGGTTTTTAATTTTAATTACTTTCCAAAATATTTTTAAATAATCCTAGATTATTTAATAATGAAATTCTGGTGGTATTTTATTGAGTATGTAGATTTTTATAATTGACTTTCGTCTGATTTTCAAAATGAGACAAAAATATATCATGTTTTAAAAAGAGGAAAAATATTTAGGGTTTATTTACATATATGAAGTATATTTTTATTCCTTTGTTTAATTTTTTTTCATTTAAGTGGAAAAGGAACATTTTTTAATAGTGTTTTAAATGTGATGGGTTTTATTTCCAGGTATGTTTCATGGTTAAATATGGATTCATTTAATTTTAGTCATGGAGTATTTCTTCTTTGGGAATATGTTTCCTTTTTATTTTGATTTTTATTCCTAGAAATTTCATAACAAAATGGGTTAAAGTCATTACATTGGATTATTTTATAGGGTGATTTCTTTTTCTATATAGCTATACTTCTATTTTAAAATTTTTATGGCTATCATTTATAGATCTTATTCTTCTCGATCCTTGAAAGGATGATTTTTCATTGGTAGTTGTTGATTGGTGTAATTCTTTTTATTTTATCATTGATATTTTTCTAATGTAATGTTGACCATTATTGTGATTCTTTTGGGTTTTATCCTTTATTTTTAAATTAATTTACAATTGAAATTAGAATATTTTATATTTTTGAATGAAATAATTCGCATGATATAATAAAAGAGACTATTACCGGATATCACAGTGTCACGTTCTTGGTTTGTGATACAATAAATATTAATTTTAATTATTATTAACAAAATATATATCTATAGAGAAAATCATATTTATGAATCATAAAATAATAATTTGTAATATGGAATGATTAATTGTTAAAGATATTTTAATGGGGGATTGAATCATATTTATATTAAATTTCTATTATATCGAATGAATACCCAACCATGGTCAATAATGATGTTGATTAATGTTTAATTTTTATTATACAAGTTTGGTTGACCATTAATATCATAATATATTAATGTATAGGGAGAAGAGTTCCAATCCACTACCTATGGATTTGAGTTGGATTAATTTACCTTGATACACACCTTTATATGTCAAGGGTTTTGAATAATTTTAAGATTATACTATTTCAAATCGATTATTGGATGGAAGAATAAAATGAATGTGATCTAATTGAAGCTTCCAGTGATAGTTGAATACAAATTAAGTATATGAACATTTTATAATGAAACATTTTCCTTCTGGTTATGTATGTTGGATTTTAAATAGTGAATAAAATTTTATAGAAATTCAAAACAATGACAATTCATTCAATAAAATATAAAGTGAGATGATAGAGAATAATTTAGTTTAAAGTTTGATAAATCATGTATTGAGGTTTTCATGATACAATGATCGATATTTAAATATATCAAAATAACCTTCAATTAATCCTGAGTAGGTTTATCTTGCTCCGAACATCAACAACTAAAAAATGAGTTATATGAGTTAGTTGAAGAAGGATAACAACAACAGTATGAATAGTGTGATAAGTTTTTTAATTTCTCTTTTCTACTTTAGTTTTATCATATAATGTTTTTCTATGGAAATAAAACCAAATAAATCCCTATGATTATAGATTTTCATCCTGGCTCATTTAGTGAAGCAAATATCCATGCATCATTCTATGAAAAGAATAAAGTCATCAACAGACATGGATGTGATTATATAATGGTTCATTCATGCCCTAATGATTGCCTGATTTACTAGGGAAAAGTTTCTATTATAGATAAAGTAATATAATTTCATAAAATTTGATGGATTTCAATGAACAACAATCAGAGTATAAATCAATGGGACCCCATGACAAAATAGAAGATGACGAATCTTATAATGGTTTTTCATTACTTTACTCTGAAACCATGCATTCAAATATTATTCATATCATATAAGACTACATAAAACATGAGGTGGAATTCTTAGTCTATTAATGATTTCTTTATGAAACATCCAAAATATTTAGCATAATGGAATATGTTTGATTCATTATATCAATATTATTTCTATGGATATTGGGAACAAGTTTATGGGATTGGATACTGATGGTTTTAACCCTTTTGGTATATTAAGTATAAAGTATAGTATTTTATCAGTTTTTTTGATCACCTATAATCAAACATCATGGTTGTGTTTGATGAATACTTCTTTAAGAATTTTAATGATTAATCTTGGAAAGAGAATGTATGGAAATTATATTGATATATAACTTATAACGCCCTAACCCTAGAAACCTAGATTATGTGCATTAATTTATAAATTTGCATGATTAAAAGTAATTAAATCCCAAAGGAACAATTAGTTTATTAGTCTTCAAGAAACTAGATACATAAATGTAACTCATATTACATTGGGAAGGGTAACGAAATACAATACATAAAAAAACTAATAAACTTGATCCACAAAATCTCAATAAATGGTCTCCTCTTAATTACCTCTTTAAGGTGAACATATGATAGGGTTGAGATAAAATGATGGGAAATAATTAAAAATAGTGGAAGCATGAATCCACGATAATTGAATCATAATCAAATTGGTATATTCAATATGGAAAGGTGAATAAATGAAAAACACACTCCATTAATAAATTGAGAACGAACTGTATCCATATATTTTGTTTTTGTGAAAACCTCATGGATAGTAATAACTGAAAATGAATTAAGAGAATTATTATTAATTTTATGTCATGTATCTGGAACCTGTTACAACAATAATTTCGAAACAATTTAACTTTGTGGGTAGATACCCATCTGATTATTTTCTGGAAACAAACTTGAATGGTTTGTCACCAACTGACTTATCTCATGAGACATGTAGATGAAATGTGGGGATATAATGGGACCTAACCATCACTGCAAGTCCAAATAATTAATTATATGTAGATTTAATACAAGTACAATATGCCTTCCGAATATCCATGTAGAGTGGAGGATATGGATTCATCAATATTTCCATAGGTAAACCAACATTCCAAATAAAAACCGTATGTAAAAGTTTTTAAGGATTAAGAAAATAATAACATACATAAAACCAGAATATGTATACATAATATATTTTCAATTTCAATTAAAAAATATCTCAAAGGGGTAGTAGGTACACCATATAATAATGATTAGGTTCACAATTCCATGTAAATCAAAATGAAATGGAAACAACAAAAAAGTACCTTACAACATTGTAATCAATCGAGTTAATAATTTACATGTGAATCACTTAATACCAAGAACAAAAATTGAATAGTGGTATTATATATCTCATTGTATTAAACATAAACCAAATATATGAAATTACTGGAAAAATGGAAATCTCATGGAAATAAAAGTGACTTGAGAAACCCCTTACCTTATAACTGATGGTGTTCTCGAATGATATGAATGACCGGAATACTCAAATTTAGCTTCATTAATTAATAAAAGAATAAAATCCCCTACATATATTATAATTATTTTAACTATATTAGGTTCATTAATTTCTTTTCTTATGGGTTTAATCGGTTCAATTTTATTGTTTTGGATGCATTATCTTCATTGGTTTTCATGATTGTTTTACTTGAACTCATGAATGGAAGTTCATTGGAAAAGTGGTTAAACATAAAATATTATTAAAATATATTATTATTATCATTATAGAGATATAAATTATCTTATAATGATTTTGAAAATATACAATGAGGATGAATCATTAGATAAAAGTTAATCATAAACATTTGGATTAACATGGTGGTTTTATGCACCATGAGGATGGTGCATTATCTTGTTTTGTTATGTGTGTGTAAGAATTTCAGAACATTGAATAAGTTAAAATACATTTATTATGATCTGGTTCAACAATTACAAATTTTTCATGACCAGTCTTGAAGACAGTAATCGAAATTAAAAACTGGTTGTCCTTGAATGTGATAAATTAACACATATCGAATAGTGTTTTTATTTTCAGTACCAGAGGAGGGGGAAAAGAGATATCATGATGAAATTTTTCATCTGAATAATAAAATTCTATTTCATTTGAATTTCTTGAATTATCATATCATTTTCATGAGGGTGGGTGAGGAGATAACAACAAATTAATTCAAATTGTAAAATAAGTTAAAAGAAAAAGGAAGAGATGTTCCCCTCTTGAGTACACCTCTTTGAGAATCTTCTTATGGGCATGGTTTTTTGCCTTTTTGTGATACTAGAAGGTATTGGATGTGAGGGAGGGCATGGGAAGTGTAATTGGTTGAACCTATTTAAGGCTCAATACTTGATTCGTGTGGGAGGAAGAGGGTGTGATGGATGGTTTATATAGTGGAGTGGAGAAGTATTTTATTAATATTTTAATCATTAGATTATTATTTTAACCTAAGATAATAAATATTGTTGATTTCATGAGAAAAATTGCAATAAGTTCATGTGAGTTCGAACCAAGTGTTCTTACCTTAACAAGAAATCATCCATGACTCAGTAAATCATTTATTTATCATATATCAAAATTTATCGTATTTTACTATAAAAAAACATCAAATATTTTAGAAAAATCCCAAAAATACACCTTAACCATTTTTTAATGTGTATAATCAAAATTTACTCAATTTTCCAAAAATAATTTTCTAAATACTACAAATTTAATTTTTAATTAAAATCATCATTTAATCAAAAATTACCAATACCTAAAATATTTATCTTCATTTTTAGGGTGACTAATTTTACTTACACAATGATGGGTAAAGATACGATTCATAAGGTTGTATTAATATTCCGAGGGGTTGGTTACTCTTCATAAGAGTATTTAACTATACATAAGTGTACATTACTATTAAATGAAAATTAACTTGATTCTATCATACTCACAATATAAACCTGATCGCAACTGTGTATGTTTGTTTTCAAAAATTCAAAACACTGAAGTGGAAAATTTATGTTTAATGGATCAGTTTGGACTATATCCTATAAATAACCATGTGTATTTTCATAGAGACTCAATGTTGTATGAAATATAGGTAATCTGATGAATTGAAAGTATTTAACAGAATTGTACCATAATATGTTTAGGGTGTTATATTCTCCCACCTTTAGAAACTTCATCCTCAAACTTTTTCGTGTATAAATCCCATTAAACATACGTGGATGGTTCTTCATCATAACGTACTCTTGTTCAAATATATCTTCCTCCATTTTATGGCTTCTCCAAAGAACCATTACTATTTGAGTTGTCTAATTTCTCAATACCTACTACCTTGTGTCAAGAATATCGATAGGATCTTTATAGTATAATAAACCGGGTTCCAGCTCTATTTCTTCATAGGTGAGTACAAATATTGGGTCTACCATGTACTTCTTTAACAAAGACCCATGGAACACATTTTGAACTTTAGATATACTTGGTGGGATTGGAAAATGGTATGCTACATATCTGATTCTTTCTAGAATTTTAAATGGTCTGATGTACCTAGGCATCAATTTCACTTTCATATCGAACCTTAATACAACCTTCCATAGAGATAATTTTAGAAAGACAATATCTCCCTAATCGTTTCTGCGGTTGTTAGCATCACTCCTTTTACTACTCTGGGATACTTTAATATGGGTTTGAACACTGCCACATTTACAGTTGTCTCTTCAATAGTTTCAAGGCCTATATGTTTCCTCTCACCAACTTAATCCAAAAAAGTTGGAGTTCGACACATTTTACACTATAATTCTTAATATGGCTCTATTAGAATGCTCTAATAGAAAACTATTATGGTAGTAAAATCCCACTTATGAAAATTATTTATCCCACATACACTGAATGTCAAGAGATTATGATATCAACATTTCTTCTAGTGTTTGAATAGACCTTTTAGATTATCCTTCTATTTGGGGGTGATAAACCATACTAATATGAAGCTGAGTATCCAAATCCTTCTAGAGACATTTATAGAATTTTGTTGTAAAAAGGGGATCATGACTAGAAAAAATCAATATATTTTCACTGTGATGTATTAATACATCGTTAATATAATGTCTTTCTAGGTTCCCAAGTGGTAAATCCTCTCTTATATCAAGGAAATTGGCCGATTTTGTGATCCAATAAACAATTACCCCAATAGAATCATTCCTTATAGGTTTCATCCATGGTCCTTTAGAAAATTCAATCATGATTTCATCCCACTTCTATATAATAAAAGGTAGAGGATTCATGACCCCAATAGTATGTTGTCTCTCGGCCTTCACATGTTGAAAAACTAGACACCGTGACACATAGTCATCAGTTTCTCACTTCATGTTATCCCACCAAATATTTTCCTCATAATATACATAAATCATTGTCCTACCAGATTGTATATGGAAAATTGAGCTATGAGAATCATTTGATAGTTACATTCATAGGTTAGGATCTGATGGAACACATAACCTCTTCCCAAATTTCCGAACTCCATCCTCATACACAAAGTCTTCCAATCTTCCATCCTTAACATTTTTAATTTTATTTTGGTATATTATCATTTTCATATTGGGGGCTTTTAATCATCTCTAATAAATGTGGTTTAGAAATCATTTCAAAAAATAAGGATGTTTCCTCTTCTATAACAATTCCTATAACCATCTTTAGTATATCCATGAATATAGGATCTCCCTCAATCCTCATTTGGGTGAGAAGTCTATGATATTTCTAGTTTAATGCATCTTCCACCTTATTTCCCTTTCCCATGTGGAATTGTATTATACAATCATAATATTTGAGTATCTTGAGCCATCTTATTTTCCAAATGTTGAGTTTTTTCTTTGTAAAAAAGTATTTCGAACTCTTGTGATCCGTATATTTCTCACATCATTCACCGTAGAGATAATGTATCAATATTTTTAGAGAAATGAATATGAATTCTATCTCAATATCATGAGTTGGGTAATGTTTCTCATGATTCTTCAACTACATTGATGTATAAGAAATAAATTTATCAATCTTCATAAGGATGAAACCCAACCCATTCTTTGATGCATCACTATATATAACAAATCCATCATTTCCAGATGAAATAGTCATAATGGGAGAATTTTCCAATATTATTTTCAATTGTTCAATGAATTATATCCATTCTTTAATCCATACAATCATAACCCCCTTACATGTGAACATGGTTAGCAGGTTAGACAATTAAGTAAAATTCTGAATGAAACAACGATAGTAACATGCTAATTCAATAAAACTACATACCATGGTTATGTTCCGTGGTGCGGGAAATTCATGGATTTACATTGTATTCATAGGATCAACTAAGATTCAATTTTTATGGATAATATGAGCAAGAAAAAAAACTGCTTGAATCCAAAATTCACACTTTCTAAACTTCACATATAATTCATTTCATATATTAGTTTTCATTATAATCCTCAAGGGATTGTCAATGCCTTTATAGATTTTGGAGTATTATAAGAAATCATCAATAAATACCACAAAATTATCATAATGATATTACTTGAAAACTCTATTCATTAGATCCATGAAAATAGAGGGTGGATCAGTTATCCTACAATGCATTACTGTAAACTCGTAATGTCCATACCTTGTTTGAAATGTTGTTTTTGGAAAATCTCCATTCCTCTCACACATATGATGATATACAGGTCAAATTTTAGTCTTTGACAAATATTGGGCTCTGTGAAGTTGATCAAATAAATCATTAATTTGTGGTAGAGCATACTTGTAATTTATTACAATAGCAATGATTTTCTTGTAATTAATTCAAATAATCATGGAACCATATTTTTTCTTGACCAAGAGTACATGGTCTCCCCGTGGAGAAACGCTAGGTCAAATAAATCTTTTTTCACTCAATTACTCTAGTTGCCTCTTTAGCTCCCCCGACTCAACACTGGACATTCTATAGGGAGTCATTGATATTGGTCTTTCTCTAAAAATTAAATTAATAACGAACTCAACTTTTTGCTATAGAGAATGTCCATGTAATTCCTCTATAAATACATAAATGTATTCTTTCATAATAGGTACATCTTCAATTTGTATATTTTTTTCCTCAACCATAGATATTATGTTATCTTCCTCTCAAAGAATTGAATTCAGTAAAGCAACTGGGGGTGGATCTAGATAAGAATGAAATGGCGAGGATCCATCTCTAATGATAAGGGATTCTACACCATTCTCAAAAATTGTAACATCCTTCTTCTTGCAATATATCTTCAAATCATAATTTGACAAAACATTTATAATGACAATTATATCAAAGTCACTCATTGGTATGATGATTAGGTTAGCAACTACATCATGATTATGTGTCATGAGGGGGACTGATCGACATATCTTTGTTACAATGATACATCCCCTAAGAGTTTTGATTGACAACTCCTTTATTAAATCATATTGGATAGCTCAAGTTTTCATGGAAAACTAGGAATATATAAATAAATGTGATGATCCAGAATCAAATAAAGTATGGCTATATTTGAAGAAATAGTTAATGTACCTACCACCCCATCCTTAGGAAATTCATCCTCTGTTGGTGTAATTGCATAATATCTCTATTGCTCTTGTGGCCTTTTCTGAGGAAAGAATCCATTGAACATAGTAAAATCTTTTTCATAGTGTGCCTTATCTATACAATTGTAGAATTTAACATCATTAATTTTTCTCTTTCCCGTACATTCACTAGATCAATGGCCCATTTCTCTGTAAAGACCCGTAAATTTCAAGGAAATGTTTTTCTTAATTTTCTTTGGAATTTTACAAGAACGCGGTTTTTGACGGCACCTGATTCCGAGGCCCGGTGTGCCCGGAATCATTTTCCAAAGTTTGGCTTGGGTATGTTCAGTGAACGAACGAGCGGGTTTTTCTAACTTTTGAACCGGTGCTCGGAATCAAATTCTGACGGCACCGATGGAATCACAGTGCCGGTATTTTCTTAGAAACGCCTCTTCCAGAGTTGCGTTTGATCGGGTGTGGTTTATAATTTTTGGGCTTTAAGTTAAGAAATAAAATAATGTGGTATGACAAACTTTATTTTATTTCACTTAAAGCCGCTTAAAAGACACTTTAAGCTGCTTAAGCTGAGTTGAAGCGGATAGGGTGGAATCCAAAATATCCTACCCTCATGGTAGGATATTTGTGAGGTAGGGCCCGCACGAGCCCCACCGTTTCTTTTCCGCTAAGTAACGCACCCGTGAAATCTCCTCATTATTGAAAGTCAACTGGGGAGTTTCTTAAACTATTAAACGATCTTTTTAATTGGGCGGTTATTTCGTTGAAATTAATTCTATGAATTAATTGTTCATTTCATAACCTGTTTTTCAACCGTTGGCATGTTAATAAAATAAGACCAATGCACCTTTCTTGAGGATGGTTCGTTGAGATAATTTGATAGAAACATTAAGTCCTCCATCCTCCTTTGCGAAGAACGCGAAGAACGCCGGCCTCCGACGAAGAGCAACGAAGAACGCCCGACCCCCGGAGATCGACGCTTCTTCCGTGACGTTCTTTCCCCGCGACAAATCTTCGATCAAATACTTGAGATCGTCGATGCGATGCCCTTCCGCGATGCGACGATCACCTCCTACCACGATGGTCAATTCCGCGACGTACTCGCACTCGTCCGACGACAGCTACGAGGTATGGGTCGTTTTGAAAATGATTTTACCTATGTCTGTTTTCCTCCAAGGAAAGAACACGAACCAACCAATTAACAAGTTGGTCCACAGATTATTATTGCGGGTCATGGTTCATCAATTGCTGGATTTTATGGTGTTGTTTCAAACCGCTAACAGGGTGGGTGCGGACCAACGAACAAGTCTGAACCCACCGCCATTTGTTCTTGGTGTGCGGAACGGCGGACGACGACAAAATGGGTCACAGAGACGATTTGTTGATTCCGCAGTGAAGAACGGGACCCGGGAGGAGCTACGACATAGGTGGAAATGGAATCGGACCAACGGAGCAACTCCAATGGCTCGCGGAATCCACCGGCGGCGCGGGCTGCCGGCGCCGGCGCCGGCCGTCCAGACCCGCGACCGCGCCGGTCCAGCGAGACATGGGACGCAGCCTTGCCGTGTCCGCTGACCAGGGGTGGCCCCACGCGGGGGCCGCGATGTTCTTACGCGGGGGCAGCAAGCCCCCCGCCGCTCATCCGTAACCGGCCGAGCCGATTTCGGCAGTCGGGCCGCGCCCGCGCCAGTTCGGGCCAGGTCACGCCCGGGCCGGGCCAGGCCGGACCGGGTTGGGTCGGACCCGGACCTGGGTCGGGTTGACCCGGGGGGGTGGGGGTTGGGCCGGGTCGGTCTGGGCCCAGACCCCCCGTTTCCGGACCTTTTTGGTCTTATGTTCATAACATGAGCTATGGGCCTCCGAACAACGTGTCGTAAGCGGAAATGCAAACCTTGGATCGAGCCGGTCATTTCGGTATATCACACTTGAGGTTTTGGAATACCTTGTGTTTGTTCGGGTTGGTTCGTACACGAAACCAATCGGGCCCTCGGAGTGGAAATGCTCATATCTTGAGCTTCGGACGTCCGATTGACATGTCCTCGACCTTGTTGAATTTCTCTAAGTGAGGCGGATCCTTTGGCTTACTCCGCCCGAGGTTTGGATGCAGGTGGAGCACGGTCGTGTTGGTTTTGCCTTAAAAACCAACCGGGCCCCTGGGACGAAAAAGCCAATAACTCTCAGACCGGGCGTCCGATTGACGCGTCGTATGCGACCTTGAGTTCCTATTGATGATATGGAACAGTTGGATACATCAACTCTGGACTATGTGTCAGTTGATGTATCAGTCTCTCGGCTCGTGGAGCGGACCCTCCCGAACGAGCTTGCTATGTGCGGGAACCCTAGAGCTGGATGCGACTGCTACTGTGGCGGTGACAACTGTACAGAGATCCTCAGTGGATTCGACGACGACGACTACAACACTCAGCGATCCTACGTGGATCAGTGCTACAGATCCTGTGTGGATCCGATCTTGTGTGGGTCAGCGCTCAACGGTTCTGTGTGAGGCAGCGCCTACAGATCCTATGTGGGTCTGATCCTGTGTGGATCTTTGTGGGGGTTAGTAACCTATCAATCCTGTGTGGGTCTGATCCTATGTGGTTCATTGCGGGGTTTAGTACCTTTTGATTCTTTATGGGTCCAACGACTTAGATGGATCAGTGATCATCGCTATCGTCATTCAATGAAGTATACCTATGTGAGCTGAATCCTGTTTTTCTTTCCTTTGTGGATTGTGTTGTGCTATCCTGTGTGGATTTACGTTTTGCTTTCCTGTGTGGACTGGGTTGTACTTGGGCTCGGATGTTGGAGCCGAGAGAGAACTGATGACTTAGGCATATGTATGGGCATATACCTAAGTCATGTCAGATGTTACTTCATGATTGTATCTTTCCTTTGTGGTTTATCCTTTGTGGATTTTGGGAGACCTTCGGGGGTCTTAGGGTCCCTACTGAGTAGCTTATACTCACCCCTGCATGGCCTATGCCCGCACTACGTTGTGTTGGTTGTAGACGACGGACAACGCTGATCGTGGTGGAGGCTTGCGGAGTAGGACGGTACCCGAAGGTGGACCACTGGGCGGGACGTATTCGGAGCGGTCGGCTAGACCCGAGGAGCAGTGGAGGCTTTCTGTACCCACCCTTCAGGTGGGACTTCCAGTGGACGGCTCGACGTTGCGGCTTTACTTTTCAGTTACTGTTCTCCCCTTTTGAGTTGTACTTTACTTTCAGTTTGGGTTTGTATTCTGGCCCACTTACTTTCCGCACTTACTGTTGTACCAGTTTTTACTTAGTTTTTACTTCTGCCTGCTTACTCTGTGTTGTTTTTTTGTTTACTTTACAAAGGCAATGCCTTCCCTTTATCAGGATTTACGCCTTGGTGCTAGTCATCAGCCCCTGGCCTATGGAAGGCGGGCTTGGGGTAGTCACGGCACGGGCCCCGAGGATGGGTCGTGACAAATTGGTATCAGAGGAGTTCGGTTCTACCGCAGAACTTGGGACTCTGATCTTTTTCTATGTGAAGCAATAGTGTTTAGCGTATTGGATGTGGTTATCAGTCCAGGGAGTCCAGTGTTGGTGCGGCGGCCGACGTATCCTTACACTAGGACCCTGACTTCTGATTTCTGACTTAATGCACGAAAACATTGATTGCGTGTGGTTTTCAAGTTTTCGTTGTGATTACATTGTGTCAGCTCACCAGGTATACTGTTCTGACCGTGGCGCACCTGTTTCCTTTTCAGGATGGCCCCACGACGGCAGCCAGCTAGGGTTCCGAGAGTTGAGCATGACGACATCCCACCAAGCGATGAGGCCTCGG
Source organism: Viscum album (assembly GCA_963277665.1). Classification (NCBI taxonomy): domain Eukaryota; kingdom Viridiplantae; phylum Streptophyta; class Magnoliopsida; order Santalales; family Viscaceae; genus Viscum; species Viscum album. The sequence continues at coordinate 547,490,344 of OY728158.1, forward strand.
TGTAGGGCCCTTTGACAGCTGAGGCACCGACGGTACCCCTACCCACCGAGCCACCGATGCTTCCAGCACCAGCCGCGGACGATGCACATCGCCTCAGTGCACTGCATGAGTTCCAGCGCCAACGACCGCCCAGGTTCCCCCGGGAGACAGAACCCCAGGCAGCCGAGGACTGCCTGGAGGCAGTGGTGAGAGTTTTCAGGTTAGTGAGGACACCAGCAGACCTCATGGTGATCCTCACAGCGAGCATACTACATGTGGAAGCAGGCCGATGGTGGAGCTTGATGCTCCAGGTGCACGATGAGGAATCTCTTCTCTAGATGGACTTTGAGAGCCTCTTCTGCTCAGAGTTCATCCCAGCCACCCTCTGTGCGGTGCGCATCCAGGAGCTTCTTCATCTGTGGCAGGGCAGCTTGACGGTCGCCCAGTACTCAGTGAGATTTACCGATCTCTCGCGCTACTCGACCGACATGGTACGAGACCCATTCTTCCGAGCCCGGACCTTTGAGCAGGGATTGAGACATGAGATCCGGGCATCGCTGATCTCCCTCAGCATTCCGACTCAGGAAGGAGTACTGGAGTGATCCCTTTTGATCGAGATCTGTCTTGCTGAGCCTTCTTCGGCAGCGAGACCTACCGCAGGGCGGCAGGTAGCAGATCCTTCCGTAGCAGGCAGCCGATAGATGACTCATGGGTCCAGGCAGACCAGACCCTCTGGCAAACGACCCCAGGACACTGGCTCCGCTGTGCGGGGCACACAGTGCAGGGCCAGTCTTTCGAGAGGCAGGCAGTTCTACGCATGCGGCGGGCAGGTCCACATGGCACGTGACTGCCCGACCCGCCGTGCTGAGGAGCAGCATATGGTTGAGGGGCCACCCGGGCAGAGGTAGAGGGTCGGCCGTGGCAGTCCGCAGGGAGGAGGCCGACAAGGAAGAGGAGCTGGTCGAGCAGGTGGTGGTGGGGGACGCTTTGAGGCTCTACCACCACCACCACCAGGAGGTCCACCCCGACCACAGGGAGCTGGTGGGTAGAGACTGGTACAACTTCAGGTAGGGGAGGCCTACAATCACGGTGCACCCAAGATGATTCGAGGTACGATCTGTGTCTATTCCACCCTTGCTTCAGTTCATATAGACACAGGAGCGAGTCACTCCTTCATAGCCGCTTCCCTTGTTCGGAGCTCGGAGATTCTGGCAGATCCGTTGGAACGATCCTTACGGCTAGAGACTATTACGGGAGCAGACTCGATGATTAGGCACTAGTGCCGGCAGTGTGAGCTTACTCTAGGAGGAGAGAGATTCGGATGGGATCTTCTTGTAGCGGCGTCGAGGCCTTACGACGTCATCTTGGGCATGGATTTGTTATCTATAGTTCATGCTCAGATTGACTGTATTAGGCGCAAGGTGTGATGTGTACGCACCGACGGGAGTATGTTCTCCTTCACTGGTGAGAAGGGAGCCTTCACAGCACTGGATGGACTTCCGCAGAGGAGAGGACATCCCATCACTCATCAGTTGGCTAGCCTCATCCTAGGAGCAGTTGACGTGCAGGGTCCTAGTTTTCCTGCAGTGGTGGATCAGTATGCAGACATTTTTCCCGATGACGTTCCAGGGCTACCTCCTCGCAGAGAGGTAGCCTTTTATATTGAACTGTACCCCGGGACAACCCCGATATCGTCTCCAGCATATCGGATGGCCCCCACTGAGCTTCGAGAGCTACGAGTACAGTTGGAGGACTTGCAGGGAAAGGGGTTCATACGACCCAGTGTTTCACCATGGGCTTCCCCGGTATTGTTTGCCAAGAAGGCAGACGGGAGCATGCGATTGTGTGTCGACTATCTTCTCCTGAACCAGGTGACAGTGAGGAACAAGTATCCTCTACCGAGGATTGATGACCTCTTCGATCAGCTCAAGGGAGCACGGTGGTTCTCGATGATATACCTCAGGTCAGGCTATCATCAGCTCAGATTTCGGGACGAGGACGTGCAGAAGACGGCCTTCAGATGTCGGTATGGCCACTATGAGTTCTTGGTTTTGCCAATCAGCGTAACCAATGCTCCAGCAGTGCTCATGGGACTCATGAACAGGATATTTCAGCCATACCTCGATCGATTTGTCGTAGTCTTCATCGACGACATTTTGATATACTCGACGACTGAGGAGGAGCACACCTACCACTTACGGGTTGTACTAGAAACCCTCCGAGAGAACCAGCTTTATGGAAAGCTCTCGAAGTGTCAGTTATGGATATGCAAGGTCCACTTCTTGGGGCACGTCATCTCTAAGGAGGGAGTTGCAGTGGATTCTGCGAAGATCGAGGCAGTGCTAGCTTGGGATCCACCCAAGAGCGTGACGGAGGTGCGGAGTTTCTTAGAACTAGCATGATACTATCGGAGATTTGTGCCAGACTTCTCCAGAGTTTCGGCACCACTCTCAGCTCTTGCGAAGAAGGGGAAACCCTTTGTTTGGTCAGACAGATGTCAGCAGAACTTCTAGGAGCTGAGACAGAGATTGACCAATGCACCTTTCTTGAGGATGCCTGAGGAGGGAGTAGGGTATGTAGTCTACTGCGATGCATCAGGGACCAGACTCGGATGTGTCCTGATGCAGGAGCGGGCAGTGATCACCTATGGATCACGTCAGTTGAGGATGCATGAGAATAACTATGCTACCCATGACCTGGAGTTAGCAGTAGTGGTCTTCGCCCTGAAGACATGGCGACACTATCTGATGGGCGAGCGCTTTATAGTCTTTTCTGACCATTAGAGTCACAGGTACATCTTCTCGCAGAAGGACCTGAACCTGAGACAGCGGTGATGGCTCGAGTTCCTCCAGGACTATGAATTTAAGATAGTCTATACTCCAGGGAAGGGGAATGTGGTAGCTGATGCTCTCAGCAGGAGGATGGGCATTCAGCTACATGAGGAGGCAATACAGTAGCTAGCCGCTTTGCAGATATCCTTCGTGGATAGAGATGGAGCAGCCTTCCTTCAGTCTCTCACAGTCACTCCTCCACTACTGCAGCGGGTCAGAGAGGCATAGCGTGGGGACGCCGACTGTGAGACGCGGCGTGTACAGATATCCTCAGGACAGGCACCTGATGGTTTCTCCTTTGGAGCAGAGCACGACGTCCTTTTCAGAGGATGTACCTTGGTACCAGTCTCTTTACGAGAGGAGGTGCTGAGAGAGTTTCACACTTCTCCCTTGGTGGTACATCCTGGAGTGGAAAAGATGTACCAGGATCTCAGATGACAGCACTGGTGGCTGGGCCTGAAGAAGGCTGTGGCAGAGTTCGTTTCTCGATGCCTCACCTACCAGCAGGTGAAGGCAGAGCATTAGGTACCAGCAGGCTTGGTACAACCCTTGGAGGTCCCGGAGTGGAAGTGGGATGGGATATCTATGGACTTCGTGATTGGACTTCCACGCACTTCCAGAGGTCACGACTCCATCTGGGTGATTGTCGACCGACTCACCAAGTCGGCTCACTTCTTACCCATCAGAGAGCAGGGCTCAGTGGAGAGCTTGGGGTCTCTCTACGTTCAGGAGATTGCACGGCTTCACGGTGAGCCATCATCTATCGTCTCCAATCAAGATGCTCGCTTTACTTCCCGACTTTGGAAGGGGTTGCAGGAGGCGTTCGGAATGTAGCTTCATCTGAGCACTGCCTTTCACCCTCAGAAGGATGGTCAGACGGAGAGGACCATTCAGACCCTCGAGGACATGCTCCACGCATGTTTCCTCGACTTTGGTCGCATCTAGGAGGACCACCTACCCTTGGTGGAGTTTGCGTACAACAACAGCTACCACTCCACCATCGGGATGGCACCATACGAGGTGTCGTAAGGCAGATCATTCAGATCTCCTTTCTGCTGGACAGACCCTGGGGAGTTAGCACTTGTGGGACCAGAGATGGTCCGGGCCATGACAGAGAAGGTCCAGGTCATCCAGGAGTAGATGAGGACAGCTCAGAGCCGGCAGAAGTCTTACGCTGACAGGAGGCGGAGGCCACTAGAGTTCGTGGATAGCGACCACGTCTTCTTGCGTGTCTCACCTCGACGTGGATTACAGAGATTTTTCCAAGGCAGTAAGTTGTCTCCAAGCTTCATCGGACCATTCCAGGTCCTCAGCAAGATTGGCGAGGTGTCTTATCGCCTGGCTCTACCACCTCAGTTGCACCTGGTGCACGATGTCTTCCACGTATTTCAGCTGAGGAGATACGTGCATGACCAGACGCACATCATTGACCATGGGGAGCTAGAAGTTGATGATGGGGGGACTTTTGCGGAGGTCTCGGCGGAGATCGAGGATCGATAGGAGCGGTTCCTACATGGACGGTTGATTCCTCTAGTGCGCATCAGATGGCAGCACGGGAACCTCCAGGAGAGAACTTGGGAGCGCAAGGCTCAGATGTTTGCTCAGTACCCACATTTGTTTCCCTAGCTTATGATGTATCTTTATGGGGACATAAATCCCTGAGGTGGGAGTGATGTAAATACCCGTAAATTTCAAGGAATTTTTTTCTTAATTTTCTTTGGAATTTTACAAGAACCCAATTTCTGACGGCACCTGATTCCGAGGCCCGGTGTGCCCGGAATCATTTTCCGAAGTTTGTCTTGGGTACGTTCAGTGAACGAACGAGCGGGTTTATCTAACTTTTGAACCGGTGCTCAGAATCAAATTCTGAGGACACCGATGGAATTGCAGCGCCAGTATTTTCTTAGAAACGCCTCTTCCAGAGTTGCATTTTCTCGGGTGTGGTTTTTAATTTTTGGGCTTTATGTTAAGAAATAAAATAATGTGGTACGGCAAACTTTATTTTATTTCATTTAATGCCGCTTAAAAGTCACTTTAAGATGCTTAAGCTGAGTTGAAGCGGATAGGGTGGAATCCAAAATATCCTACCCTCTTGGTAGATTATTTGTGAGGTGGGGCCCGCATGAGCCCCACCGTTAATTTTCCACTAAGTAACACACCCGCGAAAACTCCTCATTAATGAAAGTCAATTGGGGAATTTCTTAAACTATTAAACAATCTTTTTAATTGGGCATTTATTTCGTTGAAATTAATTCTATGAATTAATTGTTCGTTTCTTAACCTGTTTTTCAACCGTTGGCATGTTAATAAAATAAGACCAATGCACATTTCTTGAGGATGGTTCGTTGAGATAATTTGACAGAAACTTTAAGTCCTCCATCCTCCTTTGCGAAGAATGAGAAGAACGTGAAGAACGTGAAGAACGCGAAGAACGCCGGCCTCCGACGAAGTGCCACGAAGAACGCCCAACCCCTGGAGATCGACGCGACGCCGACGCTTCTTCCACGACATTCTTTCCCCGCAACAAATCTTCGATCAACTGCTTAAGATCTTCGACACGATGCCCTTCTGTGATGACGCGACGCCCTTCCGTGAAGCGACGATCACCTCCTACCGCGACGGTCAGTTCCACGACGTACTCGCACTCGTCTGACGATAACTACGAGGTAGGTGTCCTTTTGAAAATGATTTTACCTATGATTGTTTTCCTCCAAGGAAAGAACACGGACCAACCAATTAACAAGTTGTTCCACGGATTATTATTGCGTGTCGTGGTTCATCAATTTGCTCGATTTTATGGTGTTGTTTCAAACCGCTAACGCGGTGGGTGCGGACCAACGAACAAGTCCAAACCCACCACCCTTTGTTCGTGGTGTGCGGAATAGCGGACGATGACAAAATAGTTCGTAGAGATGATTTGTTGATTCCGCAGTGAAGAACAGGACCCGGGAGGAGCTACGGCGCAGACAGAAATGGAATCGGACCACTAGAGCAACTCCGGTGGCCCACAGAATCCACCGGCGGCGCCGGTCACCGGCGGCGGCCGACCAGACCCGCGACCGCGCAGGTCCGGCGAGAGACGGGATGCGGCATTACCGCGTCCGCTGACCAGGGGCGGCCCCACGCGGGGGCCTTGGTGTTCTCACGCGGGGGCAGCACGCCCCGCCCCCCCACTCGGTCGTAACCGGCCGAGCTAATTCCGGCAGCCGGGCCGCGCCCGCGCATGTTCGGGCCGGGTCGCACCCAGGCCGGGCCGGGCCACTCTGGCTGGGCCGGGCTAGGCCGGGTCGTGTCGGACCCGGACCCGGGTCGGGTTGACCCGGTTCGGGCCGGCCCAGGGGGGGTGGGGGGGGGGGGGTTGGGCCAGGTCAGTCCAGGCCCAAACCCCCCGTTTCCGGACCTTTTTGGCCTTTTGTACATAACTTGAGCTATAGGCCTCCGAACGACACGCCGTCAGTAGCAATGCGAACCTTGGATCGAGACGGTCGTTTCAGTATATCACACTCGAGGATTCAGAATACCTTGGGTTCAGCCGGTTTGGTTCGTACACGAAACCAACCGGGCCCTCGGAGCGGAAACTCTCATATCTTGAGCTTCGGACGTCTGATTGACATGTCGTCGACCTTGTTGAATTCTTCTAAGTGAGATAGATCCTTTGGCTTACTCCGCCCGAGGTTTCGACACAGGTGGAGCACGGTCGGGTTGGTTTTGCCTTAAAAACCAACCGGGCCCCTGGGATGAAAAAGCCAATAACTCTCAGATCGGGCGTCCGATTGACGCGTCGTCTACGACGTTGAGTTCCTATTGACGATACAGAACTTTTGGATACATCAACTCTGGACTATGTGTCAGTTGATGTATCAGCCTCTCGGCTCGTGGAGCGGACCCTCCCGAACGAGCTTGCTATGTGCGGGAACCCTAGAGCTGGCTGCGACTGCTACTATGACGATGACGACTGTACAGAGATCCTCAGTGGATTCGACGGTGACGACTACAGCACTCAGTGATCCTACGTGGATCAGTGCTACAGATCATGTGTGGATCCGATCCTGTGTGGATCTGATCCTGTGTGGGTCAGCACTCAGCGGTTCTGTGTGAGCCAGCGCCTACAGATCTTGTGTGGGTCCGATCCTGTGTGGGTCTTTGCGGGGGTTAGTACCTTTTGATCCTTTGGGGGTCCGATGACTTAGATGGATCAGGGATCATCTCTATAGTCATTCGAAGAAGTATACCTGTGTGAGATGAATCCTGTTTTACTTTCCTTTGTGGATTGTGTTGTGCTATCCTATGTGGATTTACGTTTTTCTTTCCTGTGTGGACTGGGTTGTACATGGGCTCGGATGTTGGAGCCGAGCGAGTACTGATGACTTAGGCATATGTATGAGCATATACCTAAGTCATGTCGGATGTTACTTCGTGATTGTATCTTTCCTTTGTGGTTTATCCTTTGTGGATTTTGGGAGACCTCCAGGGGTCTCGGGGTCCCTACTAAGTATCTTATACTCACCCCTGCACGGGCTATGCACGCACTACATTGTGTTGGTTGCAGACGACGGACATCGCTGATCGTGGTGGAGGATTGCAGAGCAGGACGGTACCCGGAGGTGGAAAACTGGGCGGGACGTAGTCGGAGTGGTCGACTGGACCCGAGGAGCAGTGGAGGCTTTCTGTACCCACCCTTCATGTGGGACTTCCAGTGGATGGATCGACGTTGTGGCTTTACTTTTCGCTGTTCTCCCCTTTCGAGTTGTACTTTACTTTCAGTTTGGGTTTGTATTCTGGCCCACTTACTTTCCGCACTTACTATTGTACCAGTTTTTACTTAGTGTTTACTTCTGCCTGCTTTCTCTATGTTGTTTGTTTGTTTACTTTACAAATGAAATTCCTTCCCTTTACTGGGATTTACGCCTTGGTGCTAGTCGCCAGCCCCTGGCCTATGGAAGGCGGGCTTGTGGTAGTCACGACATGGGCCCCGAGGACGGGTCGTGACATTCTCCACACTTATAAAAAACTGTCATTCCTTTCAAGAATTTCCCATAATGATTCATTCCATAGTTCTCACATAATAGAAATTTCCTCATTCCCTTCTTCTTCATTGGTGCTTCATCTTTTCCATTATTATTAGACTGCCTATTCCTATCTTAATTTCCCGTGAAAAAATTTGATCTTGAAAATTCCTTCTCCATTTTGATGGAACTTAAATCAATTTCATCATATGATGAAGTTTTTTGAGAAGATAGTTCCCTTTAAAGACATGTCTTAAGATCATCAATGAAATGATAAATCTTTTATTCCGAATCATGTACGTATCCTATGGAATGCCTGGATAATCTTGTGATGGTAGCCTCATACTCTTCAACACTCCCTTATTCCCTTTTCATTAGGCTAATGAATTTACTCTTCATTTCAGTTCATTTTTCATGAGGGAAATATTTTTTTATGAATATTTCTTTAAATGTTCTCTATTCCATATCTTGTACTTTTTATTCCTCTGTGGTATTTTGGATTAAGGGCCACCATTGATCAGTATCACCCTTGAGGAAATATACTTCCAGCACTACCTTTTAATTTTCATTGATTATTAATACTAGAAATATCTTTTTAAGGGACTTGATCAACTTCTAACCTTCCACTGGATTTTTATTCCCACTAAAATATGGGTGCTTGTGCCACATGAAATGATCAAATACAGGTGTTTCATGGTTATTAGACATAGCTTGAGTATGTTGTCCTAATTTGGTCATTATGTGATATCCTCCAACATTGACTGTGTGGACTCACTCAGTGGGAAAATCCGTATGTCATCCAAGGATTTCTATTCCCCTTATTCTATTATGCCTGTCACGAACCGAATCTGGACGCCACCAAAACCGGCACCAAACCCAGACCGTGACAAGTCCCGAAGGGCATTCCCGATCCCCACGGGCTGGCACAAGTGCCCGGGTATCACAAAATGATAATTGGGAACGATTTACCTGAGTTTATAAACTTAAAACAACAAAAGAATCCAATTAAACGAATCTGGATTTTTCAAACCAAATAATCTTTTTCAAAAATTCAGAACTGAATTACATAGTTTTAAACAATTTTTAAAACCATTGTAAATGTACAAACCCACGAAAAGACAGCCCAAGAACCTCCACATGTAAATAGGCACCGCCCTCAAGCCATCTCCACGAAACTGCATCACGATGGACCACTAAAACCCAGAACCAATGGCATAAAACATGTACCCAAACCTGTGACATAAAATAAGCAAGTCTACTTACACCCAAAGGTGTAAGTAGGGTGTGAGAGAAATCACACTAGGATACCACCGCTAAGATATCCCATGTGATAAACATTTCATGACAAAAAGCATTGCAAGTTTTGTAAATAAGAAATTCTTGTTTCAATTTTCTAAAGGATGCAAAAATAAATGAAAATAGTTTTCATGTGGGCTAATTTTAAAGGACCAAAAATTTTAAAATAACTAACAAATCTACTAAATTTTCAAATCAACAATACCGTATACCAACGGTAAGTACAAAGGATCTATTGAGCATAAGTAATAGGAAAAACCCCTAGGCACTAGCTAGCTGTGGGTCCCAGGTACCTCGTATCTCGATGAGAGTAACCACAAAAAAATATTCGTTCTCGTGCACGATCCACTAGTAGGGATCATACCCATAACATGGTGGTCCCCAATCATCATCATCATAGTTTAGTTAGAGTTTTAAGTGTCAATCTTGCTAAGTGAAACTAAGGCCAAACCCCACAGATTCACTAGAATACTAGTACACGTCCACCCACCTAGATACCTGGGTTTTCCCATTGTGCTCAAACATGTTCACAATCCAAAAAATATAGTTTTCACATGAAAATATCACTTCCACATCACACATTAACCAAACAGCCCCATGTACATCACTAAAGTCACAAATTCCACTTTTCATTCAAATGCATTTTGAAATCAAACTCACTCCAAATTGCCTACAACACATTTCACATTTCTTTAACACTTCCACAAATCCATTAAACAATTTTATTAAACCATTACAAGATATTCAACTCACATAACAGACCACACACATGTCACACAATACCCTTCTCACCTTCACAATTCATTTTATAAATAATCTCACACAAAATTTCCCACACCCGTGTTTCGCACACAAAACACAATTTAGTAAAACATTTCGACAATTTATAAAAAATTCTAAAAATGTTTAACATCTTAAATCACCACTTTACCATTCAAAACCCCACATTTGGTGAACACTCTCACCCAAACAGTACATATACACCCTTTCCCAACTTTTTTTAACCAAATAAAACATTTTCAATTTTTATAAAACAAACCCAAGAGGTATAACCATTGTTTTCACACTAAACCCATTTCAAAACCCTCATTCAAAACCAAAATCATACCAATACCAATGCAAAACATAATTTTTCTGCCTTAAAACAATTATTAAACCTCCCCCAAATGTTATAAAAATACATCAAATAATACCACAAAGATACACATGAAAAACACAAGTTTTCATAAATCACCTTCAAAAAGTACAACACAGTTTTACACCTTAAACTCAGTAAAAAAAACCTATTTTCAAGGACCACATGACAATAAGGAATTAACAAAATATAATTGGTAGCTCCTTTCAAGACTAATAAATCAATTTCATATGTTATAAACTAAACCCAAACATTACCCCAAGAGTCACACGTGAAAAGTACCCAATTTCAAGATCAAATACAACTAAAAAATTAAATGATTAACCAAATTCATCAAAAAAAGTTTTCAAACCACACAAAAAAGATTATAAACATACTAAATTAATAAACCAATCAAGCTAACTCATCATAAAATGGTTACACATGGAATCACCTACCTTTTGAGTCGAAACCCTCAAAACATGGTGTGAAACATTAAGTGTACCACCGCCGCACGACAAGGAAAATAAATCCAGACCTAGACCACCAAAAATTGACCCAAAAGATACCAAATCAGACCTTAGGATCTAACCCCAACTTCTGGACATGAGGAAATTCAATAAAGAGGAATAAAAACTAAAAGAGGGTGGAAAGAACCAAGAAGGAATTCCCTTACTTGAAATATCTTGAAGAAATCAGCCCCAATGCACCAATATATGAATCTCCAAGTACCCAAAACTGATATGGAGGTCCTAAGGAGTCATATTAGGTCATTTGGGGACTGAAATGGGGGGAAAAGGATGATAATTGAAGGATTTATGAATGATTCATTTTACCTCATCAAATCTGGTCGATTTGAGAAAGATTGAGAAAGATCGTCCAACTCTGCGGGTTATATGAGCTCCAAAGAGGCAAACGCGATACAAGGGCTGAGGCTAAGGTTTTTGTGTTCGATTGGGAGGTTGAATCACCGAAAAACAGTAAAAATGAATGGGAAATTGAACTTTTAAAAAAATAATTTAAAGCAGGAAATGGGCTTACGGTCAGGCCCATTACCTTAATTAAAAATCCAAATCCATCATGATTTGGGATTTCTATGTGGTTCAAAGTGATATGGTGATTTTAATATATTAGGTTATGCCAATTGGGAAGTGGAATGAGTATAAAATAGTAAAAATTGAAGGAGTTATAGAAGAATCAAAATTTGTTTTTAAATCTGGATTTGGGCTCATGGTTTGGCCCGAATTCTCAAAACCCACCATTTTCACCAAAATGAGTGGCAAACCCCCAAAACAAATAGGGAGTGGAAATTAAATGAGTAATGAATTTAAAAAAAAGTCATGGGTGTGAAAATTATCCCCACCATAAAACTTTCCGCCCTCGGAAAGCCACATCACAGAAAAAGAAAAAACCAAACCCAACCGAAAGGCATAAATGGACCCCTTTGCTAAGCTTCGCCCCCAAAGGCCAAATCACCTCCAGTGATCAATTAAGGAATGAATAATTCACAACCAAAACATACACCTCATTACTGAAATTATCATGCACATTCTGGGATTATCCTAAAATAAAACTCCTCAAAAACTATCTGAACAAGGCTCAAGCAATTTACCCAAACCAACAAGAACGTCGAACAAGGTTACACTTACCTTGATATAACTAAACCACTGGTAACTCTCCAATCCCAACATTTACCCAAGGAAGATGTATGTGGTTATATAGCTCCGAAAGAGACTACCCACATCCAATCCAAGACCAAGTACAAAAGTGATTTACTGGTACAAGGATACACAAATGGGCTCCCCAACCATAAGAGACAACATAAATTTTTTTTCCGAGAAAGAATCAAGACACTAACAGGGGAGCCCCGAACAAACTCCCTTGTACAAGGGGTAGAATCCCATTAGTCATTTTCAAAATAATATACGTGAGAATCATAGTGGTTCTCCCCACCATAAGAACCATCCATCTTAATTGACCAATATGGGCCGGCATAGAAAAACCCCAAAACATAAAGAGTTGGGACGACAACACGGTTAGCCCGCACAGTTTGGGAAACTGTGTGCTAACCATGTGGATCCTTATACCTACATGGTTTTCTAGGGAATGGTTACTAATAAGTGTTCACTCAACATGTATAGAAATATCTAAAACCTTTCCCCCGAACCCAAAGGAAACCAATGGGGAAAAGAAAGTCATTGGGAGATAACATGGCGATGAGGCCCTCCACCTCTTTCCACCGAACGGGAACAAATGAAGCAAGATGACAACACCAAATGTTTAAACTATTCCCATCTCTCATACTAAGAACAGTTCTTTGTTCAAGGTTAAAAACTACCCTGGGATTTCTTCTGACTATGTACCAGCTTCACTCCATGACCTATGGCTGGAGCTGGAATGATTGAAGCATCTTCGGCCTCACAGTTAGGATTTGGAAACCTCCGAATAGAATTTCTTCTTCCGATGCTATAAACAACTACATGCAATCTGAGATGGGTTCACCCAGACATAACACACTCCAAAACTCACTTTACCCTAACTTTTAAATTCATTGAAATAAGGGTTTAGAGGATGCACTCACATCACACCTTGCTTCTTCGGGTGAGAAACAACAGAAATAAAGTACACATATAAACACCTTCCTCTAAAAGAGAGGATGTCGAGATCTCCCAAAAGGAAAAATAGTTTTGAAAAAAATAGACTCACATAATATTGTACAACTTCACCTTTACAATCAAACGAGCACATGACATCACATCACGTCACCGAACAAGACCAAAGTGACTGATAGAAATAATACAAGGAGGGGGCCTTATAGAACATCAAAAAATATCACAGCATTCCAGAAAGTGTCCATAACAGCCTCTCGTGGCCAGATTTCCCACACTGGTGGTTTAACATAAACCCCTTCTATGAAGAGACTATGAAGGACGTAGAGGCCCTCTTAGACACTATCCATACTGACAACCCTAGACAACTTTCACGTTCGACGAATCAGGTAGCTTAAGAAACTAAGGTCTATTTCAACCATCCATGAGCACTCTTATGCAACAAGAGGATCCGAAAGAAACCAAGAAAGTAAATGGTGTAGACTCATTATACAAATCTAAATAAAAGATTCCTTACATTGATCAACTGGAGGATTTTACAATGGAAAAACAATCCTTATTGCACTTCAGTTGTGCACTAAATCTTAATGGGGGCACACCTTATCCAATGAGAGAACCCAAGGACCCAACCAAGCTGGTCCATTGGTAAAAACATGCAACAATACAGATCCAAACTCATTAATGGAACCATCTTAATGGTTTCCCAAAACATATGTCATAGGAGAATACTAACCGGACCTTCTACCCAGATTTCTAACCAAACACAAAAAAAAACAGTTTGAACAGGAGGGGTTCTTGGACTCAAAACATCCCACAACATCAAAATTTTCAAAAACCCATAATAAAAACCATCCCAAACTATTCATCAAGAAATAATGTTTTTCTTTAAAACCATTTCTGGGAAAAAACGGTTCAGCGGTGAGCATATCCACCAATGGTACCCCATGGGCCTCACACATGCATGTTTTTGTGCCACACCAGGCACCCTCCTCATATCCGTCCTAGCACTCATCCAGTCATTACATCAACCATCTATCATCCCATATAACCCCATGCATGTTGTCACTCATCGAAATACCAAAGGTTAATTCACTGATTCTTTCCACTTTTCAAAACCAAAACGGTCAACCAACACATCATTGTTATCAAAACCGCTAACCAGGAGGTCGAACCCAAATTACCACATTAAAAAAACATTTTAGAAAGGAACAATTGTTCTAATGAAAACTAACATTCAAGTTATTTACATCAATTTCAAAACATCTCATCCCATTAAAAACCCACTTAATATTTTAGAAAACTCTAAAGAGAACACTTTTTCAAAACCAACTTCAATATAGTTTCTGCTTTCAAAAGAGGTGTAAGAACCCAATTTTTCATTTCAAAATAATTCTGAATATTCAGTTCCACCATTTCCTAAATCAAACAATTCCATATTTATTTGAAAATCATTTCACAAAAACATTACACTTCCAAAAACCAAGTCACTTTAAAACCAAATTTCCATGATTTCAAAACTAAAGAACACCAGACAATGCGAGAGGAAACTAGTTTTAGTGGGTGACTTGGACATATGGTTAGCGGCCATATTCCAATCACTTCAGTATCACAGAGAGTGTTCTAGGGAATATCCCTAGCTCTACATGGTGTGCCAGACCCTGCGAGCTCATTGAGACCATTAACCCAACTCTCTTTTCATTTCCCCTAATCATCATCAAACCAAGAAAACCAAAAGACATAGACAAATCCCAACTTCCCCTAGTGACTTGAATCCTGAAATGAGGTGTGGTGATCAAGCACACTACCCATAACCAGAATTCCATGTCCCAACAATCATAACTCTAGACTATCCTGACTATTTCCCAAATAACATGACTCAAATGGAGCGAACCTCCTCTGATACCATTTTGACACGAACTGAATCTGGATGCCGCCAAAACCGGCACCATACCCAGACCGTGACAAGTCCTGAATGGCGTTCCCGATCCACATGGGCTGGAACAAGTGCTCGGGTATCATAAAATGATAATTGGGAATGATTTACCCGAGTTTATAAACATAAAACAACAAAAGAATCCAATAAAACGAATCTGGATTTTTCAAACCAAATAATATTTTTCAAAAATTCATAACTGAATTACTAATTTTAAACAATTTTTAAAGACCATTACAAATTTACAAACCCAAGAAAAGACAGCCCAAGAACCTCCACATGTAAAGAGGCACCACCCTCAAGCCATCTCCACGAAACTGCATCACGATGGACCAGTAAAAACCAGAACAAATGGCATAAAACATGTACCCAAACCTGTGACATAAAATAAGCAAGTCTACTTACACCCAAAGGTGTAAGTAGGGTGTGAGAGAAATCCCAGTAGGATACCACTACTAAGAGATTCCATGTGATAAACATTTCATGACAAAAAGCATTGCAAGTTTTGAAAATCAGAAATGCTTGTTACAATTTTCTAAAGGATGCAAAAATAAATGAAAACAGTTTTCATGTGGGCTAATTTTAAAGGACCAACAATTTTAAAATAACTAACAAAGCTACTGAATTTTCAAGCCAACAATACCGTATACCAACGATAAGTACAAAGGATCTATTGAGCACAAGTAATAGGAAAAAACCCCTAGGCACTAGCTAGTTGTGGGTCCCAGGTACTTCGTATCTCGGTGAGAGTAACCACAAAAAAATATTCGTTCTCGTGCATGAGCCACTAGTAGGGATCATACCTATAACTTAGTGGTCCCCAATCATCATCATCATAGTTTAGTTAGAGTTGTAAGTGTCAATCTTGCTAAGTGAAACTGAGGCCAAACCCCACAGATTCACTAGCATACTAGTACACGTCCACCCACCCAGATACCTGGGAATTCCCATTGTGCTCAAACAAGTTCACAATCCAAGAAATATAGTTTTCACATGCAAATATCACTTCCACATCACACATTAACCAAACAGCCCCATGTACATCACTAAAGTCACAAATTCCACTTTTCATTCAAATGCATTTTGAAATCAAACTCACTCCAAATTGCCTACAACACTTTTCACATTTATTTAACACTTCCACAAATCCATTAAACAATTTTATAAAACCATTACAAGATATTCAACTCACATAACATCCCACCCACTTGTCACACAATACCCTTCTCACCTTCACAATTCATTTTATAAATAAACTCACACGAAATATCCCACACCCGTGTTTCGCACACAAAACACAATTTAGTAAAACATTTCGACAATTTATAAAAACTTCTAAAAATGTTTAACATCTCAAATCACCACTTTACCATTCAAAAACCCACATTAGGTGAACTAACTCACCCAAACATTACATATACACCCTTTCCCAACTTTGTTTAACCAAATAAAACATTTGCAATTTTTATAAAACAAACCCAAGAGGTATAAACATTGTTTGCACACTAAATCCATTTCAAAACCCTCATTCAAAACCAAAATCATACCAATACCAATCCAAAACATAATTTTTCAGCATTAAAACAATTATTAAACCTACCCCAAATGTTATAAAAATACATCAAATAAAACCACAAAGATACACATGAAAAACACATGTTTTCATAAATCACCTTAAAAAAGTACAACACGGTTTTACACCTTAAACTCATTCAAAAAAACCTATTTTCAAGACCCACATGACAATAAGGAATTAAAAAAATAGAATTGTCAGCTCCTTTCAAGACTAATAAATCACTTTCATATGTTATAAACTAAACCCAAACATTACCCCAAGAGTCACACGTGAAAAGTACCCAATTTCAACCAAAAATACAACTAAAAAATTAAATGTTTAACCAAATTCATCAAAAAAAGTTCTCAAACCACACAAAAAAGATTATAAACATAATAAATTAATAAACAAAGCAAGCTAACTCATCATAAAATGGTTACACATGGAATCACCTACCTTTGGGTCGAAACCCTCAAAACATGGTGCGAAACATTAAGCGTACCACCGCCACACCACAAGGAAAATAAATCTAGACCTAGACCACCAAAAATTGTCCCAAAAGATACCAAATCAGACCTTAGTAACTAAACCAACTTCTGGACATGAGGAAATTCAATAAAGAGGTATAAAAACTAAAATAGGGTGGAAAGAACCAAGAAGGAATTCCCTTACTTGAAATATCTTGAAGAAATCAGCCCCAATGCACCAATATATGAATCTCCAAGTACCCAAAACTGACATGGAGGTCCTAAGGAGTCATATTAGGTCATTTGGGGACTGAAATGGGGTGAAAAGGATGATAATTGAAGGATTTATGAAAGATTCATTTTACCTCATCAATTCTGGTCAATTTGAGAATGATTGAGAAAGATCGTCCAACTCCGCGGGTTATATGACCTCCAAAGAGGCAAACGCGATACAGGGGGTGAGGCTGAGATTATTGGATTCGTGTGGGAGGATGAATCACCCAAAAAACAGTAAACAACAAATGAGATACTGAACTTTTAAAAAAATAATTTAAAGCAGGAAATGGGCTTACAGGCAGGCCCATTACCTTAATTAAAAATCCAAATCCATCATGATTTGGGATTTCTATGTGGTTCAAAGGGATATGGTGATTTTAATATATTAGGGTATGCCAATTGGGAAGTGGAATTAGTATAAAATAGTAAAAATTGAAGGAGTTATAGAAGAATCAAAATTTGTTTTTAAATCTGGATTTGGGCTCACGGTTTGGCCCAAATTTTCAAAACCCACCATTTTCACCAAAAATGAGTGGCAAACCCCCCAAAACAAATCGGGAGTAGAAATTAAATGAGTAATTAATTTAAAACAAATTCATGGGTGTGACAAGGCCCCATCACTAAACAATTTAATTCACTAAATTAGGTCATAGTTAATAATTTCTAACTAGAAAAAATGTTACATAATCTGAATTTTTATTCACAACTAAACTCATAATCATAAACATTGTTTCTATTTAATATTAAATCCTTATTAATGGTTTGTAAAAAATGTGAATTATCATATGAATATCCTATGGGAATGTCAAATTAGGTGTGAAGTAAGGACAATTGTCTTCTACCATGATACCCTAGAGTATGCCTAAAACTCCTTGCTAGAGTTGTTACTCCTAGGTACATCTATGCCAAAACCACATCCCCTTTTAGTATCTATAATGAGATATATTTTCTATGAAAACCCACATAATTTCTACTTTACAAAATTTCTTGGATGTTCTTATATGATTATCTTCAATTTATAACTTAGGTTTATGTCCTCTAAATTATGTTTCCTAAATCTAGTTTCCATGGTTTCTTCTAAAGTTCATCTAATACAAACGGTAACACACCAACCATAGAAACATGAAGTCGGTACATTACATATTAAATTGGAATTATTAAAAGGAATTAAATACCTATGAAACGATCAGTTTAGTAGTCTTGAATAATCTATATTCATACATGTAACCCATATTAAATTGGGAAAGGTACCAAAATACATTACATAACAATAACAAATAAACTGCATCCTGGTGAACTCAATAAATGGTCTCATATTCATTACCAGTTGAAGGTAAACAAATGAAGGGGGTGAGATAAAATGACCTATAGGGGTTACAATTAGTGGATTCATAAATAAAAAATAATTTAATCATAATCAAATTGTTATTGTAAATATGTCATGGTGAATAAATGAAAAACACCAGCCATTAATAAATTGATAATGAAATCGCACCCAAAGATTATGTCATATTAAAACCTCATAGATAGTAATAATTGAAAATTTATAAGGATAATTATAATTAGTTAGACATCATGTATTTGTCACATGATACTACTATACTATCGAAATGGTTTATGTCTGTGGGTAGATACCCATCTGATTCTATTTTTGAAATAAACTCGAAGGGTTTGTGTCAAACTGACTTGTATCATGAGACTGATCGATGTATCGACGGGATATAGTGGGCCCCAAACATCACTAAAATTGAAAATAATTATTTATACATAGATTTTGTACATGTAAAATATTCCTTCTCAATATCGATGTAGATTAGGTGATACTGATTCATCAATATTTCTATAGGGAAAACAACATTCCAAATTATCACCATATGTAAAAGGGTATAACACTTAAGGTAGTAATCATATCCATGAAAAAATAATATGGATATATAATATATTTAAAATTTCAAATGAAAAATTATCTTAAATGGTTAGTAGTTACTCCACATAAGAATGATTAGGTGCACATAGCCAAGGAAATAAAAGTGAAATGGAAAACGAAAAAAGTCCCTCACAACATTGTAATCAATAGAGTTAATAATCACCATAATAATCACTAAATACCATGAATATAATGAGAATCCTGATATTATATATCAAATAGAAGTAAGAATACACCACATTCAATAAATAAGTGGAGATCAATGGAAATCTCACAGAAATAAAAGTGAGATGAGAAACCCCATACCTTATGCCCGAAGGTGTTCTTGATTGATCTTAATGACCTGAATAAGGAAATTTAGCTTCATTTATTAATAAGTAATGAAACTCTTCATAATTTAATATATTTATTATAACCCTATTAGGATAATTTATTTCCTTTTTAAAGGGATTAAGAGGTTCAATCATGTTGTTTTGGAAGCATTTCCCTCCTTAGTTTTCATGATCGTTTTTCTTGTATTCAAAAATAGATGATTGTTTGAAATGTGGATAAACATCAATAATTGTTAATATATATTATTAGTGACACTAAAAGTATATAAATGAAATTATAATGATATTTTTTATATACAATGAGGATGAATCATTTGATAAAAGTTAATGATAAACGTGTGGATTAACTTGGCGGTATTGTGCACATTGAACATGTATTATATTATTATTTTATATTACGAGGGTTTAATAATTATAGAATACAGAATAAGATAAAATAAATATATTATGATCTACCATAAAAAAATTTTCTTGACCGGTATTGATGATATTAATTGAAATTGAAAATTTATTATCCTTGAATGTGATAAATTAACACATTATGGACGATGTTTTTATATTTAGTATAAGAGGAGAGGGGAAAAGGATATGACATTGAATTATTAAATTAGAATAATAAAAGTAGATTTATTGTAAGTTACTATAAATTTCATAGCATTTGGATGAGGGGAGGTGAGGAGAGAGAAACAAAATAATGGAACTTGTATAAGAATTTGAATGAAAAATTAATAGAGGTTAACCTCTTGAGTACTCATCCATGAGAATATCAGTAAAGATGTTATTTTTGGCCTTTTGGTTAGAACATAAGGACATAGACATGGGGGGAGGTCTTTCGAAGTGTATTTGGTAGAACATAGGTAGAGCTCAAAGCTGTAGGGGTGTGGGAGAAATAGGGGGTGAGGTGTGGTTTATATAGAGGAGGAGAGGAGGGTTTTCATAATATTTTAATAATTAGATTATTATTATTTCCTTTGACAATAAATATATATGATTCCATGAAAAATAATACTAATAAGTGCATGTGAGTTCAAACCAAGTGTGCTTACCTCAACAGAACATCGTCCATGACTTAATAAATCATTTATTTATCATTTATCACAATTTATCGTATTTTACTATTAACCATAAATTCATGTATTTATGAAAATTCCCAAAAATTCACCCTAACCATTTATCAACAAGTGAAATCCAAAAGGAAATCCGTTTTTCAAAAATAGTTTTCTAAATATTAGAAATTTTATTTTTAAATAAAATCATCTTTTAATCGAAAAATACCACACTTAAAATATTCATCTTCATTTTTAGGTCGCCTAAATTTTATTTACACATTTATTGGTAAAGTTACCATTCCTAAGGGTTGAATTACTATTTATAGTGGTATGTTACTATTCATAAGGGTATATTACTATTCATAAGGGTACCTTACTATTGACTGAAATTAACTTGATTCTATCATACTCTAAATATCACCCTGATCACAACTGTGTATGCCCGTTTTTTGAATTTCATAACACAGAAATGAAAAATTAATTTTTAATGGATAGGTTATGACTATATCCTATAAATAAGAAACTTTTTTTTTCATAGAGACTCAATGCTTCGTTCATTATAGTCTATCTAATGAATTGTATGTATTTATGAGAATCATATAAAAAAAATTTAGTGGGGTTATATAAATGCAACCGTTAATCATAGAATTTTGAGAATTATGGGGTCATGATATAGAAACATATGATTCTTCAATGAGAAATATATTAAAAAATGAATGCCTCTTTAATGTGGAGAAATAGTGACTTTCCTAGAATAAGAATTATACCAGGTTGGAACACTCATACTATTTTTTCTTATCCTATTTTTTATTTTGATTTTGATCCTCAATGATTACATCATAGAAAAAAATTATTTTTTTCTGTTTCATCATAAATTTATCAATGATTCTCACAAAAATAAAGTTCAAAAATATATATTTAAATTGAGATATTGAATTGATAAATATATTAATGGTATTTTTTCATTTAGAAATATTGGTAAAATTAATGAATTTCATAAAATAATTTGCAAACTTTAATCAATTTAATGAAAGGTGACATGGTGTGAGGTACAGTATCCAAATCAGCATGAAGAAAACAATGGAATAAAAATAGTTTATATTTAAAAAATCGTCATTGGGATTTAATTTGATATGTGAAAATCATTATGTAATGAAAATTGAGAAAAAATTCAATGAAAATGTATGTTTTACATTTATTAATGAGAAGGGTAAATATAAGGGTCACCATAATCCTCATAAGGATTTGGATTCCACGAATATAAAGCATGGTTTGGGGTAAAATGAGAATCGAAAGTATCAATCAACTATTTATACAATGAAAAATAATGAGAAAGTAATATTAATTATAACTATAATGACTATAAAATTTTCAAATGAATAATCAAGTAACATATAAAGGTGTCTTGACTTAAAACATCGAAAGTTACATGGATTGAAAAGGCATGAATCACATATTATTACAAAGTATATTTTTTTATTGTAATTTTACAATACATTGATTAAAAATTAAACTGTGGTTCTAGTTTGGTTTTGTACCTTTTTCAGACATCATTGGAGAAAAAATATAAATCCAACTGATCTTGATAAACTCTATAAAATATTTTTTGAAACCTTTTAAAATAGATATATTATTAATTCCTACATTAATCAGAGACATAATTCATTTGATTGTTCATTTGGTTGAAGAACCTAAACTTGGTGGGCTAGTACACATTTTATTAATGCATCCTATTGAGAGGTACAATGATATTACTCTTATTTTCATTTTTGAATTCTATTTTATCAAATCATTTCATAATGTTTTGTAATATATTTTTTTCATCAGGTGCATAGGTCATTTGAAATTATATATGAGGAATAAAGAACAATAAAAATACACTCTTACTAAAGGTTTAATTTTCAAATAGCGCTTGAACTTCTGTTTTAGGTATTTGGATGTGATTGAGACTATATTAAATCATAATGGATTTGTTGATGACATATCAACTAATTATTATTCCGAAAACTAGTCATCAGTATTTCTAACAATTGGATGACCAATTGAAAAGGGATCAAATTTTGAATTGAATAAAATGGAGTTCTTACAAGAACATATATATTTTCTCCTCAATAATTTTATTGAAGATATATTGATTTAATAATTGTGATTTTCAATTAATTAGTGACTAAGGGTTTGAACTATAAATGAGATAAAACTAGAAAAATATATTAATAAGGATATTGTTGATTGGTTCACCTATTTTTTAAGTATATACTCATATTCATATTATTGAACTTTTGTGTTTTTGTCTATATTAAATGTACCACATTTTACATTTTTATAGATAATTATGGTTGAGAATTTAGATCAAATATCAAATAATTTGATGTTTTTGGCTTGAGGTCCTCTAATGAAGTATAATAGATTCAATGCCAATAATATTCATGACTTTAGGATTCATAAAAGTAATCATGAAGAATACTTGAAAACTCAAATTAGTGGTGTATTTAAAATTATATATGTTGGATATAACGGGAATATTAATTATATAATTTATTTAAAAAATAATATTCAAATTGTAGTGGACTTTTTTAACTACAAGTGGGTCAATTTTTATAGGGGTATATCATAAGATTCAATAAATCTTACTTCTCTAAAAAAAATTGACAAGATCTATAGTATTGAGGTTATAGATAATGATCCATTTGTCTTGGCTTCAAAAGAGATGATGGTTAACTATGTGAATGATGAAATAAATAAATTTGGATTGTTTTTGTACACTTAAAGAAGACATAATTTTTTGATATGGGTAATGAATATTAATTGGTTCATTTTGAAAGTGATCCTCATTAACTAAAAAATATTTAATTGTTTTTTTCATAAAAATAATGAAACAACATAACTTTCATGAGGAAATGAAAATGAAGCACTGATCAAAATAGTGATTGATAATAATAAAGATATTGAAGATGAATATAATTGAATATATAAATTAGTAATGAAAATATATTACATTTTCTCATTAATAAGATTTTTATTACATATGAACATTGTATTAGTTTTTATTTTTTTCATAAAAATATTTTAATTTTTTTATTTTGTATACATTGAATACATCTTAAAATTTTTAATTGGATGAGTATTGAGAATAAAACAAAAATAAAGATCCTAACTAATCAGTATCTTGAAGTATGCCACCACTACTGTCAGCTTCAGTAGATATGATTGATTTTGAGGTACCTGAGACTACTAGCGAGCCGACCATGTCCCAATATGTTTTTGGTATCCATCTACCCAATTGACCTCTGTCGGTATTGTAGTTGGTATCCCCTCCACCAAGGAGATATTGGAGAGTTAGGATACTAGTCTGAATGTCATTGTCTAGAAAAACTATATTTTTTATTAATTATTTAATATATTTTTCAAACAGATCAGATAAACCATTAATAGGATATAAATATGAATATGGAAGATGTATGGGACCTAAAGTATATCAAGATTATCATTCCATTTTATGGTTTTGGTGTGCCTAATGATGACGCTTCTAGAATATGTTTGAATATTCTTAGGTATCCTGTTTGAGTGATGGTGATCTTTCCCATTAATTATAAATATTAGAGGTATATTCATATATATTTAAAAAATGAGGTGTTTTATTCTCATGTAAATTTAATATTAATTTTTTATTCCGTGATAAATAATTTGATTGTCATGAGTAAAATATTTCAATATCTATAATGTGTTATGTTTTTTATTTCTATATATTTTTTTATTTTTATTATTAATACATTTTTTCACACCCATGGAATATTATATATTTTTTGAAACAGAGGGATTTCAAATAGATATTATGGCATGATTTTCATGGAACATCTCTATGCTAATGACATATGTATGAGAAAGTGATATAAGAAATTTCTCGTGAGTAATGGAAGTTGTTTTTTGATATTAACAAAGTTGAATCTTATTATGAAATTACATATTGTATAGTTTCTTAATATCATAAACACAATAAAACCATAATTTTTATTAATGTTTCTATTTTTCTAGGAATTGTCAAAATATTATTATGAAATATGAGAAACAACTCATTCTTGTCATCAGGGGGTCTCTGATGTTTTTAATAATATTTTCGGCCATATTTTTATTCACTTTTATTCATATAAATTGATTATAAGTCATCGTTTTTTATAACTTGTATATATCTTTATTAAGAGGTTTAATGAATATAGTCACTTTGTTTTCCTAATAGATATGTGGTTTAATGTCCTTAAAAAAC
This sequence comes from Viscum album, assembly GCA_963277665.1. Lineage (NCBI taxonomy): Eukaryota > Viridiplantae > Streptophyta > Magnoliopsida > Santalales > Viscaceae > Viscum > Viscum album. Next base: position 547,514,979 of record OY728158.1, read on the forward strand.
ACTATGATAGTTTTTAAATGACCCTACTGATGATATTAGAGTGGGTACTTTTCTTTACTATTACTTGTTATTTAATTACTATACATCAGAAAAATGAAAAATATTTTATAACAACAAACAAGATTTTAAACCAAAAAAATGGGGCTAAATAAATTGATAAAACGATTCCAATTTGGATTCATTTCATATATCTAGAAAGCCCCAAAAAATTGGGTTTAATACTTATTGGTTTTTATAATTTGTTTTTAAATATCATTTATTTATATTAATGATATAAAAAAATATTAATGAAAAATTTATTAATTATAAAATATTATCATGTTAATATATTTTAAAAAATAATTGTTATTTTTTTTGTTTTAATAGTTTAAAATTAATGATGATTGGGATGTAAAACCCTCACAATCATCATCAATTTCCAATAACAATTTAGTTGAAATTATTTTTTGGAAATAGCTTCCTAGACATGTATAGGGGATGGGTTTTGGGCATACTCCATTAGTTTCCTTTTTTAAGAATTCATCAACCCTTACTACTACACCCCATTGGGGTTTGATTAGTGTTGTTGATCGGGAATCACAAAGACAAATAACAAAATTGCAATAAAAATTGTTTGAAAACCTTTTTTTTAAGGAAGATACTAGATCAATGGCATTAGGAAATGGAAAATGCTTCATCTTCTGAATTTTAGTGGGTGATCTGCATGACCCTCCCATAATTTTCCTCCTTATATCTCATCATACCAAGGTAAATTATAAATTCCATATATCATTCAAAAATATGCAAAGGAAACATACATCATCCAAAAAATAAAATTAAAGAAAATAATATATAAAAAACATGAACTTCCAGTAATACAAATAACATCATTTTCTAGATTGACATGTGGTTGATTCCTATATGGAAAATTATGAGTTATATATTATTATTCTAAATTTTGAAAATAGTTCATGCTTGATTGCATGATTTTGACTCAGCAAACTATTTTTAAAGATATCAATGCTTTAAAAAAATTGGGTGTTAAACATTGAAAATGATATCAGACTTACCTAAAATAAGAGGAAAATGACTATATATTTATTTTTGAAATATAGGATCCAGCAAAACATCATTCCAAGTTATGATTTTATAAGATTATCATTGACGCATTTTTAGAGTTTTAAAATACTAAAACATACTCATAATCATCCAAAACATCGAAACCGACCTCATATTAACATAAAATCATCATAAACCAACCATTGAGTTATTTTTTATTTTTACATGCTGAAAAAACATCAATCTAACATGCTATGTGATTGGAATGATTTAGAAAAAAGTTTTTAATGGAATCAAAGACTCTAAAAACAAGTGTTGAGGGTTTAAAACCCTGAAAATGACAATGAATTTCCATATAATTAGAATAATATTATTGTATATTGATTTTTGAAATGTAGGAATGGAAAACACATCATTCTTAGTTATTGTTTTCCCTGGATACCTGTAGATGCGTTTTTAGTGATTTAAAACACTTAAACGAATGTGTAATAGTAAAATCCATATAAAACGACATCATATTGGAATAATATCATGGAAAACCCAATGATTATTTATATATTATTTTTAAGAGTATAAAACACATCAATTTATATATGGTGTGGTCTGAATGACTAGTTAAACATTTTCTAAAGGTACAAAATCCTTTAAAAACATGTTTCAGGGGTCAATACCAAGAAAATGACCAAATATTTCCCAAAAATCATAGTAGAATGACAATATATATTTATTTTTAAAATTAATTAAATAATCACACAAAATTACAAGTTAATGTTTTCGATGGATGGTTGTATGAATGTTTTTAGTGTTTTAAAACACTAAAATGTGTGTGTAACAGTCAAAATCATAGAAAAAACCTCATATTGACATCAACTCAAAAGAAAACTACAGTTGAGTTATTTCTAATGTGTATGAATAAATAAAACATCAATAAAATGTATAGTGTTGTTATAATGACTCAGGAAACACTATTTAATGGTACTAAAGCCTTCAAAACATGTTTTAGAGGTCAAAACCAATAAAAGATCATTTCATTGACCTGAAATTAGATAAAAAAACATTATATTTATATTTTAAATGTATATAATGATAAAATATAATTCTAAGTTATGGTTTACCTAATAGTGTGGTAAAGTTATTTTTAGTGTTTTAAAACACTAAAATGTGTATGTAACTGTCAAAACTATATAAAAAGGCCTCAGATTGACATGAAAATCTTATAATGAGCACCTTTATTTTATTTTTGATGTGTATTCATAGAAAAAAAGTAATCTTATGTATAGTGTGGTACAAATGAATCGATAAAATATTTTTAAAGATACGAATGTAATTAAATACATGTTTCATTGATTATAACAAGGAAAAAAATTTTGGTTTGATTTGAAATTAGTGGAAAATGAATGTAATGACCCAGACCAAAAAAACCACCCGAACAGTGCTAAATGAGTTGGGTGTAACTAACTTAGGCGCACCTCCCTGAATTTCAAAGCCTACCGACAAGTAGAGAGGTTCTAATAGGTATAGTAGGGAGGCTAAACCTATAAAATCCCCCATTTATATTACATAACTTTTTATTAAAATTTTTAAACAGAAGATCTTTAAAGTCTAGTGTCTTAGAAATCAATAACATAAAACATGACAAAAAACATAAAACATTCTTCTAATCCACCTGTAAGGCTTCATCATAAGTTTATTATATGTACAATTGCTTCATCTCATAACCTAGAGACGTACATCAAAGGAAAGGGTGACCAGAATGGCCAGTAAGGAAATCAAGGGAATCAGTTTACTTGTGATATCAATAAAAACATGATGAAAACCACAAGACATGAGAAACAGAAAAAGAGACATATCATAATAAAAAGAACACTATTCACAACATGAATATTTATCTACAACATTTCTTTATACATTCATAAACATATAACCAAGGCTCATTCCAAAGGTGTCATAAAAATATTACCAACGTTATTCACCAAGGTATCATGAAAATTTTCATCTCTAGAGATTAATTATTTACCCAATGCATTGGAGCGCTATCAGGGAACACCCTTAATATGTCTTTATTTTAATTTGAAAAACATAGATAATAATCCAAAATTTCATAAATACCCAAATACAATCAAAGAAATGGGTTTCATGTCAAAATCATGACGTTTAAAAAGTACTTAAATATTATATCATTATGTCATTTATAACCCATGGAAACGGAGTGCGGGTTATATGTATGTAAATTAAAGAATAAAATAGATCAATTTTATGTATTTATGAATACCCCTAAAAATTAAAATATATTTGGGCATACGCATAAATAATACAAGATAATTTCGTGAGAAAAAAACAGAGATTCTGAGACTAAAATTCTGTAGCATAATGCCTATATAACATCATTTTTATAAAACATTAAAAAGAGAGAGTACAAGGGTAAAACACTCATAAATAATTCATAAAATATTATGGTTATATAATAATATCTTGGTATTTGCATTTTAATTACATACCACATGAAAATAAAACATGAAAGAAAAGAGAAGACGCTATTTCTTTTACGAAAAATTCAGCAGCCTCATGACATCGCTAAAAAATTCCAAAAATAGATTGAAGGTAGCAGAAAGGTTATATCATAATTTGGACATTAAATGGAAATTAATAATAATATATAAACACAAACCCCCACATAAAAATATGGAAACATGAAGACATAACATAAAGGAAATCATGAAGAAAAAGAGGTGGGTGAATGGTTCCCTTACCTTGAAATGTTTCTTCAAAATCTCAACGGTTGGGACCTCAGGGGCCTTGAAGGAATATTTGGAGGACTCAATGGGAGGTTGAAATATCAGAGCTTCTTTGGGGAGTATTTTGGAATTAAATGAATGAGGGAATGGCTTGCTATTTATAGAAAATTGAGGGAATATTTAATTAATACAAAAGGGACACCTCATTGGTGGTATTTGCAAAACCATGGTCCTGCCTATAGTATTTTCCCAAGGTATTGGCCACTTGGGACACCTTATAACATATATTACTATTCACAAGTCATCCAGATTTATTACATCATTATTACATCATCAATGATGTCATTAAACACCCAAAACCCAAAACTGTATTTTTACAATTCACCGAAAATTCAAATGTTTTAGAAAAATCCCAAAAATTCAACTTAACCTAATATTGATGCTCTGAATTCAAAAAAGAACTCCATTTTATCTAAATAATTCAATATATATTTTTAGTTTAATTTTTTTTAAATCATTATTTATTGAAAATAAACAACTCTAAAATTATAACTAATTTTGTAACACCTTGAACAAGTAATGAAGGTCCAATAAAATTATCGCATAACCATAAGACAATAAAGTGACAATTTATGATTAAAATTATGAAAATACATATTTATTTTAAATGTGTAAATTAACAATAAAATTTTAATTAAAATATTTATGACATACAAAAATACTAATACTTATATTATGACCATATTTTCACTTTTATGATGTCTAAATTTTATTTATACATTCATCGGTGAAGTTTCTATTTTCTGGCCGTTTTACTATTCATTACTATTCATAAGGGTATATTACTACTCATAAGTTACTATTCATCAAAAAATTATGTCGATCTTATTAGACTCTAAATTTCTTACTGGTCACAATTATAGAGGACCATTTTCTGAAAATCATTTCTCATTATTAATTATTTAAAGTTTACAAATGTTTTTTAAAATACCCCTTTTCCCAAAATTTATCAATAATATGGAACTTCATCCTACATTTATCCAGAATTTTAAAATTCAAAAATTTATCTTAATAAAAAATAACAATTATATATATATAAAAGGATTACACAACTTAACTAAGGTCTCATTACATTTCCCCTTATAACACCTGCATAGGACCTAAGTGTATAGTGTGCTATGGTGAGAAAATCTTGGGGAAGATAAGACAACATTTCAAGAGTGGTGATTTATATAAGCATGAACATCTTCTTTAGTCTATTCGGTTCATGATTCACATGTTGAAGCTTAGATTGGGCTTGGTCCAGAGCAAAGCTCAGAGTTGCTACCTCCTTCCCAAGCTCTGATAGATGTGCTCCATATGACCCGAGTCTACTGGATGAGGCCATCGACTCTTATTTCTGTATTTATTAACATATATCACTTGTTTTTATAAATAATAATTATAATGTTAAGAGTTTATTTTCCAATGGTCATATTGAACAACAATCATATAACAGTCGAAACCCAATGGTATCACATCATTAATTAAAGGATATAGTTTTGTGGAGTGTAAAATGAAATAACACAAAATTTAGGAAAAAAATATTATTAAAAATTTCAGGTCGTTACATTCTTCTCACCTTAAGAAATTTCATCCCCAATATTTTAACTCATATACTAAGAAGAGAAAAGGTGTAGGTAATTCTACCTCTTAAACCCCTCTTGTTCCCATGTGGCTTCTTTCATATTTGTGGTTCCTCCACAACACCTTAATTAGGTGGGTAGTCCTGTTGCATAGAACCTTGTCTCTATGATCCATGATCTCCACTGGCTATTCCTCCTATTATAGGTCATGGTCCAGTTTTACCACCTCTGGATTTAGTACACCTGAAGGATTAGTTATGTACTTCCTCAAGAGGGATACGTGGAAGACATCATGAACTTGTGTTAGATTTGGAGGAAGTGCAGGACGATAGGCCACTGCTCCTACACGATCAAGGATTTCATAGAGGCCAATGTACCTAGGGCCGAGCTTCCCTTTTTTTCAAACCTCATGACTCTATTCCAAGGGGAAATTCAAAGAAAGGATTTGTCATGAACATCAAACTCCAAGTCCCTTCGATGATTGTTTGAATAGCTCTTTTGCTGACTCCGAGCAGCCTTAATGTGTTGTTGGATGGAATGGACTTTTGTGTCATATTTTGCAAAATATCAGGCCCAAGAATCTTTCTCTCACCAACTTCATACCAACAAGTAGGAGTTTTACACCACTTACCATATAGATTTTCATAGGGTTCTATTTGAATCCTTGAGTGGAAGCTGTTATTCTAAGATAACTCAACTAAAGGGAGATGCTGATTTCATCCACCTTTAAATTCCATTGATCATTTTATCATCTTATCCTTGAGGTTTGAATATTATTTTCATATTGGAAATCAATTTTGGGGTGATAGGTCGTATAGAATTTCAATTTAGTGCTCATAGAAAGTTAAAGACTTCTCCAGAATTTTGATGTGAACCTAGGATCACGATCAAATATGATAGTAAGTGGAACTCCATGTATCCTTACCACTTTTTTCACATAAATCCTGGAAAATTGATCAAGAGATAAATATTCCTGAATGGAGATAAAATGGACAGTCTTGGTTAGACGGTCCACATAAACCCACATCTCATTATTTCCATTGGATGTTCGTGGGAGACCAGTGATGAATTCCATTTTGATATTGTCCCACATCTATGCTAGTATGGGCAGTGGTTGCAAAACCCCTTTAGTAATTTGTCACTATTCCTTTACTTGCTGACATACTAGGCACCTTGAAGTGTTGTCAGAAATCTTCATTTTCATATTATCCCACCAATAATGATCACGAAGGCCCCTATACATTTTTCTACTTCCATGATGTATAGAGAAAGTAGATATATGAGCTTCATCCATCAGCTCCTTCATTATTTCTAGAATATATGGAACAAATTGTCTTTTATGAAATTTTAGTAAACTTTATTGAACAATATTGAACTCAAATACTTCCCATCCTTCATAGCCTGAAACATCTTCTATAACAAAGATCTTCTTTCAGATCATTCTTGATCTTCTCTAGTAATGACAGTTGATAAATCATTTGGGTTAGGGTTGATGATGTACCTTCCATTATAATTCACATTTCCAACTTTACTAGGTAATTGATCAATGGATCTATCTGAATCCTCATTATGGACAGGACAACTGGGTCTTTCTAGCTTAATGCATCAGTGAATTTTTTTTCTATTCTGAGATGATAATGAATTGAACAATCATAGTCTTTGAGAAGTTCCAACCACCTCCTCTACCTCATGTTAAATTCCTTTTTTGTAAAAATATACTTTAAATATTGTTGGTCTTGGTATATATCACATTTCTCACCATATAGATAGTGCCTTGCTATCTTCAGAGCAAAAACAACTACATCTAGCTCCAGATCAAGCATATGATAGTTCTTCTCATGAGTCTTCAACTGTCGAGATGCATAAGAAAAGTCTTTTTCATTTTTGATGAGGACACACCCAAGAACATTCAAAGACGCATCACTAAAAATAAAGAATTCATCTCCACCCGAGGGCAGTGTTAACATTGGTGCAGTAACCAATGTAACACCCTGAGATTTTATGAGAAATATTCTTTTTAATTTCGTTGATGTACTGTGTTGTACACTACACCAAGAGTATCTTTGCGCTATACGCAACAATATATTATCTTGTAGTATATGTAAACATTATTCTTGGCTTTTGTTGCACACAAGAGCAACCTTCCTCAAGAGCGTGTGTTGTACGCAATACCGAGTTTGACTAAACAATGTTATATTGTTATGAACTAGCCGTTATGAATAGTATTAATTAAATTTTTTATTTTATTACATAATAATTCATCTTACACATATTCTAGAACATTGTATGAGAAAAAAATAAATTTTTCGGGTAAAATAAGTATTTTAAAAAAATTGCAGTTTTGTAACCTTTTGATGGTGCACCCACCTTAAATCTACTTTTTGAGAGGTTGATAAGTTCAATTTGAAAAAATAAACTTATTCATTGAAATAAGGATCTAAAAATTTACTTTGGATAAATTTTTTATATTTTTCTGTTAACTTTCATATTTTGACGAATAGTACAAATACGCTAAATTTTTATTAAAAAAAACTTTTTCCATCAAGATAATTTATATGGTTATATTATAAAATTTAATTGTTTTAATGTATAAATAGAATAAATTTATACCCTCTAATATAATTTAATTCAATATCATTAATTTTACATTGAATTCATAGGTAAAAACATTTCAATCTTTGGCTATGTTTTAACTTTTAAAACTCGTTTTCTTAACAACAGGATTAATTTTAAATTAATTACTACAACTTATGTGTTTTGAATTTTGAAAAATGGATTTCATATTTGAATTCAGTGGGTCGAAATTTTTTTAATTGGCTACTTATATTTTATGATATTATGAATAGTAACTACAGATATTTTTATTTATTACAGTTAAAGGTAAATCTAGTAATAAAGGGTTAAAATAAGATTATAAAATTACCATAACACCTGCCATAATTCTATTGGATGAATAAAAGTCGACCCATATCATCTAAGGGTATGAATAGATTCATTCCACGGTCTTTTGACAATGAATATGATGTAATTATTATTAAAACCAAAGAAAGTGACAACATGTCACTCTCTTATATCTTATAAGGGTAATAATTTTAATTTAGTGATAAAATTCATAAAACATCAAACATAAATAGTCACCAGAAATATAATAAAATTATCTACATCATGTGAATTTATTTATAATATTTAGGTATTATATAATTATCATTGATGGTGACACAATAGTGATATAGATATTATTTTATTGATTGAAATATCAAATAAATGGTTCTAAAAAAATTAAAAAAAAATATTATATGAACTATTTATGGTTCTCCATGAAGTTTATAGATAAATATGACATTTTATGAATTTATTAAATATATTTTTTCGAATACATCCACCGTCTAGATTTTATTTAAATTAAAATAAATGAATAGTGTCAAAGTTGACACTGTTGTTATTATATAAAAATAACATATTATTAAATTGTTTAAAAATAACTAAAATATTTAAAAATTATAAATTAAAATTTATATGGTCTACAATTTCATAAAGTTTCAAATTATTGACAATTCACAGCAGCGTTAATGCGTACGTACGACCTACCGTCTCCATGAACGGTGTATTTCATTCCATTTATCGATCTGTTGTATATATTTTCTGAATATATATTATATATCAATCATTTTTTACATTTTGTAATTAATTAATCATGATCTAAGAAAACATATGAAAAATTAAAAGTCAAAACACGGACGATAAATGAAACACTATTACCCAAAAAGCTACTTTAACATGGAATTGACAAATGAATGGGTAATATAAAGTCATAAGTGAATCTTATATGACATCATAAATATTATTATGGTTCTATTACAAGTTAATAATATGTTTAAACCCACTATATGGGAGTCCTAGACAAATTTGAAAGAAATTGGACATAAGGTAAGGGATAATTATTCCAATCTCGTTCTTATCCGATATTGTTTTTTTAAGTATTTACTAGGGTTATGTTTATCATCCATGTCCATGTTTTCTCAAAATTATTTCATAAAATGTTTACTATTCATCTAGGTATGTTTAAATTCATTTCTACCCTTTTTTTACTTTTACCACAAGGAATGGAATTAATCTTTATTTTGTTTACCATATGAGGTACTTTTTGACTTTTTCGGAAAAAGTATGAGGATAATGTTTTTTTAACTTATACGGCATGAAATGAATTTCTATGGTCTCATAATTTCTTCATTCCATGAAGCATCCTCTACAATATATCATGTTTATTTTCAACAAAAGTATTTTCATTTAAAACTCAATGAAATTTTATGAAAAGAAAATGATCATAAAGAAGAAAGGATATTTTCCTCATGAATTCATTTCAAGTGTTTTATTAAAACTATTTTCTATCTAAGATGAAATTATATATTAAGTTTGTGTTTCAAGTATAATGTCTCTATTATTTACAAGGTTTTTTTTTCTTATGATGAAATGTTATCCATTTGTTTTATATGGATTATGTCATGACGGGATAATATTTATGAAACCCATTTTATTCTTTGTGGAACACGCAGTAATGATATATGATTGTTTATGAATGATTTATGATTGTTTATGAATTATTTATGATTATTTTGTGGAACATGAAAGAATTATTTATATCTCATATGATAGTCATGGCTGGAACTGCATGTAAAATCTGGTTTAGTAATACAGGGCTGGAATGACAAGAAATCCCGGTTTAGTAATGGACTTTTTCCACTATGATGGTATTGGTAGCAATTCCTTAGCTACTATAGAAATAATAATATGTTATTAATGTTTTACCACAATTACATGTTTTATTCCAATGATATTTTATCATGATTAATGTTCCTTTGTGATCTATGTCTTTTGAACTGTCAAGATTTATGTCCTTACTCCTGTTTTATGTTCATGTTTTTACATTCAAATGTTTATGGATTGTTTTATGTTCTCCGTGTTTACCCTTACTATGAATTTGAGATCACCCTTGTTATATTTTATTTTCCCTAGGAGATAAAGAAAGGTTTTAGGTAAAAAACAAATGGGGAATATCTTTATAGGAGATTTTAAAGATCTTTCACCATGATTATAAGATTATGTTCTGAGTTTCCAAATACACTAACCTCATACGGTCTTTGGGCGTCTATTTTTTTCATGTATTAAATATTCTGAAAAAGTAATGTAATGTTTATGTACGTAAAACTTTGGGTCTCTACAGTTGGTATCAGAGCGAAGGTTTGGTCATCCTTTGGAAACTAGGATGTCAAATATTTAGTGAGATCCATAGAGTTATTTATATGGTATGTCTAGGGATGTCCCTAATTTTAAGTATATTTATAGGTTATAGTCCTGGAATTACAGTAACAATCATAGAATTGAACCTAAGATGTTATATATTGACGATACTCCCCCTTTATTTTGTTGTTTTCCTAGCCTGATTTTTGTCTCTCACAGTATACTTTTTGGGTTTTAGACAATGGCTAGAAACCGAAGGAACTATGTTGATCAATGTAATAGAAAATGCAATGATTGTGGTTCTGAACAAACCAATGTTATGGGAGATAGAGTGAAAAATCTTATTTCTATATTTACACAAGCTATGAATCATTTCAGGATTCCAAATGAGCAGAGAAGGGAACAATATTCTATTGAGTGCTTCATGAGGCAATTTCCACCTTCTTTTAGTGGGTCTTCTCTTCCACATGTTGCTGAACAATGGATCAGTACCATTGAAAATATATTTTCCATACTTCATTGTTCATAGTATGAAAAATTCATGTTGGCTGTTTATTGGTTAGAAGGTAAATTAGACCGGTGGTGGACTCTAATTAAGAATAAAAGGCACCAAGATGAAATTAAATCCATGGAATGGGACGAGTTCAATAACTTTTTTTTCAATGAATACTTCCCTCATATTCTTTGAAAAAAGATGGAAAAGGAGTTACTTGAGTTTAATCAAAAGGATGTTGAATCTGTTAGTATATACGAGGAAAATTTTACAAGGCCTGAAAGGTATGCATATGGCTTTATCATCGAACCTGAAAGTAAACTTGATCGATTCTTCAGTGGCTTAAAACCAATTCATCAAAGGGCATTAGCTATAAGAGAATTTAGTTGGAATGAAGAAATTGTGTGTTGTGCTATCAAGGAAGAACTGGAAGTTGGAGTTACAAATCCATCTCATGGTTTTGAAAAGAAATAAAAGATGGAATTCAATGAAAATCTCAAAACAATGGTGAAAATATGACGAAGGTTTGTTTATGCTCAATTTGTGGAAAGAATAATGGTGGATATTTTCTTAAATGGACTAGAAAATTTTTTATGTGTGGAAAACAAAGGTCATCGAGCAGTTGAGTGTCGACATAATGGGAAAAGGTAGCTAATGATGTGAATAGAGAAAAGACTACAGAGAACTCACCACTAAAACTTCAATGAAACAAGTGTAAAGAAATAGGACATTATGCTAACCAATTCCCTAATCCAAGGGTTAATGATGATCGATACAAACAGCCTCTTAAGGAAAAGGACAAAGGGAAGTCACATGCAATCACTATTTGTGATGTTGAGTGTGACAATGATGTGGGGGAATCATTAAGTGTTTATGTAATTTTATTCCAAAATAATGTTGTGGAATCTCATTTATAGTATCGTGGAATATTATAATATCTATGTATTGGTTTATTGTGGTTTTCAATAATTATATGGTACCAGTAACCATGAAAAGTGATTGAAATATTTTTTGAATGAAGATGATATGCGCATAATGAAGGGATAAGGATAAAATAATATGTTTGATAGTATTAATGAGATCATGACTGATATAAGGACAAAGTGACATCATGCTTTGAATATATAGAATTTTTTGGGATTTTGGTATGCAGAAAGAGTTAACTTTTGAAAGAATTCATGATGTCACTATGGTTTTATGGTAATTCTTGTTTCAAGAGAATACATGATTAAGGTATTCACATGTTTGGAATGTGACCAACAAGATATATCTTATGATATATGGGGGATAAATGATGGTATTCACATGCTTGGTAGATGACCTCTCTAGTATTCTTTTTCTTTATACTTTGAGATTGTACAGAAGTATTTAGGATAAGCCTAAAGATTAGAATGGATTAATTTAGACATCAAATAGTATTTCTTAAGGCTATAACATTTTGATTTTATTTCTAATATGTTATAATAGTATAGTTTTAGAAAAAGGACGTCCCGTAGGATGGGCGGCAACTCGTCGCATCGGACAGGGATGCAAGAATCAAACCCACAACCAAAGTGCTACAGGCCTTTATTTCATTCCATTGGCCTATAGGAAGCCCTTGGTTTGTATAAATTATCTTTATTTTATTAATTAATATGATATATGAAGTATTAGTCCATTTTTGGATCCATATAAGATTAATATCACTATATATTGTCTTATGTATATTTAATAACTTTTTCTAACCTTTTGTTTGAGATGGATGGATTGGACCATCATTCTATCACGTGATCTGCTAACACTTCACAAATGGAAAATTCAACTTCATTTCATTAAGATATGAATTGGAAATTGTTCATGGAATGTCCAATGGTGATATTGTACCAAAATCAAGTAAGTATTTCTTCTGATTAAAATTATTCATCTTTAGGGAAATGATCTTGAAAACCCAAAATGTTTTCCTAGTGTCCTCATATCCAATGAATCATATTATAACTTAGATCATCAAAAATTTATGGCTTTGTTATTGTCGGATTTTTCATAGCCATGTTCTCTAGAACTCTTTATCAGAACAGAATGATAGATTTCTCTTTCATATCCATATTTTCACCTATGTTCTCCTATGTGGAAACCCAATGATGAGTTAATTTGGGTAACCATTATGTTTCGTAATTTAATTTCTAACATTAATTTTTAGTATTCCTTTTTACGATGTCGGTTTCTATGAATTAAACTTACTAGTAGTAAACAATTTATAACCCCCGACGAATTTCGAGGGAGAAATTCATTTTAATGGGGTAGAATGTAACACGATGAGATTTTATGAGAAATATTATTTGTAATTTCACCGATATATTCTGTAGTACACTACACCAAGAGTATCTTGTGCTATAAACAACACCATATTATCTTGTAGTATATGCAAACACTATTATTGTCTTGTGTTGCATGCAAGAGTGACCTTCCTCGATAGTGTGTGTTGTACGCAATACTGAGTTTCCATAAACAACAATATATTGTTATGAACTATCCTTTATGAATATTATTAACTAAATTTTGAATTTTATTAAATAATAATTCATCTTTCACATATTCTAGAACATAGAATGAGAACAAAATAAATTTTTCGCGTAAAATAAGTATTTTTCAAAAAATGCAGTTTTGCCGCCTTTTGATGGCTTACCCACTTTAAATCTATATTTTGACACATTTATGAGTTAAATTAGACAAAATTAACTTATTTATTTAAATAAGAATATATAAATTTACTTTGGATAAATTTGTTATATTTTTCTGTTAACTTTCATATTTTGATGAATATTAAAAATACGCTAATTTTTTATTAAAAACAACTTTTTTCATCAAGATAATTTATATGGTTAAATTATAAAATTTAATGGTTTTAAATTATAAATACAATTTATTTTTACCCTATAATATAATTTAAGTCATTATCATTAATTCAACATTGACTTCATAGGTACAAACATTTCAATCTTTGACAATGTTTTAACTTTTAAAACTCGTTTTCTTAACAAAAGGATTAACATTAAAATAATTACTGCAACTTCTGTGTCTTGAATTCTGAAAAATGGATTTCATATTTGAATTAAATGGGTCCAAATTATGTTAATAGTTTACTTTTATTTTTTTGATATTATCAATAGTAACTACGCTAATTTTTTTAACAAAAGTTAATGGTAAATTAGGTAATTAAGGGTAAAAATAAGATTATAAAATTACCATAACACCTACCAAAATTCTATTGGATGAATAAAATTAGACTCATATCACCTAAGGGTCATAATGGATTCATTTTATGGACTTTTGACCATGAAAATGATGTAGTTATTATTAAAATCAAAGAAAGTGACAACATGTCACTCTCTAATATCTTATAAGTGTAATAATTTTAATTTAGTGATAAAATTCATAAAACCTCGAACATAAATAGTCAACAGAAATATAATTAAATTATATATATCATGTAAATTTATTTATAATCTTTAGGGATTAAGTAATTATCATTAATGGTTATAGAATAGTGATGTAGAAATTATTTTATTGACTGAAATATCAAATAAATGGTTTTAAAAATATTAAAACAAATATTACATAAACTATCTAATGTGATCCAAGAATTTTTGTAGATAAATATGACATTTTATGAATCTATTAAATATTTTTGTTCGAATATATCCTCTGTGTGGATTTTATTTAAATTCAAAAAAACGAGTAGTGTCAAAATTGAAACTATTGTTATTTTATAAACATAACATATTATGAAGTTGTTTAAAAATCACAAAAATATTTAAAAATTATAAATTAAAATATATATGGTCTAAAAGTTTATAAATTATCCAATTATGGACAATTCACAACATATATGTAATTATTTATAAAAATTTAGAATTTTGAATATTATTAGCATAATAAAATGAAATTGATTAAATAAGGATAAATCAAGTTGATAATGTTTCAAATAAATTCCCAACATGTATAAATTTTATTGGATGGTCATATTATAACCCTATATCATATCATCTTAGAATTTGAATCATTTTGGAAGTTTTTAGGTGGGGTTTTGGTTTATTATAAAGAATATTTTAGAGGTTTCCCAAAGTACCCCTCTCTTCTCTTATAAAAGGGCACCTCCTCCCTCTCCTATTCACAACAGTTTTATACTTCAAGCTCTAACAAACCCTATACATTTATCTTATCCACTTACCTAGAAACATACTAGAGGTCCTGGTCTTCTTCAAAGACCAACTTTAGTGCCCTAAGAGGAGTTTTAGAAGAGGCACATCAAAGATGAGATAATATCCTTTACCGATTCATTCAAATTTCTTTCTTCTTCTACTTAATATCCATTATTTTTTTCATTATAAAGTAATAAAATCAGTATCTCTCACATAATTATATGTTATTATAAATATTAAACAGACCCTTTTCATCTTCTATCCATCCTACGGAAAACAAAATTACCGCACGTGCGTACGTACGGAATACCATCTCCACGCCGTGGTGTAATCTATTTTCCACCACCACCTTACTTGGATGGGTATAATGGTGTAAAGAATAACTTTATATGGTTATTATAACATGATATTAATTTTTAGATATTCTATCATCCACTCCAATACCATTCAATAATTATGGGAACGATATCATCGCTCGTGCATACGTACGGATTACAGTCTCCACAACACGATGAGATTCATTCTTCATGTTAAATATTCAAGAATTATTATAAAGTATATATTGAATAATAATGAAATATAGTAAATATAATGATATTGGATATATGTATATATATATAAATATTTTTTTCATCAACTTACTTCTATTCAATTCAATAAGGAAAGGAAGACAACGTTCATGCATACGTACGACCTACTGTCTCCATGAGCGGTGTATTTCAATCCATTTATCAATATATTATATATATATTATGAATATATATTATATATTAATCATGTTTTAAATTATTTAATTATGTAATCATGATCTAAGGAATCATATGAATAATTACAAGTGAAAACACGAAAGTTAAATGAAACTATTTTACCCAAAACACTGATTTAACATGGAATTGACAAATGAACAGGTAATATAAAGTTGTAAGTGAATCATATATGATATCATAAATATTATTATGGTTCTGTTACAAGTTAATAATATTTCTAAACCCACTATATAGGAGTCTCATACACATTCTGAAGAAATTGGACATAAGGTAATGGATAATTATTCCAATCTCGTTCTTATCCGAGATTGTTTATTCATAAGTATTTACTAGGGTTTTGTTTATTATCTTCATCCATGTTTTGTCAAAATGTTTTCACAAAATTTTTACTGTCTATTAATTTATGTTTAATGACATTTCTATTCTTTTTTTACTATTACCACAAGGAATGGAAGGAATCTTTTTTTTGTTTACCATACGAGGTAATTTTTGACTTTTCCGGCAAAAGTATGAGGAGAATGTTTATTTAAATCATACGGCATGAAATGAATTATTACTGTTTCATAACACCTTCTTTCTGTGAAGCTTCATCTACAATATTTCATGATTATTTTCAAAAAACATTATTTTCTTTTAAAATTGAATGAAATTTTGTGAAAAAAAATGATTTAAAAGAAAAAAGGATATTTTCCTCAAGAATTCATTATGTGTTTTATTAAAACTATTTTCCATCTAAGATGGCATTATTTAATATGTTTATGTTTCAAGTATAATGTCTTTATTATTTACATGGATTTATTTTTCTTATGATGAAATGTTCTCCATTTGTTTTATATGGATTATTTCATGATGGGATGATGTTTATGGTACCCATTTTATTTTTTGGGTTATGCTTAATGAATTATGACTGTTTTGTGGCACATGTAAGAATGATTTAAATATGAGATGGGTGGGACCTATAACTATCACTAATGCATTGGGTAACAATTTATATTTAATGAGATATACATGGATGGAATGACATGTAAAATCTGGTTCAGTAACACAGGGCTGGAACAGCTAGTAAAACCGGTTCAGTAATGGAATTTGTCCACTATGATGGTCTTCGCAGCAATGATTTGGACACTATGGAAATGATAACATGTTATTAATGGTTTTCCATATTTACATTTTTTATTCCCATGATATTTTATAGTAATTAATGTTAATTTGTGATCTACTCCTTATGTACTGCCATGATTTATATCATTAATCTTGTTTTATGTTCATGGTTTTATGTTCAAATGTTTATGGATTGTTTTATGTTCTCCATGTTTATCCTTACTGAGCATTTGAGCTCACACTTGTTATGTTTTCTTTACCCGAAGATATAAAGAATGGTTTTAGGTAGGAAAATAAAAGGGGAAGATCTTTTTGGGAGATGTTGAAGATATTTCACCATGATTAGAAGATTGTGTTCTAAGTTTCCAAAAACACAAAACTAATACGGTATTGGGGTGTCTATTTTTGTCATGTATTAAGTATTATGCAAAATTATTGTATTGTATATGTACATCATGATTTTGGTCTCTACAACCAATCTCTTATTTATCTCTGGGAAACTTTCCTCACACTCTATTTTCCAAAAAAACATGACCCATTTTTTGAGTTAACTTCATTAAAGGATTAGAAAGTCGTTAAAATTTACTCAAAAACCTCCTCTAATTTATTGATAAAGCAAGGAAACTAAAAATTAAAGTTTTTTTATATGTTTAGGCCACTCCTCTGCAACTTTTTTCTTTGTATACTCAATTGTGATTCCATCATTGTTAATAATATTCCCCAAGAAATCAACTTTTTGAAACCAGAATTCACATTGGATGAACTTTCCAAAAATCCTTTCCTTTCATAGAGTTTAAAAAATACACCTTATATGATCCTCATTCTCCTCACAACATTTAGAATATATCAGGATATCATCAATAAAAACTACTGAAACGTTATCAAGGTAGTCTTTAAATTCTCTATTCATCAAATTCATAAAAATAGCAGGTGAAATAATTTGCCTAAATGGAATAACAACAAACTCATAATGTCTATATCTTTATACGAAGGTAGTTTTTGGAATATCTTTTTTCTTCACCATCAACATATGATAACCAGATCAAAGATCAATCATAGAGAAGAATTGATCCCTATGAAGTTGGTCAAACAAGTCATAAATTCTTGTAATAGGGTATTTTTTCTTCCCTGTGATCCCGTTTAGTTCTCTATAATCAATGCATAGCTGCATTGATCCATCCTTCTTCTTCACAAATGGAATTTGTGCTCCCCAAGGAGACACACTTGGTTGGATAAAACCCATCTCTAAATGACCTTGGAGTTTTTCCTTTAACACCTCCACCTCCACATTTTTTATCCGATATGTGGTCTTTGATATTGGTTGTGATCCAGGTATGAGTTCAATGGAGAACTCTACCTCTCTATCATGGGGTGGTCTGGGTAACTCCTCTGAAAATTTGTCAACATATTCTTGGATGAGGGGGTCATTTTCTATCCACAAACACCCATTTCCTTCTTCTTCTTCTTTTACACTGACTAACTTCATAGAGAAGGATATAAGAGGTTATTCTAGACAAAGATCTTGTTGAGATATCTCTCCTTGGAAGATAACTATAGGTTTTCCATTCAAGACTACTAATATTTACTTGCTTCTACATTTGATCTTAGCATTATACTTTGAGAGATAGTCCATCTGTTGTATAATGTCGAATTTGAGCATGGGAATGAATACTGTATTTTCGATAATATTGTTCTCACTGATGTATATACTAGACTTTCCAAACACTGATGATTCATGGATAATTCAACCACGTGTCTTGACTGATAAATCTACTTTTAGAAAATTAGGGGTTGATTCTAAATTCTTTATAAACTTGGCGGAAATAAAGTAATGTGTATAACTAGCATCAATCAATGTACTTTCTAGCTTTGAGGGACCAACATGAGTACCTAACACCACATCATTTGGCGCTTGAACTTCAGCCTTAGTGATTGAAAATGTATGATCTTGTTCCCTTGACCGTTGTTGTGGCTGATGGTGATTCCCCTCCACTAACCTCAGATTTAGATAGTGATTGGAAAAGTGACCAAGTTGTCCACACTTATAGAATAGGACATCAGGTAGGGCCTATACTATCTTCACCATTTCATTAGTGTTGGGAAGTTCTGGCTTCACCTCAATATAACAATTTCGTGCAATATGGCCATCTCTTGCACACATGTAGCATTTCCCCCTCTCGAGAAGGCAGTTCCCCAAATGTTTCTTCCCAAATTTATTACACATGGGACATTGCACCTACTTTACTCTTCTTCCCGGATTGAAGCTCCTACCCAATATTGGCTCCATCAAACATTTCTTGTCATTGGATTTATGAGTCCATTGCTTCTCACCAAACTCTAGTTCAACTTTCATCCCAATTTGCATGATCTCTTCATTGCTATCATAATCTTGGTTGGCTAGATTCTTCCACAGATGAGGTCTCAGTCCACTGAAGAATATATCATCCTTAACCTTTAGATCCATGACAAAGCTAGAGATTTAACGAGAAATCCTTTTGAAGTTCATCGCATAGCTTCCCAAATATTTATTCTCCATTTACTTTAGATCGAGAAACACCTTCTCCATTATTGTTCTCATCAATTGAGGGAAATACTTGTTGAAGAATATGCCTTTGAACTCTTCCCACTCTATAGCTTCAACTTCCAATCTTGAACATGTGTTTTTAATAAGTTCCCACCACTAATCAACTTCACCCTCTATGTGATAAACAACCAATGTAACCTTATCTTTTTCAGAACATCAGAACATAGAAAAGATCTTCTCGAAAGAGCTGATCCACTGTTCAGAAATCAGTGGGTCGGTAGATCCACTGAAGGTTGGTGGTTTTTAATAAATAAAGGAATTAACAAAAAGTTGTTACCTTCATAGTGAGATCAGTCTTTTATCTTGATTCATGTTATTTCCCATAACATGAGTTAGTTGGTTCCTAATTCGCATGACTGTTTCCATTCCTACTTTCATCGGAGGGCCATCAACGCATGGTCCATTGTAGTCACCACTAGCACAGTTCCTTCTATTTCCTTCCATTTTCATAAATAATAAAACCTTAGTGAGAATATTATTTCATTTATGAATCTTTTAACTATAAAATATTTTATATCATATAACATCATGAATTAAAAAATTACATTTCTATATAAATCCTTCATAATGATTCATAAAAAGCTTATGATTAACCAAACAAATCCCCCATGAGTGTCATAACCAATAGTGCAGAAAGGACCATTTTCATGTACTAGGATACCCCAGGTCAAGCTTGAAACTCATTTTTAGAGTTTTCAATCCTAGGTGTAACGACCTGGTTCTGGAAGCCACCGAGAGGTGCCCCATACCCAGTTGGTCACATGGCCTCCAGCACATTTCCCCGAATGCCAGAGGCTGCTGACTAACAGCGAGGGCCTTGTGTGTGATAGTGGGGAAACTATTCCCTCATTGGAAGAGTACACAGCGGATGTAACAACACATACAACACCTGAAGCAGTAAATATCCAAAAAACAATAACAGTGGAAGACTGATAAATAAACAGTTGAAGCATAAATATATGTAAATGATGTATGATACATATATATCAAGAAAATCAACCAAACAAGTCACAATGATGAATACAGTACTAATCCAAAGTACAAAATAAAAACAACAGATGAGAAACTCCTCTGCATCGCAAGACTCGGCTTGGTCTCATGCTCTCCAACTCCAGGGAAATCAAGAACCTGAAGTAGAAGGGCTCTTGCCCTTATCTACACCTACAAAAATATAATCTGTTTGGAACCAAAAGCATGACCTAAATGGGGTTCGAGATCAAAATACTAGTAGGCAACCACCTGATGATCTGTTCCTAACAGTACGTGAATATATGGCAGGTAAAAGTACAAAAAAATAGTACATAGGAATGTACTCAGTTGCAAACAAACCATAGTCTCTAGCATATAATGTACAAACAAGAAATCATCCACTCAAGCAAGTAGAACAAACAAGTAACCCTCTGGGTAGTTATCACAGCCTAACCCATATGGTTCAACCTAAAAGTACTAGAAACCCTCTAGGAGGCACAGACAGTCTCACCCCTCAGGTTCTTCTAAGAATAGACTCTCTAGGGAAGCACTCACCGATGATTCCCCCTATAGTCTCGTATCATACTAAAGGTGCTCGGGGGAAGAACTCAACGTCTCATTACCCCTATGGCCCGTGTTGAGGAACTAGAGACTCTCTGAGGAAGCACTCAATTTCAATTCCCCCTATGGTATCGCGACATAAAATTAAAGACACTCTAGAGAAGCCCTTACATCCATTCTCTATATGGTATACTATACTAGGTTCTCATAGCCCTTTGTAAAATATGAAAGTATTGCATCGCGTAATGTCCAAAGTATCCTCAAGAACTACTTGGCTAGCATCTACAGAATCTCAAAATTGAAGAACAATCATTCCATCCTACAAACTACGCATGGAACTGGTAATAGCCTAATAAGAAAAAATAGACCAAACAATCATAAACAGGAAAAACATGCATGGGAAAAGATTCAAAAGAACAGTAAATTACCCTACTCACAAACAATAACCTCTAATCAATCATATAAGAAAATTAGGAATACAATAAGGGAAAACTAGGAAACATGCAATACCTCGTTCAAGGGTATTGGTGGAATTTGCACAAAATATTCAAAGACTTCCTACCGAAAGGCACAAACCACCTACCTCAAAATTAGGAGATCAATATAATCGAACCTCGAAGTTTGAATCTCCATGGAATGTTTTAGATCTAAGAAAACGTTCAAAACTCTCAACCCATTATAACATGAGAAAAAGGAGGAATTGGTAAACAACGATCTAGAAGAATGAAGAGATTACCACTGCAATTTCAACGCAATAGACGGAGGTCTATTTGGAGAATGGATAGAGGCTTGGAGGAGATATGCGACCGTACAGGATGTTCTCGGTCAAAGAACATAGAGAAGAAGACTATTCTGGGGTTAAGACGTGACCTCGGTCTGTTTAATGAAAAAAATAATGTACACAGCATGTACTTTTGGAGTACATGGCATGTACTAGGGTTTTCCATACTCCACATTAGGCAGCCTCCATGTCATCCCTACATGGCCATGCGTGTGGCCATGACATGGCCTGCACATGGCCTTGAGCGGCAATGAAGTACACAGCATGTACTCTAAAATTACATGGTGTGTACTTCTTAAATTTCTAGAAACTCCTCTTTTCTCAAAAACTCTAGAAAAAGGAAAAACATACCTGACAAGAAATTCCAGGTTCTTAAAAACTTCCCCCCTAAAGGAAATTTGTCCCCGAATTTCCCTAGAGAGGCATAGAAGAAGAAACCCCAAACAGCTTCGGCCACTACAATCATACGTCGACCTCCCTCTCCCAAGTCTCGTCCTATTTTCGCCCATGCTGCCATAACACCCATACTAGAGGAATAGACCATCCACAGAGAACATCCGTACTGCGATCGAAAATTTGAATAGGATGCTCCTCAAACGATGCATCCTCTTTGATCTTAACCTCATCAGGTTGAAAGACATGAGATAGGTATAAAATGTAACGTCGGAGATGAGAAACGTGGAAGACATCGTGCATAGCCTAGTACCTTGGAGGTAACTATAGCTGATAGGAAACTGTCCTAACTCTCTCCAACACATCAAACGGTATGAGGTACTGTGGTGAAATCTTACCATGTCTCTGAATCCTCTTGTACCCTAACCTCAGTGGGACATATGGGAAAACCCGATCCACAACCTCGAACTCCAGAGGTCATCTTCGCTGATCATCATAAGACTTTTCCCAAGACTGCGTTGTAGCCATCCTCTTCCGAATCAAATCTATTTTCTATGAGGTCTCCTAAACAAGACGAGGTCCTAGTACAAATGCCTCTCCCACCTCCAGCCAATATAAAGGTGATCAGCATGGCCTACAGTATAGATCCTCGTAAGGTTCTATATGAATAGTTTATTGAAAACTATTATTTTAGGCAAACTAAACAAGAGATATATGCTTCTCCCAAGAACCTAAAAAGTCTAGAATGAATTCTCACAGCATATCCTCAATCACATGAATCGTACGCTAAGATTGGCTATCTATTTGGGGATGGTATGTTGTACTCAAATGTAACTGTGTATCCAAATCCTTCTGAAGCCCCTGCTAGAACCAAGAAGTAAAACATGAATCCCTGTCTGAAATGATGGATTGAAGAACTCCAAGAAGACATACTATCTCTCGGATGTACCACCATCCCATCACATCCACACTTAAGGTCTTCTTGATTGGAAAGAAGTGAGCATCCTTCGTGAGTCTATCAATGACAACCCATACTGCATCATTCACTTGAGGCGATCTCAGCAAACCGGTCACGAAGTCCATCACGACGTCATTACACATCCACTCGATATGGGTAACAACTGTAAAAGACCAACTGATCACGGATGTTCTGCCTTCACCTGCTGAATAGTGGAACACCTCATGAAAAAACCAGCAATATCTCTCTTTATACCTGGCCACCATTAATGGTGGTGTAGATCATGATACATCATGGTGATGCCAGGATGAACTTCCCAAAATGAAGAATGAATGTCCCACATCGGCTCCTCGCATATGTCTACTGGCACCCATATGCGTCCCTAGAAACACAAGATCTCATCCCCGCCTACTGTCCATCCAAGAATAAGGTCCTCTCCTGACACACTCTCCCTTAGGACTAGGATTTCCGAATCTAATAGTTTCCCCATTCATACCCGATCTAAAAGAGTAGAGGTAAAAACTCTAGAAGATAGAAAAGCCTACCACTATCTATCGTTCACATCCAAATGCATCTATGAGAACAAATCCATAAGCTACCACTCACTACTGGCCTCCTGAATTGCCTATATCTGAGTCCTCCTGCTCAACGCATCAGCCACTGCGTTGCCCTTTCCCGGCATATAGGCAATCTCAAAGTCAAAGGACTGAAGATACTCATCCCACCTATGCTATCTCAGATTCAGATCACGCTAGTTGAAGATGTATTTGAGACTGTTGTGGTTGGTGAAAACCACAATGTACTCTCCCAGAAGATAATGTCTCCAACAATGTAAGGCATGAACAACTACCGCCAGTTTGAGATCGTGCATCGGGTAGTTCTTCTCATGTGTCCTCAACTACCGAGACCCATACGCACTGACTCCATATCCCTATATAAATACATATCCTATCCCAATACCTGAAGTATCACAGTAAAAAGTGTAGCTCTTTCCCGGCTCTGGTGAGACTAGTATCGGTGCTGAAGTAAACCTCCCTTTCAGCTCCTAAAAGGCTGACTCACAATAATCAGACCATAAGAACTTCACCCCATTCTTGGTCAGACCTGTCAATGGTGCTACTAATCGGGAAATGTCTTGTATTAATCGTCTGTAGTATCCAGTCAACCCTAGAGAACTTTGGACCTCAAATATGTTCTTCAGTTGCTCCTAGGAAACTACTGCTCTCACTTTCTTTGAGTCTACTGATACTCTTGTCTCTGAGATAACGTGACTAAAAAAGTTAATATGATCCATCCAAAAGTGGCATTTTGAGTTCTTAGCATATAACAGATTCTATATTAGTGTACTCAAAACAATCTGAAGAAGGGTAGCATGGTCGTGTCGACTGTGAGAGTACACCAAGATATCTTCCACGAAGACCACCACGAAAGAGTCTATGTATCGACGGAAAACTTGGCTCATCAGTGGCATGAAAACTTCAGGTGTGTTCATGAGGCCGAACTACATAACCATATACACGTATAGTCCATACGTCCTATTGAATGTTGTAAGAGGTATATCTAATGGTCTAATGCACAATTGATGATAACTGGACCTCAAATCAATCTTCAAGAAAACTCGAGGTCCTCAAAGCTGATCAATGAGTTCATCAATCCTAGGAAAGGGATATCGATTCTTAACCATAAACTGGTTCAGCATCCGATAATCCACACAAAGCCTAAGGGTGTCATATGCCTTCTTCGCAAATAGGACATGCGAACCCCAATGGGATGTAATGGGTCAGATGAAACCCTTTTCCTGTAACTCCACCAACTACTTCTTATACTCCTGTAGCTCAGGTGCTTCCATCCTATAAGGAGGAATGGACACCGGTGCCACTCTTAGCATGATCTCAATCAATAATTCTACCTCACGCTCTAGAGGAAAACCTGAAAAGTCCTCTGGAAAGACATCTCTGAAATGATCCACCACTAGAGGAAATTAAAACTGTGAAGTCCCCTAGTCATCCAAATATAGACTAGCAATCTGGGATTTAACTTCTCCTATTCCATGATGCTCAGGTCCTTCTCCACTCAACTGGTCATCCCACTCGCCCTGATGAAGAAAATATCTATCCTTTGGTGATATGAAACTGACCCTGCGGTGATAACAGTCGACGACTACATGGAAGGGAACTATCTAGTCCATTCAGAGAATGACATCATAGCCCATCATCTCTAGGACAAAGAGGTCCCATAAGAAGTGACACCCCGCAACCTCAAGAGGGAACTCTCTGCACTGAAGTACACTAACTGTTCTAGTACTCAATGGTGTGTCTAGAGGCAATGTATCAAAAGAGGAAAATATGTAAAGCCAAAGACTCTTCAAAACAGCAACATAGATAAAGCTATGGGAACCCCCTGTATCAAAAAGAGCAGAAGATAAAGCTGAGGCTACTAAGATCGTACCTCGAACTGTATAGGATCTGGGATCCTGCTCTGGCTGGGTCTGCTCCACTGCAAAATCCCAACCTGTACCATGGCCCTGTGACCCTACCTAACTGCTCTGAGATGATTCACCCTGCTGTCGCTGATAGACCGGCGACTGGCCACCCCGGCCACAACCTCCACCTTGGTTTGAATGTCTAGAAGAATTGTAGTTTCTAGACTGGTGAGAACCTGGTGGCACTGCTCCTGAACGAGGAGTCATGGATGATCCCCTGTCACCATTTGTTGGTGAGAAAACCTGACAGAAGCATTGGAGGTGACCCATCCTTCCACAAGATTGGAACTCCACTAGGTCTCTCTAGAACTATGGTCTTGTAGTCTAGCCCTTCCACACTGGTATCATACCACCTGGCTACCTAAAGATGTTCCTCGCTGCTTTGGAGCACCACGCGTAGACTCCCTACGGTGATTCCTACTGTCAGCTGGTGAAGCACTAACCCTGGAAGCCAAACCACCCTGGCTCTCAGCTCTAGAATCTATTAGATTGTGCGGTGCAATCAGCGCTTGGTTGATGATAGAAGTGATGGAAGTCAGCCTGAAGATATTCACCTATGAGAAAATCTCATGTCTGAGGCCATCCTCAAACATCCTAGCCAAGAACAACCCATCTGCACTCTGGAGGGGCGTGAAATGCTGATGCTCGGTGAAACAAGATGAATACTCCATGACAGAAAGAGTACCCTGCTCTAGGCTCATGAACTCCCAGACTCAATTGGCCCTCAGGGTCTCCGGATAGAATTAGTCGTAAAAGACGTGCTGAAACTCCTCCCATGCCATAACCTGATAATGACCCTCCTGTGAGATCACGTCCCACCACATCTTGGAGGAGTCTCATAGCATGTAGGTAGCAAACTTGACCCACCTTTCAAGTGGTATCTCAAGATGATTGATGATCGTCATCATGGATTCTAGCCATGAATCTACAGCCTGAGGTCCTCCTTCCTCTAAAAAGGTGGGAGGATGCTGCTACTGGAAAACCCGCGTCAAATCATCCATATTAAAGGAAGGGGGAAGTGCTCCCTAGAATGTCTTAATCATCCTTAGAAAGCCTTCCCTAAACTCTACATCAACGCATGTAACTGGTATCACTGTTGTTGAATAGGCTAGAACAACATGAGGATCTATAGGAAGTCCCTTATCAGCCATATCCGGTGTCTGATCACCACCTGGAAACTGGTGTGCAACTTGAGGACATCTCGGTGCCATGACTCTGTAAGGTCAAAATCACACTTTAGATCACATTACCAGGGACTGAAAATTAAGAGCATAAGAAGGGAACATGGGAAATAAAGCATTCAATATTTACAAAACATGACTACACGGTGTGTATAAAGACTACACAGAGTGTTCCCTTAAGTCATTTACATGGGCGTGTACTTTTTCCAAAACTGGTTGTGTAACACCCAAAACACAAGGCGTGTTATCCTAAAACACGATGTGTAACTGAATCCTCTTCCCCTACCTGATTCCTTTTACACAATTAAGCCACACAGCTCTCATAAGACAAAACTACACGGTGTTTTCAGGGTAAACATAGTGTGTACTATACATGCCTTACCTGGCCCATGTTGTTAGAGACATGGCCTGACACATGGCTAACACTACACGGCGTGTACGAGAATGGGTAAAACCAACCCGTGTTGTTAGTGACATGGCCAGGTACCATGATCTGACGACAGGGAATGTAAAATTCAGACATGGCGTGTATGTGAAAAGATAACATGACTCGTGTTGTTCGTGACACATACTGGGTACCTATTTCATACTACATGGCGTGCTAAACTAGTAAATGGCATGTTCCTACAAGATTTTTCACAACCTCGTGTCCCTGATCGCACAGTCAGTGGAATAGCTGTTGACTACACAACGTGTAACCATAAAGTACACACTGTGTATTCTGGGTTTTTCTAGATAGTAGCCTCTGAAACTGCTCCAGAGCCAAGAAAACAAAGAAAACAAGCGCTAAGGTGCCAAATTGTGATCCGTGAGGGCCCATACTCCCCACAAATCAATGTTTTGCATATTATACAAGTTACAAACAAGGTAATAGGTCAATGATCCACCAAATAATGGTCTATGGGGGCCCATAACACCTCAAGAACCAAAGTTTGGTGCCCATATTAGTAAATCACTATACAAACAAATTCTCCATCAAATAGTAGAGATTCTATCAAAGCATCTATCACAACAACATGCATATTCCACACAACATCTATCACAACAACATGAAATTGATAATGTATCATATATGACATGACAAGAATTCCTGACATGTGATTTCTATCAAGTGCCTATATGATGCATGAGATGACATACCCTCATCTCATCAGGTTGCGAAAAAATAGAACCGCAATAACAAAAATAGTAATAGAACAAAGCCTGTGAATCACCCAATGGTCAAATCAAATCAACTGTAAAATTGAAAACCAGTAATATTACAATAAGAGAGGTAGTATGGATTTTCCTTGTACACGGGTTAGCTACTCCTGGGCACAACTTATTACCAAGTACCTATTCTGCGATATCCCTGGCTATAGGCTCCAAACAGTAAGTCAAGAGAAATGAAACCCTTTGAAACCACATTGTAACGTCCCAGTTCCGGAAGCCGCCCAGAGGCGCCCCATACCCAGTTGGTCAAATGGCCTCAAGTGCATTTCCACGAACACCAGAGGCTGTTGATTAACAGCGAGGGCCTGGGGTTGGATAGTGGCGAAACTATGCCCTAATTGGAAGAGTACCTAGTGGAAGTAACAACACATACAACAACTGAAGAAGTAAATATCCCACAATAATAACAGAAGAAGACTGATAAATAAAAAATTGGAGTAGAAATATATGTAAATTATGAATGATACATATATGTCTAGGAAAATAGCCAAACAAGTAACAATGTTGAATACAGTTCAAAACCAAAGTAAAAAAGAAAAACAACAGATGATAAACTCCTCAGCATCACAAGACTCGGGTTAGTCTCTTTCTCTCAAGCACCAGTGCAATCAATAACCTGAAGTAGAAGGGCACTTGCCCTTATCTATACCTGCAACAATAAAATATGTTTGGGCCCAAAAGCATGAAATAAACAAGTTATGAGATTAAAATCCCAGTAGGCAACCACCCAAAGATATGTGCCTAAGGGTGAGTGAATATATGGCAGGTAAAATTACAAAAAAGTAGTACATAGGAAAGTACTCAGCAACAAACAATCCATATTCTCTATCATATAATGTAAAAACAATAAAGAAGCCTCTCGAGCAAGTAGAACAAAAATGTAACCCTCTTGGTAGTTCTCATATTTTAACCCCTATGGTTCAACCTACAAGTACAAGCAACCCTATGGGAGGCACACACAGTCTCACCCCTCTGGTTCGGCTAAGAATAGACTCTCTGGGGAGTACTCACCCTTGATTTCCCTTATAGTTTCATATCGTACTAAAGGCGCTTTGGGGAAGCACTCAACTTATCATTCCCCCTATGGCCCACGTCGAGGAATTACAGACTCTATGAGAAAGCAATAAACATCAATTCCCCATGTGGTCTCGCATCGTAAAATTAAAGACACTCTGGAGAAGCCCTTACATCCATTCTACCTATGGTCTACTACACTAGGTTCTGACAACCCTGTGTAAAATCAGCAAGTATCGCATCGTGTAATTGCCAAAGTATCCTTAAGAACTACTTGTCTAGCATCTCATCATAGAATAATAGTCATACCATCATATAAACAAGGCATGGAATTGGAAATATCCTAAAAGGAAAAACCAGACCAAACGGTCATAAACAGGAAAAACATGCATGGGAAAAGAAACCAAAGAACAATAAATTACTCTATTCAAAAACAATAACCTCTACTCAAACATATAAGAAAATCATGAAAACAAAAAGGAAAAAATTGGAAACACACAACACCCCATTCAAGGGTATTGGTGGAATTTGCACAAAATACTCAAAGACATCCTACACAAAGGCACAAACCACATACATCTACATTAGGAGATCGATATAATCGAAACTCGAATCCTGAATCACCTTGAAACATTGTAGATCTAAGAAAACGTTCAAAATTATCAACCCAAAATAACTTGAGAAGGAGGATGAATTTGAAAAAAAAATCTCTAGAAGAAGGAAGAGCTTACCATAGTAGTTCCAACGCAATCGATGACAGTCGATTTAGAGAAATAACAGTGGCTCGGAGGCTCAGAGGAGATCTGCAGCCATACGAGATGCTCTCAGTCAAAGAAGATGGCGAAGAAGACAGTTATGGGGTTAAAACGCGTCCCCGGTCTATTTGATGAAAAAAATATAGTACACGGCGTATAATAGACTTTTCCATACTCCGCTTTAGGAGGCCTCCATGTTACCCCTACATGGCTGTGTTTGTGGCCATGAAACAGCCAGCACACGGCCTCGAGTGGCATGAAGTATACGACGTGTACTCAGAAAGTACATAGTGTGTACTTCAAAAATTTCCAGAAACTCCTATTTTCTCAAAAACACTAGAAAAAGGAAAAACATACATTAAAAGAAGGTCCGAGATCTTACACTAGGTACATTTGTGCCGAATCCTCCTCTACCTACTCATATACATACATTGTTGTATTTTCTTGATAAAAAACTTACTAAATACTCACCAAAATACCAGGAAGTAATCTTATATTAAAACATTTATATAGGATTCTTCAAAAAGTTTTAATAGACTAATTTCAATTAATAACTAAACTTTTCTTTGATACCAACTATGAAATCCCACCTTTATATTACATAACTTTTCATTAAATTTTACAAACAGTGGATCTTTAAAGTCTAGTGTCTTGGAAATCAGGATCATAAAACATGAAAACAACTTAAAACATTATTCTAATAAACTTTTAAAACTTCATAATAATTTCAACCTATGTAAAGTTGCTTCATCTCCAAACCTGGAGACATATATCAATGGAAAGGGTAAGAAGAAGGCCTAGTAAGAAAAATCATGGGAATCTGTTTACTTGTGATATCAATAAGAACATGATAAAAACCACGAGAAATGTGCAATGAAAAAAGAGGAATATCATAAAAATAAGAACATGGATCACAAATTGAATATGTGGATATAACATTTCATTTATACATTCATGATCATATCACTAAGGTTCATTCCCAAGGTGTCATAAAAACATTACGAAAGTTATTCACCAAGGTATCGTGAAAATTGTCATCTCTTGAGATTAATTCTTTACCCAATGCATTGGAGCTCCATTAGGGAACACCCATAATATTTCTTTATTTTAATGTGAGCAACATATACCATAATAAAACATTTCAAAAATAACCTAAATAGAATCAAATAAATTGGTTTCATGTCAAAATCGTGATGTTTAAAAATTATATAAAAATAAGATCATTATGTCATTTATAAGTCATGGAAAGGGAGTGGGGGTTATATGTATGTCAATTATAGAATCATATATATCAATTTTATGTATTGATGAATACACATGGAAATAAAAATAGATTTGGGTATCCACAAGAATAACAAATGATAATTTCTTGAGAAAAAGAGATTGATTTTGAGACGAAAATTCTACAACATAACGACTACATCACATCATTTTTAGAAAACATTAAAAAGAGAGGGGAAAAGGGTAAAACACTCATAAATAATTCATAATACAGTATGGGTACATAATAAGATCGTAGTATTAAAATTTTAATGACATACCACAGGAAAATAAAACATAAAAGAAAGGAGAAGACACTATTTCTTTTAAGAAAAATTCGACAGCATAACGACATCGCTAAAAAATTATGAAAATAAATTTATGAGAGAAGAAAGGGTCTATCATCATTTGGACATGAAATGGAAAATAATAAGAATATATAAGAACATACCCCCACATAGGAATATGGAAACCAGAAGACATAACATAAAGGAAATCATGACTAAAAACAGGATGGTGAAAGGTTCCCTTACCTTGAAGAGTATCTTAAAAAACTCAAAGGTTGGGACCTTGGGGGGCTTGAGGGAACCTTGGGAGGACTTCATGGAAGGATGAAATACCATTTATTAGTTGAGGTGGATTTTGGAATGAAATGAATGAGGTAATGGCTAGGTATTTATAGGAAAAGTGAGGAAAATTTAATTAATTTCCAAGGGACAACTCATCAGTGGTATTTGCAAAACCATGGGCGTGCCTATGGTATTGGCCACATGGGACACCTCATAACATATATTAATATTTTCAGGTGGACCATTTTTATTATATCATTATTACATCATCGAATATGCCATTAAACACCCGAAACTCAAAATTATATTTTTTACTATTAACCAAAAATTTAACTATTACAGAAAAATAAAAAAAAATATCCCTAACCTAATATCAATGTTCTAAATTAAAAAATGAACTCCATTTTATAAAAATATTTTTATAAATATTTTTCATTTAATTTTTAAATAAAATAATTATTTATTCAATAAAACAACTCTAAAACAATAACTTATTTTGTAACACCTTGAAAAAGTAATCAAGGTCCCATAAATTTATCATATAACAATAAGACAATAAAGTAAAAATTTAAGATTACATTTTATAAAAATACATTTTTATTTTAAATTAATAAATTAATTATTAAATTTTTATTAAATTAATTATGACATAAAAAATACCAATACTTATATTATGACCATTTTTTCACTTTTAAGATGTCTAATATATATTTATACATTTATGGGTGAAGTTTCAATTTTTGGTTGATTTACTATTCAGTACTATTATTTACTATTCATAACGGTATATTACTATTCATACATTACTATTCACCAAAATTTATGTTGATATTATTGGACTCTAAATTTACTATTGGTCATATTTTTAGAAGACCATTTTCTAAAAATCATTTGACATTATTAATTATTAAAAGTTTACAAAAATATTTTAAAACACCTTTTTTTTCAAAAGTCCTTAATAATATTGAACTTCATCCTACATTTATCCTGACATTTGAAATTCTCAAATTTAACCTAAGAAGAAATAACAATTTTATTTATAAAAAAGGACTAAACAACGTAACTAAGGTCATGTTACATAGCCGCTTATAACACCTTTATAGAACCTAAGTGTAAGGTGTGCTATGGTGATAGAATCTTGGGGCGGCTTGGACAACATTTCCCTAGTGTTAATTTCTATCAGCTTGAACTTCTCCCTTAGGCGATTCTGTTCAGGCTTCACATGTTGATACTTGGCATGGGCTTGGTCCAGAGCATGTCCAACGATGCAAAGTCCTTCCCAAGCTCTGACAGATGGGCTTTTTATAGCATGATTCTACTGGATGAGACCATCGACTCTTCTTTCTATAATAATTAACCAAGATCATTTGTGTTTATTAACAATAATTATAATGTTAAGAGTTTATTTTCCAACGTTCATATTGACCTACGATCATATAATAGTTGAAACTCAATGGTATCACTTCATTAATTAAAGGATATAGTTTTGTGTAGTATAAAATGAAATAACACAAAAATTTAGGGAACACATATTATTAAAAAGTTTAGGTTGTTTCAATACCCTCTCGGAGGATAATAATGATACTGGTCCACATATAATAATAAATATGTAGCGAAATAGACGACTTTGAAGACTTGAACCAGACCCGCAGAGTGAAAGAACATTCAATATCGATAAACAGTGGAAGAAATAAATATAAACTATAGCAGCAGAATGTAAACAGCAGCACATGCTGATCACTTTTAACTACTACTGAACAACAAAACATGCATCCGAAGCAAGTCATACATATCCATATATATATATATATGTGTGTGTGTGTGTGTGTGTGTGTGCGTGTGTTTGTATAAGGAGCCCCAATTTCTAACCAATTGTAGCTATATAACAAGTAAACATGCTGATACATGAAAATAAGAAAAACTAAATAATATTCAGCTAGGAATGACCTCAAGGTCCATACCATCTCCGGGCAACAGCTAATTCAATCCAACTCCTGAAGATGGCCTCATTCCTGTACACAAATCCATAAAGTTTAAATGCATCATGAACGACCCATGCAGGGTGTGAGACGAATCTATGTAGGATACCACCCAATGGTGCGTACCTAATACAAGTGTTTAAGCAGACATACAGTTTTAAAGATAACCTTAAATAGTACAATGAATACAACAAACACATACTCCACTGGTTCTCAGTAGCCCCCATGTAGCGTTACCTGCTTCATCCATCACCGGAATCTCTGTCATGTAGCCCGACACTATGTTCCCCCGAACACTATATGTCTCAAGTACCGATGTTTCGTAGGAAATCCCAAGAAATAGTATCTCAGAGGAAAAACATTTTCTTCCCTCAATTAAGTAACAGGGGGGACAAAAATTACTACCCTCAAATAAAGTAACCAAAGAGATAGTGATGTCTACCCTCAAATAATTTAACTGGAGGGAAATTGATGTCTGCCCACAAATAATGTAACTGAAAGAACAATGATGTATTCCTAGAAATAACGGAGAGCCTCAATCCCCCAACCTGATAGCCTCAATGTTATACCCTGAAGGCTCCTCACCTTCCCTGTGGCTTCCTATGGAAATCGCACCCAAACCAAAAGTACCTAAATTACAACTAATGGGGGCATCTACCCACATGAGTGGTCAAAACCACCTCATCAAGGAGTCTTTATGTGTTCACACAACTCAATGTTCCGAGTGAGCGGTAATCACCAAAATAGTACCCTAGCCAAAACACCTCTGACACCTCGTGTCCCTGCGACCATGCCACTCGAGTCCAACGACCTCACCATCCAAGAAACCCTAGCCATGCCCAACCTGACAGTCATCCTGCCTCAAGATAATGTCCATGACACCCAATCCCATGGTTAGAACCACCCAATGTATCCTGAGGAAATCCCAACCTGTGATCCGCATCACTCAAGAATATCCAGGCCACGCCCAACACAACCGCAAGGGTTCCAACATAAGAAATTCATAAATTATATATATAACCAACATAATAACTGTTAATGAGGAAAAAAAACTAAACAGTTGAAAATAACTAACCAAGTGTTGTCCCATAACATCACTGAGTTCTTTAAATCCTCGAACAATTCATATCAAGGATCAATAAAATAAAATCAATAGTTTCAAACAATAAAATCTATTTATAACCATTTTGGCACTCCCCAAAAAATTCCCCAATGAGAAATGGCCCCTCCCTTGGCATCTCTCAAGAAAAATAGGTAATAGGCATACCCAAAGGCATCCCATATGTCAAATAAACAATTAAACATGCAATAGTAGGTAAAACGAGGTCACGCTAAAAATACCCAAAAAAATGCCAAAGGTCGCACCACCCAAAAGTCTAAAAAAAACAAAAAATGAAGGTATGCGTCACCTACCTGAGACACGTAGATTTTGGAACATCCGATATTAAGATTAAATTTGAAGCATGTTTTCACAGATCTATTTTTCCATCAAATCCCGACAAGTCCACTTGGATGGAAACTGCGACCCGTGAGGCAAAGAAACTAGAATGAAACAGGGTGCGCGGGTTTAGCCTTGCGGTAGCGATCCTATAGCCTCTAAAAGATTTGATAAAAGACGTCATATGACTATTCTAGGGTAGGAAACGTTCTTCAAAACTCCGTAATGGTCCTTTTTCATTGTTTGGGAAGAATAATTTATTTTCCAAAATAAGAGGCGACAGTGTTTATTTTTAGAGAAAAAAAGTACACGGTGTGTATTTAAGGACTACACATAATGTAGTCACCTTGTACATACCCCAACATAAGTAGGGTTTCCACACAGCTTGGATGCACCACACAGGTTGACAGACAGCTTTAACGCAGCCGATACATAGAAGGGAGGATACACGTCGTTTCAAGAAACACTACACACCGTGTAGTAAGAAATTTATACACATTCATGACACAACTTGTACTCGGAGAGCACATGGCTGGTACATGACTAACCCCTACACAACATGTACTTTAGAGTACATGGCATATAATCTGGACATTTCCAGAACTTCCCTTATTTTCGCAGTTTTATATATAACATGTCAAAAATTCCCACAGGATTGGGATTTTGACCCATTTTAAAAACTCGGGTTCTTACAATCTCCCCACCTTAACATAGATAGTCCCTGAGTTATCAATTGAAACGTGGAGATGGCATCGAACATACCACTGCGATCAAGGTAACCCAAATTACCCTGGTATCAATGGTTCTAGCTATATCCCTCATGGGGCTCCCCAACTTAGGAATTTCATAACTCAGTCTCAACCCTATAAAACCCAACAAGGCAAGTGCTTACTAACC
The DNA here is from genome assembly GCA_963277665.1 of Viscum album. Lineage (NCBI taxonomy): Eukaryota > Viridiplantae > Streptophyta > Magnoliopsida > Santalales > Viscaceae > Viscum > Viscum album. Next base: position 547,551,187 of record OY728158.1, read on the forward strand.
TGTTTATGAACTCATGGTCCTCTCATGACACATCATCACCCATGCACCTCATTGGTGTTACCGTGTTGTTTCTGACACCCCAAACATCACCCACACCGCATCAGTGTCCGCCTCTATGAGGTCCTGCATCCAACGGATGCTCAAAACGAACCTGGAACCTAGAACCTCATGTAACCTGCATCCTTGATGCCTCGACGCCCACATAACCTCAAGTAACCCACATCCTTGATGCCCCGATTCCCATGACAACTTAAATAACCCACATCCCCGATGCCCCGATGCCCACAACACCTCAAGTAACCTGCATCCTCGATGCCCCTGATGCTACGCATCTCATACATATATATATAAATATATCATGGGCCTGATATGGCACAAATCCTAATTACCATCATCTAGTCAGTCCACATAGGTCATGTGAATCACAAGCACTCAAAACAGACATGTCTCTTATGGTCATTCCAGAAAGAAAACATGGAAATCACGGTCACTCCCTCGGTGTACCTCTAACCGTCATCAGCTCACCAGCCTACTTAGCCCCTGGTATCTCCATGGCATGCACCTGGCTTGATGTACCACAACTTGATGCCTGACCTCCCTATGGTGCTGCTCCAATCATTAGCCACTGACCCCTCAGCTAGGTCCCTCTATCTATGTCATGTCCACCGCCTGCAGCTGAACCTCAGCTACCCTATACTAGAACCACAGCTGAAATGACTCCAGATGAAACCATCTATATTGGTCCCTACCCATCAGCTGTCTGAGAAGGTTTCCTGCAGAACCTCTCAAGATGCACAACCTATCCACATGCCCGACACACCTTTGGTGGCCTATCACACTGAGTCTGATTATGTCCCCAATATCCACACTAAAAGAAAACCACTTAAGAACTGCTTCTGGGTGGTCTGCCTGAGTCCTTGGCCTAACTGTGCTACTAAAACCCATCTCGTCTTCACTTTCGACAATCTGAATTGTCACCTGAATCTATCGCTCGGACGACCTGGGGCATATCCATCGGGTTACCCACTGCAATGAGTGCCTGATTCACCACCTCGGAAAATGAACCCAGCCTGAAGATATTCACCTAGATCCAAATGGCATGTTGTAATCCATCCTCAAAAAATATTACCCTTGCTGCATCATTTCTTACCATACTAGGTAAATTTATAAATAGCTCAGTGAATGTAGTTTCATAGTCCATGACAGGAATGTCTCCCTACTGAAGGCTTAACAACTCTCGAGATCCCTCTTCCCTATGTCTCTATGAGTAAAACTGCTCGAAAAACCTGTCCTCAGATCCATTTCATGCTAGTCCCTCATGCCTGTGGGCTTGAACCTGCACATCCAACCATTGATTTGCTAGTCGTCAGAGCATGTATGTCACCAGATTGACCCTCCACCCTGGAGGCATCTTGAGCTGCTCAAAGATCATATGCATTCTCTATATCAAGTTCTCAGCTTCTTGTGTACCACTATCACCCTAAAAAAGAGATGTGTTCTATGACGGGAACTCCCGTGTCAGATATTCCATATATGTCTCGGTACACTACGCACCTCTGTCAATCCCCTAAAAGACATGTATCAGGCTAGATCAGAGCTACTCATTGATCCATGGTCAGAATGATGCCAAACCCCGTTGGTGTCCTACCTATGCTATATCATGTACCTGTTCCAATCCCTGAGCCTATACCTATTGCTCATGCTCTACCTGCACCAGATCTTGAATTTGATACTACTATTATGACATTGTACCATCTTTCGCCCGATGCACCATCTAAGTCGACTAAAAGGAACCCGCTGAATACCATAAATGGTCATACATCCCATATATATATATATATATATATATATATATATTTATATAACAATATATATTCAATGAAGATAAGAAAAGAAATTAAGAGGCATCATAAAATAACTACCCTTACTCTCCTCTACGCAACCCATTCCAATGGCATCCCAACCACATGGCCTCCTTACCGTCCCTCGACAGAGCCACGTATCAAAAGTACCTCATGCCATGGTCATCCTGACAACTAACATTGCCTCGAACCAACGACTAATTCATCCAATCTCGGTGATCAAAATCACCTCAACCATAGTACATGCCTGCTCGTACAAAAGCGAGACCCAAATACCCTATCACATGATGTTCTACAATTATATATAGCATGGAATAACACATTGCAATAGACAAGAAATCTTATTAGGAATTTAACCTATTCTTATTTTGAAAGAATATAACGCATGGAAATTGATATTATTCAAATGGCATTATCACTTCAAAAAGAATACATGCAATTATGAAAATGAAATACCCAAAAAATGTGCATAACAAAAGCAAAGAAAACAAGCTTTTCCATATCAGGCCAAGATCCAATTCTCCTTCACCACACTGATTCGAGGTTTACATATCACAATCATTAAAATCACACACAAAGTGACCCAGTGAGGTGGAAATCGTATATACTATAATCTGAGAAAAAAAGAAAAACAACAATTACCACCCAGGGAAACTTGGTCCATCCCTCGTACATGGGGCTTTAGGCACCCAAGAACAATCTAGAACCCTAGTTCTAGTCACAACCTACCTCCAGTATACCATATTCCAAATAGTAAAACCAATAGAAAGAAAAAGGGAAGCCTCAATATCATTAGTAGCTAGCAAAAAACTGCAACTAAATCCCAGTCAATAACTCCTTTGATACAACTTTTTAATGACTCGGAACCAAAAAACAGCCCGAACAATGCTGAATGGGTCAGGTGTTACTATGGTAGGTTCACCTCCCCGAACGCCAAAGGATGAAAACGAACAGCCAGTGACATACAGTTATAGTGGGAAGGCTATACCCTCTCAGAGGATAATAATGGTACTGGTCTAAGTATAATAATAAATATGAAGTGGAATAAATGACTTACCAGTCTCGAATCAGACCCGTGGAGCAGAAGAACATTCAATATCAATAAATAGTGGAAGCAATAAATATAAACAATAGCAGTGGAATGTAAACAGAACAACATGCTGATCACTTGTAACTACTACTAAACAACAAAACATGCATCCAAAGCAGGTCATACATATCCATATATATATAAAGGGTGCCCATGGATAACCAACTATAGCTATATAACAAGTAATCATGCTGATGCAGTAAAGGAACCAAAAAAAAATATTCTCCTTCTATGCAAGACCTCAATTTTCATACCATATCCATATAATAACTAATGTAGTCCAACTCCTGATGTTTTCCTCTTTCCTGGACATAAATCCATAATGTCTACATGCATCCCAAAGGGACCGTGTAGGGTGTGAGATGAATCTAATTATTATACCACCCAAAGGTGCATACCTAATATAAGTATTTAAGAAGTAATGAAATTATAAAAAACCATAAAAAGTATGTTGTACACAAAAAACATAAACTCCACTGGTGCTCAGTAGCCACCATGGAGTGTCACCTGCTTCGACCAATGCTGGAATCTCTGTCATGTTGCCTTACACCATGTGCCCCATGACACCTCAAGTCTCAAGTATCGATATCTAGTAAGCATTCCCAATAAATAATAATTCATAGGAAGTGTGATTCATTTCCTTAAAGAAGTAATTGGAGGGACATCGATGTATGCCCTCAAATAATGTAACGATAGGGACAACAATGTCTGCCTTGAATTATTGTAATCGAAGGGACAATGATGTCTACCCCAAAATAATGTAACTAGTGGAGTAGTGATGTCTTCACTCAAATAATGGGGAGCCTCTTCCCCCAACCTGATATCCTCAATGCTATCCCTCGATGATTCCTCACCTTCCACATGGCTTGCTACAACAATCACCCCCAAACTAAAAGTAACTAAACCGCAACTAACAAGGGCCTCTACCCACATGAGTGGTCAAAACCAACTTATCAAAGAGTCTCTTTGTGTGCACACTGCACAAAGATCCAAGTGAGTGGTAATCACCAAAATAGTACACAAGCCACAACACCTATGACACCTTGTGTCCCTACGACCATGCTGCTCAAGTTCGACGACCTTGCCATCCAAGCAGTCTGGGCCATTCCCAACCTGATAGTCAACCTACCTCATACCGACATCCATGTAACCAAATCCCATGGTCAGAACCACCCAATGTAACCCAATACAAGTCCATACTATGATTAGTATCACTCAAGGATATCAGGGCCACGCCCAACACAACCACACGGGTTCCAACATATACAATTCAACAATTACCTATATAACCAAAATAATCACTTCCAAATAGGAAAAACAAACTAAACAATTGAAAAGAAATAACCGAGTGTTGTCCCATACTGGAAATGAGGCCTTCAAAGCCTCCGACAATTCATTTCAAGGTTCAATAAACTAAACTCAATAGTTTCAAACAATACAATTTAATTATAACCATTTTGGCACTCCCCGACCAAATTCTCCAACAGGAAACGACCCCTCGCCTTTCTTCGATCAAGAAAAATAGGTAACATGCAAAACAAAAGGCAACCCATAAGTCTAATAAACAATTAAACATGCAATAGTAGGTAAAACAGTATCACGCTCAGAATACCCGAAAATGCGCCAAAGGTTGCGCCACCCATTAGTATGTGAAAACACAAAAAGAAGGTATGCACCACCTACCTAAGACTCACTGACTTAGGTACATCTGATATGGAGCTTCAATTTGAAGACGATATTCGTTGATCTATGTTTCTGTCAAATCCTGACATTTCTATTCAGATGGAAACTGCGACGTGTGAGGCAAAGAAACATGAACAAAATAGGGTGTAAAGGTTTAGCCTCACTATTGCGATCCTGTGGCCATCGACATATTGAAGAACAAACGTCAGATGATGATTCTAGGGTAGGAAATGTACTTTGAAACTTCAGAACATGCCTTTTCCAAAGTTGGGGAATAAGAAGCTATTTTTTGAAATTAAACGCAACAGTCTTTCTTTATAGAAAATAAAAAAAGTACATAGTGTGTATATAAGGAATATAGATCATGTAGTGGCCTTTTCCATAATCCGACTTAAGAGGGGAAGCCACACGGATTGGACGCGCCAAATGGGTTGACACACACCGTTAACATAGCCGATACACAGAAGGGAGGATACGTGGCATGTCAAGCAACACTACACGTCGGGTTGTATGAAATTTCTACATGATCATCACATGACATGTACTCAGCAATCAAACATCTGGTACATTCCTAACCACTCCATGGCGTGTACTTTAGAGTACACAATGTGTAATTTTGAAATTTCCATAACATCCAAGATTTTCCCAGTTTTCATAGAAACATGTGAAAAAATCAAACAGGGTCAGGATGTTGACCCATTCTAAAAACTCGGGTTCTTACAATAAATGTAGTTTGATTTTTCAAATACTGGAAATGAAATAATTCCATTCTGAGTTAGAGTTTCTTGAGGATTCTCATATATGGGTTTTAGTGTTTCAAAATACTAAAATGTGTTTGTAATGATCAAAATCATTTAAAAGAAACTCATATAGTCTTGAAATCATGCTAGGACCATTCATCAGTTATTTTTTACTTTTATGAATAGAAAACGTGTCATTCTGACATGCGGTGTAGTTATAATTACATAGTAATCAATTTTTAAAGGTACCAAAGCCTTTAAAAAAATGTTTCGGGGGAATCTAAACCAAAAAAATGATGTTGAATCTCAATGAAATCATAATAAAACAACTGAAGATTGATTTTTGAAATAGAGGAACCAACAACACATCATTCCATGTTATAGTTTGAGTAAGATGGATGTAATTGCATTTTTAGTGTTTTAAAACAATAAAATATATGTGTAATGGGAATAACCATATAAAAAACATCATATTGACAAGAAATCATGGTATATCCACTGATAAGTAATTTTTTATTAGAAAACATAGAAAACAGTTCAATCTGAAGTGATGTGTGGTCAAAATGGATCTGTAAACACTTTTTAAACGTACCAAAGCCATTTAAAACATGTTTTGGAAATCTAAAATAGAAAAACAATGTTGGATTTATAGAAAATCAAAGGAAAATGTTTGTAGATTTATTTTCAAAATATAGGAACTATCAAAACGTCATTAAAGGTTATTGTTTTCCTAGGATGATCGTGGATGCATGTTTAGTGTTCTAAAACTCTAAAACATGTTTTTAACTATCACAAATATGAAAAATAACCTTATATTGATTTTAAATCATGGTAAAACCATTTTTGGGTTATTTTTGATGTATAGGAACAAATAACATGTCCATATAGCATACATTGCGGTTGGAATGACTTGTTAAACATTTTTGAAAGGTAATAATGCCTTCAGAAACATGTTTTATGATGTAAAAACCGGAAAAAAACTTTATATTGTTCTGAAATAATTGAATAATTTATTTTTATACTATTGGAACTGAAAATATTTCATTTTGAGCTATGGTTTTCTAGGGATTGAGGAAACACATTTTTAATATTTTTAAACACTAAAACACATGTGTAATGGACAAACTAATTAGAAAAAACCTAATACTGATGTGAAATCATGTTACAAACATATTTTATTTGTTTTTTAAGTGTACACACATACAACACCTAAATTTGATGTGTGTTGTTGTCATAATGACTTGGAAAACACTTTTTAATGCTATCAATGCTTTTAAAAACATGTGTAGGGGTTAAAACCTATAAAATAAAATTTTATTTCCATAAAATCAAAGAAAAAATATCATATATTGATTTTTTAAATATAGGAACTAACAAATCATCGTTCTAAGTTACAGTTTTCTCTGGATTCCCGTAGATGCATTTTATGTGTTTTAAAAAACTAAAACTTGTGTGTATGGTTTAAAACAAAAGAAAAAGACCTCACATTTATGTGAATGAGTTGGGAAAACACATTTGATTTATAGATAATGTCAATCCGGCCTATGATCTGGTTAGAATGACTTAGTAAATATTTTTTAATTGTACCAGAGACTTTAAAATCATTTTTCCGGGGGTCAAAACCTAGAAACCAATGTTATATTACCCAAAAATAATAGGAAAATGACAAAAGGTTTATAATTTAAATACTGGGACTGATAGAACATCATACATATTAACAGTTTTCCTCAGATAACCACAAACATATATTTATGTTTTAAAACTTGAAAATTTGTTACTAACTAACAAAACCATAGAAAAACCCTAAATTGATGTGAAATCATGGAAAAATAACCATTGTGTTGGGTTTGAAATGAAGGAAACATTTTCTTATCAATGCATTTAAAAAATATTAATTAAATTTGAAGAACACCACCTAAAAATTTATAAATTAATTAGAATGTTTACTTATTCCTTTTCTTTTTCATATGTTTAATAACATATTAAATAGGTATGTTTTTTTTAAATGTGTTTTTCTTGATATATTATTTGTTTTATGTAAAACATTTTTCAGATTGATTAATAAAATAAAAAATCTTATGTGCAAATTTTTGAATATATTCGATATCTTTTCTATTTCATTTTTTTCATTGTTATGGTTTTTATTATGGGAAACAAATGTTAGAAGTAAGATGGAGGTTGAAAATTCTGATCCATGAAATTCTTGAGAAGGGATTTCTGAGGGTTTTTATTTTTCATGCTATGTTTAAATTTTATTAATGATTCCTCTATAATTCTATTTTTTTTTGTTTTTTTTTGTTATAGTTTCTAAGATGATGTGGATAATTTTAGATTATGAGATGATGTGGAGGTAGACATATGCATTGGAGGTTGTGGGTTTTATGTTTTTTGGCATGGTTTTTTGTATAAAATATTTTTTATGTATATATTGATGACTGATTTATGAGTTGACTGGTCTATTGGTTGGCTGATGTATATATTGACTTAGGTTTTGCTGACTGTGGATATTTTTTACATATGATTATGGGTGTATGATTTGTAAATTATGGGTTTATCATAAATTTATGTTTCAGTTTATTACATTACATTTTTTATATTTAAATTTTCTAATAATTATTTTAAAAAATAAATTTTAATTGTAATATTTATTTGTATTTTAAAGTAACTTATGTTAAGAATGTTAATGAATATTCTAATTATCATTGGTTACTATTAAACACCTCTAAACATAACTACAGATGATATATTTAGTGGCCCATAGGTTCATGTTATCTATTTTATTTATAGGATTTTATTAAATAATACCAAAAGTGAATAAAACTAAAACATCCAGTAAATACTCAAAAAATTAACAAATAAATAACAGTTGGTAAATTTAAAAACACCATGAAATGACTGTAAACCATATAATATGTGGTCATTTTTATAATCACAACTATACTATTGGGTGGTGATATAATCTTCCTCTAGTTCAAGAAACAACATTTACTAATACCCTCTTTTTTATAGTGGTACTAGTATAATCGAAATGGAAACAAAAGGCCCAAATCAACTATGTCTATGTGAATCCCAAGAGTTGACTTGATCCTCTATTCCTAAGAACCCATCATAAAAAAATCACGCATCAATAGTTGTGTGCTTCCCATTATCCTTACCTATGTCCATGAAAAATTTCACCATACCAAATGGTGGCCCAAGTGTGAGTCGAACTCAGTAGGTCACCATCAACAGTTTATAATGAAAATCTAGTCTATCGATACAAAATACAATAGTATATGACTATAAAAAAATATAAAGTAGAATAGAAATGAAAACAACATTTCGAATTAGATCCATTTGGGATACCCAATCGGCCCTACCAGCTTTGGCCTAAGCCAGATTTCTTTGAGTGTTTGAACTTTTTGTAATGCCCCGACCCTAGTTACCCAGAATCTGTGCCTTATTACATAACATTGGAATGATCAGAAAATATCATGTCTCGAAAGACTGACTAGTTTAGTAGCTTTGCAATTACTAGATATATTTATAAATTTTACATTACATCATAAAATGAAAATTGCAACAATATAGTCTCAATAGTCCACACTCTTATACCCTCATACTATCCCTATAGGTCATTCATTAAATACTTCTTCACATCCTGGGAAAAATAAAACATAGAAATGGGTTATATCAGTTGCTCAGTAAGGATAACAATATAGCGGAAACTTTCAAAAATAAGAATAAACATTTAAGGCAATGTATAACTAAAACAAAAGCCTTTTAAACTTGAACTTCAGCATAATATGGAAAAGATAAAATGAAATAATTCCATTTACTTATTCACATGGATATTCTACTAGTCGAATAATCACATGAAATATCGATAACCACTTTCCTAATGATTGAATACATAATTTCAGACTATCATAACCACATAGCCAAGGCCTCATTCCAAGACTACACATAATATTTTTTCAAGGCCTTATGCCAAGACACTAGTGTGTGTCATGAGACTAACCGATGCATTGAGGAGCTATACCAAGCTCCACCAGTCACATATTAAGTCCAATGCATTCCTCATATGAACAGGTTTAAACATAACATAAACATTCGTATTAAAACTAGCATACAAAATTTAAATACTTTATCCATAAACTATGAATGGTATAAAAATAACACATCCACAGTCAAAAATATAAAAAAACCTTCAATACAATTTCTAATTTTTGTATCATAATAAATAAACTTCAAATAAGTTTAAAATCCATCAAAGGATGTTGACATAGATGAAATTAAAACTGTTTGAGAGAAATATATCTTTTTTTGAAATCATTTAAAAGTCAAATAATTATAAAATAAAACATTTACATTGAAAATATTCTTATATGATTGTAAGGTAATCTCCGATGATTTTATAATGGTCGAAAATAGCCGCACTCGCCGTATAAGTTAAAAAAATACATTATCACCTTAATTCTGTCGAAAAGGATAAAAAGGACCTTGTTTGGAAAAACATAAAAATATTCCTTTATAAACATATTATAAAAATTCAACAAGGGTATAAATTAAATTAGCCCATAGTCTGTAGAATATTAAGAATTATTTGAAATACATTTGTCAGAAACATGGATGTGGATGATAAAAAGGTCCCAGTAGATAATTACGTATAAACAACCTCAGATAATGAAGAGATTGTGAAATAAACCCTTACCTTGTACTTTTCCTTGGTTGAGGGTTGTTTAACCTCCTGTATAATGGTTAATTAAATGTTATTAAATTATACAATAATCATATACATTAATATGATATCATATATGATCTTTTAACATTTATTTTTTAATAATGTCTTAGTATTATCGTTGTTTCGGGTGTTAACCTACTCGTTTTATTTTAAATATTTTGTTAAATAAGAAATGTTTGTTATGGATAGGTTGTATATTATTCATATAAATAATTATATCAAGTCCTTAAACATTATTATTAATCATTAAATGTGAATTAGTCTTGAATGGATACAATGGAGAATGAATCTCATTGCGTTCGTGGAGACGGTAGTCCGTACGTACGCACGAGTGACAATATCATTATTTTGATAATAAATAATATATAATTGGATGATATATCATATATAAAGAATCAATATCATGTTATATTTATTATTTACATGAATTACCCATCATTATTATATCCATCTAAATAATAATGTTTTGAATAACAATTACACCACGACGTGGAGACGGCAAGCCGTACGTACGCATGTATGTTGACATGTCATTCAAAGGATGGATAGAATACTGAATATGGTTGTACCATATTTATAATATCATCATAGTATATATAAGATACTAGAGTTATTATTTTATGTTGGGAATAACAAATAAAGAAGAAGTTGAAGAAGAAAGTAACTTGAAAGAGGGTTGTGAAATCATTACCTCTTAATCGGGTTCTTCATTTTGATTTGATCAAAAGGGAACCTTAGGTTGGCTTTATGATCAAAATAAGGCCTCTAGGTCAAACTGAGGGAAGTGGAGAGAATATTTGGGTAGGGTTTAGCTGAGCCAAAAGGCTTTGAAGGTGTGAAGAATTTGTTATAATTTGTGTCCTTTTATAAGGTGGAGGAGGGGCTGTTTATGAAAAACTAAAAGTATTATTATATAATAAATTCATATTCGGTTTCTAATGGATAAAAAGTGGATTATTTAAATGTTAAGGTGGGGATAGGTCTAAATTATTTCAAACAATATATTTTAGATTGGTTTGGGTCATTGTATTAACCTTATCATTTAGTTTTAACTCTTAGTTAATTAGTTTGACATTTACCATGTCACTTTGTATTTTTATATTATATAGTTAATAAACATACTATATATATCCAAGAGACCCCCCAATTAGTCCATTAATGATACAACTAGCATGATATAAGTCCTTTTGCTGAACCTGCGATTTTTAGGAATAGAATATCAATTAATAATATAATATTTGTTTTAAAAACTCTTTTATGTCCATTTTGACAATATTGGGTATTTTGATTTTGATAATTTCTTAAAATCATTATTACTTCCAAAAAAATTTATATAACTAATACTAATATGTCATATTAACCTTGAAAATTCGTTTAATTCATAAAAAGTCACAAATTACATTTATTTTGATATTTATAATATCATTTATTTTAATATTTCATTAATTAGGTAATTACTGCATCACAATTATGTCATAAATAAATTAAATTATTTAATGTCTAAAAATTATAAATAAAATACCATTATGTAGTAAATAGTTTTATATTTTTAATTAATATTTTTAATCGAAAATATAACATATTTAACCTTATTTGAAAATTGTTTTGGTAAAAGATATATGCTTATATCATTTTTGTATTTACCTTAACTTAATTAATATAAAGTGTTCTTATCGCCTACATGTGGCTCCATGGGGTCCCAAAATCGACCCAAAGATGGCCATGGTCTGACTTGTATCAACAAATAAGGTTAGGAAACAATTTAGGGTAATTTATTATTATTATAATATTATATTTTTACCCTTATTTACTGGATTTACCCTTTAACCATGGTAAATAAAATATTCACCGAAGTAATTATTCAAAATGTCTAAAAATAAAAGTTACCTATTTACACAATTTGGAAATCATGATTCCAAATATGGAATCCATTTTTCGAAATTCAAAACATAGAACTGAAAGAAATTATTTTAAAATTAATTCCCGTTGTTAAAACAAAAAGCGTGTTTTTAAGAGATATAACTATCAAAATATTAACACTTGTTTATGTCCGGTTTAATTGTGAAATTATATCCAATGAACAACATTGTATTAAAGTGTAAAAATATATTCCAAATATACTTTAAAACCATTCAAATTAATAACTTATCACTATTAATTATTTTGATTAAAGAAGTTGTTTTTAATTAAAATTTTGTAATTTTCACTATTCATAAAATATATGAATGTTTTCAGAAAAATACCAAAATTTCTTCCTAGGATTATTTTGATATTCCAAATCAAAAATGAAGTTCATTTTGAAAGATATAATTTTTAAAATTTCAAAAAGTGGTCATTACTATTCATAACGGCTAGTTTGATTGGTCGTGGTGTGTTAGAATCTCGAAGATGCGTACAAAACATGATATTGTATTATTCAAAGAGAATTATACCATTGAAGCTTGGGGTGTTACATTCTATGCTCCTTCAAATAATTTCATCCTCAAAATTTCTAGAATACAACCACATTAAAAGACTTAGGTGGTTCTTCATCATAAGTTCCTCGGGTTCCCACATTGCCTCTTCTATCTTATGGTTACTCGATAGAACTTTTACCGGACGAGTCATCCGGTTTCTCAGTACTTGTTCTCTCATATCAAGAATCCTGAAAGGCTCTTCACAAAAAGACAAATAGGTTTCCAGTTATAATTCCTCATAGGCTAGTACATGCATTGGGTTAGGCATGTATTTTCTCAAGAGTGATACGTGGAACACATCGTGAACTTTGGAGAGATTTGGTGGCATTTCCAAACGGTAAGCTACAGCCCCAATACGTTCTAGAATTTTGAAAGCTCTAATGTACCTGGGACTCAATTTACCCTTCGTACCGAAACGTATGACTCCCTACCATGGAGATACCTTCATGAAAACATTATCTCTAACCTAAAATTCCAAATCCTTACTTCAGTTATCGGCATAGCTCTTCTGCCTACTTTGAGCTGCTTTGATGAGGTTTTGGATTACCTTTACCTTCTCTATGGTTTCCTCCACCAGTTCTAGGCCTACATGTTTTCTTTCACCAATGCCATCCCAACAGGTTGGTGTGCGACATCTCTTTCCGTATAATGCTTCATATGGTGCCATCCGAATACTTGAATGGAAGCTATTATTATAGGAAAATTCCACCGGAGGTAAATATTGATCCCACATACCCTGAAAGTCAAGTGAGCATGATCTCAACATGTCTTCTAAGGTTTGAATAGTTTGTTTTGCTTGTCCATCAGTTTGGGGGTGGTAGGCAGTGCTCAAACGAAGTTCAGTATCCAGGGCTTTTTGGAGACTTTTCCAGAATCCTGAAGTAAAACGGGGATCACGATTAGAAACAATTGATAGGGGTACTCCATGAAGTCTCACAAATTCATTAATATATAGTCATGCTAGACGTTCAAGTGGTAGATCTTCTCTTATAGCATGAAAATGTGTTGACTTGGTAAGACGATCAACAACAACCCATATCGCATCGATCCTTCTATGATTCTTTGGTATCCCCATGACAAATTCCATCATAATATTATCCCATTTCCACTCTGGTATGGGAAGAGGTTTCATGACTCCTCCAGGCCATTTCCTTCCAGCTTTAACTTGTTGACAAACCATACATCTTGACACAAAATCAGCAGTCTCCCTCTTCATGTTGTCCCACCAAAAATGTTCCTTCAAATTTCCATACTTTTTGGTGCTCCCAGGGTGTATAGAGAAATTGGAGCTATGATCATCATATAACAATTCCCTTTTTAGATCAGGTATATCTAGAACACAAATTATCTTCCCAAATTTTAAAATTCCTTCTTCATACACGAAGTCTCTTAATCTCCCATAATTCATAGCTTTAATCTTCTTTTGAAATTCTTCATCATTGGTCTGAGAACACCCAATCCTTTCTAGTAAAGATGGTTTGGCAACCATTTGAAAAATCCTTGATGTTTCACCTTCCATGGTTTTTCCCATGTCCATCTTCACTAGATCCATGAAAATTGGATCCCTTTAAATTCTCATATTGTTCAAAACTCCATGATCTTTTTTACTCGAAGCATCTTCCACCTCATTTTCCTTCCCTGGGTGGTAGTGTATCGTTCAATCATAATCCTTGAGTAATTAAAGCCATATACTTTGCCACATGTTGAGATCATTTTGTGAGAAAATATACTATAAACTCTTGTGATCAGTAAAAATCTCACATTTTTCACCATAGAGGTAGTGTCTCTATTTCTTCAATGAAAAGATCATAGCTGCTAACTCAAGATCATGTGTAGTATAGTTTTTCTCATGAATTTTCAACTATTGTGATACATAGGCAATAACCCTATCATTCTGCATAGGGACACAACCAAGTCCTTTCTTCGATTCATCACTATAAATAACGAACCCATTATTCAGTGATGGTAGAGTCAATATAGGAGCATTGACTAATATTATTTTCAATTCTTCAAGACATTCTTCACACTCTTTTGTCCAAACAAATTTAACCCCTTTACGTGTGAGCTTAGTTAATGGGTTAGCTAACCGAGAAATATTCTGGATGAAACATCGATAATAACCTGCTAAACCAATAAAACTATTTACCTCAGTTATAGTCGTTGGTGCTGGCCATTCTTGGATTGCTCTTGTCTTAGAAGGATCAATAGAGATTCCATCCTTAGAGACAATATGACCAAGAAAAGAAATCTCCTAAATCCAGAATTCAAACTTTCTAAACTTCCAATATAATTCATGTCTTCTCAGAGTCTTCAGTATAATGCGCAAGTAATTTTCATGATCTTCATAGTATTTAGAGTATACCAAGATATCATCAATAAATACAACCACAAAATCATCGAGATATTCCTTGAAAACTCTATCCATTAGATCAATGAATACAGAGGGTTCATTAGGAAATCCAAAAGGAATTACTGTAAACTTGTAATTCTCATAACTGGTTCAAAATGATATCGTAGGAATGTCTTCCTTCTTCACACACCACTGATGGTATCCAGATCGAAGGTCAATCTTTGAAATGTATTGAGCTCTATACAGTTGGTCAAATAAATCATCAATGCGAGGTAGGGGATACTTGTTCATTATTGTTATAGCATTGATCTCCTTGTGGTCGATACATAACCTCATAGATCCATCTTTCTTTTTAACAAATAGAATAGGGGCTCCCCATGGAGAAACACTTGGGCGAATAAATCCATTATTACTCAATTCCTCTAGTTGTTTATTTAATTCAACTAATTCCATAGTGGCCATTCTATAAGGGGTCTTCAATATAGGCCTTGATCCAGGAATTAATTCAATGGAAAACTCAACTTCTCGTTCTGGAGGATGTCTAAGTAAATCTTTTGGAAACAAATCTACATATTCTTTCATAATAAGTACATCCTCTATTTGAACATTCCTTTCCTATCCCACAGTTATTTCATTCTCTTCCTCCTCAATAATTGAATTTAGTTGAGCTACTGGGGGTGGATCTAGATAAGAATTAGGTGGTGACGATTCTGCTCTAATGAAAAGGTGTTCCCTATCATCATCATCAAAAATTGTTACCTCCTTCTTCTTACAATTAATCTTCGCATCATGGTCCGAAAGCCAATCCATACTGAGGATTATATCAAACTCAATCATAGGTATGATGATGTGATCAGTGGATAAAGAACATTTATGTGCTCTAATGGGGACTAATTCACAAAACATTGTTGCAATGATACTTCCATTAGGAGTTTTAACTGAAAACTCCCTTGTTAAATGAAATTGGAAATATCAAATTTTCTTAGAAAATTGGGAAGATATGAAACAATGCGATGATCTAGAATCAAATAATGCATTTGCTAAACTTGTGGAAACCATGAAATTACCTACCACCACATCTTTTAGAGCTTCAACCTCAGCAGTAGTTATAGCATAAGCTTGGCCTTGATCCCTTGGCATTTTCTGAGGTAAGTTCCCCTAACGCTTATGACATTAATTTTCATAATGTCCCATCTCCCTGTAGTTGTAGCATTGAACATCATTAGCTTATTTCTTCCCTTTTCAATCATGAGATTGGTGACTTTTTTCACCACACTTGTAACAGACACCCATTCCCTTTAAGAAATTACCATGGTGTTTCTTCCCACATTTACTGCAAGAGGGATATTAAACTTTTCCCTTCTTCCCCTTATTTCCATTCCCATAGTGATCAGCAGTTCTCTCCTTCTCTTACTTTTCTTTAAAGTCATAAGACTTAGAGAATTTTTTTTCTATCTTGATAACACATGAGACAATGTCTTCGTACGACGAGAAGGATTGTGAGACTAATGCTCGATGGAGAAATGGTTTTAACCCATCAAAGAAACGACCAATATTACTTCTTGGGTTACATATATAATCTCCAGTATAACTTTCTAACCTTGTAAAGTTAGCCTCATACTTTGTGACATTCTCATCCTCCCTTTGTCTCAGTCACAGAAATTGCCTTTCCATATCTACTCGATGGTCACGAGGAAAGTATTTTTCTAAAAACAGATCTTTAAACTCCCTCTATTCCATAATTGATACTTCATCATCTTCCTTTTTTTTGAATCAATGACCACCATTGATCAGCATCTCTAGTGAGACGGTGAACTATAATGATATCTTTTTCCCTTTTTCTAATCCCCAAAGCTTGAAATATTTTCTCTAGGGAACTTATCCATTACTTAGCTACCAATGGAGTTGTACTCCCATTGAATGTTGGTGTTTGTTTCCTCATGAATTGATCTAACATTTATCCTCCATGTTGTGGATCAGGGTGCTCCATATAGGTACGTTTATTATTCATAACCTGATTGAGTTATCCTAGTACGGTGATAAGCTGATCAGCACCAGTTGCATCACCAGCTCCACTATTATTATCTTGAGCAGGCGAGCAATCCATACATGGAGTGCGTGCATTAATACGGTTTCCATTTATTCCACTAGGATCCATTTCTAAACAATGGAAAAAACTAGATCAGTTTATGAATCAAAATACATAATTCCATTCCTGTAAAACACTTAACAAAAATTGAACTATTTATGTATATAATCCATAATCATAAAAATGTTTTCTTTGAAAAAGTATATACTCATAAACCCTTCCTAATGGTTGTAAAGAAAATGAGAATTATCCTAAGCATATCCCCTGGGAGTGTCGTAACAAAGAGTGCAGCAAGGCCCGTTGTCGTGCACCAGTTCCCGTTCAAGTCTAGCACAAATCAGTGTTTTCAGGTTTTACCCCTAGGTACATCTATTCCAGAGTCACCTCTACCTACTCGTATCCAGACAGGGATGTATTGCTCGGAAAACTCACAAAATCTCTAGAATACAAAAATTCTAGGAAGTTCTACTGTACTAATCCTCAAAGTCCTTCATAAGTCTATGTGCTCTAATCAGAGTTTTTCAAAATCTAACTTCCAATGTTTGTACTAAACTTCCTCTGATACCAACTATAATGCCCCAACCCTAGTTACATAGAGTTGGTGCATTATTACATAACATTGGCATGATCACAAAATATCATGTCACGAAAGAACGATTAGTTTAGTATCCTTGGAATCACTATATATATTCATAAAATTTACATTAAATCCTAAAATGAAAACTACAACAATATAGTCTCTATAGTCCACACTCTTATCCTCTCATACTATCCATGCAGGTCATTTATAAAAAAATTCTTCACAGCATGGTAAAAATAAAACATAGAAAGTGGTGACCTCGGATGCTTAGTTAGGATAACAATTTAGCAGAAACATTCATAAATAAACATAAACATTCAAGGAAATGTATAAATAAAACAAAAACCTTTTAAACATGAACATTATCATAATATGGAGAAGATAAAATGAAGTAATTCCATTTAATTATTCACATGGATATCCTACTAGTCGAATAATCAAATGCAATATCAATAACCACTTTCATAATGATGGAATGCATAATGCCAGACTATCATAACCACATAGCCAAGGACTCGTTCCATGAATACAAATAATTTTTTGTCAAGGTCTTGTGCTAAGACACTAGTTTGTCTTATGAGACCTACTTATTCATTAAGGATCTATAACAAGCTCCACCTGTCACATATTAATTCCAATGCATTCCTCATATGAACAGGTTTAAACATAACATAATCATTCGTATTAAAACTAGCTTACAAAATGTCAATAATTTCTCCATAAACTATGAATGGTATAAAAATAAGACATCCACTGTCAAACATATCAAAAAAACTTCAATAAAATAAGGAAGTTTTGTATCATAATAAATAAAATTCAAATAAGCTGAAAATCCATCAAAGGATGTTGACATAGATGAAATTAAAACTATTTGAGAGAAATATCTCTTTTTTGAAATCATTTAGAAGTCACATAATTATAAAATAAAACATTTACTTTGAAAATATTCTTATAATCATGTAAGGGAAGCTTTGACGATTTTATAATGGCAGAAAATAGCTGCACCCACCTTATAAGTTAAAAAACGACAGTCTAAACTTAATTCTGTCGAAAAGGTTAAAAAGGATCTTGTTTGGAAAAATGACAGAAATATTCCTTTATAGACTTGTTATAAAAAGTCAACATGGGTATTAAATGACATTAACACATAGTCTGTAAATTAGTAATAATGATTTGAAATACATTTTTAAGAAACATGGATGTGGATGATAAAATGTCCTAGTAGATAATTACGTATAAACAACCTCAGATAATGAAGAGATTTTGAAATAAACCCTTACCATGTACTTCTACTTGTTTGAGGGTAGGTTAAACTCCTGTATAATGGTGATATAATTTTTATTAAATTATACAATAATCATATACATTAATATGATATCATATATGATCTTTTAACATTGATTTGTTAATAATGTCTCAGTATTATCGTTGTTTCGGGTGATAACTTACTCGTTTTATTTTATATGTTTTGTTACATAAGATATGTTTGTTATAGATAGGATGTATCTTATTCATATCCGAAATGATATCAAGTCCTGAAAAATTATTTTTATTCATTAAATGAGAATTATTTTTGAATGGATACGATGGGGAATGAATCTCATCGTGTTCGTGGAGACAGTAGTCCGTATATATGCGGGTGCGACAATATCATTCTTTTGATTTTAAAATAATATATAATTGGATGGTATATCATATATACAGAATCATTATGATGTTATATTTATTATTTTTAGTAATTACACATCATAATTATACCCATCTAGATAATAATGTTTTGAATAACAATTACCCCACGACGTGGATACGGTAAGTCGTGCGTACGCACGTATGGTGACATGTCATTCAAAGGATTGATAGAATACTGAATATGGTTGTACCATATTTATAATAACATCACAGTATATATAAGATATTGGAGTTATTATTTTCTAATTTTAATAACAATGAATGAAGAAGTTTAAGAAGAAAGGAACTTGAAAGAGGGTGGTGAAATCATTATCTCTTAATCGGGTTCTTCCTTTTTCTTTGATCAAAAGGGATCCTTAGGTTGGATTTATGATAAAACTAAGGTCTCTAGGTCAATTTGATGGAAGTTGAGAGAATATTTGGGCCGTTTTTGTCCAATCCAAAAGGCTTCGAAGGTGGGAAGAATTGGATTGAAGTGGTGTCATTTTATAAGGGGGAGAAGGGGGTCTTTTGGAAAAACTTAAAGTATTATTTTATAATAAATTAATATTCGGTATATAATGTCTCCCAAGTAGATTATTTAAATTTTAAGGTGGGGATGAGTCTAAATCCATTCAACAAATATATTTTAGACTGGTTTGGGTCATTATAATAACCTTGTCTTTTAGTTTTAACTCATAGTTAATTAGTTTTACACTTAACATGTCACTTTGTATTTTTATATTATATAGTTAATAAACATACTATATACATCCATGCAACCCCCAAGTGGTCCATTAATGATAAACCTATCATGATATAAGTCCTTTGGACGAACCTTATATTTTTAGGAATAGAATATCAATTAATAATATAATATTTGTCTTAAAAACACTTTTGTGTCAATTTGGACACTATTGGGTATTTTGTTTTTGATAACATCTTAACAACATTATTACTTCGAACAAACTTTATATAACTAATACTAATATGTAATATTAACCTTTAAAATTAGTTTAATTTATAAAAAGTCTCAAATTACATTTATTTTTGAATTTATAATATCCATTATTTTAATATTTCATTAATTAGGTAATTACTGCCTCACCATTGTGTCATAAATAAATTAAATTATTTAATGTCTCAAAATTATAAATAAAATACCATTATGTAGGAAATATTTTAATATTTCAAATTAAAATTTATAATCGAAAATATAACATATATAACCCTATGTAAAAATTGTTTTTCTAAAAGATATATGTTTATATAATTTTTGTATTTACTTTAACTTAATTAATATAAAGTTTCCTTATCACCTACAAGTTGCTCTATAAGGTCCCAAAACCATCCCAAAGATGCCCATGGTCGGAAATGTATCATCCATTAATGTTTGGACACATTTTATAATAATTTAGTGTTATTATAATTGTATTTTTTACCCTTAATTACCTGACTTACCCTTTAACCATGGTAAATAAAATATTTACCGAAATAATTATTCAAAATGTATAAAAATAAATGATAACTATTTACACAATTTGGACACCCTGATTCCAAATAGGGAATCTATTTTTCCAAATTCAAAACACAGAATTGGAAAAAATTAATTTAAAATTAATTCCCGTTGTTAAAACAAAAAAGATTGTTTTTAAGAGATATAACTATCAAAAGATTGACACTTGTTTATGTCCGGTTTAATTGTGAAATTGTGTACAATGACCAACATTGTATTAAATGGTAAAAATATATTCCCAGTATACTTTAAAACCACTCAAATTAATAATTTATCACTATTAATTTTTTTGATTAATAAAGTTGTTTATAATTAAAACATTGTAATTTTCAATATTCACCAAAATATGAATGTTTTCATAAAAAATATAAAAATTTCACCGTAGGCTAATTTTGATATTCTGAATCAAAAAATGAAGTTAATTTTGAAATATAAAATTTATAAAATTTCAAAAATTTGGTATTAATATTCATAACGGATAGTTTGATTGGTCATGGTGTGTTAGAATCTCGAAGTTGCGTACAACACACACTACTGTATTATTGAAATAGAATCGTACCATGGAAGCTTGGGGTGTTACACTTTTAATTTGGATAGGGTCCAAAATAATGTAACCAAGGAATCAATTTATAAGAACCACAAGAGATCAAGGTTATACTCATGGAATCCTTGACTTACAAAAGTCAAACCTACTAACATAGATCATATGTAATGTTTTCCATTAGTTTTTTACTATAATTCACAGGATAAACCCCTTGAATTAAACTCCTAAGGGATTATTACCGAGTATTATTAGAATTCAAAATTTAATTTTGGGAAATACATGAATTGAATCCCAAGAAATGATCCATTTCATTCCTTTTTTAGGGAATATAATCCAAATCCTAGTATCACATCCCCTGATTTTCAGTTTTCAGATATTTCCAGGTGATTTTTTAGTGTCCTGTGTATTCACAAATCTAAGACATTAATTGAATTGAATTTGGTAGTACCACTTTTAATTCATTTCAATGAATTTGGTGGCATCCTCTGAGTTCTCCCAAGGAATTATAGGTTGTGAATCCCATGTTTTCTCATGGAATTTCTGGAATATAATAGTTTAATCATCATCCATAATATTATTCATAATATAATTGGTAATTAATCATAAACTTTGTTGCCTATGTTATTTAATAATTTTTTAATTCAAATGAAAATTACATTTGTGTGTGATAATCTAGAAACACCATAATGGGTGGATCATGATAATGACATAAACAACCAAGAGTGTCTAAGTGTCTCATAAAAGGTCTAAGTTGAGGTTTAGATGTAATGTTAAATGAATATGGATCTTAGGAGAAACAACCAAAAAAATTGGCATGCAACACAATAACATAATTTATGATCATCATGATTTTTAGGGGAAACTATTATACTACATACCTCAACCCTAGAAAAGACTCTCCATACACTATTGTCCTTGTTTTTGGGTTAGAATGAGATAAAAGTAATAACTAGAAAAATGTACTAAAAATAAGGTATATTTTAATGTAGCGATAAAATAACAAATATGACAAAGAAACTGAGAATGGATGGTCAAGTGTTAGTCCTAACAATGGTTTTCAAACCTGACAAAAAAATGAAGGAATTGGAGGCCTAATGAGATTGATCAACCCAACAACCATGTAGTAGAGAATGAGAGGTTATGTTGGTAATTGTTGTTGGTAATGAGTAGGGGAATAATGAAATTATATTTAATTTTTATGATGGGAAAAAATTAATTTTACCTAATTCTTAATAGGGTAAAAGATTTGGCTACATAGTTATCTAAATTATGGGCTAACCATGAACCCCGTAGAGTTTCTCCAAAAACTGAATTTTTTTATGAACCTACACAAATGATCTGAAAACCTCCTTTAGTTCATTGGTAACTTTTATGAGACAAATACATGGGTTTTTTATAGAATAAAAATGGTTTTTACCTCAATGATAAACTAATATCTTATAGATACAATATGATTTTGATTGTTTTTTCCAACCTATTAATATTAGATATTAAAAATTTGGAAAAGTTCTATGTGGTTCTTGTTTGAGTATGAATATTATGTCATATTCAACAATGAAAAACATTTTTTTGGATGAGGATAATTCCATGAATGTTTTCAATTAATTAAAATTTAAAAAATTGATATATCAATTAGTTTTCATTGAATTAGTTTTTATAAAATTGGATAAATTGTATTTTCAAGTGTATTTACTTGTTTTCAATATGAATTGATAAAATACACTCATCATTCTTTGGATGATATTATAAAAAATTGGCATAACCATCTATTTCTAAGAAATGTGTTGAGTTATCGTTATGAGATGGTGGTGAATAAGTAAAACTAAATATATATTGACAAATGATAATTATCGATGATGAATAAAAATTTTGGAGTATGGTTGACAATATAAAATTGAACTATGTTACTACGATGGAAGAAATAAAAAAATAAGTTATTTTTATGTTGTAATAAAATGGATAACTAAATAATAATATTAAAAAATTATGATAGATAGATAAGATTAATGATTTTAGAGAGAATTTTCTAGAATTTGATATAAAAGAGGTCAATTATGTTTTGTTAGTTCATGATTTAATGTTTTATTTTTCATGAATAATAAAAATTTAGTATATTTAGTTTATGGATGTATAGAATGTGGAGGATGATTAAAGATTATTTTATATAATGAATGAAACATCATCTATGTATTAGAGGATAAATTAATAAGATTCATTTATTTGAAGATGGTAACATATATCTATTCCTCTATGACCAAACATGATGAGGTAATTTATAGATAAATTTAAATAAAAAATGTTGTTATAGAAGGAAATTAAAATTATTCTACCTTGTTGTTAGAAACATATTGAAATTTATTTTTAAAAAACACTTTTAGTAATGTTTTATGAGTGGATGTTAAATGACTCAATATTTTGAGCATAAATGGAATGGACCATACACATTGAGATGTTTATTATTAATCAATTACTTCATATAAATAGTGGAAAAGTTTGTTAAATTTCATTAATGGGATGGTAGTAATTATTTAGATCAAATATATTAAGTATAAAAATTTGGATGGTGTCATTATCCACAAGAGATTATCTCTCCCAAATTTCTTTCCCCTATATCCTTTGTTTTTTGTTTACTTACATTTGGTGTAAAGTTCTTCATCTTCCTTATGATGTTGTGAAGGGTCTCTCTCATCTGGATATTTTGGTGTTTCATTGGTTTCTTTCTGTGTTTTCTTTTATTGGATTCTTCCCAATAAATTCAGATCAAGATTGACATGGATTGTATGTCACTTTTACTATTTTTATTTTGGTTTTTTCATTCATGCATTAACTAATTCTGATTTCCCTATTTTACATAATAATTTGGTGAAAATATCTTGATGGTGGTCATTATTATAGATGGATTCATATATCATATATTCTTGTCTCTTGAGATCTTGAGGATAGTCCTCCTAGTCCAGTTGGTGTTGGTATATCTATCTTGATCTGAAAGGTACTAGTGGAAATGATATGCTTATGATCCTTGGAAGATAAGGGTGTGTGGTGGATATGGTTCCAAGTTCATGAATTTGGTTCCTTCACTCCTAATATTTTTATTAAGATAGCTTATTTCCATGGGTTCTGAGGAATTTTCATCAATGGAGGAGTCATGTTATGTGGTGGTGGCCTTCCATGGTGACACCACAACCCATCGATGATGATTGATCATCCATATACTATGTGTACTATAGAGTTTTGGTTGATTCACTACTAAAACCCCAAAATGTTTGTACTAAATAAATACACTCGTAAAATTATCCTTTATCAATGACAAAACATTTCTCATAAAGAATATCATATATCGTTGTTTTTAGGGTTGATAAAGCTCATCATTTTTTAACACTTTTATTTAACACTAAAAATAGAGTCCTTTATAATAGTGGATAAAGGGTTGTCTTGCATGTTTTCATCCCAGATTGGATTTCTTATTTTTTGCGTCGTGCTTCATAAATATATATGATCCCACAATACAACATGCCATTATTGTAGGGGATCAGCACCCGTATAAACCTTCTCTCACATAGGCCACAAAGGTCATCCCTTCCATGTTCCAAATCACCTGCTTAGCCAGCCTGTACTAAAAAATTTATTCTATGAAATAATAAGAAAAAAAATAAAGAATATAATTAGTGAAAATAATAAAATTGAAATAATTAAACAAATAAGAATTATAAATGAATAAATTACAAAATTATTAATATACTTATTAAAAAAATTAAATAAATGTAATATATATATTTATTATAAATATTAATGAATAGTATATATTAATTATAAATATGTAAAATAAATAAAATTTAATGACTAAACAAAATTAATTAATAATTGAATAAATTACAAAAATATTAAAATAAATTATTAATGAGACAATTATTAGTAAAAATCAATCAAATTAATATATATTAATTAATTATAAATATAAATAAATAGTAGGTATTTAATATAAATATATAAAATTAATAAAATTTAAGAATTAAACACATATAAATTCCTTATTCATCTTTTAAATATTTTTTTTCAATCTTCTCATCTTTTAAAAAATATCACTTTTCTTTACCAAAAATTCAATTTATATTACTTATTCATCGATAATATGAATGTGTTCGTTTACTATATTTATAATTTAATGATTTTAAATATTTATTTTTTAAATATTTTTATAATTTATTCAATTTTAATGTTTTTTATACATAATTATTCATTAATATGTTTCATATTTAACAATATATATCATTTACTTTAATATTTTTTATATTATGCAAAATATATATATTTGAAATAAATAAGTCGAAATTTTGTGAAAAATTGAATGAAATTAAAAGTTACATATTGATTAAAGGTATCATGTAATGGATGTTTAAGTAAATGTCATTTGTTTTTTATATTTATCATATATGAAACATGTATTGAATTAATTTTACACGTTAATTTATATAATGCATTTTTACCTAAAATGCACATACACATATTATAACTGTAATAAATTTAATTTTTAAGATTCATTTTATAATTTTAATTATTAATTTATATATTTTATATATATCATGTTTTTAATCAATAATTTTATTCATTTTCTGTATTTTTAATAAAAATGTTCTATTTATAAATTTTTTATAATTTGTTGAATTTTTTTCTTTTTTAATATAAATTATTCATATATAATCATACTTAAATTTTAATATTATTTTAATTTATTAATTTTCAAATTTTAATTAATTATGGTTTTTATAATTTCATCATTTTTAAATTTTTATTTATTCTTATTATTCATTAAAATTTAATGTTTTTATTATTGTTTTCATTTATATAATTAATATTTAATCATTTTTTTAACATATGTATATATAAATATTTATTTTAATTTTTTTAGTAATCTATATAATTATTAAAACTTATTCATTTTTTTAATTTATTCATTCTTATTATGATATATTTCATTAATATATGATTCTTTTATGTATTTTAAATCTTCAATTTAACCTATATTAAACATGTGTTGTATATATATATATTCACACTCACATTATTTTCCCACACACATTTACGTAACTAATGAAATAATATATAAAAACATACACATATTATTTGTATAATTTATAAAAACAATTAAAATTAATTTTTCATTTTCAATTACCAACTTGATATATTTAATATATTCTGTTTTTAATTGGTAAATTTTATTTATTCATTTGTAATATTCTCTTTGTTTATATTATTTTTTCATTTTTTTCATTTTTTTATTTTAATTATTTTTAGGAATTTAATGATTTTATAATATTTATTTATAAATATTTATTTACTATTTTTTAAAATTTTCAATATGTATTAATTTTCATTCCATTTTATATCCATATATGATATTTTTAATAATTATTTAAAAAAACATATCCAATTTTTACAATTTTTAATTCTTATAATTTTTTTTTTCAGTTGCACTTGTTTTTAACATTAATGCATTTAAATTACATTTCAATTAATAGTGTTTAGAATATATTAGAAAATAAATAGTTATATAAAAACATATATATATATATATATAAACATAATTGTAATTCATTATGAAATGTTGAGGCACAAAAACCCCATTATTAAATAAAACCCAGATACATACGAGGAACACGCAATACATAAAATTTCCATGAACAAGAAACAAGAATTAAAAACCCATAAGAAGGAAATTAACTCGAGATTAAGTACTAGTGTTGTTCTTAGTGGACCATTCACCTTGACTTTGGGGATTCCATCCTCTTCTCCATGTATGGACCTGCAATAATGACCCACCTCAATCATCTAGAAGTACGATATCAACATCTTCTATCATTTCTTATTCTCCAGATACAAGAACATTTTTTTGTCTTTATCCTCACTACTTTCAAATCAAATAAACTCAAAGGATTGATGAAAACTAACCTCTCAATGGATTTACCCTTTGTAGGTTGTACAATATCAGAGCCCACAGATGAAAAGGAAGTATTTCTTTTATCCAACATAGGATTCAAAAAATTTAAAGTCGCTGCATCATCCATGTCAAAAACATGTTAAACACCTACATTCTACTTGCTATAGAGGTTATAGCTATCCAAAGACCTTTAGCACTGTCCAACCTTATATCCAATATTAAGATGGTAGATACATTATATATCTTCCTTCCCTGAGTATGTAGTGAGAGAAAACTAAGATCGCACTAAATATTTGAATCATTGAAGATATGAGCATCATGGTATTTATGGAACTGATAATAGTCATAATAGTTTCATCCCTTTGAGAACTATCAATGCTTGAGGCTCTGAAGTTAAAATCAATATCATTTGATTTTTCCTTTCCATGATATGGTTTTATGGAAAATTTGGGTCCTGGATAAGTCATTGGTTCACTAATGACATGATCCTTTGGGGTATTCATGCCACTGAGCATATTATCTTGACAATCAATAATTCTCATGGATTTTTCTCCACCATCTAACCTTCCCATTGTATGACCAAATTTAAAAATGGAGATGAACAATTTGATGATTCATTAAGAAATTGATTTCATCTTGAAGAATCTATAAATGAATCAATGGGTTTAAAATAACTAGGTAGTCTAAGCGGAATAAAAAAATCTCATTTATATCTCAATGTTACACATACCTTCATCCTAATAAATATATATATTAGCCCTTTTGGGATTGGATTTCATTGAAGTGGAATTATCCATCTTCTCAATCCATTTTCAGATTTAATAAAAATCATTGTTTGTAACATCCATAGGTTTTCGTACACATTTACATGTGAAAAAATATTCATGGAAGCTTTTCTACCATCAGTTTCCCCACCACCACGGTCATCCATTATACCCCTATATAAGGCATCCTGTGAAGGAAAACCTACAAGATCCATGTGTCTTTCATCTGCTGTGTCATACCAGGACATAGTGGGATTATCATTCAGGTGAATATGATAAAAACCCATGTTTCATCACTATGGGAAGAAATGTGTCTATGAATAGGACATACTGTTATTCCTTTATTATGAGAAAGTAATTTAGAGTCAGGAATTTAGTTTCCCTAATAATTTTCATCAATATTTTCAAGGGGTTTTACACTTATGGAATTTAGTTTCCAAGAAACATAGATAGAGGTAAAATCATCTATACCATGGTCATTAATCTAGTTTTCAATTAACAAGAAAGTCATATAATTTTTTTCCTGAGGAATTATTTTTGATAATTTCTATTTAAATAAACGTTAGAACAAATAATATCCCCCTAAAATTAAACTTTGTGTGTCTATTAATTCAATTGGAATCTTATAACAATAGTGTTTTTTAAAACTCAATTCTATGATTGATCTTATCCTAGGGTATAAAGAGAAAAACATTATCAATTAGATATTAACATAATTCAAAATCAATAAAAAATCCTTTTAATGTGACTAAACATAACAATTTTGGTCTTAGTATCCATCATAATTAAAATTACAAATGCATAGGTGATATCATAAAAAAATTGGATTCCATCAGACCAAATTTAAATCTTGTATTTTAATCAAACCCCATCATAGATATCATTAAAATCATTTATGATTATGTCTATGTTCCAATCATGAGCCATTAGTGTTACCAACCATTAATTTAATGAGCCTGAACTCATTGCTCGAACTCCCAATTCTGTAGAAGGGAATTTAATATGAAAAAATCCTTAGCTAAGAGGCACACACATGAAATCCACAAGTCTCCAAATGTTGTACAAATGAGAAACTATCTTTATAAATTTCACTGTATTTGTACCATAAAGCAAAGAAATGATAGAAATAAATAAATGCTTAAAAATATATATATTATTTCTAGAATAGCTCCATTTGAAGATGATACATGAGAATTCATGCCTTTCATGATAATTCGTTATGAGACTCAATTCTCAAGAAAGGTGGATGATTTTCTTAGAAAAATAGATAAGGATGAGGAACCCTTAAAATCTCACTATTTGTTATCTTTTTTCCTTTTCTAAAGAATACAACCCCTTTCGACTAGTAAAATTATTCAACCAATAAGGTAATATGTCCGCAGTCCTTGGATGATCAAAGCCATTGTAGTCATTGAGGGGCACCAAGATGATATTTGCATGTTCCTCTATCTTAATATATTTTTAAATGAATATTTACTATATTTATAAAATTAAATATTTATAATTCAAAATAAATAAATAAATATATTTTTTTAGATGTATATATTTAATTATAAATTCATAATTATATATTTAAATAATTATAAAATTATATTATGTACATTAAAAATTAAATATATTTACTATATTTATAATTTTATTTATTAATTTATTAATATATATATATGTAAATATGTAATTATATAAATATATATAAATATTTAAAAATATATTTAAAATTACATAAATATTTTTACAAATATATAATTATAATTATAATTATAAATATATATCGAAAATTATATATATAAAAACATATTTAAAATTTTTCTAATATATTTACAATTATATAAATAATTATCTATTATTAATTATATATATTTATATATTTATATAATTATATTTATAAATAAAAAATTTAAATTCATTAAATATATTTATAATTGTAAAATATTTAATCATATTCATATAAATATAAAATTCAAAAATTACATTAATTTTATTATTAAATATTAATTATATAAGTCTTTTTTGTCACTTTTATAGTGCTAGTAAAAATATATCCTTATCTATGCTACAATATATGGAACTGATAAATTCTATCTTTATTAGTGCTACAATTATATCTCTGATAATAGAGGTTCTAGCAGTGATTATTATTTTAGAATTAATAAAACCCCTCTTTATCTGCACTATTTTAAAATATCTAATAATACCCTATATGGTCTTATAAAATTAATCCTAACTGAAATGATTTCTCTAACTCTAGTCAAGCTATATTGGAAGTCCATCTCTGCCACCACCCACCCTCAACCTTCTCTCAGATGAATCATCTATCTCAAATACTAAGGTATGTTATTATTTCTACTTGTCTTTTATATATCAATTTCATTATATTGTCCTTGATTCCTGTAGATCACCTCCCTTTACATACCTGATATGGAATCACCGTGTGAAGCCACCTAATGGATACCTGATATAACTAAACATGAATTTTTTCCTTCATGCATGAGGTTGTCTTATTAAAAGTGAATGTATTACTTATTATTTCTTTTCACACAACCTATAGCTTGTATATTCTTCTTATTCAATGTCTAGATATATGATATATAATATTTTATTCTATTTTCTAGTTTTTATTCTTATTCTTGTACTGTTATCCTCCAAATAACAGTAAACATATTATACAGATTCTTTCTCGAAAAATTGGAGGCCTAGGGTATTTAAAATTATATAAGACTATGTGTATTTTATTTCTGAACATGGGAGGTGCTGGTGGTACATTATTTGGAGATATCTACAAATGGGGTGACTGATATTTTTTAGGGGTCAAATGTCCTAGAAGATTTTAATTCCTTGTAGCTTTTTATGGATCTTCTAATTAATCATAACTGACATTTGGCCATTGAAAATTGGTGGTCACCTGAAAATTCTCAATCATTCTTCATCCTAAGGAAGTTTTTATAAAAGGTATTATATTACTCATACTTTTCTTTGAATCCTTATTATATTTTCCTTTAATAAAAAAGTCCTTTCACTAAATTAGGTTCGTATTTTCAGATTTATACACTCATCAAACTTCATAGTGGCCTCAAAAATATTGACATATCACTTTTACAATTATTTAACTTCTTAAATTATCCTATTAATGTTAAAATTTAACTTTATAATATTATTTACTTTTCAATAAATATATTCAACAAAACTCATGGTTTTATTCCCTTCCATTTATCCTCCCCTTCTATAGCCCCAATTTTTTTCTATTATGAAATCGTCAAATTCAATTATTCATTCCACTTTAATTACATTAATTCATTTATATCATGGGAGGAATAAATACTATTTATTCAATTCCTGAGAGCATGTATTCATATTTTTTTATCTAACATTGATTTCTTTCAAAGACAATTCTTCAAATCAAAGTTCACTAAAAAATACATTTAATATTTTTTAACTTTTTCATAAATATTATATTTAGTACTAGGGAACTCAACATAATTCACATTTTTAATCAATAACCCTTCCTAATATTTATTTAATGTATCAAATTTAGTATCATAATCACAATATGGCCTGCCATGTACCAAGTTAATAAATTAATAAAATTATAATCCTGCCTCTTATTTATTACAATCAATCACTACTTTTTCTATATCTTTTATATATGTTTGATACTATGAGATATCATTAAATTAATCCAACTTGTGATCTTATAATGTAAATTTCCCAATCTGACAATATGGTGATCCTAGTTGAATGAGGACCTGAATGAAAGGGTCAAACATGTATAATAAAAAATAAACCCACATATTCTGTACGTTGGTGATTTTAAATGATTATATTGAATGATTTTTATAGTGCATATATTTTAATCCTCTCAATGTTTCAGGTTTGCTTCTTTCTATCATGGATTAAAATAAAAAAAAATCATCCCATTTTTTTGTATTTCTATGTAGAAGAACCCGAATCCGTTTTATATTTTCATTCATGTGAACATATTTGATATAGATTTTTTCCACGTAAATTACTAAACTAATGTTCATTTAAAAACTCATTCTTTTAAGAATGATCTAAAAAGTGAGTGTACACAATAGAACATTTCAGAAGATTATTATGTAGGTTAATTCCCCGAATTTTTCATTTTTTGTGTCCTAGTTCTATATATTTTAACTTATAATATATTCATCCCCATGATAACTATGTTATGGATTCCTTCTACATTTATTTCAACCTCAGTTCAATTAGATCATTATTCAGTTTCTTCAGTAGAAGAACCAACAAGAACATGTTTTCCCTCATGTTGTTTCCTTTCTTGTCACCCTTGTGTAAAATGATAACTTGACATGAATCATCGCCAGAAACATTAAAATGTTGGGTTCCCCTTATTATAATAATCCTTAACATTTTCCTAATATAAAAAATATATTTGGTGTATTTATTTATTTTTGGTAAAATAATTCTTTATTAACCTAGTAAGATCAACATGTATCGAAAATGGATTCATGTAAATCATAAGACAATAGTCTATAAACATGGAGTTAAAGAGTTTATCAATATTTCAGTGGAGATTGTATATTACCCTTATCAAATACATTATCTATATTTATGTTTTTTTAATCAATATGAATCATTCTAAAAGAGTATGAATATTGTTTTATTTTCCATTTTATAGATCACAATAATAAATGATAGACAAAACATGGGGAGAAACCAAAGGTTTACCTTGATTGGGATGATACACCATTTTATAGATCATTTGATATGAATATCAATGTTAATGATGTTGGATATCATAGAGAAGAAGTAGAAATGGTAATTTAAGATAACCTTGTTGATTTTACAAATTTTTTTGAGAAGTAAAATAATTGTGCTAAGAGAATATTATATACTGATTGTACTAAATACACAACATTTTTAGCTATATATATGTTATATAATTTGAATGCTGGCAACTGATGGAGTGACCCCATCTTTACCTAACTAATTTCTATCCTAAATTACAAGATACCCAATGAAAAATAATTTTATTATGTCACATATGACTATAAATGAATTCTGGGTTGAATGGGTATGATCTCAAAAAAATAAATTCAGGTCTAACTAATTGCATAGTTTTTCATAAGGACCTTGAATCACTCAAAAAATTCCCCAAATGTTGAAGAAGTATATTCAAGAATGATGATTCATGTCCTTTAAATTTTTATGGTATATTCCAATCATTAAATGGGATAGATGACTATATGGGTGTCATGAAACAATGGAAAATTTTAAATAGCATGCATATAGAAGAATTAAATATGGGAAACTATATCATCTGTGATACATTCCTTAGTAGAATAAATTTTTTTATGAGTATCCTGGATTTTTAAACGGGTAAAGAAAATTCCTTGTTGTGTTATCGAAATAAGTAATAAATCCTTTCGGTGTACAAAGAAGTGCCCACATTACATGGCCAATTATGATAATAAATTAAAACATTACTCCATGGTTATTCATGAAGAATAAAAATATTCTATTTTATTTACTTATACCTCACCCAAAAGAGTTAGGTAATGCTATTGATATGTATTTTGATATATTGATCAAATAAATGAAATTGGCATGTGTTTCAGGTGTTGGAATGTATGATTCTCTAAGATGTTATTAATTCAAATTTAGGGAACTATTCTATAGGATGATAACTAAAATTAATAACTATGGAAATTTTTCAGGGTATAGAATTAAAGAAATGTTGACGTTTCTCTTTTGTGAATAATTTACAAACTCAATTTAGTTGAAACATTACGTGAATACTATTTTTGAGGCATAATAATGATTTTATTTTTGTACATATATATGTATCCTTAATGAAAAAATTCGATGGGAATACTGGACAGGGTATGATATCTTCTCCACTAATGGGAGATCAACTATTCAATAATGTAAAATATATTGACTCTGTTATTGATAAATCATTTTTTAAAATATTTATGAAATAATTTTTAAAAGAGACCAATATTATTTCAATTTATATAATATAATTGTATGTAGTTCAAAAAATTTCCTGATTCAATTCAAATTGAAAAAAAAATTATTTTATAGTGTCATTAGAACATTTATAAATCTTCCTAGAAAAAAATATTGAATCAAGGCTTGGATAGACAAGATTTAAAGAGGGATAATGGAAGGGTTGGTACATGTGAACGGAAAATTGTGGTCTTTATTCCCACAATATCTTACACTAAATCTTGATAATAAAAATTGATATTTTGTTTTTTCATTAGAGGGGTATATGTTCTGGAGGGGTATTCCTCAAATGTCAATAATGTTGTACATGAATCTCATTTTATATTGTTAGATTTGATGCAAGCGTAATTTTATTATATTCTCCCTCGAAATTCACAACATACACTAATGGGCCTCTACTTCTCATTCAAAACCATATTTAGTAATGTTATAGACACATGGAGCTTTATTATCATGAATAAGGATATTGTAGTAATGTTATGTGAATTAGAGATACTCAAACCACAAAAATTATTTGATATAATGGTTCACCAGATGGTTCACTTGGTTAGAGAGGTTCAACTATACATCCATATCCATTGTAGAAGGAGTACCCCATTTAATGATATATTAAAAGTTTTAAATGTTACATCAATAATTTAAGTTATCTAGATTGTTATATTTAGGGGTGATATATGGTTAAAGGAACTATTGAATTTTATTCCAATTACCTATCAGATGTTGATAGAATCAGTCTCCTAAAGGCAGGTCACAACAAATTACATATGGGAGAATGGTTTTATATAAGTGATTTTTATATAATTACCATCACATTGTGGGAGATAATTCACCTTAACATTTTAAATAATAGTTCTATGGTATCTCCAAACATTGATTCCCACAAAGTAATTCTCATATATTTGAATCTATCATGGGTTACAGGATGGATACCAAATACACATAATCAATTGAAAATAGGTTGGTTTTGAAATCATATTTAAATATATTTATCTAAAAAATAAAATAAAATTGTTGAAAAACATTTATGGATATCCAATGGACCAAAAGAAAATGTTATACCTTATATTGTTTTTGTAAATAATGGTTATAAGTTCTATACAGTGGAACAACATAAAAATAATAAAATGAAAAATATCTAAGTTACAAATGTGAAAGAAGTGATTCATGTATCCATTTATAAGTATAATAACCTAATTTATGAAAATATTTCATATTTCAGCATTATCGATTAGAAATATATGTCTGAATATACAAAATTTATAGTTTCAGATTTCCACTACCAGTGGTTTGACAAAATTAGGGTAGTGAAAGTCGGTGAATTGGGATTTCTGAAGGTGAATTTCATTTGTGTAAGTGAAATGGACGATCCATTCATAATGGAATCTCATGATGTCTAGGTATTTTATGTCTCAAATCTAACAAACCAGAATTGATGAATTTTCTTATTAGTGGCTAAAACAACATTAGGGTCATATGAAAATTCAATTTTGGAGAACCATTTCATTAGGAGATCACAATAATTTAATGGTTGTCCCAATGTAAAAAACATATACTACATTATGAGGAACAATAAATTAGGGATTTTGATACTTGGTAGAGGATCAAAATACCATAAAACTTTAAAGAGGAAAGGAAAATGTTCACGGAGAAGGTTAAAGTTATTTTTATTATACTATTTTTCCTTCAAAATATTATGTGTTATCTTATACATTTATGTAATATAAATTAAATATTTTATAAGACATGAAGATAATGACTTATAAACATTATGATGTTACCTATCCCAAGGAAGAACCGATGGTTGATTCTAAAAATGAAGAATAATTATGGGATCAACAATAAGTTGATGAAAAATATGAATGAAATAGAATCAATGTGATATATAAAATTATAATGGTAAGGATCAAGGGTATGAAATATGGGATTTGTTTGAATTAATACACCCAACCTGTTGAAACCAATAAGACAATGTTCATTAGTTATATTTTAGTAACATCGAGAATTCATGTGACAATTGATATAGATATGTGGCACAATTTCAATCCAATATTCATGGTAATCCTCAAGGAATATAATTATATGATATACTTTCTCTATTTTACTGTAAAATTTTATTATGAAATATTGATTTAATTTTCATTATATATTGACGATTTCGTTTAATTTAGATGATTTCCATAAGAAATATTTCTTAATGGACACTTGACAATCCCAAAGAGGCTTCCAGAACATCATACAAAGCATTATCTCAAGGATGCTATGTGGAATGTAAAGACAAACCCTCCAATTATTTAATAAGATGTTATTAAATAGGATATAAGGAAATATTTCCTTAGTCTTAATAATGATATATAATTTTATTTCTAATGTAATTGATAATATTTTATTTAATTTTATTTATTTTATCCACTTTGATTTAAATTTTTTTATTTATGAATCATAAAAGAAGTGTAGAAAATTAATAATGTACAAAAAATACCAATATACCCCTACCATAATTCAATGATAAGGTGTGTTCAACATAAAAAGAAAATGGTATGTATTTTAAATATATAATAAATGTTTTACATGATATGAAGAAATAAATTTAATTTAATTATATGAATTTATATGAATCAAAATTTAAATCTACTTCTATCTTATGTCTTATGTTGTGAAACTAGGCCCCTATAAATAATTTTGGTAAACAAGTTGATGAAAACAAATGAGTAGTATGGGAAACATTCATAAGTACGACATAATAGAAATTCATTCTAATTTATTATAGTATTAGTTGAAAATATATTTTTATGTTCTCATGTTTTTATATGGTTTTAAATAATAATAATCATCTCCCATACCTTATAAACTAATTTCCATATCATTGATATGGCTAGAACAGTATGTCTATGTTAGAGGTGTCTATTTTGAAGTTTCTCCTCAGACCTGTTTTGAGAAGATAAATCTATAGGGAGATTGATATGATTGGATGAAAGGACATCTGGCACAAATATATTATTTAAAAAATATTATTTTCTGATCTGATTTTGTGGACCAATGTATGTGAAATGATCAATGAGAACCAAATATGGAACAATAATTAGTACATGAAGATCCAAAAAACCCCACTATATTTGAGGCTATCAATTACCCTCAACCACTTAGCCTCCCATATTTAATAAAAATTATCATTACACTTTCTCTAAAATGTGAATTGAACAACTTATGGTATCATTTTATTACAAAAATTATATTGGGTGAAATTGAATTTGATTTTTATATATCTATACCAATGAATTTCCTTGTTAATAGGGGTAAAATGTATAATATCATATAAGACATTCTAAAAGACAAATAACAACCAAAATATCACATGAGTGTGGGGCTTAATGTAGATGACTAGCCTAAAGTGGAGTTCGTACTCCACTTGATGATTTAGATGTTACAACTGTCAAATATGCTATTGGATCGTTAATATAATGGCCATCTGATCTTATTAGGATAAATGAGGTATGTCCATAACAATTTTTTTTCAAATTAAAAACCATTAATAGTTGATGAAAATGACTAAATGGAGGTATCGTATTACATATAGACAAACCAATGGAGAAATAGAATGTCAGATAAATAAAATCCAATAAATTGACTAAGAAAACAAATTGACCTTTTTAGTAGTACCTTCACCCCACCAGTTATACTACAACATATATTTACATTAAAGTTCATTCATACACTATAATAAAAGATGAAAATATTCCTTATATTTAGTATAAATAAGAAGTATTTGGAAAAATATTTATATATATGGTTAGTCTAGAGAGTATAATTTATATTATCACATCGGAATGGATAAGAGTCTTAATTGGGAATATATACATGAGTTACATTTTAATAATTTGAATGTCCAAAAAATGATCTACTATTTTCATTAATGTTAATAACTGTTCACATTTTCTATAGTTGTTTATATTAGTAGTTCATTAATGGAGAACCTTATGAAGCACAATTTGGATTCACTAATACCTATATCAATTCATTTTAAAATATTTCCTTTCAAGTGAATGAATTGGGTAAGAAAAATATTAATTAAGAGAGGCGTTTGTGATAATAATAATAATAGATGAAAAACACTTATTAATTCCTACAATGTAGGGGTAAAATTCTATAATATAATCATATAAAATATATTCTCCATTTTCCATTACTTTTTTTGGAACCACTGGATGTTAATCACAATCATTTTAGATAATCCCAATGTATATTTTTTCTATGAAAAGCATGGATTTCTATCAAACCAACCAACCATAATGTTAATTGTAAATTTTTAGTGTACTAAAATAAACATTTTATATATAAACATTGAATTATATGTTTTATTTTATTTTTTAAATATAATTTTCTAATAAAAACATATATATTTATTCAAACGGAAACAGATTAAGGTATATATAAAAATATTTTAGAATCAAATCATATTTAAAAATAGATTACTTACAGTAGTAATTTTTTTATAATATTTGGAGAAAGTTAACATCAACAATTATGAATATTGTGTTTGTAAATTTTTCAAAAATTTCATATATCAGAAAAACAATAACATCCCTAAATGGGTATTTTATCAGATTAAATTATTCTTCATTAAAAATAATTATTAATTATTTGTTTTTATATATTATCTTAGTACTATGAATATTTCCAACAATATATGTATTCAAAATAAGAATTAATTTTTTTAGATATGATTGGTATGATTAAATGGTGTCATAATGTTTACTAACATCAAATTTTTGTGATTAAATATTTTTGTTTTAAATAGTTAAATATTTAAGCCAATAGATATATTTGTGATGTGACTTAGTTATATTGTAATTATTTAATATTATTTTTGACCTATTTCTCAAATATAAGTTTAATGGATGGTTTAACTCTATGAATTCTGGCAGAGCTAGTGAGATGGTCAAAGATTCGTGTGTTCATGAAAAATTAGACTCCGAGGTTAAAAATGATTTAATATAGATAGGTTAAGGGTTCAATAATGTATAAAACATCATTAAGATGATACTTACTAATTATTTAGTTAATTTTCACATCATTTTATCTATAATTTTTAAATTAATCTCTTTATAATTTTCATATGATGCTTATTTTTTCACATATCTTTTTGGATGTCATTTATTTCATTAAAAAAATCTACAAGAATATAAAAAAGTGATACCATGTTTCTTTAATATGTAAGATGAAACTACCTGATTTCTAAAACATGAATTCAAATGTAAGGATGGATATACTAATGGATTTCAAAACAATAGAAGGAAAATTATTACATCCCAAAATATCTTTCATTAAATGTTTCATAAATAGTGTAGGAATTAGTCACATCATAATTAGACACACCTCAATCTAATACATGATGTTTTTCATATGACTCCAAGGGTATATTTTGGTTTACAATTTTCATTTTGGTTCCAAACATACATCACATTCTCAAATGTAATAAAACACATTCAGATTGTTTAGATATTTTAGGAAAATAATAAATACAAAATTTTTATTGTGCATTAATTAACCACACCATATTTTAATACACGGCGTGTCTATTATCACTCAATGTGCATGTTTTAATCTTTAAATTAACATTTTTTTAAAAAATTAGACATACTAAAAATTGGTAAAATGTATTCAAATTGTTTTGAAACATTAGAAAAATGATCCATAAATCTTTTTTGATGTTAATTAATCAATCACACCTCAATTTTATACATGGTATTTCCATAATAACTCATTTTTCAATTTTTAGTTTATAATTTACATTTTAATTCAAAAAACATCACATATTCAAAACAAAGAAAACACATTAAAATTATATAGATACATCAGAAAAACTATACATAAGTAATACTTTTTTTGTATAGGAATAAACTTGACCATAATCTGATACATGTTGTGTCCCTTATGATTAAAAGTATGTGTTTTCATATTAACATTGAAATTTTAGTTCAAAATACACATGAACTACTCATAACCAAGAAAAAAAATATTTTTTGTATACATTAAGAAGATCCATAGGCCATTTTTTATGTGTTTGGATTAATGACACCTAAATCCAATACATTGTGTGTCAGACAAGACACAATGTATGTGTTTTCTGTTTAAAATTATAAGTTTAGTTCAATTTACATGTAACATAATAAAAAATGATAAAAATAATTCATATTTCATTAATAATTTAAAATAATGATCCAAAATGTATAAAAAATAACCTCACCATAATCTATCACAGGGTGTGTCTGTTGTGACTCAAAGTGCATATTATCAGTTTATAATTGATGTTTTAGTTCAGAAGATATGTGACATACTCTAAGATAATAAAATCAATTAATATTGTTTCGATGCTTTTGAGAATTATCCTTAAGTCATTTTTGATGTTTAGGAATAAATTACACCTTAATTTGATAAATGGTGTGTCTGTCAGGACTTGAAGTGTATATTTTTTGTTTATATGTTTCATTTTAGTTCAAAACACACATAACATGATGAGAACCAGAAAGAACATTCATATTGTTTAGATACATTATTAATACAATCCAAAAGTAATTTTGAGGTGTATGAATCAACCTATCCTAAATCTAATACATAGTGTGTCTGGAATAAATCAATGTTTGTTTTTTAGTTTAAAATAGAAATTTTAGTTAAAAACACTTGTGACATACTCAAAAATAATACAAATGTTGTGATTAATTATATATATATTATATAAATGTTCTATAAGTCATTTATGGTTTGTAAGAATAAACTTCCCCTCAATCAGATACCTCGTGTGTCCAATGTGGGTAAATGTGCATGTTTTCATTTAAAATTGACCTTTTATTTCAACACCCACATGACATACTCAAAACATATAAAATTCAATCATATTGTGTACATACATTATAAAAATGATATATAATTCATTTATAACATGTACGGATCATCCTAACCTCAATCTGACACATTGTGAGTATGGTATGAATCAAAATGTATGTTTTAAGTTTATGATTTAGATTTTAATTCAAAACACACATCACAGACTAATAAATGACATAACACGTTCAATTTTTTAATACATAATACAATGATTACTAAGTCATTTTTGGCGTATAGGAGTCATTCTCACCACAATCTAATTCATTATGTGTCCAGTATGACTCAAAGTGTGTGTTTTTAGTTTTAAATTAGCATTTTAGTTCAAAACACATGTGACATACATAAAATTGAGAAAAAAAGTTATATTGATTTAATAATCTATAAAAATGATCCATAAGTCATTTTTTATTTATAGGAATCAACCACACTTCAATATAATATATGGTGTGTCTAGTATGACTCAAAATATTTTTATTTAGTTTAAAGTAGGATGGTTGGTATAAAACACATATTGCATACTAAAAACTAAGTAATCACATTTATATTGTTTTCATACATTAGAAAAATGATCCATAAAAAATATTTGATTTGAATGACTCAACTGCACTTCAATATGGTACACGGTGTTCTCATTATGACTCAAAGTGTAGGTTATTTTTTTAAAATTGACATTTTTGGTCAAAACACACTTGAAATACTCAAAACCAATAAAACACATTCTGATTGTTTTGATAATTGTTTATAATGATCCATATGTCATTTGTGACATGTATGAATCCACCACATTCTTATATGAAATACAATGTGTCTGGTATTACTCAAATTGGGTGTTTTCATTATAGAAGTTACATTTAATTTTAAAATGAAAGCCATGTATAAAAATCCAAGTGAACAAGATCATATTTTTTCCAAACACTGATAAAAATTTAATAATTTACTTTATATGTTTAGGAATTGATAGTACTTCAATCTAATACACGATGTGGTTGGTATGACTCAAATTAAATGTTTTCAATATAAAGTGTAATTTTTGTTTAAAATGTGTATCACATAACTAAAAAATAGAAATAAGACCATATTGTTTTCAAAAATTAAGAAAACATTCCTTATTCAATATTCTATATATAGGAGTTGACTGTATATCAATATGAAAAATGATTTCATATACATGAATCCATGTGAATTTTTTCAATATAAAATTTTGATTTTAGTTAAAAATACACAACACATTATTTATAACAATAAATTAATCTCCTATGAATTTAAACATAAAAAATTAATCCATAATTAATTTTTGACATGTAGTAATTTACCGGATGTAAATATGAAAGAAGAAGGTGATAAGTATTCCTTAAAGTGTGTGATTTAATTTAAAAATTGACAGTTTAGTTCAAAACACACACGATAGACTAAAAATTTATAAAAAACATTCAAATTAATTTGATACATTAGAACAATTATCCATAACACATTTATGACATATAGGAATTAAGCGTAACAAAATCTGATTCATTGTGTCCCAGTATGACTTGATTTGTATGTTTTTAGTTTAAAATTGTTATTTTGGTTCAAAACACACATGGTATACTCAAAATAGAGAATATTGACTCCTATAATTTAAATAATTTAGGATAATGATACATAATTCCTTCGTCACATGTAGGAATTGAGATCATGTTAATATGACACTCGATGTGGCTGATATGACTTGAAATTCCTACATTCATTATAGAAGTGCATTTAGGTTTAAAACTTGTGCCATATAGCCAAATCATAGAAAATAATCTCATATTTTCTAAAAATTTTGGAAAAAAATATCATAATTCAATTGTGACATATACCGGATGACCACATGAAAATTTGACACATGATGTGGTTGGTATGAAATGATATCCATGTTTTCAAAATAAAGGTGTCATTTTAGTTTAAAAAGCATCACCTAACCCAAATAAAGAAAAATATATTGGATTTCTTTCAAACATTATGAAAATAATACACAATTCATTTATGACGTGTAAGATTGGACCATATTTTAATCTAAAATATGATATGGAAAGCATGACTCGAAGTGCATGTTTTCAATATACGAGTTCCATTTTAGTTTAAAAAACGCATCATATATCCAAAACAAAGAAAACAAGTTCATATTAGTTTTAAAAATTAGGATAAAAATCCAAAAATCAATTTGGATGTATAAGAATTGACTATAATTCAATCTTACACATGATGTGGTTGTTATAAATTCTTGTATTTGTTTCAAATATAAAACATCCATTTTTGGTCAAAAGGCGTATCATGTAGCCAAAACCTGGAAAATGATCTTAGATTGTATTGAAACATTATATAAAAAGTGATGATTTAATTTGTGACATGTAGGAATCAATTTCATGTTAATATGATGAACATTGTGGTCAGTATGGCTTGATGTGTATTTTTTACCATTTAAAATATTCACTTTATTTAAAAAAATCCAACACATCACTAAAAACTCTAAAACAAGCTCATATTTTTTTCCAACATTACAAAAATAATATATAAAT
The DNA here is from genome assembly GCA_963277665.1 of Viscum album. Taxonomy (NCBI): domain Eukaryota; kingdom Viridiplantae; phylum Streptophyta; class Magnoliopsida; order Santalales; family Viscaceae; genus Viscum; species Viscum album. The sequence goes on from OY728158.1 coordinate 547,594,594, forward strand.
CATTTTGGACATTTAATAATTGGTCGCACGTCAATCTGACAGAAAACTAAATAATAATATTTGTAATATATATATATATAGTAATTAACTATATAAATTATCATATGTGGATTAATAAACATTAAAATTATAATTTCTCAATTTTTTAATTACTTTTACTAACATAAAGAATGGTTTTATTGTACGGACAATATTTTGTATGTTGGTTTATATTTAGAGTAAGCATTCTATAATATTTCTAATTTTGTATATTTTTAATAATTTTTTGTGTACTAAATGTAAATATCACATCAATCTGAATAATTTTTATAGATATTTTTAATTGAAATTATAGTGAAATGTTATATTTATATTTCAATTTTCACTCTAGTATATTTGTATTAATATTTTTTTTCTAAGTTGGTTTTATTTTATATGGTTGCTTCAACTTTGTACCAGATTCATAGAATATATTAGTGCTCCCAAAACCACTGATAAATGGCCCATTTTTCAATGCTTTATCTTAGTGGTTATAAAATATTCCTTTTTAGCCTTAATTAAAAGCGATGATAAAATATTCTATTATTATTTATTTTTCTAATAAAGATTAATGTTAAATTTTTCATCGGTTTTACTAACACAGATAATGGTAGATCACTTTTAACATTGGTTATGTTATCAATGATTATTTTTGTCTAAAAAGGCCTTCATTAGATATTTGAAAATGTATACTTGTAGTGTTGTTTATTTTATAAATTTTTCCCATACAAGAGGGTAAAAAAATTCCCCACAATACCTCAATCCAGGAACTATTTATCGCTCTATGGATGTTTCCGGCAAGCTAGTTGAAAATGTGTGTGTACTATCATGGACAATATTTTCTTTATATTTTATTTGAGGAAGGTAATTTTCTAATGATAACCTTCCTTAAACATGTTTCAAGGAAGGAGATTTCCCTGAAAGTGCCCTCCCATATAAATTTTCAAAATTATTTTTATTTTTGTTAATATTATTTATATATATATATATATTAATATTTTTATTTTGGTTTTACATTTAATTCATATATTGTGAAAATATTAATAAAAATATCATCAAAACACCCTTCTAATACAGGTGTTCCACTCCACATATTTTTTCAAATTTTCATGGTGGAATGAAAACAATTATTTTTTTACAATAAATTAAAAGTAAATTTTTAAAAATAACACATTGATGATGAAAAATAGATAATCATAACAAATTTTGAGTAAAAAATTATTATTTAATAATTTAATTTATAGTAATTAATAGTATAATTCAGTTGATATTTAAAAAGTTATTGCTAATTCATAACCTAATTAATGATAATAATAAAAAAAATATTAATGATTATTTTAATAATAATAGTGTATTTAACAAATAATAATGTAATTATTATAAAATAATAGTAATCAATAATAATAATAATAATTAATAATAATAATAATTTTATTATTAAAGAAAATGTTTTTGGGTAATGTATATTCTTTTTTGTTAATTACATTAATGATTATTATTTTTATTATTAATAATCAATGATGGTTACATAAGCATTCAAATACAAAGACAATACATGCATCCAAGGAATTGACCAAAAATAAAATATTCAGGCTAATATTGTTATGATAATAAGGGTGTTTTGATTATAAATCCACTATAATAATTTCTTGACAATATATTCATAGTAATGAATCCATGATAATAATAATACTAATAATAAATTCTTGATCCACAAGTCCATGGATCAAAAAATAAAATATAATAATGTCATGATAATTAAGTTATTATAAAAATTCATAAAGACTAGTTTTAATGTACATTAATTATTACTAATGATTTAAATAACTGAATTATTTGTTAATATTATTAGTTATTAATATAATATAAATAATTGCGACTTTAAAAATATTAATAAGACAATTGATTATTGTTATTATCATTAATAAATAGAATATATTAATTAATTTTAATTAACTATATTATATTATATTATTATTTTTATTATTAATTCATATATTTTTATTAATATTTTATGTTTTTGGTTTTTTATTTTCCTAAATTATTATTACTTTTAATTATTTAATATTACTTAAGTTCAAGCATTATATTTTATTTATAATCTAATTGTAATTTATTTTTTATGAGATTTTAATGCTACTTACTTCCCTATAAATCTAAATATTTTGTTTTCAGACAAGATTATTCTACATTATCTATATTATTGTCTTTATATTATTTTAAGTAGATTCAATTTATTTTCAACTATTTTTTATTTTTTGTTTTTATTTTTTATTTTTTATTTAGATTATACATATATTTTATATCATATAAGATTAAAAAGCGACCAACTTCAACCCTAACAAAGCTAATACATTTCAAGTAAGTTACATATAATGGTTATAAAATATAAACTATAAGTGAAACTAAAATAAAACATTAAACTATGATTAAACTTCAAAAAACTATAAATATAATAAACTGAAATTAAGTTACATGACACAAACATTATTGATTAAAAACATAACATTTACACTTCAAAAAAATTATGAGCAAAAAATATAATATAAATAACATTAAATGGAATTTAAAACATTGAATTTTCAATTAGAAATCAATTTAAAATAAATGAAAAACCAATAAAATAAACAACAAAAAATAATTTACACAAAAAAATTATCTGAAAAAATATTACCAGTATAAATGTTCTACTTCAAAAAAGAATATTTTTTTCCATTGAATATATATTTAAATAATTTTTTGGTTAAATAAATTTTCTTTTAAATTTTTTTATATGTTTAATAGTGTATCAATGTTCATTTAGATTTTATGAAAACTTTATAATTTATATACTTTTAAAGTGACATACATGAAAAATATTTAAATTTCATGTTAGCGATTTCGAAGGCGTATAAATTAAAGACTCAAACATTATTGATAAATCAAAATTAATTTACAATATATATACATTATTGATTAATGACATAACATTTTCAATTTTAAAAATTTATATGGATAAAATAATCTCTAAATAACGTCTATTTGAAATATAGAACACTCACTATATGAATAAAAATTAATTCAAAATAAAGAGAATTAGAATATAATAATTTACCAAAAAAAATTTATTTATAAAAAAACATATCTACAATCAAAATTTTTAAGTACAAATATAATGTTTTAAAAAAATTGTTCGTTTCAAATTATTTTTCATGAATTTTTTTGAAATAATTTTTCGTTTCATGTATTTTTTATAAGTTTACTCGTTATGTCAAATTTAATTTAGATTGTAATTATAATATATAATTAGGCTTCAATATTTTCCAATTTGAAACATAATTATATTTAAATATTGTGGTTTTAGTGTTGTATAAATGAAGAAATATAAATATAATCTTAATAAAAAATTTCACATTGATGAAACATATAAAAGAAAATTGAATTTAAAATTTGTTTCATAAATATAAAAAAACAAATTTACATGAAACAAACATTATTGTTTAAAAAATAACATTTACACTTCAAAAAAAACACTGGGCATAATTATTATTAAATGTTATATTAATAATTAAATTATTATGAATTGTTGTTTATTATTTTATAATTTTTAAAAAGTTTGAATTATAATATTTATAAATATTAATTATATGATTATATATTTTTAGTAATAAAAATAATAATTATGAATATTGATATAAATAATAATATTATTACTGTAACTAGTAATGTAATTAACAACATAATTTAAAATAAATAATAATTAGATTAGTAATATTGATAATATAATTATTAACAATAATGTTATTATAAAAATGTTTTTATCAAATTAACAATCATTTATAATAATACTTGTTGTTATATAATATGTTTTTTATAATTAAGTAATAAATAATTATTATAAATGTTATTTACTATCCAATTATTTATGTATTTAATAATAGATAATAATAATGTAATAAATAATGTAATTAATTATAAATAATCAACAAGTTAATATAAATTTATGAAAATAACTATTATTTAATAAAAATAATATTTAATATTATTTTTATTTTTATTTATTTTAAAAGAAAAATAAAATATAAATTATTTTTAATTAATAAACACTATTGTTTCTATTTAATAATAATAAAACAAATATTGTTATGTTCATATTAAAATATTTTATTTCCATATATTTATATTTAATACTTTTATATAAATCATCATTATTACCATTAACATTATATTTATTAATATTCGAAAATTAATAAATATTAATAATTTACATGTCACAAAACCTTATTTCCTAAAAATAATTAAAAAATATATATTAATAATAATTAGTAATTATTTTGAAATATCAAACTAATTATATTATTATTTACATTATTATATTCGATATTGGAAATTATTTAGTATTTTTAATCCATCCTCCTGGATCATTTTTATGTATTAAATTATTTTTGAAAATTAATAATCAGATTTTTTAAAAAATATTTTTTTTATTTTTAATTAATTTTTTGATAACATAAATGAATTTATTAGAAACCATTAGTATGACATTACTATTTAAAATTTATTACATTATTAAATAATAAATATTTGTGACAAATATATTATGATTGACGAATTAGCTGCATTAATGTGTTATTATAAATTATATATTATTAATTAAATAGTGGGATAATGGTTTATGAATCCCACATAGAAAACCTGAAAAATTCATCTGGTTCCTAACCCTTATAAAAGGTGAGGTTGGGTGGGATTTTATGTAATATTTTCAGAGTAAGTTTTTTAATGTAATACCGACACTAAAAACAGTTTAATGTTATTTAAATTTATAATTTTTTTGTTGAGTTTATATATATATATAAAGAATAGAAAAAAAATTAAAAACAGAATATGGGAGGTTGTTTTATGAGATATTACCTTTTTATTGGTCATCATAATGGAATTGTTTTCTCAAACAACACATTCTATATAAGATTCCTAAAAAAGGAGTTATCGTGGATACCGCCCACCCTTTAACATAACCCCCCAAATCAAGAAGTAGATTAGTAAATAATTTCATAATTTTATTTACATTTTTTAAATTTCACTATTCCTATTATAATGTAAATTTTTTTATTGATTATATTTTTTGGTTCAAGGATATTCCTATTCAAGAATTTTACTATTCATCTTGGTGATATGTTCATTATTCATTCAAATGGGGGTTCGTGATCATTTTTTGGAATTACCTAGTATCACCATTGATTCTTTTCATCTCAAAGGAACATGCTGGTGGCCTGATTTTTGGTGTTGTTGTTTTCCACACTATTTGATACCTTCTATAGTCAAGTAATTTCTAGGATCATGGTGGTGGGGGTTTTTTATGTGGCTGATGTGGATGTGGGTGTGTATCGCATATTAAAAAAATCATAGTTATATATATTTACATGAAATATAGATACTTGATAATCAAATGGAGAGATATATAATGTACATTGTAATTTTATCTATTATAGTGCATATTTTTAGATTGATTTTTCTATAAATATTGAAGGTTTTTCTAAAGAATGAGAGATAAAACATAACTTGAATTTAATTACGATCATGTTGAATATTAATGAACACAAGTTATCTATAATTAACATAAATAATAGGAATTCATTCCTCTTGAATAAGATTAAAATGAATTGTTTTTTATGTTTACATAATGACATAGTGTAGTAAAAACCATGGTTTAGAGAATAATAATGAAGGATGTTTTATTTTTTTATTTTCCTTTCTTTTAAAAAATATTATTTTTGAGTTTTATTCATTGATTTTTAAAATATATTATTCTTTTTAAAATATTGTCCATCATTTATTCAATTTAAAATTTTCTTATTGGGTATGTTCAAGATTAGTTGAGTTTACTATTGATCATGATATGAGTTTCAGATATATATTCCTAAATATTCTTTTATTCCCCTTAATTTAAATACGATTTTATATAATTGGTCATATTTTATAATAGATTTAGTAATTTAAGAACAAATAAAGTACTAAGGAATTTTTTAGACTAGATTCAAATAAAAACTATTTTTTTAATGGTATATAAGTTCTATTTAATTCATTATCCTTGATCTATGATTATTTGATTTGTTTTTTCATGAAAAAGTTTCTATACTTAGTTCTTAAATTGAAATATTTAGTTAAGAGAAATAAATTTCATCAACTAAATGCCTTAGATTTCAATCCAAATTAATAGTCCATTGATTTATTTTTCTTTTTTGGATCAACACTGAACTAACCACTTGCCACAATTTTATAGTTTTTTAAATTTTAAAATTTTATTACCAATTTATAACCTTTGATTACCCACATATAATTAGTATATATCATGTGACATAGCTATGAATAAGATCTTCTTAAAGCATGAATGCTATTATTTTTTTTAAAGTATGATAAAAAATAGTTTTATCCTTACACTTATCGAAGTTGATCATGAAAATTTGGTTTTTTTTAAAATACATGGTGGTTTACATATTGGTATTGGGAATTATTATATAAGGATGATTGAATTGTTAGATTCTATATTTTTAATGATAATTTATATGTGTCTTTGTCTTCATTCATTATTCTAAAATATTATTCTTTTAATAATTATGAACATCATTTGTTAATTGAGTAATTTCCTTTTATTACAAACTAGCTTATTTGGTATAATTTTTTATCATGGAATTAGTTCAAGTTAACTATGTTTACATATGATTTTAAATTAACTAAACTGTAAAGTATTTTATGTACTTTTTCATAAGATCTAACAAATTAAAAAATTTAAGAACCAATACATGACTACATATTTTTAGAGACGTAATTCTGATAATAACTAGTTTTTAATTACGATATTGGATATATAATTCAAACATGATATCTATGGGATCGAGGTTAAACTAACCACAAGATATATTTATTTTTAACTTTATGAATTGTAAATTTTTTATATTTATTATTAAATTTTTATTAACCTCATGGAGTTTAAAATTCTTTAACCATTTTCACCTCTTCATGTTGGATTAACATTGGTTGATTTCAAGTATAATTTTCTTACATTAAATAACAATTCCAAAAAAATAAAATATAAAGTGAAGATAATATTGTATTCACTGTGTTTCGGATTTTTTTTTATTTCAATATTCCATTTTTAGGGGTATTCTCATAGTATTGTATGGTGTTCGCATGATTATTAATGTTTATGTAATTAAACCAACACATTGTTATCCTATTAAATAATCCTTTACAAATTAGATATTACATAAATTTGAATGTGTTTTTCGTTGTTATAAATATATACCTAACTAATTAGTTACATATGGGATCCCACAATTTCTGAATAAGTATTAATCTTCAAAAAAATATTGTGTTCATGAATATTGAATGAGATGATCTATATCTATGTCATATTTGAAGTGACCATGTTATTAAGAATTGTGTTATAGAATGTGCAATTTCCTAAATCATTTATATTTGTTATGATGCTCCCTAGAGAAGTCATTTTAGGCCACATATAAAATAGAAAAATTATTTTAGATTCATGAATATGTTGGCCAAATATTTTTAAGGACTGATATGTGATCTATAAATCACATTCTCAATGTTATTTTTTAGGAAACTGTTCATGGATAAATTACATTCCACAACACCCATCACTATTTTGTGACATATGTTTTGGAATGGGAATAGATTTTATATCCCATTTTATGAATTTATTTTACCATTATTTATTTTCTTTTTCTATTTATTATATTTCTAACTGGGAAGAAGTCATTATTACTTGTATAATGTATGATCATGTGGTAGATAAACTTATGTGATATCTTCTTTTATACATGTTTTTATTACCTAGGTTTATAATAAGAGATCAAGGGAATAATTTTTATTACCAAAAAATTCCAATATCTATTTAGAAAATGAAAAGTAATGCATACAGTTTCTACAACATACCTTCATTTGTTAATGAATTTGATAAAGTTTCTAATAGAGATATTAGAAAAAATTTATAAATAAATTTGAAATAAAATAGAAATTATTAGTTATAAATTGGAAAATTTTATTTGGTATTATAGGATAATATTTAAGATTCATTAATAAATTTTACCCTATCAAATTGCATATGGTAATTCCTTTTATTTTTACTTTGATATTAAACATAAAAATTATTTTGATATTAAATATTGAATCCATAATTTAGTGGATGTGGTTGTGTAAAGGAATATTTAGTTATATGAACATGAAGATATTATGGTGAATAAATATTAGAAATCATATTTCTATAAATAAAAGAGAAAACTTATGCATGATCATTGATTCTATAGATGTAGTTTAAGGGGGGAGGCATAAACATTCAAATGTGGGTTTAATTTTCATTGAAGTGAATTTTATTTGAGTTGGAGTGGTCTATATAGAATCAATAATGTGTATCATTTTTCTTCTATATAGAACATATAAAATGATAATAAACAAACTTTTACTATTAATACACAGAAATTGATTCACTTTAGTAAAACTTTTCTGAATTATCCCACAGTATACCTCCATTAACAATATGTTACATATAATAGAACAACAAGGTTAATTATTTATATTCACATTTTTTAGTTCTTAAATTAGTTTATTTTAATTAAATATTATAATTAATTTCATTGAGAACACTTTAAGAATCATATTGTGGGAAAATAGACATATTTTTTATTCTAAATTGGGTTTTTAGTTGGTTAAAATGATATTAATTTCATACCTTTGTTAATTTGAATTATAAATTAACTTGTTGGAATTTATTATCTTGAATTTCTAATATGTGTATGATTACTAATATGAATCTAGTAAATTGTTATAATTTGATCATTCTTGTGAATTTTGATTAACTATTACACCCATGTACAAAATTTTTATCTAATATTAACCGTATTATCCAAAGATCTATTCAGTACATTTCTAAAAATTATTAAAGTTTCCTTTCCCTTTTGATAATTGATTCATGAAATGTGGTTAATAAATTTATGAAATTATTATTCATGTTTAATAGTTTTATTAAAATAATTAATGCATTTTATATTGAAATCCATTTTGAAATTTATTGATCTATACTAAATGTTTTCTATATTTTAATGATTTATATTCAATGAATATCCTATTAGGACCCATGTTATGAAGCTATGATCCTTTCTTAACATTTTTTGGTAAAATTTCATTATTATAGTAAAAAAATTGTAATAACTTTTCATTTCACTATTTGTATAGAGTTTTTATGTTTTATAAGAATATTTAGTTGTTATTCATTGTATAGGTAGAAGAAGTTCATAAAATTAATAAAAAGTTATTATTCATCTTTATCTCTAAAAAGTAGAAAATAAATGTGTGTGCGTGTGTTCATGTGTATGTGTGTGTGTGAAGAAACTAAATAATTACCAAAATAGAAATAATTTTTGGTGTATTTTTCAAGCATATGTATGTAAAATTAATTATGTATTTAGAATGTTTTTGATATATTGTGAGAAAATAAGTTCTAAATTATAAATTAATTGAATATGAACTATGTTTATTGAGAATTAGAATATAAGAAAGCTGAAAAGTGTGATTTTTAAAAAAAATTGAGATCAAGAAATATTTTTTCTTGGAAGATTCCTCTAGTCAATTTTAGGAAGCTGATCCAAAACTATTGGAGAATAAGAAAAGGTAGCATGTGATTTATAATTATAATGATTTATAGTTGTTGGATATTTTTTCTAAAAGTTACATTATAAGTAAAATTGATTTGTTTTTTCAATAGGTTATGAAATTTGTAACATATTTCTTATGTGTGAATAATATATTTATAATGATTTGAATATTTTCAGAATGAAAGTGAAGAAGTATAAATAAATAATATGATTTTACACTGAACTTCATACTATCATACAAAATGAATAAATGATTATATTTTATGATTTATATTCAGTTAGAAACAAGGATTTTTTTTATAATATTAAACTTTAAGTATATAGATGATAGTAGATTTTGAAAAAGGGTTAAGGTTGGGTTACTGGTAAAAGTAACGTGATCATCCATGATGATGTTTCAATGATGTATAGTCTAGATTTTGACATTCTAAACTAAATAAATGAGAATACAGAAGCATAGCTATAACAGAAAATGATTTTTATAAGTCACGGATAATAAAATTTGGAACTATGTATAACTAAACAATTGAGTCAAAATTTATTTGACATATAATATACAGGAAGTTAGAAAATTGGAGAAGATAGTTTTACCAAAAACATCAGTTGATGTAAAAGAGAAAAAATAATATTAGAATGATGCATGCAAGATTTAACACTCCAAATGATCATAGACAGAAAATATAGTAATTTTTTGGGATGGATTATGTATATATGTTGAAGAAATTGATACCTCGTTTTATGAATAATATGGCATGGAAGATCAGAATTTTGGGAAGAGTTGAAGGCTTCAAAGTTTAATCTATTGATTAGATTGAAATATTCACTATAGATTTGTTTAATTATTCATTCATTGAATTGATTTTTATAAATTAAATTTCATGATTCAAGAAAATATTTCTAGAAGCTTTGATATTAGTTAATTTCATGTTTTTTTATAATCCTACATAAATTATGAGCCTGATATTCTCATAAGGAATGAAGGCGATAGAATTCAAATTGAGTATGATGGTGTTTCAAATTTTGGATCCTCTATTCCCCATAGTTTTTGAATTAAATATAGCTATATAAAGTCAGAACCACATTTAGATATCATGGTCAAAACATTGTGAGAAGATATTCGGATAATGACCTACTTATTCTGGATGTTCAGAATTGATGGATTAGAATTATAGAGTTTATAATTTTATAATGTCTATGTTGAGAATTCGAACATCAGGGTTTTAAATGAATTATGTAAGGCCAACTATACCAAAACTAGTAAAAATTACATATTTTTAGGTTCATAAAAATTTGAGAAAATTTTAATTCTTATTATTCTATATTATTAGAGATAGATTAATTATCTATGGAAGAATCATCCTATAATGTCTCAGGTTTTAGGTGTTATTATTATTATTATTATTATTATTATTTACATCTACAATTTTAAATAACACTTCTAATTTTTTTAAAAAGAATTTAAAAAATGAATATAATTTGTTTCCAAAAAGACATGAACCAAACTAAATATACATTATTAATTCGTAAGTGGGACATTACCACAAAATTAGATAAAACTTATTACCTCACATCATGGATTATTACTCACTATGAATATAGTAAATCCATAAAAAGTACATAAATTTGAAGGATAAAATAGATCGATAATAATAAAAACTTCATTAATAAAAAATATATTAGATCATATTCAAACATGCGGCTCAAAAATAACCATAAAAACTATAATTAGGAAGTTCATAATGAAAGGTGAAATAATTATAAAAATCTTGAATATTAAATAATAATTGTGTCTTGAAAATTGAGAGTTGAATTGAAGAATGATTTAGTAAGTCAATATATAGGAATGAGATTATTATGTTTAAGAATAGTAACTTCAAATATTGTTTTTGCAAATAAGTCCACTGGCCATATATCCAAAAGGTATTCTAATGTGTTATATTTTTATGTTTTTGATTTAGAATAATATAACTCACACTGAAATAAAAATATTATATTAATATATATTTATATCTTTGTGTTTGTTTCTTAAAAATATTAATATTATTATAATTAAAATATTATTGGATGTATATATAAAATTAAAATGAATAATTATATATCAACAGAGTATAAAAATTAAATTTTGCAATATTTATAATTAAATTTTAATAGTTTTTGTTAAAGTGTATTTAGTATAAAAGTAATATATTTTATTTCTAATAAAACTATTTTTAACTATTTTATATTTTATCTATATCAATAAAGGTTATCACTTTTAATATATTATTCTTTATGATATAATATATTAACGTCTATTAATTTAGAAATTAATTTCCAATAATATTACGAATACATAATGCTTAGCATCATTTTCTTAATAAAAATATATATTCATTATTTTTGAAATTTTATATTTAAGAAAATTAATAAATTTTAGTGTTTGGTTTTTTAAAATGAACAAAAATATTTAATTCATTAGATAAAAATTTATATAGGATAATTTTTTTTATAATTTCTTATTAAAATTTATTTTATGTGCGTATTGAAAAATACTAATGTTGCCAATACATTCAATTTTATGACATTTTTAAATAAGAATTACATGAATTTTTTGATATATTTTTTAAAATAAAATATATTTTTTAAAAATTTAAATCGTGTCTTCTAATATAATATGGTAATACCTAAAACCCATGTTTAACATTTTTTAAAATTTAGGTAATGTTCTAACGAAAATATTTTTTCATCTATTTCTTTTATTATAATTCTCACAAAGTGGAATTTGTTTTCCAACTTCATTTATTGTCAGTAATGAATTGTTTTAACAATAATAAACATTTTTATTTCAAAATAAATGAATAACATTAATAATTTCATCATAAACGTCAAACTTTTTCAAAATAATATATTTTTTTAAAAAAATGGATTTTGGATGTTACATATGCTAATGTTAGAATTAATTTTTCATATATTTAAAAATTTTATTTGGAGAATTATAAATAATATTTAGAATCATTGTGATGAAATTATATAATTAGGACCACTCTATTTATATTTATTAAGAATGTATTATACAGGGAAACATTAGATAGATCTATAAAACCGAAAAATGGTAAATGTAAAACTATAAGAGTAAATGACTTAAAATTATTTTTAAAAAACGTGTGGAAAAGGGTGGATCAGGCTTTATCAACCTTAAAACTTTCCAAAATATATTATTATCAACTTCATATTTAATGTGGAATAATTTATGCTGTTATATTAATGATTTATATGAGAAAAAAACCTTCTCTTCAATTATAAATGGAACCACCATCACTCAACCTCTCCACACATCCAAATCCAATTAGGGTCAACCAAAACTCTACCCATTTCTCTTATAAACCCTATCTTATTATCATAGAATATTTTATCATACCCAAATACAATGTTAAGGTTCCTTAAGATGGCGACCTAAAGAAAACATCTAAAGAAAGATGTAATATTTTAAACCAAAAATATTTTTTTTTTATACTTATACTACCAAAAAGTTATTCTATAAATGAGGTTATGATATATCTAATATATTTTATATAATTAAAATTTTTATACTGCTAGAAAATGTATTTATACCTCCGTTTAAAATGTTTTGAAAAATAATGTTGTTGTCATGCGTTTGTGAAATCTACTTCCTCCATATGATAATATTTATCCTCAATCTTCAATACTAAATAAAATGGTTAGAAGAAAACATATATTTAATTTATAAAGATATTATTTAATAACTTATTAACATTAAATAATAAAATTTTTATATATTTGATTGGCGTTATTAACAATAAATGGTTATAGTAAATTTAACCACTAACAAGTATATATCAAAGTTCCTTTTCTAATTTTACTCATTTAAAAACAATTTACCAATTTAAAATATGTGATAATGGAATAATAAATAATATAATAATATAAATTTCTAGAGATTATGAATCTATTTTTAAAAAAATAACCCTGGTCAACATACAAGGAATATTTCTATAAAATTGACTAAAGAACATTAAGTAACCCATATAAGTTGAAATGGTGTAATAAATTGGTGACATGTGATGGTAACTAGATCCTATATGAAGAAATATTGATGGATAATATTAGTAGGAATTTTTTTAATAAACATAATTTTTTTTATTTAGGATGTTTAGGGAATTTTCATAACACTTTCAGATATTAATTAAGGGATATTTTGTGCCTCCTTTTAATGTTACCAATTACACACTTTCATTATTTTTCTCTCATTAAAAAATGTTTAATCTCATGTAACTCTTTAATTTTTTTAATATATTTACCTTAAATATATAGAAATTTAAATATCTTTTTTATTTTTATGGTTATACACGTTTTTTCCCCTTTGAAATTTTCATTTTAAATAAATCATGTTTGAGGTAACTGTCCAATTTCTTACCTCACATCGACCATCATCCCCACAAAATGTTAAAAAATGTGAATTAATTCTGAAAAAAAAATTATTTAGAATACCCTTGGATCAATATTATTTTATTTAATACCATAAATAAGTTCCTTCAATAAATATATTAATCAAATATTTCATAAACCTTCTTGAAAGTGGTATATTTCTATTTTTTCTTCTCCTATATCATTCTTATGAAACCTATATATTATATCTCAATAGTCAAGACCTACATTTTATTTTCAAATATGAATATCCAAAATATTTAATTAATTCGTATCTTGGGATTATTTATTATTTTTCCTTCACTTATTCCATGAATCATAATTATGAAACTCACTTCAATTTCACTGTTTGATTACGCCTATGATCTGTGTTTGTTTTATCTTTCTCATGTGGCCTGAATATAAAAAATTTTATTTATGTGACTCATGAAACAAAAATTATATATGACTCTATTGAGTTGGGTAAAGCTTTATATCTCATGAGGTTTTATGTATGTAATTAGTGATTAAACCTAATCCACTATGGGATATTTTCTACTTTATAGTGATGGTTCTTGGAGTGAATCATATATTGTGTTTATGATATAATGATTTATATTTTTTATTCATTTTTATGATATTATGATATCATGTTATGCCTCTTTACTCTCATGTTACTCTTTATTACCTTGTTTATTCTATTATAGGTATTTTTAGGTCACCCATTTCCTTATGTATTTCCAATAAATATTCCATTTGTAGTTTTATAATATCTAAGGGAGTTAATATAACTTTGTAGAGTATTAAATTAATATAGTGTTTTCATGTTTAATATGATGTATTTTTATTTCTAATATTATAATGACACTAGACCTCAAGATCCCTAACTCGTACTTTTTGGAAATGTATATTAAAATTTTTGAGACAATATGTGTTTTAGGATTTGGAATCTATATATACTAGAGACAAAGTGATTTTATTCATTATATTTTGAGTTATTATTGTAAACTTGGGGGATTATATATAAAGTACCATTTTCAAGTTATATCTATGGGAAAATTTAATTTGGTGAAGGTTTATACCTTCTCACCCACTTAATAATTGTAGATATTATTGAGAAATATTTTTCATGGACTCCACCAATACACAAAATCAACATAGTCACCCACATTGGGGGGAAACCCAATAAATATATTTTGGGAATCACGTAACATTTATTTATATTATATGAAAGAGAGGGTAAGATATAATGTTTTATGGTTTCTTAATTCTAAAACAACACAGAGGATAATTATAGGAACAAGATTCTAAAAATACTTTTACACCAATTCACCCCCTCTCATTGATTCATCATATTCCTAGTAACATTAAGTAATATAATAGATAATCATGGTCCCTTCTAAAATATCCTTACTAAATTAAATATAGAGAATCTAAATTTTTCAAACTTATAGGTATTCATGTATTCATTGTAAAATATTATCATCTATTGAATAATATAATGATTCAATATCTCATTCACTTGGTCAAGTAGTTTTCAATTTTGCTACTATAGTATTTACACAAATTAAAAGTGATACATGTCTAACTTTTTATGCTATGAAAAAAATATAAGTTTATGGAAAGTAGTGAAAAGAAAGTTTTATATCCTTATCAGAAATAATCTATACTAAGGTGATTAGACATAAAACTACCAAAGAAAATTGAGAAAACATGAAAATAATTTTATAAGGAATGATAATTTCTTAAATCCAAGTAAAACATATATAAATCATAGTTTAAATATGTGAGGGTGTCTAATAAATAAAATATTGATTAATACATCACAATAATGAATGCGATTGTAAGAAACATCATAAGTTTTTTAGATACATTAGAATAATAAACTATTTTCAATAAACTTAAGAGAAATTTCCATAATGTTATTGACATTGAATATTTTTTATTGAAAAATATAGTTTATTTATCTCTTGATTTCATAATATACATAATTACTATAAAATAAGGAAGGATGATACTTTTTATAAAAATATAATAGAGAAAACTTTAATGAAATTCAAATATTTAATAAATATTTAAATCAAGGATGATTAATATGAGTACTCTAGTGAATCTGAAGTTGATGAAGAATCAGATGAGGAGTATAAGTGGATTATGGATCATATCAAAAGGAACTTTAAAAATAGAAAAGGTATGTACAAAGGTAAACACCCAATGAAATTATTTAAGCGTGGTGGTACTGGGGAATTCAAAATTAAATTTCCATGTAAAATATTTATAGGGTATGATGATAATTTTGAAGATTAAAGGCCTCAAAGAAGTAAATAGGAATGAAGTTATAAAAAATTTAATAAATATACTAAGATAAAGAAATGTTTTCCAATAAGAAAATAAGTATAAGAATAATACAATACAACTATTCAATTAGAATAACAATTTAATAAAAAATATATAACTTCATGGATCTTGTTTGAATACATGAATTAATATCCAGAAGCGAAGAAGAAGTTAAAGATAATTACATTGAACATATATTTAAAAATAAATTTAAGGCATGTATTGAGAAAAATACTAAATAAATAAAGATGGATTTTTTTAAATAAAAAGGATAAAAATAAGAATAATGAAAAATAAGTGATTCTCAAAAATATAGATGGTTTCTCTAAAAAAAATTAGAATCATAATGTGAGAAATATAGAGTTAGAAAAAATTTCGATGTATTTTAATGTAATGTTTTCTAAAAATGAAGACTATTTATGTAAGGAATAATCTAGCTACATTAATTTTTAATGTCATCTAAAAAATATGAGAAATTATAATAATAATAAATTTTATGTTCATTTAGAATCATGTCAAGAAGATGAGAATGATATCCCAATGTGGAAGGTATAATTTACCCATGTTATACTCAAATGTGTTAAAAACATTCTATTAATGTTTTTTTTGAAAAAAATGGGTATGTTTATTCTAAGAAAAGTCATGTGAAGTATATTTCTACAAGAAATATGAGAGTATTTAAAAAAATACCTACCCATTAAAAAGAGAAGATGAATATATAGAAGGATAATTATAATTGTTTTAAGATAGATATCTTATCAATATGGAAGATCAAAATTAAGGAGATACTATTGGTGTTGAATAGTTTTTTTATAAAAACATATATTTATTGGTAAAAAATGTTTCTTCCATGGAGTAGGATTTGATTTAGGGGGATAAATAGTATAAATAAAAGAAGAAACTCCCAGAAGAAAATTAAAAACATTAGGAATGATAAGGTTTTGAGAAAATGTATATCTAGTATAACTACTCAAAACATACATGATTTTTTGGAATAAAGTTACTAGATATATAAAAAATAGGGTAATTATTTTTAACAATGTGTAAATACTAATAAAATATAAATCCCTCATAAAAAAGTAATAAATTTTATGGAAACAAAAAAAAGAATTATATATTAATTTTTAAGGTAGATCTAAAATCCAGTATGAAAGTATGTCATGTATAATTGATAGTGTTTTTTCTCCTCAAATGATATGGGATTCGAATATCTTGATAAAAGTTGGGGAATGTGATATAGGTCTAGTTAATTTTAGGAATGGTATCCCGTTAAAGGACAAATAAATTGGTATAATTGAGATAGAATCTAAAAAACTGAAATCAAAATATTTTGTATTCATATATAGGATTAAATAAACTTTTTGAGTGTAATAAAACATTGTGATGATAGAAATGAAGTTATTTTATTAATAAACTCTTGTCCCATAATAAACAAAAATTAAGGAATAATTATTATTAAATGAGAAATAAAAAAAGGATACTTATTTCAAATTACTGAACTAAGAAAGTCTAGTCATCAGAGTATAGAGAAAGAAAATAAGTTGTGCCACCTAATAATTTTCCATCATTATAAATGGAGCTTAAAAATTATCAAATGAATATTTGGTGACAGATATACCCCAACAAAATAGATAGAAAGATTTTATTTATGAAACATGTCAATAGGGGAAGATAAAACATGAATATCATAAAATAGTGGAAATTTACTCTACTAGGGTACATGAATTAATATATTTAAATTTTTATGGGCCAATGAGACATAATTACACTATATATAATTGTTAAATTATTTTATTTATTGATGATTTAGATTGTAATATTATTTTAATTTTCCAAAAATATAATTATAATATGTTAGAGTTGTTTACAAAATTCAAAAGAGAAGATGGAAAATTATTGAGAATATATATCAAGGAGTTGAGAACAGATAATGAAACGGAGCTCAGAAGTTTTTATTTATAATCTTATATTTCTAAAAATGGTAACAAACATAAATATAATTGTATATATCTCTATAGTAGAATGAATTTTTTTAAATAATTAATAAATGCATGTTCAAAATGGTAAGAACTAATCTTTCTATATTCAATCTAAGGAAATGTTTTTATGTGAATATATAAGTATAGAAGTTTATATTTTGAAATTTTTTTGTTGAGACCTAAATAAAATATAAATAATTAAAAATAATACTCATGAAGAATCCAACTGTGAAATATATCACAATTTTTGGATGTCTATGAATATTTAATGTTAATTTTATACTATTGGAAATTTAAATGAAAATATTGAGGAATTTGTGTTCATGGGATACATATCCATCTAAACAGACTAAATGTATAAGAAAAATTGATACTCGAGATGGAATATTTCTATGATCTAAAATTCATTTAAAATAAAATCTTTTGGATGGAAAAAATTGTAAAGGGTCAAGGAATGTATGATAATTAGGAAGGTGGGGAGTAGAATTAGGGGTGATAATTTTTTAAAATTTACCTCTTATTGGAAATAAACCTTTGATACTTGTTTAATTTTTGATCTACTCAACTTTATGAATCATCTTAACCCATATGTAATGATTATAAAGATAAAGATGAAGGTGCAGATTTTTGACAAAGTTAATTCCTAAAATTGGTACCTACTACTCTTTGTTCTTGGAATCACTAAGGAAACAAATTTTATACTAAAATCTGTCACTGATATAAATGTTTTCTAGGAGGGAATAACACATAACCAGTGTAATATAGTAAAGTAATCACCATCAATACAATAATTCTTTTATAGTAGTTACTTCTATTTATAAAAGTTTCAATTACATGAATCTCAATTTTAACCAAATAGAAATATCTTTAACAGATATTTTATTCAGTTATATTTATGATCCTCATCTAAGACTATATATTATATTTATTATACCTTCTTTTATAAACTCATTCTTCCAGAAAATTGCATCTAGAAATTCTTCTTATGGAACTTTATGCTTCTATATCTCCTTATTCCAATTTTCTTCTCTTCTTCTCAGAATTTTCAATATTTTCAAAAAAATGTAAAAATAAATTTTCATGCCTTTATATACTCAACCATCCTCTAATAAATAAAAAAATCATGGACTCTATTTTTAAAATCCCACTTAAATCAATCATTTTTTAAGTATCTTAAATACCCCTGGTTATTTTAGATTCAACAACTTCAATTATAATTTCCTCAAATATCAGTGTCTATAAACTTGTCAAACCTTCCTCAAAACTCATTTTGAAAAAAATAATTCATTAATGATGAGTCTTTTACCATCAAACTCAAACTCATCATAATTTTCTACTACAAAAAGTTATTTATAGATTTATAAACCTCAAAATTAATCTTTTTTTCCTATAAAAACTCTATTAGGAAACCTCTACCAAATTATTTATATCCAATGGTCTTACCAAAATATCATACATTAGCTTTTATATTTTTTCAATTTAGTAAATATTTTTATTTTAATCCATTTGGTAAAATTTATATTTTTTTCCATCCAGTATGATCTAATATTTTTCTTCATCAAATACAAATTCATAATTTAATATATTTAGTGCATGTTTTTATTTTTCTTTCTCAGGAAAAAATTTGAATTTTTCTCCAACCAATGATTTTTTTGTCATTATACATATATTAAAACATTGTTTTTTTGTCCATCTGTCACAACATTGTATTTTTATCATTCTTTTAAAAACAATTATTTTTCTTAATCAGATACAACCTTTTATAATTCAAAATATGGTAAAACATTTTATTTTTCTCCATCTAGTACAACATTTTATTTTTCTATCATTTGAAATTACAAACTCTTTATTAGATCATCAATTAAGATATAAATTTTTATACAACACCATCTTTAAGAATTCTTATCATGAATTTCATGAAGAATTATCTTTCCAAAAACATAGTTAATAAACTCATCTTTAACTATGGGAACTATGAGTAATCATGATGGTAGTATCATTAAAGGAAAATATATCATCATCAAAAATAATATCCCTAAATTCAAAAAATAGTTTCCCCAAAATCTGTTTTATTGATAACATGTATATATAAACATCAATACAAACATGGTTTCTTTAATCTCCCCGTTTTAATTTTTTTTTTCAACAAAAAAACTCCTTTATAATTTCTGAATCAATCCATATCCTTTGTTAAATAAAAATATCCTGAAACCACTCTACCAGATGAGGATATGTTTTTTAGAGAATTTCTTACCACTATGAAAAGAACTTTTGTTACCATAATATTGATAAACTCCCCTATTTTCTCAACATCATAAAATGAATCTTTTGAAACCATTAATCCCCCATTATATGATGACACCATCATTGGATTTACAATAGTTGTAAAATCCCATTACTTTTTCTCATGTACTTATTGAACCCTATTATGGTCATTCTTTTTCTAATGACCCAATATTGACATATGTTGACATTAAATTTATTTGGTGGAATACTTAATACATTGCAAATAATATATTTCCCAGGACCGTATTAGTTTAGTGTATTCGGAATCATGGAACATAATCTTCAATCTTGGGGAAAGATCGTCAATATTTCCCACAAAGATCTTCTAATTTTCTCATACCAACAACATATCATTATATCCTGGGGAAAATAAAACTGAAAAAAGGTGAGATAAAATTATAAGTAAGTGTAAACATAGAGAACATAAAACAAACCATAAATATTTTGATTTCAAAACATGAAAATAAATCTTAAACATAAAAATATTAAGTCATGAAATAAATCAATGATGTTCATTAGGAATATATCTTAAAAGAATATTAACCATGATAAAATAACATTATTATAAATCATTGAATTATGGAGAACCAATAATAACATAATATTATTTCCACAGTATCCAACGCATTGTTTTCAAGACCATCATAATGGACAAAGTCCATTACTGAACCGGGTTTACATGTTGTTCCATCCATGTATTATGAAACCAGATTTTATTTTCATTCTAGTATAGTATTACTAAACTAGATTTACATACCATTACAGTCATTTATATCTCATAAGATATAAATATTTACCCAATTCATTGGATGGAGATATAGTTCCCACCCATCCCATAGTGAAATCATTCTTACATGTTCCACAGAAACAAAAATCATTAATCATATCATAACCCCTAAAATAAAATGGGGTTTTTAATCATAATTTCATCATAACATAATAAATATAAAAGATCATTCCATAATTAACAAAATCAGATCATAGTACTAATAGGGAATAATATATAACCCTATTTAAGAGTGTTATCTTAGGTGGAAAAGAATTTAGATAAAACACATGAACTTAGTTCTTAAGGAAAATATCCTTTCTACATCAAAAATCTTATCTTTTCTCAAAAATGTCACTCAAATTTATAAGAAAATAATTAAGTTGAAAATAAAGATGACATATTGTAGAGGAAGCTTCATAGAAACAAGGCATCATGAAACTGTTCAAATCCATTCATGCCATATAAGTTAAAAAACATTCTCCTCATAATTTTTCTAGAAAATTCAAAAACTAAATCGTATGGTAAACGTAAGAATGATTCATTCCCAAACATGTAGTAAAAGGAAAATTGGTTAAAAATGAGTTTAAACATACATATAATAATAGTATACTTTTTATGATTATTTTTTGAAAACATGGACATTAATGATAAATATATCTCCAGTAAATAATTATGTATAAACAATCATGAATAAAAATGAGAATGCAACATTATCCCTTACATTATGTCTGATTTCTTCCATATGTGTTCGAAACACCTGTATATTGGGATTAAAAATATTATTAACATGAAACAGAACCATAATAATAATTACGATACAATATATGATTTAATTATGATTTTATATAACCCATTTATTTGTTAATTCTATGGTAAAGCAACGTTTTGGGTATTAATCCTTTAATTATAGTTCGTGTTTGGATTTGTTATTCTTGATATTATTAATTAGATCCTGATTTACGTACTACTAAAATTTAAATAATGATTTATATATCATATTAATTCAGTATATATAATAGATAGATAAATTAAATGGAATACACCGTTCATGGAGACGGTAGGTCGTACTCACGCATGAATGTTATTTTTGTTTCCTTATTGAATTAAATGGAAGTAAGTAAATCACACATATCTATATACATAAATCTAGTATAATTATTATGAAATATATTTCATTATTATTTATTATATATACATTATAATAATTCTTCTATGGTTAAAGTGGATAATGAATCTCATTGCGTCATGGAGATAGTAAGCCATACGTATGGACAAGTGACAATATCCTTCCCATATTTGTTGAATGTTATTTAGGTGAATGTTTTAAAATATCACACAATTACTATATTGTTATAATAATCATATATATCTATTATTTCTACCATTATATCTATCTATGTAAGGTGGTGGTGAAAAACATATTACACCACGGCGTGTAGATGGTATGTCATATGTATACAAGCGTGGAGATTTTGTTTTTTGTAGGATGGATAGAATACGAGATATGTTTATTTCATATTTATAATAACATATCAGTATATGATTTATAATAATGTTATTACATTATAATGAAACAACTAATGAAGATTATTTTTAAGAAAAAGAAATTTGAAAGAATCGGTAGATGAGATTACCTCTTCCTTGACGTGGCTCCTTTAAATTTCCTCATAGGGAACTACAGTTGTCTTTTGAGAAGACCAGAACCACTAGAATGTTACTAGAGAGGTTTAGAAGAGAAATTGGAATGGTTTGGCTGATAATTAATTCTCAAAATGGAATGAAAATGAGAGTGAGGAGGTTCCTTTTTATAAGGGAGGTGAGGGGAACTTTAGGAAACTCTCAAAATAATAATTTATTAAATATGTAATTTCAATAAAAAATGGTCCATAACTAATTTAAATATAATATATTATGATTTTGGTTCGAATACCAATCATACAATAATTTTTAGACATGTTCTTAATATTTTTCTATCCTTAACATTTTTGTTTAAACCTTCTTTTACCATTTTTAATCTTACCATGATATCATCTTATTTAAACATTGTGGGTTAATATAATTACCATATCATTCCAAAAACCCCCAAAAATATATTAATGACATATTTAGACATATATTAACCATTTTTCCTAATATTATATTTTTATTAATTTAATACCATTTAATAAACAATTTTATGTTTTATATTATGAATTATGTCAATTTTGGAAACTATTCATAATTGACTTTTTTAAAATTATGGAAAAAATGATTCCTTAAATCCTAAGGAATTAACCCAAAGATATTATGTAAATAACATCAAAAAATTTGAGTATGATATCTAAATAAAAAAATTATATTTATTTTAAAATTTATAATATCAATTATTTGAATCTTTTATTAATGAAGCAATAACTGCATCATCACCAAGTCATTATTAAATCTATTAAATTAATGTCTAAAATTTATAAATAAAATATAATTATATATGAAATATATTAATATTTCTAATTAATATTTACAATCAAATATATAAATTATAAAACACCATATAAAAATTGTTTTATTAAAAGATACATATTTAGGTTATATTCCTCTTTACATTATATATTAAATCTTATGTAACATAATTTTCACATCTTAGTGGCACCATCTAGTCCCAAAATCAACCCAATGGTGACCATGGATAGAAATATATCATTCAATAGAATTATAACATGTGTTAGGGTAGTTTAGTATTATTATATTATTTTTTAACCCTTATTTACCATATTTACCTTTTAACCAAGGTAAATAAAATAATTACTGAAGTTGCTATTAATAATATCTAAAATATGGTACCCATTTTCACAATCTGGACTTCATGATTCCAAATATGGAATCCATTTTTCCAAATTAAAAAAAAGTTTCATTAGTTAATTTAAAATTAATTCCCATTGTCAAAATCAACAAGCGAGTTTTTAAGAAGTAATAAATATCATTATATTGGGATGTGTTCATGTAAAATTTTAAATGATAAAGTATATAAAATGGACAAAATTGGATTAAATGGTAATATATTAATACAATTACGCTTTAAAATTAATTAAATGTATAATCTAACTATATAAATAAATTTTATGAAAAGGCAGTTTGGAATTAAAATGCAGTTTTTTTACTATTCATTAAAATTTGAATTTTATCGATAAAATACCAAAAATTATACCTAAGTAAATTATTATGCCCCACTTCCAAATAAGAAGTTTCGTTTTTCAAATATAATATATAAAAGTTTTAAAAACTAGATTTTAAATGGGGGCGCCATCAAAAGCTGGTAAAACTGTATTTTTTGCAAAATATTCTTTTATCTAGAAAATTGATTTTGTTCTCATATCATGTTCTAGAAATTGTGTAGTATGAATTCTAATGTTATATAAAATTAAAAATGTGATTAATAATATTCATAACAGCTAGTTTTTATTCCTTTAAATAATAATATTTTGATAATGTATTGTTGTTTAGTGAAACTCAATATTGTGTACAACCCAAGCCATGTCAGTGTAGTGAAACCTTCCATTGGTGTTATATATAGAATACTCCAAACATAGTTCATTTATACATTCAACAAAATCTATACTCACTACAGCATGAAATGAATTCTATCAAATTAACTTTAAATTGTGTGTAACACAAACCCAGAATTGTGTTGTGTAAACTTAAGAAAATATGGTATTGTGTATAAAGATATCATATAATTGGTGAACCATAAAACAGAGGATATAAATGAAATTAACAAGAATATATCTCATAAAATATCTTGGTGTTATATTCTACCCCCCCCCCTGAAAAGAATTTTTCCATCAAAATTATTCAGGTTTATAAATGGTTTACTACTTGAATGTTTAATTTATGGAAACCCACATCGTAAAAAAGGATAATAAAACATTATTTACAAAATTAATGTTAGAAACCAAATGGTAACCTCAAGTAAATCATCACTGGGTTACCACATAGGATAACATAAGTGGGAAGTGAAAACATGTACATAGAAGAGAAATAAAACCATCATGGTCTAATGGATAGTGATAGATAACAAGGTTGGAGAATGTTAAATTCAAGAAATCTATAAATCTGCAATTATTTAAGGGACCATCTGATTAATCGGATAAAAGGATACTAGGAAAACATTTTTGGTTTCAATATCCTTTTCCTAAAGTTGATTAATGTTTTCATAAGGATAAATACATACATGATTTTAGTACAATCTCACAATAGGTATTTCCCTGAACAATTTCAACTTTATCTTTTATTTAATGAAATGAAGTTGAATTTTTTATTCTTGATGTTTTCTAAGATTATGCGATAGAATTATAGTTTTTTACATCTATCTCAACAAAAAGTTAGAACATGTTATCAATTATAAATTAGTCCAATAGTAGTGATATAATACATTAATCGAAAAAAATTTCTACTCGAATATAACTTATACTATCCATAAATGGATAATATTACAATCCATCAAAAAACATAAAACATAAAACATTAGAATGAGGTGAACTAAATCGACTTAACATTTGTCTCTCATATCTCATTTAGCAGTTCATGGTTTTCATATTCAAAACATGTAAATACCTTAATCATGAATTATCTTGAAACATGAAAACAACATGAATTAACATAGAACCTTATCGAAAACATGCTTTCTATCAAAATTCACACTTTCCACACACTAAAAAAAACAAAAATTATATATAATCAAACCCAGATATCACTTTTTCATTATACGAGTCATGAGCTCATTAATACATTTAAACATCTCATTATCTCCTTACCCTTTCATTATTCACAAATCATGTGCTTTCCAAAAATATTTCAATCGCTTTTCATCAATATTGGTACCATATAATCATGGAAAACCTCAATGGACCAATAAATAGACATTTCAATATTCCATAATCCTATTAATGAGATTCCACAACAGTTTTTTGTAATCCCATTAAAAAAAATTATTCATTCCAAATCATCATCATCTAACTCCAAATCTCCAATAGTGATCACATGTGATTTTCTTTTATCTTTGTATTTAAGAGGTTTTTGAATTCAATAATCATCATTGACCCTTGGATTTAAGCATTGGTTAACATAATGCCCATTTCCTTGCACTTGTATCATTGAAGTGTCGGTGGTACGTTATCTATAGTTTTTTCTCAATTCACATCATTAACAACATTTTTTCCATTACATCATCACTCAACTACTAAATGAAAATCTTTTCCACACTTGAAATATTTTCTAGTCCCTTTGAGTCAATCTCCAATATGATTCTTTCCACACATTGATCATAATGAAATATTCATCTTCTTTTCATAATTGTTTTCAAATTTTCCCTAGAACCCTATTTATATTTTATTGTCAGAACCATGAGATGGATATATAATTAAAACTTCTAGTTATAACAAGATAGTGAAACATAAAATCTCTTTATAGATAGTAATGTCTCTTATTGCTAATTTTCTTTTATGAACAAGTTTTATGCTACTGAAGAATCAATCAACATTATATTCAGGTTGGATGATAATGCCAGAATCATACTTTGTAAGTCTTGTAAAATTCACCTCATATATACGAATAGATTAATAATCATTTTTCTTAATCTCAAGGAACTTCTTTTCAATATTTGTTTAAAGAATAAATGGTATTTACTTATTGAAGAATAAGTTCATGAACTCATCCCATTCCATGGATTCAATTTCAACTTACTACCTTGTATTCTTAATTACAGTCCACCACTTGTCGGCTTTACCTTCTAATCGATAGATAGCCAAAACAAATCATTAATCTTCTAAAAATGGAGGTTTTAAAATATCCATTCAGTGGTACTGATCCATTGTTCAGCAACAAGGGGATTAGAAGACTCAATGAATGAATGAGGAAATTTCCTCATCAAGGATTAAATAGAGATTTTTTACCGTCTCTACTCATTTGGAAGTTAAAAACAATTCATAGATCGTGTAAGCATAGCAATAAGATTTAGCATACCATCTCCAATAACATATGGTTTTTCATGAGAATAATCATTCTATTTCCCAGTGCATTGATCATTAACACAATTCCTTCGGGTTCCATCGATCATCTAAAACCTACAATGAATAGTGTGGGAAGAAAAAAATCATACTATGAAAACAACATAATCAAAGGGGAGTACATTAAATATCTTAAATCATAGGTATAATCCTAGGTTATTCATAATAATTACCAAAATTCTAGGACTGTACCCTATAGTTATGCATAAAATTTGTGACATACCTAGACATACCTTAGAAATAACTCTAGGGATCTCCCCAGTGTATTGGAACCCTAGTTTTGAAATGTGGACAAAACCTTCGCTCTGATACCAAATCTAACAACCCAAGAATGATGTACATGGACATTAAATTTATTTTTCAAAATACATAATACATTACAAAAAATTTATACTCAAATTCCATAATAGTTTACTGTCTTTGGAAACTCGGAACATAATCGTCTATCATGGTGAAAGATACTCCACATCTCCCACAAAGATCTTCCCCTCCTTGTATTCCTACCTAAAACCTTTATTTATATCACGTGGAAAAGAAAACCTAAAAAGGCTAGACATAGAGAAAAAACTATAAATATTTGAATGTAAAAACATGAACATAAATTTTAAACTTTAAAATCTTGAGACAGGAAATAAATATTTTTTGTTCATAAGGCATAAACTATAAAGGAACATTAACCATGATAAAATAGCATTGGTATAATACATGTAATTGTGGCAAAAAAATAATCATATAATATTATTTCCATAGTATCCAAGGCATTTATTCCAAGAATATCATAATAGACAATGTACATTATTAAACCGAGTTTGCATGTCGTTCCAGCCATGTATTATGGAACTGAATTTACATTCCATTCCATCCATGTATTATAGAACTAGAATTAATTTCTATTATAGTCATGTAAATCTCAAGAGATAAAAATATTTTTCCAATGCATTGTAGGGAGATATAGGTCCCACCATCTCATAATATAATCATTCTTACATGTGCTACAAAAACATAAATCATTAAATATAGCATAACGCATTAAATAAAATTATTTTTCTTAAAAATCATTCCATCATAACATAATCTATATAAAATATAATTATATAATTAACAAAATAAAGTCATATTATAAATGGGGTGGGAAACATAAACCTATTTAAGAGCTTTACACTACTTGAAAATATCCCTATACCCACGGTTTTAGGGAAAACTGTGGGTATAGGGGTGCCCTATACCCACAGTTTTGGAAAACCGTGGGTATAGGGATAATATGGGAACCAATACCCACTGTTTTACAAAACCCTGGGTATAGGTCACTTATACCCACAGATTTTCTCAAAACCGTAGGTATTGTTTTTTTATTACCTATTCCCATAGTTTTCTAAAACCCTAGGGAAAGAAACACCTATACCCATGGTTTTGGTCAGAACCATGGGTATAGGTATTTTCCTAGAAGACCTATACCCACGATTCTGTAAAACCGTTGGTATAGCTTTCCCGTGCTATAGCGGCAAAAAAATTCACGGGGCACATAAAAATATTTTGCAGGAAAACCTATACCCATGGTTTTCCTGCCTATACCCACGGTTTGTATTAATCAATTTAGGTAAATACAAATATTTTAACAAATAAAATGTTTAGCCATGTTGGTAAGGCGTCGTTTTCTACAGACTGCAGATATGGGATCAAATCCTGCTGGACTTTTATTTTTTAATACATCAAATAGAATTAATATATTAAGCATAATTTATATCTATTTAAGAATAAGTCACGCAATAGAGTTGGTCAGACGCGTTGCGTTAATTGGATAGACGCGGGATCAAATCCTGTTGAACTTTTATTTTCCAATATAAAGAACCGAATTAATTTATTATGTAAAAGTTATATATAAATAAACATAAGTCCCGTATCATGGTTGGTCAGACGCAATTCGTGAACTGGACAGCCCCAGGAGGTTGCAAGTTCAATACCTACCGGCTCTTATTTTGTAAAAATAATTCATCCTGACTATTTTAAAATCATGGGGGATGGCTTTGACAGCGTATAATTGTGCATGAGGATTTGGAAGAACGCTATAACCACAGTTTTATAAGAACCGTGGGTATAGGTTGGGGACCTATACTGACGTCATTCCAGCCCACGATTTCCAAAACTGTGGGTATAGGCTATACCCACGGTTTTGGGGGCTATAACCCTGGTTTTGAACTGTGGGTATAAGCCGTTTTTTCAATAGTGTTATCTTATATAGAAAATAATTTTGATAAAACACGTGAACTTAGTTCTCGGGGAAAATATCCTTTATTCTTCGAAAATGTTTTCTTTTCTTAAAATTACATGAAAATTTAAAAGACAAGAATTTAGTTGAATATGATCTTGATATAGTGTAGCAGAAGATTCATTGAAAAAAGGCATCATGAAACCATAAAAATCTATACATGGTGTATAAGTTCAAAAGCATTTTCCTCGTACTTTTGATAGAAAAGTCAAAAAGTATCTCTTATGGTAAACACAATAAAGATTATTTCAAAACCATGTAGTAAAATATGAAATGGGTAAAAATGACTTTAAGAATACATAAAATAATATTAAAAATTTTAGTAAATCATTTCTAGAAATCATGGACATGGATTATAAATAATTCCCTAATTAATACTTATGTGTAAACAAACTCAGATAAAAATGAGATTGCAAACTTATACCTTAACTTAGGTAGAATTTCATCCATATGTGTCTAAAAATAGTGTATAGTGTGTTTTAAAATATTATTAACTTGAAAAAGAACCATAATTATATTTATAATATCATATATGATTTACATATTACATTATATTACCCGTTCATTTGCCAATTCAATGTTAAAGCAGTGTTTTGGGTAATAATCTTTTTATTTATTGTACGTGTTTGGGAAAGTTATTCTTGATATTATTACATAGATCATTATATACATACATAAATAATGTAAAAAATGAAATATATATCATATATATTTATTATATATATATAATAGATATTTAAATGAAATGGAATGCATCGTTCATGTAGACGGTAGGCCGTATGTACGTATGAATGTTGTTTTTGTTTCCTTATTTAATTCAATGGAAGTAATTTAATGACATATATATATATATATATTATAATTATTATATCATATATTTCAAGATTATTTATTATATACACTTTATAATCATTCTTAAATGGTTAATGTGGAGAATGATTTTCAACGCGTCGTGGAGACGGTAAGTCGTACATACGCATGAGAGATGAAATCGTTACCTTAATTGTTGAATGGTATTGAATTGTATAATTTATAATATATAATAATTAGTATCATGTTATAAAAATCATATATATCTATTATTTTCACCATTATACCCTGCCATGTAAGGTGGTGGTGAAAAACAAATTACCCCACGGTGTGGAGATGGTAAGCCGCACGTACACACGCGTGGTAATTTTGTATTTTTAGGATTGATAGAATGTGAAATATTTTTATTTCATATTTATAATAAAATATAATTATATTATTGATACTGATGTTATGACAATATAATGAAACAACTAATGTAGTGCAAGTGGAAAAAGAAATAAATTTTACAGAATTAGTAGAAGATATTACCTCTTCTTCGATGTTCCTTCTTTAAATTTCCACTTAGGGGACTAGAGTTGGTATTTTGATAATAAAATCTCCTATATAATGTAACTATGTAATTTTAGAAGAGAAATGGGTAGGGTTTAGAGGATAATTAATTCTCAAAATGTATTGAAGAGGAGAGGGATGAGGTACCCTATTACAAGAGAGGAGAGGGGATCATTAGGAAACTCTTAATACATTAATTGAATATAAAATCAAATTTGATTAAAAATGGTCCTAAAATAATTTAATTCAATGATAAAATGATTTTGGTTTGAATACCCATATTAAAATAATTCTTAGACTTGTGTAGAATATTTTTTTATCCTTATCTTTTTGGCTTAACCCTTATTTTACCCTTTTTAATCTTACTCTGATATCTTGTTATTTACAACTTGTGGGTTAATGTAATTACCATATCAAGTCAAACGACCCAAATATGTTATTTATGACATATTTTGACATATATTAACCATTTTAAAAAATCTCATATTTTAATTAACTTAATATCATTTAATAAACTATCTTACGTTTTAAGTTATGAATTATGTCATTTTTGGACACTATTCATGATTTACTTTTCTAAAAAATCATAACTACCCAATTTCTTCAAAAAATAGGCATTAACTCAAATATAATATGTAAATATAATCCATAAAATTATATTATGAAAAAAAAACCAAATTACTTGTATTTTAACATTTAAAATATCATTTATTTGAATCCTTTATAAATGAAGTAATCAATGCATCATCATTGAGTCATTATAAAATTTACTAATTAAATGTCTAGAAATTATAAAAAAATATCATGATATTGGAAATCCTTTTATATTTCCATATATTATTTATAGTCAAAAAGATAAATTATCTTACACCGTATAAAAGTTGTTTTAGTAAAAAATAAATATTTATGTTATATTTCTCTTTCACAAGTGCATAAAATGTTTTTTACGACGGTTATTTTTTATTTTTTATGTTGGATTTTGGCCAACATTATTTCAGGTGATGTTATAAATATTTTTTTACAATGTTTATTTTAAAACCAATGTAAAAAACAATAATCCTAAGTCTTTTTCATGTCAGTTCAACCAAAACCAATGTGGAAAATGCTTTGGAGCCGTGATTTATTATGGAGGTTTTCAAATAACCGAAGTGGTATCTACATTTTCAAGTCTATTATAGAATAACTGATGTAATAAACTACACCTCTAAAGAGTTTATCACATTGGTCATGTTCTTATCTGATGTGATAAACAAGTCTCCCAAGGGGTTTTAACATTGGTTAAATGATAACTGACGTGAAAATATATATATTCCGTCTGTTACTAAATAACAGACGTCAAAAACCCATTTCATTCTATTTTTCACATTAGTAATAAAATAAAATATGTGAAAACTTATTTTAATTCCATTTATTAGTAAGTTATGAAATAATAGATGTAAAAACCCATTCCCCAACATTCATTATGTCAATTTTCAAATAACTGATTTAAAAACTATTTTTTTAATAAAACCGTTCAACCACAACTATTCAATGTATAAGAAAACCTAAAAGAGTCCAGAAACATACCAAAAACAGAACAAAACAAGACCAAAACTAAACCAAATCCATCCCACCCCACTGGAAACCCCCAACACTCTTGGATAGCCCCCCAAGCCCTCCTAGACAACCCCCACCCTAAAGGACATCCCACCCACACCCTTGGACCCCCCACCCCAAACCACTGAACACCACCCACACCCATGGATACCCCCTGGACAGCCCCCCCCCTCCTGGACAGCCCCCCACTCGCCTGGACAACCCTCCCACCCTCCTGGACAACCTCTCATCTGCCATGGACACCTTAGACACCCCCACCCCGCTAGACAGCCCTCCCACACCCTTGGAACTCCCCACCATTGGACACCTCATCGCAACCCTAGACACCCCGGGAGAGCCTCCCAGCCTCCTAGAGAGCCCCCACCCTGCTGGACACCCTTCCACCCCCATGGACTCCCCAAGCACCCCCACCACACTGGAAAACCCTACCACACCCTTGGAGACCCCACACCCCACAGGACACCCCCAAACCCCTGGATACCCCATGAACATCCCCCACCCCTCCTGGATATCCCTCCCACCCTCATGGACACCCTCCCACCCCCATGGACACCCTGTACACCCCCTCTCTACTAGACTACCCTCCCATGCCCCTGGAAAACCCCCCACCCCACAAGACACCTTCCTGCACCCCTAGACACCAGCTGGACAGCCCCCACTACTAGAGATAGCCCTCAACCTTCATGGAGACCCTCCCATACCCATGGACACCATCTTACCCCATGGAAACCCTAGACACCCCACGCCACTGGACAGCCCTCCCACACCCCTGGAAAACCTCCACCCCACTGGACACCCCCACCCCTAGACACCCCCTAGATAGCTCCCCACCCCCAACACCAGGACATCCCCCTGCCTTCCTGGACACCATCCCACCCCCAGGGACCGCCTAGACACCCCCCACTATACTCCCATCCCACACCCCTGGACCCCCCCCCCCCCGCCCCACCCCTCTTGGATAGACCCCACTCCCCTGAACAGCCCTCCCACCCTCCTGGACACTCTCTCGTCCCCCATGGACACCCTGGATAGACCCACCCCATTTCACAGCCCTCCCTCACCCTTGGAAACCCTCCACCCCACTATACACCCCCAAAACCCTGGACACCCCCACCACCACCCCGCCCTCCTAGAGATCCCCCCACTCTCTTGGACACCATCCCACCCCCACGGAAAACCCCCACCCCACTGAACTACCCTCCCACACAACTGAACCCCCCCCCCAGTGGACACCCCCCACCCCTAAATACCCCCTAGACAGCCCCCACCCCTCTTGGACAACCCCCACACCCTTGAACATCCCTACCACCCTCTAGGAAACCCTCCAACCCCTATGTACACCCTGGACACCCCAAACCCCACTGGAAAGCCCTCCCACACCCTTGGTAACCCCTAACCCCAATGGACATCTACCTACACCCCTGGATAGCCCCCACCACCCTGGATAGTCTCCACCCTCCTAGACACCCTCATACCCCCATGAACACCCTCACACCCCAATGGACTCCTTGGACACCCCAAACCACTGGACATCCCTCACACACCCCTGGAACCCCCCCCCCCCGCCACACCCCTCTTGGACAACCCACACTCCTGTAAACATCCCTTCCATCCTTCTGGACACCCTCCCATCCCCCATGGACACCCTAGACACCCCCACCCCACTGGTTATCCCTCCCAAAACCCCTGGAACCCCCCCCCCCCCCCGGAGAGGCCCCCACCCTCCTGGACACCCTCCAACCCCCATAGACCGCCCCACCCCACTGGAAAATCCTCCCACACCACTGGGAACCCCCACCCCACTGGACACCCCCACAACCCTAGATACCCCCTGGACACCCCCACCCCTCTTAGACATCCCCCACTATTCTAGACATCCCTACCACCCTTATGGACACCCTCCCACCCCCATGGACACCCTGGACACCCACAGCCACTGGACAGCCTTCCCACACCCCTAAACCCACCCCCCACTAGACACATCCCCACTCCCCTGGACTTCCCCCACCCCCTGGACAACCCTCATGCTCCTGGACACCCTCTCACCCCATGGACAGGCACCCACCCCCATGGATACCTTGGACACCCCCACCCCACTGAACTACCCTCCCACCCCCTGAACCCCCCCCCCCCCCACCAACACCACTGGACACCCCCTTTGACACCCCCTAGAAAACCCCCACCCTCATAGACAACCCCCACCTTCAAGGACGCCCTCCCACCCCCAGGGACACCCCTAACACCCCCCCCCACTGGACAACCCTCCCACACCCTTAAAAACCCCCACACCCCACTGAACCCCTCGCACACCCCAGGATACCCCCACTCTCTTGGACACCCTCCCACCCCCATGGACACCCTGAACACCCCCACCCCACTAGACAACCCTCTCACACTACTAGAAACCCCCCCTCCCACTAGATGCCCCCATCCCTAGACACCCTCCCCCCACAACCATAATCCCAGAAAAACCAACAGAACTAGAACAAAACAATATGTTGACAAAAATTAAACATTCACATATATAACATTCAAAACAAACAATGTCAACTAAAAAAACATAAATCCAACTTAAATGACTACCAAATACACAATTAGAATGACTATATTAAAAATTACATTTTACACTACAAAAAAAAACTAATATCCAATCAAAAAAATAAAATAATTTGACCATTATTCTTGTAAGTGTTGGAAATCATGAGTAGTATAGGTTTGAGGGTCATAAAATAGATAAAAAAATAATATGATAGTACATGACATATATAATGAATAAATCAAATGAAATATTATGGCAATGTTTAAAATAAAATCTTACTAGGTCAAAGTGACCAACTGTTCCAGTTATAATTATTTCATACATAAATCTTAACATATAATATCTGCAATCGACGACGCCATGTTGCTCATGAAAATTATGTTTAACTGAGTGTAAATTCAAAATATTATTTCTATGTAAAACATCATAAAGTAAAAATTATAAATGGATATTTACCTTTACATTTACATATTTGATCATGACACTCCTTTTCTTGGTCTTTTTTTGAAATGAGACCCATCCCCTAATAGAAAATCATACGAATGGGATAAATTTAAAATGAATTATAATATATACAAATATTATGAAAGTGAAACTTACTTTTCCAACATATTCTTAAAATATTCCCGCACATCGCCTTGGATAGAGCATATCCAAGAAAGTGTATTCTACCTTTGTAAAAAACACCTAACATCCAATGATTACTCATAAAATAAAATTTAATGTTAGTGGTTTTTTATTATAAAAGATAATGAACTCCTTGACGGATATATGTTTCACACCTCTCTCAAAAACGCATCATCCAACACTGTGTGATTATATCCTATTCAAATATTTCAGCAATATAAATCATTCTTTGTTCCTCATATAATGCATGAGCTTTAGGGGAAATCAAATACGGGTCCATGAATCCATATACA
Source organism: Viscum album (assembly GCA_963277665.1). Classification (NCBI taxonomy): domain Eukaryota; kingdom Viridiplantae; phylum Streptophyta; class Magnoliopsida; order Santalales; family Viscaceae; genus Viscum; species Viscum album. The sequence continues at coordinate 547,630,758 of OY728158.1, forward strand.
TTTGTCCGCTAATTCTTCTCACATATGTTATAAATATACCTAAAATAAAACAGACAAAATTATACATTTTTAATAAATATAACGCAGGGAAAAGGTGTTAATAAATACATGAAAAAATATTTCACCACGTTGAGGCCCAACTTATCTCCTATAACAAGCTCCATGATATCATTATAACAATCCCCACATTTATTAAATGTCCACAAATATGAGTGTCCATTAGAAACTCATAATGATCCATCAAAAAATTTGAATATCTACATAATCTGTCAAGACTACTTGAATCTGTATCTGATGTTAGAGCCATTTGTCTTTGTTGTTGTCTATATAGTGTTTCATTACCATTGAATTATTCCTGTAAAAATAAATAGAAAAATAAATTAGTTTTCAAATGATAAAAAAACTTTAATATAAAAATAAAATAGAAGATATAACATACATACCATTATGGTAATGAGTCATAGAAGTCTGGATGGCCAAATTAAAAAATGGAAAATACTATGTCCAATTGTCGTCACCTCATCTATAGGTAATGGTACTCAAGCTGATCTATCTATAATATCCTATATAGTGACCCTATGATTCTCTACCTCTAAATGTTGATGATGAACTGTATATCCTATATAATATACCAGCCTATATGTAACTACATGATATTGAGGACCATCAATATACAACTCACAATAACTAGGAAGTTGAAGCAAAGGAGTAGGACAAAAATGGGGTCTGCAGGCTGAGGTGGGGGAGTGGGATCTACTGGTGGAGGTGGAGGATAAATAATGGGGTCCGTAGGGGGTGAAGGAGTGGGAGATGCAGTCCAAAATTGTATTTTCATGTCTATAAACATTGACTATACTGAAGCTCTAATGTTTTCATCCATCATCACATTAATATTATGAACTTCATCCTCCAAGGATTCTATTTTTTTATAAACACCCTCAATAGAGAAGTTGAAGAACATGGAAACACATTTCTTACTGATACACCCATCAGATATCATCATACACGACTAGGATGTTTGGGCTTTCCCAATTTTGCAGATAAAATATCTTGCCTCCCAATAGCTGTAAATTCTCCCCATGATCTCTTCTTCTCAAGATAATATTGTGTTAATTAATTGAAAATTTCTGTAATGATTCAAATTTTATAAAGAATTTAGTTAACTTAAATAAATGAAATAAATATCTTACAATCCTCTCAACTATGATTCTAGAATATTCCAAAAGATATTGACCCATTTTTTCATATGTTCTCTCTTCTATTTTTATGTCTAGATGGAGGGTATAGAGGGTCAACCTCTCAATATCATGAAGACTCAGCTCTCAGTTTTTGTAAATTTTCATCCATCATTTGTTCTTCCAATAATGTATACCCTCCATGAGATAAACTATGAGGGATTACATTTTTGGATTTGATATCTGGACGAGATGTCCATGTTTTTTTAATTTAAGAATAAGAAATCATTAACCAAAGATTAATAAGATCATTTATATAAGAAATATTATAAAATATTACATTTCCCTTACTAAAAATGAATATTTTCTTCTACTTTCAACAAACTGTGTCCATGTCTCTTCATCTATGAAAGGATATGTATGACTTGCACTGTCATGACTCCTATGAAGAAAAATAAAATTAGATGTGAGGGTTGATTTGAAATACCTCCATCTCCTAGAAACCATCGATAATCATTTCTTCCTAACTCTTCCAGTGTTCGGAATATCAAACGTCATCTAATAAAGAATAGGTAAAACATATTATACTAGAAACATTTAAAGAATAGGAAAAAAATCAAAATATCTTACCAAAATCGTCTCCCAAAACTAATATATTATCGCTTTTTCTACACTTCTCCAATCATCAAACAAAATGCTTACATTGAACGTACCCAAAGTTGATACCAAACTATTAAAATATTTTTTATTTGGACCTCTAGAGATATCATTCACATCAAACTCAATGAGTATCCTTTGGTCATGCATACTGGTAAGTGCTAATTTTGGTAAAAATGTACACCCATGTTTACTAACTCTTGAACTCTTCTTTGTCGTTATTAGAGTACATGAGGAAGATTGGGGAACATCAATAGGATCATGTGAATGTTCTTCCCCAGAGGTATGATCGTTATGCCGATCTCCAGAATCCTGTGGCTAATCAACTGATTAATCTATCATTATCCTTAAAATAAAAAAAACATTAGTTCACAAATATACAAATTCAAATACTATAATACTAATGTAAACAGAAAATGTAAAATTGAAATAAGTTACATAATAGTAAATATGGTTAATATGGTAAGCATGTTAAACAATGGTAAACATGGTAAACTATGGTAAGCTTGGTAGTATAATTTTCATTCAACAAAATCAATAAATATATAAGTTACGTAAAGGTAACCTATAGTAAACTACGGTAAACATGGTAAACATGGTAAACATGGTAAACATGGTAGACATGGTAAACATGGTAGACATGGTAAACTTGGTAAACAAGTTAAACATGGTAAAGTAAATGTCATTAAAAAAAATAATATATATATAATTTACGTAATGTTAAACATATTAAACTAAAATACACAAAATAAAATAAACAAAAACATCTACATATTTGTTTTAATATGAGTTTTAATAACGAAAAGATTGAAATATCTTACATTTTATGAAAAAAATAAATGTAAACAAGAAATAAACATAAGTTACCTGTAATATTAGGAATGTAAAAATGGATTATTTTCCCAAATTCCTTCATCAAGATCATTCCTTATGGAACAAACCATGTCTTCAACATGCTCATCGTTATGTTATGAAAATCATTCCATCGAATTAAGGAACTCACATAAATCAGCATCGTCATCAAGTTGATCCTCACCAAAATATTGTGTATTCCCTTGTAAAACAACAGACCACTGCATATATGATTAATCAACTACATAGAAAATCTTTTTTTCATGTGTTTCCATTATAAAATAACTTGATGTGTCTTCCAATCTATTCAAATTAACAACTGTCATTCCAAATTCATCGTGTGTGACACTTTTTTTACCGATAAACAATATACAGTTAAAAACATGAACTTTAATTTTAAAGTAATCAACCTCCCATATATCTTAAATGATTCTATAATATACAATTGAGGCATAAATTAGGCTTTTTTTCTTTAGAACTCGAAAAATGAATAGCTTTAGCAAACACCAATACACCACTATTCTAAACTACACTTATGTAGTCCTGATATTTCATATTAAATGTATTTCCATTAATGTCATAACTGGACCATGTTATCCCATTTAAACATAGACCAACCACTAGCCATCTTAATGCCTTTGATAAATCTGATTTACCATGTATGGTCTTTTTAAACCATGATAAAAATATTTTGTTATGCTCATTCAAAATCCACATTTCTTTCTTCTTTGGATGACTTTGTTTTAACTCACTAATATGCAATGTGATATACAGTTGAGCATCATCTATGTTATTCAAGATGTACAATTCTAAATTCTTTATCTATTTAGCTGACAATGATTTGAATTTCAATCCATGAATCCCCTTTCCCTCATTATTAACTAGTTCATATAGATATGGAGGAAAACCTATGTGCTCCGCTATAGCCAGGTTTCTCATAAAAAACTCTGCAACCTCCTCATAAATATACTTTTAAATAATGGAGGCTTCAGGTTTGAAGTGCACTGTGTTGCATTTGTTGTCAATAAGGTATGTTGTTGATCAGAAGATGTCAAAGAATGAATGGATGTCAAGGAGAGTCAATATGTGAATGACAAAGGCTATGATGGTGTTGGTGATGAATGGAGGATGGCCATTGTGTTAAGATGAATGTCACTCAGGAGATTCACAAAGTGGCATAAGTGTTTATGGTTGCAACATTCATCCATGTTTATATCAGACGATTGATGAGCTGATCTTTAAGTTCAAAGAACTTGTATCAACGGGATACAAAGTCACAACAATATTAGATGACCATGCATTGTATTGACAATTCATGAGGAGTTGAAGATGATCCATCCACAACTTCTAAGTGGATGAAGTGGATTAATGGAGATCATGCACTATCTTTTAGTGTATGAGAAGCTGAAGAAGATCCAACTTGATCTCTGATTAGATCAATGAAGAACATTGAGGAATTATTTGATTCAGGAACTTCGGTTGAAGAAGAAGACCCTTCGGGAATTCTATATACTAAGTGAAGATCATATGAGAGGAGTGATGAATTCCTAAGAAGAAGAGAAATAAAAGAAGAAGAGAGAAGGAAGGCTTGAAGTGGATTTGGAATTTGATATGGCTTGAACTTATGGGGAACTTTGTTTTTAACAAAGTCCTTATTCATTTCCTTTGCCAAAAAATAGTCCACCAAGGAGGCCAGCCGAGGGTCATCACCCAAGGCACATGTGGGACTCATGGTCACCACGCCCATGGGGAACTTTGTTTTTAACAAAGTCCTTATTCATTTCCATTGCCAAAAAATAGGCCACCAAGGAGACCAGCCGAGGGTCATCACCCAAGGCACATGTGGGACTCATGGTCACCACGCCCATGGGGAACCCTCAAGGCCAAGCCAGCAGCCCTGAGGCAGGGGCGCACCCGCAGGATGAAGCGTGGGCGCCAGGGGCATGCCCGGAGGAGCGCATGGTGGGCGCATAGCGCGCCCGTGTGTGCATAGTGGGCGCCAGTGGCGCGCCCGAGTGGCAGGGGTGGGCGCAAAGCGCACCCGCAAGAAGAACTCGGTGCGGGGCGGCACCGAGAGGGGAGAAGTTCAACTGAGCGGCTGTAGGGAGCGCTTGGGTGATAAACCGCAGAAAAACTGGGATCCGTTTTGATGTGGGATGCGGGATTTTGCCGCGGAGCGAATCCTGGCAGCTCGATTGATCGCGCGCCAGATCTCGGCCGCACATCTAATCTGCCGCAGCCCATTATGATCGTGGCCGTCCAAAGAGCTGATCCGACGGCTGCCACATCGTCTTCCTCAAGCTCAGCCTAAGACCACCCCGCGAAGCCACCGCTGAACCAGAGGCCTCCCGAATGAAGAATTCGAGTTCCCGGCCACCTCCGATCAAACCGAAGGGTCCATGGTGATCTTCTGGCCACACTGAACACGATCATACAAGAAAATGGGCATGCATGCAAAGTTTGGAAGATTTAGAAGAATGCCGAGGCAAACGAAGATGCCGAGGCTTCATGTGTTCGTGTTTTGCATGGTTTGGATTTTAATAAATCCATGCATGCGTTCTAAGTCGCATGCACGTGAAGAAGATAAAAAATAAAGAACCCGCATTGAAACAGAGAAGAAATCAAGATTTGAGGGAAATCTTGAATTCCCGAAATCTTCGGGAGATTAAAAATATCTCATGCGGATGAACCGCCTCTCCCTTACCTATAAAAAGAGAGGTCGATCCCTCGGTGAAGCTTGCTGAATATTTGAGGAGTCCCGTGAGAAGCACTCTGTGCCTCACGAAGTCGAAGCCCCACGCAGCACCCTGCGCGGCAGTGAAGCCCGGAGCACCCCTTGCTCCGTGAGGTTCCTTTTGCGCACTTCTTGCGTGAAAGAAGAAAGGGAGGTCCCCTGTGTGCCTCTGTTGCACGGCAGGAAGAACCCGGGGCCGCAGCACCTTGCGCGCCCACGGTTGAAGCCCGCACTTGCGTGGTAGTTGGTTTCCTTGACACCCTGCTCGCTCGCGGCTGTCCAAGGACCTTGCGCGCCCTTGCACCCTGTCCAGAGGACTTGCGCGATTGAAGAAAGGAAGAAATGCCACACCCCTTGCGCGCCGCTTGTATCTTGAGGACTTGCGCGGCTGTTGAAGGCAGTAGGGAGTTCGGGTGAGGCAGTATATAACCTATAAGGAGAAAGAGGAAGAACACCCTACGGGCATTTTTGTGTGCAATTGAAGAAGAGGACGTGTGTGTGCAAGAAGTTGAGTGAAGGCCAAAGACACACCTACGGGTAGTGTATGTGCAAAACAAGAAGACCACACCTAAGTTGTGTGTGTGTGTCTAAGTATATGAAGAAGGCCGAGCCTTGTGGGTGCACACTTTGAAGAAAAAATAAAAGAACATATTTTGTGTGTGTGCAAAACAAGAAGAGGAACAAGGCCGAAGCCTATGTGTGTGCACCAAGTGAAGACCACAAATTTTGTGTGTGTGCAAAGTGAAGGAGGAAGGCTAAAGACTTACCTTAGTGGTGTGTGTGCAAAGGAATAAAAAGTCCGAACCTAGTGTGTGCACTAAGTGAAGTGTATACACTTAGAAGAAGTGGAAGACTCTCACACTAAAGTATAACACACATTTATGTGTGTAATCAAATGGAATTAAGTGTGTGAAGGAAGTGAGAAGGTGTGTGCTAAGAAGGATTACACCCTTTGTGGGTTTATTGCACCAAGAGAAGAAGAAGGGGAGTGCATGCATGAATTCATGCACATGCACACGTGAACAAAGCTAAATCTGGTTGTGTGCAATTGAGTTGTCCAAGACCAGAAGATCTTGAAGAATCAGAGTTTCCATGCATTTAGTGCATGAAGTTGAATTGAGTGAGACTGAAGCCAAGCTGAAGTGAAAGATATTATTTGGCTGAGTTTTCAGTAATTGAGAAGACCCTGATCAACAGAAGTGATCAGAAGGTGTGAGCAAGACCAACAGACCTTTTCAGAGGCTGTTAAAGATTCTTGAAGAGAGAGGCCAGGTAATCATTAGAATAAGGTGATAAAGCCTGAGCAAGACGAGAAGACCTGTTCATCACAAGTGAGCAGATGTACAGATCAAGGCCAGCAGTCTTTATCCCAGACTGCTGAAGATACTTGAAGAAGCTTAAAGTGAAGAAGAGCTACTCGTGTGACTCGAGGAGCCAGGAGAAGCCCCCTGTGAGACTCAGGGTGGAAGAAGTCTTCAGTGGGATTCTGGAGCAGGCCAGTGGGACTCTGGTAACACTGTGGGACGCAGTATAAAGACCCTCCTGTGGGACTCAGGAGAGGTATAGTGGGACTCTATACCGACCATTGTAATTCTAACAAGTTATAATGGAGAAACCATGTTGGGGTGTATAACCAACATGGCAAGGACGTAGGCCTTTGGTGCCGAACCTTGTAAATCCTTGTGTCCTGTGCCTTTACATTTACTGCATCACTCGAGGAAAGGCTGAGAGATACAAGAAGAGTGGATCGAGGCTTTAACCATCCATAGAGGTTTAATTGATAAGGAATCAATTAGTAAAAAGTTTTAAGGGATCACCAATTCACCCCCTCCCCCTCTCAGTGATTCACACTGATCTGGGCAATTCAATTGGTATCAGAGGGAGGTTACCTCTAAAAGATCCAAGGGAGTCTTTATGAAGTGCAGATTTGAGGAAGTGAGTGAATACCCTTAAATAGAGATATCTGCCAAGACTCTGAAAAACAGAATGAAGAAACAGGCAAAGAAGATGAGGAAGAAGGTTGTTGCAATCAGAGAAACTCTTTCTATGGAAAGAAATGTGAAAGTCACATCAGATGACAATTCCTTTTATCATTCTTCTGATGAAGCCTGCTCTAGCTGTGATGAAGATGGAAGAAACAATGATCTTCTAAATGCAATCAAATATCTTCAGAAGACAGTCCCCAAGGAAGTGGCAATGTGTATATCTACATGCGTCCTTGATCTTCAAGAAGAAAAATTACAGCTAGAAGATGAAGCCAATTCTCTGGAAGTCCAATTGGCTAAAAGGGTTGGCATAACCAACACTCTCAGAAAGCTGGTGAAGGCTAAAGATGAAACAGTATCGATTTGCAATAAAAGATATGAAGACACTACTGAAGAATTTCAAAGATGCCTTTCTGAGAAAGAATTCTTTAAGACTGTGGTCAAAGATGTTTTACATGCACTGGAAAAGAGGCACAAAGTGTCAATGAATGTCAGAGAAGATCAACTCGAAGACAAAGTCAAAATGGTGAAGGAGCTTGAAAATTCATTGCTAGAATTGAAGAAGGTGCATGAAGGCCAGTTAGAATAGCTGAAAGAAAATTGGGAAGGAAGGCTAAGAACTGGTGAGGATGAGAAGAACTCCCTTAACATGAAATGCATAGAACTAGAGGTGATATTGAAAAATCTGCAATCACCCAAAGTTTAATCCTCCCAGTCAGCTGAAAGTAGAAATGTTGCTACACAAGTGTGCTTTGAGAAGGATGATTCTAAAAGAAAGACATCCTCTAATGAAAGGGAAACATCTTCTAAAAAGAAGGTACCATCCATACCATCTTGTACTCATGTTTCTAAATGTGTTTCCACAAAAAGTGCAGGATGTAAGAATAACACTGATCAAGTATGGATGAAGAAGATGAAGAAAGAGAGCTCTCCTGAAACAACACAGCAATTCAAGAGAAATGCCCAACAGCAAGAAGGACTCAAGAGGTCAAGATTTGTGGGTCAGTGTTGGTGTTGTAATAAGTATGGGCACTGTGCAAAAGATTGTTGGTACAATCCACTGAATGTAAAAGCATAAAGGAAGCCCATGCCAAGGGGGAGCAAGCCAGAAGGAAAGAAGAAACATCCACAGGTCCAGAGACATCTGTTTACTGAAAATAGATTTGGATTGCTTGATAACATCTGGGATGTTTGCAAAAGTGGTCAAAAAGATACATTCCAATCTCCAACTGTATCTAGAGCTCAAAAGAAGAAAAGATCACAGAACCTGGCTCAGAAAGAATCCTTGGGAAGCAAGCATAAGAAAGTGGAAGATTCTCCCAAGAAGATTATGAAAAAGAAAGAGAAGACCTTGGAGTCTAAATCCAAGAAGGGTGATGTATCCAGAAGGACCACCAAGAATAAAACATGCTTCTACTGTGGAAAGAAAGGACATATCATGGATCTTTGTAAACAAGCCATGAAATTCAATAGAGGCTGACTGGACTCAAACAGACAATCAATCCAGATGAAGCAGAAGGGATTGGTTGAAAACAAGTTGCCTAAGAAAGGTAGCTTGAAAGCATCAAAGGAACCATGTGGAATATCCAGAACTGAGGCCACACTTCCAAGTGACTTACTAGTCATATGGCCAAATCAGTTGCAACTTGCCAAAGATCTGCAAAGAGCTGAAGATGAAGTTCTGGAAATTGCTAAGGCAAAAGGGAAGAAGAATATTTCACATGAAGATGTATTGAGATCCACACCAGCACCAACATCATTGAAGATCAAATGTGAAAGTGTGAAGAATGGTGAAAATGGGACATCTCGGTTGAGAGAATCTTCTCAACCTTGTTGTTCACATTGATGAACCAAGGAGGTTCCATCTTATTCCCTTATACTTCTTGTATTTACATGTGCTAACATTGCAGGGAATTGAAGATGATGATCATTCTCATCTGGAGAGTGGTTTGGACAGAATGGAGTGCACCCCTTGAGGGGGAGCCAATCTGAAGAAGATGGGATTCTAAGATTTAATACCATCTTGAGAAAAGCTGAAGGTATTCCAATCATACTTTCATCCCTTGATTATTAATTGTATTCATCATGACAATTAAGGGGGAGTATTAATTGAAGACAAATTGATGAAAGGGGGAGCTTTATCTTTGCACTGAACTTTCTAATGAGTTTTGTGAAGTATGTGCTGGATTTAGCAATTCATTGTTATATCTGAAAAATTTCAAACCCCTTGAAGCATGATCTCACATGTATAGTGAATGTTTGATAGCATTGAGTACCTTGGTTACATCACTCTTGTTTTCTACACCGGGTTAGCCCAAGTAGACTTAGAGTTGATTTACTAAAGGTTCTTTGCTAAAGAGAACATCTGACATCATCCCTCTCTCAGTGTTTTTCAAGAAAATACTTTTCAAAGGGAGGAAGTGATATTTTGAAAAGGAACCACACCACACCATTGCATTTGGTTGCCAATAAGGGGGAGAAAAGCTGACATATTGCCCCAGAAATGTGTGGCACACATATTGACCCATTCATATGTGTTCTACTGATTGGATTGACAATATGTGCTCTAGTGGTATTGACAACAAATACAAAGGGGGAGATTGAAGTGCACTGTGTTGCATTTGTTGTCAATAAGGTATGTTGTTGATCAGAAGATTTCAAAGAATGAATGGATGTCAAGGAGAGTCAATATGTGAATGACAAAGGCTATGATGGTGTTGGTGATGAATGGAGGATGGCCATTGTGTTAAGATGAATGTCACTCAGGAGATTCACTAAGTGGCATAAGTGTTTATGGTTGAAACATTCATCCATGTTTATATTAGACGATTGATGAGCTGATCTTTAAGTTCAAAGAACTTGTATCAACTGGATACAAAGTCACAAAAATATTAGAAGACCATGCATTGTATTGACAATGCATGAGGAGTTCAAGATGATCCATCCACAACTTATAAGTGGATGAAGTGGATTAATGGAGATCATGCACTATATTTTAGTGTATGAGAAGCTGAAGAAGATCCAACTTGATCTCTGATTAGATCAATGAAGAACATTGAGGAATTATTTGATTCAGGAACTTCGGTTGAAGAAGAAGACCCTTCAGGAATTTGATATACTAAGTGAAGATCATATGAGAGGAGTGATGAATTCCTAAGAAGAAGAGAAATAAAAGAAGAAGAGAGAAGGAAGGCTTGAAGTGGATTTGGCATTTGATATGGCTTGAACTTATGGGGAACTTTGTTTTTAACAAAGTCCTTATTCATTTCCTTTGCCAAAAAATAAGCCACCAAGGAGGCCAGCCGAGGGTCATCACCCAAGGCACATGTGGGACTCATGGTCACCATGCCCATGGGGAACTTTGTTTTTAACAAAGTCCTTATTCATTTCCTTTGCCAAAAAATAGGCCACCAAGGAGGCCAGCCGAGGGTCATCACCCAAGGCACATGTGGGACTCATGGTCACCACGCCCATGGGGAACCCTCAAGGCCAAGGCAGCAGCCCTGAGGCAGGGGCGCACCCGCAGGACGAAGCGTGGGCGCTAGGGGCACGCCCGGAGGAGCGCGTGGTGGGCGCATAGCGCGCCCGTGTGTGCATAGTGGGCGCCAGTGGCGCGCCCGAGTGGCAGGGGTGGGCGCAAAGCGCGCCTGTAAGAAGAACTCGGTGCGGGGCGGCACCGAGAGGGGAGAGGTTCAACTGAGCGGCTGTAGGGAGCGCTTGGGTGATAAACCGCGGAAAAACTGGGATCCGTTTCGATGTGGGACGCGGGATTTTGCCGCGGAGCGAATCCTGGCCGCTCGATTGATCACGCGCCAGATCTCGGCCGCACATCTAATCTGACGCGGCCCATTCTGATCGCGGTCATCCAAAGAGCTGATCCGACGGCTGCCACATCGTCTTCCTCGAGCTCAGCCGAAGACCACCCCGCGAAGCCGCCGCTGAACCAGAGGCCTCCCGAATGAAGAATTCGAGTTCACGGCCACCTCCGATCAAGCCGAAGGGTCCATGGTGATCTTCTGGCCACACTGAACACGATCATACAAGAAAATGGGCATGCATATAAAGTTTGGAATATTTCGAAGAATGCCGAGGAAAACGAAGTTTCTGAGGCTTCATGTGTTCGTGTTTTGCATGGTTTGGATTTTAATAAAGCCATGCATGCGTTCTAAGTCGCATGCACGTGCAGAAGATAAAAAATAAAGAACCCGCATTGAAACAGAGAAGAAATCAAGATTTGAGGGAAATCTTGAATTCCCAAAATCTTCGGGAGATTAAAAATATCTCATGCGGATGAACCGCCTCTCCCTTGCCTATAAAAAGAGAGGTCAATCCCTCGGTGAAGCTTGCTGAATATTTGAGGAGTCCCGTGAGAAGCACTCTGTGCCTCGCGAAGTCGAAGCCCCACGCAGCACCCTGCGAGGCAGTGAAGCCCGGAGCACCCCTTGCTCCGTGAGGTTCCTTTTGCGCACTTCTTGCACGAAAGAAGAAAGGGAGGTCCCATGTGTGCCTCCATTGCACAGCAGGAAGAACCCGGGGCCGCAGCACCTTGCGCGCCCACGGTTGAAGCCCACACTTGTGTGGCAGTTGGTGTCCTTGACACCCTGCTCACTCGCGGCTGTCCAAGGACCTTGTGCGCCCTTGCACCCTGTCCAGAGGACTTGCGCGATTGAAGAAAGGAAGACAGGCCGCACCCCTTGCGCGTCGCTTGTATCTTGAGGTCTTGCGCGGCTGTTGAAGGAAGTAGTGAGTTCAGGTGAGGCAGTATATAACCTATAAGGAGAAAGAGGAAGAACACCCTACGGGCATTTGTGTGTGCAATTGAAGAAGAGACCGTGTGTGTGCAAGAAGTGGAGTGAAGGCCAAAAACACACCTACGGGTAGTGTATGTGCAAAACAAGAAGACCACACCTAAGTTGTGTGTGTGTGTCTAAGTATATGAAGAAGGCCGAGCCTTGTGGGTGCACACTTTGAAGAACAAATAAAAGAACATATTTTGTGTGTGTGCAAAACTAGAAGGGGAACAAGGCCGAAGCCTATGTGTGTGCACCAAGTGAAGACCACACATTTTGTGTGTGTGAAAAGTGAAGGAGGAAGGCTAAAGACTTACCTTAGTGGTGTGTGTGAAAAGTAATAAAAAGGCCGAACCTAGTGTGTTCACTAAGTGAAGTGTATACACTTAGAAGAAGTGGAAGACTCTCACACTAAAGTATAACACACATTTATGTGTGTAATCAAATGGAATTAAGTGTGTGGAGGAAGTGAGAAGGTGTGTGCTAAGAAGCATTACACCCTTTGTGGGTTTATTGCACCAAGAGAAGAAGAAGGGGAGTGCATGCATGAATGCATGCACATGAACACGTGAACAAAGCTAAATCTGGTTGTGTGCAATTGAGTTGTCCAAGACCAGAAGATCTGGAAGAATCAGAGTTTCCATGAATTCAGTGCATGAAGTTGAATTGAGTGAGATTGAAGCCAAGCTGAAGTGAAAGATATTATTTGGCTGAGTTTTCAGTAATTGAGAAGACCCTGATCAACAGAAGTGATCAGAAGGAGTGAGCAAGACCAACAGACATTTTAAGAGGCTGTTGAAGATTCTTGAAGAGAGAGGCCAGGTCATCCTTAGAAGAAGGTGATAAAGCCTGAGCAAGACAAGAAGACCTCTTCATCACAAATGAGCAGGGGTACAGAGCAAGGCCAGTAGTCTTTATCCCAGACTGCTGAAGATACTTGAAGAAGCTTAAAGTGAAGAAGAGCTACTCGTGTGACTCGAGGAGCCAGGAGAAGCCCCCTGTGAGACTCAGGGTGGAAGAAGTCTTCAGTGGGATTCTGGAGCAGGCCAGTGGGACTCTGGTAACACTGTGGGATGCAGTATAAAGACCCTCCTGTGGGACTCAGGAGAGGTATAGTGGGACTCTATACCGACCATTGTAATTCTAACAAGTTATAATGGAGAAACCATGTTGGGGTGTATAACCAACATGGCAAGGACGTAGGCCTTTGGTGCCGAACCTTGTAAATCCTTGTGTCTTGTGCCTTTACATTTACTGCATCACTCGAGGAAAGGCTGAGAGATACAAGAAGAGTGGATCGAGGCTTTAACCAGCCATAGAGGTTTAATTGATAAGGAATCAATTAGTAAAAAGTTTTAAGGGATCACTGATTCACCCCCTCCCCCTCTCAGTGATTCACACTGATCTGGGCACTTCAAGGTTGTTAAGGATTCTTAGCATACCCATTCAATATTTTCATTTACTTTATAAAATGATACTTCCAATGAAGATTTACAGTTCCACAAATATTTATTTCTCAAACTAGATAAATCATTAAATGCACCATTATATCAAAAACAATTATGGAGGAAAATACATTTCTAATTGACTAAGTATAGAAACTTCATCGTTTTCAAAAATTTACAATGCATTGACATCAATCACCTTATTAAGAATTGAATTGAAAAAATAACACAACTTTATTATCATCTTTCTGACACTGAGTGGAAATTTTCTACGCAATGAAACTGGTAGAAGTTTTTTCATCATGACGTGACAATCATGAGTTTTCATACATATCAACTTCAAATCCTTAAAAGAGACAAAATTATTTACATTTGAAGAATAAGCTTGAGGCACTTTAATATCATGAAGACACCGACAAAAGCTAATTTTATCCTTCTTGGATAATTTATGACAAGATGGGGGAAGAAATGTTTGTCTTCCATTAGGAGTGGGAGCTAACTCCAAACGCATTCCCATTCATAGTAAGTCTAATCTTGCATTCAACCCATCTTTTGTATTTCCTTTAATATCTAGAAATGTTCCAATCAAAATATAGTATATATTCTTTTACATGTGCATGACATCAATATTATAATTCATTCATGATATCTCCAAAGTGGTAGCTCAAAGAATATTGACCGTTTCTTCGAAATTTGTCTATCATTACCCAATTTATGTGTCTTTCCCAATGTCACATCAAGGTTTTCCATCCTCTCAAAATACTCATCAGGGGATAAAGGTGTTGGAGTAATATAAAATTATAGTGAGACATTGAATGCATTTTTAGTCTTTCATAAGGTTGATCCATAGGCAAAAATGTTTGATGACCCATGTACACATTTTTCCTCCCATGATTCAATTGACAATATGATGTCTGTTGTTCGCAAATTGGACAAGATTTATGCCCGTTAACACTGTATTGAGACAAATTGACATATGATGGGAAGTCATTTATATTGAACATAAGAACTGCATGCATTTGAAATTTTTCCTTTTTATAAGAATCATACACCCTAATACCATCCTCCCATAAAAGTTTCAAATCATCAAACAATGGTGACAAGAAAACAACAATATCATTTTTGGGTTGCTTTGGACTGGATATCATTATACTCAACATGAAATATTTGTGCTTCGTACAAAATTCAGGAGAGGGGTTATAAATTACATATAAAATAGGCCATGAATTATGTGTGCTACTAAGGGTTCAGTATGGATTCATTCCATCTGTGCACAACCCTAGTCTGAGATTTCTAATTTCATTTCCAAATTAAGGATACTGCTCATCAATTTTTTTCGTTGTGGACAATCAGCTGGATGATGTATTTCCCCATCACATATCAGCTCATCAGCAAGCCATCATAACCTTTTTCATCATGTGAATTAGAAAATAAATGATTCAATCATTGATTTATAGGAAGATACATAAATACCTTGGAAGGGATGTTTGTAATCTCTACATCAGCCTGTGATTTTTCTTTCTACTTATATCGTGATGTCCCACATTTAGGATACTCTAATAGAAACTCATATTCAATACAATATATCGTACAATAATTCGAACGGGAATATATTTTCTTGAATCCCAATCCAATCAGGTATAATATTTTTGTTGGACTTATAATGTAAATCTATAAGAACGTTGTCTTTTGGAAGAATGTCAATCAAAAATTGTAGCAGCTCTGTAAAACTTTGGTCACTCCATCCATATTTCACCTTTAGGTTAATCAATCATAGATCCGTGGAAAAAAAATAAAATCCATACAATCAGTATATAATGGTTTGTCTACCTCACCATATAGACACGAAACTGGTACTTCAATCTCAATTTGTTCTGCTGCAATATCACAGATCCTTTCTTTAATTCCATCAGAGTTACCATCTTTCAAATACTCATCATCAGTCGATCTGAAATTTTGTCTCGTTTCACCATGCCAAATCGAAGGGCTTTAACTCGGATTAAAACCATGAAAAATAAGATGATCTTTGATCTCCCTACTTTTCAACATCATATTCAAACATTTCAGCCATGGACAGGAAAAAATTTCAATGCTTGGAACATTTTGTTTAGCTAATTCCAAATAGGCATTAACACCTTCCCCATATTCATTACTCATTCGATGTTCTGTAATGGTATATCGACTCAATATTACCTATAACTAATATCAAAATTATACATCTTTTTAAGATAAAAAAACAAATATTTATTTTAAAAATATCTTAATTTTAATGTAAAACAATTTGGAAATATAAAACAAATCTTTCTGTATTTGAAAAAAAATATGCATTAAAATGATTTTAACAGGAAAATATAGTTTGATATAACACTTTTAAATTCATCTTGGATCCTTTATTCTTAAGTTACACAAAGAATACATCTTGATTCCACTACATACCAAATTCACCCTTCCATAAGAAACAAATATGAAGTGTAAATATTAAAATATGTATACATTAACTACTTAAAATTACTCATATCCTTATGATTTGAAACCATTGTGATAGCCCATGAAACCATTGGGATAGAATACCCCAACAGTTTCACACACCATTGGAATGATGGTCGCTGCAATACCCTGTTACCAATGATTCTATTAGAACCTTTAGTAGAGACAACCTGATGTTAAAATATTCCAATGGTTTCAATGAAACCTTTGGGATATATATTTATACCTAGGGGGGTGTCCAAGGGGGGTAGGGGTTGTCCAGTGGGGTTTTGGGTGATGTCCAAGGTGGTACGGACTTTCCATGGGGGTAGGGGTTTTCTAGGGTGTCCTAGGGGGTAGGGGGTGTCAAGGGGGTAGGTGTTGTCCCTATGAATTTCATTTAAATAAAAGATTCATTTTCTGGTAGTTTGAAATACAAGAAACTAAACATAGTTTTTCTAAAAATAATCCTTATGAAAACATTTAAAACCATGAATTCAATTTTACCAAATAGACACACCACAATTAGGGAGAATAATCAATAATGACATAATGAGGGCAATGGGTAATCAGTATTCAAGTAACCATACCATATGAGGCACCTATATTATCCTCCATGAATAAAAAATTGATAGAGAACATGGAAATACCTAGGATCTTAGGAGAAAATATAGAACATATTGTAACCTATTTCATCTATTTGGCATGCCTGATGCAATATAACATCCCTAACGCACGAGGGGAACCATCCCCAAAGAAGAGCGTGTTTATACTAAGGGTCAATTAGCCAGAGCATAATTTTAAACTAGTGCAGCAAGAATTATCGAATAATCCACTACCAATTCTAGGTTTACATGTTCTGTCTAAAATGGTGGTGATTCGTGGAGTATCATACAATCAATAGGGTAAATGGTAAAAATTTACATTTTTTAAAGAACTCGGGCACAACACATGGTTTGGCTGCACCCCCTGGACACCCCCACCCCCAAAATAGCACCCTGACCCCTATGGACACCCCCACCACCTAAACACCCCCACCCCAAGATACCCCTACCCCCATGTAAATACCACTCCACCATGGACACCCCCCACCCACCCCCCTGAACACCCCCCCCCCCCCACTTCCCTTATACACCACCCTCACTGCCTACTCACTTGGACACCCCTGAGACACCCCACCCCCTGGACAACCCCCTCACCCCCCTCAACGCACCCACCCCCTAGACACCCCTACCCCATTGGAACGACCCCTCACCCCCTGGACACCACCCCCACTCTTTACCCCATTGGACACCCCCTGGACACCTCCACATCCCCCTGGGACACCCCCACCCCCTTGGACAGCCCCATCACCCCCTAGACACCACCCCACCCCTAGACACCCCAACCCCCTTGGAAAGCACCCTCACCCACCTTGGAAAGCACCCTCACCCCCAGGACACCACCCCACCCCCTTGGACACCCCCAGGACACCACAAACCCCTTGGATAGTCCCCCACCCCAGAATAGCCCCAAACCCCTCTCGACCCCCACCACCCCCCGGATGCCCCCACCCCTGGACAACCCATACCCCCTCTTAATAGCCCACTCACCACACTGGACACCCCCCCATGGAAACCCCTACCCCCTTGGACAGCCCACTCACCCCCTGGACACCACCCCCACACCCATGGACACCCCTATCCCCTTGGACAACCCCCTCACCCCTGGACTCCCCCACCCCCTTTGACACCCCAACCCCCTTGGATAGCCCCCGAACCCCCTGGTAACCACCCCCATCCCACTTTGACACCTCCTGGACACCCCCACCCCACTGGACAGCCCCCCCAACCCCCCTTAACACCCACACCCACTTGCATAGCCCCGCCCCCCTGGAAACCCTATGTACACGCACACAAATGATAGAACACACAAAAATCGTAAACTTGCATGATATCAATTCCATAGGTTTATTTTACTGGAAAATAATTTAGAAGGGTAAAAATTATAAGGAACCACCCTTAAAAATTTACTTAATCTTGAATTAAATCAATAATTCACATTGAGGATCTTTTTAGGTTTATATTTTTAGAGAATTTGGACATAACTATTACATCTCAAAAGATTACAAAGTAGACACTACTGCTATAGTCGATTTTTGAATACAATAAGAAATCCTTAAATAAAACAAGAGTTCATTTATTGATATAAATCTTCTTGAATTATTCCTTTCTCTTACCCTTTCTTATAACTTGTGAAAAACATTTCAACAACTTGGTATGAGCAAAAAAACCTCAGTAAGGGTTATAACATAAGAAAAGGAAACATTAAACCGCCAATGAATGAAAATCAATGAAACCATAACATTAAATCATAACATACCTTCAAGAATAAAAATAGTTTTATATAAATAATAGAAATCATAAGACATAAAGGTAACTTGAGGTATTCATAACATTCTAACGTAGGGAGTAACCTTCATGGTTACATTTGGAATACCTATCAAAGTATATTCCCTAAATCCCATCGGAGAAACCATAGCGTTTACCTCTTTTGAATTACCCAATGCATTGGAGAGCTATCTCAGGCTCACTCTCCCTTAGTTTATCACAGAACCACCGGTCTTCAGAAATAATTCCCAAGAACCATAACATAATCGTATCACATAAAACATGCATAAAGGAAACATAACATTTCCACATTTCAATCACAAGATATAAAAAAAACATTGATATAATAAAAAAATTATCAAAACTATTTTCAATACGAAAAAAATAAAATTAAAACATGGTATTTATTTTTACTTTAAAAAATGTTATGGTTGGTAGAGGAAGCCGATACTCAAATAATGGTTCCGTCGGTGGAGAAGTCATTGTCACCGCATACGTGAGACAAAAACATTCCCTTTTGTCATTTAGTAAAATGCTTCGTATAAAAAGATTCCTTTTGAATAAAATTAAAAGTCAAAGGGGTTTAAACACCATATAAAATAATGTTGTTTATAAAACAAAATATGCCTCAATGAAAGGAGATTGAGACGAAGTCCCTTACAATGACGATATCCTTAGATTAAGGATAAATCAATTACATAAATATGTGTGACAAACATTAATACACTCAATATAAGTAGATATTAAGTGTAAAACTATAATAGGTAATCCAAACATATTAATAGCATGACATAATCAATAAGTAGAGGTTTAACCCAAAGAATTGAAATTGGGTTAAGAAGTTCCCTTACATAAATTTGACAGCCTAACGACATCACTTTAAAATTCCAAAAATGAGATGATGAGAGATAGAAATGGTATGTAATCACTTGTACATAACATTTACAACAATAAGGATATATAATAACATATCCCAACATAAGAATATTTAAATTAAAAGGCCTAATAAAAATAAGTCTTTTAAAAAGAGGAGGGTGAAAGGTACCCTTACCGAATTGGGTGACTTCCAAAACATACACCCCATGAAATAAGGGTCATATAATGAAGATTTAAATACCCATAAATTAAATTATATTAACCAAAGAATACAATCATGGGTAGTACATACACCACACAAAAGGAAATATTGGCGAATGTATCATGAATCTCACGGGAAAAAAAGTGAGATAAAAACTGCTTACCTCGTGGTAATCAATTGAGTCGTATGACCAAAAGATAATAAGAACCAAATGAATCAAAGAATACCATGAATAGAATTATAATATATATATATATCAAAAGGAATTACACAATACACAACATTCAATAAATAATTGTCGAAGAATAGAAATCTCACAGAATTAAAAGTGAGATAAGAAATCCCTTATGAAAATCTGGCAGCCTAACGACGCCACTTAAAACTTCTTAAAATGAATTGATGAGGGAAAGAGGGGGTCTCTAAAAAAATGAACATAAAAACGAAAATTATATGAATATAAAATAACATCCCCAACATAAGAACATGGTGCTTAAAATAAATGACATAATGGAGAATACATGAAAAGAAAGAGAGAGGTAGGATCCCGTACCTCAAGTCTGACTTGTGTTGTTTGTTTATTTATATTCTTGAATAATAATCTATGGTAAATTTATAATTTAATAAGGAACTCATTTAAATATTATTATTCAATTCATATCACATATTATAATTTTATAATAATTAGTTAATTATGTGAGTTCATATCAGACGTTTTTGTTGATGTTCGGTACATGAGTAAAAAATGAACTTGATTGAAAACAATTGTCCATGTAGTTAAAATTACATCATCTACAGAATATTATTAATGATTTAAATATCATATATATCTAATATATATTCATTTTATACTATTCCATAACATTTGGAGATAAAAAATGAAATGCACCGTTCATAGAGATGGTAGACTGTACGTACGTATGAACGCTACTTTCATTTCTTTGTCATATTAATGGAATTAAAACTAAATGATTGATATATATATATATTATAATTCCAAAATTATATTCATCATTTATATGTAATATATATCATATATTTATATTATATATACATACTTATAATATTACATAACATTTGGATATAAGAAATGAAATGCATCGTTCATGGAGACGGTAAGCTATGCGTACGCATGAATGTTACTTTCATTTATATTTCATACTTTAATGGAATTAAAACATAATGATACATAGGTATAATATAATTACATTATAATATCATATATAATATCATTAACTCCATCCTTTATACATCCCACATATGGCATTAACGATTCAAATCACTTTGATAGGGAGGTAGTCCGCACTTCCTAAATTGAAATTATCGCGTTTACCCATTATGGAAACCATAAAGGTATGGTATAAAACAAAAATACAGAAGCATAAGGATAACATATAAATAATATATATCATATATAAATACAGTGACATGTTAATTTCCACCATGAGAGGTGTTAAAAGAAGATTGAACTATCATCGTTTCATGAGACAGTAATTCGCCACCCACTGAAACAGTATGTTCTTTTACCATTAGATGGTGGTGTGTGTAAGTGTAGCTCGAATCCTTCTCATAACAACATACTAGTATATTTTAGATACTGGTGTTGTTAAAAAATAGAGAAATAAAAAGCGTTTAGGGGGTTGGAGAAGCAAAATAAAATAAAATAACATAAGAGAAGATATTACCTTTAAATCGGGTAACTCTTTTTGATTTGTGCCCAAAGGCTTCCTTGGAAATACTTATTCCCAAAGTGAGGCGTGTAGGATTAATAGAGGGATGTGGAGAGAAAATATGAGCAGAATTTGGATGAGACAAGAGCTTGAGAGGTGTGGGTAAGGGGGTAGAGGTGGGGGCCTTTTCTAAGAGTGAGGAGGGTCACTTTTGGAAGGTCTTGGAAAGTTACTTTATTATAAAAAGAGTTTCAGATTTTAAAGGTCCAAAAATGATATATTTCGAGGATAATGTGATAAGGGTTAGAAATACACCCATAAAATAGCTTTTTGGCAAGTTTATATCTTTTATTTTACCTTATCATTTCATTGTAATTAAATCATTCATTAATGAGGTAATCACTGCATCATCATGGTGTCATAAATAAATTTATTTATTTAATCTATAAAAATTATAAACAAAATTCCATGACGTATGAAATATATTTAGATTTCCACTTAATATTTATAGTCTAATATATCATTTCTGTATCCAAAATTAAAATTGTTTTACTTAGGTGTTACATACTTTTGTTATATTTTCAATTCTTTAAAAATAAAATGATAAAATGTCAACATCATCCAAAAGTGATTCCATGGGGTCCCTAAGTTGGAACAAGTCATCCCCTGGTTGGAGAAAACACAACCAATAGAATAAGAACATATTTTGGGGTCATTTTATATTATTATGATATTATTTTATTACACTTAACTACCTGATTACTAATTAATCACGATAATTAAAGATAATTACCGTCGTTACTATTCATAATGTCCAAAACCAAAAGAGTCTTAATTACAAAATTTGGACCCTCTGATTCCAAATATGGAATAAATTATACCAAATTCCAAACAAAAAATAGAAGTAATTAATTTAAAAATATTTCCCATTATCAGAACCAATGACGGGTTTTTAGGAAGTAAAATATATCAAAAGATTGATTTGTTTTTACATCCAATTTAAAAGTGAAATTACATCCAATGACCAAAATTGTATTAAATGATAAAACATAATTAAATTACACATTAAAACCAATTCAAATGACAATCTAACTATATAAATAAATTTGATTAAAAAGCAGTTTTGAAATAAAATGCTGTATTTTTTCACTATTCATTAAATAATGAACATTATCAGAAAAATACCAAATATTTTCCCTAAGATAAATTTGATATTACGAATTCAAAAAATATTTCCATATTACCTAATTCAAAACATAGAAGTTTTATTAATAAATTATATAGTTAATTCCAATTGTCAAAACAAATAGCATTTTTTTAAGAAAGAAAATCTATCAAAAAATTAACACTTATTTATGTCCATTTTCAAAGTGAAATTAATTATAATGACCTTAATTGGATTAAATTTTAAAAATATATTATAATAAAACTTTAAAACCAATTAAAAATATAATCTAACCATAGATATAAATTAGATTAAAAGGTGGTTTTGAATTAAAATACAACATTTTAAAAAAATGTACTTTATTGGAAAAATACCATAAATTTAGACAAAGTAAATTTTAATGTCTTGATTCTAAAGAAGGATTTTATTTTCCCAAATATAATATATAAATGTTACAAAAATTAGATTTAAAAAAATTTCGTCATTAAAAGGTGGTTAATTGACCTTTTAAAGAATAATAGAATATTTATTCTTAAAATTGGATTCATTTTTATTTTAAGCCTCTAACATTTATTGAATAATGTAAAAACATTTAACAAACATATATAATAATATTTTATTTAGTTCTATTCATTACTTCTATTCCAATGATTAGACGTTATCTACCATTTAAAATAATTTTATTATATTATTAGTGTGCAACGTAAGATTTCAAAGAAACTCATTGTTGCGTATTGGGTACGCCATCAAACATAGCATCCCCTTTAAAGTAATATTAATATTTTATTCACAAATATTAATAAATATGAAAATGTTATATTATTTATTTACCTAGGATATTATATCCTTCCCCCTTTCAGGAATTGCATCCTCACAATTTTAAAATAATTGCACTCGGAAACTTCATGGAAAGCCCCTCATCGGAAAAGGTCTCAATAAAAATAACAATTTAAAAGAAATAAAGAGAAGTACAAAGGTCACCCGAGACAACATATACTACTATTCCCTGAAAACATGGATATGGAGCAAAAAAACAAACCATCAAGGTATGATGGAGAGTGATTGAAAACATGTCTAGGTGAAAGTTAACCACAAGAAAATCACAAATTTGTGATGGGTTAAACAGTATTTGATTCCCCAGTAGGAAATGTTAACAAAAAATGTTTTTTTAATTACATTTCATTGAGGAATTCATTTATGATAATAACTAAAACATAAGTTAACATACTTACATTCCATGTAGAATTTCAATTTTTACGAGATTTCTAACAATAACTCATATTCTCTCCAAACGATGAGAATTCAGGATGACTTGTTCACATTAAAAGCACTATAATCAACATCGAGAGAATCACATAACTCACAAAAGATGAAATATATATTTTTCATGTATTTAGACCTTAACCAAAACCAAAATTGTTTGTATAAGATCAGATAATACCAAAAAATGATAATCTTTTACAAAAATAAAAACTACTCTAAATCTCCAAAATTTGTCAAACAACCCAAAGTTCAACAAAGACCATTAAATACAAAATTTAGCTTAAAATTCATCAAAAATAAACCAACCTAATTTTGAAACCAAAATCTATAAAGGATTTAATCGTAGAGTCTTCCAAGGTAAATATTAACATTTATCTCCAAATAACATCAGTTACTCTTAAAGTCTCATACTAAAAAGTAATTAGCCTAATCACATATCCTCTCTAATAGGTCAGTAGTTTCCATAGATAAACTCAAATAAACTTATTCTTGATTCATAAAATCATCTAACTAAAAAGATTTTTTCATACTGACCAGGGGATTCACGTAGTCCAGTGGCAGGTGATAAATACCAGTCGCACTTTGGTTGTGGGTTCTATTCCTGCTTCTTGGTCCGACGCGACGGGTTTCCATATGGTCTATGTGTTGTCCCTTTTTCCAAAACTATATAATTATTAAAACATTCCCCAAAATGAGATAAAATCTTTAAAAATAACCATAACATAATTTAACCTCAATTTTATCTCATGCCTTTAATTTTACATCATATAGTAACCCTTAATTACCTCAAAAGTAAGGATCATATAAACCCTAATGGTTACCATTATAATTATTACCCGAACTTCCACATTGAATTAGTTCTCTCGTACAAGATGCATTATAGAACTCACCAAGGTTCAAGTTGTTAATCAGGACTCCTTGATAGTTGGTTAAGAATAACAAAGATATTCCCCATTTAATCCCCCATTTCATCTAGTCTCTTAATCAGAGAACCACCACAGTTTCCTTCAAACCCATTGTCACTTTAGTGCCTTCTAGATCCATCCATTTAATAAAACCAAAAATGTCAGTGTGACTATATTAACAAAATCATCATGTACTAATAAGGAAGATAAACACTAAGATATAATTATCCATGTTATCTCAAACACATTCCAATTTTCAAAAATAACAATGACTCCATCTAATATACTAACCATTGTGGTTATACACAACATGTCACTTATGCTTAAACAACACTCTAACCTCTAAAGTTATCTAAACCGACCTTTGATACCAAATATAAGGACATATAATTAAAACATTAATTAATCATGAATTAAATGAATAATTAACATTGAGGATCTTTTCAGGTTTAGAGTTATATGGAATTAGTACATAACTATTACATCTCAAAATATTACAATGTAGACACTACCACTATAACTGATTTTTCACAACAATAAAAAGTATCATTAAATAAAAAAAGATTTATTTTCTTGATATAAATCTTCTTTAATACTTCTTTTCTCATACCCTTATTTATAACCTCTGAAAAACCTTTCAAAAACATGGGATGAGCATAAAAAGATCAGTAAGGGTTATAACATAATGAAAAGAAGCATTAACCCGCCAATAAATAAAAATCAATGAAACCATAACTTTCAATCATAACATACCTTCTGAAATCAAAATATTTATGTATAAATCATAGAAATCATAATACGTAAAGGTAACTTGAGGCATTCAAAACATTCTTATGTAGGGATTAACCCTCATGGTTACGTTTGGAATACCCATCATAGTATATTCCCTAAATCTCATTGGAGAAACCTTAGGTTTTAACTCCATTGCATTACCCAATGAATTGGAGATCTATCTCGGGCTCACCCACCCTTAGTTTATCACAGAACCACTCGTCTTCATAAAAAATTCCCAAGAACCATAACATAATCGTATCACATAAAACATTCATAAAAAAACATAACATTTCCACATTTCAATCACAAGATATCAAAAACACATTGATATAATCAAAACATTATCAAAACCATTTTCAGTACCAAAATAATAGAAAATTAAAACATGATATTTATTTTTCCTTTAAAAAAATGTTATGGCTTGTAGTGGAATCCAGAACTCAAATAATGGTCACAGCGGCGGAGAAGTCGTTGTCGCCACATACGTAAGACAAAAACATTCCATTTTGTCATTTAGTAAAACACTTCATATAATCTGATTCTTTTTGAATAAAATTAAATGTCAAAGGGTTTTATAAACCGTATAAAATAATGTTGTGTATAAAACAAAATATGCCTCAATGAAAGGATATTGAGATGAAGTTCCTTATAAAGACGGTATCCTTAGATTAAGGATAAATAAATTACATAAATATGTTTGACAAACATAAATACACCCAATATAAGTATATATTAAGTGTAAAACAATAAGAGGCCATCCACACATATTCATAGCTTGAAATAATCTATAATTATAGGTTTAACCCAAAGAATTGGAATTGGGTTAAGAAGTTCCCTTACAGAAATTTGACAGCCTAACGGTGTCAGTTTAAAATTTAGAAAATGAGATGATGATAGATAAAAAGTGTATATCATAACATGGAAATAAAATTTACAAAAATTAGGATATATAAGAACATAAACCAACATAAGAATATGTAATTTAAAAGACCTAACAAAAATAATTCTTTTAAAAAGAGGAGGGTGAAAGGTTCCCTTACCGAATTGGGTAATTTCTGAAACATACACCCCATGAAAGAAGGGTCATAAAATGAAGATGTAAATACCCATAAATTAAATTATATTACACAAAAATACAATAATTTTAAGTACATACACCACACAAAAGGAAATAGTGGCGAATGTAGCATTAATCTCACAGGAACAAAAAGTGAGATAAAAACTCCTTACCTCATAGTAATCAATCGAGTCGTATGACCAAAAGATAATAAGAACCAAATGAATCATATAATACCATGAATAGAATGATAATATATATATATGAAAAGTTATTACACAATACACCACATGAAATATATAAGTGGTGATTATTAGAAATCTCACGAAATTAAAAGTGAGACAAGAAATCCCTTACGAAAATCCGGCAGCCTAACACCGCCACTTAAAACTTCTTAAAATGAATTTTTAAGGGAAAGAGGGGGTATATCACCATATTAAAATAAAAAATTACAGTAGGATGAATATAAAATAACACCCCCTACTTAATAACATGGAGCTTAAAATAAATGACATACAGGAGAATACATGAAAAGAAAGAGAGAGGTTGGACCCCTTACCTCATGTCCGACTTGTCTTGTTTGTTTCTTTATATTCCTGAATAATAAACATTGGTCAATTTATAATTTCTTAAGGAACTCATTTAAAGTTTATTAATAAATTCATTAAACATATTATAATGTTATATTATTTAGTTAATTATATGAGTTCATATCAGACGTTTTTGTCGATGTTCGGTACATGAGTCAAAAATGAACTTGTTTGAAAAATATTATCCATGTAGTTATAAGTAAACCATATCCAAAATAGTATTAATGATTCAAATATCATATATATCAATTATATATTAATTTTATACTATTACATAACATTTGTAGATAAAAAATGAAATGCACCGTTCATGGAGATAGTTGGTCGTACGTATACATGAACGCTACTTTCATTTATTTGTCATATTAATCAAATTAAAAATAAATGAGATATATATATTATAATTCTAGAATTATATTCATCATTTATATGTAATATATATCATATATATCCAATATATATATATATACTTATAATAGTACATAACAATTGTAGATAATACATGAATTGTACCGTTCATGGAGACGGTAAGTTGTACGTACGCATGAACGTTACTTTCATTTATATTTCATACTTTAATGGAATTAAAACATAATGACACATAGTTATATAATAATTACAGTATAATATCATATATAATATCAATAAATTCATCCTTTATACATCCCACATATGGCATTAACGATACAAATCACTTTGAGGGGGCGGTAGTCCGCACTTCCTAAAATGAAATTATCGTGTTTACCCATTATGGAAACCATAAAGGTATGGAATAAATGAAAAATACAGAAGCATAAGGAAAACATAAACATAATATATATCATATATAAATACAGTGACATCTTAATGGCCACCATGAGAGGTGTTAAAAGAAGATTGAACTATCATCGTTTCGTGTGGCAGTAATTCACCACCCACAGAAACAGTATGTTCTTTAACCATTAGATGAAGGTGTGTGTAAGTGTATCTCGAATCCATATCATAAAAACTTACTAGTATATTTCAGATACTGGTTTTGTTACAAAATAAATTAATACAAAGAGTTTAGGGGGTTGGAGAAGCAAAATAAAACAAAAGAACATAAGAGAAGACATTACCTTTAAATTGGGTAACTCTTTTTGATTTGAGCCCAAAGGCATCCTTGAAATAATTCTTCCCAAAGTTAGGCTTCTAGTAATAATAGAGGGTTGTGGACAAACAATATGATCAGAGGATGGATGAGCCAATGGCTTGAGAGGTGTGGGTAAGGGGGTAGAGTTGGGGGCCTTTTATAAGAGGGAGGATGGTCACTTTTGGAAAGTCTTAGAAAGTTACTTTATTATAAAATGAGTTTCTGATTTTAATGGTCCAAAAATGATATATTTAAAGGATAAGGTGATAAGGTTTCGAAATCCACCCATAAAATAGGTGTTATACAAGTGTATGTTTTTTATTTTACCTTATATTTTCATTTTATTTTAATCATTCATTAATGAGGTAATCACTACTTCATCATAGTGTCATAAATAAATTTATTTATTTAATGTATAAATATTATAAAAAAATACCATGATTTATGCAATATTTTTATCTTTCAAATGAATATTTATAGTCTAAGAGATTATTTATTTAGACAAAATTAAAGTTTTTTACTTTAGTTTTACATACTTTTGTTATATTTTCCTTTCTTTAAAAATAAAATGATAAAATGTAACTATCCCCCAAAAGTGATTTCATGGTGTCCCTAAGTTGGAACAAGAAATCCCATGGTCTGAGATGACACAAAAAATATCATTAATACACATTTAGGTGTCATTTTATTCTTATTATGATATTATTTTATTACCATTAACTACCCGATTACTAATTAATCACGATAATTAAAGATAATTACCGTTGTTACTGTTCATAATGTCCAAATATAAAAGAGTCTTAATTACATAATTTGGACCCACTTATTCCAAATATTGAATCCATTCTACCATGTTCAAAACACATCAATTCCTGTAATTAATTTAAAAATATTTCCCGTGTTCAGAACCAAAGACAGGTTTTTAAGAAGTAAAATCTATCAAAAGATTGATTTGTTTTTGCATCCAATTTAAAAGTAAAATTACATCCAATGTCAAAAAATTTATTAACTGATAAAAAAATAATAAAATTACACCTTAAATCCAATTAAAATGACAATCTTAATATATAAATAAACTAGATAAAAATGCAGTTTTGAATTAAAATGCTGTATTTTTCACTATTCATTAAAAAAATAAACATTATCAGAAAAATACAAACAATTATCCCTAAGATAAATTATATATTACAAATTTAAAATAAATTTCCATATTAAAAAATTAAAAACATAGAAGTTTCACTAATAAATTATATATTTAATTCCCGCTGTCAAAACAAATAGCGTGTTTTTAAGAAACAACATCTGTCAAAATATTGACAATTGTTTATGTCCATTTTCAAAGTGAAATTAATTATAATGACCAACATTAAATTAAATGGTTAAAATATATTCTAATTAAACTTTAAAACTAATTAAAAATATAATCTAACCATAGAAATAAATTAGATTAAAAGGAGGTTTTGAATTAAAATACCGCATTTTTAAAAAAATGAACTTTATCAGAAAAATACCAAAAATTTACACAAAGTAAATTTCGATGTCTTGATTATAAATAAGGATTTTATTTTTTCAAATATAACCTATAAAAGTAACAAAAAATATATTTATAGAATGGTTCCTCATCAAAAGGCGGTTAATCGACCTTTTAAAGAATATTACAATATTTACTTTTAAAATTGGATTCATTTGAATTTTAAGCCTCTAACAATTATCGAATAATGTAAAAAAATTTAAAAAACATATATAATCATATTTTAATTAGTTTTGTTTATTCCCTCTATTCCAACAGCTAGATGTTATTTACCATTTAAAATAATATTATTATATTATTAGTGTGCAGCGTAAGATTTCAAAGAAACTCGTTATTGCGTATTGGATACGCCATCGAACATAGCATCCCCTTTAAAGTAATATTAATATTTTATTCAAAAATATTAATAAATATGAAAATGTAATATTCTTTATTTACCAGGGATGTTACATAAATAAACACTATGAAACTTACCATGATAGCAAGAACAAAGAAAAATGGCATCTCAAAAAATTAGTTTAGGGCATCACAGAAAATAAAAACTGAATCTGAGCTGTGTGAGGATTACTTGAGTGTTGTGATTTGACTTGATAGATCTGATGACAGTAAATACGATGAATGATGTTGGAAAGATGAGGCTTGAGGTCACGACTTTGAAGAATCATTTCTAGGTTTTCGGTGCGAGAGAGACGAGTTGTAGGTCGCCCAATCGAAGAAAATAAAATGACTAAATACAGGGTGTGATAAATAATTTAAAATCTTTATCACATCAGTTTTTTAATAACCAGTGTGGTAAAAAAATTAATGTTTATAATGTTGGTTAATTAATAGCTGATGTACAAAACTATTTATTACGTCAGTTATAAAATAACCGACCTGATAAATATCGCATTATCATATCGGTTCTTTTGATAACCGATGTGATAAATTGATGACACTGGCTTCATCATGTGGGTTAATTTATAAACAAATAGATAAAGCATTGAGATTCGATATATCACATCAGTTATAAAATAAATGATGTAATGAAGCTAATCTGAGTTTTTATTCGGTCAGTTATAAAATAACCAATGTAAAAAATTGATTCTCATCGATTTATCATGTCATTTATAAAATAACCAACATCATAAATTTATTTTTATATCATTGAACATCGGTTATATAGAAAAAATGTGAGAAATATAGACGTGTTAAATGTTTTCTCCACCAGTGTTTACATTAAATTAATTATTATATAATGTCATTTTCATATCTAAGTGGATCCATGTGGTCCCAAAATCAACCCAGGGATGCCCATTTTGGGAAATATCTAATGCAACAGTATTATGATATGTGTAAGGAATATTTAATATAATAATATTATTTTTATGTTTTACCCTTATTTACCAAATTCACCCTTTAACAAAGGTAAATAAAATAATTACTAGAGTTATTATTCATAGTGTCTAAAAATAAACGGTACCTTTTTTCACAATATGAACCTCATGATTCCAAATATGGAATAAATTATTCAATATTCAAAACCTAGAAGTTTTAGTTATTAATTCAAAAATATTTTTAGTTGTTAAAATCAAAAAACGGGTTTTTAAGAAGTAATAACTATCAAAAGACTAAAATGTGTTTATGTCCAATTTCAATTATAAATTGAATACAGTGATCAAAATTGGATTAAAGGATAAAAAAATAATCCAATTACACTTTGAAACCAATTAAAATATAAGCTAACTACATAAATAATATAGATAACAAATGAAACTTTGAATTAAAATGCATTATTTTTAACTATTTGTTAAATTTTGAATTTTATGGAGAAAATACCAAAAATTAAACATAAGTAAATTTTTCTAACATGATTCCAATGAAAAAGCTTATTTTATCAAATATAATATTTAAAATTGTTGAATGCTATACTTTAAATGGGTGCGCCATCAAAATGCTATAAAACATCATTTTCAGAAAATAAAACTTCTTTTATCTGAAAAAATGATTTTGTTCTCATTTCATGTTCATGAAAATGTGTAGGATGAATGATAATGTTATATAAATATAAAATTTTTGTTAATATTATTCATAATGGCTAGTTAATATCCCATTAAATAATAATATTTTAATAATATATCATTGTTTAGTAAACTCAGTATTGCATACAATGCAAGCCAAGTCAGGGTAGTGAAAGATTCATTTGGTGTTGTGTTACACATAATCCAATAGTAGTTCATTTATACATTGAATAAAATATATACTCATTGTTTGTGAAATTATTTCTATCAAAATTACATCAAATTATGTGTAACACAAAAGATGAATAGTGTAGCATATATTGCAAACTAATACGATGTTGTGTATAGTGCAAGATAATATTTGGTTTAGCATACAACATAAGACATAAATGAAATTAAAAATAATCTATGTCATATAATCTTAGGGTGTTACTTTTTTTTGGTATAATCTTTGATTTTTTCAGGTGATATTTGAATCTCTTTAGATTCCTGTGGGGATGTTCGTGGTCTGTGAATGGTTAAGTAAAATCTTGTGGATTGACCTAGGAAACCATACAACCTATTGAGAGGGAATGGAGGGTGGCACATTGTTTGTCCATATTGTACAGCCACCCCCTCCAATCTCAAAACCCTTTTAATAGTGGGGTTTTTCATGGTCATACCAAGTTTAGTTTAACTATGTAGCTAAACCATATACCCCATCTTAAGGTCCAATAGGGGAAAACTATTAGGGCGCAACATAAAAACTAACTATGTGGTCCAGTAAACAAAACGTGCCTGCAGGTTTTAATTCCCATGAATTTTTTTTTTAAAATTCCTATGACCCCATTTTTAGATGACTAACACTCCCATTCGAAGATAATGGGTTCTAGTTTTCTTTTTTTTTCTCTAGAAAATTAATTCTCTCTAAAAACATATCCTCTTGAGAATTAAAGTACCAAGGGAAGATCCAATCTCCTTCTGGAAAGTGTATCTCTCATTGTTTGCTTCTCCTTATCATCCCTTATCTTATTCTTATAGAGTGATAGATCCTCATTTTTATGATTAATCTAATATTTATTTTTATGGATATTGAATTTAGGTATGATTTTTAAATATCACTCGCCCTATTTATTCATTGGAAGATCATGTTGTGGCTGTTGTGTTGATTTGAACTCCTTATTTAATGTAGGTGGTTCTATGGGGATTTACCCTAAATATGAAACCATCTATTTCATTATATATTAGAAATGATAATTTATTTTATTTTAAACACCATATTTGAGATATTTCTAGGCTTTATTTTAAAAGGTCACGTAATTATAATCCCCCCAAATATAAATAGAATTGAAATTATTCGCTCAATTTTGAACATTAAATTGGATCGAATTAAAAGTGAATTTTATGAAGTGATTTGATATAGATTATTGAGAAAACTAAATTAAAATTAATTATTATTTGAAAGGTCATGATTTTTATGAAAACCTATGATTTGTTTTTTAAATCAAATGGGCATGTTGAAAAAATAATTTTGGAAACTATATTAGATATTATGAAATGATCTAAAATGTTTTATTTGTATAATTTTTGAATCCCCTATATGCTTCATAAGATAGTTGGTGTTTAGGAAAAGCATGTGAGGAAACATAATCACTAGTAATAGATTGATGATGAGAACAATTTCTAAATAAATTTTTTTATGATTACCCTTGATGGGTACCCTAATGGGGTATTGATTGAATTCTATTAATGGGTCTTCTAATGTGATATTAATTTTATTATGAACACCTATCATTATCAGTGATGATTATTAAGAACTCTGGGGATCCTATTACTGAATATGAACATACCTGAGGGATTATTATCATAGTTAATTGTTTTTATGACATGATTATACATTCCATTTACTATATATCTATTATATTAATTTCAACTATTTTTATAAAAAAATTGTAAATGGTCATCTAAACATGTTTTGGTTTCTTCCTTTTTTTTGAAATCATGATTTTATATATATAAATGTCATGTCACGAATTGTTTTATTTATATTGAAATAACAAATATTTTATTATTATATAATTAGTAGTGGTATCTTTGTTGTGATCTAACTTGAAACGTTTACTCATACCCTACCTTTTCCTTTGGCTGTTTTAATATTATCATATTATAGGTCCAGGAAAATGAAAAGTTACACATGGAGGTGGAAGGTGTACTTGATTTGTGGGACCATTAGTGATGGCAGTGACCAATGGAGTTGTGATCCAACTATTGTATGTTTTTTCAGATCCTTTATTGAATGTTGTTGGGTATTTTAATGATGAAATTTTTGGGGTGCTATTCTACCTATTTGATTCTGTTACTTTAAACTTTTATAGTGTTATCATTCCAACTTATTTCATTATCATTGTCTGTTTTTTTAGACTAAACAGTACCTTTTCATTCATGAATTTTTCTAGTTCTATTTTTGAACTTGTGGGGATCTGGAATTCTTATCAAGCTATATTAGGATCATTTTAGGTATCAGTGTACTAGGGTACCTGTGCTGGTTTGGGAAGAATTTTAATCATGGTTGATTTTTTTGATCTTCCCTATATGTCATAATGTAGTTTTAGATTTTCCATTTAGAGAGGTGGTAGGATTATCTGATCTTAGGTGGCATTTTCAAGTGATTTCATAGTTATCAATCAACTTACTAAGAATTATTTCAATATAGATTTTGGTAAATTTTCCCTTGAGAAGTAATTATATCTAATTCTGGTATTTTACCTACCATTAATATGATTTTTCTAAAATCCCAATATTGAATTTCGCTGATGGAATTAATTTATGGGTATGTCATGTTTTATTTTTTGATATATGTAACCTTGATGTTATTTCATTGTTTTCTATAAATGTTTTGTACCATCTTTCCTTTGAGAAGATGATTAAATAGGCCATGGAAGGAATATATTAGGGAACCACAACATGTTAATCCTTCTATTAGAGTAGAATATTTTTCAGATAGTGGTGTGTGGTGTCAAGGCACTAGGATAGGAACATGTGATGTTCCCATTTAGGCTCTGGTAAGGGGGATTTTAATGAATAAATCTAAAACTTATTCATTATTATCTCTTCAGGAGAACCACCAATTTTTCAAGACTCTATTTATATATAATAGGTTGAGGTTTTTTTGAAATATATTGATTAGAATTTTTTAGTTATTGGAAATTATTAATTATATTAAAGTAAAATATGCTACCTTTAAGAATGGAGTACAAATCATGAGATGGTGGGATTTGATGGAAACAATAAAGACACATGAAGTCTTGGGGAGGAATATATTCATATCCCATTTCATAGATTATTTTTTACAGAATTTATTTTCTTTATAAAATCCATATATTTTCATAGCCACTACTATGTTGATAGGACTGTGACATATTATACAACCCATTTTTTGAGCTCATTAAGTTCTCTTCTTATGTTGTGATGAATAAGAAACCTAGGGATCAATGGTTAAAGGTTGGTATTTTATTTGAAATATTACCCCAGGTTTTCATGTTGAAGAAATACTGTATAGAGTGTTGATGGATGATATTGACATGGCTACGAAGTGTTTTTTTAATGGGAGTTACCTTTTCTCAATGTGGATGTTTTATTGGGTCCATTAATGTATAGTAAGCATGCTGATTTTGGTGGTGGATCTTGACTATAGGCATTATCAAAACAACATGTAATGCCTAAAAGGATCCCGTGACTATATTTTAGTGTGTAATGTTTGTACATTTGAAATTTACTTTCATTAAGGAACATATAATATATAGTTCTTGTGGATTCATGCTTCACATGAAAAAATTATATTATGTATTTTTTGATTCATGTAGTTTCATGGGTTAATAAACACATAAAAGTACTTTGGATTAATCAAATACTTCATGAACTAAGGTGTTCCATCCACAAGAATCTAGAACAAAGATTCATCACACATTAGATGACTCTCCAAAGGAAGTTGATGTTGGTTCAATGATTGTGAGAGGGATCATCCCTATATATTCATCTTTAGTGATTCTTATATTTGATATTGCAGTGTCTCAATCCTTTATATTGACTCATATTGTAAACCTAATATGTTATCATACACATCATATTTCTTATGTTATAGATATTACTATGTCTCTCATAAAAAACAGAGTGTATGATATTTTTTTCCACTCTTATGTTTTATCTATGCTAGAGATTGAGGTTACATTTAATTTTCTAGTTCTCGACATGAAACCTCCAGATGTCATATTCAGGATAGATTTGTTCATTTATCATAAGACCTAGAAAGGGTTGGATCCTTATTGGGTATCATTTACAGTTCTTAATGTTGTTTTTTATGTTTTTAAGGGATATTGGACATAAGGTGAATTAGGTATAAACCTTATTTTCTAGAGTGGGACATCGTATTATTAGTTTTTTCTTTGTATATGGATTGGTAATCTTTAAGTGGTGATATCCCTCTAATTTTCACTTGGTGTCCTGATGAAATTACATTTGATTTATGTATGTGTCAAATGATAAAAGATTTTGAGTTATTTATTTATTTAGTAATTAGTTGTAGTGAACCAATCCTTTTACGTGTATTATGACATTATTTTTTCATAATTATCCATGAAACACAAATTAAGGATCGGAAATTCTAGTGTCTTTAGAGGACATAATACAAAATTAGAAAACATGAAAAAATAATAAATAATCATTTTATTAATTTCCATTGTGATCTCCAAAATCACTTTTAGCTCATATAACCACATAGGATAACCTAGGGAATACATAGACAAATTGGATGATCTAAAAATCCAAGTAAGGGAATGAACATTAGGACTAAATAATAACACATGATTTAGAAGGAATAACATGATAACATAAAAGGAATGGAACATGTTCAAACATATGGAAGCATAAAATATCGTACATGGAATCATATGATCATGGAAGTATTAAAATGTTTTAGAAACATATAACATGATATAAATGTGAGTTAAAGCTAACTGCCAACAGTATATCATATGGGGGACCAAGATTCATAATAGATTAGGATTAATCCTTAATCTGATATATGACATCTCATGAGATTGAACATTAACCAATTAATTGTAGAATTATCGGGGATCACCCATAATAACATGTTCATGCATATGTGTTCCACATAAAGAATCAAACATACGGAATAAATATAAGGCTCACCGATGGAATGAATTTAGTATCGTAATCATGCCACAATGCATATCCAAAGGGTGTATAACAATGGTAAATAATAAATAATGGTTTTAAATAATACTTGTACTTTCATAAATTAAAAATACTAATAGATCAAGATAAATTATGTACAACTAAAGTGAAAAAATCTAAAAAGATAGGTTAAGTAACCTTTGAAGTGTTTCACTTAATCTGGGTTTTAAGAGAAGAGGTAAAGCTTCTTAAAAATGGGTAAGAGATTAATAATTTTCATAAAACCATAACTAAACTAATATGGTTTTAGAAATAATAGGGAGTTATTTAATAATAATATATGTTTTGAAAGAACTCATTGAGTAGTACTTTAAAAGAGACAATGATAAAATATAAGTTCCCTTTAATCGAATTTTCGAGGGGAGATATGAATTGAAAAATTAAAACATGTATATCTTAATAAATTAAGGATTAGATTAATAAAGTAAATATCTTTGAGACATATTTATATAATATATAATAGTTGTATAGTACTAATTAAGAGATAAATTGATGCAGATATAGAGGGACTATTACTTAAAGGAAATGAGGAGGATTAGAAAGATCCCCTAGCTTATGTTTAAATGTGTTATTCAGTTTCAATTAATGTCCTGGATAATGATAATTAATTAAGTAATTAGTTAATTATTATCCTATTATATATTTAATTTTGTTATAATTTCATTACTTTCATTTATAAACATTTCAATTAGTTATAATGTTCAATTTTTTTCGAAAGCGTTTGTTTTGTGGTTTCATAATCGGTTCATTGTGTAAAAATATGGAAGTTCTTTTAAAATGGAAATAATAATACAAACGGGAAATTATATATTATTAATTCAATTATATAATTTTAAAAGGTTAAATATATCATTTTTTCTATAATTATGATGATTCATTTGATAAAATGTTATTGATAATTGTTATATTCATTTCTGGTGGATTTTGGATCACCGCAAACATGTTTTGTTTATTTAATATTATATATATATATATATATTAGTTCCAAAACATTAAATAATGCATAATATTCAAATTAAAATTTTATTTAACCATTATAATACTTTTATGAACATCCTTGATGGTGGTCATAGAAAATAAAAAAATAACATTATCGATAGAGATGGAAAACCCCCATAATTTTGACAACGATGTTGTTTCTTTGAATAAGAAGAAATCATAAAATTGGTGACAAGAAGATATTTCAATACAAATATATAATATTATTATATAAATTATACTGGATTTATAAGGCATTGATGGATTAAGGACTTGAGTAGATGGTAAAATAAGAAAATATATTTAAAGAGATTGTTTG
Source organism: Viscum album (assembly GCA_963277665.1). Taxonomy (NCBI): domain Eukaryota; kingdom Viridiplantae; phylum Streptophyta; class Magnoliopsida; order Santalales; family Viscaceae; genus Viscum; species Viscum album. The sequence goes on from OY728158.1 coordinate 547,668,901, forward strand.
AGTAAGTTTCTTCAAGAATATCACCTCCTTGAAGGACCCCTTAAGGAACATAGAATTAGATTTTTTTTATAAAATTAGAAAATGATTTTTTGGAAGAGTATTAGTATTTTAAATGGGTAGAATATTGACAAGATACATGTCTTAGACGGTTTGATGAGAATGGGTGGTATTTATATGGGGACGAGAGGGGTATTTTTTATAATTATATTCATTAGATAATTATTTTCGCTCAATATTGTAAAGAGTGTTTATTAACATGAATAAATAAAGTATTTAATTTATAATAGGTCTAAACAATGGTTTCAAACATCATCCATAACTATGAAATTTATGTATTTGGTGATTAATAAAAAATACCATATATTATTATACTTTACTATTCACAAAAATTCAACTCTTTTAGAAAAATCCCAATAATTAAACATATCCATTTATGGAAATTTAAATTTCAAAAATGGAATCCATTTTATGAATAAAATTTTATAAAAATGTGAAATTTAATTTTTATATAATAGTATTATTTATTAGAAAAATATTGATTTTAATATTATAATCGATTTTATGATCCATTGGAAAATTAATTATTGCCTAAAAAATTATCTTATAACTATAATTTAATATAATATTAATATTTTAATTAGTTTTATGTATAAAAAATATATTTTAATTCATTATATTTTTGAAAACTGTGGTTAAAACATTTCAGTTTTATATAAATATAAACAATTAATTTATCATTTTTAAAACAATTATTTAATTGTACCATGATATAAATAGGTATTATATTCATTTATAAGATACCTCAACATTATTTAACACATTAAATAGTGAGGTTAATACTTTATCATTGATAATACTATTTCTAATAGTCAAATTACTCTTCCAATTGTCTAGTCACTGTTTCAGCGGTCAGATTTATAACCATTATATGTGATATTTAATTCATTCATCATTAATTTATATATTATATTTATTAAATATATAATTTCACCTTAAAATTTATTATTTTATAATTAAAATTATGTTTTATTTCTACAGCATTGTTAGTGAGTGTTGTAATTCTTGTGGATCGAGCAGATCTGACTTTTCCTATTATTGTTATCTTATTTTCTATTTATTTTACCACAGTAATATTTGGAATTATTATTTATTTATTTCACAAATAATTCAACATTATAAATATATGATGATAATAATTTTCTTTTTATCAATGTCCTTTATTATCTTTATACTACATAATGTAATTATAATAATGAAATTTCATTGGTAAAATTATGGGTTGTTACACTGGTACTCAACCAGTGGCTAACCTTTATTATCTAATGGTTCCATTTGAATTGAAGGAGTAAAAAAAATAATTTTTTATCTGTCATTGAATGGAATTATACACCCCAGAATGTAACCTTCGGTGGTTCCTATTCTCTTTATAAAGAAATGATGGGCCACTTCATATTTGTGATGATTATTATAATAAAAAATGAGTTATGGAAAAAAAATATTTCAATGGAATGTTATTTGTTTGATAGATTTATGGGTTAAAAGTGGTTCTTGAAGATCTATCATCAATTTGGTTGTCACAATTTGAGAACTAAATAATATTACATTCATAAGGCCTCCATAAAGAGTAGGTATGTCCATTATGAGTATATTTTTATGCCTTTTGTTCATCCAAATGATCCGTATATGTTCTTGGAGATGATAAACATGATATTCCATGAGCACCTCATATCATTCGTGGTTGTATTAGTTGAATACATCTAGGTTTACTCAAAATTCAAGGAGGATCACGTGCATCATTTGAGAAAGTTCTATAGATTTTTAGAAACCACTCACATTACACAAATCATTTAAATTGTAATTTTTGGATTCATGAAGTGATTTTATTGGGACACATTATATCAGAATGTGGTATTTGGGTTGATCCCATGAAGGTGGAAACTATTATGACATGGGATAAACCATGTATGGTTTTTGAGATACTGAGATTCTTAGGCTTGGCAGGGTATCAATGCATGTTTGTTAAATATTTATGAAATATGGATTCTTTGATCACCACTCTCACTCAGAAAGGATTTTAGCTACTGTAAAATATGAAATGTTAGAGTTATTTTGTTGAGTTAAAATATATTTGGACATATACACTAGCTATGAATCTTCCAAAGAATTGGAATTTCTACGTGGTATTTTGGGATGTATCAAGTTTAGGTTTGGTATACTTCCATAAACAAGGAGATTGCACTGTAGTATGTGGCTTTCAATTACATAGACCACATTAGAATAATCATATGAACCATGTTCATGAACTCATAGTTAGGGTTATTTCAATTATGTTTTGTTGATATTTCCTTTTAATATATGAGTTTTCCATTTATTTATACTATAAAATAATGAGTTACATCCTATCACAAACTTATTAGAATATCTGACAGAGGTGGAGGGTGAAGTGCATACAGTATTTTTATTTCTACATTCTACCCACCCTTGGTATGTTTAAAACCATTAATGACGAATTTATTAAGAAACAGATGAACTAAGACTTGAATTAATCATTGAAAGAGTGGAATCTAATGGCTATTTCTGTCCAGTTCTATTTGGGAGTTCTAAAGAACAATACTAAGATTATATTTTATAGTGTTCATTTGTCATGTTACTTCATTGATATGATTCTTAAAAAGTAGTATCTTGATGATGAATTTCATGTAATTTTGGACTCTTTTTATTGTATGGAGTTCATCATCGAATGAAAGTTCTCTTTGGAGGGTATTTTATGAATTCAAAATCAATTAATTGAATCTTTTACCATAAGAATGTTTATGATGGGGTATTTTCATAATTCAAAATGGGAAATTCACTTCATTATAATAAATATGTTTAATCATATATAAAAATGATTCTACTGGGAAGGTATGAGATGAGACACTATTGTCTTCGTTTCTTATTGATATACATTCCAACAGGTCACAGGAAAGCACCTGAGATTTTCAGGTTTTCTCCTACCCTTCTTATACTAACGTATATGGGGGATGATATTTTTATGTATTTTATATTTGTGTTACCATATCTCCTTCGAGGGAAGGATTAAATATGGATTTTGATCCATAGGCTGACTAAATTTCTTCAGTTTATTCCCATCCAAGATGCAACCAAAGTTGATGATTTAGGAATTCGATATAAGAAATATATTGTCAGATTGTATGGAGTCACATATCTTATATATTCAAATAGGAATCCCAAATCCAAATCCATCTTTTAGAGATGCATCTAGGAGGTACTAAGATCCCAGGATAAATTTATCATTGAATTTGATCTACAAAAAGGATGGATACCGAGAAAGAATTGTACATATTATTGAGTAAATGGTCTGGGCTTAAGTTAATGACCTTGGTGAAGCTTGAAAAATCTATTTGGAACTAGTTTATATCACCTATAAAAATATATAAAAGTTCATGATGATAATTGATCATTTTTTGGCATTTAATGGTAGGCCTTATAGACATCCTCTCTTTTGGATCGAGACTGGTGAATCTCCCTTGGTTTGACTACGTTTGGTCCAGGAGATGACAGAAATATTATGTTGATTAATCAAAGAATGGTGAAAGAATTCATTTGTTAAAAATCTTATGTTTATGTTCATCGATGACCTTTATACTTTTCATTTAGTGATATAGGTTTTTGATATTTTCCCCTTTTTTGGGTCACAAATGGCTTGGGAAATTGGGAAACATTATGCTATAGTTTTTGGGTCCTTTTGAGATTATTGAGTATGTCGGGATAGTTCCTTACTATTTGGAATTTACACCATAGTTGACTTCGATCCACAATGTATTTCATGTATCAAAACACAACAAGTATCTTTTTAACCGTTGACGTGTCATGAGATGGGAAGATCTTGATGTGGTATTTGATTTATCTGTGACTGAGTATCCAGTCAGGATTATTGATTGTGAGAAAAAAAAGGATAATCTTGGGAAGATGATACCTCTAGTATCTATTCTATGGAAGAATGTTTCTATTTCTCTTGAGACGTAGGAGCGTGAGGAACTAATTTGAGAGTAATGGACTCACCTTATTTATGTGGTTTATTCTTGATAGGCTTTCTAGGGAAACAAAGTGTTTATTATAGGGAGTTTGTAATATCTAATTACCTTATTTTAGGTAATTATTGACTATTTTTTATCATTCATTATTTAGGGATAATATCATGTTTTTAAATGAATTTTCAAAAATTAGAAGCCCATGGGGTTGTGCATAGTCAGTATATGGTTAAGAAAAACAATGTGGTTTGGATGAACAAACCATGGACCCTATTTAGAGGCTGTGGAGGGTGGATCATGATTAGTGAATGGATTATACAAAACATATGGCCAAACCATTAAATATTGAACCAACAGATAGTGGCACTTTTAACAGTTGGTGCATAGTTATTTTAACAATTTAATTTAATTGTTCACCCCATCTAGATGTCCAGTAGGGGTGCATAGTTACTACCAACCATTTAGCCCATAGAAAAAATATGAGAATGGGTTTCAATTCTAGCTAAATTTTTTATTAAAAATACCAAGACCATTGTTCATGATAAATAACACCTCCCATTTGACCCTACTCAATTTCCATTACTTTTATTGGCTCTCGAGATGATTTGTTAGCTCTCTAACCCACTCATATTATGAATTGATGTATCTGTGAAAGATCGAATATCCTTATAATATGTGGATCTCCCCTTATTTTTCATCCCTTGATTATAACTTCTCTACTTATTAGAAAGTGATATATCATCATTTTATTATTGTATATAGTCTCTATTTTGATGGATCGTGATTCTTGGAATGATTTTTTAATCTCCCTTACATCTATTTTTCTTTGGTAGATCCCATTGTGGGTGTTGTGTTGATTTGATCTCATAATTAAATGTAGGTCATTCCATAATTTGATTATTTACAATTAAAATCCTATATTTCTTGATTTATTTCCAATGAGTCTTTAATTTATTTTATAACCCTAGTTTGAGGTTATTTGATTATTTATTTTAAAAGGTCGTAGAATTATGAACCCCCATTAATTTCAATAGAATTGGAATTAATTGATGGAGTTTTATATAAATGATGGATTTTATTGAAAGTGGATTTAATGAAACAATTTGATATTAATTCCTGATAAAATTTTCTTAAAATTAATGATTATTTAAAAAGGCATGGATTTGATGAAAACCCAAGATTTGGTTTTGAAATTAGGAGGCAATATTGTAAACTAAATTTGGGAAATTGAATTATGAATAATGAAATGATTTTAAATGATATATTTTTATTTGATTGATTGATTTAATGTTGGAAATGCATGTGATATTGAGTATTTATTATCATGTTAGGAAAATCAAGAAAGGAATCTAACTCATAAGAAATTTGTTGATGATAAAAACACTAACTAAAACAAATTGGCATGATTTCCAATGGTGGGTCCCCTAACGAAGTGTTAATTGATTTATTGTAATGGGTCCCCTAATGGGGTATTAATTTGAGTGCACACCCGTACATTGAGTTGTGATAATGATTAATAATTTTGAGGATCCTATTTTCATAATATAACATTTCGCAGGGCTTATTTTCATGGTGCATTGTTCTATATGACTTTGTTATACATTCCATTGATTATTGAAATTTTTTATTCATACGAATGTTTTTTATATATTTTTCTTCCTTAAAATGTAAATTTTTTCATATTTTGGTATGTTCTATATTTTTTATTTGAATTAAAGATTTGATGAATATTTGTAACTTGCATGCCATTAATTTTTTTATTTAAATATAAATAAAAAATGGTTTTTTTGTTTTGTAATTTCTTTTGGAATATTTAGTGGAATAATTTTGGGATATATTTCACTCACCCCAAATTTTCCATCGATCATTTATATATTCATTCATTTAAGATGGAAGAAAAGGGAAGGAATCATTGGGAGATGGCGGGTGTACTTGATTCTAAAGACCTTGAGATATGGAGGTGATCGATGGAGATGTGATCCACATATTATATGGGTTTTATAAACCTTTTTATAGTTTTTTGTCTTTATATGGCGTACTATTTTGTGCATTGTTCTACCTTTTTTATTCTAGTACTTTCTTCTTGAGGAGTGCTTGAATACTAAATTGTTTATTTATATTCCACTATTTTGCGGGAAATCATTCCATTTGAAATCTTGTATCATTCTAGGGGCCTTCCCCCAACCCATGGGAATCTGGAAAGCCCAAGGAGATATTTCAAGACCTCCTCGGGCATCAGTGTTCTAGGGTATCTAGGAAATTTCATGATATCATGTAAGTAAAAGTGTTTTACCCCTGACAACGAAATCAAATGTAACATGGGGGATACATAATTAAATTATATAAGTCAAGAGTGGAGGATGAACATTTTTTTCTCAACTCCTCCGCCCTTTATTTTGGAAAGTAATTACTGAATATATCCGCAATTTTTCTTTTATTGAGATACACTCAATATTTATATATATAATTTCAACCATTCATTTAGTGAAATTATACCTAATATCAAGGTTAATGAATCATGTATTTTGAAGAATATTTTTCGATTGATCAATGGAATAATGGGTTTCAAAAATAATCAAAAATGGGTTTTAAACATTCACCCTCAAATCATTAAGTTGTACTTTTATCCACATAATTCGATTACAGTCATGGGTTGTACTAACATATCCAGATTCATCCATGCTCATTATAATTGAAAGTTAACTCTTAATATGCTAAAAAAAAAACTCCCTAAAAAACTTAGTCCACCAGATGTTGATTTTTGATCATCAGAATCACTAGACCATTCAAAATCTATGAACCCAAGTTAGTTCAATTTATTAAACATCATGTATATAAAGATATAATTCATTCTTCATTTCATATACTAAGAAAATATATTATAATCTATCATGGGATATTATTTTGGATCACAATGATACAGAACACATATTTTCACTTCATAATCATCATTTGGATGAGATGATAAGAAATAGTGTACATTTTTGATAACATTTTAAAAGTCATAATGATTGACACTTTGGAAATCTTCATCTTTACTTATCCTCATAAAAATAGAATTAGGTGTTGAGACATTATTTGAATCTGATATTCTAAATTTTTAATAATTCTCTAGAATAATTTTTTTTATTATATAAATATATAATTTTTAGTGTTCATAATTTATATCTTGAGAAAATAATTAATTTTCTTAGACATAGACCTATCAAAGAGCCACTTCTTATGTTCTAATAATTTTTCAAATATATAATTTGTATCATCCCTAAATATTATATCATTATTTTAAACTATAATATTCATGGTCCTAAAACCTATTTACTTCACATAAATATATTTATGATTTTTTCATCTAAATAGATTAATATGTGTATGCAATTATAATGGTTTTAGTTCCAGACTTGAGTGGCCTACTTCAACCCATACAAGTCATCCATTATCTTATAAAATTTTATTCCATTTTTGTTAAGGATGAATCCATATAGTTGATTAATATATTATTATTATTAAACTTACAAATTTTCAAATGTTGACTTAACATCAATCTGATTGAATTTTTATTTTATTGAAACAGCAACATCCAATAACATTTTGATGGTTTTGATTCTTGAAACAAGGGTGAAAATTCGTTGAAAATCAACATATTAAAAAAATGTGTGCTGTTTGAAGATGATACAATCATTATTTATTGAATTATATCCCTTTTCATTCATATTTTTTCCAAGACACCCATTTAGTTCATTTGATATTTTTATCTTCTGGTATTGGAATTATTTTCCAAGTATCATTCCCATCGATATAATCTAACACGTAATTCATATATCCCATATATAATTTCTCCTCATCATATTTTTATAGTGATTTTTTGTTATATTTGAGAGATGATTTTTTTATTCTCCATTATTATTTTTTTATCTAAATTTTAGCGTCACTTATATCAATAATTATACTCGGTTCATCCATTTTTTTGTATATTTCATAAATTAGAGTTTTTATTTCCCTTAGTTTTCTCCAAATCACTAGAAACATAGAAATGTGTTTATTGTAGCTCATATATACATATTTTTTCACTTTAATTGATTCAATAATGTTGTAATATTCCATATAATATAACTTCGGTACATTTATTTCATTCATCCATTTCATTAATCTTAATTTCAATATCCTTAAAATCATATGATTCCACAATTTTCTATAATAATTTACTCAAGAACTTATATCTTATTCCATTATTTAGATACCCCATGGAAATTCCTTCTTAAACTCTTTAATCAACTTTCTTTAAATTTATATTTTTAATCATAGCCATCTTGGGACTTCCAAATACATTAAATTTATTAACAACAGGAATATTTTTTTACCACATTCGAAAGGGTTATTATTATACTTATGACCATATAAAATATATATTTGGAATATATATATATATATATCCATATTAACTTATTCCCTCCAAAAGTGGTTATATATTTTATACAAAGAAATCATTGATTTTATCTTTTATTCTAACCTTGGTTCCTCATCTCTGATAATCCATTTTTTTATATAGAATAAAGAGAATTGTATTGATGTCTAATACCAAACATAAAAAATACGGTACAAATGAGTTACATATAAAATAATTTCCATTGGATCTTCATAATATTCAGATATGTACGCATTTTCCCTTCTCAACCTCCTTCGATAATATTTTAAAATATCCACTAACCATAGATTTATGTTTTATAATCATTACATTAGTCATCCATGTCATGTAATCAATAAATTTTATGAGTTATATATCAAATTTTGAGGACATTTAACCAATTGTTTCATAGAGTTTATAGTGAATTAGTTCAAGATAATGAGTATACTAAATCTCTACTTTTTATGAAATTTGTTAACATTTTTCTTTTCTCACATTTCCCACAAATAATCTATCTTTCCTTATTTGGTTGAGTTATTTGTCCCATAAATTTTTTCTTAGTTATTTTACTTTTATTTACATGAAAAATATTACAAAGTCTCCTATTCCACAATTAATTTTCATCATTATCACTCAAATAAATAGAGTTACACAGATATATATCTTGAATAAATTTATCACTAGTTTTATTTATATTGGTAATAATAATTCCATATTTTGAATTATTTATAATGAAATAATTTATTTTTAAGATAAATTCATTCACATCAAAAAACCTAGCTGAAAATTAGTAAATTCTATAAATTGTTCCAAAAAATAATTTATCTTTGGACACCAACATCAATGATGCAATTTTTTTGTGTTATTACATTTTTTAGTGAAAAATCATTTTAAAATGTAATGAATACACTATAATAATATTTTTTTAGGATTTTATCATATTTTGTGATATAAGAAGAGAATCCATTGTAAAGAATCTAGGGATTCATCCTATTTCTAGATTTATGTATAACATCAGATAAAAATATTTTTTATTTAATATTCTATTTACCATGTTACGTTTCATTCCATTTGTGAAGATAAATTCATAAAATAGTAGCCATAAATTATTTTGAATGAGGAAATGGTTGATCTCACCTTTAATATACCTCATTAAGACATTCATACCATTTTTCTTTAAAATTGTTTACCATCCAAAATTTTCTTCTTAAAAATATTTTTCAAACATCAATTTTTTTTGTTACTATCATTAGAATTTCAAATCCTATTGAAATTTTACTACTTTGTACCTTTTTACTATAATAAAATAGAATGTATTAAGGAATATTTTGGGATTCAGTCCCTTATACTATGTGATATTTTGATCCCAATGATCCTCGATGTTGATATAATAAAAATAGTAAATATATTATATCATGCATATTATGTTATTATAAAATAATTCTAAAACTCTTTTTTAGAATCTCAGATCAAAAACATAATAAATCTATTAAATATTTAACATGGGGTTTCCCTATGGATGAAATAACTTTTTTTGCACCAGGAGTCTCATTCGAGGTGTATTCATGAGGGAAAATTATTTAATAAATTTATTTATATATTTATTTGTTAATAAATGGATTTGACCTAACCCTCAAATATTTAAACTGAGTTATGTTAAAATTCTAGGTTTAGTTTTATAATCCTCAGGATTTGATATAATCATGGATAAAATTTTTAGGTAATGTCGGGATCATGGTTCAATGATCGGAGTATCGTTTGGATCACCTATGGCATCATATTTTGTGGACCATTCTAATGATAGTGGCCCTGGGCCATTCCTTCATCAGTGAATGATCTAAAAAATGGGTGTGATGTTGTAATGTTTCATTTATCTAGTTTTTTTATTATCTTAAAATTAACACAAATTAATTCTTATAATAATTTGATTTGTGGTTTGATGGTTGATTTGTAACTGATGAAATTGTCTTCCGATAATTTTTAAAATTTATATTATTTAAATTTATTTATTAATTAATTATTACAATAGAAACTAATTGAGGACAACCCATATAATGACAGAGGTTGATTCCTCTTGTTTTAACAATTAACTCCCAACATTATTCATATATCAATAACTAGTATTTATCTTTGGAAAGTGGTTCCATAGATACCTAGTAATCGGTCATTGTGTAATTATTATTTGGTGAAACGCATTGAGACCATAGGATAGGGTGCATGATCGATGGAGAGATCGAGGTGTGAAAAATATGGTGGATCAGTGGAGGTGGATTGGTAGCGGATTTAGATATCTAATGTTGTGGTATTAGATATTTCGACATGGTGGAGCTACAATGGACCATTCCCAACTAAATTTGATGTCTTGAATCTTATCACTAGTGATAAAATGGTATGGATAGATTGTGATCTATGATTTAAAATGATTCTTGTGGTAGATACAGTCATACGGTTAACATGAGTAGAAAATAGGTGAAGGATCTATCATTCTATAAAAACCCTAACTACACGACATGTATTCCTAAAAACAAAAACCATGTATCCCCCTTATATAGATTGTGTGTTTACACATAGTGAAATTTATCACAAACTATGTGACATGTGTCGCAAATCATGTGACCCATGGTTTATAGCTTTTCATGTACCCTAGGGGTGCGGGTCCTGGACATGGACAGACACACATGCACAATATAAGTACATGGGAACAACCTGATACTCGGACACTTCTAGGTACAAAATCATGACCAATATATACGGGAATGTCCCAAAGTACATATATATGTGATGGGATACACAGTCTCAAGAAGGAGACACACCTAGTTCTAGACTGAACTCTATACATCATGTATCTAAAATAACACATCATGTATTTATTGAAATACATATTTTGTGGGATTACGAGACACAAGAAGTACCAAAAAAAGAGATACACCATGTGTACACCTTATAAATTATATTTAATTCCAAAAGTTTATGTTTATGTCCTACATATCATCATTTTGGGTTTGTATTAGTTGTGTTATATCCCTTGATTCATCCCTATGAGGGAACATTGGGTTATTACATCCTTTGTGTAAGAACCCAGTTTTTCACTCAGGTATGGATTCTTTAATGTTCGATCTAAATCTTTACGTTAGACCTAATATAGATTCATAATGAGTTAGAAAAGGATCTGACGGTGTTTGGAGCTTATTAGGAGCTCAGAACACCTCTTTTTAGGAAAACAGGCCTAGTCACATGGTTTGTGCATGGTTTTCACACAGTTTTCCAAACCATGAGGTTTTTGATTTGTTTGAAAGTGTAATATTGCATGGTTTGTGCATATCCATGAAGCCTAACCATGTGAACCCCTTTTTCCCTAGGCTTAGGCAGATCCATCTTGCATGGTTTGCGTACGGTTTGACAAAATATGCGGACAAACCATGTGCAGGATAAAAATATGTTTAAAATGATTACAATGACCTTAATGATCTATTAATCCTCCCCTTCCTCCCTTATCTTATATTATGCAGGATTTACCTAGTTATCTTTCATTTTGGTGCATTTTAAAGATATATACATGGAATCAATAGTTCTCCTTCGTCCGTCTTTCGATCCAACTTATGTTTGTCACATAGGATGTGTAATGGTAAAAACTCAAGTTCTATTTAACCGTTATTCTTCTGTTTCTCTCTTTACATAGATATATCCATATGATCATTTTTTTACCTTTTCATAGATCTACTATAATCTGAGGAAAATCAAGGGACATTACCGGAGGAGAAGGATCCTACAACTGTAAGGTGGGTGGTCTATAACTCATCCCTATAGTTTTTTGTTTTTTTAATGTTTGTGTGGGGCCAATCGGTTTTGTTGGAAATTTTTTCATAAATTAAGATACCAAGATTATACTTGTTATAAACATATGATTAGGCTATTTCCAAATGGTTTCAATGCTACTTGGACTATCCATACTAATGGAAGAGAAGGTTTGGACCCATAGTTCAAAATCTACTTGACATATCCACACTAATGGGAGGAAAGACTTGAACCAAATGAATTATTACAAGATTACAATATCAAATAGTAATTGAATGAGTTTATCTCGCTTTAGACTATATGAGAAGAATACCATGGGTCTCAGGAACCCAATTTATATTCAAGAATACGATTTTCTTAGGTTGATACCCACCAAGATTCCGGTTCATGTCTTTCCATTGGATGTCTAATATATAACTGCTGGGTCCTTTTATTAATTACAGGATACCTTGGATACACTCCCTGGATCCGGAAATGACTATTATGTTCCATGGTTAAGTCCCATAGGGCCCTATCTTTTCATAGACCCATTTTACCTTGGTTGATCACTTTAAACTCGGTAGGCTCCTTATTGTGGAATGCCTTATATTACACTCCTTGGATGACACTCATGCCTATTTGATAGACTCAAATACTACTGATATAGCTTTTTGTGAGTTTACGTGACCTTTATTTTAACCCTGGAACTCCTTCACTAGATATCATTTTTTGGATGCCTTGTTACATCTTGGGACCTTCACTACTAACACTATCACGAAGTGATGTCAGAGTTGGCTATGCCTCATGTTCCCTACTAACATTAAATGGTAATTGATTAATTAATGAATCGGTTACATGTTCAGACACCAGCATAGGGTGTAATGAGGAAATTGGTTATTTAGTTATTTTTTAATTCTTGTTCTACTTTATATATATGCCTACACACTGCTATATTCCATTACATGGGCTTGATGTTATACACACTCTTGGTGGTGGCGCACTGGGACTTATCTTATACCCTCTCCAAGTGTCATTTTGTACCTGGAGTTGATTACATGGTTGTAGGAATTGAAAAAGGGAAGCCTGCAACTTCCAATAATTGATTGTGTGTTGATAAGATGGATATTGATATCAGATGATGGAGTAGGATATCAGGATGCTTGGAGAAGACATTTTTTCTATACTTTGTGGAACATGTATTTACTATGTCTTTGTATATTTTCATTTCTATGTTCTAGTGACATTTAATTACATCATAACTATTCCAGTTGATATAGTTATTATTATTCTTGTTTATATATTGCGTCAGTTTTCTTTTGTTATTTATTCATATTGATTTTGTTGTTTACATATATTTTTTCTGCTCTATACCATTCATTTATATCGCTGCTATTGTGTTACATTCAGATAATGGGGGAATATTCATTCCCCGGACACACCCTAGGACCTCACTGCTAGTCGGCAGCCTATGGCGTTCAGAAAGATGAGCTTGAGGCCAAGTGGCCCACTAGGCTTGGGGAACTGTTACGTGGCATCCAGGTCCGGGTCATCACAAAGTTGTATCAGAGGTGGTTTCTTTTCTTCTCTTAATATTTTCAAACAATATATTGGAGAATAGGAACACTTGGGACTTAGTCATGAGCCATTCTTAGGCATCATGAACCCTTGTTTGGGGTAAAATCCAAGTTACCCATAATGCAATTATTGTACTATTTTTCCTATTACAGTAGATATTATTTCACTGTTGGGTGACTCACATGTTGTGTGGTTTTTTTATTATTAATCGTGGGAATTTATTTCATCATTGTACTGATGATATGAGGGTAAGGATTATTGCTGCATGCATCATTATAGGCACCAATAATTCATATTTCATGCATATTTCCCAACCATATAGGTGTGTTTCACTGATTTCAATTCCTTGATATGTCGGTGATTCATGAGTGAGGTTGTGATAGATTCTTGTAATTGTATTACTTTGCCTTAAATTGAGTGATTTCCTACCTCAATTCATGGTTAGTATGGGCCCTCAAGGGTTTGAATGATTAATTTACCATGTCAATCCATTATTCTATAATTAAATGGGTGTCATTTTTGGTGACAGGTGTATGGGACCTGATTCATCTTAAGTGGCTATCCATTATAAAGTGAATCCAAAATTTTAAATGAATTGGTTGCACAACCTTATACCTATTTTTAATGTTTATGAAAGGTAATGGAGTGAACCTACAAACTAATGAAATGTAACATGAAACTTATACTTTGTAAATTATTGATATCGAGCCTTCTAAGTGTGTATTTTGAGCATTATGCATTTGGTAGTGAGTTTTCTTATGTTCATCTTCTATTAGTGATGCTATCTCCTTTATTATATAATTTTTCTAAGGTGTGTGTTTGGAATTTGAAGACCAATTTCTCCATGATGTCCTTTTGTTGTTCCCCCACAATGTTGGTGATGACCATGCTCCAGACATGGTGGCCCCTAGGCTGCCAGTTTTACTTCCAAGAGAGCCACTTGTGGAACCACCTACTATACCTAATCAGGGCATTGATTACCAATTCCATGATAGTTTCTTATGTATGATGTGGTCCATTATTGGTGCTCCATGTGTTGCACATAAGATTGCTGATCTGACCCACATGTTCTAGCAGCTGCATCCTCCTACCTATTCAAGGGATGGTAGATCTCAGGCTACTGAGTCTTGTCTAGAGGGTATGATACCTATCTTTGTGCATCTTGAAATGCTACTAGAGTGGACAGTCAAGAATGATAAATACATGCTTCGGGATTCGGTCAAGCATTGGTGGATGTTGTTACCCAGTTCAAAAATCATCAGGTCATGTTATGGGTTGACTTCAAGACTTTCTTCTATGATCAGTTCTTTCCTCAGTCACTTAGAGATGAAAGAGCTATAGAGTTCATGCATCTTGAGATGGGTTCTATGTCAGTTATGGAATATTCATCACGTTTCACTTATTTACAGTTTTTTTCACCACTTCTAGCTGGTTCTGATATTTCGTGTGCTAGACGTTTTTAGGATCGGATTCAGTGGGTCATCCTAACTCTGGTAAATTTCCATCACCTTTCTAAATTCTCTATAATAGTTGATCAGCCCCTTATCAATGAGTGTAACCAAGGGGATGGAGTGAGTACTGGGTTTTAAGGATTAGATCCACATTAGGATAGTAGTTCTTTCGGTGGCAGTAAATGTTCCCTTGATGATTCTTGTCAGGGAAGTGGCAGCCAGAGTATCCAGTTTGATAGCTCTATAGTGTTTCATCAGTGTGGTAAACCTAGGCATAAGAAACCCCAGTGTGATAGAGACCCTATGGATTGCCAGTCTTATGGTTGTATGGTTCATCTTCAGTTCTTTTGTAGGACCTTTCAACCAGCTTAGAGTGGAAAATGATCAGCTCCAGCTTCTCCTTCAGGAGCGAGTTATTTTGCACCGCGTCAGGTGGGGAATTAGAGTAGCACCGACGGGTCTAGACGAGGAGGAGGTCATGGTCATGGTAGTCTGATCCCTGATCACCAACAGTTCCAGTAGATCATTCGTGATTGTTGTAGTCCATCTATTGCATAGGGATGTGGAGCAGCTCTGTTTCATTCCTTACAGCAGATACCTGAGGATTAGATTGTGGGTGTATCTACATATGAGGTACAATTCTAATAGCCTCTAATTTTGTTTCTACTTTGTTTGAAATAGGTTCTTCAAACACTTTTATTTCTTTATTTATGATGGAATGTCTCGGACTAGAGATATCGTATCACTATGGTGTAATGACCCTCGACACACCGTTTGGAATACGGACAGAAAACATACGCCAGTTCAGAGACTCCCCCCTCGAGGTAGGTAGTTACCCATTCTTGTGTAATCTCTTTTTCCTTGAGATGATTGGATTTGATGTCATTCTTAGGATGGAACAATTAGTCCACATTCACGCCTTTGTAGACTGTTATCACCATAGGGATTATTTTACATCACCAGGTAGAAACATGTATATTTTCAATAGAGAGTGAGATGTCCAGGCTGGGAGAGCGGGACTGAAGCTTCATGGGCTAGGTGGAGTGACCACCTAGATTGAAAATATTTTAATGGAGGTTCAGTGTTTTCTTCAAACTAATTTCCCTCCAGTAGTTGACTATTTTAGGGAAGTATTTCTTGATGACTTTTCTGGTTTACCTCTTAAGAGTGAGGTATAGTTTACAATAGATTTTGTTCAAGGAGTAGCTTCAATTTCCATTCCCCCGTGCAGGATGAAATCTACTGACCTTTAAGAGCTCAAGCTGTAGATAGAGTGCCTAAAGGCCAAATGCTTTATACAGCCTATTACATCCTCTTGAGGTTCACCCATGCTTTTCACTAAGAAGGCGGATGGAAATCTACATTTATGCATGGATTACAAAACTTTGAACTAGAATATAGTCAAGAACAAGAATCCAATTACTTAAATAGATGTTCTATTTGACCATCTCAAAGGATAAAAGGTTTTCTCTATGATCGACCTGAGTTTAGGTTATCATCAGTTGCAAGTCAGACAATCAGACATACCTCGTATGCCATTCCATAATAGGTATGGTCTGTATGAATATATTATTATGTCATTTTATCTTACAAATACCCATGTTATTTTAATGGATTTGATGAGTAGGGCTTTCCATTAGTATTTGTAAAATTTTATCGTGGCCTTTATGGATGACATCATGGTGTATTCTTGGACTCGTAACAACCATGAAAAACTTCTTGATATCATTCTGAGTACACTAAGAGAGAATAATCTTTATGCCAAGCTTGCTAAATGTGACATCTGGATCAAAAAGGTCCAATTCATGGTCCATATTATTTCAGAATCAGGAGTATCTATTGACCCTAAAAAGGTTAGTGTGGTAGATTCCAGGGAGCAGCCCAAGAATGTGTTTGATATCAGGAGTTTCTGGGGGCTGGCGGGATATTATAGGCATTTCATAGAAGATTTTTCACATCTTTCTTCACCTCTTAATATTCTTATAATGAAAAGGTGTTAATTTCCTATTGTTATAATAATATGAGAAATCCTTTCAAAAGCTTTAAGGGAGGTTTGTCTCGACACCTATTCTGATTCATTCAGAACTGGGTAAAGGTTATATTGTCTTCTGTGATGCATCAGGCATTAGCCTAGGAGTTGTGTTGATGTAGAAATACAAAGTCGTTGTGTACATATCCTGGCATTTAAGGCCTCATGAGAGAAATTAAACGACACATGACCTTGAGCTAGCATCATTTGTCCATGACTTACATCGATAGAGACACTATCTATTGGGTGAGTTCTTTGTGGTGTATACAGATCACAAGAGCCTGAAGTATATCTTTTCTCAGCGTGACTTGAACCTCCAACAGTGACGATGGTATGAATATCTACAATCCAATTATTTTTATATTGCCTATATGCCTGTAAAAGGAAATGTGATTGTACATTCACTCATTCGGAAATCTCAAACGTAGGCCGTAGGATGCCACTGATGAATGAAAGTTAATGGCCCCCTTTTCTAAGCTTCATCTAGATCATGAATAATGTCATGAGAAGTCTTACCTATCAGCCTTAATAGTTAACTCTTCCCTCCATGAGATGGTGAAAAAGTAAGCGGTTTTCAAATCCTTATGGTTTAGTTCACCATGACAGTATGTCAAGAGACAACCCACCTCCAGATTGGTCTACGGACAGATATGACAACATGCGCCTATGTGGACATATCTGGGTTCCTATAGACGTGATAGAGGAGTTGATGAAAGAGTCCCACACCTCCCGTTAGGCATTTCATCCATGTATCTTGATGATGAATCGAGATATGTGACACTAGTATTTGTGACCTCAAATGAAACATGAGATTCTAGGCTTTATCAGTAAGTGTTGCACATTTTATCTGGTGAAGGTGGAGCACTAGAGACCTACAATCTTGTTATAGACACTTTTTTCCTAGAATTGAAATGCGAAGATGTTGATATTTATTTTATAGTTTGATTACCTAGGTTGCTGAGGGGTAGAGATGCTATCTGGGTATTCATTGACCAACTAATGAAATCGCCCCACTTCATTCATATTCGGGATACTTTCTCAGTCAATGATTTGGGAAGACTATATGTCTGTGAGATCATACGACTACATGGGGTTCCACATACTATCATTTCAGATAGGGATGCTCGTTTCACATCAAGGTTCTAGAAGGGTTTCTAGAAAGCTATGGTAACTCAGGTGCTTCTAAGCAAAGCTATTCACCCTTAGACCGATGGACAATAAGAATAAACAATACAGGTTTTGGAGGATATGCTCCAAGCATGCATCCTTCATTTCAGCGGTTCTTAGGAGAACCATATCTCTCTTGTCGAGTTTTCCTATATTAACAGTTTCAAGGAAACAATTCAAATGGGTCTTTTTGAGGAATTATATGGTATTCCATGTCGTTTACCCTTATGCTAGCTACAGGTATGTGAGGGAGCCCTACTAGGTCCTCATCTCGTTCATGATACTTCAGAATAGGTCAAGATGATAATAAGGCGCATGACTACTGCCCAGTCTAGATAGAAATATTATGCCAATCGTCATCGAAAACATCTTGAGTTCGAGGTTGGGGATCATGTTCTTCTTCTGGTATCACCCAGTCTTGCTCATAGACAATTACCAAAGCATGGTAAGTTGTCACGTCATTACGTCAATCCATTTGATATTCTAGAGAGAGTCAAAATGGTAGCTTATCAGTTGTGACAACCTCTTAGGTATCATGCCATGCACGATTTCTTTCATGTATCACAGCTTCTCCAATATCTTTCTGACCAGTCTCATACATTTTATCCTAAGGAAGATGAGTTATGTGTCGATGCTACATTTAAGGAGTATCAAGTACATATCGTTGACCAAATCACAAAGGATCTCTGAGCAATGTTTGTCCCTCTCGTATGGGTGCTTTGGTAGCACAGCTGAGTACAAGATGAGACATGGGAGAGGGAAGCCGATGTACGTTCTCAACTTCCATATTTGTTATGAGACAATGTTTCCTTACCCATGGAAGAAGAACACGAGGTTGAGGTCTTTAAAGGGGGGAGACTATAAGAAACTAGTTTTTCACTCAGGTATAGATCATTTAATTTTTTATCTATATCTTTACTTTTGTCCTAATATAGATGCCAAACGACTTAGAAAAGGATCTAAGGGTGTTTGAGGCTTGTTTGGATCTTGGATGTAATACCCCAACCTTCCACAGTACGTTACCCTTTGAATAATGTAGTAGCTTTCATTGTACGCCACTTGGAGTTCTAACACACCACGACAAATGAAACTAGTTGTTTTGAATAGTAATACACTCTTTTATAAATTATATAAATTTTACTTTTCATAATGGAATTCTTTTTCGGATTCAGAATATTAAAATTAGATTAGTGTGAATTTTTGGTATTTTTTTGAGAACATTCAATTTTTTATGAATAGTGAAAAACACTACACTATTGTTTAAAATCGACTTTTTATTTAAATAATTAGTTATTTTATTTTAATTTATTTTATGTCAAACTAGATACATAATACCTATATATTTTCAATGTAATTCATTAGCGTCATTTTATAACAAGTTTAGATATATAAAATTTCATTGAACTTTTTACAATCTTTTACCCACCTTTTAGGGGAATCTAAAAATTTCCATAAAACATAATTTTACCACTTATGTGACTTGAATTTCAAAAAACTTAGAGATATGGTTGAAATCAATAAGTAAAATGTGGTTCAATGAGGCAAAAATAATTTTTGGTGAATACTAACTTTTCACTTTTGTTTACCACGGTTAAAAGTAAATAGGGTAATTAAGGGTAAAAATGATATCATACTTACACTAACACGTGTCATAATTCTATTGGATAAGTATAATTTGACCAAAAACAACCTTAGTAATAAAATATGATCCTCTTTTGTCAACTTGGATTAGATTAGGACATTTATTATTATTTTATTTATAGAATAGTTAAAAGTGTTAAATTTAAAGATTATAACTAAACTATTTTTAATATAGGGTTACAAAGAATATAAAATTTACCATAAAAATTCATTATAAAGATAAAAGGATTTCATAATTTATTTTATTTTATTTATAATTCACAGACATTAAATAAGTTCATTTATTTATAACACTATGATGATGCAGTAATTACTTAATTAATGAAATATTAAAATAATTGATATTACAAATATCCAAATAAATGTAAATTGTGAATTCTAATGAATTCCAATAATTTTATACTTTAATATGAGATGTTGTGGTTGTTTAAAAAAATTCATATTAATCAGGCTGTTTTGATTTTCATAGAAACCAAATACTAAACAGTGTCAAAATTGACATAATTGGATTTTCAAAACAAATAATATATTATTAATTGATATAATATTCATAAAAATATAAGGTTCATCCAAAGGACATAGATAAGGTTATATATATTAATAATTAACCACTTGGGGTTCTCTTTCCTTGTTATAGTATGTTTATTAACCATATAATATAAAAATACAAAGAGACATGGTAAATGTCAAACTATTTAACTAAGAGTTGAATCTAAAAGATAAAGTTAATATGGTGACATAATCCAATCTAAAACCTATTGGTTGATAGGTTTTAAACCCTTTTGCACCTTTTACTCTAAATAATTCTTTTTGGATCCATTAGAAACTGAAAATTATTTTTTTGTAAAATAATATTTCAAACTTTTCCTAAAGTGACACTCACCTATCTTATAAAAGGGTTTTCACCTTCTCTTAAATTTACACCTCCAAAGCCATTTGTCTCATCAAACCACTACAAATATATCCTCTCAACTATCATCTATTCAACATAGAGGCCTTACATTGATCTGAATTCCAACCTATGGGTCCCTTCTGATCAACTCAAAATAAAACACCCAATGAAGAGGTAATAACTTCACCACCCTCTTTCAAGTTATTTTCTACTTCCACTTCCCCTTTCGTTGTTGTTTATATGCCAACATTATAAATCCAATAAGTTCTACATAGTGTTATGTTATTATAAACATGGTAAAACCATATTCATTATTATATCGATCCTATAAATGACAAAGTCATCATACGTGCGTATGCACGGCATACTATCTCCACGTCGTGGTATAGTTTGTTATTCAAACACCTCATTATTTTTATGGGTATAATAATGAGTATAATTCATTTAAATAGTAAATATAACATGTTAATTATTCTATATATATTATATACCATCCAATTTCATACGATTTCGCCATTAATATAATGATATTGCCGCTCGTCCGTACGTACACATTACCGCCTCCACGAACGCGATGAGATTCATTTCCATATCGTAACCATTCTAGAATAATATTCATTTGGTGATTAAAGATAATGTTCACAAAAATAATATAATTATGGATAATAATCAAATACATCCTATCTATAATCAACATGGATTCTGTAACAAAACATATAATATAAAATGAATCAGTTATCACCCGAAACGACAACAATAATAAAATATTATTAACAAAGAAATATTAGAAGATCATATATGATATCATATTTACATATATGGTTCTTGAATAATTTAATACAAATTATTTAACTATTATACATGAGGTTAACGCACCCTAGGCCCAGGAAAAGTACAAGGTAAGGGTTAATTCTACAATCTCTTTACTTGTCCAAGGTTGTTAATACGTAAGTATCTACTGGGACCTCTTTATCATCCACATACGTGTTTTCATAAAAATGTAATTAAAAAAAGTATTACTATTTACTTGACTATGTTTTAAATTAATTTATACCCATATTTAACCATATATGATTTAAATTAATCTTTCCTTCATTTTCCAAACAAGGTACCTTATGACCTTTTCGAAAAAAAAATTAGGTAAGAATATCTTTTTTTAAATTATATGGTGGGTGTGGCTATTTTCCACCATTATAAAAATGTTGAAGCTTCCCATACAAGCTTATAAGAATATTTTCAAATTAAATATTTTATATTATAATTATATATGTTTTAAATTATTTCAAAATAGGAAAACATATTTCCCTAAAACAGTTTTTATTTCATCTATGTCACCATCCTTTGATGGATTTTAATCTTTTTTGATGTTGATTTGTTATGATACAAAACTACCACATTGCATTGAAGGTTTTGTGATGTGTTTTACTATGGATGTGTTATCTTAACACCATTCATGTTTTATGGAAAAATTATTGACATTTTGTATGCTAGTTTTAATACGAATGTTTATATTATGTTTAAACCATTTCATATGAGGGATGCATTGGACTTAGTAAGTGTTGGGGGGAGCCTGCTATAGCTCCTTGATGAATCAGTGGGTCTTATGAGACAGAAAAGTGTCTTGGAAAATGGCCTTGACAAATTATTATTTGTAGTCTTAGCACAAGGCCTGGACTATGTGGTTATGAAGACTAAAATTATTCATTCCATCATTATGAAAGTAGCTATTGATATTACATGTGATTATTTAATTAATAAAATATCCTTGTGAATAAGTAAATGGAATTATTTAATTTTATCTTTTCCATATTATGATGATGTTTATGTTTTAAGGGATTATTTTTAGTCTTATACATTACCATAAATTTTTATGCATATTTATAAAAGTTTATGCTCTATTGTTTTACCTACTAAGCGACTGAGCTCACCCCTTTCTATGTTTTATTTTTCCTAGGATGTGAAGAAGTATTTAATGGTTAACCAACAAGGATAGTCTAAGGATATAATTGTGTTCAAAAGGGGATAAAATGTTGTCGGTGTTTTTATTTCATGATGCAATGTAAAAAATTATAAATGTATCTAGTACTTCCAAGGCTTCTAATCTGATCGGTCTTTCGAGACATGATTCCTTGTATCATTCCAATGTTATGTAATAATGCACCGACTCTGGGTAACTGGGGTTGGGGTGTTATATTTGGTATTAGAGAATGTATAATACAAACCTTGGAAACAAGATTTAGGAAAAATATGATTTCAGAACACTACCCTAAGATATACATTGAGGATTAGTGTTGAAGAACTTCAAAAAAAATTGGTACTATAGGATTTTGTGAGTTTTTCAAGAAATACATCCCTTTATTGATACGAGAAGGTAGAGGTAACTGTGGCGCAGATTTACCTAGGGTTAAAACCTGAAAACCCTACTTTGACTTAGACTCGAATGAGAACTAGTGCATGACAACAGGCCTTACTGCACTCTTGGTTACGACACTCCCTGGGGATATGCTTAGGATAATTCTCAATTTATTTACAAACCACTATGAATTATTTATGAGTATATACCTCTTTAAATACAAATTATGATAAAGAATTATATCCATAAACTGTTAAATTTATGTTAAGTGTTTTACAAGTTCAGAATTATGTATTGAGATTATTAAACTAATATATTCTATGGAATTGTTTATAAATGGATCCTAGTGGAAGGAATTGAAACCGTATAAATTCACATAATACATGTAGGAATTTCCCTCCTACTCAAGATAATTATAGTGGGGCTGGTGATGCAACTTGTGCAGATCAACTTATCACCATACTAGGACAACTCACTGATGTTATGAATAATAACCTTACCCGTATAGAGCACCATGTTACACAATGCAGAGGATCAATGTTAGATTGATTCATGAGGAAACAACCACCAACTTTCAATGGGAGTAAAATCCATTTGTATCTGAGGAATGGATAAGTTCCTTAGAAAAAATAAATCATGATTTGGGGAGTAGCGAAAGGTAAAAAGTTTTCATGGCAGTTTCTTGCCTCACGAGAGATGCAGATCAATGGTGGTCATTTATTCAAAACACCAAGGAAGGTGATAAAGTATCAAATATGGAATGTAGGGAGTTTAAAGATATTTACTTAGAAAAATACATTCCTCATGACCATCGAGTGGATATAGAAAGGAAATTTTTGAGATTGAGACAAAAGGAGGATGAGAATGTGAAAAAATATGAGGCAATGTTTACAAGGTTAACAAGGAATGCAGCAGATTATATACGTAACCTAAGGAGTAATATTGATCGATTCTTTCATGGGTTAAAAACATTTATCGGTCAAGCATTAGTATCACAATCCATCTCATCGTATGAAGATATTGTCTCATCTGCTATCAATAATGAAAAATAAATTATCTATGTTTACTAATTTAAAGAAAATCTATAGATAAGATATTTGATGAACACTCTATAAATCGAAATTAGGGGATGAAGGGAAATGTTGAATATCCATCCTGCGGTAAATGTGGGAAGAAACACCCCAGTACTTGCCTAAATGGAATGGGAGTCTGTTACAAGGGTGGTGAAAAGGCCACTAAGATCATGATTGTATGGGGAAGAAAGAAGATACCAATGTTCAGTGCTAAAATTTTCAAGAGATGGGACATTATTCAAATGTATGTCTTAAGATTCAGGGAAACTTACCTCAAAAAAGTACAAGGGATCAAGCCCAAGCATATGCGATCAATACTACTAAGTTTGAAGCTCTGAAAGACATAGTGGCATGTAATTTAATGTTTTATAAAGTTTATCCAATGATTTATTTAATTCTAGATCATTGAATTGTTCCATATCTTCCCATTTTTCTACGAAAATTAGATATTTCCAATTTGATTTGACATGGTAGTTGTTTGCCAAAACTCCTAAGGGACGTGTCATTATAACAATGTTTTGTCAATAATTTCCCGTTAAGGCATATAAATGATATTTATCTGATGATATAACCATCATACATATGATTGAATTTGATAAAATCATCTATATAGATTGGATTTTGGACCATGATGTGAAAATTTATTGTAAGAATAAGTATGTTACAATTATCGATGATTATAAGCAGTACCTTATCATTACAGCAGAAACATCACCATCTAATTCTTATCTAGATCCACCCCCAGTAGTTCTACTAAATTCAATCATTTGTGAGGATGAGAATGAAATAATTATGGGTGCGGAAAATAATGGTCAAATAGAGGACATACCTATTGTGTAAGAATATATTGATGTGTATCCATAGTATTTACTTAGACATCCTCCAGAATGAGAAAATGAGTTTTCCATTAATTTAATTCCTGGTTCATGGCCCATATCGAATACCCCTTATAGAATGGCCACTATGGAATTAGTGGAACTAATGAAACAACTATAAGAATTGACTAATAACGGATTTATTCACCCTAGTGTTTCTCTATGGGGAGCCCCTGTCCTTTTTTTTAAGAAGAAATACAAATCTATGAGGTTGTGCATTGACTACAGGGATATCAATGCTATAAAAATAAAGAAAAATAATCCCCTACCTTGCATTGATGAATTATTCGAACAAATTCATGGATCTCAAAATTTTTCAAAGATTGAACTTTGATCTGGATATTATCAGTCGTGCGTGAAGAAGGAAGACATTCCAAAGATAGAATTTCGAACCATTTATGGGCATTCCAACATTATAGTAATGCATTTTGGATTGACTAATTCACCCTCTATCTTCATGGATTTAATGAATATAGTTTTCACGGAATATCTTGATAACATTGTAGTGGTATTTATTATTGATATCTTGGTATACTCCAAAAGCTATGAAGATCCTGAAAATCACTTTCGTATTATTTGAAAGACTCTTAGGAAAAATGAATTATATGGGAAGTTTAGGAAGTGTGAATTATGTATTTAGAAGACTTCTTTTCTTGGACATATTGTCTGTAAGGATGGAATCTCTATTGATCCTTCAAAGACCAATGTAATCCAAGATTGGCTAGCACCGATGAGTATAACTAAGGTAAACAATTTTATTGGTTTAAAAAGTTATTATCAATATTTAATCTAGAATTATACCTGGTTGGATAACCAATTAACCAAGGTCACACATAAAGGGGTTAAATTTGTTTTGACCAAAGAGTGTGAAGAATGTTTTGAAGAACTGAAGAGAAGATTAGTCAATTTTCTTATCTTGACTCTACTATCATGGAACGATGTGTTTTTTATTTATAGTGACACTTAAAAGATAGGAATTGGTTTTGTTCTTATGCAGAATGATAGTGTTATTGCCTACGCATCATGACAGTTAACAATTATTGAACAAAATATCCCACTCATAGTCATGAGTTAAAAGGTGTAATATTTGCTCTGAAAATATGGAGATACTATCTCTATAGTAAAACATGTGAGATTTATATAGATCACCAGAGTTTGAAGTATATTTTCCCACAAAAATATCTCAAACTGAGGCAAGGGAGAAGGCTTGATGTACTCATGGATAACGATTTCACTATACACTACCACCCAGGGAAGGAAAATACGGTTGAAGATTCTTTGAGCAGAAAGGATAATGGATTTTTGAACAAGATTAGAGTTTAAAAGGATCCTATATACATGGATATTGTAATGATGGATATGGTAATAACCATGTGAGGTGAAACATCAATGCTTTTTCAAATGGTTTCCAAACCATCTTTACTAGAAAGGATAAAAAGTTCTTAGACTAATGATGAGCAATTTCAAAAGAAGATCAATGCTGTGAATGATGAGAGATTGAGTTAATTCATATATAAAGATGGAATTTTGAAATTTGGTAAGAGACATTGTATTCCTAACATACCTTATCTAAAAAGGGAATTATTGGATGATTCTCATAGCTCAAATTTTTCTAAACATCCTGGGAGCACCAAGACGTATAGATATTTGAAGGAACATTTTTTGTGGGACTACATGAAGAGGGAGATTGATGATTTTTTGTAAAGATGTATGTTTTTTCAACAAGTGAAAGATGGAAGGTAATATCATGGGGGATTCATGCAGTCTCTTACCATACCTATGTGGAAATGGGATAATATTAAGATGGACTTTGTCATGGGGCTACCAAAGTCTCCTTGAAGAAAAGATACAATATGGGTCATTGTTGATCATTTTACCAAGTCATCACATTTTCTTGCTATAAGATAAGAATTACCACTTGAACATTTGGAAAGACTATATATTAATGACGTTTTAAGACTCCATGTTATACCCCTACCGATTGTTTCTGATAGTGATCCCCATTTTACATCATGATTCTAGAAAAGTCCTTTGAAGGCCCTAGATGCTGAACTTCATTTCAGCACTCCCTTCCACCCTCAAACTGATAGACAATTAGAACTGGATATTAAAACCTTAGAAGAGAGGTTGAGATCTTTCTCACGTGACTTTAATTGTATGTGGGATCAATATTTACCGCTGGTAGAATTTTCCATTACCAATAAATTGCATTCAAGTATTCAGATGGAACTATATGAAGCGTTATCTAGCAAGAGATGTCTCACACCAACTTGTTGGGATGATTTTGGTGAAAGAAAACATGTAGGCTAATAACTTGTTGTGGAAACAATGGAAAAAGTGAAGATTATCCAAACCCGCATCAAAGCATCCCAATGTAGGCAAAAGAGATATGCCGATAACCGAAGGAAGGATTTGGAATTTCATGTAGGAGGCCTTGTTTTCTTGAAGTTATATCTATAGAAGGGTGTTATACATTTCTGTAAGAAGGGTAAATTGAGTCCCAGGTTCATCAGACCTTTTGAAATTATAGATTGAATTGGAGTTATAGCTTATCATTTGGAAATGCCTCCAAGTCTCTTCAAAGTTCAGGATATGTTCCACATATCACTATTGGGAAAATACATGTATGACTCAACGCCTGTACTCAGTTATGAGGAAATTGAACTGAAACCTGATCTGCCTTGTTGTGAAGAGCCTTTCAAAATTCTTGATATGAGAGAACAAGTGCTGAGAAACTGGACGACTCGTCTGGTAAAAGATATATGGAGAAACCATAAGATGGAAGATGCAACGTGGGAACCTAAGGAACTTATGATGAAGAACCACCCAAATCTTTTTATGCAATAATATTATAGAAATTTCTTGGACTAAATTATTTTAAGTATATGGGAATATAACACCTCAAGCTTCCATGTTATGGTTCCCTTTGAATAATGCAGTTGCTTGCGTTGTACGCAACATGGAGTTTTAACACACCACGACCAATGAAACTAGTCGTTATGAATAGTAATACCAACTTTTTGAAATTTTATAAATTTTAATTTTCAAAAATAACATCATTTTTGGATTCAGAATATCAAAATTAACTTAGGGTGAATTTTAGGTATTTTTCTTAAAGCATTCAATTTTTGATTAACAGTGAAAAACACTGTGTTATTTTTTAAAACTGAATTTTTATTGAAATAATTAGTTATTTTATTTTAATTTAATTTTCTCGAAAATAGATACATAATTCCTATATTTGTTCAATTTAATTCATTGGATTCATTTTATAATAAGTTAGATATATCTAATTTCATGGAACTTTTTATCATCATTTACCGACCTTCTAGAAGCATTTACAAATTCGCATAAAACTAAATTTTCCCGCTTCTGTGAGTTGAATTTCAAAAATTCGAGAGACATGATTCACATCAGCAAGTAAAATGTTTTTCAATAAAATGAAAATAATATTTTGGTGAATAGTAACTTTTGACTTTTATTTACCACAGTCAAATGTAAATAGGGTAATTATGGGTAAAATTGATATCATAATTACCCTAATACAAGTCCTAATTATATTGGATAAGTATAATTAGAAAAAAAACTTAGGTATAAAATATGCTCCTCTTTGGTATTCTTGAATTAAATTTGGAAATTTATTAATATTTTATTTAAAGAAGAGTTTAAAGTGTTAAATTCAATGTTTAATAACTAAACCATTTTTAATATATGTTTACACACAATATAAATTATACTACAAATATTCATTAGAAATATAATATGATTTCATACATGATGGTATTTTATTTATAATTTTTGGACATTAAATAATTTAATTTATTTATGACACAATGATGATGTTGTAATTACTTTATTAATGAAATATTAAAATAATTGATATTATAAATATCCCAATAAATTTTAATTTAGACTTTTGAAGAATTCCACTAATTTTATCGGTTAATATGACATGTTATGGTTGATTAACAAAAATTCCATGTAATCATGCTATTATTATTTTCACAAAAACCAAATACTAAATAGTGTCAAAATTGATGTAATTGTATTTTAAAAACAAATACTATATTATTAATTGATATAATATTCTTAAAAATATAAGGGTCAGCCAAAAGAGTTAGATAAGGTTATATATATTAATAATGAACCACTTTGGGTTCTCTTGGCTTGTTATAGTATGTTTATTAACCATATAATATAAAAATACAAAGAGACAAGGTAAATGTCAAACTATTTCACTAAGAGTTAACTCTAAATGATAAGGTTAATATGGTGACCTATACCTGTCTAAAACCTGTTGGTTGAAATTTTTTCAACCCATCCCCACCTTTTCCTAAAAACAAATCATTTCGGAGCTATTAGAAAGAAAAAATTATTTTAATATAAAATAATATTTCAAGCTTTTCCTAAAGTGACCCTCACATCTTTTATAAAAGGGTACTTCTCCTTCTCTTAAATTCACACCACCAAAGCCATTTGGCTCATCCAAACCCTACCCAAATATCCTTTATACAATACTCTATTCTTCCTATAGGCCTTACATTGATCACAAATCCAACCTAAGGTGCCCTTTTGATCAACTCAAAATGAAACACCTGAAGAAAGGGTAATAATTTCACCACCCTCATTCTAGTTCTTTTCTTCTTCCACTTCCTATTTATTTGTTGTTTATATACCAAAATAATAAATCTAGTACCTTCTACATACTGTGATGTTATTATAAATATGGTACAAACATATTTTTTATTCTATCCAACCTAGAAATGACAAAGTCTCCATACCTGTGTACGTACGACTTACCGTCTCCACATCGTGGTGTAGTTTGTTATTCAAACACTTAATTATTTGGATGGCTATAATAATGAGTATAAATAATGTAAATAATAAATATTAAATTTCAACTATTATTTATATATGATATACCTTCCTATTACATTTTATTTTTCCATCAACATAATGATATTGTCGCTCGTGCGTATGTACGGATTACCGTCTCCACAAACGCGATGAGATTCATTTCCCCATCATAACCATTCAAGAATAATTTTCATTTCATGATTAAAAATAATTTATAAGAACTTAATATAATTCTAGATATGAATCAAATACATCCTATACATAACAAGCATAGCTTATGTAACAAAACATATAAAGCAAAATGAATCAGTTAACATCTGAAACAACGATAATACAAAAAATATTATTAACAAAGAAATATTATAAGATCATATATGATATCATATTTATGTATATGGTTCTTTTATAATTTAGTAACAATTATTTAACTATTATATAATAGGTTAAATAACCCTCAACCAAGTTAAATTACAATTTAAGGGTTAATTCTACAATCTCTTTACTTATCTGAGGTTGTTAATACATAAGTATATACTAGGACCTCTTTATCATCCACATTCGTGTTTTCTTAAAAATGTATTTCAAATCTTATTTACTATTTACTAGACTATGGGTTAATGTCATTTATACCCTTATTTAACCTATATGTTTTGAAAGGAATCTTTCTGTTTTTTCCAAACATAGTACTTTATGACCTTTTGACAAAATTAAGGTAAGGATGTATTTTTTAACTTATACCATGGGTGTAGCAATTTTCCACCATTATAACATCATCAAATCTTCCCATAAAATCTTATATTAATATTTCCAAAAAAACATTATAAATATATAACTTTTAAATGAATTCAAAATAGAAAATGATATTTCATTAAAAAAAATTGATTTCATATATGTCAACATCCTTTGATGGATTTTAATCTTGTTTGAAGTTGATTTGTTATGATACAGAACTTCTATATTTTATTGATGGTTTGTGATATGTTTGAATGTGGATGTGTTATCTATACACCATTCATGGTTTATGGATAATGTATTGACATTTTGTTTTATATTCTTAATACGAATATCTATGTTATGTTTAAACATTTTCATATGAGGAATGCATTGGACTTAGTAAGTGATGGGTGGAACCCGTTATAGCTCCTTGATGCATCGGTAGGTCTCATGAAACAAACCTGCATCTTTTCACAAGGCCATGACAAAATCTTATTTGATGTCTTTGCACAAGGCCTTTACTATGTGGTTATGAAGTTTGGAAATATGCATTCCATCATTATGAAAGTGACTATTGACATTTCATGTGATTATTTGACAATTATAATATCCATGTGAATAAGTAAATGGAATTATATAATTTTATCTTTTCTATATTATGCTAAATTTTATGTTTAAAGGTCTTTTGTTTTAGTCTTATACATTTCTAAAAATGTTTATGCTTATTTATGATAGTTTATGCTATATTGTTATCCTTACTAAGCATCTAAGCTCACCTCTTTATATGATTTCTTTTTCCAATGATGTGAAGAAGTATTTTATGGTTGATTTGTAGAGATAGGCTAAGGATATAATTGTGTTCAAAAGGGGACAAAATGTTGTTGATGTTTTTATTTCATGATGTAATATAGAATTTATGAATGTATCTAGTACTTCCAAAGCTACTAAAGTAATCGTTCTTTTGGGACATTATTCACTGTATCATTCCAATGTTATGTAATAATGCCATGACTCTAGGTAATTGGGGTCAGGGCATTACATTGGAACACCTATTTTTAAGAAAATAGGCCATGTTGCATGGTTTGATCATGGGTTTCACATGGTTTTTTAACCATTCAATTTGTGTTTTTTTGGATAGTGACATCTTGCATGGTTTGTGCATGACTATGATGCTTAACAATGAGAACCCCCTTTTTCCAAGTTTTAGACAGAACCATCTCGCATGGTTTGTGCACAGTTTGACAAACTGTGTGGAAAAACCGTGTGCAGGATAAAAACATATGTAAAATGTAAAAAATGCCCATAATGCTAAATTAATACTTCCCCTTCCTCTATAATTTGAGATTATGTAGGATTGATGTAGTTCTCTATCATTTTGGAGCAATTCGATGATCCAAACTTGAAATCAAGAGATCTACTTCGTCCGGCTTCCAATCGAGCTTCTGTTCATCACGCTGGATGTGCAACAGTAAGTACTCGAGTCCCTTTAGCCATTCTTCTTCTATTTCACCCTCGACCTAGATATCACCATTTGATAAGTTTTCACCTTTTCTTAGATCTACACTAATCTGAGGAAAATAAAGGGCCAATACTAGAGGATAAGAATCGTATGACCCTATGGTGGGTGGTCTATAACTCATCCCTAATGTTTGTTGTTTTTGGAATGTTTGTGTGGGGCCCAACAGTTTCATTGGAAACTGTTTCTTAAATTAATATTACATGATTATACTCATTTGAATCATATGATTATGCTCTTTCAAAATATGTGATTAGTTGTCAGTGGTTTCACCCACAAATCAATCTGCCTCATGTCAATGGTTATTCCATAATTGGGTTTTAGTGTTTCAGCATGTTTGAGCCACTATTTGGGTGTGCCTTTTCTTGACCATTCATAAGGCAAGGCTTCCTATAAAAAATTTCTTATTGTTATTGATAATTTCATAATGTCATGTACCATGTCTACTCATCACTTTACCTGCCTAAGGTAAGTGCTTCCAAATGGTTATTAATAGTGAAATGTAAAATATAAAACGGAAAGTATACTTAGAATATAACACAACATTATTTAATGATATTTATTAAAGGATACATATCCGTAGAACCCCTTTCCATTATGATGGAATGTAGCAAAGTGAGCCTTAATAATTGAAGATACCCTAATGATTAACTAAGACTTGATTAAATGGATGCAATGATACTTGCCCTATCCACACTAATGAAAGACAAGGCATGGACCAATGGTTTCAACTCTACATGACATATCCATGCTAATGGAAGAAGTGACATGAACCAAATGAATTATTACATGAATACAATATCAAATATGAATGGACTGACTCGATATTGCCTTGGATTCTGATAGGAGAATACCTTGGGTATCGGGAACCCCATTCCGATTCAAGGATACTGTTTTCTTAGGTGTTACCCACCAAGATTCGGGTTCTTATCTATTCCTTGGATTCATGGTATACTATTTTAGGGTCCCTTTATTTACTACAAGATACCTTGGATAAACTCCTTGGATCTAGCACTAACTACTATGTTCCATGGTTAAAGCCCATAGGGCCCTACCTTTGCTTATCCCTATTTTACTTTGGTCGATCACCTTGGAATCGGTATGCACCTTATTGTTGAATTCCATTGATTACTCTCTTTCCATTTAGCTGGACTCAGATACTACCAAGTTAGCTTTCTTTGAGTTTACGTTACCTTGGTTTTTACCCTGGAAGTCCCTCACTGGATATCATTGTTTGGTTTCCTTGTTACGTCTTAGTACCTTCACTACTTATACTATTAGGAGGTGTTGTCAGTGTTGGCTATGTATCATGTGACCAATTAACATTAAATTATAATTTATTAATTAATGAGCTAGTTACCTATTAAGACACCATCCAAGGGATGAAGCAGGTACTTGGTTATTTAGTTATTTTGTACCGCTTTCTTCACTTTATATATATTCATGCACACTGCTATATTCCAATACACAGGATGGATATTATAAACACCATTGGTGGTGTCCCACTGAGATTTATATCATACCATATCTGGGTGCAATTTGGTACCTGTAGAAGATTAATTGGTTTCAGGTATTGACAATGGGATGCATACTGATTCCAATACATGATTGTGTGTTGATAGGACGGACCATGATAGAAGATGACCGAGTATGATCTTGAGATTCTTTGAGTAGGCTTTATTTTTATTAAGTTTTATAATATGTTTTGACTATTTATTTAAAACCATAAATTCTTATTTTCTAGTTATATGAAATTACATCATCACTATTCCATTTGATATAGTTATTATTATTCTTGTTTTTCTATTACGTTTGTTTTCTTCCATTATTTATTCGTATAGCTTATGATGTTTACTTATATTTTTTCCTTTGTATACCATTCATTTATATCTCTTCCAATTTTCTACATGAATCTAATAAAGGCATAGTATTCCCACAGACACACCCTAGGCCCTCGCTACTAATCATCAACCTCTGGAATTTGGGATGATTCACTTGAGGTCAGGTGGCCCACTGGGCTCGATACACTGTTCAGTGGCATCCGAGTCTGGGTCATCGCACTTTTCTAAGAATTGCAATCCCCACAATGGGATTATCCTCTAATATAATTTTTTTTTTGAATTCTTATATGATTCATAGGGTGGTATCCTCTATCACATCTTCTTCCTTGTGTGGGGTTTTAGGAGTCATTATAACCAAATTACATTTGCGTATGATCCACTACATAGTGTGTTATTCTAGATTTTTTTGGTCTCCCCCATGATTATTGGGTTTGATATGCTCTCTATGATTCTATTTACTTATAAATTTAGTTAGTAATTTGTTATATAAGTCTAAAGACCATGAACATTCAGATGAGAACTATTAGTGAAAACATAATTGTAGAGTGAGTTTCTTCGAATTAGTGTTTCTTTGAAGTCTCAAAAAGCATCTAGTGGATGGAAGTATAGTTGAGAACTAGTATATCATGATTATATATAGTTCATTATTTTTATTATTGTATGTCACATTTCTTGATTGACATGCTTTTTTGATGATCATCTTACCACACTCTTGATTATTTATGTTTGGTGATTTGGTGGTGTCCTATTGAGTATTAATATACTCACCCGTACAAGGGATCCTCCCACACATGTCATTTTTTTATATAGATGAAAGGCCTTTTATAGAGTATTATGAGGACCAAGACTTAAAGGATCAATGTATGGGCTAGAGAGATCATAAATTTAATTTTTGTTTCATTTGATAACATTCCCATCCAATATAGTAGTTTTGAATATTTTATCTGTTTTTGTGGAATTACAGTTGTATCATTCTATTTTCTAGTAAATTATCAAACTCTAATGTGGGAAAGATGTTATTAATGTATTATGGATTCAATTTTACTTTAATATTTAAACATGGTGTTGGTGCTTTTAGAGATATGGTCTTGTATACATGTACATTATGATATGGCCTCCCATGTGTGTGATATACGTAGTCAACACAAGTCACCATACCAAGGCCTATTGAAGTTGGGATTAGGGTGTAACCATACACTTATCCATGTCCATGTGGGTCTTAGTGGGCTGGGTCATGATAGAGTGGTATCTGAGAAGTTTATTATTAAGATAGTAAATTGGAGACTTTTTAGCTTTGCGGGTTGGTTTCAGAACATGGAAAATATAGTTAAATTATTTTGAGTTTATATCTCTTTTTATAGTCTCTTTTTGGTGTGGCGACTAACATTTCAATTCAAAAAGTCTCTAATAACATACATATCAGCTCAGTATGTTTAACAACTAGTTGTAGGTAAAACATTGGTACATTCATCATATAGGAATGGGTTGTGGATTCCATTTCCTTCTTGAGTCAGGTCCTCATATATTCTCATTAATCATGGAATACATTTTCTCTTTATATGATGTCTTCATGATGACTTACAATTATGTTTCCATATAGACTCAATAGTGTGGACTGATTGGTGGTGCGGCCTCAACAAAGGGGGAGATCATGATGTAGTTTCACTTCTGGGTGGATAAAAGGTTTCACCATTGCCCTTTGATCCATACATAGTTCCACATATATAGTTTCATGGGGACAGATCATGTCATAATAATCCATGAATGGACATCGTGGAGTTGTGTGATGATGAAAAGGGGTCAAGAATTAATCATGAATTTTTTATGTAGGGATCTCCTAGGGTCTAGGGTGAGCATGAATTGCTGACAGTTAGTGCACAACTTGGGTCAAAAATTAAAAGGATTCTCCATTAATGATGACGTTGGGTATGGCTTTGTATTCTAGGGTATCTGTGTTTTCGTGATTTTAATAGACATGTAAATATCATGTGGGATGGCCCTTTCCATCACACTATAGATAGAGGGATAGTAGATGAACCACCTAGGTAGAGCCAGTGGTTGGAACAGAAAGTTCCATAGGATGGTGGATGTGACTGATGAGCTGGGAGAGTAGAAGGAGGTGGCAGGATTTTTGGTTTATTCACACCACCACCAACCTAGTTGGTCCACACCGGGCTTAGGGAGCTGGTGGTCATTAACATGGGAAACAATGGTCCATGGTGTCTTATGAACAAGATTATTTGGGAGTGATTCTTGGTAATATCTATGTCATTTCAACATTATTTTCAGTATAGATTATCACAGGTGAGATCTAATCATTCCTTGCTATATATCTTATTCTTAACCCATAACTTTCGGGTGGAGCTATTGACTAAATATTTATGGTTGGGGACTCTTACTAGAGAAGATACAGTGATCACACAGTTATACTGATTGTGTGACCTAGATATTGGAGGATAGAGGTTTTTGTGGAACTTTTGTTGGTAACCACAAGGATACCTTTTGATATAATCTTTTTTATAGACTACCTCTATATAGTTCTTTTGTAGATTGTATATCTTAAATAGAAAATGTTATTTATCCACAATTATGGGGAAGGGATTTCATTTTCTAGAGAGATAACATCAAGAAAGGTTATGATGTCCTCATTTATAGGGATAATTTTCTAATTAATAACTATTTTCCTTGTATCAACCATTGTGCAGTGGATGCTTTGAGATTTTATTTCCCTAAAATGGTTGTGGAGAATGAGGACATATTTATTAAGATGTTTTGAGATAACCTCACAACTAAGAGAGATATTTCTATATAAGCGTACACCTAGGGATGACTTTTATATCTACATAATAAAATAAAAGGGCCCCTATGGAGCTTTATGATTAGAATGTGTAGTTGGAGGAGTTTCATATGAAGGGATTTATTAGACCCAATGTGTCGCCCTTATAATTCATAGTTTTTTTACCATGAATGATTAAGGGATATTTATATTTTATATATATTACCATAGCCTAAAACCAATGACCATAAATAATAAGTATTCACATTTTATGATCAATGACTTCTTTAACATGTATATAGGAATGATGTGGTTCTCGAATATTTACCTCATATCATGCTATCAAAACCTCCAAGTATGAGATGCATGTATATAGAAGATGAAATTCTGATGTCTCTATGGTAATTATGAGTAAATGTTAATGAATTTCAACATGAAATATTCCCTATGGGTTTCTATAGGCCTCAATAATTAAATATTTATGTTAACTAGGACCATTTTTTGGTGGTATTCATCATTGAAAATCTACTATACTCGGCATCTAAGAATGATAATGAGATTCAATTGATATTAGTCCTTTAAATTCTTCTAGAGGAATAGATTTATGGGAATCTATCCATGTGTTTGTATTAGATTATATTATTCTTCTTGTTGTGTCTTGTCATCTCAGAAGAGGTTGTAGCATTGGATATACCTGAGGTTAAAGCAATGTTATCTTTGGATCCACCCTAGAGTGTGACTGAGGTGTGGAGCTTTCATGGGTTGGCTGAATCCTATGAGATATTTTCTCTCAATTTCTTTAGGATATCGACACCCTTGAAAAATTTACATAGAAGGTGTATCTTTTAATTATATATCCTCACCTCAAATATAAATTTTTATATAGCCACTTTAAGGACAAGTGGAAAACCATGGTTCGCAAAACAAAGACACTACAAACTGAAAGTGCTCAAAAAATGATTAAACACAAGACTAATATTATTGTGTTAGAAACTATATATAATTCCCAGTGAAGAGTACTAACCTGGGTGTCTTAACCCACTCTGATAAGTTCTTCAAGGTGATTAACCATCCTATCCATTGTCTGAATGAATTCCTCTAAGGATATTTTTCATTGGTTGAAGCTCCGGGCTATGATTCGGTCTTGCTTGTCTATCCACACTTCTTACTCCTTGGTGTCATCAACATTCAACCTTCTTTCATGAATTCTTGATATTTAATAATTTTAGGAATTGGGCTAAAGGACTTTTTCAATAATTTCTTCCTTGGAGTGGAGGATGAGCTTTAGACACCCCCTGCCTCTTCTTCCATCACTCTTGGTTCTTTGCTTGGGTCTCCACATTCCCTTTCTTATAGGACTTTCCTTTCCTTGTTTCCACCTTTCTTGGCTGACTTGGTTTCCATCAATTTTGGAAAGTGAGAGTATTCTTTTCATCCCATGGGTTTTTTCCCTAGACCACAATGCATTTCCCTAAGTAACACTTTCCATTTTGCCCCATCTTACTTCTTAGGTTTTGAGGGCCTTTCAATTGGTAATGGTCAACACTGTCCACTAAGAATTGTCTATAACCATCATCACCAGAATCCTCATCCTCCTATCTCAATATTTTTTCCTGATCCGATAGACCTTCAAAACAGTTTTTCACCTCCACACCCAAGTCTTCTTTGAGGGGACTCATCCTGTATCAAAAATATGCCCTTCCTTCTTTGACCACCAATCTATACTTCTTCCCCTCTCTCTTAGCCTAATCGAATGAGTAGTTAAGAATGGGATTATTTGGGTCCAATGACCCCAAGACACTAACTCCAACCTGCCTCCCTTGTTCACTAATTGAATCTGTTGTATCTTGCAAAAAATACTTTTCCTATAGTGGCATTCTAGAATCCTCAGCCTCCATATTGTTGTCTCCCACAGGGACAACACTACACTGTGGTACTCTCATATCTAGGCTTGTGTGCTGCTTGAATCCTTGATCCATAAATTGAGGTTGCTTGTTAGTATCCCTCAAGCCCCGACCTTTCTGTTCAACATGACTGAATTGAACTTTAGAGGAAAGCTCAATGATTGGAAACTCCTTCACAGGACTTGATGCCATCCAAATTGAAATCCTCACCCACTCGCTAGTATTTTCATTTGAGCCACCTTTCCTAGATGCTTGCATGTCCTTTATATGGCACTACCTCATCTCCTCATTTCCACCTGAAGGTACAGTACTGTCTTGATGTGTCACCACTCCTTCTATTTCAGCACCGATGATCTCTAAACAATCCTTGGAAGCCAAATCTCATGGATTTAACACCCCTAGATCGCATTTCAGTCTTTCATACACCACAACAACTCTTGGGTTCACAGACTTATCCATTGACTCCTTTACGATGCCCTATTCTGCAATACTAAGACTAGACCCCACCAACACCCCATCGACTGGACCCTGATGCCTCTACAGAAAACAGGGCACTACACCAGCCAACACATCCTCATCAGCCCAGAGAATCAACTTCCTACCTCTGCACTTTTCCGGATGATTTCTAATTTTGAAGCATCGGGAGAAAAGATCAAGCCGGGACTCAAAACCCACCAATTGTTTATAGATGAACTCCTCACCCACAAAAATCAAAAAAGATTTCACTAAGGGGTTGTAGATATACACTTCAATGAAAATCCTCAGTGAAACCAGATGACATACTATCCTAGTTCTACTATCAGAGAAAAGATATCATCCGACCATATTTCCCAACATACGGATAATGGATAGATTCTGAAACGGAAGTGGTAGTTCTGTAAAACTTACCAAAATTGTCATGGTCAGAGAATCCCATTTCATATGATAGTCATATGTCTATTGAAAGACAAAAAAATGGGAGCCATCACAATACCGATAAGCAGACGACTATGTCGATACCATATCTTCTTTGTATGAAAAACAGATCATTATATGCCTTGAGTTTACGAGACCCACAGTGGCTCGCTCCTATAGACCCCAAGAGTCGAAGATAAACTGGTCAAAGAGGTCCACATATGGATGTCATTGCATGAATCGTGCTATCATGGTCATATTCAGCAAGGAGGAGGCATCCATTAACTCCTGAGTAGAGATCGAGAGTTGTGGGATCCCATCAAAATGATATGGAACTTTGGGAGATAAGGAGATGTGGGGAAACAAGGGCAGGGAATCATTATCCGAGAAGAGGATGATGCGATGATCACCAGGATGCGGTAGCGAAGATACCACACCCCACCAAGGGAGGAGGCGCCTGTTCGGAGGCCATCACTGCCAGGGGCGGAGGCTATCCCTTAATTTTGATATAGATGTGACATCAAAAGTTTCAAGAGTTGCGACAATGGTTGATGGACACAGTCTTGTGATTTTTGGATGAGAATGTTGATTATATAGTGTTCTTTGATGTCTTTGGAACCATACATGGATTTTTTTCTTATTTAGAGGAAGGAAAATATTACCTATTGATCTAGATAGTTGAGACCTGATTATCATAAACCCATGACTTTTGATCAAGAGTTGGTAGTGATATTATTTTCTGAGAAGATGTGGCGACAGTACCTTATATGTGAGTAGTATATCATCTATTCTAAAAACAAGAATATAAAGTATATCATATCTCATATGGACTATAACATGAGATAGATAAGATGGATATAGTTCCTCTAGGGGTATGAATTTGAGAAAGTATATACTCAAAGGAAGATGAATGTTTTGGATGATACTCTCAGTAGGAGATCTTGTTCAAAATTATTGATTGAGGTGTCAAATTTATTAGACTTATTATAGATATCCTTAGATCCAAAGGATAGTGAAACTTTCAACTTATCTATTTTTGTAACCCCACTACAACGATAACATTTTAGGTATGATCATCTTGGAGATAGAGACTTTGATAACTTATTTATATAGATATCCACCTGTTGTGATCATAATATATATTATTAAGATGGGGGTCACAATATTGGTTTTAGATGATGGATTATGGTACCAATGATTTTGTGTGTGGAGGTTATGGGGAATTTAATACACCACCTTATTAGTGAATCTACATGTGGAGAAGTTATTATAGGACATTTGATGTTTGTTTTGGCGGCGATGGATTAATAAGTCTATAACAGAGTCTATCTATCAATGCCTCCATTCTCAATAGGTAAAGTATATACACTGGGTACTATCAGGTTTATCTCAACCCCATGAAGTGCAAGAGTAAAATTGATAGGTTATATCTATAGAAATAATGATTTGACTTCAATAATAATTTATTGGACACAATTCTATCCAGGCGATTGTATATTGACTCAAAAACCCATCCCACATCCTAGATATATAATAGTAGTGTTTTGTAGATACATGTGGATGACATTACCTATAAGAGATAGAACGACTTCATGGAGTTCCCTCAATGACCATTTTAGACCATGATGGTCACTTCATGTCACAATAATAGAGAGTATATCAATTTTCCTCAACGTAGTTTCATTCAAGCATGGCATTTCACCCCCTAACTAATGACCAAACTGAGCAGACTTGTTGGGTTCTGGAGGAGATGGGTTGGGATTTTATGTTTGATTTTTTTATAGATTAGAGGATCTTCTACCCTTGGTAGAGTTTATTCCCCAAAACTACTACAAATCCACCATTGGTATATAGAAATTTTATTTCTTGTATATGAAAGACTATAGGTCACCATTATGTTGGAATGATCCTTGAGATTCCACACTCATGGGCCAAGAGTTGGTCTGAGTGGTAATAGATAATGTGCAGATCATCCAAGAGTTTGGGAATATTTCCTAGAGCCATCATAAATATTATATTAATAGATGACAGAGGTATTTGGATACCCAT
The DNA here is from genome assembly GCA_963277665.1 of Viscum album. Taxonomy (NCBI): domain Eukaryota; kingdom Viridiplantae; phylum Streptophyta; class Magnoliopsida; order Santalales; family Viscaceae; genus Viscum; species Viscum album. The sequence goes on from OY728158.1 coordinate 547,710,718, forward strand.
TAGGGAGACTATGTTTTCATAAAGGTCTCCCCTCAACATGGATTCTTGAGATTTTTTTGCCAGAAAAGTTATCTATAAGATTAATGAGACCTTTTTAGTTAAATTGTTAGTCCAGTGAGGTGATGTTCCTCTCTAACATACTTCCATAGTTAATCTAAGTACAAAATTTCTTCTATGTGTTGCAACTAAATAGGAATGTGATTTACATTGTTCATGTTATTGACTGGGGCTAGATGGAAATTCACGATGTGGTTACCTTATCAATAACCTTGGAATAGTTTGAATTTTATTAAAAGAAGATCATTAGTATGTGAGGTATTCCCTTGGTGCATGTCCAATATTAGAACATGAATCTATAGGAGGGATCCTAGGAGCAGGAGATACATATGTGAACCCAATAACACCATTTTTTGTATAGGACTTTTCCTTTTTGAGATGAAAATCCTTGAGATGGGGCTAATGTAACGTTCCATTTTTTTTCTTCTATGACTTTTGAATGTACAAAGAAATATATTTAGATCCATGAGATAATATGGAACAATATTATAACGCATGACGAGCCTTGATATTGATATAAAAAAATATTAAAAATATTTTATAAATCATGCATAGTTTTTCAAATATAATTTAACATATCCTAAAAAGAGACTTAGATTAGAAATCCAAAAAATATATTAAATATATAATGTTGTTTTACCCAATGCATGATATAACCTTTTTTACATTTGTTTCCATTGAGTTTTAGTCATGGAAGAAAATTAAAAAATATATAAAAATATTTATTTATATCAAATTAAAAGGATGTGAACTGACCCTCCTCTATTTGAACCATTATTATTGGAAAAATACAAAATATGGATTCCTAACATTTGGGATTTGATAAGATTGTAGATGAAATTATTAGTGGATATTAGGATCATGGTTTATTGATAAATTTACCACTAGTGTCACTAGTAATAGTTTATTGTGTGGATGTTACCAATGATAATTATGTAGAAAAATTCTTTCAATAATTATTGATCCAAACATGATGTTGTATGTTGGTTTTTTAGATTTATAACATTTTTATTAACCCAAATTAAACATGAATAAATTGTTTTTATAGTTTTATTTTTGGGTTTATGTTTGATTTATAGTTGATGAAATTATCCTTTTATAATTTTTGAAATTGATATTATTTTCTTTATTTCTTCATTTTCATTATGTCATTAATGTTTTGAAGCCAACCTGAACAATGGTTGATGTTAATTCCTCTAGTATATTATTTTTTAATTTAATTCCCTCCATTCTTTTCTTAATCAATTATAGTATTTCCCTTTGTTTTATAGTTCTATAGATACCCAATAGTCAATCATTTCATAACTGGTATTTCAAAAAATAGATTGAAAAAAATGGTTATGGATCATGATATATAGAGTGATTGAGGTGTGGTAGTCAGAGTGGATGATCTATGGTGAATGAAGTGAATATATAGAGACCCCTGATTATGATTTTCAAGCATTTAAAGATGTAGAGAGATGTTGGATTATTCAAAATATAATTTTATGGCCATTTTTTTTCACTGGTGATAGATGGGATCAGCAATACTGAGATCCCTGATTAATGGTGAGTCTCATGGGGAATTATATGATGGTGATTGTATGAGTGGAAGATTCATGAAGGGTCCAAATTTCTGTAAATATATTGAATAAATGTAATTTTATCCTAATAACATAGTTGTGTATACCACTCTTCGGAACCGGGGATTACCCATAAAGAAAATTACCACAAGTTGTGTGGCATGTATCACACATCATGTGACTCATGGATAATAGAAAAACATGTACCCTAGGGCTACACGGGAATGGAATGGCTATGAACATGGTCATAGCTAGAGTATATGGTCATGTAATAAAACTCATGCATGAATATATAGATTTCAATGTCCAGAGTACCCAGGAAATAGCTAATGTACACTTTCATGGGAAAAGATATATGGTCTCAAGTAGGTGAAACATTGATTTCTAGACCATACTCTACATGTTATGTATCTAAAAGAACACACCATGTATTTAGAGAAATATATTACATATGGGAAAGAAAGAAATGGATAGTTCCAAACATTGGGAGACACACTGTATACACCTAGTACATGTCAAGTACTTCTTCTATGAAAGGTTGAGTTCCTCCATATATTCAGTGTGTCTATGTATCAATTGGGTTCTTTCCATTGGTTCATCCATATGAGTAATGATTAAGTCATTTAATTTTGAGATTTGTATTTTGATCCCCTCTTTATGAATAGTTTGAGATATATTTCTCTTGAATCCCTCTATGAGACTTGGGTTGGGATCATCTTTCGTATCTCCTTCACTAGGTGTATTTTGAGGAATCATCATAAACCACTTATGAAGATGTACAATCCTCTACATAGCGAGTTATATAGATTGGGATTGTGGTGTCCCAAATGAGCATTGGGTGTTTTCCCCTATTTTTGTATCAATCTCTTTGGATATTCAGTGATTATTTATTTGGGAAGGCTCAATTAGCCCAAAATCTCATATGATAGCCATTAGTGATTTCAAGTCTCATGGAGTGAGTTTACGGGAATGGGCATTACATTTAGAACTCATGTAGTATTTAGTGGCTATTAGTATGGTTCATGAAAATATGATACTTGGAGTATATCTTGCTTATATCAGGTTTTTATTCCTATTTCTATATCTCAGATCCTATTTGACATACCATTGTTATGATGATTTAATGACTCTATTGATCTTTCATGTTTGGTGATTTCAGGGTTTCTTACCAGGTATTTTTTTACTCACACCTAAATGTTATCTTCCAACATATGTCATTTCTAATATAGTTAAAGGAATATTATAGGATCCTGGGTGGAAAAGGATTTGGTGGAGAATATTATGGGATTGAAAGACCATGGTTTCACTATGTGTTACATTTGATAGAAGTCCCCAGATACAAAGTAGGTTGGACTCTATTATCATATTGGGTGGACTTTTATTAGGATATTTACACTTTCTAGTGCTTTATTATACTCTGATGTGGGATATATGTTATTAATTCATTCAGATATTATTTTTACTTTTTATATTTTATAATATTTTTTTGGTTTAAAGACGTGTTCATGTGTAGTGGTACTTTAGTCAAAGGAATCTCATGTGTGTGATAAGCCAATTTAGTACTTCTCTCCACATCTGACCTATTTGGTATGGGATTGGGGTGTAACACTTGGATTATTATTGGTTATGTAGTCCCTGGTGGGTTAGTTTTTGTTAGATTACTATCAGAGTGATTTCATATTAGGACCAGAGTTTAGAAATTTTATTGCTATGAATTTGTTTTTTGGAATATGGGATAGTGTAAAATTATATCATGTTAATCTCCTAGTATGGGGACACTAGTGTTGGTATGATGGCCAACATATCAATTCAACAAGCCTCTAATAACCTTTTTGTCGACTCACTACATGTAGTAACTGGATGAAGGGAAATCATTAGTACATTTATAATATAGGAATGGGTTGTGGATTCCTTGTACTTATTGAGAAATGTAATTGGTTACTCTTCAAATTTGGAGCCTCTTGTCTCCTTGAAGTATGATTTAACAATGACACCCATTGAGGTTTCTGTAATAGAGTCGATAATATAACTTAGTTGGAGACGAGGCCTCCATATAGGGGCATGGTCAGAAGGTTGTTTTCCTTATGGGTGGATAGAAGGTGTTGGTGCTACCTTTTTATTAGTAAATAGATCCACCACTTATGGTTCAAGTGGATGATTCAGGTTATACTAGGCCTTGGAAAACCCTATTTGTGATGTATTATGATTCTCATGGGTTAAGAGTGTATCATGGGATTCCAACGTAGGGATCCCTTTGGGTGTATGTTGAGTAAGACCCACTAACATTTCTTATGCGATGAAAGTCACAAAATATGATGTTGTGTCCTTGATAAAGAACTCAAGGATAACCCATTACACAAAGGAATCAGTGTTATTATTCTTGTGATGTTCATGGTCATCTCACATGGGATTATCTTACCGATCATGTTGTAGAGAGAGAGAAAGTTGGTGAACCACCCATGAAGATGTAGATTCTATAGAAGGGAGTTCTATATGTAAAATAATGTGAAAAAATGATTTGGGAGAGTAGTAGGAGGTGTATGGAGCTTTGGTATAGTTCCACTACCACCAACTCTAGGTTGTCCATGCTAGGCTCATGTAGCAGGTGGTCAATAATATGTTTAGTTATAGGCACTAGAGGTGTTTGAATAATATATTCTATGAGATATTTGAGGTATTTTATATGTCTTTTTTATATTCCTTTCACTGTTGATATATGTTTGGGGGAACCACTATTTCCTTACAATATCACTTTTTTGAAACATAGTGCTTTCGATATGATATTTTGACACAAACGTTTGATTTTTAGTCTTCTACAAGTGGATATTTAGTGATCACACATTAATGTTGATAGTGTTACATGAATCTTATAGGAGATATCATCTCATGAAACGTTTTTAAACCATAGGTACACCATACAATGTCATCCATAGTATAGACTGCCACTCCACATTTAATTCATAACTTATATATCTTAGATGAAAGACATTTTGTGCCTAAATCTATAGGGCATGACATTCATTCATAAGTGATAAGGAAGTCCATGTACAGTATGATGTACTCATACATTGGGGTAATTCATCCACCCACTCACTATTTGGATATTATAATCCTTTGAACATTCAATGTAGTGACCCATTACTTCCATGTAATAGTGTAGGAGTACTATTATGACTTTTTGAGGACTTTTTAGGATTTCCATACCCCCGAGATAAATATCACTATGTAATCATACACATAGGGATGGAATTTACATCCATGCCATCCTATCATATTTCCCCCATGATGCTTCATGAGTTGAAGGGGATGTTGGGGGAGTTGTGGATGAAGGGATTTATCAAACCCAATGTTTCATCCTAGGCATCCCAATTTATTCTATCCAAAAAGGTGAACGAGAGATTGATATTATGATTGGATTATCATCACGAAAACTAGGTGTCCATTATTATTGAGTAGGAACATCTAAGGATCATTTAACTCTTTGTCTAGTTGAGAGGGAAAAGTTGGTTCCCAAAAACTGAACTCAGAATAGGCTATCACCAGCTCTGAGTATGAGATGTGGATAGACCGAAAATGAAATTGTGATGTTCCTTTTATACACGGTGATTACTTTTAGCATGAGAAAACCCCATATATGTTCTTGTGACTTGTGAATAATATCATTCAATCCTTCATAGAAATATTTATGGTGTTCTTTATCAATAACATTATATTATACTCAAAATCCATGGAGAAGCATGAAAGTCACTTTATAATGGTCATAGACCTACTTTGAGATCATCAAATTTATGTATATCTCGCAATGTGTCAGTTCTTGATTAGTGAGGTCCACATTCTGGAGAATTGCTTCTCAACATTGGGTGTAGTACTGGATATAGCCATGAATGAGGTAGTTTTATCATGGGAGTTATCTAAGAGAGTGAAAGAGGTGTGAATCATCCATAGTATGGTTGGTTAATATAGAAAATTTGTTCTTGATTTAACCTGGATATCAACAACCTTGATTTATTTTAACTAGAAGATTTGGAGACCATTCATTTAGATAGAGAGGTTTTTTCATGGTTTTTAGGAGTTACGGTAGAGGTTGATGAGCATTCCCATCACGAGATTTCTAGATGAGGGTGTTAGGTATACAATGTTCTATAATTAATCCAAAATCAAATATGGATGTGTTCTGATTAATAATAACGTATTTTTTTCTTTTGGGTCACACAAATTGAGACCAAATAAGTATAACCATACGATCCATGATCTATAGAATGAAGTGGTAGTCTTATCCCATAATATTTGGCGATGAAGCCTTATGGGTGAAATATTTATCATATATTAAGACAACAATAGTCTCAATTATATAATCTCATAAAAGGATCCTAACATGATATAGAGGCAATGGATTGATTTCCTTCATTATAGATACATTTACATATTCTTTACTCCCAAAAATGATAACATGGTAGAAAATTATCTCTGAAGGAGATGTTGTTTGGAATTGTGGACCAAAGTGTCAAATCATTTATCCTCATTGTAGTTTTCCTTAGTGAACGAGGATGGTTCAACTTAATTATATTTTATAGTTGTTAACCCACCACTTCTACAACATTCAAGGGGGTCTCATCATAGGGATACCTATTATAATACCTTTTGTATTTAGATATCAATTGGGCATCCTCCCTATAGATTTTTGGAAGGTGAGGAGAACATCATCCTTTTAGGAGGAAAGATAATGGTTCTTGTGAATTTGTGTGAGTAGGTTCTAATAGAATCACATAAATCCCTCATACCAATGTATCCAGGTGTGTAGAATATATACCATTACCATCAATGTCATTTCTAGTGGCCATGGATGATGAATTATGTTATTGAGTTTACATGTGGATGGCTCACTTGTCTATGTCTAATGGATGAGCACTAATTTCCAATAAGTATATCTCTACCCCTTCATGATATAGAGAGGAAGTGGCATGGTATACCCATGCACATCATTATGGGGATTTAATAGACATATAGAGGGCATGATACCATCTATGTGACTGCAAGCTAACTCACTAAGTCATCCCACTTCTTAGATATCTTCGAGCATCTTTCAGTATAGATCATCAGTCACCTTTATATACAAGAGATTTTCCAGCTTCATATATTTCCCTTGATTACCATTTTAAACATTGAATCTTTCTTAACATAATTATTGTGGATATTATTATAGGATTACATTGAAATTTTGTTGTTTTTTAGCATGTAATTACATCCATAGACTAATGTTTAGGCCGAGAAGACCATCCAAGTTCTAGAAAAAATGTTCTGGGCCTTCAGGTTGGATTTTTTCAATAATTTAGATGATCATCTACCCTTTTATGAATTTGTGCAAAATAAAAAATACTATTCTACCACTCATATGGAACCATTTTATGCCTTGTATGGGATATTTTTTAAGTCACCACTATGTTATAATATTCTAGGTGATTCTTCACTCTTAGGACCAAAGTTGGTGTGCGTGAAAATAGAGATGTTGAAAATCATTTAAGAGTGGATAAAGAGTAACCGGAGTCATTATAAGTCTTATTAAGACCAAAAATAGTGGAATTTGGTGTTCGAAGGTTGAGAACATGTGTTCTTGATGGTGTCACCTCACTGAGGATTCTAGAGAGTTAGATGGGGTGGAAAGTTTTATATGAGATTTTTTGGCCAATTCGAGATATTGTGTAGGGTTTGTGTGGTGGTATTCCACTTATCCCTACCAATGTAGTCATACTGGGTACACAATTTCCTCTATATTTCGAACCATAGAAGGTATGTAAAGGACCTATCTCTTTTTATCGACTGAGGAATGTTGGACATCAAGGATGGGGATACATTTATAGGGTACTCAGTAGATATTGAGGGTCATCCTAATAAGATCCTAGATGGGTGATAGATTACATTGATGTTTTCCCAAAGGAAACAAGAGAATCTATAGGAGAGAACATAGTAGTGGGCTAACTAGTTACAATCCCAATACACTCATTTTTTATAGTATTTTTACTTTTGAGTTGAAAATATCTAAGGTTGGGAGAATTTCACCTACCAAAATTTGTACTGTAAGACTTTGGAATATATATAGGAATATTTTTTTAGGCAGCTATTAAGATGAAATAACATTCTATGGCATGATGGGCCTCAATTTTGATTTAATAAAAATTTAAATATATTATATCATACAAATGTATATTTCAAAAAACAAGGGAATAACTCCTAAACAAAGTCATAGATCCTAAATCTGAGAAATTCATTACATAATGAATTTTGGATTTACCCTAGGCATGATATAACATTTTTCATTATTGGTTGTTTCATTTGAGTTTAACTCATCGGAAAAAAATAATATTATAAATTTATTTAATTATTTATTCTTAAATTGATTCAACCTAACCCTCTTTTATTTATAACCTGTTATAGGAAAATTCGGGGAAAATATGCATACCCCGAGGGACTTGAGAGGATCGTGTTGGTGAGGATTAGAGGATATTAGGATCATGGTAAAATTATTAGACTACCACTAGGAACACCAATGGAACTATTGTTTGTGGTTCTCAGCAATGAAAATGACATACAACTATTCCTTGATTGGTGATTGATCTAAACCCAAGGTAAGATATTTTTTTGTTTGATTTGTCTAATTTTTTATTATCTAAAATTGAAAATGAATCAATTATAATTATATTTTGATTCATGGGATGATGATTAATTTATGGTTGATGAAATTATATTCCCATAATTATTGGAATTGATATTATTATATCTTGGTTCATGGTTCACCATTATAATGTAAATTAATTTAGGGTAATCCAAATAGTGATCAAGGTTTATTCCTCTTTTGTATTTTTGGTATTTCATTCCCCCTGTTGTTATTAAATTTATTATTGGTATTTCTATTTGGAAACTGTTTTGACAAAGTCTTGATAATAGATCATTTCATAAATGTTATTTATTACAACTGATTTATACCATATGTTAAATTTCATGATTGATGGATTGATCGAAGTGTTTCGATGATGGTGGATGATCAAAGGTGGATCAATTGTTTATTTGGAGATCCCTAATGGATCAGTGTGTACCATTGGAGTGCATTTTCATAGATATGGTTAGAAATCTGGTTAGAGACATAGTAAAGGAGAACGACCTAATACTAAGCCATGACTAGCTATACATGCAGAACCAAAGTACATGGGATTATCTCTAAGTAACTGGGAAAGGGTTGTGATAAATGATATTTATTAGGAATCACTCTGAGTGCTAGACCAAACTCTACACAACATGTATCTAACACAAAAAATCATGTCTTTAGCGGAATATTAGCCATGTGTTACAAAGAGACATAGTAGTTTTTAAAACTGTAGAGACATGCCTTGTACACCCAATATACATTGTGTAATTCATCCATGTTTAGTTGAGGTCCTCCAACTCTTGAGTGTGGACTAGTATTAGTTGGGTGATTTCCATTAGTCTATAATTATGAGGTTATAATTAAGAATATCAAACTGAGCTTAGTATTTTCATCCCCTATATAGGATTACAATTCGATATCATTTTCAAAAATTCCTCTTTTATTCATATGGTTGAGTCCTCTATAATATTTCCAAACTATGTGGGGTTTGAGGAATAATCAGGTTGAATTTATGTAGGTTTATAATCCCCTGTTTAGTGTATTATTTCATATTGGGTATGTATGGTCCCCCATGGTCCTTGGGTGTGATCCTCTAACTACATATTAATCTCCTTGTAGTTTCATCACATAATTCTTTGTTGAGGCTCAATGATTACGACCTCTTAGATGAGTTCCATCAGTGATATCCTGGAATGTGGAGTGATTTTACCTGAACAAATGTTACTTTGAAACTTCAACCAATATCCAATACATATAAATATTTTTGATAACTCTTCAAGACAAGAAGTATATCATGAGTATATATTGGTTATTATTATTCTTATTGTTGTGTGTAAAATCTTAATTGATATACCTATGTGATCATGATATTGACACACTCTTGATGCTTTATGTTTGGTGATTTTTGGGTTTCCTAATAAGTAATTTTATAAACACCCCTAAATTGGATCTTCCCACACATGTCATGTCTTATGCTGATGGTAGGCCATTTGATGGAGTCCTATGGGGACCAAGATTAGGAGGAGATTATTTTGGGCTAGACAGATTACTGTTTTACTATTTGATTCATTTGACATCATTATCCTCTAACATAATAGGCTAGACACTTTTATCACCTTAGGTGGGATTTTATTAGTGCATTTATATTTTAAAATATCTTTTCATACCCTAGTGAAGGATAGATGTAATGCATGCATTATGATATTAGTTTTACATTTATTTTCTATAATATGTTGGTGGTTTTAACACCTATATCTGTGTATATATACTTTAGGTTAAGGAATCTCATTTTTGTTATAGGCATAAACATTTATGGTCTCCATCCCCGATCCTATAAGAGGTGAGGTTGGGGGTGTCACACATAGCTTATTTCCAGATAGATGAGATTTTGTGGGTAAACACATGACATGAACCCCCTTAGCTTATGTCTTTCCAAGGTAAGGGACATGTTGTACCAACATTTATAATATTTATTACCAAATACACTTCAACGCTATCAATGTCCCTTAAATCTCAGTCTTCTATAGTGATATGAATATTGATTGAAATACGGTCATTTATGTTCATCAAAATTTATTAATTACTTCTTACATTGTTTGAAATAATAGTCATATGGGAGTGATTGAATAATTTTGATTGATTCAAAAAGGTATTAACATTTTCAGTATCCATTTTAATACATGTATTCCCTTACCATATCATTGAACCAACATAGTTATTTGAATGAATGATTGAAACTTATAAATTATCAGTTTGTGTAGAAGAATTTTTTGTCCTACTAGATTCTCTAAAAAGTCAAGAAGAATTTTATTAATCATTTGGTTCTTTGAAAAAATCATCCTTCAACCTTTTTATGGATTTTTCATATTTGAGAAATCTTGATTTAGGATTTCCCAATTTTTCTTCCTTTATTAAAATATTTAAATCATTTTATATAGAATAATTTCTTATTTAATAACATTTACATTTTGGGTTTTAGTTAAATCAATAAAACAGTCTTCAATTTTACGAAACCCCATCATTCAATATGTCTTACCAAACAGTTTTTCTTCCTTCCTCGGTTTACTATTTTTTATGATATTTGATTCATGTTTTGATCTAAGAATAATTTATTTTTATGTTTCCTCACCTTGTCCTTTTTCACTATAAGAAATTTTATTAATTTTTCTGACTTGATCCATTATGTTAGTGTTATTTTATAGAACATATTAATCTAATAATTTTTTTTAGTTGAGTAATTCTCATCTTCATTTCAAACCATGATTCTTATTTTTCTAGAATATATTCTTTTTCAATCATTGAATTTATTTACTTCTTTGTAATGATTACCCCACCTTTTCATTATAGTATTTTTCATTTATTCAACTTCTTGAAACATTAACCTTATGTTTCTTTGGAATTATGAGGAAAAGAGGTTAATTTTCTTCCCTTATATCATTATATTAAAATTGTTTACTTGTATTTTTCTTTACCTTTTCCATGATTCATTGAGTAAAAATTAAAAAATCAAAAATAATCATCATTATATAAATATTCATATTTTGATCTGTTGGACAACTCTTATTCATCAAAAATATTGAGATTCTTCAAAAATTAAAAATAAATTTGATCCTTTTCCCTTTTATTTATGAAATAAAAATTCTTTAGTTATTTTTTAGGTAATGGGATTTTTTTGAATCTCATAAAGCTAAGTAGTTTCATTATCCAATATAGAAGAGATTTTGCTATTAAATCTATTAGGAAAATTTCCCAAAATTTTTCTAATAATAATTGAATTTAATAATGTCTTTTAAAGGCCTTTAATATTAATAAATATTTCATTTACCCTTCTGAAATAGTCATTAATTTTCTATTCCTATTCTATTTTAAGATATTTAAATTTACTTCTCCGTATTTTTACTTTCACTTCCTCCACATTAAAATTCCCTTCAAAAATTTGTTAGTGTTTATATTAAATATCATTATCTATTTGAAGAACCATCACCTTAGTAAAAAAATTCTGAAAGAGACATCACTATAGGGTTGTAAGCCTTACAATAATTTTTAGGATCTCAATAATCATTAAAATTATTTAGTGCATAATATTATATTAGAAGAAATATAATAGGTATTGTATCTACCACTTATAGAACAAGTGAAAGATGAAAGTGTATCATCATATTATTCCTTCTATGATAGTTTTTTTCATCGAAAGTAGGAACTCCCCTAATACTAATTGAATAAAAATTATCCTTTCATAAATAAATCGATCTACTAAGTAATCCTTCCTCTAGTACTAATTTAATTGTATGTTCCCATATTTTTATAGGTACATCTATATTTTATTTTAATTTATTTTCATTAATCAATCATTTTAGTCGTGTTTTCATCGTGAAATTATGACATTTGAGTAATCACGGTATTAGGTTTCATGGAAACTTGATAAGGACTAAAGAGTATCTATATAGAGAAATTTATTGGATAAAAGTACCTAAATTTCAGGGATGTATTCTTTTTTGAAGTAATAGAGTCTGGGAATAAATTGGTAAAGTGTTTCATGAGTTCTTGGGAAGTTGAGAAAACATCAAACTGGTTTTTTCATATTGAAAATAAGATGAAAAATAAATTGCATAACATTTACATGCTATGTAAAGGGATTTCAAGCATTGTAATTGTCCCTAAAATTAAATAAAATAAATCTATAGAGATGGTTGTTTCAGTGAATTCCATTAAACAGTTTACAAGATGGGTAAACACATTCCATGTTTTGCATATTCCTGTCCTATGGTTTTAAACATGTTATTTGTATGATTTTAATTCTAATCCAATAGAGCTCATATCCTCTTGAACCTTGTGATTTCTCCAGGATATTTTGGAGTGCCAACATTCCTTCCATATGTCATATTTTTGTGATCTATACCTTATAAGAGGTTTTGGTCTTGTTTATTCATTCTCTTCCGACATCTCTTATAGTTCTTGTGAAATCATTTTCCCAATATTATTTTTGGTATTGATATTGTTTATTTTTTATCTAGAATCCTCTTTTAAATCATCCACACATTCTTTTCAAGGGAACTGGTCATTGGAGGCACTAATGGAGAATCTGTTAAAGGTAGGGGTCTAAATATTAACCCTATGTTTTGAAAAAATTAATTTTTATGACATATTGTGATAGCGTCGATATTGTGTGTGCCAAAATAAATTATATAAACAAATGATATGACTCATTTAATCTCTTTATTTTCAATTGGATTTTGACCTGGCTGATGGCTAACCATTGGGTGAGAAAACCATTTAATATAATTTAATTTTCTAATGGATTAATTATTTTCATAATGACATGTGTTATAGGGTGATTTTTTATTATTAAATCTCTAAATTGTGGATTATTTATTATTGAAAAAACTATTAATTAATTTTGATATAAATGAGTGTGGTATTTGAAATATAAATGGTGATTCAAATAACAAACCATTGAGATATATGATGTGATATTATTATATCCTTATCATATGACATGAGTTGTGTTCCATGTTGTAATTATTATATAGCAGGCTCAGCCCTGGAACATGAACACTCATGTGTTATAATGTTGATATTTAGTGGGATCAGCCCAATCCCATATTGTAATGCTTATAGAAAGTAGGATATGCCCTATCCCATGATGTAATTATTATAGGGATTTATCCTGGATGTTGTAAATCTTATAGGAATTTGATCCTTATTTTTTTGGTTATACCATTGTTATATGGATGTAGTTGGCATGGTCGTAATACATACTTAGAGATATTCCAGCATGACACTAAACTAGCTTATTTTACCTTGGTTATTTGATTATGATTGGAATTTTCATAAAACTTAATCATCTGTATTTTGGCATGGATCCTATGTAGGTTATTATACCATGTTTATATGGTTTTGGTTGGCATGCTTATAGGTCATTCTCAGAGATATTATGGCACAAAGTAGAAGAAGGTTATTGTTGTATTTATTAAATTATGGAATTAATTAATTCACCTATTTATCTCTTTATTACATACACTTATTATTAGATTGGGGTTTTTAGACACTATAGTGTCAAACTTCAAAGGTATACTAAAAACCTATTTGGGATATTGTTTGGTACCCAAAAAAGATTATGTGGATGAAGGTTTGGAAGAGGGAAAATGACATTGTTGTTTATTACATGTTTGTAGATGGGATAGAGTTTGGATGTAGGACTGATGTGGGGTTAGGGAAGAAAGACTTCGAGTCTTTTACCTTTTCTTATAATTGTTTTTATTGTATTATTATATAATTTCATTTACTTATATTCCAACACATCAATACATTATTCCTTTCTTATTTTGTGAATTTATAAATTGGTTTTTGTTGTTATCTTCTGATCTTTCATAAATTTTATTATATTCATTTTCTATTATTATTTTTTCAACTACAATGACACCTCATACCCGGGGTTATAGTCTCCCCACTATACATTTCAAACCACCACTACTATTTGATAGCCTATTTTATACTAGGAAGCATACTTGACGTCTCATAACCAACCCTTTATGACTATGGGAGAGTGTTCCAGATTTTTGGATGTTACACTAATTATCCAAGAATGTATCACTACTATGAACGGGGCTCAATAAGTGGTGATATTTGATAAAAATATCCATAGTTATGGGAATAATCTTATATAACTTGTTATGGATTCTTTACACTCAACTATGTAACACATCCTCACCTATATTTAAAGGAGTGAAAGATAAAATTAAAGGCATAATTTTTTTACAAGGTTCAATCCTAATGTAGGAACCTACTCATTATTTTGATCAGAATCAACCATGACACGTAGTTTCTAAATACCCCCATAAAATACATAAATGTGGATAGGGACAGAATCAACCATATCATAACTATGTTAGGGAAGGAATCAACCTTGGCCTTATTATTTTTTATACTAGTTCATATGTTACAAGAATATCACTTTTCAACAATAGAATGATCTCTTGAACCTACATCTTCTTCAGAAATATTTAAGATCTTCTTCAATTTCCTTATATTATAAATAAATTATCATATTCCCAAAATAAAAATCTCTAGAAAATTTCATCTAGAACTTCTCATTCTAAAATTTTGTGCTTCATGGATTCCTTATAATTCTCTTCTCATAATATCATTATTCTCAATATATCCAAGAACATGAAAACATATTTGATCCCTCCTTTATATATTCCACCTTCCTCCAATAAATGAGGAAAAATCATTGACACATATTTTGAATATCCCAATAACATAGACATTGTTTGGCCAATTATAAAACCATTTATTTATTTATAGTAAATATTCAAAAAATCTAAGTGTTAATGAAGATTTCAAACATTCCAAAAATCGTAGTGAAAATCATGAACATTGCATCATGAATGTTGATTCATTGAATATCCATTACATCATCATCAAAAATTTGAATTTAAATTCTTTTTCTAGTTTTATCAAAACATAGTTTGATTATTTTTTATTAAGATCAACTCTATCCAAAATATTATATCGTAATTTTCTCCATTTTATGATCACAAAAGAGTTCATCTATTGGTATTTTTATTTCTCTTATTAAAGTAAAACATTAAAATTTTTTTCATTCACTATAACTTTGTATTTTTATCTATTCTATTCAACATTTACTTTTTTTCTATATTTTACAACATTATATTATTATTCATCCTATAAAACATTAAATTTTTTCCAACTAGTAAAAAAATATATTTTTCTCTATTTGGTTATGTTTTTTAATTTTTATATTTCTGATAAAACTTTTTATTGTTCCTTATTTGTTATGAATTTTTTCTCTCTTGTAAAAAATTATAAATTTATCTATTTAGAATAACATGTTTCCTACATCTTGTAAAATGATATATTTCTCTCCATCTAAGAAAACTTTTTATTTTTTCTATATCCAGTACAAATTTTTATTTTACTATGTCAGGTGGAATTATAAAGTCTCTATTAGATAATAACATTAGAGATCCAAATTTATCAATCCTAAAATTCATGTATCCATATCGTGGAATTTTTCAAAACATTATCTATCCAAAAACATCAGGATTAAACAGATCTTGAACCATTTGAAATTTTAGAAATCATGATGTCAAAAAAATTGAGAAATAATAAATAATTAGCAAACATAATATCCAAACCATCCCAAAATAGTGTACTCAAATTCTGTTATATTGAAATAAAATAAAATACCATCAACCAAACTATCAGTTCTTTAACATAGAGAATACATTGTTTATTTAATGTAATAGTTCTAATATTATTCTGAAAAAGTAAACATAAAGGAAGATAATGATGAACCTATTCATGATAACAGAAATTATTATTAGTCCAATGATGATGATGATATTGTAGAAATTATGAAACAAAATTTTCAGATATTGAAAAATTATTTTTTAACAAGAAAACATCATTAGACATCAGGAAATTTCACTATATATTAGACGAAAAATGAGGCTTGAAAATAAAATAGATCTTCTTTTTCAAGTTAAAATATAATCATTTGTGAAGGCTATTGTGAAAAAAAATTGGGTAAATACTATGAAAAAATAGGTAGATCATATTGAGAATAATTATACTTAAGAAAAAAAATTAGATCATAAGGGGGAAATGTTATAGGAAATAAGTGTGTATTATAAATAAAGTAAATTTAAAATTGAGGTTTCATAGAGCAAAACCAGATTAGTTTGTAAAGGATATTCACTAGTTAAAGTTGGAGAATTTGATGAAATGATTTCAGCCATTTGAAGACACTGGGTCACAAAATATTTCTATTTATTTTATCTCTAAAACACTACCAAACTTATCAAATTAATATGATATATACCTTTTTAAATATATATCTTTATGAAAAAAATTGTTGTGAAACATGGAGAATTTAATATTGATAGTTATGAAATTGTGGTGTATATACTGAAGAATGATTTATATTGGTTAAAATGGGATCCTATAGACTATTACTCCATATAAGATTATTTAATGAAACAATTTAACTTTTAAAATTTAAAATTGGATAGTAAATTATATCTGAATGAGATGAAAAAAGTTACACTGTATTTAATTAATTACATTGGTGACAATTTTTTCAACCGATAAGAAGAATTATTATGAGGTATTTACAAACCAATTAAGTGTAATTTTGAGTTATCAATTCTTGGAGATATTATTTTATTAAGGGACTACAATTTTTGTCCCATTTTAATTATATCTTCCTATCACAGAAGAAATATTATAAGGAATTGTTAAAGAAATTTGGCCTAGATGATTGTAATGAAATATCAACATCCTAAATAGTTAGTGTAAAACTTATCATGGATAGAGTTTTTAGAAGTATGAATAAAAAAACATTGGGGAGATGGTTGTGATATTGATTTATCTTACATCAAATGAACAAAATATTATTTTTATGGTAACATTTTGTGAAATAGATCAATTTTATCAAAATTATTCATACATGTTTGATATAAAAATAATGCTTAGATATATCAATAGAACCTTTATTTAATGTTTTATGTATAGAAGAAATTAGAAATTGACACTTATGGGATATAAAAGTGTTAATTTTTTTTGATACTGTAATGATAATCTATCAAAATATAGAGGGAATTTGTTTTATTGGTGAATGTTTTTTAGATAGAAAATTAAGAAGCATTGTTTTTTATATTTGAGTATGTAGGAGGTTGATTATTCTTTTTCACACATTAATATAGAAATGTGTTTTTGATGAATGTGAATTTGAATGATTTTGAGGTTAAAGTTGATAATCTATTGAAATTTATTTGTGATAATCCAAGTATGGTTGACCATTCCAAGAATATAGTGAAACACACTAAAACAAAACATATTAATATCTAATATCATTTCATTACAAAGAAAATTTATCATGGAGAAATGATATTTGAAAATATTTACAAAAATTATTTTATTGTTTATATGTTAACTAAAATTATGAAAAATGGTATATTTGATGTGTTAAGACTGAATATTCAAGTTCACCCTTACCCTCTTAATTAACATATGTCATAACCCATAATTCTTGAGATCCAATTGTCATTGGTAGATAAATTTATATATCTCTTGTCACCTTAATTTGAATCCAAAACTATTGTTTTTGTAAATATATTTAGAAATATGTGTTCTGATTAAGGGGGATAACATCAATGTCACCAGACAAAAAATTTATATCTCTAATGGATGGAATTTTCTAAATACATTTCTTTAGATAATAGTGTGAGACCATGAAAATTCTTTTTGAGAATGTATGTGATTTTATGAAAATTGTCGAGAGTTTTTCATGTTTAAAATTATTATAAACAGTTATATTGAATAGCCTAATGAATTAATGATGTTTTCATGATATGTTTTATTTTTTTCAATTATATGTTATAAACATTGACAATATATTGGGAATGTTTTTAAGATAAAGTTATAATATGTGTTTTGAAAGTTATTTAGAGGAAGATGATCCATTTTTTCCAATAATTTAAATATCCAATGGTTTTTGAAATCCTATCATTGTGTTACAAGTGGATTAGAGGATACATGGAAATTTAAGATACAATAAATCATAATTTATAAGGTGATATAGATCAATGGGGGAATAAGAAAAGGTAATATGTGATTTAGAAATTGGAATATTCACAATTATGAGATATTTGATCAAGATGTTCCAAGTCAAGTGAGATTAAATAATCGCTATAAAATGATACTTAAAATATAACCTATCAAGAGAATATGAATAATTGGATTACAAATCATTGAATGTTTTCAGAAGATAAGTCCAGAAGTTGATATAAATCAGTTAATTCTATACCGATCGTCGTAGTATCATACATCATGCCTATTTGAGAATGATTTATGGTTCATGTTGGGTCTAAAATATGTATTGTTTATTGATATTTAATGTAAAGTATCCATAATATAGATGATTTTTTATAATATTTCAAGTTGAGTTAGCTAAAAAAGAAATTGGATCATTCATGATGATGTTTTTAAGATATATTGTTTATATATTTATAATAAAACATAACCTAAGAGGGGTTACAAGTTGATCTATTTTAGAAGAAGATTATTTGGACATAGTTAGAATATAGTTCCTAAAGAGGGAATAATGAAATTATTAGTCTATAAGAAAATATAATAAAATAGAGAGGATTAATAGAAGTAGAAGAATTCAATGATGTTGAAAACTTAGGAGGACATATGTCTAAAAAAACAAAATGATGTAGGTACTAATGGCCACTCTAGATGATGTTAAAGAAAAAATTATATTAAAATTTTGGTAATGATAAAGTATGACTGATAAAATAGAAATGAATGCCTCCTACTTCAAATTATGTTAAGGTGAAGAAGAGAGGAAGAAGTGGAAAATAGAAATCTGTAGAGTCTAAACTAATTATTTAATTAGTGGTTCCACTATGATGTTTTCAACCCATTAATGTTTCACATTCACTAAAAAATATATCATATTAAATGAATGAATCTTGGTTGTAGCCTATGATATTCATATAGTACATATAAATATCCATGTATATAAGAGAATTCATACTACCAATACTCTTTATTGAATTCATTTAGTTATGAATCAATGGTTTGTTTCACTTATGGATATAGAGATATATTGTGATTGTTAAAATGTTCCATAGTTACAGAACACAATAAAAATGTGTTATGAGTAATGCATGAGAGATACCATGTGATGAATGTAAAAACATTACCCTTTATTTAATGAATGTGAACCTATATAAAATGTATATGTAAGGGGTAGATTACTGTATGATATTTCATATCCATTTACAAAACACTCTTCTCTGTTATTTCTCTTTTTCCATTAAATTATGAATGTGATAAAACACTCATAGAGTTACCGGGATCCGCCAATAGAATAATAGGATTCCAGTGGCTGGTGGTATCCTTAACTAAGAAAGAGATCATCAGAAAATTCTCAATGATCACTATTAAGAACACTCCATCACAATATATAATAATGAAACACACTAAATCTGAGGGATTTATTTTCTTATAATAATTTTATTAGATGCATGTTAATTTTATGATGATAGATTAGGTATAAAAGTGGGCTTATTCCACTACTTTTCTTATGTGATGGTCCCAAAAAACCAATAAATGGAAGTAGAGGTATGATCATCATCATATTAACACATATTTCTATTTTATAAATAACATGGACATTATAAAGTGTTTCTAAGATGTATCCTAATGTACAATAAGTTGTGTGTGGATATCCATTGTCAGATCACTTATGGATTTTTTTTACAAATTCATAGGGTATTACTAGTTTATATCATTTGGTGAAATGCAAGTAATTTTTTATTTTTTTTATTTACCATAACCTATGATATATATTATATCATAGGCTATATATAAAATCATAGGTTTCAAAAAAACAAAGTGTAATATTGTAATGGGAATGTAGACAATATAATCAATTATGATTGGCCCCTATAAAATAGTCCATGATTCCATCTATGTAAGGTGAATCATGTGCTAATATTTAGTTCTTATCTTACCACTATCTTTGTTATTTATCTCTTGTATGAAAGGGAAGGAAACTCAAATCAGTTTAAATGGGAATCTTGTAAAAATTCATTTCTTATGATTTAGAGTTTTGTAAGAAACCCTACATGGATTCAACACACATGGATAAAATTCAATTGAAATATTTAAATATAACTAATAATTAGTGTTGAAAATTCAAGGACTTACTATCATGAGTTGAATTTGAATCAATATATGGCTTTAGACCCCATGTAAAAAAGACATGCACCAATGTTGGATTACATCAATGGTTTCTATGTATGAATCGTACCTGTCCTACATAACAATAAATAGGCTGGATTGTAACTGTTATAGAACCTATCAATCATTATATATGATTTAGGCATAAAAATTAGACAAATTATATATCTGAATAAGTACTTATGGTCAATAAAATATTTATAAATAATAAATTTTATTCATTGTAAATAGAATATTTTCATGATAATAAAAATATAAAATTTTGACATTAATATATCATTTTTAAAGAAGAAAATCATCTTTTAATTATTAGTTATTTTTATATATTTATATTTATTAATTATTTATTAAATTTTAATAATTTGTATGATTATATTTATGTTATGTATTACTTCATATAATTTATCATGTGATGCATTAAATTCTAGGTATGAAAAAAATATTTACTTTTTATTTACGTTGAAGTTTCTTTATAATTAAAGTAATTATCTTCAATTTAGTTTTTTAATATAATCTATAAATATTATGTATTAGAGTTGGGATGGAATTGGAATATCTCTTGGGTAAATTATCTAAAGGTAGAGAAACTTTATGTCTGACTTCCTATTATCCAATAGGTTTATTTTTTTCTAGATTAGTATGGATGATTCTTTATGGATTGCGTATTATTCATGTTTTGATTACTAATTTCATAAAAAAATTTACCTTAACATGAATAGTCTATATACCTTTTCTATATTATAAATTTGGATATTTTGAAATATGTATGGATTCTACTTTTTATGCTTAATGAACAATTTGTGTTGTTTAAAGTATTACACAATAATATGGGTTGAATAAATTAATTTGGTGGATGAAGTATAGATTCCAAAAATAAATCATTATAATCATGCATAAAAAGAAATAAACAATAGATAATAGTGATTTAATTGGATCCAATATCTATGATTTTAATATGTATATGATACATATTAAATTGGTGAAACATTGAAAAAAACCCCTCAAATATTGAGTGTGATATTTCTTCAAAAGAAAGAACATGTTATTATATAAACCATCCAGTTGATTATTTTCATACTAATGTTGGATTACCCTAGATTATATTATGTATGTAATTGTGGAAATGGTTAACCTTAATAGTTAGGTAACCAAATCGCACTGTATGATTTGTGTGACAGTTATCTAGGAAACCCAATGATATTGGATATCAGAGAAAAATCATCGATTCTAGCCCTATGATGGATTTTTAAAAAATGTTCCCACTTAATGATCTATGATTGATACATGATATGATTAAAATGGTAAAATTGAAAAATAGATATGTTTTGAGATGAACACTATAGTGGATTCAAAATATAGTGAAATATGGATCTTGGATCACTGAAGGTAATGATGTATAGGGTCACCATTTTAATGGGAGTACTTTTATTAAATGTCCTTGATGAAAATATATAAAACATGATACTCACATATAAATATGTCCTTATTTTATATTATGTAATTGATCTTGTTACTTATTTTGAGGAAAATTATAGATATGACCAAAAAATCTTATATATTACTCTTCAATTCCATGAAGTGTTCTCAAAGAGAATAAATATAAGTGTTTGGATGTGAATGTTATAAAAATACATTTCTCTAAAGCTGAATCATGGTTATTAGATATTAATTGTCCATCACACATTTGGTAAAATAAATATATTCCTGAAGATATGAGAGAGTGAATGAATGGTTAATTATATATACATGTTATAAATAGGGGAAGAGTTTATTTATAGGAGCATAGCACCTATGAGTTAAGCCTACCTAATAGATTATTTTTGGAATTATAAAACTATTATTATATTACTTTCATTAAATAATATGATCTCTATATCTGATTTTTAAAAGATGGTATTTTATTAATTATTTATAACACGTGTTTTCCACTATATATGAATGAAATGTTATATTGCATTGGGATTATGGTGAATGGATTATATATTTAGGATATTGATAATCATACTTATAGAATTTAAAATAAGAAGGTTATGACTTATTATAATCCCACTTACCATTGAAAGAGTTTCCTTGGACATATAAATGAGAAATGTACTCACATACTCTATACAAATTTATTTTTGGAGTCACTCAATTATGATAAATTTTGCAACTATGAATCTTTTTTATTAGAAGAAATGTATAAATCACCTTTTAGTGGAAAAATTGAAAGTGTTAGTGCAATATTTAATCTTATACATAGTGATGTATGTGGACTAATGACTACTCAATAATTTTGTGGTTATATGTACTTTGAAATAATTATAAATGAATTTAAATGGTATAGTTATGTGTTTCCCAGTAGAAATGGTTTTGAACATTTTAAAAATCTCTAAAAGTTCCAAAACATAGTATAGAATTAACTGATAAAAAGTATTAAGTTTATCCCATAAAAATAGAGTAGTGAATATATATTTTAGGAATTAGCTAATCATTTGAGGGATTATTAGAATTATTTTACAAATTATCCTTTCAAGAATAAAATAGTATAATGTTCTGTCAAATAGTAGTAATAATACCTTGTTCAACTTGATTAAATCAGTAATGATTCAACATGAACTTCCTATTTCATTCTATGGTTTTTTTCTTGAAACTGTGGAATTTTTACTCAATTATCTTCCATCTAAATCAGATATCAGGAAAACATATGGTATGTTGTATGGGAAATTTTGTGGTTTTTCAATTATGGTAATTTAAGGTTTTTATGTACTCATATGATATATGGATTCAGTAAAACATGATCCTATATATGATAAGTGATTATTTTTTTCCTCATCTAGAGGAAACTAATGGAAATTATTTATTAGTCCTACTCGGAACAAAGTTATTTTGGATTAATTTTCTATATTACATGATAAGGATATATCATTTTTGTTATTGGGAGGAAATTTGAACTGCGATAAGCTAATGAATAGTGGATAATAAGTGTTCCTAAGATAGAAATTTAGTTATTTCCATAATAATTTATGGAAGAACCAACTCAGGTTACACAAGAAACCTAATGTTAGGGTAGGATTTATCAATATCTTGAGTGATAAGAAATTATTATGAAAATTGTGTTTAATTAATATTCATAGATGTTGAACGTATTACCTACCAACATTCCATTGAGAGTTTTGATTAAAAGATGATTATTGATGTCATGAAATCAGAAAAGGACTCCATGTACACTAAACAATTCTAGAACATGGTGGATTCAAAGAAATAAGTGATTCCATAGGTTTAATGTGGGGTTTAATCAAGAAAACACACATGAATTTGAGAGTTTCCACCTATAAATATCTTATGGTGGTAAAAAGATACAATCAAATTTATATTATTGGCTTTGAAGATAAATTTTTATATTTTATGTCATTAATGTCCATTCAAATATTTATATCAACAAAATATCATTATTATTATAATATATATCAAAATTATTTTAAAACCACTTTACTTAGTTATAATTTATTCAGGGATATGTGTATGATTCAACAAAATGGGTTTTAAGTAAAAAATGACTCAGCTAAGGTTTCTTAGTTGTAATGATGTATTTATTAATTCATGGAAAAAATTCATTGTTAAAATATTTGTTTTTATGATGAAATAAAAATTTATAGTTTCATATAAAATTATGATGGTTCTTGTTTATAAAAGTGGGTTATTAGGATCATACCGATATTTCTAATATTTTATGTGTGTGATATACTCCTTATCATAAGTGATATCCTGAATTTACATTTTGTATATGTGTGGTTGTTTAAGGGATTATCAATGAAATATGTTGGTTATGTAGTATATAAATATGGTATGAAAATCGATAAATATATATCAAAATGTTTTCTTAGACTAGTCAAAACACATATATTGGTAAATTGATAAATATGTTTAGAATACAAAACACTAAAAGGTTTCATTACTAGTTTATCATGGAATGAATCTTATAATGATTCAAAATAAATTTAACGTAAAAGAGATTGTGGATATTAACCCATATAAATCCACTATAAGATCTACTATATATTCCATATTTTTTATTCGACCTGATGTCCCCTATTCATTTACTATAACTAGTATATATCAATATAAACCTAGTGAGAATCACTAGATTATAGTGAAGAACATCCTGATGTAGCTTGAAAGAATTACAGATATGTTCTTGATCATTATAGGAGGGGATGAACTCATTATAATTGGTTACACTAATTCCAATTTCCAATATTAAAAAGATTAAAATATATCATAATATAGATTTGTGCCTTTACTAAACAGTGAATCTACCTGTAAGAAGAATTCCAAACAATCCATCAAAGAAGACTTAACAATAAATTTAGAGTGAATATCTATATCATATGTTTCAATGGAATCTTTTTAGATATCAAATTTATTCTCTGAACATAGGGTGGTTCTATGTTTTGAGACCATAATATATAATTACTATTATAATAATAGAAATAATTCTCAGGCCTAGGAACATCGATCTCTCCAAAGGACCAAACTCATCTTATAAAAGTACCTCTCATTAAAGAGATCATTGAGTGAGTGATATTAAGTTCTATAGATTGGATACAAAAATTAAATGTAATATAACCTCTAGTAATACCATTAGTATAGAAAATTCATGAGGTTTAAATTGAAAATCACGGTTCTAGATGTATTAAATATTTGATATAATGTTTGTAAAAGAAATCATGGTTTTAAGATGAAGTAAATATATATTTATCATTCGTTAATATATGTTGTATTTATATTACATGAATAATGGAATGATAATATCATATCAGGGTGTTATATGGAGTTTTCCCTATTCAATGAGCATCATATAGTATTATCAGTTATTATGATACGTTATGATTATAATGAGTAGAATATTAAAATCAATAAAAAGAGTTTTATGTAACATAATGAATATAATCATGATATAATATGCCAAGAATAATTTTCTATAATAACCCAAAAAAGTATATGATGTGGACTATCATATGGTCATTGATATACATAGGGTATGGAACTTCCCATTAGGATAAGCATGTGCATGCACAAGAAAGCCTAGCTGAACAGCCATGCGATGGTGGAGAGATGATTTCACAATGAAGATACTGGGGAAGGGTTGTTCCAAGTAGTTAGTCTGGGTTGTATGTAATTTTTGAAGCCTATGGGCAATTAATTCATCTAAGGCCTATGGGACATGTAATACTTATGCCTACAGGCCATGTAAAAGTTCCTTGTCACCCCTTGAAAGCTGAATTATCAAAAATCAATAAAAATGAAGGCCTTTGGTCCATTGAAGGAGGATGATATTATAAATATAACTATAATGAAAAGCTTCATACATTAATAAATATAATACAGAACCCTTGATGATTAGCTAATCTAGGGTGTTTGGGTATTTTTTTTATCATGTAATTGATTGGATATAAACCAAGATGAAATTTTTTCACTCGTATGAAAAGTAAATGAATATTGAACCTTGATTGACTTATATTGTTAAAATGAATAGTCACACTTACTTGAGTAAAATATGATTTTCTCAGGTACATAGATGAATCAATAGTGATATATTCATTTAAACTTGCTGTTCTATTTCATATAATAATTAATATATGACATTCCCAATAAAATATTGACATGTGTCATGACTATTGGTCACATAATTTCATTGAATAAAGGGATTACATAACTATACATATGATTCATATGATACATATTGTATTGAATATGTTTATATGAATATATGAGTATGTTTAATAAATATCACACCGGAACCCTTTATATCAAGCCTATCATTGATATTTTCTAACTATTTACTATTTTTTACATATATAAAATTATATTTCATATTTATTTGTCAATGATACACATCCTTGTAGGGTCACACCTTTAAATCCTTTAATTATAGATTATATTCTAAAAATTGTGTTTTGTTAAAAATAATAAATTTGATAAATGACACCCCAAAGAGTTTTGATAGATTCATAAGTATTTGGGATGTTATTCATAAATATATTATGTGATTTTATATACAATGGGATACTTTTTGATATAGACTATAACAGTGATATCATATTGTAGATATCACTAATTCATAGCCTATAATATGTAAATGATTCATATTAATGACCAATTTTTTTGGAATATGTCTTCTTCCATATAACCTACTTAGTATTTTTCTATTATGAATGAATGAGTTGATTCATTTATAGTTAAAAACATATTTTTTTTATTAAAAAATTCCATGTTCATAAACCTAAAAGGGGATTCATTTTGATTAATGCATGATGAATTTCGTGTGATGGAAGCTAACCCTCATCTCTAATATGGGAATCAGGGGATCCTATATATAGGGTATATGTAAGTAGTGGATGAGTGTGTGCTAATGACTATCCATTTCCATAACATTGTTCTCTCATAGATATCTTTTTGTCTTTTATGGGGAAGATTCTAGCATATAATAATATTTCATGGGATCTTTTTATAGTGTATAATAATTCAAGTGTTTTGTTTCACCCATATAGAGGATATATTACATAGGTTATTCCATGATGATTTCACTCAAGAATACTCTATATTAATCAAAATAGATGGAGCTCATCATACTTTTGGATTTCATTATTATACTATAATATTCATTACAACAATTATATTTTAGGATCATTGATCAAGTATCAAATTTGCTTTCTTTCACTACATCAATCATCTTACAAAACCCATTAGTTTCTTCATAGAAGTAAACATCATGCAATAAATATATTAATTCAATACAAGATATCTGGAATCATTTTATATAGTAATATCTCTGTTTTTCTCATCCTTAATAATATCATACTATGATAATATTAAATTCATTGAAATAAGTTAAATAAGAGGATTTAAATTAGAGACTATATTCCCAATTATTTTTGGATTATAGGTGACGATATAAAGGAGAATATAATTTAGAGAACATATTTGACACTTTTACAGATGATATAGATAGAATTAATTTATGAGTCCTGAAGTTAAATGTTTAGGATTATGAATTTATGAGTCTGAAAGATTATAGCGTAGTGGTTTGGAATATAGATATTGAGGTTCTAGAAAAAGTTAGAAATTAAAATTAATTGAAAACTAGAATAAATTATAGATTTTTATGTTATTGAAGAGGTGAAAACGTTCTAATTCAAACTATTATAAGGGTTAAATCAACGAAAAACTATCTTTATAGAAGTATCTTTGATACAAAGTTGACTTAGTAATTCAGTTTTGAGTGTTTTTTGTAAGCTAGTTGGTTTCATATAAATAAGCAGTTGGAATTTTGAACTATTATGAAATTGTTTTGGGTTCCTTATCCCTCCACTTAAAATAATTTTTTTTGGTGTAAAATCTATGACTCGAACATTACCTGAACACAACAAGGATATATTAACCCACATTGGGAAATAATCTTGAAAAAATATTTTGTTCCTTGTGTTACGTTGATTTATATTGAATGTTTGTTATTGTGAGATATAATATTTTAGAGGATCCTAGTTTAAAAAATTCATAGAGGTTAATTTCTGGAATTTTTTGTACAAATAATGTCATATTAATTTAACCCCCCTAAAACATGTTATAGCATCTTTTAGGACACTTAAAAATGTAAAATAGAGAAAATATAATAGAAGAGGTAATACAATATATAAATGTTTTGATGTGTGAATAAAAAATAAGGGAAACATTGGTATATTATTATTGATACACTAAAAGGAGGATAATGAAAAGATATATTTAAAGTATATAAAATGTAAATAACACATAATGTATTAAGTGTTAAAATACACATACGATCCTTTATATTTAAATACTATCCACTGAAAATTAACACTATAAAAACCTTGGAAAATACCTTCTTGATTAGAATTTAATACATTCTTAATTAATTATAAAAATGATAGATTTATTATGTTTACTGAAATCATGCGTGAATTTTAGGGGAGAAGGACATTACATGTTGTGTCTTAAGGGAAGAGATATATAATTTTAAGAAGGTAGGTTGAAAATGTGCATAAGTATAAATATGATATTGAATGTATTTTAACTTAATAAAAATTAATTAGATAATTTATATTCCAATAAGTAGTACAATATGTTTAAAATTACATAGAAATATAGTGTTTTTCCATTTATGACTTGGGAAGTTTCAATTTGACATTGGTATAATATTTTTCTAATAAGAGAAAAACAATTATTCTGTGGGAATTAACTAAACCAAAATGTTGTATATTTTTATTCTATAATTTTTTATAATTAATACCAACTATTTTCACAATATTAGGAAATTTTCCACACTCATGAATATATTTTTGATTTTATAATTAAATTTGGAATCAACTAAATATTAAAATTTAATTGATTTATTATAATTTTTTGATTTATTAATATAGTCATGCATTGATTATGTTGTTTAGATGTTGTGATGGGGATGAAGGAATCAGGGAAACCATAGTTTTTTAACAAAATTTTTGAAATTCAAGTTGTCATATGTCATATTATATAGTAGAAGTGATATTATGTTTAGTGACTTGATTGTGTAAGATATACTAAAGTAATAAACAAGTCACATATGTGAGATCAATATAGATTATATGGACTAACATGGGATGTTGAAATAATAAAATGATCAAGTAAATGGGTGAATTAAATATCTGAGACTTTTATAGGATATATCACTTTTCATCAACTATTCATTGAGTAAAAAATATAGATAATTATATTTATGATTGATTTTATCTCTTAAAATATAATTATTGAATATTATAGAATCTAAAATTCAAAGGTAATTAGAACATAATTATTTATGATAGAGGATATCCCAAATTATGATCTATTTGTTCATTATGATATTTCAAAATAAAAAAAAATCCACTATGATCTGTTTTTGGAAAATAGTGACATTAATATACTTTTATGAAATTCTCACATTGGTAGAAATTACATTGTGGGAAACACTTGTTCCAATAACAAAAACTGGAATTCATCAACAAGGATTGATTAAATAAATAGTATGTGAAAAGGGAAACCAAACATCATTCCTTATGGCATAAAATATCATCTAATATACTATTTATCAATTTTTATAATTTCAATATCAATTAATATGGCATTCCACACATGTCGGAGAAGATGATATCATTATTAATCACAAAAATATATCATAAAATACATCTTGGATGCTTTAGAGAGGAAAATTATATCACTATTATGATATATATCATAGACTATAAAATATTTAATCATAAATAACATATTTATGTCATAAAAATATCAAGGTTAAGAGAAAATTTATTTCATTTCATTCATCTTTGATAAAAACAAATTAGGATGAATTGTCATCAGTTAAACATGAACTACCGATGAGCTCCATTACAATGTGAAATACTGGCATGCACATGGGAGTGAGATTAATATTTATACATTTCTTTATATGAAAAACAAAAAAAATTATTAAAGATCATGGAATGTATTATTTAGGCATGGAATGGTGGCATAGATCTGAATCATATTCCATTAGAGTGTATGAGGAGTGTTTAACAAAAGAATAGTTGAGTTTATGTGTATAATATAGAAGGATCAGCATCCACGTGTAACAATATCAATTTAATATAGATAAGTTGTCTAAAATATTTTTTATTCATATAAAAGGAGAATGTGATAAGGAGAAACATGGTTTCGAATTGAATTTAGAATGAATATAATCAAAGAAGGAACATCTCAATCAAACCATTTAGTATCAATTACTACTTCATAGTTGTTGATTGTATAGGGAAGCTGGTTTACAATTATGATCATTTGAATTTTACATTGTTCCTTACATTTTTCTATTCTGATTATTCATTTACTTCTTTAATAAATGTAGTGACTTATTACTTTTTTTCTTAATTAAATTATTTTTATTGTGTTCTGTTAAAATTTTATTTCAAATCCATTATCTATTTACCATAAAATAAAATATAATTGGTTATTGAGGGAAGTGACTTGAAGTCACTATCATGCGAGTAGAAGTGATCCTACATTTAATTATTTAATAATTCTCCCCTTCCACAAGAGTTGATAAGACATCATGAAATATTAAGATTTGTTGAGATAAATGGAGATTTTTTGGTGAATTAATTAACTCTCATATAAAATTGAATGTTAATTTAGATCATAGTGTATTGTTTCTCAACCATTAAATAGAAAATTGTGAGTATTTTTTGTTTATTGAATTATTTCCATGATTATACAAAGTATAATATAATATTAACTGTAGAAAATGAATGATAAAATTGGAGGATTATCCTAGGATAAAATATTCTTTCACTCATTCAATTTTATCTACTTGTTTTTATTTTTTAATTAATTAATTTATTATTTTTTATATTTATTAGCGATTAATTCAACTATATAATTCAACAATGTTTCCATTTTATATTTTAAGAACATTATAAAAAATTAACTAGATTTAACAATAAAATAATCTCCTTAAGAGATAAACTTGGTCTCCATTGTGATATATTCCAAGGATAAAAATATATTATTGGTAAACCATGAAATAAGTTCCTCTACCATGAATTAACTTCTCTTTTATCTCCTTAGAGGATTAATAAATAATTATTTTTTGTAAACTATATTGTATAGTAATATATCTAAGAAATTAATTTATTTCACTTACACAACCAAATTTCTACATTCTCTATATTAGAAATCTCTTCCTATAATTTCATTGATGTTTATTTTATAAATTATGGTTATGTACACATCCATTTCAAGTGGCCTAAAGTTGTGTCACATCCATATTTTTTATAATTGAAAATTAACAATTACAAAATTCACATTACAAAAACCCAAATATTGTATACTAGTTGTTTGTACCAACAGGGAATATAATCTATAAGGGGTGAATCAAACTATAGTAAATTAATCAATTTATAATTTTGAACCACTTTTTCATCATGTTATCAATAATATTTATATAATTTTTTCTCTAAATATCACATTTATATTTATGAAAATAACAAATGATAATTGATTCACCCAAAATATGGAGGATCAAACATAATAAAGAGAAGATAACTCTAATGACCTGAATATTTAAAGCTCATTTTATTTTCTGTAATTTTGTATTTTTGGTCATGTGGTAGGGGATTTTTTCTAAATTTCGGTTTGGGTTAGGATTTCGAGTGTCGAAAAATCATTTTGTGATTTTCTAGGATTTGTCTGGATATCTGGGTGATATATGGGTTCCTGATGATGAAATTATGTTTTTAGTAGATGTTTGGAGGTATTTTTATAATTATTTTTGTTATATGACTGTTTTTAGAAATTTTGGGATGTATGGTTTGAATTCTAGAATTTTTTTTAAATAATTATATTTTTTAGTTATAGTGATTATATGTTTTTATCATAGAAAAACACCAATCCGATTTTTAAAGGTGGTTCTTGAAATTTATCAAACTATTAAGGATCTATATTTATATAAGTTTTTTGAAGAATACATAAATTTATTATTAGTATCATTTGTAGAAATGAATCCAAGGAAAAACCTTATGTATCTACATAATTTTCATCTCATAAATAGAGTTTTTGTGGAAGTTAATGAAAAATAAATATAATTGAAAATCCTTAAATTTGAAGAAACTACTATATATTGGTTTTTAAATCTATGTGAAAAACCCAATTATTTTAATAATATCTAAGGTATGGTTTTTTTCTAAAGGGAAAAAATAATATCTATAAAACATTTTTAATTTTATGATAATTCTAAATATTGAAGTTATTAATAAGAGAAAAACCGTAAATGTGAAGGAAAATCATAAAATATGGTGATATATAAGGAATATACTTATGAAATGTATTTATTATTTTTATTAAAAAAAATTTATATAAATAAATGGAATTTACATATTTTTTAATTTTACATATGGTTTGGGTGATAAGTAACTTTCTAAAATTTTATAAAAATAAACGTGATGAGCCTTTCTTAATATTTTATAAAAAAATTAATCAACTAATTTAAATAACAAATAAGAGTAGGATTCAATTCTTTTCAAGAACACAATAATGTTTCCCTAAACCTTTCATTAATGACATCTTTTATCCAATGGTATATCTTTAATGATTGATACCATTAATTGTTTCTGGGAGTAGTTACATGTAAGTCTACCAACCCCTAGGTGTTTATTTATAGTTTATCTCATATTTTCATATTTTTTATTTCATAATATGTATTTTAAGGCTTTTTTAAACTATGAAACATCTTTAAATTAGATCCATATTGAACATGGCATCTCAGTGAGTATATCCTTTTTAACTCCAAATGAGGTGGGTGACCTTAACATTCATGAGCCTCTTTCTCATTTTTGGATTTTTATTTTCTCATCCTATCACTATGATTACTATAATAATGTTATATTATTTTTATATTATTTTATTTTGATTATTATGGGATCAAATTATCCTTTTAATACACAAAATATTATTTTAAAATAATATTGTTCTTGATAGTTTTCTTTACAAATAAAACTCAATTTTGACGAACAATAATATACAATTAAAATATTTTTATTTAAATATAATAGTTACAACCAAGACTTTTAATTTAGATTGTATGAATATGAGTAAACATATTATGAAATATATTTATATTGGCCTTACTCAATACTAATTTATTGAAAAAATCTTAGGATATTAGAACCAAATTTTATTTGATGTCCATTTATTATTTATAAAATATATTTTCATCGATAATTGTATTTATTAAATTTTTAGTGTGACTAATAAAACTATTTCCCCAATTTAATAAATTACATTTTATAAAATTATACCATTAATAAAATCATAATTTTATCATTTTATTATTTTAATGTTTTGGTTTTTTTTTAAAAATATTTTTCATTGAATTTTGAAAATTTGAAATTTTTTAAAAGTTTATTTCATCTCATTAGAATATTTATTATCAATGTCCCATTATGTTTTTATTTTTTCTCCACATAAAATAAGTTTCATTTAATTATACATAATATATTTAATTATTTAATATTTAATATTATACTTAATCACAGTATGTTAATACTTTTAGACTGAAAGGTATTTTTTACAAAACCATTTTCTATTTCATTTTGGGATTTTGTATTAAATTAATTTCTTCCATTTATAGTGATTTAATCTTGAAAAATATATTTCATATCTGGAATCATATTTTTCAAATTTATTAATGAGTCCAATTTGTTTTTTGGCTATTCTGAATAGTAACTATGGTAAAAATATTACCACTTTGGTAAAAAAAGAAAAACCAGTATACTAAGGTTAAATGTATTCCAAAAAGAATTTCAAATATATATAAAACGTAAATCTAACACATTTTATGGGTGGAGTCTGTCCATCCTCATATAATTTTCAAATTAATGGCCACATGGATATATTTTTCTTAGATAGTGACCTATAAAATATTTAAGGTAAAGAAAAATACCAAATGTCTGTCTCTAGATTTTAAATTTATCTCATATATTACTATTGGGATAAAATTTTTTTGAAGGAATATTAAGTATATTTTGAAAATAATGAAATTAGTTTTATAATATTAATTTATTTCTTATTTTTTTGGATAATATAATTACCTTAAAAACTTTTACAATGTCGACACAATGCTAATAAAAGATGTGATAAAATCAAAGTAAATTATTTTAAAAAATTAAAAGTAATTTATTTGGATAGAATTGTGGTAAATAAATTTATATTTAATAAAAATGTATTTTTAATTGTTAAATTTATTATATTTTAAATAAATTGATTTATTTATATATTTAAGGACAAATTATGAGAATAGTTCTTAAAATGGATTTAATACTATTTTATGTTAAATAATAATTTATTAAATATAATGAAAATAATAAAATTATTTCAACAGGATAAGTTGGATGATAAATGGTTGAAAATTTCAACCTATAGTAATTTATGACCCAATTTTGAACATATAAGAAAAATTATAACCCTATAACATTGAAAAACAATCATCACAGTTATTGAAAAAATTAGATAACAAAGAGGATAAACCAAAAGATATGGTTTAAAAGAGCACATAAAACTGAGAAAAAATATTGGTTGAATTTATTTAAACCATATACTATATTATCTTTGAAATTCTATCCACATGGTTATACTTTAACATGAAATATGATTATATTTTTTTTAATTTTTTATGAATTCCTTGTGTGTTATTTCCTCCTATTATAAAAGTATACCCATATCCTCTCTTCTTTACACCAAATTGAACCATATAAAACAACCAAACACAACCCAATTCTCTTATAAGATTTCCAGTCCATCCATTATAGGATATTATATTATTAATATACCCTAAAAATGGTCTTTAAGAAGGGAATTAAATTTTATCTTCCAAAAAATATTTAGTTTCCTTCACCAACTCTTTCAAATTTATTTCTTTTTATTCATCCTTTAAATCTATTGTACACATCATAAAATAATTAATAAAATATTTTAAATATACTAAGATGTTATTATGATTGTGTTTGAAACATTTCCATTTCTTTTCAACTATATAGAAAGTGAAAACATTTCTCGTGTATATATACTTCTTACTGACTCCATATAGCTATGTAATTCATTTTTCGTCCCAAATTTACTTGAATGGTAATAAATATATATCTAATGAATAAAAATGAGGTGATGAAAATTTCAACACTACAGTGAGATCTCTCCTACCCTTATGTGGTTATTTTTTATTACTCACATTCGATATGATAGTTTTTCTACGTATTCATGGCCTTATTTCATCTAGACTGGGAGCAGTCCATCAAAGATTTGGTGAATAAGCCATATGAAAGAAAGTATAAAATCACAGATTACCTAGATCTTGTGGGATATTTGAAAAAAAAATCTGTCAATAAATAAGTAAATTAACATCCCTTGTGAAAGTACATAATGGATCAGATCTATCAAACTATGTCTTTCTCAAGCCTCCAATGTTGAATAAATGGGAAGATGATAGTTTATATATGGTGGAAGACACAGTAACTCTCCAATAGATTATTGATATGTAAAAGTTCTACATTAATATTAAAATAAAGTACTCTTAGTGTGATAAACCATGGATTAATAGTTATATTAAATCGTGTATCTCACATTATTAGAGTAACAATAACTGGAAATTCATTCTGATTGGGAGAGGTTTCTTCCAAATTATATTGGGATTAAAATAAGATCTAATCATGGTCTGGAAAATTTTAAATATTCACATAAAACATAGTTTTATTGATATCTATAAATGGTATTGAAACATCAATACTTTCAATAACAGTAATTCTATAGAGACAAATTGGATTAGGTTTCATGGTTTGAGTTGGGTATTCTAGTACCCCAAAAATTCATTAGAATCTTGAATAATTCATTATAATTCATTTAAAGATGGATCCACACACATTGAATGGATTTTTGGTCTACTATTTAAGGATTTTTTTTAAATGAATATTTCAATTCAAATATTCAAGATATGATCAATATAATTTATAATGATAAAAAATCTTATTGGAAGGTAAATTATAAGTACATTCCACTCTTCTATGATGTATGAAAAAGTTATGGGACACTAAATTCCAAAGTTAAGGGAGGTTAATAAAATTTAAAACATAAACATGAATATATTAACTAGGAGAAATTCTATAGTAATAAAAACATGAAATTCATTATCTTGGAGAAAGGTTATTCCTTTAAGAAAAATAGTTCATTCAAATATTTGAATGTCAAACAAGATTATGCTCCTAACACAAAAATCACATCTAGGAATTACTTATGCTCTAGAAAAAAATTGATTCTAGTAATTCTTGGTTTGAACTATATGATGAAGAGTAAAAAAAAAGAAAAAACCCTCATATACATCCTTAATTACAAAAAATACATTTTTTCTAATATAAATGATGTGTGAAAAAATTCCCTAATAAATAATGATGATATTAGTATTGCCATAGAAATTTCATAGGGCATCAGGAATCTGGTTGGTTTTCTATAAAATAAAGTTAATGTTGATATCTCTAATCATGATTATGTTGTCTCATTTTCAAAACCTTGTAAAATTTATATATTACATACTTCTCTTGACACTGGTGTGAAATATGGTGCTTCTCTATTTTATGATTTCTAAAATTCATAAAATATTGTTGAGAATATCCCTACGAATATTATATGAAAATACATAGTTGTTTCTATGAAGGTAAACTATCCATTTTCCACCCATGTGTCAAAAAAATATCAAGGATAAATAATGGGTGATTGAAACCCCATGGTTAACAATTTTTCTCCAAATAAGAAACACAATTTTGATGATAACGCTCCATTTTTTACGGAATCTAGGAACCACAATTATGATTTTGTTTTGAATGTAAATCATAAATATATTAGATAAACCCTAGTCCTTGATGTGAAATATATAGGACAAATTATAAAATCAATTATGAATAAGAAATCAAAATGTAAAAAAATCAAGTGCTAACCACAAACAAAATTTTATATAATGATTTTCATCTGGAACTATCAAGCGGTGGAAAACCATGAAACATGAAACTCCTTACAGAAATATATTCAATTCCACAAACCCAAACATATAGGATTATATTAATTGAAAATATTATATTCTCTTGGATTTGTTTCTCTAGAAAAAATTGGTTATCACCTAATTAGTGCTAAAAATCCCTACTCATGTGGGTACTCTCTGAGCCGGTACAAACTCTTCTCATGGAAGTGTTTCTTATATTATAATTTATTAATAAATTATTACCTATGAGATTTATCATCCTATTGTTCACACATATTTCTCATTTCTATATGATAAATTTATATATCCAAAAATAATAAAGAATTTTAAAATCCTTAAAAATATCATTTCTAGAATGAAGGATCCTTGGATTGTTCTTGGTAACATTGATGTTATCTTATGCTCTAGTAAAAATATCAGTGTAGTGTACTCCACTATATGTATAAGATATATGAAAACGTTTTTTCATGTAAATAAACTTTTAGAAATAATATTATATTTATTATATTCAAATAAAAATGGTATAAGAGTCACATCAATGGAATTTTTTCAGTAAATATTTACCAGGCCTTGAACAATGTGCTGGCCCTTGGGAAATAGGAATCTATTTCAATAACCAGTCATCCCAAAATCAACTTTGAACACTACTCAATTCTGTTCAGCCGTATTAACATGAATTGTAATCCACCTTCTTTTTATTTATAATAACACCTATTCTTCCCGCACTGATTATGGTAAAATTATTCATGCACTTATGAATTATTATCACTATAGAAATGATTCTTTTTTATGTTTCATGAAGTTAATACTTTTGAAATATAAACTCTAATTTTCATGTAGAGATACATCCTATGTGATTGATAGTGATATTTTCTTTTTTGTGGTGGGACTTAATTAGTTTCAAGATGAATCCAATAATAGGGATTTTTTATTGGACCTTACCTAAGAAATTGAACTAACATTCAAGTTGAATTCCATGATCTCTATGACAGAAATAATTTCTAATGTGACCCCATGGTTATATGGATCAATTATGGACATAGTAAATCTAAATTTCAAAACTCTCTATAAGTTCCAATATAGTATGTATACCCCTCTCCTTCATAATATAGGACGATTTCATCCTTGATGTTGAGGAATTTCTTATAGACCATATTGTCCCTTGAAATAATAACCTCTTTATGTAGCCATGTTGATCCTCACATAATTTTGTAGAGAAATAAATTCTAACTCTTAAAATAGTTCATTGATCCTAAATTTTTGATTCTCATTTATAGGGTCTCAAAATCCCCCCCCCCCCCTCAAAAGTGAGGTCCGTAAAGAAAAATACTATGTTATGATTTATTGAAATTCATTCATGAGTCCTTGTGGCCTTTTCTAGTTGGTCCCCCAAGAACCATTTTGTCTTTTAGATAACCATTAATATTCCTTATGGATCTCTATAAATAGAGGAACGAGGGGATATTCTTACACTATTGAACTAGAGATCAAGATCACATGTTATATCCACTGTCATGTAAATTCCCTTCAAGACCTCTCCACATGAACCATTAATGACATCCAGTCACATGATCCCACCCAATAATTTCTACATGTAATAGTATATTCTTGATGACTTATGAAATAAACATTTTAGCTGATCAGTAGTAATTTTGTGGAACCTTGATATATTTATTGGTCGTATGTTAAAATCACATTATTTGCATGATTTTATGGATTTTCATGTGATTATTCAGTATTTATGCAATTCATGTGAACATTATATGCTCACGCGATCATAATATTTTAAACGGATCATGTAATAATGAAATGTTGCATGGTTACTGTGCCTTAGGAGACCTGTGGATGACTATGAGATCACAAAACATTATATAGGCCTTTCAATTTGTGTGGCATTTTCCACTCTATGTACTTATTTTACTTCTTTTAATAAGTTTTCATTCCAATTTGACATACATCTCTTGAATGAAAGTTGTATTTTGTTTTCTTATTGAAAATAAAAACACAAAACAAGACCATCAAGGTGGATGAAAAAATATGTAGGTCAACTGTATCGCCTCTTAAAATATTCACGTATTTGGGGTAGGATATCACATACAAGTAAATAAGGTTATGTTCCCATTCTAATAAACCTTATAGGTAATGAAGTATTCCACCCTACTACCTTGAAACCCTGTGTGACTCACTAAAACATGGTCCCTCAAGTGAAAAATAATGATTCTAATGATATAACTGATGTTCCATGGGATAGATGCCTTCTAGTGACAGGATTTGTATGTGATTAAGGAATTCATATCCACTAATTATATATTCATATTTTTGGACATATAGAGTTCCATTCCACTGTGAATTTCCATTTCTTTCACTATAAAAGATTCACCATGATAAGAATTATAAGGGAAATCGAGAATCACTAAACCCCTACCATATCGAACCACACCACCACCCCATGAATTCTATTTGAGCATTAACTACCATTGTTTAATTTCAGATCTACATGAGGCATGTTCCATTTATCTCATCTACCATGCTTTGGAAACTATGGATATAGAGAGGAGGGATAACATTCAAAACCCTGAATCCTCAATAATGGTGCCTTATTTCAGTTCCCTAAGTGAAAATTGAGTTTAGTTTCTAACCATGTGACCTCACCATTTGGAAAATCTACGAGCATTGAATTCATTTATGCTGATATTTATTTATTTCCTTCTATATGCTCCAACACCCAACAAAAAGTATCACCAATCTCACTTTAAGCTCATATTTATCATTACTTGTACAGTTAAATGATCTCTGATGGAAATCATCCTTTCATTCATTCTATCCTCCAATCCTAAAGAACTATCCATGACTCTACCCAGTAGTGAGCGCCCATTCCCCATGAAAGAAAATTTGAAGCGTTTATTATTCATTTAGCTTTGAGAAACATGGGGATTTACAAGCATGTGGGATGTCTCTCCACTTTAACTCTATATTTGTGGGAATTAAATGATTCATGATGCACCAAACCATGATTAAAAAATTATCTAGAACATCAATATGTATATTCCTCTATATATATATATGGATTCATGTTTGAAAAATTATTCAAAAAGGGATGTTTCCGTGGTGGAGGCACATCAGAATTACATTTTAGAAGTGTGAATTTCAGCCATTATTCTATCAACTATTCATCTAGAAAGGAATCTTTTTACTTAATGGGGATAAGTCTTATAAAATACCCCCAATCATATTTCCCAACCCATTTCATCTTTTTACACAAAAATTATACTTTAATCCACCCCCTATATTCATCAATCATACCACCATCTTGGGTCTCATAGACCCACCACGCCTTTATAAAAATATCTCCCATATGGGGAACTTTATTTTTGAGGAAAGAACACTTGAAAATTTATATAATTAAGATTCTTCCAAAAATGATGGGAAAGAATTTTTATAAATTTGAATCAGATTTCCATATGTATTTATCGATAATGTGTAAATATTCCATGAACTAGAAGTTTAAATGGTATCATATTTGGGATCTTCGATTAGTATAGGTCATTATGATAGACTGTCGATGACCCTTCTTGGTTTAGAATAGCTCTTTTGAATTTTCAATAGATTTGAAAAACATTGGGATGTATGAGGCTATCTGGATCCCCCAAACCATCACATATTATAATACATGATTGATGGTGGACTTGGTTAGTTAGTGGAGTCCATAAAAATACATTTCATTTGAAGCATGTAGGGGTTTGAATTGGTCTCTTGGATGTTGAGAAAATTTGTGGACTATAAATTTTAGGAGCTACATTGATGAGATTTTTCATCCATTATCTATATGGGATGATATTGAGTAGACACCTCCAATTTCTAGGGAGATAGTCGAGATGGCTAAGAAGGTCCTTCGGAATACCCACTTCCTAGGGAAGACATCTTATTTATGAAATGGGTAACATATTTTAGAAATATATATCACTATGAACCCCAAAACAAGA
Source organism: Viscum album (assembly GCA_963277665.1). Taxonomy (NCBI): domain Eukaryota; kingdom Viridiplantae; phylum Streptophyta; class Magnoliopsida; order Santalales; family Viscaceae; genus Viscum; species Viscum album. The sequence continues at coordinate 547,751,800 of OY728158.1, forward strand.
ATCCAATGGCTTTTCCCATTAAATATTGTCTTATTCTTGATGTCTCCAATAGACCCACAATTGAAGGGGGTTTGTTTACAAATGGGGTGGGATTTTGTTCCCATCATTGATCAATCCTTTCATTTGGCTAGTTTTCTGTCTATTTATCTGAGTGGGTACCATCTCTCGACCGAAGATAAGGATGGATTTAGAGTTTCCACCATTTTGATACTGGAATCTATGACCAGAGGAAGGAATTTTGGTTTTTTCATTCTCATTTTTACCAACCTATACTTCCTCACAAGTCATAAAAATAACTGAAGGTCCCTATAATGAATTTTCGGTCCTTTCCATGAATAATGGGGTCCGATGGGAGCTATACTAGGTGTCTATGAATACCTAAGAATCCATAATATTATTAGAGTTCATTTCATTCATTTTCTACAACACTTTAGTTGGGTGAGGCCCCTCACATTAAAGGATTGGAATATCATGGCCTTTTACAGCTATCATAACCACTTATCTTTCAGAACCAATGAGATGCTCGCTAGTAGTATGAAAGAAAAGGGTGGATGAATATCTGGGGATCGTTAATAAATATGTCAATCCGTGATGGATTCCTTTATACAAAAATTGGTGGTCACATTCTTTGTGAGTGGTATCTTCCTTGGTGTTTCTGCTGTCATTTTTTATGTCAACTGACAAAATGTCCTACCCCACTACTCCTTTGATTTGAAAAATCATCCAATGGTGTCTCATAAGTTCTTATTAATTCCTGAGAGAGTGGAGAATCAAATTCAAGTAGATATTCCACCAAAATAAGATGGGAATAGTTTTTCACAATATTATTCAATGATTTGAATTTTTTTCAAATCTCAACTGGTAATTATCCACATCGGTACAAAAAATTATAACAATACCACTGACTACTCAATCCAATACAAGGCATAGAAAAAAAATTCATTTATTAGATTACTAAAATGATATATTCCTCACAATTAAGTGAGACTTTTATTATAGGGTTTATTTCCAAAATAGGTTCCAACTGGTGTGGCTACAATATTTACATCAACTATAGTTAATATGAGTCTGTATAACTATTTACACTTTTATTTTGGAAATAGAAAAAGAGTTTGTTAGAGAAATTTGATTCCATGATTTGGGGGTCTTATTCCATGTGATGATACACATGGTTGTCTTTTCATTTTTTACTGGTCCTAGAGGTTCGACCTTAAAAATCCATCCCACTTAGGAAAAGTCTCTCCTTTAAGACACCAATGCATTGATGGAATGTGTGAAGGGTCATATCGACTAGTCTCCCATGGTGTAGTGGATGGTTGATTCTATCACAACAGAGGCTTCCATGGATAAAAGGGTCACCCTGCCATTGATGATGTGGTTAGAACATCCTTATTAAGATATTGAAATGGATTTGTTACCATTCAATTCATTCTAATGTCTTTTTAATTTTCATGGGTATATCCAGAATCAATATTATAGTAGTCAATCCCACCATCCCTAGTGTATTCTCTTACGTTAATACATCGAGAGCTCACTTGGATTTTGAATATGGAACAGATGATGAGGTTTAGTTAGGTCAAATAGATCTGATGATGATGGTGACTACAGATCATAATGTTTCACAATCTCTATTCCCCTCGGATCTATACTCAACACCTTTAATGTAATTCCCTCCTAGGGGAACGTCCTTAGTGAGGAAAGTGAAAATAAACCAATAAAAACTATAAGAGTCCTCTCACCTAGAATCCTTAGGTAAGCATTATACTATACTTGTTTTCAAATTTCAGATCATTTCAATAGATCATTCTAGTTTTTCAAAAATGTGCAAGCCCACATTAAGTCTTCTTGGAAGAATATATATATTCTTTTAAATATATGTACAAACAATCTATTATTCTAGTAAAAACTTCAATATTGGACTCAAAACATCAAGAATCCAAACGATTAAGGTGCATGAACTCTCAGACCTAATGCCTACTACTAATGCATTGGTGGTCATTCAATTTGACCAGGTATAAGATAATATACTTCTAGAGTATGTCGATGCTGGTATTTAGTTTTCTACTAATTTATCTTTGATGGAGGAATCATTAGGAGAACGTGATCACTTATTGAGATTCCAAACATAATGTCCAATTTTTACTATATGACATAACATTTCCATGATCTTATAGCCCTTAAAAATAGAAAGAAAATAATTACCATGGATAAAATAGTAGTGGTCCTACCAGGCCTCTCATCCAAAGTGGTAATAACCTCTTAACAAGATGATGGGGTTAGGGTGACAGATGCTGTGAATATTGAAATTGACAAATGTATATTTCCATCATTGGTCATGCCCATTGACTATTTTAAAGAATCATATTATTTACCTTCCTACTAATTATCCTTTATTTCTCTTATTATAGTACCATCACCTTGGAGCTTGGAATATCTATCTTTTGTTCTCTATGATTTCCTCCAACATACTCCACTAATACGGTGTCTGGTTCTATAGCTAACAAATCGAAGGTTGTGAGTATAAGTCCCTCACTCGGTGACTTTGTCCCAGAATATATTCATGTTTCTACACAAGGATTTATTCAATTTATGGATTCCAATGTGCTATAGAAAACAATTCGACAGTAAGTTTTGGGGGATTTTTGGGCCCTAATTTAAAAGGGACCTTTGGATGATCTGAAAGATCAACTAGGTCAACTCGAGTGTATGTTTACCTCCCTCATCTATGAAGTATTAAACTATAAAACTATCCATGAATGCGTGACGAAAGTTATTACCCTAATAGATCATTATATGGCCACCTAATTGAGGGTATCATTAGTAAAGGATTCATATTTGGTTAATAGAAATCAAAATGAGGTCCTAAACAATGATTCCCTCTAGGTGGTGGAGGCAATGACTCATAAAAATGAGATCAAAACTGGGAAGTTTGGGATTGGATGATTTAGGTATAACATTTTTTATATTTAGGAGGTCCTATATAAAATGTAGAATGCACTAAATCCCTTAGATATAATAGTGTTGGAGTAACATATGAACATTTTAATGTCATAGAAGGCTATAATTAATGTTTTTTCCACGGTGAAAGCATTGTAGTGGACTAAAAAAGAGGATAATGAATCCTTTGATCAACTATAGAAATACATGTCCTCTTTTGAGTAGAAGTCGGTATTTATCCTGGAATAATCTAAGAAAATTACACAATGGTAGTATAGTTTCATGATACTCAATTTTTATGTTGATTCAGGGTAGAAACTCTAGGATTTATAGTTTCCTCCTTTTTTACATTTTCAATTAAAAAACCATTTCAGACATTTCATATCACTATCAAGATTTAATTTATTAATTATTTTCATTTAATTTCATTTTTTTCATATGTTATATATCATAAAAGATACTTGTTTTTTTTATAATACCATATGAACTAAAATGCCTTTATTTTGACACATGAATGGTAATACATCTCTCTTGATAATTTCTCATGAATAACTACTAATAGGAGATATATCATTAAGGCATCTAGTTAGGCTTTCTTGGGATCCCTTGGTTTTAAAATATATCGTTGGTAAATATATCTCAGAGGGAACGTACACTAATTTTTTCCTTTTGTTAGTGGACTTAGTGATCATATCTTGATTATTTTTAGGGAAAAATATTGATCCCCAAATGATTTGTATATCTCTTTACTACCCTATATTTTCCAAGGGTTTATATGTGGAAAAAATAGTGAGAATGGGCTTGGATTATTCTCAGTCCATCCATTTATGGGTTATCAACTTGGCCTATTTGATTACCTTTCAATTTTATAAGTTCTAAATATTCCTAGGATCACACAAAGTGATTTTCCAAAGAGTAGAGACTCAACATGTTTACAAGTTTCCCTTTTCAGGTTCTCAACCTAGAGAGTGTTGTGACTCTTTCAACTGGTTTTTTTAAAATAATAAAAACTAGACCATTGTTGTGTTCTTTTTTAGGGTTTTCTAGCTAAGAAAATATTATTTTTTATATTAAATTGTCCTTTATCATACAATATACTATTGTAGTTTAGTTTTTGTTATCTTGAACCTTTTACAACTTTAGTTTAGAGACTTTTAGCACATGCATTCCATTGCTACAAGTTTATGTATTTTAGCTCGAAACTTCTATTACATTAATTTAAGGTCATGTATCTTGGACCTTTTATTATTTTATATGATGGCCTTTTATCTAAGACAATTTATTGTTGTGTTTTATGTTCTTCTATCTCGAACATTATATTTTTGTAGTTTAAGGCCTATTATCTTAGACTATTTATTTATATAGTTCATGGTCCTTTATCTTGGACCTTCTATTGTTTTATTTTATGGTCTTTTAGTTTGGATCATTTTTTATTGTAGTCTAAGGAATTTTGGCTTGAAACTTCTTAGTTTTATTTTAAGATCATTTTTCATAGACCATCCATTGTTATTGTTTATGTTCTTTTATATTAAACTATGTTTTTATATTTTATGAAATTTAATCATGGACCATATATATCTATAGTTTATATCCTTTCAACTGAAACCTTTAATGTTTCTAGTTTAAAGTATTCTAGGTCATATAATTTATTACAATAGATTAATGTATTTTAGATTATACCATTTATTGATGTTGTTTAATATAATTCAGATCAAACTTTATATTGATGTCATTTAATTTCTTTTGTCTCAAACCTTCTATTAATATATTTTTCTATCTTCTAGATCAGACCATTTACTATTTTAGTTTAAGGTATTTTAGCCGGGACCATATATTTCATGTATTTTAAGATATTGTATCTTGTACCAACTATTTCTAGAGTTTAATATCTTATATATTGGAACTTATATTGTTTTATTTTAAGGTATTTTAGCTTAGACCATCTATTACTGTAGTTTAAGTTATTTTAGCTCGGACCTTATATTGTTATATTTTAAGTCCATCTTGGTCAAACCATTTAATAATGTAGTATATATTTTTCTAGCTCTAACCTTCTATTTTTGTGGATTCGGGTCTTCTAGCATGAATTTATATTTCTTTAGATTCAGTCATTTTATCTCAAAACTTTTATTGTTGTAGTTTATGGTCTTTTATATTAGAAACTTTACTATTGTATTGTGATGAATTTTATCTCGGACCATAAAATCCAATAGTTTAATTTCATTTAGCTCAGACCATCTATTTTTGTAGTTTATGGTATTTTATCCCAAACCTTATATTGCCGATACTCAAGGATTGGTATTCATGAAGTGTTTTATAAACTTGATTTCATATTGGAATTATGAGTAATGAGTTTTCATTAAGTGTTTTAATACCCTATATTCAAAATTTATATTCTAAATAATTATTATTCTTGAAGGGTTCTGGAACCCTATGTTATTGAAAAAAATGATGGATGAATGTTCATGACAGTTCATGACACCCTGCATCCCCATTATGATCTAGTATGATGATTAGAGAAATATTAGGGATGTCTAATCCACTCTAATAGTTGAAATATGATTGGTAGCAATCATAACTGAAATGTTTGAATTGATAAATATGGAATGAAGAAGGCATACTAGGGATGAACACAAAACACCCTAACGTGTTGAGTTCTAACACAATGTTTCTAGGTCTCTGTGGATTGGAAGACACTTCTGACAAGGAGAGGATTCCACTAGTTTGTGGGTTAAGGGACCTTATGAATGAACTAATAAGGATTACATACAGAGTCTAGAATACATTTCCCCACTCTTTTCAAATGTCCATATAAGATTTTTGAAGAATAAAATGTCATGAAAATGAATTTGGAAGTAGGACCAAGGCTATCCAAGGAGGGTTCTAGCACCTAGGAGATGTTTAGATTCTTATTGTGACTCTCACACCCTATGCCATGTGGTTTCATGTCAGGTGGTGTGGGAAATCAAAATCTTTTGGATTGGAATATCTCATTCCATATTTGAGAAAGGGTACAATACATGGTGATTTAAGTTCAACAATGTCAAATCTGCTTGAATAGTCTAGGTATGTGTATTTTAAATCATGTTCTAGGAAGAATTGAACTAACTTGACGTTAAAATTGGTGGGAACTGGTCAATAATTAATAATGGAATAATCCCATATTCCATTCAATCAGAACAATAAATCCTATGTTTAAGGGGGTTATCTCATATAGGACCAAACATCCTCAAGGTAAAATCTCTTTGAAGGGGTTTCAATTCTCCAGCGAACCCAAGTGGTGTCCCTTTAGATTAGTCAATCCTCATTACATGTTTTATATAAGGAAACTCTTGGTGGAGGGGATCCCAAGGTCAAAGGGGTTCTATTAGAAGAACATAATCACAAGGAATTTGATGGTATCACCTAAGATTTCAAATACATAAAGGTGTTTTATGTAAACCACAATATTAAATAGGGGATTGATCACCCTAATATTTTGTTCACAATATAGTGAATAAATTAATCAAATGAGTAGATATGAAAAATTATTTTTCTAAATATTTCATGGACTATGGTGTCCAATAGGCATAGTTCTGATTTTATTGGGGGGAAAATTGGGGTTCATGAGCTTTATGCCTTTTCTGGTTACGCGCTATCATTTTTTGTAAACTCTAAAGATAAAGATTTCAGTTAAAAACAACTTGAATGGTTCTAAGACCACCATTTGTGTGTTATTAGACTAACTAGTTTTAAGTCGCGTTCCCTATTTGTTTAGGGTCTTGTGATTTTGACCATAAATGGATAATGGTTATGGTTTTAAATCATTGACCAAAGTGATTTTTGTTTAAGATTATGATGAATGTGGACCTAGAATTATGGGAGTGTTACACAACAACCTAGTTAGGGTTCCTAGGGTCAAGAGTACTCCAACATCATTTTAAGTAAGATATTAATGTGTTTAAAATCATAGATCAAGGTTCCCATGTCTGAATTCAATGTATAATAATTCCATTCAATAAATTATTTTGAATCAATCTACGGTTATGAGTTCCATTATGATGATGTCAAGGCTCATAATCATTAGAAATTCCATTCAATAGGGAAAATATTCCTTTAGTTGATGTGTCTAAGGACCTTATGAAGATCCACCTCTTACATGGTCAAACATAGTGATATCTTTTTGTTTATAAAAGTCATAGAAGATTTGAAGCAACCTAAAGTGCTCAAGATAGGAAGTGTTATTTATGGATTGAGGGGATAAAAATATGATGCAAGTGCCCCAAAAAATGGTTGACTAAGGTTAGAATATTATGGTTTTTTATAAGGAATTATTATCAATGAAGGTATTTATAGTTTCACATCATGTATTGGGGACAATATTTCTTGAAGTTTAACATCATGTGATGAGGACGTCTTCCTTGAATTTTAGCATCATGAGGTAAGGGTGTATAAACCAATGAGAAATTGTTCAAGATATCCTTGGGGACATATTATAATTTAAATGGGAATTTAGATTTGGGGAATACATTTTATCAATGCATGTGATTATTTTTGGGTGTCCACATTCTGGATCCCTTCTTGTGTATATTTACCTCATGTGCCAGCATGCCATATGTAGATCTGACACACACATACCTAGAGTCACTATGTAAGAATTGCTAAATTTTTTGTATAGTTATATGAAATTTGTATATATGGGATTTCCTGAGTTTCCCTATGCTTAATATAATGTATAAATCATTCCATAATCAACACCTTTATGAATATCCATACACATAGATCTAACTTGCATACTGAAGAGATAAGAATTCTATCATTATCCATTATTGAGTCTCTACAACATGTTTGGTTAAGGGTACCTCTACATAGATCAATATAGTAAATAAGGGTAGGTAATTTCTAGAATTAATTCTTATAAATATGAGAAAAATCACCCACAAAATATTTTCATGGATTGGGTGGCCCACTCTAAGCAATTTTAGGACTTTCCTGATTGATCATATATCCAGGGTTTTTTCATGTGAGTAGAATTTTTTCATGACATTTAACATCATAAGACTAGTATGTATCATTGAGATGAATATAAAACTCATGGAAACCAGTTCTTCCCAAAATATACATACCCTAATCAAATGGATATAAGGATATGATGTCACAATAATTCCTGTAAAATGTGTATGATGCACAAATTTTTAAAATTGAGTTTATTCGAATATACTTAGACAGTAGGGTTATGGAAGGTGTAAATCATAAAGAAAGAATATATAAGTTAACATTAGGTGGAAATGAGTGGGTATAGGTCAACCATTGATAAAGGAGTAATCCTATATTCCACCTGATTATGACAATAAATTTTGGATTTATGGGGGACCTCTCCTATGGTACCAAATATCCACTAAGAATAAAATATATTCAAGAGATAAATTCCATTATGAATCCTAGAAGGGTATCTTTGAATTTTCTAGTCTCTACTACTTGTTTTTACTCGGAATGACTGGGATAAAGACAAACCAAGGTTCATTGGGTCTTCTAACAACTACATCAACATGAGTAATAGGTTGGTATAGTCTCAGATACCAAAGATATGGATTTGGTTCAAGTAGAACACAAGATTCAAGAATCATTTGAGCACCCTATTGTTTAAATGGATGTGTGTTAAACCTGTCTTGAGGTGATGGGATAAAACATGTGATTATTAAGTACACAATCATTTATGGGGATGATATATTCAATGTGAATACCTAATTTCATGTTGTTTAACATCATGTGACTATGAAGTGTTCATGATGATTAACATCAAGTGACTATGATGTTGTTCCCTATCAAGGATATGTCCTTGTCACACCATAGAGAGTTTCCTTTCAGGTTCCCTAAGCTCATATAAGAAATACTCTATGAGATAAAAATGGATAATTATGTAGTCAATTAAGCCTCATGATAGTAGGTGAAAAGAAATATGTTGTGGTGATCACAATTTATTATAGAATATTAATTTTACATGTATTTGACTCTCATGGAGGGAACTGATTGGGATGATGATAACCCATGGATAGATACAGAATAGAGGATCTTGGTGTCACTACATATCCTACAATATTATGAATCAATTGGACCATTTTTCTTATATGGTTCCTTGTATGGGTCTGGCGAATATGTATGGAGGGGTGAATTTTTTTATATGTATTATATATAGAGACAATATTTGAGATTTGTGCATCACTATGTCTCCTATAATATAATGAATCAATACATACGTACATTTTGAAGGAAAATCTCTCCCCAAAAATTAGGCCCATATGCATAGGGTGGAATTTTTTCTGTTTATGTTAGAGTAGGAACCAAGATTTGATATTTGTGTGTTATTACGCATCCTATGATGGAAATAATCAAACCACATGTAGTTGTCGAATGGAAAACTCTTCACATAGATCTGAATCATATGTAGGGGTATTTTTCAATTCATGTTGTGGTTTGACTATGGATTTGAGATATAGGTGGTGTCACTATGTATCATGTGATGTAGGGAATCAAGCCACACATAGTTCTTGAATGGAATACTATATTCAAAGGATTTTCACATAAGCACATGGGGGAATTTTTTCCATTTATGTTGTGGATAGACTTTGAATTTGAGATCTTACCATCATTACATGTCCCATAATTTAATTAATAAATACAAACATTATTATTGAATGGATTCATTCCATATGTAAATCTATCTCACGCGTGGGGATGGGAGCACTTTATTTTTCTTTTTCATAGATCTAAATCAAGTGTAGTAAACCATCATCAAATAAACATTAAATGTGTGGATTACCAAAATGTGTCAAGGAAGTATTCATAATAGTTTAACATAATATAGTGAGTATTAATGATTTTATGTTGTTTATAATCTTTCTCCCATAAATTAATATTCAATTTGGTTTAGAGTTTTATTTATAGGACATGGGATACCATATGGTTTTAATTATTTCTTCCAGGACTTTAGATAAAATGAAGTTTAATCTCTTACTTCTAAGAAAAATGGTGCTTAATGGAATCAATGAAAAATAATTTTTTAGATACCATTCATTGGTGGTGATAATAATAAGTTCTCAATCCATCGGGTATAATGAGTAAGGTTCATTGGGATAGACCTTATGTATGATGTAAGTCTCATCTATCATGTGTTCCAACTTTAGAGGTCCATTATCTAGAACCATTGGGGTTATGAGATCCAATTATAGTTATCCCGAAAAATATAAAATGGAGGAAAACTCTTTTATTGATGGCCCATAGGATCTGATTCTAATGAAATTTTTGTTTTATTAGTGAAACCAACCTTCTTTCATTGATCCATAACAACTCATCCATCCAATTATGTGATTTCTCTTTATTATATATTTTTCTATGGATGAATACACTAATCAATGTAAATTAGGCTTCAACAATAAAAATTATGTCAATTATGTACTCCAATGAATAGGTAGTTAATTGTGTGGAAGTTTGTGTGGTGGTTTTGTAACCCCATGAAGCTTGATTAATCTTGTCAAATTAATAATTCTTATCCATTTCCATAATATATTGGATTGTATTTGATAGTCTTATTAAATGCCTCTATTTATATATTTTTGGTTTCATAATATAAGCATGAGTGTTTGTATTTGATATTGTACTTACCATATAATTTCTTCAATTTTATAGAATATAAGTTGGTTTCTTTGTTCGTCAATATCATCTAGGGAACTCTACATATGGTGATGGTATTTAAAGTTAGTAAGTATAATAGAATCACTGAGAGGGGGAGATAATAATTGATTTCCCTTTTAAAAATTTCCATGTTATAAAATGTTACCCCTATAACTTTTTAGATCTTCTTCTGCATAAAAATTTAGAAGACACAATTGTATGAAAAAGTTGTAAAGTAAACAAGGAACATAATAATTACAATATTTGACCTCAGTGTGATAACCTACATCATTTCCAAATCCACTCTTTTGGACTATATAAATTAAGTACAATGAATAAGTGAATTTTTTTTGTGATATCCCATTAGACACCATATAGGTTCTAATTGGAATGATTATACTAGCACCCAACAGTTATAGATTTTACTAAAAAAATTGTTCCACAACCAAATAAGTAACTCTGATCAAACTAATTCACAAGTATTCAATCAAGAATAAATGTATGATCTACCTTTTTCTGATCTTTGGTGTATGATATCCTTTGTTCGATGGAAATTTTATAAAATCAATCAATTTACAAAATCTATGTTCTTTATTATTAAAAATCTCATGTCCTCGCAAAATTATTCTTGAAAGTCTTTCTGATCTTTACTATATGTTTATCCCCTATCCGGTACTCTAAAAATTACTCAATTTAATCTTCTAATCAAATACATTTTGTGAATCCTCCTCTTAGAATTTTTTAAGAAATTAAACATTTTTCCCTCTGAATTATGGTAGGTATGACGTACTTTCCACCACTATTTATAGGTTCTTCAAGAAATAGACATGGAGAGAAACCTAAATTGTTTTCCCACTCACCCAATATCATAGATCCAAATTTATTTCTTATTTGAACATAATTTTAGTGACTCTATAATCAAATAGACTATTCTTGGGTATTCTAAAATCTTCATGAATTATACGGAAATTCAAAGTTGTCAACTAAAAAAATTGTAACTTTATATAATTTTTCTAAAAGTTATAATTAATAATTTATTATTCTAAACATATCTATTTATTATTCACTTTGGAACACTCTTCAACTATATAGTTCTCTTAAACCAATAGAAATAAAAATCATTGATTCAGTTTGTTCTTTCATTCCCATTTTAATATTTTGAAATAGATTTTTCATGATGGGTATCCTTACAAAAAATCATTCAATGGACTTTCACAACTAGATATTTTCAAATAAAAAATCATAGATTTGAATATGAGTCTTCCTCTATCAAATGTTAATAACCAACTAAAGTAAGAAATCCCTCAAAAAAAAGAAAAATTTACTCTATATATTTATCTAGGAAAACTAAAGATAGTTGACTATCTTTTTTCATCTTCTAAATACATCATTTGAATGAACCATATCTATCTGGTAGCTACATCAACACTTCTATATTTTTCTTTGAATCAATAATTCTTCCATTGAAATATATTTGGTCACTCAAAACCACTACAACCAATCTTCCTTCTAGATAATAATGTATCATTACAGACATGATCTCACTTTTTGTATTTACAAAAATATTCAAATTTTATTTATTGATTCACTTTTAATTTATTCTATATTTTAAAAAACTAAAATTAAAACCTTGTAGCAGAAAAATCATGGATTCTTACAAATTATCTATATTATGAATTGTGTCATGTGATTCTTCTTTCTTCTGTAAAATAATCATATTCAAATCCGGTTTTTCCAATTATCTATGTATGGGAATATCAACATTGTACAAATCATTTTCCATTATGGATATTTCTAGAAACTACATCAGGAGCTTCATTTGAATCTCTATAACCAAAATCTTGTATTCATACCTCTATCATAAGATCTATTTTTCTGAAATCCTAGACACCTTTATCTATTATGTAAGACCCTAAAATCATTAAATATTTATACCTATGACATTATTTTAATTTCATTTTTCATATTTTTTTAAACCCTCATTATGAAATCATTATCTTGGATCTATACAATTTGAAATGTTGTTTTGTCCAGTAAAATGCATCAAAATCTCTATGTCCTGAAATCTGTATCTTGATATATCTATCTTAAAGAAAATTAAACCTTCTGCGTCCTTCAAATGATTTCATCATGAGTTTTTTTATGATATTGATATATTTGGGATTTTTAAATAATTTTTTGAGTTTATTTGTAAAATTTTTCAAATTCCCAACTTTCGTATCTTCCAGAACATATAAATTTTATCTTTTCCATAAACACATCATGCTTTCTTAACATAATTTTAGAAACATTAGACAAAATAAATTTATTAACATTAACTTATTTTAAATAAACATTATTTAAAAACTTTTGTCTCAATAATAAACAAAAATTGTTAAAACTGAACATCATAAAGGATCTTCAATCTCCCCATTTGTATTTGTTAACAACTCTCATTAAACACATTTTCAACATATAGATTTTCCCAAACTAAAAGGTTATAAATTTTACCAAAACATATTCATTATGAAAATAGTGGATCCTAACACAACATTACGGGATAAAGTAATGTTTATAAAGTAATTTCATCCCTAGGTGATAAGAAAGTGTGTGGCCCTATTAAGATAAACTCCCAATAAATTTATTTCCTCTCACTTTCCTCTCTCTCTCCCATGATAGGATAACCATATATTTGTATTTATTTATGGACTTATATCCCCATTATAGGAAATAGTTATATATATTCTCTCCAATTTTTTACATAATACAATGCATGGTGGGGGACTTCTTTATGATTTTTAGTAATTCATAGGTGGAGGCTAAACCTGAAGAAATATCCTCAAATACATAAATCATTCTTTTGGCCTATATTTTTTTAAAGATATCAAAAATTTTATACTTAATTGAAATATATTATATAAACACCTCTCTACCAAAAAAATCTATTTAATGAGGTGAAAATTAATATCAAATTTCTTTGATCTTGATTTTTTGAAAAGATTTTTAGGATGATCAATTTCACTCAGATTATCACAAAATATATTTAATGGTTCATAAAATTTAACTTTAAAATATTCCATCAAAATTTTCAACAACAACAACTAAGTAAAATCCTTGGTAGAAACAACATATTATAATTCCACTGTGCTCAATGTTCATGAACTCTATTTCTTAATATGACAACTCATGAAATATTCTCCCAAGTAAATTGCACCCCAATAAGTTGATTTCTTGTCATTTCAATCTATATCCCAATCAGTGTTAACATAACCTTAAAATTCTATATCTCAACTTATTTTTTATTATAACCCATGTGAGTTTACTACTTTAATGTATCATAGAATTATATTCACTGTTGACATCTGATATTTTTTTGGATCACTCTAATATCTTCCAAAAAAGTCACAACATAAAAAATATCTGGTCTTGATGTTTTATGTTAAGGAAAACATTTTATAATTTTTTTAAAATCATTTTAATTCACACTTATCTCATCTTTATCTTTACTCATATATAACCCACTAATATAGGATTAGAAACTTCTTTAAATTCTAACTTAACAAACCTATATAAAAACTCCTTGGAATACTCTTCCTGAGATAGAAAAATGAATTTTTTATTTTGTTTAACATGTAAACTATTGAAGAAAATTAATTATACTAAATAGAAAAAACCTAAATTCTTCTTTTTTCAACTATTAAATTATAAAAAAATCATCTATAACAAAATATATTTCATCTTCATACACAATTACAATTGAGGTGTTGAAGTTAACTTTTTTCTCATACATGTTTCTAACAACTTCTACATTAGAAAAATTCAACATTATCAACCAATTAACTTGTTTTATATACCTAGCACATGGGGATATTTTCTACCCATACACGGATTCCTTCAATTTACAAACCTTGATTCAATTTTCATCTTATAAAAACTCATAAGTTTCCTCATTGTAAATATATTCTTAAAACTAATAGTTAAGGAAATATGACTTTATATATATATATAAAACATTTTAACTTCTATGTGAAACCACTAAAATAATATTATGGTATTTTATATTAATGAAACTGGAGGAAAATATTGTTTATAATAAACACCTTGAACCAATATCTAACCTTTAGAAGAATTCTTTATTTGTTTCTTCTAAATTCTCCTTGTTCATTCAACTTTTTTATGTACACCAATTTGTTTCAATAAAATTTTTATTCACTTGTGATGGAACAAGTTCCAATGTTTAATTTTTATCAAGTATATTTAATTCATTAATCATTAAATTCATCCATTACTTGTGTATTATTACTTCAGAAATAGATTATAGTTTAATATATGAAACAAGTGATTTCTGATTGTCTAATATTACTCTTCTTCTAGTTTCAATTAATGTTTTTTGATTTCCAAGCATATATTTATTTTAAAAATGATTTTTAAGGTAGTAAATTTCAAATATTATCTTTTATATTCACTTTTATCATCACATGATTCCTCTTAGTACAGATATGTCTATTTTGTCTCACATTCAATTTCTTTAGAAATATTCTATTTTTCTTCAAAAACATTTTAATCATTCTTTTCTTGGGAAATTAAATGGTCATTAAATTTCACATCATAGGAAACCACAAAATTTTCTAAATTATTTTTTCAATATTTTTAACTTCGTTCGTCAAGTGAATATCTAAATAAATATTGTTCCTTAGCATTATCAAAAAATATTCCCTTGATCATTATTTTTGTTTTTAGGTAAACTAGTACATTAAAAATAATTTATATATTTAACTAAAGGATTTTTTTATGTAACATTTCATAGGACATATTGTTTGAATCCAGTAATATAAAACATCAGTTTTGTACATGTATAGTGGTATTAATAGCTTCTCACTAGTAAAACATTAAATTTTTGTATTCTATTAAAATGTTTCTTCCCATTTTATCCAAACTTCTATTTTTTTCCTTTCTTCCATTTTAATGTTTTGGGGTTGATCACAATACTGATTATTGATTTGTTGAATTTTTAGATATGATTCATAATCATTTCATGCAAAGTATGTTTCATTATCTATTCTCATATTATTTATACAAACCTCCATGTGTCTCTAAATATCTATACTGAAAAATCTGAATTTTTCTAAAGTATATGAATTGTGTTTCATAAACATAATGTTGGTCATCTAAGTTAAATCATCAATTAATATTATAATGTATGATTTTTATTTCATTGATTGATGTCTCCTAAGTCCAAAAATATTTGAATGGATAATTTCAAGAGGTCTAGTAGATTAAATTTCAACTTTATTATTATTTATACAAATAATCATTCCATTTTGACATGTTATACAAAAATTTTCATCTCTTATTTTCAACATTGGAAGTATTCATATACCATTAAATTTAGATTTTTTATTCATGATTTTATGTAAAATATTCACTAGTCTATGTTGTAAAAATTTATATGATTCTTTAAAACATAAATAATAAGATTAACAATATTCTCCAATTTGAAAAATAATTCAACCTTTTATTTATCATTTAGTTACAAATTTTCCATATTTCACACTTTTAATGACATAATAATATTTTTTGAATCTCCCTTCTTTCTCATCATGAAAAATTTTACCTTAACTAAGTAATTGTGTTTTAGTCCATTTGAAAATAAAATTCCTTAGATTAAAATATTTATTATTCAATATAATCAATTCCAATTCCTATTATTTTTAATGAACCACCATTCTAAATTTTAACTCTCCTATATCTCTATTTTCAACATCTTTAAATATTTTAAATTATCTCATCATGTGTGAAGAACAGATACGATTAAGAATATATCATTTTTTTATATTAGTATCTTTTTAAGGATATCTCAACAACAAATTTTATTTCCTCAACGTTCTTCTTTCCATCTTACAATAAATTTCAATAAAAAAATATTTCACTATATGATTTTTCATGAATTATTTTTTTAGGGGAAAAACATGATAAATATTCTACATACTTCTTTTAGACATTCAAATTTTTTCCATTAGAGGTTTTTTAATATCTTTATATTGCACTTTTCTTACTATATTTATTTTAGGAAAAGTTCTCATTATGCTTTTTCCACTCCTTCCCCTATGCTCATACCTTCTTCTTAGTAATAAAAATATATTCCAATAGTTATACGCCTTATTCCCATAGATTCTACAACACCAAAATAACCATCAAATATTGTTCTTATATATAAGAATGACATTTTTCTATATAAACTTTTTTCAGCTTAGTAGCTTCTTTTTCCTCTAACATTATCTAGGAATGTGACATATTTATAATTAAAGAAATTTTCTTCTTTTGTGAATGTGTTTTATTTTTAACAACTATTCTAAACTGATTTTTTCCAAACACTTTATTTAACACCTAAAATTAATGAAAAAAATTTCTAAATTTTACATTTAATGGGTAGATATTTCACATGATTCTTGGAGTGATTTTTTATGTATATTTAAGAAAATTACTATTTTACTTCTAAAGCATTGTTAAAAGATTCATTAAATATTATTAAGGACCTTTTAGCCTCAAGGATATTTGATTGAGTTTTTTGACATCATCTTCAATAAATTCCAACAAAATAATGAGGTCCTTATCTATATTAGACTATTTATAAATTTATAGTTTTTATTTTAAGATATTCTAGATATACTATTATTGATGATTTAGTAGATAATTTCCTCCATCAACAAAATTTAAACCCCATTTTATCATCATTCTGATTTCATTCTTAAGAGTTTCGATTTTCTATACATTTTACATGATTTCATATGATCTATTACTCTCTGAAAGATTCTTCACCTCCTTATTCATTATAATTGAAAAAATCTTCCTTTTTTCCCAACATTTGTAAAAAAGGTTCGGATTCTTTTTGAAAATTCATCTTATGATGAAACATTCTCATTTAACCCATATTCATCTTTCGTACTCAGCATCCTTCTTCTGTTTCCAGTGAACTTATTCTTTCCACTAGTTTAATTATTTTCAATATTTGAAGTTTAAGAAAATAATCTCTAGTGATTTTTTTCATTAAAATGATATTTAAATTCCCTAAAATTCATTTTCAAGAAATTCATAGAATAATGTTGGATTCCACCACACTCAGAACACTTGATGGGGGATTTACCTCCATAATATCATCTTCCTATTCGATAATTCTATCAGCTAAGTGACATGATTTTTTCATTCAACTCATAATCCTATTTATATATAGAGTCACAAGTATCAAAATCTTTATCATATTTAATTTTTTTCATTCACATAGATTTAAATTCTATTTCATCATTGACATTATTTTTGAATATTTTAGATTTTATCATTTCCTAGGAAATAAGAATGTTATTAAATTCACCAAGTGAAAAATTTTCCTTGTCATCATAATCATATATTTTAGAATTAAAACCTTTCCCAAAATTTTCTCAAGATTTTTATAATAATTATAAAATATTTCAAGATATATCTAAAACCACTAATATTTCAAAAAACATCCTTCACTTTGGTGAACTACTCTATAATAGTTTCTTCACCTCAAAATCTTATGTCCTTAAACCTCATAAACTAGATTTTTAACACCAATTACTACAATCTATTATTTAATTTTAAAATAATTTTGATCATGGACCATGTTGTCTTTTCTGTTTTTAGACCCATCACCTCGATATAACCATTTTCTAATAGGGATAAAATAATAGTATTTGTATCCTTTCTATCAATACCAATGTTTCTCTGATCAGAGAATGTCATAGGAGTGTATTTCTTGATGGGTGGAAACCCAATTATAATAGCATAAAAAACATCCTAGATAATTTATAGAAGATAATGAGTCATTGTGTTTTTTATCCCATGATATTGTTTTCCAACAAAAGGAGTAATTGTTCAAATTTTTACATAATTTTAAATATCCATGTAAATGATATAACAGGGTAACCTTCCATTTGATATCACATGATGTTCTGAAGGATCATTGAATCATAGATAAGGGGGGTTGAATCAGTTCTTATCTTTTTACAAATATCTTCTTTAAGAAACATTACTCATGGAACTTGTCATAATTTATTCCTTATCAAAATTATATAATCTCATATTATCGGTAATGTAGCAATGTAAACATGGAACACAAGGTATACATGGTTAGGACCTAGTTTGAGACCTACATCCTTACAGTACCCACTCACATGGGACTATGGAAATTAACTATAATGAAAACGTGATTGAAAATATTCCCTAAATTGTTATTCTGATGGAAATCTTTATAAAACATTCATTAATTAGAATTTCTTATCCATAACATCAAAATCACAACATTAAACATTATTCTTTCTTGGTCATATGTTCATGACCCACAAAATTAAAAAATATATAGAAACAGACAAAGAAGACTATTATCTATCCATTTATCTAGGAAAAGTGAATATGGTTTACTATAATGTTTCAATTTATAAATACTTTAGTTTCATGTTCCATCTGTTTTTGGTAGCAACTTCAACACATCTCACTTTTTCATTATTGGGATACTTTGTCATGAAAAATATATTTGGTCACTTCGAAACACTTTACCTATTCTTTATTTTCCAAATAATGGTTTTTAATATAAAAAATGATCTCCCATTTAGATTTTCACAGATTTTAAAATATGATTTCTTGATCCAAATTACATTTCCTTTCAATTTTTTGAAACCAAAAAAAAATCCACAACAATAACTTCAGATATTCTTAAAAATTATTTTCTAGGTACATCTCGTAGTAATTATCTTTTATGGATTTTTTGATGATATAAATATGATAATTTCAATATTTTATAGATCAAATTTCATTATGGATCTTCTAGAAAACTGAATTAATATTTTCAATTGATTGTCTATGTCTAAAATGTTTTGGTCAGACCTCTAAATCCTGATCAATCTATTTGAAAGCTTCAATATCATAATTTATAATTTTAAAACCTTATAACAATAGAAAATCAATACTTATAACTTTCTTAAAATTTTTCTATTTGAATTATTTTTCATTCAGAACCCTCAGACTAAAATCTTCAGTTTTGTAATATATTCTTCCTAAACATGTTTTTTCTGGTAAACTACATCTGAACCTCTATTTTTGGAAATCTATGTCGAGATATCTCTTTCTTAAAAGAAACATCAATATACCCCATTATTGGAAATATTTTATAATGTGTTTTTAAATGATTTTTAGAATTTTGAGATTAGGAATGCCTCACCTAAATTGATTTCAAAAGTTCTACAACATCCAAACTTACCTAACTCTTGTACGTTATAAATTTCATCGTTTTTGTCAATATAAACATTTTCTATAAAATTTCCTAAAATGTTAGAAAAAATAATTAAATAGCATCCCCTATTTAACAAAAACATTCTTTACTGAAAGTTATTTTTCAATTGAATTTTTTTTTAAAAAAACATCACAAAGTATCTTCAATATTAGAATTTTAAAATTTGTTTATATTCTTTAACCTTACATCTTTCAGTGGTATTTTCCCATCCCATTTGAAAAGTAATTTAGTAACGATGAGCATGCAATTAAACTGATTAGCTGTAGAAATAGGATACAACCCCACAATGCATATTCCCCATATAGAAAATATCCAGGAATATTTTAATGTATATAAAACTCTAGGGATTTATAGATGAAATTTTCTTGAACCTAAAATACATGAACATTATTAGTGATTTTCACATAGTCATGTGTCTTTGTTTTCTAGTTTTAACCAATCCTCTTCATTTTATGAATGATTCTAGTCCTATAATGATGAGTATTTCTAGTGCCTATATGGAATTATTTTATGATGGAATGGATATCTCTTTATTAAATGTTTTTAAGGAGGAATCCATCAAATTATCAATTGTAGAAATATTTATACCCATTTGTCCCATCTTGAAGGTTAAATTATTTTGAATGACATCATTTTTCCCTTTTGGATCGATCTGATAGGAGGGTCCCATTTTGGTGGTTATCAACCATTGGATCCATCCATCCATGGGTGGAAATCCATTCATTATTCTCCAAGGTATTTTTGACCTGATTTATTTCCTTCATGTCACAAATGATTACTAAGGAGACCATAATTCGGTGTGTGATGTGGAAAAATACATCATCATCATAGGGGTTATCCAGGAAAATGGATGAATTTTTCAATGTGTATATATGAGAATTATATGATAAGGGTACATGATATAATGTTGGTTCAAAAGGGAACTCCTCAATTAATCCACTTTTATAACTGAAGAAAGGGTTTAATTCTTCCTTCTTGATGGAATAATCACCATTTAATATTTTGATCACTCGATCTGAATCAACATTGATATTCAAGTATGATATCTAATCCTATAGGGATAGTTCTAAGCTAACAATAAGGGCTAGGTATTCTACCCCATTATTAGTGAACCCTTCAAATAGTGATAAAGAGTATGGAAAAACTTATTTTTTCAGAGAAACAAATACAATCCCTAGACTGACCATATGGAGCCCTGGGGTTCTTATACTATTTTCAATTATACTTCAATAAGCACCATAACAATATATCTAACACATTATAAGAGTAAAATAGACATAGAAACATCTTATTCTTGAAGTTTAGTTTCAACTTGTATTCTTTTTTGGGGTGGTGTTTACATCAAGGAAACATGCCAATTCCTACCCTCTAACTAACATTTGTATCCTGAACTAGATGTCATGTTGTTAATAAATGGACACCCATAATTCCAAAATCTCATTCAGAAAAGGGAATACAAGGATATACATGAGTGGGTTAATATGAGATACCATGTGGCCTTGATTATAACATAAGTATTATTTCATCTTTTTCACTGAAAAGATTAGTTTTAGGTATTTATTCTTGATATCAGAATACTGGGTATTAGTAAAAAGAATCATTTGAATGAGATATTATGGGATATTTTCATTCCCCACATAATTTTTATGTGCTATTAGAGTTCCAAGTGACCATTCCATGGTATCCACAAACAAGATAAGAGACTTTCCATCAACGGATGACATCAAGACAAGTTGTTACATTATGTACTCCTTGATCCTCTCAAAGCTAATTTAGAAATCCTCATACCATCAGTAGGAAAATACCTAAATAATTAACATGGTGATGGGGGATATTTTCTATCTAGGTTAGATATGAAACAATAAATGTATGTGAGGTTTCCTTGGATCCTAGTCAGTCATTAAATATTTTTATTGGTGACATTGCTAGGATTTCACTAGTCTTCTTCAGATGGGACTCAATGCATCTGTATCATACCCCAAAGCCGAGAGATTTCTCTAATGTTACTTCAAAATCACACATCAAAGGATTGATCTTCAAACTATACTACCACAATGTTCTTAAGATTGAATTAATTTCCATGAGGTGGTTAAATTGTTGTTAAGATTTGACTACTATGTTATCTGTATTATATTCTACCATTGAACCCAAAAAGGGCTTAATGATATGATACATGGAACATTGGTATGTTGAGCCAACATTATTTGATCCTAATGTCATGAATTTATAAAACAAATCCCCTAAGTTGATATGAAGGTGGTGGATTCTTAATCTTTAGGGTTATTATTTATATTATTATACCCTGAATAAATATCCATGAAGGAAAGGTTTTAAAAGCTATCATTTTTATCGATATAAATTTTTTTGATTGGTAATGGGAAATAATCCTTCCTATGGTGTAAATTAAGGTCTCTAAAATCAATGTAGACCCTAATCTACACATTCATTTTATTAATTGGGATTACATTTGGAAATAATTTTGGGAATTTCACTTCCTTAAAAAGGTTTTCTTTTATAAATATTAAAACATCTAATTCTAAATTAATATCATTAGAACGCTTCATCTTCCCAGCTACTATCTTGAAATATTTAATTTCATTGGGTAACCCTATGTTATGAGTATCTACCTGAGGTTTCATCCCAGTAATCTCTATATATATCCAAGAAAACATGTCTCGATGCTGGTTAAAGAATGCATTATATTTATTTTTCTTCTGAAGAGTAATGGTAGAACTAATTAAAAAATGATTAGGGTCATATTATATATCTAAATTAACATTAATGAGATCGATGATGGTGGTATAGATTCCTTCCACTAATACAGGAGGAGAGTTATATAGTTCATTATCTTATTCATCAATATCTATGTCTATAGAGAAATATTTAGACTTTTTTTGTAATAAGAGGGTAATTGTATCACTATTGAGGTTAGAGAGGCCATGGGAATAGAAATTTTCATCCTATACTCCCAAAATCAATTCATTTATATTCTTGGAATTCTTGTTTTATTTTATGATGCCACCGGGGAAAGGAGGAGTGTGATCATCCGGGGTAGTAGTTAATTCCTTAGGGGTGTCATTAATTTTTTAATGACATGAGGGAATTATCTGCTCCCAAGAGTGAATTATCCCAAACCCAATCAATAAATCCAATTCATTTAGCATTACTACCATCTCATGGACATGATACAGGGAATTGTTTTGTTTATAATAATATACGAGGGTAAAATCTTCTACCTCAATATAGTTTATGGGTATCACATAATCACTTTAAATCTTTCTCATAAGATTTATAGGGGTGGTCCCAAATCTATAGGGGGATGAAACCATAATATAATCATCCTCTATTGTTTTTTCCTTCTTTATTATAGAAACATACCTCAATATATATTTCATCAAAATATTCGTTGTGGAAACCATCAAAATTTAGTTTTCTGTCCAACCCTTTGATGTGGAATTTTAATCACCACTGAAATGTTAATGGTACCTCCACATGGATTTAAATATATGGTCTTACAAGTAGGATATTATATTAAGTGTATTAAAATATAACCATGAACATGACATTAGATGTGATCTCACCAAACTAGTCCTCGATCTTGATCTTTCTAAGTGGTTTTTATCACTTTTATCACATACAATAATTGATATATTTTAGATACAAATATTTGTCGATATATAAAAAAATATAGAGGGTCTAAATTGGAATGAGGATGATCCTAGAAAATTGGTCAAGAAGGCAACTTTTTACGATAAAATTTTGGATTTTTCCTGAAATGTTTATGGTTTTTATATGTCCTTGGATAACTTCTTCATGGTCCAAATTTGTCAGTGAGATGGTGAAATGAAATTATAAGGGAATCACATCCCCTCCGTAAATCGTGGCTATATGTACTTCAATATTGAATTCATATGGGCTTTTTAGGGCTTTAATTAGTACCTCTATAAGTTTTCATGAAATATGGACAAATTACATTATTGATATTTTTACTAGAATAAATTCTATTTATTTAAAAATGTCATACTTTTGTGCAAGAGTTCTATGATTCAAAATATGTGGTTTCTATTTATTTTATGTACTTTGAGTTAAATGTTTTGTGGTTGATAGGCCTAGATCTTGATAATAGGTTTAAGGAGCTTATATAAGTGGTGCAGGCCACATTAACCTTTCCCTTCGTACAGGATGATCAGACAATCTCACACCCACCAGTCAGTCATGTAAAATGATTGGTATTGAACAACTATTGGAGGGATTTAAGTAATATAAATTCTTCTATTGGCCTTTGTAAAGTGATCTCCTATACATATAATCCATATATATAGCTTCTATGGGAATGTGACTGAAATATTGGGTTCATCCACACCTATGCCATCCCCAGTATCCTTGGATTTGCATCCTCAACCTACACCTCCCCAATCAAGTATGGGGAACTCATACATAGAGTCATATTCATAATCATATAAAGTATATATTAACTAAACTAAATTAACAATAAAAAAAATGACCACTTTATTGTATGAGGGTTCACTTGGGTGGGGTTGTCTCTATTCTCTGAATGTCAAAGTAATGAATTCTACAATATTCAATGTTTGTGCGGGAGTTATATTTGACACTTTCTCTTGATATTTTTCCAATGTAATATGGTTATACCTACCATGAAAGGGTGTATTAAATGATTCCACCCTAGGTACAAGTAATATTTTTGTCTTGAAAAGATGTTCTCTCGGGGTGGCATGAGATCTCTCAATTGACTTTACAGTCCTTAATTTATCAGACTTCTCTCAATGTATGGCCAGAAATTCATTCCAATCACCCTCTTTTTCATGTAGTGTGATGGTTACATAGGTCACCTCTGTTAGGGAATTATCTCATGTCACTTTTCTACAATAAACCATAATCTAGATGATTTATTTGAAGATAATGATGTCCTGGATGGTGTGACCCAGACTTCAACGAAATGGGATGTAGTCAAGATGATCAGTGAGGTTGACCTTGTGGAATTTTTTGGGCTCTAGTACCATGGTTAGGTTATTTATTATAGACATATTAAATAACTTGGTACATTATCATTTTATAAAAAGTAATCATTATTATTACATTCATCGAATATTGAGTGATCTTGATCACTTATTTTCTTCTACTCAAGGGTGATTTTGTAGCAGCTACTACTAAATGTGTGGTGAATGATGAATTAAATAATATTGACTGCTTGATTGGGTACTTCTATTAGTTCGAAGAAAACAACAAGAGTCAGTTATTTAATAATAGTTTTTCCCTATTTCTAGGTCATTAGTTGAGATTTTTCTCTTGATTTTTAAATTTTATATTCTAGGAATTGTGTCGCATATGTAAATTTAGAGAATCAACAGTGATACATCAATAGGATCAGAGGTGTTTATATATCATCCTAAATATTTTTAGCATATACTACCATCAATTTCTCTTATAAGAGTGAGATATTTATTGAATAGGTTAATCCTTTCCATATGGAGATGAAATCTGAAACCATCTCATTTTCATTTTGTCATCAATTTTTAAGTTCAACAACTACTTTTTCTTTGATATAGTGATGAAATGATAATGGTATTGAACTCAAAGGTATTCCTATTCTATAATGAATCGTGTGGGAAGGATGATTTAACAAAAAAAGGATCACCCTATATGAGTTTTTACAAAACATCTCAGTTTTGTTGCCTCCTGCTATTCTTAGGATCCCATCATCAGTCTGCATTGAGACACAAAGTGTTTAAGATGTTTCTATGGATCTTCTGCACTATCAAAATTCGATAAGGGAGGATTACTAAATATAGATTTGGTGTCTCATCCAACTATTCAAGATATAGCTACATCTCATGCTACATAGGTACCCACTAGCCTTTAATGGCTTTCATTCATGCAGCTACGTACTCAATAGAATTGAGTAGGTGTATAGGTACCCCGTTCTTGACTAGATCCCATATATATGGAGTAAATATGGCTTGATGGAGTAGCCAAATTTTCAAATCCCACTGATTCTTGATTAGTGTTAGGACATAATGGTCATCAAGATAGGGGAAAGGCTATCAATATAATGGATGATAGTTATGATCATGTTTTACTTTATCACTTATGAAGACCAGTAGATTGGATCTAGAGAAATAATGATGCTTATATGTAACTCATTATGTTGTGTTATCACTCTCCTTATATGGGGGATGATGGGTGCTGGTCATTGAATGAATATGATACCCATCATTAATGATTCCTCATAGTAGTTTATCATTGACTTTTCTAAGATTTTGTATTTCATTATCATATCATGAAAACCATTCATATATAGAATGAATTTTTGCTCCACTAGGTGGTGAGTAGGATGTACACATGCCTTTTACTTCATATTTGGATGTGTTCCATCGTAGAGGTAGAAATTCCTCATTTGAATGAACTATGTTCTCTTTCATTATATGATTCCACATATGTGAAATCTCAAATTTTGCATCTATATCACCTACTACATGAGGAATGGTTTCTATGTTTCAATCCTCAACATTTACATCTTGGTCTTCATTATCTACAATGTTAATGGTGATGAAATTCACTATGTTCTATCAATAAATGGTAGTTATTTCATTACACTTTTCATAATATGGTGATTCTTCACTGATTACTACTCATTTGAGTGTTGCATCAAGTTATTTCTCTGACCACTGACCATATGTGACATTTTTTTCTTACGACCCTTGTGGGGTTTGATTAAATTCATTGTACATTCCTTCTTTCTCAGTTGGTGGATAATGGCCTAAAGGTAGTTTTCAGTCACGTTAGACAAATGTGCCCTAGATTGAAAACGTGTACCCAATGTCTAAGGAATAAATGGGATGAAATTCATCAACATTTACTTCTGAAATCTGAAAATATTGGTTCCATATTGGGTGATGATAATGATTAAAATTTCCCCATCCCTATAGTCTAGGCTTGATTCGGTGCCATTATTGGCACTTTCTCATCCTATTGTTTATTATTTGATGATTCTAATCAAGGATCTGATAGCTCTTAAAATAGAAATTGACATATAAATTCCCCCACCCCTATGGGATGGGATTCATATAGAACTATTGAGGACTTATCTAGGACCCTCTCATGGTGTGACAAACCTATTTATAGGACTTGAGATAAATATTCCTCAAGCCCTAGGTTTGGATTGCAGATTCCACTTATATTTTTTGGATCCTATCTAGTTTTTATGACCCTAGTGGTTGAGGTGGTAGTAAAAAATCTTCAATCCCTGTGGTATGGGTTCACTCATAGATAGCTTCTATGGTTGAAGATTTTGTGATCCATTCAATTTGGTGAAATTGTTCTCTTATACGTGCTAGGTGAAATGGATTCATATTATGGGATTTATTTATTATGGAAATATATTAGAAAGTTGAAAAATTAAAATATAATCTCTAAAATGTGTTCCCATTTGTTTGAGGGGGCTTGCTTATGAGTAAATTGGAAGCCAATATGCTATGTTTGTGAAGTATTTTTATCTTCAAAGTGGGGGGGACTCATTTTACTATCCAATTAGACTATTAATTACCCCATCCCATAATTTCTATGATGTCTATGGCATTAAAAAATTCCATATCTAGGGATTTTAATTGTTCAACTAGTGCAATGAAGTGAAATGATCTATGCATTCCCCATCCTTCGATATATATATCGAACAATGCATCAATGGTTAGTTATGAATGGGTTTTGGTGCTATGAAGGAAATGATGATGTAGATTGATGTTGTTTTTTATAGACTTGAGCCATAGGCCATAGGGATTATGGCATCCCACCTTTTTATTACATAACTTTTCATTACATTTTCGAAACAGAGAATCTTTAAAGTCAAGTGTCTTAGAAATCAGGAACATAAAACATGAAAAAAACCTAAAAAATTCTTCTAAGACACTCTTAAGGGTTAATCTTGGGTTCATCATATATAAAATTACCGCATCACATAACCTGGAGACATACATCAAAGGAAAGGGTGAGCAGAAGGCTCAGTAAGGAAAACAATTGAAACAGTTGATATGTGATCTTGAGCAATATTAATAAGAACATGATAAAAGTCATAAAGGCAAGATAAATCGAAGAATAGGAATATCATAATTAAAATAACTTGAATAATAACATGAATATGTGGCTACAACATTTCATTTAGACATTCATGAACATATCGCCAAGGTTTATCCCTAAGGTGTTATAAAAATTACCAAGGTTGTACACCAAGGTATCGTGAAAACTTATCATCTATGGAAATTAATTCTTTACCCAATGCATTAGAATGCTCTCAGGGCACAACCTTCATATTTATTTACATTCATGTGAGCCACATAATAATAATCAAACATTTCATAAATAACCCATAGACAATAATAGAAATGGGTTTCATTTCAAAATTGTTACGTTTTAAGAGTGCTTAAAAATAAGATAATTATATCATATATAACCCATGGAAGGGAATGAGAGTTATATGTATGTCAATTTCAGAATAAAATATATCATTTTTATATATTTATTAACACCCATAGAAATTAAATAGGTCTGGGTATTCACATAAATAAACAAGGTAATTTCTTGAGAAAAAGAGAAAGAAATCTTGAGATGAAATTTTTGCAGCATTACGACTATATAACATGGTTTTAGAAAATAATAAAAATAGAGGGTATAACGGTAACCCACTCATAAATAAATCATATTAAAATATAAATACAGAATAATAGGGATATAAGAACTTGGTTTTGATATTTTGATCACATACCACAAGAAAAAGGAAATTTGAAAGGAAAGAGAAGATGTGATTTCTTTTACGAGAAATTCAGCAGCCTAACAACATCCATTAAAAATTCAGAAAACAAATTAATGAGAGCGGAAAGGGTCTCTTATAAATTAGACATGAAATGGATAGTAATGAGAACATATAAGAGCATACTATCAATATAATGAGATGGAAACTAGAAGACAAAACATGAATGAATTCATGACTTCAAAGAGGAGGCTAAAAGGATCTATTTTCTTAAAGAGTAACATCGAAATCTTGAAGGTAGAGACCTTGGGAGGAATGAGGGAACCTTGGGAGGACACCTTGGGAGGTAAGGAGACCAGAAAATCATTGAGGATGATTTTGGAAGGAAACGAATGAGGTAAATGGCTTGGTATGTATAGGTAAAGTGAGTGAATAAATTATTAATTTCCAAGGGACACCTCATTGGTGGTATTTGCAAAACCATGGGCTTGCCCAAGGTATTTTCCCATGGTAGTGGCCACTTGGGACACCTCATAGAATATATCACTATTCATTAGTCGATATGAAAACATACATCATTATTACATCATTAATGATGTCATCAACCACCTGAAACGTAAAAGTGCATTTTTACTATTCACCGATAATTCAATTGTTTCAGAAAAAACCCAAAATTCCCTCAAACCTAATATAAATGTGCTGAATTCAAAAATAAACTCCATTTTATGAAAATATTTTTCAAAATATTTTTAATTTAGTTTTTAATTACAATCTCTATTTATTCTGAAAATATAACTTTAAAACTATAACTTATTTTGTAACACCCTAAAATAGAAATCAAGGACCCATAAAAATATCATATACCCATAAGACAATAAATTAACGATTTATGATAAAATTTTATGAAAATAAATTTCTATTTAAAATTATTTAATTAATTATAAAATTGTAAATAAAATATTTATGGCGTACAAAAATACCAAAACTTAAACTATGATCATTTTTTCACTGTTAAGATGTCTATTATGTATTTAGACATTCATGGGTGAAGTTTCTATTTTTTTGGTCAAATTACTATTCATTACTATTCATATGGGTGTGTTACTATTCCAACTTTACTATTCACTAAAAACCAATTTGATCTTATTAGTCTCTAAATTTCTCACTGATCACAACAGTAGAAGACCATTTTTTGAAAATTATTTCACAATATTAATTATTTAATGAATACAAAATTATTTTAAAATATCATTTTTTCCTAAATTCATCAATAATACACATCCTATATTTATCCGAATATTTGAAATTTACAAAATTTTCCATAAGAAGAAATAACAATTTTATTTATATGAAAGGATTACACAAAGAAGCTAAGGTCTCGTTACATAGCCCCTTATAACACCAGCATATGACCTATGTGTAAGGTGTGCTATGGTGATAGAGTCTTGGGGTTTCTCAGACAACATTGCTCGAGTGGTGATTTTTATCAGCTTGAACTTCTCCCTTAGGCTATTCCGTTCAAGATTCATACATTGAAGTTCAACTTCGGCTTGGTCCAGAGCAGAGCCTAGTGATGCTACCTCCATCCCAAGCTCTGACAGATGGGCTTTATATGGCTCGAGTCTACTAGATGAGGCCATTCAAAATTTTTTCTATATTAATTATCCAAGATAACAGTATTTATAAAATCACAACGTTAAGATTATAGTTTCCAATGGTCATATTTACCAACGGTCATATTGACCAATGGTCATATAATAGTCGAAACCCAATGGTCACATTTGAATTATACCAACTTCATTAATTAAAGCTTATAGTTTTGTTGAGTATAAAATAAAATAACACACAAAATTAAGAAACAAATATAATTAAAAATTTTGGGTTGTTATATTCTTCCCCCTTAAGAAATTTCGTCCCTGAAATTTTATCTCTTATCCTCTGATGGGAAATGGTGTGGGTACTTCTGTCTCATGGACTCCTCCAGTTCCCACGTGGCTTCTTCAAATTTTTATTTCCTCCACAACACCATAAAAAAGGTATGTAGTCTTGTTGTGTTGATCCTTGTCTCAACGATCCAAGATCTCCACCTGCAGCTCCTCATAAGAGAGGTCATGTTCCAATTGTACCAGCTCTGGATTTAGTACATGTGAAGGGTCAGGTATGTACTTCTTCAAGAGGGATATGTGGAAGACATCATGAACTTGGGCTAGAATTTGAGGAAGTGAAAGTTGATAGGCCACTTCTACCACATGACCGAGGATTTCATAGGGGCCAATGTACCTAGGGTTGAGCATAGCATTCTTACCAAACCTCATGACTCTCTTCCATGGTGAAATCCAAAGAAAGAAATGTTCACCAATATTAGACTCTAAGTCCCTTTGATAGTTTTTAGCAATGTCTCTCTTAATATTATGCCAGTAATAATGATCACAAAGGTCCCTATACATTTTTGTGCTACCGGGATGTATAGAGAAAGTAGAGCTATGAGAATCATCTATCAAGTCCTTCTTTATTTCTAGAATATATGGAACACATATTCTTGTACAAAATTTTAGTACACCTTCTTGATCAGTATTGAACTCAAGAAACTTCTCATCCCTCACAACCTCATACTTCTTCTATAACAAAGGATCTTCTTTCGGAGATTTCTTGATCTTCTCTAGTAGTGACAGTTGAGAAATCATTTGGGTTATGGTTGAGGATTTCCCATCCTTTATAATTCCCATTTCCAGTTTTACTTGGTCATTGACCAAAGGATCTCTTTGAATCCTTATAATGGAAAGAACAATTGGGTCTTTCCTACTTAATTCATCGACAACTTTGTTTTCTCTTCTGGGATGATAATGAGTTGAACAATCATTGTCTTTAAGGAGTTCCAACCATCTCCTTTGTCTCATATTATATTCCTTTTGTGTGAAAATATACTTCAAACATTGATGGTCTCTGTATATATCTCATTTCTCCCCATAAAGATAGTGCCTCCATATCTTCAGAGCATAAAACAACCGCCGCCAGCTCCAAATCATGCGTATGATAGTTCTCCTCATGATTCTTCAACTGTCGAGATGCATAATTAATGAACTTATCATTTTTCATGAGGACGCACCCAAGCCCTTTTATACATGCATCGCTAAAAATAATGAATCCTTCTCCACATGAGGGCAGAGTTAACACTGGTGTAGTAACCAATTTCTTCTTCAGTTGTGGGAAACATTAATCACACTCATTTGTCTAGATGAACTTGACGCCTTTTCGAGTTATCTTGGTTAATGGATAAGAAAGTCATGAAAATTTTTTCACAAACCTCCTATAATATCCCCTTAATTCAAGGAAACTTTGAATATCTATTATTTTTGTAGGTTGAGGCCACTCCTCTACAAATTTTGTCTTTACAGGGTCAACTTTGATTCCTTCATTGGTAACTATGGGCCTTAAGAAAGCAACATGTGGTAACCATAATTCACATTTACTGAACTTTCCAAAAAGTCTCTCCTTCTGTTGAGTTTGCAAAATAACCCTAGATGATCCTCATGACGTTAGGAATATATCATAATATCATCAATAAAAACTACCACAAAGTTATCAAGATAGTCTTTAAAGACCATATTCATCAAATCTATAAAAAAATATTGTGTGCATTAGTCAGTCTAAAAGGCATAACAACAAACTCATAATGTCAATATCTTGATCAGAAGGTAGTTTTTGGAATATCTTCTTTCTTCACCCTCAATTTATGATAACCATATCAAAGATCAATCTTATTGAAGAATTGAGCCCCATGAAGTTGGTCAAATAGGTCCCAAATTATTGGAAGAGGGTATTTGTTCTTTACTGTGATCACATTCAGTTTTCTATAATCAATGCATAACCGCATTGATCCATCCTTCTTCTTCAAAAAGATAACAGGTGCTCCCCAAGGAGACACACTCTGTCGGATAACCCCCTTCTCCAAAAGATCTGGGAGTTGTTTCTTTAGTTCCTCCAGCTCCACATTTTCCTTCCTATATGGGGACTTCGATATTGGATGAGATCCAGGTACAAGTACAATAGATAACTCTACCTACCTTTCTGGTGGAGGTCCAGGAAACTCCTTAGGGAATACGTCAATGTATTCCTGGAATATGGGTACATTTTCTATCCTCAAACTCTCATTTCCTTCTTCTTCTTCACTAATCAATTCCATAAATAAGGATACATGAGGTTCTTCAAGAAAAAGATTAGGTTGTGATATCTCTCCTTCGAAGATAACTATATGGTTTCTATTCAAGACTACTGATATTTTCTTACTTCTGCACTTGATCTTAGCATTTTACTTTGAGAGCCAGTCCATCCCTAGTATAATGTCGAATTCCAATGTGGGAATGACTACTAGATTCGTGATAAGAATGTGATCGCCAATGTAAATACTAGATTTTATCAACACTGATGATGCTTGGATAATCCCACTAGGAGTCTTGACTGATAACACTACTTTTAACAAGCTGGGGGTTGATTTAAATTCTTTACAAACATTGAGGAAATAAAGGAATGTGTAGAACCAGAATAAAAAAATTACTTGATATCTTTGAGAGAACAACAAGAGTACCTTCTACCATATTATTTGGAGCTTCAACATTAGTTATTGTGGTAGCAAAAGCACAACTTTTCTCTCTTGGCCTTTGTTGGGGCTGATGGTGGTTCACCTCCACTACCCTCGGATTTGGACAGTGATTGGAAAAGTGCCCAAGTAGTCCACACTTAAAGAAATGGACATCAAGTAGGTCCTACCCCATCTTCCCCTTGTCATTAGTGTTTGGAAGTTGAGGTTTCGCCTCAATAAGACAATTCCTTGCAATATGGACATATCTTACACACTTGTAGCATTTTCCGCTCCCAATCAGGTAGTTCCCCGAATGCTTCTTCCCACATTTATTACCCATGGTACGTTGCACTTTCATGCCTCTTCTTCCTTGATCAAAGGTCCTCCCTAAGATTGGATCCATTGATATATTTTTTTCATTGGATTTATGAGACCATTGGGTCTCACCAAACTCTAGTTTGACTTTCATCACACTTCGCACGATCTTTTCATAGTTGTCATAATCTTGGTTGGCTAGATTCTTCCGAAAATGAGGTCTCAGTTCACCAAAGAATCTATTAACATTTCCATTTGGATCCATGACAAAGATAGAGGTGTAATGTAAAAGTTAGGTGAAGATTATCTCATAGCTTCTGAAAGATTTGTTCTCCTTCTACTTCAACTTGAGAAACTACTTCTCTATTCTTGTTCTCCTGGATCGAGGGAAATACTAACTGAAGAAAATCCCTTTGAACTCTTCCCACTCCATTGATTCAACCTTCACTCTTTTCCTCGTGTTTTTAATTCTCCTTCTACTTCAGCTTGAGAAACTACTTCTCCATTCTGGTTCTCCTGGATCGGGGGAAATACTTACTGAAGAAAATCCCTCTAAACTCTTCCCACTCCATAGATTCAACTTCCACTCCTTTCCTCATTTTTTAATCAGATCCCACCACTAATCATATTCTCCTTAAAAGAGATAGATATACAGGGTGACCTTCTCTTTATCTGAACAGCAGATCACAGAAAAGATCTTCTCGATAGATCAGATCCACTGATTAGAAATCAATGGTTCAGTAAATCCACTAAAGGTTGGTGGTCATTGACGCATAAAGGACTCAAAAAAATGTTGTTCCCTTCGCGGTGAGATAGGTCTTTGAGCTTGATTCCAGTTATTTCCCATAAATTGTGTCAGTTGGTTCACCATTCACATGAATGTTTCCATTCCGGCTTCCATCAGAGGGTCGTCAGTGCATGGTTCATTGCGGTCACCATTTGCACAGTTCCTCCTATTTCCCACCATTTCTAAAAGGATAAAACCTTAGTGAGAAACTTATTTCATTTATGAATCTTTTAACTATAGAGGATTTTATGTCTTTAAACTTCATGATTAGAAAATTAATTTTCTCTGTAATTCCTTCATAATGATTCATAAAAATATTGTGATTAACCAAAAAAATCCCACTAAAGTGTCGTAACCAAGAGTACATCAAGGCCCATTGTCATGCACCAGTTACCATTCGATTCTTGATAAAAGTTTTGTTTTCGAGTTTTACCCCTATGTACATCTGTGCCAGAGCCGCCTCGACCTACTCATATCCATACAGTGATGTATTTGCTTGATAAGCCACTTACTTAATACTCACCAAAATACCAAGAAGTTTTTCTATATTTAAACTTTTCTAAAGGATTATTCCAAAATATTTCATAGCCTAATTTCCATAAATAACAGAACTATACTTTGATACCAACTATGGCATCCTGACTTTTTATTACATAACTTTTCATTACATTTTACAAATAGAGGATCTTTATAGTCTAGTGTCTTAGAAATCCGGAACATAAAACTTTAATACAACATAAAAAATTATTCTAAACAACACTTAAGGCTTTATCATAGGTTCATCCTATCTAAAATTACTTCATCACATAACCTGGAGATATACATCAATGGAAAGGGTGAGTAGAAGGCTCAGTAAGGAAAACAAGTGAAACAATTGACATGTGATCATGAGCAATATTAATAAGAAAATGATAAAAGTCATAAATGAATGATAAATGGAAGAATATGAATATCATAGTAAAAATAACTTGAATCATAACTTGAATATGTGGCTAAAACATTTCATTTGTAAATTCATGAATATATCACCATGGTTTATCCCCGAGGTGTCATAAAAATTACAAAGGTTATTCAGCATGGTATCTTGAAACTTGTCATCTCTAGAGATTAATTATTTACCCAATGAATTTGAACTCTATCAAGTTTCACCCTTAATATGTCTTTAAATTCATGTGATCCACATAGATCATAATAAAACATTTCATAAATAATCCATATAGAATAAAATAAATGGGTTTCATTTCAAAATTGTAACGTTTTAAGAGTTCTTATAAATAAGGTCTTTATATCATTTATAACCCATGGAAGGGAATGAGGTTAATATGTATGTCCATTAAAGAATAAAATATATCCTTTTTATATATTTATGAACACCCATAGAAACAAAATAGGTCTGCGAATTCACATAAATAAACAAGGTAATTTCTAGAGAAAAAGAAATAAATTTTGAGACGAGATTTCTGCAACATAACGGCTATATAACATGGTTTATAAAATAATAAAAAGAGAGGGTACAAGGGTAAGACACTCATAAATAACTCATATTACAATATAAATACAGAATAACCTAGATATAAGAACATGGTATGTGTATTTGAATGACATACCACAAGAATGGGAAACTTGAAAGGAAAGAGAAGATGCGATTTCTTTTACGTGAAATTCGGCAGCCTAACGACGACACATAAAAATTCCAAAAAACAAAATGATGCGAGAGGAAAGGGTATCTCAGAAATTAGACATGAAATGGACAGTAATGAGAACATATAAGAACATACCCTCAACATAAAGATATAGAAACTAGAAGACACAACATCAAGGAATTCATGACTTAAAAGAGGAGGGTGAAAGGATCCCTTACCATGAAGAGTAACTTTGAAAGTATGAAGGTCGGGACCTTGGGAGGCTTGAGGGAACCATTGGAGGAAACCATGGGAGGTAAGGAGACCATAAATTCTTTGAGAATGATTTTTTAATGAAATTAATGTGGTAAATGGCTTGGTATCTATAAGAAAAGTGGGTGAATAAATTATTAATTTCCATGGGACACCTCATTAGTGGTATTTGAAAAACCATGGGCTTTCCCAAGGTATTTGATCATGGGCACTTAGGACACCTCATATAATTATTCACTATTCATAAGTCGAACAAAAATCTTACATCATTACTATATCATTAATGATGTCATCAAACACCCAAAACTCAAAACTGCATTTTTACTATTCACCGATAATTCAACTATTTCAGAAAAAAACCCAAAACTTCACCCTAACATAATATCGATGATCTGAATTCAAAAATAAACTCCATTTTATGAAAATAACTTTCTAAATATTTTTTATTTAATTTTAAAATAATATCATTATTTATTCCAAAAATAAAAATTTAAAACTCTAACTTATTTTGTAACACCTTAAAAAAGTAATGAAGGTCCCATAAAAATATCATATACCCATAAGAAAATAGAGTAACAATTTATGATTAAATTTTATGAAAATACATTTTTATTTTAAATTATAAAATAAATTATAAAATTTTAAATAAAATATTTATGGTGTACAAAAATACCAAAACATTAACTATGACCATTTTTTCACTTTTAAGATGTCTAAAATGTATTTATACATTTAGGGGTGACGTTTCTATTTTTTTGGTCAAATTACTATTCATTACTATTCATATGGGTGTGTTACTATTCCTAATTTACTATTCACTAAAAACCAAGTTGATCTTATTAGACTCTAAATTTCTCACTTATCACAACTATAGAAGACCATTTATTGAAAATCATTTCACATTATTAATTATTTAATGAATAAAAAAATATTTTAAAATACCCATTTTTCCTAAATTCATCAATAATACACATCCTAAATTTATCCAGATATTTGAAATTCATTAACTTTTCCATAATAACATATAACAATTTTATTTATATAAAAGGATTACACAAAGCAGCTAAGGTCTCGTTACATATCCCTTTATAACACCGGCACATGACCTAAGTGTAAGATGTGCTATGGTGATAGAATCTTGGTGTGGCTCGAACAACATTGCTCGAGTGGTGATTTCTATCAGCTTGAACTTCTCTCTTAGGTGATTCCATTCAAGCTTCATACGTTGAAGTTCAGCTTCGGATTGGTCCCGAGCAAAGCCCAGTGATGCTACCTCCTTCCAAAGCTCCGACAGATGGGCTTCATATGGCTCAAGTCTATTGGATGAGGCCCTTGAATCTTCTTTATCTATTAATTAACCATGATAACTATATTTATAAAAACACAATGTTAAGATTATAGTTTTCAATGGTCATATTGACCAACGATCATATAATAGTCAAAACCCAATGGTCACATTTTAATTATACCCACTTTATTAATTAAATGATATATTTTTGTTGAGTATAAAATAAAATAACACAAAAAATTAAGAAACTAATATAATTAAAATTTTTGGGTCATTACAGGGATAGTATGTTAGTCCATTTAAAAATTTATTATGTGTATGGTATGAATTTGACCATTGTATCCATTATAGGTGTGGTGTCAAGAGTTTTACTATTGATGAGTCACCCAGATGTTTTGTTATAGGTAAGGCAGGAAATCCTTCTCTAGATCACCACAGATCTTATATTACTAAGTGATGATGTGTAAATTCTTAGTTGGTAGGGGTGGTCTCTAGCTAACTATTATCCAAATGTCCATGTTGGCCTCTTCTTAATTATGATTATATCCAACCACCAAGGAAGACCATATATTTTTCTTCTTTGGGTCACCTATTCACCACGGTGATGTAATGCTAGTAGTTAATGGGGAACTATATATGGTTAACCACATTGTTTTGAGTGTCTCCCTATGTAAAGGTGTGTAATTTTTTACCACCTCTCTATATGAAGGTGTCTTGATAATGGGAAGATATTCTTGTCTAGGATAGATATCTCCATGTGGATGTCACCATTACTAAATTTAGGAATATGGTATATGTGATCCATCTACGCACCACCTTGTTGAATAATATCAAGGTAATGATAATCATTTACCTAGGTTAGAGAGTATAATGTCCCTTTAGGTGTTGTGAATATGCATCGAATAACCTAAAAGTCATTGGAACTAATCAGATCAAGGATATGGCCCTGATTTTCTATTGTGCATAGAATATGTCATCATACCTTTAGGGGATGATAAGGGATATGATCTATCTGTATCTTGGTTTCTTGAATTTTTTTATTACCATCTGGGATTGTGGGGATATGAGCCTCTTGCTGAGATGTTTCTAGAGTATGTTGGTGAGATTCTACATTATTAGTAGAAATATGAGCCTTCCTATTGGTGGTTATCCGAATATTCTAGTCAATACTGGCTAAAGAGGGGGTATGAACCCTGTTAAAATATGAATTCCCTATCAGAATATTTTGATACACCTCCATAATTGGATAGGATATATGATCCTTCTATTATACAGACTCTAATGTATGTAAGTGCAGACATACATTATGGAAATAGGGGTATGAGCTCGGTTCTCATGAGTTGCTAAAATGATCCAAGTAATACCATTTGTAGGGATATGATCTTGGTCTGAGGTGATTTTCATATTATTCTGAAAACCCTTGGGTGGAGTCGGGATATGAGCTTATTCATGGCCCATTAGAGTATGTTGTCATTCTTTTTCAATAGGAATGGGAACCTATCCCGAGGCATATGCCAAAATGAACTTCTGCTCCATAGATAGAATATGATATGATATCATTCATGTGACATTGGTATATGTCACCAGTATTATTCAATAAGAATGTGCCTATGTCCCTAGGTATGTGCTTTACTATGCTAGTCATCCCTAAATGAAATAGGGATATAAACCTGTTCATGTACCTTTTAAGTATTCCATCTATCTTTTTTGATGGGAATATGTGCCTATCCTGAGGCATGTTACAAACTAAGATGGTGAGCCTTGGATGGAATGGGGACAAGATCCTATTCTAATTCCACTTACTTTAACAGAATATGTCGATGATCCACTTATATGGATGTAGGAATGAGTTCCTTATCCAGAATATCCAGTCATTCATACTAATCATGGAGATACACTTTTATTGATATCAGAATAGGAAAATTTTGATGTAATTTTATATGTAAATGTTCAGAAATATACTGACAGATATCTTCTTCTATTTCTAGAATATATTAACACTTTAGCAAATTTTCTATAAGAAGATAGTCATGTACATTCTTATTTTCTAATATATAATATATTATTTCCTCGAATAATGATGGGATAAAATTCCACTCATGTACTCCTCATGCCATAGGAATATTCTGATTGGATTCATGCATGAGATAAGGGATATATTTCTCCCCCATTATGGATGTAGACTAGATACTAGTGATAAGGGATATGAACTTTTCTTCTGGATCCCACTAGAATATACTAGAAATTTTATTCATTGGGGCAGAGATAGGAGCCCATTATAATGTTTCAAGAGCATGTTAAACCTGAAAACCCCTACTTATTACCCATGAAAGGGGGCCTTGGGTGATAATTATTGGGTAGTTTCCCTCAGTTGGTGACTGATGGGAACTGGCGAGATAACTCTCGTGATAGAAGTTGACAGGATCCCTTATTAGAAGCTCGTAAAAAAATATGCAGTCGTAGTCAACTACTTGATCCACCATCCTAACATGGTGAAGGTGCTTACTTACACACTCTGAGGATAATATTATTATTTGATTAGCGGAGGTAACATTTTCCATTCGTATCTTTGCATCTTTCCTATAATGATATGAACTTTTCAACTTCATCATCTGGATACTTCCATATACATTTTCATGGGTTAGGATTATACCATGTCTGTGGTATTCCCAAACCATCCCATTTCCCACAAAAAGTTAAAGGTATTGTCGGTGAGGTTGTTTTGTCACCATCAAAGGTTATATTCATATCTGATGTTCCTGAACATTCACATGATGAAGGCATGTTCTCGGGTTATGAGGCCTATGAGAGCTGTTTCTACAATCAAAAAGATAAAAAAAAACAAGTTCATTGATCAGTGCATTATTGAAATTTCAAAAAAAAATACAATAATATATGAAGGTATAAGATAGTTTTACATTATTATTCAGGTATTGTTCATTTTTATCAAGTGTAATATTCCTAGTGAGAATGGAGTTATTTCATGGGAACCCAATTCTCTTTTATTATTGATGTTTTTCAGGTTGATGTTACATTTTTTTTGAATAGGAGACTCAACATAAAATTTTCCAATGTATGGTCAATAAATATTCATTATTATTTTAGTGACTCACATAAAGTTCAACATTTATGTTTCCTTCAAATGATATGGTTAGTTCCTCAATATTAGGATACATGATTAATAATTTCTATAATGATTATGTTTTTATATAATTAAATTCCATTACACTAGTTTCCCCATTTTCTTTACTTTGGAGAGATATGGTATAAAATGATCAATTATTGAGGGGTTGAAGAATGGTTTCACAATCATTCACATAGATTTAACCATTTTAAAATTTCATAGAAGCTACCACTGGTTCCAACATCCATAACATCATGCCAGCCTACTTTTGAATGGTAGGTGATCATTTGAGGTATCAATCCCAATGAAACAGAGAAACTAACATTTTTTATAGGATGGTAGGTCAGGATCATCTCACCCTTTGGGGGGATTTATCACTTCTTCTAGAACTCTCTTATAGATATAAGATATGTTCATGAATCTATTCCAAATCATAATATGGGATTGGTTACACTAATAAAATGATTGAGTGTTGAATACATCTATGTGTAAATGGTGATATATTGACAAGACCATATATATGTATTTGAGGTTATCCATTCATTTACATTTATTAAATAGAAATGGTTAGCTAGTAATATTTTTAATTTATATAAATAGGTGCTCTAGATTTTAGTACCATCTAGAAAGGAGATTGGAGTTTGTATGATAGAATTAAATTTTTATGATGTGTGTTTTGTGTCTTGTTTATAAAAGAAATCACACCCAGCATATTTCATTTAATTCAAGGTAATAATATTTAATTCAATGCAGAAAAGAAATATATGAGTTCACTTAGGTACTAGGTGGGCACTCAAGCATTAAGAAGGAATACTGCATATTTGGTTTATAATAAAAAATAGATTCATCATTGTTGGACCTTCCCTCTACCCACCGATGGGATGTGAAGCATAATTAAATCCCATTAGGATAATTTCCTTAGTGTTTACCAATATAATAATTTAATTAATACATAAAAATATGTGGGTGCCCTTTTATGGTGGAAATCATATCATGTCATCGAATGGTTCTTACAAACTGAGGTTACCCTAGATAGGATAAATTTATGATTCTAGTGATATTTTCATTAAAAATACCTAAGCCCAAGTGATTCATGCTCAGTATGAGAAACAAGGGATACTTAGTGATCAGACTCACTGTATATAGATATGGGACTCATGAACTGGGGTGGCTCTAATGGGGTGTTTAATAGGAATCTTGGGCCACGAAAACACATATTACATATCCTATTTTTAGTTGGAATCAGAGTCCTTATAGTTCAGTCATCTTCTCATTATATTTATGGATAATGAAGAATGATAAAACCATGAGAATATTGGTCTTATTGGTTAGGGTGCCTGGAAAATGGAGGGATTCACAAAGAGGTAGATTCTCAATTGGATATTGGGTTATAGGAAGGCATGTAATGTATCCTATCAGGATAGGAATCTCAATCCTCATAGTTAAATGTGGTGTCTGTCTAAGGGTTTATTCCAGAAAAGGTTATCATTTTTGAGGGTGTCTTCTTGATACATTCGACATATCGAGTGTGTCCATTGTACATGTCTTAGTTTTCTACTAGACGTGTCTGATGATTTATGGACATGTTAGAGGGTGTCTGTTGTGTGATCCAACAGACTTTTCTGGGGGCCTCCTCCTAACATGTTTGGCATTTCTAAGGCGGTTTAAATTATTTAATCATATATTTCATATGGATTCCATGTTATTTAAATTGAATTTTCCTAGGTTACTTTTTATGATTTATGTAGACATATACAATGGTGTTACAATATTTGGACTGACATGGTGGAGGGTTGTTGAAGAAAGACATAGACACGTCAAAGTGTGTAGCTTGATCAGGGAAGACATGTTAGAGTCTAGAATCATAGTCATATTGACATGTATGGAGGACTTCATATGACTTTTTTGACAATCATGTGTGTCATTAAATGATCTGGATAGGTTACATGAAGCACATGATTCATTAACATGAAAACTATTTTATCTATCATTGTGTAAGGTTTCCATATTTTATAGCCTTTATTACATTTATTCCTAAATATTTCTCTAGAATTATCTTGTTCAAGGATTGTGTGACCCATTCAACGTGTGAAAAC
Source organism: Viscum album (assembly GCA_963277665.1). Classification (NCBI taxonomy): domain Eukaryota; kingdom Viridiplantae; phylum Streptophyta; class Magnoliopsida; order Santalales; family Viscaceae; genus Viscum; species Viscum album. Next base: position 547,794,518 of record OY728158.1, read on the forward strand.
GCTTTTACATAATTTGAATGGAACACCAAAATTATTATTTTTAATCAATGGGTTGATCATGAAAATCATATATAAATGTTGTGGAACCTGTAAGTAATTACCTAGGTTTACCTACTATAAGACCCTTGAAATTTCATGGATTTCCTCTCTAAGAAGTCTTATATTTATTTTCTAATCTCTTATGTGGATCATATCTCATTTTTCTATTGTATAAGAGTAACTTATAACAATACGTTCCTAGTTTTATGCCTCCCCGCATGACATATATATCAAATATATGGGCCTGAGTTTGTGGTGCATCGCATGCTTCGCATAAAACGACCATCGTATATACAAGATGTCATCCTTTTATTGTGTAATAAATTGAAATCACATGATCACTTCTTCATTGGAGTATTTATCAAATTCCTGGATTTTTAAATGGATTTTAGATAATCAAATTAGCATGTCAGTGTTCATTATCAAGATCATTCTATCATGTAAGAAGGTCTTCATGATAACAGTATTCTTATCAAAGAAGTAACCATGTGATCATGGAAGAAATTTATAGGTCCCTTCATGAGACCCAACTATCATGTTAGAGTCCCTTTGAGAGGTCATGATAGCATGCCAAAGTTCTTTCACATGATCAATGAGCTCATCACATGGGGAACATAACCCCCCTTTACATGAAAAAATAGCATAATTTTTCCTCGTATGAGGGTTCCGTCATTTTAGATTTCATTCCAATTTTTAAAATAATTTCATAATTTCCCATTTATTTTTTATTAAGGTGTCGCATTGTCGATAATGGATCAAATGATGGTTTGTGAGCATCGTTATAAATTAACCTTATTATATTCAAAATTATAACAATTTTGATCCACATAATGTGAGAAAGAAATATATTATATAAAAAAGTTTCAAATATTTATAACTTTTACACTCACCACACTTATAAAAGGGAACCTATTATCCCCTCTTATTCAAACTTCTTCAGAACCTTATATAGTCAAAAATATACCAAAATCCCCCCTAAAAATAGTTCCTTAAACTAGAGTTCTTTTTTTTCAAATGACTAATTCTATATGGTTTCAGGTGCAAGCCAATAGTGGTTTTCCTAGCAATATGTACATTTTATTACCATTTTTTTCAAGTTTTAGTCTTCTTAAAAATTATCCATATATTATTTAACCATATAATAAATAATTTAATTTGTATATTTTATATACAAATATGTTTTCATATTAAATTAACACCATGATATACCAATTTTCCATCTTATCGTAAATGAAAACATCACTTGTGCGTATGTACGAACTATCATATTCGCATAGTGATGTAATTATTTTTCTCTCATTGTCTCACATAGATTGATATGAAGATTTAATTAATGAATATATATAATATTTATTGAATAATTATGATTCTGTATGTATTATATATCATCTACTATCTTATTATTCTATCTTGTGGAAAATTTTATGGTTGCTCGTGCGTATGTGTAGACTACCACCACCCCACAGCGAAGTGATTCATCTTTAATTTCCACCCTACCTGGATGGTAATAAATAATTATCTAAATAATAGGTATAAAATTTATATTATTATTATTATTCTATAAATGTAATCCTTAATTTAATTTATTTATTATAATCTATTGGAAAAATTAAAACATCACCCATTTGTAAGTATGGACTACCATATCTATGAAATGATGTATTTAATTTTTCAACTACATTTCTAATTTATATTTATGAACACAAATTTAATGTATAAAATTTATAATAATAAATTACTTAATATTTTTGAGATCATTAAACCCATAATAAGTAAAAATTATTGAAATTTTCAAACTAAAACATGTATGGAAAATGGAACAGTTAATATAAAAATATGGATTTTGACAATGAATTCTTATTAAATGGGTAAGAAGAAATTATAAAAGAATAGTACCTAGTAAGATAAATCAAAATATGTTTTGGATATTTAAGTATAATATGTCTAAATATTTTATATATGGATTTATTGTATCTCTGCCCAACCAAAATTCCAAGGTAAGAGTTTATTTCACAATCTCGTTCTTATTCTTGGTTGTTTATGTCTAAAATTTACATGGAAAAATTATATGATTTTTGCATTGAATTCCCATATATTTTATTCTAACTGAGTTATTTTTTTGGTATTATTTACATTTTTAATATTTTTTATACTCAATATCCCTAAAGTAAATTTTCTAAAAAAATCTCACAATTTTTCCCCTTTTTTGTAAGATATATTTCCCCCCATATCCATATTATATAAAAAACTTATCGGATTTATTATTTAAATTTTCATGATTATTGTAGGTATTTTTTCACTATCATTGTCTTTATTTAAAAATTATTTAAATAAATCTTATTATCATTTTCATACAATTCATTTTTTACATTTTATGAAATTGGGACCACATTGTTGTCTTTTCAAACCACCATAGGAATTATTCATTTTCAATATTGCTCTTAAATTTTCAAAAATAAATTAAAAGAAAACCATATTTTCGTTATTTTTTGATTTTATATAAATAATTTTTTAAATAAAAAGGATATTTCCTCATTTTTTCAAAGATACATTATTATATATTTATAATGGAGGTTTTCATCTATGAAAAAATTATTTAAATACTCTTATGATTATCTAGGGATATACTCTAGTGATATTGACAAACATATTAATATATATGTAATACCTTTTTTCCTATTTATTGATTGGGGATAACATTTTAATTTCACATGATATATTTTCAATATTAATGTTTATATTGATCAGGTATTTTTTTTATTCATTTCCTTTATGTGGTGACTGCATTAGACTTGGTAAGTGAATAGGTAGATCCCACTATTAGATAACACTTTAATGCATCAGTTGGTCTCCTTAGTCAAACATTCATGGGTATTTGGATTATTCCTTACTCATTTAAGAATGATGTCTTAGCATGAGGACTTGACGATAATATTATAATGTCCAACATTATACATTCTATCATTATGAAACCAGTTTCTATCTATTTGATCATTTATTTTTCTATGTCATTAATGGAAGTATTCACCTTTCTTGAAATTATTTATATAAAATATTTTATTATTTATTATCCACATTTTATTATTCATGCCTTATTTATTCTATGATATATTTTTTATAAGCTTTCCCTTATAGTGTATTGGGGCCCGGTAATTTATTTTTTTATCCTAAGGGTACCAATTATAAATTTCAAATATTTCAAGTATATTATTGATGGAATAATAAATCTATTTTAAAAAATTTAAGTTATGTATCATATTTTTAAATTTAATGTTAAAATAAAGTAAGTATCTAGTCTCTAATTACTACGAAAATCATTCATACTTTGGTATGTGATCTCTTCTGTATTGTAACATTGTATTATAATAACCACCAGCTCCAGGTTACTATAGTGACATATTATATAGTTGGAATTATAGAAAGTTTAATAGGATCCTTGGATATAATATTTAGGAAAACATGGTTTAGAGAACATAATCCTATGAAAAATATTAGGGATAATTCTAAGTATAATAATATATACTAATATTTTGGTAAAGTATAGTGTGTGCGGTTTCCTAGAATTAACATCCCATAATAGATAAAAAATGTGGATAATGGCTCTATGATAGATTTTCCTAGGTGTAGAACCATTAAAAGGGTTGATTTGGTATTAAAATAATATTCATGTAGTGCATGACAAGGGGGCGAAACCGCAAACCTAGTTTAACACCCCTAGAATATATTCTCTAGTTAATTCACAATCTCCATATAAACTATTATAAAGTATTTAAAAAATTATATAAATATTTTTCCAAGGACACTAAAATTATAATTACTAAATTAGCTATTCATAAATTTTCAGGTTATGTTAATTGTCTCAAAAGATTTCTAAGTATGCATAATGATTTAAAATTCATAATGATTTGAGATTGATTAAATGTATTTCATTATTTGGATATTATACATAGTATAAGGAATATATGACATATCGATACGAATAATGTAGAATTATATTTCCATCCCGAGTTAGTCAATAATGGTTTTTTTAGATGATTAGATTATGAAAATATTAGTTTATATGACCTATAACCGTTCCTATATGGAAAAAATATTTTACATCATAGCATGAAGAAATTATGATAATGAATTAAATGTGGTAGAAACCTATATTTGTTAATTGAAATACTAATCCATTAATAACTAGATAATGGATCATGTCTATTGAAATGATATTTGTATCTTTGGGATGTAATGAAAGGAAAAAAATTATTTTCGTAATGTTGTATTTAAATATAGATTCTAATCAATCGTGGTCATAAATAAAAAATTCAAATTAGGTTGTGAAAATATATGTAATATAATGGAATATTCAAAAAGGGATATACTTTTAATAATACATTACTCCTGGGAAACAAGTTTATTTGTGATGTAAATGTTTAAATTTGAGAAAAAGGGAAGAGTAAAATTCCAAAAAGTGTGAATCAAACTTTAAAATATTAGAAAGTCATTCAAATAACTGTGTAATTAATCCAAAAATTATGATGGATTGTTCCTTTGATTAGATATTTCAAATATTTTAAAGGGTGTTACTCTCTCAAATATTTTTAATATATGATGATATGGTATTAGGTGACCTAAATATTGAGATGTAATTATCTATATCTTATATTTTCATTGGAAAATAAGATAAAAATATAATGATTGATCACTATATAAAGAGAAATGTTAGAAACAAAGAAAAATGGAAGAGTATAATTTCCGACATGTATTAATTGTTAGATGAAAGAACTCGTGTATTTATTTTCATTAGTGGGAGTATATTATATGTGTGGAGATAAAGGCCATTGAATTCGTGAATCCAAAAGAAATGTCCAGTTATTCAACTGTAATGGGATTGGTAACAACTAATGAAAATACCTCAATCTAGAAGGGAATTCACCACTAAAAGTGTTATGAAATAAATTATAATATTATGAAATCACTACAGTTGAGGTTCAAGTTTCAAATTATGTGTTAGTGGGTACTTTTATTTTAAACTGAAAGAGTTCTATTATTTTTTTATAATGGACTTATGAATAGTTTTATATATACTAATAATTTTGAATCTTCCCCTAACACTCTATGGAAATAATTTCCAATCAAAACTACTAGTGGGAATCTGGTTGTAATAGAATATAATATGTGAAGATGAACAACCATTCATTAATTGCAAAAATTGTTGTTAAATTTAGAATGAATTTGAGAAAATTCATATTTTTTGGGATTAATAAAATTTTATGATTATTGAATTAGTATATTAAGAATAAAATAATTTATGATAATTTTATCATAATTAATTTAAAAGTTAATATATTATAGAATTTCTTTTGTTTCTATTATTAATGTTTAATCAACTAATATACTACTTTTTCACATGAAAGTTTATAAAATTTATGTACTATCATATCTTATTATAACCATTTTATTGGAATAAATTATTAGTTAGAATGTTGAAAGAGATGAAGTATGTATTTATCTTATATTAATTATGAATATGAAAAAGATAAATCTTTGATGTGGAAAACATAACAAAGTTTTTCACATTTATAACCTCATTATATGTCTTATAATGATTCATATATTCTTTGAAAACATATTTTTGATATGGTTTTGAGTCTTACCAAAAATAGTGAGGTTGTTATATTTGTAAATATTATATCTTGATTCATATCATTCCTATGGTTACCCATAGCTAATTTCATTAGTATGTAATAATGAAAATTTCAAGGATGAAATTTATGTAAGGGGTAGAATGTAACAACCTTGACATATATTGAATATTTTTATAAATTTTAATTCTTAATTCATAAATTAAAATTCTAAATGATTTTATATGATTTTATAATATAAAAAACATTCCTAAACATATTTATCACATAATAATTTGTCCAATAGTGCGGTTTATTTTTAAACTAAATTATTGAGAAAGGGACAACTCATAGGCCAGGCGATAGAACATCACGTTTAGTGAGGCTCCAGGTCTCAAACCCATGACCAAAGTTTGACAATGGTGCAAAGCCTACTATTATCTCACATTTTTTCTTACTTCTTTATTTCGTGCTTTTTTCATATATAATTCCATTTGATAACAAAATTAATTTTTATATTTATTTTTAATTCATCCTAGTAATTTAATCATTATAATATATTGTTCAACATATTATGATACATGTTTTCAAAGTAACAATATTAGAACAAATTAAAAAATCTGATATAATATTTTTTGTGAAATAGATTATAAATATTTGAATATAATAATTAATCTAAAATAGTACATTATCCGGAATTATCAATTTCATTTTAGCTCATTTAATTTCTGCATGGTTTAAACATATTCTAAGTAGATATCTTTATCAATAAAAAATATCATTTTAAAATGTTAAAAAACATGTTTTTTAATAAAATAAAATTATAAACAATTATTTATTTCAATTGAAAATGTAATTACTATAATGTATATTAATTTATTATCAAAAAAAATTGACACAATGGTTTGATAGTACATTTTTTAAGAATATAAAATAGTTATTGATATATAATTTTAATCAGATGATATAAAATTTGTTACACAAAAATTGTTTTCCTTATTTTGTAATTAAAATATAATTGAAACATAATTGAATGAATTATATCATAAAATTTATATACTTCAAAACTATAAAAAATTAGCATTCAGTCATATAATAAATTATAGATAATTGAAAATATAAATTTAATCACTCTTAATAAAATAAAGTATTTATTCTATATAAATTATTTTTCATTGAATTAAATGGTTTTTTTTAATGGTTTAATTTATTATTTATTATAGTTTTTAATTTGATAAAAATTCTTAATATTTTTGGTTTCATGAAATCAAAATTTTTGTAGAGTGATTTTTTGGGCTTTTTATAAATAGTGGATTTTTGGGGTAAATAGTGAAAAATACTAATTTTACCAATTTTTTTATTTTTTGAAATTATCATGATATAATAATGAATTGAAATTTTATGAAACCATTAATAGAACAAATATATATTTTATAAGTAGTATAATTAATTTTATAATATAATTCAGATTATAGAAGTCATTGTTTGATATTTTGAAAACATATGTAATGTTTTAATACCAAAAACTATTTTTGGATATTTATTTTAATTAAGTAATTTGATGGGAAAATGTGGTTTTTATTTTATATTGAAATTAAAATAATTATCCTTTCATATAATCAAATACAATTAATTCCATTTGAAATAGTATTTTACTTGATTTTATTATAAATTCATTTTTTTCTTTAAAACCATCATTTTTCTAAAAATGGATTTTCTTTCCATTTTTTGATCATATATTAATATTAAGTTCTATCAAATTCAAAAATTTAATCATAAAAATGGATTATATATTTGGTGTAATGGTGTTATAAATTATTAATGATTCCAATTTCATTTTTGGTCATATTGAACATCAAATAGGGTAATAACTGATCACTACGGTAAGTGTTGAAAATGTTTGATAAGGTGGTAAAACTAATAGATAAGGTTTAATTTACAACAATAAACATAATTGAATTTTATGGGATGATTATATTTCTATATTACCATTATTATTATGAAATTTTTTGGACTATGTACATAATCTAGAATATAAGATAGATTGTTTCTTTATTGGGATAAATCCAAGCATTCAATGGGTGTTAGTCCCTCAAAAAAATTCAATATATTTTGATATTGTATCTATTTATTAGAATATAAAAAATAAATCCTATAAGTATTATATTTTTAATGTAAATAAAGAGAATGAAATTGTTACTGTCTATGTAAATGAAAATTTAGAAAAAAGGAAAATGGGTTGATTAAAATTTCCAACCTATAGTAATTATAAAATGAAAAACCAAAGGGTCTTCTTAAAAGAAATGTGAGAATATTATAAGTTCATAGATAAATTCCATAAATCACATGAATGCAAAATAAATTTCAAATTATTCAATTTTATGGTGATGGAGAAATAAGCATGAAAGATTCACATATTGTAATTGAATTTACTTATAAAAAGGAAAAGGGAAAACGGAGAATCTTATTAAATAACTATAGTTGAGGATAAAATATTAAAATATATGATGTAGGTTAGTTTTATTATAAAATCAAATATATAAATTTTAATTCCAGATTTACATAATACTTTATATCTACTATGAATTTTGAATAATCCCCTAAAACTCCCATGAAGGAGTTTCCAATCGATACACCTAGTAGGAATCTTCTTGTAAAGAGAATATATTGTTCAATGTCTATTAAGATGAATAGTAATTACCTATTTTTAAACATGGTTATTATACATAAGATTGAATTTTTCATTGCTCGAATTTTTGGGGATTAAAAAGTTGTGAGGATTAATAAATTAGTATTTGAATCATAAAATAATATAGGTTTATTTTTTTATAATTAATTTAAAGGATAAATTATTATAGAATTTTTTTGGTTTCTATTGTTTTTGTTTTGGGACTAAATTTATTAAATTATCACGTTAGTGTTTATTCAAATTAATAATTATCTAATATTGTTATAACCATTTTGGTGGAATAACTTATTTTTCTTTTTCAGATCTTATGATCTATTATTGGTTGATTTTCATGATTCAATCATGAAATATTAATCTTAGTAATTATTGGATGGAATCAATAGTAGTCAATGATTAAAAACACTCAATCAAATGGAAAATTTTACTTAGAAATTAGAAACTATTCAGTTATTTAACTTTCAAATATTTCTTAAATTCACGAGGATTTCAAATATATCATGTGGAAGACAAAAAAAACCATGAACATTTTAAAACTCATTATAAGTTTTATAATGATAGATATGTGGTTTAAATAAATTTTTATGATGATTTTTAGATTATTACATATGTTAGTGTGCTTTAATATCTTATTATAAATTATATCTATAGGTATAAAATTCTTAGGGATAACATTATCTAATTTCATTACTAAGTATTAATTGAAAAAAATATTCAATTTATATAAGCCGGTAAAATGTGACATCCTAGATTTACATTGAATATTTTTATAAATTTTCATTACTAATTTTTAAATGAAATTTAGAAATTGATGTTGGATTCTGAATAAGTGGTAAAGGAACCCCATAATGATTTATTAATCCCATGATAATATCATATCTATAGCACAATAATTGGTGTGGGAGGGTATTTTATCACAGTGGAGTTAGGAAGCCTTTATGGGATGATGTGGTGGTGTTTTCGGTCCACATCAGGGGTGATTCGGAAGAGTACAACATGACTCTTGGCAGGCAGATGGGGGTGTCAATGGTCATAAAATATGGTTTTTAGAAGAGGTAGTTGTTATGTGACCTAGATGATAGTTGAATACAGATGGTGACGAGCTGGCTCAGATGACGACGGTGGGGAAGTACCTCCATGCTTGCGATTATAGGGAGTGGTGGTCCATGGAAGGCGATGATGGTCAATAGGTGGTGGGATGTTTCATCAATGATAGTGCACAAATAGTGGAGTAATAGTGAAAAAATTAGGCCTCTTCCATAGTGAAGGTCTATGGGGTTTCAGAGAATTTTCCTCATCATTGTAGATCTAGTAGATCATATGAATGAGAGGGTATTTTATATGCCATAAAGACTAGACACCATGAAATCGTAGATGGTCATTACAAGCTGTGTAAATGTTATAAGGGTTGGGTTCGTTTTTGAAACAAAAATGTATCAATTTTTTGTGGAGGGACTATTTTTTTGTTTTAGATCCTTGGGGCCTTCTGAGTTATATACTAAGTTCATGTGCCTCTGGGCCTACAGATCATGTAGGGGTTCCCTCTTAATACAATTAATAAAAATGTATGGCCTTGGATATTTCAGGAAAAATTATAAATGAATTTATATGATTTAAATAATATTAAAGAACATTCATAAATTTGTTTTCCAAAATATGTTTTTTTCTTATAGTGTGATTTCTATATTAAAAATTTTTATTAATCAAAGGGAAACCTGCATGCTGGGTGACAACATGTTGCATCTAATGATAATGCATTGGTCGAACCTGTGATAGAAGGGTGACATGGATGTAATTCCTGCTATTATCTCACCTATTGTGTTGGTTATATCTTACATCTTTTCTACATGTATAGTTTTATTTTATAACTAAATAAATTTTTATTATTTATTTTATATAATCATAGTAATTAAGTCATTATAATCTAATTGTTAACATATTATGATACTAGTTTTGAAATTCACACTTTAGTAATATATTAAAAGTAAATCCATTAAACATTTTACAAGAAACATTTTTTAAATGGTAAAATATAATTTATACCCTAAAATAATAGTTTATCACAAGTTTTGATTCAAATTATATCTTATTTATTTTCTGAATTCATTTTATATTATTCTATGTATATATTTTTACCTGTAAAAAATATCATATTAAAATGTTATGTTCCATGACTTTTTAATAAAATAACATTATGGAATAATTTTTTTGTTTAATAATTTGATCCATATTAATTATAGTATCTTATTATCAAAAATTTTATATGAATATTCTATAATTTATTTTTATAAATGTGCAATAGTCAATGAAATATAATTATAATCACAATATATAAAAAATTCTAAACTAAACTGTTTTCTCTATTATTTAATAAAAATATAAATTCTATTTAATTAAAAGAATAATTCATTTTCAATGATTGGATGAAATTAAAAGAATATTTTTATAAAATAAAAACCATAAAAATGAAATATATTTTTTTCTCTAAAATGTTCATTTTATTGGTTATTATCTGTTATTATTATATGTATTTATTCTAAACTATAATTATTATGTTCGAAAATATAAATGTTTTATACTTAATTAAAATAATAAATTGATTAAATTGGTATTTATTAAAACCATAAATAATTAAATTTTCAATAATTTAATAAATAATCGATAATAAAAAATACAAATGTAATGACTCGTAACAAAAGATATAGTTTTTATTCTAAATAAATTTTTCCCATGAATTATACGGTTTTATAAAAATTTTACATTTATTAATTTTATATTGTTAATTTTGTAAAAATTATTTCATTTTTCATTTAGGTATATGAAAAAAAAAATTGTTAATTTTTTTTAGAAATAGTTGATTTGGTGAACAGTTAAAAATAAAAATTTTGCAAAAAAATCTCTTTTATGAAATTATCATGATATTTGAATGTATTTGAAGTTTTTAAATAACATTAAAAAACAATTATATACTTAATAAGAAATATATTTCATTTAAAAATATACTATTAAATTTAGAAATCTATGTTTTATATTTTTGAAATCATAGTAATGGTTTTATTCAAATAAAAAATGCTTTTGGATCATTTATTTCAATTAAATAATTTCACGATAACATTGGGTTTTTGTTTTTTTAAATTATAATAACTCAAATTTTATTTAATATAATGTAATTAATTCCATGAATTCCAATATTTTAGTTGATTTTAATGTAAAATAATTATTAAGTTTTAAATGGGTTTTCATTGCATTTTGAAAAACTTATATTGAATGTAATTTTTAATAATTATAGGAATTGAATCTAAAAAAATAGATTCTATATTTGGTGTTTCAATTTTCCAATCTATTAATGATTTCAATTTCATTTTTTTCATAATAAATATTAACCATGAAAAACATTATCACTACTTTAAGGGCTAAAAAGGGTTTATGAGGGGGTTAAGCTATAACAATAAAATTATATAAAAAACAATTTATTAAATTTTACCGATAGATTTTATTTGGAACTAAATATTCTTATATTTTAAATTTTTACAAGTTGGATCAATATTCATTGAAAAAGACATATAGTATATAATAATTTTTCATGTATTTACAAGTTTGTCACCCCCTCAACTAGAGAAGGGAACCCCATATCCTCTATTTTTTGAACGTATTAATTACGTTACCTTACTCAAAATATGCTCAATTCCCTCTATGTATATTTTTTTATTTAGCTATAGTTCTTTTTTCACAAAAATACCAGTCCTAGAAGACTTAACGTGTAACCCAAAATATGTTTTCCAAGGAAAAGGAATATATTTTTGTCAATCTTTTTCAAGTTACTTTCTGCTTAAACCTTATCCAAACATCTTTATGAATGTTAAATTAATGAAATAAGAATATATAATATACTTATACTTTTTTATGTTAATTTTGAAACCATTTTCTATCTCTTTTCCATCCTATGCAATATAAAAACAACGCGCGTGCATACATACAGACTACTGTCTCCATGCTGAGATGTAATTTGTTTTCCTCACAATATCACATGGATGGTTATGATGATGTAATTGGTGAATATATATGAAATTTATGATATAATTATGATTTTATAAATATAATATATCATCCACCTTCATACACATCCATTTATTGTAAAATGATAACGTCGTTTGTGCGCACATTTGGACAGCCACTTCCACGAAGCGATGTGATTCATTTTTCATTTCTACCCTACAAGGATGGTCATATGTTAGGATTTAATGAGTATATGTTATATTTATATTATAATTATGATTCATTAAAAAAAATATTTATCTTATTTCTTTCCCTTATGTTAATTATAAAAATTAAAATGTCACTTCTATATACGTTCGGAATATCGTCTCTATGAAACGATGAAAATAATTTTTCAAGACTGTTTGTAATAAATGGTTATACATGTATGTGTAAAATAAAATAATGATAATTATAACCTTTTTAAGATTATAGAGACTATTAAACCATGAAATAGGTACAAATATTGAAACTATTAAACCAAAACATGAAATAAAAAGGGAATAGTTAAAACTAAAATATTGATTCTAACAATGATTTATTAATAAAATTTAAAGAATAAATTATAAATTAATATTTTATAGTAATATAAATCCAAATATGGTTTTAATATAGGTTTATAATAATTTTTTTATTATATAAGATATTACGTCATGTTTTTTTCAATTGAATTTCAAAGGTATGGGTTTATTTCAAAATCTATACTTATCCAGGATTTCTTTTTTTAAGATTCCATTTGGGAAATTACCTATAATTAACCTCTTAAACACAATATATATTCTTATACATTTTAAATGTCATGGTTTTTTCATGTATGGTTTCAATTTGTATCTCTTTTGATACCCAAAATCACAATTTTATAAGAAAATCCATTCTTTTTATGCTTTTCGTTCGGGAATAATTTTCATCCAAATCCATGTTCGTAAAAAATTGATTGGTAATATAATTTAATTTTAAATAATTTATATAGTTATTCTTATAATATATTTAAACTTATTTAAAATCATATTAATTGAACATGATTATTAGTTTTCATAAAATTCATTTTCAACTTTTTTCTAAAAGTTAGAAGAAAAACTAAAAATTTAATACATTACCACCTTTACCCACAATAATAAAAATTATTAATCTTTATTATTACACTATAATATTACAATGTTTTTAAAAATAAATAATATTACTAATTTCATTTATAGTTTTTTTTTAAATTTTTTTGAAAAGAAAACGATATTTCTTTTTTTTCTGAAAGAGACTTTTTAATGTATTAATAACTGTGTTTTCTTCTATGTCAACATTATTTAAAGATTATTATAATTAATTTGGAAAATATTATAATGATACAATCTACCTTAATTCCTTAAATGGATTTAAACTATGTTGTTTTATTTATTAACTAGGGAAATATTAATATTTCATATACATGTTTTCAATATGAATATTTATGTTGATTTTATATTGAATTATTATTCCTTTTTTTATATGGTGGATGCATTGGCCTTAGTAAATGAATGATTGGATCCAATTATTATATATCCCATTATGAATATATAGATATCATGAGGCAATAATTCATGTATTTTTTTGTGTATAAATTACTTATTTATCTATTATGTCTTGGTACGATGTCGTGGGGGTAAGATTATGATGTCCACTATGATTTCAATCATTATAAATATAGATATAATTATCCATGTGATTATTTATATTGTTATATTATCCATGAATATTTCTTCTTTTTTTATATTAGTTATATGATATATTTGGTTGTTATTTATCTCTACTATACTATTAATGTATTATTTATTCTTTGATAGCATATGTTGTATATGTTCTCTTATTCAGAAAATTAACTCACACATTTATATTTTTTATCCCAAGGTTATCTTGAAGTGAAATTTGAATGATTTTATAGATATAATAGAAGTAATAATAATTTTATAACAGATATTTTAAATTTTATATATTTGTTTTAATTGTAATGTGAGAATATATTATGTATCTAGTCTTCAAATTCTATTAAACTCTTAGATACTTTAGGAGGTGATCTGTTATCTCTTTTAAAAAATTATTATAATAACCACCACCTTAACGTTACATTATTTTATGTTTTTTTAGATGGAATCAATGAAATTTTAATATAATCTTAGGGAACTTGTAACACCCCAAGCTTCCACAGTACGATTCTCTTTGAATAATACAGTAGTGTGTGTGCTACGCAACTTTGAGATTCTAACAAACCTTGACCAATCAAAGTAGCAGTTATGAATAGTAACACCTACTTTTTGAAATTTTATAAATTTTATCTCTCAAAATTTACTTCATTTTTTGATTCATAATATCAAAATTATCCTAGGGTGAAATTTTGGTATTTTTCTGAAAACATTCATATTTTGATGAATATTGAAAATTACTAAATTTTAATTAAAAACAACTTTTTTAATAAAAATAATTAAAAGTGATAAATTATTAATTTGAGTGGTTTAAAAGTATATATAGAATATATTTTTACCATTTAATACAATTTTTTTCATTGGACATAATTTCACAATTAAACCAGACATAAACAAGTGTCAATCTTTTGATAGTTATATCTCTTAAAAACACTCTTTTTGTTTTAACAGCGGGAATTAATTTTAAATTAATTTATGCCACTTATGTGTTTTGAATATGGAAAAATGGATTCCATATTTGGAATCTGGATTTTCAAATTGTGTAAATAGATAACTTTTATTTTTAGACATTTTGAATAATTACTTTGGTAAATATTTTATTTACCATGGTTAATGGGTAAATCCAGTAAATAAGGGTAAACATATAATATTATAATAATAATAAATTACCCTAAAACTTGTCCTAATCTTATTGGTTGATACATGTCCGACCATGTTCATATTTTGGTCTATTTTGGGACCCCATGGAGCCACTTGTAGCTGATAAGGACACTTTATATTAATTAAGTTAAAGTAAATACAAAAATGATATAAGCATATATATTTTAGAAAAACAATTTTTACATAGGGTTATGTATGTTATATTTTAGATTATAAATATTAATTAGAAAGATAAAATGATTTACTACATAATTGTATTTTATTTATAATTTTTAGACATTAAATAATTTTATTTATTTATGACACAATGGTGATGCAGTAATTACCTAATTAATGAAATATTAAAAGAATTGATATTATATATATCAAAATAAAGTTAATTGGAGACTTTTTATGAATTACACTAATTTTAAAGGTTGATATGACATATTAGGATTAGTTATATAACGTTGTTTTGAAATAATAAGGCTGTTATGAAATTATGAAAAACAAAATACCCAATAGTGTCAAAATTGACATAAAAGAGTTTTTAAAACAAATATTATATTATTAATTGATATTATAGTCCTAGAAATCTAACGTTTGGTAAAAGATCTTATATCATGATAGGTTTATCATTAATGGACCACTTGGGGGTCGCTTGGATATATGTAGTATGTTTATTAAATATATAATATAAAAATACAAAGTTACATGGTAAATGTCTATCTAATTAACTAAGAGTTAAAACAACAAGATAAGGTAAATATATTGACCAAAACATGTCTAAAATCAATTTTTTGAAATTATTTAGACCCATACCCACCTTGGACTTCGAAAAATACACTTTGGAGTCATTAGAAACCGAATATGAATCTATTACATAATAATACTTTAAGTTTTTTCTAAAGAGTACCTCCTCCCACTTATTAAAGGACACCACTTCTAACCAATTATTCACACCATAAAAGCCTTTTTTCTCGGCCAAAACCTGACCAAATATTATCTAATCTTCTCTCACTTTTATCTAGAGGCCATAGTTTGATTAGAAATCCAACCTATATAGCCCTTTTGATCAAACCAAAAGGAAGAACCTGATTAAGAGGTAATGTTTTCACCACCCTCTTTCAAGTTCCTTTCTTCTTCAAATTCTTCTTTCTTTGTTATTACCATTATAAAATAACAACTCAAGTATCTTATATATACTGTGATTTTATTATAAATATGGTACAACCATATTCAGTATTCTATCCATCCTTTGAATGACATGTCACCATATGTGCGTATGTACAGCTTACCATCTCCACGTCGTGGTGTAATTGTTATTCAAAACATTATTATTTGGATGGGTATAATAATGATGTGTAACTCATTTCAGTAATAAATATAACAAGATAATGATTCTGTATATATGATATACAATCCAATTATATATTATTTTAATATCAGAAGAATGATATTGTCGCTCGTGCGTACGTACGGAATACCATCTCCACGAACGCGATGAGATTCATTCCCCATCGTATCCATTCAAGAATAATTCTCATTTAATGATTATAAATAATGTTTAAGGACATTATATCATTATGGATATGAATAATAAACAACCTATCAATAAAAAACATGAATTATGTAACAAAACATAAAAAATAAAATGAGTAACTTAACACCCGAAACGACGATAATACTAAGATATTATTAACAAATCAACGTTAAAAAATCATATATGATATCATATTAATGTATATGATTATTTTATAATTTAATATCAATTATTTCACCATTATACAAGATATTAACCTACCCCCAACCAAGGAAAAGTACAAGGTAAGGGTTTACTTCACAATCTCATCATTATCCGAGGTTGTTTATATGTAATTATCTACTGGGACCTTTTTATCATCCACATCCATGTTTCTTAAAAATGTATTTCAAATAATTCTTACTATTTTACAGACTATGGGATAATGTCATTTATACCCTTGTTGACTTTTTATAAGATGTTTATAAAGGAATATTTCTGTCATTTTCCAAACAAGGTCCTTTTAAACCTTTTCGACAGAATTATGGTAAGAATGTATTTTTTTAACTTATACGGCGGGTGAGGCTATTTTCCACTATTATAAAATCTTTTAATCTTAAATTATAATATTATAAGAATATTTTAAAAGTAAATGTTTTATTTTATATTTATGTGACTTTTAAATGATTTCAAAAAAAGAGATATTTCTCTCAAATAGTTTTAATTTCATTTATGTCAACATCCTTTGATGGATTTTAAGCTTATTTGAAGTTTATTTATTATGATACAAAACTTCCATATTTTATTGAATGTTTTGTGATATGTTTGACTGTGGATGTGTTATTTTTATACCATTCATGGTTTATGGAGAAAGTATTGACATTTCGTATGCTAGTTTTAATACGAATGTTTATGTTATGTTTAAACCTATTCATATGAGGAATGAATTAGACTTAATATGTGACCGGTGGAGCCTTTTGTAGCTCCTCGATGCATCGGTAGGTCTCGTAAGACAATATAATGTCTTGGCACAAGGCCTTTACAAAATCTTATTTGTAGTCTTGGCACGAGGCCTTCTCTAGGTGGTTATGATAGTCTGGCATTATTCATTCCATCATTATGAAAGTGGTTATTGATATTCCATGTGATTATTTGACTATTAGAATATACATTTGAATAAGTAAATGACATTATTTAATTTTATATTTTATATATTATGCTGAATTTCAAGTTTTAATGGATTTTTTTAGTTATACATTGCCTTAAATGTTAGTGCTTATTTATGAGAGTTTCCACTAAATTTTTATCCTTACTGAGCATCTGAGCTCACCCCTTTCTATGTTTTATTTTTCCCAAGATGTGAAGAAGTATTTTATGAATGACCTGCAGGTATATTATGATGTGATAAGAGTGTGGACTATGGAGAGTATATTGTTTAGTTTTCATTTTATGAAGTAATTTAAACTTTATGAATATATCTAGTGATTCCAAGGCTACTAAACTAATCGGTCTTCCAAGACATGATCTTTTGTGATCATGCCAATGTTATGTAATAATGCCCCAACTTTGGGTAACTGGGGTCAGGGTATTAGAATTGGTATCCGAGGAAGTTTAGTACAAAACTAAGAAGCTAGATTTAGGTAAACTCTGATTAGAGAACATAGACATAAGATAGACTTTGAGGATTAGTATAGAAGAACTTCCTAGAATTTTGGTATTGTAGAGATTTTGTGAGTTTTCCGAGCAATACATCCTTGTCTAGATACGAGCAGGTAGAGACAGCTCTGGCACAGATGTACCTAGGGGTAAAACCCAAAAACACTTCTTTGAGCTATAGTCGAACGAGAACTGGTGCACGACAACGGGCCTTTCTCCACTCTTGGTTACGACACTCTTGGGGGAAATGCTTAGGATAATTCTCAATTTCTTTACAAAAAATTATGAAGGGTTTATGAGTATATACTTCCTCAAAGAAAACATTTTTATGATTATGGATTACATCCATAAATAGTTCAATTTATGTTAAGTGTTTTACAAGTATGGAATTATGTATTTTGATTCATAAACTGATTTAGTTTATGCCACTTTTTAGAAATGGCTCCTAGTGGAAGAAATGGAAATTGTATCAATGCATGTACTCCATGTAGGTATTTCCCTCCTTCTCAAGATAATTATAGTGGAGCTGGTGATGCAACTGGTGTTGATCACCTTATCACCACACTAGTACAACTCACTCAGGTTTTGAATAATACCATTACCTGTATGGAGCACCCTAATCCACAGCAAGGAGGATAAATGTTAGATCTCTTCATGAGGAAACAACCACCAATGTTCAATGGGAGTAAAAATCCCTCAGTAGCTGAGAAATGGATAAATTCCCTAGAGAAAATATTTCAGGCTTTGGGGAGTAGTGAAAGGGAAAACGTTATCATCGCAGTTTATCGCCTAACTGGAGATGTTGATAAATGGTGGTCATTGATACAAAACACAAAGGAAGATGATGAAGTATCAAATATGGAATAGAGAGAGTTCAAAGAGATTTTCTTAGAAAAATACTTTCCTCATGAACATCAAGCAGATATGGAAAGGACATTTCTATGTATGAGACAAATGGAGGATGGGAATGTCGTAAAGTATGAGGCTAACTTTATAAGGTTAGCAAGGTATGCTAGAGATTATATAGGTAACACAATAAGTAATATTGATCATTTCTTTTATGGGTTAAAACCATATCTTCGTCGAGCATTAGTGTCACAATCCTTCTCGTCGTATGAAGATATTATCTTATGTGCTATTAAGAAAGAGAAAGAATTCTCTAAGTCTTATGTCTTTAAAGAAAAGCAAGAGAAGAAGAGATCTGTTGATCACTCTGGGAATGGAAATAAGGGGAATAAGGGAAAAGTTGAAAATCTATCCTACATTAAATGTGGGAAGAAACACCCCGGTACATTCTTGAATGTAATGGGTGTCTGTTACAAGTTTGGTGAAAAAGTCCACCAAGCTCGTGATTGCAAATGGACGAAAGAAGCTACCGATGGTCAATGATACTACTGCAGGGAGATTGGACATTATGAAAATGAATGTCCTAAGCTTCAGGGGAACTTACCTCAGAAAAGGCCAAGGGATCAAGTCCAAGCTTATGATATCACCACTGACGAGGTTGAAGCTCTGAAAGGCGTAGTGGCAGGTAATTTAATGGTTTCCTCAAGTTTAGAAAATGCATTATTTGATTCTATATCATTGCATTGTTTCATATCTTCCCAGTTTTCTAAGAAAAATAGATGTCTTTAATTTGATTTAACAAGGTAGTTGTCAGTTAAAACTCCTAAGGGAAGTATAATTGCAACAATGTTTTTTGAATCAGTCCCCCTTAGAGCACATAAATATTATTTATCCACTGATCTCATCATCATACCTATGATTGAGTTTGATATAATCCTCGTAATGGATTGGCTTTCAGACCATTATGTGAAGATTTATTGTAAGAAGAAGGTGGTTACAATTTTTGATGATGATGATAAGGAACACCTTATCTTTAGAGCAGAATTGTCACCACATAATTCTTATCTAGATTCACCCCCAAGAGCTCAACTAAATTCAATTATTGGGGAGTAAGAGAATAAAATGACTGTGGGTGAGGAAAGGAATGTTCAAATAGAGGATGTACCTATTGTAAAGGAATATGTAGATGTGTTTCTGAAAGATTTACCTGGACATCCTCCATAATGATTAGTTAAGTTTTCCATTGATTTAATTCCAGGATCAAGGCCTATATTGAAGACCCCTTATAGAGTTTCCACTGTGGAATTAGTTGAATTATATAAAAAACTAGATTAATTGAGAAATAAGGGATTTATTCTCCCTAGTGTCTCTCCATGGGGAGCCCATGTTCTTTTTGTTAAAAATAAATATGGATCTATGAGTTTATGTATTAAATATAGGGAGATCAATTATATAACAATAAAGAACAAGTATCCACTACCTCTCATTGATGATATATTTGACCAACTTCATGGATCTCAATACTTTTCAAATATTGACCTTCGATCTGGATACCATGAATTGTGTGTGAAGAAGTAAGACATTCTGAAGAAAGCATTTCGAACCAGGTATGGGCATTACAAGTTTACAGTAATGCCTTTTGGATTGACTAATGCACCCTATGTATTCATGTATCTAATGAATTGAGTTTTCAATGAATATCTCTATGATTTTGTTGTGGTATTTATTGATGATATCTTGGTATACTCCAAAATCTACGAAGATCATGAAAACCACTTACGAATTATATTGAAAACTCTGAGAAGACATGAATTATATGGGAAGTTTAGCAAGTGTGAATTCCGGCTTCAGGAGATTTCTTTTCTTGGCCATATTGTCTCTAAGGATGGAATATATATTGATCCTTCTAAGAGAAGGGAAATCCAAGAATGTCCAACACCAATGACTATAACTGAGGTACACAGTTTTATTGGTTTAGCTAGTTATTATCGACATTTCATCCACAATTTTGCCCGGTTGGCTAACCCATTAACGAAGCTCACACGTAAAGGGGTTAAATTTGTTTGGGAAAAAGTGTGTGAAGAATGCTTCGATGGACTGAAGAAAAGATTATGCAATGATTCTATATTGGCCCTACCATCAGGGAATGATGGGTTCGTTATTTATAGTGATGCATCAATAAAAGGACTTGGTTGTGTCCTTACGCATAATGATAGGGTTATTGTCTATGCATCACGATAGCTAAAAATTCATGAGAAAAACTATCCTACACATGATCTGGAGTTAGCTTCTGTAATCTTTGCTTTGAAGATATGGAGACATTATATCTATAGTGAAAAATGTGAGATTTATATTGACCACAAGAGTTTGAAGTATATTTTCTCACAAAAAGAACTCAATATGAGGCAAAGGAGATGGCTTGAACTACTCAAGGATTATTATTGCACGTTACACTACCACCCAGGGATGGAAAATAAGATGGCAGATGCTTTGAGCATAAAAGAACATGGAGTTTTGAAAAATTTAATAATTTAAAGGGATCCGATTTTCATGGATCTAGTGAATATGGACATGGGAATAACCATGGAAGGTGAAATATCAATGCTTTTTCAAATAGTTTCCAAACCATCTTTACTAGAAAGGATTAAGAGTTATTAGACTAATGATGAAGAATTTCGAAAGAAGATTAAATCTGTGAATTATGGGAGATTGATAGACTTTGTGTATGAAGAAAGATTTTTAAAATTTGGGAAGACTTTGTGTTCCCGATATACCTGATCTGAAAAGGGAATTGTTAGGTGATGCTCATAGCTCCAATTTCTCTATACACCCTAGGAGAAAAAAAATGTATAGAGATTTGAAAGAACATTTTTTGTGGGACAACATGAAGAGGGAGATTGCTGATTTTGTGTCAAGATGTATGGTTTGTCAACAAGTTAAGGCTAGAAGTCAATAGCTTGGAGGAGTCATGCAACCTCTTCCCATACTAGAGTGGAAATGGGATAATATTACGATGGACTTTGTCCTAGGGCTACCAAAGACTCCTAGAAGGAATGATGAAATATGGGTTATTTTTTATCGCCTTACCAATTCAGCACATTTTCTTGCTATAAGAGAAGATCTACCACTGGAACGTTTAGCAAGACTGTATATTAATGAAGTTGTGAGACTTCATTGAGTACCCCTATCGATTGTTTCTGATCGTGATCCGCGTTTTACTTCATGATTTTGGAAAAGTCTTCAGAAAGCCCTGGATACTAAAATTCATTTGAGCACTGCCTACCACCCCCAAACTGATGGAAAATCAGAATGAAATATTCAAACCATAGAAGACATGTAGAGATCATGCTCACTAGACTTTCAGGGTATGTGGGATTAATAGTTACCTCTGGTGGAATTTTCTTATAATAATAGGTTCCATTCAAGTATTCGGATGGCACCATATGAAGCGTTATATGGAAAGAGATGTCATACACCAACCTGTTGGGATGACGTTGGTGAAAGAAAAATTGTAGGCCCAGAACTGGTGGAGGAAACAATGGAAAAGGTAAATGTAATCTAAAACCACATCAAAGCTTCTCAAAGTAGGCAGAAGAGCTATGCTGATAAATGAAGGACGGATTTGGAATTTCAGGTAGGAGATCATGTTTTCATGAATGTATCTCCATGGAAGGGAGTTATATATTTTGGTAAGAAGGGTAAATTGAGTCCTAGGTACATTGGACCTTTCGAAATTCTAGAATGAATTGGGGTTGTAGCTTATCGTTTGGCAATGCCGCCAAATCTCTCCAAAGTTCACGATGTGTTCCACATATCACTGTTGAGAAAATACATGGCTAACCCAATGCATGTACTCACCTATGAGGAATTAGAATTGGAACCTAATTTGTCTTATTGCGAAGATCCTATTAGGATTATTGATATTAGAGAACAAGTACTGAGAAACCAGATGACTCATCTGGTAAAAGTTCTATGGAGAAACCATAAGATGGAAGAGGCAACGTGGGAACCCGAGAAACTTATGATGAAGAACCACTTGAGTCTTTTCATGTGGTAGTATTCTAGAAATTTCTAGGATGAAATTATTTGAAGGATGAGTGAATGTAAGACCCCAAGCTTCCATGGTACGATTCTCTTTGAATAATACAGTAGCGTGTGTTGTATGCAACTTCAAGATTCTAACACACCGCGACCAATCAAAGTAGTCGTTATGAATAGTAATACCCACTTTTTGAAATTTTATAAATTTTAACTCTAAAAATGGACATAATTTTTGGATTTGGAATATCAAAATTATCCTAGAGTGAAATTTTTGTATTTTTCTGAAAACTTTCATATTTTGATGAATAGTGAAAATTACTAACTTTTAATTAATAACAACTTTTTTAATCAAAATAATTAAAAGTGATAAATTATTAATTTCAGTGGTTTTAATGTATATTTGAAATATATTTTTACCATTTAATACAACTTAGGTCATTGGACATAATTTCACAATTAAACCGGACATAAACAAGTGTCAATCGTCTGATAGTTATATCTCTTAAAAACACGCTTTTTGTTTTAACAACGGGAATTAATTTTAAATTAATTTCTGCCACTTATGTGTTTTGAATTTAGAAAAATGGATTCCATATTTGGAATCAGGATTTAAAATTTTTTTAAATAGGTAACTTTTATTTTTAGACATTTTGAATAATTACTTCGGTAAATATTTTATTTACCATGGTTAAATGGTAAATCCGGTAAATAAGGGTAAATATTTAATATTATAATTATAATAATAAATTACCCTAAAATGGGTCTTAACCTTATTGGTTGATACATGTCCGACCATGGGCATCTTTGGATCGATTTTGGGACCCCATGGAGCCACTTGTAGGTGATAAGGACACTTTATATTAATTAAGATAAATTAAATACAAAAATGATATAAGCATATATCTTTTAGAAAAAAAACATTTTACATAGGGTTATATATCTTATATTTTAGATTATAAATATTAATTAGAAATATAGAAATATTTCCTACATAATGGTATTTTATTTATAATTTTTAGACATTAAATAATTTAATTTATTTATGACACAATGGTGATGCAGTAATTACCTAATTAATAAAATATTAAAATAATTGATATTAGAAATATAAAAATAAATTTATTATGAGACATTTTATGAATTACACTAATTTTCAAGGTTACTATAACATATTATAATTACTTATATAAAGTGTTTTTTAAGTAATAATGTTGTTATGAAATTATCAAAAACATAATATCCAATAGTGTCAAAATCAACATAAAAGAGTTTTTAAAACAAATATTATATTATTAATTAATATTCTATTCCAAAAAATCTAAGGATCTGAAAAAGGACTTATATCATGATAGGTGTATCATTAATGGATCACTTGGGGGTCTCTTGGATGTATATAGTAAGTTTATTAACAATATAATATAAAAATACAAAGTGACATGGTAAATGTCAATCTAATTAACTAATAGTTAAAACTAAAAGATAAGGTTAATATAATGACCCAAACCTGTCTAAAACCTATTGGTAGAAAGTATTTCAACCCATACACACCTTAGATTTTGAATAATCCACTTTGGATCCATTAGAAACCGAATATGAATTTATTATAGAATAATACTTTATGATTTTTCTAAAGAGCCCCTCCTCCCCTTATAAAAGGACACCACTTCTAACCAATTCATCACACCTTCAAAGCCTTTTGGCTCGGCCAACCCCTAACCATATATTCTCTCAACCTCCCTCACTTTTACCTAGAGGCCTTAGTTTGATCATAAAGCCAACCTAATGAGCCCTTTTGATCAAATCAAAAGGAAGAACCGGATTAAGAGGTAATGTTTTCACCACCCTATTTCAGGTTCCTTTCTTCTTCAACTTATTCTTTATTTTTTATTCTCATTCTAAAATAATAACTCTAGTATCTTATATATACTGTGATGTTATTATAAATATGGTACAACCATATTTAGTATTCTATCCATCCTTTGAATGACATGTCATCATACGTGCGTACGTAAGGCTTACCGTATCCACATCGTGGTGTAATTGTTATTCAAAACATTATTATTTGGATTGGTATAATAATGATGTTTAATTCATGTAAATAATAAATATAACATGATAATGATTCTTTATATATGATATACCATCCAATTATATATTATTTTATTATCAAAATAATGATATTGTCTCTTGTACGTACGTACGGACTACCGTCTCCACGAACGCGATGAGATTCATTCTCCATCATATCCATTCAAGAATAATTCTCAGTTAATGATTAAAAATAATGTTTAAAGACTTTATATCAATCTGGATATGAATAATATACAACATATCCATAACAAACACGTCTTATGTAACAAAACATATAAATGAAAACAAGTAAGTTAACACCTGAAACAACGATAATACTATGATATTATTAACAAATCAATGTTAAAAGATCATATATGATATCATATTAATGTATATGATTATTTTATAATTTAATAACAATTATTTCACCATTATATATAAGGTTAACCTACCCTCAACCAAGGAATTTTACAAGGTAAGGGTTTATTTCACAATTTCTTCATTATCAGAGGTTGTTTATACATAATTATCTATTGGGACCTTTTTATCATCCACATCCATGTTTCTTAAAAATGTATTTCAAATAATTATTAATAATTTACAGACTATGGGTTAATGTAATGTATACCGTTTTTGATGTTTTATAAGAAGTTTATAAAGTAATCTTTCTGTCATTTTCCAAATAAGGTCCTTTTTAACCTTTTCGACAGAATTAAGGTAAGAATGTCTTTTTTTAACTTATATGGCTGGTGCGGTTATTTTCCACTGTTATAAAATCGTCGAAGCTTCCATTACAAGATTATAAGAATATTTTATAAAAGTAAATGTTTTATTTTATAATTATGTGACTTTTAAATTATTTAAAAAAAAGAGATATTTCTCTCAAATAGTTTTAATTTATCTATGTCAACATCCTTTGATGGATTTTAATCTTATTTGAAGTTTATTTATTATGATACGAAACTCCCATATTGTATTGAAGGTTTTTGGATATGTTTGACTGTGGATGTGTTATTTTTATAACATTCACGGTTTATGGAGAAATTATTGAAATTTCATATGCTAGTTTAAATATGAATGTTTATGTTATGTTTAAACCTATTCATATGAAGAATTCATTGGACTTAATATTTGACCGATGGAGCCCGCTATAGCTCCTCGATGCATCGGTAGGTCTCATGAGACAAATAAGTGTCTTGTCATAAGGCCTTGACAAAATCTTATTTGTTGTCTTGGCATGAGGGCTTTGCTATGTGGTTATGATAGTCTGACATTATGCATTCCATCATTATGAAATTGGTTATTGATATTACATGTGATTATTTGACTAGTATAATATCCATGGGAATAAGTAAATGGAATTACTTCATTTTATCTTTTCCATATTATGATGAAGTTAAAGTTTAAATGTCTTTTGTTTTAGTTATACATTTCCTTAAATGTTTATGCTTATTTATGAAATATTACACTATATTATTATCCTTACTGAGCATCTGAGCTCACCCCTTTCTTTGTTTTATTTTTCCCAGGATGTGAAGAAGTATTTTATGAATGACCAGTAGGGATAGTATGAGGGGATAATAGTGTGGACTATGGAAACTATATTGTTTTAGTATTCATTTTATAATGTAATGTAATCTTTATGAATATATCTAGTGATTCCAAGTCTACTAAACTAGTCGGCCTTTCGATACTTGATCTATTTTGATCATGCCAATGTTATGTAATAATGCACCGACTCTGGATAATTGGGGTTGGGGCGTTTCAGAACTAGATTTATCAAAACATACATTACAGAGAAAAATTATGATAGACTCTCGAGATAAGTATATGTATTAGAAAACATTGTAAAATTAAAATGAAGTGTAGAGTGTGGGGTTTTCTAAAATTAAATTTGAAAGAGATATATCCTAATTTCATGTGTATATATATATATGATATATTTGGGTAGTTTTATTTTTATGAAATTTATGATTTTCAGCCATTATATAATGTTTATTGTAACTTCTAGAAAAAATGAATCATTTTTTATCATTTATTCATCCTCCATGTTAGTTATCATTCATACCATTTAATGAGATGTAACATAAATTAGGTGATGAATTCATGTGATGAATTTATATATTGGCTGGAGAATTAATCTTTTATATTTAATATTAATGAAATAAAATTTATCGAGGTTGAATATTTTATATCCAATATAAACTACTTCTATATGATGAAAATGGAGTCTACATAACTGTTTCTTGTCTAATACTCCCAAAGACTCAATGTTTCCTTCTCATTCCATCTTTAAATATCATATTATAGTATATTGTGAATGGAATAATAATATCTTCTAAACATCATATGATTCAGTACAACCCATGGGTATCCTTGGAGATGGGATGTCTTTTCTCCTACACATAGTGATTTTTATAAAGAGTATATAATTAATATTATTATATGAATAATCTCTTATATTAATGGGAAACCATTTTATAATAGATTTTTTATTTTTTTCATCTGTTTAATATTTCTTTCATGGAGATGCTCGGAAAGGATTTTTATCATTTTATTAGCTTCTAAAAAACGTAATTAAACTTATTTAAAACCCTTCATTGGTATTAAACTCATACCATGATTTAGATTTATTAATAACTGATTTAAATTAATAAAAAATTGAAAAAACCTAGTTTCTCTCTCATATTCTATAAATTTTATTTTTTAAAATGATTAACCATACATAGATGGTATATGTTACAGAAAAAAAGGTTTTTCCTTTATGTAGATGGGTTGTGTGACAGTATCCATTTCATTTTCCCTATAAAGATTAATTATATATGGGTAACCTAAGAATTACCTATATGTGAGTGGTCATATATTGATAACCTGTGACTTATCAATACATGAAGGGATTAAAGTATGGGTAAACTACTTTTTCTTAAGGGTAAGTTAGGTAGTTTATAAACTGACCTTATGTGAATATGTTTTCATATGGTTTATAACATCCTATTACCTTATTTCAAGTAATTATTGACTACTATTTTTTCACTTTTATTTGGGATATTATTGATCTTTTTGAGGATGGAGAATTTTTTTCTAGTAAAATGACATAATTTTTGTGGTTGTATGTTCTTTTGAATTAATAGAGTCTAGGTATATAGTTTTAAAAGGATTTAGAGGATTAACTAATGTGTACTAGTTTATTTTGATTTTGTTGTGATGTTTCTCTGTGTTATTATTTATTTTCATTGTACGTAAAAAATAATTTACGCAAAATGTACCTGATTTATGATGTAAATTTTCTACTACCCACAAAATGGGAAAATAAGTTATGGAAAAAATGATTTATGGTATATAGAAGAAACATACACCATGAATTCATTGATCTGTATTTTTAACCAAAGGTGAATATTTTTGGAATCTGTACTTGGTGGGGTGTTTTATACAATAATGTATTTAATTTTTATGTAAAATCATTGCACTCAGAATGTTCATGTGAACGTATTATTTTATATTAATAGCCTTTTCATGAAGTCCTCCTAAGAACCCTAGGTTTCCCACTAGATTAGTTAATGAATCCATCTTTTTTGGACATATTAGTTTATTATTTGATCACTGGTAAGTCTCATCATTCGAGTTTTATCCTTCTATATTAAACCCTTATTTTGAGGAAGTGTAGTCTCATTTTGTCAATTGAATCAGGTATTAATCTAGATGATTTTTTATCTCAGTATTCCATGCATATCTTCTTCACCAAACTTTGTTATTGATGCTTCCTGTTGTGGGTGTTGATTTGATCACTAATGATAGGTAGACAGTTCCATATGATTTTTTACATAAAAATATACATCTAACTTATTTATTGATTTGATGTGAATTTTTCAATTATTTAAAATCCTAGACATGAGATGATTGATAGACAATTTTGAAAGGGGAATGGTGATTATGAAAAAATTACAATTTAAAAGCAATTAAAATTGTTTGGAGGATTTCAAAAAATGGAAATATTTATTTGAAAATTAATTTGATGAAATTACTTAAAATGGATTAAATTGAAAGATCATTTTTGGAAGGCATTAATTAATAAAAACAGATGATTTGGTTTTGAAATGAGAAAGGCGTTTTCAAAATAGAATGTGGCAAATTGTATTTTTGATTGATCTTAAATGATTAATGTGTTCAAGATTGTTTAATCATTCACTAATGCATATGTGATCTTTGTTTATTTGTTGGTGAATTTTAAAAACATTCTTATAAATGACCCCTATAATTAGATTGATGATGAAAAAATAAACATAAACATAGAGTGGCTTGATATTTTCCTCGATGGGGAGTTGATTCTGGACAGTATATGTTGTGGATTGTGTGCACACATTGAGATGAGGTCACCAATAATTAGTGTGAGGATATTATTCCCAGACATGAATATACCATTAGGAATTATCACATGGTATTATGATATATTTTATTTTTGTATTACATACTAGTTATTTATAGATCTTGTTTATCAATGTAAATATAATTATATAAACTCTATTACATAAAATTTAAATTTAAGCAGGTTTTTGATATATCTACCAAATCTTTAGATTTGGAAGAATGTTTTTTGGAAGTATATAAAATCAATAGAATACCATATTTTATTTAAATTTAATTCATAATTGGTTTAATTTTTATTAAATTGATTATTGAACACTTGGTGAGACCCTACTGGGCTGTTTAGGTCACACCATACCTTTTCCTTTAGCGTCTGGGAAATGGAAAGATGCATATGAAGGTGGTGGATCTTTTTAATCTTTGAAACTGTGTATTTATGGTGGTAATTGGTGTATTTCTCCCCTTTTGTATAAGAGTTTTGATAGTTATTTTTATTTGATGTGGATGTATTTGGATTTTGTTTCCTTTTGGATGTTTATAGCTCTGTTGGGTATTGTTTTATCTTTTTTATGTAGGTAAATTCCACAATTGGATTTTTTAGGATACTAAATTATATTTTTTTATATTCCACTATTTTTTGTAATAAAATTTTCATTCTTAAATCTTTTATGATTCCATGTACTATTTCCCAACCCATGGAGATTTTGAATTCCCTTTTGGTCATGTCAGGTCCAGCTTAGATATTAATATACCAAGGTATATGGGATGGTTCATGAGAAAGTGTTATTAAAGGGAGGTTTTGAATATATTCTTGATGTTAGTATGTAGTTTGGATGTCTTAATGTGACTTAGGAGGTAGATCCAATAAATTTTATTTTCATCACTCTTCATAATAATCCTTAATTCACTATAGATGTTTTGGAAATTTATCTTGAGTATTGTTTTGATATGAGTACATTTATTATCCAATGAAATTTTATTGATTTTATGATTTATGTGTCATTTATTATGTTTCAATGTTGTTTTTTGGATGTTTTGTAGCATCATGACTATGAGAAGTAATTTTAATAGAACCCATTGAGAAAGTGATTTATATTATCTAAGCTTTGGAATAGATACATGATCCTATCCTTTTTCTTGATTCATTTATGGAAACTAAAAGTTATGAATTAAAAGATAATTTCCATGATTTTTCCATTAGAAACCACCAATGTTTCAAGACTCAATTGATACTCAATAAACCTAGGATTGGATTAAAAAATGTCAATCTGTTTTTGAGTTATTGGGAAATATTTGTTATCTTAAAGTGAAATGTGCTACCTTCAAGCATGATAGGACAAGAAGAATATGGTCGGATTATATGGTGATGATAATGAAGCATGCAGTATTATAATGGAAGGAATTTATAGTTCTTTTCAGAAATTAATTTTATCTAGAGATGATGGTCTTTGATGATTATACATAGTTTCTCAATCTCCAGTAGGGTGATAGGACTGTGACATAGTATGAAAACTATTTTGTCGAGATTTTTTAATATTAACCTATGATTTTTTCTAATAATAATCTTAAGGAACATAAATTTGAGATGTTTTTTCATTCTGATATTTGATCACAGGTTTTCTTTTGGAATCCCACTTCTTAAATTGATGTGTTCCATAGAGTGTTGATGGTTGAGGTTGGCCTGGATGGTAATTCAAGACCTACGGGAGTTCCTTTTTCTCCCTATGGTAGTTCTATGAGTTTCATTAAAGGAAATAGAATTCTTGATGTGTCCTATGATATTTCTTCATAGAAATAATTTTCTAGAACTCCTACAGTGCCTGGGAGAGTCCTGTTGACTTGCTTCAAATGTGGTATTATTGGGAATTTGAGATTAGTTTGCACTGGGGTCCCTAAGATCATTAGATTTTGTAGTGATTCAATCTATGTATAGAAGATCTTTAATATATTTTCTACACTACATGGTGTAATGGGATCAACAAAAGAAAAAATTATTTTGGTGAATCAGATGGTTCAAAAACTAAGTGTTTTTAGCCAAAATATTCTAGAATAAAGCTCATTCACATAGATGAAGAGTATTCATAGGATGTTTATGTGGGTACAGTAACTATGATAAATACTATCACACTATATTCATCTATAGCGGCCATATTTTTTGATAATGGTGTGTCTCACTTGTTTATATTGGCCAATATTGTGAATTTTCTAAATCTTATTTGGAGATTGTTTCTTATGTGATTGATATTACTATGCCCCCCCCCCCAGAACAATGATATTGAATGGTATTCAGTGTCCTTATTTTGTTTTTTATTTATCTATAATTGGGAATACCTATCGTTTTCTAGTTTGCAACATCAAACCACTTGAAATCATTTCTGAGATGGATTGGGTGATTTCTCATTAGGAACATATTGAATGTCATTTTCAATAAGTCTCCTTTAGTGTTCCCTATGGGGTGTTTTGTGTTTTCCAGGGGGAATGGGACCTAAGGTTAAGTAGAGATTTACCTCATCTTATATAGTTTGATAGGTTAATATTAATGTTTTCTTTTTAACCTAGAGTGGTAATATTTGAGTGATGTTCTACCATCAGTTGACATTTGAGCTTCCTGATGTGTTTTTGCTAACATTTCTAGTTTTTCACTAATAAGGTAGGTAGATTTATTTATTAATTTAGTATCTATTCCTTAGACACTATCTATTCCTTCTTGCCAAATAAAACTAGCTAAAATAAGAGCGTTGAAAATATTTTTTTATGTTCTATTAAGGAAAGGATTTATACACCCTAATGTGTAACCTTCGGTGGTTCCTTTTCTATTTATGAAGAAAACATATGAAAAACTTTTCCTTTGGGTTGAATATCAGTAACTCAAATGATTTTCAGGGAAGAAAAAGTATCAGTTACCATATATTTAGGATGTTTTGACCTATTGAAATGGGATAATTGATTCTCAAAGATTGATCTTCGATTTGGTTATCATCTGTTGAGAATAAAATAATCTAACATTCATAAGGTATCCATCAACAGTAGGTATGGATATTATAAGTATCATGATATTCCATTTGGTCTAACCAATACTCATGAATATTTTATGGATTTGATAAAAAAAATATTTCAAGAGTACTGTGACTCACTTGCGGTTTTATATTTAGATGACATCCCAATTTAATCTCATACAAAGAAGGACCTTCTGCCTCATTTGAGAGTAGTTCTAAAAACCTTGAGAAATCAACAACTTTATGGGAATCTTTCAAAATGTAATTTATGTATTTGGTAAGTAACTGTTTTATGAAACATGGTCTCAAAATTATGTATTTATATTTATCATGTGAATTTGAATGTTTTTATGACTTGGGGTTGCCACATGATGTTTTTGAGATTCAATGATTCTTGGGTTTTGAAAGATATTACCACCTATTAATCATATATTTCTCAGAGTTGGCTTCTCCAATGACTGTCCTCGCTAAAAAAAGGAGTGATTTTCATTTTCTGTGAGAAATTGTAGAGTTATTTTGATGATTTGAAATTATTTTTGATTTTTTATCTATTTTTTATCCTTCCAGAGGTCAGTCATGGAAATGTGGTATTCTATAATGCATCAGGTGTAGGATTGGATTGTGTTTTGACTTTGGGTGGTCATGTTGTAACATGTTCTTCTAAACATCCTAGGATACATGAGAACAATTACTTGACCCATGATCTCAAACTGAAAATTGTGATGCATTCTCTTATGATTTGGTGGTATTACTTTTTCATAGTAATGTTTACTATTTTTTTCAACCATAAAATCCTAACATATATTTTCTCCCAAAAATATCTTCATCATTGATAGATGTATTGGTTGGAGTATATATATGGTTTTTATTTATACATTCCCAACATCCCTAGTATTGGTAATGCCATCACTAATGCTCTAGGTAGAAAAAGTTTGACATAGGCTATAAAAAATCATCAAAATAATGAATTATGATGGCTCTATTTGCGTAGTAGCATTTCAGAATTTGGGAGATTGGGTCTGGGTTATTTTGGAAAGTGTTCACATTGCCTCCTCTCTTATAAATATGATTATTCATGAGATGTAGTTTGAGTATGTCTTTCATGGAATTTGGGGCTCTTTTATGGTGGGGAGATCATTGGTGATTATTCATTCTCTTCAGAGAGTATCATATGTTTTTTGAACTAATTTTTTGTTTCCCTGTTTATGAGAAAGGTTGTAGTGAGGGGAAACCATACTTCCCATTGGGTAGTACCCCCTAGAACCAAAAATATGTTATGCGATATAAAATTATGATTATAGGGTGAAATTATATGATGAAGCATAAATAAAATTGTATATCACTGTAAAACAGTCCAATAAACTAAATTCGAGAACCAGAAATGTAGTGACCTAGACTCTAGAATCTCGAATCTGGTACCTTGATTTTTAAAAAACATGCAGATACATGATTCAAATCCCAAAATACCCATTAGTTTATCAGTTTTGGAAAACAATATTACAGATATAGTACACATATTACAATGATAAAATAAAATAAAACATAAAACATAAAAAAATATAATAAAATACATCTTCAAAACTCATTCAAATATTGCTTCATTATAACCTAGGGAAAGGAATCAAAATTCGTGTTATCTCAAATGATCAGTAAGGTTAAAGTACAATAGTACCTATAATTAATCAATATGAATAATGAATTTGGAAATGTAAATAACCAAACACAAGTTCCATTCAAATAATTGTACAATGCAGAATCAATATGGGAAGGTACATAAATAAAAAACATTCCATTTAAATAACTATATGTGGCATGATAAATATGGAATGGAAAATAATTGTAAAAAAATACCATGTAATCAATCTGATAATAATAAAATTAATCCATACATTTTTCTATAGTGAAAATTCCATGGATAATAATTCATTGATTATGAATGCAAGAAATGATTAATTATTTTAAATCATATTCCCTAGTTACATGAAACCATTAACATCAGGAACAATCAAAAGACGGTTTAAAACATACCAGGAACAAATGCATGGGGTCTGTCGAATGGATTTCATCTCATGAGACTACCAATGCATCCTGGGGATTTTATTAAATAGTTCCCAGTCAATTTATTTAATTTCTATGGAATTCCTAATATATTGAATAATTTATTTATATTCATTAAAAATGTGCCTTATCAAATATCTATACTGTGTAAACAATATAGATTTATCAATATTTCCTTAGTTAATCAAATAACATTAAATGTTAACACCATATATAAAAATTGTATATGGTTTAGGAAATATTAATGTAAATCACATAATAATATGGATATTTAAGATAAATTTAAAAACCAATGAAAATTATTATAATAAATTGAGTGTTTCAAGAGAATTTTATCAATGAGAAAATATTTCATAACAAATTTATCACTTATTAATTTTCAAATAAAATCACATTGGAGGAAGTAATTAAAATATAAACATGTAATACCATGAAGAATTAAAAATTTGTTATAATTAATGTAAAATATACAATATATACACCACATAAATTTTAATTGGTTCATAATAAAAAATAAGTATCAATGGAATGTAAATTAAGATGAAATCCAAAACCTTACACTTTGTTTTGGTAATACTTATTCTAAACTCCACTATAATGGTTTTAGACATGTTTTTAACTTATTATAGAGCCATATTAGTATTCATTATATCTTATATGATTCTTTTATAACATATATTTACCCTTTCGTTAATAGTCTTTCATTATTTTCTTCATTTTGGGTAATAAATTGCTTTGTTTTTTCGAGTATGTTTGGACATGTTCTTTTTTGTTCCTATTAAATTGATCATGATTTCATAATATCTATAATGTAAAAAATGATGTAAATATAATATATATTCAGTATATATTTTTTTAGAATAATCTACAAAATTTGATGATAGGTAATACATTGTTCATGGAGAGGGTTGGTCGTACGTACGCATGAAAGTTGCCTCCATTTTTTCGTATTGAATGAAATAAAATTAAATAATATATATATATATATATATTACCATTACCATTT
This sequence comes from Viscum album, assembly GCA_963277665.1. Taxonomy (NCBI): domain Eukaryota; kingdom Viridiplantae; phylum Streptophyta; class Magnoliopsida; order Santalales; family Viscaceae; genus Viscum; species Viscum album. The sequence goes on from OY728158.1 coordinate 547,830,257, forward strand.
CTATATAATATAATATATAATAAAAATTCTTATTGAAATCATCTTTAATACATTCCATGTAAAACATGAAGTAATCGCATCGCTTCGCGAGGAGGTTGTCCGTCGTACACAGGAATGGCGTTTTCGTACTCCCACAAATTGGAAAGTATGTAGTTATGTGTTATATTCTAATTCAATATCTGTAAATACTTTATAAATATCAATAAATCATATAAAAATTGTATTTCCATTATTATTACCTCCCTATAAAGGTGTCAAACAAAAAATGAATGGCATCGGTTCATGAGGCGGAAATTTGACATACACAAGAATGGTGATTTCATAACCCATTTTATGAAAGTGTATAAAGTATTATAGTGTAATTTTAACATAAAGAAATCTCAGTTTATTTAATATTCATATTATATTATATAATTATGATATATAAATAATTTAAGGAGGTGGATAAGGTAAACTATAATGATGATTTTTGAAAAACATTACATCTTCTTCGGGTATCCTTTTAGGTTTGAACAAATGCCTTCATGAGTTGGATTTATTCCCAATATAAGGACCATATAATGAGGGGAGGAAAGTTTATGAGTGAATTGTGTAGGTCTAGGATGACCCAAAGTGTTTTGGGAGGTGTGAAGAAATGGAATAAAGGAGGCCTTATATAAGTGGGGGGCAAGAGAAACTTGGAATTTTTTAAAATAAATTAGTTGTACTGACATTGTTACCTAAAAAGAGGATTAAATAACAAACATAATTCCATAAATAAAGTTATAAGGTCTCCATATCTTTATAAAATGGATTTTGGATAAGTTTTTGGAAATTTTTACACCTTATATTCTAAGTTGAATCATTAAGTAACCTCATTTTTACATTAATCATTGTAATTAATATTAAGTCTTTCAAAAATAATTTTGGTAAAAAATTGTGTAGAAATTTTTAGACATTATTAATTATTCTTATTTAAAATATGTAATCTATTTCTCTAAATTAATATCATATAATTGGTAGATGTTAATTTTAAATTAATCTAGCATATGGGATGAGGAAGTGCGGTTTTAAGTAAAAATGTTCAAATGTTTACAAAGTTTTTATATTTTAATTCGATGTAAAAATTATTCAAATGAACTGGAGTGTACTAATATATAAATAATTTATCTAATTATAGTTTATATCCAATTTAAAATACAATTTAAAAGTATAAATTATTTATATGAAAATTTTGTTTTCAAATAAAATTCAATATTTTTAATTATTCATAACAGAATGAAATTACTTATAAAAATATCAAAAAATCACCCTAACATAATTTTGAAAATATTTTTTCAAAAAATAATTTTATTTTTTCAAATAAAATATATAAAAGTTTCAAATTTTAGTTTTAAAACAAGTGCACCCATAAAAGGTGGAAAATTGAATTTAGTAAAATACATTTTTTATACGTAAAGTTGGATTTGTTCTTATATTTTTCCAATAAAATAAAATTGATGAATGTAAAAACATTTGATTTAATATATATTATATATAAATTTCAATATTATCATTTAATAATATTAATTAATTTAATTTATTATGGTAATATTTTATTGACACATAAAAATAAGGTTTTATATAAACATTTCATTTATATTAAATTTGTTTTTATATTCTTCTATAATTAACTTGTAACCAATCAATTCAACTATATATTTTCATATGTTAGAAAATAATATTCATTCTTTCAAATTTAACATTTAGGTAAAATTTATTATATTAAATAATACTACATTAAATTTTCATTCACTAAAAATTGGTCTTGCATGTAACAAAATCTATTAGAGAATGTCATTATCACATTTGACACCAGATAACTCAGTATTGCATGCATTGAAAGCTATCTCATTTGTTGAATTTATTTTAAATAGTAAATAAATTGTAAATTATTAGGATATTATATTCCATTATACTCTTTTTGTTTCCTTCCATACATGATATCCAATATGAAATTCATATTTCTAAATTTTGGGGTTTTGTAAGAAAACATCGGGTTTGCTTAAACCAATTCCAACTATGACCTGGAAGTGATATGATATTTCCATGTAATTTGTGGTTTCATTATCATATAAACCTAAATGTAATAACCATATATGTGTCATGATTTATTGGATGACCTAATCTGATCAATTTATACCAATTAATGATATTGGAAAAGTTGAGGACTTGGGACGTCTCTACATATAGAATATTTTCATATTTCATGACATTACATCGATTATAGTATCAAATAGGGATCCTCGTTTCACTTATCACTTTTGAATAGGTCTCTAGGGGGAACCAATATCATAGGTTTGTTTGATCATTGGTTATTATCAACAAATGGATTTCCATACAATGCTAGTTTTATAGATACTTGAGGACATGCTTTGTGTTTTTGTTCTTGAATTTGCTGGAAATTGGGATGACCATTGGGGACTAGTTGGATTTACTCAAAAAAATAGTTAGTACTCCACTATTAAAGTGTTTAATTTTCCGTCACTTTATGGTGGGACATTTAAATCATCATTGTGTTGGATGGAGATTGTTGAAAGTTCTTTGGTTAGACCGTGTTTGGTACAAGAGATAACTGTGGAGATTCTGTTGATTTGTTGGAGGATGTTGATGACACAGATCTGGTATAAATCCTAGAATGATCTTCATTTATGGCCATTGGATATTTTTATTAGTGACTGGATGTTTTTGGGTGTTTCAACCTGGTTGGATCACTAACATCTTAGGAAACAATGAAATCTTGTGCTATGTGTTTTTTTTCCTTTGAGATGATTGAGTGACTATGTAAAGTTTCCTACTATTTAGAACATCCATCATAGTTGAATTTGATCAATAATGTGGTTCATGTATCATATATTTGAAATTATCTTTCGACCCATAATCATGTTATGATTTGGGAAGATCTTGATGTTGAGGTAGATTTACCTTGGATTTATCATCCAGCTGGGAATGTTGACTCTGATATCAAGGTTCTTTGTGAAAAGATAATACCTTTCATCTATGTGTTATAACTGTTTGGTTCTGACTTGTATGAAACATAAGAGTCTAAGGAAATATTGAGTGTGTATCTTCCACATACCTTATATTTGGTATCTTCTTGACAGTCTTTCTAAGGATATAAGGTGTTTATTGTGGGTAGGTTCTAGTATCCTGTTACATTCTTTCAGTTATAGATTAACTCCAAGTTTTCCCATTTTATTTGGGATCATTTAGATATTTTTAAATATTGATATATTTTATTAGGAAAATTTCCTAATGTTTAGGGATGTCTGTATTCTTCAAATAAAGGAGTCCAGGTATAAATTTTTTAATGGTTATTGAGGATTCCATTTTTTGGTATGGGCTGATTTTGAGGTTTTTTTAATGTTTCTACGAGTTTAAATGTTGAAGAATATGATTTATAAAGAATTTTAATAATATATCTTTGATTTATTATTTAAATTTTCTATTGGATGGAAACTATGAAAATTACTTATGAAACAAACTGATTTACTTGAAAAATAATTAATTTACACCCTAAATTAAATGATCTGGGTTTTTAACCTGAGGTGATGCCTTTTTTGATATATGTGAAGGGTGGGGAGTTTTTTTTCATAAATAATTTAATTATTCCATAAAACCAACATGGCCAAAGTGTTTATGTGTGATTATTATATTATTTATTTGTATTTCTACATGACCTCCTATTAAGAACCCTATCTTCCCTTCTATTCATATATTGTGACTCTAGCCCTTCCAAATGCTTAGTTTTGTAATTTTATCTTTGGTAGGTCTCCTCTTTTTGTCTTTATACTTCTCTATGATACAGTTATTTTTTAGTGGGGTGGCCTCATGTTTTCGATTGAATCAATTATTGATCTATATGATTTGTGATTTAGGTTTTCCTTTTTGATCTCCTTAACCTTTTATTGTCATTGGAACTTTCCATTTCTTATGATGACTGTATCACTGATTAAATTTTGGTTGTTTCATCGGATTTTCTCTACAATTGAAACATATAATTTATTGATTTATTGAAATTGAGTTTTTAAATTATTTAAAAACATCTATTTTGGATGATATATGGATTATTCTTAATGGGGCATGGGGATTTATAAAAACCCCCAAATTTTAATGTAATTGATATTTTCTTGTGAAATTTTAATAATAGATGGATTGATTAAAAATTGATCTTATGCAATGAATTTAAATTTCATAAATTGAAATATTATTTGAGAAGGCATGAATTTATGGAAACCTATTATTTGGTTCGGAAATGATAAACCCATTTTGAAAACTGAAATTCAATAATTATATTTTAAACTGAACTTAAATGATTTATTTACCCATGATTGATTTATTTATTACCTAAAACACATGTGAACCTAGGTAATTATTCTGTAACTAGTACCTGAACACTAAGATATGACCCCCTATAAAAGGATTTACAATGAAAACATTTACTTAACCATACTATGAAATTATTTTTCCACTGAGGGGGGGGGGGGTTAAGCCCCGATGGCCAAACCCCTGGGACATGTGCACCCATTGAGATGAGATCACTAAAGAGTAGGGTAAGGATCATATTAGTATATACTAATGAACCAAAAGGATTTATTACATCATTAAATAATGATTTTGAATTTATTATTACATGTTAGTGATTTATTGAACTGTTTTATTCATTCCAACTAGTTTAAATAAACTCTTTTTTATAAAATTTTCATTTATGCCTATTTTTTATATATCTTCCATCTAATATGATTTAAATTATTTTAAAAAATATAATTCAATTTCATGAAATTCAGTTTTTTTAAATTAAAAAAATAATTGGTTTAATTCTTATGGAATTTTTTATGGAACAATTAGTGAGACCCTACTGGGATATTTAGATCACATTAATCTTTTTCTTCCTGGAGTTTGTAGATTTTATTTTTAGAGGTAGTGTATGTTCATGATATTTGGGAATGAAGAGTGATGATGGTGACCGGTGGAGTTTTTTTCCACTAGTTACATAATAGTTTTTAGAATTTTTCCTAGTTTGATGTTCTTGTATTTGGAGGATGTTTCCTTTGGGATGTTTATATTTCTGTTGGGTAATGTTTTACTAGTTTGGATTCATGTCATTACTCCCTTTATACTATTTAGAATACTAACTTGTATCATTATATATTCTACAATTATTTGGGGTATAAATCATTCCCTCTTGATTCATGTATGATATCAGGTTCTTTTCACCAACCCTTGGGGATCTCGAATTCCCTTCAGTCCATGTCAGGGTTGGCTTGGTTTGGAGGGTACTAGGCTATCCAGGCTACATCATGACATGGGTAATATAAGGTGTACCTTTACATATTATATGTTTTTTAAATGTCCTCTGAATATTCCTTTATAAATATAGTCTACATAAGGTTATAATGAGGATACCCTTATGAAAAATAGGACTTCTATGTAAGGGTAATCTTAATTGTATTAAAAAATTTAAAATACATTTTTTTAATATACAATAATCTAAATAGTTTATAAAATTTTTATAAATAATTATAGACTATATTTTCGTAATAATTAATTTATATATAATTTTTATATAATTATTTTATTATAAATGATTTATAATTATTTAAATAAATATTTATGAAACTATTATTTTTCTCAAATATTAAATTTTGAAATTTGAAATATCTTTTATCAAAATTATATGAAAGAAATTTTGATCTTGAAATAAAAAAGTGTCTATTTAAAAATCAAAAGAAATCATTTTTAAAGATTTATATATTATGAAATAAGTCCAAATATATAAAATATTGTTTTTAATTACAAATAGTATGAAATTAATTATTTTTAATTCTTCAAAATAAAAAGAGGAATTATTGGGGTATTATTTAAGACAAGTAAAAATGTTTTCTGATGATGGATATGATCATGGTTTGAGTAATGATTCAATATATTATATGTAGAATAGGTAAAAAATTTACATTATAGAAATTGAATTATAAATAAATTAAAATTCATATAATATAATATATTTAAAATATATTTTTCATATAAAAATAAATGTGAATAATTAATATTGAAAAGAATATAATGGATTTATATTCAAGATTATGGAAGGTCCATAATGATTAAAGATTATATTAAAAAGTTTTTATAATAAGATTTTATTTAATAATTATACATAAATGGTTTTCACTTGTTTATGTATTTTAATTTTTTATATTATGAATGTTTTTATACCAAAGTTTATATAACAAATTTCTTCTAGGATATAGAATTGTATTTTTTATACTTGGAATGAATCTATAATGAATTATGTTTTTAATCTACCTTGAACTTGGTTTTTAATTGAATTTATTCGATTGAATTTAGTTGTTGAATATAGATATTTTCATATTAGGTATTTTAGTTATGATGAATTGGATTCTCACTTGAGTAAAGTAACCCTGCATAGATACACTTGTGGTCTAAATACCAACCTACCTAGAGCCTTATGACTTATCTAGACTAGTGAATGACATTGGTTATATATCACTCTATGACATTGATATTATCTATTTTATATATCACTATGCCATTATATAAAGTGTTTTTATACCATATTAATATTATGAATTCATATATATATGAATATACTTGAAATTTACTTTCAGTGGAGTAACACAATATTTTGGTATTTTTAAAGAGTTACAACTATTACAAAGTCAGAATTATATTTCAGTCTAAGCATCACCAAATTAGAACAAGTACAAGGTTGTGTAAAATAGTGAAGACTGAGTAAATACACCCTAACCATACTACCACTAGCTAGTTGGAGATATCTCAAACTAGAAACTGATAAGCACTGAACCTCATTGTCCACCCATAAAGCCATGAAATCTGTAACCTTATTCCCCTCATAAAGATTATTACAAATTTCCACCCATAGATGTATAATCTTTTTTCAATTTCGAATGATAAAATTGATATACCGTGGAATTTTAATCTTCTACTATAATTCCCTAGGGATCATAGTCGAGTCTGTTTCCACTGATTCTAGAATGATGGTGTGTTCATGATGTTATGTTCATTACACATCAATATGCCTTGAAAATATTTAAATGTTGGGGGTAGGATTCAATATAAAATCACTAGAATAATTCGTACATAAATGTAAATAACGTAAGATCATATGGTTAGCTTAAAATCCCATTAAAATAATAAGTTTGAGATTTCATCTGATGTGTCACTTTTCAAGACATCGATCATCTAATGGGGTTGGTCATGATAAAGTTTGTTACAACTAGATTATATATTGTATGGAAAGCAAGTAATAATTTACTCTAGATTGTTCTACTAGGTAGGTTATCTGAATGTTTGGTACCCCTGGATTGTCCCTCATTATCTAGTTTTTGTAATTTTCTTTGGGTTACACTAGCTAGTAGACCAGAAAGGGATTAGGTTACCAGAAAAATTTATTTAATTTTATACATCTGATGGATTTGACAAATATTTTCCACTTTAAAATCCAATTGTCATATATGATTTGATTTATATGATTCACTACCTAAATAAATAATTGATTACAAAAATGCTACAACAAATTCATTTCTCAGTTAAATATGGATCTTGCTCTGCAAATAGATAAAATGCACAAAGGGGTCATCATTTTAGTGGGATCCCATTTTAAAAAAGTACTTATTAGATGGTTTATAAGATATGATACTCATATAATAAAATATTTTATTATAGATTATTTTTATTTTCATTAGAAAACTAGACTTTTACATTAGTCATGGAAAAGAAGAATCTTAATGTAAGATGTTGTTAAGAATGGAAACTCTGGAAATCTTCTTATGAAAGATTATAATTTTTTGAAATAAAAATAAAAAAAATGTATGTTCCAGAATAGTTCCTTCATCAAAAATGAAGTGTTGAAATTGGTAAATTGGTGAATCTAGATACTTTTTCAGCATAGAATGGTTCACTTTAAGTATCAAAGGAATTAGATATTGATTGAAAAAATGAATCCTAGTCTTCACTCATGTACTCAATATGATTGGGTAAATTATTTATTTAAGTAAGTTTAGTCTCATATACTCAATATAATTGGGTATTCAAAATGATATTCAATGTGATTGAAATTTTTAGAGAGTCTTAATGTTTCTTTAAATATTTATTAATTATTTAATTAAATTATATTATTTAAATGGATTTATGATATAAACAGTATGATTTAAAATGTTTTTTAAATATATTGGAGTTTAAATGTTAAGAATGAATTGAAACTGGATGTGTTCATTAAATTAGTGGATAAAAAAATTACATTGAAAAAATGGGAATTTCATGCTTCCATAAACTTTCCATAAAATTATTATTTTTATCTCATTAATCTCTTGAAAAAAAATGTAAACAATCATAGATTAAATGATATGATGTGTTTATTTCTAATACATAAGGATTTTGATATGTTTAATTTTATAATATATTGTAATTTCAGTCTAAAAATGGATTATATTAGTTATAGAATTTATCTTAATTTCTAATATGAAAACGTTATGAAAATATAATTAAATTCAATGAATATTTACTTGATATTGTCATGGTATTTGGAGTATATAAAACTAGTCTTAGGATTTCTAGGATCTAAAATACTATATAAGTTTATCAAGTAGGTAACATTTTAAACCATGTGAGGAAAATTTGGTTGAAAATTTCAATAATGTTTCTTCATAAATCCAATATATTACATTAAAAACTAGGTTCATTAGGAATGAAGGGTGTTAACTCAATATCATTGGATTTTCTATGATATACTTGAAGGTTTTTCTGAAACTCCATGTAATTTTCTTGTCAAGTTGGGATTCTATATAAATGAATTATACAATATTGAAAGGGATGGGATACTAAATGTGTATTTTAAAGTGTTTTGTAAATATAATGTAGTTCCAAATAAAATGAATAATTGATTGAAATTTTAGTTTTTATTCATGAGATGAAGTAAATAGTTACTTTATTAAGAATTTAGATGTAAAGGATTTTATCAACCTCAGATAAATCCAAGTAAAATATTTTTATCTTCCTTTTTAATTTTATTTATCTAGTAAGAGAATATGCTCAATTACAAAGAGGTGTTATAAAAAAGTTTGAATATTAAATGTATACACATGGTTTATGATTTATGACTTTATATGAATTTCTTTTAAAATATATTAACAAAAATAGTTTACCCCTGATAAATTGATTATCAATTTTTTTAAATATGAAATAATGTGTTCATATACTCTATTGGTCATATATTTTAATAATGTAGTCTTTTAAAATGAAAAATGTTCCAAATATATATAATATCATATATGGAAACAATAGTTTATTTGTTAAATGTTCCTACTAAAAATGAAATAATTTTTATTTCATAACAAAAAACCATTTTTTATTTTAGTAATATATAATGAAAATAATATAATATCTAAGAAGATAGTGGGATTATTCTTGTACATGTGGAATTTCAATGCTAATAAACAAAAAATTAAACCAAGATTTAGTTAATGTTATTTCCACTTAATAACATATAATTTTTTGGATATGTGATGGTATATAAAATGTAAAATTCTACATTTAGTTACCAAAATAAATGAAAATATCATGTTTGAGGTAGTTTAAACCATCTCCAAATGTTTCGGTGATGATTTCAACAAACCGTCACAATAGTTTGTGTCAGTGTCAAACATATGATAGTTCCTTCCATTTAGTGGAAGTTTCTAGTAAGAGTCAGGGAACATATATTTAGCGGTGGTTTTTTCTTCATTTTAGAACTAGTTTACTTTCCATGAATTTGGTAATGATTTATTAGTGGTTTAAACTACTGATAAATAATTATTATTTTTTGATAGGAAAACCAACCACAAAAATAAAAAAACATCCACTAATTTATAGTATGTCATATTTATCGGTGGTTAAAACCTCCAAGAAAAAAAACAATATATAGTGGCAGTTTAAACAACCAATAAAAAATAATATGGACTATTTATTGGCTGTTCAAACCAAAGCTAAATAATGATTTTAAAAAAAGATACAAATATTGAATCTGCATCCCCAAAAATTCCCCCGAAAAAAAAGAACAATATAGGGAATAGTCAATACAAAGGAATATATAATATTTACACATTCTCATTTTAAACAAACCAGAAAATTCTATTCAAAGGCTTAGATAAATGGAATTTGAACTACAATCTATAGTATATTTCATAAATATAATCTTATTTTGATGAAACCGTATAAAAAAGAAAATCAAAGAATATTATAATCCTATATTAACCATTAACTTGAACCAAATGTTTTTTACAGCAGATTATCAATTAAATAATATTTAAATTATAAATCATTAGGAAAATTAATTTTTCCATATTGGTCCAAGAGATCCAAGAGACCTATAATAACTACCTGATGATGAACACTACTCATCACCCTCTCTATCTTAATCACTACATCATGCTACAGGAACATGAAAGATAGTTATATTGAAAATTAAATAGTGTTTTATATTTATATTTAAACATAAATACAATAATTTTTTTGAAATAAATTATTTTAAAATTGTGTGACTTACTTGTGCACCACCATTCATCAATGCATTATCACCAGGGACAGATCTGGTAGTATTTTTATATAAATCAGCCAATTATTTCAAAAAACATGATATCTTTTCCTCATGATCCTAAATGGTGATTTTCATAGAAACAAACTCTCTATGAGCTTATCTAGGTAGATATTGGTGAAAACTAGGAGTAGGTATAGCTACAATCCCTGATGGACTACTAAATACCTCATATGTTAATAGTCCCAAAACCATCTTTCACACTCAACTATGATGCTCCTTCCTAAGGACATTACCAAAAAGGTCATCCTAGGAGACTGAGAAGGACGGTGTGGCATTGGTATCCCATAGTTCTTTAATTTTTACCTATACATAAAATATTAGTCATAATTCAAGAAATATATATTTCCATTTTGATAACTAAAAAAATTACAATAATGGAAAATGAATTCAGGTCCCAAGTTCTTTGGAAGACTCATTAACATAACTCCCATTAGATTTTTTAGGAACATATAACCATAGTTCAATTTGAGAGACTTGGTGCCCTAAATTATGTGACTGTATTTACCAAATATACAACAACAATTTAATATTGGAAGCATATACTTTCACCTAATTTTTTTTAAACTAATGAAAATATAACCATATACAATTGTTTTTTAGAGAACCAATTTGACCCGGAAGTGTGAGTGATTATTTTCTTTACTTGACTCGATACATTATTCATTGAAACATACAGAAATATAAAACATGTATTTTAATAGAAATGTTTGAAATTTCATGTCATTTTCATATGCATGTATAAATTAAAAATGAGATTAATATAATAATATTTATTTAAAAACCACACACTTCCTATCATGTTGGATATCAATAAAAACATTACATTTCTCTCTAAGTACATCATTAGGTACCTTATCATATAATTTCTTGGTGCTCAATAACATATTCTTGAATTTGTTTCATAATATCCATCAAAAATCATTTCATTTATTACATAAATTTTTCAATTCCCACTTTATTTCTATAATATCGTCAATGGGGATGTGAAAAAACATCTATAAAAAGATATTTATTTTTGAAATATTATAATTTAATGACATAATGACTTTAAATTACACCATAATGTATTAAAATTACATTATCTATGAATCAAAAACATTTGTTTTCCAATATGGAGGCATATTCCTCCAATCATCATTCATAATCAGAAGTGTAATCAGCTTCACCACTAGAAAGTCTAAAAGTTCCAAAAATAACTCCAGAGAGTAATTCGAAGAGATCACGTAGAAGTAAAATGGGACAACTATCTTCATTTCATTCATATTCCAAACATATAAACTTTTTATATTTCTCTCAGTAGTATCATTTTCTCATGTTTTATGAAAAAATATTTATTATTATAAAAAGGTAAAATAATATTATTCATATTAAAATTTGTAACTATAACTATCACCCTTCAATATCCCCCTGAATAAATATGACTAATGACTTTCTCCCTCATGTTTGATGCTACTAAATGGGGAGGCGTTGGCTGATCTTATAATGGGACACTAACAGAGTGTTTTCCAGAAGTTGATGGAATAGAGGGTGTGAGAGATAGTCTATAGGGAAAGTAGAGGGTGTCAAATTCTATAGGGAGAGAGATCGATGGATCATTATCTATTGATATGGTCTAGGGAATATCGACTGAGACTCAACCGGGATTACTTAAACTCTTCCTCCATGGAATTCATATCATTTAATGAAATAAAATTATCTTCAGAACGATTATTTCAAAAAATTAATTCATAAAAAAATTAGAAATGATAAAAGATGAACAATGCTAAAAAATATATACATAGCTATGATCCTGATTAACTGCATATATAACATAATTTACTGATAAATAAATGAATTATTGAACATATAATAATTTTTTCTTTCAATCATGAAATTTTTCTGCTCTATTATTACTTCATCTACTTTATCCACCCGTGCAAGACTAAGATTTTCAATATCATCATGGACAAGTATGTTTGCTTCTTACTGATGATGGAATTCAATTTCAATGGTTGAATATTCAACTTCATCACACCTATCATATAAGTCTCTTCATTTTATGTGAGAAACTACACTCCACCCTTCATCAACGACATATTCCAAATAATGTACCATTTTCTCTTATGATGATAAGATATATGGATAATGTAATTCACAGTCACCAACATCCATCATGTAAGGGAAGTTCAATGAAGTAAATTAAAAGGAATATCTTTTAACAGCCCAAATAATATCGACCCAATTTCATTTTAATAAAACAAATGAAACATACTTGTGGTAGATTAATTTGATAATATTAGTCAAATTTACATAGTATCCATCTTTTAAAAATGTAAATATACCACTATTATTTACATTAAAACCATATTTCTGATCAACTGAATGAAATTTAAATCCATTAACATTGTAATTGTTGAACTTTCTAACACCTTTTTGAGGACCTTGAACAAGAAACTTTAAATCTTATAATAAATAAAATTAAATATTTGTATTCATGATCTACAACAACTAATATACATAATTATATTTTAAAAATATTTGTGTCAACCTAATATCTATATTAATTTCAATATTTATGAAATTACACATCATGAAAATAATTATAGAATCTTGTTATTAACATCTTTTTTTATATCTTTATCATTTCATTTTCAACCTATCATTCATATCTTTATTTGTAATCTAAAATCTTTAATTAATGGATATAAAATTTCACTATTTAGATTCACATATCTATTTGCCTTTAATAATTCCATTTCCTTTAGTGTAACATTTGAGCTCCTCCAAACTGATCACCTAATAGTGGGAATGATTTTTTGATTTCCCATATAGTTGAGATTGAGACCATGTGTAGTCAAAACATCCAACTCGATTTAATAATCTCCCAATATCATCCAAGTATCTAGAACAAATGGAAAGACACTCCACTACAATGTAGCCTTCAGAAATTGATCATTCAGGTTGATCTTTATTTTTTACATATGATAACAAATTCCTATGATATCTATGAATTAAAATAAAAAAACATAATTATTAATTCAATGAATTTCCATGAATTGTTTCATTAAATTTAAAACATATAAATAATGTACTTATCAATTGTATATATCCAATGATACTACACGGTGCCTCCTAGTTTAGCTTCCACAACCAAATGAACAGTTAATGGAATCATGATAGTAAAAATGATGAAGGAAAGATCATCTTCATTACACAAAGTGTCAATAGAAATCTCTCCGAAAGGTTGTCAAGATCAACTAGTTTTATATTTTTCTCACATATTTTTTGGAATAATGTGGAAAATTGGAATACAATAGCAGTATCCTTTTCTGGTAATAATATTTGAAATTCTATTAGTAGTAACATCTATAACAAAATATATGAATCATCAATTTTTAATCCATGTATCCTATAATTGTTTAAGTCAACATGCCTTTAGATGTTACATGAACACCCATAGGATATATTTACTTGTTTGAACATTCTAATGAATGTATCCTTATACCATTTTTTCATTGAAAATTTGTCAGAGCATACTTTACATTCTCATCTATCCCAAGATCACGCTTTAAGTTAATTTTCTTAATTATTTCTTAGAATTGAGATGGTCCTTCAATTTCCCATTCTCATTAAGAAATGTGAAAATCAATTTTTCTGAAAAATTATTCTCAATATGCATAACAAAAAGATTATGCTGGAAAACAATAAATTCCCAATATGAAAGTTTAAATAATATAATTTTTTTCTTTCATTCTTGCATTCAGGTACCATTTGAAGATTCAAATCAAACTCATTTCCCACTATCATTCCACGACTCACCTTCCCTAATTTTGTTCCAATATTTCCAAGATGTGTCAATATTTCAAAACCTATAAAAAAATTTGGATGTGTTCAATGATCAATAGAACTATTGAAATTTTTATTTTTTCAACTCAAAGACGTGAGATGCATTGATAAATATTTGATGAAACAAGAAGCACAATTTTTTACGGTGAGGTAGTCGTTCAATCTCAAAATAAAAGTTAAAAATATGATAATAAAAACCCTGTTAAGTGTTCCAACTAGCTAAATTACCATGTATGAGTATGTCACTAATGGTCCACCTTAGAGTTGCCTGCATTTTGAACATTGTTCTAGAAGATGCATCATATGTCTCAACACTGTTCTCCACAACTCTTATAAATATTTAATTAGAGGATCAAAGTGTACATAAATATCATTTACAAAAATTGTTTGTCTGGGAATAATTATAGAAATGGTAAAATATGTTTACTGTATACACAACCATGAAGGAAGATTATAAGGGATCAAAATATCCTTCCAAATGGTATAACATGTTGTCAAAGTCCCAAATGGGTTGAATCCATCTGCATCCAATCATAATCAATTCATACTAAGATTATATGATAAATATGGATGTAATGAATCAAATTACTTCAACGATTTTGAATATCTTTTATTTCGCGTTAACCCAGTAGTGTTATTATTAATAAAATGCCACTTCATATGCTCGAAACTGTTTAATCACATGAATAATCATGGAAATTATAGCTTTAATGAAATTTAATGAAATCCCATTGTAGGTTTGTTCCTTTTCTTCGTCTTCATAGTTTTTTTTATTTATACTTCCAACATCACTCATTGACTGCGGTATAAAAGATGAATATTTTTGGAAATCCAGTCTTCTTGAATCCTCTATGCAATAAATCATATTGTCATTGGGACACACATGTATTTTTTTAACAATTTAAAACAATATTATTCACAACATCTTTCATATCATTAAAATACATGGGGATAATTGCTTCAAGAAATGCATCACCCAACAATTCCAATATTATAGAAATCACCTTATTTTGAATTCTGAATAGGTAATTGAAATGGTACAACATCAAAATAAATGAATGTTTTTAATATTTCAAACATGTAACATAAATCTATTGATTTCCATCATCAACTAAAACATGAAACATATTTTTCAGCTCATTAAATATTTCTCTTACATTAGCCTCAATAAAATCAAGACAAGGATCCAATGATATGTTACAATCTTGATCTTCATGTTCTATAGTCTAAAAAACCTCAATTATCATGTTGAAATTTATATCACCCTCAACTAGGTTTTTTATATCTTTTAATGTTGATGTTGTTGTCTTACAATACCGAATGCAACATTTTTAAGGGTTTTTATTTAATTATCCAATGTGACGATGTTGGGAGGTTATTATGTCGATTTACATCAGTGATCATAATTTATGTAACATTTTATTCTCTTTTTGATATCAAAAACAAATACTAAACTAGGAATTTATTCAATATGAATTTTTCATAAACATCATCTCTCTTCAAGCATCTTTAAAATTCACATTTAGGACATGGACATATTATTCTCCCATAAATGGATCAATTGGAAATTGAACAATCTAAAATATCATCCAAACCCTTAGCATAATGAGGTGTGTTCGTCAGAAATGTGATTGAGATTTTATCCATATATATTGAAATGTTTCTAAACATTTTTTATAAAAATTAAAACACATAAGTATTATTATGTATGAAAAATGATAATATAAAAATCTTGTAATGTTTCGTTAGTTATAAATAAATAGATCAATATTTAATTAAAATCTAAATAAATTGAATCAATAGATAATATATGAGAATAAAAAATTGTGTTGTCAACTGAGTAGTTTCCTAGAAATGATTAATATAGCAATTGGTGCTCAAAAAACAATAATAATCATAATTCTAATTTTATATAGCGTTTGGTTTTTGGTAAAACATACCATATAAAAATAATTTATGGATCAAAACAAACCGTGATCCAAATCATCCTAACCAAAAATTTATAATGAAAAAAACATATTAAAAAGAATATTTCAAATCAAGTAGAGGTTGCGCCAGTAAAACATTTAGCAGAATATGTTTTTATAAGATCCCATTAAAACCGGTTTAAAAAAATGACACCATTATAAAAAATCATACAAAAAACTATAAAATTTTATATTTCAAAGGTATAAAAGGATTAATTTTGTAAATTCTTTCTCTGATGTACCATTAAAAGAGAACTAATAAAATCTTTCATCACGAATAAATACCAAAAATATAATATAGAAAATCCATGAAAATATATTTGGTAAAAATTATCTTAAATCCATATATAATTTTAAAAAACCAACCAATTATATTCATTAACTTAAATATATCATTATTAAAAATAATATGTCTTTACAATGCTGATCACATAAAATTAGTAAAAATCATTTAACCATCCATAAAAACAATTTAAGAATTTCATTTATCATTTAATTTATATGTAATATTATTAAATTCATCAACAACACAAGTCAATAAACTAGTTTAATACAAAAAATAATTTCATCATGTTCTAATTATATCTTAAGCATTTTTAATTATTTTTAAATTGTGGTAAAAAAATTTAATGAGTTATCATATGCAGTCATATTCCGTGTCAATATTCTCTGAGTTAAAACATCTCCTTAAAAATATTTTTTTTGACAATCATTCTTAATTAATAAAATGGATTGAAAACCCATATATTATATAATATATTTCAGCATGATCTCATTGAAAATAATCTAATAACTGGTAGAACATAAAATATCTTAAAAATTAAAAAAAAATCCAATCTTACATTGTTGTATTTTATTTATTTTAATGCTCATTATTAAAAAAATAATTTTCTATCTATGTACATAAACTGGAATAACAAAATAAAATTATTTTTTTTACAATTAACCCAAATAAAATAGTTCATATTCTCAAATTATTATTTTTGAATAATATCTGTTATTAACTGTAATTCAAAATCATGTAATTTAAGTGAAGGAATTACATGTCAATAAAACTATCAAAGAGATGATGAAAAAAACATATTCCATCATTTTAATAGATACTCTATAATATATATTTGAAAACATCTATTAAAACTTATGGCAATAAACATATTGTAGGGTCCTAAAAATTCTACCTAGGGAAGAAAATAACCCCACAAACACTTTGCAGAAAGAATAAATTACTTATACAAGTCTATTAAGGTGAATGGACTCAAATCAAGGTGTCATTATTTGAAGAAACTTTAAGTAATTAATGTTTTCATGGTTTTTAAATGCCCCGCGTACCATCACCAAGAATGTTATGTGGAGCGGATGGACTACAAACCACGGGCCTATGAGGCGATAGCCAGCGAGCAAGGAAAACCACGAACCGATTTGTTGATGGATTTATACATGTAACGACCATCTGTGTACCGTGCCGTAAACTCCTCAGTTCATGAATGAAAAGAATCAGCAGGGTTTCGTGAACCATTATCAAGAACTGAAGCCTCTACAAACCCCATTTGAATGAGACTTTCACGGTTCAGGATATTGCTTCAATGGGCCTCCGCAAATGGTGTTGCATGCCCAATAGATATGATTTATCTGATTCTCTATAAAAGGAGAATAGTAGAAATACGATATACACACATAGAGGGAGATGGAAAAAGAGAAGGAATGATGAAAAAATCCTGAGGGGGACTTAGAGGTTGCACTCCAGGTTATGCCTTGTTTCGTCAGCTAAGCATGAACCATGATCCACTCCCTCCGTAGCTACAACCAACGATGAACCATAAAACGTAGAAATTGAAAAATAATAACAGAACTAAGAACCTAATTGGTGAACCGCAAACCCATTCCTTCTTGTAGATGAACTCCCTGCGAATGATGATTCCCCAAACCCCCCTGCGATATGGTGCTCTGCATAGCATACCCCAATGCAAGATGAACTCAATATTGCATGATGTACGCTGATGGGATCTAAAGTTGTGTGATGGGACATGTACTGATATGATGTGTAGTTTCCTATACCCATGCATGCGTACCGCATTGGTACATGGGCAACCACTCTGCACGCACACAACTATGGTATGTGGAGCCTCCCCCATCCCACATAAAAAGCCCATACATAGAATGGGGTGTTTCGGGGTTTTGTTTCCATTGGTTCCAACAACACCCCTCTGCTACCATCCAGTCCCTCATAGTCCCTCCGCTAACCATTCCTCTAACATTAGGCCAAAGCCTCCTCCAAATCCATTGGACCCGTATGATCAGACTATTGGGTGCATCAGCAGGCCTCATTGAGTATACATAACCTCAGTAAGCACAGTCACAAAGGCCCTCCCCACAATGTAGTGGGCTTTAGTAATTTCTGTGAGGCTACATTCCCATAGTATCCCGGACCCCAACCTTCGGACACTGATATTCACCTCCTCATTCTTGGGATTAATGGTGATCACTTTCTTTTCCATTCAATGATGAATAGTGATCAGTCAAAGGGGTTGTGTTTTCTCCCACCTTTGACAAGAACGAAACTCCTCCCCTTACCAGAATGTGTTCGGGGGCCCTCTCATTGAGGTATGTCCCCAATATTCCAAGGCAGGGCCATGTGACCTTTAATCCCATATCACATAGAATGGTTTATTGCTCCGCATCCTTACCCACAGTCACCTCAGACTCTTCCATCGAGGACTATTCCTCTCCCACCAATAGGGGAGGAGGCACGTGCATTGTTAAAGCTTCCACATCCTCTTGTTTCGCACTCCAAGAATGACTCACTTGGGATTAGATGTTTGGTAAAATTAAAATTTCCACATGATTATAGACTATGAGAACTTTGATTCTTGATCGAAACAGGATATATTAGACGCCTATTAGAAGACCCGATCTCAAAAGTGTTCCCATCCAAAAGGGTCTACCAAAACATGTCCCATCAAGTTGTAAGATTCTATGCATAATCCCCACACAATCCGAACTACATGGGTTCTGATTCTTCTCCCGAAGATACGTAGGAAGCCCTTATTATCATCTTTATGACATCATCAAGTCACCTTTTATCCCCCTTGGATGATGATAAAATCAATAGCACCTCATAATATGGCTTAAGTCAGCATCACCTCCGTAGCATCAATATATTCATGCTTACGATGATTTTGTAAATCAAGGGTGGCCAATGGAAACACTCTTCAAGAATAAACCAAGGATTTACAAATATTTTAACATGACATAAATCTATAAGTGATTCCCAGAATAGCTAACAATACTCCATCGGATGGGTGTGGTGAGCCTGACCTCAAATCCTCTCGACCAATGGATTTTTTAAGTGTCGTTGTCCAAATCGTTATCCAATGCGCTCTTACCATTGGAAAGCAGGTCCATGAATCTTGGATGCCATGGTTTTTTGGAATTCTTGGATCCACGAAAAAATCCATTAGATACTATCCGAGGAAGTTATATTTGAGAACAACAGATTTCATGAGTTCTTGAACCCCGCACAATGATCCGTTGGGACCAATAGTTATTTTAGGGTTAATTCAACCTTCATTAAAGGATAATGACGCTGAATGGGTTGAATCAAAGGAATGGTAAATTCGATGTGAACCAGTATCTATAGAAAAAGGGACGGGTCATGATCCTTGTCAAACCATTTCAGTACCGCCTAGAAACGTGCCACCTCAGAGGTGGAACAAAAATGGTGAACCCAACATTAATCCTTAACCAAGTTGGTGGTTTTATCCCAATGATTAATGAAAAAAGTATAATACATGTCAGACCCTTTTTTTACCCCAGTATGTGAAAAAAGAACCACCTGAGAGGTGGAACAAAAGTTTTGAAGCTGACATGAATCCTTAACCAATGTGGTGGTCTCACCCCACTCGGGCCCCTTCTCCCCACAACTAAAGAAAAGGGGAAGGGGAGAAAGATGAATCATCAAACATGAATATGTTTAAAGGACCAATAATTTGACAATGTTTTGTGGTATGCATGTCATATATATATATCACTAGTTCCCATATAGAAACCTTCGATCCAAATGAAATCCCAACGATCCAGGTAGACATGACCATCAGTGATCCCATAGGCATTCATCGCCTCAACGAAGTGCAGGTCCCCCTCGCCTACCAAGCATTTTCAATGCTAGGTATCAAACATGATGATTAGGGAGTACACCCAAAATGGTACTCTCCCCATGATGGAGGTCTTAGGTCAAGCCCTCCTATCTGCAAAGGTATGTGAGCCGCCTCTTCAGCCACTGCTGGAACCCCCAACACAAGGTATCCCTAGTGGTCATCTCAAATCATTTCGGGAGCCTATCCCAGAAACATGATTATAATTACCTCCCTTATCTTAGGGAGGTAGATGAATTCAATGATACTAACTTCATCTCAACTGCACATGGGACCTACTCACGGGCCCCCACTAGAGAGCATTACCACCGACACCAGATGACCAAGCCTCCTCTAGTACTGGAGGACCTTATTCCAAGGGCACCTACCAAAGTCTAAGGGACCTAGGGCCCTCATGTTTCCCACCAAGGGAAGCAAATATATAACCAGGAACACACTATCACCCCAGTTCATGAGGAGAAGCACTATCATACTAGAGTGCCAGTGTTCAATGGGAAGACACACCACTCTTCCTTCTCCACTGAAGCCCACTACAGAAATAGGACGACATGATAAGAGAAAATGCACATTTATGCTAGTGCTTGTCGGTCCCGCCATGCCGAAAAAGTGGAAAAATAGAGGCATATGCAGATACCTGCCGATGTAAAACAATCCCTCCATCTAAAAAGGGTGTCACTCATCTATATGTAGGGAAAAACCAATGTTGAATCATTTCAAGACTACCATCTAAATATGGAAGAAACAGTCTATACGTAGGCCCAAACACATGCTGATGCATTCCATGCTCACCATCCAAATAGGGTGGAAACCATATATAAGCAGAGTCAAATTCTTGTGGATGCATACAAAGCCCGTGAGACAAAAATAGTGGAAATAGAGTGGATGAAAACCCCTGCTCGTGAATATGAAGACAACCAGTGAAATACAGTGGCAATAGGAGAAGACAATTGGAGACATACTCATTCCTCTGTCCTAGAACATGACAACTACTAGTATCTACTAGAAACTCATGGAAGACCGGTGCAAGCACCAACTTCTGCTCTAACATCCGAATTGGCCTTCATACCCATTCCTTCCAATGATATATCCCAACACATATTTGAAATGGTGGAAGATCATAGGTAGATTCTATACCACATCCTTCATACATGCCATGATATCTTTTCTTTGGTAGAAAAGGAGAGAAATAGGGAGCACAGCCCGGTTTCTTGAATAGAATGACTCTCTTGCAAAATGATTTAGTCACTCTGGAGCAGTTAATCATCCCTTATCCTATCCAAGAGGGTCGATGTCAATATCTTGTGATATACAAACAACCAAATTGGTAACAAATACTGGTTAAAACTATGGTAAACTGGACCAACATGGTTGCCACTCCAGGGTAGGCATATATCCCTAGTAAAACTCAATATTTCTATTAGAAAATCCCGAGGACATAACAGTACCCAACTGGATAGGGAACCGTAATTGAAGTACATTATAAACTATAGATGGCACCAGTTACCCTCAAGAGAGTGCCCCAGAATGAAAAGTGCCAAAGGAAATTGGAAGATGAAGAGCACATACATGATCCTTCTCTGCTGGAAGCTGGGGTCCATGACACTCTCAAACATATATCGACAAAGGATCAAGACCCTTTCATTCCATTACCAAATTCTAGAGGTTGGATTAGCAGTTGTGAAGTTCCTCCCCATGGTGTTATTACTAGAAACACTGAAGGTCCTCCATAGAGCACCCATGGGGACATACTCCATGGGTCAAAAATGATTGATCACGAAATCATATCGCCTTATGAGCATTTGGGTAGCCATCCCCTTGGCCTGAAGATCAGACATCAATAAGGTCCTCTCCTTTCTATTGTCCATCGTGATGGTCCTCCCTAGGGTATACGCTGGAGATATGCTTCTCCATATAGTCGTATAGAAATTAATGATGGTATTTATCACAAAGATGATGGTCATTGTGAAGGCCCTCCCCGCAATGATAGTTTCTATGAAGGTCCTCCCCATGGAAACCCCAAGAAATGAGAAGTAACTTACCTCACTGAAGTACATCTAGAATGACCTCCCTAAGATGTAATCTACAGAAATTATCCTTGCAACTACATATCAAGTCAGGATGGTAGTCCTCTCCATGATGTCGGTCATTGCGATGGCCCTCCATATAATGATGGTAGATGTGAAGGCCCTCCCCATAGTGACATCATGTAGTAAAAAGGTCATCCCCGCACTGTAACCCGCACT
Source organism: Viscum album (assembly GCA_963277665.1). Lineage (NCBI taxonomy): Eukaryota > Viridiplantae > Streptophyta > Magnoliopsida > Santalales > Viscaceae > Viscum > Viscum album. The sequence goes on from OY728158.1 coordinate 547,853,073, forward strand.
GAAGGTCCTCCCCATGGTATACATTGTAAAGAAAATTCTCGCAGTTGGGCATCAAGTTACAATGGTATCCCTCATCATTAAAAAACTACTTGAGAAGGTCCTCCTCTCAACCAAAATTTATACTGGCAAGAAGGTCCTCCCATTTCTAGACCAAATATGAGAAATACCTTCTATGTTGAGGCACTCAGAAAGGAGTCATACACATCAAGAACTTCGTCTATAACGAGTGATATTCTTTCTCAACTAGAGGATCTCCCAGAGCCATGCTCATATTCCGAGCCACCCCGCGCCATCCACAAGTTAATAATACTCCCACCATCATAGATTCATGGAAAAAATTATTATGTAGTAGTCAAGTTGAGAAAATCAAGTGGAGGAGCCTCTAGAAGTACAACATCAAGATATGTTACTCTTGAGAACACAACGAGATAAGAATAATATACCAGTGATGTATCATACTACGACCACTTATCACATCAACATACTAGGAGAATTTTCTGGGGAATACACGCATGACAGTAAACTTAATATATGGAAGACTCTTTGAAATCTGAAAGAAAAGTTTCTACCCTATGAAGGGTACGCACACCATGTCAACGTGATATGGGAGCTTCACCATATAATTGACTGGGAAGCCCTCCCGTATTCAAGGCATCCACAATCAGAAGGTCGAATGAAAAACCTTGAACTGGCATGCCTTCATGTACTACTTTAGTTGCATCGCCTCATTGGCAATGCCCCGACTAGAGTTCACATTTGGGGGTCCGGGAAACATGGATATTTACACTTTACCACATGTCCCTCTGAGTAGGCCCCATTATAAATGACATCCTGTAATGTCATATCCCAAAGGATATAATCAAGTGAAACCCCCACTCAGAAAATGTGGAGTACTCAACAAAAACCAGCCCAAAGTAAGTCTCAAAAGCATTAAGGATGAAGAGATCAAACCATCAAAGAGCTTCTGAGTCAAGCAACCCAGAACACATAGAATTCTTCCCGCCTAAGTAAAGCCAACGAGCAAGCAGTGCTCATGTCTTTAAAATACCATAGACTCTATGTCGGACCAATTCCATACTCAGCTTACATCCGCATAAGAGTATGTGAAATTGGAAGGGTGGAAATAGTGGTGGCTACCACTGTGATACGGGAACAACCCTAGCCTACATGGATTGGGGATTTTTAAATAAAAATGACCCTATAAGACCAATAAATCCAGGGTGTCGTGCATCAACGGAATAATGAGAAGAAACCCATCCTAGAGGGCTGGGGGCATTTCTACCTCAAATCCCCACACAGCGAAAGCTTGTCTTCCACTGTCTAGGAAGAATGATGGACAATGGAGTTAACCATTCCACCCCTTCTCGTGGTTCAAACCCTCCGAGACAATGGGGAATTACGAGGTTAGACTAGGGCTCCCTTCAGGTTAATATTCTCCAATAAACCCAGATAACACCGCATAATGGAAGGAGAATGTCCAATAATGGGCGCATTATTCATTCCTACCATTCAGTACAAGGTACACCACCCCCAATGCGGTATGACTCGTTAAATGTGGAAAATGTAAACACCATGGATCTCAAAGGAAATGAAATAAGAGGAGAGGATAGAAAGGAATATGGTTCCCTCCCAGAGGCATCCCGTATCGAACCTGAGGATGTACGTACCCAGAACCAAAGGGCGGTCTTAAAACTGGGTGCCCCCTCAGTCAATCGGATTTTACCACCCGTGTCTAACCAAAACAAGGAGAAGAATAAATCCAAGGTTGTATATTTCCTACCTTTTCCTACCCTAGAGAGTGCATCCCTCCCCCTCGAGGAAAGTTTGTCTAAATAGGAGGAAGAAATGAAAGAGCTTAGGTGAATTAATGTCATGCTACGTCGAGCGAGTTATCTCACCATATGTGTTCCCCTCACAGAACATCATCATGTGCTCCAAAAAGAGGTTCCCATGCCAGACGAACTCATTCCAAGGGATGAAGCCAAGCTCAGAGGACTATTCAACCCACCCCCATAAGGACATCATGATTTCCCCCCACTGGGAAGGTAGTTTGAATATATCTCGGTAAACCCACAAAAGATGCCCCCAGCTGGGTATGCACCCCAAATTCAAGTTACACCGGCACGCCTAGTCTTGGACACTACTACACCATCTCACACTCTATCCCGATAGGTTATGCATCAAGGGATCATAAACACCATCAAGTAACTAATTACTCAACTAGATGCCATGTGGGTGTGGCATGCTCCAATTCAACTAGAGCATAAACCCTACTCTGGGTGGGTGAGAAATGTTCCACCACCACCAAACTTTGGGAACCCCTTATTCCTAGTATATTCAATGGATTGGGGGATCCAGAATAGAATTTAATGCACTATGCATCTTACTATGATCCCATGATGGGTAATCCAGAGCAGCAAGAAGTTTTATAAATCAGGTGCTTCGTACAAACCCAGTAGGGCTTGGATTTCGTATGATATACTAGCATGCCATCCAATTCAATTATAAGCTAGGAGGACCTCCGATGATAGTTTCTATTCCAGTTCAGTTCAATGCTTCCCAAAACAACGGTCAGTGACCTCATGAACTGCAATTAGAGAGAGAAGGAAAGACTCTCAGACATTATTTCTTGATGGAAGGGGATAACATTTTCCTTGAACTGGTCACTCCCTAAGAATGAGATGCACCCCATCTGCACTGACAACCTTCAAGATGATTTTTGAACGTCACCCATCCCGGTGAAGTACAACAGTGGATTTAGATACTTCTCTACTATTCCTCAAAGGATAGAAGACTCCTTTCAATGGAACAACCTCATGTTCTGAATGGCCCCACCATCACTTGGGAAAAGAATGAAAAAATATGAAGCAGCTTCTATCACAGTTAAGCTACACCTAGCACCACCTCCAGTCGCAAGGCCCCCACCGAACCGTGTGGGACCCCCTAGACACCAACAACCACCCCCACCTTGACAAGATGAGCGATAGGGTGCTAAAAGAAATCAGTTCAATGAATGATGAAATAAATTTTATTCATTTTGAGAAAACTAGTTCTGCGACTATTTCATAGCTGCCATGAATTGCAATATGCTCCTTCTACTAGAGACAAAGCGATCCGATGAAGTATGTCTCATAAACCATCAAAAATGTTGTCCAAATCACCGAATAGTGGGACACACCATCTAGGAATAATTTTTTTCAATGATCTCCTCCAAAATATGGTGGATTCCGGGTAATCCAAGTTGGGCCTGCCACCAGTACAAGTGGGTATGTTTCAACCTCAGACTCAAGAGAGGAATCGGAATGGAAGGAAGTCGCTAATAAGAAGGAGAAAAATTTAGAAAACTGGATGACATGTAAGACCATAAAACAAGTCCATGGAATCCTCCATGAACACTTGAAACAACCAACTGTGCCCCTAAAAGCTCCTTGTTTAGTATGTCCATCCTCCTGGTCCCTGAGGTCCTATAAAGGTCAAAAGGGAAAAAACAAAGTGTAAGAAGATGGGATGATACCAAAGTTGAAGTCAGTGTTGAAGCTTTCATACATCATTCACACAGTCCTGGTACAACGGGCATCACCCCCTAAAATTGTACAATGATCTTCGCCCCACCAAACGGTTCAATGTGCACCACCCCACCAAACTGCACCATCATAAGGATACAACCAGACAGAAATTGTGTCGGATCAAGAACTGATCTTCAGCTCCATTACTATCATTCTATTGATGGAACCCTTATCTGATGATGATTATGGACACAAACCTGAATTCCCTGCACCCAGCTATAGATATGGAGGAAAATATAGTAGAATTCATAGGATTATTAGAAGTCATGATCACAGAAAGAGTCAAAATCTTGGCCACACCACAAGTAAAACTATTAACATCACAGAAAATCATGGAAGGACCCTCTAATAGACACAAAAAGGACTATAATGCTCCTTCTCCTCCATGAGAAGAAATTCAAGACCAGTAATCCTGTAATATCCATTTGGGTAAGAACAAATACTAAACCACCCATGGTATACAGGCGGCCCAGTTTGGCCAAATGTGGAAAGGACTATAGCATCGTCAGCCCTTATTATAGAGGCTGAAGCATCTATGTCCAAATCTGAAACACCTAAAGTTTTTGTGAAATACCAACCTTGAGCCGGGAAGTGTTGACCTTTAGAGAAGAAGTATGATATTATAAAGCAGTTGGATTCCATAACAGCAAAGCTGTCAATACGGGATGCGTTAAGTCTATCCACAGATATTAGGGAGGCACTCATTGAAGCCTTGTTAAGACCCCAGGAGTTCCAGTTGGATGTATCAATGGTTGAAGTCTACCGAACAGATACCAGTCCCGAAGAATATCCCATTGTCATCTTCATCAAAAATAGGGATGGAGACACCATCATGCAAGGGCACATCAAACCTTTATATATGTATGGTTGGATTAATAGAACTGATATTTAGAGGGTATTCATCAAAAAAATATATGAAGTTAAACTCCTCCCATTGAGAACTCTTCATTTAAGGGGATATGATGAATACCTCTCTACACCCTATACTAAAACATTGTTGGGATATGAAATAAGTGAGAAAAAACTGGTGGGATAAATCAAGGATAAAACATGGCTCTGAGATCTCACATCAGATTTTGAGTTCTTGGTGGTACAACAAAGTGTAGCCTTAAACATCTTGTTAAGGAGTCCTTTTCTACATAAACATGTTTCAATTCCATCCTCATGCCATCAATTAATCAAGTATTAAGATAATGGGAATAATGGGACATTTCATGCGGATAAATCCCCATATGAATTTTCTTAATCACATTATATCAACGTAGGGTTCTATTTTTCAGAAGAAAAACATATTTTGGACGACGACATTGGTTGGATAAATGTATTGAATGGATTGGAGATAGATCCAACTGACCCCCACCATATACTTGGGAAACAGTAGGTACTATCCATCAACCAAGTTGAATACATAAATGAAATCCTGAATGCAGACTTAGTTGTCTACATGGTCTCTATTACGACCACCAAGTCCAAGGACCTGGAACAATGGGTTGACTCCCACGATGCTAGGAAAGGCCATATTAAAGATGATCTCTTCCCATCATCAGGACCTACAATTTTCCTCACCTCACACTCTAAATAAACTAACAATTTACCTCTAAATATTAGAGAGTTCATCTCAAAAATATTTTCTCCATCAGAAGAGGAAGATGACGAAGATGATGATGGAGAAGAAGAAGAGGAAGAAGTCCTCAAAGATACCCCTCCTGTATTTGAAGAAGGCGTATCCAACACCATCAATGAACTTAAGGAGATAAATCTGGGCACCGAAAATGACCCATGGACAACTTTAATCAATCTGGCCATGCCTATCAAGAAATAGGAGGCATACACCTCCTTCCTGAAGAAGAATCGATATGTTTTTTCCTATAATTACATAGATATGGTAGGCCTCGATCCTGAGGTTTCCACCCCTCATATGGGATTACCAAAAGATCACCAGGGCTATAAATATGCATCCAGAAGGACCCACTCAATGCATTCTGTCAAAATAGAGACTGAAGTTGAAAAGATGATCAAAGCCAACTTTATACGAGATGTCCAATATCCGACATGGCGGGAAAACCAATTCCCTATCAAAATGATGAATGGAAATATTAAAATCTGCATTGACTTCATAAACAATAATCATCTTTTCCCAAAAGACAACTTCCCAGTCCTGATCACAAAATTATTGATCGACGCAAGAGCAGGATATGAATACCTCTCTATAATGCACAACTATTCTGGATACAATGAAATCTAAATGGCACAAGGAGATGAATAATCTAATTCTTTTAGGGATCCTCAGGGGGTATTCTATTATTATGTTATTCCCTTTGGTCTAATGAATGTCGGCACTACATATCAGTGTGCCATGCATCGCATCTTCAAGCCCATCTTGGGAAAATTCATCGAATGTTATGTCAATGACCCGGATGGTAAATCATGACATCATTCAAACCACTTGGATGATATTGTTACTATCTTTATAAAATTGTGACAACATATTTTAATGATGAATACCCTTAAATACACCTTTTGTGTTACCTTGGAAAAATTCATCAGCTTCATCATACGCCATCCTGGCATTGAAGTCGAACCCAAGAAGACAAAATCCATACATGGAATGTCCACACCTCACAACCTCACCGAGTTTAGAGATCACCAGGGGAACCTCACATACATTCAGAGCTTCATTAACATCCTAGTAGTTAAATTTTTACCATTCACAAGGCTCATGAAAAAGGGAGTTAAGTATGGGTGGGATAATGATTTCCAAAAAGATGTCTCTTAACCCCTTAGGTTCTCATGCTGCCATTCGAGGGGATCCCACTAATTTTGTATGTAACCACTCTGTAATGGTCATTAGTTGGCAGCATCATCAAGAAAAATGTTGTCAACAGTGAGAACAGCCTTTACTACCACATCCGGACAATGATCGATGCCGAAACTCGGTATTCGATGATTGAAAAGAACTTCTTAGTTATAATATTCGATGTTTAGAAGCTCAGTCGTTACCTTTAGTACCATGAGGTCTGCTTGGTCTCTTACAGTAACCCGCTCAAATATATTTTCAACCATCCCATGCTAAAGGGGCGCCTATCGCGATAGGAGGTTATCCAATAACAGTTCTACATAAGTTACGTGCCCCATAAGGCCATCAAAGGCTTGGCGTTAGAAGACTTACTAGTTGAGCACCCCTCGGAAGAAAAAAACACTGTTTCATTCCTAAATTCTAGGTGAAGAATTTTTTTCTATCTAGGAGGACCCCCAGACGTGGGAAATTTACTTCGACGGTGATTTCTGAAGCCCGACGGGGAATGAGAAGGATGGTCCCAAACTCAACAAAGTGGGGCTGGGAGTTGTACTCGTATCTCCTGAAACATTCCTCTTTCCTTACTCTTTCCTTCTTTCAGAAGGGTATATGAAAATTGAAGTGGAGTATCATGCCCTCATTGAGAGCTTAGAATTGGCACTCTAGGTACAAGCTAAAATCATAAAAATTAAGGGTGATTAGTATATAGTCATCAAACAGGTCAACAGTGACAATGTTATCAAGAAAAATGTATTGGTTCCCTTGATTAACCATGTTTAAGCACTGATGATTTAATTCCCATGAGAACCAATGTTTACTTATGTCCCCCGGTCATAGAATTCTCAAGACGATGCTTCAAAAAATGCATCCACAACCATGGCCTCCCCTGACTGGGATGAAACAGTCATTAGCATTGCTTACTACCAAATGGTCTTTCCATTCATCCAGAGCAGTATGGAAGAGATTAATGAAATTAGTCATTCACTATAGCCTTATGGTCATACCACCTATTTAATGACACCCATTACAAGTTACATTCGGAATGGGGATCTCCCCCCAGATAGGGCTAAAAGGGATCCGGTTTGAGGATAGGCAATCACTTTTTTCCTATTCAATTGGGTAAACCAAGAAAATTTCATCTACAAACGAGGTCTTGACGGATTCCTTATCAGGTGCATTGTTGGAGAAGAGAAGGATGTTGTCATGAAAGAGGTGCATGCTTAAGCTTGTGGAGTGACCCAATCTGAAACCAAGATCTCTCACTAAATCTGAAGGCTTGGGTATTACTAGCCCACTATAAAATAGGATTGTTCCACATTCACCAAGAATTTCCATTCCTATCATTTTCATGCCAATTTCATACAAAGACCCTTGGAGTTACTTCATGTAACCAAGTACTCCTGGCCATTAAGTGTCTGGGGGGTGGATAATGTGGCTCTATATCCTCCATCTATATCCAAATAGTTCAAATTAATACTCATGGTGATCGACTTCTTTTATAAATGGGCCAAATCCATACCCCTTAAAGAATTCAGGTCAAAAAAAATTGTCATCTTTGGGAAGGCCAACAACATCACCATATTGAGTGACCATCATACAATACTGATGGACAACGGTACCAACTCATGCTCTGTTGAGTTGGAAAAGTTATACCATGAGTATGGAATCAAAGAGAATGGTTCGTCCCATTACCACGTGGAGGCCAATGGTCAAATAGAGGATTTCAATAAGAATTTGTCCAACATACATAAAAATATGGTCAACATGGATAAGAAATTGTGGCCAGATTTTATTTTTCACACTTTGTTGGCTTACCGGACCATGACCGACACTGCCACCCAGGAAAACTCGTACTCAATAATACACGAGGAAAATTTGTTTTTACCTATCGAAATCCAAGTGTCATCACTTTATGTGTCTATTTACAATCAACTAACCATGGACGAGCAATCCCATAGTTGGTTTGATGAATTGGAGAAGATTGACGAAAAAGGGATACAAGCTCTACACCAGTTGGAAATATACCCAAAATGGATTGCACGGGCCTTCAAGAAAAAGGTTCGTCTTCGATTTTTCCTTATAAGGGAAATGTTATTAGTCCTTAGAACCCTCGTGAAACTTGGGAAGAAGCCCCCAATGACTGAACCAAAGTGGGAAGGACCATATGTCATACATAGGTTCTATTCTAATGGAGCATATGCCCTAATATCAATTGAAGTACAACTCATCATAGCCCCTACAAATGCGTAGTTTTTGAAGAAATACTTCATGTAATAGAAATGTTACGGTCCAAGATCTAAGACCTCAAACTATGT